>CM022303.1:181053481-183725595 GCA_011799875.1 Thinopyrum elongatum
CACGGATCACCAAAGCTTGAAGTATTTATATACTCAACCAGATCTGAACCTTCGTCAACAAAGGTGGCTCGAAACAATTGCCGATTATGATATGAATATCTCATACACCCCCGGCAAGGCTAATGTAATGGCCGATGCTTTGAGTCGCAAGTCCTATAGCAACAATCTTATGGTTCAAGAAACACAACCTCTTCTCCATGAAGAGCTTTGCAAGTTGAACCTCCATATTGTCCCACAGGGTTATCTCAATACCCTGGTTGTCGAACCAGATTTAGAACACGGCATTAAGGTTATGCAAAGGTATGACACTGAAGTTGAAAAGATCAAGCGATACCTCGAGAAAGGAAAGCCGTCGGAATTCCATCTTGATGCAGATGGGATCCTCTTTTTCCAACACCGTCTTATCGTACCCAAGTTCAAGAATGAGAGGGAAAACGTTATGAAGGAAGCTCATGACACTCCCTTGTCCATTCACCCTGGTAGCACAAAGATGTACCGTGACATTTGTCAAAGATTCTGGTGGCCAAATATGAAGCGAGACATTGCTCGTTATGTTTCTGAGTGTGACGTTTGCCGCCGCGTTAAAGCTCAACATCAAAGGCCCGCAGGAACTCTGCAACCCCTGGAAATTCCTGAATGGAAATGGGACAAGGTCCAAATGGATTTCATTACTGGTTTTCCCAAATCCCAGAAGGGTCATGATGCTATTTTTGTCGTCATTGACCGATTCTCTAAGGTTGCCCACTTTCTGCCTGTTAAGGAGACAATCACTGCTAGCCAGTTAGCAGACTTGTATGTCTCCCGAATTGTGTCACTCCACGGTGTTCCGTTGGAGATCAGTTCTGATCGTGGCAGCCTCTTCACCTCCAGATTCTGGAATAGTTTCCAAGAAGCTATCTGGTCTTTCAGACACCCGCTTTTCACCCTCAGTCACAGGGTCAAGTTGAACGAGTTAATCAGAGCTCGAAGATAGCTTCGAGCTTGCGTCATCTCCTTCAGTAAGAATGAGGAATCTCTCCCGTATGCCGAATTCTCTTACACAATAGCTATCAAGCTAGTCTGAAGATGCACCGTTTGAAGTTCTATACGGTCGTAAGTGTCGAACCCCTCTGTAATTGGTACGAAAAAGATTGGTCAGAAACTGGGGAACGCTCACTCGTCGGACCGGCATTATTCGGCAAGTGAAGAAACAAGTCCGCATGTTCGTGAACATTGAATCTGCTCAGTCTCGTCAGAAGAGCAACTATGACCGAAAGCACCAGGAAATAGTCTATCAACCTGGCGAGCAAGCTTACCTCCGCGTCACTCCGTTTGAAAGGCACTCATCGGTCGGAATCAAAGGCAAGTTAGCCCCTCGCTACATTGGCCCGTTCCGTTATTCTTGCCCGTCGAGGAGAAGTGGCATATCAGTTGCAATTGCCGCCAAAACTTTCTCAAGTACATGACGTTTTCATGTATCCAACTCCGCCGGCTTCAAGGATCCTATTGAGCTGTGGATCATGAAGTGCTTGAATTACGGGAAGATCTGTCATATCCAGAATATCACCATCGTATCTTGATCAAGTGAGCGTCGAACACGTCAAAAGTCAATCAAGTTCCTCAAGGTTCAGTGGTTCAAATCATTCTGAAGATGAAGCCACTTGGGAACGCGAGGATCGTCTTCGCGAAGAATACCCCTCTTCTTTCAGTCTTCCTCTAAATTCTTGGGACGAGAATTCTTAAATAGATGAGGGAGTTGTACACCCCGGGTGGTTAGCGACAGTAATCACTTTTGATAATGACATGTTAGCATGATCAACAGTGGCATAATCATCATAGCATCACATTGCATTCCAACTCCTAAGTCAAATTCAAATTTAAATGAAAGGGGAATATGAAAGTTGTCCAACATAGGAGCTAAAATGTCAGATAAATAACAAATATTACAGAGGCTATTTCTAAAATTGAAACCAACATCATGGAATTGGATAAGTGACTCGAACAACCTCAAACAGTGGATAAAGATAATATTTAATAACCATTTATAAATCTGAAATAATATGGAATTATGTTTTGTCCAAACTAATTTTAGGTGTTAGGGAATAATGCACTGGTATTTATGAAATAGGTCACACTTTTACAAAAACCATTTGGGGCCTAAACATTTAACAGTGGAGAAAAGAGAATAAAGAAAAGGAAAAAGAAACAGAAAAAGAAAAAAAAAGAGCAACACCCCCCCCCGGCCCAACTGGGCCGAAGCCCAGCCGGCCGGCCCACCTGCGCCCCCGGCTATAAGGCCCCCCGGCCAAACCCTAGCCTACCGACCCCCACCTCCCCCCCCCCTCCTCACTCGTTCGCCCCCCCCCCCCCCCCCCGATCCAGAAACTGGATCGGGCCGACGCCGCTCGCCGACGCCGCCCCGCTCCCGCGCCGATCGGCCAGCGCCGACGCCGCCGCCACACCGACGTCGCCCCGTCCTCTCCTCTTCCCCGACCAGCCGCCTAGCGCTCGGTCGCCCCCTCCCTCGACTGGATCTGGATCGGGGCAAACCCCCGATCCCGTCGCCCGACGCCGCTAAGGGAATCACAACATACATATCATCAAAATATCGAACACATATCAAGTTCACATGATTACTTGCAACATGACTTCTCCCGTGACCTCAAGAACAAAAGTAACTACTCACAAATAATATTCATGTTCAAGATCAGAGGGGTATTT
Source organism: Thinopyrum elongatum (assembly GCA_011799875.1). Classification (NCBI taxonomy): domain Eukaryota; kingdom Viridiplantae; phylum Streptophyta; class Magnoliopsida; order Poales; family Poaceae; genus Thinopyrum; species Thinopyrum elongatum. The sequence goes on from CM022303.1 coordinate 181,056,182, forward strand.
AATAGCATAATGGATCTGAACATATAATCTTCCACCAAATAAACCATATAGTAATAACCTACAAGATGTAATCAACACTACTAGTCACGCACACGTACCAATCTGAGGTTCCGGTACAAAGATTGAACACAAGAGATGAACTAGGGTTTGAGAGGAGATGGTGCTGTTGAAGATGTTGATGAAGATTGGCCTACCCAAGATGAGAGGGTTCTTGGTGATGACGATGGCTTCGATTTCCCCCTCCGGGAGGGAACTTCCCCCAGCGGAAACGCTCCGCCGGAGGGCAAAAGTGCTCCTGCCCAAGTTCCTCCTCGAGACAGTGGCGCTCCGTCCCGAAAGTCCTTCCCCTATTTTTTCTAGGTCAAAAAGACTTATATACCAGAAGATGGGCACCGGAGGTGGGCTGGGCTATGCACAACCCACCAGGGCGCGCCTGGGGGGCCTGGGGGGCCCTGGTGTCTTGTGCTCACCAGGTGGCCCCCCTCTGGTAGTTATTTGCTCTAGTATTTTTTATATATTCGAAAATAATTGTCTGTAAATTTTCAGCTCATTTGGAGATGTGAAGAATAGGTAACTCTGATGTAGCTTTTTCAGGTCCAGAATTCCAACTGCCGGCATTCTCCCTCTTTGTGTAAACCTTGCATATTATGGGAGAAAAGGCATTAGAATTACTCCATAAAGCATTATTATGCATAAAACATTATAAATAACAGTAGGAAATCATGATGCAAAATTGACGTATCAACTCCCCCAAGCTTAGACCTCGCTTGTCCTCAAGCGAAAAACCGACATCGAAAAACATGTCCACATGCTTAGAGAGAGAGGTGTCAATAAAAACAAAATACGAACATAGTAGCATCATGCTTATTATCATAACAACAACAAACTTAATCATAAAGCTTTATCATATAACTTCTCATTAACAAGTAACAATTCATCACAACATTGAAGTATAAAGCATAAACTCTATTGATAACCAACAAACTATGTTCTCATTCAACTTCGCAAATACAATTCATCATATTTTCAGGAAGGGTCACGTATCGGAGACTTTTGGCAAGTCCACACACTCAACCATCATTTAATCTTCTATGATTGCTAACACTCACATCATACCCATGAGCAAAAAATTTCAACCAGACACATAGAAAGATAGGGGCTTATAGTTTCGCCTCCCAACATATTCACCTCAAGGGTGATGTCAACAATAATAACTCATGCTCACTCATATCCAACTGGATATATGTGCCTAGATCTTTCCTCACCACATGATGCTTGCAAAAATAGAAAATAAAAAGGAATAGGGAAGAATATTTTGACTCTTGCATAAAAGTAAATACATAAAAGTAAAAGATAGTCCCTTCGCAGAGGGAAGCAGAGGTTGCCATGCGCTTTTTGTTTGTATGCCAAATCCCTTAATGCAAAAGAACGTCACATTATATTGCCCCTTATGATAGCAACCTTTATTATGCAGTCTGTCGCCTTTATTACTTTGCCATCACAAGTTCGCACAACGCTCAATTTTCTCTTACACTAAATGATCCAACAAATTTAGAAGCAATTTTTATTGCCTTATTGCACCGATGACAACTTACTTGAAGGATCTTACTCTATCCATAGGTAGGTATGGTGGACTCTCAAAACATGAGTTTGGGTTTAAGGTTTTGGATGCACAAGTAGTATCTCTACTTAGTGTGGGATTTTTGGCTAGCAAAGATATTGAGAAAGCACCACATGTTGAAGGATCTATGATAATATAACTTCTATGTGAATATGGACAAACATAAATCATTATGTTGTCTTCCTTGTCCAATGTCAACAATTTTGACATATAATATTTAATGGGGGCTCACAATCATAAAAGATGTCCAAGATAGTATATTTGCATGTGAATCTTCTCTTCCCTTATTAATTCTTTCATGAGTTGCATCATTGACCAATGATATTTTTGTCGATCTTCAACAAATTTTACCACTTATACTTTTCTTTATGTGATGTCATTACTCACTATAAGATTAGCATATAATCTTTTTCATTTATTTATTCCTTTTATTTTGATTGCAACAAAAAGGTAAAGAAACAAAACTCAAACTAAACTTTATTATATATCTCGCACATGATTACATAGAAAGATAAATCATGAAACTGAAACTTTAAAGTAGAGCATACCATGCTTTTATTCAACTAAATCACAAAATCTAAGGATCGAACTAAAAATAGATAAAGGTAATGGAAGTGATGGTGATACGATATCGGGGCACCTCCCCCAAGCTTGGCACCAGCCAAGGGGAGTGCCCATACCCTGAACTCAAGTCTCCTTTGGTGGGGAAGATGATGATGGTGGTGATAATGAGGTAGTAGCGAGCTTATCCTCCGACTTCCAGGGCAGCGGTTCACCATCATAAGAAGAAGCGTGAGTCTCGCGAGTCCTGCAACTGGCAGCCAAACTCATACCTTTAAATCTCGCCTCATATTCAAAGACTTGATTTTGGAGATCACAGTTTTGGCTTTGTAGAAAGTTGATTTGCTCGTTGAGGGTGAAGACGATGTCCTTCATGGGCCGGCCATCCACCTTTTGATCACGGGTAAAATCCGTAATCATGAGGAGATTGTCATTGCGTCCACGCCCCACCATCCCCTTGAACTTGAAGACCTCCTGCTCCATGGCTTCGAGCCTGGCCTCCATGGTTTCAGTGCCCTTGGGCCCTTGAACGTCTCGGATGTGGAGCACCCCCTCATGTATCTCGATGGTTTGAGAGTGCTTCGTCACCTCCGATAAGTAGGGGTTGATTACCCTCTCGAAGAACTTGTCCTTGGAGGAGCTCGGAGCGGCCATGGCGATCTAGATCTATCAGAAAATAGCAAGAAAGAAGAACAGAAGATTTCTCCCTGATACGGTGGTCAATACATTCGAGGGGTATATAAAGATTTTTTATCTTGGGAAACATGCAAACGAGAGGAAAACGGAATCGGGAAGGTTCCCGAGGTGGGCACAACCCACCTAGGCGCGCCATGCAAGGCAGGCGCGCCCTGGTGTCTTGTGCCCTCCTCAGTTGCCTTCCTGGTTGTTTCTTATTTTCCTAATTTTTGTAATATTACAAAATCGACAAAAAAAAATTGCGGATTTTTCGGAGTCCGTTTGCTTACCGTATCACGTACCTCCTATTTTTCACGATTCTGGAGTGTTCCGAAAGGTTTCTTTTATGTGTTCCTCCAGTGTCATGGTTTGAATAATATTGCTTTCAACATTAATAGGCGTACTTGAGATATAGTGCTTAATTCTTTGCCCATTGACTACCTTTGGATTAGTACCTTCGACATTATTAATTTTGATAGCTCCAGAACGATAAACTTCTTCGATAATATATGGTCCTTCCCATTTAGACAGAAGTTTTCCTGCAAAGAATATAAAACAAGAGTTGTACAAAAGAAAATATTCCCCAACTTTGAATTCCTGCTTTTGGATTCTTTTGTCATGCCATCTTTTAACTTTTTCTTTAAATAGTTTGGCATTTTCATAGGCTTGGGTTCTCCATTCATCTAGTGAGCTAATATCAAATAACCTATTTTCACCGGCAAGTTTGAAATCATAGTTGAGTTCTTTAACTGCGCAATATGCTTTATGTTCTAACTCAAGAGGCAAATGTCAAGCTTTTCCATAAACCATTTTATACGGAGACATACCCATAGGATTTTTATATGTTGTTTTGTAGGCCCAAAGTGCATCATCTAATTTCTGAGACCAATTCTTTCGGGACCTATTAATAGTTTTTGTAATATCAATTTTATTTCTCTATTGCTAAGTTCAACTTGACCACTAGATTGAGGATGATAGGGTGATGCAATTCTATGGTTAACATCATATTTAGCAATCATTTTAGGAAAGCACCATGAATAAAGTGTGAACCACCATCAGTCATTAAGTATCTAGGGACTCCAAACCTTGGGAAGATAACTTCTTTAAGCATTTTAATGGAAGTGTTATTATCAGCACTACTAGTTGGGATAGCCTCTAACCCACTTAGTAACATAATCAACAGCAACCAAAATGTGAGTATACCCATTAGAGGAAGGAAAAGGTCTCATATAATCAAAACCCCAAACATCAAATGGTTCAACAGCAAGTGAATAATTCATAGGCATTTCCTGACGCTTACCGATATTACCAATTCTTTGACATTTATCACAAGATAAAACAAACTTATGGGCATCCTTGAAGAGAGTAGGCCAATAAAACCAGATTGCAATACCTTGTGAACAGTTCTATCTCCCGCATGATGCCCTCCATAAGCTTCGGAGTGACATTTCCGTAGGATTTGTTCCTGTTCATGCTCAGGTACACAACGTCTAATAATACCATCTACTCCTTCTTTATAAAGATGTGGGTCATCCCAAAAGTAATGTCTTAAGTCATAGAAGATTTTTTTCTTTTGTTGGTATGTGAAACTAGGTGGTAAATATTTAGCAACAATGTAATTAGCATAGTCAGCATACCAAGGAGTATTATGAGAAACTTTTATTGCAGCTAATTGTTCATCAGGAAAGCTGTCATCAATAGGTAGTGGGTCATCAAGAATATTTTCTAACGTAGACAAACTATCAACTACGGGGTTCTTAGCTCCTTTCCTATCAATGATATGTAAATCAAATTCTTGAAGAAAAAGAACCCACCTAATGAGTCTTGGTTTAGCATCTTTCTTTTCCATAAGATATTTTATAGCAGCATGATTAGTGTGAACAATTACTTTGGAATCAACAATGTAGGATCTGAATTTATCACAAGCAAACACAACTGCTAAAAATTCTTTTTCAGTAGTAGCATAATTTCTTTGGGCGCTGTCTAGAGTTTTACTAGTATAATGAATAACATTCAACTTTTTATCAACTATTTGTCCTAGAACAGTACCAACAGCATAATCACTAGCATCACACATAATTTAAAAAGGCAAGTTCCCATCAGGTGGTTGAACAATAGGGGCAGAAGTTAAGGCTTTCTTAAGTGTTTCAAAGGCTTCTACGCAATCATCATCAAAAACAAATGGAACATCCTTTTGTAAAAAGATTAGTAAGAGGCCTAGAATTTTTTGAGAAGTCTTTAATAAACCTCCTATAGAAACCAACATGACCAAGGAAACTACGAATACCTTTAATATCTTTAGGACATGGCATTTTCTCAATTGAATCAACTTTAGCTTTATCCACCTCAATACCTCATTCAGAAATTTTGTGCCCCAAGACAATACCTTCATTAACCATAAAGTGGCATTTCTCCCAATTCAAGACAAGATTAGTTTGCTCACATCTCTGCAAAACTCGATCAAGGTTGCGCAAGCAATCATCAAAAGAAGTTCCATAAACAGAAAAATCATCCATGAAAACCTCAACAATCTTTTCACAAAAATCATAGAATATAGCAGTCATACATCTTTGAAAGGTAGCAGGTGCATTGCATAAACCAAAAGGCATACGTCTGTAAGCATAAATTCCAAAAGGACAAGTAAAGGTGGTTTTCTCTTGATCAGGTTGTGAAACAGGTATTTGAGAGAAACCAGAATATCCATCAAGAAAAAAAAAGTGTGTGTGCTTGGATAATCTTTCTAGCATTTGATTGATAAAATGCAGAGGGTAATGATCTTTTCTAGTTGCTTTATTTAATTTTCTAAAATCAATTACCATTCTATAACCAGTAACAATTCTTTGTGGAATAAGATCATTTTCATCATTAGGAACAACAGTAATACCTCCCTTCTTAAGGACACAATGAACAGGACTTACCCATCTACTATCAGCAACGGGATAGATTATACCTGCTTCAAGAAGCTTTAATATTTCAGTTCTTACCACTTCCTTCATTTTAGGATTCAGTCATCATTGGTGATCAACAACAGGTTTAGCATCAGGTTCCATATTAATCTTGTGCTAACAAAGAGTGGGACTAATGCCCTTAAGATCATCAAGAGTATATCCAATAGCAGCATGGTGCTTCTTCGGAATTTTCAATAATCTCTCTTCTTCATGTTCTGAAAGGTTAGCACTAATAATAACAGGATATATCTTTTTCTCATCAAGATAAGCATATTTCAAAGTGTCTGGAAATTGTTTTAATTCAAACACAGGTCACCTTTAGGTGGAGGAGGACCTCCTAGAGTTTCAATAGGCAAATTGTGTTTTAGGATAGGTTGTTGTTCAAAGAATATTTTATATATTTCATTTCTTTCACGCAAATGCATATCATTTTCATGGTCTAGCAAATATTGTTCTAGTGGATCAGTAGGAGGCACGGCAATAGAAGTAAGACCAATTATTTCATCCTTACTAGGTAATTCTTCATTCCGAGGTTGTCTACTAAACTTGGAGAAATTAAACTCATGAGACTCATCACCAAAGCTAACACCGACAGTTTGTTTCTCACAATCTATTTTAGCATTGACGGTGTTCAAGAAAGGTCTACCAAAGATAATGGGACAAAAGTCATCTTGCGGGGAACCAAGAACTAGAAAATCAGTAGGGTATTTTGTTTTCCCACACAAGACTTCAACATCTCTAACAATCCCAAGTGGTGTGTTGGTGTCTCTATTAGCAAGTTTTATAGTAACACCTATGTCTTCTATTTCAGCGGGTGCTATGTCATCCATAATTTCTTGGTAAAGAGTAAAAGGAATAGCACTCACACTAGCACCCAAGTCACATAAACCATGATAGCAATGATCTCCAATTTTAACTAAGACAACATGCATGCCAACTACGGTTCTATGTTTATCTTTATCATCAGGTTTGGCAATTCTAGCAGCTTCACCACAGAAATAAATAACATGCCCATCAATATTTTCTACCAGGAGATCTTTAACCATAGCAACACTAGGTTCTACTTTAGTTTGCTCAGGAGGTTTAGGTGCTTTAATATTGCTTTTTCGAACCACAGTTGATACCTTTGCATGTTCCTTTATCCTAACAGGAAAAGGTGGCTTTTCAATATAAGCAGTTGGCACAACTAGATCAACATTGTAAATAATAGTTTCATCTTTAACTATGACCGGTTCTTTAATTTCTTCTTTAATAGGTGGGTGATATTTAAACCACTTCTCCTTAGGGAGATCAACATGAGTAGCAAATGATTCACAAAAAGAGGCTACTATCTCAGAGTCAAGTCCATATTTAGTGCTAAACTTTTGAAAAGCATCGGTATTCATAAAAGATTTAACACAATCAAACTTAAGCTTAATACCTGACTCTTTTCCTTCATCAAGTTCCTAATCTTCAGAGTTGCATTTAATTCTTTCTAAAAGATCCCATCTGAATTCAATAGTCTTCTTCATAAAAGAACCAGTATAAGAAGTATCGAGCATGGATTGATCATCACGAGAAAGCCGAGCATAAAAATTCTGAATAATAATTTCTCTCGAGAGCTCATGATTCGGGCATGAATATAACTTTGATTTAAGCCTCCCCCAAGCTAGAGCGATACTTTCTCCTTCACGAGGCCAAAAATTATATATATATATAATTTAGATCATGATGAACTAGATGCATAGGATAAATTTTTTGGTAAAACTCCAATTTCAATCGATTCCAGTTCCAAGATCCAATATCATCGCGTAGCCTATACCATGTCAATGCTTTTCTCTTCAAAGATAAAGGGTAGACCTTCTTCTGAGCTTCATCTACGGGCAAACCTGCAAGCTTAAATAATCCACAAATTTCATCCACATATATCAAATGCATATTAGGATGTTCGGTTCCATCTCCTGCATAAGGATTAGCTAGCATTTGTTATATCATACCCGATGGAATTTCATATCCAATATTTTCAGTAGGTGCAGTAGGTTGAGGAGCAACTAATTGTGCTTCCGATCGAGGTGAAGATACCCTGAACAAGCCCCTCAAAGGATGGTTTTCCAGATTAACAAGTGACAATAAATTTCAGCACATAGTATAAATTTTTCCTTACCGATTTCCACTTACCAAGAGCGCTTGACTCCCCGGCAACAGCGCCAGAAAAGAGTCTTGATGATCCAGAAGTATAAGGGATCAATCGTAGTCCTTTCGATAAGTAAGAGTGTCGAACCCAACGGGAAGCAGAAGGAAATGACAAGGGGTTTCCAGCAAGGTAATTTCTACAAGCACTGAAATTGTCGGTAACAGGTAGTTTGATAGCAAGATAATTTGTAATGAGCAACTAATGATAACGATAAATAAAGTGCAACAAGGTAGCCCAATCCTTTTGTGGCAAAGGATAGGCCAAAACGGTCTCTTATATTAAGCAAAGCGTTCTTGAGGGTACACGGGAATTTCACCATGTCACTTTCATCATGTTGGTTTGATTCGTGTTCGCTACTTTGATAATTTGATATGTCGGTGGACCGGTGCTTAGGTGTTGTTCTTACTTGAACAAACCTCCTACTTATGATTAAACCCCCTCGCAAGCATCCGCAACTACGAGAAAAGTATTAAGATAAAATCTAACCATAGCATTAAACAGATGGATCCAAATCAGTCCCTTACGAAGTAGCGCATAAACTAGGGTTTAAGCTTCTGTCACTCTAGCAACCCATCATCTAATAACTACTCCACAATGCATTCCCTTAGGCCCAAATATGATGAAGTGCCATGTAATCGACGTTCACATGACACCACTAAGGGAATCACAACATACATATCATCAAAATATTGAACACATATCAAGTTCACATGATTACTTGCAACATGACTTCTCCCGTGACCTCAAGAACAAAAGTAACTACTCACAAATAATATTCAGGCTCAAGATCAAAGGGGTATTAAATAGCATAATGGATCTGAACATATAATCGTCCACCAAATAAACCATATAGTAATCAACTACAAGATGTAATCAACACTACTAGTCACCCACAGGTACCAATCTGAGGTTCTGGTACAAAGATTGAACACAAGAGATGAACTAGGGTTTGAGAGGAGATGGTGCTGTTGAAGATGTTGATGAAGATCGCCCCCCCCCCCCCCCCCCAAGATGAAAGGGTTGTTGGTGATGACGATGGCTTCAATTTCCCCCTTCGGGAGGGAAGTTCCCCCGGCGGAATCGCTCCGCCGGAGGGCAAAAGTGCTCCTGCCCAAGTTCCGCCTCGAGATGGCAGCGCTCTGTCCTAAAAGTCCTCCCCCTATTTTTTTTCTAGGTCAAAATGACTTATATACCAGAAGATGGGCACCGGAGGTTGGTTGGGCTGAGCACAACCCACCAGGGCGCGCCTGGCGCGCCCTGGTGTCTTGTGCTCACCAGGTGGCCCCCCTCCGGTAGTTATTTGCTCCAGTATTTTTTATATACTCCAAAATAATTCTCCGTAAATTTTCAGCTCATTTGGAGATGTGCAGAATAGGTAACTCTGACGTAGCTTTTTCAGGTCCAGAATTCCAGCCCAGTTATTATGAGAGAAAAGGCATTGGAGTTACTCCATAAAGCATTATTATGAATAAAAACATTATAAATAACAGTAGGAAATCATGATGCAAAATTGACGTATCAAACACACAGCCCAGTTCTATTCTCCTCTAAAAACGCCATGTCCTACTTCCATTTTCTATCTCTACCTATAGTTTTACTAGTTCATATACATGTATTATTATATTGAAAATACGTAAAGTTCCCTTTTCATCTTTACATCCTTATTTTTTTTCCTCCCAGCGCTGATTTTTTTACCACTGGTTTTCCCTAAAACCAACTCAATTGTCCCACATCTTATTAGCTTACAAAAATAAAACAATATTTTATTTAGTAAATCAATAAGTTCTTAAAAAATAAATGTTTATCATTTCTGGATTAAAACAGTTCGGACTCCACCGAAATATGCAAAATTAGGTTGAAATTTTTGACAGTGGTCCTGGGCAGAAAATGGGTTGTAATGAATTCCTTAAGAATTAGCAAATGGGCTACAAATTATTTAAAAAATAGAAAATGGGCTCTATGTTGTCTGCCATAGATTTGGAGGCTTACTTGTGGGCCTACTAAGTTCATGCGTACACAAGGTTTCTCAAAAAAAGAAACTTGGTCAACAATCGACTCTACCAGCATCAGACCGTTAGATGTCAATCCAACGACAACCGTGCTTCTTCAGTCGCTGATCTTCCTGCTCAAGCCGCCCAAACCAGCGCCGGTGGAACCGCCCGCCCTGCCTCCCGTGGCTGGCTGTGCTGCCGGGCAGGCCTCATGGTGACGGCAGACTCGTAGTGCAGCCGAACCAGTAAACACTCGTACCCACTCCGCATGGGAAACAACTGCCGAGTCTTCCTCGTCTCCGGGTCCTTCCCTTACGTGGCCTCACCGTCGTCCACCGCCTTGGTGCTCTCGGCACGCCGTGGCCAACGAACGACATCCATCGGAAGAGGACTGTACGTGGAGAGGCTGACAGCTGGGTCCACGGCCGCACGCAAGGAAGTGCCTCCTTTTTTTTGCGAGTAGGAAGTGCCTCCTTATTACGCACAAAATAACGATTCCTCCATTTGACAGCGGGGACCCACTGGAAGGGCCTCTATATTTCATGAAAAAAACATTCCCCCCGCTGACAGCTCGGACCCACCAGTTATATCTTCACACGCAAGGAAGTGACTCCTTATTACGCACAAAAAAATGAATACCCTCGCTGCTAGAGGTGGGACCCACCATATTTGGAGGCTGACTTGTGGGCCTACTAAGTTGGCGCGGACACAGGGCTTTGTCAACTTAGTCAATATAAACGATTCTAGCTGCGGTGACCGTACGATGTCCATCCAACGGCCGTCGTGCTTCTTCAACCTCTGGTCTTCTTGCTCCAGCCGCCCAAACCAGCGCCAGCCGTGCCGCCTGCTCCTACCTCCCGTGGCCGACTGCGCTGCCGCACAGGCCTCACCGCCCCACCCTACTCCCATCACTGGCCTGGCCATCCCTGTACTCACCCAGACCTCCTATTATTCTCTAGCGACGGCAGCCTCCCCTCCGCGTGGGAATCAACTGCCGAGTCTTCCCCGGCTCTGGGTCATTCCCTTCCTAGGCCTCGCCGTTGTCCACCGCCTTGGTGCTCTCGGCACGGCGTGGTTAACATGGTCAAGGAATGATTTCCATCAGAAGAGGAATGTACGTGGAGAGGTTGACAGCTGGGTCCATGGCCGCAGCAAGGAAGTGCCTCCTTATTACGCGCAAAGTAATTATTCCTCCACCTGACAGCGGGGACCCACCAGAAGGGCCTTTGTATTTTGCGAAAAAAACGTTTCCTCCCTGATAGCTGAAACCCACCAGCTACATCTTCGCACGCAAGGAAGTGCGTCCATATTACGGGCAAAAAAAAATGAATCCTCCCCCTGACAGCTCGGACCCACCATCTATATCTTCGCACGGAAGGAAGTGCGTCCTTATCCTCCCTGACAGCTGGGACCCACCCCGGTCGAAGCATACATAGCGTTGTCTGTCTGGTCGCGGACATGTACATACATACTGGTCGATCGGTCTCTCTGCAACGATGAACTGTGGCCGAGCAAGCAGCCGCACGTGTAGTAGTAGAGCCCCCGACGTAGCAGTTCATGCAGTCCCTTCTAAACCGTGTACACGTACGTACAGCCACGCTGCAAGAAAGTAAATACGGCTACGTACGTACATATGAGCCGGGTCTCGAATGCGTACAGCGATGTCGTCCTGTTCATCTGCAGCCAACCGGCTGGGTCACAACGGAGGAAACAGCGTCGTGTTCATCGAGAGGCAACCGACTGGGTCGGAATTCGTCGTGTTCATCGGGAGCCAACCGGCTTGGACGGAACAGCCGAAACGAGGTCTGGCATACCGCAGAACGGACAAAACGGCCTTCTGTTCGACCGCGTACGGTCGAAACGGGGTCCTTTACATCGGGAAGGGTCTAGCGTACCGCAAAACGGAGTAAACGGACTTCTGTTCAAGTGCCTACGATCAAAACAGGGTCCTGTTGATCGGGAGGGGGTGTGGCATACCGCAAAATAGAGGAAACGGACTTCTGTTCGACCGCCTACGTTCGAAACGGGGTCCTGTTCATCCACCGTCTACTGCCTCACTCCAGCCTCCACGAGCTACTGTTCATCCACCACCGACTTCCTCCAGCCTCCACCAGCTACTGTTCATCCAGCCTCCACCGGCTACTGTTCATTCAGCCTCCACGGGGTCCTATTCATCCACCCCAACCGGCTGGGGTGTGGCGGCCTCCTCGGGGTCTTGTTCATCCAGCGGCAACCGCCTACTACCACGGGGTCCTGTTCATCCAACCCCCACCAGGAACTGTTCATCCACAGCCAACCAACCGGCTCGACTCACCACGTCTCGACTCGTTCTACGTACCGCGCGCACAGTAGCAATAGTCACTGTTCATCAAGAGGCAACCCAACACCGGCTGGCTACGTCTCGCACGAGGGCTCCATCGGCATTAGTAAGTAGCAGCAGTGATCAATCGCTCGGGTTCAGTTAGCAGCAGCAGCGAAGGAATCGCTCGGGTTCAGTCAGCAGCGAATGAATCGCTCGGGTTCAGTTAACAGCCAAGGGATCGATCGCTCGGGTTCAGTAACGTAGCTAGTGCGATCGCTCGGGTTCAGTTAGCCAACGCCTCACACACACGCGCGTACACGAGAGAAATGCGCAAACCACAGTGCATCGCTCGGCCCCGACCACCCACCGTAACGGGAACTCCCCGAAATTTTCCTCGCCCTCGCTTCTACCATGATTTTTTCCATCATGGACGGCCCAAAGAATGTCATGCAGGTGCGTCTCCGGCCCCCCCAGGACGAAAAGACCATTTTCTGTCATGATTTTTTGTCATAGAAGTAGGAGCCCACCACATCTATGATGATACGTGTTTTTGTCACAATTATCATCATAGAAGTGTCATAAGCATGACAGGAAAAAAATTCGTTCGGGACAAAATGTCACGAATGTGTCTTTTTTTTGTAGTGAAGATAGTTTTCCTTATCTGTTTTATCAGCTTTGTTGGAGACCAACAAGGCTGTCTCACTATCCTAAACCTTATCTGCATTACTTCCTTTACCATTGCTTAATAAGGTACTCTTCTCCAATATTCTGTCGGCATTCTAAAAGAACAAACAAGGAGACACATAACAGGTTTAGCATGTACTCCCTCCGTCCCAAAATAAGTGACTCAACTTTGTACTAACTTTAGTATAAAGTTAGTACAACTTGGTACTAACTTTAGTATAAAGTTAGTACAGAGTAAAGTCAGTACAAAGGTGGACAGGATTAAACAGTCTTCTATTGTGAAGTAGTACATAATAAAAGCATCAAACAAACATATATCTATGTGCTATGGTCACTCCATTGTCTTGCCAAATCAAATTAGAGACACGGTTCTAATCATATCAGTTCAAGACAAAGTAGCATTGAAAGAATACAAGTGTGGGAAACTACACGGCACAACAAGATTTCAGATGGGTACAACAACACTATTGGCTCTATTGTGATGCTAGTAATGTGCATGATATGAGAAGTCAACTGTATACACAATTGAAATTGAAATCAACAGAGCAATTTAGATGAGCAAACCAGTTAAAGAAACATGTTTAAACATACCTGTTGTGCCATTGGAGTTTCGATTGGATCCTTCAATTTAAAAATAAGTTTGTATGAGTAAATACAATGATACAAGAGCAAAGCAGCATGCACCATAGCAATGGAATCTTAAATGAGAACAGTTGTTCTTTAGGTTTAAGCACTTGTTCTACACAAATAGAGTACAGTAAGACGCAGTAATATAGTACTTCAAAATAAAAAATGATCTCATAGACCTTACCACATTCTTGCCTCGGGACCAGTACAGACAAGGCGTTCCCAGTCATCATCGTGTAAATGCATCTCAGGAGAAAGTAAGGGAATTTGATGAGTTTCCTTGCCAGTGAAGTACGTTTTCTTCAGGTAATTCCGATACTGCCACAAAGCATTCTTGAAGATAGCAGAGGTATTATCACAGGTTACCTCATCCTGAGTTTCCAAATCGGTCCTTCTCTATAGAGAATAATGGGAACATTGGCCGTATTGTAACCAGCATGGAGGTAGAATGTATGGGACAAAGCAAAGTAATTGCCATGAATAACATTACTTACACATAACTCATGGACGAACACCTGTAACTGGCTTTTTTCCTTCATCTTCAGTATAATATTTCCATGATGGGAAGATACACACATAGGATTTAACAACATCAAATGCAATAGATGCTAAACTACGAATGGCTGGTTGTGCTTCGTCCACAGGAATAGGTGTACTAACTGGTGAAGTTGGGGTTCGCCGTGGTAGTCCTGGCGCTTTGGGCACTGGAGCTGCCTTACTAACTGTTGTTGTTTCGGACCTCTCTTGCGGACCAATGTACTCCTCAGGTTCATCTGCTAAGTCAATGATGGTAATGCAGTTGCGGTGGGTGCCGGCAGCAGGGAAGGATATCTGAGGCAGCGAAAGATGGTCAGGAGTCATGATGTCTGGTAGGGTGGATGCTTCTGTTGATGGAGCAGCTCAGGTGAGGTGGACGACGTCGCGGCAGGAGCAGGACAAACCACACAAAGTTTTCTTCGACACCTATCTATAACTGAAGTAATTCTGTGAGTGCTCCTTTGGCTTGCAGGATTCTAAAAATGCAGGGATAGGGAAAACACCGGAATAGGATAGGAATGCACATGGGAAACAGAGCATTTGTAAACACAGGATTTCGGTCAACTTGGGTGTTTGGTTCACAGGAATTGGAAGAACAGAGGAATGCAAAGAAACATGGCCAAATTAAAGTGAAACCATATGAAAATGTGTACATTGTTATTCTGCCACTAATGCACTTAGTCTTGTTTTCATGCATAGGATTATGAAAGGTAGGTCCAGGTGGATGTTTTGCTCCATTCCTTTCAACCAAATGCATGAATAATTGAATGGTAGAGTACCATAGGAAAATTTCCTATTGCTATGTTTTTCCTTCACTTTTTCCGTTGAACCAAAATAGCCCTAATGGATCGACGTGAATATAGAGTAATAAGTGATGCGACAAGTGTACAACCTCTTTGGCGTAGCCGTGTCGACCACATGAGGTGGTTGTCGGAGGTGTGGAGGGAGATCTGAGGCGTCTGTAGACGGCGTCCAGGGTACTGCTCTGTTGTGATGGATGGTTCCGTCGTTGGAGCAGCTCCGACAAGCTGTAAGACGTCGAGGCTGAAGTAGTACAAGACAGGCATCGTTAATCTCAAGTGGGATTCTAATAGCATCCCCAATAGATGTTATAAAATACATTACCAAAAAGTGGTAGATGTAAAATTTACATCACCAAAAAACACCTGAATCCAACAGATGAGGTAAAAACTGTTGATGCTGAACTTAACTGCCGAAACTGAATTTTACTGTGGAATCTGAATGTTACTGTCGAAACTGAACGCACTAGTAGCAGAGAAGCACTTCACATGTAGTTTAGGCCGCTCGAGCACTAGTAGTAGAGAAACAGTGATCTAAATTAGCAGGCGATCGACAGGGAAGACACTAGTAGATAGCAGCCGGAGCAGCAGTGCCTGGAGCAGCAGCGCGAACTAGAGCTAGAGCAGCAACTCGTGTAGCTGCAGCAGTCGGTGTACCAGCATCAGCAGCGTGAGCGAGAGCAAGAGCAGAGCAGAAGCATGAGCGAGAGAGGAAGAGTAGAGCAGCAGCGCGAGCGAGCAAGAGCCAGAGTAGCAGCAGCAGTAGTAGCAGCAGTGTGAGCGAGAGTAGGAGCAACAGAAGTATTGTGCACGAGTGAGCGAGCTAGAGTCGGAGCAGCAGCAGCGCGAGCAAGCTAGAGCAGCAGCAGCAGCGCGAGCAAGCGAGAGCCAGAGTAGCGGCTACAGCTTCGGCTGGAATGGACGCCGCCGCTGAGGGAGCCTCGCACTGGGGAAAAGCCACCGCAGAGATGTGGCTGGCGGCACTGGCGTCGAGGTAGACACGCCATGGGGGAGCGGGATCGAACACCGGCGGTTCCGGGTGGTCGAGTTAAGGAGAAGGTGTGATGCGATGAGTGTGCAACCTCTTTGGTGGCACCGAGTAGGCCTCGGCGTCATCCGAGGAGTCGGTGAGGATGCTGCGGTTCCGGTGGAGCAGGTTAAGGTGGCACTGTGGGGATGGAGCAGCCGCGATAGACGAGGAGATCATCGGAGCAACTCCTTGGAGGTGGAGGACGGGGCGACTGAACCGGCGGGACGACGAGATCGACGACGGATCCTCATCCGGGGCGGTGGATGAAGGACGTCGAGCTGTTGTGGTGGACGACACCGTCGGGGAAGAGGCTCCGACTGGGTAGCGGTGGGGTGGCGGACGAAGCAGGGTGGGGTTTTGCGGCTGGAGCAGAGAGGTAATGGTGGCCTGGGTTTTCGAATGGCGAAAAGGAGGTGATGGGAGGGGGGAACCATGACTTAGGGACGCGCTTGTCCAAAATGTAGGGTGTTTTACAAAAGTACCCCCACTGATTTGAACTAGCGGCCCTTTCGGCTCAGGGTTAGAACGGGGATTTCGCGTGTCGGGATTTGGCAGCTGGAGGGAGTTTTCGCGCGCATTGTAATTTTGGGATAGCAAGGCGCGAGTTTTCTGAGCACAAAGAGACAAAGCGATATCTAAATTTTCGGCATAAAAAAGGCGCGGGTTGAAATTTTGGGACAAGGCTAACATGTACTATACCAAATCAATTCGCACTTCCCTCAACAAGAAAAAAAAATATTTGCACCGCACAAAGAGAGAGTCTTGTCTCGTTTCATTGTATGGATTATTACAAATGCTATTCAAAACACTGAATCTATGTTATGTCCAATTAATTTTTTTTCTTTAGCTATAGAATGCATGTAACCTACTCATACGAACATTTTAGTGCATTCCAAATGTATATACTACCGCTGCAATTCGAATTAAATTTGAATTTGTTTCTCTATTTCAATAAGAATCTACAATCATGATTGTTGCCAAGTCAAACCATCATCTGTATATTATCTTAACAACACAACACATGATTACTATAAATTTAGATATGAACTATGTGTGCTATATCAACTCAAAATAAAAAAATTGAATCCACTTTGGTATCGATTCCAATAATAGTGCATTTGAAGTGCTAGCTAGATCTTTGTAATGTAAACCATGTTTCATATGTATATTGTGTTTATCACACAATGTATAGTGCCCTGCCCCCTACGTTATGACAAGTATTTAGCTGTGAGCTGCAAAAGCCACACATTATCACAAATTCAAATAAAATTTTATGTAGTATATCATGCTCATAACCATACCATGCGTATCATCGTTATATTCATGCATGCGTGGGTTTAAAACACTATGATCTCTTATTCAAATATCCGAATCCACTTTTAGTAAAATCAAGATCTCTGTTACTCTTTTACAACCACACAATCCTCTTCTCTTTGTAGCTAGCACTAACTTTCTCTCGTGCATGTACACGCCCGCCTTGCTGTCACCCTCCCTCAGCACTCTCTCCATCGTGCACGTCCGGTTTTTTTTCTTTAGGTCGTTCTCCCACAGTGTTTGCAGGTCTCCCGAGCCCCTTCTTTTGGGCACACACAACGATCATTATACCTCTCTAGCCAGGTCTGCCTACCACAAACACATGCTTTCCCTCTTCTCTTCTCACCGTCCATGCCTCCATGTGTCTAATACGGTCCCACACACATGCACACTCTCCCCCCTTTTTTCATCGATCTCACACTCGCACACTCCTTTCCCTCTCGACATTGTAGGCATCTCACACCACCTTCTAGCCGCATACCTCTCTCTCTCTCTATCCGTCTCTTTGGGCCTTATCTTTCCCTAATAATAAAGCAATTATCGCTTCTGCCGCTCACCGTCATCGCGCTTTTGCTAAACCCCCCTGTGTTTTCAGTAATACAACCCACAGTCCAAATCAAACTGGTACGAAAGAAAAAAAACATAGCCACGCTCTACCTCGCGGTGCTCCGCCCCGCCCAACCCACCTCCAGCCACACCCCGCGCGCCGCCGGCCGACTCCTGCCTCCCAATCCCATCTCCTCCTCACCTGGAGCTTTCTTTGCCGTTCACAGCTCCCCCCACCTACTGGTCGCGACCTTGAGGGAGGCAGAGGATGGGAGGGTGCAGCGCTGGCATCCGGCTCACGGAGCTCGAGTGGGCCGATCTATGCATCGGCGACCTCGCAGGAGGCAGAGGATGGGATGGCGTGTTGCGCTCGAGACGAGCGGGCTCGAGTAAGGGGATTGGAGGGTGGCGCCGGCGGGCTCGCGGGCGGGGATGGAGAGGGCAGGGGCCAATCCGCCGTAACAAGAAAGCTGCTGCAGCACCGGCCGGCCAGCTCCGTCTCCTCGATTCCATGGACGGCGCTGGCGTCGTCGCAGGGGCGGCCTGCCGGGGGGCCGAGTGGCTTCACGCGTACACCCAGGCCGCGGCGATGATGCCGCGGGTGGAGGCGCTCGCAGCTGGTCGCGCGCGGCTGGAGTCCGTCAAGGCGCTGCAGCACGAGTCCTGGGAGGCCCGCGACGTTCGCCTCCAGTGGCGCCTCCTCAAGGTGACCCCTCTGCTCTGTCCACTCCCTCCTCTTTATCCTAGGGTTTTGATCGGCCCCTCACTGATGCTGCTAATTAGCGTGTGCTCACGGAGATGTCAGGCGAATGATAACTGGAGGATGTGGGAGGCGAGGCCCTGCGGCGCTCCGGCGATGACCGGATGTTCCCCTGTAAGAGGAGCATTATCTCAGCTGCTACTCTGCTTGCTACTAGCAGTGCATATCATCTAATCTTTACAAAATCAGGTTGCTACGGACTGCTGCCCTTGTCTGTTGCACTGAATGTAGAACCCATAAAGAGTGAAAATGAGGATCTAAAAGATTTTATACAAGTCTTGGAGCTGGAAAACGAGGAACTTAAGGTACTTTACCGAAACATGAGTTGCGGCTTAGCTTGTGCATCCTGTCAGTTTTCTTAACTCATATTCTATGTGCCCATGCCTGCTTCTTATACTGTTAGATAAGAGCGAAGGAAATTGAAGGTGGTGCAGGGCATTGCTGAACCGCTGCAGACCATGAGCACATTGCAGGAGATCTAGAAGCAGCGCTAAGACAATTGAACCAAGCTCATGAGGCACTGATTGCAGAGAAGGATAAGGAGTTTTTTTGCACTGATTGCTGAGAAGGATGAGGAAGTTTCTGCACTAACTGCAGAAAAAGACCTCGTGCGAGAGCAGTTTAGGACACTGGAGCCGGACTATGCTGACCTTCGTAGATACTGCAGTAAACAGCCAACACAAGTTACTGAAGCAAAGCAAGAGCTTGAGCAGCTGCAAGTGGCATCCCAACAGATGGACGATAAGATTCGCAAACTGCGAGCACGAGCAAAAGCTGTTGAAGCCAAAAGGAATTCGGTTCCCGAGGATAACCGACAGGAAATGTACTGGATGCCCAAGGAGACAGATGGAGAAATTGGAAAATGTAAAGATAGGCAGCCTGAGACAAGTCAAAAGAGCAAGAGGGTTATGGGTGAAACACACAACAAAAATTGTTCTGAAGGTTCCGCTTTAAGGAGGAAACAAACAAAAAAACTATTCTTCTAAGCAAATGCTAGCAAAAGATGGGCAACCTCAAACTAGCCAGAAGCGCAAGCCTATCACTTTCTTACCAAATGTAAGTATATTTCATTTCCAAGTCTTGCCCAAAAGATGGGCAACGACTCGCCATTTTACCAATAGTTATTAGTTTACTGTTTATTGACCCTGTCTTGCCGTGCATGTTCAGTCAATGGACACTGTTGTGCCTGTTAAGTAAATCTGCTTGATCAAATAACTATTATTGGAAGCCACATCTTGCATCTAAATAAATTGATCATCTCATACTAATATGCATAGACAAATAATTGGAATGTCATATATTTACATTTCTGTCTTGTTCTCATTCTCTGAAAAGCTTCCTTTTGGAATTTGGATTGCCATTTTATTGGTCTGGTAGGGGTTTTTGAAATTTGGATTGGCATTTTATTGGTCTAATTACTAATTTTCTTGTAGGATAATGAGCAGAATGCAAATGATGAGGAAACGGGTAATCAAGCTCTAGAGCCTCTCAAGAAGAAGAGGGTACCAGGAAAAGGGGAAGTGGAGCAAGAGGGCAGTAAGGCCAAACTCACCAACATTTATAGCGACGCTGAAACCAATTGGTAAATACTCAGCATGTGCTGTGAAAGTATAGTTTGAAATGGTCTGTAGAATCTCTCTTTCACCATAGTTGGTCACAAATAAACCTTTGTA
This sequence comes from Thinopyrum elongatum, assembly GCA_011799875.1. NCBI lineage: Eukaryota > Viridiplantae > Streptophyta > Magnoliopsida > Poales > Poaceae > Thinopyrum > Thinopyrum elongatum. Next base: position 181,076,424 of record CM022303.1, read on the forward strand.
GGTTTTGTTTGTTGGCAGCACTGCCTGACATAGAAGACACACCCTTAACAACATGTTGCACGAAACAACTTAAGCTCTTGGGGATGATGCACCTTTCAAGATATGCTTTCGGGACACCACAGGCGGCCGCATCCCGTGCCCGGCCCCCTCCATGCCACCCCTCTGAATAGACGCAGACTAATTCAAGGGATCTGGAGGGTCATTGGCGTGCAAGAGATGCACACCTACTTCCAACTGGAGGCCCCGAGGCCGCTGGACTGAGTCATCATGTGGGTTTCATCGAAGGAGAGCAGCCACTGTAGTTTGCCAGTTTCAGTTTCGAACTTCTCATTTGCTACCAATTTATTTCGAAGTAAACTTTTGTTATCTAATCAAACACTTCTGTTTCTAACAGAGCAGGGCGGAGAGGAGGGCGAGGTGGACATGGCAGTCGCTGTGATACTGTGACGGTTTCATCTGCAGTACACCTCCATCCAATTGTTCCGTGTTAATAGCAAGTGGCTTGTTCCATCAGTTATCACTACACAATATATCTTGAACTGTGATATGCAATTCAGTCTTCATAAGAAGGAATTACCTTGGAGCCAATCAAGTTGCTTTAATGTTGTACAAGCTACAACCAATTGAACCATGCTTGTCATGCTACTATCCACTGTTGTTTTCATGGTATCTTCTAGCTACTAGTGTACAAGTGTCGCCCACTCTGATGATGCAGATTCACATAGGGCATGATCACGTCTTAGCTCTGACAGATGCGTAGTTAACAACCAGTTGCACCCTGTCCGTTCATGTATGCAGTGAATGTTACCATACTGTCAATGCCTTAAACCACTATAACCAAATTCAATTAGACGCTGGTGGCCTCAGGCATGGCTCAGCGGGCTTCTTTGTGGGTTGAACTTCAAGCATGGGAGGGCAAGAGCACTGGGCGTATTTCTTTCTTTCTTTAAAGAATTAATATACGATGCAAGAAATCAGCAGAGCACCTAATATTCTGAATAAGCCCTTCCTGGGAGTCAACAAGCAATTATGAGCATGATAACCTCATTAGAGGAGAAGCAGAAATTACATCTGCGTTGGTGTCGCTGTCGAGGATGGTCAGTGCAGCGTATCATCCAAGCCTGACAGCTGATGAAGATAAGTAAATCCAACCTAGCTCTGCCTTTTATACTTCTCCCGTTTGGCAAAATTTTACTCCCTCTATATCAAAATAAAAGACCTTTTTTGACGTAGTATTTGTTAAATAGTACAATACCATCTAGCTTGAAACTTCACGATTGATGATACTCTGCATTTTATGGTATAGTGCTTAATGTGCCAACATTGGTATTTATAACATGACACGCCAGTCAGTGTTAGATGATAAAGTGAGTGTGCAGTTTTTAATAAATCCGGCAAGATGCTAACTGTTTTTTGCCTTTTAATAGAGAAGCAAACATGTATGATGTAACTGAGAAAATCAGTCTGTTTTCCTATTCCAAGACCATGCATGCATGCATGGAACCAAAGCAAAAAGGGTAATATGCCTCCAATACTCACATGCGACGAAGGGTAATATGCAAACATCACAAAAAGCAGCGTGTTGGTTTGATAAATAAGAGATGACTGGGAACGCGTTATTGTGAGAAGAGTTGCCATTATTTGTTATGCTTTATTTGTTGATATGAACAATAGTTGCAAGGTGAATAAACAACATTAGCCAATGCTTGGTGTCCATGAGATTTCTGAAGGAATTATGATTTACATGATTAGAGGCAAGAGGATAAGCGGCGATACGTGTGTGTGTCGGGCCTCCTGTTGAAATAATGGATGTGTGTTGGGCCTCGCGTGGAAATAGGGGACATGGACCATTGTGTGTGGGAATATTTATCGGGTTAGGGTCGTGTCATTTTTTTTCTCCTGTTGCAACGCACGGGCATTTTTGCTAGTTTGCCTCTAACACATGCATGTATATATACCGATCGATCTCCCTACATATAGCTAGGTCGACTACAACTCTTTTTCCCCACGCACCGACCGATGTGCCTCACTAGTTATGTCTATCACTTTCTCCGACAAAAAACGATTGATGTACCTATCTAGCTAGGTCTGCTAACTAAAGACATATCGTCCGCCCTCATCATCCATGCATGCCTCCCGACCCGTCTCTCACACGCACGTGCACACACAGACACTCATCCCCTCTCTTATTGTTATTGCAGTCGTCCCCTCGGTTTGTCTAGTACGCTTCTCCCACCCTCTCCGAGAAGCAACTCCACCACCAACCCTCCGACACTCTAGCTCCGTCTATCTCCCAACCTTGTTCCTCTCCTACACAAATGCATGGATGTCGATCGATCTCCCTCGATACATAGCTAGGTCTCTCTCCTTCTCCACACATATACCAGTTGATCTACCTCTCTATAGTCAGGTCTCTGCCCCCACCCTTCTCTCTCTCACACACATCGATAGTCGAACGTTGTAGCTAGGTATCCATGCCACATAGACAAACTGCAGCTCTACCCTCTCACGTTCCAGTAGGCCAGCCGCCCCATATCTTTGACGTGGGCACACACAATCTCGATGGCTTTCTTTATCGATCGCACACCCATACACTTCATTCCTCTCTTTGATTCTATCGATATCTCACGCCGATGATCCCTCCACTCTCTTCTGGTGGATCGCCCCCTCTAGAAATGATATATCTAGGCCTCTGTTTCTCACACATTGCATATGTTACATTTTTTGTTTGAGATATCATCGACACATATTCCCTGTGTATCTCTCACGCCCACCCCTCCCCCCCCCCACAAAAAAAACACTCACGAATCCACACACCATCTCTCTCACACACACCCACGTAGGTGAAGTATGAACACAAAGAGGAGAGGTGCACGCATGAACTCATGTCTCGTTCTGAGCCACACCCGCACGGGTACACGGTGGAGCTCATTTCTATACGAAAAGGCATCCCACGTGCTAATTTTACTCGTTTAGCGGTTGTTTACTTGAAGGAGGGTCGTCTACCACGCGTGCATGAAACAAAGTTTGACTTCACGTGTTGGCATGTTATTTTTAAATAAAGTTATATTGCTCAATGGCACGTACTATAGAATATAGAATGATTGTTATCGAGCTTGCCTGGTGGGGTTGGTCGTCTGTCTTCACACTCTCACACAAGACGGCAGTGCCCTCTCTCTCTCTCTCTCTCTCTCATCGCTGGTCACTGATCCGGCCTGATCCCGTCTGCCGGCGGAAAGGGAGGACGTGCATCGTTGCTCCGTTCAATGGCGTCGAGGCAGCACGTCCCGATCTGCGGTACCCGCCGTTCTCTCTAACCTAGCTCCGGCACGGTCGGGCAGATCCCGCCCGCCGGCGCCCTCCTAGTTACATCCCGACGACCCAGGTACATCTTCCTCCCCTCCGGCCTTGCTCCACTACCCATCTTCCCACGTCGCTGCATGTGGATCTTCCCTAGTTCTTTGCGTAAAATGTAGCTCAGCCGGCGTACTTTCCATGTTGCAATCTCGTCCTCACACTGTTTTAGATAAAACAACGGTGCTGCTATCTTCCCTTAGGACAAGGAATGTGCTTCTTTTTTTGTCGGCGTATGTGTCATCAACTGTTATTGGCCAGTAACTGTTTCCTTTCTACCCCTTTTTGCAAACAGGGCTATCCATTTCACCTTGTTGCTATTGCGACCTTTTGGTGAACTGCACAAATCACTTATTTCTTAAGAGTGTCTTGTGCAGTTCTACTAAAATGTCACACGGACAACGCTCTACATTTCAGTGCGACTGCACAAAGGGAGATTAGTTTTGCTATCCTCCTCATCCAACTCCGAGCCTAATCTTCTCCAACAAGTGGTTAGTTTTATGAGAGATTGCAAAGGTGACCGGCTTCTACTTGTGTGTGTATGTTTCAGCAACTACTACTAGTGCCACTATTAATGTAATCACACTTGTTCAATTTGATGGAAGCTTGATAGCAATGCCACAAATCATTCAAATTTCCTTTCGCTCACATGTGGGACATCCATAATCTGGGTCCATGTGCCATGCACCAATATTGGGTGCACAACCGCTGGCGAGATTCACCCCGCTCATTGCGCTGCAGTAATAATGACTAATGAGTAGTCAAATCACAGAGCCCCACCTTTCCTGTAGTACTACCAGTAAAAGTTGCTTGGGCGAAGCAACCATCATTTCACTCTTGTTGAATGCGCTCGTACTCCAATATTCCAAGAGTAAGTTGCTCGGACGAAGCAACCGTACACGGTGCCAATGGTCGGTGAGATTTTTTAATTAAGCCCTATAAACCGGAAGGGGCGGAGAAGAGAAGTGGGCGACATTTTGTGAGAGAGGAAGGACAACCGTACAGTGTGGTGGAGCATGGTTAATAATATAGCCAGCTGATGGCTATAAGGAACTACCATGTCATCTATAGCTATCATCTATATGCACTCATACAATAATGTGGGTGATACGTCTCCATCGTATCTACTTTTCCTAATGCTTTTGCTCTTGTTTTGGACTCTAATTTGCATGATTTGAGTGAAACTAACCCGGACTAACGCTGTTTTCAGCAGAACTACCATTGTGTTGTTTTTGTGCAGAAATAAAAGTTTTCGGAGAATTATTTTACAATAAATAAAAAATACTGGAACCAAGAAGCACCAGAGGGGGGCCCCTGGCTGGCCACAAGACACTAGGGCGCGCCACCCCCTCCAGGCGCGCCCTGGTGGGTTGTGGGGCCCTCGTGGCTCCCCTAACCCTAATTCCAACGCTGTAAATTCCTATTTTTTGAGAAAAAATAGGAGAGGAAGTTTCATCAAGTTTTACGATACGGAGCCGCCACCGCCTCCTGTACTTCATCGGGGGGCCAGATCTGGAGCCCGTTTGGGGCTCTGGAGAGGGGAATATTCGGTCTTCATCATCACCAACCCTCCATCACCAATTCCATGATGCTCCCCACCGGGAGTGAGTAATTCCTTCGAAGGCTCGCTGGTCGGTGAGGAGTTGGATGAGATTCATCATGTAATCGAGTTAGTTTTATTAAGGCTTGATCCCTAGTATCCACTATGTTCTGAGATTGATGTTGCTATGACTTTACTATGCTTAATGCTTGTCACTAGGGCCCGAGTGCCATGATTTCAGATCTGAACTATTTATGTTTTCCCCATTATATCTATGTTCTAGATCCGATCTTGCTAGTCATATGCACCTGCTACGTGTTATGATCCGTAAACCCCTGGGTGACAGTAATTGGGATACTTTCCGGTGATGACCGTAGTTTGAGGAGTTCATGTATTCAGTATGTGTTAATGCTTTGTTCCGGTTCTCTATTAAAAGGAGGCCTTAATGTCCCTTAGTTTCCTTATGGACCCCACTGCCACGGGAGTGTAGGACAAAAGATGTCATGCAAGTTCTTTTCCATAAGCACGTATGACTATTTACGGAATACATGCCTACATTATATTTATTAACTGAAGCTAGTTCTGTGTCGCCCTAGGTTATGACTGTTATATGATGAATATCATCCAACGAATTCACCGATCCAATGCCTACGAGTTTTCCACATATTGTTCTTGCTAAGTTGCTATTGCTATTGCTACTGTTACACTTGCTACCAAATCATTGCTATCATTGTTACTGTTACCACTGCTATCAAAACTATCAAACTACTGTGCTACTGATCACTTTGCTGCAGATATTTAATCTCCAGGTGTGGTTGAATTGACAACTCAACTGCTAATACTTGCAAATATTCTTTGGCTCCCCTGATGTCGAATCTATAAATTTGGGTTGAATACTCTACCCTCAAAAACTGTTGCGATCCCCTATACTTGTGGGTTATCACTGGTAAGGTTGGCTATTACATTAGTACCATTTCCTATCTTCTCTCTATCTCTTTCTTCACATTTATTGTATTTACCTCGGAATGTGTATATAGCTAGGCTCTTTAATGAGAGACCACTCTCCTTACTTTTTCACATCTCTCTCCTCCACATAGGCAAAAGTGCCATGTAAGTGGGCTATAAGAGCAGCTGGCTATATAAACATGACATGTCATCAAGAGTTAGCATTATTAATTAATCATACAATAGAGCTGGCTATAAGGTCGGCTATAAGGTTAGAACTTTTTTCAACTTTCTCTCTATCTCTTCCTCTCATTAAATGCTTTTACCTAGGAGCACGCGTAAAGACTGGCTCTTGCATGTTAGCCCACTCCATCACTTTTTTCTTGTCTCTCTCTTCCACGTAAGCAAAAGTGCCATGTAAGCAGGCTTATAGCCCACTATTGTACTTGCTCTAAGCCCACTATTGTAGAGCTCAAGGACAAACGACGCAGGAAATTCGGATTCCCCTACAATCTTGGTCATTTACTATCGCACACGCTTCATTTCCGTCGCCTCTGGAAAGTGTGTGCGCTCACCCGACTGGGTTGCGTTGTGATTGGCCGGAACCCCAAGCACGCGGATCGCGCGTGTGCACCGTAGGATGCACCGCGATCGAACGGCAATCCATGTCCCTCTCATCACACCCGTGTAGCTGTAGCTGTGTTTTTGATGTACTCCCTCCATTTTTATTTACTCTACATATTAGCTTTGGTCAAAGTCAAACTTTGTAAACTTTTACAAGGTTTATAGAAAAAATATTAACATATACAATAACAAATCAATACCATTAGATTCATTATTGAATACACTTTCCCATCATATAGATAAGATATTGTAAATGTTCATATTTTTTCTATACACTTGGTCAAACTTTATAAAGTTTGACTTCAGTCAAATCTAATATGCAGAGTAAATAAAAATGGAGGGAGTATCTGCGCTAATAAATGTCTAAAGAATGCGCATAATGAGCCCGGAAAAGTGCTAAATTTGACCAAGGTGCTTCCTCCATCGAGGTCCATAAGTCACCTTACGAGAAACTTGACCCACTCACGGCATGGCTGTCGTGTTTGGTCTGCCGGTCAGAGCGCTTCCTATTGTCATATCACTATTCTTTTTAGATTTATAACAAGTGGGAGCGACTATGAGCGAACCGACCTCAATCGATGGCAAAATCGCCTGCCGGACGCACTTTGAGAGAGACGAGGAGCGAGAAGCGATACAGACTGGTCGTGTCATGCAAGAAAACGGCTGGTCTCATTTTTAAAACTTGTTGTACTATAGTAGATATAGATGTAGATGTAGTGTAGACGTAGATGCAGATGTAGATGTACATGTAGAGAAGTAGAGATAAGTGATACTCACCAACGGTCACCAACGTAGGCCGAGTACGTGCACGAATCACCCGCAAATAAAAGGAGTACATGCACGAAGAGAAGAATTGCACGCACGGACGCACGTACACTTTGCCTCTTTCCCTAACACACATGCGCGGGTACACGGTGGAGCTCATTTCTGGATGAAGAGGCAGCTCATGTGATAATTTGATGCGTGTAGTAGTTGTTCACTTAGTGGAGGGTCAGGAACCACGCGTGAACGAATCAAAGTTCGACCATGACACGGTGGCGTGTTTGTTTTTAATTTTTTTCTTCAATGGCACGTACGCAATTTTTTTTCTTCAATGACACGTGAATCGTGCACGTACTCAATGACGGAGCACGGGATGGGATGGTAGCCATGGACATGGTCAGACCTCTTTGGAGACGACTACACTACTACTTTGATGTACGTTCAAAAAACTACTACTTTGATGTGTCCTGTCAACTCGCAGAACGATGAGAAGCTTGCTTACTAAGCCCTCTACATAGCCCACACTATTGTACTACAGTAGTACTAGCAGTTGGAGTATGGGAGCACTGAAAGGATGGGAGCACCTGATATTTCCCCGTCCGGACCGATCCCAAGCGGGCTTCTCACCTTCCTGGCCCATCAAAAACCACTCCCCCCTCCCGCGCGCGCTTCCCGCCCGGCGCCAGCTGAGCCCGCCACTCCACATTGATGGCAAGTCAGGGCGACGCGACCTCTCACTGTGTCCGCAATTGAAGCGGTGCGCCGGCCGAGGGCGCTGCCCGCTACACACCTGACATTTAGACTACTCACAGTGGAGAGTAACTTTAGAGCCAGTCTAATAAGGCCTAGTCAGCAGGCTATAAGACTTGCGATGTCACTAAAATGTATCTAGACGAGAGAGAGAGTGAGCGAGAGAGAGAGAGAGACGAAGCGAAGAGGTGCACGCACGCACTCGTCCCCTCCCACACACGCGTGGGTACACCCATGGTGGAGCGCATTTGCAAACGAAGCGGCAGCTAACGTGATAATTTGACACATCTAGTTGTCCACTTAATGTAGGGTATGCGACCACATGTGAGTCATACAAAGTGTGACCTGAACGCGGTGGCGCGGTTATTGATCGAGTTTTATCTACATCTACATGTCTTCTCTTCTCTATCTACCTACTACTAGTACGTGGGTACGTGCATAGCACGTGCAAAGTTCAATTTGTTCATAAAAATCTCCTATGCTGTTTTTTTTCAAACAAGAAGTCCTTAAAAAGTCTAACAAATCAACAATTATATTTTGTTTGTATGTAAAGCTATCATGACAGCTATCCTAATTTCACTAATCATACATTGTGCAAAACTTGGGAACACACCAATGTTGTCCATCTCAGATATTAATGCAGTGTGATACTTTAATCATAAGATGACTTAACTATTGTACTACCATCTATGATGTATTCCCTAAAAAAAACCTATTTCATGGACGAACGGGATGCAAACTTAGGCTATATATATATAATCATGTGATGCCTTGGGACACATGGGAAGCAGTACTTGACACGCTCCAAGAGAAGGACAGAGATGGGGTACACTATATAGTACGTAGTACTGTAGTATAGATATAGATTTCTCTATGTTTTCCTCTCTTTTTTTCTATCCTTCCTCCTACTATAGTACAGCAAGTTTTAAACTTGAGACCAGACATCCACCTCGACATCGAACACTTTTTAGCCGTTGATTTATTCCACAAAGTGAATCGCTGCCGCTTATCATACCAAACCTCAACTGATCCAATGGCTGGTCTCAGTATGTGTAGGATGTAGCTTCGAGATATATGCTTCGGGACTTGCTTGCTAGGGTTTGCTCTCTTTTCTCACTCCCTCACCCTCTCCAGATCTAAACAAGACGGTGGTGTCCACTCTCTCTCTCCTCACTGGTGGTCACAGATCTGGCCGGATCCGTTCCGCTGGGTATGGGAGGAGGTGCAACATCGACGTGGTCGCCGTTGGCGAGGGAGGAAGCCGAAGTGTGACGTCTTCTCTGACCTGGTGCCGGCGTGGGAGGTCCTCCGCATCTTTGCTCGCTGCCGTCATGTTGGCAGATCCCGCCACCTACCTCGCCTTATCCCGCCGACCGGAGGTATAACTTCTTTTACAACCGGCCTTGTTCTAATGGCCCAGCTCCCCACGTCGACGCATCCTTTTTTTATAGGATTGCTCCTCACGTTGATGCATCCTGCATGTGGATATTCCTCTAGTAGTACAAAGCGACCCACAAAAATTGGATTAGGGGGGCCGGATGTTGTCAAAACAAGTTGGGGAGGACCAAGCTGTTGAAAAGTACTAGGTTTTGTAGCAACAAATCATCACCAACTCGGCACTGTTCATCGGCTAATTAGGTGTAAATCTTAGATGGGGGGCAGGGCCCCTGCTACCCCCTGTCTCCGACACTATAGCTAGCTGCGTCGGCTTGTCGAACACTGGAACACCACCTACATTTTTACTAATAGAGGAAAAAAGGTACTGTAGAGACTCGATAACGAACCGATCTCTTGGTTGAAAAGGGAAATAAGGTGTGGTTGGGGCGGGCCTGACCGGGCTCTTAGTCGAAAAAGGAAAGAAAGTGAGGGAGTGTTGGGTTGACAATGCAACTGAGAATGACCACGTCTAGATTTCCTGTGGTCACATAGGAAAAGGTCACTGACAAGAACAAAAATGGCACAAACCAGGCATGCTTGCATGTTTGCCGCTCTCAGCAACCACGTCTGCCACGTCGGGCTCTTGTTAGATTTTTGCTAGTAGGACTTTGGCCCAAAGCCCAACAAAAATCTGAAACTCTCATGGCCCATTCATGCATGGTCTGGTGTGAGTGGGACTAAAGTTTAGTCCCATACTGCTAGGTGAGTGTGAGTTGCACCACTTTATAATGTGATTTATTCTATTACTTGCATGAGCATGATAATAGGAAGCCTACATGCGCGCTCTTTGGGAATGAGCCTAGCCGAGGACAAAAGCTATGCACATTGTCTATATTTTTGTTGGTCGAAAAATTTATTAAGTCATTAATTAATAATTAATGGACGCCTTAATTACTCAGCTGTTTCCGATTCTTTTGGATAGTGGGGCAATTATTGACTTGGGCGTGGGGTTTACTCGCACGACTGACCTGACAAGCTCTACCCTAGCCAGCGCTGTATTATATGGTTTCGCACCTTTCCAGATCATAGCGCCGGCACACAAGTATTCTTCATCCCTCCTTCCGGCATGCACCGCGAGAAGGGAAAAAAGTCCTTCGGAACCCTGCCTTTCGTGATCATGTACAGGAGAGGGGCTATCAGGTTTTGGGAGCACACTCGCGTGACTGCTGCCAGCGACGTCTTCCTCAACGACAACCTTCTTCCCCGACCTCGGCAACCTCTTCATCAACGACATGAGTGACAACATCAACCACAGCGGTTCTGCTCCCGCTGCGCAGTATATGATTCTGTCCTCCTGGTTTAGTCTGCATCATTACTTTGAAATTTGCAATTGTCATCATGATCTATTTACTATTGATTCAGATTAAATCTCATAGTAATTTGCTCATATATTCAACAATCCAATCCAAAAACCTAATTATAGGCAATTTACTTCGAGTGGTTGTGCTGTGCTTTTGAAGCCGCCTACCTTTAAGGGGGTGCAATATAAAAGGAGGCGCACGAGAGCAGTATACTGGTTTTAGATCATGTACTGCTATGACGCCACTAAGGGCCAGCCTGAGGGCGATCTTAATCTTGCAAAGCAGGAAGCTTTAGAGAACATGGATACCCTCTTCAAAGGCGCCCTTCTGAGTGTTCTTGATGATTCCATTGTGGATTCATATATGTCATTTGACAGCGGCAAAGACATGTGGGTTGCGCTCGAGGCCACGTTTGGGGCCTCGGGCGCTCGCAGCGAGTTGTACATCATGGAGCAATTATGTGACTACAAGATGACTGAGGAGTGCTCTGTTGTTCAGCAGGCTCATGAGATACAGTCACTTGCTAAGGAACTTGAATACTTTAAGTGTGTGTTGCCGGACAAATTTGTTGTTGGGACCATCATTGCCAAGCTTCCACCTTCGTGGAACAATTTTGCGACTTCTCTGAAAAATAAGAGACATGATTTTCCATTTCGGATCTCATTAGCACTCTTGATTTTGAAGCGAAAGCAAGAGCAAATGACACACGTGCTCGAGTCGCTGAGGGAGCTTCTAGTGCCCACATGGTACACGAGAATAACTTCCAGCCCAACAAGCCCAAAAACAACAAGAAAAAATCTCAGGGGAAAGGCAAGTTTGATGCAAAGAACAAGCCATCACATTCTACCAACTTCAAGAAGAATTCTCATAAGAAGGGGAAGGGACACAAACCTCAATTTTGGTAGCACCACACAAAATTATATGGCTGCATCTACCTGCTATCAGCTAACCTCATGGTGCTCCAGGTATTCCTACATTTGTAACTAGGTACAATGACCACCGCAAGATGAAATAAGCTTATTTGTATGTTGACTTGCTGATTGCAGTGCCGAATGAGCCTATCATGTGTGGAGGAGAAAACGAGCAGTGCAGCCTCAACGTCAACGCAAGATAAAAGAGTCCCGAGTCATATACGGCCTGGCCAGCGAGTAGGGGTCGTGCAAACAGCGGTGCATCATTTTAGTGGAACTGCACAAAAAAGATATTGCGGTGTGTCAAGACAAATTTTCTACAGCCACACACAAGGAATTGCACTGATCGATTGGATAGAATTTCCTCCATGGCATGCGATGAGACCCAAAGGTGGAAATCAACTAACGACTTATGAAATTATTTATAATCTTCCTCAGGCAGGTCAGTATCCCCTTCGTCCAGATGATCATTTTTTGTCATGCCGAGCTATTGATATGTGCTACTGTTTTGCAACACCGTTCAAGTATAGCTATTGTTTTCCTATATTTTCAGATTCAGGACAATGAAGATGATTTCAGTGGAACTGCACAATATGGTCTGATGTTGAGTGGTCACTATTGCCTCCTGTGTTTGCTGCAAATGTGTCAGCATCAATTGCAAGATGAGGCAGCCAGCTAGCTAGCTGTGGAGTTGCCAACATGCTCAAAGTGCTCGCAACATTGAGAAGAAACAAGCATGCCCAGGAAATTAATGCGTGCGCAGGGAGGCCCTTTGCTCAGAGAAGCATCGATCGTTTTTCTTTATTTCTACACCTTCTCACAACTTTGTCTTGGTTATAGTATGATGAATCATTGAGATGCATAAACATGCTGAACTTTTGTGGTTGTGAATGTTAGTATGCATACCGTATCTTCTGAAGCTTAGTTGAATGTGAATGTTGACTAGCCTGTGAACCTTTACAATCTAGTAAGTATATTGTGGGCCTGTTATTTGACACCTCATTTTGCCGCGCTACGACCAGTGTGAGTGTCTGCATGCAGTACCGCATCCTCTAATTTGGTGGATGCCAAGCGGTCCTGAGAAGGAGCCATAACTTTTTTTTAAAGTTGAAAAAGGTTACCGATAGGAGCCATAAGTTGGAGGGTGTCTCTTTTTTTCTTTCGAATGGGCAATAAGCTGGGAGAGCTGGAGAGTGTCTCTTATGGGCTGCCTCTAGTGTTAAGACATTCTAGGACGAAACACGCAGCCGGCCAGGCCGATACAATAGCCAATCCATCTTAAAGCCCATTTGTTTTTTTTTTGCGAGGAAAAGCCCATATTTCCTAAATTGGGGCGCTCCCGAAAAAACCCTGCATCCCGCTAGACTCTCCCCCTTCCGTCGCCCCCCCCCCCCCTCTCCCCCCCAATTCCCCCCGCTCCCCTTCTTCCTCACTCATACAGAAAACGCTTGTTCCCCTTCTTCCCCACTCGCACTACCACTAGGCTCATCTCTCGCTACTCTGCTGAAACCCGTGAGCTCGGTGCGACACCCGCAAGGAAAATGGAGTCGGCTGGCCCCAGCGCCAAGAATATGAGGCTCCCGCCAGCGGCGACGCTGGTTGTAGATCCCGCACCCGGCAGTGCGGGGAGAAGCGACGAGCCCCCCTCCCCCCAGCCGGATCTGAGGAACCCGTAGAATCTCTGGTGGACCGCATCAGAGATCTCCCGGACGCCATCCTTGCGAAGATCATCTCCCTTCTCCCCACCAAGGATGGCTGCCGCACACAAGTCCTTGCATCTCGGTGGTGCACTCTCAGGTGCACCGCGCCTCTTAATCTCGACTGTCATCAGATATCTGTCGTTCGTGAATTTGAACTCCTCAGAGCCATCGTCTCCTCCCACCAGGGCCCCGTTCAACGCCTCTGCATCCCGACACGCTACCTTCTATCCATATCCTGCACGGTGGACGCCTGGCTGACATCCACTGAATTCGAAAAACTCCAGTAGCTTGAGTTCTACCATTACTATGAAAAATACATACCGCGACCTGAACGCCATGTATTTGTGCCCACACCACCATTGTCCATCTTGTGGTTTTCCTCCTCTCTCCACACCCTCACCATAGCCCGGTGCCATCTACCAGACAATCTAGTACTAATGATTCGACTCCCACTGCTAAAAAGACTTTCTCTTGTGGTGGTTGATACGTCCATTTTGCATCATGCTTTTATATCATTATTTATTGCATTATGGACTATTATTTCACTTTATGGTACAATGCTTATGCCTATTCTCTCTTATTTTACAAGATTTACATGAAGAGAGAGAATGCCGGCAGCTGGAATTCTGGACCGGAAAGGAGCAAATCTGAGAGACCTATTCTGCACAACTCCAAAAGTCCTGAAAATTTACGGAGAATTATTTTGGAATATATAAAAAATATTGGGCGAAGAAAATACCAGAGGGGACCCACCAGGTGGCCACAAGCCTGGGGGGCGCGCCCTACCCCCCTAGGCACGCCCCAAGGGCTTGTGAGCCCCCTGTCAGGCCTCCGGTGCCCCTCTTCTGCTATATGGTGTGTTTTGACCTGGAAAATACCAGAGGAGAGCTTTCGGGACGAAGCGCCGCCGTCTCGAGGCGGAACTTGGGCAGAACCAATCTAGGGCTCCGGCGGAGCTATTCTGCCAGGGAAACTTCCCTCCCGGAGGGGGAAATTGAAGCCATCGTCATCACCAACGATCCTCTCATCGAGAGGGGGTCAATCTCCATCAACATCTTCACCAGCACCATATCCTCTCCAAACCCTAGTTCATCTCTTGTATCCGATCTTTGTCTCAAAACCTCAGATTGGTACCTGTGGGTTGCCAGTAGTGTTGATTACTCCTTGTAGTTGATGCTAGTTGGTTTATTCGGTGGAAGATCATATGTTCAGATCCTTAATGATATTCAATACCCCTCTGATTATGAACATGAATATGCTTTGTGAGTAGTTACGTTTGTTCCTCAGGACATGGGAGAAGTCTTGTTATAAGTATTCATGTGAATTTGGTACTCGTTCGATATTTTGATGAGATGTATGTTGTCTTTCCTCTAGTGGTGTTATGTGAACATCGACTACATGACACTTCACCATTGTTTGGGCCTAGGGGACGGCATTGGGAAGTAATAAGTAGATGATGGGTTGCTAGAGTGACAGAAGCTTAAACCCTAGTTTATGCGTTGCTTCGTAAGGGGCTGATTTGGATCCATATGTTTCATGTTATGGTTAGATTTATCTTAATTCTTCTTTCGTAGTTGCGGATGCTTGCGAGAGGAGTTAATCATAAGTGGGAGTCTTGTCCAAGTAAGTACAGAACCCAAGCACCGATCCACCCACGTATCAAATTATCAAAGTAACGAACAAGAATCATATGAGCATGATGAAAACTAACTTGACAATAATTCCCATGTGTCCTCGGGAGTGCTTTGCTTTATATAAGAGTTCGTCCAGGCTTGTCCTTTGCTACAAAAAGGATTGGGCCACCTTGCTGCACCTTTGCTACACTTGTTACCCATTATGAATTATCTTATCACCAAACTACCTGTTACCGATAATTTCAGTGCTTGCAGAGAATACCTTGCTGAAAACCGCTTGTCATTTCCTTCTGCTCCTCGTTGGATTCAACACTCTTACTTATCGAAAGGACTATGATAGATCCCCTATACTTGTGGGTCATCAGTGGTTGATCTGTCGGAGGCCTCACTACACAGCATCATCCACTCCGGTTGCCCTACCCTGGAGTGCTTGCTGCTTGTTTTTGGATTAGAGATCCATATCCATTGTCTACAAATAAAGCTGCCTCACATTAAAAGCATTGGAATTTGTTATGAAGGATAGCAGCTCATCATCGAAGATGCCCCTTCACTTCAAAGGTCGCTCCTTGATAATTGTTTTAAACCTTCGCAAACAATTGCCATCTCTGCGCCTAAACTTGAGACCTTGGGAGTAATTCGTGATTCGTTTAAACATCACAACATGGTGTTTGGCTCTACACTTATTCAGGTACTGTATATTATCATCTACACTTTTGTAATCACAAGTTGCATTTTTCATTTGTGCGCATAAGTTCTATATCATCTTGGAGTACACTTTGGATACTAATATTATGTTATATGCTCAATGAAGAGTTCATCCATCGATAGCCTATCAATGATGCTGGATTCTGTCAAGATCTTATATATCGGAATGTTTAGTATTGATCTGAACAAAATTGTTGGGTTGCTGTGATGCTTTCCATGTCTGGAGAATTTGTATATAGAGGTGATTATTTCATGCACATTGAAAGCCCATATATATTGTACGAGAATTACCGTTCGACTGTCACTCTATCGACATACTCATTTTTTAGACCTTAACTGTTTTCAATCTTCATGTCTACGTAGGCAGTAACACATGGAGAAAAACATATAACTAATCGTTGGCGTAATACGCACTGGGATTTTCTTAGTTCTCATGACATTCGTTTGAGGACAATAACGATAAAAGGTTATGCATCCAATCAGACAAACAGAAACTTTGTCACATTCTTCCTATTGAATGTGAGGTTACTATTGTCCATGAGGCTTAAGTTTTTCAACAAGAAATTTCTCACGGATGGATATGTTGAACAGCAAAAAAAGAAGTTTCAGGTGGACAAATGGGCTTCTGAACGCGCTCGGCTTCTATTTTCAACAACTTGTCGCCATATGCCAATAAACTTTTTGGCACAGGATTTTGATTTTATGGATCAGACCAATCCGTTTGTTTGTGACTGCCAAAAATAGTGGTTAGGTTAGATGTTATTGCCATGTTCAGTCTGGGTATTGCCTAAACCTGATGAATAATTAATCCTTGGGATTTTGTACCGTTTGTAAGCTTGAGACAGATGTTGTTGCCCTTTTCAACTCGGCTGTGACTGTCATATTTTCTTTGAAACAAGGAAAATGGCTTGCCATTTCCTTTATTAAAGAGAGAAATATTGTAACAATAGGGACCCAACAGCTCGCCCAGTTGTTTTTTAGTTTTAGGGACGGAGCAGGTATCAACTGCGCTGTGCGGGGGCTGTGACCCGGCTAGCCCAGGCTTTTATTTAAGCACAAGATGAGCCCAGTTGATATCTTTTTTCTTTCTGAAAATGGCTAGCCCAGTTCTATTTTTTTTGGACAATACCCAACCCGGGCTTACTTGCTTTTCTCAGCGCTGCTGGGCTGCAAATCTTTCAAGACGAGGAGGGATGTATTCGGCTTCCCCAGAAAATGGGCTATAAGTAGTAAGAAATGGGCTATAAATTTTAAAAACATAGAAAACCGGCAACTAGATTCAAATTTTGTTTTTTCAGAATTTCAAGATTTTAAATTTCATTATTTTTTTGCGGGGAAAATTTTGTAGTATTTTAATTAGAAATAAAATTATTTTTATAATTATTTTAAATGTGACTCGAAATTTCATGATTAAAAGAGTTTGGACCCCACCAAAATATGCAAAATTTTGTTGAAATTTTTAGCAGTGGCCGGAATATGGTTTGTAATGCTAACAAAAAGAATATGGGCTTCAAATATCCTTAAGAATTAACAAATGGGCAAATGGGCTGTATGCTGTTTTCCACAGATTTGGAGGCTGATTTGTGGGCCTACTAGGTTGACGATGACGCTGTCCTAAAATTGTTTTTGACGCGTACGCAAGGCTTTGTCAACTTAGTCAGCACAGGGCAGTGACTGTTGGATGTCCATCCAACAACCGTCGTGCTTCTTCAATCTCCGATCTTCCTACTCCAGCCGCACAAACCAGCGCCGGCGGGACTGCCTGCTCCCTCCATCCGTGGCTGGCTGTGCTGCCGCGCAGGCCTCACCGCCCCACCCTACTACCACCGCTGGTCAGGCCATCCCTCTACCCACCAGCACCTCCTGTTATTTTCCGGCGACGGCAGCCTCACCCCACAACCGACCAGTCAGCCCTCGTAGTCCCCTCAGCGTGGGCATCCACTTCTGTGGCTTCGCCGGCTCCGGGTCATACCCTTCCTGGGGCTCGCCATCGTCCACCGCGTTGGTGCTCTCGGCGCGGCGTGGTCAACATGGTCAACAAATGATAGCCATTGGAAGAGGGATGTAAGTGGAGAGGCTGACAGTAGGGACCCACACAAGCAAGTGCCTCCTTATTACGTGAAAAAAATTATTGCTCCTGCTGATAGCTGGGACCCACCGGCAAAATCTTCGCACGGAAGGAAGTGCCTCCTTATTATGCGAAAAAAATATTCCTCCCGATGACAGCTGGGACCCGGCAGATTTGGTGGCTGACTTGTGGGCCTACTAAGCTGACGCGTACACAGGGCTTTGTCAACTTAGTCAAAAAATAATTCTAGCAGCTGGACCGTTGGATGTTGATCCAACAGCCGTGTTGGTTCTTCAACCTCTGATCTTCTTGCTCCAGCCGCCCAAACCAGCGCCGGCGGGACTGCCTGCTCCTGCCTCCCGTGGGCGGCAGTGCTACCGCGCAGGCCTCACCGCCCCACCCTAATCCTAGGGCCGGCCAGGCCTTCCCTCTACTCACCCACACCCCATGTTATTCCCTAGCGACGGCAGCCTCACACCGCAGTGGAACTAGTGAACCCTCGTACTCCCCTCCACGTGGTCATCCACTGCCTCGTCTTCCTCGGCTCTGCATCGTTCCCTTAGCAGGCCCTGCCGTCGTCCAACACCTTGGTGCTCTCGGCGCGGCGTGGTCAACATTGTCAACGAACGACAGGTTTCGGAAGACGACTCTACACAGTGAGGCTGACAACTGGACCCACCAGCTACATCTTCGCACGCAAGGAAGTGCCTCCTATTACGCGCAAAAAAAATGATTCCTCCCCCTGACAGCTGGGACCCACCACATATATCTTCGCACACAAGGGAGTGCCTCCTTATCCTCCCTGACAGCTAGGACCCACCCTGTCGAACCGTATGTAGGGTTGTCTGTCTGGTCGCGAACGTGTACATATATACTGGTTGATCAGTCTCTCTGCAAGGATGAACCATGCCCGAGTAAGTAGCGGCACGCGTCGTAGTAGAGCCCCCGACGTAGCAGTTCAGGCAGTCCCGTCTAAATCGTGTACGCGTACCTACAGCCACACGGCAAAAAATACGACCACGTACGTACATACAGGCGGGGTCTCGAACACGTACAGCAACTGCGTCATGTTCATTGGCAGCCAACCGGCTGGGTCGGAATGGAGAAACAACGCTATGTTCATCGGGAGGCAACCAACTAGGTCGGAACACGTCCTGTTCATCGATCGGGGGCCAACCGGCTTGGATGGAACAGCCAAAACAGGGTCCTGTTCATCAGAAGGGGTCTGGCGTACCGCAAAACGGAGGAATCGGCATTCTGTTCGACCTCCTACGGTCGAAACGGGGTCCTGTTCATTGGCTCGGGGTATGGCGTACCGCAAAACGGACCAAACGGAGTTATCTTCGGCCTCCTACGGTCGAAACAGGGTCCTGTTCATCGGGAGGGGTGTGGTGTACCGCAAAACGGGACTCCCAAGGGCTACTGTTCATCACCGTCTACTGCCTCGCTCCAGCCTTCACGAGCTACTGTTCATCCACCGTCGACCTCCTCCAGCCTCCACCGGCTACTGTTCATCTAGCCCTCCACGGGGGTCCTGTTCATCCACCCCCAACCGGCTGGGCTGTGGCGGCCTCCTAGGGGTCCTATTCATCCAACCCCCACCGGGAACTGTTCATCCACAGCTAACCAACCGGCGCGATCGATCGATGCATCTCGACTCGTGTCTACGTGTATCGCGTGTGAGGCAGCAACGGGCACTATTCATCGAGATGCAACCCAACCGGCTACATCTCACACGTACGGGTGCCTTCGGCTTCAGTAAGCAGCGAGAAGGATCAATCGGGTTCAGTTAGGCAGCGAAGGAATCGCTCGGGTTCAGTTAGGCAGCGATGGATCGATCGGCTTCAGTGGCTAGCTAGAGGTGGTGCGAGGGCGAGATCGATCGCTCGGGTTCGGTAAGCGAACGCCTCTCCGCCTCACACACATGCGCGCATACGAGAGAAACATGCAAACCACATTGCATCGCTCGGCCCCGACCACCCACCGTGACAGGGAACTCCGAGAAAATTTTCTCGCCCTGACTTCTACCACGATTTTTTATGTCATGGACGGCCCAAAGAATGTCTTGCAGGTGCGTCCCCGGCCCGCCCAAGATGAAAAGCCCATTTTCTGTCATGACTTCTTGGCATAGAAGTAGGAGCCCACCATATCTATGATGATACGTGGTTTTGTCACAATTATCGTCATAGAAGTGTCATAAGCATGACAGGAAAAAAATTCGTTCGACCCATAATGTCACGGATGTGTCTTTTTTTTGTAGTGTATTAAGGCTGCTTTGTTGAATCTTGTTATGAAAGAGCAATTTTCTGGTACTCCTAATGAGGATGACGCGTCCCATCTAAACATATTCATAGAATTGTGTGATATGCAAAAGAAAAAAGATGTGGACAATGATATTGTGAAGTTGAAATTATTTCCTTTCTCCTTGAGGGATCGTGCACAAATTTGGTTTTCATCTTTGCCTCGCAATAGAATCGATTCTTGGGATAAGTGTAAGGATGCTTTTATTACTAAGTATTTTCCACCCGCTAAAATTATTTCCCTTAGAACTCAAATCATGAATTTTAAGCAACTTGAGCATGCACATGTTACACAATCTTGGGAAAGAATGAAATTGATGCTAAAAAATTGTCCTACTCATGGTTTAAATCTTTCGATGATCATACAATTTTTTTATGCGGGATTGAATTTTGTTTCTAGAAATCTTTTAGATTCCACCGCGGGTGGTACTTTTATGGAAATTACTTTGGGTGAATCTACTAAATTGCTAGATAATATCATGGCAAATTATTCACAATGGCATACCAAAAGAGCACCTACTAGTAAAAAAGTTAATTCGGTTGAAGAAATTAGTACTTTGAGTGAAAAAGGTGATGCTCTTATGAAATTGGTTGCTAGTAAAAATGCTCCTATTGATCTTAATGATGTGCCTTTGTCTACTTTGATTTAGCAAAATAGTGATCCCATAGATGTGAATTTTGTCTCGCGAAACAATTTTAATAACAATGCTTATAGAGGTAATTTTAATCCTAGAACTTTTCCTGGAAATTCCTCTAATAATTATGGTAATTCTTCTTACAATAATAATAGGAACCCCTCTGATCTTGAGAATAATATTAAAGAATTTATCAATGCTCAAAAAGTTTTTAATACTATGATAGAAGAAAAGTTGAATAAGATTGATTATATGTCTAGAAGCATTGATAGAATTTCTCATGATGTAGAAAATCTCAAGATGAAACTTTTTCCCCCAAGGTTGATGAATCAATTAAAGCTTTATATGTTTCTATGCATGAAAGTAAGAAAAGAATAGCTATGCTTAGAGCTAAAGGAGAATTTTTAGAAAGAGCGTTTTCTATCGATTGCTTTTATAAAAATGATTCCTTTAATTGATTCATCCATAGAAACATATAATCTTTAATTGATTCATCAACCTTGGGTGAAATTTTTTTCATCTTTAGATTTTCTACATCATGAGAAATTCTATCAATGCTTTTAGACATATCATCAATCTTATTTAACTTTTCTTCTATCATAGTATTAAAAACTTTTTGAGCATTAATAAATTCTTTAATATTATTCTCAAGATCAGAGGGGTTCCTATTATTATTGTAAGAAGAATTACCATAATTATTAGAGGAATTTCCAGGAAAAGTTCTAGGATTAAAATTACCTCTATAAGCATTGTTATTAAAATTGTTCCGTGAGACAGAATTCACATCTATGGGATCACTATTTTTCTCCATCAAAGTAGACAAAGGCACATCATTAAGATCAATAGGAGCATTTTTACTTGCAACCAATTTCATAAGAGCATCAACTTTTTCACTCAAAGTGATAATTTCTTCAACCGAATTAACTTTTTTACTAGTAGGTGCTCTTTCGGTATGCCATTGTGAATAATTTGCCATAATATTACCTAGCAATTTAGTATCTTCACCCAAAGTAATTTCCATAAAAGTACCACCCGCAGCGGAATCTAAAAGATTTCTAGAAACAAAATTCAATCCGGCATAAAAAATTTGTATAGCCATCCAAAGATTTAAACCATGAGTAGGACAATTTCTTAGCATCAATTTCATTCTTTCCCAATATTGTGCAACATGTTCATGCTCAAGTTGCTTAAAATTCATGATTTGAGTCCTAAGGGAAATAATTTTAGCGGGCGGAAAATACTTAGTAATAAAAGCATCCTTGCACTTATCCCAAGAATCGATACTATTGCGAGGCAAAGATGAAAACCAAATTTTTGCATGATCCCTCAAAGAGAAAGGAAACAATTTCAACTTCACAATATCATTGTCCACATCTTTTTTCTTTTGCATATGACACAATTCTACGAATGTGATTAGATGGGATGCGGCATCCTCATTAGGAGTACCGGAAAATTGCTCTTTCATAACAAGATTCAACAAAGCAGCATTAATATCAGAAGACTCTGCACTAGTGGCGGGAGGAGCAATCGGAGTACTAATAAAATCATTGTTATTAGTATTGGAAAAGTCACACAACTATGTGTTTTCTTGAGACATCATGACTACGCAAACAAGATTGCAAACAAAGAAGAGACCTGACGAGAAAAAGGTGAACGAAAAAAAGAAGGCAAATAAAAAGGCAATTTTTTTGTGAAGTGGAGGAGATGAAAATGAGAGGCAAATGGAAAATAATGTAAATTGCAAGGACATAAGATTTGTGATTAGGAACCTAATAGATGTTGATGATGTCTCCCCGGCAACAGCGCCAGAAATTTCCTTTGACGTGGCTTCAACTGCGTTGGTTTTTTCCCCAAGGTGGAAGGGATGATGCAGTACAACTACGGTAGGTATTTCCCTCATTTATGAAACCAAGGTTATCGAACCAGTAGGAGAACCAAGAAACACTATGTAAATAGTACCTGCACAGAAAGAACAAATCCTCGCAACCCAACGCGTAAGAGGGGTTGTCAATCCCTCCCCGGTAAAAGATAGATTAAATAGTATGAGTTTGGATAAATAGATCTGAATAAAACATGAAATAAAAGATGCAAATAAAAAGTGCAGCAAGGTATTTTTTGGTTTTTGGAATAATAGATCTGAAAACAAATGCGGCAAAAGATAGATCGGAAAGCAATATGATAAAAGATAGACCTGGGGCCCGTAGATTTCACTATTGGCTTCTCTCAAGAAAATAGCATACGGTGAGTAAACAAATTACTGGTGGTCAATTGATAGAGGATCAAATAATCATGACGATATCCAAGGCCATAATCATTATATAGGCATCATGTCCAAGATTAGTAGACCAAAACGATTATGCATCTACTACTATTACTCCACACATCGACCGCTATCCAGCATGCATCTAGTGTATTATGTTCATGGAGAAATGGAGTAATGCAATAAGAACGATGACATGATGTAGAAAAGATCTATTCATGTAGGAATAGACCCCATCTTGTTATCCTTAATAGCAACGATACATACGTGCCTCGCTACCCCTTCTGTCGCTGGGTGAGGACACCGTAAGATCGAACCCATCACAAAGCACCTCTTCCCATGGCAAGAAAAATCGATGTAGTTGGCCTAACTAAACCAAAGATTCGATGAAGAAATATGAGGCTATAAGTAATCATGCATATAAGAGATCAAAGAAGACTCAAATAATATTCATGGATAGAAACTGATCATAAACTCAAACTTCATCGGATCCCAACAAACACGCCGCAAAAAGTCATTACATCAAATAGATCTCCAAGAGACCATTGTATTGAGAATCAAAGAGAGAGAGAGAAAGCCATCTAGCTACTGCCTATGGACCTGTAGGTCTATGGTGGACTACTCACGCATCATCGTAGAGGCACCAATGAGGATGATGAACCCCTCCGTGATGGTGTAGATTGGATCTCGTGGTTCTGGAACTTGCGGCGGCTAGAATTGTGTTTCGTCTGTTCCCCTAGAGTTTTTGGAATTTCTGGGGATTTATAGAGCTGAGAGGCAGTGCAGGAGATCCTCGTGGGCCCCACAACCCATCAGGGCGCTCCAGGGGCCTCTGGCGTGCCCTGGTGTCTTGTGGGCCCCACGGGCCTCCCCCAGGTGCTTCCTTGGCTCCCAAGTTGTCTTCTGGTCCAAAAACATCTCCAAAAAGTTTCGCTGTGTTTGGACTCCATTTGGTATTGATATTCTGCGAAGTAAAAAAACAAGCAAAAAACAGCAACTGGCACTAGGCACTATGTCAATAGGTTAGTCCCAAAAAATGATATAAAGTTGCTATAAAATGATTGTTAAACATCCAAGAATGATAATATAACAGCATGGAACCATCAAAATTATAGATACGTTGGAGACGTATCAAGAAGTCACATGTCTTTAAGAGGGGAAAGACATGTTAGTATAATTGATTCTTTTTTCACTCTATTTTGATTGATCTATCTTTAAATATGTTATCTCACCCTACCATCTCCCACTATCCAATGTCACATTCAGGGGGAGAGAGAGTCTATGCTTAAGGGGAGAAAAATCCTTGGAACTTATTGCAAATCTTTAAATCTTTGGGGACATGTCTATATTTGAATGAAGTACTCACTTTGTAGTACTCACCTATTACATGTCATCCCAATCTTGGTATTCTTGTGGATCTTGAAATTATTTAGTTTGGAGTATTCTTGTGTTATCTAACCCTGTTTTCTCAAGGTTATTCCTTCAAAAGTCAGCCCAAAAACCACAAGGTAAGTATATGCATCACACTCATGTGCATGATGATCTCTTGCTACTGCACATATTGTTTGCGAGAGGGATTCATAGAACATGAAGGTACATCTTTCAATAAAATTGTTTGCTCTGATGCATATAGCCAAGATACATGTAGCTCATTGCTTACTTTGTCATGCTATGCATTCACATGTTCTTCTATTGTATCTTCACATGATTGCATACATGTAGGGGGAGCTTATCCATGTTACATGTTCTTTCAAAGCTTTGCCTACTACTCGTCATACCATTTACTTAAAGCTTTGATGTATGTTGTCATCAATTACCAAAAAGGGGGAGATTGAAAGCACAAGTGCTCCCTGGGTGATTTTGGTAATTAATGTCAACATATTTCTTGTTGGACTAATAGTTCTATCTAGTGTATTTCAGACAAGTTCAACAATGACGTGGCAAAGAAAAGAGGATGTGGAACCCCTTCAAAATGCTAAGGACAAAGATTGGCAAAAGCTCAAGACTCTTCATCTTTATTTTAGTGATCCAAGATCACATTGAGTCCATAGGAAAGCCAATACTATTAAAAGGGGATGAGGTGTTGCTTAATGGCTTACTTGCTTAAGTGCTTAGTGATATTGCTCCAAAACCCTCAGCCACTTTCTCCATCCAAATATGTCCAAAACCCAAAACTCCAACTCGGCCCCACCGATTCTGTAACATCCCAAAATTTTAAATTTTGGAATGTTAATCATTTAAATAGGATTAAATAAAAACTTGCTTGTGCTGCTTGTTGTTAGTTGACTTTGACTAGGATTTGAAGCTTTTGGAATTTTAAACTAATATTAAACGAGAGGGAATAAAAGGACTTTCCCAATTATTCATTTGGATCTTATTTTGGGTTTGAGAATATTGAGAATATTTCCAATTCAAATATGAGAGAGGATGACATGACTTCCTCAATAATTAAATTAGAAATTAATCAAATATTCTTCCTATTGGATTTTATTGTTTGAAACAAAACCAACTCGAAAACTAAGTTAAGTGAGAGAGGGTAATATGACACCTTCATTATAAAAGAGTTGGGAGTTTTTTCAGTTTAAATTTTGATATTTGTTGGAGTTCAAAAATATTTTATGGAACACTTTATAAGTGTCCAAGTAAAGTTTATGAAAATGGTACATGTATTTTTATAGTTATTATTTTTTTTACTGGAAAATGTTCACTGAATTCAATATTAGTCTATATATGACTTAAAATTTCCCTGGTATTTTACTGAAGTCATTTGGTGTATTTGTTTTACCAAATATGATTCCTGCTAGTAGTTAAATAGAAAACCTATTCTACCCAGCTGCAGAGCAGCCCAACAGCTATCTGTCGCCCGCGCGCGAGGCAGCAGCGCCCAGCAGGCCCAGCCCAACACCAGCGCAGGCGCACCCCCTCCCCGTTTTTTTATTCTCTTTTCCTCCCGCTGCTGCTGACTGGTGGAGCCCCGCGCCCTTCTTCCACCTCCCGAGTCGGTCTCCCTCGGGATCACGACAGCGCCGCCACGCCCAGATCGGCTCCGCGCGATTCGCGCAACCCCTGACCCCCTCTCCAATGCGCGGACACCGGTAGAATCCCATCGATCTCCTCGTCCGATTCCCCCAATCCTCGCTCCAGATCTGCACCGATTTCGTGCTCACCGGCCTCAACACATCCGCCACCGCACCCAACTCCGGTGAGCTATTACGGCGACTCCATCGGACCCTTGGCCCTCCTTTTCATCCATCCCGATCTCCTTGTTCTCCTCTACCTCTCTCACCTCTCATATTCCACAGGTGCTTCCGGAGACGAGCAAACGGAGCTCGCCCCGAAAACTCACAGCCATCACCGTGCTCCAACCGCACATCATGGGCTCCCGAGCTCGGTCCCACCGGCGAAGACGACGCTTACGTCGCCACAGTTCACTCCCGCGTCTCGTACGGCCATTCCCGAGTACGGAAGACCACCGGAGCACTCGTCATCATCGATTTCCGAAGTCACCACCGCCGTCTTCTCCACTTGCGGTGAGTTCTGCAGCCGTACCCGAGCTCCAGCCAGCGTGGCACAACTCATTGTGCGGCCATGTTTTAATTCCCGGCGAACCGGTATCCTCCCCTCATAGCTTGCCACAGGGCGCGATAACAGCAGCCGCGGCAGCAACTCAATTCGCTGCCATGGCAGCAATTTCAGCATGTCAAAAACGCTGCCACGGCAGCAGTTTTTCACATATTCACACCAAATTTCATTATGCTATATATTGAGATCCACACATCCCAATGCACTGATTCTTGTACTGTGTGTGCTAGTTATTGATCCAGGGACTAGCACAGTGAGCACAGAGACATCGAATCTTATCAGGTTCGGGTCGTTACAGATTCTATCTATCCGTAGCCACCGAGTTCATATGACATAGCCACTGCCAGAAACCCTAACAGTTCGGTCTCACCGATACGGATCTCGGTCTCACCGAGATGGCCTTGCCAGCGCTCTATGACTTGTTGCATTTATTTCGGTCTCATCGAGTTTATGCAGTTGGTCTCACCAAGTTGGCTTGATAGATTCTCTGTTGCTTATTGCTTCACTTCGGTCCCACCGAGTTGATGCAATCGGCGCCACCGAGATGATGTTTTCCCTAAGCCCTAGCACATCGGTCCCGCCGAGTTGTTTCAGTCGGTCCCACCGAGATTCCTAACGTTCATATTTTTGAATTGATCGGTGCTGTTCGCACACGAACACGTCACCGTGTACCTCCAACGCCGAGGGTGATGCACCGCAGCTCGCGTCAAAGGAGACCCGTCCGGAAGCGCGATGCACAAACAATCCGGCGGGCGCTTTTGAAGACCCGAAACCCCCACGCGCCCGGGAGGGACCCCGTCTGGACACGCGGCGGCTATGGGCTGCCCTAGGTCGACCTGATCGCCCCTAGGGCCTCGAGGTTCGCCGCCCTGCAATAAGAAGAACGAACAAAAAACGAGGAAGAAGAAGAACAAAGGGAGAAGATAAAAGTAAAGATAAAAGTGGTAGATGGATTGTTCGATTGTGTGTTGTTCAATCGGCCGTCACCTCTCATCTATTTATGAGGCGGTTGGACTTCCCGTACAAGAAAAGGACTCCAAATCCCGTCCAAATCTTTCCAAAATTAACCCGAACTCGGATTTAGGCAAGTCTGAGACATTAGTTCGGTTTTTGACTCTCACAGGCCACAAACGACCTCGGATGAAGATGCGCCCAAAAGCAAATTTAACTATTTCGACGAGATGAACAACTTTCATGTTGAACGTTTTTCATTCCAGGCCATCTTCAGGGCCGAATCGCTCGCGCAAGACAGACTATTACTCGCGCTACCCATCAGATATCGTGTTTGATGGGGCGCGCCACTTTTGGCTCGTGACAGGGCCGCACTCAGGTGGCTCTAACTTTTACATACGATCTTGGATTGAGACGATTTTTATATCAAAATCAACCGTTTCGATGAGACGAAGACAATTCGTGTAGAATGTTTTCTCATTTGAGGCCGTCCTGGAGGCGTAATTCGCCAAACAATACTCTGAACACAAAATCTTAGTACTTTGAGCATAGTTTCGGCCCTTGAGATGAGATCGGATGGCGATGGCCAAAACTTCAAAGATGTTCATATGGACAATACGGAACTCTTTCATGTAGATCACTTCTCTATTTGAGGCCATCTTAAATAAGTTCTTGGCCGTGCCAAAATCTGGTGTCAACACATGCCCCCCTGTTTTTCAGCAAAGCTTGTGTGCCGAAAAATAACTTGCATATAGCTTGTTCTAAGGACGATGTCAACACTCCATCGGCCATTTTGCATGTTCTTAGGATGATAAGTTTATATCGGCCATTGCTTGTGTGAATATTCTGACGCAAGCTTAGGTGAAACTTTCTCAACTTCATTAATCCGACTATAAAGTTCCATAGAAATGCATGTCAAAACCATCCATCAACCATATTGCCCACCCTTCTGCTAGGATCTTGCAGATAATCAACAATGAACTTTCTCGAATCCTTGCTTTCGCCTGCATAAAAATTTCATTAGTAGCCGAAGCAGTGGGTTTTGGTTCGGCCTTACCTATGTCAACTAGACTAAGCATCGGCTATTGATAGATATGTAATATACCACGATCAACATGTAGCCGGATGCTTGTTGTGCCAACTCTCTCCATTTGTAATATATGAACATTTTAAAAGCAACCCAAGGAGAATATTATATCTAGACATGTCTCGAGATATATTATAAGTGATTCGTCAAAAGATTGATAACTTTTGATATTTGTTGTACTTCTCATAACGAATCACCAAAAGCCTCAATATGTGTAGCACCCATAGCAAACAAAAGCTCCAAGCCGAATAAAGATGCATATTCATCTTTGATTATTTGTGCAAAAATATTTGAAGTGGCATGAGGCTTCACGAAATAGCACCATGAGGATATATATAAACAACACCAACACCTTGGCCATTGCTACAAATTTAACTATCTAAAATAATCTCCATAGTACTAGAAAGACAAGGGTCATATCAATGAACATGTACCTTGTTTCGGTCTCCAATCGAACTAAGGACGATGTTAGGATACTACACCGGCCATGCTTTGACATATTCTTAGGGCGATAGATAAATATCGGCCATTACCATGAGGTCCATGTAGAATTCACCCACCAAAGTATGTATAGCCGAAATAAACAAATGAAATAGCAATAAAATATTTCGGCCCTTTTGTATTAGCCACAAAAAATGTAACTAACCAAATGTATAGTGATTCGGTAATACCCTCTCATGATATAGAAAATTATGTTGCATCCATGGATCAAAATAAATCCATGGAGGGTAATTGATCATACCTAGGGATGAATTCCATGGCAAAGGCATCAATGGCATGGTGGAAGAAAATGGATGATGTGCTAACCGAAGATTTTGATGTTGTGATGCACACCTTCGGCTTAATTGTTTGTTGCTTCCATCCTTCTCTTTCTTCACTTTTATTGTACTTGTTGCAATAGAAGCATGCACATCATTTTTGTTTTGATTGATCCTCTTGGGAACCCATGCCATGTTCTTCTTTCTTAGCTCTTGTGCACTAAAATTTTGTAATTCTTCTTTTGCCAATACGATAAGCCGAGTGAGCACCCTGGCTGTGATTTTGTTTGAAGCAATGGCAATTCTTGTTTTACCTTGTGTACTCTCAACTTCTTCTCTTCAGATTTGGCGCTTGATTGACTTGCCTCCTTTCCTTTAGTAGCCAATGTCAACACTTTAATTGACTCTTTTTCATTTGAGATCAAATCTGAAGTAGCACTCTTACGACCATCCTTTTTAACACGGTAAACTTGCTTGACCACCTCTTTCTTGTTCCTTGAGCTCCGGACCGATTTCTTATGATTGAAACGGTCTTTGACATGTGATTGTTCAAATGTTGATCTTTTTGGAGCTGCATAATGTTTGTGAGATGGTCTAAAATAAGATGAAGAATGCGCCCTTGTATCATACATGTCCCATGATGGATATGGATTTAC
This sequence comes from Thinopyrum elongatum, assembly GCA_011799875.1. Classification (NCBI taxonomy): domain Eukaryota; kingdom Viridiplantae; phylum Streptophyta; class Magnoliopsida; order Poales; family Poaceae; genus Thinopyrum; species Thinopyrum elongatum. The sequence continues at coordinate 181,106,384 of CM022303.1, forward strand.
ATGATCATAGGAAGGTATCCATGGCATTGGCATTGGCGGCACAAAATATGGATATGAATATACTGCATTAGAATTCTCATTTTGCCAATACTGATCCTCGGGTTTGCGCCTCGGGGTTGGTCTTGATGCTCTTAAATTACTTGGCCGATAAGCACTGTTCTCCTCACTTATCTTCTGATATTTTTCCAATAAATGGGCGAAAGTGACTTTCGGCCTTTTACCTTTGTGCTTACCTCGGCCTTTGCTTTCTTTTTGTTTGCTTTCATAGATCATTGGATTTGCTTGTTGCCCCCTAGTCCTTGGTGTCTTCATTGTACCTTTGATGGAATTCTTGCCCTCAAGTTTATGTTCATTATGCTCTTCAATAACTTCTTTACTTGAAAGCTTGATCCCGTCACCTGTAGTTTTTACCTTCTCATATTTAAATGGATCGGCTTGAAGCACCCGATGCAAAAAACTTTTTCCATCAGGACCAATCGGAATAGACTGGTCATCTCTTGGTGTTTCAACAAATTTCAATCGTCCTTTATCAATGGCCGATTTAACTATTTGATGAAACATGTTGCAATCCTCAAAATTATGCTTGGACGAATCATGCAACTTGCAATACATTCGTCCCTGGATTGATGGCTTGACATGGTGATCAAGAATTCTAATGTAATTATTTTTCAGCAACAAATCAAATATTTGATCACACATGCTTGAATTGAAGGTAAACTTTTTATTCTCTAGCCGATCTTGCTGCGAGAACGGCTTTGGAGTTAAGCAAACGAATGGTTCAGATTTTGCATTACCCCATTCGGCTATGCATTGTCTTTTGCACTCTATCTCCGATGTCTTTGAAAAGGAAATTATACTATCACCATTTTTCTGAACAGAGTATAACCTTGGCTTTAAATTTCTGAAATCAAAGTAGTTAGAACATACATGTCTCAATTGAGACCATGAGTAAGCCAAGTATGAAGCAAGCAAATCTACCCAATTAGATATGAACTTTAAATAAAGCAATGGGAAAAACTTTTGCTGCAGTAATAAGTCACTATCGGTCTCTTTGAATGGTACAATATATTGACCGATATGCTTAGTAACAATTTTATTGCTAACAAGTAAATTGCCCTCCATCATTGGACTTTCAAAATTACTTATAAGATTTTTCCTAATAGATGCATCAACAATAAAGTTGTGACCAAATCTGAAAATAGGTAAATCACTTGTTAGACATACCTCTTCATACAAGCTAGGAGAGCATGATGGTGGTGTGACTTGAACAATATCATGCTTCGCCTTTGAATGGCTCCCGAACGCCTCTTCATCATCTTTTTCTTGATTCCGTGCATCATTACATTGAAGATTTTTGTCGGCCGAACTTTGTTCGGCTACTTGTTCTTGTCCTTGAAGTTCATCAATTTCTATGATACGAAACTCATAGGGCAAGAAGTAGATTCCATTAACTTCAGAAAAATCAAGCATGGTCGTTTTGCCATGCTTTCCATGCCCTTTCTCAATACTACTTGCCTCTTTGGATTTGATGGATTCGGAATATATACTACTTGATTTGCCTTTTTCAACCGAAGCACTTTCATGTTCCGAATCATCCTTCTTTTCATTGATTCTACCAATTGGCAAGGCTTGCTTTCTTTGAGCCAATTCTCTATTAATTCTTTCCTGGCGAAGTACTTGCACCCTATCGCGCAAAGCTTTAACTCCACTCTCAATTCTAGCCCGCTCTAGATTAGTTTGCCCCCCAATGCTTTTAGGATCTTTCGGCAATGAATTGTTAGTGTTGCCGAAATTTTGCAATTGGGTAGGGGGTGTATAATATGTTGCGGTACTAGGTGGAGGTGTATGCACTGCTGTATAACCATATTTTCTCTCGCCAATTCTATAAATTGATGAAGTTTCATCTTCTTGCAAAACTCTAGCCTTTATTGCAACATAATCAGGAAACAACCCCTTTTCATATTGTTCAAGGCAAAGAGCACTAATCCTCTTGTTTTGTGCCAAGCTCTTTTTTAACGCAGCCACAACCGCTTCTGGAAGGGATTGCTCCACGGTACTTTTAGATTCTTTCGACAACGATTCATGAGTGTTGCTGAAATTCTCGAATTGTGTAGAGCATGCATTATATGCTACAATATTAGATGATGGCACGTGTGTTCCTGTAAAATTTTCACTTATTCGGCTATGACGGGGCCGAATTATGAACATCTACAGTTGCATACGGTGCTGAAAAATTACTAACATGAGGTGTAGCATATGATGGTTGAGAGTAACTGGCCGAATAGCTAGTAGTAGCATGGCCAATTCTCCCATCCATCGGCAAGGTTGGATTCACATATTGCAAATTAGTTGCCGATGAATAAAAGGGTGAAACACTTTCTTGTATGCTATTGGAAATTTTAACATGGGGTGTTTCAAATTGATTAACCAAACTCATCATGTTGTTCATCGACATATGGATTTGTGGGGTTGCCGATGCATGAGAGTTATGATACATATGTTGTACGTTGCTAAAATCATAAGAATTTGACGCATGAAGATTATTTTGCATCGGCCCTTGCACATAATTAGAAGCATGATTGATAAAACTAGGGATAGCCGATACATTATGCTCATTAGGCAATCTAGCAACAACATATGGATTATTTTCATCTACAAAGGGAAATTGGGTATTCATATTACCTTTGCAGATTGCAGCAACTTGATGACGATCTCTTCGTAGCAAGAACAGGCTGGAGACCGTTCAAAGCTTCGTCCCCAGCGGAGTCGCCAAAAAGTGTGTTCGCACAGGAACAGGTCACCGTGTATCTCCAACGTCGAGGGTGATGCACCGCAGCTCGCGTCGAAGGAGACCCGTCCGGAAGCGCGGTACGCAAGCAATCCGGCGGGCGCTTTTGAAGACCCGAAACCCCACGCGCCCGGGAGGGACCTCATCCGGACACGTGGCGGCTATGGGCTGCCCTAGGTCGACCTGATCGCCCCTAGGGCCTCGAGGTTCGCCCCCCTGCAACAAGAAGAACGAACGAAGAACGAGGAAGAAGAAGAACAAAGGGAGAAGATAAAAGTAAAGGTAAAAGTGGTAGATGGATTGTTCGATTGTGTGTTGCTTAATCGGCCGTCACCTCTCATCTATTTATGAGGTGGTTGGACTTCCCGTACAAGAAAAGGACTCCAAATCCCGTCCAAATCTTTCCAAAATTAACCGAACTCGGATTTAGGCAAGCCTGAGACATTAGTTCGGTTTTTAACTCTCATAGGCCACAAACGACCTCAGATGAAGATGCGCCGAAAAGCAAATTTAACTGTTTCGATGAGATGAAGAACTTTCATGTTGAACGTTTTTCGATTCGAGGCCATCTTCAGGGCCGAATCGCTCACGCAAGACAGAATATTACTCGCGCTACCCATCAGACATCGTGTCTGATGGGGCGCGCTACTTTTGGCTCGTGACAGGGCCGCACTCAGGTGGCTCTAACTTTTACATACGACCTCGGATTGAGATGATTTTTTTTATCAAAATCGACCGTTTCGACTAGACGAAGACAATTCGTGTAGAAAGTTTTCTCATTTGAGGCCGTCCTTGAGGCGTAATTGGCCGAACAATACTCTGAACACAAAATCTTACTACTTTGAGCATAGTTTTGGCCCTTGAGATGAGATCGGATGGCGATGGCCCAAACTTCAAAGATGTTTATATCGACAATACGGAACTCTTTCATGTAGATCACTTCTCTATTTGAGGCCATCTTAAATAAGTTCTTGACCGTGCCAAAATCTGGTGTCAACAGGTGCCACCGAGTTTAACCATTCGGTCCCACCGAGATGAGCCAAATATGTGTAATGGTTGGATTTTGTGTGGAGGCCATATATACTGATGTCTACTACACAACTTGTTCTTGTAGACTCGTGTTGGGCCTCCAAGCGTAGAGTTTTGTAGGACAGTAGCAAATTTCCCTCAAGTGGATGACCTAAGGTTTATCAATCCGTGGGAGGCGTAGGATGAAGATGGTCTCTCTCAAGCAACCCTACAACCAAATAATAAAAAGTCTCCTGTGTCCCCAACACACCAAATACAATGGTAAATTGTATAGGTTCACTAGTTCGACGAAGAGATGGTGATACAAGTGTAGTAATGATAGTAGATATTGATTTTTACAATAGGAACAATAAAAAACATCAAGGTAGCAAGTAACAAAACTGAGCACAAACGGTATTGCAATGCTTAGAAACAAGGCCTTGGGACCGTACTTTCGCTAGTGCAATCTCTCAACAATGCTAATATAATTGGAAACCATCCCTCAACTTGTGATGAAGAATCACTCCAAAGTTCCTATCTAGCGGAGAACATAAGAAGAAATTGTTTGTAGGGTACGAAACCACCTCAAAGTTATCCTTTCCGATTGATCTATCCAAGAGTTCGTACTAAAATAACACCAAGCTATCCTTTTCGATCGATCTATCTAAGAGTTTGTACTAAAATAACACCATATGATACACATAAACCAACTCTAATGTCACCTAGATACTCCAATGTCACCACGAGTATCCGTGAGTTGATTATACGATATGCATTAAACAATTTCAAATTCATAATACTCAATCCAACACAAAGAACCTCAAAGAGTGCCCCAAGATTTCTACCAGAGAAACAAAGACGAGAACGTGCATCAACCCCTATGCATAGATTACCCCAATGTCACCTCGGGAACCCGCGAGTTGAGTGCCAAAACATATATCAAGTGAATCAATATGATACCCCATTGTCACCACGGGTATTCATAGCAAGACACACATCAAGTGCTCTAAAATCCATAAAAGTATTCAATCCGATAAAAATGAAATCTCAAAGGGAAAATTCAATTCATCACAACAAGATAGAGAGGGGAAAACACCATATGATCCAACTATATTAACAAAGCTCGCGATACATCAAGATCGTGCCAACTCAAGAACACGAGAAAGAGAGATTAAACACATAGCTACAGGTACAAACCCTCAGCCCCGAGGGTGGACTACTCCCTCCTCATCATGGTGGCCGCCGGGATGATGAAGATGGCCACCGGTGATGATTTCCCCCTCCGGCAGGGTGCCGGAATAGGGTCTAGATTGGTTTTTGTGGCTATAGAGGCTTGCAGCGGCGGAACTTCTGATCTAGGATTATTTCTGGGGGTTTCTGTATTTATAGGATTTTTGGCGTCGATTTCATGCGAAGATGGGCCTCAGGGAGCCCACGAGACACCAGCACACGGGCAAGGCCCCTGGAGCGCCCTGGTGTATCGTGCTCACCTCCTTCACCTTCTGGTCCTCCCACGAAGCTTCTAGTGCCTCTTTTGTTCCAAAAAATTCATCAAAAAGTTTCGTTGCATTTGGAGAACTTTTATTTCTGCACAAAAAATAACACCACAGTAGTTCTGCTGAAAACAGCATCAGTCCGGGTTAGTTCTATTCAAATCATACCAAAACCATATAGAATTGTTGTAAACATGGCATGAATACTTCATAAATTATAGATACGTTGGAGACATATCAGGATCCCCAAGCTTAATTCCTACTCGTCCTCGAGTAGGTAAATGATAAAAGAAATAATTCATGCAGTGTGAATGCTAGCATAGTGCATAAGTTTTATCAATGATAATTTCAATCACTTTTCCTAGCATCATAACATCAACTCTTTCTCATAAAACTCATCGTGATAAAGTAGCAATTGAAAACGGAAATTTTGATGTGGAATGCTACCTATCATATTCATCATATACTCTTTTTCTTTTGTAGCATGGACATTTGGACTTGAATGATTCAAAGCAATAGTCTATAATTTGACATGAAGACATCAATACTCATGAATATCAACAAGCAACCATGTCTTTCAAAATATCAACACTAAAGAAAGCTATCCCTAGCCCATTGTGCTCAATCATTGATCCATTCATGAAACACACTTGAATATTAGCTACATCCAATGCACAAGTATGATCATACACTACAAAAAAAATACACTTCCGTGATGATACGTGTTTGTCACAGTATGTCACGTTTTCTGTCATGCATGTACATCCATGACAATTTTATGACAGAATCAAGATAGTCATACCTGTGCTGTCGTAGAAGTGTTCCATGACAATACCAAAATTATCATCACGGAAGTGTTCACTTCCATGATGATAAATGACGCGTCATGGAAGTGCTTTCGTCAAGGGTAACTGACATGTGGCATCCACCGTAACGGGTCGCCGTTAACCTTATTATGGGATGGAGTAGTATAACTTAAGACTCCCTCTGATCCAAATTAATTGTCGCAGCTCTAGTACAACTTTACAAATTTGAACTAGAGTTGCGGCAATTAATTTGGATTGAAGGGAGTAATTGTTTCTTAAATGACTTTATAGCATCTCTGTCTCCAACACTAAATGCGATCTGACAATTGCTTGGTTTCGATTCTTCCCTTCTAATAATAAAAATCTCCCTGGAACGCCGAGTGGCTCACACGTCTAGGCCATATACGCTAACATCATTTTCAATGGTTATTACTACTCGACGAGAATCAATGTTGCCTTTTTTCCTTATTGCTTTTCCTCGGTCTACGCTTCTATGGCTTTCTATTTTGCTAGTGTGATCCTTTTGAGTGTGCATTGGTGTTGATTGTGTGTATGCATCTTAATTATGCAGAAGTATGGTGTTATTGTATTTTATATCGTCTAGATGCTTCATTATGAGTGAGTAAAATGTTTTTTCGAAGAAAAAGAGTAGGGATCGACGCAAAAAAAAATCTATCCCGGTGTGTAGCACTAGCCCACACATTGGAGATTCCCTTAGGAGTTAGGAGGCCTCTCAAGTTTTCACTATCTATATGTGACCGTACCCTCTGGTCATCCTTGTTGTTAGATGCAACTTATCTTATGTAGATCGACTGTCTTAAAGCATCCACAATGTCAGGCATCGTGGTGACAGGGGAAAAAATATCATAAAATCAAAATGCATCTAAGTGCCTTATTTTGCAATGCATATGTTAATTGTACGTGCTAACTAAACAACCCAGACGCTTCCCGTGGGGAGAAAAAGGGTCAGGCGCTCGATGCATGATTTCATGCCGACGCCTTACCTAACACCATCATTCAACAAAAGAACTTAATCGGTTGGGAATTCGACGCTATCATCCGTGCTAAGCATCTGTATTGCATGTTGTGCCCTTAGGGTGTGTTTGGTTCAGGAACGAAGTGGAATGGAATGTCATGGTTTCATTCCACTAGAATGGGTCGATTCCGTTTCTGCGTGATACGTCTCCAACGTATCTATAATTTTTTATTGTTCCATGTTGTTATATTATCATTCTTGGATGTTTTACAATCATTTTATAGCAACTTTATATCATTTTTTGGGACTAACCTATTGACATAGTGCCCAGTGCTAGTTGCTGTTTTTTGCTTCTTTTTTTACTTCGCAGGAAATCAATACCAAACGGAGCCCAAACGCAGCGAAACTTTTTGGTGATTTTTCTGGACCAGAAGACACAAGTTGGGCCAAGAAAGTACCTGAGGGGGGCTCCGAGGGGAGCACAATCCACCAGGGCGCGCCTGGGGGCCCAGGCGCGCCCAGGTGGGTTGTGCCCACCTCGGCCGCCTCCCACACTGCCTCTTTGCTCTATAAATACCCCAATATTCCAGAAACCCTAGGGGAGTTGACGAAAATCAATTCCAGCCGCCGCAACTTCCAGAAACCACAGATCCAATCTAGACACCATCACGGAGGGGTTCATCATCCTCATTGGTGCCTCTCCGATGATGCGTGAGTAGTTCATTGTAGACCTATGGGTCCGTAGGTAGTAGCTAGATGGCTTCCTCTCTCTCTTTTGATTCTCAATACAATGGTCTCTTGGAGATCTATTTGATGTAACTCTTTTTGTGGTGTGTTTCTTGGGATCCGATGAACTTTGAGTTTATGATCAGATCTATGTTTTTATCCATGAAAGTTATTTGAGTCTTTTGATCTCTTATATGCATGATTACTTATAGCCTCGTATTTCTTCTTCGAATCTTTGGTTTAGTTAGGCCAACTAGATCGATTTTTCTTGCCATGGGAAGAGGTGCTTTGTGATGGGTTTGATCTTACGGTGCTTGATCCTAGTGACAGAAGGGGAACCGACACGTATGTATCATTGCTATTAAGGATAACAAGATGGGGTCTATTTCTACATAAATAGATCTTGTCTACATCATGTCATCGTTCTTATTGCATTACTCCGTTTCTCCATGAACTTAATACACTAGATGCATGCTGGATAGCGTCGATGTGTGGAGTAATAGTAGTAGATGCAGGCAGGAGTCGGTCTACTAATCTTGGACGTGATGCCTGTAGGAGATATGCCCTAGAGGCAATAATAAATGTTATTGATTATCTCCCTGTTCATAATTAGGTTTATGTTCCATGCTATAACTGCTATGGTTCTCGAGTCTACAATAACCACGTGGCTCGGAGGAAGACTCATCTGCACGTGTGGAATAATAAACGGTTAAATGTATTCCTAGTCTAGCCTCTAAGACTATCTCAAGTGTTGCATGATGGTCCTGTTTTCCTGTTCATGGGCATGTCTATGCCAGCAACTTTGAGGGCATAGTGTTAGAAGAACATTTGTGTTGAATCGACCCGAATTGATGTTATGCTATGAGATACTTTCGTCACAAGTTCATGGTTAATAACACAGAGATGGTTAACAATTGCATGATTCCTTAGACCATGAGAGTATCGAGTTTCTTCATGCTTGCTTCATGAACTTTGGTGTTTGTTAAACGTCATCCGTAAATGGGTGGCTATTACGGCGGCTTACGGGTTCATGGAAAAGTGTGTCAAGTAACTTGATAGCTCAAGATTGGGATTTGCTCCTCCGACGATGGAGAGATATCTCTGGGCCCTCTCAGTGTTACGGTATCCATCATCGTCTAGCCAGACACAGGGTGATTTGATCACAGGGATGCCGGAACACGGTAACGAGAAAAGAGAACAATACCGGTAACGAGGTAACTGACATAGTGGACAAGTTTTTGATAAACGGGGATGCCAACATGTCTCACCTCGGGTATTTGTAACATATTGCGAAGCAACAGGAATAGCACACGACAACTGGAGGTTCACTCGAATATTCATTCGTGTGGGTATAGGGGTCAATATGGGTGTCCACGGCTGCGATGTTGATCATTGATCGGAAGGGGTTCCGGGTCATGTCTATACTTCACCGAACCTATAGGGTCACACGCTTAAGGGTCATCTATCTGCTGAATACTAGACAGGGAGTCTGAGAGAAAGTCTCCGGAAAAAGTTTCGGAGACAGCGGAAAAGTTCCGAAGAAAGAAGTCACCGAATGAGTTCCGGTGAAACCGAAAAGTTGTTTCGGGGTATACCATTGAGTCAAATTGGTTTCGGGACACGCCTGATAATTCTTGGAGGGTGCCAGAATCATTCTGGAAACTTCTGGGAATTTTCCGGGATAAAAACCGGAAATGTTCCGGAGCTGCCGAAACCACTTCAGATGCTTTTCGCAGATGAAAATCACTAATCCGGAATTGTTTTGGAACGCGTTGAAAATTATTTTAGTGGGTACTGAAAATGTTCTAAGCCCACATAAATATTTTCAGTTTGAACGGACGCTGAAAAATCTCGTCATGAATAGTGAAAGTACTTTTTGGGATATTTATGGAAAGTCACCTTTTGGGATATTTCCAAAAGGCTTCTAGAAGAACTTGGGAACCAAGGAAGCCCCTCATGGGGGGCCCCCTAGGGGTGGCCAGCCACAAGGTGGAGCTCCATGGAGCTCCACTTCCCTTCCCTTTATGCCCTTGTGGGAAATCCATGTGATTGGTTTTTTGGGTATTTTTCCCTTGGGCTTTTCCTATAAATAGAGGTGGAGGGGGTGCTCTCCACACTCATCCCTTGCTCTCATACACATGCCATGCATTATCTGGCTTCTTCTCTCCCTCCCACGAAAAGAGTTTTGTAGAGCCGAAAGGCTGTCTGGGTTCTGGTGGGAACTAGTTCTGGACGGCGAAGCCCTGCCGGATAAATGACACCGTATGTGTGGAACTCTGTAGAGAGATCGTAGTTTCGGTCTTAGTTCGCGAGTGCCTCCCAAAGGGCTGTCCAAGTGACGGTCTGAGTTCTGTGAGTCCTCCCGAAGGGCTGTCCGAGTGACCGTCCGAGTTTTGAGGGTCCTCCCGAAGGGCTGTCCGCGACACCGTCCGAGTGACTGTCTGACCGCCTCCCGGAGGGCTGTCCGTGGGGCAGATAAGGGAGTACATCCTCGCGGTTGGGAGGTTGTAAATCCTAGCTGCGGGGATCTGCACCGCCGATCGTCATCGACTCTACTTCCGCTGCGCTACGAGTCGGTAACGAAAAGATCAAAACCTTGTATGCAGTCTTCATAGTGGTCCTGGGCTGGTGCGTAGGTCGGAAATTTTTTGTTTTCTGCTGCGTTTCCCTACAGTGGCATCATGAGCCGTGCTATGCGTAGATGCAGGTTGCAATCTAGAATACATATAGATGTATGGGTGTTGCACAATATAATTAGGTAGTAGATGAGTTCTATTACTGAAAATTATTTGTGCGGGTAGCAGATGAAATCTGTTACCCGATGTTCCTGTTGCTTCCCTTGAATTTGCATAATCCTGATCTTGAAGGCATGGTGGAATCTCACAAAGTTCTGGCAATCCGTGATCCTTTCATGCTGCTCCTGAGTATGCTGATTGACAGATCAACGAAGTGCCAATAGTTCTTTGGGTTCCACCATAGTTAAAGAAAGATGGATGTTTCACGGACGAAAGGGCAATGCAGATATGATCTGCACGGGGGTCATGCGTATGACAAAATTTAGTATGGGGTTCGAGATTTTATTATCTCGTGCTTCATACACCCCGTAAAGTTAATCTAGCGACTTGAATTATCATACTTGATGATGGACGTTGGTAGCTTTGGTTTGTTTCGAAACCTTAGAAGCCACGTAAAACAAGTTTTTGCATGGACCGATTAGAGGCATCTAACTTGGTTTTGCAGGATGGTTTGCATGTGCATGTGATGTGGTATAGCAGTGCTCATATTAATTTGATTATGTATGAGATGACTATACAATGTAAATTAACACGACCTGCGTGTCATGATTCGGCATGATGGCTGTAGCCATATGATTGTCATTTTAATGACCTGCGTGTCAACCTTAAGTAATGCACTTATTTTATTAGCTATAGAGATAGCAATATTATCTGGTGCATTGACAAGGTGGTGGCAATCCTCGCAAAGGTGAACACCGACGCGAATGCTGAAGACGAAGAAATACAAGACTTCTCCGTCAGAAAGGGCTATACCATATCATGCTATTATGAATTGCCTGAGATGTTTATCCCTTATGATGCACCCTTCTTGATTGCGCGGTAGTCGCTTTTATTAGGGTGATCTCTCACAAAAATATCAAGTAGTTAGTGTTCTCCCAAGTGTAGCACCGTCACGGCACCTAACTTTTCGGGGTGCACCATGTCCACAAGGGTACGAACAATTAGGGAAGTGTGAGGCGGGTGAGGTCAGACCTCACAACGAGATCACTTGGTTGTCTTGACGTTCTGGCTTGATCGTCCTGAGCTCGAAACACGCCCATCGAAAGATGAACAGGAGTCACATAGAGATGTGATCGGCATGTTTGCCCACCAATTGAAATTCTCGTCATCAGTGATGTCCACATCAATGGCGTGGAATTGAAATGCGGATCTTGAATCACTCACAATCAATTATGAGAGATATTGATTTGAGTAGGAGCGCACTATTGAATTAACTTGTTTAATTCTCAGTGCAATTAATTTTGAACATTGTCTAAGTGTGTTTTGCTAATAGTTGTAGAATAATGGCTCACATTTTCACCTTCCCTGTTAAAATTGGATAGTTGTTAAATATCTGGTTAAACCTTTATGGTTGGTAACGTAATGTGAGGATTGTCCTCAAGAGTGCCGAGAAGGACTTTGTCCTATCGCATACTTTCGGTATTCTCCCGCTAATGCTATGGACCATGTGACTCTCGTCCTTTGATCCAAAAGCTAGAATTCTATTACGGTCAAAGTGCAATATATTTGCTTCCATGAGACCCGAACTTTGAAAGTTTGGGATAGTTATATGATATTCATGGAACTGAAAATCATTTTCAGATACAAACAAAGCAATGTTTGTTTGCAAACTATTAGTAAAGGTGTTTACTATGCATTAGACTAATAAGAGAGGGATCCGGAAGAACGCCTGTCATATGATGAAAGGTGAATAAAACAACAACTTAAAGAGAAAGGAAGTGTCCGAAGGGTGTTAGTGAAACTTTCACGCCTAGGAAGTCCGGGGTAACGCCACTCTTAAGTTTGGTGCTTCTTCTGAGAGTAGGAGAAATACTGAAAGTTAAACTGTTAGAAGTATAAAGGCAGAAAGAAAGAAGACTGGAATATCCAGCTCATGTATGAATGTCAAACAAGTTTTTGATGTATAGAAGGCTGGTCAAAGATATAGTTCTTGGGAATTATGGTTAAACATGTTAATCATTAATTCTTGGGTATTGTGAGTTAATCACAAAGATACCTGCTCGATTGCATTCTGTTGCAACTCGATGTAAGAACTACTATGGCCTGAAAGACTAGCCAGGAATGAGGTTTAGGTATACACAGGGAACATAGTAAATGTTACTATACCTTCCATCGGTGTATTACTGTCTGTATTTACTTTCATAATTCATTTAGAGTTTCACAAACTCTAGCCCATTGCATAAGGTATCTTGCAAGAAGGTTGTTCATAAGAGAACTTTTGATGTTCGATGTTATGAATAACATAAGGGCCATACTTTCATTATGAATGAGATGTATGTTATGAATATTGATAATAATACATTACCTCTGGGTTTATTTTCATAATTCATTTTAGAGTTTCATACACTCTAGCCCATTGCACAATGTTTGTTGCAAAAGAGTTGTTCATAAAAACAACAATTGTTGTTCAGTATTATGAATAACATGAAGGGCCATGCTACCATCCAAGATGGGATGTATGTTATGAATATTGATGGTAATACGATACATCCATAACACTAACACTAAATGCCGCAAGACTAAAAGAATACCACACAAGTGTGACACTACATTTGGTCACATTGGAGAAACCCGCATGGAAAATTCCATTATGATGGATTTTGAAGTCGTTTGATTTTGAATCATCTGACACTTGCAAATTTCTTCTGAAAAGTGAAGTGACTGAAATACCATTCACAGGCCATAAGGAACGAACAACAAACTTATTGGTGATCATACATTTGATGTGTGTAGTCCGATAAATGTTGCAAGTAGTGGATTTACTATCTTCAGAAATGACTCAAGTAGATATATGGATATTTGCTTGATGAGACGTAAGTCTTGATCTTTTGAAATCATTCAAAAGGTTTTTTAAAATGAAGTAGAAGTTATTGTAACAAGAAAATTATGTTTCTACAATTCGATTGCGGAAAGGAATATTTCAGTTACAAGTTTAGCGAATGTCTGATGAGTTGTGAAAGGGGTTTCATAACTTGCACCTCCCGGAACACCACTGCAAGTGGAAAGTCCGTGAAGATGTAATCAAACCATTCATGACATGGTAAGATCAAAGATGACATAAATAAATTTGCCATTATCCCTTTTAAAGTGATGCTTTAGAGACTGCAGCTTTTACACTGAAAAGAGCTCCATCGGGTCTGTTGAAATGACGCCATGGTGGTACGCCCAACCATGTTATATCTTTTCTTAACATTTGGAATATGGGACTTGTGTAAAAGGTTACAAACCTATTCCAAATCAGACAAGTGCTACTTTGTAGGTTATCCCAAGTAATTGGGTATTCCCCCACCGCTGTACTGAGGCAAAGGATTTTGCCACAAAACGGTATGCTTTTAAAGAGAATAGTTCTTGCAAAAGGTGAGTGAGAGGACAGTGCAACTCGACGAGATAACCAGTATCTTCGTCATCAGATCAAAGGAAAGGAACCTTGGAAGTGATTCCGGAGTTTCCTACTGCGACTAATACGGAAGTCTCTACAATAAAATGTATGGACTTCGGTCGAACTTGCAGCTGAACCACATAGGCAAGGCTCGTGCAAACCTCTCAGGTGGGCAAATGAGATATTGTTGTTAGACAACAGTATACCTACGATACACAAGGAATCGTTGATGGGCCCTGACTCCGGAATTGGCTAAATGCCAATACAATCCGAGATAGTCTCCATATAAATGTTTCAAGATTAAAATCTTGATACACCTTTCGGAAGACTTAGAGTCTGACGAATATTTATGGAACTAAAAACTGATACAGATAAAAATGTTTTATCCATAAAGCTCGACTTGTTGCAATAACAAGTTCAAGGAGTTGACTACGATGAGGTTGTTTCACCGTAGCAATGCTTAAAGTCGGTTCGGGTTGAACTAGCAATTAATACATATTTCAATCATGAGATATGAAACATGGATGATGAAAGGATTTCCATCTGATGGAAATGAAACCAAGGACTTGCATGTGTTACAGTCCAAGGTATTTTGTCATTCCAGAGGATGCTAGTGAGTGTGCAAACTTCATAGTTCCAGCGATGGACAGGAGAGAGCAAAATGGAGTTGGAATCTTCGTGTTTTGATGAAATGGTCAAAAGGGTTTTGACTTCATCAATGGGTAACAAAGATGCTTGTGATTCAAGAAAGTAAGTGGGAGCATAATAATATTTCTAAACACCTTGTGTGCTTGACACATTGTTAAATGGAAATAAATTTCTTGACACGAATTAGGACTTCATTTGAAAAGGGTTTTTCGATGAAGTGCTTGGGCTAAATAGCCTTGATATTAGGCATGATGATCTATGGAGATAGGTTTACCTGATGGGGCTGAGCAAACATACATATTGACAAAATGCTAAAACCTTTTAGCATTAAAAACGTGAAGGAGTGATTCTTGCCGAAGTCACATGGAAAGAGTTTTTGCAAGACTCGGTGTCCCAAAACACTGATGAGCAAAATACATGATGGATATTCCACACACTCTTGTGTTTGGATTAATCATGTATTCCATGGTATGTAAAACAACCAGATATGTCCAATACTCCCAAAGTTGTTGCGAGTATAGATACCAAAGTGATCAAAAGTACTGATCATGGGACAACAGTGAAAAAGGGTCATTGAGTACTATAGTAGCACTGATGACATGTTTTCTCTCAAGCGGAGATCATGAAGAGTTCATTGTAAAAGATTACATCGATACAGTCTTCATCCATGCTCCAAGCGATTTTTGATTTAAGTTAAGGGTTTTGTGCAATACACAATATGGTGGCACGGTAGTTGGAAATTGTTCCAAACAGGTTACTGTGGTGAATTCTATGACAAATGGCTAAGTATGTTGGCGCTTTAGAAGCGACAAAGAAGTTGTTGAATCATATAGTTCATTCATGAACTTAGTGTGGTTCCAAGATGGCTTTGGTCAATGAGACACTATTGCAGATAGTTGCTCCATAGCTCAGTCTGAGGAATCAGGTTTCGACCAATGATTCACACATATGCAAAGCCAAGTCCACACAAAACATGAATTTTGTGAAAGCATGAAAACGCGAGGATATACAAAGATACACACAGATCTGAAGTTGTCAGATCCGTTGGACATCAGGCTATACCACAAGCGAAGCATATTTACACCGGTGTGCCACAGGTGTAAAGTGCATTAGCATTAACTAGATTATTGACTCTAGTGCAAGTGGGAGTCTGTAGGAGATATGCCCTAGAGGCAATAATAAATGTTATTGATTATCTCCCTGTTCATAATTAGGTTTATGTTCCATGCTATAACTGCTATGGTTCTCGAGTCTACAATAACCACGAGGCTTGGAGGAAGACTCAAATGCACGTGTGGAATAATAAACGGTTAAATGTATTCCTAGTCTAGCCTCTAAGACTAGCTCAAGTGTTGCATGATCGTCCTGTTTTCCTGATCATGGACATGTCTATGCCAGCAACTTTGAGGGCACAATGTTAGAAGAACATTTGTGTTGAATCGACCCGAATTGATGTTATGCTATGAGATACTTTCGTCACAAGTTAATGGTTAATAACACAGAGATGGTTAACGTTTGCATGATTCCTTAGACCATGAGAGTGTCGAGTTTCTTCATGCTTGCTTCATGAACTTTGGGGTTTATTAAACGTCATCCGTAAATGGGTGGCTAATACGGCAGCTTACAGGTTCATGGAAAAGTGTGTCAAGTAACTTGATAGCTCGAGATTGGGATTTGCTCCTTCGACGATGGAGAGATATCTCTGGGCCCTCTCGGTGTTACGGTATCCATCATTGTCTGGCCAGACACAGGGTGATTTGTTCACAGGGATGCCGGAACACGGTAACGAGAAAAGAGAACAATACCGGTAACGAGGTAACTGGCATAGTGGACAAGTTGTTGATCCACGGGGATGCCAACATGTCTCACCTCGGGTATTTTTAACATATCACGAAGCAACAGGAATAGCACACGGCAACTGGAGGTTCACTCAAATATTCATTCGTGTGGGTATAGGGGTCAATATGGGTGTCCATGGCTCCGATGTTGATCATTGATCGGAAGGGTTTCCGGGTCATGTCTATACTTCACTGAACCTATAGGGTCACATGCTTAAGGGTCATCTATCTGCTGAATACTAGACAGGGAGTCTGAGAGAAAGTCTTCGGAAAAAGTTTCGGAGACAGCGGAAAAGTTCCGAAGAAAGAGGTCACCGGATGAGTTCCGGTGAAACCGAAAAGTTGTTTCGGGGTATACCATTAAGTGAAATTGGTTTCGGGACACACCTGATAATTCTTGGAGGGTGCCAGAATCATTCTGGAAACTTCTGGGAATTTTCCGGGATAAAAACTGAAAATGTTCCGGAGCTGCCGAAACCACTTTAGATGCTTTTCGCAGATGAAAATCATTAATCCGGAATTGTTCTGTAACGCGTTGAAAATTATTTTAGTGGGTACTAGAAATGTTCTAAGCCCACACAAATATTTTCAGTTTGAACGAACGCTGAAAAATGTCATCGTGAATAGTGAAAGTGCTTTTTGGGATATTTATGGAAAGAAACCTTTTGGGATATTTCCAAAAGGCTTCTAGAAGAACTTGGGAACCAAGGAAGCCCCTCATGGGGGGGGGGGGCCTAGGGGTGGCCGGCCACAAGGTGGAGCTCCATGGAGGTCCACTTCCCTTCCCTTTATGCCCTTGTGGGAAATCCATGTGATGTGTTTTTTGGGTATTTTTTCCTTGGGCTTTTCCTATAAATAGGGGTGGAGGGGGTGCTCTCCACACTCATCCCTTGCTCTCATACACATGCCATGCATTATTTGGCTTCTTCTCTCCCTCCCACGAAAAGAGTTTCGTAGAGCCGAAAGGCTGTCTGGGTTCCGATGGGAACTAGTTCTGGACGGCGAAGCCCTGCCGGATAGATGACACCGTATGTGTGAAACTCTGTAGAGAGATCGTAGTTTCGGTCTTAGTTCGTGAGTGCCTCCCGAAGGGCTGTCCAAGTGACGGTCCAAGTTCTGTGAGTCCTCCCGAAGGGCTGTCCAAGTGACCGTCCGAGTTTTGAGGGTCCTCCCGAAGGGCTGTCCGCGACACCGTCCGAGGGACTGTCCGACCGCCTCCCGGAGGGCTGTCCGTGGGGCAGATGAGGGAGTACATCCTCGCGGTTGGGAGGTTGTAAATCCTAGCTGCGGGGATCTGCACCGCCGATCATCATCGACTCTACTTCCGCTGCGCTACGAGTCAGTAACGAAAAGATCAAAACCTTGTATGCAGTCTTCATAGTGGTCCTGGGTTGGTGCGTAGGTCGAAAAAAATTGTTTTTTGCTGTGTTTCCCTGCAATGCCTATATAATGATCATTGCCTGGATATCGTCATAATTATTTGAAGTTCTATCAATTGCCCAACAGCAATTTGTTTACCCATCGTATGCTATTTTTCTCTTGAGAAGCCACTAGTGAAATCTACTGCCCCCGGGTCTATTTTCTCATCATATATTTTTAGATCTATTTTGCTATTTGCCTTTTTATTTATTTGCCTCTTTTATTTTCAGATTTATATTTCTAAAAACCCAAAAATATTTTGCTGCACTTTATTTTACTCGCGATCTATTTTTCCAATCTACTACAATTTATCTCCCATCAACTTGCCAATTTCTGGCGCCGTTACCCGAAAGGGATTGGCAACCCCTTTAACACGTCGGGTTGCAAGTATTTGTTCTTTGTGTGTAGGTGTTGTTTACGTAGTGTTGTTTGGTTCTCCTACTAGTTCGATAACCTTGGTCTCATCACTGAGGGAAATACCTACCGTTGTTGTGCTGCATCATCCCTTCCTCTTTGGGGAAATACCGACATAGTTCAAGCAAACATCAAAAGGAATTTATGGTGCCGTTGCCAGGGAGACATCATCAACATCTACCAGGATCCTAATCACAAATCTCATCTCCTTGCAATTTACATTATTTGCCATTTGCCTCTCATTTTCCTCTCCCCCACTTCACAAAAATTTGCCATTTTATTCGCCCTCTTTTTCGTTCGCCGTTTTCTCGTCAGATATGTTTTTGAGTGCAGTCTTGTTGGGTAGTCACGATGACTCAAGAGAACACCAAGTTGTGTGATTTCTCCAATACCAACAACAATGATTTTATTAGCACTCCGATTGCTCCTCCCGCCACTAGTGCGGAGTCTTGTGATATTAATGTCGCTTTGTTGAATCTTGTTATGAAAGATCAGTTTTCCGGTACTCCTAGTGAAGATGTCGCGTCCCATCTTAACACATTCATGGAATTATGCAATACGCAAAAGAAAAAAGATGTGGACAATGGTATTGTGAAGTTGAAATTATTTCCGTTTTCTTTGCGAGATCGTGCAAAAATTTGGTTTTCTTCTTTGCCTCGCAATAGTATCAATTCTTGAGATAAGTGCAAAGATGCTTTTATTACTAAGTATTTTCCACCCGCGAAAATTATTTCCGTTAGGACACAAATCATGAATTTTAAGCAACTTGAGCATGAACATGTTACGCAATCTTGGGAAAGAATAAAATTGATGCTAATAAATTGTCCTACTCATGGTTTAAATCTTTGGATGATCATACAAAAATTTTATGCAGGATTGAATTTTCTTTCTAGAAATCTTTTAGATTCCGCTGTGGGTGGTACTTTTATGGAAATTACTTTGGGTGAAGCTACTAAATTACTAGACAATATTATGGCAAATTATTCACAATGGCATACCGAAAGAGCTCCTACTAGTAAAAAAGTTAATTTGGTTGAAGAAATTTCTTCTTTGAGTGAAAAAGTTGATGCTCTTATGAAATTGATTGCTAATAAAAGTGCTCCTATTGATTTTAATGATGTTCCTTGGTCTACCTTGATTGAGCAAAATAGTGATGCCGTAGATGTGAATTTTATCTCTCGAAACAATTTCAATAACAATGCTTATAGAGGTAATTTTAATCCTAGGCCTTTTCCTAGGAATTCCTCTAATAATTATGGTAATTCCTATGGTAATCCTTCTTATAATAATAATAGGAACACCTCTGATCTTGAGAATAATATTAAAGAATTTATCAATTCTCAAAAGATTTTTAATGCTACGATAGAAGAAAAGCTGAATAAGATTGATGATATGTCTAGGAGTGTTGATAGAATTTCTCATGATGTAGAAAAAATCTCAAGATGAAAATTTTTGTGCCTAAGGTTGAGGAATCAATTAAAGCTTTATATGTTTCTATGGATGAAAGTCAGAAAAGAACCGCTATGCTTAGAGCTAAAAGAGAATTTCTATAAAAAGCGTTTTCTAGTGATTGCTTTCATAAAAGTGATGAAGATCTTAAAATGGTTGGTGTTTCTTCTATTGATTCCTTATTTAGTAAAATTAAGACTGATAATAAAGGGATTGAAGAAGAGTCAACTTTAGTTAGAAGGCGTCCCGATAATTCGTAGGGTGAAAATCTTGTTGAGAAAATTGATAAAAGTGGGTTTGGAGAGGTCAAAACTTTAACTAGTGATGTGCCCACTCTTTTGGATTACAAAGACTTTAATTATGATAATTGCTCTTTGATTGATTGTATTTCTTTGTTGCAATCCATGATAAATTCACCCCATGCCTATGAACAAAATAAAGCTTTTACTAAACATATTGTTGATGCTATGATGAAAGCTTCAGAAGAAAAGTTGGAATTAGAGGTCTCAATTCCTAGAAAATTACGTGATGAATGGGAACCTACTATCAAAGTCAAGATTAAAAATTATGAATGTTTTGCTTTATGCGACTTGGGTGCTAGTGTTTCTACAATTCTGAAATCTTTATGTGATGTGCTTGGTCTTACCGATATTGAAGAATTTTCTTTAAATTTGCACTTGGCGGATTCTACTATTAAAAAGCCTATGCGAAGAATTGATGATGTTATTATTCTTGCAAATAGGAATTATGTGCCCATAGATTTTATTGTTCTTAATATTGATTGCAATCCATCTTGTCCAATTATTCTTGGTAGACCGTTTTTACGTACTATTGGTGTTGTGATTGATATGAAAGAAGGAAATATTAAATTTCAATTTCCACTAAGGAAGGGTATGGAACACTTCCCTAGAACTAGAATTAAGCCACCATATGAATCAATCATGAGAGCATCTTATGGATCTAGAAACAAAGATGACAATACTTAGATCCTTCGCATTATGCCTAGCTAAGGGCGTAAAACGATAGCGCTTGTTGGGAGGCAACCCAATGAATAAAATTTATTTTATCTTTTTCTTTCTGTTCTTGAGTGTTTGCACAATTATGCTACTGTTATGATTGTGTTTTTTGTGTTTTAATTAGTGTTTGTGCCAAGTAAAGCCTTTAGGATAGCTTTGGTGATAGTTGATTTGATCTTGTTGGAAAACAGAAACTTTTGCGTCCAGTAAAACAATTTTGAAAATTCACAGAAGTGACGAAAAACTCTGAATTTTTTACACAAGTTTATATACAAATTGCCTCTGTTGTCCTAAATTTTCAGAATTTTTGGAGTTACAAAAGAATGAGAACAATTCGCATCTTTACAGACTGTTCTGTTTTTGACAGATTTTGTTTTCTTTGCATTGTGTGCTTGTTTTGATGAATCTATGGTTTGTATCGGGGGGTATGAGCCATGGTAAAGTTAGAATACAGTAGATATAATGCAAGAACAAAATTTGAATGGGATTTCTACAGTACTTAAAGTGAAGATTGGTTTTCTTATACTAACGGATCTCACGAAGGTTTTGTTGAGTTTTGTGTGATTGAAGTTTTCAAGTTTTGGGTGAGATTACGATGGATGAAGGAATAATGAGTAAGAAGAGCCTAAGCTTGGGGATGCCTCATGGCACCCCAATCCATTATCCAAAGAGAAGCAAGCAACTAAGCTTAGGGATCCCCGAGTGGCATCCCCTCTTTCTTCTAACGACCATCGGTATTTTACTTAGAGCTATATTTTTATTCGTCACATATCATGAGTTTTGCTTGGAGCGTCTTGTATGATATGAGTCTTTGCTTGTTTTGATTTTTATTTTTAGTCATGAATCCTTGCTAGACACACCTATTTGAGAGAGCCAAAATTATGCTATGACTTGTTAGAATTGCTCTCTATGCTTCACTTAAATCTTTATGAGCTATGGAATCGCTCTAGTGCTTCACTTATATCTTTTTTAGCACGGTGTGCTTTAGTATTTTTGAAGAAATGCTCTCATGCTTCACTTAGATTTATTTGAGAGTTAGTAATTTTTTTTAGAAATTCTCTCTTGCTTCACTTAAATTATTTTGAGAGAAGAAAATTTTATGCTCATGTTCTTCACTTAGATTTGTTTGAGCTATCAAAAGCAACAAATGAAATTAGTCCCAAAGTGATAGATATTCAAGAGGGATATAATAAAAACTTTCATGAAGATCATTGGACAAAATAAATTTGATTCCTTGTAATAGTTTTGCGATATGTTGATATAATATGTGAGTCATGTTGATGAGTAATTATGCTTTTTTAAGAATATTGGTGTTAAGGTTTGTGATTCCCTATGCAAGCACGAAAGTCAATAGTTATGTAATGAAATTACATCCTACTTGTGGTGCATTATTCGGTGTTAGTTATGCTTAATGCTCGCTTATGAGATTTTTCGTTTCTTGGTTGGATGCTTCTCAATCTTTTGCTAGCCTTCATTTGCACTAAGTATGATCACTACTTGTGCATCCAAAATCCTTAAACCAGTTTTGCCATATGAGTCCACTATACCTACCTATATGCGGTATTTCCATGCCGTTCTAAGCAAATTTGTATGTGCCATCTCTAATTTCAAAATAAATTTCTCTTTTGTGTGCTCGTACCGCTCATGAAACGGTAGGGGGTGGCTGATATTTTTCCATGCTAGATGTGTTATTTTCAAGATGAGTGTTTATTCACTTGTCATTGCACGAGAGTACGGCAAAGGTATTAGGGATGCCCAGTCCCGAAATAAAAAATGAATTTAATTATGTTGTCAAATAATAAATTCCTTGGAAAGTGTTGGTATGGACGGCACCCGTGGATTCGGTTAGCCGTGGAATGTGAAAGTATGGTGGAAAAAGGAATAAACTTTATTTTCTATTTGGGAACCGCCTATGATATATCTAGGATGGAAAGTATTGGGAACTACTCAATCATTTTTGTTGACAGGAAAAGCATGCCACCCAAAATGTTTTATCTCTACTTTTTTCGCTTTCAGCTCTGGCACCTCTATAAATCCCTACTTCCCTCTGCGAAGGGCCTTTCTTTTACTTTATGCAATTTTTATTTTATTTTGAGTCTCCATCTTCTCTTATAAAGCACCAACTAAGGGGCACTATGATCGTACTTGAGCATCGGGTGTAGCTAATATGCGAGTGTGTTTCATGAATGGATCAATGATTAAGCATAATGGGCTAGAAATAACTTGCTTTAGTGTTGATATTTTGAAAGACATGGTTGCTTGTTGATATGCTTGAGTATTGAAATCTTCATGTCAAAACTAGACTATTGCTTTGAATCATATAAAAGTCCGAATGTCCATGCTACAAAGAAAAGAATATGTGATGAACATGTTAGGCAGCATTCCACATCAAAAATTCTGTTTTTATCATTTACCTACTCGAGGACGAGCAGAATTAAGCTTGGGGATGCTGATACGTCTCCAATGTATTTATAATTTTTTATTGTTCCATGCTGTTATATTATCATTCTTGGATGTTTTACAATCATTTTATATCAACTTTATATCATTTTTTGTGACTAACCTATTGACATAGTGCCCAGTGCCAGTTGCTGTGTTTTGCTTTTTTTTTACTTCGCAGGAAATCAATACCAAATGGAGTCCAAACACAGTGAAACTTTTTGGTGATTTTTTCTGGATTAGAAGACACAAGTTGGGCCAAGAAAGTACCTGAGGGGGGCTCCAAGGGGAGCACAACCCACCAGGGTGCGCCTGGGGTCCCAGGTGCGCCCAGGTGGGTTGTGCCCACCTCGGCCGCCTCCCGCACTGCCTCTTTGCTCTATAAATACCCCAATATTCCAGAAACCCTAGGGGAGTCGACAAAAATCAATTCCAGCCGCCGCAAGTTCCAGAAACCACAGATCCAATCTGGACACCATCACGGAGGGGTTCATCATCCTCATTGGTGCCTCTCCGATGATGCGTGAGTAGTTCATTGTAGACCTACGGGTCCGTAGGTAGTAGCTAGATGGCTTCCTCTCTCTCTTTTGATTCTCAATACAATGGTCTCTTGGAGATCTATTTGATGTAACTCTTTTTTCGGTGTGTTTGTTGGGATCCGATGAACTTTGAGTTTATGATCAGATCTATGTTTTTATCCATGAAGTTATTTGAGTCTTTTGATCTCTTATATGCATGATTACTTATAGCCTCGTATTTCTTCTTCGAATCTTTGGTTTAGTTAGGCCAACTAGATCGATTTTTCTTGCCATGGGAAGAGGTGTTTTGTGATGGGTTCGATCTTACGGTGCTTGATCTTAGTGACAGAAGGGGAACCGACACGTATGCATCGTTGCTATTAAGGATAACAAGATGGGGTCTATTTCTACATAAATAGATCTTGTCTACATCATGTCATCGTTCTTATTGCATTACTCCGTTTCTCCATGAACTTAATACACTAGATGCATGCTGGATAGTGGTCGATGTGTGGAGTAATAGTAGTAGATGCAGGCAGGAGTCGGTCTAATAATCTTGGACGTGATGCCTATATAATGATCATTGCCTGGATATCGTCATAATTATTTGAAGTTCTATCAATTGCCCAACAGTAATTTGTTTACCCACCGTATGCTATTTTTCTCGAGAGAGACCACTAGTGAAATCTACGGCCCCCGGGTCTATTTTCTCATCATATATTTTCAGATCTATTTTGCTATTTGCCTTTTTATTTATTTGCCACTTTTATTTTCAGATTTATATTTCTAAAAACCCAAAAATATTTTGCTACACTTTATTTTACTCGCGATCTATTTATCCAATCTACTACAATTTATCTCCCGTCAACTTGCCAATTTTTGGCGCCGTTACCCGAAAGGGATTGACAACCCCTTTAACACGTCGGGTTGCAAGTATTTGTTCTTTGTGTGCAGGTGCTATTTACGTAGTGTTGCTTGGTTCTCCTACTGGTTCGATAAACTTGGTCTCATCACTGAGGGAAATACCTACCGTTGTTGTGCTGCATCATCCCTTCCTCTTTGGGGAAATACCGATGTAGTTCAAGCAAACATCACTGCGTTTGGTAAAGGATATTAGATAGAATGGAACGGTTCCATTTCGATGTTCGGTTTAGAGAACTAAAACAGAATGGATTGGTTAGAAAGCTAAAATGGAATTAATTTTATTCAGCTCACCTCTTCCCTGAGAATGGTGAGAATACCTCTGACATATAGATTTGTACATTTTGAACATATTGCCCAAAATCTGAACTTCCAATCGTTTCTGCTTTTTGAAAATCAAACTTCTGCTAATACTCTATCACGCAACAAGTAAAGACCACAACGAACATGACGGGGTGGAGTGCAGTTTTGCTAAAGCACATATAGATGTGCCCTAAGTATCGCACATCTAAGTCATATGTCATTGATTTTACGCAGAGATTCGTGCAGGCATTTTCTTTTGTCATTTGTCTTTTCCTTTCTAGTTTAATTGAGTCACTTAGATGTGCAATAAGTAGGGCACATCTAGATGTGCCCTAGACAAAAAATTCATCCGGTGGATAATGATGCATCTGTGGACCGCATGCATAGCACCATCTACTCCCTCCGTCCCATAATATAAGAACGTTTTCCAAGCTAAAACAGTTTGAAAACCATTCTTATATTATGGGACGGAGGGAGTAGAACACAAACAAATCATCTTTTACGGAGAAACTCATGCCGCTGCCTGCTGGTCACAGCTGAGTGCTACTGGTCGCCGCACGACAAAGAACTCAGGAGGCCCCGGGCTGGTCACGCGCGATTTCGGATCTGGCATGAAGAAGCCCAGCCAAGGAGACCGGCAACAAGGAGGTCGATGGCGCACCCTCGCCAAACAGCTTTGGAGGTTGACGGTGTTGCGCACCTGTTCGCTCATCCAAAGGAGCTCCTAGTCCGCCGCCCGACTGTACAACCGCCACGCTTCAAAGGAGAGGAAGGTTGTGCTTCGGAGGAGGAATAGAGGAGGTAGCTGACGCTGCAGATCGAAGGAAGACCGTCCAGTGGCGCAGACTGGGCAAGGACGTCCGGCGGCGCAGATCACGGGAGGGGGAGAGATGAGGGAGAGGAGAGAGCGGTCGTTTCGCGTGATACCTCTGATTTGGAAGTATCGCTCGGTTCCTCATCTGGGCCAAATATTCCTTTGGTGGGAACGAGTGCATTCCATTCCATCTATGTACTAAACACTGGAACCACGTCTAGGAACGGGTCCGACCCATGCCGTTCCACTTCGTTACTGGAACCAAACACACAAACACCATCACGATTCAGGAACTACAAGTGGTCGTCGTTGAGTCTGCCAAGCGAAGGGAGGTTGCTAAGGAGGAGATGCGTGTGATTTAGCGATGCATGTCAGGTGTGTGCTAAATTGTACACGTATCCTGATTTTTTTATTTTTCCTACTTGTCCAGCTGCTTTACCAAGATACTTGGTTGCAGCTCACATCCCATGCTTGGATGATGAGGTTCAATAGTTGGCCCTTCACTATCACGCGGTTCATCACCCCACTGGATGATGTTCTCAAGAAACTCTTTGCCATTTTTGTCGTGATAGATCGTATCATCAGGACAAAGTGAACGTGTTTGGCATTTCAAGGTGCTAGCATCATTTGCAGAGGTGCATATGGGAGTGCTAATGGGTTTTTTCTATTTAAACAAGATGGTAGCCCCATGAGCTTCCTTGACATATTCGTCAAGTTCAACCGGGCTCCTAGTAAGGTGGTGCGGGCGAGATGGTCGGCTGCACGCAAGGGGAATCAGATTGTTCTGGCAATGTTTAGGATGCATTACACACACATGAACCTCTATGACATCATGTGAGAATCAACTATTAATAGAGTTGGGAGTCAGCTCCACCCACGGAGATTCTTCGTAGAAGTCTGTGTGTGCGCTTTTCAGAGTAGAGCTGTATTGCAAGTATGAGGGGATGATAGGGTAAATCAAATTGACCATGTAATGTTGTCTCTATGCCAGGCAAGAAAAGTTGGCTTCAATGCCAATGTTTTTGAAACTTTGCGGTTGCTTCGTCGCTGAGTGTAGTCAATTGCGAGCTGCCTTTAGTTTTGCCTCGCGATTGTTGGTCTCGCGGTAGCATCCATGTTCTCTTTGCAGCTCATTTGGAACACTATTCTCCTCGTTATGTCTGTTTCTCGACGCCTACTCCATACGCCTCCGCTTCACACCTAGCAAACTATTTGAAACGTCGTCTGGCGCTGATGCGGCTTGAGACTACATCGGTATTTCCCCAAAGAGGAAGGGATGATGCAGTACAGCTACGGTAGGTATTTCCCTCAGTTATGAAACCAAGGTATCAATCTAGTAGGAGAACCAAGCAACACTATGTAAACGGTACCTGCACACAAAGAACAAATCCTCGCAACCCAACGTGTAAGAGGGGTTGTCAATCCCTCCTCGGTAAAAAGATAGATTGGTTTGTTTGGATAAATAGATCTGAATAAAACATGAAATAAAATAAATAAAGAAAAAGTGCAGCAAGATATTTTTGGGTTTTTGGAATAATAGATCTGAAAATAAATGCGGTGGAAAATAGATCGGGAAGCAATATGATAAAAGATAGACCCGGGGGCCATAGATTTCACTAGTGGCTTCTCTCGAGAAAATAGCATACGGTGGGTAAACAAATTACTGTTGGGCAATTAATAGAAGATTGAATAATTATAACGATATCCAAGGCAATGATCAATATATAGGCATCACATCCAAGATTAGTAGACCGACTCCGCCCTGCATCTACTACTATATATTACTCCACACATCGACCGCTATCCAGCAAGCATCTAGTGTATTAAGTTCATGCAGAAACTGAGTAATGCAATAAGAACGATGACATGATGTAGACAAGACCTATTCATGTAGGAATGGATCCCATCTTGTTATCCTTAATAGCAACGATACATACGTGCCTCGCTACCCCTTCTGTCACTGGGTGAGGACACCGTAAGATCGAACCCATCACAAAGCACCTCTTCCCATGGCAAGAAAAATCGATCTAATTGGCCTAACTAAACCAAAGATTAGAAGAAGAAATACGAGGCTATAAATAATCATGCATATAAGAGATCAAAGAAGACTCAAATAATATTCATGGATATAGATCTGATCATAAACTCAAAGTTCATCGGATCCCAACAAACACACCACAAAAAGGTTTACATCAAATAGATCTCCAAGAGACCATTCTATTGAGAATCAAAAAGAGAGAAGAAGCCATCTAGCTACTACCTACAGACCCATAGGTCTATGGTGGACTACTCACGCATCATCGGAGAGGCACCAATGAGGATGATGAACCCCTCCGTGATGGTGTTAGATTGGATCTCGTGGTTCTGGAACTTGCGGCGGCTGGAATTGTGTTTCGTCTGCTCCCCTAGGGTTTCTGGAATATTTGGGATTTATAGGGCGAAGAGGCGGTGCAGGAGACCTCCATGGGGCCCACAACCCACCTGGGCGCGCCCAGGTGTCTTGTGGTCCCCACGGGGATCCCCTCTAGTGCTTTCTTGGCCCCCAAGGAATCTTCTGGTCCAAAAAATCTCCAAAAAGTTTTGTGGAATTTGGACTTCGTTTGGTAGGGATATTCCGCGAAGTAAAAAACAAGCAAAAAACAGCAACTGGCACTGGGCACTATGTCAATAGGTTAGTCCCAAAAAATGATATAAAGTTGCTATAAAATGATTGTAAAACATCCAAGAATGATAATATAACAGCATGGAACAATAAAAAAATTATAGATACGTTGGAGACGTATCAGCATCCCCAAGCTTAATTCCTGCTCGTCCTCGAGTAGGTAAATGATAAAAATAGAATTTTTGATGTGGAATGCTGCCTAACATGTTCATCACATATTCTTTTCTTTTGTAGCATGGACATTTGGACTTTTAGATGGTTCAAAGCAATAGTCTATATTTGACATGATAACTTCAATACTCAAGCATATCAATAAGCAACCATGTCTTTCAAAATATCAACACTAAAGAAAGTTATCCCTAGCCCCTCATGCTCAATCATTGATCCATTCATGAAACACACTCGAATATTAGCTACATCCAATGCTCAAGTACGATCATAGTGCCCCTTAGTTGGTGCTTTATAAGAGAAGATGGAGACTCAAAATAAAAATAAAATTGCATAAATTAAATAGATAGGCCCTCCGCAGAGGGAAGTAGAGATTTGTAGAGGTGCCAGAGCTCAAAGGGAAAAAATTGAGAGATAAAACATTTTGAGAGGCGTGCTTTTCGCGTCAACGAAAACGACCGAGCAATTCCCAACACTTTCCATGCTAGATATATCATAGGCGGTTCCCAAACATAAAATAAAGTTTATTCTTTTTTCCACCATTCTTTCCCACTCCATGGCTAGCCGTATCCACGGCTACTGTCCATACCAACACTTTCCAAGGAATTTATTATTTGACAACATAAAGTAAATTTCTTTTTCATTTCGGGACTGGGCATCCCTATTACCGCCACACTCTCGTGCAATGACAAGTGAATAAACACTCGTCTTGACAATAACACATCTAGCATGGAAAATATTGGCCACCCCCTGCCGCTTCATGAGCGGTACGGGCACACAAAAAGGAAATTTATTTTGAAAATTAGAGTTGGCACATACTAATTTGCTTAGACCGGCACGGAAATACCGCATATAGGTAGGTATGGTGGACTCATATGGCAAAACTGGTTTTAAGGATGTTGGATGCACAAGTAGTATTTCTACTTAGTACAAGTGGAAGCTAGCAAAAAGATTGAGAAGCAACCAACCAAGAAACAAAAAATCTCATAAACGAGCATTAAGCATAAATAACACCGAATAATGCACCATAAGTAGGATGTAATTTCATTGCATAACTATTGACTTTCGTGCTTGCATAGGGAATCACAAACCTTAACACCAATATTCTTACTAATGCATAATTACTCACCAACATGACTCATGTATTACTATCATCATATCTCAAAACTATTACAATGAATCAATTTTATTTTGTCCAATGATCTTCATGAAAGTTTTTATTATATCCCTCTTGAATATCTATCACTTTGGGACTAGTTTCATATATTGCAATTGCTTTTAACAAGCTTAAATAAATTTAAGTGAAGAACATGAGCATACAATTTTTCATCTCTCAAAATAATATAAGTGAAGCATGAGAGAGTTTCTTCAAAAATATTAAAGCACATAGTCCTCAAAAATATATAAGTGAAGCACTAGAGCAATTCCATAGCTCAAAAAATTTAAGTGAAGCAAATAGAGCAATTCTAACAAATCATAGCATAATTTTGGCTATCTCAAATAGGTGTGTCCAGCAAGGATACTTGTGGTAAATTAAAAAGAAAAACAAGCAAAGACTCATATAATACAAGACGCTCCAAGCAAAACTCATGGTGTGTGATGAATAAAAATATAGCTCCAAGTAAAATACCGATGGTCGTTAGAAGAAAGAGGGGATGCCTTCCAGGGCATCCCCAAGCTTAGTTGCTTGGTTCTCCTTGAATATTAAATTGGGGTGCCATGGGCATCCCCAAGCTTAGGCTCTTTTCACTCCTTATTCCTTCATCCATCGTGATCTCACCCAAAACTTGAAAACTTCGATCACACAAAACTTAACAAAACCTTCGTGAGATCCGTTCATATAATAAAACCAATCTTTACTTTAGGTACTGTTGCAAACCCATTCAAATTTTATTATCATATTATATCTACTGTATTCCAACTTTACTATGGCTTATACCCTCCAATATAGTCCATAGATTCATCCAAATAAGCACACAATGCAACAAAAACAGAACAGTCCGTAAATATGCGAATTTCACTCTTACTTATGTAACTCCAAAAATTCTACAAAATTAGGACAATGTAGGAAATTTGTATATCAATATTCTGTAAAAAATTCAGAATTGTTTGTCACTTATGTGAATTTAAAAAATTCTGCTACTGGACACAAAAGTTTCTATTTTCCAACAAGATCAAATCAACTATCACCCAACATGATCCCAAAGGCTTTACTTGGCACAAACACTAATTAAAACATAAAAACACAATCATAACAGTAGCATAATTGTGCAAACACTCAAGAACAGAAAGAAAAAGGCAAAAATAAATTTTATTCATTGGGTTGCCTCCCAACAAGCGCTATCGTTCTATGCCCCTAGCTAGGCATAGTTCATAGATTCAAGTATTTTTCATCTTTCTTCTTATCCTCCATATATGTGTTTTTGTCAGGAGGTTTATCAAATATAACTTGAAACACATTGTCCATAGAAATTTTAGTATATCAAGTTATTCATCTTTATATCCCCTTTGATTCCCTGCTACTATCCAAGAATATTGTTGATTAACATCATTAAAAACTTGTTGGATCATATCTAAAACAGGGACTTGCTTCTTAAGATTCTCATCAAAGATTTAGTTATTTCCAAGCAAATGTCTTAAGAAGTAATCACTATTGTAAAGAATCTCATCTATCACCAGTTTTTCACGATTCATACCATAAAAATCAAAGATCTCTCTAGCTTCCCGTACTATGTAATCAAATTCATTCATCAAAACAAGAGTAGCTATCTTTTTAGCTCTAGGATCTTTGATAACGGGGAATTCATAAAACAATCTTTGCAAGGTAGGATGAGTACGAATAAATTTATTCTCAAGTTTCAGAACTAGTGCTGAAATTGCTTCCACGTAAGTTTTTGTTCTTTTAAGTATAGGGGTATCATCACAAGATAAAGTTCCAACACAATTGAAGAATTCTTGGATAGTATATTTTCCTATAACGTTCCCTTGCTCGCAAAACAAAAGTTTTAGCATCCAGATTGCCAGATTGTCTAATTTTAGGAGTTCGGCCATCATCTGTTTCTGCCATACCAAAGTCACTCATGATGACAAATTCACGGGGTAGATTAGGCAAACAAAAGATCTAGCGAAAGGGAACAAAAAAGGAGGCGAATAAAACGGCAAATTTTTGTGAAGTGGGGGAGATGAAAATGAGAGGCAAATAGCAAATAATGTAAATTGCAAGGAGATGAGATTTGTGATTAGGAACCTGATAGATGTTGATAATGTCTCCCCAGCAACGGCGCCAGAAATTCCTTTTGATGCGGCTTGAGACTGCGTCGGTATTTCCCCAAAGAGGAAGGGATGATGCAGTACAGCTACGGTAGGTATTTCCCTCAGTTATGAAACCAAGGTATCAATCTAGTAGGAGAACCAAACAACACTATGTAAACAGTACCTGCACACAAAGAACAAATCCTCACAAGCCAACGCGTAAGAGGGGCTGTCAATCCCTCCTCGGTAAAAAGATAGATTGGTTTGTATGTGTTTGAATAAATAGATCTGAATAAAACGCGAAATAAAATAAATAAAGAAAAAGTGCAGCAATATATTTTTGTGTTTTTAGAATAATAGATTTGAAAATAAATGCGGTGGAAAATAGATCGGAAAGCAATATGATAAAAGATTGACCCGGGGGCCGTAGATTTCACTAGTGGCTTCTCTCGAGAAAATAGCATACGGTGGGTAAACAAATTACTGTTGGGCAATTGATAGAAGATCGAATAATTATGACGATATCCAAGGCAATGATCAATATATAGGCATCATGTCCAAGATTAGTAGAACGACTCCTGCCTGCATCTACTACTATTACTCCACACATCGACCGCTATCCAGCATGCATCTAGTGTATTAAGTTCATGGAGAAACGGAGTAGTGCAATAAGAACGATCGCATGATGTAGACAAGATCTATTCATGTAGGAATAGATTCCATCTTGTTATCTTTAATAGCAACGATACATACGTGCCTCGCTACCCCTTCTGTCACTGGGTGAGGACACCGTAAGATCGAACCCATCACAAAGCACCTCTTCCCATGGCAAGAAAAATCGATCTAGTTGGCCTAACTAAACCAAAGATTCAAAGAAGAAATGTGAGGCTATGAATAATCATGCATATAAGAGATCAAAGAAGACTCAAATAATATTCATGGATATAGATCTGATCATAAACTCAAAGTTCATCAGTTCCCAAAAAACACACTGATACGTCTCCGTCGTATCTACTTTTCCTAATGCTTTTCCTCTTGTTTTGGACTCTAATTTGCATGATTTGAATGAAACTAACCCAGACTGACGCTGTTTTCAATAGAACTACCATGGTGTTGTTTTTCGTGCAGAAACAGAAGTTCTCGGATTGGGACAAAACTTTGCGAGAATTTTTATACAATAAAAGAGAATTTCTGGAGCCAAGAACCACCGGAGGGCCCCCCCCCTCCTGGCGCACCCAGGTGGGTTGTCCCCACCGGGTGGCCCCGCAGACCTCAACCCTGACACTATAAATTCACATTTTTGGAGAAAAAAATCAAGGAGAAAAAATTATCGTGTTTCGCGAGATGGAGCCGCCGCCACCTCCTGTTCTTCATCGGGAGGCCAGATCTGGAGTCCGTTTGGGGCTCCGGACAGGGGGATCTTCGATCTTCGTCATCACCAACCCTTCTCCATCGCCAATTCCATGATGGTCCCCACCGGGAGTGAGTAATTCCTTCGTAGGCTCGCTGGTCGGTGAGGAGTTGGATGAGATTCATCATGTAATCGAGTTAGTTTTGTTAGGGCTTGATCCCTGGTATCCATTATGTTCTGAGATTGATGTTGCTATGACTTTGCCATGCTTAATGCTTGTCACCTTGGGCTCGGGTGCCATGATTTCAGATCTGAACCGTTTATGTTATCACCATTATATCTATGTTCTAGATTCGATCTTGCAAGTTATAGTCACCTACTACGTGTTATGATCCGGCAACCCCGGAGTGACAGAAGTCGGGACACTTCCCGGTGATGACCGTAGTTTGAGGAGTTCAGGTATTCATTATGTGTTAATGCTTTGTTCCGGTTCTCTATTAAAAGGAGGCCTTAATATCCCTTAGTTTCCATATGGACCCCGCTGCCATGGGAGGGTAGGACAAAAGATGTCATGCAAGTTCTTTCCATAAGCACGTATGACTATTTACGGAATACATGCCTACATTATATTTATGAACTGGAGCTAGTGCCGTATCGCCCTAGGTTATGACTGTTATATGATGTATATCATCCAACGAATTCACTGATCCAATGCCTACGAATTTCTCTCATATTGTTCTTGCTAAGTTATTACTGCTACCATTACTGTTACACTTGCTACAAAATCATTGCTATCACTGTTACTATTACTATTGTTGTTGCTACTACTATCAAAACTATCATATTACTTTGCTACTGATCACTTTGCCACAGATAATTAATCTCCAGGTGTGGTTGAATTGACAACTCAACTGCTAATACTTGCAAATATTCTTTGGCTTCCCTTGTGTCGAATCAATAAATTTGGGTTGAATACTCTACCCTTGAAAACTGTTGCGATCCCCTATACTTGTGGGTTATCAAGACCTTTTTCTGGCGCCGTTGCCGGGGAGCATAGCTATATTTGTTGAGTCACTTGGGATTATTGTCGAAGTATCACTATGAAGAATCTGAAGGATGCCAAGACTAAGATATTTCCCTCTAAGACGAGGGAAGGTAAGGAACTGCCATCCAGCTCCGCTTTAGATTCACCTTCTGTTATAAGTAGACTTGCAACACCACCACATGCTATTAATTCTGATATGTTGCAAGTTATTGATGATGCTACTTCTGCTATGAATGATACTCATGATGATGCTAGTACCTTGCTTGATGATAATGTGCCACTAGGTGAATTTCTTGATGAACAACTTGCTAGAACTAAAACTCTTGAGAATGCTGAAACTGATGAAATTGTTGAAACTAATGAAGAGCTTGAAACTGGAAATCTTGAAACACCTATTAGGTCTAGTTCTCCTAGATATAAATTGCCTGAGATACCGGAAGGTTATGTTATGGATGAGGAGACAACTAGAGACTTTCTTGCTTGCAATGATAGGGATGATCTTAAGAAATTATTATGCAAACTGAAGGAGAAATCTTTGAATGCTAGAATGAAATGTGATCCTGAGTTTGCTACTTCACATATCTTTGTTGATGATAAGGATTATGAATTCTCTGTCGACCTAGAGTTAATTACTTTGGTTGAGTTTGATCCTTTTTATGGTTATGAAACTGAAACTGTTGTGGCACACCTTACTAAGTTGAATGACATAGCCACCCTTTTTGCTCATGATGAGAAGATTCGCTATTATTATATTCTCAAATTATTTCCGTTCTCATTAAAGGGTGATGCTAAGGCTTGGTATAATACTCTTGCTCCTGGTTGTGTGCGTAGTCCCCAGGATATGATTTACTACTTCTCTGAAAAATATTTTCCTGCTCATAAGAAACAAGCTGCCTTACAGGAAATACTTAACTTTGTGCAAATTGAAGAAGAGAGTCTCCCACAAGCTTGGGGGAGGCTTCTCCAATTGCTTAATGCTTTGCCTGATCATCCGCTTAAGAAAAATGAAATACTCAATATCTTCTATGATGGACTAACCGATGCTTCTAGGGACTTCCTAGATAGTTGTGCTGGTTGTGTTTTCAGGGAACGAACTATTGGATAAGTTGAAGAATTATTGAATGACATATTGAAAAATTATGATGATTGGGTCCTTCCTGAACCACCACTTAAACCTACTCCGAAGAATAGGGGCATTTTATATCTCAGTCCTGAAGATATGCAAGAGGCAAAGAAATCTATGAAGGAAAAAGGTATTAAAGCAGAGGATGTTAAAAAATTACCACCTATCAAAGAAATACATGGGCTTGAAACACCACCACCACCCAAGGTGGTAGAGGTAAATTCTTTATTGAAGTTCGATGAAGGTGATATCCCTTATAATAAACATCCTAGTCAATGCTTATATGAGTTTGATAATTACATTAGAAAGCAAGATCACTTCAATGCAACTGTTATGAAACAATTGAAATATAATTCTGATATGATTGCTCGCTTGAGTGACTTGTTATTTAGAATCTCAAATGATGTCAGAGGTGTAGGAAAGCATGCCTCTATGTTTCAAACTCAATTAGAACAAGTTGCTAAATCTCAAAGAGAGTTGCTTGATGAAATGAATAATAATATCAATGATCATGCTGTTAGAGTAATGACTAGAGGAGGTAGAATGACTCAGGAACCACTTTATCCTGAGGGGCACCCGAAAAGAATTGAACAAGACTCTCAAAGAGTTAACACTGATGCACCTAGTCCTTCTAAAAAGAAAAAGAAAAAGAAAAAGAAAAATGGTAGGACTTTGCATGCCTCTAATGAACCTGAAGTAGAAAAACCTCCTGATAATGATAATGAAGTCTCTATTTCTGATGCTGAAACTCAGTCTGGTAATGAACACTCACCTTCTGATAATAAAAAAGATAATGATGAGGTTCATGCATGTGACGCCCCCGGCTCAATCGTGCACTAATCATACACGCAAATGCACACGATCAAGCCTAAGGACTCACGGGAAGATATCACAACACAACTCTAAAACATAAATAAGTCATACAAGCTTTATATTACAAGCCAGGGGCCTCGAGGGCTCGAATACATAAGCTTGCGTACAAGCATCAGCGGAAGCATCAGATATCTGAGTACAGATATGAAACAGAAACAGATAAGCCCTTAGAAATGCGGGGCAAAAGAAAACACTACGATCGAAAGGCGCAGGCCTCCTGCCTGGGACCCTCTGATCCTACTCCTGGTCGTCGGCCAACTCGTAGTAGTATCCACCCTCGGGGTAGTAGTAGCGATCGTCGGCGTGGGCAGCTGTATCCGGGGCTCCGTCATCTGGTTGCATCAAAAGGATATGGGGAAAAAAGAAAGCAAAGCAACCGTGAGTACTCATCCAAAGTACTCACGGACAGTGTCGCGGACAGCCCTTCGGGAGGACCTTCGAAACTCAGACGGTCACTCGGACAGCCCTTCGGGAGGACTCACAGAATTTGGACCGTCACTTGGATAGCCCTTCGGGAGGCACTCTCGAACAGCCCCTCGGGCACTAAGATCGAAACTACGACCTCTCTACAGAGTTGCACACATACGGTGTCATCTATCCGGCAGGGCTTCGCCGTCCAGAACTAGTTCCCATCGGAACCCAGACAGCCTTTCGGCTCTACGAAACTATTTCGCGGGGAGGGAGAGAGAAGCCAGATCATTGCAATGGCACTTGTATGTGAGAAGGAGTGAGTCTTTAGGCAGCCCCCTCCACCCCTATTTATAGGCCAAGCCCAAGGGTGGCTTCTCCAAGAAGCCAAGGGGAAAAATACCAAAGGACCCTCAAGGTGGCTTCTCCAAGAAGCCACCCAAAAAGCACTTTCACTATTCACGACGACATTTTTCACCGTCCGTTCGAACTGAAAATATTTATGTGGGCTTAGAACATTTCCAGTACCCACTAAAATAATTTTCAACGCGTTCTGGAACAATTCCAGATTAGTGATTTTCATCTGCGAAAAGCATCTGAAGTGGTTCCGGCAGCTCCGGAACATTTCCGGTTTTTCTTCCAGAAAATTCCCAAAAGTTTCCAGAATGATTCTGGCACCCTCCAAGAATTATCGGGCATGTGCCGAAACCAATTTGACTTTATGGTATCCTCTGAAACAACTTTTCAGTTTCACCGGAACTCATCCGGTGACCTCTCTCTGCGGAACTTTTCCGCTGTCCAAAACTTTTTCGGTGTCCGAAACTTTTTCGGTGATTTTCTCTCAGACTCCCTGTCTAGTATTCAGCAGATAGATGACCCTTAAGCGTGTGACCCTATAGGTTCGGTGAAGTATAGACATGACACGGAACCCCTTCCGATCAATGATCAACATCGGAGCCGTGGACACCCATATTGACCCCTATACCCACACGAATGAATATTCGAGTGAACCTCCAGTTGCCGTGTGCTATTCCTGTTGCTTCGCGATATGTTACAAATACCCGAGGTGAGACATGTTGGCATTCCCGTGGATCAACAACTTGTCCACTAAGCCAGTTACCTCGTTACCGGTATTGTTCTCTTTTCTCGTTACGTGTTCCGGCATCCCCGTGATCAAATCACAGTGTCTGGCCAGACGATGATGGACACCGTAACACCGAGAGGGCCCAGAGATATCTCTCCATCGTCGGAGGAGCAAATCCCAATCTCTAGCTATCTAGTTACTTGACATACTTTCCCATGAACCCGTAAGCCGCCGTAATAGCCATCCATTTACGGATGACGTTTAACAAACCCCAAAGTTCATGAATCAAGCATGAAGAAACTCGATACTCTCATGGTCTAAGGAATCATGCAAACGTTAACCATCTCTGTGTTATTAACCATTAACTCATGACGAATGTATGTCATAGCATAACATTAATTCGGGTCGATTCAACACAAGTGTTCTCCTAACATTGTGCCCTCAAAAGTTGTTGGCATAGACATGCCCATGATCAGGAAAACAGAACCATCATGCAACACTTGAGCTAGTCTTAGAGGCCAGACTAGGAATACATTTTACCGTTTATTATTCCACACGTGCATATGAGTCTTCCTCCAAGCCTCGTTTTATTTGTAGACTCGAGAACCATAGCAGTTATAGAATAGAACATAAACCTAATTATGAACATGGAGATATATAATAGTATTTATTATTGCCTCTAGGGCATATCTCCTACATAGTGGTTGAATTGACAACTCAACTGCTAATACTTGCAAATATTCTTTGGCTCCCCTTGTGTCGAATCAATAAATTTGGATTGAATACTCTACCCTCGAAAACTGTTGTGATCCCCTATACTTGTGGGTTATCACACACCGCAAAAAGGTTTACATCAAATAGATCTCCAAGAGACCATTGTAATGAGAATCAAAAAGAGAGAAGAAGCCATCTAGCTACTTCCTACGGACCCATAGGTCTATGATGGACTACTCATGCATCATCGGAGAGGCACCAATGAGGATGATGAACCCCTCCGTGATGGTGTTAGATTGGATCTCGTGGTTCTGGAATTTGCGGCAGCTGGAATTGTGTTTCATCTGCTCCCCTAGGGTTTCTGATATATTTGGGAATTTATAGGGCAAAGAGGTGGTGCAGGAGACCTTCGTGGGGCCCACAATCCACCTGGGATGGCCTGGCCTCTTGGGCGTGCCCAGGTGTCTTGTGGTCCCCACGGGGTTCCCCTCTGGTGCTTTCTTGGCCCCCCAAGGTGTCTTCTGGTCCAAAAAAATCTCCAAAAAGTTTCGTGGCATTTGGACTTTGTTTGGTAGGGATATTCTGCGAAGTAAAAAAATAAGCAAAAAACAGCAACTAGCACTGGGCACTATGTCAATAGGTTAGTCACAAAAAATGATATGAAGTTGCTACAAAATGATTGTAAAACATCCAAGAATGATAATATAACAGCATGGAACAATAAAAAATTATAGATACATTGGAGACGTATCAGGCGCTTACCCATACCTTACAATTTGCCGTATCAATGGTGTTTGGATGTAAATAAAGAAGAGGATGAATAATTATCTCTTCACGAGGAGTACATGCGCATGGAATCACATGCAGTGCTGAATTCTCTCAGCGCGGACTCCTTGGGAAGAGCCCGCTCGGACGTTATTCGTCCTCAAGCCCGAGGGCGACTTTAAGTTTGCAAGAGCAATGGGCTCGGCACCGACAAGTCTGTCAAGCTTGATATATCTATGAAACTCGATCGAGTGTACTAGACGCACCTTCTTTGAAAACCGGGTATGGCGATTGACATTACATACAAACATATTCAATCCAATCCCATTTCTGGTTTGCAATAATAACAATAAACAGTTCAACTTCCTTCTCGGTTGCATTTGGTTTTTGCACCAAGGACACAAGGGGTCGTTGTATTTTCCATATAGTTCGACAGAGGACATTATAAAGGGTAAAATGCCGCTTGTGTTGGAACCAGAATGACCAACCGACGAGCGCAACAAGTCCCTTGTCCTGAATCCCCCCTCCTAGGGACCAGGTTACACTGTCAGTAGATGGGGCGTTCTTAGAGAGTGATCATACGGTGGTCCTCCCTCTCCCGCTAGGGTTCCTCCCCGCTGCCGCTGTTCCCTCCCGCCGTCGCCGGCCGCCGGACGCGCGCCTCCCGGCCTGTCCCACGCCCCCTCCCTCCTCCCGGTCTCGCCCCTGCGCCACCTCCTGATAACCCACAAGTATAGGGGATCGCAACAGTTTTCGAGGGTAGAGTATTCAACCCAAATTTATTGATTCGACACAAGGGGAGCCAAAGAATATTCTCAAGTATTAGCAGCTGAGTTGTCAATTCAACCACACCTGAAAGACTTAATATCTGCAGCAAAGTATTTAGTAGCAAAGTAGTATGGAAGTAACGGTAACAGTGGCAAAAGTAACAGTAGCAGTTTTGTAGCAATTGTAACAGTGGCAACGGCAAAGTAACGTAGCAAAGATCAATATGTGAAAAGCTCGTAGGCAATGGATCAATGATGGATAATTATGTCGGATGGCATTCATCATGCAACAGTTATAACCTAGGGTGACACAGAACTAGCTCCAATTCATCAATGTAATGTAGGCATGTATTCCGAATATAGTCATACGTGCTTATGGAAAAGAACTTGCATGACATCTTTTGTCCTACCCTCCCATTGCAGCGGGGTCCTAATGGAAACTAAGGGATATTAAGGCCTCCTTTTAATAGAGAACCGGACCAAAGCATTAGCACTTAGTGAATACATGAACTCCTCAAACTACGGTAATCACCGGAAAGAATCCCAATTATTGTCACCTTGGGGTATGCGGATCATAACACGTAATAGGTGTCTACAACTTGCAAGATAGGATCAAGAACACATATATATTCATGAAAACGTAATAGGTTCAGATCTGAAATCATGGCACTTAGGCCCTAGTGACAAGCATTAAGCATAGCAAAGTCATAGCAACATCAATCTCAGAACATAGTGGATACTAGGGATCAAACCCTAACAAAACTAACTCGATTACATGATAAATCTCACCCAACCCATCACCGTCCAGCAAGCCTATGATGGAATTACTCACGCACGGCGGTGAGCATCATGAAATTGGTGATGGAGGAAGGTTGGTGATGATGATGGCGATGATTTCCCCTCTCCAGAGCCCAGAACGGACTCCAGGTCTGCCCTCCCGATGAAGAACAGGAGGTGGCGGCGGCTCCGTATCGTAAAACGCGATGAATCCTTCTCTCTGATTTTTTTCTCCTCGAAAGTGAATATATAGAGTTGGAGTTGAGGTCGGTGGAGGTCCAGGGGACCCACAAGGTAGGGGGCGAGCCCTCCACCCTTGTGGACAGCCGGTGGGTCCCCTCTGGTTGATTCTTTCGCCAATATTTTTTATTTATTCCAAAAATATTCTTCGTGAAGTTTCAGGTCATTCCGAGAACTTTTATTTCTGCACAAAAATAACACCAAGGCAATTCTGCTGAAAATAGCGTCAGTTCGGGTTAGTTCCATTCAAATCATGCAAATTAGAGTCCAAAACAAGGGCAAAAGAGTTTGGAAAAGTAGATACGATGGAGACGTATCAACTCCCCCAAGCTTAACCCATTGCTTGTCCTCAAGCAATTCAGTTGACAAACTGAAAGTGATAAAGAAAAACTTTTACAAACTCTGTTTGATCTTGTTGTTGCAAATATGTAAAGCCAGCATTCAGGTTTTCAGCAAAGATTGTGAACTAACCATATTCACAATAACATTTAGGTCTCACATTTACTCATATCAATGGCATAATCAACTAGCGAGCAATAATAATAAATCTCGGATGACAACACTTTTTCAAAACAATCATGATATGATATAACAAAATGGTATCTCGCTAGCCCTTTCTGAGACCGCAAAACATAAATGCAGAGCACCCCTGAAGATTAAGGACTGACTAGACATTGTAATTCATGGTAAAAGAGATCCAGTCACAGTCATACTCAATATCAATTAATAACAACGCATACAAATGACAGTGGTGCTCTCTAACTGGTGCTTTTTATAAGAGGATGATGACTCGGCATAAAAGTAAATAGATAGGTGTGACGACACAAGACCGACGCTCCAGATGCCTTCCATGTTTTGCGTGTTAGCTGTGTTAATTATTTGGCTTGTTGCATTTCATCATGGCATCATGTGCATTGCATCCGCATGTTTTCATAAAACTCGTAGTCGTTCGTGGTTGCCGCTTCTCTCTTTGTCTCGTTGACCTTTTGTCAGGCCCGCTTGTCTTTGTCGACCTCTCTCAGACCCCCTCGCGCATGTTTGAAAGGTGTCCCGAACCCAACCCGGGCAGTCGTGACCAATGGGTCCAGATCATCCCCAAACATCCCTAAAACATCTTCGCTTTCTTATTTGGACTCCCTAGCCTATTTATTCTCGACCACCCGATTCTGATCGGAGGGTCAAAACTTAACCCACCTACCTATTTAAGCAGTCTAACCCTAGACCTAGGTTGTCCCATCCATCCATCCCCTCACCCGCCGCC
This sequence comes from Thinopyrum elongatum, assembly GCA_011799875.1. Lineage (NCBI taxonomy): Eukaryota > Viridiplantae > Streptophyta > Magnoliopsida > Poales > Poaceae > Thinopyrum > Thinopyrum elongatum. The sequence continues at coordinate 181,148,624 of CM022303.1, forward strand.
GCCACCCTCTTCCTCGGGATTCCCCAACCACCTCCCTTGTTTTCAGCCCCACCCCAACCGGTAGTCTCCACCTCTCCCTCTCCGATCCACTCACCTGCCGAATCGGACGTGTCATTGCCAGCTCTCCCGCAGCTCTGCCCGAACCCACCAGTGCTCTCCTATGGATCCCCTCGAACCACCAACCACCGTAGCAACCCCCGCCTCCTTCTTCTCAGGCCAGGGGCTCGTCCTCGCGCTCGAGCGCACGCAGTCAGCTCCGAGCGGTGCCCCACCCAGACTCCAGCCGCGGCCATGCTCCCCTGCCTCCATGCCCACAGGAGCTCTCTGTCTTGGTCTGAGCTCTCCCTCGAGGTCCCGTCACAGTCGTCCTCTATAGCCGCTGCTCCGCCGCCTTGCCCGCTGGTCGCCGGCACCCCTAGGTCCGATGAGCCCTGTCGCGCGTCCCCGTTTTTCTCTCATTTTCCCTCTCAGACCTTCCTGTTCTCCCTCTCTACTCTATTGACTAGGAGCAGCCAGGGCCACCGTCCATGGAGGCGCTCCACCTCGTCGCCGGACTTTAGATCCTGTCGGATGCGGTCCAATCCCGAACCACCATCCTCGTCCCCGCCCCTGCCTCACTGACACCCAGCTCGCCGGAGCCCCGTTGCCGCGCCGCCCATCTTCTGCTTCGCCATGGCCTGCTGTTACCTCTGTTGGTAACGAGCAGTAGCGGCTCGCTTGTCCCGAACATTGACCGCGCCTCCAGCGCATCGGCAGGAAGGCCCAACCAGCGCCAGGAGGGCCCAACCTCCTCCGCGGCCTGCCCGCACCGCCCTCAGCCACCAACACCTCCTGGGCCGAAGCCCATGGTGAGCCTCCTGAGAGCCCCTCTGCCCTGTGCACTGTCGGCCCAGCCAGATTCAGTCCGCATTGTTTTTTTCTCCCTTCTGCGAATCTGCCTTATAATCCAGAGACTGCAGTTTTGACAGAAAACCCCCTAGACTTCATGCATTTAATATCTCACAAACTGTGCATCATATGTAAATAATTTATATATGTAAAATGCTTAGAATTTCATCTAGTTTCATAATATGCTACTTTCATTCATGTTTGAAGTGTTTAAATTGTTGTTTGCATTTAATTTGCATAAATGACATGCTAAATGGTTTATTTCATAACTAATTAACCGTAGCTCCGAATTAAATAAACTTTATATGTAAATGGGGTAGAAAAATGCATAGATTAACATGGTGGCATTACTTTGCATGTTTAATAAATCTAAAATATGATTTAGGGCAGAACAGTACCAAATTCGAAATATGCACATGGGGATTTTCCAGAATTGTTATTTGTGTTTCCGGCCTCATTTAAACTTGCCTACATAGGTAGTTTTATTATGCTTCATCTCTTGCCATGTTAATCAATATTTAATATTGATGGGTAACATAAACGAGAGTGAACTAAATAATTGAATGTGGTGTTTCATCAATATGCAACTCGTTGCATATTGAGCTCTACTTAATTTGTAGTAGTGTTTGTTGCACTTTGTCATTCTATGCCTTTTTAAACCGGACATGCATCATACTTGATTGTGCATCATGCCATAATTATGCTTGTTGGTTTACCATGTCGTTTGCTTCTTTCCGGTTGTGCTCCTTCTCGATAGTTCCGGTTGTGTTGCAATTGTGAGGATTCGTTCGATTACGTTGGTTCGTCTACTTAATGGATTCGGTCTTCTTCCTAGCGGGATTTCAGGCAAGATGACCGTTACTCTGGATACCACTACTATCTTTGCTTTGCTAGTTGTCTTGATGCTATCGCTATGTCGCGCTACCTACCACTTATTTATCAAGCCTCCCAAATTGCCATGTTAGCCTCTAACCTTTTCCACCTTCCTAGCAAACCGTTGTTTGGCTATGTTACCGCTTTGCTCAGCCCCTCTTATAGCGTTGCTAGTTGCAGGTTGTTCCATGTTGGGACATGGATATCATGGGATATCACAATATCTCTTATTTAATTAATGCATCTATACACTTGGTAAAGGGTGGAAGGCTCGGCCTTTTGCCTGGTTTTTTGTTCCACTCTTGCCGCCCTAGTTTCTGTCATACCGGTGTTATGTTCCTTGATTTTGCGTTCCTAACACGGTCGGGGTTTATGGGCCCCCCTTGATAGTTCGCTTTGAATAAAACTCATCCAGCAAGGCCTAACTTTGGTTTTACCATTTGCCTAAAAACAACTAAAACTTGCTTAGGGACTTTTCGGACCCCGAGGATAATTAATCAACAACCCGGGCCAGTGCTCCTCATGAGTGTTGGTCCAAAACAGAGCACCTCGCGGTGCCCCCTTGGTAACTTGGGTCTCAGCCAACCATAAGCTTCGCTCATCCGTCGTGGCCTGAGACAAGATACGCACGGCTCCTATCAGGGTGTCGACACGTCAGGAGGTCTTGCTGGTTTTGTTTTACCATTGTCGAAATGTCTTGTGAACCGGGACTTCGAGCTTGATCAGGTTGTTCCGGGAGGAGGATTTTCCTCCGTTGATCATGAGAGTTTGTGATGGACTAAGTTGGGACACCCCTGCAGGGTTTGATCTTCAAAAACCATGCCCGTGGTTATGTGGCAGATGGGAATTTTTAATATCCGGTTGTAGAGAACTTGACACCAGATCCGATTTAAAATACACCAACCACGTGTGTAACCGTGACTGTCTCTTTTTGAGTGAGACGAGAAGAGAACACGGTGGGGTTATGTTTGAATGTAAGTAGTTCAGTTCTTGATCATTACTAGTTTGCGACCATTTGCGTAGTTTCTCATCTTACTCTTGTACTCGTAAGTTAGCCACCATACAATGCTTAGTCGCTTGCTGCAACCTCACCACTTATCCATTCCATACCCATTAAGCTTTACTAGTCTTGATACCCATGGTAATGGGATTGCTGAGTCCTCGTGGCTCACAGATTACTACAACAACAGTTGCAGGTACAGGTAAAACGATGCTCTGACGTGAGGGCGATGTTTGCTTGTTTTGGAGCTCTTCTTCTACTTCTTCTTCGATCAAGGGATAGGTTCCGGGTCGGGAGCCTCGGATTAGCAGGGTGGATGTCATTCTTCTTTTTCGTTTGATTTCATCCGTAGTCGGATCCTGCTCTTCTGTATGATGATTGCTATGTATTGATGAACTGTTGTATTCATGTTGTAGCTTGTGGCGAGTGTAAGCCTTTATCTTGTATTCTCATCTATTCAGTACATGGTATGTTGTAATGATATCCACCTTGCTATGCACTCGAAATGCGATTGTGCCCCAATCATGAATTCATCATGTGATTGGGATAGAATCGCATCTTGGGCGCTACAAGTTGGTATCAGAGCCTTACCGACCTTAGGAGCCCCCTTGATTGATCGAACCGCTGACGTTGTTGAGTCTAGAAAGAAAACTATTTTGAGTCTAGTTATATATCGGAGAGTAGGACTTCTTTTTACTCCTCATCCCCTTCGTCGCTCTGGTGAGGAATCGTGACGTAGGTGTTTTTGTTTCCATCACTCTCCTTTTTCACTCAATTTTTTTTAGGATCACGCGGGTATTGTTGGAATCACTGCGATATCGGTGTGACGGGAATTCTGTCTTGGTGCCTCCAGTCTGACTTGACTTCTTCCGGGGAGTTGAGCTCCAAGGGGTTCTTGTCACATTCGCGATCGTTTCAGTTCCGGAATACCAGAGGACGCCGACATCGAAAACGCTTCTATACTCTTTGTGGTGAGAGTAGTTTGACGACTCCCAGTACTAGGGAGAGCGATCAGATGTATTGCCACAGCTAATATATCGGATGTTTTCGAAGGTTTGAGGTACACGATTTCCGAGGTTTTCTTGGTTATGTGTTGACGGATGGACACAGTTGGAGCGTAGGGTTTGTTAGTTGTGTGAGATATTTGTGCCTCCATGTATCCCCAACACCAGATTGCATAACCAGAAAGTTTCGGGAGTTCTTAGGTGGGAATTCAAGTAGTTACCCAAGATTTCTTTTTGACAGATGTATGAGTTGAGATTGGGGTCCAACGTCTAGTGGTTCGTTTTTCACGGTCGATTTACAGTGGTCGCGAGACGTCTTAAAGAATCCTTGGCTATGCTGATTCGGGGACGTCTCGTTTGTCATTCATGATGTCCACTGTACGTCGTGCCCGTAGGGCCTCATCGCGAACACTTTGGGCGAAATCTCTATCATATGTTTGTTCCGGCTTATTCTGCAAGCCAAATCCTTTGTTTTGTTTTGGTTGTGGTATTCGAGTTGCTTCGATGTCAAGTGTTGATTCCATACCTTTCCTAAGCGGTGTTCTCATATTTTCTATGGGAATACTAATCCTTCTTGATCATCGAGGTTGTCATGTTAATTCTTTTCCAACCGGCGTGCTTCTCTTCAAGTGGATCCGATCATTTCAACATTTCGTGAGATCAATTCTAAGTTTTCTCAACGGTGTCTGTTTCATCCGTCCCAAGTTGCATTTGTTTCTCCCACCGTCCCACTCTTTTCTTCAAGGACTCAGATTCCTTAATCAATTATCCATTTTGATGTGAAGTCTCTTCATTCTTTTCCTTCAATGTTCTCACCCGGTGATTCTCATGAAGATACTCAGGAGCGACAAGTTCATCATTCTTCGTTACCATTTTCTTTCCCGGTGGACTGAATGGAAGCTTTCAGTGTTGATCATATCCCTTTCCTCCTTTCAAATGCTTTCTCATGCTGGTGCATCTCTTAATCGTTCACCTCCCTCTGTTTTTCTTCTCTGGAGTGTTGTAGATATCTCAGAAGATTCATGTTTCAATTCTTAATCCATTCAAGCTATTTTGAGGTTGTTATCTCATTCAAGCCATTTAATTCAACCGGTGCAATCTCTATTTCAAGCAACCATTTTCAACGGTGTTTCTTTTGAGTGGCCCATAACCCACAGGTCTTTTCCCAGGATCTTACCTGACTCTTCTAATTTTTTTGGAGTTATTTTCTAATTCATTTTAAAGTTTGACGTAAGAATGAATTATCATCAGTCATATGCCTTCTCCAAGATTGCTTTCAAATTATTTTCATCTTTGGCTCAACCTCTCTGTTCTTTATTGCTCCGGAGTGACTCAAATAATTTTGGTGGTTCTCGCCATCATTCTCAGCATTTGAAGCCAGAAGAAGAGTTTCTCTTAAATCTTGGTCCGTTCTCTTAAAGATTCATGGTTCTAGCTTGATGCCATCCTCTCATAATTGTTTTCGATTGTGAGAATTCTTTTCACCCATCCGACGCATTTCAGGAGTTGCTTTCCTTTCTCGATCATCCGAAGGCCATCATTTCTGAATATTACTCATTCTCAGCTTTCAGCTCTCGTTCTCCAAATCTTACCGGTGCATCGTTCAAGTATTCTCTAGTCAGCTTGTCATCTCTTCATTCTTTTGTATCTAAATTTCCTCAAGTATCTTTATTCATTTTCTAATTCTTCCCGGGGATTCGTTCTCTTTTCTTCATTCGTTTCAATTCGTATGGTGGTTCACTCGAGATTCCTCTTCCTTTGTTCTCGTATCAATTAATTCGTTCTTTCCAAATCCTACTGGTGGTCCGTTGAGTTTGCACTATATCTCTCTTCAATCCTTTTTCAATGAGAATAAGGAGTATGCCAAATCCGTTGCTTGTCATCAATTTAAGTTGATGAAGGACAAACATACAATAAATCTTATTCTTGTTTTTCCTCAAGATGATTTAATTCCTTCTTTTTGGAGTTGTTCATGATGAATAAATCCTTGATACGAAGGGTTCCATCTTTCTTTACCGGAGCTCCAAGTTATTTAAATCATATCATTTCGAAAGCTCCATCTAAATCATTGCAAGTCTTCAACTCTTGTTCGCTTCAACTTTCAATTCTTTCTATTATCCTTTTCTACCGGAGTTCTTCATGGAGGCTACACATGGTGGTTCGTTAAGGATTTAATTCATTCTTCTAGTGTTCGTCAAGATTCTTGTTCAAGGAGCTCAAGTATTCTTCATCTTGCATTCCAAAGTGCAATTCATTCTCCCTTATATTGAAGTGGAGTTTTCCATCTCTTTGTTCCCCTCAACAGATCAATCATTTGGTAGTGGCAGAATTTCACCTCAAGTTTTGAGATGTTTCCATAAGACCACGAGGAGCATATCTTTTCATTGTTGATTATTCAATAACTCCGTTCAAGCCATTCTCCTAAGGATGCTCTTTCAAATTCATTTGCGGTAGAAGATGTTGTTTTCTTCTCCGTTCTTTTCATTCCACTCTTTCATTTCTTCCGGGGGCATTGTGTTGTTGCTCTCGCCAAGTATCATCACATCTTGTTAACTTCATGCTTTATTCCTTCTATTTTCAACCGGAGTGCTGTCCAAATCATTTCTTTCTTATTCCTTGTTTATCTCGTTTCTATCAGAGTGGCTTCTAATTCTATCTTGTCCATTGAACTATTGATTCATGTCTTTGCAACCTTCAAGGTTCATGTCGTGTTCCTTGTTCCTCCTTTCTAACAAAGTGCTTTCAACCTCATTCGGCTCCGTTGTGGCCTTTTCTTTCAAGTTTCAACTCCCAAGGTTCTTTGGTTTCACTCGTTTGTCAAAGAAGCAACTTAGTTTTACCTCTTCTCTTCCTCTTCCGTTTGTCATCCCTAGATCTCGGGGCGAGATCTCTTGTAAGTGGGGGAGTGTTGTGACGACCTGAGACCGACGCTCCAGATACCTTCCATGTTTTGCGTGTCAGCTGTGTTAATTATTTGGCTTGTTGCATTTCATCATGGCATCATGTGCATTGCATCCGCATGTTTTCATAAAACTCGTAGTCGTTCGTGGTTGCCACTTCTCTCTTTGTCTCGTTGACCTTTTGTCAGGCCCGCTTGTCTTTGTCGACCTCTCTCAGACCCCCTCGCACGCGTTCGAAAGGTGTCCCGAACCCGACCCGGGCAGTCGTGACCAATGGGTCCGGATCATCCCCAAACATCCCTAAAACATCTTCGCTTTCTTATTTGGACTCCCTAGCCTATTTATTCTCGACCACCAGATTCTAATCGGAGGGTCAAAACTTAACCCACCTACCTATTTAAGCAGTCTAACCCTAGACCTAGGTTGTCCCATCCATCCATCCCCTCACCCGCCGCCGCCACCCTCTTCCTCGAGATTCCCTGACCACCTCCCTTGTTTTCAGCCCCACCCCAACCGGCAGTCTCCACCTCTCCCTCTCCGATCCACTCACCTGCCGAATCGGACGCGTCGTCGTCGGCTCTCCCGCAGCTCTGCCCGAACCCACAAGTGCTCTCCTGTGGATCCCCTCGATCCACCAACCACCGTAGCAACCCCCCGCCTCCTTCTTCTCACGCCAGGGGCTCGTCCTCGCGCCCGAGTGCATGCAGTCAGCTCTAAGCAACACCCCACCCAGACTCCAGCAGCGGCCGTGCTCCCCTGCCTCCATGCCCACAGGAGCTCTCCGTCTTGGTCTGAGCTCTCCCTCGAGGTCCCGTCGCAGTCGTCCTCTATAGCCGCTGCTCCGCCGCCTTGCCCGCTGGTCGCCGGCACCCCTAGGTCCGGTGAGCCCCGCCGCGCGTCCCCGTTTTTCTCTCCTTTTCTCTCTCTGACCTCCCTGTTCTCCCTCTCTACTCTGTTGACTAGGAGAAGCCACGGCCGCCGTCCATGGAGGCACTCCACCTCGTCACCGGACTTTAGATCCGTTCGGATGCGCTCCAATCCTGAACCACCATCCTCGTCTGCGCCCCTGCCTCGCTGACACCCAGCTCGCCGGAGCCCCGTTGCCGCGCCGCCCATCTTCTGCTTCGCCATGGCCTACTATTGCCTCTGTTGGTAATGAGCAGCAGCGACTCGCTCGTCCCGAACATTGACCGCGCCTCCAGCGCATCGGCAGCAAGGCCCAGCCAGCGCCAGGAGGGCCCAGCCTCCTCCGCGGCCTGCCCGCACCGCCCTCAGCCGCCAACACCTCCTGGGCCGAAGCCCATGGTGAGCCTCCTGAGAGCCCCTCTGCCCTGTGCACTGTCGGCCCAGCCAGATTCAGCCCGCATTGTTTTTTTCTCCCTTCTACGAATTTGCCTAATAATCCAGAGACTGCAGTTTTGACAGAAAACCCCCTAGACTTCATGCATTTAATATCTCACAAACTGTGCATCATATGTAAATAATTTATATAAGTAAAATGCTTAGAATTTCATCTAGTTTCATAATATGCTACTTTCATTCATGTTTAAAGTGTTTAAATTGCTATTTGCATTTAATTTGCATAAATTACATGCTAAATGGTTTATTTCATAAATAATTAACCGTAGCTCCGAATTAAATAAACTTTATATGTAAATGGGGTAGAAAAATGCATAGATTAACATGGTGGCAATACTTTGCATGTTTAATAACTCTAAAATATGATTTAGGGCAGAACAGTGCCTAATTCGAAATATGCACATGGAGATTTTCCGAAATTGTTATTTGTGTTTCCGGCCTCATTTAAACTTGCCTACATAGGTAGTTTTATTATGCTTCATCTCTTGCCATGTTAATCAATATTTAATATTGATGGGTAACATAAATGAGAGCGAACTAAATAATTGAATGTGGTGTTTCGTCAATATGCAACTCGTTGCATATTGAGCTCCACTTAATTTGTAGTATTGTTTGTTGCACTTTGTCATTCTATGCCTTTTTAAACCGGACATGCATCATACTTGATTATGCATCATGCCATGATTATGCTTGTTGGTTTACCATGTCGTTTGCTTCTTTCCGGTTGTGCTCCTTCTCGATAGTTCCGGTTGTGTTGCGATTGTGAGGATTCGTTCGACTACGTTGGTTCGTCTACTTCATGGATTTGGTCTTCTTCCTAGCGGGATTTCAGGCAAGATGACCATTACTCTGGATACCACTACTATCTTTGCTTTGCTAGTTGTCTCAATGCTATCACTATGTCGCGCTACCTACCACTTGTTTATCAACCCTCCCAAATTGCCATGTTAGCCTCTAACCTTTTCCACCTTCCTAGCAAACCGTTATTTGGCTATGTTACCGCTTTGCTCAGCCCCTCTTATACCGTTGCTAGTTGCAGGTGTAGTTGCAGGTTGTTCCATGTTGGGACATGGATATCATGGGATATCACAATATCTCTTATTCAATTAATGCATCTATACACTTGGTAAAGGGTGGAAGGCTCGGCCTTTTGCCTGGTGTTTTGTTCCACTCTTGCCGCCCTAGTTTCCGTCATACCGGTGTTATGTTCCTTGATTTTGCGTTCCTAACACGATCGGGGTTTATGGGCCCCCCTTGACGGTTCACTTTGAATAAAACTCTTGCAGCAAGGCCCAACTTTGGTTTTACCATTTGCCTAATAACAACTAAAACTTGCATAGGGACTTTCCGGACCCCGAGGATAATTAATCAACAACCCGGGCCAGTGCTCCTCATGAGTGTTGGTCCAAAACAGAGCACCTTGCGGCGCCCCCTTGGTAACTTGGGTCTCAGCCAACCATAAGCTTCGCTCATCCTTCGTGGCCTGAGACGAGATACGCGCGGCTCCTATCAGGGTGTCGGCACGTCGGGAGGTCTTGCTGGTTTTGTTTTACCATTGTCGAAATGTCTTGTGAACCGGGACTCCGAGCTTGATCGGGTTGTTCCGGGAGGAGGATTTTCCTCCGTTGATCATGAGAGTTTGTGATGGACTAAGTTGGGACACCCCTGCAGGGTTTGATCTTTCAAAAGCCGTGCCTACGGTTATGTGGCAGATGGGAATTTTTAATATCTGGTTGTAGAGAACTTGACACCAGATCCGATTTAAAATACACCAACTGCGTGTGTAACCATGACTGTCTCTTTTCGAGTGAGTCGAGAAGAGAACACGGTTGGGTTATGTTTGAACATAAGTAGTTCAGGATCAGTTCTTGATCGTTACTAGTTTGCGACCATTTGCGTAGTTTCTCATCTTTCTCTTGTACTCGTAAGTTGGCCACCATACAATGCTTAGTCGCTTGCTGCAACCTCACCACTTATCCATTCCATACCCATTAAGCTTTGCTAGTCTTGATACCCATGGTAATGGGATTGCTGAGTCCTCGTGGCTCACAGATTACTACAACAACAGTTGCAGGTACAGGTAAAACGATGCTCTGGCGTGAGGGCGATGTTTGCTTGTTTTGGAGCTCTTCTTCTGCTTCTTCGATCAAGGGATAGGTTCTGGGTTGGGAGCCTGGGATTAGCAGGGTGGATGTCATTCTTCTTTTTCGTTTGATTTCATCCATAGTCGGATCCTGCTCTTCTGCATGATGATTGCTATGTATTGATGAACTGTTGTATTCATGTTGTAGCTTGTGGCGAGTGTAAGCCTTTATCTTGTATTCTCATCTATTCAATACATGGTATGTTGTAATGATATCCACCTTGCTATGCGCTCGAAATGCAATTGTGCCCCAATCATGAATTCATCACGTGATTGGGATAGAATCGCATCTTGGGCGCTACAATAGGCCCTTCGCAGAGGGAAGCAGGGATTTGCAGAGGTGTCAGAGCTCGAGCTTTTTGAAACAGAGATGAATATAATTTTGAGCGGTATGCTTTCATTGTCAACATAACAACCAAGAGATCTCGGTATCTTCCATGCTACATACATTATAGGCGGTTCCCAAACAGAATGGTAAAGTTTTTACTCCCCCTCAACCAACAAGCACACTCCATGGCTGGTCCGAAACAACGGGTGCCGTCCATACAAACAACTGTCCTGGGGGAGTTTTGCTTGAAATTATATTTTGATTTGATTTGAGCACAGGACTGGGCATCCTGAATACCAGTCACTTTCTCGTGAATGACAAGTGAATCAACACTCATCTTGAGAATAACCCACCTAGCATGGAAGATACTGACAGCCCCCAGTCGCTACATGAGCGATTCGGGCATACAAAACAGATTATCATTTGAAGGTTTAGAGTTTGGCACATGCAAATTTACTTGGAACGGCAGGTAAATACCGCATATAGGTAGGTATGGTGGACTCATATGGAACAACTTTGGGTTTATGGAAGTGGATGCACAAGCAGTATTCCCGCTTAGTACAAGTGAAGGCTAGCAAAAGATTGAGGAGCGACCAACTAGAGAGCGACAACAGTCATAAACATGCGTTAAGATTAACCAACATTGAGTGCAAGCATGAGTAGGATATAAATCACCATGAACATAAATATCGTGGAGGCTATGTTGATTTTATTTCAACTACATGCGTGAACATGTGCCAAGTCAAGCCACTTGAATCATTCAAAGGAGGATACCATCCTATCATACTACATCACAACCATTTTAAAAGCATGTTGGCACGCAAGGTAAACCATTATAAACTCCTAGCTAATTAAGAATTGCATGAGTAGGATATAAATCACCATGAACATAAATATCGTGGAGGCTATGTTGATTTTATTTCAACTACATGCGTGAACATGTGCCAAGTCAAGCCACTTGAATCATTCAAAGGAGGATACCATCCTATCATACTACATCACAACCATTTTAAAAGCATGTTGGCACGCAAGGTAAACCATTATAAACTCCTAGCTAATTAAGCATGGCATGAGTAACTATAGTCTCTAATTGTCATTGCAAACATGTTTCATTCATACGTGAACATGTGCCAAGTCAAGCCACTTGAATCATTCAAAGGAGGATACCATCCTATCATACTACATCACAACCATTTTAAAAGCATGTTGGCACGCAAGGTAAACCATTATAAACTCCTAGCTAATTAAGCATGGCATGAGTAACTATAGTCTCTAATTGTCATTGCAAACATGTTTCATTCATAATTATGAATGAAACATGTTTGCAATGACAATTAGAGACTATAGTTACTCATGGCACGCAAGGTAAACCATTATAAACTCCTAGCTAATTAAGCATGGCATGAGTAACTATAGTCTCTAATTGTCATTGCAAACATGTTTCATTCATAATTAAGCATGGCATGAGTAACTATAGTCTCTAATTGTCATTGCAAACATGTTTCATTCATAATATGAATGAAACATGTTTGCAATGACAATTAGAGACTATAGTTACTCATGCCATGCTTAATTAGCTAGGAGTTTATAATGGTTTACCTTGCGTGCCAACATGCTTTTAAAATGGTTGTGATGTAGTATGATAGGATGGTATCCTCCTTTGAATGATTCAAGTGGCTTGACTTGGCACATGTTCACGCATGTAGTTGAAATAAAATCAACATAGCCTCCACGATATTTATGTTCATGGTGATTTATATCCTACTCATGCTTGCACTCAATGTTGGTTAATCTTAACGCATGTTTATGACTGTTGTCGCTCTCTAGTTGGTCGCTCCTCAATCTTTTGCTAGCCTTCACTTGTACTAAGCGGGAATACTGCTTGTGCATCCACTTCCATAAACCCAAAGTTGTTCCATATGAATCCACCATCCACTTCCATTTTAAAAGCATGTTGGCACGCAAGGTAAACCATTATAAACTCCTAGCTAATTAAGCATGGCATGAGTAACTATAGTCTCTAATTGTCATTGCAAACATGTTTCATTCATAATGGGTTGAATCAAGAACGATGAACTAATCATATTTACAAAAACAAGATAGGTCGAGTTCATACCAGCTTTTCCTCATCTCAATCATTTCATCAAATATCGTCATTATTGCCTTTCACTTGCACGACCGAACGGTGTGGATAATAATAATAGTGCACGTGCATTGGACTAAGTTGGAATCTGCAAACATTTATTCAAAGGAGAAGACAAAGTAATATGGGCTCTTTGTTAGATCAATAATAATGCATATGAGAGCCACTCAACATTTTCATCGTGGGCTTCTCCTTACGACCCAAAGAAAGGAAAAAGAATTTCAAAGAAACACACTAAAATGTTTTTGGAGTTTTTGTTTTTCTGAAGAAAGTAGAATAAGAACGAGAAAAACTATTTACACGGGAAAGCTCCCAACAAGCAAAAGAAGAACGAGAAATCTTTTTGGGTTTTCTTTTAATACTACAACCAATTTAAACATGGAAAGGAAACTAAAAAGAAGCTACAACTAATTTATTTTTTCAAAGTTTTTCGAACACACAAGAAGAAAGCGAGAAAAAGAAATAAACTAACATGGATAATACAATGAAAAAGTATGAACACCGAAAACTGGAATAAGTGTGTGAACATGAATGTAATGTCGGTGAGAAATACGTACTCCCCCAAGCTTAGGCTTTTGGCCTAAGTTGGTCTATGCACATGGATCAAAGTAGTCCTCTCCTTGGTACTCAGGAGGATCCTGAGGGTTCCACTGGTTAGCGAGCTCCTGTGGCTCCCACTGATAAATAGACTCCTCATACGGATTAGGTGTAACACCCCTGTGTAATAAAGCACTGTGCTCTTATGATAAACATGCCAAGTCATCTTCATTTGCAATGCTTCATCACAGTGGTTACACAAATCAATTCAAATTTCTCTCTGAAATAAATTCAAATTCAAGTGCAAAATAAAGTTGCTCAAAGTTTGCTTGAAAAATGTTCACCTTCTAGCAAATATTCCAAAACAAAGGGTGTTAAGGAAAACAACATCACCATCAACTCTAAATGGGCCAGAGCATTTAATCCAGTACCAAAACAACACTTTAAATGTCCTATTCATTTTTTAAAAATACCAAATGAATTCCAATCTTGCTCAAACTTTTTTGTGGCACAACAGGATATTTCACTGTATTTATGTGACCAAGTTTCACATTTGTGTAAATGCATTTAGCAGCTGGAAAAATTGCAAAACAGAGCCTGTAAAAGAAAATAGAGAAAGAAATAAAAAGAAAAGAAAAAGGCCTGGACTGACTGGGCCTTGGTGCACAGTGGCAGGCCCAGCCAGCCCAGCCTGCTCGCCCGCACAGTCGTCGTCCTCTTCGCCTCGCTGTCACCACGCCCTTGGCCACGCCGGCGCGCTCTGGCGAATCGTCGACACGGCGACGCCCGTGGCCGACAGAGGGGATAAGATCCACCCCTGCCCACTCCCTCGTCGTCCTCATCCACTTTCCCCTCTCCCTCTCGCTCACTTCCCCTATCCTCTCCACTTCTGCCGAGAGACGTCGTCGCCGTCCTCCGTCTTCACAGCGGCCACCGACGGCCCCGAACGCCGCTACCGTGTCTAGGAGGTTCGCCGAGCTTCGCCACGTTGTCTGTGCCTCCGAGTCGGAGCCGGAAGCTGCTCCACCCTCGCCCGCTTCTTCTTCTTCTACCTCGGGCCGTCAAGATCGCCGCGAGCGCTCCGTCGCCTCCGGCGCCTCCTCTACGCTACTAAGCCACCACAGGCCACTGTGAGCCACTGTGGTGAGCCCCGTTTCTCCTCCCTCCTCTTCCTGCTCGCCTACAGACTCGTGCGCGGCCGCCACCACACCCGTGCTCCGCCGTCTGCCATGGCCGGTGAGCCTCATGCTCCCGTGCTTCTCTTCGCGCGCTAGTGTTGCCGTCGTGTTCAGGGAGGTCTCCTGGTACTCCCCGTAGGTTTAGTTTACGCGCTAGGGTGCCGTAGCGACGAATGCGTCGAGTCCCGATTCCGGCCGCCGCCTGAGCTCGCCGTAGCCATTCTTTCCGAGCTCCCCTGCAAGGGCCGACGCCGTAATTCGATGCGCGGCTCCACCAGCTTTCAAAAGAGCCCAGCCGCGCTGTTTTTGGACCACCATAGTGCAATTCCGACCGACTCCGGCGAGAAACCGCCGCGGAAATGGTCGCCGAAGCGTTTCCGGTGCAGGAGCCGACATGGCCTGACCAGTGGGCCGCCCTAAGTCGCTGGCAACTGGGTCCCGCGGCCCCAGTTGACCTAGTCAGCGCCGCTGACATGGCGCTACAGCCACTGACCAGTGGGCCCCCCTCGTTTAGTTAAACTAATTGAACCGAGTTTAATTAAAACCTAAACTAATTAGTTAATTATTCACCGACATAGGGCCCCACCTAGTTAACTAACTCTGTTAATTAGTTAGTTAGCCCACTGTCTATGACAGGTGGGTCCCGCAGGTCAGGTTTGACCTAGACCTGGCGGTTTGACTTGCTGATGTCACTGTGATGTCAGGCTGATGTAATTAGTATTTTCTGTTATTTTCTTTATTGATTTAAATTTCAGAAAAATGCTAAAATCTTTGAAAAATCATAGAAATTAATCCGTAGCTCAGATCGAAAAACTTTATATATGAAAGTTGCTCAGAACGACGAGACGAATTCGACCGTGCCGTCTATTTCCGTGTCGGGACCCTCTACGGAGGTGAACCCGTAACTTTTAGCCTGATTTTGGTAGATGAATAGTGCATATACATCGGTTAATAATTCCAACTTAAATCCTAAAATAACTAAAATGGTTTAGACATGCTTTTAGGCAACCCTGCACTGCACGTTAGCATAGCACGCTCTGTGTTGCATAAGTTTGTTGTGTATTTATCTGTTTCTTCCCACTCTTCTCTCTTAGTAGATCCCAGTACCGACGTAGTCCCCGAGACCGATGCAGCTCCAGAGACCGGCTACACTACTGACGACTCTGCCTTTGCCGCCGAGCAACCAGGCAAGCACCCCCTCTTTGAACATGCCTATATCGCCCATTCTTTCTCCCTCCTGCTTGCATTAGAATTTGCTACTGCTTTGAGTTATTCTATTCTGATGCATAGCCTATTTATTGTAACCTGCTATTGATACCTTACCTGCTTATCCTAAACTGCTTAGTATAGGCTGGATAGAGACCCACCAGAGACCCCACTTTGTCCTAGTTGCCCCCGCTGGATTATCAGATGGCTTGATCAACGTGATCGACAACAGGCCCCGGCACCACACATCACCCCCTTAGTTGTACGACACTGCAGCGTTACCATCGAGTGCCGAGGGTGATACCTCGTTTAGCTCTTCTGATGTTAACTCTGTAGAGTAGCTATTCGGTCATGGTCATCAAGGGTGATTCCTCCTTCACCACTTCCGATAACGACACCATCGTGCAACACCTCAAGTGTGAACCTCGAGGGTGATTCCTCCTAAGTTCACCTTGACGGATACATCGAGTAGGAATCCAACAAGGGTGATACCTTGGATTCCCTGATGTTATGGACACACGGATACTTGGACTTTACAACTGTTACTTGGAAAGGCGGGTCGACCCTGAGGGGTACCCGCGAGTGATGGGTAGTCGGGTTGACCTGGAGGGTGCCCGAGAGATAAATATGAGGCGTGGCCGGGCATTCTTAGCTCTTGCCACAAGTCCTCGAGACGGGGCGACGGGGTCACATCAATCGTGAGTCTCTGCTCATTACCGCACTACCAAAACACTAACGATTTGGATATTTGATCCGAGTGGGCCTCTGGCCCTATAGCACTAACCATTAAGCGGGAATAAGTATGGGCATTCTGCGTCGTACGTTTCTTCCGAAAGCTCTGTCAGACGTCCAGTTCAGCATCATGGCACGGCTGGGCCGGCGCCATCCTGTAGTGGTGGTACCAAGATTCGCCCTGCTCACAACGACCCGGAGTGCACAGGGTGATGGCCCAAGACCCCTGAGCGCTTAGGATATAGACCGACGGGGACCTCTCTGCTGAGCCTAGGTAGGACTACGGCGTGTCGTTTGGCCGAGGCCGGGCATGTCCCAGAAAAGTGTGTCCGGCCAGAGTTAAGCGAGCATGGTGGGTAAGTTGGTGCACCCCTGCAGGGAAGAACTAATCTATGCATAGCCGGATCCTCGGTAATGGACGCTCGGAGTTGTATCCCGATCGATACAATTAGAACTTAATGATGAGATGAGAATTGGATAGTATGGCTCTGGGATTGCTTTCTCGCAGGGAGTCAAGAAAGGATCTCTGGCCGAGGTTGATACTTAATACTGCTACTACTTTATGCTGTACTAATCTACACTCTTCTAATGCTGCAAGACCACTGAAGATGCTAGTCTTTGATAGGACTAGGCCTTCTCTCTATTCTAGTATTTCTGCAGCCCAGTCCACATATACAGCCTTTCTTTGATAATGTTGCATATGTAGTGTAGATCCTTGCTTGCTGAGTACTTCGGATGAGTACTCACGGTTGCTTTGCTTTCTCTTTTTCCCCATACCCGTTTGATGCAACTAGATGACGGAGCCCCTGAGACAACTGCCCCCGTCGACGACTACTTCTACCACCCCGAGGGTGGTTACTACTACGAGTTGGCTGACGACCAGGAGTAGGTTCGAAGGGTCCCAGGTAGGAGGCCTGCGCCTTTTCGATCGTAGTGTTTTGTTTTGCCCCGCCTTTTCAAGGCCTTTCTGTTTATCTTTTATATCTGTACTCAGATATCTGATGCTTCCGCTGACGCTTGTAAGCGAGCTTATGTATTCGAGCCCTCGAGGCCCCTGGCTTGTAACATAAAGCTTGTATTATTTTAATTTGTGTCTAGAGTTGTGTTGTGATATCTTCAAGTGAGTCCTTTCGCTTGATCGTGTGCATTTGCGTGTATGATTAATGCATGATTAAGCCGGGGGCGTCACAAGTTGGTATCAGAGCTGACTGCCTGTAGGAACCCCCTTTCCAACTCCTTGGCCGAAGTTGAGTCTAGTCTTTGGAAAACTGTTTTACTAACTTGGTTGTGTGGCTTACGGGCCCACGTCGCCGAATGGGTGGTATTAGGATCTTTTATTCCTCTTCCTTACTCTGGGACTCTGATCTCTCTTCCTTTCGGGTTAAAATTTTACTAACTCCAACATTAGGTTCTCATGATCACATCCACCCGGAGTTCTGAAATTACCCCCCTTTCTTCAAGACTGTGGGCCAGGTTCTGCTTGCAGGATCCTTTTATCGAGGGCACCCTGTGTTGTCACTTGCAGATTCCTCGCTCCAACAGTTTTCTCCGACATGATGTAGCCTTTGCTAGGTCATGTTGTTGTATTCCTCACCGCGTGCCTGCGCGCCGCCTAGTTTGTCTAGCTGCGAGCATTCCCGAGCTCGTACTATCCGTTTGAATCTAACTCTGTGCATGGATTGGTATGTCTTTAATGACTACTATCATATATCTAATGCCCTTCTTGTTCATTACTCATGTTACATCGTGAATGACCTCTTACACATGCAGTTTTCTTGCTAAACTGCCCCTATTGATTTGGCAGGATGGCTGACGATCCTCCACCTCCACCTTATATTGCCGCAATGATGCAGCAGTTTGAATTGAGCCGTCAGCTCAACGAGAGTTTGGTGAACCGTTTGGAACGCAACGATGCTCGTCAGGAGCCTGGTCCGATATCGCTTCAAGATTTCGTGCGCCTCAACCCGTCTATTTTCCGCAACTCCACCAATCCTATGGATGCTGATGACTGGCGCCGAGACATCCTGTTTGAGATGGAATCAACTAATGTTACTCCTGACAATTACGTCACCTTTGCGACATTTCACTTGAAGGGTCCAGCTGCTCAATGGTGGGAAAGCCACAAGGGTATGTTGCCTGCCGAAACTGTAATCACTTGGCAGGAATTTCAGTCAGCTTTCCGTGCACGGCACATTCCTCAAGGTCTGATGGACCAGAAGAAGAGGGAGTTCCGCAAACTCATATAGGGCACAATGACTATGGATGAATATCAGAGGAAATTCCTTGAATTATCCCGCTATGCTGCGGATGACGTCTGCACTGACGCTCGCAAGCAGGAGAAATTCTGTGAAGGACTGCGTACTGATATAAACCTTGCACTTGTTGTCCATGATTGCACAGACTTCGCAATGCTTGTCAGCCAATCTTTCCGAGTTGAAACTGCTCTGACTAAATACCAGGAGTCGCTCAAGCTCACTCGTGATGTTGGCTCATCCTTGGGTCAGCCTGTTCAGAAACGTCGAGTGTGGATTCCACATAATGTTCATCACCGTCCTGCTCCAACACCAAGGCCGTCTTATGTTGCACCTCATCTGCCTCCGCTGCCGAGACAACTAACCAGTTAGGGTGGACAGTCCAACACTGTGGCTCGTCCCCATAATGATGGCTTATGCTACAAGTGTGGACAACCAGGGCACCGTGCTTTCAACTGTCATCAGGGTCAGCCGCAGAATTCATCACGTCGTCCTGTTGACCGGAAAAAGGGCCATCGAAACCATCGCAACAGAAGCTATGGTGTCAGGCCGCCTGCTATGAATTGTGGTCAAGTCACTCATGTCAAAATGGAAGAAGCTCGTGAAGCCCCAAAGATTGTGATGGGTACCCTTCTCACCTAGAGGTCGTGCTTAGGCGAAAATCGATATCAGTGAAGTAATCCCGGAACTCTAGAAATCGTGAAGAATTTATTCCATTTTGTTAATTCAGTGCCAGCAACTCTCCTCTTTGATTTAGGAGCATCTCATGCCTTTGTGTCCCAACAGTTTGCACAGTTACATGGGTTAGGCATGGAAAAGTTATCCATTCCTTTATCAGTTCAATCTCCGGGAGCCAAGTGGCAAACCACTATGATAAGCCCTCACAACCAAATTGAAATTGGAGGTCTATTTTTTTCGGCATCTTTCACTGTGCTCGGACCTTCCAACATAGACATCATTCTTGGAATGGAATGGTTGACAGCCTATAAATCTTTGATCGACTGTGCTACTAAGACAGTCCAACTCACACACCCTTCTGGCCAGGTGATCAACTACTCAGCCAAGATAATACAGAATGCCGAGAGCCAGATTTATGCTCTGAATGCATTGAATGCTTCACCTCTTGAAGGCATTGAGAACGTTCCAGTTGTTCATGACTTTCAAGATGTCTTCCCAGAGGAACTCCTAGGTGTACCACCTGTCAGGGCTGTCGAATTCGTTATCGACCTGAAGCCGGGCACTACTCCTATTGCGAAGCGTCCTTATAAGATGCCTCCGCATGAACTCCTTGAGCTTAAGGAGGAAATCGATAAATCACTCCGCAAAGGCTTTATCCGTCCAAGTTCTTCTGCTTGGGGAGCACCTTCCCTCTTTGTCAAGAAGAAGGATGGTACGAATCGGTTGGTTCAAGATTATCGACCAATCAACCAAGCAACAATTCAGAACAAGTATCCACTTCCCAGAATCAATGATCTATATGATCAACTTGCTGGATCATCGGTGTTCTCTAAACTTGACTTGAGGTTGGGTTATCATCAGATCCGTGTTCGCGAAGAGGATATTTCGAAGACTGCCTTTGTTACTCGTTATGACTCTTATGAGTAAACTGTCATGTCATTTGGCTTAACAAATGCTCCAGCTACGTTCTCCCGCCTGATGAATTACATCTTCATGGATTATCTCGACAAATTCGTCGTGGTTTATCTAGATGATATTCTGGTATATTCGAAGAATGAAGAAGAACATGCCGAACATATTCGGCTTGTACTGGAGAAGCTGCGTGAACATCAACTGTATGCCAAGTATTCTAAGTGTGAATTCTGGTTGTCTGAAGTGAATATCTCGGCCATGTGATCTCCAAAGATGGCATTGCTGTTAACCCAGAACAAGTTCAGGCAATTCTTGAATGGACTCCACCGAAGAATGTCAAGCAAGTCAGAAGTTTTCTCGGCCTTGCAAGCTATTGTCGTCGCTTTGTCGAGAATTTCTCAAAGATTGCTAAGCCTTTGACTGATCTGCTTCACAAAGGCGTTAAGTTTGAGTGGATAGAAAAATGTCAGGAAAGTTTTCAAACACTCAAAGACAAGTTAACATCTGCCCTAGTACTTGCTCCTCCAGATTCTCGCAAAGACTTTGTGATTTATTGTGACGCATCCCGTGAAGGATTAGGCTGTGTCCTAATGCAAGAGTGTAAGGTGATTGCTTATGGCTCTTGACAGTTGCATCCTCATGAAGAGAACTACCCTGTCCATGATCTAGAACAAGCTACTGTCATCTATGCATTGAAGTTATGGTGACATTACCTCCTCGGTAATCGTTGCGAGATCTACACAGATCATAAGAGTCTGAAGTACTTGTTCACTCAGCCATCTCTGATCCTCCGTCAGCAAAGATGGATGGAGACCATTACGTACTATGATTTGGGTATTTCTTATACCCCTGGCAAGGCTAATGTAATGGCTGATGCATTGAGCCGTAAATCCTACTGCTGTGAGCTTGAGGTCCAGTTACAGCAACCACTCCTGTATGAAGAGCTTCGAAAGCTAAATCTCGAGATAGTTCCTCAAGGATACCTAAATACTATGATTGTTGAACCAGACCTTGAGAAGGCTATTAAGAGTGCGCAAGCTAAAGATGCTGAAGTTGATCTGATGAAGAAAAATCTTCACCTTGAAAAGTACAGGGATTTCTTGATGTCTGAAGATCGGACCTTGTATTTTAGAGACTGCATTGCCGTACCTCGCTTCGAGCTTATGACTAACAAGGTCATGAAGGAGGCACATGATACACCGCTGTCTATTCATCCGGGTAGCACCAAGATGTATCGTGACCTCCGTCAAAGGTACTAGTGGTCCAGAATGAAGCAGGATATTGCTCGATATGTTGCTGAATGTGATGTGTGTCGTCGCGTTAAAGCAGAACATCAGAAGCCTGCTGGAATTCTACAACCCTTCCTATTCCTCTATGGAAATGGGATAAGGTTCAGATGGATTTCATTACTGGCCTTCCCAAATCACAGAAGGGTCACGATGCTATTCTTGTCGTCGTCAACCAACTTTCTAAGGTTGCACACTTTCTGCCTGTCAAAGAGACGATCACTGCTAGTCAGTTAGCAGAATTATATATCTCCAGAATTGTATCACTCCACGGTATTTCGAAGGAGATCAGTTTCGGACCGTGGCGGACTTTTCACCTCAAAGTTCTGGGAAAGTTTCCAAGAAGCCATGGGAACTCATATTACCTGGAGTTCAGCTTATCACCCCCAGTCCCAAGGCCAAGTCGAGCGAGTCAATCAAGTGCTTGAAGACATGTTGCGAGCTTGTGTTATTTCTTTTGGCAAGAAGTGGGAAGAATCTCTCCCATATGCCGAGTTCTCTTATAACAACAGCTATCAAGCCAGCTTGAAAATGGCCCCCTTCGAAGTACTTTATGGACGTAAGTGTCGAACCCCTCTCAATTGGTCAGAAACTGGGGAACGAATGCTCGTGGGTCCAGATATTATTCAACATGCTGAAGAGCAAGTCCGTATAGTCCGTGAAAACCTCAAGGCGGCTCAGGACCGCCAGAAGAGCAATTACGATCGCAAATGATGGGGTTTAATCTATCAACCTGGTGATCAAGCTTATTTGCGAGTCACCCCTATGAAGGGCACTCACCGCTTTGGAATGAAGGGCAAGTTAGCTCCACGCTACATCGGTCCCTTTTGCATTCTCGCCAGACATGGTCAGGTGGCATATAAATTGGAGTTGCCGCCGCAATCTCTCATATCCACGACGTCTTCCATGTGTCGCAACTTCGTCGTTGCTTCAAAGAATCTCCTCACAGAGCAGTGGATCATGAGGTCCTCGAATTGCAAGATGATCTTTCTTATAAGGAGCATCCGATCCGCATTCTCGATGAAACTGAACGTCGGACCCGTCAAAAGACGACCAAGTTCCTCAAAGTGCAGTGGTCAAATCATACTGAAGATGAAGCCACTTGGGAACGCGAGGATAATCTTCGAGCGGAATACCCCAACCTCTTTCTTTCTACCTCCTGAATTCTCGGGACGAGAATTTCTTTTAGAGGAGGAGAATTGTAACACCCCTGTGTAATAAAGCATTGTGCTCTTATGATAAACATGCCAAGTCATCTTCATTTGCAATGCTTCATCACAGTGGTTACACAAATCAATTCAAATTTCTCTCTAAAATAAATTCAAATTCAAGTGCAAAATAAAGTTGCTCAAAGTTTGCTGGAAAAATGTTCACCTTCTAGCAAATATTCCAAAACAAAGGGTGTTAAGGAAAACAACATCACCATCAACTCTAAATGGGCCAGAGCATTTAATCCAGTACCAAAACATCACTTTAAATGTCCTATTCATTTCTGAAAAATACCAAATGAATTCCAATCTTGCTCAAACTTTTTGTGGCACAACAGGATATTTCACTGTATTTTGTGACCAAGTTTCACATTTGTACAAATGCATTTGGCAGCTGGAAAAATTGCAAAACAGAGCCTGTAAAAGAAAACAGAGAAAGAAATAAAAAGAAAAGAAAAAGGCCTGGACTTACTGTGCCTTAGTGCACAGTGACAGGCCCAGCCAGCCCAGCCTGCTCGCCCGCACAGTCGTCGTCCTCTTCGCCTCGCTGTCGCCACGCCCTTTGCCGCGCCGGCGCGCTCCGGCGAATCATCGACACGGCGACGCCCGTGGCCGACAGAGGGGATAAGATCCACCCCTGCCCACTCCCTCGTTGTCCTCATCCACTTTCCCCTCTCCCTCTTGCCCACTTCCCCTCTCCTCTCCACTTCTGTCGAGCGCCGTCGTCACCGTCCTCCATCTTCACAGCGGCCACCAGCGGCCTCGAACATCGCTACCATGTCCAGGAGGTTCGCCGAGCTCCGCCACATCGTCTGTGCCTCCGAGTCGGAGCCGGGAGCTGCTCCACCCTCGCCCGCTTCTTCTTCTTCTACCTCGGGCCGACGAGATCGCCGCGAGCGCTCCGTCGCCTCCGGCGCCTCCTCTGCGCTACTAAGACACCACAGGCCACCGTGAGCCGCTGCGGTGAGCCCCATTTCTCCTCCCTCCTCTTCCTGCTCCCCAACAGACTCGTGTGCGGCCGCCACCACACCCGTGCTCCGCCATCTGCCATGGCCGATGAGCCTCCCGCTCCTGTGTTTCTCTCCGCGCACTAGTGTTGCCGTCGTGCTTAGGGAGGTCTCCTGGTACTCCCCGTAGGTTTAGTTTACACGCTAGGGTGCCGTAGCGACGAATGCGTCGAGTCCCGATTCCGGCCGCCGCCTGAGCTCATCGTAACCATCGTTTCCGAGCTCCCCTGCACGGGCCGACGCCGTAGTTCGATGCGCGGCTCCACCAGCTTTTGAAAGAGCCCAGCCGCGCTGTTTTTGGACCACCATAGTGCAATTCCGCCCGACTCCGGCGAGAAATCACCGCGAAAATGATCGCCGGAGCGTTTCCGGCGCCGGCGCCGATGTGGCCTGACCAGTGGGCCGCCCTGAGTCGCTGGCAACTGGGTCCCGCGGGCCCAGTTGACTAGTTGACCTGGTCAGCGCCGCTGACGTGGCGCTACAGCCACTGACCAGTGGGCCCCCCTCGTTTAGTTAAACTAATTGAACCGAGTTTAATTAAAACCTAAACTAATTAGTTAATTAGTCACTGACATAGGGCCCCACCTAGTTAATTAACTCTGTTAATTAGTTAGTTAGCCCACTATCTACGACAGGTGGGTCCCGCAGGTCAGGTTTGACCTAGACCTGGCGGTTTGACTTGCTGACATCACAGTGACGTCAGGCTGATGTAATTAGTATTTTTTGTTATTTTCTTTATTGATTTAAATTTCAGAAAAATGCTAAAATCTTTGAAAAATCATATAAATTAATCTGTAGCTCAGATCGAAAAACTTTATATATGAAAGTTGCTCAGAACGACGAGACGAATCCGACCGTGCCGTCTGTTTCCGTGTCGGGACCCTCTATGGAGGTGAACCCGTAACTTTTAGCCTGTTTCTGGTAGATGAATAGTGCATATACATCGGTTAATAATTCCAACATAAATCCTAAAATAACTAAAATGGTTTAGACATGCTTTTAGGCAACCCTGCACTGCACGTTAGCATAGCACGCTCTGTGTTGCATAAGTTTGCTGTGTATTTATCTGTTTCTTCCCCCTCTTCTCTCTCAGTAGATCCCAGTACTGATGTAGTCCCCGAGACCGTTGCAGCTCCGAAGACCGGCTACACTACTGACGACTCTGCCTTTGCCGCAGAGCAACCAGGCAAGCACCCCCCCTTTGAACATGCCTATATCGCCCATTCTTTCTCCCTCCTGCTTGCATTAGAATTTGCTACTGCTTTGAGTTATCCTATTCTGATGCATAGCCTGTTTATTGTAACCTGCTATTGATACCTTACCTGCTTATCCTAAACTGCTTAGTATAGGCTGGATAGAGACCCACCAGAGACCCCACTTTGTCCTAGTTGCCCCCGCTGGATTATCAGATGGCTCGATCAACATGATCGACAACAGGCCCCGGCACCGCACATCACCCCCTTAGTTGTACGACACTGCAGCGTTACCATCGAGTGCCGAGGGTGATACCTCGTTTAGCTCTTCTGATGTTAACTCTGTAGAGTAGCTATTCGGTCGTGGTCATCGAGGGTGATTCCTCCTTCACCACTTCCGATAATGACGCCGTCGTGCAACACCTCAAGTGTGAACCTCGAGGGTGATTCCTCCTAAGTTCACCTTGACAGATACATCGAGTAGGAATCCAACGAGGGTGATACCTCGAATTCCTTGATGTTATGGACACACGGATACTTGGACTTTACAACAGTTACTTGGAAAGGCGGGTCGACCCTGAGGGGTACCCGTGAGTGATGGGTAGTCGGGTTGACCTGGAGGGTGCCCGAGAGATAAATACGAGGCGTGGCCGGGCATTCTTAGCTCTTGCTGCAAGTCCTCGAGACGGGGCGACGGGGTCACATCGATTGTGAGTCTCTGCTCGTTACCGCACTACCAAAACACTAACGATTTGGATATTTGATCCGAGTGGGCCTCTGGCCCGATAGCACTAACCATCACGCGGGAATAAGTATGGGCACTCTGTGTCGTACGTTTCTTTCGAAAGCTCTGTCAGACGTCCAGTTCAGCATCGCGGCACGGCTGGGCCGGCGCCATCCTGTAGTGGTGGTACCGAGATTCGCCCTGCTCGCAATGACCCGGAGTGCACATGGTGATGGCCCAAGACCCCTGAGCGCTTAGGATATAGACCGACGGGGACCTCTCTGCTGAGCCTAGGTAGGACTACGGCGTGTCGTTTGGCCGAGGCTGGGCATGACCCAGAAAAGTGTGTCCAGCCAGAGTTAAGCGAGCATGGTGGGTAAGTTGGTGCACCCCTGCAGGGAAGAACTAATCTATGCATAGCCGGATCCTCGGTAACGGACGCTCGGAGTTGTATCCTGATCGATACAACTAGAACTTAATGATGAGATGAGAATTGGATAGTATGGCTCTGGGATTGCTTTCTCGCAGGGAGTCAAGAAAGGATCTCTGGCCGAGGTTGATACTTAATACTGCTACTACTTTATGCTGTACTAAGCTACACTCTTCTAATGCTGCAAGACCGCTGAAGATGCTAGTCTTCGATAGGACTAGGCCTTCTCTCTATTCTGGCATTTCTGCAGCCCAGTCCACATATACAGCCTTTCTTTGATAATGTTGCATATGTAGTGTAGATCCTTGCTTGCTGAGTACTTCGGATGAGTACTCACGGTTGCTTTGCTTTCTCTTTTTCCCCATACCCGTTTGATGCAACCAGATGACGGAGCCCCTGAGACAGCTGCCCCCGTCGACGACTACTTCTACCAACCCGAGGGTGGTTACTACTATGAGTTGGCTGACGACCAGGAGTAGGTTTGGAGGGTCCAAGGCAGGAGGCCTGCGCCTTTTCGATCGTAGTGTTTTGTTTTGCCCCACCTTTTCAAGGCCTTTCTGTTTATCTTTTATATTTGTACTCAGATATCTGATGCTTCCACTGACGCTTGTAAGTGAGCTTATGTATTCGAGCCCTCAAGGCCCCTGGATTGTAACATAAAGCTTGTATTATTTTAATTTGTGTCTAGAGTTGTGTTGTGATATCTTCAAGTGAGTCCTTAGGCTTGATCGTGTACATTTGCGTGTATGATTAGTGCATGATTAAGCCGGGGGCGTCACATCAGGTGATGGTTTTGTCTCAGGAACTGGGGATCGTGTCCTCTCCCAGTATGCATAAATGTCCTCGAGCAGAATGAGGTACATGCCTGAATGAATATTGAACAAAGAAGGTGCAGGCAAAGTAATAATCTGACAAGTTTTCTGGCTGAAGACCAGGTTATAGATGAGTCTCTTGTCGTTATTGTCGCAAATAAAATCATGTGCTACCATACTATTGTAGTCTAAATATAAAGTGGGTAGTAGCATCTCCTTCTCATCGTGCCTAATGGGTATCTTGAAGCGCTTAGCAAGGCGGGAGGCATAGATACCTCCAAAGATAGGACCTCTCGAACGGTTTAAACTCAACCATCGAGCAACCAAAGCGCCCAAACTAAAAGTTCTATCACAAAGTAAAGCATGGCGCAAAATAGCAAGGTCAGGAGCACTAAGGCCTCCACTCTCCCCGCGACCAATTAAACATCTCCCAGCAAATAATGAGTAGTAGCGCAAAACAGGAAAATGTAAACTAGCCACTCTCGCTTCCGACACATTTATCCCTTCCCCTATGGTAACTTCATCAATAAAATCTTCCACATCTCCAGGACGTGGTTTATCGACGCTGCCCTCAAAAGGTAATTTGCAAACCTCACAAAAATCTTAAAGCGTCATCACCTTATACTCATCATATAAATAAAATTCTACCGTGGGTGGTGATTTCCTAGCATGAAAGTGAAAATTTTGCACAAAAGTGTTAGTGAGTAGGAGGTATTGATCACACTTATCATGGAGGAAGTCGGTGATGCCTGCATTCTCCGCCAAATAATAGAAATCATCATAAATTCCGGCAGCCCCCAAGAATGCATCACATGGCCATTCACACGGCCGAACCTCCGCGGTGCGGGGAAGGTTGTACTTGGGCTTCTTCTTCTCCTCATTCTCATTTTCTTTAGAACCCCGACTCGAAGAGCCTCTCAACCATCTCTTCATCGTTTCTTTTCTGAAAATTTCTGAAATTTTTAGTGACTTAAAATAAAAGTAAACAAAACTCAACAAAACTACTAGCAACTACTCCTACAAGTGCCTAGAGGCTCTATCATGCATCAAAACTACTTTCGACCATATAAATTTGACATGCAAGCTTAAGAACAAGGTCACCATAGCAGTGATACGTCCATTTTGCATCATGTTTTCCTACTATTATTTATGATGTTTTTATGCATAATAATGCTTTTTGGAGTAATTCTAATGCCTTTTATCTCATAATATGCAAGGTTCACACAAAGAGGGAGAATTCCGACAGTTGGAAATCTGGACCTGAAAAAGCTACGTCAGGCTACCTATTCTGCACAACTCCAAATGAGCTGAAACTTCACGAGGAATTTTTATGGAATAAATAAGAATTATTGGACCAAATAACTACCAGAGGGGGCCCACTAGGTGGGCACAACCCACCTGGGCGCGCCAGGGAGCCCAGGCGCGCCCTGGTGGGTTGTGCCCTCCTCGGCCCACCTCCGGTACCCCTCTTCTGGTATATAAGTCATTTTGACCTAGAAAAAATTAGGAGAGGATTTTCGGGACGAAGCGCCGCCGTCTCGAGGCGGAATTTGGGCAGGAGCACTTTTGCCCTCCGACGGAGCGATTCCGCCGGGGGAACTTCCCTCCCGGAGGTGGAAATCATCGTCATCATCATCACCAACAACTCTCCCATCTTGGGGAGGGCAATCTCCATCAACATCTTCAACAGCACCATCTCCTCTCAAACCCTAGTTCATCTCTTGTGTTCAATCTTTGTACCAGAACTATAGATTGGTACTTGTGGGTGACTAGTCAACCCGGCAATCCGACCCATGGGCGGCCGCGCCCATGGGCACCCGACCCGAATGGGTAGGGTATGGGTCGTCATCTTCACCCATGGGTAAGCCCGGTGGGTAACCCGATTAGTCATGGGTAGGGTCTGGGCATAAGGTCCTGCCCATGGGGTTGCCCGATGGGTCGCCCGATTAGCCGACATGTGGGCCCTGAGTACTAAAATCACAGCCATCAACCAATGATCCAGTCCATAAATGAACTAGATGTTAGTACTTTGCATTCATGGCACTGGCCCATTAGCTGGGCAGCTAAGTAGCAGCCTCCACGTACTGCTTTTGAGTAGCTAGCAGCCTCCACGGAGTAACATGCTGGCTTCTTGTTGGGCCTATGAAGCCAGCCCATATCCTGCTTTGCATGCACGGTAGCACATGAAGCTACACAGGTTGCCAGCTTGTTTAGTACCACCTCGCCTAGTTGGGCAGGAGGGAGGTGCAGCTCTGCCTATATAACCAGGGACACTCAAGCTATAGCCAGTACAGAAGCTACAAGCGCTACGTGCTGGCATAATTAATAAATCTATTAAAGAAAAGCTATGCCCGATGGATAACCCATTGGGTCGGGTTACCCGATGGGTATGGGTGTGGGTCTGCTCCTATGCCCATGGGTAGGGTCGTGGGTGAAGGGGTAGACCCATTTACTTAAAGGTCATGGGTCTGGTAGAGGTCGACCCGACCAAACCCGACCTGACTGCCAGGTTGAGTGACTAGTAGTGTTGATTACATCTTGTAGTTGATTACTATATGGTTTATTTGGTGGAAGATTATATGTTCAGATCCATTATGCTATTTAATACCCCTCTGATCTTGAGCATGATTATCATTTGTGAGTAGTTACTTTTGTTCTTGAGGTCACGGGAGAAATCTTGTTGCAAGTAATCATGTGAACTTGATATGTGTTCGATATTTTGATGATATGTATGTTGTGATTCCCTTAGTGGTGTCATGTGAACGTCGACTACATGACACTTCACCATATTTGGGCCTAAGGGAATGCATTGTGGAGTAGTTATTAGATGATGGGTTGCGAGAGTGACAGAAGCTTAAACCCTAGTTTATGCGCTATTCCGTAAGGGACTGATTTGGGTCCAAAAGTTTAATGCTATGGTTAGATTTATTCTTAATACTTTTCTCGTAGTTGCGGATGCTCGCGAGGGGGTTAATCATAAGTAGGAGGTTTGTTCAAGTAAGAACAGCACCTAAGCACCGGTCCACCCACATATCAAATTATCAAAGTAGCGAACACAAATCAAACCAACATGATGAAAGTGACTAGATGAAATTCCCGTGTACCCTCAAGAACGCGTTGCTTATCATAAGACACCGTTTTGGCCTGTCCTTTGCCTCAAAAGGATTGGGCTACCTTGCTGCACTTTTGTTACCATTACCGTTACTTGCTCGTTACAAATTATCTTGCTACCAAACTACTTGTTACTTATAATTTCAGTGCTTGCAGGCATTACCTTGCTGAAAACTGCTTGTCAGTTCCTTCTGCTCCGCGTTGGGTTCGACACTCTTACTTATCGAAAGGACTACGATTGATCCCCTATACTTGTGGGTCATCAAGGCTCTTTTCTGGCGCCGTTGCCGGGGAGTGAAGCGCTCTTGGAAGTGGAAATCGGTAAGGAAAAAGTATTACTACGTGCTGAAATTTATTGTCACTTGATACTATGGAAAACAATCCTTTGAGGGGTTTGTTCAGGGTATCTTCACCTCGACCGGGACCACAATTAGTTACCCCTCAACCTACTGCACCTACTGAAAATATTGGTTATGAAATTCCTTTGGGTATGATAGAACAACTGCTAGCTAATCCTTATGCAGGAGATGGAACTGAACATCCTGATATGCACTTGATATATGTGGATGAAATTTGTGGATTATTTAAGCTTGCAGGTTTACCCAAAGATGAAGCTAAGAAGAAGGTTTTCCCTTTATCATTTAAGGGAAAAGCATTAGCATGGTATAGGCTATGAGATGATATTGGATCTTGGAATTGGAATCGATTGAAATTGGAATTTCACCAAAAAACTTATCCTATGCATCTAGTTCATCATGATCAGAATTATATATATAATTTTTGGCCTCATGAAGGAGAAAATATCGCTCTAGCTTGGGGGAGGCTTAAGTCAATGTTATATTCATGCCCCAATCATGAGCTCTCAAGAGAAATTATTATTCAGAATTTTTATGCTCAGCTTTCTCATGATGATCGATCCATGCTTGATACTTCTTGTACTGGTTCCTTTATGAAGAAGACTATTGACTTCCGGTGGGATCTTTTAGAAAGAATTAAATGCAACTCTGAAGATTGGGAACTCGACGAAGGTAAAGAGTCAGGTATTAAGCTCAAGTATGATTGTGTTAAATCTTTTATGAATACCAATGCTTTTCAAAAGTTTAGCACTAAATATGGACTTGACTCTGAGATAGTAGCCTCCTTTTGTGAATCATTTGCTACTCATGTTGACCTCCCTAAGGAGAAGTGGTTTAAATATCACCCACCTATCAAAGAAGAAATTAAAGAACCAGTAATAGCTAAAGATGAAACTATTATTTACGATGTTGATCCAGTTGTGCCTACTGCTTATATTGAAAAACCACCTTTCCCTGTTAGGATAAAGGAACATGCTAAAGTCTCAACCGTGGTCAACAAAAGTTATATTAGAACTTCCAAACCTGCTGAACAAATCAAAGTAGAACCTAGTGTTGCTATGGTTAAAGATCTCTTGGTTGAATATAGATGGGCATGTTATTTACTTCTGTGATGAAGCTGCTAGAATTGCCAAACCCGATGAAAAAGATAAACATAGACCCATTGTTGGCATGCCTGTTGTCTCAGTTAAAATAGGAGATCACTGTTATCATGCTTTATGCGACATAGGTGCTAGCATGAGTGCCATTCCTTTTACCTTATATCAAGAAATTATGAATGATATAGCACCCGCTGAAATAGAAGACATAGATGTTACTACTAAACTTGCTAATAGGGACACCATCACACAACTTGGGATTGTTAGAGATGTTGAAGTCTTGTGTGGGAAAATAAAATACCCTACTGATTTTCCTGTTCTTGGTTCCCCACAAGATGACTTTTGTCCCATTATCTTTGGTAGACCTTTCTTGAACACCGCTAATGCTAAAATAGATTGCGAGAAGCAAACTGTCGGTGTTAGTTTTGATGATGAGTCTCATGAGTTTAATTTTTCCAAGTTCAGTAGAAAACATCATAATAAAGAGTTGTCTAGTAAGGATGAAATAATTGGTCTTGCTTCTATTGTTGTGCCTCCTACCGATCCACTAGAACAATATTTGCTAGACCATGAAAATGATATGCATCTGCATGAAAGAAATGAAATAGATCAGATTTTCTTTGAACAACGTCCTCTGCTTAAACACAATTTGTCTATTGAAACTCTGGGAGGTCCTCCTTCACCTAAAGTTGATCCTGTGTTTGAATTAAAACAATTGCCAGACACTTTGAAATATGCTTATCTTGATGAGAAAAAGATTTATCCTGTTATTATTAGTGCTAACCTTTCAGAACATGAAGAAGAAAGATTATTGAAGGTTCTGAAGAAGCACCGAGCTGCCATTGGATATACTCTTGATGATTTAAAGGGCATTAGTCCCACTCTCTGTCAGCATAAAATTAATATGGAGCCTGATGCTAAACCCGTTGTTGATCACCAACGATGTTTAAATCCTAAAATGAAAGAAGTGGTAAGAACAGAAATACTGAAGCTTCTGGAAGTAGGTATAATCTATCCCATAGCTGATAGTAGATGGGTAAGTCCCATTCATTGTGTCCCTAAAAAGGGCGGTATTACCGTTGTTCCTAATGATAAGAATGAACTTATTCCACAAAGAATTGTCACTGGCTACAGAATGGTAATTGATTTTAGAAAACTAAATAAAGCTACTAGAAAAGATCATTACCCTCTGCTTTTTATTGATCAAATGTTAGAAAGACTATCAAAGCACACATTTTTGCTTTCTTGATGGATATTCCGGTTTTTCTCAAATACCTGTCTCACAACCTGATCAAGAGAAAACCACCTTTACTTGCCCTTTTGGAACTTATGCTTATAGACGTATGCCTTTTGGTTTATGCAATGCACCTGCTACCTTTCAAAGATGTATGACTGCTATATTCTCTGACTTTTGTGAAAAGATTGTTGAGGTTTTCATGGATGATTTTTTCGTTTACGGAACTTCTTTTGATGATTGCTTGAGCAACCTTGATCGAGTTTTGCAGAGATGTGAGCAAACTAATCTCGTCTTGAATTGGGAGAAGTGCCACTTTATGGTTAATGAAGGTATTGTCTTAGGACATAAAATTTCTGAATGAGGTATTGAGGTAGATAAAGCTAAAGTTGATGCAATTGAGAAAATGCCATGCCCTAAAGATATCAAAGGTATTCGTAGTTTCCTCGATCATGCTGGTTTCTATAGGAGGTTTATTAAAGACTTCTCTAAAATTTCTAGGCCTCTTAAAAATCTTTTACAAAAGGATGTTCCATTTGCTTTTGATGATGATTGTGTAGAAGCCTTTGAAACACTTAAGAAAGCCTTGATTTCTGCACCTATTGTTCAACCACCTGATTGGAACTTGCCTTTTGAAATTATGTGTGATGCTAGTAATTATGCTGTTGGTGCTGTTCTAGGACAAAGAGTCGATAAGAAATTAAATGTTATTCATTATGCTAGTAAAACTCTGGACAGTGCTTAACGAAATTATGCTACTACTGAAAAGGAATTCTTAGCAGTGGTGTTTGCTTGTGATAAATTTAGATCTTACATTGTTGATTCTAAAGTGACTGTTCACACCGATCATGCTGCTATAAAATATCTTATGGAAAAGAAGGATGCTAAACCTAGACTCATTAGGTGGGTTCTTTTGCTACAAGCATTTGCTTTACATATCACTGATAGAAAGGGAGCTGAGAACCCCGTGGCTGATAACTTGTCTAGGTTAGAAAATATTCTTGATGACCCACAACCTATTAATGATAGTTTTCCTGATGAACAATTAACTGCAATAAATGTTTCTCATAACACTCCTTGGTATGCTGACTATGCCAATTATATTGTTGCTAAATATATACCACCTAGATTCACATACCAACAAAAGAAAAAATTCTTCTATGATTTAAGACATTACTTTTGGGATGACCCACATCTTTATAAAGAAGGAGTGGATGGTATTATTAGACGTTGTGTACCTAAGCAATCTAGTTTTTATTGGCCTAATCTCTTCAAGGATGCCCGTAAGTTTGTTTTATCTTGTGATGAATGTCAAA
This sequence comes from Thinopyrum elongatum, assembly GCA_011799875.1. Lineage (NCBI taxonomy): Eukaryota > Viridiplantae > Streptophyta > Magnoliopsida > Poales > Poaceae > Thinopyrum > Thinopyrum elongatum. The sequence continues at coordinate 181,182,531 of CM022303.1, forward strand.
GAATTGGTAATATTGGTAAGCGTCGGGAAATGCCTATGAATTATTCTCTTGCTGTTGAACCATTTGATGTTTGGGGATTTGATTACATGGGACCTTTTCCTTCCTCTAATGGTTATACACATATTTTGGTTGCTGTTGATTATGTTACTAAGTGGGTAGAAGCTATTCCAACTAGTAGTGCTGATCACAACACCTCTATTAAAATGCTTAAGGAAGTCATTTTCCCAAGGTTTGGAGTCCCTAGATATTTAATGACTGATGGTGGTTCACATTTTATTCATGGTGCTTTCTGTAAAATGCTTGCTAAATATGATGTTAACCATAGAATTGCATCACCTTATCATCCTCAGTCTAGTGGTCAAGTTGAACTTAGCAATAGAGAAATAAAATTAATATTACAAAAAATTGTCAATAGGTCCCGAAAGAATTGGTCTAAGAAGTTAGATGATGCACTTTGGGCTTATAGAACAGCATATAAAAATCCTATGGGTATGTCTCCGTATAAAATGGTTTATGGAAAAGCTTGTCATTTGCCTCTTGAGTTAGAACATAAAGCATATTGGGCAATTAAAGAACTCAACTATGATTTCAAACTTGCCAGTGAAAAGAGGTTATTTGATATTAGCTCACTAGATGAATGGAGAACCCAAGCCTATGAAAATGCCAAGTTATTTAAAGAAAAAGTTAAAAGATGGCATGACAAAAGAATCCAACAGCGTGAGTTCAAAGTTGGAGAATATGTTCTTTTGTACAACTCTCGTTTCAGATTCTTTGCAGGAAAACTCCTCTCCAAACGGGAAGGACCTTATGTTATCGAGGAGGTTTATCGATCCGGAGCCATCAAGATAAATAATGCCAAAGGTACTAACCCGAAGGTTGTCAATGGGCAAATAATAAAACATTATATCTCAGGTACGCCCATTAACGTTGAAAACAATATTATCCAAACCATGACACCGGAAGAACACATAAAGGAAACCTTCTGGAACACTCCAGAATCGTGAAAAAAAGGAGGTACGTGATACGGTAAGTAAACAGACTCCGAAAAATCCGCAAAAATATTTTCTGTCCGTTTTGGAATATAACAAAAATTAGGAAAATAAGAAACAACCAGGAAGGCACCCCTGGTGGGCACAAGACACCAGGGCGCGCCTGGCTGCCAGGCGCGCCCAGGTGGGTTGTGCCCACCTCGGGTACCTTCCGGACTCCGTTTTTCTTCCGTTTGCTTGTTTCCCAAGATAAAAAAATCTTTATATACCCCCTGAACCTATTGACCACCGTATCGCAAAGAAATCTTTTGTTTTCTTTTCCTTGTTGTTTTTTGATAGATCCAATCCACCATGGCCACTTCAAGCTCCTCCAAGGACAAGTTCTTTGAGAACATCATCAACCCATATTTGCGGGAGGTGATGCAACACCCTCAGGCTATCCAGATGCATGAGGGGGTGCTGCACATCCGCGATGTGCAAGGCCCCAAGGGGACGGGATCCGTGGAGGCTAGGCTTGAAGCTATGGAGCAGGAAGTCTTCCGGTGCAAGGGGATGGTAGAACATGGACTCAATGCCAATCACCTCATGATCGCGGACTACACTCGTGATCTCAAGGTGGATGGCAAGTCCATGAAGGACATCATCTTCACCTTAAACGAGCAAATCAACTTCCTCCAAAGCCAGATCTATGATCTCCAAAACCAAGTCTTTGAATATGAGGCGAGGTTTAAAGGTATGAGTTTGGCTGCCAGTTGCAGGACCTGTGAGACTCACTCCTCCTCTTATGATGGTGAGCCCTTGCCATGGAAACCCGAGGATAAGATCGCCACTGCTTCATCACCACCACCTCCTTCTTCATCAACAAAAGAAAATTGAGTAATCGGGTATGGGCACTCCCCTTGGCTTGTGCCAAACTTGGGGGAGGTGCCCCGGTATCGTATCACCTCCACTATCTTTTGCCTTTACTTATCTTAGTTCGATCCATAGTTATCTTTTGCTTTAGATGAATAAAAGTTTAGTTCGATCCTTTCTTTTCGAGTGTTTGCTTAGTGATCTATCTTTGTAATCATGTGCGAGATATATAATAAAGTTTAGTTTGAGTTTTGTTTTCTTTAATTTCATGTTCAATAAAAAGAAAGGAAATAAATGAAAAAGATCATATGCTAATTTTATGGTAAGTAATGACATCACATAAGGAAGAGTATAAGTAGAAAATTTTATTGGAGATTTACAAACATAGCATTGGTCAATGATGCAATTCATGAAAGAATTAATAAGGGAAGAGAAGATTCACATGCAAATATACTATCTTGGACATCTTTTGTGATTGTGAGCCCCCATCAAAATATTATATGCCAAAATTGTTGACATTGGACAAGGAAGACAACGTAATGATTCATGTTTGTTCATATTCACATAGAAGTTATATTGTCATAGATCCTTTAACATGTGGTGCTTGCCCCTATCTTTGCTAGCCAAAAATTCTGCACTAAGTAGAGATACTACTTGTGCATCCAAAAACCTTTAAACCCAAATCTTATTTTGAGAGTCCACCATACCTACCTATGGATTGAGTAAGATCCTTCAAGTAAGTTGTCATCGGTGCAAAAAGGCAATAAAAATTGCTTCTAAAAGTGTTGGATCATTTAGTGTAAGAGAAAATTGAGCGTTGTACAAACTTGTGATGGCAAAGAATAAAAGCGACAGACTGCATAATAAAGGTTGCTATCACAAGGGGCAATATAACGTGACGTTCTTTTGCATTAAGGGATTGAGCATACAAATAAAAAGCGCATGGCAACCTCTGCTTCCCTCTGCGGTGTTATTATTGTTGACATCACCCTCGAGGTGAGTATGTTGGGAGGCGAAACTATAAGCCCCTATCTTTCTATGTGTGCAGTTGAAACGTTTTGCTCATGTATATGCGGTGAGTGTTAGCAATCATAGAAGACTATATGATGGTTGAGTATGTGGACTTGCCAAAAAAGGCTCCGATACGTGACCCTTCCTGAAAAGATGATGAATTGTAGTTGCAAAGTAGACTGAGAACAGAGTTTGTTGGTTTTCAATAGAGTTTATGCTTTATACTTCGTTGTTGTGATGAATTGTTACTTGTTCATGAGAAGTTATATGATAAAAGTTCTATGATAAAGTTTTCTATTAAAGTTTGTTGCTGTGATAAAAGTTCTATGACCCTCTCTCTCTCTAAGCATGTGGACATGTTTTTCGATTTTGGTTTTCGCTTGAGGACAAGCAAGGTCTAAGCTTGGGGGAGTTGATACATCCATTTTGCATAATGTTTTCCTACTATTATTTATAATGTTTTTATGCATAATAATGCTTTTTGGAGTAATTCTAATGCCTTTTCTCTCATAATATGCAAGGTTCACACAAAGAGGGAGAATTCCGGCAGCTGGAAATCTGGACCTGAAAAAGCTACGTCAGGCTACCTATTCCGCACAACTCCAAATGAGCTGAAACTTCACGAGGAATTTTTATGGAATAAATAAGAAATATTGGACCAAATAACTACCATAGGGGGCCCACCAGGTGGGCACAACCCACCTGGGCGCGCCAGGGAGCCCAGGCGCGCCCTGGTGGGTTGTGCCCTCCTCGGCCCACCTCCGGTGCCCCTCTTCTGGTATATAAGTCATTTTGACCTAGAAAAAATTAGGAGAGGATTTTCGAGACGAAGTGCCGCCGTCTCGAGGCAGAATTTGGGCAGGAGCACTTTTGCCCTCCGGCGGAGCGATTCCGCCGGGGGAACTTCCCTCCCGGAGGTGGAAATCATCGTCATCATCATCACCAACAACTCTCCCATCTTGGGGAGGGCAATCTCCATCAACATCTTCAACAGCACCATCTCCTCTCAAACCCTAGTTCATCTCTTGTGTTCAATCTTTGTACCAGAACTATAGATTGGTACTTGTGGGTGACTAGTAGTGTTGATTACATCTTGTAGTTGATTACTATATGGTTTATTTGGTGGAAGATTATATGTTCAGATCCATTATGCTATTTAATACCCCTCTGATCTTGAGCATGATTATCATTTGTGAGTAGTTACTTTTGTTCTTGAGGTCACGGGAGAAATCTTGTTGCAAGTAATCATGTGAACTTGATATGTGTTCGATATTTTGATGATATGTATGTTGTGATTCCCTTAGTGGTGTCATGTGAACGTCGACTACATGACACTTCACCATATTTGGGCCTAAGGGAATGCATTGTGGAGTAGTTATTAGATGATGGGTTGCGAGAGTGACAGAAGCTTAAACCCTAGTTTATGCGCTATTCCGTAAGGGACTGATTTGGATCCAAAAGTTTAATGCTATGGTTAGATTTATTCTTAATACTTTTCTCGTAGTTGCGGATGCTTGCGAGGGGGTTAATCATAAGTAGGAGGTTTGTTCAAGTAAGAACATCACCTAAGCACCGGTCCACCCACATATCAAATTATCAAAGTAGTGAACACAAATCAAACCAACATGATGAAAATGACTAGATGAAATTCCCGTGTACCCTCAAGAACGCTTTGCTTATTATAAGAGACCGTTTTGGCCTGTCCTTTGCCTCAAAAGGATTGGGCTACCTTGCTGCACTTTTGTTACCATTACCGTTACTTGCTCGTTACAAACTATCTTGCTACCAAACTACTCGTTACTTATAATTTCAGTGCTTGCAGACATTACCTTGCTGAAAACCGCTTGTCATTTCCTTGTGCTCCTCGTTGGGTTTGACACTCTTACTTATCGAAAGGACTACGATTGATCCCCTATACTTGTGGGTCACCAAGCAGCAAAAATTTGCAATATATAAAGCACTAGAACAAAAACTAATTGGATCATTAGAGGAGTCACATACCGAAGAACAATCCCCCAAAACAGTTTTGCAAATGGAGCTTTGCACAAGGAGATCGAAAATGGCAGCAAGATGAGCTAGAACACGGGTTTGAGCTACGGGATGATTTTTTTCTAGAGGAAGACGAAGTGGATGGGTGCTGGAATAAGTGAGGGGGACCTACGTGGGACCCACAAGGCAGGGGGCATGCCCAGGGGGTAGGGCGCGCCCTCCACCCTTGTGGTCCACTGGTGCAGCCCCCTGGTGCAATCTCAGTGCCAGAAATTCTAAAATATTCTATAAAAAATCATACTAAATTTTCAGGGCATTTGGAGAACTTTTATTTTCGGGACATTTTTTATTGCACGGATAATTCAGAAAACAGAAAAATAAAAGCAATTCTACTTTATTTATTCTAAATAACAGAGAGTGAAAGTTGGGTATAGAAAGTTGTGCTTTCTAAATTCATCCATCTCATGCTCATCAAAAGGAATCCATTAACAAGGTTGATCAAGTCTTATTAACAAACTTCTTTCGAATAACATGGAATCGGAGAATTTTCGAATAACACTAGGTTACCTCAACGGGGATATGCATGTCCCCAACAATGAGAATATCATATTTCTTTTTGACAGTAGGGAGAGGGAATTCAAAACCTCCAATAGTAATAGTTGAAATTTTTCCAATAGAATTGATACTATGAACTTGATGTTGTTTCTTCGGAAAGTGTACCGTGTGCTCATTACCATTAACATGAAAAGTGACATTGCCCTTGTTGCAATCAATAACAGCCCCTCCAGTATTCAAAAAGGGTCTACCAAGGATACTGTCATCCTCGGGAATATCAAGAATAACAAAGTCCGTTAAGATAGTAACGTTTGCAACCACAATAGGCACATCCTCACAAATACCGATGGGTATAGCAGTTGATTTATCATCCATTTGCAAAGAGATTTCAGTAGGTGTCAACTTATTCAAATCGAGTCTACGATATAAAGAGAAAGGCATAACACTAACACCGGCTCCCAAATCACATAAAGCAGTTTTAACATAGTTTCTTTTAATGGAGCATGGTATAGTTGGTATTCCTGGATCTCCTAGTTTCTTTGGTATTCCACCCTTAAAAGTGTAATTAGCAAGCATGGTGGAAATTTCAGCTTCCGGTATTTTTCTTTTATTTGTAACAATATCTTTCATATACTTGGCATAGGGAGACATTTTCAGAATATCAGTCAAACGCATACGCAAAAAGATAGGTCTAATCATTTCAACAAAGCGCTCAAAATCCTCATCATCCTTTTTCTTGGATGGTTTAGGAGGGAAGGGCATGGGTTTCTAAACCCATGGTTCTCTTTCTTTACCATGCTTCCTAGCAACAAAGTCTCTTATCATAACGTTTATTCTTAGATTGTGGGTTATCAAGATCAACAGCAGGTTCAATCTCCGCATCATTATCATTACTAGGTTGAGCATCAACATAAACATCATCATTAACATTATCACTAGGTTCATGTTCATCACCAGATTGTGTCTCAGCATCAGAAATCGAAATATCATTTGGGTTCTCAGGTGTATCTATAACAGGTTCACTAGAAGCATGCAAAGTCCTATCAGTTTTATTTTTATTTTTATTACTAGGACTAGGTGCATCAGTATTAATTCTCTGAGAATCTTGCTCAGCTCTCTTAGGATGGCCCTCAGGATACAAAGTTTCCTGAGTCATTTTACCACCTCTAGTCATAACCCTAACAACATTATCATTGTTCTTACTATTCAACTCATTGAGCAAATCATCCTGTGCCTTAAGTACTTGTTCTACTTGAGTCTTAACCATGGAATCATGTTTACTAATAATTTTCAGATCACTAACAGTTCTACTCATATAATCACCCAAGCAGTCAAGCATGTAAGCATTACGTTTCAATTGTCTACTAACATAAGCATTAAAGTTCTCTTGTTTAACAATAAAATTATCAAACTCATCCAAGCATTGACTAGCAGATTTATTATAAGGGATATCACCTTCATCAAATATATAGAGAGAATTTACCTCTACTACCTGTGTCGGTTTATCAAGACCATGTATTTCTTCAATAGGTGGTAAATTCTTAACATCTTCAGCTTTAATACCTTTTTCTTTCATAGATTTCTTTGCCTCTTGCATATCTTCAGGACTGAGGAATAGAATACCTCTTTTCTTCGGAGTTGGCTTAGGAGTTGGTTCAGGAAGTGTCCAATCATTATCATTACTCAATATATTATTCAATAGCAATTCATCTTGCTCAACAGTTCGTTCCCTGTAAACACAACCAGCACAACTATCTAGGTGGTCTCTAGAATCATCGGTTAGTCCATTATAAAAGATATCAAGTATTTCATTTTTCTTGAGAGGATGATTAGGCGAAGCATTAAGTAATTGGAGAAGCCTCCCCCAAGCTTGTGGGAGACTCTCTTCTTCAGATTGCACAAAGTTAAATATTTCCTTTAAAGCAGCTTGTTTCTTATGAGCAGGGAAATATTTTTCAGAGAAGTAGTAAATCATATCCTGGGGACTACGCACACAACCAGGAGCAAGAGAATTAAACCATAACTTAGCATCACCCTTTAATGAGAAAGGAAACAACTTAAGAATATAATAATAGCGAATTTTTTCCTCATGAGCAAATATGGTAGCTATATCATTCAACTTAGTAAGATGTGCCACAACAGTTTCACATTCATAACCATGAAAAGGATCAGATTCAACCAAAGTAATTAACTCAGGATCAACAGAGAATTCATAATCCTTATCAGTAACAAAGATAGGTGAAGTAGCAAACTTAGGATCATATTGCATTCTAGCATTCAAAGATTTTTCTTTCCACTTGCATAATAATTTCTTAAGATCATCTCTATCCTTACAAGCAAGAAAGTCCCTAGCTACCTCTCCATCCATAACATAACCCTCAGGTATATCAGGCAATTCATATCTAGGAGAGCTAGGTCTAGCAAGTGTCTCAAAGTGTTCAGTTTCAATAATTTCATTAGTTTCAGAAATTTCATCATCTTCAGCATAATCAATAGTTCTAACTCTAGCAAGATGTTCATCAAGTAATTCACCCAGTGGCACAGTATTATCAAGCAAAGTAGTAGCATCATAAGCATCATTCATAGTAAAGTAGCATCATCAATTACTTGCGACATATCAGAATTAATAGCAGGTGTAGGCGTCGCAAGCTTACTCAAAATAGAAGGTGAATCAAGTGCAGAGCTAGATGGCAGTTCCTTACCTCCCCTCGTCTTGGAGGAAAAAATCTTGGTTCTTGGATCTTTCAGATTCTTCATAATAATCAACAGATATAAATCCCAAGTGACTCAGAGAATAGAGCTATGCTCCCCGGCAACGGCGCCAGAAAAAGGTCTTGATAACCCACAAGTATAGGGGATCGCAACAGTTTTCGAGGATAGAGTATTCAACCCAAATTTATTGATTCGACACAAGGGGAGCCAAAGAATATTCTCAAGTATTAGTGTAACACCCCTGTGTAATAAGCACTGTGACATAATGTTAATCATGCCAAGTCATACCCATTTGCAATGCTAGATCACAGTGGTTAAACACTTCATTTCAAATTCCTCTCTGAAATAAATTCAAATTCAAAGTGAAAATAAAATCTGTTCAAATTTGGAAAACTAAAATGTTCATTAGATAGCAAATAATCCCAAGGCAATTATAAAATTGAAATCAATGTTTCTGGAACATACAAAAATGCCCCTGGACTTTAAACAGTAGTCCAACAGCATTAATCCGTTCCTTTTCAATTTCTAAAAATATCTAACCTATTCATTTGGCCTCCAAACTTTTGCTGGCAGTGCCAAATATTGCCAAGAAATATTGTGGATTAGTCCCACATTTTTCTAAAATATTTGGTGGCCCACATAAATCATTTTCTACCTCTGTTTAATAAATAAAAGCTAAAACAGTAAAAGAAAAAGGGCCAAGCCACTTACCTGGCGCCGGCCCAGCCCAACTCACCTGCCCCACCTCGCTGTCGACCTCCCCATGGCTGGGCGCGCTCGCACCGGTGAGCGTCCGACATGCCGACGGCCAACGACGGACGGAGGGGATAAGATCGGCGCCTATCCACCCTCCTGGTCACCGCACCACTTCCCCCTCGCCCTCGCTCGCTCGTCTCTTCCTCTCCCTCTCCATCTAGGCCGAGCGCCACCATCGCCGCTCGTCGCACCGCTGCTCCACCGCGGCCACCGGCCACCCTTCGCCCAGCCACCGAGCCTACGAGCTCCGCAGTGCCCCTCCGCATCGTCTACGGGCTTCAATTTGAGCCAGGCGGCGCTACAGGGACGGCCACGAGCTCTTCTTCCTTCTGCTGCCGCCGGCGAACTTCCTCGATTCCGGCCGCCTCTGCGCTCCTAAGCCCCGCAACGGCCGCCGTGAGCCACACCGTAAGCATCCGTTCTTCCTCCCTTCCTTTCTATCCTGTGGGCGTGCCGTAGCTAGCCGTCACCGACGCCGTCCTCTGCCGTCCGCCATTACCGGCGAATTGCTCACGGCAGAGCCGCCCGAGCTCCTCCACTTGGTCCATCGCGCTTCAGGCACTCGCCTTAGTCCGCCCAGCCGTTTAGCTTGCTCGAAGACGAATCGAAGTTACGCGCCCGAGCTCGGCCGATTTGCCACCGCCACTGACCTCAACGCTGGCTCCGTTTCCGGCGACCATATGGTCTGGCGATGCCACCATTAGACGCGCACTGCACAGGCCGTTCGAGAGCAACAAACCGTGGCGAAAAAGATGCCCCGTACGCAAAATCCGAGCTCGCCGGAGATCTCAGACGCGTCCGGCGTTCGCCAGAGCGTTTCCGGCGCCGGCGTCCGACATGGACCGACCGGTGGGCCACCTCGTGTCACTGGCAGCTGGGTCCCGCGGGCCCAGTTGACCAGTTGACCAAGTCAACTGGCTGACTGGGCTGGTCCCAGTTACTGACCAGTGGGGCCAAGTTGACCAGTCAACTGGTCAGCGCGGACCAGCTGACTCAGCTGGCTGGTCCCACCTGTCAGCCCCTCTGGTGCACTCTGGGTGCAGTGCACCGGGTGCACCCAGTATTTTCTTGTGCAATTTCGAATTAATATTAAATCCAGAAAATCCAGAATATTGATTAAACTTTAAAAATTCGTAGAAAATTAACCGTAGCTCGGATGGAAAAACTTTATATATGAAAGTTGCTCAGAACGACGAGACGAATCCAAATACGCGGTCCGTTTGTCCGCCACACGTCCCTAACATAGCGAACATGCAACCATTCCCCTCTTTTCGTCTGTCCGAAATGCCGGACACCGGGAATACTTTCCCGGATGTTTTTCTCTTTCGCCGGTATTACCTAGCCCTGCGATAGAACACCGCTAGCTCTGCTTGTTGACATGTCATGCACCTGTTGCTTTGTATTTACTATTCTTCCCCTTCTTCTCTCTCGTTAGATCCCGGTACCGACATAGTCTCCGAGACCGACGCAGCTCCGGTGATTGGCTACACCACCGACAACCTTGCCTTTGCCGCCGAGCAACCAGGCAAGCCCCCCCCTTTGATCATCCCGATATCGCCTATTCTATTTTCTCATGCTTGCATTAGAATTTGCTACTGTTACTGCTATCCTATATCTGCTGCATAGCCTGTTTATTGTAACCTGCTATTGATACCTTACTGTTATCCTAAACTGTTTAGAATAGACTGGGTAGAGACCCATCAGAGACCCCGCTTGTCCTGACTGCCCTGCTGGATTCTCAGAAGACCCGATCAACGGGATCGAAGACCAGACCCCGGCATCGCACCTTACTTTCCCCTTAGTTGCTCGACACTACTGGGTTACTATCGAGTGCCGAGGGTGATACCTCGTCAGCACTTCTGATGATAACCTTGTAGGTTAGTTGATCGGTCGTGGTAAGCGAGGGTGATACCTCCTACACCACCCCCAATACTGACAAAGCCACGCAACACCCCACGTGTGGACCTCGAGGGTGATGCCTCCTATGTCCATCTAGATGTTACATCAGGTGGGAGTCCAACGAGGGTGATGCCTCGGATTCCCCTTGATATGGTGACCACACGGATGCCTTACATTACTGTTGACACTGATGCTTGGAAAGGCGGGTCGACCTTGAGGGGTACCCGCGAATGATGGATAGTTACCCGTGAGTTATTCTACGAGGCGCGGCCGGGCATTCTTAGCTCTTGCAGCAAGTCCTCGAGACGGGGCGACGGGGTCACATCTTTCGTGAGTCTCTGCTCGTTTCCGCAAGCCCCTAGTCCTAACGATTTGGATATTTGATCCGAGCAGGCCTCTAGCCTGATAGCACTAACCATCACGTGGGCATAGTATGGGCGTTCTACATCGTAACATCAGCCGAAAGCTCTGTCAGACGTCCAGTTCAGCTTTGTGGCACGGTCGGATCGTACCGGCCTTTCGAGGCGGTGCTGGTATCCACCCTGCACACAATGACCCGGAGGGCGAGGGGCGATGGCCCAAGACCCCCTTGCGCTTAGGAGGTAGACCGGCGGGGACCTCTCTGCTGAGCTGTAGGTAGGGTTGCGGTGTATCGTTTGGCCGAGGCCGGGCATGACCCAGGAAAGTGTGTCCGGCCGGAGTTAATCGAGCGTGGTGGGTAAGTTGGTGCACCCCTGCAGGGAAACACATCTATCGATAGCCGGTCCTACGGTAAAGGACACTCGGAGTTGTATCCCGATCGATACAGCTAGAACTTGAGATGATACCTGGATATGTGGCTCTGGGATCGCTTTCTCGCAGGGAGTCGAGGAAGGATCTCTGGGCGAGACTGTTACCTGATTCTACTACTACTTACATTATGCTATTCTGTACCTCTACATGCTGCAAGACGCTCGAAGATGCTTGAAGATGCTAGTCTTCGCTAGGACTAGGTTTCCCCCCTCTATTCTGGCATTTCTGCAGCCCAGTCCACATATACAGCCCCCCTTTGATAATGTTGCATATGTAGTGTAGATCCTTGGCTTGTTGAGTACTTCGGATGAGTACTCACGGCTGCTTTACTTTCTTTTTCCCCCATATTCATTTGATGCAACCAGCTGACGGAGCCCCTGAGACAGCTGCCCCACCGACGACTTCCACTACTTCCCCGAGGGTGGATCCTTCTAAAAGTTGGCCGACGTCTAGGAGTAGGAACGGAGGGTCCCAGGCAGGAGGCCTGCGCCTTTCGATCGTAGTGTTTTATTTTTGTTCCGCCTTTCTAAAGGCTTCTCTGTTTTCTGTTTTATATCTGTACACAGATATCTAACGCTTCCTCTAATGCTTGTTGTCATCAAGCTTTGTATTCGAGCCTTCGAGGCCCTGGCTTGTAATAAATGCTTGTATGATTTTGTTTATGTTTTAGAGTTGTGTTGTGATATCTTCAAGTGAGTCCTTAGGCTTGATCGTGTGCATTTGCGTGTATGATTAGTGCACGATTAAGCCGGGGTCGTCACAATTAGCAGCTGAGTTGTCAATTCAACCACACCTGAAAGACTTAATATCTGCAGCAAAGTATTTAGTAGCAAAGTAGTATGGAAGTAACGGTAACAGTGGCAAAAGTAACAGTAGCAGTTTTGTAGCAATTGTAACAGTGGCAACGGCAAAGTAACGTAGCAAAGATCAATATGTGAAAAGCTCGTAGGCAATTGATCAATGATGGATAATTATGTCGGATGGCATTCATCATGCAACAGTTATAACCTAGGGTGACACAGAACTAGCTCCAATTCATCAATGTAATGTAGGCATGTATTCCGAATATAGTCATACATGCTTATGGAAAAGAACTTGCATGACATCTTTTGTCCTACCCTCCCGTGGCAGCGGGGTCCTAATGGAAACTAAGGGATATTAAGGCCTCCTTTTAATAGAGAACCGGACCAAAGCATTAGCACTTAGTGAATACATGAACTCCTCAAACCACAGTAATCACCGGAAAGAATCCCAATTATTGTCACCTTGGGGTATGCAGATCATAACACGTAATAGGTGTCTACAACTTGCAAGATAGGATCAAGAACACATATATATTCATGAAAACATAATAGGTTCAGATCTGAAATCATGGCACTCGGGCCCTAGTGACAAGCATTAAGCATAGCAAAGTCATAGCAACATCAATCTCAGAACATAGTGGATACTAGGGATCAAACCCTAACAAAACTAACTCGATTACATGATAAATCTCTTCCAACCCATCACTGTCCAGCAAGCCTACGATGGAATTACTCACGCACGGCGGTGAGCATCATGAAATTGGTGACGGAGGAAGGTTGGTGATGATGATGGCGATGATTTCCCCTCTCCAGAGCCTAGAACGGACTCCAGATCTGCCCTCCCGATGAAGAACAGGAGGTGACGACGGCTCCGTATCGTAAAACGCGATGAATCCTTCTCTCTGATTTTTTTCTCCCCGAAAGTGAATATATAGAGTTGGAGTTGAGGTCGGTGGAGGTCCAGGGGACCCATAAGGCAGGGGGTGCGCCCTAGGGGGCGCCCTTCACCCTTGTGGACAGCCAGTGGGTCCCCTCTGGTTGATTCTTTCGCCAATATTTTTTATTTATTCCAAAAATATTCTCCGTGAAGTTTCAGGTCATTCCGAGAACTTTTATTTCTGCACAAAAATAATACCAAGGCAATTCTGCTGAAAATAGCATCAGTCCGGGTTAGTTCCATTCAAATCATGCAAAATTAGAGTCCAAAACAAGGGCAAAAGAGTTTGGAAAAGTAGATACGATGGAGACATATCACCTCCCTGGGAGGTGGCTGGGGCGGCGCACCCCCTCCTCTCCCTCTCGGCCGTCCCCGTCCTCCCACTCCTCTCCCCTTCCTGGGGCAGGGGACGGCGGCGGTGCTGCTCGGCTGGGTGGCGGTCCGGCGACCCGGCGGCAGTCGCCGGCGGCGGGCGAGGTAGAGGTGCTGCACCTTGGTGGCGGGGCGGCGTGGTGACGTGCGGTGGCCGGTAGCGCGCCCCCGGCCCAGATCTGGCCCCTCCCGGCCCCATCTGGGTCCTAGTGGGCCGGCCATTGGCGTAGCTTCGACGTCCTCTGCGTGGCGCGGAGAAGGAGCAGCTTGGACTCGTGGTGGTGGCGCCGACGGCATGCCTTCTGCAGCGTGACGGCGGGAGCTTTACGGGCATCTACGGACCCGGCGGGGCCTGTGGGCCTGGTATGCTCCTGCTGTCGCGTCTGGTCGGTTACCGTCGTTGACGGTGGAGATTGGGCCCTCCCGCGTGCCGACGATGTTGTTGTCCCGAGTCCCAGCTCCTCTTATTCGTTGAGCAGGCCCCTTTCGCGGTGCCGTGGTGAGACGGCACAGAAGCTTCAAGACCGTTTTGGCGCAGAGTGGTGGTTTGTTTGGTGGCATGCTCCGGAGCGCCCGAGGTGAAGGTTGGGATCGGGAGAAATCCCTGTCGGCCGAGCTGACACCGATGCGGTGGTGCCTGAGGGTGCCGCCGGACCTTCCTGGAGGGCGTCGGGGGTACCCTTCCTCTCTCCTCGTCGCGTATCGGGGGAAACCCTTGGCAGCAGCGTCGTCATCGTCGCGTCCCTTCTTGGAGGTGTTGATTGGTATCGGCGCCTCGGAGTATAGGAGCTTAGTGGAGGATCCCCGGTGGGCGCGGCGGTCGCGAAGCTTCTTCGTTTTTGTTGATCCGCCGGTGTCGGCATTTGTTTCTTTTCTTTTTCTCTTTCGTTTCTTTTGGGCGTGCCTGTGCTGCTTCCGCCCCAGCACCTATCTGGTTGTATCGGTGATGTTTGCTTTGTAATACAAAGCGAGGGGAAACCCTATTTCATCATCATACGGTGGTTGCCGGTATGATACTACGATACCATGATGGGATGATCATCTTTGCTACTTATAGATTCCCGTTCCATTGTAATGACGCTAGAAGCAGAGATACATGCTTTGATGCCGGGCATGACCTTGGCCATGCAACACACCGAGCTTCCAGTTGTCCTACAGTCAAATTCGTCAGTGACCCTACCGACCTTCAGAGATAAATCACTTGTTTGCTCTCCGTATGATCATCTAGCATTGGAGATCAAGTACAACCGGGTGTTTATTCCACAAAAGTTTTATCGTAGCCAGAATAGAGTAGCAGATCGTTTGGCGAGATACAGCCGTACCGAGTGATCATAACTATAACTCTATAATCATAGGATAAAATCCTTTTACCCTTGAAAAAAAAAAGATTCTAATAGTACATCTAACTTTTGTTTGTTTACTCCAAGAACACATGTCATCTAAGCTTACATAGTAAATGCATGATATCCTGGGCACCGCAAAGAAAGCATGATATCCTGTGCTAAATTAACAGCACGTCCACGTGATCTATCGTGTACCATTGCCCTTTACCATGTCCCACTCTCACGTGTCCGGGTTCCATCACTTTGCCATTAGGGGAACAAGCATCGAGACATGATCTAACGTGTACAGTTTTCAGAAGGTTTTGGAATCGGACACCCGTATCCGCATCCTTCCTTGGTATAGGTGCGCGTCGACATCGGAGAAAGCAATTTTCTTAAGAAAACCGTACTAGCTAAAGAGAAAAGGGTTTGAATTTGTGACTGGTGCTTCTCCCTGGAACGAAAAGGCCAGAAATAAAAGACCGGAGGGACAGGTGGCGGCCACCCCTGAACCCGAAAAGGCTCCGGACCTTAAAAAAAAAAAAGCTCCGTGCGTTGCACTCAAAAGTGGTGGGGCCTTTGGCCGACCTGACGGCGTGTCGTCGTGTTGGGTCGACTCGAATACGCCACGCCACGCCACGCCACGCCATCGGATCCCCAACTTCCCTCCGCCTCGCGATCTCGACTCACCAAGCCCACCAACTGGCTCACACCGCATCGCGATCCAGCGCCGTCTCGAGCCTTCCATCCAGAGCCCTCCCAAACCCCTCCGCCGACCCTCCGAGCCCCCGCCCGCCCCCGCCCGCCGCCGCCGCCGCCGCGCCGGAGATGGTGTACATCGGCGCGCACGGCGTGGAGACGCTGAAGCGCTACAGGTACAGCGGCCAGGACCACTCGGTGGTGGCCAAGTACGTGCTGCAGCCCTTCTGGAGCCGCTGCGTCACCCTCTTCCCGCTCTGGATGCCGTGAGTCCCCCTCCCGCTTCCTCCTCCCGCTGCTCTACTCACTGTTTAGTGTAGATGGCTGTGGTTTAGTCGGTGGTTGGAGAGTAGATTCGCCCAAGAGGGTCGAAATTGTGGGCTGGGGAACGGGGATGACCGCATCATAAGCTTGCTTTCAAGGGACGTTTGAAGAGAGGTGGGAACTTAACTTAATGAGAGGCAGGTTAATATGACTGAAGCCTTGAGGGTATCTCAAACTCCCTAACTGTTTGGATTGGCAATTTGTTTGTGTAACTGTGACTCATCAGGCTGTCGGTGGGCAGTGATTTGCATGCCAGTTGCTCTAAACACAGTAACTTAATGAGAGGCAAGCTAATATGACTGAAGCCTTCACAAACTCCCTAAACTGAAAGTATTGACAATTTGTTTGTATATTACTGCTTTAACTTGTTAGGTGTCATCAGTGGTTTCTGGTTTGTCATGTCAGTTACTCTGAACAAAGGAAGCGTGGTTACATGCCTGCCTACTGTAGAGTGTGGCATCTCTTTACCTCATTACCTGTAAATTATACTACAATTTTTTTATTAACTTGTATGACCAATGGCCAAGTGATTGGGCTTGAACAACGGGTGACCAATCAAACTTGATATTCCTGTTTTCATCTTAAAGATTAATAACTAGCAAGATCGATCTTAGACTTTTTTTTGTTCTTGAACACGCATCGAAACACTGTCTTTCGTATTAGAAGACGAACACCCAAATGGCGCAAAAGCTACACAACCACCATGAGAAAAACACAAAAATATCTTTAAAAAATAAAGAAGGAAAATGTCTAACTAGGAGCAAAACTACAGAGCTAAGGGTGACTAGAGATTTGGTCACATGGGCGGGGGGGTGTGTGCGGGGGGTGGGGGGGGGGGCATGCAGGACAATGCTCGGAGCTTCTTGGAGCCTGCCAACCTTCACTGATCTGCCTCGCTGAAGATATTGTTTACTAGGTCCTGGCTGTAAGGGTACTCGTTAACACACACATTTCTCTGCTGCCATAGTCTCTACATCGTTAGGATGGTCAGAGAACTGAGATCTTACACCTTGGTACTACATATGAACATTCTATAATCCAAGGGAATAGATTTGTAGTCTTGTGCAAACAGAAAATAAGTGCTTTCAATTTTTATTCTTTTCACCAGAGCTCTTGAACTAATTTATAATTTTCCACGTTTGCATGTATCGACCAACGTGTAGACCAAACATGGTAAGAGATTGATCAGTAAATTGTCAATTCTTCCTTGGGTCCATTTCATTTGGAGCAATCTGTGGTGATCCTTTCCAAATTTTCAGATCACACTCATGGGATTTATGTTTCTACTTACATCTTCGCTGCTTAGCTATGTGAGTATCTTGCTTAATTTATTTTGTTGTTATTTTGGAGAGCTGTTAAATATGTTGCGGCTAATATCCCAACGTTGTCACCTTATAATGCATTCCACATTTTATGTAATGTCTTGTTTTCCACTTATGACTCTAATTTCACAGATTTATTCACCCCACCTTGACACAGCTCCCCCTCGGTGGGTCCATCTTGCCCATGGAATACTTCTCTTCTTGTACCAGGTGTGTGAAACTGAGTTTTCCAAAACTCTTCCTTGTTCCGATCTTAATGGCTTCTCCTGTATGGTTACTAAAGAGCATTATTTTGCTTAAGCAAGAGTGTTCCTTGTGATAATTTCTGTAATACTTGTTTTCTTGCCTATCCGCTGGTTTAATTTCTTACTATGACATGACCTGTACAATCTATGGTAAACAAGGAATTTGCTTTGCTGTTCATATTACAATTATGTATTCCTGTCTGATTTTTGAGAAAAGACCCATGGGCCATAGCCAGTTAATGTTATAAGTGTAATTTCACTAAGTGGTTGAATATAGAGCTATAGGCCAATTACTGAAGAACAGTTTATCTTAAATCCTTTATTTCAGGTAGCAGAATGAGGAAGACCCACTCTTAGTGGGCAGTTCTGAACTTCTGATTAGAATTAAGCCTGGCATTTACCCCTAGAAGAATTATTTGTAAAGATTGCAACAAATATTAGTTGGTGAGAGTTTGGAGTATGTTGTTTCTAAACTTGTTTATCTGGCTGATGCAACTATTAAAAACACATATGTAGTGTCATTATCCCCTTGTAAATCAACATGCGCAAAGTGAATGGGAAATTATCATGTCATCTAGTTCACTGGTCTGAATTGATCAACTATATTGTATTGTACCTGCTAGACTTTTGATGCCGTTGATGGTAAACAAGCAAGGCGCACCAGCTCATCAAGTCCTCTAGGAGAACTTTTTGATCATGGTATTTTTTTCTTGCCGTCTCTCTCTCTCTCTCTGTGTGCGTGTGTGTCAACGTCTCAATCTTACAGTATTCAAAATTTTCATTTGGCAGGATGTGATGCCCTTGCCTGCGCTGTAAGGATCTTTTTTATTCGAGGCCTTTCACTCTGTGCTCATCCTTCAGTAAAGATATATTTGTCTCGTTTATCTTGACTGGGTTCGTCCTTATACTGTGGTTAGTTTGAAGCCTTGGCCCTTGGAAGCACCTTGATGTGTGGAAGGTTGACATTCTGTTACTGGGTGGTTGCTGCTGTCCCATTTTATCTGGCAACATGGGAACAGTAAGTCCTTTAGAACTCAATTGCTCTGAGCATATTCCAGATATCTGCAAAACAAGATGCTTTTTTCTTGTCCGAAATGTTCAAGAAAAATATTTGTCACTTCAATTGTGATCTTGCATTCTTCCATCTGTAATAATGGGTTTAGACCCCTGCATGCTGCAGCATGAAGATTGATTAGTGGGATGATACTATGTATGTCAACCAATGTATGAGTTACATGTGGGTAAACCTCATTGAGTCATTTCAGAAAGGTTTGATACCATAAAAGCGTAGTTATCCGGCCCAGATTTTTGAGCAACTAGCTCATAATGTTTCTGATATTAGACTGTGCTTTCTCCTTGTGTTGACCATACACCAGTGTAACTGGCACCTCATAGGTAATTTTTGTCATAGTTGAGTAACATATTGGCACATTACGCATCCATTTGCTTATCACTCACTTTCATATTATTTTGTCTATTTCTGTAAATTCTTCTAGTGACCGCTGCTTTCACGTAAGAAACCTACCGTCAGCTCAACATTTGCTTCCAGAACTCTCAGACTGCTGTCTTCATGTTTGGTTTTTCACATTTGCTAATGCATTAATTTCTTGGAAGCTCTTATTAATGGTTGTATTTCTCATGCTGCCAGCTACTTTACAAATACTCTTATTCTTCCTGTAATAAATGGACCAACGGAAGGCCTGATGCTGATCTATGTCTCCCACCTTTTTACCTTTTTTACTGGTAATTTACCTAAGCAAGACTTGATGTTCAAATAAAGTTTTGTTTCTTTAGGTTTTATTACATTCTTCTAAGATAGAGCAATTCTACTCCCCAATTTAGGTGCTGAATGGTGGGCGCAAGATTTTCGGAAATCCCTCCCTCTTATTAGTTTGGTTCCACTTCCATTTATTCCAGGTATGTTACTTTAGGAACTCCGAATGCCTTTTCCATTTATTTTGTGTATTAGGGCATCTCCAACGGCAACCAGCAAAAATCCTCCTGCATCCTCCGCGGACAGGGGGGACCAGTCCGCGGACACGGATGCGGGGGGCAGCCATCCAACCGTTGCCGCATACATTTTCACAACAACTCGAACCAACCGGACGAAATTCGTTCAAACAAGTCCAGATTTCATATAAACATACCGGATTTCATGTAAACATGACGGATTTCATTACATCAACTAAGCGGTGCTAGTCCTGCTCTGGAGGTATAATTAATACCTAATCTAAATGGCCGCCCGCGAATCCCTTTGTCTTCCTCATGTCCGGCAGCCCGATCATCGGACTGCCGGCAGCCCCGGAGGTATATGCTTCAGCGCAAAGGACGGCTCGCTTCCCCACCGCTCATCGGAGTGGAACCCCTGGCTGATGCTTCAGCGGGAGGGGAAGGCGGCGCCTACGCTTCCGTGGAGCCCATGTGGGATCGACGGAGGTCCTCGCAAGAGAAGAACCGGGCAAGACACCGGCTGTGTAAGCCGTCTTCGCCTCGGTGGTGCCTTCATGGGACCCAAGCGGCGGCGGCCTCCCGTGTTCTACTTCTCCTCGATGATGGCGGCGGACGCTGATGCGTTGGCCATCGACTCGTCGCTCTCCGCGCACCCGGCTTCTATCTCTGCATGCATGGCGCCGCCGCAGGCACGGGCGGCGTGGTCGCAGACGACTCCCGTGCCGCCGTGCTCCCCGCCGTGCCGGCGTGGAGCAACTCGCCACTCCTCATCGAGCTGGTCTGGAGGGGCGAGTTGTTGTACCATGCGCCTGCTTGGGTTAGCAACTGGCTCCGTCGGGCTAGGCGAGGGAGGTGGAGCAGCGAGCTGCCTCGCTCGTATCCGACGGGCTTGGCGGGCCACCCAGCCGGCTTGTATGCCGGAGAACTGCTCCTCGGAAGCCATCGGAAGAGTGGAGAAAATGGTGAAGGAGGAGATTGGGGAGTGGCGGAGGGGTGTGATTCTTGCCCGGCGTCTGGCCTCGTTTAAATATAGGGCGTACGGGAGGAGCTCGGCTGGCGTTGCATTTAATGCCGGCCCGCTCATGAACGGACGTGTGGCCGGAGTAGGTTTCTCGGCTTCCACGCGGGGTTAATGGAGGCGTATGAATGCAGCGAGGAGGCGTGTTCAGCCGGGCGTGGAGCAGCAGGTGCCCTCGGCCGGCGCGCCGCTTCAGTGGCGGAGGCAGTGAGAGGTCGCGTCCGCACTGAGCCGCCTTCAATGCGGAGCGGCATGAATGCGGGCAGCTGGCGCCGGGCGGGATGCGCGCGGGAGGGGGTAGGGGTTTTTGGTGGGCCAAGGCGGTTAGAAGCGGGCTTGGGATCGGTCCGGACTCCCGCAAACCTCCCCCACTTTCGTCTCCGGTTTGCGGGAGAAATCGCGTCCGGACCTCCCCGCGGACCGATACAGGTCAGCGTTGGATGGCTTCCGCAGTCCGGACGGTTGCGGGAGGTTTGAGGTTCAGCGTTGGAGATGCCCTTATCTCCTCTATTTCGATAATGACTGCTAGCATAGGTATGTACTATGTACTTTACTCTTTCTCTGCTGGAGTGCTGAGTTGCAACTTACATTGGCTAGCAGTGTTGCCAACATAGTAGTGCAAGTACACGCGAATATTAATAGAAACTGTTTCTGATTTGTTCCTTTCACTTGTATCAGAAATCCCCCTATATGTTATCGTGCTGATTCTGATGATCATGTTTGCTGTAATCCCAACAGTTGGATCCAAGTGAGTGTAAATTCCTTTGTATTTTATTTTTTGAGTAACTTTTTTCATGGCTCCATGACATGAAGTGAACAAATGACTGATTCCTATGCCTGTCATGCAATTCTTCTCTGTGTTTAATACCCAAAACTGCTGTAAAATTGCTTGCAAATAATTGAATCTTCATGTTTCACGAACCAGTGCCCTTGAATGTGATTTGTTTGTGGCATTTACCGCATGTCCACTAAACAGTTCCAAAGCAATAAGCCAATAATCAGCAATGTGCTACATATGTCTTACTGATATTTCTTGCTTACACATGACTGATTCTCCTGTCATGCAGTATTGGTAATGTCCAAAAAGTAGTTGATGCACGGAAAGGGAGCATGGAATTAGCATTGGCAATGGTAAGTTTTTGGAATTTCCTGTATGCAAAATACTTAAAGCTTGTAATCTTTTAGGTTGTAGATTCCTGGACTAGAGCGCTTCTGAAAACTCTAGGGCATCCATCCATTCAAACTTCAACAAGCAAGCAATGATTTGAATATTTGACATGTATAGTCTTGAGTTTGTATATGTGTATATGAACAGTTTTTTTTATCATCAAGCTTGTATTTTTTACCGTAAACTGTAGGAGAGGCCCTGACGGTAAAATTTTATTGATAAAATATAAAACAAAAGCTCGTACGTCTTTGGACAACAAAATTACAAATGTATAATAATAATGTATCAACAACTAGTTCACCCCAAAGCTTATAACTAGAGCATCTAAAATGGCAAAAAGTCAGGTCTTAGCTGTTGGGTTTAGTTTTGTAGCCATTATTTTATCTTGGACAAGTGTAGCTCTTACAAATATTATGCATTTGAACAGTCCAAGTTCCATGTGATTATTTTAAATATCTAATTCAACCTGGAAGGCTAAAACCTTGTTTACAAGAACAATGCAAATTTTTGCTTTATCTTTTTATACATTCCATGCACATTTTAATGCTTGTATTTTACATTTGGGCTGCAGCTCCTTCCGTTTATTGCGCTGTTAGCTGGAGTTGCTGTCTGGTATGGGATCAGAAAGATTACTCATTGTTTATTGTACAAAATATCTCTCTCTGAATGTAACGCTAGTTTTATTTATCTTGTTGTGTAGGTGTTATCTCTCTCCTTCAGATATCATGAGGAACCAGCCACATCTGCTTGTGATCGGAACTGGTTCTGCCTTTGGATATTTGGTTGTAAGTTCCTTTTCTGTTGTTGGGTTCCTTGACACTGACTTGCTGAGTAGTTTGTAATATGGAATAATGTGCTTTCATATTTACGATATTGCTCCTGCCAAATCGCACGGTGTCTGTCTACTTTTCCTTCTAAAACACAGTATGTTGCATATGTACAATTGTGCATTGTGAAAAGAAGGGAAAAAATGTTGAGTTCACAAGCTCCATAGTATTTGCATGTTGGATGTTTTTTGTTACTTCTAGATGTAGATCCAGTGCACCACAAGATCGACTGCCTTCCAAAAAGCAGGCGATCCCCTTACTTTTTTCCAAGATCTGAACTGACCAAGCATTAAAACATCCAGACGAAATGATTGTCCAAGTGTGTTATCTTGGTAGTTCTGGTTGCTACTGGAAGTAGACAACACACTTTCAGCATCTGTCACCGAGTGCAATCTTATTTTCTGATTGAAAGGAAACTATATAACTTTGTACATCAAACAAATTACAAATGTTCAAATGTAATCTGTTGCTACATCTTCTAACCATTGATTTCAATAAGAAGGTAAGGTATAATTCTGATTTCAACTTAATTTTTTCTAAAATATTGATTTGTGCAGATATGATCTAGTACTACATCCGTCCTGGTTTACTAGCCCCCCTCATATTTTGACTATGATTTTATCTACTCCCTCCGATGCGAATTAATTGACCCAACCTCTATACAATGAAATGCACATTGTATAGAGGCCGCGTCAATTAATTCAAATCGGAGGGAGTAATAAAATATAAGTTATACGTAGCAAAAGTAATATCATTGAAAACGACATTCAAATACGAATACAACAATATAATTTTTTGTGACATGCATTAACATTTTGCTAGTCAAATATATGGTCAAACTTTGACACAAATACGATGGGACTAATAAACCCAGACGGAGGTAGTATCACTTAAATCTGAAACTTATTGTTTTCGAAACTTTGATTCTGTGATTTGAGATGATAAACTCAGAAATGTCGACATACGGTGTGCAAGTTGAGTTATGTGTGGTAAACTGGATAGTTCGGTTATCCACCTGGACATATGGAATGGCAAAAGCACCTAATGACTTGGATATTACACATGGGCAAGCAAATCACCTTACAACTAACATAGATGATAGATTGAACTCATGCCTGCGGTGGCACTCCATTTTCTGAATAAGCATCTAATGGCACTCTGTTCCTCCATGTTATGCTATTGCATGTTACTTCTCCGTGATGATGCGGGTTTTTATGGATTGACATGAAAGTGGCATACATATCGCATAAATTAACCTATGATCATTCTTAAAAGAAATTCTGGAATTGCTACTTATTTTTCCATAATATAAATGAACTTGCCATGCATGGACAGGGAAGGATGATACTTGCTCATTTATGTGACGAGCCCAAAGGTCTAAAAACAGGAATGTGCATGGTATGTCTATGTTGTGTAGCGTCATGTTTTCACTCTGATACATACAAAGTGTAGGAATAGTTCAAAATAATGACTAAATATCTCTTGTTTCAGGCTCTGGTGTTTCTTCCTTTTGCTATCGCAAATGCTCTCACCGCCAAGATTAACAATGGGTAAGTTTCTTTATGTTCGCCGTGCCTAGTAATGCTAAATGGAACTGTACCTATGTGCAGTTAAGCTAAACGATGCATCATTTTTATCGACAGGACTCCTTTGGCTGATGAGCTTTTGGTTATTCTTCTGTATTGTGCAACCTCAGGTGAAGTACTACACTCCAACATTTAGTTTGAGATGTTGAAAGCTTAAGCGTTTGACCGTCTCAGCTGAATAGCTTTGCATCTTTCTTGCAACCTAAGTGACATATATAAATGTCCAACCATCTCATGTCTTGTTTATTTGTAACACAGTGGGTCTTTACATGCATCTCGCCATTTCGGTTTGTCATGAAATCAAGGATGCTCTTGGAATCTATTGCTTCAGGTCTGGAAATCTCACATGTTCTTTGTTTGACACAATGAAATCTCCTGTGTCATCTTACCATTCTAAAAAGTACCATATCTCAACACCATTTTTACTGTTTCACAGGATAACCAGAAAAGAGGCTTGAATTTGCCTGAATCCCTACGTAGCATGGGAAGCATTCTGCCTTCCAGACATATCTGTCTGCCATTCACAAGTCTTAACGTTACAACAACGAATAGCCATGATGCTGAACAAATCCCGTCCTTGGAACTCCATGGCCACCGGCTATTCATCATGTTAAATGCAGATAGATGTATCTTGTGTGGACTGTAATGTAGATTTGTGTCAAGTAGCGTATGTACATGTGGTGCGGTCGGTGTAATGCACATCACGGATAGGGAAGCGGTAGCTTTCTTAACTTAAACTAGATGGTGGGATGACCCGTTGTTTGTAAGATGTGTTCCAAGAGAACATGACGTTGGATGCATCTTTTGTGGAGTGCAAAGCCTAGTCTCGCCAACCTTTTTCCTTTTTCTTTTGAGAGGAGTTGATTACCGGATAGCGAATGTAATTTTGGGCTGTGCGAGCCGTCCTGTGAAACTAATTTACATGGCTTGTAGGTTTCTGTTGACACACGAACATGTCACGTGTACCTTCGACGCCGGGGATGATGCACCGCAGCTCACGTCGAAGGAGACCCGACCGACAGCGTGATACGCAAGACAGTCGGTGGGCGCTTTTGCAGACCCGAAACCCCACACGTCCGGAAGGGACCCCGTCAGAGAGTGTGGCGGCTATGGGCTGCCCTAGTCGATTCGCTCGCCCCTAGAGCCTCGGGATTCGCAGATCTCAAACTCGAGGAACAGCGAAGAACGAGAGAGAAAAACAGTGGAGAGATAAAACGTAGATGAAAAAGTATATTGATTTGTTCGATTGTGTGTTGTTCAATCGGTCGTCACCCCAACATATATAAGAGGCGGTTGAACTTCCCGTACAAGCAAATGATTCATCTAGGCTTTCTTTACACGAAAAATTACATTAATTCACGTCCTAGTTTCAGTCCAACTCGGATTCAATCTGAATCTGGCCTAAACTTCTGTCTTCCTCCTTGCGCGTGCCGTCGAGTTTGCATATGACATCCGATCAAGATGGCCCAAACATCAAATTTGTGCGTCTCGACGAGACGAACAACTCTCATGTTGATCACTTTTCCAAACAAGGCCATCTTAAATACTCCACGGGACCATCTTTAACCTCCAGTCGGACTCGGTCATGTAGTTGACTGGACTGTCCGAGTCTTGTAACGACGTTGCAGGCCGTATACTATCTTAGATGATGATGACCCCAAAACCAAAGTTGACCGTTTCGATGATACGCACAACTTCCGTGTTGAACACTTTTTCATCTGAGCCAATCTAGATAATCTTTCGGGCACATCTTCAGCTTCTGGTCGGAGCACTCGGATCTGAATCTCTCCACTCGGATATTAGAGTCTTTCACTCGGATCACCCGACTAGACTTCTTCACTCGGACGGCAATATTTCACTTGGACGGCAAACTTTTACCCGAACATCAAGCTTTCACTCGGATCACAATGTTTCATTCGGATTTGTAATATTTTCACTCGTGTGGTAATCTTTTCACTCGGATTTCCCGACTGAAAACATAGCCTGATCTTGTTTTGCCTCCCCAGGTTGCTTGCTAACTCGGATTGAGACAATTTATATATGAAAATCAATCGGCTTGACGAGACGAAAAACTTTCATGTTGAACACTTTTCGATCTGAGGTCGTCTTGAATGGATAATTGCTCACGCATTGTATCAGACATCCATCAATATGTGTCTGATGACCAGCGTAATATTTGGATCCCTAGCCGGTCTACACCGTGTTGACTGTAACTTTTGCATACGAACTCGGATTAAGATGATTTATATATGAAAATCGATTGCCTCGACGAGATGAAGTCAATCCATGTAGAGTATTCCTTCATCCGAGGTCGTCTTGAAGGCGTAATCGGCCGAAAAGCACTTGGAACACTAAATTCTGCTACTCGGAGTACAGTTTCGGCCCCTAAGATGAGGTCGGATGTCGATGACCTAAACATCAAAGTTGTTCCACTCGGCGACGTAAAACTTTTCATGCTGAAAACCCTTTCACTCAAAGCCATCTTTTTTTCCTTTTATGCCGTGCCAAAAAGTGATGTCAACACATGCCCCCCTGTTTTTCGGCAAAGCTTGCATGCCGAAAAATAATATGCACAGTGTTTGTTCTAAGGACGATGTCAACACTCCATCGGCCATTTATATCTCTCAGGGTGATAATTATGTATCGGCCATGTTTGTGCTAAGGGCGATAATCGTATATCGGCCATTGCCTACTTAGACTTCTTGCCACACACTCGGGTGGTACTTCTTCAAGTACTTGCCATTGAGAGCTCGAGGTAACAATGCTCCTTGTACGGATTCCACCAAATATGAGTTTTCGGGAACTACTCTTGTAATCCTAAAAGGACCTTCCCAACTCGGAGACCACTTCCCGAATTTTCTATCTCTTGAACCAATCAGCAGAATCACCTTCCAGACCAGATCGCCAACTTGAAAATTCTTCAACTTAACTTTCTTATTGTAAGCTCTCGCCACCCTCAACTTGTCTCTCTCTATGGCCTTCAAAGCAGCTAAACGTTTATCGGCAACCTCATCAATATTGTCCATCATCAAGTTATAAAAGTCATATCGGCTATTGGCATAGGATACTCATCTTTGGGTATTCAAATCTCTGAAATCAATGCACACCCTCAACTTGTTGGATCCTTTCTTCTCCACTTGGACAATGTTAGAAATCCACTCGGCATACCTGCAGGGTCTAATAAAATTATCTTTAAGCAAGCGACCGATCTCTTCCTTGATCCGGTCATATGTTTTTGGATTAAATTTTCTGGCCAATTGTTTGTAAGGTCTAAAACCGGCCTTTATAGGTAACCGATGTTCTACCAGATCTCGGCTTAAACCTGGCATCTCATGATATTCCCATGCAAAGCAACAAACATATTTTTTCAATAGCTCGATTAACTTAGTTTTATAATCGGCTTTCAAATTTTTGTTTACAAACGTCGGCCGAGTGACTGAACCATCTCCAATATCTACCTCTTCTAATGGATCGGCCGATGGCAAACCTTGTCCAAGTTTATCCATGTCATTCAACTCCTCTATAGACCCATACATATCGTTCTCACTGGACCGATATTTTACAAGACGTTTTCGTAACCACTCGGAATTAGAATCCATTTAAACATATCATACCTTGGAGCCGATTGCACTTAGTCGGCTTTAAAGAGACGGGCACGAAACCATTCTTGGCCGCGTTGAGAAAATCAAACTCTGACAAGTCACGCCCCGTCAAGCAAGTAGCATTGGGGTGTTGCCAATCCACCGATGCATCGGCCAAAGCAACACAGGCCGAGTTATCCGCATGAATGACTTCCACTTCATCATCAACCCACTGGATCAAAACCTGGTGCATAGTGGATGGCACGCACTCGTTTGCATGAACCCAATCACGGCCTAGTATGACGTTGTAGTTACCTTGCACCTCGGCAACAAAGAACGCAGTAGCCAAAGTTTTGCTTTCGACTGTAAGTTCCACATACATCACACCTTTGGCTTCAGTTTTTTCTTTGCCTTCAAATCCATTAAGCACCATATTCGTCTTTCTCAACTCTTCATCGGGCAAACCCAATTTCTTGAAGACCGAATAAGGCATAAGATTTACCACAGCACCACCATCAACAAGCATCCGAGTGAGCGACGACCCATTAATATGTCCTCTGAGATACAATGATTTCAGATGCGTTACTGGTTCTTTTGGCTTCTCGAATACTGCATTTTAGGGCCAAAATCCAGTTGAGCCACTTCCCCTTCTTCATCTACAACGCGAAATTCAGCGGGTAAGTAATACACCATATTGATACCCATACCTTCATGAACCGGTGTAGACTCGTAGTCCAACATATCATCCTCTTCCCCTAGTGTATCCACCGATTCTGAAATCTGTCCGAGTGAAGAGGAATCAATAGGTAACGTAGACAATGCAATGATTGCATCGTACTCTTTTGGTGGTGTAGGTGCTGCTGTGATAGGTGTAGAAGCCATTGCATCTTGTATTTGTTTAGGCCTCCACACTTGTTTTGTAGGTACCATGGGCCGAGTGTCATTGAATAACTTGTCCCTTTGCTTCTCGGCCTCTAGCTCTGCCATCTCTTGACTCCTTAACCTCTGCAGTTTCCTCTTCTGTGTTTTTGTTAGCCCTGGAGGACACCACTTTGGCTGAGTGTATTTAGGGTCTCTCAGCTTCACTTGGCTGGTGCTTGCTTCATGGTCATTAGCCGAGTGCTTTGGTGCGATAGCAAGTATCGGCTCAGTCGGGTTGTTATGAACAATCGGCTGCTGTATGGGGAATGTTTTGGTTCCCAAGATAAGTGAGTCGGCATTGATTTTTTCCTTTCCTTTTCCCGACTCGAATGCTGCAATACTTGGTGACTTAACACACCATTCTTTTTGACTTTCCAGATGCATGAAATTTCCACTCGGGCGCACATTTTTACTCGGATGGAACCCACTCGGATGGATGTCACTCGGATGGAATCCACTCGGATGGAACTCACTCGGATGGAATCTACCCAGCCATATTTTTTCACCCGGAGGGCTTCCACCTGGGTGCATTCTCACACTTGGATAATTTCCACTTGGTCGCATATTTTGACCAGCTGACTGATAATCACCAATGTTCAGTCGACCCTTATGTGAGTAATCAAGTCGATCCCAAACAGATTGTCGTTGTTCTTCTAGAAACGGCGCCATTGGTCCAGTCGGTTTTACATACCGACTGAACGTATCAGCTGATGGTGACCTTGGTCGCTTCAGATGAGACAGCCGATTAGAGTTAGAACCGGCCGACTGGTTGGCATACTTGGACAGCAACATGTCAAAAGTTGGCTTGATTCGTTTGCGCTGCACTTTAGTTTCGTTCATCTTCCACTTGCCAACTTCAGGACTCTTGGGCTTAACAAATTTGACTCGAGTGTCTTGTTGCACTTGTGCTTGCCCCCCGAGTGTAGGATTCTTGATGGTGATTTTGATCACTTCCTTGCCATCGGGTTGCTTATCAAGCACAACCTGTCTCCCCAAGACCTTGTCACTCTCCTTGTCTTTCCTGGGCTCACCAACAATGACATTAGCTTTATTAGCAGATTCGGCTACCTCCGGCCGAATGAGTAGCTTCTGTTGGGAAACGTTGCATGGAAAACAAAAATTTTCTACGCACACGCAAGATCTATCCATGGAGATGCATAGCAACGAGAGGGGAGAGTGTGTCTACGTACCCTCGTAGATCGTACGCGGAAGCATTTGATAATGCGGTTGATGTAGTCGAACTTCTTCGCGCTCCAATCGATCAAGTACCGAACGTACGACACCTCCGTGTTCTGCACACGTTCAGCTCGGTGACGTCCTCCGCCTTCTTGATCCAGCAAGACGACGAGGTAGTGGATGAGTTTCGGCAGCACGACGGCGTGCTAACGGTGATGGTGAAGTGATCTCCGCAGGGCTTCGCCTAAGCACTATTAAATATGACCGAGGGTGTGAACGGTGGACGGGGGCGCCGCACACGGCTAAGACAATGTTGTGTGTCCTTGTGTGGCGCCCCCTCCCCATATATATATAGGTGGGGGGAGGGGAGGCAGCCAGGGCGCGCCCTAGGGCTGGCCGCCGGCCACTAGGGCTCCTGCCCTGCCCTGCGCCCCCCTGCCATGTATTCCCCAAGGGGGAAGGAAAGAGGGGGAGAGGGAAGGAAGGGGGAGACCTAGTCCCCTCTTTCCTTCTCTCCCCTAGGGCCGGCCACCTAAAGGGGGCGCATCAGCCCCTTGTGGGCTGGTGTGTTCCCTCACTTGGCCCATTAAGCCCATTACTTTGCCGGGGTTGCCCGGAACTCCTTCCGGTGACCCGACAAGTACCCGGTATCACCCGAAACACTTCCGGTGTCCAAATACCATCGTCCTATATATCAATCTTTACCTCTCAACCATTTCGAGACTTCTCGTCATGTCCGTGACTCATCCGGGACTCCGAACAACATTCGGTCACCAAATCACATAACTCATAAAATACTATATCGTCATCGAACGTTAAGCGTGCGGACCCTACGGGTTCGAGAACTATGTAGACATGACCGAGACACCTCTCCGGTCAATAACCAATAGCGGAACCTGGATGCCCATATTGACTCCTACATATTCTACGAAGATCTTTATCGGTCGAACCGTTATGACAACATACGTAATTCCCTTTGTCCATCGGTATGTTACTTGCCCGAGATTCGATTGTCGGTATCTTCATACCTAGTTCAATCTCGTTACCGACAAGTCTCTTTACTCGTTCCATAATACATTATCCTGTAACTAACTCATTAGTCACTTTGCTTACAAGGCTTCTTATGATGTGTATTACCGAGAGGGCCCAGAGACACCTCTCCGATACTCGGAGTGACAAATCCTAATCTCGATATATGCCAACTCAACAAACACCTTCGGAGATACCTGTAGAGCATCTTTATGATCACCCAGTTACGTTGTGACGTTTGATAGCACACAAGGTATTCCTCCGGTATCCGGGAGTTGCATAATTTCATAGTCAAAGGAATATGTATTTGACATGAAGAAAGCAATAGCAATAAACTGAACGATCAATATGCTAAGCTAACGGATGGGTCTTGTCGATCACATCATTCTTCTAATGATGTGATCCCGTTATCAAATGACAACACATGTCTATGGTTAGGAAACCTTAACCATCTTTGATCAACGAGCTAGTCTAGTAGAGGCTTACTAGGGACACGGTATTTGTTTATGTATTCACACATGTATTTAAGTTTCCGATCAATACAATTCTAGCATGAATAATAAACCTTTATCATGATTTAGAAAATATAATAATAACCATTTTATTATTGCCTCTAGGGCGTATTTCCATCAGCTTCTTCCGCTCCAACTCCATGGTATTCATTGAAAAGGGCTATTTATCAACTTGCATCTCAGAAAAGTTCAATCGTCCGTCATTAATGGCCGATTGTATCTGTCGTCGGAAAACATTACAATCGTTAGTAGCATGAGAAGAAGAATTATGATACTTTCAATAAGTGCGTCGTTTCAGCTCTTCAAACGGCGGTAAAGTATGAGATATTCTAATAATCTTAGCTTGCAACAAAGCATCAAATATTTTATCACACTTGGCAATGTTGAAAGTAAACTTCATCTCTTCATCACGATTCTTATGAATCGGTTTCAGATCATTGCAAGTAAATGGTTTGGCTTTAGACGGCCAAACAAATTCAGTAGCATACATAACATCCTCATCGTCTGAGTGATCACTATCATATTCAACCATGTTCATCTTAGGACGATCAGCTTTATATCTATGCACTTCTTTAAGATCTTTGCTTCGGCTTTCCTGAGCCAAAGCCCTTTGTAAGACTTGGTTGATATTTAAGAACTCATGGCCTTCTAGCTTTTCTCTAATGGGAGTTCTCAAACCACTAAGCACTAGGTCTGCCAAGTCTCTCTCGGTTATCACCAAACTATAACACCGGTTTTTTGTTTCTCTGAATCTCTTGACATAATCGGAGACCGATTCATCATGCTTCTGTTTAACCGATGTTAGATGTGACAACTTGAGTTCATTGTCGCCGCTATAAAAATGATCATGAAATTTCTGCTTTAGCTGCGACCAAACCCGAATGGAACCATGTGGTAAAGTAAAAAACCATGAAAATGTAGTACCAATTAATGATAAAGGAAATAAACGCACTTTCAATTCATTTAGTGAGCCTGCTTCACCTAATTGTGCCAAGTATTGACTAACATGCTCCCATGTGGTTTTTGTGCCTTCTCCATTAAACTTAACAAAATCTGGAATTTTATATCCTGGAGGGCACTGAATTGCATCGAAGTACTCGGGATACGGTTTTTGATAAATTCGATTCCTAGGTAACTCAACTCCAAAATTCTCTCGAAGCATCTTAGCCATCTCCTCTCTAAAATTAGCTAGGGCATCGTCTGTAGTAGACGATGAAGCTTGTTGAAGTGGCATAGGAGGAGTAGGACTACTAGCTGTAGGTAGGAACTGTGGCATGTATGCCGAACCATAGTTCGGTAGTGGCCGAGTGGTTGTACATGTAGGTAGGGTTTGGTTCGGCGTTGCCACTGAACCTGGCATGCTCATAATAGGATTAATGGGTGCAGCCACAATCTGATTTGTTTGGGTAGGATAATAAGTCATCGGCATGGGAGGCGCCGATGAAATAAGTAAAGCCAGATTAGGGTTTTGCGCACTAGCAGCTACACCAACATTATCACTAGATGATTGAGATAAATTCTTCTGAGCATTAGTATTTTCTATGAAAGTTTGATAGACCAGATTGTTACCATCAGCAATACGATTCTCAATCTCAGCCCACTGCTCGGTAGAAAAGGTAGTACTCACAGAGGGTTTAACCTGCTCGGCTTGAAGAGGAGGGAACTTGATTTCCTCAATTGGAGTGATGTTGCCTTAGCGATCCTTCTTGAATTTTGCAAGGAACTCCTGCAAATCCTTCTCTTGGCGCGCCTTCTTGTACTCCTCATAGATTTGGCGATGATCGGCCGATATCTCATCAAGACTGGGCTTAATGATGTTATCAGCGTCTACCTCAGATGGCTTGGGAAGATCGGACATGGTGGATGATGATGATTGATCTTCAGTCCCCAGTGGAGTCGCCAAAAAGTGTGTTGACACACGAACACGTCACGTGTACCCTCGACGCCGGGGGTGATGCACCGCAGCTCACGTCGAAGGAGACCCGACCGACAGCGCGATACGCAAGACAGTCGGCGGGCGCTTTTGCAGACCCGAAACCCCACACGCCCGGGAGGGACCCCGTCAGGGAGTGCGGCGGCTATGGGCTACCCTAGGTCGATTCGCTCGCCCCTAGAGCCTCGGGATTCACAGCTCTCAAACTCGAGGAACAACGAAGAACGAGAGAGAAAAACAGTGGAGAGATAAAACGTAGATGGAAAAGTAGTATATTGATTTGTTCGATTGTGTGTTGTTCAATCGGCCGTCACCCCCAACATATATAAGAGGCAGCTGGACTTCCCGTACAAGCAAAGGATTCATCTAGGCTTTCCTTACACGAAAAATTACATTAATTCACGTCCTAGAGTCCTAGTTTCAGTCCAACTCGGATTCAGTCTGAATCTGGCCCAAACTTCTGTCTTCCTCCTTGCGCGGGCCATCGAGTTTGCATATGACATTCGATCAAGATGGCCCAAACATCAAATTTGTGTGTCTCGACGAGACGAACAACTCTCATGTTGATCACTTTTCCAAACAAGGCCATCTTAAATACTCCACGGGACCATCTTTAACCTCCAGTCGGACTCGGTCATGTAGCTGACTGGACTGTCCGAGTCTTGTAGCGACGTTGCAGGCCGCATACTATCTCAGATGATGATGACCCCAAAACTAAAGTTGACCGTTTCGATGATACGCACAACTTCCGTGTTGAATACTTTTTCATCCGATCCAATCTAGATAACCTTTCGGGCACATCTTCAGCTTCTGGTCGGAGCACTCGCATCTGAATCTCTCCACTCGGATATTAGAGTCTTTCACTCGGATCGCCCGACTAGACTTCTTCACTCGGACGGCAATATTTCACTTGGACGGCAAACTTTTACCCGAACGTCAAGCTTTCACTCGGATCACAATGTTTCATTCGGATTTGTAATATTTTCACTCGGATGGTAATCTTTTCACTCGGATTTCCCCACTAAAAACATAGCCTGATTTTGTTTTGCCTCCCCAGGTTGCATGCTAACTCGGATTGAGACAATTTATATATGAAAAACAATCGTCTTGACGAGACGAAAAACTTTCATGTTGAACACTTTTCGATCTGAGGTCGTCTTGAATGGATAATTGCTCACGCATTGTATCAGACATCCATCAACATGTGTCTAATGACCAGCGTAATATTTGGATCCCTAGCCGGTCCGCACCGTGTTGACTGTAACTTTTGCATACAAACTCGGATTAAGATGATTTATATTTGAAAATCGATTGCCTCGATGAGACAAAGTCAATCCATGTAGAGTGTTCCTTCATCCGAGGTCGTCTTGAAGGCGTAATCGACCGAAAAGCACTTGGAACACTAAATTCTGCCACTCGGACTACAGTTTCGGCCCCTAAGATGAGGTCGGATGTCGATGACCTAAACATCAAAGTTGTTCCACTCGGTGACGTGAAACTTTTCATGCTGAAGACCCTTTCACTCAAAGCCATCTTTTTTGCCTTTTATGCCGTGCCACAAAGTGATGTCAACAGTTTCAATTATTGGGTGCTTGCATATGTTCACAGCAAATGAAAATATTGAAAAAAATGCAAAGACTATTTTCCTTATACTTTTAAATAAACCTATGGGCTATCATGCTCTTATGAAAAACCGAGTTGGTGATGATGGTGTGCATATTATCTTGCAATATAGATCGTCCGATCTATATCTGATGGATAGAAAACAAACTATGGCAATTTTGCAAAAAGATACCCGCACCTCTTTTCACATTTACAGATAAGGCCTTCCTTTATTCATCATTATCTCCCACAACCTCATTGTTGAGCAATTAAAAAAGGAAGCCTCTGAAACAATCTGGCATGATGGCAGCGGCTGGCGTCGTCCATCCCCATGCCTCCGCTCAGTCCGACTACCAATCACCACCACGCCCCACTCCTCCTCACCTTATCTCTCATCTTTCTCGAGATATCATTATTTTTACACATAAGATTACTCCCACATGGGTCAATCACAACAGGTGTTTTATTAAAAAATGCATCTTAATGTTCCGTGCAATGCACGGGCATAAGATACTATGGTGATCACCTTGCAATAAAGAGTATTTTGATGTCAAAAAGGGTCTAAGGAGGTGATTGGTTGAGCAATAGGTAACATAAACACAATACGCTGATATCGCAAATCGAAAACCAATACCCTGATATCGCAAAGGAAACGGGGGAAACCGAAATCCATTTGTTTCCTGAACGTAATGGTGTGCAAATGCAGTGCCATTGTTGGTTAAAATTGTTAAGTAGCACATGCTATTTAGCGAACCGTCATTAGCAAGGGGTGTGTCCAACCCGCAAAAGGTATGTCCCTTCTCTCTTTATTGTAAAAAAGACACCTGTTTTGAAGGGATGCGTCTGAATAGGCACCTCTTCTTTCCATATTTTCCAGATGTATATATATACTTGAGAATCAATAAAAATCAGGACTGATCGTTCATTCACTTTCAATCTTGTTTTGCTCTAACACGTTATCAGCACGCTCTCTTCCCTGAGCGACTCGGCGAACAGAGGAAAAACGAATGGAAGACAATCTGTTGCCGACGATGGAATCCGGAGCCACTCGACGTCGCACCCTCCCATGGTCGAGTGTCTCGGCCATGTCTCTGCCCCTGGCGGTATTGAGACCAGAAACCATGGCGGACGCAGATCCGAAGAACAAGAATAGGAGGATCGGGAAGAACAAGAATTAGGAAAGACATGCCGAACAAGGAACAGGAAGCGCGGGACAAACCAAGTCACAAATAGCATCCTGAATCAGGGGGTCCGTTACTAACCTCCACGAAGGTATTTTCCACTTTCCAGGATCTTCGGCGACCCACCTGCTGGCCGCCGAGAGCACAGCCCCGGCGTCACACCAGCGGACGACGACATGCGCACCCATCCCAGGTGCCCGCGCTCGACCACGACGCCCTGCGGCGTAGTCCACTCCAGCGCATGGCGTGGCCTCGCCCTCTCCTGTTGCAGGCGGGGCGGGATGCGGCTCCCCGCCAAACAGCAAAGCGGGACATTGCGGGCGTCTGCGGCTGGCCGCAATACACCGCTAGAATTAGCGCGGGTCAGCGCGGCAGCCCGCGTACACCCGCGTAAACCAATTTGACAAGTAACTAGTGCAGCCGAATTAGTGCATGAGCCAAACTAGTGCAGCCGAATTTGAGAGGAAACTAGTACAGCCACACAAGACAGACACCACTAGAATTGGTTCAGCCGATGATGCTTGTCTACTTTTCAGTTACAGAAAGACACAAACTACTGCAGTGTATGTGCGCCTCGGAGCTCTTCAACTCCGTATTCGTAACCTCCGCCTCCGGAGCCCCGGGAAGAGAAGTTGTCCGCCTCCGCGTCGTCGCCAAGTGGCTAATCGGCCGACGTTGTTCATCCCATCAAATTTGGCTTCAACAGAAGGGAAGGAGCGGTGGCCTTCTTGGGACCCGAACGGCGGCGACCTACCGTATACTACTCTTCCTCGCTGTCGGCGGCGCCCGCGGACGTACATGCTTCGTGGTCGTGGCGGCGGGGCGCGGCCTCAGCGGAGCCGGTGATGTCCACCGCCTTGTCGTCGGTCTTGCCCCATACCTTGTCCGCCGCCTCGTTGAACTCCTTGTAGGCAGCCTCCAGTTTCGCCTGCCGCTGGCGGTACGGCTAGCGTGCAAGGCGGGTCTCGTGGGCGAAGCAGTAGGACTCGAGCAGAGCCGCCTGCTACGCCATGCCCGGCGCGATCTCCCTGCCGGCGTTGAGCTGCTTCCGGAACCGCTCCTCCCGCACCATGTCCATGTAATGGGCACGGGCCTCGTCGATGGTCACGGTGCAATGCATCGGCGAGCGTCCTCAGCCGCGTCCTCCGTTGGGACGACGTCAGCCTCCGGCTGCCTGCTGGCCGACAGCAATGGTGCAGAAGGACGACAGAGGAGGGTGGCATTGAAGTAGGTTCCTCGGCAAGCGTGTGGCATTAATGTGCGCAGCAGACAGACGATCGTGGTGTCGTTTGAATGCGGAGCACTCGTGTGCATTGGGAAGCGGTGCAGGCGGCGCGCCACTTCAATGCCGGCGCCAGTGAGAGATCGCGTCCGTTCTGGCGGGGCATGAATGTGGCACCGATACTCTGAAGCGGCGCCGTCCGTTTCAGGCGGGAAGCGCGCAGGCGAGGGAGGAGGGGGTTGGGTGGGCCAGGGTGGTCAGAAGCGAGCATGGGTGCTGTTCGGACACCTGCAAAGCCCCCACGTTTGTATCCAGTTTGCGGGGAAAAGTACTCCCGACCGTCCTGCGGACCAATATAAAATCGCGTTAGATAGCACATGTCCAGACCACACAGTTCAGACGTTTACGGACGGTTTGAGGGTCAACATTGAAGATGCCCCTTACAAACAACTGTTTGGCTTCTTGCTGTTTTGCTTCTTGCTGTTTTGCTTGGAAGACTTGGCCTAGCACAAAACAGAATTAGGTTGATCGGGCTTTTCACTCCTAGGTGCAGGGTGTGAGTTGGATTCTTGGGGGACAACATACTGACAAGGGCTGCATCTGTAGCTTGTACTCCCTTTGTCTAGGTGTATAGGTCATCTTACGAAAATAAAATAATCCCAAAACACTTAAGCGCGGTGCATTAACTTCTTACGAAAAAAAATAATCCCAAAACACTTAGGCGCGGTGCATTAACTTTAATCTCGTTTCTTGTTTCTTAACATAAATAAATGAATCAACCAATAAAAGATGTGGGGCGTATATGCTTTTAATGACTTGAGACTATCAAACATGACATGCAGTTGTCGGTTCATTGCATGCAATGGTATTAATTAGCAAATAGCCATTAAGTTTTCTTGTTTTTTCCTCCGCCTTAGTCACGATGCACAACCTAAGATGACTTGTACACCTAGACAGAGGTAGGAGGTGGGTGGAGGAAGAGCATCACGTTGGCGGCGCCGTCGTGAGAACTTTTCCAGAGGTATGCAATATTTTTCTTCAGAGAGGAGGAAATGAGGTTTGCGGGATACGCGGGTAGTCTGCCGGACAGAAGCGGCGCGTCCGCTTGAGCCGCTAGAGATATGCGGGCAGCCCGCTAGCGTTTTGCGGGACGGCGCAGCGGCTTTGCGGGATGTCCCGTCCACCTTGCAACCTGGCGAGTGACACAGATAACAACGGCAGCGGTCCTCTTTGGCACGGCTCTCCAGCGAGAGCGATTCCGACGAGAAGAAAGGCAAAGGTGAGAAAAAAAAAGCCTCGCTTTCTGTCTCGGTTCCTTCATTTGCTTGGGGATGATGGCCGTCCCGAGTGGCTCCTCCAATCACACGACGGTTGTCGACGTCGACGCCGTCACGCTGCGCCTCCCATCGCCGACGCCCTTCGTCGAGGACGACGCTGTGCCACCTGGGTATCCGCCGAGGCTGCTCTCTACCGCCCGCGGAATACTCACGCACGGTTCGCCCGCCCACGGCACCCCTGCCACGCCCCCGTCTACACCGCGCACGGGGGTTCGCCGCCGCCTCCTGGCTCTCGGCTGTCACGCCTGTAGATCAACCTGCAGCGGACTGAAGAGTGCAAGTGCAGAGCCTGAACTTGCAACGACCAAGTCAGCGGGGAGGCTGGGCTGGGACCCACCTGCCAGGGGTGTGCGTGTGTGCTACGCCAGCTGTAGCTTACTTGTAACCGTGTGAGTGGACAGACGATGGCATTGAGAAAATAGATGAACTACTTTCCCCTTCCTCATGTCTCTCTCGCTCTCACCTACCCTGCTTCTCTTCCTCTCACCTGATCTCCTTCCCCCCTCTCGATCCCATCTCGATCGGGTCGTGACAATCTGGTATTCAGAGCCCTAAATTTTTCCCCCACCACCGCCGCCGTCTGCTCGCGATCGATCGGTAACATCCACTGGGTCAGGTGCGAGTCGCTCCGGTGAGCTCGCCCGAAATCCTGCCCAGGGTTCGATCCGATCTAGCACGAGACC
Source organism: Thinopyrum elongatum (assembly GCA_011799875.1). NCBI lineage: Eukaryota > Viridiplantae > Streptophyta > Magnoliopsida > Poales > Poaceae > Thinopyrum > Thinopyrum elongatum. The sequence continues at coordinate 181,221,836 of CM022303.1, forward strand.
ACGGCACCGCCATCCAAGCCCTCGGCGCAGACCCGTCGCGTGCTCGACACCATGTCGGAGACCACGGACAAGCTGCAGAACTTGCTCGAGACCGTCATCCGCCGCCTCGACGCGAATCAGAAGACCGCCGATGAGCGCCACCAAGCAAAGATCGACTACAACGACAAGGTCTCCGCCGAGCTCAAGCTCTTCTCCAAGCAGATCGACCTCACCCAAGCAGACGTGGACGAGGCCCGCAAGGCTGCCCCGACAGTCGACCCCGCGGCGACCATCTCGGGCGGCACGGCAACCGCGGACTCCTCCGCCCACCGCCCACAACCCCCGCCTCCACCACCGCCGCCACCACCGACCCTACCACCGCCGCTACCGCTCTATACGAAGGGTGCGGCATAGCTGCCATTCGCCCGCCTCGTCAACCACGGCCCACCGCTGCTCAACGCGCGGTCGTCATCATCCACGGAGATCGATCGCCGTGGCGACCACTACGTAAAACCACCGAAGCATGACTTCCCCAGGTTCGACGGCGACGCCCCAAGCATCTGGTTGGATTGCTGCACCACTTATTTCGAGCTGTACCGAGTGCCGCTGCACAACTGGGTCACCACCGCGGCGCTCTACATGGATGGACTGGCTGCGATGTGGCTGCAAGCGTATCGACAAACACTCCCCGGGGTCACTTGGCAAACATTCAGAGCCGCAGTGCAAGAGGAATTTGGTCCTGAAGAATTTGAAGTTCAGATGCATCACTTCGTTCAGTTGCGACAGACCGGCAGTGTGCAGGAATACATGCAACAATTTGAGACAACGATGTATCATTTGCTGGCTCTAGACCCAAGTCTAAGCTCCAAATTCTTCATATCCCAGTTCCTGATCGGCCTCAAGGATGAACTGCGACTGGGAGTTCGATTGCAAGCACCGACCATCATCACTCGTGCCGCCGTGTTCGCCCATATTCAGGAGGAAGAGCTGGAGAAGCAGCGCTATCGCGCGCTCGCGCATCACACCAGTGGGGCGGCCACCACCTCCACTGGTACCACCGGCGACCGCGGCACCAGCTCGCAGCAGCATCGCCGCGTCAAGGGGCCGACGACTATGCAAGAGAGTGATGTTGGCTTGAACTACGTCGGTATTTCTCCAAAGAGGAAGGGATGATGCAGCACAGCAACGGTAGGTATTTCTCTCAGTGATGAGACCAAGGTTATCGAACCAGTAGGAGAACCAAGCAACACTACGTAAACAGCACCTGCACACAAAGAACAAATACTTGCAACCCGACGTGTTAAAGGGGCTGTCAATCCCTTTCGGGTAACGGCGCCAGAAATTGGCAAAAGGACGTGAGATAAATTTTAGTAGATTGGATAAATAGATCGCGAATAAAATAAAGTGAAGCAAAATATTTTTGGGTTTTTAGAAATATAGATCTGAAAATAAAAGTGGCAAATAAATAAAAAGGCAAATAGCAAAATAGATCTGAAAATAAAAGTGACAAATAAATAAAAAGTCAAATAGCAAAATAGATCTGAAAATATATGATGAGGAAATAGACCCGGGGCCGTAGATTTCACTAGTGGCTTCTCTCGAGAAAAAATAGCATATGGTGGGTAAACAAATTACTGTTGGGCAATTGATAGAACTTCAAATAATTATGACGATATCCAGGCAATGATCATTATATAGGCATCACGTTCAAGATTAGTAGACCGACTCCTGCCTGCATCTACTACTATTACTCCACACATCGACCGCTATCCAGCATGCATCTAGTGTATTAAGTTCATGAAGAAACGAAGTAATGCAATAAGAACGATAACAACTTTAGGGGCTAATGCTTCTTCCTCTTGATTTTTTGTACGTTTGCCCGATTTTTTGTATCTTCGTCCGTCCGTCTTTCCTTTTCTCGTAAGTCAAGAGTGCCTTCGTATGACACGATCGATTGTTTTCGGCTTCTGGTCTGTTCACCCATCGCTTGGGCCTCAGCCCGTTAAATTAAACACGGCTGAACCGTGCGCTGTAAGCTGGCCTAGCTACCAGGCCTGCCGCGCGCTATAAGCCGGCCCAGCTAAACTGGCAGCCCACGCAAAAAATAGGCAAATCCTATTCGGCGCCCATTGCGCCGGTTAAAGGCACCAGCGCAAACGGGCGCATACCCCCAACCCCTTATTCGATGCTGCATGGGCCGGCCCAATTGTCTTTTTCTTCTTCTCAAAACCGAAAAAAAGGATGCGGCCGGTGGAATTGAACCTGAGATCTTAGCATTCATAGACAACCGAGATAACCACTAGGCCAACTAATAACTATTGCCCATGTGCTTCGATTTTACTTTATATTCTATCTTTAGTTCGTGGAAAGCCACCAGCCTTGGGAAGCTTCTCAGTCGGGTTTTTTTGTTCATATTTTGATACCTTTTTTTTTCCTGGACCGGTTTTGTTTGGCTTTTATTTTTTTCTTTTCCTTTTATTTACTTTTTCTGTTTTATTTTTCCTTTTTCAAAATGCACAAAGTTTTTTCAATATTGATGATATATTTTTCAGATTTGTGAACTTTTTCTTCAAAATCGATCAACTTTTTTCAAATTCGATGAATGTTTTTTCAAATTCGATGAACTTTTTTCAATATTGATGAACTTTTTTCTAAGTCGGTGAACTATTTTCCAAATTTATGAACTTTTTCTTCAAAACCGATGAACTTTTTAAAATTCGATGAACCTTTTCAAAATCGTTGAACTTTTTTCAATATCGATGAACTTTTTTTCAAAATCGGTGAACTATTTTCAAATTTATGGACTTTTTCTTCAAAATCGATGATTTTTTTTCAAAAACGATGAACTTTTTCAAAATCAGTGAACTTTTTTCAATATCGATGAACTTTTTTCAAAATCGGTGAACTATTTTCAAAATTTATGAACTTTTTCTTTAAAATCGATGAACTTTTTCCAAATTCAATGAACATTTTTTCAAATTTGATGAAAAATTTTCAATATCGATGATTTTTTTTCAAAATGGGTGAACTATTTTCAGAATATATGAACTTTTTTTCGAATTCCATGAATTTTTTTCCCATGCTGGAGAACTTTTTTATTGCAAATCTATGATTTGTTTTTTCAAATTACGTTTTCTTTTTTCGAAATGATTTATCTGGTACAGAATGTATGTTAATGCTGTACTGATAGAAGTATTTAAATAGTTCTGTTTTCTGATTGTGGTCAACTAAGTTGTCTTGGTCGAGTGGTTGCTGTGAGATAGTCTGCAGCTGACGTTGTGGGAATACGTGTGTTCGAATCCCAGTTCTCCTCAATTGGTGCCGAATATATTTCTTTTACCTCGCGTCTGCTTTTTGAGGACGTTGCTGGGCCGGGCGCGCTGAAAGCGCCAATTAGGAGCTCTCCAAAAAATAAGCGTTTCATGGGGATCGAACACATGACCTGTGGTCTATTCACAGATGGTACGTACCATCAAGCTACCTCACTTCTGTGTTAGAGACGCAAAGGTTGGTTTTATTTAGTCCCACCTCGGTTTCTTGCACACAATACAACCTTTTTATATACATTTTAAAGTTTCCTGGGTTTCAAGGAGTTGTCCCAGGAAATAAAGAAAGGAGAATTCAAGGAAGGAAAGGAAAATTGAGAAACAGAAACTAATCGAGGGAAAATCATGCCACCTTTGAAAAATGAAAAGAAGGAAAGCCACGCACCACGTGTTGCAGCCTACTGAAAGACAAGATCAAGCACATACATGTTGAGGCCGTGCTAGCCTAGGGATGAGCTTGCCCAGCTAAGGTCACCGTAGTAGCTTTGGCGTAGGCGGCTAAACCTGCACTTTTTTGTGTGAGAATTTGCCCTCTTAGAGTTAAAAGTTCATACCGCTAATATTCAATGTTTTCAAGGCGTGTTGCATGATGAGTGACTACACAGTTCTAGCAGACATTGCACAAATCAATCCTATCATTATGTTGAATTAACAAGTCTAACATCAGTTCTGAACTTCCGATGATATAAGTAAGGAAAGAAAACAGAGATCCTTGATAAAAATATTCTAACGAAAAAATTCAATTACTGTGTTGCAAACTGTGAAGACCCATCAGCATAGAGAACATCCAGTACCTAAATAATGGTGAATAAACATAATATTATACAACGATCATAGTGGTTAACTTATTATTTTCAGCGTTTTTTTTCTGGAACATCAATGCACAGGCACCGTCTGTTATATCTAAGCAACGACCCACAACGGCCATATGAAACAGCATAATCTACACCCCAAATGGAGCGACCTTGTTTCCAACTAAAATTTATATAATCTACAGTGATCATTACAACTGAATCGGCAGCAACAGCAGCAGCAGATAATAATAGTACTAGGAGTATTGTGCACTACAGCAGATCAATCGTCAACAAAGATCAGAACACAGTTTCAGGGCAATGATAACTACAGCATGCTAAGCATATACTGTATTAAATTATAATATGAGTGTAATTTGCCACTTCACCTTGTGACCTTCAGCAGCCAGGTTCTCCTCTACTGAAGGTGCCTCTGGTGAGATAGTAATGCTCTCCTGTGCCTGCACACCTTTAGCTCCATAGCTCCCTCCAACTGCAGCTTTTGTGTAGTAGTCTGATGCCATTATCCTGTCCAGCATAGCCCTCACCGCACCATCTACAACCAAAAGCCACATGTTTCAGTCAGCAATCATTTTGAATCAAACAAGATAACAAATCTACTATATCCTCACAAGTAACAGAGGAGCCAAGGTGGATCGGCTCATCGGCGCGGGCGAGCCATAAGCGGGCATGATGGCCACAGGCCTGGAGGGCGTCGCGGTGGAGATACTCACTGCGGAAGCAGGGCGAGCGGCGCGCGTGGAGGCGCTTGAGCTCGCGGATGATGGTGGTGAAGCTGGGCTTGGAGCGCATCACCTCCTTCTGCTCCTGGTTAAGCCTCTGGCCGACGGCGGCTGCCTCATCCATCTGTGTGATGCGGTTCTGCTTCTTGCGCACACACCACAAGAGGTCACGGCCATGGCGACCGTGCGCCGCCAAGGTCGACGACCACAACCACGGCAGCATGGGACAAAAGCCAGGATATGGCGCTCGGGGCAGTGCATAGACGACGCCGGGGAGACCATGCTAAGGCGTGGGAGTGTTGAATCCACTTGGTAGAGGAGGCAGTGTGGGCTGAGATGTGCATGAGGGGTGCAGGAAAGTGACGGTTCTCACCGGCGGCGGTTCGAATTGACCGGCGGCCGTGAGGTGGAGAAGGGGATCGAGGACAACTTCAGTGAGAGAGTTCAGGAGGGAGGAGAAAATGAGAGAGATGGAGGAGAGAACGCACAGACACAAGGGGGGCCGCCCGGCGCGTGGCACCGTGAGCTGGCAGGGGCGGCTGGGCCGACCGTCCCCAATAAGGTAGAAAATGGGTCTGTTTATTACTCCCAGCTACTTTGTCTATATTTTTTTTACCCCTTAAAAAATCTATATCTTTTTTCTGCGAAAATACTTTACTTTATCTATATCTATTATATTGTATACTCCCTCCGTCTCAAAATAAGTGTCTCAACTTTGTACTAGCTCTAGTACAAATTTGTACTAAGCTCAAGACACTTATTTTGAGACGGAGGGAGTACTTACTAATAATATAATGTTCACTTAGAGGTGAACAGCAAGGCTGTGGCGGTGATGCTCAAAGGTTGGCGGGGTTAGAAGATGCAAATAATGTGGCTAACATTTTAGCACGAGAAGGTGTTATTAGTAACGAGGTGTGTAGGGTGTGGGTTCAGGACCCATCGGATTGTATTCTCGAAACTGTATCAGACAAGATTCCTAATGCAATTTTTAAGAATTAAAGTGGCTTATTGTTCTAAAAAAAGTGCAGCTCTCGGGCAAGCCGTTGATCGATCGGGCTCTGCTCCTTAGCATGTCCAATGGGCTGCAAATCGTGTCCTGAAAAGCTGAGGTACATTGAAATACATACTGCTTTTGACGCCCGACAAAACCACTGTTGTTGAAATTCTAATGCAAGGCCTGCTTCCTGCTGCGCAGGGGATTTTTCTATGTCCGTGTTGAGTTGTGGGTGAAACTAAGAATGTTAACGAAAACTTAAATATCATATATGATTTGTTTTTAACAAGAACCGTGGTGAGCCCCAAACACTATTTTAGTACAATATTTTTAAAATCTAGAAAATATCCAAATATCCCCACACGAACAAGCCCAAAAATATAATAGTAGTTGCGAAGGTATGCTATCTCTCTCCGAATTTTGTGAGTGGTATTGGCTAAACTTTATCGAGTTCCTAATTTCTTTTAAGGAGAAGTTCCTAACTTTATTTTGTTTCATGAAGGAAAATATGTTGATGTAGGTAAAGAAATATTCTATAAGATTAGCATGTCTTATTTCGATAATTTTGGATCTTAAAAAAAATTGACTAAAATTTGCATGAACAATGAATGTATTTTTGCACATATTATTATAAATAAACTTGAATATAAACTGTTTTTCTCCGTTGCAACGCACGGGCATTTGTGCTAGTGATGTAGACAAGATCTATTTATGTAGAAATAGACCCCATCTTGTTATCCTTAATAGCAACGATACATACGTGTCGGTTTCCCTTCTGTCACTGGGATCAAGCACCGTAAGATCGAACCCATCACAAAGCACCTCTTCCCATGGCAAGAAAAATCGATTTAGTTGGCCTAACTAAACCAAAAATTCGAAGAAGAAATACAAGACTATAAATAATCATGCATATAAGAGATCAAAAGATTCAAATAACTTTCATGGATAAAAACATAGATCTGATCATAAACTCAAAGTTCATCGGATCCCAACAAACACACCGTAAAAAGAGTTACATCAAATAGATCTCCAAGAGACCATTGTATTGAGAATCAAAAGAGAGAGAGAGGAAGCCATCTAGCTACTGCCTACGGACCCGTAGGTCTACAATGAACTACTCACACATCATCGGAGAGGCACCAATGAGGATGATGAACCCCTCCGTGATGGTGTCTAGATTGGATCTGTGGTTTCTGGAACTTGCGGCGGCTGGAATTGATTTTCGTCGACTCCCCTAGGGTTTCTGGAATGTTGGGGTATTTATAGAGCAAAGAGGCGGTGCGGGAGGTGGCCGAGGTGGGCACAACCCACCTGGGCGCCTGGGCCCCCAGGCGCGCCCTAGTGGGTTGTGCTCCCCTCGGAGACCCCTCAGGTACTTTCTTGGCCCAACTTGTGTCTTCTAGTCCAGAAAAAATCACCAAAAAGTTTCGCTGCGTTTGGACTCCGTTTGGTATTAATTTCCTGCGAAGTAAAAAACAAGCAAAAAACAGCAACTGGCACTGGGCACTATGTTAATAGTTTAGTCCCAAAAAATGATATAAATGTGCTATAAAATGATTGTAAAACATCCAAAAATGAAAATATAATAGCATGGAACAATAAAAAATTATAGATACGTTGGAGACATATCAGCATCCCCAAGCTTAATTCCTGCTCGTCCTCGAGTAGGTAAATAATAAAAACAAAATTTTTGATGTGGAATGCTGCCTAACATGTTCATCACATATTCTTTTCTTTGTAGCATGGACATTTGGACTTTTATATGATTCAAAGCAATAGTCTAGTTTTGACATAAAGATTTCAATACTCAACCATATCAACAAGCAACCATGTCTTTCAAAATATCAACACTAAAACAAGTTATCCCTAGCCCATTATGCTCAACCATTTATCCATTCATGAAACACACTCGCATATTAGCTACACCCAATGCTCAAGTACGATCATAGTGCCCCTTAGTTGGTGCTTTATAAGAGAAGATGGAGACTCAAAATAAAATAGAAATTGCATAAAGTAAAAGAAAGACCCTTCGCAGAGGGAAGTAGGGATTTGTAGAGGTGCCAGAGCTCAAAGCGAAAAAATTAGAGATAAAACATTTTGGGTGGCATGCTTTTCCTGTCAACGAAAATGATCGAGTAGTTTCCAATACTTTCCATGATAGATATATCATAGGCGGTTCCCAAACAGAAAATAAAGTTTATTCCTTTTTTCACCATACTTTCATTTTCCATGGCTAGCCGTATCCACGGGTGCCCTCCATACCAACACTTTTCAAGGAATTTATTATTTGACAACATAAAGTAAATTCATTTTTCATTTCGGGACTGGGCATCCCTAATACCTTTGCCGTACTCTCGTGCAATGACAAGTGAATAAACACTCAACTTGAGAATAACACATCTAGCATGGAAATATATCAGCCATCCCCTACCGTTTCATGAGCGGTACGAGCACAAAAAAAAAAAATTTATTTTGAAATTAGAGATGGCACATACAAATTTGCTTAGAACGGCACGGAAATACCCCATATAGGTAGGTATAGTGGACTCATATGGCAAAACAGGTTTAAGGATTTTGGATGCACAAGTAGTGATCATACTTAGTGCAAATGAAGGCTAGCAAAAGATTAAGAAGCATCCAACCAAGAAACGAAAAATCTCATAAGCGAGCATTAAGCATAACTAACACCGAATAATGCACCACAAGTAGGATGTAATTTCATTGCATAACTATTGACTTTCGTGCTTGCATAGGGAATCTGTAACACCCCCTTGTAATAAGCTCTGTGACACTCTGTTAAAACTGCCAAGTCATGATTATTTGCAGTGCCAAGTCATATGGGTTAATGATCCAACCCAAATTCACATCTGAAAATCAACTCAAATTCAAAAGTGAAATATAAAGTTGTTCGAACTCTGTTGGGAAAATGTTCATTAAATGGCAAATAATCCAGGAACATTTCTAAAACCAATATCAAAATATTTGGAGTTGGACAAGTGACTCAAACAAGGTGAAACACCACCTAAATAGAATATTAAAATCCATTTATAATCATTACAAATTCAAATGAACTCCAAATCTGCCCAAACCACTTTTTGGTGAGAGATAATATTGCATTGCAATATTTGGGCCAACTCCCACATTTTACAAAAGAGCACAAGTGGCCTAATCATTTTGAAAACAGAAAAAGAGTAAAAGAAAAGGGAGAAGAGAAATAAGAAAAAGGAAAACGCTACTGTTGGCTGGGCCTAAGTGCACAGTGTGCAGCCCAGTCCAACAGCGGCCCACCTCACCTCCCTCCTCGTGCGTGTCGGCGCGCCCCTGGCCGCGCGCGCCCGCGCCAGCCGGGCGGCGACACGTCGACGGCCACCGACGCCGTAGCCACCCGAGGGGATAAGGGCAAGCCTCAGTGCTCCCCCCCTGGCCACTCTATCCACTCCCCCGTCCTCTCCCACGCGCGCCTCGCCTCTCCCTCTCCTCCCAGATCCGTCGACGAGCGCCACCGTCGCCGTGGCCTTGCCGTAGACGCGGCCACCGACGTTCCCGAGCTCCGCCAGCACATCCACGAGCTCCGCCACTCTCCGCTACTTCGTCCCCAACAACGAGCAGGAGCCCGGAGCCCCTGCAGCCGCTGGACGCCGTCGCCCCCTTCTTCTCTGGCTGCGGCGAGCTTCTTCGATTCCGGTCGCCGGTCTGCGCTACTAAGCTTCCAACGGCCACCGTGCGCCTCTCGGTGAGCCTCTCCGCCTCCTGCCTCTTCTCGTTGCCCTCCCCGCGCATCGTAGCTAGTTCAGCGCTGTTGCCGTGAGCCCGCCGCCGCGGTTCGCCTCGCCGCCGTGGCCATGGCCTCTATCGTGCTCGTCTGAGCACGGCATCGTGTTCCTGCTGCTTCCAGGAGCCGAACGCGCACGCGCTCTTCTGTACCCCCTAGCTACGAATCCGACGACGGCCGAACTCCGGCGTCCGCCGCGATGCTCACCGCCGTCGCTACACGCCGTTTCCGGCCACACCACCACCACCATTCGACGCGCCGTCGAGCGGCCGTTCGAACGCACCCGGCCCCGTCCCTTTTGGTGGCCTGTAGGCGATTTCCGGCCACCGCTCAAGCGCGCCGCCGCGCGAAATGGTCGCCGGAGCGTTCTCCGGCGCCGGCGCCGACGTGGCCGCCACGTAGGTCACCCTGGGTCACTGACCCGTGGGCCTAGGGGCCCGCGTTGACCAGTTGACCAAGTCAACTATGTTGACGTGGCAGCTACGGACACTGACATGTGGGCCCCGCTACTGTTTAGTTTAAATAAAACATTTTGTAAATTAAAACTAATTAGTTAACCTAATCACTCACTGACATGTGGGCCCACAATCTTAATTAATCTGATAATTAGGATTAATCCACTGTTAGCCTAACAGAAGCTGACATGTGGGTCCCACTGGACCCACATGTCAGGTTTGACCCTGGTCAACCGCAGTTTACCTGCTGACGTCACTGTGACGCAATGCTGACATCATAATTCATTTTCTGATAAATAAATAAATTCCAGAAATTCAAATAAACTTTGAAAATTAATAACTTTTAAACCGTAGCTCGGATCGAAAAAGTTAAAACATGAAAGTTGCTCAGAACGACGAGCCGAGTCTGATCGTGCCGTCTGTTTCTCCATCGGAACCCCCTACGTAGAAGAACTCGTAACTCCGGACCCGAATCCGGCAGATGAATAGTGCACACACGTCGGATATTAAATCCCAGGTTAATCCTAAAAATAACTAAAATGACTTAGATGCATAATTAGGCAACCCTGCACTGCATCATAGCATCACATGCATCGTATTGCATTTGTTTGCATTATGTTTACCTGTTTCTTCCCCCTCTTCTCTCTCGGTAGACCCCGACGTTGACGTAGCTCCCGAGGCAGACGCCGCACAGGAGTACGACTACGTCCCCGACGGTACCACTGAAGACCTTGTCCTTGCCCCAGAGCAAACAGGCAAGCACCCCCATTTTGAGCATGCCTATATCGCCTATTCTCTTCTCTCTTATGCTTGCATTAGAACTGCTACTGCTACTATTTTCCTATATCTGCTGCATAGCCTGATTATTGTACCCTGCCTTGTTACCTTTCTGGTTATCCTAGACTGCTTAGTATAGGCTGGGTAGAGACACGACAGAGACCCCCAGTGGATCCCGACTGCCCTGCTGGATATCAGAAGACCCGATCATCGGGATTGAAGACTAGACCCCGGCACCGCACATCACTTCCCCTTAGTTGCCGACACTGCTGGGTTACCGTTGAGTGCCGAGGGTGATACCTCGTTAGCACTTCTGATGTTAACCTTGTAGGTTAGTTACTCGGTCGTGGTAAGCGAGGGTGATTCCTCCTACACCACCCCCGATAACGACATCGTCGCGCAACTCCTCAAGTGTGGACCTCGAGGGTGATTCCTCCTTCGTTCACCTTGATGATAACATCAGGTGGGGTTCCATCGAGGGTGATTCCTCAGGACTCCCCTGGTGTCAGACACACAGTTACTGTTGATGAGTTGACTTGCACTAAACCATGATACTAAAGACGGGTCGGCCCTGAGGGGTACCCGCGCGAGCTTAACGCGAAGTGATGTGGAGTCGGGTTGACCTGGATGGTGCCCGCGAGATAACTACGAGGCGTGGCCGGGCATTCTTAGCCCTTGCCGCAAGTCCTCGAGACGGGGCGACGGGGTCACATCGATCATGAGTCTCTGTTCGTTTCCGCGTGCTCCTAATCCACTACGGTTTGGATATTTGATCCGAGGGGCCTCTGGCCCGATAGCACTAACCATCACGTGGGCATAGTATGGGCATTCTGCGTCGTATACTTCAGCCGGAGCTTAATGGACGTCAGCGACTGAGTGGCGCGCGCTGAATTGGACTGGGAACGCAATCGCGCTTGTATAAGGGGTTGCTAGGTCTGCTTTCAGCCGCGTACGCAACGTGCAGGAGTTCCCGGGGCGAAGGCCCAAGACCCCTGGGCGCATAGGTTTAGTCCGGCGTGCTGACCTCTCTGTTAGGTATTCGGTCGGGTTGCGGCGTGTTGCTTAGCCGAGGCCGGGCATGACCCAGAAAAGTGTGTCCGGCCGGAGTTAAGCAAGCGTGGTGGGTAAGTTGGTGCACCCCTGCAGGGAAGAAACTTCTATCGATAGCCTGTCCTACGGTAACGGACACTCGGAGTTGTATCCCGATCGGTACAACTAGAACATGACATGTGATGAGAACTGGATAGTACGGCTCTGGAATTGCTTTCTCGCAGGGAGTCGAGAAAGGATCTCAGGTCGAGGTTGATGATACTACTACTACTACTTTACATTATGTTCATCTGATCTCTTCTATTGCTGCAAGACTGACGAAGATTGATGAAGATGCTAGTCTTCGATAGGACTAGACTTTCCCCTTCTATTCTGGCATTTCTGCAGCCCAGTCCACATATACAGCCCCCTTTGAAAATGATGCATATGTAGTGTAGATCCTTGCTTGCTGAGTACTTCGGATGAGTACTCACGTTTGCTTTATTTTCTTTTTCTCCCATATTCTATTTGATGCCACCAGACGACGGAGCCCCTGAGTCAGACGCCCCAGCCGACGACCAGTACTATTACCCGCCTGGCGAGTACTACTACTACGAGGAGCCGACTGACGACCAGGAGTAGGATCGGAGGGTCCAGGGCAGGAGGCCTACGCCTTTCGATCGTAGTATTTTATTTTACCTCGCCTCTGTGAAGGCCTATTTCTCTCTCTGTAATATATCTGTACCCAGATATCTAATACTTCCGCTGACGCTTGTATGCCATCGAGCTATGTATTCGAGCCCTCGAGGCCCTGGCTTGTAATATAAAGCTTGTATGACTTTATTTATGTTTTAGAGTTGTGTTGTGATATCTTCAAGTGAGTCCTTAGGCTTGATCGTGCACATTTGCGTGTATGATTAGTGCATGATTAAGCCGGGGTCGTCACAGGTTGGTATCAGAGCCGACTGCCTCTAGGAATCCCCCTATCCAATTCCTTGGCCGAAGTTGAGTCTAGTGGTCAAAAACTGTTTTACTAACTTGGCTGTGTGGCTTACGGGCCCACGTCGCCAACTGGGTGGTATTAGGATCTTTTATTCCTCGTCTTTACTCTGGGATTCTAATCTCTCATCTATTCGGGTTTAATAAAATTTGCTAACACCGACATTTAGGTTCTCGTTAATTCTATCCACCCGGAGAGCTGGATTCAGTGCGATTTCCCTGACTTTGATCTGATTAGTCTGATAATCATTTTCCTTTCCATTGTTTTGTTTAACCTTTCTCTCCGAGTTGTATTATACTCCGAGTTGTCATTCGATAAGACCGGATTCTGCATCAGAGTGCACACGGAGAGTAGGATCCAGCAAGTTGATCGATCTTCGGTGTTCTCTAAACTCGACTTGAGGTTGGGTTATCACCAGATCCGTGTCCGCGAAGAGGATATTCCGAAGACTGCATTCGTTACTCGTTATGGCTCTTACGAGTACACGGTCATGTCGTTTGGCTTAACAAACGCTCCAGCTACTTTCTCCCGCTTAATGAATTACATATTCATGGATTACCTTGACAAATTCGTCGTGGTATATCTGGATGATATTCTGGTTTATTCGAAGAACAAAGAAGAACATGCTGAGCACCTTCGTCTTGTTCTGGAGAGACTACGAGAGCACAAGTTATATGCCAACTACTCTAAGTGCGAATTCTGGCTTTCTGAGGTAACCTACCTTGGACATGTCATCTCCAAGGATGGTATCGCAGTTAACTCGGAACGAGTTCAGGCTATTCTTGACTGGACCCCTCCGAAGAATGTCAAGCAAGTCAGAAGTTTCCTCGGGCTTGCAAGTTATTGCCGCCGTTTCATCGAGAATTTCTCCAAGATTGCCAAGCCCCTGACTAATCTGCTTCACAAAGGCGTTAAGTTTGAGTGGACAGACAAATGTCAGGAAAGCTTCCAGACCCTCAAGGACAAGCTGACTTCTGCTCCAGTCCTTGCTCCTCCAGACTCCCGCAAAGATTTTGTGATCTTCTGCGACGCCTCTCGCCAAGGACTAGGTTGCGTCCTAATGCAAGAGCGCAGAGTAATTGCATATGCTTCGCGACAACTGCGTCCACATGAAGAGAATTACCCAGTGCATGACCTTGAACTTGCTGCTGTCATTTATGCTTTGAAGCAGTGGCGTCATTACCTCCAAGGATGGTATCGCAGTTAACCCGGAACGAGTTCAGGCTATTCTTGACGGGACCCCTCCGAAGAATGTCAAGCAAGTCAGAAGTTTCCTCGGGCTTGCAAGTTATTGCCGCCGTTTCATCGAGAATTTCTCCAAGATTGCCAAGCCCCTGACTAATCTGCTTCACAAAGGCGTTAAGTTTGAGTGGACAGACAAATGTCAGGAAAGCTTCTAGACCCTCAAGGACAAGCTGACTTCTGCTCCAGTCCTTGCTCCTCCAGACTCCCGCAAAGATTTTGTGATCTTCTGCGACGCCTCTCGCCAAGGACTAGGTTGCGTCCTAATGCAAGAGCGCAGAGTAATTGCATATGCTTCACGACAACTGTGTCCACATGAAGAGAATTACCCAGTGCATGACCTTGAACTTGCTGCTGTCATTTATGCTTTGAAGCAGTGGCGTCATTACCTCCTTGGTAATCGGTGTGAGATTTACACCGATCATCAGAGCTTGAAGTACTTATTCACTCAACCGGAACTTAATCTTCGTCAGCAGCGTTGGTTGGAAACTATCACCGATTATGATTGTGGAATTTCCTACACTCCTGGCAAAGCTAATGTGATGGATGATGCCTTGGGCCGCAAGTCATATTGTAGTAACCTCATGGTTAAACAAGCTCAACCCCAGCTATATGAAGAATTGCGCAAGCTGAATCTCTGCATCATCCCGCAAGGTTCTCTTAATAACCTTGTGATACAGCCAGATCTTGAGAAAGCTGTCAAGATTGCGCAAGCTAAAGATGCCGAAATTGGCCTAATGAAGAAAGAGCTTCACTTTCAAAAGTACAGGGATTTCTCGATTGCTGAAGATGGAACCTTGTACTTCCGAGACCGCATTGTAGTACCTCGCTTCGAGCTGATGACCGACCAAGTCATGAAGGAGGCCCATGATACACCGCTATCTATCCATCCGGGTAGTACCAAGATGTATCGAGATCTTCGTCAAAGGTACTGGTGGTCTAGAATGAAGCAAGATATTGCTTGTTATGTTGCCGAGTGTGATGTTTGTCGTCGCGTGAAGGCAGAACATCAGAAACCTGCTGGAATTCTGCAACCGCTCCCTATTCCTCTATGGAAGTGGGATAAAGTGCAAATGGACTTCATTACTGGTCTTCCCAAGTCTCAGAAGGGTCACGATGCTATTCTTGTCGTCGTCGATCAACTCTCCAAGGTTGCACACTTTCTGCCAGTTAAGGAGACTATTATTGCTAGCCAGTTAGCAGAGCTATATATCTCCAGAATTGTTTCACTCCATGGTATTCCCAAGGAAATCAGTTCAGACCGTGGCAGCATTTTCACTGGCCATTTCTGGGAAAGTTTCCAGAAAGCAATGGGAACTCATATTACTTGGAGTTCAGCTTATCATCCCCAATCCCAAGGTCAAGTTGAGCGTGTTAATCAAGTGCTTGAAGATATGCTTCGAGCTTGTGTTATATCCTTCGGTAAGAAATGGGAGGAATCTCTCCCATATGCCGAGTTCTCTTATAACAACAGCTACCAAGCCAGCTTGAAAATGCCCCCCTTTGAGGTTCTTTATGGTCGTAAATGTCGAACCCCTCTGAATTGGTCAGAAACTGGGGAACGACCTCTTGTTGGACCGGACATTATTCAACATGCCGAAGAACAAGTCCGAATTGTCCGGCAGAATCTCAAAGCAGCTCAAGACCGTCAGAAGAGTAATTATGATCGTAAGCGATGGGGTGTGATCTATCAACCTGGTGATCTAGCCTATCTTCGTGTCACTCCAATGAAGGGCACCCGTCGTTTCGGAATCAAGGGCAAGCTAGCTCCTCGCTATATTGGTCCTTTCCGCATCGTGGCTAGACGTGGACAGGTGGCATATCAATTGGAGTTGCCACCGCAATTCTCCCATATTCATGATGTCTTCCACGTGTCGCAACTTCGTAAGTGCTTCAAGGAATCCCCGCACCGTGCAGTGGATCATGAGATGCTCGAGCTACAAGATGATCTTTCTTATAAGGAACATCCGATCCGCATCCTCGACGAATCTGAACGTCGAACTCGTCAGAAGACGACCAAGTTCCTAAAAGTGCAGTGGTCGAATCACACTGAAGATGAAGCCACTTGGGAACGCGAGGATCATCTTCGGGAAGAATATCTCGGACTCTTTCCTTCTACCTCCTAAATTCTCGGGAAGAGAATTTCTTTTAGAGGAGGAGAACTTGTAACACCCCCTTGTAATAAGCTCTGTGACACTCTGTTAAAACTGCCAAGTCATGATCATTTGCAGTGCCAAGTCATATGGGTTAATGATCCAACCCAAATTCACATCTGAAAATCAACTCAAATTCAAAAGTGAAATATAAAGTTGTTCGAACTCTGTTGGGAAAATGTTCATTAAATGGCAAATAATCCAGGAACATTTCTAAAACCAATATCAAAATATTTGGAGTTGGACAAGTGACTCAAACAAGGTGAAACAACACCTAAACAGAATATTAAAATCCATTTATAATCATTACAAATTCAAATGAACTCCAAATCTGCCCAAACCACTTTTTGGTGAGAGATAATATTGCATTGCAATATTTGGGCCAACTCCCACATTTTACAAAAGAGCACAAGTGGCCTAATCATTTTGAAAACAGAAAAAGAGTAAAAGAAAAGGGAGAAGAGAAATAAGAAAAAGGAAAACGCTACTGTTGGCTGGGCCTAAGTGCACAGTGTGCGGCCCAGTCCAACACCGGCCCACCTCACCTCCCTCCTCGTGCGTGTCGGCGCGCCCCTGGCCGCGCGCGCCCGCGCTAGCCGGGCGGCGACACGCCAACGGCCACCGACGCCGCAGCCACCCGAGAGGATAAGGGCAAGCCTCAGTGCTTCCCCCCTGGCCACTCTATCCACTCCCCCATCCTCTCCCACGCGCGCCTCGCCTCTCCCTCTCCTCCCAGATCCGTCGACGAGCGCCACCGTCGCCGTGGCCTTGCCGTAGACGCGGCCACCGACGTTCCCGAGCTCCGCCAGCACATCCACGAGCTCCGCCACTCTCCGCTACTTCGTCCCCAACAACGAGCTGGAGCCCGGAGCCCCTACAGCCGCTGGACGCCGTCGCCCCCTTCTTCTCTGGCTCCAGCGAGCTTCTTCGATTTCGGTCGCCGGTCTGCGCTACTAAGCTTCCAACGGCCACCGTGCGCCTCTCGGTGAGCCTCTCCGCCTCCTGCCTCTTCTCGTTGCCCTCCCCGCGCACCGTAGCTAGTTCAGCGCCGTTGCCGTGAGCCCGACGCCGCGGTTCGCCTCGCCGCCGTGGCCATGGCCTCTGTCGTGCTCGTCTGAGCACGACATCGTGTTCCTGCTGCTTCCAGGAGCCGAACGCGCACGCGCACGCGCTCTCCTGTACCCCCTAGCTACGAATCCGGCGACGGCCGAACTCCGGCGTCCGCCGCGATGCTCGCCGCCGTCGCTACACGCCGTTTTCGGCCACACCACCACCACCATTCGACGCGCCGTCGAGCGGCCGTTCGAACGCACCCGGCCCCGTCCCTTTTGGTGGCCTGTAGGCGATTTCCGGCCACCGCCCGAGCGCGCCACCGCGCGAAATGGTCGCTGGAGCGTTCTTCGGCGCCGGCGCCGACGTGGCCGCCACGTAGGTCACCCTGGGTCACTGACCCGTGGGCCCAGGGGCCCGCGTTGACCAGTTGACCAAGTCAACTATGTTGATGTGGCAGCTACGGACACTGACATGTGGGCCCCGCTACTGTTTAGTTTAAATAAAACATTTTGTAAATTAAAACTAATTAGTTAACCTAATCACTCACTGACATGTGGGCCCACAATCCTAATTAATTTGATAATTAGGATTAATCCACTGTTAGCCTAACAGAAGCTGACATGTGGGTCCCACTAGACCCACATGTCAGGTTTGACCCTGGTCAACCGCAGTTGACCTGCTGACGTCACTGTGACGCAATGCTGACATCATAATTCATTTTCTGATAAATAAATAAATTCCAGAAATTCAAATAAACTTTGAAAATTAATAACTTTTAAACCGTAGCTCGGATCGAAAAAGTTAAAACATGAAAGTTGCTCAGAACGATGAGCCGAGTCTGATCGTGCCGTCTGTTTCTCCATCGGAACCCCCTACGTAGAAGAACTCGTAACTCCGGACCCGAATCCGGCGGATGAATAGTGCACACACGTCGGATATTAAATCCCAGGTTAATCCTAAAAATAACTAAAATGACTTAGATGCATAATTAGGCAACCCTGCACTGCATCATAGCATCACACGCATCGTATTGCATTTGTTTGCATTATGTTTACCTGTTTCTTCCCCCTCTTCTCTCTCGGTAGACCCCGACGTTGACGTAGCTCCCGAGGCAGACGCCGCACAGGAGTACGACTACGTCCCCGACGGTACCACTGAAGACCTTGTCCTTGCCCCAGAGCAAACAGGCAAGCACCCCCATTTTGAGCATGCCTATATCGCCTATTCTCTTCTCTCTTATGCTTGCATTAGAACTGCTACTGCTACTATTTTCCTATATCTGCTGTATAGCCTGATTATTGTACCCTGCCTTGTTACCTTTCTGGTTATCCTAGACTGCTTAGTATAGGCTGGGTAGAGACATGACAGAGACCCCCACTGGATCCCGACTGCCCTGCTGGATATCAGAAGACCCGATCATCGGGATTGAAGACTAGACCCCGGCACCGCACATCACTTCCCCTTAGTTGCCGACACTTCTGGGTTACCGTCGAGTGCCGAGGGTGATACCTCGTTAGCACTTCTGATGTTAACCTTGTAGGTTAGTTACTCGGTCGTGGTAAGCGAGGGTGATTCCTCCTACACCACCCCCGATAACGACATCGTCGCGCAACTCCTCAAGTGTGGACCTCGAGGGTGATTCCTCCTTCGTTCACCTTGATGATAACATCAGGTGGGGTTCCATCGAGGGTGATTCCTCAGGACTCCCCTGGTGTCAGACACACAGTTACTGTTGATGAGTTGACTTGCACTAAACCATGATACTAAAGACGGGTCGGCCCTGAGGGGTACCCGCGCGAGCTTAACGCGAAGTGATGTGGAGTCGGGTTGACCTGGATGGTGCCCGCGAGATAACTACGAGGCGTGGCTGGGCATTCTTAGCCCTTGCCGCAAGTCCTCGAGACGGGGCGACGGGGTCACATCGATCGTGAGTCTCTGTTCGTTTCCACGCGCTCCAAATCCACTATGGTTTGGATATTTGATCCGAGGGGCCTCTGGCCCGATAGCACTAACCATCACGTGGGCATAGTATGGGCGTTCTGCGTCGTATACTTCAGCCGGAGCTTAATGGACGTCAGTGACTGAGCGGCGCGCGCTGAATTGGACTGGGAACGCAATCGCGCTTGTATAAGGGGTTGCTAGGTCTGCTTTCAGCCGCGTACGCAACGTGCAGGAGTTCCCGGGGCGAAGGCCCAAGACCCCTGTGCGCATAGGTTTAGTCCGGCGTGCTGACCTCTCTGTTAGGTATTCGGGCGGGTTGCGGCGTGTTGCTTAGCCGAGGCCGGGCATGACCCAGAAAAGTGTGTCCGGCCGGAGTTAAGCAAGCGTGGTGGGTAAGTTGGTGCACCCCTGCAGGGAAGAAACTTCTATCGATAGCCTGTCCTACGGTAACGGACACTCAGAGTTGTATCCCGATCGGTACAACTAGAACATGACATGTGATGAGAACTGGATAGTACGGCTCTGGAATTGCTTTCTCACAGGGAGTCGAGAAAGGATCTCAGGTCGAGGTTGATGATACTACTACTACTACTTTACATTATGTTCATCTGATCTCTTCTATTGCTGCAAGACTGACGAAGATTGATGAAGATGCTAGTCTTCGATAGGACTAGACTTTCCCCTTCTATTCTGGCATTTCTGCAGCCCAGTCCACATATACAGCCCCCTTTGAAAATGATGCATATGTAGTGTAGATCCTTGCTTGCTGAGTACTTCGGATGAGTACTCATGTTTGCTTTATTTTCTTTTTCTCCCATATTCCATTTGATGCCACCAGACGACGGAGCCCCTGAGTCAGACGCCCCAGCCGAAGACCAGTACTACTACCCGCCTGGCGAGTACTACTACTACGAGGAGCCGACTGACGACCAGGAGTAGGATCGGAGGGTCCAGGGCAGGAGGCCTACGCCTTTCGATCGTAGTATTTTATTTTACCCCGCCTCTGTGAGGGCCTATTTCTCTCTCTGTAATATATCTGTACCCAGATATCTAATGCTTCCGCTGACGCTTGTATGCCATCGAGCTATGTATTCGAGCCCTCGAGGCCCTGGCTTGTAATATAAAGCTTGTATGACTTTATTTATGTTTTAGAGTTGTGTTGTGATATCTTCAAGTGAGTCCTTAGGCTTGATCGTGCGCATTTGCGTGTATGATTAGTGCACGATTAAGCCGGGGTCGTCACAGAATCACAAACCTTAACACCAATATTCTTATTAAAGCATAATTACTCATCAACATGACTCACATATTATATCAACATATCGCAAAACTATTACAAGGAATCAAGTTTATTTTGTCCAGTGATCTTCATGAAAGTTTTTATTATATCCCTCTTGAATATCTATCAGTTTGGGACTAATTTCATATGTTGCTTTTGATAGCTCAAACAAATCTAAGTGAAGAACATGAGCATAAAAAATTTCTTCTCTCAAAATAATTTAAGTGAAGCAAGAGAGAATTTCTAATTTTTTTACTAACTCTCAAATAAATCTAAGTGAAGCATGAGAGCATTTCTTCAAAAATACTAAAGCACACCGTGCTAAAAAAGATATAAGTGAAGCACTAGAACAATTCCATAGCTCATAAAGATTTAAGTGAAGCATAAAGAGCAATTCTAACAAGTCATAGCATAATTTTGGCTCCCTCAAATAGGTATGTCCAGCAAGGATTTATGACTTCAAATAAAAAAGAAAAACAAGCAAAGACTCATATCATACAAGATGCTCCAAGCAAAACTCATGATATGTGACGAATAAAAATATATCTCCAAGTAAAATACCGATGGTCGTTAGAAGAAAGAGGGGATGCCACTCGGGCATCCCCAAGCTTAGTTGCTTGCTTCTCTTTGGATAATGGCTTGGGGTGCCATGGGGCATCCCCAAGCTTAGGCTCTTCTTACTTCTTATTCCTTCATCCATCGTAATCTCACCCAAAACTTGAAAACTTCAATCACACAAAACTCAACAAAACCTTCATGAGATCCGTTAGTATAAGAAAACCAATCTTTACTTTAAGTACTGTAGAAAACATATTCAAATTTTGTTCTTGAATTATATCTACTATATTCTAACTTTACCATGGCTTATAACCTCCAATACAAACCATAGATTCATCAAAATAAGCACACAATGCAAAGAAAACAGAATCTGTCAAAAACAGAACAGTCTGTAAAGATGCGAATTGTTCTCATACTTCTGTAACTCCAAAAATTCTGAAAAATTAAGAAAACATAGGAAATTTATATATAAATCTTGTGTAAAACATTCAGAATTTTTCGTCAGTCCTGTGAATTTTAAAAATTGTTTTACTGGACGCAAAAGTTTCTGTTTTCCAACAAGATCAAATCAACTATCACCAAAGCTATCCTAAAGGCTTTACTTGGCACAAACACTAATTAAAACACAAAAAACACAATCATAACAGTAGCATAATTGTGCAAACACCCAAGAACAGAAAAAAAATACAAAAATAAATTTTATTCATTGGGTTGCCTCCCAACAAGCGCTATCATTTTACGCCCTTAGCTAGGCATAATGCAAAGATCTAAGTGTTGTCATCTTTGTTTCTAGAACCATAAGATGCCCTCATGATTGATTCATATGGTGGCTTAATTATTGTTCTAGGGAAGTGTTCCATACCCTTTCTCAAAGGAAATTGGAATTTGATGTTCCCTTCTTTCATATCAATCACGGCACCTATAGTGGGCAAAAACGGTCTGCCAAGAATAATTGGACAAGACGGATTGCAATCAATATCAAGAACAATAAAATCTATGGGCACATAATTCCTATTTGCAAGAATAATAACATCGTTAATTATTCCCATAGGCTTTTTAATAGTAGAATCCGCCAAGTGCAAATTTAAAGAACATTCTTCAATATCGGTAAGGCCAAGCACATCACATAAAGATTTTGGAATTGTAGAAACACTAGCACCCAAATCACATAAAGCAAAACACTCATAATTTTTAATCTTGACTTTGATAGTAGGTTCCCATTCATCATGTAATTTTCTAGGAATTGAAATCTCTAATTGCAACTTTTCTTCCAAAGCTTTCATCATAGCATCAACAATATGTTTAGTAAAAGCTTTATTTTGTTCATAGGCATGGGGTGAATTTATCATGGATTGCAACAAAGAAATACAATCAACCAAAGAGCAGTTATCATAATTAAAGTCTTTGTAATTCAACAGAGTGGGCACATCACTAGTTAAAGTTTTGACCTCTCCAAACCCACTTTTATCAATTTTCTCAACAAGATTTTCACCCTCCAAATTATCGGGACGCCTTCTAACTAAAGTTGACTCTTCTTTAGTCCCTTTATCACCAATCTTAATTTTACTAAACAAGGAATCAATAGAAGAAACACCAATCACTTTAAGATCTTCATCGTTTTTATGAAAGCAATCACTAGAAAACGCTTTTTCTAAAAATTCTCTTCTAGCTCTAAGCATAGCGGTTCTTTTCTTACTTTCATCCATAGAAACATATAAAGCTTTAATTGATTCTTCAACCTTAGGCACAAAAAATTTCATTTTTAGATTTTCTACATCATGAGAAATTCTATCAACGCTTCTAGACAAATCATCAATCTTACTCAATTTTTCTTTCATCGTAGTGTTAAAATTCTTTTGAGCATTGATAAATTCTTTAATATTATTCTCAAAATCAAAGGTGTTCCTATTATTATTATAAGAAGGATTACCATAGGAATTACCATAATTATTAGAGGAATTACTAGGAAAAGGCCTAGGATTAAAATTACCTTTATAAGCATTGTTATTGAAATTGTTTCGAGAGATAAAATTCACATCTACGGCATCACTATTTTGCTCAATCAAAGTAGACAAAGGCACATCATTAAAATCAATAGGAGCACTTTTATTAGCAACCAATTTCATAAGAGCATCAACTTTTTCCCTCAAAGAAGAAATTTCTTCAACCGAATTAACCTTTTTACTAGTAGGAGCTCTTTCGGTATGCCATTGTGAATAATTTGCCATAATATTATTTAGCAATTTAGTAGCTTCACCCAAAGTAATTTTCATAAAAGTACCACCCGCGGCAGAATCTAAAAGATTTCTAGAAACAAAATTCAATCCCACATAAAATTTTTGTATGATGATCTAAAGATTTAAACCATGAGTAGGATAATTTCTTAGCATCAATTTCATTCTTTCCCAAGATTGCGCAACATGTTCATGCTCAAGTTGCTTAAAATTCATGATTTGCGTCCTAAGGGAAATAATTTTCGTGGGCGGAAAATACTTAGTAATAAAAGCATCTTTGCACTTATCCTAAGAACTGATACTATTGCGAGGCAAATAAGAAAACCAAATTTTTGCACGATCTCGCAAAGAAAACGGGAATAATTTCAACTTCACAATATCATTGTCCACATCTTTTTTCTTTTGCATATCGCATAATTCCACGAATGTGTTAAGATGGGATGCGGCATCCTCACTAGGAGTACCGGAAAATTGATCTTTCATAACAAGATTCAACAAAGCGGCATTAATATCACAAGACTCCGCACTAGTGGCGGGAGGAGCAATCGGAGTGCTAATAAAATCATTGTTGTTGGTATTGGATAAATCACACAACTTGGTGTTCTCTTGAGTCATCGTGACTACGCAACAAGATTGCACTCAAAAACAGATCTGACGAGAAAACGGCGAACGAAAAAGAGAGCGAATAAAACGGCGAATTTTTGTGAAGTGGGGGAGAGGAAAACGAGAGGCAAATGAAAAATAATGTAAATTGCAAGGAGATGAGATTTGTGATTAGGAACCTGGTAGATGTTGATGATGTCTCCCCGGCAACGGCGCCAGAAATTCCTTTTGATGTTGGCTTGAACTACGTCGGTATTTCCCCAAAGAGGAAGGGATGATGCAGCAAATCAACGGTAGGTATTTCCCTCAGTGATGAGACCAAGGTTATCGAACCAGTAGGAGAACCAAGCAACACTACGTAAACAACACCTGCACACAAAGAACAAATACTTGCAACCCGACGTGTTAAAGGGGTTGTCAATCCCTTTCGGGTAACGGCGCCAGAAATTGGCAAAAGGACGTGAGATAAATTGTAGTAGATTGGATAAATAGATCACGAATAAAATAAAGTGAAGCAAAATATTTTTGGGTTTTTAGAAATATAGATCTGAAAAGAAAAGTGCCAAATAAATAAAAAGACAAATAGCAAAATAGCTCTGAAAATATATGATGAGGAAATAGACCCGGGGGCCGTAGATTTCACTAGTGGCTTCTCTCGAGAAAAAATAACATACGGTGGGTAAACAAATTACTGTTGGGAAATTGATAGAACTTCAAATAATTATGACGATATCCAGGAAATGATCATTATATAGGCATCACGTCCAAGATTAGTAGACCGACTCCTGCCTGCATCTACTACTATTACTCCACACATCGACCGCTATCCAGCATGCATCTAGTGTATTAAGTTCATGGAGAAACGGAGTAATGCAATAAGAACGATGACATGATGTAGACAAGATCTATTTATGTAGAAATAGACCCCATCTTGTTATCCTTAATAGCAACGATACATACGTGTCGGTTCCCCTTCTGTCACTAGGATCAAGCACCGTAAGATCGAACCCATCACAAAGCACCTCTTCCCATGGCAAGAAAAATCGATCTAGTTGGCCTAACTAAACCAAAGATTCGAAGAAGAAATACGAGGCTATAAGTAATCATGCATATAAGAGATCAAAAGACTCAAATAACTTTCATGGATAAAAACATAGATCTGATCATAAACTCAAAGTTCATCGGATCTCAACAAACACACCGCAAAAAGAGTTACATCAAATAGATCTCCAAGAGACCATTGTATTGAGAATCAAAAGATAGAGAGGAAGCCATCTAGCTACTGCCTACGGACCCGTAGATCTACAATGAACTACTCACACATCATCGGAGAGGCACCAATGAGGATGATGAACCCCTCCGTGATGGTGTCTAGATTGGATCTGTGGTTTCTGGAACTTGCGGCGGCTGGAATTGATTTTCGTCGACTCCCCTAGGGTTTCTGGAATTTTGGGGTATTTATAGAGCAAAGAGGCGGTGCGGGAGGTGGCCGAGGTGGGCACAACCCACCTGGGCGCGCCCCTAGGCGCGCCCTGGTGGGTTGTGCTCCCCTCGGAGCCCCCCTCAGGTACTTTCTTGGCCCAACTTGTGTCTTCTGGTCCATAAAAAATCACCAAAAAGTTTCGCTGCGTTTGGACTCCATTTGGTATTGATTTCCTGCGAAGTAAAAAACAAGCAAAAAACAACAACTGACACTGGGCACTATGTCAATAGGTTAGTCCAAAAAAATGATATAAAGTTGCTATAAAATGATTGTAAAACATCCAAGAATGATAATATAACAGCATGGAACAATAAAAAATTTATAGATACGTTAGAGACGTATCAGAGAGCGACAACTGCGTGAATTCAGAAGGGCCAATGGCCTATGCTTTCGCTACGGGGACAAGTATTCGACAGAGCATCAGTGCAAACACACCGGCCAAATTTTGATGATCGAGGTAGGCAACTTTGGAGAAATCCTGTCTGACGACACCGTACACGCACTCCAACTGCTCGATGCACCTGAAGCGCAGGAACCGGAATGCTGCTCATTATCACAGCAAGCAATCTCTGGGGAAGAAACACCATCCATGATTCGCCTCCGCGCCCAAGTTGGGGACCAGATTATGCTGCTCTAGGTCAATTCCGGGAGCACACACAGTTTCATCAGCAAAACTTTCCTCTCTCGCTTGAAAGTTCAGACAGAACAACTTCCTCCGGTTTCAGTTCGAGTTGCAAATGGCCAGAGGCCGCGGTGCAACAAACTGGTGCGAGGACTGGAGTGGGACGTGCCTGGTCACACCTTTCACACTGATCTTCGGGTACTACCATTAGATGCCTACGATGGCGTCCTGGGCATCGATTGGTTATCAGTTCACAGCCCCATGAATTGTCACTGGCAACAGAAGACCATATCATTTGAAACCATGGGCAAGCAAGTGCACCTACAGGGGGTTTGTACTACCGACTTGCCACCAATTTCAGAGCTGGATGCTTACGAACTGCACAGGATGGAAGTCGCCAATGATATCTGGACAGCAGCCTTAGTTACTGTGGAAACAGCTGACAAACCGGAGT
The DNA here is from genome assembly GCA_011799875.1 of Thinopyrum elongatum. Taxonomy (NCBI): domain Eukaryota; kingdom Viridiplantae; phylum Streptophyta; class Magnoliopsida; order Poales; family Poaceae; genus Thinopyrum; species Thinopyrum elongatum. The sequence goes on from CM022303.1 coordinate 181,248,324, forward strand.
CTGAACCTGTCCCTGCTAGCATTCAGAAACTCCTCTCTGAATATGAAGATGTGTTCTCTGAACCTAAAACCTTGCCGCTCAAGAGATAGTATGATCACACCATTAACCTGGAGCCGGGCACTACCCCAATTAACACCATACCCTACCGTTATTCACCAGCTCAGAAAGACGAAATCAAGAAGCAAGTGCAAGAGATGCTGCAATCCGGGATTATCGCACACAGTCTGATCCCGTACGCCGCACCGGTCCTGCTAGTCAAGAAAAAGGACGGCAGTTGGCATTTTTGCGTCGATTTCTGGTGCCTGAACACGACCACTATCAAGAACAAGTTTCCACTGCCGGTGGTCGATGAGCTGCTCGATGAACTGGGTGGTGCAGCCTACTTTTCCAAGATCGATCTATGTGCCGGCTATCACCAGATCCGCATGCGCGAGGAGGACGAGGAGAAGACTACATTCAAAACCCACCACGGGCGTTACCACTTTCGGGTGATGCCGTTCGGCCTCTGCAATGCGCCAACGACGTTCCAATGCCTCATGAACTCAGTGTTCAGCCGCCACGTTCGTAAGTTCATCATCATCTTCTTAGATGACATTTTGGTCTTTAGTTTGGATCTCCAGGAACACGAGGAACACATGCGCACTATCCTCAACCTGCTACGGGAGCACCAGCTGTTCGCCAAGGCTTTCAAGTGCTCGTTCGTGCAGCAAAGGATTGACTACTTGGGGCACGTCATCTCCAAGGACGGGGTCGCCACCGACGTGAGCAAGACCAGCGCCATGAGCGCCTGGCCCGTGCCCACGACGCCCACGGAACTCCGCGGCTTCCTCGGCCTCACGGGCTACTATCGCAAGTTTGTGCCACACTAAGGCATCATTGCGAAGCCGCTGACGTGCCTGTTGACGAAGAAAGGCTTCCTCTGGGATGAAAGGGCTCAGTCGGCGTTCGAGATGCTGAAGCAGGCCATGGTGAGCACGCCGATGCTCGCCCTTCCAGATTTCAAGCGCCCGTTCGCCATCGAGACCGACGCGTGCAACACCGGCGTGGGAGCGGTCCTGGTCCAGGACGGGCACCCCGTCGCGTACTTGAGCAAGGCATTGGGCATGCGCAACCAAAAGCTGTCGGCCTACGAGAAGGAGTTCCTGGCGGTGATGATGGCCATCGACAAGTGGTGGCCATACCTCCAGCATGCACCGTTCGAGATCGTCACCGACCACAAGAGCTTGTGTTCTTTGGGGGACCAGCAGCTCGTTACGGATCTCCAGCACAAGGCCATGTCCAAGATGGTGAGCTTACAGTTCACGTTCCGCTACAAGAAGGGCACGGACAATGGCTCGGCAGATGCGCTCTCCAGAGTGGGGCACCTGCTGTCCCTGGACGGGCTCTCGGTGTGCTAACCACAATGGCTCCAGAAGGTGGCCAATTCGTACAAGACAAACGCAGACGCACAAGAGCTCCTCGCCAAGATCGCGCTCTGTGACACCGACGACCAAGGCCACACCCTGCAGCAAGGCGTGATCAGACAGCATAGGCGGCTGTGGATCGGTGCCAACACCGCACTCCAGACCAAGCTCATCGCCGCGTTGCACCACAGCGTCATGGGGGGACACTCCGGCGCCACCGCCGCCTACCACCGAGTGCGAAAGCTCTTCGCCTGGACAGGCTTGAAGTGCGCTATCGAGGATTTCGTCAGTCAGTGCAGCATTTGCCAACACGCGAAGCACGAGCAAACACATCCAGCCGGCAAACTGCAACTGCTTCCAATCCCTCAAGAGCCATGGCAGGAGATCACGATGGATTTCGTCGAAGGGCTGCCCAAGTCCGACGGCTACGACGCGATCATGGTCGTCATCGATCGGCTCACCAAGTACGCCCACTTCGTTCCTCTCCGACACCCCTTCAACGCCGCTCAGGTCGCCCGAGCCTTCTGGGACAACGTCATCCGACTCCACAGCGTGCCGCACTCCATCGTCTTCGATCGTGACAAGGTGTTCACCAACGCCATGTGGCGGGAGATTCTCAATGCCACGGGCACCGAGCTCCTGTACTCCACGGTGTACCACCCCCAAACGGACGGCCAGACAGAGCGCGTCAACCAATGCTTGGAGATGTACCTCCGTTGCACCGTGCACGATACACCCAAGCAATGGCGCCGGTGGCTCTCGGCAGCGGAGTTCTGGTACAACTCCTCGCACCATGCTTCGCCCAATTGCTCCCCGTTCAAAGCCCTGTACGGCAGGGAGCCCAACCTCGGCGGCATGCCAGCGGTTAACACCAACCTACCCGCGGATGCGCCCCTCGACGAGATCGACTGGGCGACCCACACGGAGCTGCTACGCGCTCAGCTCGCGCGCGCCCAGGCGCGTTTCAAGAAACAGGCCGATCATCACCGCGCCGAGCTCGTGTTCGACGTGGGTGAGCAGGTCCTCCTCAAGCTTCAACCCTACGCTCAAACCTCCGTTGCCAACCGCCCTTGCCGCAAGCTGGCGTACAAGTTCTTCGGCCCCTTCACCGTGACGGAGCGCGTCGGCACCCTTGCGTATAGCTTGAACCTGCCGCCGGACAGCCGCATCCATCCCGTCTTCCACGTCTCACAGCTCAAGCCGTTCGTTCTAGACTACACGCCCGTCTTCACGGAGCTGCCCAAGATACCGGATCTCACCCGCCGCCGAGCGCGTTCCGGTGGCCATTCTGGACCATCGCATGATGAAGAAAGGGGACGCCCCAGTTTTCCAAGTTCAAGTGCAATGGAACTCCATGCCGCCGTCGACAGCAACCTGGGAAGACTACTCTGTGCTCCGGAAGCGCTACCCTGACGCGTCTCTTTGGACAGATGAAGAACAAGCTACTCGAGTGGGGGCAAATGTCACGCCTGCAGATCAACCTGCAGCGGACTGAAGAGTGCAAGTGCAGAGCCTGAACTTGCAACGACCAAGTCAGCGGGGAGGCTCGGCTGGGGCCCACCTGCCAGGGGTGTGCGTGTGTGCTACGCCAGCTATAGCTTACTTGTAACCGTGTGAGTGGACAGACGATGGCATTGAGAAAATAGATGAACTACTTCCCCCTTCCTCACGTCTCTCTCGCTCTCACCTACCCTGATCCTCTTCCTCTCCCCTGATCTCCTTCCCCCCTCTCGATCCCATCTCGATCGGGTCCCGCCGTCGAGCAGCCGCTCGGGCCGCGCTGACATGGAGCCCAGCGGCGTTCGGACTCGCGAACGGCGCCTCCAACGGCATTGCACCAGGCACCCTCCTTCCTGGAGGTTCTTCTGACGATGACGAGCGCAGCGGGAGCTCATCTCGCCGCCAATGATGCGGCCGACCGGCCGTGGGATAGGCTCGTGTATGAAAGGGATCGAAGCTGCTGGGATTTCCTATTCCTGGTCGCTCTCATTCAGTTGACCATGCTGTTCTTGCTATGGCTGCCAATCTGGCCCATTTGCATGCGTACCGGGCCACTAGCAGCCCTTGCTTAATCGCTACTAGAAAATTTCAGCTTTTTAGTAGATTTCAGATTAGTGTTCTAACAACACTTCTGAAGTGATTTTATTCCTGTTTTAGACTATTAAATTCAGTAAATCTATTTTAGTATTGTTTTTCTGTTGAATACCATATGTATTTCAGAATCTATATACGATGTAATATATTTCCATATTTGCCACATGTCGAGATTAATCTTACATTCTTAAGAAGTTGATCCCCACCACTATCAATTCTCTCAACATACACACTGTACACATCAGCTTCATGACACACATCAGCGTTCACATGAGTCTAATTTTTCATATGCATGATGCCATGTCATCCCACCGTTACCAGCGTACGGAGTGGACCGAGAGGACCCCATCTGATCGTTTTGGCTTGCTTTTTCCTGTGATTATTTTTTGCTGCTTCGGTTCTTAACCGCGCACCACTATGTAACGCGTGACCGCACGTTTCCTCATCCTTCAGTTTCTTTCCGGATCGATTCCCCATCAAAGCGCCGATCGGTCCGCTTCCTTCTCCACTTCTGTTTCTTCCCCACAGGACGAGGGTGTGTTTGGTTCACAACCTGGCTTCCATGCCCGAGAAAAATTGATGCCTGGACCCAGCCTGGGAACTAGCAATTTTCTGCCTGCTCAGGCATGGAGTGTTTGATTGCCTACCTGGCCTGAAGAAGGATTACAGTGAAAAAAGCGTTCGTTTCAGACCTGGCCCCACAAGAGAATCTCGCTAATAAAGAAAGATGGGTTGCCAGACAGCACCCAGGCGACCTGTTCGTAGCGCCTGGGCGAGGCTTATCAAGGTGCCTGGGTCAGCGGCCAGGCTAAGCAAAGTTTTGAGGTCGCCAGGCCAGGCGAGCTTCTACTGCTGTGGATTTGAACCAAACACTCTTCAGGCAATTTTCAGGCAGACTCCAGGCCAGGCACGAAGCGATGAGGACGTCAACCAAACACGCCCTAAATCTTTCTCCAACCCTCGCGGTGTGGCGGCTGGACGACAATCGCCGTGTGAAGGCGCTCCTCATGCTCGGACCACCAGTTCGCTTACCTCGCATCTGCTGATCTCCTCCCCTTCGACGCCTCTCTGGGCGATGGGACGTGGCCGAGCCAGCGCAGCCAAATCAACCTGTACGCACGCCATCGCTCTGCTCCGGGCTCTCCTCATGCCGGCGGCCTCTGAGGCGCAGGAAGCGGCCATACCCGCCGCTGTCCCCGATCTGGACAAGGAGTTCGGGTTCCAGCTGGAGGAGCTCAGGAAGGAGAAGCTCACAGGACGATGGGCGTCACGAGTGTCCCGTGTTCCTCTGCTAGAAGAGCTCTGAGGAGTGGCCGTCCCATGTTGAGGTCGACCGCCTCCCTCTCCTCATGGCTCTCGACATCAAGTCCCGGAAGCCCAAACCGAAGAAAAGGTTGAGCATCTCCTTCCTCTCCCTTCCTCTCGGCAGGAGCGCAGTTGACGGAGCAGTACTCGAGGCAACCCCATGTCTTCCGAATTGAGTAGCAGCCCTAGCGAGTCCTGTGTACTTCCATTCGTATGTTCCTCTTATGTGTTTAAATTCTTCATTTTCTTCCTTCTCCAGTAGTCAGCCGCATGTACAACTCCTGATTGACGATATTGCTTACATCGTCGATGTATATTCAGTGTGTGCCATGTGGTAGATGTATGTTGAAGGCATGCCCAGTTGAACCGTCTATCATGCCATTTTCTTTTCAACACCAGCCTGTATGTTGATTCTCGGGCTCTCAAAAAGATATTGGGTTCTTTGAGCTACATATCCGTGCCTGAAGCCCTCGACCCAATTGACAGTTGTATGATAATTCTTCATATTTAACCACTTTTCTGTGGATTAGATTAACTAAATTGGTTTCCATCATTTTGATTTGTATATGTTTACATAACTGTAGAATTAGCAATTTTGTTTCGGGATTAAACAATTGGTCCAGTTCTATGTGGTTCACTGTGATTGTCCCTTTGGTTTCTTCTGCACTATTGACTATTGTTCCTGTTAGATGTTAATGTAGTTTTTGTTTTTGTTTAATTACATACATGGCCATTCCAATAAACTTTAATTGTTCAGGTTTGGAATTTTCTTGATTGATGCAACTCCTTTTTTATTTTAGCTTTTGTGCTTTCACATTTGTTGCAAATATGGTGGGTTGTCGAATATTTCTTTAGGTATATACGTGTTGCAAGATTTCATTTGAGTTTGAGTATAGTAATTTCTCGGTGTCGTCACTGGTTCAAATAGTAAAAACTGTGCACCTGCGACACCACATTTCTTTATAACATTGTCTATTCATGAAGTCTCTTTATACCTATAAACAGGGAATATTCTCAAAGCTGCACAAGACCGTATAATCGCTAAAGTAAAGTAGTAAATATTTCACAAAATTACCTTCAGGTTAATCCCTTGATGGGCGTGAGCAGACATTGTATCACCACACAGCCAACAATTTTTCCTTAATGTGCATCTCTTAGTGAGTTGATTGGCATATGCCAATGTCCCGCGGCAACGACGCGGGGAATCATCTAGTTACATCTATTTACAATTGAGATTTTCAATTTCTTGCAAATATGGATGCAAAATTTACAGTGATTTCTCCGAATAGATGTTTTGGGATCCCGAGGGACTGTGTAGATTTATCCCTCACTATATTTTGTCATTTTTGACATTATGCTTGCTTTACAAAGTGCTCTCCCACACATTTTACTAAGTCATGACACAAGGCATTAGGAGTGAGTATCTACTGATTTCATCAGATTATACTCCCTAGTGCTACGAGATCTACTCCATTTTGGAGATTATCTTCACGGTGTCATACTTAGCAATTTGAGATTCACAGTCATAATTTCAAGCTAACTTCTTGAAATGTCATTAATTTTGCAAAGTTCATTACAACATCAATCATGATGGTCTTTAATTTACTAACCGTAAGTTAATTATCTCTGGTAACCGGTGGCTAGAGAATTTGAGGCATTTGCCCTCAGTTGCCACCAATGCCCTACCCCGGTCATGGACATCATGATCACTCTTGTGTCCAATGGGATGGCCCGAGCAATCCCTAGGACACAAAGGACCTCAAGGGAAAATGTTTGAATCCAACTTCAACCTTCAACCCGACATCACCAGTGGTGACGGGACCCTGTGTGCACGGAGAACGTGATGGTTGAATATGCCTCAATCGACATGTTTGAAGACTTGGTCTAGTCTCTCAATATCCTGAGTGGTCAATATAATTTATGTCCATTTCTAATGTTCTAATAAGAACATGAGTATTGTTGTCATCATATATTGTATCAACACTTTGGTACAATACATTTGTATGTATTCTATATATTTGACAGTGATTTTCATATTGAGAATCTTCAAATCTATATAGGGATTTCTACGGGAGTCAATCTGATGAAAGATGTTAGGGCATATTTCTCCCTTAGTGGTTTTGGTGATTGATGACAGTGCGTTTGCAGACTAATCGTGTGCATTGAACATTTAAGACAATCTATCATATGGCACAAGACGATTCGTGCCCCTCGGAGCCATTGCGAAGACGGTGTTTTTCTTGCATTTCATTTTCGGTGGATTTGAGTCATAGGATCACCGTACTATTAAGAGGGGGTCCGCTTCGGAAAGGTTTGGGTGCAATCAACACGTACACAGTTTCTTTGCACCCCCTTTCTTTCCCGGCTTCGGAGCTTGTCCTCCCTTGTGCTTGAGATTTCCTGAGGCACATAAGCGGTAGTACCGCTCAGCAGCATGGTAGTACCGCTCCAACGGTATTGCCGCTGTTTAGTACTACTGTGACTTCTGCTTGGTTTCCAGTGTTCTGTAAATGGGTGGTAGTAGGGCGGTAGTTTCAGCGCGGTAGTACTGCTCCGGCGGTACTGCAACCCTGACTACCACCCTACTACCGCAGATCTACTTGGCATCTAATAGCTAAGCGGAAGTACCACTTGTGCGGAGCGGTAGTACCGCCCCGGCGGAACTACCGCTGTTCCACTACCGTAGTGAGTACCGCTTATATTTTGCTCTCTGGATAGCTCTGTCCCTCGAGCGGAAGTTGAGCGGCAGTACCGCCCTGTGCGGCACTACCGCCCTGCCTTTATCTACTACCGCAGTTTCACCTGCACTATCAGCACCAAGCGGTAGTACCACTGGTGGGAGCGGTAGTACCGCTCCGGCGGCACTACCGCCTCTCTGACCCGCTCAGTTGTACGTGTAGCCTGAAACTTCCATTGCAGCGGAAGTACCACTCGCCTAAGCGGCACTACTGCTTATGCACGGGCTGGGAGTGCATAACGGTTGGAATCTTCCCCCCACTATAAAAGGGAGTCATCTTCTCCAAGTTGACTTACCTCTTCCTCCCCCAAGCTTCATTGTTGCTCACAAGCTCATTTTCACCCGATCTCTCTCCCTAGCCAATCAAACTTGTTGATTTCCTAGGGATTAGTTGAGAAGGCCTACATCTACACTTCCACCAAGAGAAATTTGATTCCCCCACTAATTCCTTGCGGATCTTGTTACTCTTGGGTGTTTGAGCACCCTAGACGGTTGAGGTCACCTCAAAGCTACATTCCATTATGGTGAAGCTTCGTGGTGGTGTTGGGAGCCTCCAGTTCGGTTGTCGAGATAGCCCCAACCTTGTTTCTAAAGGTCCGGTTGCCGCCTTCAAGGGCACCACTAGTGGAATCATGGCATCTTGCATTGTGCGAGGGCGTGAGGAGAATACGGTGGCCCTAATGGCTTCTTGGCGAGCATTGTGCCTCCACACCGCTCCAACGGAGACGTACTTCCTCTCAAAGGGAAGGAACTTCGGTAACACATCCTCGTCTCCACCGGCTCCACTTGTGGTTACTTCTTACCTTTACTTTGTGCAAGCTATATTTGTGTTGTATCCTTTGCTTGCTTGCTTGCTTGTGTTGTTGTTGTTGCTAGCATCATATAGGTTGCCCACCTAGTTGCACATCTAGACAACCTATTTGTTGCTAAACCTAATTTGTTAAGAAAAGCTAAAAATTGGTAGTTGCCTATTCACCCCCCTCTAGTCAACCATATCAATCCTTTCAATTGGTATCAGAGCCTCGTCTCTTTATTAAGGGTTTCACCACCCGAAGAGTATATATGGTTGACGACGGGGATAGGGATGAGGAAGTACCCGAGGCCGTGGAGTTGAACTCGGTCACCCGAGAAGACTTAAATGAAGCTATGGCTTCACTTAAGACGTCTATGACAGCCGAGGTCAAGTCCATGCTTAAATAATTACTTAAGGGGTTGAAATCCAATACAAATATGTTACAAGTGGTTAATCCCACCGCATCAGAGTCTGAGGCCAAGTGAGTGGGAGCGCTATAGCATTTCTAATATTATATGTGGATGACATATTGTTGATTGGAAATGATATAGAATTTCTGGAAAACATAAAAGGATATTTAAACAAGAGTTTTTCAATGAAAGACCTCGGTGAAGCTGCTTACATATTGGGCATAAAAATCTATAGAGATAGATCAAGACGCTTAATAGGACTTTCACATAGGACATACCTTGACAAAGTTTTGAAGAAGTTCAAAATGGATCAGTCAAAGAAAGAGTTCTTGCCTGTATTGCAAGGTGTGAAGTCGAGTAAGACTCAAAGCCCGACCATGGCAGAAGAAAGAGAAAGGATGAAAGTCATTCCCTATGCCTCAGCCATAGGCTCTATAATGTATGCCATGCTGTGTACCAGACCTGATGTGTGCCTTGCCATAAGTCTGGCAGGGAGGTACCAAAGTGATCCAGGAGTTGATCACTGGACATCGGTCAAGAACATCCTGAAGTACCTGAAAAGGACTAAGGACATGTTTCTCGTTTATGGAGGTGACGAAGAGCTCGTCGTAAAGGGTTACGTCGATGCTAGCTTTGACACAGATCCGCATGACCCTAAGTCTCAAACCGGATACGTATTTATATTGAATGGTGGAGCTGTCAGTTGGTGCAGTTCTAAGTAGAGCGTTGTGGCGGGATCTACATGTGAAGCGGAGTATATATCTGCTTCGGAAGCAGTGCAAGAGGGAGTCTGGATGAAGGAGTTCATATCCGATCTGGGTGTAATACCTAGTGCATCGGATCCAATGACTATCTTTTGTGACAACACTGGAGCTATTGCCATTGCCAAGGAGCCCAGGTTTCACAAGAGAACCAAGCACATCAAGCGCCGCTTCAACTCCATTCGTAATTATGTTAAGGATGGAGACATAGAACTTTGCAGAGTACATACGGATCTGAATGTGGCAGACCTGTTGACTAAACCTCTTCCACGGGTAAAACATGATCAACACCAAGACTCCATGGGTGTTAGATTCATTACTATGTAAACTAGATTATTGACTCTAGTGCAAGTGGGAGACTGTTGGAAATATGCCCTAGTGGCAATAATAAATTGGTTATTATCATACTTCCTTGTTCATGATAAAGGTTTATTATTCATGCTAGAATTGTATTGGCCGGAAACTTAAATACATGTGTGAATACATAATCAAATACTATGTCCCTAGTGAGCCTCTACTAGACTAGCTTATTGATCAAAGATGGTTAATGTTTCCTAACCATAGACATGAGTTGTCATTTGATAATGGGATCACATCATTAGGAGAATGATGTGATGGACAAGACGCAACCATAAGCTTAGCATTCGATCGTATCACTTAAGTTTATTGCTATAGCTTTCTTCATGTCAAGTATCTATTCCTAAGACCATGAGATCATGAAGCTCCTGGATACCCGAGGAATACCTAGTGTGCTATCAAACGTCACTTCGTAACTGGGTGATCATAAAGATGCTCTATAGGTATCTCCGAAGGTGTCTGCTAGGTTGGCATGGATCGAGACTAGGATTTGTCACTCCGTGTGACAAAGAGATATCTCTGGGCCATCTCGGTAATACAACATCGTAAAGAGTTTAGAAGCAATGTGGCTAATGAGTTACTCATGAGATCTTGTATTAAGGAACGAGTAAAGAGACTTGTCGGTAACGAGATTGAACTAGGTATGGAGATACCGACGATCGAATCTCGGGCAAGTAACATATCGTCAGACAAAGGGAACTGCATACGGGATTAACCGAATCCTTAACATCGTGGTTCAACCAATAAAAGATCTTCGTGGAATATGTAGGAACCAATATGGGCATCCAAGTTCCGCTATCGGTTATCGACCGGAGAGGTGTCTCGGTCATGTCTACATGATTCTCGAACCCGTAGGGTCCGCACGCTTAACATTCGGTGACGCTAGAGTAATATTGGGATATGCATGTTGGTAACCGAATGTTGTTCGGAGTCCCAGATGGGATCCGGGACACCACGAGGAGCTCCGGAATGGTCCGGAGGTAAAGATTTATATATGGAAAGTTGTTTTCAGGGTTCCGGAAAAAGTTACAGTTTTTTCGGTATTGTACATGGAAGCTTCCAAAAGGTTCCGAAAACTTCCGGAGGAGCCCGTAAGTCCACCAAGGGTTCCACCACATCCCAAGGGCCAGCATGGGCTGAGGGGAGGCGCCCTGACCTTATTGGGCCAGGCGCACAAGTCCCTCAAGGCCCATGTGGCCATACATAGGTGGAAAGTCGACCTATGTATGGAAAAGGAGGGAATTGGACTAGGAGTCCAACTCGTCCTCCTTGGTGCGGCCCTAGGGCTTGGAGGGCTAGCCACCACGCCCCTCCACCTATATATAGTGGGAGGTGGCGCCCCAAGAGGACACACAAGCCCTTGGCCCCCCTCTCTCTCCCGTTACTTCGTAACTCCTCCGTCTTAGTTGTTTCGGTAACGCTCGGCGTAGCCCTGACAAAATCACTCCACCGTCATCACCACCACGCCGTTGTGCTAGTTGTGATCCCATCAACTTCCCTACCTTCTCTTGCTGGATCAAGGAGGAGGAGACATCATCGAGCCGCACGTGTGCTAAACTCGGAGGTGTCGTCCGTTCGGCAGTAGATCAGTTGGATCGTGATCGGATCGCGAAAAGTACGACTACATCAACCGCGTTATATACGCTTCCGCTTAACGGTCTATGAGGGTACGTAGACACACTCTCCCCTCTCATTTCTATGCTTCTCCTAGATAGATCTTGGGTGTTCATAGGATTTTTTTTTGATTTTCATGCAACGTTCCCCAACAGTGGCATCATGAGCTAGGTCTATGCGTAGATGTATATGCACGAGTAGAACATAAAGAGTTGTGGGCGTTGATGCTCAAATTGCTTACCTCTTGATACGTCTCCAACGTATATATAATTTATGAAGTATTCATGCCATGTTTACAACAATTTTATATGGTTTTGGTATGATTTGATTAGAACTAACCAGACTGACGCTGTTTTCAGCAGAACTACCCTGGTGTCGTTTTTTGTGCAGAAATAAAAGTTCTCGGAATGGGCTGAAAATTTACGGTGATTTTTATGGACCAAAAGAGACCCCAGAAGCACAAGAGCTGGGCCAGGAAGTGGACGAGGAGGCCACAAGCCCTCTAGGCGCGCCCTACTCCCCAGGAAGGGTGCTCCGGGCTTGTGGGCCCCTCGGGCACCCCCTTGACGTGAGACCAATGCAAAAAATTCTTATAAATACCCAAACCTCCGAAAGGAACCCTAGATCGAAATTTCCGCCACCGCAAGCCGCTGTAGCCACGAAAAATCAATCTAGGCCCTCTCCGGCACCCTGCCGGAGGGGGCCATGATCACCGGAGGCCATGGAGGAGGAAGCTGGTGGGGGCCATCATCACCATGTAGGCCATGGACCAGAGGGAGAACCTCTCCCCATCTAGGGGGGAGGCAATGGAGGAGGAAGCACAAGGGGGAGACTCTCTCCCCTCTCTCTCTGTGGCGCCGGAGTGCCGCCGGGGGAACCATCGCCGCGGTGATCGTCTTCATCAACATCACCTTCTTCATCACCTTCCTCATCTCTTTTAAGCGGTCCACTCTCCCGCACCCCGCTGTAATCCCCTACTTGAACATGGTGCTTTATGCCACATATTATGATCCAATGATGTGTTGCCATCCTATGATGTTTTGAGTAGATTTCTTTTGTCTTTTGGGTTGATTGATGATCTAGATTGGTTTGAGTTGTATGTTTTATTTTGGTGCTGTCCTATGGTGCCCTCTGTGCCGCGCACATGTGAGGGATTCCCGCTGCAGGGTTTGCAATATGTTCAGGATTCGCTTATAGTGGGTTGCTAGAGTGACAGAAGCTTAAACCCGAGTAAGGGGGTTGTTTGCGTATGGGAGTAAGGAGGACTTGATACTTTAATGCTATGGTTGGGTTTTACCTTAATGATCTTTAGTAGTTGCAGATGCTTGCTAGAGTTCCAATCATAAGTGCATATGTATAAAATTGCAATAATGATTACCGATCTTGTTAACAATTGCCTAGGACAATTCCGCACACCGACCCATCATTATTCCACACTCGCTATTTGTAATATATTATAATATATTCTAACTTTATGTTAACAGCACCTATTTTTATATTTTAGCTCTCCGATATCATGCAAAGCTATCCTCTTCATACCCACAACGTAGTGTCATTTCTCGTTTCTAGATGGAAGCAAATGTTCGGTGTACGTAGAGTCGTATCAGTGGCAGATATGAGTTGAGAGAATATTGTTCTTACCTTTAGCTCCTTGTGGGTTCGACACTCCATACTTATCACTTCCACCTTTGGAAATTGCTACGATGATTCCTTGCACTTGGGGATTATCATGCACTTTTCTGGCGCCGTTGCCGGGGAGCAATAGCGTGGGTTTGATATTCTCGTGTGTGCTTTTTTGCTTTCTTCACTAAGTAGATTTTGTTTTCTCTTTTTTTTTGTTTTCTTTAGTTGTGGGTGAAACAAACAATTTTTTTTTAAAGAATGCAAAATACAAAAAAAAAATTACTTGCCCCTTATGCCTAAAAACTTTTTCAAAAAAGAGAAGTGATTGGAAGGTTATGCATTGGAGAAGTGAGGTTCGACCTTGAACACTTGTGTTCATGCTCATGGAAACAATGTAGAATTTTTCATGGAAGTTTCTCAAAAATAATTATCCCCTTGTATATATACATTGTATTATAAAAATAATATGCCAAGATTTGGCTTTAGGATGATTAGATTGCTTGTTTGCTATGTGCGGTGCAAAAACAGAAACTTTGGCTGTAGTGTGTGAATTTACATTTTTTACTGGAACGTAAAAAGTTTCTGAAATTTTTACACAGTACTTCTATGCAAATTTTTTATTTTGTCCTATTTTTTCAGAATTTTTTGAGTTACATAAGTATACAAAATTTCCATATTGCTACAGCCTGTCCTGTTTTTGACAGATTCTGTTTTCTATGTGTTGTTCACTTATTTTGATGAATCTATGGGTTGTATCGGGAGTATGAACCATGGTAAAGTTGGAATACAGTATATATAATGCTAATATGAAATTGGAATGAGTTTACAACAGTACCTAAAGGTAGTGATTTGCTTTATTATACTAACGAATCTCACGAGGGTTTTGGTAAGTTTTGTGTGGATGAAGTGTTCGAAGATCGAGGAGTTATCGATATAGGAAGAATAAAGAAAGGCAAGAGTTCAAGCTTGGGGATGCACAAGTCACCCCAAGTAAATGTTTCAAGGATACTCAAGCATCTAAGCTTGGGGATGCCCCGGTTGGCATCCCATCTTTCTTCTTCAACAATTATTGGTATACCTCGGTTTTTGTTTTGTTCACATGATATGCGTCTTTTGTGTTTGTTTTTTTACTTTATGCACCATGCTAGTATGATATAGTGCTTAATTGATTTATAGAATGCTTCATGCGCTTCACTTAAATCTTTTGAGTATGGCTTTATAGAATGCTCTTTGTGCTTCACTTAAATCTTTTGAGTATGGCTTTATAGAATGCTTCGTGTGCTTCACTTATATATTTTGAGTTTGGATATTGGTCAATCTATATTAATTGTTGAATGCTCTATGAACTTCACTTATATATTTTAGAGTATGAATAAAATTATCATCGGAATTGGGCTTGGAAGAGTATCATTAAAATATCATGCCTAGCTAAAAAGGCATTAAAGAAAAGCGATTGTTGGGAGACAACCCAATATTTACCCCTACTGTTTTTCTGCATTGTCATGATTATGCTACTGTAGTAATCATGTTTTATAGCTTTTGTTTCAATAAAGTGCCAAGTAATACCTTTGGGATGATCTATGGTGGTAGTTAATTTGATCTTGCTGAAAAACAGAAACTTTTGCGCTCATTGACAGAATTTAAAAAAATAACAGAAGCGTGCTTTTGATCTGAATTTTTTACAAAAGATTGATATACAAATTTCCTACGTTGTCCTAATTTTTCAGAATTGTTGGAGTAGCATAAGTATGGTTGTTGTTCAGATAATTATAGACTGTTCTGTTTCTGACAGATTCTGTTTTCAATGCATAGTTTGCTTGTTTTCTAGTTTCTATGGCTTATATTGCACAATATAAATTGTAGAAATGATATGATACAGTAGGCATTGTGTGAAAACAATTATGAATCTTATCTTGACAGTACCAAAGTGAATGATTTGTCTTTATCATACTAACCCATCTCACGAAGTTTCGCTAAGTTTTGTGTGATTGAAGTTTTCAAGTTGAGTGAGATGTCGATATGAGGAGAATAAGGAGTGGAAAAACCCTAAGCTTGGGGATGCCCAAGGCACACCAAGGTAATATTCAAGGAAGACTCAAGCTCCTAAGCTTGGGGATGCCCCGGAAGGCATCCCCTCTTTCGTCTTCAAAACTATCGCTATACCTTACTCGGAGCTATATTTTTATTCGTCACATGATATGTGTTTTGCTTGGAGCGTATTTTCATTTTACTAGCTGTTTGAATAAAATCATCGGATCTGAAATCTTGAATTAGAGAGAGTCCACACATGGCTATTTAATTACTTGACTATGCATTGATCTTCACTTATATCTTTTTGGAGTAGTTTTGTCATTTAGTCTCGTGCTTCACTTATATCCTATGAGTAAATAGTTGAATGAATTGAATATCATAAATCTGAAATTATATATGTTTTATATGCTTATCCCATGGGGAGTAATGACTTCACATATAAGAAGTATAGGTGGTAAAATTTATTGAAAGTTAGCAAACACCGCATTGGTCACTTGAACAATTCATGAAAGAATATTGAAGGAAGAGAGATTTCACATATAAATATACTATCTTGGACATCTTATATGATTGTGAGCCCCATTAATTATTTTAAAACTTGAGCAAATTATTTGAAGTTGGACAAGGAAGACAACGTAATGTGTTATGTTTGGGTATATTTGTATAGAAATTATATTGTTATGGATCCTCCAACATGTGGTGCTTCCTTAGGATCTTTTGCTAGCCAAAATTTTGTACTAAGTAGAGATACTACTTGTGCATCCAAAACCCTTAAACCCAGTTTCTTGCCATAAGCGTCCATCATATCTACCTATGGATTGAATAAGATCCTTCAAGTAAGTTGTCATCGGTGCAAAAAGCAATAAAAATTGCTCCTAAATATGTATGATCTTTTATTGTAAGGGAAAATAAGCGTTGTACGAACTTGTAATGGTAAAGAAATAAAAGCGACGAACTGCAGAATAAAGGTTGCTATCACAAAGGGCAATACAATGTGACGTTCCTTTGCATTAAGGGTTTGCACATCCAAAAATAAAAAGCGCATGACAACCTCTGCTTCCCTCTACGAAGGGCCTATCTTTTACTTTCATGTATTTACTTTTATGCAAGAGTCAATAGTATTCCTTCTTATTTCAACCTCAATTATTCTTTAGTTGGCAAGCATCATGTGGTGGGGAAAGATCCAAGCATATATGGCCATTCAAATATATTTGATCATGAATTATTATTGTTGACAATTATCTATATGATAAATAAATTGGGAGGCGAAACATTAAGCCCCTATCTTTCTCTGTGTTTGACGGATGCCATTTGTTCCAAAAATATGCTTTGAGTGTTAGCAATCATGGAAGACTATATGATAGTTGAGTATGTGAAATTTGCTAAATCAAAGCTCTTACATAGACCCTTCCTGAAAATAGGACGAATTGCAATTGTTTGGTGACTGAAAACATAGTTTGTTAGTTTTCAAGAAACTTTATGGTCTATGCTTTAACATGTGAATAGCTTGTTACTTGATCATGAGAAGTTTTATGAGATGAGCTACTGTTTATGATATAGAATGATGCTAGAAAAAGTGATTGAAATTATCATTGATCAAACTTATGCACTATGCTAGCATTCACACTTCATAAATTATTTCTTTTATCATTTACCTACTCGAGGACGAGTAGGAATTAAGCTTGGGGATGCTGATACGTCTCCAATGTATATATAATTTATGAAGTATTCATGCCATGTTTACAACAATTTTATATGGTTTTGGTATGATTTGATTAGAACTAACTCGGACTGACACTGTTTTCAGCAGAACTACCGTGGTGTCGTTTTTTTTGCAGAAATAAAAGTTCTCGGAATGGGCTGAAAATTTATGGTGATTTTTTATGGACCAAAAGAGACCCCTGAAGCACAAGAGCTGGGCCAGGAAGTGGACGAGGAGGCCACAAGACCTCTAGGCGCGCCCTACCCCCCAGGGAGGGTGCTCCGGGCTTGTGGGCCCCTCGGGCACCCCGTTGACTTGAGACCGACGCCAAAAATTCTTATAAATACCCAAACCTCCAAAAAGAACCCTAGATCGAAAGTTCCACCGCCGCAAGCCTCTATAGTCACAAAAAATCAATCTAGGCCCTCTCCGGCACCCTGCTGGAGGGGGCCATCATCACCGGAGGCCATGGAGGAGGAAGCCGGAGGGGGCCATCATCACCATGGAGGCCAAGGACCAGAGGGAGAGTGTGACACCCCCGATTCGATCGTACACTAATCATACACGCAAATGTGTACGGTCAAGATCAGGGACTCATGGGAAGATATCACAACACAACTCTAGACACAAAAAAAATAATACAAGCTTTATATTACAAGCCAGGGGCCTCGAGGGCTCGAATACATAGCTCGATACACAAGAGTCAGCGGAAGCAGCAATATCTGAGTACAGACATAAGTTAAACAAGACTGCCTTAAGAAGGCTAGCACAAAAGCAACAACGATCGAAGAGGCAAGGCCTCCTGCCTGGGACCTCCTAACTACTCCTGGTCGTCGGCGGTCTCCATGTAGTAGTAGGCACCCTTGGGGTAGTAGTAGTAGTCGTCGGGGGTGGCATCTGGCTCCTGGGATCCACCAACTGGTTGCAACATCTGGAAAGAAGAAAGAACAAGGAAAAGGGGTAGCAAAGCAACCGTGAGTACTCATCCAAAGTACTCGCATGCATCAGATCTATACTAAGTATGCATTGATATCAAATGGAAGGGTTGTATCTGTGGACTGAACTGCAGAATGCAAGAAGAGAGGGGAAAGCCTAGCCTATCGAAGACTAGCATCTTCAAGCAGCTCCAAGCATCTTGCAGCATGTAGAAGAGTAAAGAATAGCATTTTAATATTAAACAAGCATGTTGTAACATTAATGCCCAGAGATCCTTCCTCGACTCCCTGCGAGAAAGCAATTCCGGAGCCAACATATCCATCACATGTCTGAAGTAACCAGTTCTAGTTGTAATAGATCAGGATACAAGCCTGAACGTCCATTACTGTGGACACGGTATTCGAATAGATAACTTCCCTGCAGGGGTGCACCACATTACCCAAATCATTAGTGCGTTGGGAGCTCACGAAGACGAGCAGAGACTCACGATCGATGTGACCCCGTCGCCCCATCTCGTGGACTTACGGCAAGGGCCCAGAATGCCCGTCCGTGCCATGTAATTATCTCGCGGGTGCTCTCCGGGCCCGCCCGACTTTCACATCAACTCGCGGGCACCCCTCAGGGCCGACCCGACTTCAACAAAGGTCTCAAGTAAAGTCCAGGTAACCGTGTGTCCAAAACATCAAGGGGAAAAACCCGAGGAATCCCCCTCGAGGATTCCACTCGATGTAATCATCAAGCTGAACTTAGGAGGAATCACCCTCGAGGTTCACACTTGAGGTGTTGCACGACAGAGTCGTATCGGGAGTGGTGAAAGAGGAATCACCCTCGATGACCACGACCGAATAGCTACACTACAGAGTCATCATCAGGAGTGCATTACGAGGTATCACCCTCGGCACTCGATAATAGCGTTGCAGAGTCGAGCAACAAAAGGGGCATGACGTGATGTGAGGTGTCGGGCTCTGGTCGTCGATCACGTTGATCGAGTCATCGTTGATGAAGCAGGGGTAACAAGGACAAGGTGGGGGTCACTGATGGATCACTAACCAACCTATACTAAGCAGTTTAGGATAAGCAGGTAAGGTACAATGAGCAGGTTACAAAAGCAGGTTATGCATCAGAATAGGAGCAAACATTAACAGTAGCAAAATCTAATGCAGGCAAGAGAGAGAATGGAATGGGTGATATTGGGATGATCAAAAGGGGGGGCTTGCCTGGAAGCTCCGCTGAAAGGGAAGAAGGGTCGTCATCGATGTAGTCGATCACAGTGGCATCAGCAGCGGTCTCGGGGTCTACCGGAGAAGAAGAGGGGGAAGAAACAGTAAATACAAAGCACACAGATGCATGACATGACAACAGGCAAAGCTAGGGTGTTCTGACGCGGTGCTACATGATATAGGTGAAGGGGGAAAACATTCGGGAAAGCTTTCCCGAAGTTTGGCATTTTCGGACAGATGAAACGGAGGGGCACGGTTGCATGTTCGCTATGCTAAGGACATGTGGCAAACGAACAGACTACGTATTCGGGTTCGTCTCGCTTTTCTGAGCAACTTTCATGTACAAAGCATTTTCATCTGAGGTACAGATTATTTTATATTAATTTTCCAAAGTTTTAAACATTTTCTGAATTTATTATCATCTAAATTAATTCAGAAAAGGAATTAATGCGACAGCATGAGGTCAGGGTGATGTCAGCAGTCAACAGGACGTTGACTGGTCAAAACTAACATCAGGGACCCACCTGCCATAGACAGGGGGTTTAAACAGAGTCAATACTAATCTAAATCTAGTTTATTAAACTACTGGGCCCACCTGTCAGTGTCAGGTTAGTTAACATATTAAGTTTATTTTTACCGCTAGTTTAATTAAGCGCGTGGGGGCCCACTGGCAGTGACCCTAGGCCAAGCCACGCCAGCGGGCGCCGGAGAGAGCTCCGACGACCAACTCCGCGGCGATGTCTCGCCGGAGCTGGCCAAAATCGCGCTACCGGGGGGGGGGGGGGGGGGGGGGGTCTCTGGACCTGTGGCTTGTCCCATTCGAACGTTGGGACCAAACCGCGTCGATCTACGGTGGCGGCGCGAGCTAGGGTGGCCGAAGTTGGCCGCTGCAACGACGGCAGGCGATGGCGGCGCTCGGGCGAGGTGGTGAATGGCGAAGCAGGGCACGACAAAGCAAACGGACGGCGGCGTTGGGTTCCTACGCGTTCACCGAGCATGAGTGCGAGCTCAGAAGTGAGCTGCGGGTGCGCTGGCTGTGGCAGTGCCATCGCCGGCGGCAATGAGCTTCGGCTCCTACGTCGTCAGAGGCTACGGGCACGAAAGCGAGCGGGACAGAGAGGGGTTTCGTGCGGGAGCTCACAGCGGAGACGAAGAGCAGTTCAACGTGCTCGGGGACGGCTCGACGTTGCCGGAATCGACGACGATGATCGTCGGGGCCGAGGAAGAAGAAGAAGACGGGGGCGGCGATGCAGTGGATCCCGCCCCCAACGGATTGCTGTAGATGATGTAGTCGACGACGGCAGTGCTTGGGAACGCGCTGGCGAGGTGCGGCGTGGACGGTGGCCACGTCGACGGTGATCGGTGGAGATGAGCTCACGCGGACGAGCTCGAGATCGAGCGAGAGGAGATGGGAGAAGTGGATCTAGATCTGGGGGGGGGGGGTAGTGGGCGGCTAGGGTTCCAGGGGGAGAGAGTGAACTTGCGGGCGCGACATCTTATCCACTCGCCGTCGCCGGCGAGCTGGTCCGGCGGGGCGCCCTCCTGTAGCGACCCCAGTCGAGGGAACAGGAAAACGACCGGGGAGAGGTATGGGGTCGGCTGGGCCGGCCCAAGGGGGTTAGGCCAAGGAAGGCAGGGGCCTTTTCTATTTTTTTAAACTTTTCTGTTTTCTTTTCTTTTTGAAACAAAACTAGTTTTATAAAATAAAAGTGTTGCACCTAAAATAGTATTATAATTTAGGCTACTGCCAAAATTAGTTTGGCTCCAAAATAAGATAGTTCAGTAATTTTTATAATTTTAAAAGCAATTAAATTATTGTTTAGCCCAGTGTTTTAATTACTTCAGGGCATTTAAACACTTTGGAAAAATGTTGGTTCACCACCAATATTAACAAATGAAAATTTGCCTCCTGATGAACATTTTAGTTTGCATGTTTGAGAAATTTAATTTTGGACTTTTAATTTGAATTGTGATTTGAATCAACGTGGGACTTACAACAGTAAAAGTGATTACCTGGCATCATTAGCAGGGGATTACTGTAGCTTGATTATCCGGGCGCCACAGAGAGTCTCTCCCCACCTAGGGGGGGAGGCCATGGAGGAGGAAGCAAAAGGGAGAGAGTGCTCCCCCTCTCTCTCGGTGGCGCCGGAGTGCCGCCGGGGGAACCATCTCCGCGGTGATCATCTTCATCAACATCACCATCTTCATCACCTTCCACATCTCTTTTAAGCGGTCCACTCTCCCGCACTCCGCTGTAATCCCCTACTTGAACATGGTGCTTTATGCCACATATTATGATCCAATGATGTGTTGCCATCCTATGATGTTTTGAGTAGATTTCTTTTGTCTTTTGGGTTGATTGATGATCTAGATTGGTTTGAGTTGTATGTTTTATTTTGGTGCTGTCCTTTGGTGCCCTCCGTGCCTCGCACATGTGAGGGATTCCCGCTGTAGGGTTTGCAATATGTTCATGATTCGCTTATAGTGGGTTGCTAGAGTGACAGAAGCTTAAACCCGAGTAAGGGGGTTGTTTGCGTATGGGAGTAAAGAGGACTTGATACTTTAATGCTATGGTTGTTTCGTTAGCGCTCGGCGTAGCCCTGACAAAATCACTCCACCGTCATCACCACCACGCCGTCGTGCTGGTTGTGATCACATCAACTTCCCTGCCTTCTCTTGCTGGATCAAGGAGGAGGAGACATCATCGAGCCGCACGTGTGCTAAACTCGGAGGTGTCGTCCGTTCGGCAGTAGATCAGTTGGATCGTGATCGGATCGCGAAAAGTATGACTACATCAACCGCGTTATATATGCTTCCGCTTAACGGTCTATCAGGGTATGTAGACACACTCTCCCCTCTCATTTCTATGCTTCTCCTAGATAGATCTTGGGTGTTCATAGGATTTTTTTTGATTTTCATGCAACGTTCCCCAACAGTGGCATCATGAGCTAGGTCTATGCGTAGATGTATATGCACGAGTAGAACATAAAGAGTTGTGGGCGTTGATGCTCAAATTGCTTACCTCTTGATACGTCTCCAACGTATATATAATTTATGAAGTATTCATGCCATGTTTACAACAATTTTATATGGTTTTGGTATGATTTGATTAGAACTAACCAGACTGACGCTGTTTTCAGCAGAACTATCATGGTGTCGTTTTTTGTGCAGAAATAAAAGTTTACGGAATGGGCTGAAAATTTACGGTGATTTTTTATGGACCAAAAGAGACCCCCGAAGCACAAGAGCTGGGCCAGGAAGTGGACGAGGAGGCCACAAGCCCTCTAGGCGTGCCCTACCCCCCCAGGAAGGGTGCTCCGGGCTTGTGGGCCCCTCGGGAACCCTCTTGACGTGAGACCAACGCAAAAAATTCTTATAAATACCCAAACCTCTGAAAAGAACCCTAGATCGAAAGTTCCACCACAGCAAGCCGCTGTAGCCATGAAAAATCAATCTAGGCCCTCTCCGGCACCCTACCGGTGGGGGCCATCATCACCAAAGGCCATGGAGAAGGAAGTTGGTGGGGGCCATCATCACCATGTAGGCCATGGACCAGAGGGAGAACCTCTCCCCATCTAGGGGGGAGGCCATGGAGGAGGAAGCACAAGGGGGAGACTCTCTCCCCCTCTCTCTCGGTGGCGTCGGAGTGCCGCCGGGGGAACCATCGCTGCGGTGATCGTCTTCATCAACATCACCTTCTTCATCACCTTCCTCATCTTGTTTAAGCGGTCCACTCTCCCGCACCCCGCTGTAATCCCCTACTTGAACATGGTGCTTTATGCCACATATTATGATCCAATGATGTGTTGCCATCCTATGATGTTTTGAGTAGATTTCTTTTGTCTTTTGGGTTGATTGATGATCTAGATTGGTTTGAGTTGTATGTTTTATTTTGGTCCTGTCCTATGGTGCCCTCCGTGCCGCGCACACGTGAGGGATTCCCGCTGCATGGTTTGCAATATGTTCAGGATTCGCTTATAGTGGGTTGCTAGAGTGACAGAAGCTTAAACCCGAGTAAGGGGGTTGTTTGCATATGGGAGTAAAGAGGACTTGATACTTTAATGCTATGGTTGGTTTTTACCTTAATGGTCTTTAGTAGTTGTGGATTCTTGCTAGAGTTCCAATCATAAGTGCATATGATCCAAGTAGAGAAAGTATGTTAGCTTATGCCTCTCCCTCATATAAAATTGCAATAATGATTACTGATCTTGTTAACAATTGCCTAGGACAATTCTGCACACCAACCCATCATTATTCCACACTCGCTATTTGTAATATATTATAATATATTCTAACTTTATGTTAACAACACCTATTTTTATATTTTAGCTCTCCGATATCATGCAAAGCTATCCTCTTCATACCCACAACGTAGTTTCATTTCTCGTTTCTAGATGGAAGCAAACGTTCGGTGTACGAAGAGTCATATTAGTGGCAGATAGGACTTGAGAGAATATTGATCTTACCTTTAGCTCCTTGTGGGTTCGACACTCCATACTTATCACTTCCACCTTTGGAAATTGCTACGATGATTCCTTGCACTTGGGGATTATCACCTCTCTTGTCTTATTTGGATTCAGCGGTATTGTGGGATGAAGCTGCTCGGACCAACTTTACATGTCCTCGCACATGAGACCGGTTCCACCGACTGACATGCAACTTGTTTTGCATAAGGTGGCTAGCGGGTGTCTGTCTCTCCTACTTTAGTTGAATCTAATTTGACGAAGGCGGTCCTTGTAGAAGGTTAAAAGGCAACTTGTTTATCACCATTGTGGCTTTGCGTAGGTAGAACTGTTCTTGCTAGTTGCCCATAGCAGTCACGTAAAATTTTCAACAACAAAGTAGAGGACGTCTAACTTGTTTTTGCAGGGCATGTTGTGATGTGGTATGGCCAAAAACGTGATGTGATATATCACGGGTACCGTTATGTGCTATACAAATGGTTTTTACCCCCTTTCCGCGATAGAGTTTAAACCGTCGCCTCGTCAGTGTGGGCGATAGGGGGGTCCTTCCCACACGACCCAGAAATCGTCGGGGATAGGCAAGCGGTTATTGACGATTGCCATAGAATAAACGTATGAGAAGTCATGCCTGTCCCACACGTTACGTCTCGACGTTACGTTTCTGATCGGAGAGACATCCGAAACGATTACGCCGCTATAGTCGTGTGGAAAAGGTGGATATCACAAACATTTAATCTACCGATGTGTTTGCGATAGGTACGTTATCGCACACAGTTCAAAATTGTAAAATGTGTGCAGTGCCTCTACTATCGCCAACATGTCCATTTTCATAACTGTGTGCGATAGGTATTCATATCACACACGGGCTTCATATATGCATCGTCTTCTTTTTGTCCAATATTACACACGCATACAGGTTTGGAACATTTGCCGTATTACCATGAATCGCACACGCATATGAGAGGAAACCGTGTGTGCGTCCGTCGACCATCGCAAATGTTTCACGTCAAAGAACCGTCTGTGCTCTACTTTTCCCGTGCACACGTTGTTTTCTTTCTAACCGTGTGTACATTACTTAATTCGCTCATGTTTAATTTTATTTTTCCCTGTAATTCATTATTAGAATGGGAAATTTTGAAATATGAAATGCGTAATTCAAATTCTCAGCACAATGGTTCAACAACCAATCCATAAATAAAATTATCAGTACAATATGTTCAGTAATTACAAGATTAGGCAACAATTAACTATGATGAACCACAATATTTAGAGGTGGTAAAGGTGAAAAGACAAGTGTAAATCATTTTGGCTGCCGATGGTGTTGAAGAAGTGGAATGCCCATAATGTGCCCTCCTGCATGCCATAGGCACGAACAACTTTTGTCCATCCCCTTGTGACGATCGCCCGCCCATTCGTCACCGCCTTCAGGAAGACTTCTAGACCATTATCATGGTAGTATGAATTATATACTTTAACCTTAGTTGCCTCCACTCCGGTCATGTAGTTTGCAAGGTAATCATCAGTAAATTGCTTCAGAAACCACTAAGAAGAGAAAACTTTCAGATACTCATGTCTAATAGAGTAACTCGTTGTGGGCAGGGGGAAAAGGCATCACATTACTTACCATCCTAAAGTTCATTGTTGTCTTGGACAAAGTGTAAATAAAGAGCTTAATTCCCATCACCCGTCTCTTTCGCCTAACAGTCTTTCTTAGTTTTCTCACTTGACGCTTGTTCATGAATATCTCATTGCCCCATATGCAAAAGGGATCGAAGCGTGGACCAGTACTGCTGATATATGTACCTACAGGCAACAAGTAAATGTTAGAAGCTAAACTGGGATTGCACAAATGGTGTAAAATACAACTACCTCCGTTTATAAGTACAAGTATTTTTAGAGATTTCGATATGAACTACATACGGATGTATATAGACATAGTTTACATTAGAATGTAGATTCACTCATTTTGCTCCGTGTGTTGTCTATATTGGAATCTCTAAAAATACTTATATTTAGGAACATATGGTATATAAGACATGGGATGCAGCTAACCTCGATGGCAAACAACAACATCGCCCATTGTAGTCGTGCGTAAGTACATGGAAAGACAATGTTAACTACAACAGGGTTAACATCCACCAAAAATAGCAAATGGTAATAAAACAACAATAGTGATATCTTCATTGCAAAAGAGTAGCACGGTAGCAAAGGGACGGATTAAAAAATAGATATAATTGTTTACTACAACAGGCATGTTTCACTATAGACAACCTAGTATAGCCATTGAAACTGGTATTGATAGAAATGAAATTAACAGAGTTAAACATCACAAGGCAGGTCCTGCTGGAGCAGAGAATGGCCCCGTTGTCAATAAAAAGGTAGGGAAAATAGATAAGACGGGTTAGGTGTGTTTACTATAACATGCTTAATACATCAACCGTACAAAACATGGCCATTGCAACTGGTATTGGTAAGATTCAACTGGTCAGTTCATACTTGGTAAGTCCTGAGGGGTAGTTGCTGGGGCACTTCATATGGGCAAGAGCCCGCCCCAAGTCGGCCGCAGCAGAGGCGAGGTGTTCCTCTGGGTCGAAGCGTGGATCAGTGCCGCAGACATGTGTACCTACAAGAAGTAAGTAAATGTTAGAAGCTAAACTGCAATTGCACAAATGATGTAAAATACTGTAAGACATGGGATGCAGCTAACCTCGATGGCAAACAACAGCATCGCCCGTTATGGCGCTACATAAGTACATGGAAAGGCATGTTAACTACAATAGGGTTTGCATCCACCAAAAATAGCAAATGGAAATAAAAAGACAACATCTTTGGTATATCTTCATTGCAGGGAGTAGGACGGTAGCAAAGGGACAGATTAAAAAATGGATACAACTGTTAATTGCAATAGGCTTAACAGCATCCTAAGTCATGTTTTGTAAGTTTGTAGCTGCTATTGGTGAAATTGAGCTGGACAGTTCATACTTGAACATCACACAGTGTGCAGTACTAAAAATAACAAGGCACGTTTAACTACATGCAACCTAGTATAGCCATTGAAACTGGTACTGATAAAAATGCAATTGACAGAGTTAAACATCGCAAGGCAAGTGCTGCCAGAGCAGAGAATGGCCCAGTTGTCTATAAAAAGGTAGGGAAAATAGCTAAGACGTGTTAGGCCTGTTTACTACAACATGCTAAATACATCAACCATACAAAACATAGCCATTGCAACTGGTATTGGTAAGATTGAACTGGTCAGTTCATACTTGGTAAATCCCGAGGGGTAGTTGCTAGGGCACTTCAACTTGTCCAGAGCCCGCCCCAAGTTAGCGGCAGCGGAGGCGAGGTGTTCCTCCAGGCCGAAGCGTGGATCAGTGCCGCTGACATGTGTACCTGCAAGCAACCAGTAAATGTTAGAAGTTAAACTGCAATTGCACAAATGATGTGAAATACTGTAAGACATGGGGTGCAGCTAACCTCGACGGCAAGCAACAATACCGCCCGTTATGGCTCTGCGTAAGTACATGGAAAGGCATGTTAAGTACAACAGGGTTAGCATCCACCAAAAATAGCAAATGGAAATAAAACGACAGTATCTCTAGTGATATCTTCATTGCGGAGAGTGGCACAGTAGCAAAGGGACAGATTAAAAAATGGATACAACTGTTAATTACAACAGGCTTAACAACATCCCGAGTCATGTATTGTAAGTCTGTTGCTGGTATTGGTGAAATTGAGCTGGACAGTTAATACTTGAACATCACACAGTGTGCAGTACTGAAATAAACAAGGCACGCACATGCTTAATACATTAACCATACAAAAGATAGCCATTGCAACTGGTATTGGTAAGATTGAGCTGGTCAGATCATACTTGGTAAGTCCTGGGGGGTAGTCGCTGGGACACTTCATCTGGGCCAGAGCCTGCACCAAGTCGGCGGTGGCAGAGGCAATGTGTTCCTCTGGATCGACACACACAACGGCCATCACGCCATCGACCGCCATCAGCTCCTCGACCTCCACGTGATATGCGGTTGGGCTTGCACGGCGATGCTCTGGAGGTAGGGGCGGTGGGGATTTGGAGGCGTGAGGATGTTTTGCAGGTGCCATTTAAGCAATCAGGCCATGGCCGTAATAGAGATCGGTGGGTTACCTGACTGGATCAACGATGCTCGGGTAGAACATAGATGTGGTTGAAGCTGTGGTTGCGGCGGCGGCAGCGGTTTGAGCTGCCGGGAGGGGGGGGGCAGGGTGGGGAGATACTGCGGAAATGTGATGGGTGGGGATGTGGTGGGAGGAATAAATTTTGAAATCGCACCCTAATGAAAATTTCGTTGTGAAACTTGAAACTTGGGCGGGGGAAACACACAATGCAGATGAAGCGCGTAAAATATTCATGCGCCAGAAAAGAGAAAATTGGCGGATCCCGTCTCCAAAAAAAAATCTACACATGTAGTTGATTTTTTGGGTCATTGGTACGCTTGCTTTATTGGAAAACATCACACAGGTAACTGACTTATGGATCATTAATGCAAAAAAACGCACACGGGTACACCATAGAAACCGTGTGTTTTGTGATCTTCTAATAATTCTTATATCTATCAGCATCTACAGCCGCCCCTGCAAATATAAAAATCTCTTTCATTGTAGCAGGGTTATTCAATGTAAATGAATGAGACAAAGGTGACACTCGATGAACAATCATTGGTTTATGAAATGCAATCAAGTGTCAACCTGCCCTGCTCACATATCCAGAATTGATCCTATGCAACACAAGAGAAGCTTGCTGCCATCTGACGGCGCGGCTATTTAAGCCGGTGTGTGGCCAACTAGCACGGCGAGGTGGGACTAAAAACCAGCTGCAGCCAGCTCTAGTCTCCGGTGGCTTCGGGTGGCTGCAGGCGGACATTTCGGGAGGATTTAGGGCTGGGGTACGGCTACAAAACTTCAGTGAACACATGCTAATCAATGCTCAAATTCCTCAAAGGATGCGCTTATTGACATTGTACGTTAATAATAGATAGTACCAACTTAAAGTACTACTAGTAATTTGCTCTAAAACTAGTATGTAGCTGGTAGATGCTCGTAATTAATTATACAAACTTACAGGCGACACCCGCACTAACTACTTCTCACATGCTGGCATCAGGGCATGCTGACCAGACGTTGTCGTTCTCCTTCCCGGCCTTGTCGGCGGCAGCCCACCATGCTTGGATCTCCGCCGAGATCCCCTCAGCACGGCGTGTGGCCTCTTCTTTCTTGTGTCGACGGGACTCTCTTTTCTTGACTGCTTTCTACCTTTTCCGCTCCTTCTCAGCGGCTTTGGCCGCCTCTTGATCCACCGCCCATTCGGCCATGGTAGCATCAAAGTCCGCCCACGTAGTTGTGCGGCCGCGGGCGGCGATGAACTCGGTGTGGCGGGATGCCATCGCTTCCATACAATGTGTGCGGTCGCGGGTGGCGAGGAACTTGGCACGGTGGGATGCCATCGCTTCCTTACCAGTTACTGTGTGGCGCGGTGCCATGAACGACACTTGAGAGAGCTCTAGGGCGGAGTGGCCGGCTGGCCGTACAGTGCGGTGGTTTTTAAGAGCTCAAGGACAAACGATGATGGAAATTTGGCTTCCTTTGAAATCTTGGTCATTCATTATGGCACACGGTTCATCTCTGTCGCCTCCGGAAACAGTGTGCGCTGAGCCTATTATGTGTTGCGATATGATTGGTGATACGTCTCCAACGTATCTATAATTTTTGATTGTTCCATGCTATTATATTATCTGTTTTGGATGTTTTATATGCATTAATATGCTATTTTATATTATTTTTGGGACTAACTTATTAACCTAGAGCCCAGTGCGAGTTTCTGTTTTTTCCTTGTTTTTGACTTTTACAGAAAAGGAATATCAAACGGAGTCCAAACGGAATAAAACTTTACGATGATTTTTCTTGGACCAGAAGACACCCAGGAGACTTGGGGAGAGGGCCAAAAGAGTCCCGAGGAGGCACAAGCCTCTAGGGCGCGCCCCAGGGGGGCGCCCGCCTGTCTTGTGGATCCCTCCAGGGTCCCCTAACCCTAATTCCAGCTCTATATATTCTCAAATATTCCCTGAACATCAGAAGCGTCCACCAAAATACTTTTCCGCCACCGCAAGCCTCTTTTCTCGTGAGATCCCATCTTGGGGCCTTTTTCGGCACTCTACCGGAGGGGGATTCGATCACGGAGGGCCTCTACATCAACCTTGTTGCCCTTCCGATGAAGCGTGAGTAGTTTACCACAGACCTAAGGGTCCATAGCTAGTATCTAGATGGCTTCTTCTCTCTCTTTGATCTTCAATACAATGTTCTCCTCGATGTTCTTGGAGTTCTATCCGATGTAGTCTTCTTTTGCGGTGCGTTTGTTGAGATCCGATGAATTGTGGATTTATGATCAGATTATCTATGAATATTATTTGAGTCTTCTCTGAACTCTTTTATGCATTATTAAGATATCTTTGTATTTCTCCTCGAACTATCGGTTTGGTTTGGCCAAATAGATTGATTTTTCTTGCAATGGGAGAGGTGCTTAGTTTTGGGTTCAATCTTGTGGTGTCCTCACCCAGTGACAGAAGGGGTAGCGAGGCACGTTGATGACCCACAAGTATAGGGGATCAATCATAGTCCTTTCGATAAGTAAGAGTGTCGAACCCAACGAGGAGCAGAAGGAAATGACAAGTGGTTTTCAGCAAGGTGTTTTCTGCAAGCACTGAAATAGTCGGTAACAGGTAGTTTGATAGCAAGATAATTTGCAACGGACAAGTAACGGTAATGGTAAATAAAGTGCAGCAAGGTAGCCCAATTATTTTGTGGCAAAAGACAGGCCAAAACGGTCTCTTATGATAAGCAAAGCGTTCTTGAGGTTACACGGGAATTTCACCATGCCACTTTCATCATGTTGGTCTGATTCGTGTTCGCTACTTTGATAATTTGATATGTGGGTGGACCCGTGCTTAGGTGCTGTTCTTACTTGAACAAACCTCCTACTTATGATTAACCCCCTCGCAAGCATCCGCAACTACAAGAAAAGTATTAAGATAAAATCTAACCATAGCATTAAACTTTTGGATCCAAATCAGTCCCTTACAAAGTAGCGCATAAACTAGGGTTTAAGATTCTGTCACTCTAGCAACCCATCATCTAATAACTACTCCACAATGCATTCCCTTAGGCCCAAATATGGTGAAGTGTCATGTAGTCGACGTTCACATGACACCACTAAGGGAATCACAACATACATATCATCAAAATATCGAACACATATCAAGTTCACATGATTACTTGCAACATGACTTCTCCCGTGACCTCAAGAACAAAAGTAACTACTCACAAATGATAATCATGCTCAAGATCAGAGGGGTATTAAATAGCATAATGG
This sequence comes from Thinopyrum elongatum, assembly GCA_011799875.1. Classification (NCBI taxonomy): domain Eukaryota; kingdom Viridiplantae; phylum Streptophyta; class Magnoliopsida; order Poales; family Poaceae; genus Thinopyrum; species Thinopyrum elongatum. Next base: position 181,279,184 of record CM022303.1, read on the forward strand.
ATCTGAACATATAATCTTCCACCAAATAGACCATATAGTAATCAACTACAAGATGTAATCAACACTACTAGTCACCCACAGGTACCAATCTGAGGTTCTGGTAAAAAGATTGAACACAAGAGATGAACTAGGGTTTGAGAGGAGATGGTGCTGTTGAAGATGTTGATGGAGATTGCCCTCCCAAAGATGAGAGGGTTGTTGGTGATGACTATGGCTTTGATTTCCCCCTCCGGGAGGGAAGTTCCCCCGGCGGAATCGCTCCGCCGGAGGGCAAAAGTGCTCCTGCCCAAGTTCCACCTCGAGACGGCGGCGCTTCATCCCAAAAGTCCCTCCCTGATTTTTTCTAGGTCAAAATGACCTATATTCCAGAAGATGGGTATCAGAGGTGGGCTGGGCTGAGCACAACGCACCAGGGCACGCCTTGGGGGCCTGGCGCGCCCTGGTGTCTTGTGCTCACCAGGTGGCCCCCCTCCGGTAGTTATTTGCTCCAGTATTTTTTATATATTCCAAAATAATTCTCCATAAATTTTCAGCTCATTTGGAGATGTGCAGAGTAGGTAACTCTGACGTAGCTTTTTCAAGTCCAGAATTCCAGCTGCCAGCATTCTCCCTCTTTGTATAAACCTTGCATATTATGAGAGAAAAAGCATTAGAATTACTCCATAAAGCATTATTATGAATAAAAACATTATAAATAACAGTAGGAAAACATGATGCACAATGGACGTATCACACGTATTGTATTGTTGCCATCAACAATAAATAGATGGGGTTTATGTCATATTGCTTGAGTTTATCCCTCTACATCATGTCATCTTACTTAAAGCGTTGCTCTTTTCTTATGAACTTAATACTCTAGATGTAGGCAGGAGTCGATCGATGTGTGGAGTAATAGTAGTACATGCAGAATCGTTTCGGTCTACTTGTCACGGACGTGATGCCTAAGTTCATGATCATTGCCTTAGATATCGTCATAATTATGCACTTTTCTATCAATTGCTCAACAGTAATTTGTTTACCCACCGTATGTTTTCTTCAAGAGAGAAGCCTCTAGTGAAACCTATGGCCCCTGGGTCTATTTTCCATCATATATTTTCAGATCTATAAACCAAAAAACCCAAAAATACCTTGCTGCAATTTATTTATATTTACTTTAGTTTGCTCTTTTATTTATCTTTTATACCTATCTCTATTAGATCTCACTCTTGTTCGTGACAGTGAAGGGATTGACAACCCCTTTTTCGTGTTGTGTGCAAGTGTTTGTTAGTTTGTGCAGGTGCATATATGGAGACTTGCTTGTGCCTCCTACTGGATTGATACCTTGGTTCTTAACTGAGGGAAATACTTATCTCTACTTTGCTGCATCACCCTTTCCTCTTCAAGGGAAAAATCAACGCAAGCTCAAGAAGTAGCAGGAAGAATTTCTGGCGCCATTGCCGGGGAGGTTCTACATCAAGCCTACCAAGTACCTATCATAAACTCTCATCTCTTGCACTTACATTATTTGCCATTTGCCTCTTGTTTTCCTCTCCCCCACTTCTAAAACGTTTTTCAGAAAAACACAAAAATATTTGCCTTTTATTTGCCTTCTTTCCGTTTGCCTTTATGTCTTACTTGGTTTGTTTGCTTGTTCGCTTGGCATAATTGTGTATTTATTGGAAATCTAGAACAAAAAGCTTATGGATCCTCATCCACTTGCTAATATTTTTAAAAGATCCAACTATGATGAACCAATTGCTAGTGAGTTGAGTGCACTAGATTATCTTTATGAAGTTTTGTTTGAAATTCGTTAATCTGAAAATTGTGATGAAAATTATGAAGTGATTCACGATAGCTCCCTGAATCAAAAGCATGATTGCAATGATGTTATTATAAATTCTATTAATGTCAATTGTGCTAATAATATGCAAAACCCCAAGCTTGGGGATGCTAGTTTTGCTATGTCCACTACTTATTGCAATGATCATGATTGGGGTGATAATGCTTCTTATGATCTTGAAAATTTATTTAAGCCTCATGATAATAATGTTTGCAATAATATTGAAAGTGGGTTTGGAAGAGTGACAACTTTAGGAAATAATGATCCCACTACTTTGGAGTTTGATCAATCTTATGAAATTTTTGATAAAAGTGGGCTTGGAGAAGTAATGACTTTATTCTATGTTAATCCCACTATTTTGGAAGAGTGTCAACTTTGCATGCATGTGGATCATGAAGATAATAATTTATGTGATAGATATATTGTTGAATTTGAATATGATCCCACATGTAATTATTATGATAAAGGGAAATATGGTTGTAGAAATTTTCATGTCACTAAATTACCTCTCGTTATGTTGAGATTTTTATAGTTTCTTTCTTCTTCCTTGCATATGCTAGTTTTTGCTTGTCTTGATAAATCCTTTCCCTATAAAATTCCTATGCATAGGAAGTATGTTAGACTTAAATTTGTTTGTCACATGCTACATGATGCTCTCTTCGTGTTTCAATTGCTATTTTTTATGTGAGCATCATTAAAATTATCAACGCCTAGCTAAAAGGCTTTAAAGAAAAGCGCTTGTTGAGAGACCACCCAATATTTTTATTTTCTGTTTTTATGAAAATACACATTATTAACTCTGTATTAATTGTGTTTTGGTGTTTTAATTAGTGTTTGAGCCAAGCAAGACCTTTGGGATGCTTTGGTATATCGTTGATTTGGTTTTGCTGAAAAACAGAAACTTTTGTGTCAAGTAACAGAATTGTTTAAATGCACTGGAGCATGGAAAATTCTGAATTTTTTACACAAGATTTATATATGAATTGCCTATATTTTCGTAATGTTTCAGAACTTTTGGAGTTACATAAGTATGATTAATATTCTGGTCACTACAGACTGTTCTGTTTTTGACAGATTCTGTTTTCTATGTATTGTTTGCTTATTTTGATGAATCTATGGGTAGTATCGGGGGGTATGAATCATGGAGAAGTTGGAATACAGTAGATATTACACCAATATAAATTTAGAATGAGTTCACAACAGTACCTAAAGTGGTGATTTATTTTATTATACTAACGGATCTTACGAGTTTTCTGTTGAGTTTTGTGTTGTGAAGTTTTCAAGTTTTGGGTAAAGATTTGATGGAATATGGAATGAGTGGCAAGAGCCTAAGCTTGGGGATGCCCAAGGAACCCCAAGGTAATATTCAAGGACAACCAAGCATCTAATCTTGGGGATGCCCCGGATGGCATCCCCTCTTTCGTCTTCAATCCATTGGTAAATTTACTTGAGGCTATATTTTTATTCACCACATGATATGTGTTTTGCTTGGAGCGTCTTGTATGACATGAGTCTTTGCTTTTTAGTTTTCCACAATCATCCTTGCTGTACACACCTTTTGAGAGGGACACACATTAATCATGAATTTATTAGAATACTCTATGTGCTTCACTTATATCTTTTGAGCTAGGTAGTTGCTCTGGTGCTTCACTTATATCTTTTTAGAGCATGGCGGTGGTTTTATTTTATAGAAATTGATGAAATCTCATGCTTCACTTATATTATTTTGAGAGCCTTAAGACAGCATGGTAATTTGATTAGGTTATGAATTTAGTCCTAATATGATGGGCATCCAAGAGGGATATAATAAAAACTTTCATATAAAGATCATTGAATATATGGGAAGTTTGATTCCTTGCATTTGTTTTGAGATATAAAGGTGGTGATATTAGAGACATGCTAGTGAGTAATTTTGGATTGGTAGAAATACTTGTGTTAAAGTTTGTGATGTGATGCCCCCGGCTCAATCGTGCACTAATCATACACGCAAATGCACACGATCAAGCCTAAGGACTCACGGGAAGATATCACAACACAACTCTAAAACATAAATAAAGTCATACAAGCTTTATATTACAAGCCAGGGGCGTCGAGGGCTCGAATACAAAAGCTCGCATACAAGCGTCAGCGGAAGCATCAGATATCTGAGTACAGATATTAAAAGAGAAACATAAAGGCCTTTAGAAAGGCGGGGCAAAATAAAACACTACGATCGAAAGGCGCAGGCCTCCTGCCTGGGACCCTCCGAACCTACTCCTGGTCGTCATCCAACTCGCCGTAGTATCCATCCTCGGGGTGGTAGTAGTAGTCGATCGATGGGGCATCTGTCTCAGGGGGATCCGTCCTCTGGTCACGACAAACTGATATGGGGGGAAAAGGAAAACAAAGCAACCGTGAGTACTCAGAAGTACTCAGCAAGCAAGGATCTACACTACATATGCAACATTATCAAAGGAAGGCTGTATATGTGGACTGGGCTGCAGAAATGCCAGAATAGAGAGAAGGCCTAGTCCTATCAAAGACTAGCATCTTCAGAGGTCTTGCAGCATTAGAAGAGTGTAGGCAGTACCATATAATGTAGCAGTATCATTAAGTCTCAACCTCACCCAGAGATCCTTTCTCGACTCCCTGCGAGAAAGCAATCCCAGAGCCATACAGTCATCAACCTCGTCCTGAGATCCCTTCTCGACTCCCTGCGAGAAGCAATCCCAGAGCCATAGTATCCAAGTATCCAGTTCTAAATTGTATCAATCAGGATACAACTCCGAGTGTCCGTTACCATAGGACAGGCTATCGATAGAAGTTTTCTTCCCTGCAGGGGTGCACCAACTTACCCAACACGCTCGATTAACTCCGGCCAGACACACTTTCTTGGGTCATGCCCGGCCTCGGCCAAACGGTACACCGCGGCCCTACCTAGAGCTCAGCAGAGAGGTCCCCGCCGGTCTACATCCTAAGTGCTCAGGGGTCTTGGGCCGTCGCCCTGTGCACTCCGGGTCGTTGCGAGCAGGGTGGATACCAGTGCCAACGGCACGATCCGACCCGGCCACAATGCTGAACTAGATGTCTGACAAAACTGTCGGCTGATGCTACGATGCAGAACGCCCATACTATGCCCACGTGATGGTTAGTGCTATCAGGCCAGAGGCCTGCTCGGATCAAATATCCAAATCGCTAGTACCTTGGGCTTGCGGTAACGAGCAGAGACTCACGAAAGATGTGACCCCATCGCCCCGTCTCGAGAACTTGCGGCAAGGGCCAAGAATGCCCGGCCACGCCTCGTATTCTCACCCGGGCACCACACAGGCACCCGTCTTCACAACACTCGCCTCTCAGGCGCACGCGGGTACCCCTCAGGGTCAACCCGCCTATCCAAGTAACAGTGTAAAGTCCAAGTATCCGTGTGTCCATAACATCAGGGGAATCCAAGGTATCACCCTCATTGGATTCCTACTCGATGTATCCGTCAAGGTGAACTCGGAGGAATCACCCTCACTGGGTTCACACTTGAGGTGTTGTACGACGGCGTCGTTATCGGAAGTGGTGAAGGAGGAATCACCCTCGATGACCACGACCGAATAGCTACTCTACAGAGTTAACATCAGAAGTGCTACAAGAGGTTTCACCCTCGACACTTGATAGTAACGCTGCAGTGTCGTTACAACTAAGGGGGGGGGGGGGTGATGTGCGGTGTCGGGGCCTGGTCTTCAATCCCGTTGATCGGGTCTTCGGATAATCCAGCGGGGCAATCGGGATAAGTGGGGTCACTGATAGGTCTCTACCCAGCCTATACTAAGCAGTTTAGGATATGCAGGTAATTATCAACAGCAGGTTACAATAAACAGGCTATGCATTAGAATAGGTAAAGCAGCAGCAGCAGCAATTCTAATGCAAGCATGAGAAATAGAATGGGCGATATCGGTATGCTCAAGGGGGGGGGGGGCTTGCCTGGTTGCTCGGCGGCAAGGGCAAAGTCGTCAACGGTGGCGTCGGTCTTCAGGACATCGTCAGCGGTCTCGGGGTCTAGCGAATAGGAAGAGGGGGAAGAAACAGTAAATACTAGCAAACAGATGCATGACAATACAATACACGGTGCTAGGGGTGACCTATCGTAGTGCTACATGACATAGGTGAAGGGGGAATAACATCCGGGAAAGTTTCCCCGAAGTTGCATTTTCGGACAGGCGAACCGGAGGGGGAAAGTCCCATGTTCAGGTAGTTAGAGACGTGCGACGGACGAACGGACCGCGCATTCGGGTTCGTCTCATCGTTCTGAGCAACTTTCATGTACAAATTATTTTCATCGGAGTTACGGATTAAAAGATATGATTTTCTAAAGTTTTTATTAATTTCTGGAATTATTTTTATTAACTAAACCAACATTATCCAGAACAGTGCCTGATGACGTCAGCATGACATAGTGGTGACATCAGCAGTCAACGAGACGGGCTGACCAGTCAAACCTGACCAGTGGGACCCACATGTCAGCCTCTGATTAGTCTAAATAGAGTTAATTTTAACTAATTAGCTAATTAAGCTACTGGGCCCACCTGTCAGTGTGTAATTAGGTTAAACTAATTAACTTAATCAATTTAATTAATTAACAGGGTGTGGGCCCCATATGTCAGCGACTGGGCTAGCCCAGTCAGCGGGCTGACTCGGTCAATGGGTCAACTGGGGGGGCCTGGGCCCACCAGTCAGTGGCCCAGAGGTGGTCAGGTCAGCGCCACGTCGGACCGGCCGCCGAAGAGCGCTCCGGCGAGCCTCCCGCGGCGGCGACCTCGCCGGAGGTCGCCGGAAATCCGCTACAGACTACCATTTCGCGCGCCGCGACCCGCATTCGAAAGCTAGAGCTGCTGCGCATCGTGTGTGGTTGTTGGTCGACTCGGGGATGGCCGAAACGCTGCCGGCGGTGAGTGGAGGCGGCGGTGACATTCGGGCTTGGTTGGAACCACGGCTCCAGGCCGTTTGCGCGCGAGCCGCGCGGCTAGGCGGTCTACTGCGAACGTATAGAGCCTGATGGGCATGGTGGAGGGGCTCGGGCGGCTGTGCTTCGAGCCGCACGTCGGCAATGGCGCCACCGAGCTCGGGCAAAAGGGGAGCGGCTAAAAGAGCGGCAGGCAGAGCAAGAAAGCAGGGGAAGGACGATGTGGATGCTCACCGTGAGGACGCACGGTGGTCCGGTGGAGGATTAGTAGCCGCAGTGCAGAGAATCGACGGCGGCGGACGGAGGTGCCCGACGAGATGGGCGAGCTCGTCGCGGTTGGTGTGGGGGCGTCCGGCTCGAACGGATGGCTCTAGACGACGTGGCCGAGCGAGGCGAAGACGACGGGCATGGAGAGTCGGCGCGGGGACATCAGTGGGCGCGACTGCGGCGAGCTACGGCGACGATGGCATTCGGCCTCGATCCAAACCAACAAAGAGAGAGAGAGAGAGGAGGGACGAGCGAGCGAGAGGAGGCCAGGGGGGCTCGCGGGGCTGCCCTTATCTCCAGCGCGGGCGCGGGCGACGTGCTGTCGAGCGAGGGGGGGGGGGGGCGGGCGCGGCGAGCGCGCGCGCGGCGACAGTGCGCGGGAGGAGAAGTGTGGGGGTAGGGGAAAAGCGCTGCGCGGGCTGGGCCGGGCACTATGGCCACTTAGGCCCAGTGCTGTGGGCCTTTTTCTTTTTCTTATTTTCTTTTCTATTTCTTTTCTGTTTTCCTTTTTCTTTACTGTTTTGCCTTTTAATTTCATTCCAAAAGACTTTTGTAAAATATGAGACTGGCCCAAATAAATATGGTGCATTTTATGCCACTGCAATAAAATGGTTTTGAGTCCAAAGGTTTTCATTTGGGATTTTATTTAATTAAGAAGGTAGTAAATAGTGTTGTTTTGCTACTGTTAGAGTCACTTAAATAATTTATTAATTGTTGGTTACAATTTTAGAATAGTCTCTATAATATTTTTTATTTACTGAACATTTTAGTTTCTATGTTGAACAACTTTTATTTTCCACTTTCATTTAAATTTGAATTTGAGTTAGGAGTTTAAATGCAATATGGATGCAAATGATGATTAAACACTGTTGATCATGATGACTTGGCATAATCAAAAGGGTGATTACTGTAGTTAACCACTGGGGGTGTTACATGTGATTCCCGTAGCATGCACGTATGGTGAACCGTTATGTGATGAAGTCGGAGCATGATTTATTCTTTGATTGTCTTCCTTATTTGTGTCGGTCGGGGATGAGCGATGGTCTTTTCCTACCAATCTACCCCCCTAGGAGCATGCGTATTAGTACTTTGTTTCAATGGCTAATAAATTTTTGCAATAAGTATGTGATTTCTTTATGACTAATGTTGAGTCCATGGATTATACACAGTCTCACTCTTCCACCATTGCTAGCCTCTCTAGTACCATGCAACTTTTGTCGGTGCATTAAACCCACCATATACCCTTCCTCAAAACAGCCACCATACCTACCTATTATGGCATTTCCATAGCCATTCCGAGATATATTTCCATGCAACTTCCACCGTTCCATTTTATTATGACACATACCATCATTGTCATATTGCTTTGCATGATCATGTAGTTGGCATAGTATTTGTGGCTTGGCCACCATTCGTATTTTTTTATACATGTCACTCTTGATCATTGCACATCCCAGTATACCGCCGGAGGCATTCATATAGAGTCATATCTTTGTTCTAGTATCGAGTTATAATTCTTGAGTTGTAAGTAAATAAAAGTGTGATGATCATCATTATTAGAGCATCGTCCCATTTGAGGAAAGGATGATGGAAGCTATGATTCCCTCACAAGTTGGGATGAGTCTCCGGACTTTATAAAAAATAAAAGAGGCCAAAGAAGCCCAAACAAAAAAGAGAGAAAAAAATGAGACAAAAAGAGAGAAGGGACAATGTTACTATCCTTTTTCCACACTTGTGCTTTGAAATAGCACCATGTTCTTCATGATAGAGAGTCTCCTATTTTGTCACTTTCATACACTAGTTGGAATTTTTCATTATAGAACTTGGCTTGTATATTCCAATGATGGGCTTCCTCAAATTGCCCTAGGTCTTCATGAGCAAGCAAGTTGGATGCACACCCACTTAGTTTCTTTTTGATCTTTCATACACTTATAGCTCTAGTGCATCCTTTGCATGGCAATACCTACTCACTTGCATCTATATCAATTGATGGGCATCTCCATAGCCCATTAATTTGCCTAGTTGATGTGAGACTTTCTCCTTCTTTTTCTCTTCTCCACAACCACCATATTCTATTCCACCCATAGTGCTATATCCATGGCTCACACTCATGTATTGCCTGAAAGTTGAAAAAGTTTGAGAACATCAAAAGTATGAAACAATTGCTTGGCTTGTCATTGGGGTTGTGCATGATGAAATACATTGTGTGATGAAGATGGAGCATAGCTAGACTATATGATTTTGTAGGGATAACTTTCTTTTGCCATGTTATTTTGAGAAGACATTATTGCTTTATTAGTATGCTTGAAGTATTATTGTTTTTATGTCAATATTAAACTTTTGTTTTGAATCTTATGGATCTGAATATTCTTGCCACAATAAAGAAAATTACATTGATAAATATGTTAGGTAGCATTTCACATCAAAAATTCTGTTTCTATCATTTACCTACTCGAGGACGAGTAGGAATTAAGCTTGGGGATGCATGATACGTCTACAACGTATCTATAATTTTTTATTGTTCCATGCTATTATATTATCTGTTTTGGATGTTTTATATGCATTAATATGCTATTTTATATTATTTTTGGCACTAACTTATTAACCTAGAACCCAGTGCCAGTTTCTGTTTTTTTCCTTGTTTTTGACTTTTACAGAAAAGGAATATCAAACGGAGTCCAAACAGAATAAAACTTTACGATGATTTTTCTTGGACCAGAAGACACCCAGGAGACTTTGGGAGAGGGCCAGAAGAGTCCCGAGGAGGCCACAAGCCTCTAGGGCGCGCCCTGGCTTGTGGGCCCCTCAAGGGTCCCCCAACCCTAATTCCAGCTCTATATATTCTCAAATATTCCCTGAACATCAGAAGCGTCCACCAAAATACTTTTCTGCCGCCACAAGCCTCTGTTCCCGTGAGATCCCATCTTGGGGCCTTTTCCGGTACTCTGCCGGAGGGGGATTCGATCACGGAGGGCCTCTACATCAACCTTGCTACCCTTCCGATGAAGCGTGAGTAGTTTACCATAGACCTAAGGGTCCATAGCTAGTTGCTAGATGGCTTCTTCTCTCTCTTTGATCTTCAATACAATGTTCTCCTCGATGTTCTTGGAGTTCTATCCGATGTAATCTTCTTTTGCGGTGCGATTGTTGAGATCCGATGAATTGTGGATTTATGATCAGATTATCTATGAATATTATTTGAGTCTTCTCTAAAATCTTTTATGCATGATTAAGATATCTTTGTATTTCTCTTCGAACTATCGGTTTGGTTTGGCCAACTAGATTGGTTTTTCTTGCAATGGGAGAGGTGCTTAGATTTGGGTTCAATCTTGTGGTGTCCTCACCTAGTGACAGAAGGGGTAGCGAGGCACATATTGTATTGTTGCCATCAAGGATAAAAAGATGGGGTTTATGTCATATTGCTTGAGTTTATCCCTCTACATCATGTCATCTTACTTCAAGCGTTGCTCTGTTCTTATGAACTTAATACTCTAGATGCAGGCAGGAGTCGGTCGATGTGTGGAGTAATAGTAGATGCATAATCATTTTGGTCTACTTGTCACGGACGTGATGCCTATATTCATGATCATTACCTTAGATATCGTCATAATTATGCACTTTTCTATCAATTGCTCAACAGTAAAAAAATTACCCACCGTATGTTTTCTTCAAGAGAGAAGCCTCTAGTGAAACCTATGGCCCCCGGGTATATTTTCCATCATATATTTTTAGATCTATAAACCAAAAATACCTTGCTGCAATTTATTTATATTTACTTTAGTTTGCTCTTTTATTTATCTTTTATACCTATCTCTATTAGATCTCACTCTTGTTCGTGACCGTGAAGGAATTGACAACCCCTTTTTCATGTTGTCTGCAAGTGTTTGTTAGTTTGTGCAGGTGCATATATTGGAGACTTGCTTGGGCCTCCTACTGGATTGATACCTTGGTTCTTAACTGAGGGAAATACTTATCTCTACTTTGCTGCATCACTCTTTCCTTTTCAAGGGAAAAATCAACGCAAGCTCAAGAAGTAGCAATTGGCCGGAACCCCAGCCATGCGGATCACGCGTGTGCATCGTAGGATGCACCACGATCGAACGGCAATCCACATCCCTCTCATCACACCCGTGCAGCTGTAGCTGGATTGGATTTATCTGCGCTAAATGCCTAGAAAATGCACATAATCCCCTAAATATGGTAAATGAGCCCGGAAAAGTGGCAAATTTGAATACGGTGATTTGCAGGGTGTATGTTCATCGTAGAAAAAAACTCAAGGATGAAGGAAATTTGGATTCCCCTTCAATCTTGGTGATTTCCCTCTCGAAACCATGAAACTTCCTTGGTGATGGTTCGATTTATGATGGGCGTGCATGATGACATAAGCCAAACCTTCTCAAATTTTTACCATGGCATAGTGAGGCCATACCATGGCACCATGCCAGGCGTCATGCTTTTTAAGCATGTATTTCAATTTTCTATCATTGAAAAACCAATAAATGACACGTTTGTGGTTGACTCTTGCCACACGTATCCTTGAAATCCCTGCCCATTCCTTGTAAAAGGCATGAGAATTTACTAAATAGCACGAGCATGGTTTTCTAGACTGTTCTTGTGCACCTTTTCATGCACCGATTGTTTGAATTATGTGCATTAATGCCTAGAAAATGCACATAATCCCCTAAATATGGCAAATGAGCCCGGAAAAGTGCCAAATTTGAATACGGTGATTTGCCAGGTGTATGTTCGTCGTAGTAAAAAACTCAAGGACAAAGGATGAAGGAAATTTGGATTCCCCTTCAATCTTGGTGATTTCCCTCTCGAAACCATGAAACTTCCTCAGTGATGGTTCGATTTATGAAGGGCGTGCATGACGACATAAGCCAAACCTTCTCAAATTTTTACCATGGCATAGTGAGGCCATACCATGGCACCATGCCAGGCGTCATGTATTTCATTTTTTCTATAGCTGAAAAACCAATAAAGGACGCGTTTGTGGTTGACTCTTGTCACACATATCTCTGAAATCTCTGCCCATTCCTTGTAAAAGGCATGCGAATTTACTAAATAGCACTAGTAAGGTTTTCCAGACTGTTATTGTGCACCTTTTCATGCACCGATTGTTTGAATTAGAATTATGTGCATTAATGCCTAGAAAACGCACATAATCCTCTAAATATGGTAAATGAGCCCGGAAAAGTGCCAAATTTGAACACGGTAATTTGCAGGGTGTATGTTCATCATAGAAAAAAATACAAGGAAGAAGGAAATTTGAATTACCCTTCAATCTTGGTGATTTCCCTCTCGAAACCATGAAACTTCCTCAGTGATGGTTCGATTTATGAAGGGCGTGCATGACGACATAAGCCAAACATTCTAAATTTTTTACCAGGGCATGGTGAGGCCATACCATGGCACCATGCCAGGCGTCATGGTTTTCAAGCATGTATTTCATTTTTCTATAGTTGAAAAACCAATAAATGACACGTTTGTGGTTGACTCTTGCCACACATATCCTTGAAATCTCTGCCCATTCCTTGTAAAAGGCATGAGAATTTACTAAATACCATGATCATGGTTTTCTAGTCCATTTTTTGCACTTTTTCATGCACCAATTGTTTGAATCTGAATTCTGTTCATTAATGCCTAGAAAAGGCACATAATCACCTAAATATGGTAAATGAGCCCGGAAAAATGCCAAATTTGAACACGTTGCATTGGTGGGGGGATGTTCATCGTAGAAAAAAAACTAAATGACAAACCAAGAGGGCAATTTGGATCCCCCCTCAATCTCGTTGATTTACTATCGCACACAATTCATCTCCGTTGCCTCTGCGAACCGTGTGCGTTCACCCACACATCCAAAAGGAAAAAAGAAAACCCTCACCCCCCTGCCCACTTCGTCCACACCCACTCGCCGTGCACTCCTCCGCAACTCTGTACCTCATCAACTTCTATCATGGGGGCCACCCTAAGCTCGACGGCGGGTGAAGGTCGTGCTCGATACGGCACGGGATTTCGCCCCTACTGCTTGCCGCCGCCTATCTGCACCGACTTTCTAGACTCTGGTCGATTAGGGTTTTTCTGCGGGATTGGGCGGGGATTTTTCTCATGGAGAAGGTACTTAATTTAGCAAAATATTCACTTGTCTCTTATCGTAGTCCGTCCGTCGTTCTTAATCAACCGGCGGAAATCACCGTGGATTCATTTTTCTTCTAGCTGATTCGAGGGTTTTTATTCAAGTTTCCACAGTGCGAGCACAAATCAGACAAGTGTGGTCGCAGCCAGTCAGAAACAAAGTTCTATCTCACCATTCCAGATGACTTCAGGGAGCGCTCTGTATCTTCAATCTCACCCTACCACGGTCAGCATGGCCTAAATTTATGAACATATACATTATATTGCTACATTTGGATAAAAGGTACGGTGCCACATGCAGCCTAGACGTCGAAGATGATTTTTTTTCTTCTAAATTAGGCAAATTAATGATGTATTGTTCATTCAGTTACTCTCATATTTGCATCAAATATTTGTTACATTATCTATTTTTAATTATATATTTTTGTACTTTGCTTTCAATTATATATTGTTCTGTTCTCTAAGTTACTCCCATATTTGCATGTTGCTCTGTTATTTCAATATATCTAATTGACGATCTTAATTTTCATTTCAAGCAGTACATCCCTTGTTTTGCAAGAACACGAGTAGAGGAAATCTTGGGCTTTACTTTGTTGATGACTCCATGGATGTCATATTGACAATGCAGCATGGATTTACAATGACAGTTAGAGTAAAACTTGATAAATATGATCACTCCTATTTTGATGCGGACCTTTGGAGAAAAATTTCTAAGTTTTATGAACTGAAAGCTGGCAATAAAATTCTAGTCCGTGCACCACAGCGTGGTCTAATTAACATGGATGTTTACTTCCCTAATGTCATCAGCCGATCACAGTCTCATCGAGGTTAGTGTTCTTTCAACTTTCTCCATGCTGGCATATTACTTAGCAAAATTGGGGTATTTGTTCTGACTAAATGATCACTATTTAAGCAACCAATTGTGATTTCATTTTTTGACTCCGTTCCTAGGCAGTAACAAATTATGTTTGCCAATTTATGCCCACAATATATTCTTCTGCCATATTCTGAATAAATAATACCTTTTCACCTTTCAAGCAGGATATGTTGGATGCATAGTTAACGATATGTATGTTACTCGGCGTACCAAATTTCACTGGAAATACTTGAAGCATGTCATAAAATTTGTTGATAATCTGACAGAGATAGCATAGTGTATGAACACTGGATTTTGGATGAGATTAATTCTACCTATGGTGCACACATTGAACAAGACCAATTGTGTGCACAAAACGATGGTACAAAGTCTTATTTTTATGTTGATGTTCATAAACTATATATATCTTCAACGATATGTTACAATTGGTTTTTATTCTACATTGCAACAGAAATTGCCCACATCAGCTGTTCCTAAATCGATTTCCCGACGTGGTCGAATTACATTTGTGCCTACTAATAACGCCAAAGAGATTGCAAGGTAATACATTTCCCGCAAAAATGGAACCATTCAAATTAACAAGTTCTCGCTTGTCGTGGAAATGCATCCACATTGGAAAATTGGAGACACCGTTCTACTCATGCTCTACCAAGGCATAGGAGGGTTCTTCCTTCTCATTGACGAGATGCCGAGTCACCGTGATAAAGCTGCTTCCAGTGGATAGTTGTGGTTGTTGGCCCCCAGCCTCTTAAAATATGCTGGTTGTTACTATGTTAAGTATGTAGATATGGACCATATGGTTGTCAAAATTGTTAAGTACCGTGTTACCAAGATCCACCTTTTGTCGAATAGTGTCACCACTATATATATGTTACTCAAATGCTGTCAGCCAAGTTCTTAAATTTTCATGGAAAGTATCTATCGTGGTTCAACACGGCCACCTATGGGGCCATCGGCCCCTTGTGGTTCGGCAAGGGGGAAGGGCGCGTTGCACAAAGAGCGGAGACCGTAGAGCAGCACGACAGTGATGACACAGGCAGTTTTTACCCAGGTTCGGGCCACCGCGAGGCGTAAAACCATACTCCTGCTTTGGTGGATTGATGAAAGGGACCGTGGTGGAGACGCAACGCTCAAGCCCGGCATGGTTGCCTCGGGACGAGAGCAGCTACACGCGTATGAGTGTACAAGGGTCTGAATCCTTTCTAAGGTTGCCACGGCCCTCCTTTTATAGGTCAAGTGGTTACCACAATGGCAAAACAGTCATTACCCAGTGATCAAATAGCCACAGTGCTATCATACCTAACTCTGCAGACATGACAGGGTGCATTAAATGCATCGCTTAGTGTCACATCGTGGGGGTAGCCCGGCAAGCCTTGCCGTGCTATTCATCCACCTCCTCGCCTGCCTGCGTGACACGCCTCTAGACAGGTGTCATTTGGGGGTGATCTTCCTCAGAAATGGCTGCCACGTGCCAAATAACAGCCACTTAATCACTTGGGGGCTCAACACCGCACCGATAGGTGACTTGCGTTGCTGTGAGGTGGAGCGGTGGCATCTTGGAGGGGTGATCCTCCCTCGGCGTCCCCGGCAAGCTTGCCGGGGGAGTCTTGAGACTTGCCTTCAGGGTGATCTCGACCTTACCAGGCTCGCCTGCCCGACAAGGGAGGTTTTTCCTTATTGATATCTTGTTCCTTTGTCTCATCTTGGTCTTCTTGACCCGCCCTTTGATTTCTCAAAGAGCTATCTCTTTTGCTTGGCCTTGTCTTAGAAGCTGCAACTTTGCTCTTGAGCCTGTGTACAGTCCGGGCAACACACACCGGGGTTTGTTGCACCGACAGGAGCCCCCGGGCCTGGCCCGAACATGCTGCCGAGCGTCGTCGGGGTAGACCCTATCCAGTACACAGGCGAAGAGTTTGTGGTCGCTCATCCTTGAGATTTCCTTTGCTTCTTCATTAACCTGTGCTTGAGTTAGTTTCCGGTCTTTCCGCACATCGTGTGATACCAATCATGGTGGGGCCATTTCTGTAATGGCCCGTGAATGACTTTAACTCACGGGGGAGTAACTGCCAATTCACTTATCCCACCACGCCCTTATCCTTTGCCACGTATGCTGCATGCATCGAGTGGGGTAGGTAACGGAGGCGCGTGGTGCGGGAAAGAGCGTCATGGCAAAGGTCTGGTCTTCTTGGATTGGTGTGAGAGGGCGGCGATCGGATCCGGCCGTTGGTGGTAGCTTGGACGGGTTGGATCGGAAAGAGCCCCTCGAGGGTGAAGGACCAGCCCCCAGCCCCAGCCTGCCTATAAAAAAGGGGGTGCGAGGAGGAGCGAAGGCGCCCATCCACACACCTTTCCTCTTTTAGTTCTTGCCTTCTTCTTTGTTATGTTGAGGGAGGGAGACCAGGGCCAGGTCCCGGGCTCTAGCTTGGGGGTGACGATGCCGAACACTCGTGCTAATGCTTGGGGAGTGAGTCTGGTCCGGGGTTGTAGGAGATGCGGCGGTCGCAGATGTGGGCGTCGAATCGACCGCAGTGTGGGAGGCGTTGCGCTTCTCCAAAATGGTGGAGTGCTCATTTCCCCCACACAAGCCAGCCTCCTGGAGGTGAGTACTTGCCCTTGCCACAAGCCGTTGAGGCTTGTCATCCCGTTGGCGAGACCCCTGGGGCTTCCAGTGCCCGCCTGTGGTGCCGTGCTTGGGATCCTTGGTAATCCCAACACTGCTCCTTTCGGCGGGGTAGGGATTGACGCTGAAGATGGCGGTGTCTTCCTGCCCGCCAAGGCGGGGAGCGGCACTCCTCGCACGCCTCAGACGCTGTCGCCTTCTGCCACTTCTCCGGGGGAGGTGATGGGCCGAGGGGTCGGCATCCTCCTGGAGCGATGGTGATGAGGAAAAAACGAGGGAAGACGGAGAAGGCGGGTGGCAGGCCGTCAGGTCGGAGTATGATGGCACCGACGCCTTCGTCTCGTATTGCCGGCCCGCTGCATCATCTTTCCGCTCTTCCCCTTCCTCCCCGGCACCATCATCACCGGCCTCTTCCGGACGGTTGCCGGGGAGGGGGACGCTCTCTTGGTGCCTTCGCCTCCTCCAGCAGTCTTCCAGCTGAGCTCCGGCGGCCCTCCCCGTCGGCGCCTGTGCTAGGGATTC
This sequence comes from Thinopyrum elongatum, assembly GCA_011799875.1. Taxonomy (NCBI): domain Eukaryota; kingdom Viridiplantae; phylum Streptophyta; class Magnoliopsida; order Poales; family Poaceae; genus Thinopyrum; species Thinopyrum elongatum. The sequence goes on from CM022303.1 coordinate 181,296,354, forward strand.
TTGCTGGCCCTGGGGGTGGTGACCAGGGCACCGCCGAGCTGCTCTCTCCGCCCCCTCCTTTGCAGCCTTGCCACTCTCGATCTTGTCAGGCTGCGCCCGGCAAGTCTTGACGGGGTCGGGCTGGGCTTCTGTTCAGACACTCCTTTTGTCCTCTTCGCCTCCCACCGTAGTTCCTAGGAGGAGAGGGACAAGAGAGGGATTACGGGGCACTTACCTTTTTTCAGTCTAAAATATGTAGGCACTTTCCAAACTTTAGTCTAAAATATGTAATCTTTTTTATCCATGTTTGCGTCCTGTAAGATCTGTACTTGCTTATCCGCATATTAATGAAAAAAGACAAGCATTGCCGGGTACTTGTGCATGTACCATGTCCATGCAGAGGTGGGATGCCTCTATATGTTTAAGTAAACAAGTTTTCTCCACCAAGCTATCTTGCCGGTGCCTTTCGTTTGTTGCCGCGGGGCTTGGCCTGCCGGGCATAAAACTATGGAAAGGGACCAGCTCCTTGTTGAACCTCCTCTGTCAAAGGCCACTACAACCACCCTGGCCGAAGCGACGTTCAGGACATAGGATGGGAGCACCTATGCTTCGAAGGTGATGAGGCTTTCATATGCACAAGTTTTCACCTTACAGAACAAGTATGGATAAGAAAGAACTTATCTGTTTGGCTTGTCGGGGACCGATATGTAGGCTTGTCTTCATTTCTTCTCTTCGGGACCGGGTCCACGGCAAGAACCCTGCAGCTTAGTGCAGAGGAAAACAATGCTACATATGCCCTTATCTACATGATCATGCGATGCCCATGTTATGCTTATGCATGCATGCAAGTTTTTGGGGGACCCAGCGCTTCATTTATTTATCTGCTGCTCAGGTTCTGAGCCTGGCTTTGTACAAAGGGTTACATGCAACATCGGCAAGGCTTGTACAAAAGGGTGGCTGCCGGGCAGGGCCCGACAGCCGCACCTTACGGGTAGAACTTACGGAGATGCTCAATGTTCCATGAGTTTTGCAACTGAATGCCATCTCCGGTCTCCAGACGGACTGCGCCAGGTCTGGTGACTCATACTACCCGGTAAGGGCCTTCGCACTTCGGCATCAACTTGTTTGCACCCTTGGCGGACTGAACGCGCCTAAGGACAAGGTCACCTTCCTCAAGGCTCCGGGCATGAACCCTGCGGCTGTGATAGCGACGCAGGGCTTGCTGGGAGCGTGCAGCATGCGTAGCAGCCTGGAGACGGTTCTCCTCAAGTAGCACAACGTCGTCACACCGGTGCTGTTCTTGTGCTACTTCATCGTAGGCAAGTACTCGAGGTGACCCGTATATGAGTTCCGTGGGGATCACTGCTTCTGCCCCATAGACTAGGGAGAAGGGAGTCTAGCCGGTAGCTCGATTTGGTGTCGTTCAGAGGGACCAAAGAACCACCGGCAGCTCATCGATCCATCGCCTGCCACATTTCTGCAGCCTATCAAATGTTCTTGTCTTGAGTCCTCGCAGCACTTCAGTGTTCGCCCTCTCAGCTTGTCCGTTGCTTCTGGGATGAGCAACAGAGGCAAATGAGACCTTGCTTCCGAGGGCATGAACGTATTGCATGAAGGCGCGGCTTGTGAATTGGGTGCCATTGTCAGTGATGACTCTAGCGGGTACTCCGAAATGGCACACCAATCCTTTCAAGAACTTTATAGCTGACTATGCAATCACCTTCCTCACGGGCTCCACTTCCGGCCACTTTGTAAACTTGTCAATTGCAACGTACAAGCATTCAAAGCCCCTGGTAGCACGGGGAAGGGGCCCAAGATGTCGAGCCCCCAGACCGAAAAGGGCCATGACAAAGGGATCGTCTGGAGAGCTTGAGCAGGTTGATGGATATTCTTGGAGTGGAACTGGCAGGCTTCACATCTAGTGACTAGCTCGATTGCGTCTTGGAAGGCTGTGGGACAGCAGAAACCTTGCCGGAAAGCTTTTCCGACCAAGGCCCTTGATCCAATATGCGAGCCGCACACGCCTCCGTGTATCTCTACCAACAGTTCCTTCCCCTCTTCCCGGCAAATGCACTTCAATTTCACACTATTGGGCCTCCTTCTGTATAGTGCGTCATCGACAAAACTGATACACACTGGCCCTCCGTGCTACTCTTTCAGCTTTTTCTTGCTCTTTGGGAAGTTCTCATGTTTGGAGGTAACGGACTATGTGTCGTGCCCAAGTTGGAGCCTGAGGCTCGACAACAAGGATTAGCGGCACCTCCTCGTTCGTGGGAGCGCACGCCTCAACCGCGAGGATTGATAGTTCGGCGGGAGGGTGCTGCCCGCCAAGCAAAGTGGAGTTGTTCCCGCCAACCTCTCTGTCGGGGGCTTCTGGAAGCTCTGCCGGGAGAGGCTTGCCGGAGTCCAGTTTCCTCCTCTTTCTGGCCATTGTTACCGGGGATACGGAGGGCTGAGTTAGGTGGAGAACAAAAGTCCCTGGTTCCACAGGAAGCTTTTGCGCAGCGCACTTTGACAGATGATCAGCAATGCTGTTTTCCGCATGGGGTACATGCTCTGTTTGTAATCTGTCAAAGCGCTCCTCCAGCTTTCTCACTTCCTCCACGTATGCCTCCATCAATGGACTTTGATAATCCTTGTTCACCTGCCTCACCACAAGTTGTGAGTCTCCATGAATGATCAACTTTTTGATTCCCAGTTCTGTTGCGATCCTGAGCCCGGCAAGGAATCCTTCATATTCTGCAGTGTTGTTGGTAGCCTTCTCCCGGGGGAAATGCATTTGAACCAAGTACTTGAGGTGCTCCCCAGTGGGTGCGACGAGAAGCACACCAGCCCCTGCACCTTGTAGGGAGAAGGCACCATCAAAGTACATGATCCATTCTTGGGGCGCTTCCTTGCCGAGGATAACTGTCTCCGGCGTCTCTTCATCTGGAGTTGGTGTCCATTCTGCAATAAACTCCGCCAATGCCCTGCTCTGAATAGTTGATGTGCTCTCAAACTTCAAACCAAAGCTTGATAACTCCAAAGCCCATTCCACTATTCTGCCAGTGGCCTCAGGGTTCCTCAGTATGCGTTGCAAGGGGAAACGGGTGATAACCGTGATCTCGTGGGCTTGGAAGTAGTGGCACAGTTTTCTTGAGGCCATGATGAGGCCAAAGATCAACTTTTGCATGCTAGAATACCTTGATCTAGCCCCCTGCAGTAGGGAGCTGACAAAGTACACTGGCCGTTGCACCTCCTTCTTCCTTGCCGTGATCTTGGAATTGTCTCCGTTGCCCCGCTCCTCTTTGTTCTGATCTGCACCTGATCTTGCCGGGATGAGTTCACTTTCCTCTCCGGAGGGGACGGTAGTCGTGATTGCTCCTTCATCTACTTCCTGCTGGGCCACCAGTGCTGCACTAACCACTTGATTGATTGCCGCTAGGTACAACAGCAATGGCTCTTGTGGTTTAGGAGCGACTAGGGTGGGAACAGAGGATAGGTAGGTCTTCAAATCTTGCAGCACAGCGTCCACCTCCGGGGTCCACTCCACGGGCCCTGCGTTCTTCAAGATTTTGAAGAATGGCAAGGCGCGCTCGACAAACTTGGAAATGAACCTGCTCAGCGCAGCAACACATCCAGTCAAATGCCTCACATCTTTAACTGTCTTGGGTGCTTGAATCTGCTCGATCGCCTTGATCTTGTCGGGGTTGGCCTCTATCCCCCGGTGGGACACGAAGAAGCCAAGTAGCTTGCTAGAAGGAACGCCAAACATACACTTCTCTGGGTTCAGCTTCAAGTTGATCTTGCGCAAATTTGCAAAGGTCTCTTCCAAGTCCTGAATGAGGGTTGATTTGTGCTTGGTTTTGACCACTGTGTCATCCATGTAAGCTTCAATATTCCTATGCAGATGGGACTCAAAACCAATTTGCACTGCTCTTGCAAAAGTGGATCCAGCGCTCTTTAACCCAAAGGGCATCCGTACAAAACAGTACCGACCGCATGGGGTTATGAACGCGGTCTTCTCTTCATCTTCCTTGGACACTAAAATCTGGTGGTACCCGGAGTAGGCATCCAAGAAGGAAAGCAGGTCACATCCGGAGGTGGAATCCACAATCTGATCGATGCGCGGCAAGGGGAATGGGTCCTTCGGGCATGCTTTATTTAGATATGTGAAATCTATGCAAAGCCTCCACTTCCCATTCGCCTTGCGCACTACCACTGGATTTGCCAATCATGTTGGATGCAATACTCCTCTGACCAAACCAGCAGCTTCAAGTTTCTTGATCTCATCGGCAATGAACTGCTGCCGCTCCAAGGCTTGCTTCCGGACGTTCTGCTTGACGGGCCGGGCATGAGGGCAGACAACAAGGTGGTGCTCGATTACCTCCCTGGGAACACCGGGGATGTCAGATGGTTTCCAAGCAAACACATCGACATTCGCCTGCAGGAAGGCAACGAGCACGCTTTCCTATTTGTCGTCCAGGGTGGAGCTGATAGTAAATGTACCATCAGCGCCAACCAGCCTTGCCGGGACCTTCTTCACAGCAGGCGCATCAACCTTTGATATCTTGCTAGTGGAACTCTCCGGCAAGTCATCGACAGGTGCAGCACACTCCAGAGAGGCGCGCTTCCCGGATTCCTTGCCGGTATCCTTGCCAGCTTTTCTCCCACGCTTGTTTTCCTTGGTGGGGACTGCGGCTTCCGCGGCCTCGGCAGAGACCGCGTCCTGGTACATCTTGTCCACGCATATAATTTCGTCCTTCTTGTCTGATGGGATAGAAATAACGCCCATTGGTCCTGGCATCTTCAGGGTGTTGTAGGCATAGTGGGATGCCGCCATGAACTTTGCCAGAGCACGTCGTCCAAGTATCCCATTGTACGGCAGCGGAAGCTCAACCACACCGAACACAATCTTCTCAGTCCGGTAGTTCAATTCACCTCCAAACGTCACGGGCAGCGTAATCTTCCCCTTCGGACGACTCCTACCGGGGTTGATCCCTTGAAAGGTGCCAGTAACCTTGAGCTCTTCTTCTGTTATCTGTAGCTTGCTGATGACCTTGGGAGAAATCAGATCCAACCTGGCCCCGCCGTCAACCAACATCTTTGTGACCTTGAGGTTGCGGATCGTTGGTGAAACCAACAACGGCAAGCCCCCTACCGCGGTGGTGCGGTCAGGGTGATCCTCTTCATCAAAGATGATGGGCGTGTGGGACCATTTGAGTGGTTTCCGAGAATCTGCCTTTGGCTCCATAACATTGACCTCACGCGCCCACTGTTTAAGCTGGCGGTGAGAGGAGTGCAAGGATGCACCTCCGTCAATGCACAAGGCATCAGTTGCCTTCTGGAGCTCCTGCTCGCTGGTTTCCTCTTCATCCCCTTCATCGCTCTTGTCATCGCATTCCTTCTTCCCATGGCCTCTGGCAGGCTTCCCTTGATGCTGAGGGACCTTGCCAAGGCGACTTCCTCTGCCACCTCGGCCCTTCCCGCCAACGCCATCTTGGTCTCTCTCTTTGTCATGCTTCTCGTACCCAGCCTTCTGCTTCTTGACGAGTTGCTCAACTTGATGACACTTGGAGATCATGGCCCTTGGTCCGATGGATCTTGCAGTACGGCCCGTCAGCCTTCCCAGCCTTCTCGGCCGCCGCAGCTTCCCGGCAGTCATTGCACGCGGCAACTTCCTTGCCGGGAGCTTCGGTCTTGGCCTTCTTGCCGGTACTAGGAACACCAGACCCTTCGACAGCCAGAACTGTCTTCTCCTTGCGCTTCTTGTTAAGTTTCTTGTTCTTATGCTTCTTCTGATTGGCAGCAACGTCGTCGTCCGAATCAACGTCGACGCCGTTTTCTTCTCCGGGGAGTCGCCTCCCCTCCTCTGTTCGGGCACACTTATTCGCCAAAGTGTATAGCTCATTCACAGTCTTGGGCAACCGGACATTCATCTTGGAACGTATCCTGCGGTTGCGTACGTTGGACTGGAACGCAGCTATCACAGCTACCGGGTGGATGTCTGGAATGTTCCTGTGCACCCGGCTAAATCTCTGCATAGACTTCCACAAACTCTCTCCTTCCTTCTATGGGAGGAGCTGCAAGTCACTGGGCTGCCCTGGTTCTTGATGGCCGCCCGTGAAGGCTCCAACAAACTCATTGCACAGGTCAGCCCAGGTCGAGATGGAGTTCTCCGGCAAGTGCATCAGCCATGACCTCACATTTGGCTTGAGTGCCAAAGGGAAGTAGTTGGCGAATACCTTCTCATCTCTTCCTCCGGCGGCTTGAACAACGATGGTGTAGATGCTCAAGAACTCTGCCGGGTTCAGTCTTCCATCGTACTTTTCTGGTATCTCTGGCTTGAACATACGGGCAGACGGCCAACGGACTTGCCACAGCTCGCGAGTGAAGGCAGGACACCCAACCTCGAAAGGCAGGTATCCATCTCCACTGGGCGCGGGCTCGTCGACGTCGGGACCATTGTGCCTATCAGACTGGCGGTGAGTTTCGCGGTGCCGTTCTATGGTGACGCGCGCGTCTTCCCCTCGCCTGTCTTCCAGAAAACGCCACTGATCTTGACGGGCTCGAGGATCAGACGAAGCCATTGATACTTCGTCAGGTTCTTGATTGCGTGGCTCTGGCCGCGGCCCCTGCACTGGCTGCCGTGGAGGGGACTACACCGTAGGAGTGACTCCTTCTGTACGGCCAGCAGTTCGGGCCGTTGTTGCTGCCCGTGGAGGCTGTGATGGGCATGCCCTTTGTGATCCTCCCGCCTCAGTGAAACCAATCAGGCTCTGAATGGTGGCTCTCCACTCATCCATTTGATCGGTGATGTCTACTACGCAACCTTCTTCTTGTAGACTCGTGTTGGGCCTCCAAGCGCAGAGTTTTGTAGGACAGTAGCACATTTCCCTCAAGTGGATGACCTAAGGTTTATCAATCCGTGGGAGGCGTAGGATGAAGATGGTCTCTCTCAAACAACCCTGCAACCAAATAACAAAGAGTCACTTGTGTCCCCAACACACCCAATACAATGGTAAATTGTATAGGTGCACTAGTTCGGCAAAGAGATGGTGATACAAGTGTAATATGGATAGTAGATATAGGTTTTTGAAATCTGAAAATATAAAAACAGCAAGGTAACTAGTAGTAAAAGTGAGCAAAAAGGGTATTGCAATGCTTAGAAACAAGGCCTAGGGTTCATACTTTCACTAGTGCAAGTTATCTCAACAATGATAACAAAATTAGATCACATAACAATCCCTCAACGTGCAACAAAGAATCGCTCCAAAGTTTCTATCGGAGAACGTAGGACGACAACGTGCATCAACCCCTATGCATAGATTACCCCAATGCCACCTCGGGAATCCGCGAGTTGAGTGCCAAAACATACAACAAGCGAATCAATAGAACACCCCATTGGCACCACGGGTATCCCACGCAAGACATACATCAAGTGTTCTCAAATCCATAATAGTATTCAATCCAATAATAGTGAAATCTCAAAGGTAAAACTCAATTCATCACAAGAAGGTAGAGGGGGAGAAACACCATATGATCCAACTATAATAGCAAAGCTCGTGGTACATCAAGATCGTGCCAAATCAAGAACACGAGAGAGAGAGAGAGAGAGAGAGAGAGAGAGAGAGATCAAACACATAGCTACTGGTACATACCCTCAGCCCCGAGGGTGAACTACTCCCTCCTCGTCATGGAGATCGCCGGGATGATGAAGATAGCCACCAGTGATGATTTCCCCCTCCGGCAGGGTACTGGAACAGGGTCCCGATTGGTTTTTGGTGGCTACACAGGCTTGCAGCGGCGGAACTCCCGATCTAGGTTACTTTTTGGGGGTTTCTGGATTTATAGGAATTTTTGGCATCGGTTTCACATCAGGGGGGTCCACGAGTCAGCGACAAGGTAGGGGGGCACGCCCTCCACCCTTGTTGTTGACTCGGGACTCTTCTGGGCCAACTCTTGTGCTTCGGGGGCTTCTTCTGATCCATAAAAAATCACCATAAATTTTCAGCTCGTTTGGACTCTGTTTGATATTCCTTTTCTACAAAACTCAAAAGTAAGGAAAAAACAGAAACTGGCACTGGGCTCTAGGTTAATAGGTTAGTCCCAAAAATAATATAAAATAGCATATAAATGCATATAAAACATCCAAGATGGATAATATAATAGCATGGAACAATAAAAAATTATAGATACGTTGGAGACGTATCAAGCATCCCCAAGCTTAATTCATGCTCGTCCTCGAGTAGGTAAATGATAAAAACAGAATTTTTGATGTGGAATGCTACCTAGAATATTTATCAATGTAATCTTCTCTATTGTGGCAAGAATATTCAGATCCATAAGATTCAAAACAAAAGTTTAATATTGACATAAAAACGATAATACTTCAAGCATACTAATAAAGCAATCATGTCTTCTCAAAATAACATGGTCAAAGAAAGCAATCCCTACAAAATCATATAGTCTGGCTATGCTCCATCTTCATCACACAAAGTATTCAAATCATGCACAACCCCGATGACAAGTCAAGCAATTGTTTCATACTTTTGATGTTCTCAAACCTTTTCAACTTTCACGCAATACCTGAGCGTGAGCCATGGACATAGCACTATAGGTGGAATAGAATATGGTGGTTGCGGAGAAGACAAAAAGAAGGAGATAGTCTCACACCAACTTGGCGTATCAACAGGCTATGGAGATGCCCATCAATAGATATCAATGTGAGTGAGTAGGGATTGCCATGCAACGGATGCACTAGAGCTATAAGTTTATGAAAGCTCAAAAAAGAAACTAAGTGGGTGTGCATCCAACTTGCTTGCTCATGAAAACCTAGGCCATTTGAGGAAGCCCATCATTGGAATATACAAGCCAAGTTCTATAACGAAAAATTCCCACTAGTATATGAAAGTGACAACATAGGAGACTCTCTATCATGAAGAACATGGTGCTACTTTGAAGCAAAAGTGTGGAAAAGGATAGTAACATTGCCCCTTCTCTTTCTTTTTTTTCTATTTTTTCTTCTCTTTTTTTTGATTGGCTTCTTTGGCTTTTTTTATTTTTTCCTCACATAAGCCATAGAAACTAGCAAACAAGCAAACTATGCATCGAAAACAGAATCTGTCAAAAACAGAACAGTCTGTAAATATCTGAATTAAGCTCTTACTTCTGTTACTCCAAAAATTCGGAAAATTTATTAAAACGTAGACAATTTGTATAGAAATCAACTGTAAAAAATTCAGAAGTTTTCCTCCTTCCAGTAAAAGATAGGAATTTATGTACTGGACGCAAAAGTTTCTGTTTTTGCACAGAATCAAATCAACTATCAACCACACTATCCCAAAGGCTTTACTTGGCACTTTATTGAAACAAAATCTATAAAACATGATTAATACAGTAGCTTAATCATGTTAACACACAAAAACAGTAGGGATAAATATTGGGTTGTCTCCCAACAAGCGCTTTTCTTTAATGCCTTTTTAGCTAGGCATGATGATTTCAATGATGCTCACATAAAAGATAAGAATTGAAACATAATGGGAGCATCATGAAGCATATAACTAGCACATTTAATTCTAACCCACTTCCTATGCATAGGGATTTTGTGAGCAAACAATTTATGGGAGCAAGAATAACCTAGCATAGGAAGGCAAAACAAGCATGACTTCAAGATTTTCAACACCTAGAGAGGAAACTTGATATTATTGCAATTCCTACAAGCATATGTTCCCCCCTCATAATAATTTTCAGTAGCATCATGAATGAATTCAACAATATAACTATCACATAAAGCATTCTTTTCATGATCCACAAGCATAGAAATTTTATTACTCTCCACATAAGCAAATTTATTCTCATGAATAGTAGTGGGAGCAAACTCAACAAAATAACTACCATGTGAGGCATAATCCAATTGAAAATTAAAATCATGATGACAAGTTTCATGGTTATCATTATTTTTTATAGCATACATGTCATCACAATAATCATCATACATAGCAACTTTGTTCTCATAATCAATTGGGACCTCTTCCGAAATAGTGGATTCATCACTAAATAAAGTCATGACCTCTCCAAATCCACTTTCATAAATATTATAAGATTCAACACCCTCCAAAATAGTGGGATCATTACCTAGAGTTTACACTCTTCCAAACCCACTTTCATCTATATAATCATCATAAATAGGAGGCATGCTATCATCATAGTAAATTTTCTCATCACAACTTGGGGGACTAAAAATATCATCTTCATCAAACATAGCATTCCCAAACTTGTGGCTTTGCATATCATTAGCATCATGGATATTCAAAGGATTCATACTAACGACATTGCAATCATGCTCATCATTCAAAAATTTAGTGCCAAACAGTTTATAGACTTCTTCTTCTAACACTTGAGCACAATTTTCCTTTCCATCATTTTCACGAAAGACATTAAAAAGATGAAGCATATGAGGCAACGTCAATTCCATTTTTTTGTAGTTTTCTTTTATAGACTAAACTAGTGATAAACAAGAAACTGAAAGATTCAATTTCAAGATCTAAAGATATACCTTCAAGCACTAACCTCCCTGGCAATGGCGCCCGAAAAGAGCTTGATGTCTACTGCGCAACCTTCTTCTTGTAGACTCGTGTTGGGCCTCCAAGCGCAGAGTTTTGTAGGACAGTAGCAAATTTCCCTCAAGTGGATGACCTAAGGTTTATCAATCCGTGGGAGGCGTAGGATGAAGATGGTCTCTCTCAAACAACCCTGCAACCAAATAACAAAGAGTCTCTTGTGTCCCCAACACACCCAATACAATGGTAAATTGTATATGTGCACTAGTTCGGCAAAGAGATGGTGATACAAGTGTAATATGGATAGTAGATATAGGTTTTTGTAATCTGAAAATATAAAAACAGCAAGGTAACTAGTAGAAAAAGTGAGCAAAAACGGTATTGCAATGCTTAGAAACAAGGCCTAGGGTTCATACTTTCACTAGTGGAAGTTCTTTCAACAATGATAACATAATTAGATCACATAACAATCCCTCAACGTGCAACAAAGAATCACTCCAAAGTTTCTATCGGAGAACGTAGGATGAAAACATGTATCAACCCCTATGCATAGATTAACCCAATGTCACCTCGGGAATCCGTGAGTTGAGTGCCAAAACATACATCGAGTGAATCAATAGAACACCCCATTGTCACCACGGGTATCCCACGCAAGACATACATCAAGTGTTATCAAATCCATAATAGTATTCAATCCGATAATAGTGAAACCTCAAAGGTAAAACTCAATTCATCACAAGAAGGTAGAGGGGGAGAAAAACCATATGATCCAACAATAATAGCAAAGCTCGCGGTACATCAAGATCGTGCCAAATCAAGAACACGAGAGAGAGAGAGATCAAACACATAGCTACTGGTACATACCCTCAGCCCTGAGGGTGAACTACTCACTCCTTGTCATGGAGATCACCGGGATGATGAAGATGGCCACCGGTGATGATTTCCCCCTCCGGCAGGGTGCCGGAACAGGGTTCGGATTGGTTTTTGGTGGCTATAGAGGCTTGCGGCGGCGGAACTCCTGATCTAGGTTTCTTTCTGGGGGTTTCTGGATTTATAGGAATTTTTGGCGTCGGTTTCACGTCAGGGGGGGTCCACGAGTCAGCGACAAGGCAGGGGGCACGCCCTAGGGGGGTGGGCGCGCCGACCACCCTTGTCGTTGACTCGGGACTCTTGTGGCCCAACTCTTGTGCTTCGGGGGCTTCTTCTAGTCTATAAAAAATCACCATAAATTTTCAGCTTGTTTGGACTTTGTTTGATATTCCTTTTCTACAAAATTCAAAAACAAGGAAAAAACAGAAACTGGCACTGGGCTCTAGGTTAATAGGTTAGTCCCAAAAATAATATAAAATAGCATCTAAATGCATATAAAACATCCAAGATGGATAATATAATAGCATGGAACAATAAAAAAATTATAGATACGTTGGAGACGTATCAAGCATCCCTAAGCTTAATTCCTGCTCTTCCTCGAGTAGGTAAATGATAAAAACAGAATTTTTGATCTGGAATGCTACCTAGCATATTTATCAATGTAATCTTCTCTATTGTGGCAAGAATATTCAGATCCATAAGATTCAAAACAAAAGTTTAATATTGACATAAAAACGATAATACTTCAAGCATACTAATAAAGCAATCATGTCTTCTCAAAATAACATGGTCAAAGAAAGCTATCCCTACAAAATCATATAGTCTGGCTATGCTTCATCTTCATCACACAAAGTATTCAAATCATGCACAACCCCGATGACAAGTCAAGCAATTGTTTCATACTTTTGATGTTCTCAAACCTTTTCAACTTTCACGCAATACCTGAGAGTGAGCCATGGACATAGCACTATAGGTAGAATAGAATATGGTGGTTGCGGAGAAGATAAAAAGAAGGAGATAGTCTCACATCAACTAGGCATATCAACGGGCTATGGAGATGCCCATCAATAGATATCAATGTGAGTGAGTAGGGATTGCCATGCAACAGATGCACTAGAGCTATAAGTTTATGAAAGCTCAAAAAAGAAACTAAGTGGGTGTGCATCCAACTTGCTTGCTCATGAAGACCTAGGGCATTTGAGGAAGCCCATCGTTGGAATATACAAGCCAAGTTCTATAACGAAAAATTCCCACTAGTATATGAAAGTGACAACATAGGAGACTCTCTATCACGAAGAACATGGTGCTACTTTGAAGCACAAGTGTGGAAAAGGATAGTAACATTGCCCATTCTCTCTCTTTTTTTTTCTTCTCTTTTTTTTTTGATTGGCTTCTTTGGCCTTTTTATTTTTTTCCTCACATGGGGCAATGCTCTAATAATGAAGATCATCACACTTTTATTTACTTACAACTCAAGAATTATAACTCAATACTAGAACAAAATATGACTCTATATGAATGCCTCCGGCGGTGTACCGGGATGTGCAATGACTCAAGAGTGACATGTATGAAAGAATTATGAACGATGGCTTTGCCACAAATACTATGTCAACTACATGATCATGCAAAGCAATATGACAATGATGGAGCGTGTCATAATAAACGGAACGGTGGAAAGTTGCATGGCAATATATCTTGGAATGGCTATGGAAATGCCATAATAGGTAGGTATGGTGGCTGTTTTGAGGAAGGTGTATGGTGGGTGTATGGTACCGGCGAAAGTTGCGCGGTACTAGAGAGGCTAGCAATGGTGGAAGGGTGAGAGTGCGTATAATCCATGGACTCAACATTAGTCATAAAGAACTCACATACTTATTGCAAAAATCTATTAGCTGTCGAAACAAAGTACTACGCGCATGCTCCTAGGGGGATAGATTGGTAGGAAAAGACCAACGCTCGTCCCCGACCGCCACTCAGAAGGAAGACAATCAATAAATAAATCATGCTCCAACTTCGATACATAACAGTTCACCATACGTGCATGCTACGGGAATCACAAACCTCAACACAAGTATTTCTACAATCCACAATTACTCACTAGCAGGACTCTAATATTACCATCCTCATATCTGAAAACAATCATAAGGAATCAAACTTCTCATAGTACTCAGTGCACTTTATATGAAAGTTTTTATTATATCCCTCTTGGATGCCCATCATATTAGGACTAAATTCATAACCTAAGCAAATTACCATGCTGTTTAGAGAGACTCGCAAAATAATATAAGTGAAGCATGAGAGTTCAACAATTTCTATAAAATAAAACCACCGCCTTGCTCTAAAAAGATATAAGTGAAGCATTAGAGCAAACGACAAACTACTCCAAAAGATATAAGTGAAGATCAATGAGTAGTCGAATAATTATGTAACTATGTGAAGACTCTCTAACATTTAAGAATTTCAGATCTTGGGATATTATCCAAACAGCAAGCAAACCAAAATAAAATAAAATGATGCTCCAAGCAAAACACATATCATGTGGTGAATAAAAATATAGCTCCAAGTGAGGTTACCGATAATGTTGAAGACGAAAGAAGGGATGCCATCCAGGGCATCCCCAAGCTTAGTTGCTTGTATCTTCCTTGAATATTACCTTGGGGTGCCTTGGGCATCCCCAAGCTTAGGCTCTTGTCACTCCTTATTCTCCTTATATCGATATCTCACCCAAAACTTGAAAACTTCAATCACACAAAACTTAACAAAACCTTCGTGAGATGGGTTAGTATGATAAAACAAATCATTCACTTTGCTACTGTCAAGACAAGATTCATAATTTTTCTCACCTGATACCTACTGTAACCTATCATTTCTACAATTTATATTGAGCAATATAAGCCATAGAAACTAGGAAACAAGCAAACTATGCATCGAAAACAGAATCTGTCAAAAACAGAACAGTCTGTAAAGATCTGAATATAGCTCATACTTATGTTACTCCAAAATTTCTGAAAAATTAGGAAAAAGTATGAAATTTGTATACAAATCAACTTTAAAAAATTCAGAAGTTTTCCACCTTCCAGTAAAATATAGGAATTTCTGTACTGGACACAAAAGTTTCTGTTTCTGCACAGAATCAAATCAACTATCAACCACACTATCCCAAAGGCTTTAGTTGGCACTTTATTGAAACAAAAGCTATAAAACATGATTAATACAGTAGCTTAATCATGTTAACACAGAAAAACAGTAGGGGTAAATATTGGTTTGTCTCCCAACAAGCGCTTTTCTTTAATGCCTTTTTAGCTAGGCATGATGATTTCAATGATGCTCACATAAAAGATAAGAATTGAAACATAATGGGAGCATCATGAAGCATATAAATAGCACATTTAATTCTAACCCACTTCCTATGCATAGGGATTTTGTGAGCAAACAATTTATGGGAGCAAGAATCAACTAGCATAGGAAGGCAAAACAAGCATGACTTCAAGATTTTCAACACATAGAGAGGAAACTTGATATTATTGCAATTCCTACAAGCGTATGTTCCCCCCTCATAATAATTTTCAGTAGCATCATGAATGAATTCAACAATATAACTATCACATAAAGCATTCTTTTCATGATCCACAATCATAGAAATTTTATTACTCTCCACATAAGCAAATTTATTCTCATGAATAGTAGTGGGAGCAAACTCAACAAAATAACTACCATGTGAGGCATAATCCAATTGAAAATTAAAATCATGATGACAAGTTTCATGGTTATCATTATTTTTTATAGCATACATGTCATCACAATAATCATCAAACATAGCAACTTTGTTCTCATAATTAATTGGAACCTCTTCCGAAATAGTGGATTCATCACTAAATAAAGTCATGACCTCTCCAAATCCACTTTCATAAATATTATAAGATTCAACACCCTCCAAAATAGCGGGATCATTACCTAGAGTTGACACTCTTCCAAACCCACTTTCATCAATATAATCATCATAAATAGGAGGCATGCTATCATCATAGTAAATTTTCTCATCACAACTTGGGGGACTAAAAATATCATCTTCATCAAACATAGCATCCCCAAGCTTGTGGCTTTGCATATCATTAGCATCATGGATATTCAAAGAATTCATACTAACGACATTGCAATCATGCTCATCATTCCAAAATTTAGTGCCAAACATTTTATAGACTTCTTCTTCTAACACTTGAGCACAAGTTTCCTTTCCATCATTTTCACGAAAGACATTAAAAAGATGAAGCATATGAGGCAACCTCAATTCCATTTTTTGTAGTTTTCTTTTATAGACTAAACTAGTGATAAACAAGAAACTAAAAGATTCAATTGCAAGATCTAAAGATATACCTTCAAGGACTAACCTCCCAGGCAACGGCGCCAGAAAAGAGCTTGATGTCTACTACGCAACCTTCTTCTTGTAGACTCGTGTTGGGCCTCCAAGTGTAGAGTTTTGTTGGACAGTAGCAAATTTCCCTCAAGTGGATGACCTAAGGTTTATCAATCCGTGGGAGGCGTAGGATGAAGATGGTCTCTCTCAAACAACCCTACAACCAAATAACAAAGAGTCTCTTGTGTCCCCAACACTCCCATTACAATGGTAAATTGTATCGGTGCACTAGTTCGGCAAAGAGATGGTGATACAAGTGTAATATGGATAGTAGATATAGGTTTTTGTAATCTGAAAATATAAAAACAGCAAGGTAACTAGTAGTAAAAGTGAGCAAAAAGGGTATTGCAATGCTTAGAAACAAGGCCTAGGGTTCATACTTTCACTAGTGCAAGTTCTCTCAACAATGATAACAAAATTAGATCACATAACAATCCCTCAACGTGCAATAAAGAATCACTCCAAAGTTTCTATCGGAGAACGTAGGACAAAAATGTGCATCAACCCCTATGCATAGATTACCCCAATGTCACCTCGGGAATCCGCGAGTTGAGTGCCAAAACATACATCAAGTGAATCAATAGAACACCCCATTATCACCACGGGTATCCCACGCAAGACATACATCAAGTGTTCTCAAATCCATAATAGTATTCAATCCGATAATAGTGAAACCTCAAAGGTAAAACTCAATTCATCAAAAGAAGGTAGAGGGGGAGAAACACCATATGATCCAACTATAATAGCAAAGCTCGCGGTACATCAAGATCGTGCGAAATCAAGAACACGAGAGAGAGAGAGAGAGATCAAACACATAGCTACTGGTACATACCCTCATCCCCGAGGGTGAACTACTCCCTCCTCGTCATGGAGATCGCCGGGATGATGAAGATGGCCACCGGTGATGATTTGCCCCTCCGACAGGGTGCCGGATCAGGTTCCGGATTGGTTTTTGGTGGCTACAGAGGCTTGCGGCGGCGGAACTCCCGGTCTAGGTTTCTTTATGGGGGTTTCTGGATTTATAGGAATTTTTGGCGTCGGTTTCACGTCAGGGGGGTCCACGAGTCAGCGACAAGGCAGGGGGGCGCGCCCTAGGGGGTGGGCGGGCCATCCACCCTTGTCGTTGACTCGGGACTCTTCTGGCCCAACTCTTGTGCTTTGGGGGCTTCTTCTGGTCCATAAAAAATCACCATAAATTTTCAGCTCGTTTGGACTCCGTTTGATATTCCTTTTCTACAAAATTCAAAAACAAGGAAAAAACAGAAACTGGCACTGGGCTCTAGGTTAATAGGTTAGTCCCAAAAATAATATAAAATAGCATATAAAGGCATATAAAACATCCAAGATGGATAATATAATAGCATGGAACAATAAAAAAATTATAGATACGTTGGAGACATATCAAGCATCCCCAAGCTTAATTCCTGCTCGTCTTCGAGTAGGTAAATGATAAAAACAGAATTTTTGATGTGGAATGCTACCTAGCATATTTATCAATGTAATCTTCTCTATTGTGGCAAGAATATTCAGATCCATAAGATTCAAAACAAAAGTTTAATATTAACATAAAAACGATAGTACTTCAAGCATACTAATAAAGCAATCATGTCTTCTCAAAATAACATGGTCAAAGAAAGCTATCCCTACAAAATCATATAGTCTGGCTATGCTCCATCTTCATCACACAAAGTATTCAAATCATGCACAATCACGATAACAAGCCAAGCAATTGTTTCATACTCTTGATGTTCTCAAACCTTTTCAACTTTCACGCAATACCTGAGCGTGAGCCATGGACATAGCACTATAGGTAGAATAGAATATGGTGGTTGCGGACAAGACAAAAAGAAGGAGATAGTCTCACATCAACTAGGCATATCAACGGGCTATGGAGATGCCCATCAATAGATATCAATGTGAGTGAGTAGGGATTGACATGCAACGGATGCACTAGAGCTATAAGTATATGAAAGCTCAAAAAAGAAACTAAGTGGGTGTGCATCCAACTTGCTTGCTCATGAAGACCTAGGGCATTTGAGGAAGCCCATTGTTGGAATATACAAGCCAAGTTCTATAACGAAAAATTCCCACTAGTATATGAAAGTGACAACATAGGAAACTCTATCACGAAGAACATGGTGCTACTTTGAAGCACAAGTGTGGAAAAGGATAGTAACATTGCCCCTTCTCTCTCTTTTTTTTCTTTTCTTTTTTTTCTTCTCTCTTTTTTTTGATTGGCTTCTTTGGCCTTTTTATTTTTTCCTCACATGGGGCAATGCTCTAATAATGAAGATCATCACACTTTTATTTACTTACAACTCAAGAATTACAACTCGATACTAGAACAAAATATGACTCTATATGAATGCCTCCAGCGGTGTACCGGGATGTGCAATGACTCAAGAGTGACATGTATGATAGAATTATGAACGATGGCTTTGCCACAAATACTATGTCAACTACATGATCATGCAAAGCAATATGACAATGATGGAGCGTGTCATAATAAACGGAACGGTGGAAAGTTGCATGGCAATACATCTCGGACTGGCTATGGAAATGCTATAATAGGTAGGTATGGTGGCTATTTTGAGGAAGGTGTATGGTGGGTGTATGGTACTGGCGAAAGTTGCGCGGTACTAGAGAGGCTAGCAATGGTGGAAGGGTGAGAGTGCGTATAATCCATGGACTCAACATTAGATATAAAGAACTCACATACTTATTGCAAAAATCTATTAGCTGTCAAAACAAAGTTCTACGCGCATGCTCCTAGGGGGATAGATTGGTAGGAAAAGACCATCGCTCATCCCCGACCGCCACTCATAAGGAATACAATCAATAAATAAATCATGCTCCAACTTCGTTACATAATGGTTCACCATACGTGCATGCTACGGGAATCACAAACCTCAACACAAGTATTTCTACAATCCACAATTACTCACTAGCATGACTCTAATATTACCATCCTCATATCTGAAAACAATCATAAGGAATCAAACTTCTCATAGTACTCAGTGCACTTTATATGAAAGTTTTTATTATATCCCTCTTGGATGCCCATCATATTAGGACTAAATTCATAACCTAAGAAAATTACCATGCTGTTTAGAGAGACTCTCAAAATAATATAAGTGAAGCATGAGAGTTCAACAATTTCTATAAAATAAAACCACCGCCTTGCTCTAAAAAGATATAAGTGAAGCACTAGAGCAAACGACAAAATACTCCAAAAGATATAAGTGAAGATCAATGAGTAGTCGAATAATTATGTAACTATGTGAAGACTCTCTAACATTTAAGAATTTCAGATCTTGGGATATTATCCAAACAGCAAGCAAAACAAAATAAAATAAAATGACGCTCCAAGCAAAACACATATCATGTGGTGAATAAAAATATAGCTCCAAGTGAGGTTACCGATAATGTTGAAGACGAAAGAGGGAATGCCATCCGGGGCATCCCCAAGCTTAGTTGCTTGTATCTTCCTTGAATATTACCTTGGGGTGCCTTGGGCATCCTCAAGCTTAGGCTCTTGTCACTCCTTATTCTCCTTATATCGATATCTCACCCAAAACTTGAAAACTTCAATCACACAAAACTTAACAAAACCTTCGTGAGATGGGTTAGTATGATAAAACAAATCATTCACTTTGCTACTGTCCAGACAAGATTCATAATTTTTCTCACCTGATACCTACTGTACCCTATCATTTCTACAAATTCTATTGAGCAATATAAGCCATAGAAACTAGGAAACAAGCAAACTATGCATCGAAAACAGAATCTGTCAAAAACAGAACAGTTTGTAAAGATCTGAATTAAGCTCATACTTCTGTTACTCCAAAAATTCTAAAAATAGGAAAAAGTAGAAAATTTGTATACAAATCAAATTTAAAAAATTCAGAAGTTTTCCACCTACCAGTAAGAGATAGGAATTTCTGTACTGGACGCAAAAGTTTCTGTTTTTGCACAGAATCAAATCAACTATCAACCATACTATCTCAAAGGCTTTACTTGGCACTTTATTGAAACAAAAGCTATAAAACATGATTAATACAGTAGCTTAATCATGTGAACACACAAAAACAGTAGGGGTAAATATTGGGTTGTCTCCCAACAAGCGCTTTTCTTTAATGCCTTTTTAGCTAGGCATGATGATTTCAATGATGCTCACATAAAAGATAAGAATTGAAACATAACGGGAGCATCATGAAGCATATAAATAGCACATTTAATTCTAACCCACTTCCTATGCATAGGGATTTTGTGAGCAATAAATTTATGGGAGCAAGAATCAACAAGCATAGGAAGGCAAAACAAGCATGACTTCAAGATTTTCAACACATAGAGAGGAAACTTGATATTATTGCAATTCCTACAAGCATATGTTCCCCCCTCATAATAATTTTCAGTAGCATCATGAATGAATTCAACAATATAACTATCACATAAAGCATTCTTTTCATGATCCACAATCATAGAAATTTTATTACTCTCCACATAAGCAAATTTATTCTCATGAATAGTAGTGGGAGCAAACTCAACAAAATAACTACCATGTGAGGCATAATCCAATTGAAAATTAAAATCATGATGACAAGTTTCATGGTTATCATTATTTTTTATAGCATACATGTCATCACAATAATCATCATACATAGCAACTTTGTTCTCATAATCAATTGGGACCTCTTCCGAAATAGTGGATTCATCACTAAATAAAGTCATGACCTCTCCAAATCCACTTTCATAAATATTATAAGATTCAACACCCTCCAAAATAGTGGGATCATTACCTAGAGTTTACACTCTTCCAAACCCACTTTCATCTATATAATCATCATAAATAGGAGGCATGCTATCATCATAGTAAATTTTCTCATCACAACTTGGGGGACTAAAAATATCATCTTCATCAAACATAGCATTCCCAAACTTGTGGCTTTGCATATCATTAGCATCATGGATATTCAAAGGATTCATACTAACGACATTGCAATCATGCTCATCATTCAAAAATTTAGTGCCAAACAGTTTATAGACTTCTTCTTCTAACACTTGAGCACAATTTTCCTTTCCATCATTTTCACGAAAGACATTAAAAAGATGAAGCATATGAGGCAACGTCAATTCCATTTTTTTGTAGTTTTCTTTTATAGACTAAACTAGTGATAAACAAGAAACTGAAAGATTCAATTTCAAGATCTAAAGATATACCTTTAAGCACTAACCTCCCTGGCAATGGCGCCCGAAAAGAGCTTGATGTCTACTGCGCAACCTTCTTCTTGTAGACTCGTGTTGGGCCTCCAAGCGCAGAGTTTTGTAGGACAGTAGCAAATTTCCCTCAAGTGGATGACCTAAGGTTTATCAATCCGTGGGAGGCGTAGGATGAAGATGGTCTCTCTCAAACAACCCTGCAACCAAATAACAAAGAGTCTCTTGTGTCCCCAACACACCCAATACAATGGTAAATTGTATAGGTGCACTAGTTCGGCAAAGAGATGGTGATACAAGTGTAATATAGATAGTAGATATAGGTTTTTGTAATCTGAAAATATAAAAACAGCAAGGTAACTAGTAGTAAAAGTGAGCAAAAACGGTATTGCAATGCTTAGAAACAAGGCCTAGGGTTCATACTTTCACTAGTGCAAGTTCTCTCAACAATGATAACATAATTAGATCACATAACAATCCCTCAACGTGCAACAAAGAATCACTCCAAAGTTTCTATCGGAGAACGTAGGACGAAAACGTGCATCAACCCCTATGCATAGATTACCCCAATGTCACCTCGGGAATCCGCGAGGTGAGTGCCAAAACATACATCAAGTGAATCAATAGAACACCCCATTGTCGCCACGGGTATCCCACGCAAGACATACATCAAGTGTTCTCAAATCATAATAGTATTCAATCCGATAATAGTGAAACCTCAAAGGTAAAACTCAATTCATCACAAGAAGGTAGAGGGGGAGAAACACCATATGATCCAACTATAATAGCAAAGCTCGCGATACATCAAGATCGTGCCAAATCAAGAACACGAGAGAGAGAGATCAAACACATAGCTACTGGTACATACCCTCAGCCCCGAGGGTGAACTACTCCCTCCTCGTCATGGAGATCACCGGGATGATGAAGATGGCCACCGGTGATGATTTCCCCCTCCGGCAGGGTGCCGGAACAGGGTCCGAATTGGTTTTTGGTGGCTATAGAGGCTTGCGGCGGCGGAACTCCCGATCTAGGTTTCTTTCTGGGGGTTTCTGGATTTATAGGAATTTTTGGCGTCGGTTTCACGTCAGGGGGGTCCACGAGTCAGCGACAAGGCAAGGGAGCATGCCCTAGGGGGGTGGGCGCGCCCTCAACCCTTGTCATTGACTCGGGACTCTTCTGGCCCAACTCTTGTGCTTCGGGGGCTTCTTCTGGTCCATAAAAAATCACCATAAATTTTCAGCTCGTTTGGACTCCGTTTGATATTCCTTTTCTACAAAACTCAAAAACAAGGAAAAAACAGAAACTGGCACTGGGCTCTAGGTTAATAGGTTAGTCCCAAAAATAATATAAAATAGCATATAAAACATCCAAGATGGATAATATAATAGCATGGAACAATCAAAAATTATAGATACGTTGGAGACGTATCAATCGGCCGCTGGCCGAAATCTCAACAAGAGTTGGGCCCACGCCATGGCTTCCGAAGCGGTGCTCGGCATAGACGACGACACAGATTGCGACGTCGCCTGACTTCTGACGGTGCCGGGATTGGCGGCGCCATGCTCCCGTCGCCGCGAGCCGGTCGCCAGGGTGGCGTGGTGACGAGGCGGATGTGCTTGGGGATTGACGACCCCATTCGGCGCATCGTCTTGGGCAGCTTGCCCTGGGGATGGCGCATGCCCCGCAGCCGCACCCGCAGCGGGGGCAGCTAGAAGGTTGCGATTCGCACCAGAGCGAGCGCCATCGCTGCGGCTGCGTCCTTCAGTGAGGTGGAGAGCCGGAGATGGAATATTCTCCCCACCCGCATCTTGTGGAGCATGGCGCTAGGATGCTGTTGATGCTGTCCTCCTCCGGCGCCCCCTGCTCCCACTTCGGCCGTAGGGGGAACGGTGATGGCGCCGCCCGTGCCGGGCACGTCCCCCACGGCGTCCATGTCCCCTTGCGCCCTCATAGCCCCCATGTGTGCATGCGAGGGGGCCTTCGAGGTGGACGGGTGAGCTGTAGCGCCGGACTTTTTCTTGGGCGCCATGGATGATGAAGTCGTCGCTGAAGAAGAATATGATGAAGATGACGCGCTGCTTACACCCTCGGGTTCGCACAAGTGCCTCCCCCTACCTGGCGTGCCAAAGATGTCATGGTTCAACACGGCCACCTATGGAGCCATCGGCCCCTTGTGGTTCGGCAAGGGGGAAGGTCGCGTTGCACAAAGAGCGGAGACCATAGAGCAGCACGGCAGTGATGACACAGGCAGTTTTTACCCAGGTTTGGGCCGCCGTGAGGCGTAAAACCCTACTCCTGCTTTGGTGGATTGATGAAAGGGACCGTGGTGGAGACGCAGCGCTCAAGCCTGGCAAGGTTGCCTCAGGACGAGAGTAGCTATGTGCGTATGAGTGTACAAGGGTCTGAATCCTTTCTAAGGTTGCCACGGCCCTCCTTTTATAGGTCAAGGGGTTACCACAATGGCAAAATAGTCATTACCCAGTGATCAGATAGCCACAGTGCTATCATACCTAACTCCGCAGACAGGACAGGGTGCATTAAATGCATCGCTTAGTATCACATCGTGGGGGTAGCCGGGCAAGCCTTGCCGTGCTATTCATCCACCTCCTCGCCTGCCTGCGTGACAAGCCTCTGGACGGGTGTCATTTGGGGGTGATCTTCCTCAGAAATGGCTGCCACATGCCAAATAACAGCCACTTAATTACTTGGGGGCTCGACACCGCACCGATAGGTGACTTGCGTTGCTGTGAGGTGGAGCGATGGCGTCTTGGCGGGGTGATCTGCCCTCGGTGTCCCCGGCAAGCTTGCCGGGGGAGTCTTGAGACTTGCCTTCGGGGTGACCTCGACCTTACCAGCCTCGCCTGCCCGACAAGGGAGGTTTTTCCTTATTGATATCTTGTTCCTTTGTCTCGTCTTGGTCTTCTTGATCCGCCCTTTGATTTCTGAAAGAGCTATCTCTTCTGCTTGGCCTTGTCTTAGAAGCTGCAACTTTGCTCTTGAGCCTGTGTACAATCCAGGAAACACACACCGGGGTTTGTTGCACCGACAGTATCGTACACAGTTCATTCAGTTTAAGCGTGTGCCCTGTAGAGTAGAGGATGTCCATGTTTTCGACGTGGCGATCAACACCAATGTCCAGAAGGAATTTGCATATTAATTGTCCATATTGCAAATTGTGATAATATATGGATAGGCCAGCCCATACAATTGACATATTTGACATGCATGAACAAATCAATAGTTCGACGAGTAATTTACAAGAATATAACGAACTGCGCGCACACAAAAGAGCTACTATGCACCTGATGCCGACCCACCACGCACATCAGCCATCGTCCATTAGCATGTCGATCATGGGCTCAGTGGGAGCGGAGGCCGCCAAGTCGATGACCTACACACCTTGATCGATCGAGGCTGGGGCAGACTCGACATCGGGGATCGTCGGTACTGCCTCGGGCGCAGCGCTCACTAGGGCTACCGCGACCGCCAGGTCTGCCCAGGCGACGTCCGACGAGACGATGTTGGCTCTCGCCAGGGCTGCCGTGATGCCCCCCAGGAATGCCCCGGTGACGTCCGGCGCTGCGCTCTCCTCCATCTGGGACATAAGCCTGTGCCTCATGCGGCGGCCGCCATGGCCATTGTTGTCCTTGCATCGTCCCGGTTCCTACTCTGCCGCCCGCACCATCCGACGCACTCTGCACCAAGCCATCAGTATCGCCCGCTGGCGATCCCTATCCGCTTTTAGAATGACCTTGGCTAACTTGGTGGCTTGCTCATAACGTGTTTCCTGCTTCCTCTGGCAGTCGTCGGGAGAGGTGGCGGCATGCACTACAAAAAAATACACTTCCGTGATGATACGTGTTTGTCACAGTAGGTCATGTTTTCTGTCATGCATGTACATCCATGACGATTTTATGACAGAATCAAGATAGTCATACCTGTGCTGTCGTAGAAGTGTTCCACGACAATACCAAAATTATCATCACGGAAGTGTCCACTTCCATGACGATAAATGGCGCGTCATGGAAGTGCTTTCGTCAAGGGTAAGCGACACATGGCATCCAACGTAACGGGTCGCCGTTAAGCTATCGGGTTCTGGTTTGGATCTGATAACCCGTTAACAGCCAGGACCAATGAGGATATTCCACGTGTAAAATCATCATTGGCCGGAGGAAACACGTGTCGGCTCCTTGGTGGGCCAGATGTCGTCCATCCAATGGAGGAGAGGTGCCTATGATACGTCGACACATGGCAGGGCCCAACAGAGGCACATATAGGTTAAAAAGGCCGGCCCAGTCAAAGGCCCGTAGTATTTACTCAGGTACTAGTGGGCCAGCCCACTAACGGCCTGCTTAAACATGGCCCGTTTACGGCCCAAAGCCAGATCTGGCCCGTTAATTGTTCGCTGAGTATTTGGGCCCAATTACAGGCCAGTGACATTTCGGCCTATTAGAGGCCTGATGTAGACATGGGCCCATTTCAGCCCAGTGTGTCTTTCGGCTTGGGAATGGCCCGTGCTGCCCATGGGCCATATATGGTCTGACGCGACATCCAGCCCACTAACGGCCCGTGATCAAGGTGGCAACAGTTCAGCCCAACATGACTTTGGGCCTATTAAAGGTATGTCGTATAATTCGTCCCGTTGATGCCTCTACTAAGCTTTCGGCCTCTTAAAGGCCCATGATATCAGTGGGGCAACTAAGGCCTGAGTTATATTTCGGCCTTGTAATGGCCCGTCATATAACTGGGCCAATAATGGCCCGGTCTACTTTTCAGCCTGCTAAAGGCCCGTGGACAACTATTGAAAATTGAGGCCCAACATGCATTTTGGCCTTCTAAAGGCCCATGGTATCTTCTGGGCTGTAACAGGCCAGAAGAATATTCAGCCTGTTAAAGGCCCGAAGCTACATGGGCCCAACTAAGCGCTGGGTCCACTAAAGGCCGAACTAAACTTTGGGCCGAATGTAGGCCCGTGTAAGTTGTGGGCCTGGCGCAAAGTGTGAAGGCCCCAATGGCCTTTCAGGCCCAAGAAAGTTGCAGGCTGGCCCAATTGTGGCCCGCTAAAATGCAGGCCCATTAGAGGCTAATGTTTCGGCCCGGTCGCCTACATCAGATTTTCGCCGTTTTTTCAGATAGCGAATGATGGCATATACGGTAACTAGTAGGAATTAAGAACAAACCTACTCTATACAATAAACAAATTACGGCATAGTAACTTAGAATAAACCTACACTATACAATAAAGGATTTATGGTATATTACATCCACTGGGCATCGAAGTTCGCCACCAGTGATCATAAAGCGCAACGAAGAAGCAGATTACAAAACCTGGGCGCCATTGGAGCATAACAAAATAATACTGAACCAAGACCACTTCTAGGACAGTTCAAGAAAGGTTAGCCTTGCGCGGGAGCTGCTGCGCAAGCTGCTGAGCAAGACTGTGAGACTGGCCTAGCATGTCGGTCATTGCTTCCAGCTGTAGCTATTTAGCAATGAGGTTCTCATTGGTGTTCTCCGCGATCTTCCTTAGATATAGGACTTCGAGTCGAAGTTGAGTTGTAGAATGCCTTTCTGCTTGAACTTGGGATTGAAGAAGTCGAACTGATTCAGACAACGAAATCTGTGAGCTTGTCTGACTGCTAGTCTCAAGTAACTTGAACACTGCATCAAGACATGACTTTGGGGTTGTCTCGCTATCTTCAAGATGTTTTGCCTTCTTTGCTGCAATATATGTTGGGTTTGTCTCACAGCCTTCAGCAGACTTGTGCATGCCAGCAGGCATATCATCCTGAAACAAGCAGAGAGATGACAAGTTTTGCATGCGTATAAACAAAGATGGTAACTGTGTTGTCAATTCCATCCAATTTCAAATTAGAAAATAAAGAGTCAGTTCAAAATATCAATAGCATAATTTGGTATTGTTCATAATGCGGGGAGCTTCACCACACTACTGGATTACCATGTCAACAAAACAACCATAGATGAAGGGTAAACACAATCTTTGTATCTATTTTGGTTAATGTGTGCATGGCATGTTGTTCATATCATCAGCCACATCAGTAAGATAAAACAGGAGATGACAAGGTGCAAACGTGGGCTGCTTCACCACACACTGGATTATAGATCCACAAAAACAAGCATACATATAGGGAGTATTGAGTAATGTGCATGGTATGTGTCATGGATTTAACACGGCAGATGCCCTTGTGAAAGGACTTAGCTGTGGAGCCATCTCAACGTAGGTTAGCTCGAAGGGGTTGAATGGGACAAAGGACACAAAGGTTTACCCAGGTTCGGCCCCTCACAACGAGGTAAAAGCCTACGTCCTGCTTCTAGTTGTATTGCTTGAGTATCGATTACAAGGGAGCGATCACGCTTGACCTAGCTATCGATCCGTTGTTTCTTGAGTTAACTCGCTGCCAGGTCTTGCCTTTATATACACAGGTCGAGGCTCCGGGGCTTACAAGAGTCCAAGACGGATCGCACCACGTGACCAGCTCGGTTTATAAGTCGCCTTGCCTTGCCAGGCAAGTCACCATCGGGCGGCTCACACCTCCGGGTCTTGGACCTCCACCAGGCCCGCCTCTTAAGCCGCCGCCTATCTTTAAGCTTCGTCTTCTTGGATGTTCATGGGCCTTCTTCATATTAAGTCGCCAACGGTGTAACCCGGCCCCTCCTGGGTGGGTCACACCTCGGAGTCATAAACCCAACATTAGGCTCCAGATTGATTTGAACTTGTTCATGTCAATCTTCATTGCTTCAGCTGAGAAGCCATCTTTTCAGAACTTAACCTGAAATAAACCCCTGTAAACCGCCATGACGTCATGTGAACTAAATTCATAAAAACCCATGACATCACAACGGATCTCTTGCATTAACTGGTCGTCCGAGAATCGAGGCGCCCGCACTGTTGTGATAATCATGTTGCCTCCTCGATTTCCACGCATGCCATTTTACTATTTCCTTATAAATAGGGACGGGGCCCCCTCTCTTCACTTTTTACCCCCGCCCTTCTCTCTCCTTCTTCCTTCTCACGTCGTCCGCAGCCGCCGGAGCTCCACCGCTGTCGTTCCTCACCATCGACTCCAACCAGGACGCTGCATCAACCTGCTGGGACCAGAGATTGCGGCGCTCCTCCGCTCTTCAGTCAAGCACCCAGGTAACATTCTTTCCTTGATCTAGATCCACATTAGATTGATCATGTTCATAGGGTTCGTCGGAGTTCATCGAGTTCATGCAAGTTCATCACAGCTCATCCACCATGCCGCTTAATTCAATCCACAAAACGATACTGAAACCTTGCGGTGGTAGTTTTGGTATTTGCTTCAAATCATAGACGCATCCCTTCTCCCTGAGATTCAATCTCCAGCCTATATGTTCTTCCACTACCATGTTTTAGGTTTAGCCATTTTCTTTTATTTTCAGAGCTGCAGTAGATCCAAAATTATAGGAATAAATTGAGAAACTTGTTTGTCTCACACTTAGCAGAATTTCATCAATTTTAGATCTATAAATAACTACCCCGCCCACTGTTGACAAGGCGATTTAACTTGATAACCCGCCAACCACTGGCCGGCTTAATCATGAACCTGTAATCCGCCAATATGCTGCCGATCAAGGACCCTAAAGTTGCTGAACCGGAGAAACAACCGCCAGAAGTCTCAGGGGCTTCACCACAAAATCCCGAGGGGCTTATTAATGACCCGCCACCACAAGCTGATACCACAACCTTTGATCCAATGAATATTGAGGTTGACTCGGCCATCACACATGACCCGCCAAGTCCTAAACCACCCAGCCCTGCCAAGCTTACTGAAGAAATTCCTTCTAACAAGGCCGCCGAAGATGTCATCATCACTGGCACAGGCTATACCGAGACAGGGAATCCTACTTTCTTGGCCAAACATAGCGCCAAAGAAGAGCCGCCAGCCGCAGACAAGGGCTAATTGAAGCTGGATCTGCAGAACTATGCCGATTTTAGCGCAGGCGAGTTGCACACAGGCTACCTAAGCCGCCTGCACACAAGCCGTGAAATGGAGACTGGCCTGGTTAATCTAATGAAGCAGAAGTACAAGGTACAAACTAAACTCCTTTCCACTGGTTCATATGCATATAGTTATGTAGCCCCCAAGGGCCGGCCTATCCTTCCAAGGATGAGCCGGGTCTTCAAATCATTAACCCTGACTGAAACCTTATGCATCAAAACTGTAGCTTCCGAGGGCCAGCCTATCCTTCCAAGGATGAGCCGGGTCTTCAAATCATTAACCGTGACTAAAACCTTATGCATCAAAATTGTAGCCCCCAAGGGCCGGCTTAATCTGATAAGATAAATCGGGTCTTTAATGACCTTTAAATAGAATCAAACTTGTAGCCCCCAAGGGCCAGCTTAATCTGACAAGATAAGCCGGGTCATAATAGGAACTTAAAATGACCTACATTAGCCCCTAAGTGTCATGTATATTACTGGCAATATGCTTGGGACTTACCAATTTTTCCTGTTCCTTTAATACCAAACTGTATTGATGACTACCAATCCTTACTGCAGGAAACTGTGAATCTTCAAGACTCACAGTTAAACGAGTTAAGGAAGAATATTAAGCATCAAGAAGCGGAGACTCTCAAAGCTGAATCCAAGCTCAGACTTTCTTTGGAAGAGATGGAAAAACTCAAGTCCAGCCTTACTACCGAAAGAGCTGTTGGGGAACGTAGCATGCAATTTCAAAAAAAATCTACGCTCACGCAAGATCTATCTAGGAGATGCATAGCAACAAGAGGGGGAGAGTGTGTCCACGTACCCTCGTAGACTGAAAGCAAAAGCGTTAGCTTAACGCGGCTGATGTAGTCGAACGTCTTCTCGATTCAACCGATCAAGCACCGAACGTACGGCACCTCCGAGTTCTGCACACATTCAGCTCGATGACGTCCCTAGAACACTTGATCCAGCAAAGTGTCGAGGGAGAGTTTCGTCAGCATGACGGCGTGGTGACGGTGATGGTGAAGTGATCCGCGCAGGGCTTCGCCTAAGCACTACGACAATATGACCGGAGGAGTAAACGGTGGAGGGGGGCGCCGCACATGACTAAGAACAATTAGTGTGTCCTTGGAGGCGCCCCCACCCCCGTATATAAAGGAGGGAGAGGGGAGGAGGCCGGCCTAGGGGCGCCCCAAGTGGGAGGAGTCCCACTTGGGCTCCTAGTAGGATTCGGCCCCCCTTTCCTTTTACCGGAAGGGGAAAGGGGGAAGGAGAGGGAGGAGGAGAAGGAAAGGGGGGCGCCGCCCCCCCCCCCCCCCCTCTTGTCCAATTCGGACTCCCCATGGGGGGGGAGTGGCCACCCCTTGTGAGCTACCTAGCCTCCGTCCTATGGCCCATATGGCCCATATCTTTCCCCAGGGGGTTCCGGTAACCCCCCGGTACTCCGATACGTACCTGATACATTCCGAAACACTTCCGGTGTCCGAATACTATCGTCCAATATATCAATCTTTACCTCTCGACCGTTTTGAGAGTCCTCATCATGTCCGTGATCTCATCCGGGACTCCGAACAATCTTCGGTCACCAAAACACAAAACTCATAATACAAATCGTCATTGAACGTTAAGCGTGCGGACCCTACGGGTTCGAGAACTATGTAGACGTGACCGAGACACATCTCCGGTCAATAACCAACAGAGGAACCTGGATGCTCATATTGGTTCCTACATATTCTAGGAAGATCTTTATCGGTCAAACCGCAATGACAACATACGTCATTTCCTTTGTCATCGGTATGTTACTTGCCCGAGATTCGATCGTCGGTATCTCCATACCTAGTTCAATCTCGTTACCGGCAAGTCTCTTTACTCGTTCCATAATGCATCATCCCATAACTAACTCATTAGTCACATTGCTTGCAAGGCTTATCATGATGTGCATTACCGAAAGGGCCCAGAGATACCTTTTCGATACTCGGAGTGACAAATCCTAATCTCGATCTATGCCAACCCAACAAACACCTTCGGAGACACCAGTAGAGCATCTTTATAATCACCCAGTTATGTTGTGACGTTTGATAGCACACAAGGTGTTCCTCCGGTATTCGGGAGTTGCATAATCTCATAGTCAAAGGAATATGTATAAGTCATGAAGAAAGCAATAGCAATAAAACTTAACGATCATTATGCTAAGCTAACGGATGGGTCTTGTCCATCACATCATTCTCCTAATGATGTGATCCCGTTCATCAAATGATAACACATGTCTATGGTTAGGAAACTTAACCATCTTCGATCAATGAGCTAGTCTAGTAGAGGCTTACTAGGGACTCAGTGTTTTGTCTATGTATTCACACATGTATCAAGTTTCCGGTTAATACAATTCTAGCATGAATAATAAACATTTATCATGATATAAGGAAATATAAATAACAACTTTATTATTACCTCTAGGGCATATTTCCTTCAGTCTCCCACTTGCACTAGAGTCAATAATCTAGATTACATTGTAGTGATTCTAACACCCATGGAGTCTTGGTGCTGATCATGTTTTGCTCGTGGAAGAGGCTTAGTCAACGGGTCCGCTACATTCAGATCCGTATGTATTTTGTAAATCTCTATGTGTCCCTCCTTGACTTGATCACGGATGGAGTTGAAGCGTCTCTTGACGTGTTTGGTTCTCTTGTGAAATCTGGATTCCTTCACCAAGGCAATTGCTCCAGTATTATCACAAAATATTTTCATTGGACCCGATGCACTAGGTATTACACCTAGATCAGATATGAACTCCTTCATTTGTTGCTTCCGAAGCAGCTATATACTCCGCTTCACACGTAGATCCCGCCATGACGCTTTGCTTGGAACTGCACCAACTGACAGCTCCACCATTCAATATAAATACGTATCCGGTTTGTGACTTAGAGTCATCCGGATCAGTGTCAAAGCTAGCATCAACATAACCATTTACGACAAGCTCTTTGTCACCTCCATAAACGAGGAACATATCCTTAGTTCTTTTCACGTACTTCAGGATGTTCTTGACCGCTGTCTAGTGATCCACTCCTGGATTACTTTGGTACCTCCCTGCTAGACTTATAGCAAGGCAGACATCAGGTCTGGTACACAGCATTGCATACATGATAGAACCTATGGCTGAGGCATAGGGAATGACTTTCATTTTCTCTCTATCTTCTGCAGTGGTTGGGCATTGAGTCTGACTCAATTTCACACCTTGTAACACAGGCAAGAACCCTTTCTTCGACTGATCCATTTTGAACTTCTTCAAAACTTTATCAAGGTATGTGCTTTGTGAAAGTCCAATTAAGCGTCATGATCTATCTCTATAGATCTTGATGCCCAATATATAAGCAGCTTCACCGAAAAAATTCTTATTCAAGTATCCTTTTATGCTATCCAGAAATTCTATATCATTTCCAATCAATAATATGTCATCCACATATAATATTAGAAATGCTACAGACCTCCCACTCACTTTCTTGTAAATACAGGCTTCTCCAAAAGTCTGTATAAAACCATATGCTTTGATCACATTATCAAAGCGTATAGTCCAACTCCGAGATGCTTGCACCAGTCCATAAATGGATCGCTGGAGCTTGCACACTTTGTTAGCACTTTTAGGATCGACAAAACCTTCTGGTTGCATCATATACAACTCTTCTTTAAGAAATCCATTAAGGAATGCAGTTTTGACGTCCATTTGCCAGATTTCATAATCATAAAATGCGGCAATTGCTAACATGATTTGGACAGACTAAAGCATCGCTACGGGTGAGAAGGTCTCATTGTAGTCAACTCCTTGAACTTGACGAAAACCTTTTGCAACAAGTCGAGCTTTGTAGACAGTAACATTACCATCAGCGTCAGTCTTATTCTTGAAGATCCATTTATTCTCTATGGCTTGCCGATCATCGAGCAAGTCAACCAAAGTCCACACTTTGTTCTCATACATGGATCCCATCTCATATTTCATGGCCTCAAGCCATTTCATGGAATCTGGGCTCATCATCGCTTCCTCATAGTTCGTAGGTTCGTCATGGTCTAGTAACATGACTTCCAGAATAGGATTACCGTACCACTCTGGTGCGGAACGTACTCTGGTTGACCTACGAGGTTCGGTAGTAACTTGATCTGAAGTTTCATGATCATCGTCATTAGCTTCCTCACTAATTGGTGTAGGCATCACGGGAACTATTTTCTGTGATGAGCTATTCTCCAATTCGTGAGAAGGTACAATTACCTCATCAAGTTCTACTTTCCTCCCACTCACTTCTTTCGAGAGAAACTCCTTCTCTAGAAAGGATCCATTCTTAGCAACAAAGAGCTTTCCTTCGGATCTGTGATAGAAGGTGTACCCAAGAGTTTCTTTTGGGTATCCTATGAAGACGCACTTCTCCGATTTGGGTTCGAGCTTATCAGGCTGAAGCTTTTTCACATAAGCATCACAACCCCAAACTTTAAGAAACTACAGCTTAGTTTTCTTGCCAAACCACAGTTCATACGGTGTCGTCTCAACGGATTTAGATGGTGCCCTATTTAACGTGAATGCAGCTATCTCTAATGCATAACCCCAAAACGATAGTGGTAAATCGGTAAGAGACATCATAGATCGCACCATATCTAATAAAGTATGGTTACGACATTCGGACACACCATTACACTGTGGTGTTCCAGGTGGCGTGAGTTGTGAAACTATTCCACATTGTTTTAAATGAAGGTCAAACTCGTAACTCAAATATTCGCCTCCGCGATCAGATCGTAGAAACTTTATTTTCTTGTTACGATGATTTTCCACTTCACTCTGAAATTCTATGAACTTTTCAAATGTTTCAGACTTGTGTTTCATTAAGTAGATATACCCATATCTACTCAAATCATCTGTGAAGGTCAGAATATAACGATACCCGCCACGAGCCTCAACACTCATCGCACCACATACATCGGTATGTATTATTTCCAATAAGTCAGTGGCTCGCTCCATTGTTCCGGAGAACGGAGTCTTAGTCATCTTGCCCATGAGGCATGGTTCGCAAGCATCAAATTATTCATAATCAAGTGATTCCAAAAGTCCATCCGCATGGAGTTTCTTCATGCGCTTTACACCAATATGACCTAAATGGCAGTGCCACAAATATGTTGCACTATCATTATCAACTTTGCATCTTTTGGCATCAATATTATGAATATGTTTATCACCACGATCGAGATTCAACAAAATTAGACCCCTCTTCAAGGGTGCATGACCATAAAAGATATTACTCATATAAATAGAACAACCATTATTCTCTGATTTAAATGAGTAACCGTCTCGCATTAAACAAGATCCAGATATAATGTTCATGCTCAACGCTGGCACCAAATAACAATTATTCAGGTCTAAAACTAATCCCGAAGGTAGATGTAGAGGTAGCGTGCCGATGGCGATCACATCGACCTTGGAACCATTTCTGATGCGCATCGTCACCTCGTCCTTAGCCAATCTTCGTTTAATCCGTAGCCCCTGTTTCGAGTTGCAAATATGAGCAACAGAACCAGTATCAAATACCCAGGCGCTATTACGAGCATTAGTAAGGTACACATCAATAACATGTATATCAAATATACCTTTGTTCACATTGCCATCCTTCTTATCCACCAAATACTTGGGGCAGTTCCGCTTCCAGTGACCAGTCCCTTTGCAGTAGAAGCACTCAGTTTCAGGCTTAGGTCCAGACTTGGGCTTCTTCCCGGGAGTGGCAACTTGTTTGCCATTCTTCTTGAAGTTCCCCTTCTTTCCTTTGCCCTTTTTATTGAAACTAGTGGTCTTGTTAACCATCAACACTTGATGCTCCTTCTTGATTTCTACCTCTGTAGCTTTGAGCATAGCGAAGAGCTCGGGAATTGTCTTATCCATCCCTTGCATGTTATAGTTCATCACGAAGCATTTGTAACTTGGTGGCAGTGATTGAAGAACTCTGTCAATAACACTATCATCCGGAAGATTAACTCCCAGCTGAGTCAAGTGATTATGATATCCAGACATTCTGAGTATGTGTTCACTGACAGAACTGTTCTACTCCATCTTGCAGCTATAGAACTTGTTGGAGACTTCATATCTCTCAACTCGGGCATTTGCTTGAAATATTAACTTCAACTCCTGGAACATCTCATATGGTCCATGACGTTCAAAATGTCTCTGAAGTCCCGATTATAAGCCGTAAAGCATGGCACACTGAACTATTGAGTAGTCATTAGATCGAGCTTGCTAGACGTTCATAACATCAGCATCTGCTCCTGCAGCAGGCCTTTCACCTAGCGCTGCATCAAGGACATAATTCTTCTGTGCAGCAATGAGGATAATCCTCAAGTTACGGACCCAGTCCGTGTAGTTGCTACCATCATCTTTCAACTTAGCTTTCTCAAGGAACGCATTAAAATTCAAGGGAACAGTAGCAGGGGCCATTGATCTAAAACATAGATATGCAAAAACTATCAGGACTAAGTTCATGATAAATTAATTTCAATTAATCATATTACTTAAGAACTCCCACTTAGATAGACATCCCTCGAGTCATCTAAATGATCACGTGATCCATATCAACTAAACCATGTCCGATCATCATGTGAGATGGAGTAGTTTTCAATGGTGAACATCTCTATGTTGATCATATCTACTATATGATTCACGTTCGACCTTTCGGTCTCCAGTGTTCCGATGCCATGTCTGTACATGCGAGGCTCGTCAAGTTTAACCCATGTATTCCACACGTGCAAAACTCTCTTGCACCCGTTGTATGTGAACGTAGAGCTTATCACTCCCAAACATCACGTGGTGTCTCGGCACGACGAACTGTAGCAACGGTGCATACTCAGGGAGAACACTTATATCTTGAAATTTTAGTGAGGGATCATCTTATAATGCTACCCCCGTACTAAGCAAAATAAGATGCATAAAAGATAAACATCACATGCAATCAAAATATGTGACATGATATGGCCATCATCATCTTGTGCCTTTGATCTCCATCTCCAAAGCACGGTCATGATCTCCGTCGTCACCGGCATGACACCTTGATCTTCATCGTAGCGTCGTTGTTGTCTCGCCAACTATTGCTTCTACAACTATCGCTAACGCATAGTGATAAAGTAAAGCAATTACATGGCGATTGCAATTCATACAATAAAGCGACAACCATAAGGCTCCTGCCAGTTGCCGATAACTTTTACTCCCTCCGTCCCAAAATTCTTGTCTTAGATTTGTCTAAATACGGATGTATCAAGTCATGTTTTAGTATTAGATACATCCGTATCTAAACAAATCTAAGACAAGAATTTTGGGACGGAGGGAGTACAAAACATGATCATCTCATACAATAACGTATATCACATCATGTCTTGACCATATCACATCACAACATGCCCTACAAAAACAAGTTAGATGTCCTCTACTTTGTTGTTGCAAGTTTTACGTGGCTGCTACGGGCTTCTAGTAAGAACCGTTCTTACCTACGCATCAAAACCACAATGATGTTTTGTCAAGTTTGCTGTTTTAACCTTCAACAAGGACCGGCCGTAGTCAAATTTGATTCGACTAAAGTTGGAGAAACAGACACCCGCCAGCCACCTTTATGCAACAAGTTGCATGTCTGTCGGTGGAACTGGTCTCATGAACGCGGTCATGTAAGGTTGGTCCGGGCCGCTTCATCCAACAATACCGCCGAATCAAAATAAGACGTTGGTGGTAAGCAGCATGACTATCATCGCCCACAACTCTTTGTGTTCTACTCGTGCATATCATCTACGCGTAGACCTGGCTCGGATGCCACTGTTGGGGAACGTAGCATGCAATTTCAAAAAAATTCTACGCTCATGCAAGATCTATCTAGGAGATGCATAGCAACGAGAGGGGGAGAGTGTGTCCATGTACCCTCGTAGACCGAAAGCGGAAGCGTTAGCTTAACGTGGTTGATGTAGTCGAACGTCTTCTTGATTCAACCGATCTAGCACCGAACGTACGGCACCTCCGAGTTCTGCACACGTTCTACTTGATGACGTCCCTAGAACTCTTGATCCCGCAAAGTGTCGAGGGAGAGTTTCGTCAGCACGACGGCGTGGTGACGGTGATGGTGAAGTGATTCGTGCAGGGCTTCGCCTAAGCACTACGACAATATGACCGGAGGAGTAAACGGTGGAGGGGGGGCGCTAAGAACAATTGGTGTGTCCTTGGAGGCGCCCCCCGCCCCTGTATACAAAGGAGGGAGAGGGGAGGAGGCCGGCCTAGGGGCGCCCCAAGTGGGAGGAGTCCCACTTGGGCTCCTAGTAGGATTCGCCCCCCCCCCCTTTCCTTTTACCGGAAGGGGAAAGGGGGAAGGAGAGGGAGGAGGAGAAGGAAAGGGGGGCGCCGCCCCCTCCCCTTGTCCAATTCGGACTCCCCATGGGGGGGGGTGCGGCCACCCCTTGTGGGCTGCCTAGCCTCCCTTCTATGGCCCATA
Source organism: Thinopyrum elongatum (assembly GCA_011799875.1). NCBI lineage: Eukaryota > Viridiplantae > Streptophyta > Magnoliopsida > Poales > Poaceae > Thinopyrum > Thinopyrum elongatum. The sequence continues at coordinate 181,333,836 of CM022303.1, forward strand.
TGGCCCATATCTTTTCCCCGGGGGTTCCGGTAACCTCCCGGTACTCCGATACGTACCCGATACATTCCGAAACACTTTCGGTGTCCGAATACTATCGTCCAATATATCAATATTTACCTCTCGACCATTTCAAGAGTCCTCGTCATGTCCGTGATCTCATCCGGGACTCCAATCAATCTTCGGTCACCAAAACACATAACTCATAATACAAATCGTCATCAAACGTTAAGCGTGCGGACCCTGCGGGTTCGAGAACTATGTAGACATGACCGAGACACATCTCCGGTCAATAACCAACAGCGGAACCGGGATGCTCATATTGGTTCCTACATATTCTACGAAGGTCTTTATCAGTCAAACCGCAATGACAACATACGTCATTTCGTTTGTCATCGCTATGTTACTTGCCTGAGATTCGATCGTCGGTATCTCCATACCTAGTTCAATCTTGTTACCGGCAAGTCTCTTTACTCGTTCCGTAATGCATCATCCCGTAACTAACTCATTAGTCACATTGCTTGCAAGGCTTATCATGATGTGCATTACCGAGAGGGCCCAGAGATACCTTTCCGATACTCGGAGTGAAAAATCCTAATCTCAATTTATGCCAACCCAACAAACACCTTCGGAGACACCTGTAGAGCATATTTATAATCACCCAGTTAAGTTGTGACGTTTGATAGCACACAAGGTGTTCCTTCGGTATTCGGGAGTTGCATAATCTCATAGTCAAAGGAATATGTATAAGTCAAGAAGAAAGCAATAGCAATAAAACTTAACGATCATTATGCTAAGCTAACGGATGGGTCTTGTCCATCACATCATTCTCCTAATGATGTGATCCCGTTCATCAAATGACAACACATGTCTATGGTTAGGAAACTTAACCATCTTCGATCAACGAGCTAGTCTAGTAGAGGCTTACTAGGGACTCAGTGTTTTGTCTATGTATTCACACATGTATCAAGTTTCCGGCTAATACAATTCTAGCATGAATAATAAAAATTTATCATGATATAAGGAAATATAAATAACAACTTTATTATTGCCTCTAGGGCATATTTCCTTCAAGAGCCGCCTGGCAGAATGAAAAAACCATATTGCTACAAAGAGCAGAGGCTGCAGAAGGTTCACTTAAGAGCACAACTGAAGAGTTGACTGGCCTGAAACAACGCATCTCCCGAATGACAGCCGCCATATTTGGTAAGCAGAACCTAACATTAAGTACCATAGCTTGTTTGGCGACTTATAACTATTTGTTCTTTAACCCGCCTGACGACTCATGCGCCATTTTGTTGAGCAGGTCCCAGAAGCTCTAGTCTTGGCCAAAACATGTTGATGAAGCTGAAAGCTGTGTATGCTTTGGTGGAACAACTATACACTGGCATGCAACGGACGCTTGTAGCCATCTCCAACGGAAAACAACCGCCCACTCTTATCAAAACCATGCTGGATCAGTTATCCACAGTGCCGGAGCAGATCGAAGAGTTGAAATTATCAGCCGCCCGCGCAGGAGTGATTTCAGCACTCAGCCTGGCTAAGGCATGGCAATCGGAGCTAGACCCGGTTGAAATGGCAGATGGCTGCCCTGAACAGAAAGAAGACGGGTCACCCTTTGATGAAGCTGATTTTGCCAAATGCGTGAGAGAGATACGCTCTTTAGCGTGTAAACTGGCAAAGGAGGCAGATTTGACAAAATACCAGCTGGCTTATGACAATGACAACGTCTGAGTTAAAGCGCCGACTCATAATGCCATAGATCTAACTCCACCGAAGCATAAGCATACTTTTGCTCCTGACGTTGACGCTGCTCCAATTATAAATGATGAAGCCATATTCGAGGCCTTAACCGGCATCGACTGGACGTCACCTGACCTTCAGATGGCCAAAGAACAAGAGCCGGTGCGGGATGACCTGGAGTCGTCAACTCACCAAGAAGAGAACTGATTCACAGCAATGACGATTCGAGCGGCTTTCAAGCCGGGCTTGTAAGAGTGCAGCTCCAGAAATACTTTGTTTCAACCTTGTGGGCTCATGAAAGCCTTGTAATAGGCTAGTTTAAAACAATGACCCACCATGTCATGCCTTCGTGCATGTTGATCTTAACTTTTGAACCACCAGTTTAAATCTTTATGATAGGCTTGATCTGATCATTCATACGAGCCATAGCAGTACTCTTATTTGTGCGTAAAGCTTTACATGTCCTGCCAAAAAGGTTAAACATATGTCTGGCGACTTAACGTTAAAAGCCAGGGCGGGTGACAACACAAACTTATATAGCCTTATAGGATTACTAAAAAGACTAGAAACAAGGCCATTCAAGCCAAAATATACTGGTGACCTAAAGTCGAAAACCAGGACGGGTTACCAAACCCGAAGACTCATATGACAATTGAAAACATACCTAGGAGCTGAATCTTGCTGGCAGCTTCAAACACCATCAGTCGGTGTGGGTGATAACCCAAAGACTCATAGCCACTCATAAGGAAGACAATAAATAAATAAATCATGCTCCGACTTCATCACATAACGGTTCACCGTACGTGCATGCTAGGGGAATCACAAACCTTAACACAAGTATTTCTCAAATCCACAATTACTCACTAGCATGACTCCAATATCACCATCTTTATATCTCAAAACAATCATAAGGAGTCAAACTTCTCATAGTATTCAATGCACTTTATATGAAAGTTTTTATTATATCCCTCTTGGATGCCTATCATATTAGGACTAAATTTATAACCAAAGCAAATTACCATGCTGTTTAAAGACTCTCAAAATAATTTAAGTGAAGCATGAGAGTTCAATAATTTCTATAAAATAAAGCCACCGCCGTGCTCTAAAAAGATATAAGTGAAGCACTAGAGCAAAATTGCCTAGCTCAAAAGATATAAGTGAAGCACATAGAGTATTCTAATAAATCATGATTCATGCGTGTCCCTCTCAAAAGGTGCGTACAGCAAGGATGATTGTGGCAAACTAAAAAGCAAAGACTCAAATTATACAAGACGCTCCAAGCAAAACACATATCATGTGGTGAATAAAAATATAGCCTCAAGTAAAGTTACCGATAAACGAAGACGAAAGAGGGGATGCCTTCCGGGGCATCCCCAAGCTTAGGCTCTTGGTTGTCCTTGAATATTACCTTGGGGTGCCTTGGGCATCCCCAAGCTTAGGCTCTTGCCACTCCTTATTCCATAGTCCATCAAATCCTTACCCAAAAACTTGAAAACTTCACAACACAAAACTCAACAGAAAATCTCATAAGCTCCGTTAGTATAAGAAAATAAATCACCACTTTGGTACTGTTTTGAACTCATTCTTTATTTATATTGGTGTAATATCTACTGTATTCCAACTTTTCCATGGTTCATACCCCCCGATACTACCCATAGATTCATCAAAATAAGCAAACAACACAAAGAAAACAGAATCTGTCAAAAACAGAACAGTCTGCGAAGATCCGAATTGTTCTAATACTTCTGTAACTCCACAAATTCTGAAAAATAAGGACAACAGAGGAAATTTGTATATAAATCTTGTATAAAAATTCAGGGTTTTTCAACGCTCTAGTGAATTATTAAAATTCTGAGACTGGACGCAAAAGTTTCTGTTTTTCAGCAAGATCAAATCAACTATCACCGTAAGCCATCCCAAAGGTCTTACTTGGCAGAAACACTAATTAAAACATAAAACCATATCTAACCAGAGGCTAGATGAATTATTTATTGCAAAACATAACCAAAAAAGCAAAAACAAAAATAAAATTGGGTTGCCTCCCAACAAGCGCTATTGTTTAACACCCTTAGCTAGGCATAAAAACACGAATAGATCTAGGTATTGTCATCTTTGGTATGCAATCCATAAGTAGCTCTCATAACAGATTCATATGGCAATTTAATTTTCTTTCTAGGAAAGTGCTCCATGCCCTTCCTTAACGGAAATTCAAATCTAATGTTTCCTTCTTTCATATCAATAATTGCACCAATCGTTCTAAGGAAAGGTCTACCAAGAATAATAGGACATGTTGGATTGCAATCTATATCAAGAATAATGAAATCTACGGGCACATAACTCCTATTTGCATCAATAAGAACATCATTAATCCTTCCCATAGGTTTCTTAATAGTGGAATCCGCGAGATGCACATTTAAAGAACAATCATCAAATTCACGAAAACCTAACACATCACATAAAGTTTTTGGAATCGTGGAAACACTAGCACCCAAAGCACACAAAGCATAACACTCATAATATTTAATCTTAATCTTGATAGTAGGTTCCCACTCATCATAAAGTTTTCTAGGGATAGAAACTTCCAATTCAAGCTTTTCTTCAAAAGATTGCATCATAGCATCAACGATATGTTTAGTAAAAGCTTTGTTTTGATTGTAAGCATGAGGAGAATTCAACGTGGATTGCAACAAGGAAATACAATCTATTAAAGAACAATTATCATAATTAAATTCCTTGAAATCCAAAAGAGTGGGTTCATTGCTACTTAAAGTTTTGACCTCTCCAATCCCACTTTTATCAATTTTTGCATCAAGATCTAAAAACTCCGAATCATTGGGACGCCTTTTAACTAAAGTTGACTCATATCCTGTCGGGGCCGGGACACGATGTTCCAAAAAATTTACCCCTCGTGTTACCACCGGCCCAGGATCACTGTTACTGGTGGACACGTCCTTGTTACAGATTACCAAGCTATTACAAGAATTGGGTACAAGACCACAAAGGTCTAATGATACAATAGTGATTCCGGTGGTGGATGATGGAAATGACTCATGGTTCTCCAACGTCGATGGGGCTCCATTCCTACAGGAACAGCTGACCCGGATAATTCCTATCCGTGTGGCCGCTAATCCTAGGCTCCGCATGGATGTAGTTGTGGTACTCCTCGTAGAACTCCTGACCTAGCTAGGTAAATAGCCAGGGACAAGCCTGTGAGTACGTTTGAATGTACTCGCAAACATCATGAACAGATGATGTAGCTAATGCAGCAGATATTATGTGATCAAGTTGAATTAAAAATTATACGCGTATGCTCATGATGGACTTAAAGGCATGCTGTCAGGAATTAAATCATGGCATGATAACATATTAGCATGTGCAAATAACTGGATATATATATAAAAAAATATTAGTGATAAACCAGGAAAGTTAAAGGAAAAATAAAATAAAGGAAATGCCGGTCGGATGTCTAAAATGACACCACGGTAGGTCTTGAAGAGAAATGCCAAACGGGTGTCTAAAAGAGAAATTGGACGAGACAGGACCATCCGAGAACTCAGGCGACGCCACGAGAGGTCTTGAAAAGAAATGCCAGTCGGGTGTCAAGTGACGCCACGGTCGGACTTGAAGAGAAATGCCAATCGGGTGTCCACAAGAGTAGTGGCGTGATAAACCGCGTGTTAACTCAAGAGACGCCACGAGAGGTCTTGAAAATAAAATTGAGTGCCCGGGGTAGTCTAGCCAGCCCCTGAGACACTCAGGAAATACAAAATAAGAGAAACGGGTTAGTCTTCAATAATATGCATAACCATAATAATATTAACGTGCATAGCATAATATTCATGGTAGCCTCAGGGTGTCAATAATTATCCTGCAAAATATTTCGGGCATGTCATATTTATTTTCCTCCGGAGACCGACACTAAGACCGACACTTGACCAACCCAGACTATAGTCCTTAACCACGGACACGGCTATTCGAATAGGTTTAAACTCTGCAGAGGGTGTACTCTTTACCCACAAGTAAAGGATTTCTTTAGTCAGTACCGTGACACTGACTAATTCCCATTACGGTCTTTGGGTTGAAAACACACCTGACCAGCACACACCAGATTAACTTTCCGGATGCCAGGAATCACCCAAAGCATCGTTCAAGAAAAACTCTAAGACGGAGAGACCAATGTCCTGCATGGGATCACTATTAATACGCGCGGATTCCAAGGGGACACTCCCTCTCGGTCACAACCGGAAACACCCATGCCCCCTGACCCGATGACAGGATTTAGTCCATGGCCATTGGAAACCCTCATCGTGGCCCTCTGTACGGTGTGTGCATGGAAAGGGGTTATCAACTTACTGAACCATACCCTACCTGTGGCAGGAACCTGTGGCAGCACGAAACAAGTATGGGGGTTACCGGAACAAGACTCGATCTACGGTCGACTCAGGAGGCAGTAAGTTTCCTGCAACGGTTAGCACAACAAGGTATTCCTTCAACAGCAATACCAACAGGGCCACAACCCTTACATACTCCAACATGCATAACAAACAAGGCATGATCACGCTCCAACGTGATCATCCTCCTGCCGGTAATGGTATTTCTCTTATGCCTGCTCCTGCAAGTTAGTCATGGCAACACACGATGCATGGTACGCTGAAACATGCCAACACTACACACATGCAAAATTAGCCATATGCCAGTTTTATTTGAATTCAACATATTCATGATGCAATTATTCTTGCAAACAACAACTATGCGATTCACCATATCAAGTGTTCAACACTTGCCTTGAGCATGCAGAAATATTGGGTGCACTTCAAAAGTTTGAAATGTTTATCTCCCCTCCATTTCCTATTTTCAAAAATATTTAAATCACCACATAAAACAAAAATAGTGCTAAAAATTGTTTCAAATATTTTTGAAATAAGTACTAAAATAAACTAGATGAAAAATTAGAAATACCAGAAAAATAAACAAATTATTTGGAATTCATATGAATTGCCTATGAATTTTCTAAGTTTAAATAAATGGTTAAAAGGTCTATTTAATTTATCCAGCAGAAACTAGGCATAAAAAAAATGTTCACCCTAGCTAGTTTGATAAAGCATGATTTTAGAAGCATGTAGAAATTTGAATCACAAATTTTGGAGTCGAAATGGTTACTGTAGAATTAATTGAAACCTACTGGAAAAAGAAAAAGGGAAAAGGCAGCAACGCGCACTGGGCGGAATTTAACCGTCAGGCGCCTCTGGGCCAGCCCACTGCTCAGTCGCGCCAGCAGATAGGGTGATGGGAGGCTGACGACCGGGTCCCGCATGTCGGGTTTGACCCTGGTTAAGCCGGCCTCCTCCCTCCTCTGACCGGGCGGAGGCGAGGTTCCCGGCGGTCCTCGCCGGCGTTTGGGGGTGCGACGCCGGAGGGTGAGCACACCAACGTGCTCAGGGACTCCTGGCGAACCTGTTGAGGCATGGCACGTTCTCCGGAGAGCAAGGGTTTGCCGACGGCGAGCTCGCCCGAAGGATTTCGGCGGAGCCCGGAAGGGGATTTCACCTACGAGCTCGCTCCGGCCAAATTAAGGAGGGGAATCGATTGCAGAAGGTTCTAGGAAGCTAGTGGTGGAGGAAATGGAGAGGGGGAGGTTCTAACGGCGCCGGAACCAACCGAGAGGCGGTGGAGGTGGCTTCGGTCGGGAGCGACGGAGACGACCATCTCTGGATGGTTTGCCGCTCTGGGTGGCTTCCAGGTGAGAGGAGAGGGGTGCTGAGAAGTAGGGCGAGCGCGGGGCGAGCTTTATAGCGAGGGGGAGGTCGGTCCGTGGCTTACCGAGGAAGATATGACGGCGGCGGCCATTGATGGCGGCGGCAAGGTGGTTGTGGCCATTGCGGTCGGGGGCATTGGTCGGCGGGGTCGGTGGAGCTGCGGATAAGCTCGACCATTAGCATTTAAGCAAAAGGCGGTGCTGGCAGAGACGTGGAGTGGAGGGATTCATCAGGCGGCGCGTTTGGTCTCTGTGGACGGCGGTGGTCGGCGGTGGCCGGTGCCAGGCGACAAGGTTGGGTGTCGGCGAAGACCAGGGGTGACTGGATGATCCATATGAAGATCAGGACGAGCGAGGGAAGGAGCTGGGGAGCGGCAGCGCTCGGGCGCCGGCGGTGCAGTAACTGCACTCTGCTCGCGCTCCTGACATGCCCCTGATGTGCTCGACGAAATGCCAACGGCATCTATATTGCCCCAAACGAGCTGAAAAATAGCATGATGACGTATGCATGGATGGAGGTGATGGTGGACATGCTGGTTGGGTCAGGTGATTAAGTTTCAAATGTAGTTTTAGGAGGTTGCCACATTCTGTCATGCCCAATAGGTGTTTGATGAAATGCTAAGGCCATTTAGAAGATTCCTGTGAAAGTTATATTTGGCAGAATGGTGTCTCATTAGATTCTAGATATGGTTGTGGAGTTGGTTGGGCCAAAGGAAAAACTTGCTAGTGCAAGTTTTAGAGAAATTCATTTCTGGACAGAAACTTAAGAGGAATATTTTGTGAACTAAAAAGATTCCAATGGATCTAAAATTTTGGAATTAAGGGTTTTATTGGAAGGACTATAAGTGGGAAAAATTTCAGGATTTTTGGAGCAAGGAAAATAGAGGTTGTAGTAGAAACTCAAATTCAGGACAGAATTGAGAAGAGGTTGTTTCACTCAAAAATTTCAAAAGACCAAGTTAGGTTTTTGCTTAAAAGTGATATGTAGGCATCACATGACCTCTCCTAATTTTTGTGGGATTTTAAAATATTTATTTAAAATAGTTGTAGTGCTACAGAGGCATTTCAAAATTTTGAAAATGCTATTAAAAGAATAGTTTTGGGGCAATTTTATTATAAAAATAATTCCTACTATTATTAAAGTAGTAAAGAAATGGTTTAAGAAAACTCCCAAATCCACAATATTATTTTCAAAAATTTCTATGTGGAGGGAAGAATTTGGAAAACAGAAACAGAAAATACCCTGAATATAATAAAGGACTTGATATAATTCAAAATTTTACTTCTGGCCAAATTTTTATTTAGTAAAAGCATGATTAATTTTTTGGGGTGGTACAAATCCAGTCCCATATTTATCAAGATTTATATTGGAAAACAAATATTAAATAGGAGTCACATCAATCACTTTAAGATCCTCATCATTATTTTCACAAAAACTAGAAGAACATGTTTTTAGAAACCAATCTTTTTTAGCACGCATCTTAGCGGTTCTTTCTTTGCACTCATCAATGGAAATTCTCATAGCTTTTAGAGACTCATTGATATCATGCTTGGGTGGAATAGATCTAAGTTTCAAAGAGTCAACATCAAGAGAAATTCTATCCACGTTCCTAGCCAAATCATCAATCTTAAGCAATTTTTCTTCAATCAAAGCATTGAAATTCTTTTGCGAACTCATAAACTCTTTAACACTATTCTCAAAATCAGAGGACATCTTATTATAATTTCCATAATAATTGTTGTAGGAATTACCATAATTATTAGAGGAATTACTAGGAAACAGCCTAGGATTAAAATTGCCGCTATACGCGTTATTACCAAAATTGTTCCTACCAACAAAATTCACATCCATAGATTCATTATTATTTTCAAGCAAAGTGGACAAAGGCATATCATTAGGATCCAAAGAAGCACTCTTGCTAGCAAATAATTTCATAAGCTCATCCATCTTTCCACTCAAAACATTAATCTCTTCAATTGCATGCACTTTTTTACTAGTGGAAGATCTTTCGGTATGCCATTGAGAATAATTAACCATAATATTATTTAGAAGTTCAGTAGCTTCTCCTAGAGTAATTTCCATAAAAGTGCCTCCCGCGGACGAATCTAAAAGATTTCTAGAAGCAAAATTCAATCCTGCATAAATTTTTTGTATAATCATCCACAAATTCAAACCATGAATAGGGCAATTTCGTATCATCAATTTCATTCTCTCCCAAGATTGTGCAACATGTTCATGATCAAGTTGCTTAAAATTCATAATATCGTTCCTAAGGGAGATGATCTTAGCAGGAGGAAAATACTTGGAAATAAAAGCATCTTTACACTTATTCCATGAATCAATACTATTTTTAGGCAATGATGAAAACCAAGTTTTAGCACGATCTCGTAGTGAGAACGAAAATAGCTTCAATTTAACAATATCATTATCCACATCTTTTTTCTTTTGCATATCACACAAATCAACGAAATTGTTTAGATGGGATGCGGCATCTTCACTAGGAAGGCCAGAAAATTGATCTTTCATAACAAGATTCAGCAAAGCGGCATTAATTTCACAAGATTCCGCACTAGTGGCGGGAGCAATCAGAGTACTAATAAAATCATTGTTATTGGTGTTGGAAAAGTCACACAATTTGGTATTCTCTTGAGCCATCGTGACAAAGCAAGCAATCCAACACACAAGCACACAAAAAGCAAATGAAGAAGACGAACGGAAGAGGGATGAAGAAGAGGCAAAGAGAGGGGCGAAGAAAAAGGAAAATCTTTTCGAAAATCGTTTTAGAAGTGGGGGAGAGGAAAATGAGAGGCAAATGGTGAATGATGTAATGCAAGAGATGAGAGTTTATGATGGGTACTTGGTATGTCCTGACTTGGCGTAGATCTCCCCGGCAACGGCGCCAGAAATTCTTCCTGCTACTTCTTGAGCTTGTGTTTGTTTTTCCCTTGAAGAGGAAAGGGTGATGCAGCAAAGTAGAGATAAGTATTTCCCTCAGTTTGAGAACCAAGGTATCAATCCAGTAGGAGACAACGCACAAATCACCGAATACCTGCACAAACAATGAAACAACTTGCACCCAACGTGATAAAGGGGTTGTCAATCCCTTCACGGTTATTTGCAAAATTGAGATCTGATAGAGATAGATAAACGATAAAGTAAATATTTTTGGTATTTTTGTTTTATAGATCGGAAAGTAAAAGATTGCAAAATAGTAGATTAGAAACGTGTATGATGAAAAGTAGAAGATTATATGATGGAAAATAGACCCGAGGGCCATAGGTTTCACTAGAGGCTTCTCTCAAGATAGAAAATAATACGGTGGGTGAACAAATTACTGCTGAGCAATTGATAGAAAAGCGCAAAGTTATGACGATATCTAAGGCAATGATCATGAATATAGGCATCGCATCCATGTCAAGTAGACCAAAATGATTCTGCATCTACTACTATTACTCCACACATCGACCGCTATCCAGCATGCATCTAGAGTATTAAGTTCATAAAGAACGGAGTAATGCATTAAGTAAGATGACATGATGTAGAGGAATTAACTCAAGCAATATGATGAAAACCCCATCTTTTTATCCTCGATGGCAACAATACAATACGTGCCTTGCTGCCCCTACTGTCACTGGGAAAGGACACCGCAAGATTGAACCCAAAGCTAAGCACTTCTCCCATTGCAAGAAAAACCAATCTAGTTGGCCAAACCAAACCGATAGTTCGAAGAGAATTACAAAGATATCAAATCATGCATATAAGAATTCAGAGAAGATTCAAATAATATTCATAGATAAGCTGATGATAAATCCACAATTCATCGGATCTCGGCAAACACACCGCAAAAAAGTATTAAATTGAATAGATCTCCAAGAACATCAAGGAGAACATGGTATTGCGAATCAAAGAGAGAGAAGAAGCCATATAGCTACTAGCTATGGACCTGTAGGTCTGTGGTAAACTACTCATGCTTCATCGGAAGGGCAATGGTGTTGATGTAGAAGCCCTCCCTGATCGAATCCCCCTCCGGCAGGGTACCGGAAAAGGTCCCTAGATGGGATCTCACGGGTACAGAAGGTTGCGGCGGTAGAAAAGTCTTTTCGTGGATGCCCCTGTTGGTTTGGGAATATATGAGTATATATAGGCGAAAGAATTAGGTCAGGAAGTGCACAAGGGGGCCACAAGGGTGGGGGGCGCGCCCTCCGTCCTTGTGGCCGCCTCGTGGCTCCTCCGACTTCATCTCCAAGTCTCCCAGTTTCCTTCTGGTCCAAGAAAAATCATCGCGAAAGTTTTATTCCGTTTGCACTCCGTTTGGTATTCCTTTTCTGTGAAACTCAAAAATAAGGAAAAAACAGAAACTGGCACTGGGCTCTAGGTTAATAGGTTAGTCCCAAAAATAATATAAAATAGCATATTAATGCATATAAAACATCCAAAACAGATAATATAATAGCATGGAACAATCAAAAATTATAGATACGTTGGAGACGTATCAAATTGCCATTAGAACAGTTTTGGAGTCGGTTTACTTACCGTACCACATACCTATTCCTTTTCGGAGTCTGAAACGTTCTAGAAAGTGTCCCTTATGTACTCCTCCGGTGTTACGGTATTGGTAATATTCGTCTTGACATTTATGGCAGTACCTGAAATATAATGTTTGATTCTTTGACCGTTTACCACCTTCGGCATTGTTGATCTTAAAGGCACCGGAACGATAGACCTCTTCAATAATGTAAGGACCTTCCCATTTAGAGAGAAACTTCCCTGCAAAAAATCTTAAACAAGAGTTGTATAGCAAAACATGATCACCTACATTAAACTCACGCTTCTGTATCCTTTTGTCATGCCATCTTTTAACTTTTTCTTTAAACAACTTGGCATTCTCATAAGCTTGGGTTCTCCATTCATCAAGTGAGCTAATGTCAAATAACCACTTCTCACCGGCAAGTTTGAAATCATAGTTGAGCTCTTTGATAGCCCCATATGTTTTATGTTCTAGTTCAAGAGGTAAGTGACCAGCTTTTCCATAAACCATTTTATACGGAGACATACCCATAGGGTTTTTATAAGCAGTTCTATAAGCCCATAATGCATCATCAAGTTTCTTAGACCAATTCTTTCTAGATCTATTAACGGTCTTTGCAAAATTAATTTAATCTCTCTATTGCTCAATTCTACTTGACCACTAGACTGAGGGTGATATGGAGATGCAATTCTATGGTTGACATCATATTTAGCAAGCATTTTATGGAAAGCACCATGAATAAAATGTGAACTACCATCAGTCATTAAATATCTAGGGACTCCAAACCTCGGAAAAAAAACTTCTTTAAGCATCTTAATAGAAGTGTTATGATCAGCACTACTAGTTGGAATAGCTCTACCCACTTAGTAACATAATCAACAGCAACTAAAATATGTGTATACCCATTAGAGGAAGGAAAAGGTCCCATATAATCAAAGCCCCAAACATCAAATGGTTCAATAACAAGTGAATAATTCATAGGCATTTCCTGACGTCTACTAATATTGCCAATTCTCTGGCATTCATCACAAGACAAGACAAACTTACGGGCATCCTTGAAGAAAGTAGGCCAATAAAAACCAGATTGCAATACCTTGTGTGCAGTTCTATCTCCAGCGTGGTGTCCTCCGTAAGCTTCGGAGTGGCACTTGCGTAGGATTTGTTCCTGTTCATGCTCAGGTACACAACGTCTAATAACACCATCTACTCCTTCTTTATAAAGGTGTGGGTCATCCCAAAAGTAGTGTCTTAAATCATAGAAAAACTTTTTCTTATGCTGGTATGTGAAACTAGGTGGTATAAATTTAGTAACAATGTAATTAGCATAATCAGCATACCATGGAGTATTACGAGAAGCATTTATGATAGCTAATTGCTCATCAGGAAAGCTATCATCAATAGGTAGTGGGTCATCAAGAACATTTTCTAACCTAGACAAGTTGTCCGCAATGGGGTTCTCAGCTTCCTTTCTGTCAACGATATGCAAATCAAATTCTTGCAGTAAGAGAACCCATCTAATAAGTCTAGGTTTAGCATCTTTCTTTTCCATAAGGTATTTAATAGCAACATGATCAGTGTGAACAGTTACTTTGGAATCAACAATATAAGATCTGAACTTATCACAAGCAAAAACAACTGCTAAAAATTCCTTTTCAGTAGTAGCATAATTTCTCTGAGCACTGTCTAGAGTTTTACTAGCATAATGAATAACATTCAATTTTTTATCAACTCTTTGTCCTAGAACAGCACCAACAGCATAATCACTAGCATCACACATAATTTCAAAGGGTAGATTCCAATTAGGTGGTTGAACAATTGGTACAGAAATCAAGGCTATCTTAAGTATTTCAAATACTTCTACACAATCATCATAAAAAACAAAAGGAACATCTTTTTGCAAGAGATTAGTGAGAGGCCTAGAAATTTTAGAGAAGTCTTTAATAAACCTCCTATAGAAACCAGCATGACCAAGGAAACTTCTTATACCTTTGATATCTTTAGGACATGGCATCTTTTCAATAGCATCTACTTTAGCTTTATCAACTTCAATACCTCTTTCAGAAATTTTATGCCCCAAGACAATACCTTCATTAACCATAAAGTGGCACTTCTCCCAATTCAAGACAAGATTAGTTTCTTCACATCTCTGCAAAACTCGATCAAGGTTGCTTAAGCAATCATCAAAAGAAGTTCCGTAAACGGAGAAATCATCCATGAAAACTTCAACAATCTTTTCACAAAAGTCAAAGAATATAGCAGTCATACATCTTTGAAAGGTACCGAAAGGGCAAGTGAAAGTGGTTTTTTCTTGGTCCTCTTTTGACACAGGTATTTGAGAAAAACCAGAATAACCATCTAGAAAGCAAAAATGTGTATGTTTAGATAATCTTTCTAGCATTTGATCAATAAAAGGTAGAGGGTAATGATCTTTTCTAGTAGCTTTGTTTAATTTGCGAAAATCAATTACCATTCTATAACCTATAACAATTCTTTGTGGAATCAATTCATTCTTATCATTAGGAATAACAGTAATACCTCCCTTCTTAGGGACACAATGAACAGGACTTAGCCATCTACTATCAGCAATAGGATAGATTATACCTGCCTCCAGAAGTTTTAGTATTTCATTTCTTACCACTTCCTTCATCTTAGGATTTAACCGTCGTTGGTGATTAATCACTGGTTTAGCATCAGGTTCCATATTAATTTTGTGCTGACATAGAGTGGGACTAATGCCCTTAAGATCATTAAGAGTATATCCAATAGCAGCACGGTGCTTCCTCGGAGTTTTCAATAATTTCTTTTCTTCATGCTCTGAAAGGCTAGCACTAATAATAACAGGATATATCTTCTTTTCATCAAGATAAGCATATTTCAAAGTATCAGGTAATTGTTTAAGCTCAAACACGGGATCACCCTTGGGTGGAGGAGGATCTCCAAGGATTTCAACAGGTAAATTGTGTTTCAAAACAGGCATTTGGTTAAAGAATATTTCATCTAATTCCTTTCTTTCATTCATAAACTTATCATTTTCATGATCTAGCAAATATTGTTCTAAAGGATCGGTAGGAGGCATGGCAATAGAAGCAAGACCAATGATTTCATCCTTACTAAGCAATTCCTTATCATGGGGTTGTCTACGAAATTTAGAGAAATTAAAATCATGAGAGACATCCCCAAAGCTTACAGTAACAATTTCTTTCTCACAGTCTATCCTAGCATTAACAGTATTCAAGAAAGGTCTACCAAATATAATGGGACAAAAATCATCTTGTGGGGAACCAAGAACCAGAAAATCAGTAGGGTATTTTATTTTCCCACACAAGACTTCAACATCTCTAACAATCCCAATTGGTGATATAGTATCTCTATTGGCAAGTTTAATAGTAACATCAATATCTTCTATCTCAGCAGGTGCAATATCATTCATAATTTCTTGATATAAGGTATAAGGAATTGCACTCACACTAGCACCCACATCACATAAACCATGATAACAATGATCTCCTATTTTAACAGACGTAATAGGCATGCCAACAACGGGTCTATGTTTATCTTTAATATCAGGTTTAGCAATTCTAGCAGCTTCACCACAGAAATAAATAACATGCTCATCAATATTATCGACCAAGAGATCTTTAACCATAGCAATACTAGGCTCAACTTTAATTTGTTCAGGGGGTGTAGGTGTTCTAATATTACTCTTACGAACCACGGTTGAAGCTTTAGCATGATCCTTTATACTAACAGGAAAAGGTGGTTTCTCAATATAAGCAATAGGAACAATAGGGTCAACATTAAAAGTAATAGTTTCTTCTTCAACTTTAATAGGTTCTACTACTTTTACTTCAATGGTAGGATGATATTTAAACCACTTCTCCTTAGGGAGATCAACATGAGTAGCAAATGATTCACAAAAGGAAGCTACTATCTCAGAGTCAAGTCCATATTTAGTGCTAAAATCACGAAAAGCATCGGTATCCATAAAAGATTTAACACAATCAAACATAAGGTTTTTACCTAACTCATTACCTTCGTCGAGTTCCCAATCTTCAGAGTTGCATTTAATTCTTTCCAATAAATCCCATTTGAATTCAATATTCTTCTTCATAAAAGAACCAGTACAAGAAGTATCGAGCATGGATTGATCATTACGAGAAAGCCGAGCATAAAAATTCTGAATAATAATTTCCCTTGAGAGCTCATGATTGGGGCATGAATATAACATTGACTTAAGCCTCCCCCAAGCTTGAGCGATACTTTCTCCTTGACGAGTCCAAAAATTATAAATATAGTTCCGATCATGATGAACCAGATGCATAGGATAAAACTTCTGATGAAATTCCAATTTCAATCGGTTGTAGTTCCATGATCCAATATCATCACATAGCCTATACCATGTCAATGACTTTCCATTCAAAGATAAAGGGAAGATCTTCTTCTTGACATCATCCTCGGGCAAACCTGCAAGCTTAAATAATCCACAAACTTCATCCACATAGATTAAGTGCATATCGGGATGTAATGTTCCATCTCCTGCATGAGGTTTAGCTAGCAGTTTCTCTATCATAACCAAAGGAATTTCATAATAAATGTTTTCAGTAGGTGCAGTAGGTTGAGGAGAAACTCTTTGCTCTTCCAGTCGAGGTGAAGATACCCCGAACAAGCCCCTCAAAGGATTATTTTCCATGGTGACAAGTGACAGTAAATTTCAGCACGTAATATAAATGTTTCCTTACCAAAGGCGCTTCACTCCACGGCAACGGCGCCAGAAAAGAGTCTTGATGACCCACAAGTATAGGGGATCTATCGTAGTCCTTTCGATAAGTAAGAGTGTCGAACCCAACGAGGAGCAGAAGGAAATGACAAGTGGTTTTCAGCAAGGTATTCTCTGTAAGCACTGAAATTATCGGTAACAGATAGTTGTGTGATAAGATAATTCGTAACGGGTAACAAGTAATAAAAGTACCTAAGGTGCAGAAAGGTGGCCCAATCCTTTTTATAGCTAAGGACAAGCCTGGACAAACTCTTATATAAAGCAAAGCGCTCCCGAGGACACATGGGAATTACTGCCAAGCTAGTTTTCATCATTCTCATATGGTTCACGTTCGTTACTTTGATAATTTGATATGTGGGTGGACCGGTGCTTGGGTGCTGCCCTTACTTGGACAAGCCTCCCACTTATGATTAACCCCTCCCGCAAGCATCTGCAACTACGAAATAAGAATTAAGATAAATCTAACCATAGCATGAAACATATGGATCCAAATCAGCCCCTTACGAAGCAACGCATAAACTAGGGTTTAAGCTTCTGTCCCTCTAGCAACCCATCATCTACTTATTACTTCCCAATGCCTTCCCCTAGGCCCAAATCATGGTGAAGTGTCATGTAGTTGACGTTCACATAACACCACTAGAGGAAAGACAACATACATCTCATCAAAATATCGAACGAATACCAAATTCACATGATTAGTTATAACAAGACTTCTCCCATGTCCTCAGGAACAAACATAACTACTCACAAAGCATATTCATGTTCATAATCAAAGGGGTATTGAATAGCATTAAGGATCTGAACATATGATCTTCCACCAAATAAACCAACTAGCATCAACTAAAGGAGTAATCAACACTACTAGCAACCCACAAGTACCAATCTGAGGTTTTGAGACAAAGATCGGGTACAAGATATGAACTAGGGTTTGAGAGGAGATGGTGCTAGTGAAGATGTTGATGGAGATTGACCCCCTCTCGAT
This sequence comes from Thinopyrum elongatum, assembly GCA_011799875.1. Classification (NCBI taxonomy): domain Eukaryota; kingdom Viridiplantae; phylum Streptophyta; class Magnoliopsida; order Poales; family Poaceae; genus Thinopyrum; species Thinopyrum elongatum. The sequence continues at coordinate 181,351,619 of CM022303.1, forward strand.
GAGAGGATCGTTGGTGATGACGATGGCTTCGATTTCCCCCTCCTGGAGGGAAGTTTCTCCGGCAGAACAGCTCCGCCAGAGCCCTAGATTGGTTCTGCCCAGGTTCCACCTCGAGACGGCGGCGCTTTGTCCCGAAAGCTTCCTTCTGATTTTTTCCAGGTCAAAACACATCATATAGTAGAAGATGGGCATCGGGGGCCTGCCAGGTGGCCCACAAGGTAGGGAGGCGCGCCCCCCATCCTTGTGGCTGCCTGGTGGGTCCCCTCAGGTGCTTTCTTCGCCCAATATTTTTTATATATTCCAAAATAATTCTCCGTGAAGTTTCAGGACTTTTGGAGTTGTGCAGAATAGGTCTCTCAGATTTGCTCCTTTTCCAGCCCAGAATTCCAGCTGCCGGCATTCTCCCTCTTCATATAAACCTTGTAAAATAAGAGAGAAAAGGCATAAGTATTGTGCTAGAATGTGTAATAACAGCCCATAATGCAATAAATATCAATATAAAAGCATGATGCAAAATGGACGTTTCAACCCGCCGCCGGGTCTCGCCTTTATATACACAGGTCGAGGCTCCGGGGCTTACAAGAGTCCAAGTCCGATCACACAACGTGACCAGCTCGGTTTCTAAGTTGCCTTGCCTTGCCAGGCAAGTCACCATCGGGCGGCTCACACCTCCAGGTCTTGGGCCTCCACCAGGCCCGCCTCTTAAGCTGCCGCCTATCTTTATGCTTCATCTTCTTGGACCTTCGTAGGCCTTCTTCATATTAAGTTGCCAACGGTGTAACCCGGCCCCTTCTGGGTAGGTCACACCTCGGAGTCATATCCCCAACAGTATGAATAACGAATTTGGTTTTACAACTAAAACTTGGAACTTACAGTTGTTGCGAACATGCATTTTGATAGAAACAGCAAACTAAACAGCACTTGATGATAGGGAGTATGAGCAAATTAAACAGCAGTTGAGGATAAAGGCTTTAGAAGGACTGGCTTAGATTAACAGTTAACACCGGCTCTATAATGCCCTTCTCCATGTCAAGGGAAGGATAACTCAAGAATTTCAGCACAGAAACTTCTTCATAAGCATTGCCTGTACTCTGCATTTTGTAGAGAGTAATTATAGATATGATAATACTGGAAGGGATAGAGGATAATGAAGATAAGATGCAGATTGATGCTACATAATCAACTACCAATCCCTGTAAGTACAAGCATTACAAGACAAAATGTACTGACAAGAGCAATGGGCTACACTTCTGCACTGGCATTGTCTGTGTATTCAACTTTTTGGTAAGATTAAATATAGATCTGATATTTTTTAGTAAATAGTGGGTGAGGGAGATAAGATGCAGAATGCTACACAATGAACCAATCCCTGCTTCCCATAATATAAGAGTGTTTTGTACACTGGTGTACTATACAAAACGCTATTATATTATGGGACGGAGGAAGTAGCACTACTGCAAGATGCTGCTAACGCGACACTACGATCAGAGGCCCTTCGATGAAACTGTGTGCGATGCAATAATCGCAAACGGTGATGTAAAAAAACCGTCAAAAAAGATGCAAAACGTTTGCGATGACGGATGCATCAAACACGGTTCAGAATTTAGTTGCATGTGCGATGAGGGGCATACGGTTCAGTTCAATGAACTGTTTGCGATGAGGCAAAAGAACAAAAACGGGCAGCCAGATGAAGGTGTGTGCGATATACAGCATACGGTTCACTTGGATGAACTGTTTGTGATTAGGCAACACAAAAGAAATGGTCATCCAGATCAAGGTGTGGGCGATATACGGCATACGATTCACGCGGATGAACTGTTTGCGTTGAGCCAAGAGAACAGAAACGGTTCAATTTAACAAGATGTGTGTTATACGCGGCAAACCGGTCTATAATCAGAAATGTGTGCGAAGACCGATAATAACACAGACGATTGCTGCTAATAAGATGTGTGTGCTGTGCATTGGGATTGCATATAGAACAACAACATATATATATACACACTTATAAGGACATGGTTGCATAACCAAATTAAACATCCAATTACATAGGTGGCTACTACACACATGACATTTGCACACACCAAAGTAAACTATTACCTGCATAATTACATAGGTGGCTACTACACACATGACATTTCCACACACCAAAGTAAACTATATATTACATGAATGATTAACTAGGATAAACAATCATCTGAACATCATCTACTTCTTGTGACGCTTGCTCTGCTTGTGGCTCAATCCGGCCTCATTGATTTGGGTAACGAGGCACTTCCTCATGTCAACGATCCACCTGTGCATCTCATAGCATGTGTACATGCTCTTGGCCGCGAACCTGAGGTGAAGTTCATCCAGTTGCCGCATCCAGGCCCCGTGCCAGGATACAGGGTGTGTTCTGTTGGCATCCTGCTTCATCTTTTCGTAGTATGGGTCGATGATGGCCGAGGCGAGTTCAACCAGGGAGTCCTTCGTGTGCCCCAGACCCTGTAGTGCTCACGGATTTCGACAAGGTTCTCGCAGGCCAAGCCCGTAACCCTGAGCGCTTTTACATCGTTAGTGGTTTCCACCGTAGCGAACTTGTAGTCGGTGCTGTTGACAAACCTGGTGAAACGGTCGCAAGGCTCTGTGACCATGCACTAGTGGTAGATGAGGACATGATGGCGCACGCACAACTGGGCGAAGGCAACCTTCTGATCTATGTTGGGACGACCGGCGGTGTACTGGAGGTCGATGCCGACCACCTTGTACTTGTCTCGAGCAAGCAACTGCTCAACGGTGTTGATGTAGTCGTCCACCACAGCCGGGTCGATGGTGTACACCACCGAGAGATCCGTCTTCCTCGCGTGGGTCTCCACTTTATGCTCGCCGAACTCCATTGGAGCGCCGCTAGACATCCCCTCTCTATGTGTCGTCGTGGCTGTGCTTGTTGTGTTGTGGGGCGCGATCGAAAGGTTGAAGAGACTAAGGTTATAATGGCCGCGGGAATTAAAGGGGAAGCCGGACGGCCTGGAATATCGGCACACCTTGATGGCAGTTCTAATTTGCAGCGCGTAACTCCATCGTGCCACACATAACTGCATCGCGTGGCAACGCGCGCGGCACAACCGCATGCATATGGGCCCCCCGACGTGATCGTGGGCAGGCCCAACCGCTGGCAGAGCGCGCACGGAGGGACGTGAGCAGAGCGCTTGGCGGTTGCCTCAACGGCGAGCAACCATATATATGCATAGGGGGCGCCACCGCCGGGAAAGGGCGGTTGTCCTCGCCCCATATTTGATTGGGAGGAGGGATATGATGACTATCAACATATCATCGGGGAGGTTGCTGATGAAGTCTAGGCCTGCTGGAGTCGCTTGCAGTTCTTTCTCGACCCGCCTCCGCTTGTTGGCAGCCTTGTTCTCCACCTAGTCGGTGGTGATGGAAACCTCTGTCTCCATATTCACGCCGTGCTCCGGTGCTTCAGCAGCCCCGGCGTCGCCACTCCCTTCGATGGGGCGCTTCGGCGGCATCCTCATACACTGACGGCTTTGAGGACTGAGAGCGGCGTCGAGGATGCGGGCGGAGAGAGAGGATTGTGTGTGTGGCGAGGATGGCGCCATTAATACAGACCAGTGGGAGCGAGGCGGGCGGTGGTCAAAGGTTGTCTCGCTTCCCGGTCAGAACGACTGCTTAATCTATGAATGAAATCTATGCTTAATTACTGAATTTTAGTTGCAAAAATTAGATAGTGCTAGTAATTGTTAGCTGCATATTTTGACAAAACGCAGTGTTACAAGGTTGACAAATGGCAATGTTACTAGATCAACAAATGTCAACCTTTCCAGTTTGACAAATGGCAACATACCCAATATGACATATGCAAATCTTACCAATGTACGTGGTTGCACACGGGTCATCCAAAACAACTGTTTGCGTTGAAGGGATGTACAAATCATGCTCGGCACATTTTCTCTTGGCTTAGCGCCGAAGTCTGGCTTTGCATACCGTATTCAATCTAAACCATTTGCGTTGAAGAGATGCACAAATCCTATGTTGAATAGCTCGCACGATTCCCGGTGAGCCTGCACATTGAATTTCAGACAATTTTTGGATTTACTAGAATTTAAAAACAAAGTATCTCAACATTTTGCCAGCAATCAACAGTGCCCTGGTGTTTGAAATTCATTCCCATTTCTTGCATGGGACCTAAGCATGCACCCAAGGACACAGATTTGATTTTTCAACCAATTTATATGCACTGGAGCATGTGCATGTAGTTCAAATTTGAATTATGCACATAAAATGCCTAGAAAACCCAGTTAATGTATAAAAATGTCCAAACGAACCCCGAAAAATTCCAAAATTTAACACAACACTCCTGTTATTCTATGTTGACACTAGAAAATTTTTGAAAGCAATAAGAGGCAACGGATATCGTTTCATCCCCAAAGGTGAAACGTTCCCTACCGAAACCATCAGGCTTGTTGTGAGAAGCTCTGGTTTGTGAGAAGCTTATACCCAAACCTGCCTCAAATGAGATAAAAAATTTACCATGGCATGTTGATGCCGCTCCATGATAGCATGCCAAGTTTCATGAATTTCAGACGAGTTTTGGATTTACTAGAATTTAAAAACCAGGTATCTCAATGTTTGCGGCTGAGTGACGATGGCAGGGTGTTTGACATTCATTCCCATTTCTTGCATGGGACCTAAGCATGCAACCAAGCACACAGATTTGAATTTTCAACCAATTTATATGCATTAGAGAATGTGCATGTAGTTCAAATTTGAATTATGCACATAAATGCTTTGAAAACTCAATTAATGTATAAAAATGTCCAAACGAACCCCGAAAAATTCCAAAATTTAACACAACACTCCTGTTGTTCTATGTTGTACACTAGAGAAAAAATTGAAATCAAGAAGAGGTAACGGATATCGTTTCATCCAGAAAGGTAAAGCGTTCCCTACCGAAACCATCAGGCTTGTTGTGAGAAACTCTGGTTTGTGAGAAGCTTATACCCAAACCTGCCTCAAATGGGACAAAAATTTTACCACGGCATGTTGATGCCGCTCCATGATAGCATGCCAAGTTTCATGAATTTCAGACGAGTTTTGGATTTACTAGAATTTAAAAACCAGGTATCTCAATGTTTGCGGCCGAGTGACGGTGGCAGGGTGTTTGACATTCATTCCCATTTCTTGCATGGGACCTAAGCATGCAACCAAGGACACAGATTTGAATTTTCAACCAATTTATATGCATTAGAGCATGTGCCTGTAGTTCAAATTTGAATTATGAACATAAATGCATTGAAAACTCAGTTAATGTATAAAAATGTCCAAACGAGCCCCGAAAAATTCCTAAAATTAACACAACACTCATGTTGTTCTATGTTGACACTAGAAAAAAAATTGAAATCAAGAAGAAGCAACGGATATCATTTCGTCAAGAAAGGTGAAATGTTCCCTACCGTAACCATGAGGCTTGTTGTGTAGGCCCTATTGTTGTGAGAAGCTCTGGTTTGTGAGAAGCTTATATACCCCAACCTGCCCCAAATGGGACAATATTTTTACCACTACATGTTGATGCCGTTCCATGCTGGCATGTCAAGTTTCATAAATTTCAGACGCGTTTTCGATTTACTAGAATTTAAAAACCATGTATCTCAATGTTAACGGCCGAGCGACGGTGGCAAGGTGTTTGACATTCATTCTCATTTCTTGCATGGGACTTAAGCATGTAACCAAGGACACACATTCCCATTTTGAACCAATTTATATGCACTGGAGCATGTGCATGTAGTTCAAATTTGAATTATGCACATGAATGCATAGAAAACTCAGTTAATGTATAAAAATGTCCAAGCAAACCCCGAAAAATCCCAAAAATTGGCACAACACTCGTGTTGTTCTATGTTCACACGAGAAAAATTTTGAAAGTAAGAAGAGGCAACAGATATCGTTTCGTCCCCCAATGTGGCACGTTCCCTACCGAAACCATCAGGCTTGTTGTGAGAGAAGCTGTGGTTTGCGAGAAGCTTATACCCAAACCTACCCCAAATGGGACAATATTTTTACCATGGCATGTCGATGCCATTCCATGATATCATGTCAAGTTTCATGAATTTCAGACGACTTTTCGATTTACTAGAATTTTAAAACCATGTATCTCAATGTTAGCGGCCGAGCGACAGTGTCAAGGTGTTTGCCATTCATTCTCATTTATTGCATGTGACCTAAGCTTGCAATCAAGGACAAACATTTGATTTTTCAACCCATTTTTATGTACTAGAGCATGTGCATGTAGTTCAATTTTAAATTATGCACATAAATGCCTAGAAAACTCAGTTAACGTATAAAAATGTCCAAACGATCCCCGAAAAAATCCAAAAATTGAACAACACTCCTGTTGTTCTATGTTGTCACAAGAAAAATTTTGAAAGTAAGAAGAGGCAACATATATCGTTTCGTCCCCCAAGGTGGCACGTTCCCTACCGAAACCATCAGGCTTGTTGTGAGAGAAGCTCCGGTTTGCGAGAAGCTTATACTACAACCTGCCCCAAATGGGATAATATTTTTTTACCCCAGCATGTTGATGCCGTTGCATGATAGCATGCCAAGGTTCATGAATTTCAGACGGGTTTTGTATTTACTAGAATTACAAAAGCAAGCACCTCAACGTTTGCCGGAGAACCACGGTGCCGTGGTGTTCGAAATTCATCCCCATTTCTTGCATGGGACATATGCATAAACCCATGGACACATATATGATTTTACAACCCATGTTGGTGCACCGGAGCATGTGCATGTAGTTTAATTTTGAATTATGCACCTGAAATGCCTAGAAAACCAAGTTAATGTATAAAAATGTCCAAACGAACCCTGAATAATTCCAATTTTTTTGACGACACACCTATAGTTGCATGTTCACTGCAGATAAAAGTTCTAGCAATTCAAACACCATCCATTGCAGATGTGACCCCATTATGTAATTCAAATCAAGACGAAAAATCAAGTAGATCGCACACAGTTTATTATCACCAACCGTGTGAGATGCAGTACAAAATATCCTGGAGCACCGTCGGTGTATAGTAGGCCTATGGCTTACGCGAGAAGGTACATCGGCTACAGTCCACAGCCGGCGTGTCAAGCACACAAGCTCGCTCCCCAAATACTCCCGCCTCTGCATCCCTCGCAATCTCAAAAATAGCTGCTCGCCCTCGATCCAAATTTTCAGTAGCCCCGCCTTGTTGCTCCCGCCTAGTAAAATTTTCAGTTGCCGCGATATTTCCTCAAACACCACCTTGCCCCCCCTCCACACACACCACACACTCCCCAAAACCTCCGCTCACACAGACACACACCACCCCCGAAACCATTGGTAGGTCGCCGCCATCGCCGCCGCCTCCATCCTCAACCTCTGCCTGTGTGCCGGGGATCTTGAGGAGCCAATGGCCAAAAAGAGGTTTATCGCGGCCTCTTCGCCCGACGCCGGCGAGGTGGCCACCGAGGTGTCCCCGTCGTCCTCCGCGGGCTCTTTATCGATCCACCATCACCGGTCCCCCAATCCGCCCGCCGCCGTGCCCCTACGCCGGTTCGAGGACTTCCCCGTCCTCCCTCGGACCCGGCAACCAATGAGGTCCTACCTCGGGGTCCGACAGCGGCTGTGGGGGACATGGGTCGCCGAGATTACAGATCAGGAGACCCACACCCGCCGGTGGCTCGGTAGCTTCCACACAGCCGAGCTCGCGGCCATGGAGTACGACCGCTGGCAGGTCCGCTACCACGGCGCGGCGGCTAGGCTCAATTTCCCCTTCGGCACATGTCCGGTCGACCTTGTTCCGCCGAAGCCAAGGGTGGTGAGCTCGGCTATGGCACGGAAGGACCGCGAGGCGTGGGAGCGCCTCGAGGCCGAGGCCGCCGACGAGGCCTACATGCAAGAGCTCCGTCGGCAGCACCCGGAGCTCGTGGAGGTGGAGCGGGCAATCTTTGCCGGCGCAGAGGGCGGCGAGGTTATCGCACTCTCCTCCGATGATGAGGTCGAAGGCGGCGAGGACGGCGGCGTGGAGGGCGTCGAGGTGGGTGGCGAGGATGAGGAGATCGACATCGACGAGTGGAGGAGTGTCTTCCCCAACGACCCCGACGACGGCACCGGCCCGGACCCAGCTCGCGGCACACCGTACCTGACGAGGAAGGATTTGCTCGACCTCCACTTCAACCCAAAGTGGTTTAGCTTAGTTTAAATTTATGTTTTATGTTCGATTATGCAAAACTATCTATGTTTATGTTTGAATGCATGCTACTTTAGGTTGAACCTGCTTTGAACTTGATCAAATTGAAGTTTACAACGTTAAGTTTAGGGGATCGACTAGAAACGGCCAAAAATTGCTGGAGTATATATATCCACTAAGGGTTTTAGTCCTTTAACTTTTAAAGGATCGGCTAGAGATGGCCTTATGCCTTGTTTATTTTAGTTCTTCACAATGTGATGCTCTATATGTGCAACTAGTTGTCGTGCAGTTCAATTTCATCAATAACAGTTTCAACAATACCACTATGAATTATGATATTTGGTTGCTGTTAAGGATATTGCAGTTAACATACCTTTTCATTTTTTTAACAATAACTAGTGTACTTTAGACCTGCACAATACCAGTTTGAATGACTATTTGCTTGTTTTTAAATGTTATGCCTGATGCAGTTAACACACCTTTCCACTTCTTGTTTTGCTTAACTAGTGTGCTTAAGCCTGCACACTGAAGCTCTGATTTGTAGATTATGTTGTCTACCATGGATATATTTGGTTGATGTTTAGCCTATTGTGCTTAACATGCCTTTATATGTACTCATACAGGACAATATTGAGAACAGTGATGTTTTCCATCGAGGTTAGTTTCATCGCATTGCTTATATGTACTCACTGTTCAGGATATCGGTAGCTGGTACCATATAGCCTGGGGGCTGATAATGGATTAATCATCGAATCAGACATTTCACTGAATATATCTATAACCCATTTATCAGTAGGTTAACTAGGGCCATATTTAATATATCTGAGGCTACATAGCAACATGCATTGTACTGAATGGCTAAATATGCAATCCCAGGCTACATAGCAACAAGGAAGAGTGTTACCTTAATGTTCTGATGATGTCTAGATATACATGTAATAAAATCTTATATAATGGGATGGAGGGAGTGTTGTACTACATCATTTTGCAATTGTTGTTTAGCTTCTAATATTAAATTGGTGCTTTTAGGTACATATGTCATTGCCAAAGATCCACACTTTGACCCTTTCTGCGTATGGGGCAATGAGATATTCATGAACCAGCATCAAGTGAGGAAACTGATAAAGATTGTTATTAAAATGGGTCAAAAGATGTCAATCGAACTATTTGTTTACACTTTATGCAAGACAACAGTGAACTGCAGGATGGTAAGTAAGAACCCTGTAGCCTTCTTTTTACTGCCCGTAATGAGTTGTGTTAGATGACAATGTCTGAATCTTTTTTCCTTTGCAGTGGACCCTGAAGCAGTTTACTCAAGATTACCTCTCAAACTACATGATTGGCGGCCGGCCATCACAAGGGGTTGGACTAGAGTCGTGTGTGCCTTCTGCATCCAGGAGAGAACAATAGGGCCATTCCGCTTCACCTTGTTCAGCAACCAGAATGTCTGTCGCCTCTTTCTTTACCATCCGTAATAGTACAAGTATAGAACCCTGGTTCATCATTCTTTATTTGGTGCTTATGTAATTCTTAAACATATGTACCTGTCAATCGAATAATGCATTGGTTGTTTGAACCTGATGGATATGAATAAAGTTATAGCCTACTTTCAAGTTTAAATTAGGCACAATCTTAAATAGCAGCAATTAAATTAGGGCGAAATTACGGTGTGCAGGTCATTACGGCGTACACGGTTAATAAAGCACAGCGTGTGCGATATACATCATAATCCAACACGGTTCACAGAGAGGAAACATGTGTAACAATGCACACAATTGCCGTTTGCAAAGCATGTGTGATGTCAGACACTATCACATACGGTGCGGGAAAACTAAATGTGTGTGATTGTCTAACCTATCATACACGGTTTATAATCATGAACTGTTTGTGATGTGCTAGGCATCGTAAACGTAGAGCCAATTTGGTACGTGCCTGGAAAACTCCCGTGCCTGGAATCTGCCTGGTTTTAGGTATAACCACAAAACTCTGATTGCGATGGCAATGCGAGCAAAAACGAGTACCAAGGATGAAGCGTTTGGGATATTCGAGATATCGGAAACGGTTATATAGGGACAACTGTATGCATCACGGTTGCCTATCCCCAACGGTTTCTGGGTCGTGTGGGAAGGACCCCCCTATCGCCCACACTCACTTGGCGACGGTTCCAAATGCCATCGCGGAAAGGGGTTAAAAACTGTTTGTATAGCACCGACGCGTACCAGTGTAGCTGTTAATGTAAGTACAGTGATAGACGATGTTCAGTCCTTACAAGAGGACTGCAGAGCTAAACCTCTTCAAAAGCATTGGGTTGATTCTAAATTTATGTAAGAGTCGATACGGATCTTATAATGACCACGAAATGGAGTATAACGAGGCTAACATGTGTAGTGATGCTACATAATCAACCAGCTATGAAAATAAGTATGGTCATACAGGGCAAGAGATACTCACAAGAGCAATGTAGTGTGCAGTATAGTTGCAAGATTCTGTGGTCCCTAAAGAATGAATGTTCTTCTGCAAACAGTTTTCGTACAAGTGAGATGGTAAGGCACATGCAAAAATGTAGTTCAAATTGTGATTTGATATCATAGACAGTACCTTACGCTGCAAAGGAGACCAATGTGTAACAAGATTATTCCAGTCACTGTCTGATAAATGTAGCACCGGAGACTTTATAGAAATTTCATTTAGAGTCTTGCCATCGAAGTGCGCTTGCCTCAGGTAGGAACGATTCTTCATCAACAAGTGCTTGAAAAGCGCAACCAACCCTTGCTCATCTTGACTATCCAATTTGGTCCTCACCTATTTAAAAGAATGAAATCTTGTGTCTTCTGTCAGCAGAAACATATGCACTAATTACCATGAATAACATTAGTACATTACTTAAACGTAAGTTGCGGAGGAAGATTGGAAATTGTTCTTTGTCTGTGGTATAATCTTTCCATGAAGGAAAGATGCGCACAAAATTCTTGACAACAATATAAGCTTCGTCTTCTAAACTGGGAAGAAGTGGAATAGGGGTCCTATTTGCTGCAATTGGGGCTCTCTCTCGTTCGAAAAGGGATTTGGTGTACTCTTTGCTGGAATGGGGGTTTTGCATCGTAGAGCTGGTGCTATGTCAACTGGCATCATCATACTATTTGCTGCAGTTGGGGTTTGCTGAGTTGGGGCATCAAAGATGACCAGTGTAGTAGGGCTAGAGTCTGCTAGAGTTGGGGCCGTGTTTTCTGGGTCTGGTGATATTGCAACTACACCTAATGGGCTATTTGATTTATCAGGTGTCACTACCTTTTCCAAATACTTTGTTCGTGCTCCTCCGCGATTAGCAATCGCCCTCTTCCTTTTGAACGTCTGATACACAAGAACAACATTTGAATGGATAAATATGGTATGATGACAGATGGAATATGTACTGAAAATGGATAGGCAGGGCGTATTCACATACAGATGTGTAAACTAAGCTAATGGCAGTGCAACAAAGTAGAAGCAATGCAAAGCATCGGTTGCAAGATATGTGCGACCAATATAACCTTGGAAAGTTAGAGCAAGCACCTTGATGGGTGAATAAGATAGGGCATTTGCCTCTGACTCCTTCACTAGGGAGCTACATTGACTTAGGTCTCCCTCTAGCTCAGAATCATTGTTAGGATCATATTCTGAGCATGAATCTGTAGGTGGAGAGCGTTTGCATTGCATGCATCCATACTTGATTTCAGTCCCTTAATGCCATGTTTGACAGCCATGGCATTGTTCTGCTTTATTTTTTTCATGCGCGCAAGCTCATAATCATTATGATGTTGTTCAGTATCTGCGATTCATGAAAACATAAAAAGTAGTCAGATTATCTATGGAATGCATTGTGGATTCAACTCGGAGAGTGACTCCCTACAAACCTCTGCATATACAAAGTTCATCCCCCAACCATGCTGACCAGACCACACACAGAAATACAAACCTCTTATGTCTCTATAACAGGCGGACACACATTTCAAAACTGAAGTGGGAACATTAGAATCATATCAAATTCGTATTTGAACAAATAAACTAAGGAATTATGAGTGGCATAATGTTTAGCTTCAAGGGTGGAGTGCTGGTAGTGCGACACAAAGCAAGTAGGCAGATTGTATTCCATGTGAAAGATCGTAGTCTATGTAAAAGGTGGATATGACACTTTCTTTCTATACAATGCAGTGTTCGTTGCCCACACATGATGGAAGAGATCACATAGAGAAATACTATTCACTCATGTTTGTGGTTCCAGTATTTTGAAACAGGGTGGTCCACTCTAAAAGAATATTGACAACAAATATGACAAGGCAAGCATAGAGGTAGTGAATCAATCATTACTTGTGAGCTTACTAGCACAAGTATGAAGAATTGTAACTGCACTAAGAGACCGTCCAAAATCTGAATCAAGAATTTGGTCTAGCACTTACTGTTTGCAACTAATCGACATGAATAATTGGATATCATATTGAATGAGTAAGAAAGACAAGTAAAATTGTCAACAAACCTGGCCTGCAGTAGTAATCTGGGTCAATGTCACTATGACCAACAATCCAACATGACTAGTGTCTGTTCCTAGGGATGGAATTTTGAAACCCTGTGAAATTTACAGGTACTAAAGATTACTGAAATATCTGAACCATTAAGTGTAGGTAGCACTCAGTACACAACAAACCCTAATGACAGTCCTGTCTAATGAGTAATGAATCAATTAGAAAATGGGTGATGAGGAGTGGCTGCATGCCTGATCCCTGAACGGACTGGGAAGGTAGGCACGGCGGCACGCCCGGGTAGCGGTGACGCTGTTGGGCGAGCGGCTCCTGACCTCCTGTTAGTCCGGCGTCTCCTCCTAGAGTCATGTCGTCCGGGGACGGCAAGTCGCCGGCGAGGCACGCGGCTGGGGGCGAGTAGAGATCGGATGCGCAGCAGAACAGAGGGGAATCGGGGTCTGGGCCGCGGCCCACCATGGGCACCCTGTAGATCCACACCCCAGCGGCGTACATGCATTTTTGAAACTAAATTAGGAACATTTAGCTGACCAATTAAATGACTCCATTTTAATAATATCAGATTCGTATTTGAACAGCTAAGCTTGTTTAGCTTGATGGGTGGAGAAGTGCTATTATGACACGAAGCACGTAGGCTGATCGTATAGTGATCATAAAAGGGGGGAAAACTCTAAGCATGATCAAAACCCTATTATGACTGTGCCATGGCAGATTTGAAGCTGCAAACCGCAGAAATGCTATTTAGCAACCATTGTTTGCTTCGAACTAAGAACTAAATTCTAAGAGCTGAAAAGAAAGTACAGTGACTAAGTTACGATCTATTTTCTGGTTGAGATCAAAAAGTTGAACAGATATGAAGTAGTACCACCTCTCTTGCGGCGCTGTGTAGGCATCGGGGGTGCGATGGCTGTCGGTGGCGTTGAAGCAGATCTGCGACGGTAGACGGGTGCATCGGGGGATAAGTCCCGTTGCGGTGGACGAGAAGGTCGTGGGAGCGACCCCGGCAAGGAGGACGACAACGCCGATGAAGCGATAGGACGCGATGCAAGGCTCCTGGTCCATTGCCGTGGATGAGAAACATCCATCTCTAGCAGTGGATGATGCGGTCTTGGTAGGCGCTCCAGCATGGTGGAGGACAGCGGCGATGGATGGGGTGGCGGACGGAGGAGGCTGGTGTGGGGATGGTGTTCTAGCGCGGACGGTGTATGAATGGGAAAATGTAAGGAGAGGTACGGGGAACCATGTTTTTTGGACGCGCCTGTCTGAAATATGGGAAAGTTACGAACTTAGCCCCCGTTTAAAATTTGGACATCTCGTCGGTTGGGGATAGGATGGTAATCTCACATCTCCCCAATATTTGCCCAGAGCAATTTCGGGCAAGGAGAGGGTGTTTTGGCGCCCACGGTGTATGAACAGGGCTGACAGGTAGGGCGGTTGTATCACATCTGAGTGAAGTTACAAACCTGCCCCTATTAAAAATATTTGCCTACATCGATTTCGGTCGAGTCGAGTTTGTTTTGCCGCCCACCGTGTATGAATGGGGAAATGGAGGGAGAGACAGAGGTCTTTCGGACGAGCTTGAATCAAATATGTTTTGCCGCCCATGTTTGGCGCCCACCGTGTCTGAATGGGCTCAAAGGCGATCGTGTCACGTCTAATTGAAGTTACTAACCTACCTCTATTGAGAGCAGTGGAAATCGGGCTAATGGATTGTTCGTGTAAGGGGTAGATAGTAATTTCCATCTCGCAAACACTGGCTTTGCGCAGCCGACGTGGGAGTGGATATTTTGCCGCTTCTTTCAAATTTTGGGACAATAAGCATTCACCTTTACCATGGCAACTAAATTCGAATCCATTTTGTATTCTTATATGAATCTTTATAAATCATTCTATGTTTTTTTATATATCTTCAAAAGCACAACAAAGATGTATTCCACTATCATATATGAATATGATTTACAAATGCCGATACTCGAATTCAGAAGGTAGAATCCAGTTTAAGGTGAATTCAAATATTTGAAACCACTTTATGTCCAACTCAAGTGTAACACACACGCAACATATAGTGTACTCCCATTTAGATATGTACACAAGTGATGTCTCGAGATTCAAAATACTGAGTCAGTCAACCAATCATGTACAAAACTAACAGACATATAAACACTTATAGAGTATATGGATCAATAATATCAACTAACATACATAAGCCAGGCCGCTGTACTCTTTTTGCTAGAAGAGCATCATTTTTTTAGCAAAGCTAGTACAGCATCTTGGCCCTTCCAGATATGTGCCACTTAAGGACCATCTATACTACTATTATTGTTGAATGCACATTCAGCCCGATTGGCATATTTGTAGGTCTGGCATAGCAATCAAAATGAAATGTCTCAGAGTCTTATCAATTAATAAAGACTCGTGCTAAAAAAATACAAACCAAAAAACAAAAAACAATTATTACATGATCTCTAAAACAAATGGTTTGATCGATTACATGAACAAACAACACAAAGGTTATTCATCGATTGGAAAAAACATTTCACCTATGATTTACCAAGTGGGAATTTAGTTTCCTTTTTTCCTTCAGGACCTTAACAATGCGGTCAGTCTCAGCTTGCTTCATTTTGAAATCCACCAAATATTTAATGGTTCCTCAACATGTCAACTTCATCTCTAAGTGCAGAAGCAGAATCTCTTTCTACCAATAGTTTAGCCTCTAGAGCATCAGCAGTTGGCAATTCATGATGCACGATTGGGTCGGTGCCACTGCTGTGGGATAATACAACATCCATGGGGGTAACCTATTTTGCCATTAAAGTTTCGATTGGATTCCGAAAAGTTGAAGTTAGCAAAACATCTCAACTGGGAGTTAGAACAACAAACCAGTTAAACAAACAAGGAATTAAAGAGTTTTGATTGGATGCTGAAAAGTAGTTATTAACATCATTGTAACCGGTTGCAGCAGCAAAGCAGTTAAACAAACAAGTTTTGCAAAAGGTACCTGTTGTGGCATTGGAGTTTCTCTTGGATCCTGAAAAGTTGAGTAGCCAGTAACATGATTAGAGCAACCAGTTACAGCAGCAAAGCAGTTAAACAAACAAGTTTTGCAAAAGGAACCTGTTGTGGCATTGGAGTTTCTCTTGGATCCTGAAAAGTTGAGTAGTCAGTAACTTGATTAGAGCAACAAGTTACAGCAGCAAACCTGTTACACAAATATATTTTTGAAAATGTACCTGTTGTGCAATTGGACTTCCAATTGGATCCTGAAAACTTGAAGTTGGGAAGATGATTACAGCAACAAGTTACAACAGCAAACCAGGTAAACAAGGAAGTTTTTGAAAACATACCTGTTGTGCCAACGGAGTTTCAATTGGATCCTGCAAACTTGAATGTTAGCAACCATAAAAAAAGTGTTGCAAGAGCCATAAGAAACTATCATCAAACTAGTAAAACTAACCAGTTTAGGCAACGTATTTAATTACACATGAACTAGTAAAACTAACAAGTTCTTGGCAATGTATTAAAGTAACAAGTCGGTACCGTTTACCAGCAACACAGACATCTGTAAATATCTTTGATGTAAGCAAAATGATTCCGACACACACGCACACATATATGTATATATATATATATATAAGTTAAAAATATGTTGTCCCTCATATAAACCTGACAGTTGTATGTCTATGAACATGCAAACATTACTAGTGCTACAAGTGATAACAACAAACCATTTAACAAACAGGGTATCAGAACGTAAATTACACATGAATTTTGCTGCACCCTAGAAGTACATATGACCAGCTATCTACGTGCTTAAGTAGCTATTTAAGTTCGGGCAAACAGGTAATTCTTAACAGTAAGTATCAAACACATAGATAGGCGCAGTCTATAATAGGATTAACAGGCTATGGCATTATGTAATCAGTAGCAAACTAAATTAAGCCAAGCAACGTAAGTGAACAATTTTGCAATCAGTGGCTAACTTAAATTCTGAGAAGCAGGTAACTGAACTTACGCTAGCTCTTTATACAGGCACACTGCAACTTCTTTTTCGCTTACAAGGTTCTACGAAGGAGTCCATGGCATCAATTGCTTGGATACGTAGTCCTAATACTTCTTTCTTCCCACACTGCATTGGTAAGTTGAATGGTTAATCTGATAAGATGGTGCGTCCTTGATATGTTATATGAGAACGGGTTGTCAAACTAGTTGTAGCAACACACATCACACTGGCTTTTACTGTATATTTCATGTGATTACATTTGGCATATCGAGATATAAGAAATCTACAATAGGATGAAAAGACTGGCATCCTTCACATTATTGGCGAACTCAGTTCATAGAAACAAGCAATTCAACCATTCTGTGGGTAAATCAAAAGCGCCACCGGAATATTTTTCACTACCCCAATCATACACGCAAAAAGGGGCGACGCCACCGTAGGGACTGGTATGGACGACCGCCTCGGGTGGCTGGAAAGTGCGCACCTAGTTTGAGTCGTCTAGGTTGGCCCAGGCTAGTTTTGTTCGTCCCAGCGCACGAGCAGGCAATGGAAAAAATGAAGAAAAACATTTCAATTTGGATGGGCCAATAACGTAAGTGCAAAGCAGGCCCTGTAGCAGGCTTGCGGCCCAAACGAGCGCCTCCCATATCGATCGACAGCAGGAAAAATACCCAATTCATTCGCTCCAGCCTCCAATCTGGTTTGCTCCTAACCTAGCCGCTGCTGGATAGACCGATACAGCACTTCCTCGTGCCCTCGTTGGACGCCAGTCGCCGGGCTTCAAGCGAATGGAAGGACAAGAAGATGAAGATCCAATCCTGGGTGTAGCCTGTATGGGAGGCAGCGGCGGCAGCACGGGCATGGCATTGAGCTTGCGCAAATGGACAGTCGCAGCTTGCAAGAGCAGCATGCGCAACGAGCAGGTACATCACATCCCTGATTATATCTAATTCAACTGTTCAATTTCTGGCCAATAGTTAAACCTGACGGTGTTGTAAAACTGCTTGTATGTAGGGAATCTATAAGAAAATGAAATCAATTTCTACTTATTTTATAACTCCCCCAATCAATAATGAACTGACTGAACCTGATGTGTCTAATCAAGTTTCCGGTGCAAACATACAAGATCATGTTGTTCTTGAGCCTGAAGTGTCTAATGAACAGACTGCTAATGAAGGATTTGATGCAAACATTTTACATGCTCCTGGTAATGAACATATATGTCTAATGAGGGATCTAATGCAAGTATTTTGCAAGCTCCCATTGAAGGAATTTAGTGTCTAATGATGATCTGCTATGTTGAGAGAGAGAGATAGAGATTTGCAGGAATTGATGACAAGCAAATTATAGTACATTTTCATGGCTTGAGGAAACGTCGAGGCCATCTACCAGAAAGTCCCCGTATCATGACAACCTAGCATAAATACTTTTCTAATCTGTTGTTTGAAACTATTGGCATACTTGTGCAGGATAGATATGTTGATATGCAGTTTGCACACTGGTTATAGGTGCAATTACACTTGGATATTTTCAGCCAGAGAACGAATAATTCAAGCAGGTACATTCCATGTTAGTAGTCCTTGTACACCATGTTGCATTTTGTGTTTTTTGGTGCTTACATCATTTAGTGTTTTATAATCTGCAACAACTTTGGATCATTAGCTGGTTTTCAAAGTGCATGTAGCTTCACATTTCTCAAGTTATGTTGATTTCCGGAGTGCAAGTGCCTTCGTATTTTTTAAGTTAAATTTTCGCCCCTGGTAACTTGAATTCGTGGATCTGCCACTGCACACAAATCATACACGTAGGCCAGTACGAATTAAATGAAATGCAGGGACTTACGCTAGCTCGTTGTACAGGCTCATTGCAGCTCTGCTTGCGCTTGGGATGTTCCATGTACAAGTCCATGTTACCACTTGCTTGGATGTGCAAGCCTTGTGCTCCTTGCATCCCCCTCTGCATTTTTGACACGGCGAATGGCTGATCAAATGAGAGGAATCGACCTTGTTGTTGTACCAGAGGACAGGTACTTACAAGGTTATACCGGCGTGCAGGATGTGTACCAGATCCCGTAGCGCCGTCATGCTTCGCTAAAAAATGGTTTTGCTTTTTTCAGATGATATCTCCAGAAGAAATAAGAGTTAAAGTCAGAGTTGCATAGGAGTGTAAGCTAAGAGAGCAGTAAAAGGATATCCAAACATCATCGAAACAGTGCACAAGGGAGTGATATGTGGATACCTAGTTCGGGCCGGTGTTTGGGCATCCTCGCCTAGCTAGAGTGCGGGTCACATTCAGAGCCGTTGAGGGTGATGCGCTGGCATTGGCTAGCCACGTACGGATGCAGATCTCAAGCGGCAGCGGAGTGCTACGATGCGGTGGACGAGGCCGTTGGTGAAGCACCAACGGCGTCGGGGGGTGGAGGTGCGACGATGTTCTTGGTGAAGTAGCCCCGGTGAGGTGGGAGACAACGTCGGTGAAGCACACCTGATGCGGTGGAAGTCGGTGTCTGTGAGGCACGTCGGCTGCGGTGGCCGACGTTGTGGGTGGACCACCCGGTGCGGTGGACAAGGGGAAGATGAGGTAGCTCCGGTGTAGTGGTGAAGCGCGACCGTCGTCTTCGTCATTGTCATCTGGCACAGAGGTGGGAAAGAGACGAGACAAAGGGCGATTCGACTTTTGCTTGGGTTGGCGGTGAATTAGGGATTTGAGAGCTCTGGGCGCGGAAGGGGATGGGGAGAAGGGAGATTTTGCAGTGCTAGAATTGGGGCCGCCAGATATTTCAATCCGAAACATGGAAGCACGAACTTTTTTTGTCGTCGTTCTTTTGGGGGGGGGAGGGGGTGGGTCCTAGCGTCCGTATGACACACGCGACCACCACGACACGACCCTGGTCTGCCTGGTGCACCTACATTTGAGAATGGAAACGAATCTTGTACTACGTATTACCATGCTCGTGTTTTCCTTGCAAATAATTAGTCCTTCGAAATGAGATACTATGAATTAATTAATGAGGAGTTCTTTGAATTAGAGTGTGTTTGTCACATAGCAATCTCCAATTCTAATGTGGATTTCGCATTTCACGGTATCCACGCTACTTTTTTAATACAAAATCATATATGTATAAGATGAACACCATGGTAGTGAGAAAACTTTGGATGGATTCAAGCATATGACCACACACATACAAAATATCACAACAATCAAGTCAATATCAACTTTTCCAAACCTAGTATGGCACGAATTCGAAATAATTATGGAAGCCATATGCATGGTCATCAATTCAAATCTTACAATGTACACTAAATTAAAACTTCAATATTAAGTATAGTACTATCTACATTCAAATGTTGTTTTTAGGTCCCCCCCCCCGGCACACACGCTACATACTTCCTCTATTGATCAATCTTCCTCTCCTAACCACCTTACAAAGCTATTCGTTTCCGCATGTGCATTCTTTCTCTCCATGTTTCGATCTCTAACTCTCACACACCCGCCATTGCACTCCATGTCGAGCACTCTCTCCCCCTCCCACCCTCTCTCGGTAGATACATGCATTGCCTATCTAGACCCCCCCCCCCCCCTCCCTCTCGTGTGCACGCACGCACATTGTCTATCTAGGTCACTCTCGAGAGACCGTCTCACTCTTTCTTCCGCACAGCGGCCCACACTCGCTTAATCTCTCTCTCTCTCTCTCATTATCTAAGTCTCGATTAACCTCGCTTTCTCTCTCACACAAACGATATATCTCCATGTTCGGGCCTCGATTGACACACTCTATACTCTCTCACGCAGATTGTCTATCTAGATCAGTTTCTCCAAGCCGTTCCACTCATTCGACCTCATGGCGGCCCATGCTCACTCAATCTCTCTCTCTCTCTATCTCTCTCTATCTCTCTATTTATGCATGTCTTGATTTACCTCGCTCTTTCTCACACACAGACGATATATCTCCATGTTTGGGCCTAATTCGACATATTCATAGTGTATACTCTCACACGCACATTGTCTATCTAGGTCACTCTCTCCAACCTGTCTCACTCTTTCGATCACATGACGACCCACTTGCTCAATCTCTCTCTCTTTATCTATGTATCGATTGACCTTGCTTCCTCCCACGCACAAACGATATGTGTACCTGTCTGTGATTGGATCATCTCTCAAGCTCTCTCGTATAGCCCTCACCCTTCCCAAAAGCTCAATCGGACAATATCTATCCAGAACATATATATCTTTTCAAAGAATGTCGGGGCACACTCACTTTGTCTCTCTATCTATATCTCGATTGACCTTGCTTTCTCACGTCGTCTCTTCCACACATTGAAGCTACCTCTCCATCCCTCGCAGAGCCGGAGCTATTTACATTGCGAGGGGGACTCCAACCTTCGATTAATTTGTGAAGGCATTTATTCCGGTGGGTTTAGATTATATTTTTGTAGCATTCGCCCCACAACTACTCCAAACACCATTGCAACCCCCTCCCCTCCCCCAATTGTTTCCCTCTAGATCGGTCACCACTCTCTCGCACGCCCTTTCTAACCTTCCACATTGCACCATGGTATTTTTGCAAAAAAAAACTCTAGTGTTCTCTTTAATTATTACAAATAAGCTACAAACTACACACCCGGAGTCCACTTGTAATGGAACAAATTTCGACCCAGAAATTAAAGTGCTACAAACTACACACCGGGGGGGCCAACTGTCATGGAGCAAATTTGGACCCATATCTACACCCCTATATAGTGTGCGAATAACTTTGAAATATGGTCGTTGGATGAAGCCAATCCGACGGTGCAGAGATGGCAAATCCGAGCACCACTGGCCGTTGGATATCTTCTACATTCCACCACATTCTGCCACATGTACAATCTAGAA
The DNA here is from genome assembly GCA_011799875.1 of Thinopyrum elongatum. NCBI lineage: Eukaryota > Viridiplantae > Streptophyta > Magnoliopsida > Poales > Poaceae > Thinopyrum > Thinopyrum elongatum. Next base: position 181,373,218 of record CM022303.1, read on the forward strand.
GACTGCATGGTTGAACTTAAGCATAATGCACAAACCTCAAAACACAAGCACTTCTCCTTTGTTCTAGAATCTTCTATATCATAATTGCCCAAATTTCTTTTTTCTAAATGAATTGCCATTATTTGTTTTTACTTTACGCTCTACAATGCACAATTCCATGAATCTTAAAAAAGATTAACTTTTTTATAAAACTTATTGATTTTAAATGAGATGAACTATAAGAATTAAATGAACATCTACATCATGCATATATGAATCAAAGCTTACATGCTATGGTGTGGTATTTATTCATAATTAGGTTGCCAAATCTCATACGTGCAATGCACGTGTACCTTACTAGTATAAATTAAAAATGAAAAAGGATGAGGATCGAACATGCGACCAGGGCCTTCAAGCCGCACGTCAATAGGCAACATAGTAGCAACGTTTGTTGTACTCCCCTTTGTTGATATAATGTTTTTATATTACCACAGCCTATTTAATGGATAACATGCTTTTATATTAACTTTAGTACGTTAGTGGGACCGGCTCGTGAGCACGTACTATTCCACTTCACTTACTGGTGGGTTCCATGTCTGCTCTCTCTCTCTCTCTCCTCCCCTTCTATGTTTAGACGCATGGGCAAACACGAAGAACGCACAGGCAGTGTGGCCATTGACCGAATCTGGACGCGTTCACAAGTTACGGCACCAGTTTCACGTAATACTAGTACTAGTATTATATGTAACAAGTTTATGAACAAAAGTGACCGTGACGGACAAGTTAGGCTAGTAGTATCTACTAACAATTAAATGTGTGGATAAATAGATGTATCGCCTAGTGCTCGAACAAGGGGACTGCTCGCACCCTACAAGTATTTGGAACTGACTTCCCTAAAAAAATATTTGGAATTGACGTGGTATTTAATATGAAATGTTTGCGATGAGAAGGAATACATGTCGCTTGATGACATTTTATATTTAATTTGATACGGCTCTAGCAGAACATTCAATCGATCAAACCATAGCTTTCATTCAGTCTGACTGCGACTTTACATTCATACCACGATCGAACTAAAATAAACACAAATGATAAATCCCACACGTTCGGATTTTAAGCATGGCAATCTGAACGTTTTTCATGGCATATTTAGATCACGCGGCAGCGGCGGAGGCGTCTTGCAGCGGGAAGCGGCTCCTCTGTCGTGCTCTGTGTGTCGTCGGGCCACTGATCGGCGGCGACGGTGGCGTCTTGCGCCATTGTTGGCATACTCCTGGACGTTGGCTCTAGCTTCAAGGAAGGCCAGAATGTTCGGGACTTTGGTCTCCAAGAGCCAGTCAACTGGCGGGAGGAGGCGACTAGCGTTGGTGCAAGGAAGCGGTCGACGGTGGCGATCCATGCCGCTGAGGGGGGCACTGGCACCGGCGTGGGGACAGGCTCTGGCAACGGCGCGGCAGAGACATTCGTGTGCACGGGCACCGGCACGGGCGCGCGCGTCAGTGCATGCGCAGGCGCATGCGCTGGCAGGTGCACGGGCGCGTGAAAGTCAGCGGGGACCTCGTGGAACCCCGTGGCTTCAAGCTCGGTGACAATGTGCAGCTCCCATGCCATCAATGCCACGGGGATGGGCGCGGGCGCAGTCGGGGCGACGGGAGCTGGAACGGGAGCAGGGACAGGCGCGGCGTCTTCCCGCAAGGCCAGTTCAATCTCGTCCCAAAGTGCCTTATGTTCTTGAGACTGCGGCTGGGTGTCTTCCTCATGAAACTAGAAGACTAAGGGCAGACCATCGTGATGCGGCATGGCGTACAGTGAGGTCAGGCTGGTTGGAGGTAGACGACAGGAGAATCCGAGAGAAAGAGAGAAGATTGTAGCGAGACCGGGGAGTGCGGGGGTGATTTAAATTGCAGCGCCGGCGCCATTAAATGTGGGGGCAGTTGGGAGGAAGGTGGGCGGCGGAGCCTAGTCAAAGGGCTCGCCTCCCGGTGAGCCTGCGCAGCGGCCTGCTCGCACGCCTCCCAGTCAGCCGGCACAGCGGACTGCTCACACGCCTCCCGTCGACTCACACGCTTGCTCGGACGGCACCTGCCGATGAGAAGCGGGACTCATGGCAGCACGTAGGTCTAACACCCATGGTTTGAATAGTGAAACCATTCGCGTTAACGTGACATGTCTTTGTTCCAAAATACCTTGGCTCTTCATTTGTGCAACTTTTCATAAGTAGCTTGTCTCAAATTGAACAAAAAAATATGACAACCTATTTGTGTCATATCACGTGACCATGCTCAGTTTCATAAATTTCAGGTCAGTTTTGGATTTTCTGGAATTTAAAATCCAGGATTCGAAACAATTTCATAACCTGCATCATGAAATAAATTTTCAAGCCATACATCTTTACTGTTGTAGATGTTAATATTTCATAAGAAAGGATTTGGTCAAACATTTTGCTTAGTTAGACTTCAGACAAGTTATATATGCAGAGTAAAAAGATAATCCCTTCGTACTAGTGCATTGCCTAATATAGTAACTCTAGTAGGCATGAACAAAATCAACAAACGGAGCTCCATTCTGTGCTCATACTGGTGTAGTACTATTAGTACTAGGCAATGGAGTTAACGGGTGACCTTGGGTAGCAGCGACCAAGGGAATTGAACCGTGCTCGGCACGGTAGGTAACGTGGGCTAGTTACTAAAGCATCCCACCATTGTTCATCGGTTGCCATTATGGACCGGGGACATGAGGGGAATTTCCTATGGCTGGAATTCTGGCCGCCAGATATTTCGACTAGAAACACGGAGGCTCGAGTGGAGGCGCGAAGTTTAATATCGCGGTTCTTTTGGTTGGAGTTGGCTAATGTGCGTACCATGCACGCCACCACCAGGACACGAGCCCGGGTCTGGCTGGTACGCCGTTGGGTGCTACCATTCGAGAATGCGAAAGGAATCTTTTTTTTAAATTGCCAAACGAATCTATATGTATTACAATGCCCGTATTTTCCTTGCAAATAACTGGTCATTCCAAAAGGCATGGTAATTGATTTATGATGAGTTCTTGAATTAGAGTGAGTTTATGATATAGTGATCTCAATGTGGATGTATGACCATGCATGTATGACACGAATTCAAAACTAAAATGTAAGCCATGCATGGTCCTCAATTCAATATTTAAAATGCACAATAAATTGAAACATGAATATTAAGTCTAGTACTATGTACATGCAAATGTTGTGTTTAGGTCTCTTCATCGACAACCCCCCCCCCCCCCCATCCAACAACCACACATACTTCATGTATCGATTGATCTTCATTTCTTTGTTAATAGAGCTATTGGTATCCGACACACGCGCGCTCATTATTTCTCTTCATGTTTCGATCTCCATTTATGTCACACCCGCCCACACACTCTCAACAAATGTATTTCTCACACACAACCTTGTCGTGCCCTCCATGACAAACCCTCCCCCCTCTCTCTCTCAAGACACATACGTTGCCTTTGTAAAACACCTTCACCGTGCGCGCACACACAAAGTCTATCTAGGCCACTCTCGGTAACTATCTCCCTCCAGCCCTCACTGCAGCTTCGCCACACGATATCTCGATGTATTGTCTTTAACATTCGAGTGTACGCTAGGCCACACTCACTCGATCTCTCCCTCTATAAATGACTCGATTGACCTTGCTTTCTCGCGTCGTCTCTCTCGCACCTAGACGCTCCCACTACACCTCTTGCATAGGCGGAGCTATGTAGATTGTCGGGGGGTAACCCCTCGACCTTAGATAAGATTGTGAAGCTCTGTTTAGGATTGTTTAGATTATATTTTTTGAACATTATATTTGTCCCCACCCTCCCAAACACCTATGGGTTGTGCACCCCCCCTCCCCGGGAGAATATCATGTGCCCCCACACCTTAGATGCTATATGGTGATACGAGTTCCTTGGAGCGTGTAGATCTGAGATATAGCGGCTCACAAGATCTCTTAATATTTTTACAAGAAACCTTAATGAGTTTGGGAATTGCACACAATTAGTACCAAAACTACTCAGATGCCCTTGGATCCCATATCCAACGGCCTTGAAGCTCATATCATCGTAGCATCTAAGATGAGGGAAGACCTCATATTGTCTTGTGTTTAAGAATATCACGCGCTACCAAACCTTAGATGTTGTGGTGATACAAGAGATCCAACGACTCCTTGGTGGTTCAAATGTTTTTGCAGAAAAGCCCCCAAAGAGTTTGGGCGCAGCCGACAAGCACAAAGACTACTCAGATGCCATTGGATCTCAGATCGAACGACCTCGAAGCTCGTATCACCGTAGCATCCAAGCTGCGAGAGCACTTGATGTTTTCTCGCACGGGGGAATATGAGGTGCTCCCACACCGTAGATTCTATGGTGATACGAGTTCCCGGGAGATCTAACGGCTCGCGGTAGGAGGTTTGAATGTTTTTGCAATATAGGCCTCAAAGAGTTTGGGAATTGCGCAGAAAGTACAAATACTACGCACATGGCATTGGATCTCAGATCCAACGACCTAGATGCTCGTATCACCGTAGCGGCTAATTAAGCTGTGGGGAGCACCTAATATGAGCTACTGGGAGCCGTTGGATCCAAGATCCAGTAGCTCATACGAGGCCTGAATGTGATACATCCATTTTGCATCATGCTTTTATATTGATATTTATTGCATTATGGGCTGTTATTACACATTATGGTACAATACTTATGCCTTTTCTCTCTTATTTTACAAGGTTTACACAAAGAGGGAGAATGCCGGTAGCTGGAATTCTGGACCGGAAAGGAGCAAATCTGAGAGACCTATTCTGCACAACTCCAAAAGTCCTGGAAATTTACAGAGAATTATTTTGGAATATATAAAAAATATTGGGCGAAGAAAATACCAGAGGGGACCCACCATGTGGCCACAAGCCTAGGGGGTGCACCCTACCCCCCTGGGTGCCCCTAGGGCTTGTGGGCCCCCTGGCAGGTCTCCGGTGCCCATCTTCTGCTATATGGAGGGTTTTGACCTGAAAAAAACATAAGGAAGCTTTCGGGACGAAGCGCCACCGTCATCACCTAGTCATGCTGACGTCATCACCTAGTCATGCTGACGTCATAAATCAATTCTGTTAATTAAAATAATTCCAGAAAATCATTTAAACTTTGAAAATTCGTAACTTTTAAACCGTAGCTCGGATTGAAAAACTTAAAACATGAAAGTTGCTCAGAACGACGAGACGAATCTGATCGTGTCGTCTGTTTTGATGCTGGAACCCCCTACGTAGATGTAACCGCAACTTCGAGGCCGAATCCGGTAGATGAATAGTGCATAATCACCGGTTAATAAATCCGACTTTAATCCTAAAATAACCAAAATGACTTAGACATATCTTTAGGCAACCCTGCACTGCATCATAGCATAGCATGCCCCGTGTTGCATCTGTTTGCATTATGTTTACCTGTTTCCTCCCCCTCTTCTCTCTCGGTAGACCCCGACATCGACGTAGCTCCCGAGGTCGACGCTGCTCAGGAGCCCGACGACACCACTGAAGACCTTGCCCTTGCCGCAGAGCAGACAGGCAAGCACCCCCATTTTGAGCATTCCGATATCGCCCACTCACTTCCCTCTTATGCTTGCATTAGAAGATACTGCTGCTACTGTTATCCTACTTCTGTTGCATAGCCTGTTTATTGTAGCCTACTATTGATACCTGCCTGCTATCCTAAACTATTTAGTATAGAATGGTTAGAGCCCTATCAGAGACCCACTTGTCCCGACTGCCCCGCTGGACTCTCAGAAGACCCGAGCAACGGGATCGAAGATCAGACCCTGGCACCACACGTCACTTCCCCCTTAAATTGCTCGACACTACTGGGTTACTATCGAGTGACGAGGGTGATACCTCGTCAGCACTTCTGATGATAACCTTGTAGGTTAGTTAACTGGTCGTGGTAAGCGAGGGTGATTCCTCCTACACCACCCCCGATACCGACGCCGTCGTGCAACACCTCAAGTGTGGACCCCGAGGGTGATTCCTCCTTCGTTCACCTTGATGATAGCATCTAGTGGGATTCCATCGGGGGTGATTCCTCAGGGTTCCCCCTTGGTGTCAGACACACGGAGACTTTGGTTACTATGACTGAACACTGAACCATGATACTAAAGACGGGTCGGCCCTGAGGGGTACCCGCGCGAGCATGAATGCGAAGTGATGTGGAGTCGGGTTGACCTGAGAGGTGCCCGCGAGATAACTACGAGGCGTGGCCGGGCATTCTTAGCCCTTGCCGCAAGTCCTCGAGACGGGGCGACAGGGTCACATCGATCGTGAGTCTTTGCTCGTTACCGCGCGCTCCTAATCCACTAACGGTTTGGATATTTGATCCGAGGGGCCTCTGGCCTGATAGCACTAACCATCACGTGGGCATAGTATGGGCGTTCTGCGTCGTATACTTCAGCCTAAGCTTAATAGACGTCAGCGACTGAGCGGCGCGCGCTGGATTGGACTGGTTACGCAACCGCGCTTGTATTAAGGGGTTGCTAGGTCTGCTTCTGGCCGCCCACGCAACGCGCAGGAGTTCCCGGGGCGAAGGCCCAAGACCCCTGGGGGCATAGGTTTAGTCTGGCGTGCTAACCTCTCTGTTAAGTATTTGGTCGGGTTGTGGCATGTTGCTTAGCCGAGGCCGGACATGACCCAGTAAAGTGTGTCCGGCCGGAGTTAAGCGAGCGTGGTGGGTAAGTTGGTGCACCCCTGCAGGGAAGAACTAATCTATCGATAGCCTGTCCTATGGTAACGGACACTCGGAGTTGTATCCCGATCGGTACAACTAGAACTGATGACTTGAGATGAAATGGATAGTATGGCTCTGGGATTTCTTTCTCGCAGGGAGTCAAGAAAGGATCTCTGGCCGAGGTTGATGATACTACATCTACTTTACATTATGTTAATCTGCACTCTTCTAATGCTGCAAGACCAATGGAGATGCTTGAAGATGCTAGTCTTCGATAGGACTAGGCTTTCTCCCCTCTATTCTGGCATTTCTGCAGCCCAGTCCACTTAAACAGCCCTCCTTTGAAAATGTTGCATATGTAGTGTAGATCCTTGCTTGCTGAGTACTTCGGATGAGTACTCACGTTTGCTTTATTTTCTTTTTCTCCCCTTATCCATTTGACGCCGCCAGATGACGGAGCCCCTGAGATAGCTGCCCCCGTCGACAACTACGGCTACTACTACTACCCTCCAGGCGAGTACTACTACGAGGAGCCGACAGACGACCAGGAGTAGGATTCGGAGGGTCCTAGGCAGGAGGCCTACGCCTTTCGATCGTAGTGTTTTATTTTGCCCTGCCTTCCTAAAAGGCTTATCTCAATTTCTGTAATATATCTGTACACAGATATCTGATGCTTCCACTGATGCTTGTATGCCATCGAGCTATGTATTCGAGCCCTCGAGGCCCTGGCTTGTAATATAAAGCTTGTATGACTTTATTTATGTTTTAGAGTTGTGTTGTGATATCTTCAAGTGAGTCCTAGGCTTGATCGTGTGCATTTGCGTGTATGATTAGTGCACGATTAAGCCGGGGTCGTCACACCCACCTTTCCCGCAGAGTACCACAGTGAAGCACGGTGGCTAGCTAGTTGGGCTAGTGCGACTGATTAGCTAGGCCGCCGCCACATTTGTTTTTTCACCCCTTTTTTCCTCTCCTTGCCAGTAGGTAAATTTAAATATCCACCTCTGCGTTGCACTGGTCTTTGGGTGCGGCAGGCACGGCAGGATTTTTATTTTTTTGATTGACGGGAGCAGGCACGGTAGCAATTAGTCATGATGACTCCGCCTGTAAAACCCACTGCTCCCTGAAGTGAAAAGTTGTTGATTGGTGTTTCCCCATGGTGAAAACCAAAAGATTCACCCTGCTCCTCGGTTGGTTCCCTCCGCCTTCCCGTAGATTGCATTGCCTTTCAGCCGTTTTGACCCCTTTGCTTCCTCTCCCCATTGCTTCTACCTGGTTCCATGGCGGCGAACCAGATGACGAACTCTGAGGTGATGCGCCTGACACAGGAGCTCCATGCCAAGGATGCGGAGCTCGGGGCCAAGGACGTGGAGCTCCGTGAGCTCAAGGAGGAGAGGGGTGCCATGCTCCTCCTTTATGTGTGGGAGTTCACGGAGCTTCAAAAGCGGCAGGCGTCCACCACAAAGATGCTCGAGGCGTCTGCGGCGTTGCTGCAAAAAGCGGGAGATACGATAGGCGGTCAGGCGAGCCGGCTGGAGCGCGAGCGGGCCGATCATGACGAGGTCTAGGATCGCCTCAACTACTTGCTGGACCATGTTGCCATGGACGTGTTGCGGCTGCGCGATGCCTACCGTCGTGCCAGCGCGACCATGCCGGCCGTCGGGCTAAACCCATTCGACCACCCCATCGACTTCAATGAGTTGCGGCTTCCTGACCTGGTCTCCTTCTTCACCTATATCTCCGAGGAGCGGAGCCGTCTCCATGCGATGGTGGGGCGGAGGTGGACAGGGAGGGGTTGCGGGCGGCCGTCGCTGTTGCCGGGCGAATCCTCTCAGGGCTTCGTCACTAGAATCCATTCGTGCCATTGGACACCGTCTTTCACGAGCTGGCTCCCGTGGACCGGGAGCGGGCTCTGCGGGCGGTGGCACCCTGCATCACCAACGTCGTGCCGCCTCGAGAAGTAGAGGGACTTCTATGGTGTTTAGGCGTCCTCTTCATGGGCATGTCTCGACGCAACATGACCGTTGGATCAAACTCAGACGGTGCAGATCAGTCACTGTAGCACAAAGCGTGCGGGTGTGTTTGGTTGCATTCTCATCTCAATATAGTTGTTCACTCTTTGTGCATGCTCATCTCAGCACCCCTCTTCATGCATGCTCTGCATGCTCCTAGTGTATTTGTGTTAACCTAGTGCGGACTCATGCACCCTTCATGCACTCTGCCAAACACCCCAAAGTGGGTCGAGAAGGGAACTTTTGCTCCCATGCACCCTTCATACACCCTACCTAACATTGATTCGTGCGTCATATGGTTCATGTTCCGTGGAGTACTGTAGCACCGTATACTCCGTGCGCTGTTGACCTAGTTCTGTTAACATTGATCTCACCGTTCATTCTCGACCGGACAGTCAAAAAAGGGGCATGTTACATTACTGTTCATAGTTGACATGCGCACAACATCATTTTTTATCGTCATATCTTACTACACTAGCAACAATATTATGGTACTGACGTATGAACCACTGCACATGCCTAGTAGTAGGAGTACTGTGTGTTCAAGTGGCTGCCGTGTTTCGCACTCCTCCGTCGTAAGAGTGGAAACGCTCGCTGTAATCATTTTTGTTTTTCAGAAACAGTGGACACGCTCTACCGCACGGATCCTCCTCGACGGTCGTCAGGAACCTTGCTACTCACTTTCACCGACATGTGGGACAGTCAGCATTGGGGTCCACTTGCCATGCACTAAATTACTCCGTACTAGAGTGCACAACTGCACGGTAGACTACCCCGGTCGAAGCGCCGCAGTAATGCCCAATGAGCCGTCAAATCACAAAACCCCCACCTTTCCAGCAGTAAGTTGGACGGACGAAGCAACCACCATTTCACTCTTCTCCCTCGGCTTCCTCTCTTGAAGAAAACCCCAACTCGCTTCTCCCTTATCTTGTTCCTCAATTCTTCAAGAAAACCCCGACACACTTCTGCCATTGTTCTTCTCTCCCAAAGAAGGAAAGGTGAGCGCATCAATGGTGTTGCTTCTGGCCAAGGCCCGGTCTTGCAACCCCGCGACTGATCCTATAACTCCCTCTCTGTTCTTCTTTTGGGTTTGTGATTATGGTTTCTTTTCTTTTATTTCTATTTGACAATTTCTTGATGGACCCTGGAGCACCGGCAGAAGTGATGTATATGGCTCTGGCCAAAACCGTCGAGGCTCAGGGTACGAAGAAGCACAAGCACCCCGCCAAGACTACCGCAGACAAGCTCAAGGCCATCGCCCTGTCCAAGCCCGCCTCTCCGGGATCTCTCGTTAAGCCAGTCTAGGTAATATCTCTTCTTGACGATCTTTTTGGCGGTCTTGATCGATTTTTTTTATCTAACACGCAGTACTAGTGCTAGTAGTAAAACTTTCTGGGTGATCTTGCATGTGATTTTTGTGTGCTAAATGATGGTTCTAAATTGCTCTTTTGACCAAAACATGCGAGAGGTTGACATACATATGATTTTTGCACATAACACTGATTTCTTATAGATTACTTTCAACTACTTTATGAACATCAATGCTAACTGTAGGAAATGCAAGATTTTAGCTCTCATGCCTTTGAAGAGAGTATAGTAGCCTCAGTAACTTGTGTTATGGATATTGCAAGTAATCCCTCTGCTCTCATGCCTTTGAAGACATATTCTAGTGTCTTTGTTCACTCATTTCTGTGCGTATATGTAGTCTTATATGGAGTAAAATATGAAAAATAATCCTATATTTATGAATGGAGGTAGTAATAAAATATTTGGTTTCTGTTTGAATTAGAACCAGGTCCGCGGTGGAGATGAAGTTCTCAAAGTCATGCCGTATGAACTGGAAGACTTGAGGATGAGTTCTACTAGTAAACTATCTAGCTGTTGTGTCCTTGTTGCCATGTGTCGTGAATAAGTGTTTTCCTGTAGCATTGTTGTCAGGCGTGTTCTCGAGGGTGTACTTCGCCACAACAATTTCCTAGTTGTGCCTTCGATTACGAAGGGTGTGGTTCTTGTAAAGCTTCCTGACAAATCTGATGTGGACTGTCTTCATCGTCATGTTTATGAGTGGAAAGACCACTCTGATAGGTTTTCCAAGGTTGACGAGATGGCGATGGTGCTGGTAGACATCTCTCACGAAGTCCATGGCCTAGTCAGTTATGTGGGGTACATCCCGTAGGTTGGTGGCTGATAACCCACAAGTATAGGGGATCAGTTGTAGCCTCTTTCGGTAAGTAAGAGTGTCGAACCCAACGAGGAGCTAAAGGTAGAACAAATATTCCCTCAAGTTCTATCGACCACTGATACAACTCTACGCACGCTTAACGTTCGCTTTACCTAGAACAAGTATGAAACTAGAAGTACTTTGTAGGTGTAATGGGATAGGTTTGCAAGATAATAAAGAACACGTAAATAAAAGATAGGGGCTGTTTAGATAAAGAAACAATTAAGTTAGTTTTAGTAGAGAGCTTTTTGTCACAAGAAAGTTATTTGTCCCTAGGCAATCGATAACTAGACTGCTAATCATTGTTGCAATTTTATATGAGGGAGAGGCATAAGCTAACATACTTTCTCTACTTGGATCATATGCACGTATGATTGGAACTCTAGCAAGCATCCGCAACTACTAAAGATCATTAAGGTAAAACCCAACCATAGCATTATAAGGTATCAAGTCCTCTTTACTCCCATACGCAAACAACCTACTTACTCGGGTCTGTGCTTCTGTCACTCACGCCACCCACCATAAGCGAATCATGAACATATTGCAAACCCTACAGCGGGGATCCCTCACACTTGTGCGACACGGAGAGCACCATAGGACAGCACCAATAATAAAACATACAACTCAAACTAATCATGATCATCAATCAACCCATAGGACAAAACGGATCTACTCAAACATCATAGGATAGCCATACATCATTGGGAAATAATATATAGCGTTGAGCACCATGTTTAAGTAGAGATTACAGCAGGGAGAAGAGGTGTTACACTGCTGCATAGACGGGGAGAGAGTTAGTGATGACGACGGTGAAGTTGCTGGTGTAGATTGTCGTCATGATGATGGCCCCGGCGGTGTTCCGGTCCCACCGGGAGAGAGGGGGAGAGAGCCCCCTCCTTCTTCTTCTTCCTTGACCTCCCCCCTAGATGGGAGGAGGGTTTCCCCTCTGGTCCTTGGCCTCCATGGCAGCAGAGGGGCGGGAGCCCCTTTAGATTGGATCTCTCTCTGTTTCCTTCTGTATCTGCACTCCTGTTTTCTGGCCTTTCACCGTTTCTTAAATTCCCAGAGATCCGTAACCCCGATTGGGCTGAAATTTTCACATGATTTTTATCCGATATTAGCTTTCTTGCGGCCGAAGAAGGGCACCAACCGCCTTACGGGGTGGCCACAAGCCTCCTGGCCGCGCCCTGGGGAGGGGCGCGCCTCCAGGGCTTGTGGGCCCCTCGGGCATAGTCTCGCATTGATTCCAATTCCCAAAAATCACATATATTCCAAAAAAATCTCCGTAAGTTTTTAAAGCATTTGGACTTCGTTTGGTATGGATATTCTGCGAACCAAAAAACATGCAACAAACAGGAACTGGCACTGGGCACTGGATCAATATGTTAGTCCCAAAAATAGTATAAAAAGTTGCCAAAAGTATATGAAAGTTGTAGAATATTGGCATGAAACAAGAAAAAATTATAGATACGACAGAGACGTATCTGCATCCCCAAGCTTAATTCCTACTCGCCCTCGAGTAGGTAAATGATAAAAAAGATAATTTTTGATGTGGAATGCTACCTAGCATAATCTTGATCATATAATCTAATAATGGCATGAATATTAAGACACGAGTGATTCAAAGCAATAGTCTATCATTTGACATTAAGACAATAATACTTCAAGCATACTAATAAAGCAGTCATGTCTTCTCAAAATAACATGACCAAAGAAAGTTATCCCTAAAAAATCATATAGTCTTGCTATGCTCCATCTTCATCACACAAAGTGTTTCATCATGCACAACCCCGATGACAAGCCAAGCAATTGTTTCATACTTTTAATGTTCTCAAGCCTTTTCAACTTTCACGCAATACATGAGCGTGAGCCGTGGATACAGCACTATAGGTGAAATAGAATATGATAGTGGAGGTTGTGTGGAGTAGACAAAAAAAGAGAAAGTCTCACATCGACGCGGCTAATCAATGGGTTATGGAGATGCCCATCAATTGATGTCAATGCGAGGAGTAGGGATTGCCATGCAATGGATGCACTAAGAGCTATAAGTGTATGAAAGCTCAAACTGAAAACTAAATGGGTGTGCATCCAACTTGCTTGCTCATGAAGACCTCGGGCATTTGAGGAAGCCCATCATCGGAATATACAAGCCAAGTTCTATAATGAAAATTCCCACTAGTATATGAAAGTGATAACTCAAGACACTCTCTATATGAAGAACATGGTGCTACTCTGAAGCACAAGTGTGGTAAAAGGATAGTAGCATTGCCCCTTCTCTCTTTTTTCTCTCATTTTATTGTTTTTTTTTTTTGGCTCTCTCTTTTTTTGCCTCTTTTCTCCGTCCGGAGTCTCATCCCGACTTGTGGGGGAATCATAGTCTCCATCATCCTTTCCTCACTAGGAAAATGCTCTAATAATGATGATCATCACACTTTTATTTACTTACAACTCAATATTACAACTCGATATCTAGAACAAAGTACGACTCTATATGAATGCCTCTGGCAGTGTACCAGGATGTGCAATGATCTAACATAGCAAAGATATCAAAAAACGGACAAGCCATGAAAATATCATGCTAGCTATCTTACGATCATGCAAAGCAATATGACAATGAATGCTCAAGTCATGTATATGATGATGATGGAAGTTGCGTGGCAATATATCTCGGAATGGCTATGGAAATGCCATGATAGGTAGGTATGGTGGTTGTTTTGAGGAAGATATAAGGAGGCTTATGTGTGATAGAGCATATCATATCACGGGGTTTGGATGCACCAGCGAAGTTTGCACCGACTCTCGAGGTGAGAAAGGGCAACGCATGCTACCGAAGAGGCTAGCAATGATGGAAGGGTGAGAGTGCGTATAATCCATGGACTCAACATTAGTCATAAAGAACTCACATACTTATTGCAAAAGTTTATTAGCCATCAAAACAAAGTACTAATACGCATGCTCCTAGGGGGATAGATTGGTAGGAAAATACCATCACTCGTCCCCGACCACTACTCATAAGGAAGACAATCACAAATAAATCATGCTCCGACTTCATCACATAACGGTTCACCATACATGCATGCTTCGAGAATCACAAACCTTAACAAGTATTTCTACCAATCCACAATTACTCACTAGCATGACTCTAATATCATGATCTTTATATCGCAAAACTATTGCAAGGAATCAAACATATCATATTCAGTGATCTACAAGTTTTATGTAGGATTTTATGACTAACCATGTGAATGACCAATTCCTGTCGACTCTCTAAATAAATATAAGTGAAGCATGAGAGTTTAATTCTTTCTACAAAAGATATGCCCATGCTCTAACAAATATAAGTGAAGCAAAAGAGCATTCTACAAATGGCAGTTTTTTATAAGTAGAGAAACAAGCAATCCAAACTTCAAATGATATAAGTGAAGCACATGAAGCATTCTATAAAGCCATACTCAAAAGATATAAGTGAAGTGCAAAGAGCATTCTATAAATCAACCAAGGACTATCTCATACCAGTATGGTGCATAAAATAAAAAGGAAAAATAAACACAAAAGACGCTCCAAGAATTTACGCATATCATGTGACAAATAAAAATATAGCTCCAAGTAAAATTACCGATGGTCGTTAGAAGATAGAGGGGATGCCTTCCGGGGCATCCCCAAGCTTAGTTGCTTGGGAGTCCTTGAATATTACCTTGGGGTGCCTCGGGCATCCCCAAGCTTAGGCTCTTGCCACTCCTTATTCCTTCATCCATCGTGATCTCACCCAAAACTTGAAAACTTCAATCACACAAAACTTAACAGAACCCTCGTGAGATCCATTAGTATAATAAAACAAATCACCACTTTAATTACTGTTGAAAACCCATTCATATTTTGTTTTTGCATTTTAGCTACTGTATTATAACTTCTCCATGGCTTATACCACCGATAAAATCGATAGTTTCATCAAAACTAGCAAAACAATGCATCAAAAACAGAATCTGTCTTAAACAGGACAGTCTGTAGTAATCTGAACATTCACCATACTTATGTAACTCCAAAAATTCTGAAAAATTAGGAAAAAATAAAAAAATTGTATATCATTACTGTGTAAAAAAATTCAGAAACTTTTGTCATTCTAGTAAAAAATGTAAATTCACGCACTACAGCCAAAGTTTCTGTTTTTCCACTACACATACCAAACAAGCAATCTAATCATCCTAAAGGCAAATCTTGGCACATTATTTTTATAATACAATGAATTTGTACAAGGGGATAATTGTTTTTGTTGAAAAGTTTCTGTAATCAAGGTTCACAAAGTTTCCAAGGGCATGAACAAAGTTCAAGGCTAGCTCCCACTTTAACAATGCTCGTCTTTCTCACTTTCGCTTTTCTTTTTGGAAAAGTTTTTAGGTTACCCTCTATATTTTTTTTTGTTTTTAAACTTTATAAAGCACCCAACAGAAATAAATGACTCTCTAAAACTTCCAGGTTGTCTCCCTAGCAGCGCTTTCTTTAAAGCCATTAAGCTAGGCATATAGTGCTCAAGTAATTGATCCAACCGGATCCCAAGGTATATCAAAGCCAATTTTAATTAACAATGATTTGTAATTTAGTAGTGAGCACAAAGAAACATATATCATGAAATAACGAAGTCTAACTCTCTTCCTATGCATTGGCATCTCATAAAAGAACAATTCATGCACACAAAGTAAAGGCCGATACATAGTATAACCAGTTTCTTGCAATTTTATCGTATTGGAAACATAGAGAGGCGGAGATGTAGTTCCTCTCTCATAATAATTGCAAGTAGGAGTAGCAAGCACATGCATATTATATTCATCAAAATCATCATGTGTAGTAGTAAAACGCAACCCATCAATATAATCCTTAATAAAAGCAAACTTCTTCGATATAGTGTAGTTGGGAGAATTCAAAAAGATAATAGGACTATCATGCATGGGTGCAATAGCAACAATTTCATTCTTAACATAAGGAACTATAGCAAGTTCATCTCCATAAGCATAATTCATATTGGCATCATGGCCACAAGCATAGCAAGCATCAAGTTCATCAAAAGGGGATATTTCAAACGAATTCAAGGGATCATAGCAATCATCATAGCATTCATCCTTCGGTAAGCATGAAGGGAAACTAAACAATGTATGGGATAAAGATTTACTCTCATTAGAAGGTGGGCATGGGTGATCAATCCGCTCTTCCTCCTATTATTCTTCGCTCTCCTCCTCATCTTTTTCATCTAATGAGCTCACAGTGTTATCAATTTCTTCTTCCATAGATTCCTGCAAAATATTAGTCTCTTCTTGGACAGCGGAGACTTTCTCAATAAACTCATTAATATCAGCATTATATTCATAATTCTCATAGCAATATTTAAGTATAGCAAAATTTTCAGGTCTGTAAACAGCATCATCATAATTTCCACACTTTTCAAACAAAGATTCAATTTCATAAGCACCCTTAAAAGCAACAGATTCTTCTATTTGTTTCACATCATAGTAATCATATATACCATTAGCATAAGAAGCCAAGGTTTCATTATCACTAAATTTACATGAAAAGGGAAGGTGTGGAGTCTTCATCCTAGAGCAGCAAGTATAATCATATCTCAAGCATAGATTCCGAGCATACCAATGCAACATATGAATTTGATCCCATAAGAGTTTCCCTTTTTGAGTCAAGTGATAATCCCTAAAGTATTCACGTTGATCCAACGTGTCTCCCATTATCAAGTTGAATGGGGTTTTCTCAGGATTATCAACGTAGTGTTTAATATTTTTCACATAGCGAGCATCAAGGGTTTTAGGAGGTTCCCCATCTCCATGAGTAGCAAGTACACCTAATTTTTTTGGTATTTTGTGTTCCATATCCATAACTAAAGATACAGAACAACTTAGAACAGAAAATAAAATCTACTTAGTGATAAAGCAAACAAGCACACACGAGAATATTCACCCCACACTATTGCTCCCCGACAACGGCGCCAGAAAAAGGTCTTGATAACCCACAAGTATAGGGATCAGTTGTAGCCTCTTTCGATAAGTAAGAGTGTCGAACCCAACAAGGAGCTAAAGGTAGAACAAATATTCCCTCAAGTTCTATCGACCACCGATACAACTCTACGCACGCTTAACGTTCGCTTTACCTAGAACAAGTATGAAACTAGAAGTACTTTGTAGGTGTAATGGGATAGGTTTGCAAGATAATAAAGAACACGTAAATAAAAGATAGGGGCTGTTTAGATAAAGAAACAATTAAGTTAGTTTTAGTAGAGAGCTTTTTGTCACAAGAAAGTTATTTGTCCCTAGGCAATCGATAACTAGACCGGTAATCATTGTTGCAATTTTATATGAGGGAGAGGCACAAGCTAACATACTTTCTCTACTTGGATCATATGCACTTATGATTGGAACTCTAGCAAGCATCCACTACTACTAAATATCATTAAGGTAAAACCCAACCATAGCATTATAAGGTATCAAGTCCTCTTTACTCCCATACGCAAACAACCAACTTACTCGGGCCTGTGCTTCTATCACTCACGCCACCCACCATAAGCGAATCATGAACATATTGCAAACCCTACATCGGGGATCCCTCACGCTTGCGCGACACGGAGAGCACCATAGGACAGCACCAATAATAAATTATACAACTCAAACCAATCATGATCATCAATCAACCCATAGGACAAAACGGATCTACTCAAACATCATAGGATAGGCATACATCATTGGGAAATAATATATAGCGTTGACACCATGTTTAAGTAGAGATTACAGCAGGGAGAAGAGGTATTACACCGCTGCATAGAGGGGGAGAGAGTTGGTGATGACGGCAGCGAAGTTGTTGGTGTAGATTGTCGTCACGATGATGGCCCCGGCGGCGTTCCGGGGCCACCGGGATAGAGGGGGAGAGAGCCCCCTCTTTCTTCTTCTTCCTTGACCTCCCCCTAGATGGGAGGAGGGCTTCCCCTCTGGTCCTTGGCCTCCATGGCGGCGGAGGGGCGGGAGCCCCTCCGAAATTGGATCTCTCTCTCTCTGTTTCCTTCTGTTTCTGCGCTCCTCTTTTCTGGCCTTTCACTGTTTCTTAAATTCCCGGAGATCCTTAACTCCGATTGGGCTGAAATTTTAACACAATTTTTATCCAGATATTAGCTTTCTTGTGGCCGAAGAAGGGTACCAACCGCCTTACGGGGTGGCCACAAGCCTCCTGGTCGCGCCCTGGGGAGGGGGGCACGCCTCCAGGGCTTGTGGGCCCCTCGGGCATCGTCTCGCGTTGATTCCAATGCCCAAAAATCACATATATTCCAAAAAAATCTCCGTAAGTTTTTACCGCGTTTGGACTTCGTTTGGTATGGATATTCTGCGAAATAAAAAACATGCAACAAACAGGAACTGGCACTGGGCACTGGATCAATATGTTAGTCCCAAAAATAGTATAAAAAGTTGCCAAAAGTATATGAAAGTTGTAGAATATTGGCATGAAACAATCAAAAATTATAGATACGACGGAGATGTATCAGTGGCAAGAAATAGTCTGCAGAGTTTAATTAGAGCAACTTTGCTTGTCTGTCGTAAGTACTATTGTTCAGTACTTGATTTGTGTGTGTGAACCCTTTATTGTTTAATACTGCCACTTTTCTTGTGTGGTGAGTCCTGAGAACAGTCTATGTTAATGTCTGTCCACTCAATTTAGTCTGTATATTTTGAAGTATCCAGATCATCTTTTTTGTGAGGACGATTTATCAATTATGGTTACACTCCAATATTTGTATGCATTGCAGGGTTTATCGCACCCACTAGGATTTCCAGTCCCATGGATGTTCGCTCCATACGAGTTTTTACCACCTTTGGATTGTCCTGCTTGTGGGAGTAAGTGCGGGCCCTGCATGCCACCCGTAATTACATGATCAACCTTCAGTTTACAACTTGAACATAGTGATATCCTGGTAAGGATTCACTCGTGTCACATCAAGTAAATCTTATTGATTTACTGTCTAAATCTTACTGATTTACTGTCATGTTTTCTTACTTTTGCTGCAATTTTATGATGCAGGTTTTGCCATGTCACATTCGTTACAGAATAAACTGTTTGGTTTGCTCTATGATGGTTATTTTTGCAGGTTTCACTTATTATGTCGTGTCAGTAATGAAGGCACTGTCCATCACTTATATTACTGGACACAATTGGATCAGTCTGTTGTCTGAGTACAAACTGAAGCCCTATGATGAACTGCAGTTTGTTTTATCAAACACGCCACAATTAGTCCTTCTTGCATTTAAAAGAAGTGAAGAAAAAGACTGGATCAAGGTCACGGAGCCTAGTGAAGTTAGAAAGCTGAAGTATGAAATCATAGCAGACCAGAGACGATCGTTGATGTCTCGCACGTCGGTACCACCTTCATTATTAGATCGAGCACCGACACCTGCTCCGACGGCACTGGCTCTAGCACTGACAGCGGCAGCAGCTCAGTCTGATCCACCAGAGGATTGGGCACCGACCACATCAGCAGAACGGGCTGATCTACCGGAGGATCGGGCACCGACACAAGCACATGCTCCGACACCGGCACCAGCTCCACAAGGAGCACAATCTCTGGCAGCACCAGCCACACTACCAGTCGCACTGGCACGGGCACCAGCAACGGCTCCGGCACCTGCACCAACACTTGAAGTTGCACTTGCATCTGCTCCGGCCCGTGCAGCGGCAACTGAACCAGCACTTGCACCGGCAACATACTGGGCTGCAGTTTGCACTGCATATACCAAAGTCCTTACAAAAACCGACATCTCCACCTTCTTGGTAAGCATTGGCAGCCCAAGTGATTCGTTCTTTTTTCTTTCCATGTTGTTTCACATGATTCACTGTGTTGATCTAACTGTTTGTGTATGTCTTCTTGTTTGCAAACAGAGAATTCCTAGAGTAATGAGGGAGGCGTTCAATAATACGGGCGACCGTGGCCAAGTTTCTCTTACCATGCGCAGCCTTGGTGTGAATGAACCTGCTCAATATACCATAAGTACAAAGGATGGTCGCATGATGATTGATGCTAAAGGATGGTCAAGGTTCAAAACTCTATCAAATCTTGCGGTAGGGGATGATGTCAAAATAGAACTTTCTCGGCAAGGAGAGCTGGTCCTAATCAACTTTGAAATTCTTCAGTAGCAGCATGCAACTGCCGAACTGATCTATCCTCCGAGAGCTTTTGATGTAATAATATGGCCTGGTGAAACAAGTGTCCTGTGTGTATAATTAGCACGACAGTATTATTTATCACGTAGGATATCGTGAAAGAATTGCAACTCTGATTGCTGGTTAGGAACTGTCGTTCGATTTCATTCTAACAACTGTCGTGCTTTATTTAATTTTCTGTATTCGCCCTGCGACAGCATCTAAAACCAGCGCCGTGTCGATCGCTTGCGATATGAAAAGCGCTGAGTTAGAACACATGGGCCCCCAAACATGCAGGCCCACCGGCCTGTGGACCAAAGTGCAGAACTGTTAGCCTATCTGAGTATTATATTCTCATTTGAACCCCCACATTATGTTATATATATTCCCCTTGATTTTTCTTATGTATAAAGTTGTGATATAAAAGATTTTTATATTTCTTTACAGAGGGAGTATCTCTCTATCAAAAATATGTTTATGTGTAACTAGTTACTCCTGCCTTTCTACTTCCTTTTGCTGATATGCGGGACATCCAGCAATGGGGTCCGCGTGCCATGCACCAAATTAGAGTGCACAACTGCACGGTCGACTCATCCCGGTCGTAGCGCCGCAGTAATGCCCAATGAGCCGTCAAATCACAAAAAAAAACCACCTTTCCAGCTTTAGCAGTAAGCTGGACGGACGAAGCAGCAATATTTCACTGGGCCTGAATCCCCTTCTCCCTCATCTGCTTGTTCAGAGAAAACCTCCTCTCGACGATTGCATAGGGTTTTCTCATGGAGAACCAGGTACGAATTCTTCATCCATCCCCGATAAATCCTGGTCCCTTGGTCGCCGGTAATCCTAGGATGGCAGCCGCCGCCTTGATGCATTTTTCTTCCTACTGAATCTAGTGTGTTTCATTTGCAGTGCCCAAAGTGCGAGGATCTTACAGGTTTCTGCGCCCTCAGCGAGACGCCACACTTATTCCTTCTCATCCTAACACGGGATTTTAAAACGCGCATAGTATGTTCCTAGAATCCTCTTTTCTATCTGGGAGGGTTGGGGTTTTTTGAACATGATGTCGACTAATTTGGAAATTTGGATTGCTATATTTGGATAAAGGGTACTAGTACCATGGTCAACACTGACGTGAAAGAGGAAATTATTTCTAGATTTGGATAGTGAATACATTGTGTTCTCATATTATTTTTCCTGCAGTGCATTCCTTGCTCTGCCAGAACACATGTACTCAAGATGGTCGGCCTTGCCATAACTGAATACACCAGTTTCATGGTCACATTGAAGACAAGCCATGGATATAAGTTCCCAGTTGGGTTCATGAACCAAGAAGATTGCTGCTTTTTTATGGCCGAACTTGGATAAACTTTCTCAAGTGTTACGGACTGAAAGTTGACGCACGAATGTTGATGGAAATAGCAGAACCTGGTCTCATCTTCACTATGATCTTCCACCCCGACGTCGTTCCATTAGTTCATCCATGTTAGTTTTGTATCTGGTTCTTGCAAGTTGCCTCGATTACTTCTTAATCCACCTATTCTGTCTAACTAATCACAATTTGACTTTAGAAGTAGCAACAATTTGTGATTCCCTTCTCTCACGAAGATGCTACTTCTAACTAATATTTCTTATAATTGGTGGCACGTGTAGGTTATTTCAAAGTTCAGCACACTACTTGTTTGTTATTCTATAAGAACTCGACCGTTACTGATGGCACTGAACTTGACTGGGACGACATCCACCAGTTCGTACACTTTATTGATTGTCTTGAGGTCCTTGTGGGGCGTTTCAATGGTGGAAGGCCACGTGGGATATGTTTGCCACTGGTGCACACGTTGAACAGGTCCAACTGTGTCAAGAAACTTATGGTACGAGCTGTTTTCTGTTATATATGTTGTTCATAAACTATTGCTTATACACAGTTTTACAGTTGTGATCTTCTTGAAATAGAAACTGCCCAGTTCTATTGTTCCTATACAGATGCATGACCATGGTCGGGTCAGACTTGCGCTTGGTCACAATATGATGTTTATGTCGACCTACTCCATTTCCCTTGGGGGTGAAAAGATACTTATTCGCGGGTGGTCTCAAATAACGAAGGCTCGTCCATCTTGGACAATAGGACATAAGGTTATGCTCATGCTTTTCCATGGCTCTAAAGCGAATATCCTGTTTATTGACCACATTGCGAGAGGAAGCCGCTTTCATAAGGTTGTGGATGCGCGGGGTGGCGCCTGGGCCTTGTCCTGGGGCTTGGTGGCCTCACCCTTGGTTAACTGTAGGCAAAGTAGCACTGTTCGAGGCGTGCTTTGTACGGTTGAACCTGTATAAGTACTCATACTGCTTTCAGCTATGGTTGTTAAGTGCCCCTGCTGGTTTTAGTTAAGGTTGTTAAGTACTCCTGCTGCTTTTACAGTCTATCGTGTTTCTTCAGTCTCATCTTCCTCCAGCTGCCAAAACCAAACCAGCGTCGGCGGGGCCGCCTGCTTCCGCCTCCCACGGCTGGCTGCGCCTCAGCGCACGCATCGCCGCCCCACCATCTCCTAAATCATTAACGCCGGTGTCTGAGGCCTCGATGTCATCCTTCGCGCGCTTTGGTGCGCTCGCCGCGGTGCCGCCCTCTCACGTTGTCAACATGGTCAACAAACAAGAGGAATCGGGAGAGGACTGTACGTGGAGAGGATGACAGTAGGGACCCGCCATGTCCTTGGCCGTACACAAGCAAGTTCCTCATTTTTTTTTATATACTCCATTGTCAGCGTATTGAAAAATAAAATGCTTCCTCCTAGTGGTTTGCTGACATCTGGGACCCACAACATTGTCAGCGTATAGTCAATAGACAAGAGAACAACACAAGATCGGCTGACACCTGGGACGTAGCTGCTCGAGCAGTATTTTTTTTTTTGGAAAAATTTTGTTTTTGCCACTCTAGATTTTGCCAATTTTCCTCATGCCACTCTAGATTTTGACATTTCACTTTTGCCACTCTTAGTTTTTGACAATTATCACAATTGCCATTCCCATGGCAAAAGCAAAATTTTCAGAGTGGCAATTGTGATACATTTCAAAAGCTAAGAGTGGCAAAAATGAAATAAATTTATTTTGCTTTTGCCACGGAATGGCAATTGTGAGAATTATCAAAAGCTAAGAGTGGCAAAAGTGAAATGTCAAAATCTAGAATGGCATAAGGAAAATTGGCCAAATCTAGAGTGGCAAAAACAAAATTTTCCCTTTTTTTGTTATTGTTGAGACGGAGCAGGGTTTCAACTGGGATGTGACCCGTCTAGCCCAGGCTTCTATTTTACATTCACCACATGACCAGCCCAGCTGTTTTTCTTTGTGAAAATGGCTAGCCCAGTTTATTTTTTCTGAAGAATACCCAATCCATGCATACCCAACCCAGGCCTACTTATTTTTCTCCGCCCTGCTGGGCTGCAACTCTTTCAAGACGGCTGCAAATCTTAAAAGTAATATGAAATGGGCTGTAAATATAAAAAACACACGACAAATTGGCAATTACTTTCAAATTTCTGATTTTTTCACATTTTCATATTCCAATTTCACTGGGCTTTAACCTAATTTAAATATATCTTCAAAGTACTTTAAATCTGGCTCGACATTTTGGTATTAAAAATAGTTTGGACACCACCAAAATATGTGAAATTTTGTTTAAATTTTTAACCCTGGCCCTGGCCAACAAAAAGAAAATGGACTGCAATAAATTGCATAAGAAGTTGCAAATGAGTTGTAAATTATTTAAAAAATAGGGAATGGGCTGACTTGTGGGCCTATTAAGTTGACGCGTATGCAAGATTTTTTTTTTACTTATTATATACGTCAACAAACGATTCTAGCAGAAGTGGCCGTTGGATGTCAATCCAACGGCCCTCGTGCTTCTTCAATCTCTGATTTTCTTGCTCCAGCCGCCAAATCCAGCGTCCGCGGGACCGCCTACTCCCACCTCCCGTGGCCGGCAGTGCTGCCGCACAGGCCTCACCACCCCCTACTACTCCCACGGCTGGCCAGGCCATCCCTCTACTCACCCACATCCCTCCACTGGTGTGGCTTCGCCGCCTCCGGGTCATTCCCTTCCTGGGTCTCGCTGTCGTCCATCGGGTTGGTGTTCTCGGCACGGCATGGTCAACGTTGTCAACAAACGACAACATCGGAAGAGGGATGTACATGCAGAGGCTGACAGTTGGGACCCACACGGTCCATGGCCGCACGCAAGCAAGTACTCCTTATTACGCCCAAAAAATGAATCCTCCCCATGACAGCTGGGACCCACCAGCTATATCTTGGCACGGAAGGAAGTGCCTCCTTATAAAGCGAAAAATAATGATTGCTCCCCATGACAGCTGGCGCCCACCAGATTTGGAGGCTGACTTGTGGCCCTACTAAGTTGACGCGTACGCAGGGCTTTGTCAACTTAGTCAACAAACGATTCTATCACCAGTGACCGTTAGATTGTTAACATCCAACGATCGTCCTGCTTCTTCAACCTCTGATTTTCTTGCTCTAGCCATCCAAACCATCGCGTGCTCCTGCCTCCCGTGGCCGGCTGTGCTACCGCGCAGGCCTCACCGCCCCCTACTACTCCCACCGCTGGCCAGGCCATCCCTCTACTCACCCACACCCCCTGTTATTCTGCAGCGACGGCAGCCTCACACCGCAGCCGAACCAGTCAACCCTTGTACTACCCTCCACGTGTTCCCAGGCTCCACATCGTTCCCTGCCTCACCGTCGTCCACCGCCTGGGTGTTGTCCATGCAGCGTGGTCAACGTGGTCAACGAACGACAACCATCGGAAGAGACTGTACGTGGTGAGGCTGACAGATGGACCCACCAGCTACATCTTCGCACGCAAGGAAGTGCCTCCTTATTACGCGCAAAAAAAAGAATCATCCCCCTGTCAGCTCAGACCCACCATCAATATCTTCGCACGCAAGGAAGTGACTCCTTATCCTCCCTGACAGCCGGGACCCACCCCGTCGAAGCGTACGTAGCGTTGTCATTCTGGTCGCAAATGTGTACGTACATACTGGTCCATCTGTCTTTCTGCCATGATGAATCGTGGCCCAGTAAGGACCGGTAGCTGTTCAGACAGTCCCGTCTATATCGTGTACACGTACCTACAGCCACGCTGCAAGAAAGTAAATACGGATACGTATGTACATACGAGCGGGGTCTCGAACGCATACAGTGATGGCGTCCTGTTCATCGGCAGCCAGCCGGCTGGGTTGGAATGGAGGAACAGTGTCGTGTTCATCGGGAGGCAACCGACTGGGTCGGAATACGTCATATTCATCAGGAGCCAACCGACTTGGACGGAACAGCCGAAATGAGGTCTGGCGTACCGCAGAACGGAGGAAATAAACTTCTGTTCGAGCTCCTACAATCGAAATGGGGTCCTGTTCATCGGGAGGGGTGTGGCGTACCGCAGAACGGAGGAAACGGACTTGTGTTCGAGCTCCTACGGTCGAAACGGGGTGCTGTTGATTGGGAGGGGTGTGGCATGCCGCAAAATGGAGGAAACGGACTTGTGTTGGAGCGCCTACGGTCGAAACGGGGTCCTGTTCATCAGGAGCGGTGTGGCGTACCGCAAAACGGGACTCCACGGGCGACTGTTCATCCACTGTCTACTGCCTCGCTCCAGCCTCCACCTGCTACTGTTCATCCAACGTTGACTTCCTCCAGCCTCCACCTGCTACTGTTCATCCACCGTTGACTTCCTCCAGCCTCCACCAGCTACTGTTCAT
This sequence comes from Thinopyrum elongatum, assembly GCA_011799875.1. Classification (NCBI taxonomy): domain Eukaryota; kingdom Viridiplantae; phylum Streptophyta; class Magnoliopsida; order Poales; family Poaceae; genus Thinopyrum; species Thinopyrum elongatum. Next base: position 181,399,089 of record CM022303.1, read on the forward strand.
CCAGCCTCCACCGGCTACTGTTCAACCAGCCCTCCACGGGGTCCTGTTCACCCACCCTCCACCGGCTACTGTTCAACCAGCCCTCCACGGGGGTCCTGTTCATCCACCCCCAACCGGCTTGGGTGTGTGGCGGCCTCCTCTTAATCGGGGTCCTGTTCATCCAGCAGCAACGGCCTCTACTACCACGGGGTCCTGTTCATCCAACCCCCACCGGGAATTGTTCATCCAACCCCAACAACGGTCACTGTTCATCAAGAGGCAGCAGCAGGTTCGATCAGCTTCAGTTAGTAGCAGTAGTGAAGGAATCGCTTGGGTTCAGTTAACAGCCAAGGGATCGATCGCACGGGTTCAGTAACGTAGCTAGTGCAATTGCTCGGGTTCAGTAAGCGAACGCCTCGCTCGGGTTCTGTTAGAGCCCAACGCCTTGCACACACGCGCGTACGTGTACGAGAGAAACGCTCAATCCCTCTGTGCATCGCTCGGCCCCGACCACCCACCGTAACCGGGAACTCCCCGATATTTTCGTCGCCCTCACTTCTACCATGATTTTTTCTGTCATGGATGGCCCAAAGAATGTCATGCAGGTGCGTCCCCGGCCCACCCAGGACGAAAAGCCCATTTTCTGTCATGATTTTTTGTCATAGAAGTAGGAGCCCACCACATCTATGATGATACGTGCTTTTGTCACAATTATCGTCATAGAAGTGCCATAAGCATGACAGAAAAAAAATTGTTCGGCCCAAAATGTCACGAATGTGTCTTTTTTTTGTAGTGATGGTCGTCGACCGCCAAGCCGAGCATCATGCCTTCAGCCTCGATTCCGCCATCGCGCAACTCCAACATGTCGTGGGCCGTTGGGGGTATGCCGATACGTGTGTGTAACTAGCTAGCAAGTGGATCAGCAGCGAGTCACCGTCGGCGGCCATTGCTGTGGTTATTTATAGCTAGCAGCTGGCTAGGGGATTGGGGATTTTATAATTCACCCCTGTGGAGCGGGGGAAGCCTTCGCTGGAGCGCGGGAAGACTAAGTGGAGCACACAACCCAACAATCGTATGCGGTGTCATGTGTTAACATAAGGAAACGTATGTGTAACTTACTAATCATCGCACACGAGTACTCGCACACGCATCATGTGCGATACTCCTAGCCATCGCAAGCAACTAGTTTGCATTTTTCAAAGTTTTTTCTACACACAGAATCGCACACGAATTAACTCTAGTAACCGTCTGTGTTATATTTTCTCACCGCAAACATTTCATCCAAGTGGGATGTTTGCCGCGTATCACACACATCTTGTTTACACGAATCGTTTGCGTTCTTTTGGCTCATAGCAAATAGTTCATCTATGTGAGTTGTATGCCGCATATCACACACATCTTGTTAAGTTGAACCGTTTCTGTTGTGTTGCCTAACCGAAAATAGTTCATCCGAATGAACTGTATGCCGTTGATAACCCACAAGTATAGGGGACCAATTGTAGCCTTTCTCGATAAGTAAGAGTGTCGAACCCAACGAGGAGCTAAAGGTAGAACAAATATTCCCTCAAGTTCTATCGACCACCGATACAACTCTATGCACACTTTACGTTTGATTTACCTAGAACAAGTATGAAACTAGAAGTACTTTGTAGGTGTAGGATAAGTTTGCAAGATAATAAAGAAGATGTAAATAAAAGTTAGGGGCTGTTTAGATAAAGAAACAATTAAGTTAGTTTTAATAGAGAGCTTTTTGTCACAAGAAAGTTATTTGTCCCTAGGCAATCGATAACTAGACTGTTAATCATTATTATTTTATATGAGCGAGAGGCATAAGCTAACATACTTTCTCTACTTGGATCATATGCACTTATGATTGGAACTCTAGCAAGCATCCGCAACTACTAAAGATCATTAATGTAAAACCCAACCATAGCATTAAAGTATCAAGTCCTCTTTACTCCCATACGCAAACAACCTACTTACTCGGGTATGTGCTTCTGTCACTCACGCCACCCACCATAAGCGAATCATGAACATATTGCAAACCCTACAGTGGGGATCCCTCATGCTTGCGTGACACAAAGAGCACCATAGGACAGCACCAATAATAAAACATACGACTCAAACCAATCACGATCATCAATCAACCCATAGGACAAAACGGATCTACTCAAACATCATAGGATAGCCATACATCATTGGGAAATAATATATAGCGTTGACACCATGTTTAAGTAGATATTACAGTGGGGAGAAGAGGTGTTACACTGTTGCATAAAGGGGGAGAGAGTTGGTGATGATGGCGGCGAAGTTGTTGGTGTAGATCGCCGTCACGATGATGGCCCCGCCGGTGTTCCGGCGCCACTAGGAGAGAGGGGGAGAGAGCCCCCCCTCCTTCTTCTACTTCCTTGACCTCCCCCTAGATGGAGGATGGTTTCCCCTCTGGTCCATCTCTCTCTCTCTATGTTTCCTTTTTTTTCTGCGCTCCTGTTTTCTAGCCCTTCACCGTTTCTTAAATTCCTAGAGATCCGTACATCCGATTGGGCTGAAATTTTAACACATTTTTTATCCGGATATTATCTTTCTTGCGGCGAAAGATGGGCACCAACCGCCTTACAGGGGCCCCACAAGCCTCCTGACCGCGCCTAGGGTAGTGGGCGCGCCCCTAGGGCTTGTGGGCCCCTCCGGCATCGTCTCGCGTTGATTCCAATTCCCATCACATATATTCCAAAATAAATCTCCGTAGATTTTTATCGCGTTTGGACTTTGTTTGGTATGGATATTCTGCAAAACAAAAAACATGCAACAAACAGGAACTGGCACTGGGCACTAGATCAATATGTTAGTCCCAAAAATAATATAAAAAGTTGCCAAAAGTATATAAAAGTTGTAGAATATTGGCATGAAACAATCAAAAATTATAGATACGACGGAGATGTATCAGCATCCCCAAGCTTAATTCCTGCTCGTCCTCGAGTAGGTAAATGATAAAAAAAGATAATTTTTGATGTGGAATGCTACCGAGCATAATCTTGATCACATAATCTAATCATGGCATGAATATTAAGACACGAGTGATTCAAAACAATAGTCTATAATTTGATATAAAGACATCAATACTTAGGCATCCCAACAAACAATCATGTCTTTCAAAATATGAATTCTAAAGAACGTTATCCCTACAAAATCATATAGCCTTGTCATGATCTATCTTCATCACACAAAGTATTTATCATGCACAACCCCGATGACAAGCCAAGCAATTGTTTCATACTTTTAAGGTTCTCAAGCTTTTTCAACCCTCACGCAATACATGAGCGTGAGCCATGGATATAGCACTATGGGTGAAATAGAATGTGGTGGTAGGGATCAATAGAAGAAGGAAGAAAGTCCCGCATCAACTAAGCGGATCAACGTGCTATGGAGATGCCCATCAATCGATATCGATGCAAGTGAGTAGGGATTGCCATGCAACAGATGCACTAGAGCTATAAGTGTATGAAAGCTCAAAAAAAACTAAGTGGGTGTGCATCCAACTTGCTTGCTCACAAAGACCTAGGGCAATTTGAGGAAGCCCATCATTGGAATATACAAGCCAAGTTCTATAATGAAAAATTCCCACTAGTATATGAAAGTGACAAAATAGGAGACTCTCTCTATTATGAAGAACATGGTGCTACTTTGAAGCACAAGTGTGGAAAAGGATAGTAACATTGACCCTTCTCTCTTTTTCTCTCATTTTTTTATTTTTTTATGTTCTCTTTTTTTGGCTCTTTGGCCTCTTTTTTTATTTTATTTTATTTTGGGCTCTTTGGCCTCTTTTTTATTTTAAGTCTGGAGTCTTATCCCGACTTGTGGGAAAATCATAGTCTCCATCATCCTTTCCTCACATGGGACAATGCTCTAATAATGATGATCATCACACTTTTATTTAATTACAACTCAAGAATTACAACTCGATAAACAAATATGACTCTATATGAATGCCTCTGGCGGTGTATCAGGATGTGCAATGATCTAGCGTAGCAAGGATATCAAAAACGGACAAGCCATGAAAATATCATGCTAGCTATCTTACGATCATGCAAAGCAATATGACAATGAACGTTCAATTCATGTATATGATGACGATGGAAGTTGCATGGCAATATATCTCGGAATGGCTATGGAAATGCCATGATAGGTAGGTATGGTGGCTATTTTGAGGAAGGTATATAGAGGGTTTATGCACCAACAAAAGTTGCGCGTTACTAGAGAAGCTAGCAAAGGTGGAAGGGCGAGAGTGTGTATAATCCATGGACTCAACATTAGTCATAAAGAACTCACGTACTTATTGCACAAGTTTATTAGCCATCAAAGAAAAGTGCTAATACGCATGCTCCTAGGGGAATAGATTGGTAGGAAAAGACAATCGCTCGTCCCCGACCGCCACTCATAAGGAAGACAATCAAAAATATATCATGCTCTAACTTCATCGCATAACGGGAGACCATACATGCATGCTTCGGGAATCACAAACCTTAACACCAATATTCTTACTAAACCACAATAATTCACTAGTACCTCCCACATATTACCATCTCTATATCACAAAATTATTGCAAGGAATCAAACATATCATATTCAGTGATCTACAAGTTTTATGTAGGATTTTATGACTAACCATGTGAATGACCAATTCCTATCGACTCTCTAAATAGATATAAGTGAAGCAAGAGAGTTTAATTCTTTCTACAAAAGATTTTCCCACGCTCTAACAAATATAAGTGAAGCAAAAGAGCATACTACAAATGGTGGTTTTCCTATGTAGAGAAACAGGCAATCCAAACTTCAAATGATATAAGTGAAGCACATGAAGCATTCTATAAAGCCATACTAAAAAGATATAAGTGAAGTGCAAAGAGCATTCTATAAATCAACCAAGGACTATCTCATACCAGCATGGTGTATTCTTAAAATAAAAATAAAAAGCACACGATGCTCTAAGATCTACGCATATCATGTGACGAATAAAAATATAGCTCCAAGTAAAATTACCGATGATCGGTAGAAGAAAGAGGGGATGCCTTCCGGGGCATCCCCAAGCTTAGTTGCTTGGGATTCCTTGAATATTACCTTGGGGTGCCTCGGGAATTCCCAAGCTTTGGCTCTTGCCACTCCTTATTCGTTCATCCATCATGATCTCACCCAAAACTTGAAAACTTCAATCACACAAAACTTAACAAAACCCTCGTGAGATCCGTTAGTATAATAAAGCAAATCACTATTTTAAGTACTGTTGTAAACCCATTCATATTTTATTTTTGCATTATAACTACTGTAATCTAACTTCACCACGGCTTATATCACCGATACAATCCATAGATTCATCAAAACACACAAAACAATGCATCAAAAACAGAATCTGTTAAAAACAGAACAGTCTATAGCAATCTGAACATTTACCATACTTCTGTAACTCCAAAAATTCTGAAAATTTAGGACAAATAAAAAATTTGCATGGAAGTACTGTGTAACAAATTCAGAAACTTTTGACATTCCAGTAAAAAATGTAAATTCATGCACTACAACCAAAGTTTCTGTTTTTGCACCGCACAAACCAAACAAGCAATCTAAACATCCTAAAGGAAAATCTTGGCACATTATTTTTATAATATATTGGATTTGTACAAGGGGATAAAAAAAATTGAAAAGTTTCTGTAATTCAATATTTGCAAAGTTTCCATGGGCATGAACAAAGTTCAAGAAGCTCCCCCACTTCAACGGTGCTCGTCTTCCTTACTTTCACTTTTCTTTTTGAAAAGTTTTAGGTTCCCCTCTATATTTTTTTGTTTTAAAACTTTTTAAAAGCACACAATAGAATAAAATGACTCTCTAAAAATTCCGGGTTGTCTCCCTGGTAGCGCTTTCTTTAAAGCCATTAAGCTAGGCATATAGTGCTCAAGTAATGGATCCACCCGGATCCCAAGGTATATCAAAGCCAATTTTAATTAGCAATGATTTGTAATTTAGTAGTGAGCACAAAGTAACATATATCATGCAACAACTAAGTCTAACTCTCTTCCTATGCATCGGCATGTCATAAAAGAACAATTCGTGCACACAAAGTAAAGGCCGATACATAGCATAAATAGTTTCTTGCAATTTTATTGTGTTAGAAACATAGAGAGGCGGAGATGTAGTTCCTCTCGCATAATAATTGCAATTAGGAGCAGCAAGCACATGCATATTATATTCATCAAAATCATCATGTGTAATGGTAGAACGCAACCCATCAATATAATCCTTAAGCGCAAACTTCTCTGACATAGTGTAGTTGGGAGAATTCAAAAAGATAATAGGACTATCATGCGCAGGTGCAATAGCAACAATTTCATTCTTAACATAAGGAACTATAGCAAGTTCATATCCATAAGCATAATTCATATTGGCATCATGGCCACAAGCATAGCAAGCATCAATTTCATCAAAAAGGGATATTTCAAACGAATCCAAGGGATCATACCAATCATCATAGCATTCATCCTTCGATGAGCATGAAGGGAAATTAAACAATGTATGAGTTGAAGAGTTACTCTCATTAGAAGGTGGGCACGGGTAGCTAATCCGCTCTTCCTCCTTTTATTCTTTGCTCTCCTCCTCATCTTTTTCATCTAATGAGCTCACAGTTTCATCAATTTCTTCTTCCATAGCGGAGGCATCCTCAATATATTCTTTAACATAAGCATTAGAAGCATAGTTTTCATAGCAATATTTAAGTATGGCAAAAAAATTAGATTTGTAAAGAGTAGTATCATACTTTTCAATCAAAAAAGCAATTTCATAGGCACCCTTAAAAGCAACAAATTCTTCAATTTGCTCAATATCATAGTAATTATAAACACCTTTAGCATAAGAAGATAATAATCCATTATCACTAAACTCACATTGATAGGGAAGGTGTTTTTTGGGTCTTTAGAACAACAAGTAAAATCATATATTTCACATAAATTCCAAGCATAGCATCGCAAAGTATTCATATGATGCCATAAAAGTTTCCCTTTTTGAGATAAGCGATGTCGCACAAAATAAGCATGCTCATTTAATGATTTTCCCTCAACTAAGCTAGTTGGGTTTTCAGCACGAGCACAAAGGGATCGAAGATGATCCAAGTAAAAAGCTTCAGGAGTATGATAGATTTTGGGTGGTTCTTCAACCATTGGTTTAGTAGGTACAACTAATTTTTTTGGTATTTTACGTTTCCTACCCATAACTAAAGATAGAAAATAGGAGCACAAAATAAAAACTACTTAGTGATAAAGCAAACAAGCACACACGAGAATATTCACCCCACGCTACTGCTCCCCGGCAACGGCGCCAGAAAAAGGTCTTGATAACCCACAAGTAAAGGGGATCAATTGTAGCCTTTCTCGATAACTAAGAGTGTCGAACCCAAAGAGGAGCTAAAGGTAGAACAAATATTCCCTCAAGTTCTATCGACCACCGATACAACTCTATGCACACTTTACATTTGCTTTACCTAGAACAAGTATGAAACTAGAAGTACTTTGTAGGTGTAGGATAAGTTTGCAAGATAATAAAGAAGACGTAAATAAAAGTTAGGGACTGTTTAGATAAAGAAACAATTAAGTTAGTTTTAGTAGAGAGCTTTTTTTCACAAGAAAGTTATTTGTCCCTAGACAATCGATAACTAGACCGGTAATCACTATTGCAATTTTATATGAGGGAGAGGCATAAGCTAACATACTTTCTCTACTTGGATCATATGCACTTATGATTGGAACTCTAGCAAGCATCCGCAACTACTAAAGATCATTAAGGTAAAACCCAACCATAGCATTAAAGTATCAAGTCCTCTTTACTCCCATACGCAAACAACCTACTTACTCGGGTATGTGCTTCTGTCACTCACGCCACCCTCCATAAGCGAATCATGAACATATTGCAAACCCTACAGCGGGGATCCCTCATGCTTGTGTGACATGGAGAGCACCATAGGACAGCACCAATAATAAAACATACAACTCAAACCAATCACGATCATCAATCAACCCATAGGATAAAACGGATCTACTCAAACATCATAGGATAGCCATACATCATTGGGAAATAATATATAGCATTGAGCACCATGTTTAAGTAGATATTACAGCAAGGAGAAGAGGTGTTACACGCTGCATAAAGGGGGAGAGAGTTGGTGATGACGGCGGTGAAGTTGTTGGTGTAGATCGTCGTCACGATGATGGCCCCGGCAGTGTTCCGGCGCCACCGGGAGAGAGGGGGAGAGAGCCCCCCTCCTTCTTCTTCTTCTTCCTTGACCTCCCCCCTAGATGGGAGGAGGGTTTCCCCTCTAGTCCATGGCCTCCATGGTGGTGGAGGGGCGGGAGCCCCTCCGAGATTGGATCTCTCTCTCTCTCTCTGTTTCCTTCTGTTTCTGCGCTCCTATTTTCTGGCCCTTCACCGTTTCTTAAATTTTCGGAGATTCGTAACTCCGATTGGGCTGAAATTTTAACACAATTTTTATCTGGATACTATATTTCTTGCGGTGAAATAAGGGCACCAATCGCCTTACAGGGGCCCCACAAGCCTCCTGGCCACATCCCTAGGGCTTGTGGGGCCCTCGGGCATCGTCTCGCGTTGATTCCAATTCCCAAAAATCACATATATTCCAAAATAAATCTCCTTAGATTTTTATCGCGTTTGGAATTTGTTTGGTATGGATATTCTGCGAAACAAAAAACATGCAACAAACAGGAACTGGCACTGGGCACTGGATCAATATGTTAGTCCCAAAAATAATATAAAAAGTTTCCAAAAGTATATAAAAGTTGTAGAATATTGGCATGAAACAATAAAAAATTATAGATACGACGGAGACGTATCAGCCGTATATCGCACATACCTTGATCTCGCTGACCGTTTCTATTGCATTCCCTAATCGCAAACAGTTCATCCGAGTGAACTGTATGCCGTATATAGCACACACATTGATATGGCTGCCTGTTTCTGTTGTTCTGGCTCATCACAAACAGTTCTTCTGGATTAACCATATTCCACGCATCGCACACGCAACTAAAATTTGGATCATGTTTGATGTCTCCGCCATCGCAAACGTTTCGTATCATTTTTACGGTTATTTTACATCACTATTTGCGATTAATGCATCACACACAGTTTCGTCGAAGGGTCTCTGATTGGACTGGCGCATTTGGACCATCCTGCAGTAGTGTATGTTGATGTATGAGATGATCATGTTTTGTAATAGGTTCACGACTTGCATGTCAATGAGTTCGGCAACCAGCATGAGCCATAGGGTTGTCTTTAATTTATTAATCGCCATGTAATTTCTTTACTTTATCGCTATGCGTTAGCAATAGTTGTAGAAACAATAGTTGGCGAGACGACCACGTGACGACACGATGATGGAGATCATGGTGTCATGCTAGTGATGATGGAGATCATGTCGGTGCTTTGGAGATGGAGATAAAAAGCACGAGATGATAATGGCCATATCATGTCACATATTGATTGCATGTGATGTTTATTTTTTATGCATCTTATTTTGCCTAGGACGACGGTAACATTATAAGATGATCCCTTCGCTTAATTTCAAGAAATTGTGTTCTCCCTAAGTATGCACCGTTGCAAAAGTTTGTCATTTCGAAGCACCTCGTGATGATCGGGTGTGATAGACTCTACGTTCACATACAACGGGTGTAAACCAGTTTTACACATGCAGAATACTTGGGTTAAACTTGACGAGCCTAGCATGTACAGACATGGCCTCAGTACATAGGAGACCGAAAGGTCAAACATAAGTCATATAATCGATATGATCAACATGGAGATGTTCACCATTGGTGACTACCCCATCTCATGTGATGATCGAACATGGGTTAGTTGATTTGGATCATGTATCACTTAGACAACTTGAGGGATGTTGATTTAAGTGGGAGTTCATTAGTACTTTGAGTAAACTTAGTCTTAATTGTCTTTTGCAAAATTTGTGTTGTAGATCAATGGCCCGCGCTGTAGTTCCCCTGAATTTTAATGCGTTCCTAGAGAAAGCTAAGTTGAAAGATGATGGAAGCAACTATGCGGACTGGGTCCATAACTTGAGAATTATCCTCATTGCTGCATAGAAGGCTTATGACCTTGATGCACCGCTAGGTGCCGCACCCCCTCCAGCGTCGTCTGTGGATGTTGTGAACATCTAGCAGGCATGTTCCGATGACTACTCGATAGTTCAGTGCGCCATGCTTTACGGCTTAGAATCGGGGCTCCAAAGACGTTTTGAGCACCATGGAGCATATGAGATGTTCCATGAGCTGAAATTGGTATTTCAAGCTCATGCCCGGGTTGAGAGGTATGACACCTCTGACTAGTTCTTTAGCTGCAAGATGGAGGAAAACAGCTCTGTTAATGAGCATATACTCAGAATGTCTGGGTTTCACAACCGCTTGACTTAGTTGGGAGTTAATCTTCCAGATGACACAGTCATTGACAGAGTTCTCCAGTCACTGCCACCAAGCTATAAGGGATTTGTGATGAACTATAATATGCAAGAGATGGAGAAAACGATTCCCAAGCTCTTCGCGATGCTTAAGGCCGCGGAGGTAGAAACCAAGAAGGAGCATCAAGTGTTGATGGTTAGAAAGACCACTATTTTCAAGAAAGGCAAGGGAAAGAAAGGGAACTTCAAGAAGAATGGCAAGACAGTTGCCGCTTCCGTGAAGAAACCCAAGGCTGGACCCAAACCTGAGACTAAGTGCTTCTACTGTAAGGGGAATGGTCACTGGAAGCGGAACTGCCCCAAGTACTTGGCGGATAAGAAGGCTGGCAACGTCAACAAAGGTATATTTGATATACATGTTATTGATGTGTATGTTACTAGTGCTCATAGTAGCGCCTAGGCATTTGATACTGGTTCGGTTGCTAATATTTGTACCTCGAAATAGGAGCTACGGAATAAACGAAGACTGGCTAAGGACGAGGTGGCGATGCGTGTCGGAAATGGTTCCAAGGTTGATGTGATCGCCGTCGGCACACTACCTCTACATCTACCTTCGGGATTAGTTTTAAACCAAAATAATTGTTATTTGGTGCCTGCATTGAGCATGAACATTATATCTGGATCTTGTTTATTGTGAGATAGTTATTCATTTAAGTCAGAGAATAATGGTTGTTCTATTTATATGAGTAATATCTTTTATGGTCATGCACCCCTTGTAAATGGTTTATTCTTGTCGAATCTCGATCGTAGTGATACACATATTCATAATATTGATGCCAAAAAAATGCAAAGTTAATAATGATAGTACCACATATTTGTGGCACTGCCGCTAAGGTCATATTGGTATAAAGCGCATGAAGAAACTCCATGCTGCTGGACATTTGGAATCTCTTGATTATGAATCATTTGAGACATCTGAACCATGCCTCATGGGCAAGATGACTAAAACTCTGTTCTCTGGAACAATGGAGCGAGCTAGTGACTTATTGGAAATAATACATACCAATGTATGTGGTCCGATGAGTGTTGAAGCACGCGGTGGATATCGTTATTTTCTTACCTTCACAGATGATTTGAGTAGATATGAGTATATTTACTTAATGAAACACAAGTATGAAACATTTGAAAAGTTCAAGGAATTTTATAGTGAAGTGGAGAATTATCGTAACAAGAAAATAAAGTTTCGACGATCTGATCGTGGAGGTGAATATTTGAGTTACGAGTTTGGTATGCATTTAAGACAATGTGGAATTTTTTCACAGCTCACGCCACCTGGAACACCACAGTGTAATGGTGTATCTGAACATCGTAATCATACTCTATAGGATATGGTGCGTTCTATGATGTCTCTTACCGATTTGCCACTATCGTTTTGGGGTTATGCATTAGAGACAGCCACATTTACTTTAAATAGGGCACCGTCTAAAACCGTTGAGATGACACCGTATGAGTTTTGGTTTGGCAAGAAACCTACGTTGTCGTTTCTTAAAGTTTGGGGATGCGACGCTTATGTCAAGAGGCTTCAGCCTGATAAGCTCGAACCCAAAGCAGAGAAGTGCGTCTTCATAGGATACCCTAAAGAGACCATTGGGTATACCTTCTACCATATATATGAGGGCAAAATCTTTATTGCCAAGAATGGGTCCTTTCTAGAGAAGGAGTTTCTCTCAAAAGAAGTGAGTGGGAGGAAAGTACAACTTGATGAGGTAATTGTACCTTCTCTCGAATTGGAAGGTAGGACATCACATAAAGCAGTTCCCATGATGCCTACACCAACCAAAGAGGAAGCTAATGATGATGATCATAAAACTTCGGATCAAGTTACTACTAAACTGCATAGGTCGAGCAGGGTACGTTCCGCGCCAGGGTAGTATGGTAATCCAGTCCTGGAAATCATGTTGTTAGACAACGACAAACCTAGGAACTATGAACAAGCTATGATGAGCCTAGATTCTGACAAATGGCTTCGGGCCATGAAATCCGAGATAGGATCCATGTATGAGAACAAAGTATGGACTTTGGTAGACTTGCCCGATGATCGGCAAGCCATTGAGAATAAATGGATCCTTAAGAAGAAGATAGACGCTGATGGTAATGTCACCGTCTATAAAGCTCAACTTGTTGCAAAGGGTTTCCGACAAGTTCAGGGGGGTTGACTACGATGAGACTTTCTCACCAGTAGTGATGCTTAAGTCTGTTAGAATTATGTTAGCTATTGCCGCATTTTATGATTATGAGATCTGGCAAATGGATGTCAAAACGACATTCCTTAACGGGTTTCTTAAGGAAGAGTTGTATATGATGCAACCAGAAGGTTTTGTCGATCCTAAGGATGCTAACAAAGTATGCAAGCTCCAGTGATCCATCTATGGACTGGTGTAAGCATCTCGGGGTTGGAACATTCGCTTTGATGAGGTGATCAAAGCTTTTGGTTTTATACAAACTTACGGAGAAGCTTGTATTTACAAGAAAGTGAGTGGGAGTGCTATAGCATTTCTAATATTATATGTGGATGACATATTGTTGATTGGAAATGATATAGAATTTCTGGAAAGCACAAAAGGAAATTTGAACAAGAGTTTTTCAATGAAAGACCTCGGTGAAGCTGCTTACATATTGGGCATCAAAATCTATAGAGATAGATCAAGACGCTTAATAGGACTTTCACAAAGCCATACCTTGACAAAGTTTTGAAGAAGTTCAAAATGGATCAGTCAAAGAAAGGGTTCTTACCTGTATTGCAAGGTGTGAAGTTGAGAAAGACTCAAAGCCCGACCACGGTGGAAGAAAGAGAAAGGATGAAAGTCATTCCCTATGCCTTAGCCATAGGCTCTATAATGTATGCCATGTTGTGTACCAGACCTGATGTGTGCCTTGCCATAAGTCTGACATGGAGGTACCAAAGTGATCCAGGAGTAGATCACTGGACAGCGGTCAAGAACATCCTGAAGTACCTAAAAAGGACTAAGGACATGTTTCTTGTTTATGGAAGTGACGAAGAGCTCGTCATAAAGGGTTACGTCGATGCTAGCTTCGACACAGATCCGCATGACTCTAAGTATCAAACCGGATACGTATTTATATTGAATGGTGGAGCGGTCAGTTGGTGCAGTTCTAAGCAGAGCGTTGTGGCGGGATCTACATGTGAAGCGGAGTATATAGCTGCTTCGGAAGCAGCGCAGAGGGAGTCTGGATGAAGGAGTTCATATCCTATCTGGGTGTAATACCTAGTGCATCGGATCCAATGACTATCTTTTGTGACAACACTGGAGCTATTGCCATTGCCAAGGAGCCCAGGTTTCACAAGAGAACCAAGCACATCAAGCGTCGCTTCAACTCGATTCGTAATTATGTAAGGATGGAGACATAGAACTTTGTAGAGTACATACGGATCTGAATGTGGCAAACCCCTTGACTAAACCTCTTCCACGGGCAAAACATGATCAGCACCAAGACTCCATGGGTGTTAGATTCATTACTATGTAAACTAGATTATTGACTCTAGTGCAAGTGGGAGACTGTTGGAAATATGCCCTAGAGGCAATAATAAATTGGATATTATCATATTTCCTTGTTCATGATAAAGGTTTATTATTCATGCTAGAATTGTATTGGCCGTAAACTTAAATACATGTGTGAATACATAAACAAATACTATGTCCCTAGTGAGCCTCTACTAGACTAGCTCGTTGATCAAACATGGTTAAGGTTTCTGAACCATAGACATGAGTTTTCGTTTAATAACAGGATCACATCATTAGGAGAATGATGTGATGGACAAGACCGAACCGTAAGCTTGGCATTCGATCGTATCACTTAAGTTTATTGCTATAGATTTCTTCATGTCAAGTATCTATTCCTAAGACCATGAGATCATGCAACTCTCGGATACCAGAGGAATACCTTGTGTGCTATCAAGCGTCACTTCGTAACTGGGTGATCATAAAGATGCTCTACAGGTATCTCCGAAGGTGTTTGTTGGGTTGGCATGGATCGAGACTGGGATTTATCGCTCCGTGTGATGGAGAGATTTCTCTGGGCCCTCTCGGTAATACAACATCATAAAGAACTTGCAAGCAATATGGCTAATGAGTTAGTCACAAGATCTTGTATTATGGAACAAGTAAAGAGAGTTGTCGGTAACGAGATTGAACTAGGTATGGAGATACCGGCGATCGAATCTCGGGCAAGTAACATATTGCCGGACAAAGGGAATTGCATACGGGATTAACTGAATCCTTGACATCGTGGTTCAACCGATAAAAGATCTTCGTGGAATATGTAGGAACCAATATGGGCATCCAGGTTCCGCTATTGGTTATTGACCGGAGAGGTGTCTCGGTCATGTCTACATGATTCTCGAACCCGTAGGGTCCGCATGCTTAACGTTCGGTGACGCTAGAGTAATATTGGGATATACATGTTGGTAACCAAATGTTGTTCGGAGTACCGGATGGGATCCAGGACATCATGAGGAGCTCCGGATTGGTCCGGAGGTAAAGATTTATATATGGAAAGTTGTTTTCAGGGTTCCGGAAAAAGTTACAGTTTTTTTGGTATTGTACGAGGAAGCTTCCAGAAGGTTCCGGAAACTTCCAGAGGAGTCCGTAAGTCCACCAAGGGTTCCACCACGTCCCAAGGGCCAGCATGGTCTGAGGGGAGGTTCCCTGGCCTTATTGGGCCAGGCGCACAAGTCCCTCAAGGCCCATGTGGCTTGGGAGAGGTGGAAAGTCCACATATGTATGGAAAAGGAGGGAATTGGACTAGGAGTCCAACTCCTCCCCCTTGGTGCGCCCCTAGGGCTTGGAGGGCTGGCCACCACGCCCCTCCACCTATATATAGAGGGGAGGGGGTGCCCCAAGAGGACACACAAGCCCTTGGCCCCCCTCTCTCTCCTGTTACTTCGTAACTCCTCCGTCTTCGTTGATTCGGTAGCGCTCGGCGTAGCCCTGCCGGAATCACTCCACCATCATTACCACCACGCCGTCGTGCTGGTTGTGATTCCATCTACTTCTCCGCCTTCTCTTGCTGGATCAAGGAGGAGGATATGTCATCGAGCCGCACGTGTGCTAAACTCGGAGGTGTCGTCCGTTCGGCACTAGATCGGTTGGATCGTGATCGGATCGCGAATAGTACGACTACATCAACCGCCTTATATACGCTTCTGCTTAATATTCTATGAGGGTACGTAGACACACTCTCCCCTCCCATTGCTATGCTTCTCCTAGATAGATCTTGGGTGTTCATAGAAAAAAAATTGATTTTCATGCAACGTTCCCCAACACCTTACGCCAAGAGAAGAGGCGGACAAACAATACAATCATTCCGCCTTGTTCATCCTCCAATCTGTGGTGCCTCCCAAAGATCTAGCCCACTTGTGTCCCTTCTCTCGCGCAAAGGATTGTTGGGAACATATTGTATCTTTGTACAAGGGAAGCTCAAGCATTCAACGGTCCAACTTTGAGGTGGTTCTTGATGAGGCCGATGAGTTTGTGATGAATGAAGATGAGGATCGTCCTGACCTCTACCGAAGATTGAAAACTCTTGTGGTCGCTCTTCAAGACCATGGGATCAAGGATACGGATGATAATTGGATCAAGTGCAAGTTTCTCAAGGCCATCATGCCATTCAACAAGGCCATGTCCTCCGTGATCCGTCAAAGACCGGATTTCCACACCTTATCTTCAAGTGATGTGTTGGATGAGTTTATTGCCATGAACATCATGAACAAGACCACCGACAATGCTCTAGCTCGTGTCCAATGGTTAAAGAAAGCCTCACCCAATCTTGCTTTGAAGGCCAAGGCAATTTCGGAAGAAGAAGAAGAAGAAGAGAGTTACCCTGAAGACACCAAATATGCTTACCACGAGCACATGGCTCTTGCGTCAAGGCAATTTTGGGGCAACAAGAGAAACTCAAGGCCCAACTTCTCCAAGAACAACTCAACTAGCTCAAAGGGCAAGAAATGTGTGAGAACTTGCTATAATTGTGGCAATGTAAGTCACTTTGTGGTGGATTGTCCTTATGAGAAGAGGGAAGACAATGGTGGCAAGCTCATCCGCAAAGACAAGGCCAAGTCCTTCCCCAACAAGAACAACTTCACCAAGAAGGTACCTCAAAAGGGTTTGGTGGCACAACAAGAGTACATCTCCGATGATGATGATGATGATGATGATACAAGTGGTGAAGGAATGGCTACGGCCACCGTGGCCATTGCCACCTCTTCCCCAACCAAGGTGTCACTCTTTGGCTCCCCCAACAAGAACCTCATTGCAAAGTGCCTCATGGCCAAAGGTACCAACAAGGTAACCTCCAACATCAAAACTTCCATCACAACTACTCCTTCGTTGTTGGATTGTATGGATGATCATGTAGAGGCAAAGGTGGATGAGAACGAGTTCGATAAGTTCTTGGGTAAGCTCAAAGGTGAGACCAAGAAGCACTTTGTTGCTCTCTTGGAGCAACTAGGTGAGGCCAATGATATCATTGAGTCTCATGAGAATACCATCTCTAAGTTATAAGGGCATAGCCGTGACTATGCCGATGAAATTGCGGATCTTTCCATTGCTCTTGAGGAAGAGTGAGGTCTTCGTTTGGCTCTTGAGGAATCACATAACGATGATCTTGCTAAATTAAGGAAAGATCATGATCATGCCCTTGTTCTTACTCGTGTGCTTAAATCAGAGAAGGATGCACTTGGGGTTGGCCATGATAGACTCAAGGAAGAGTTGTGACTCCCCCAATTCAATCATACACTAATCATACACACAAATGTGTATGATCAAGATCAGGGACTCACGGGAAGATATCACAACACAACTCTAGACACAAATTAAAGTCATACAAGCTTCATATTACAAGCCAAGGGCCTCAAGAACTCGAATACATAAGCTCGAATACAAACGAGTCAGCGGAAGCAACAATATCTGAGTACATACATAAGGGAAACAAGTCTGCCTTAAGAAGGATAGCACAAACAACAATAACGATCGAAAAGGCAAGGCATCCTGCCTGGGAGCCTCCTAACTACTCCTGGTCATCGGCGGCCTCCACGTAGTAGTAGGCACCCTCGGGGTAGTAGTAGTAGTCGTCAGTGGTAGCATCTGGCTCCTGGGATCCGTCATCTGATCATGACAATCGGGTATAGGGGAAAAGAAGTAGCAAAGCAACCATGAGTACTCATCCAAAGTACTCGCAAGACTTACATCATAACTATTCTAAGTATGCATCGGTATCAAAGGAATGGGGCTATATCTTTGGACTGAACTGCAGAAATGCCAGAAGAGAAAGGAAAGCCTAGCCTATCGAAGACTAGCATCTTCAAGCATCTTGCAGCATCTAGAAGAGTACATAATAGCATATTATATTTAGCAAGTATGTTGTATCATTGGCGCCCAGAGATCCTTTCTCGACTCCCTGCAAGAAAGCAATCCCGGAGCCATCATATCCATTTCATGCCTCAGCATCCAGTTCTAGTTGTATCGATCGGGATACAACTCCGAGCGTCCATTACCATGGACACGGCTATTCAAATAGATTAAACTTCCCTGCAGGGGTGCACAAACTTACCCAACACACTCGATCAACTCCGGTCGGACACACCATCTGGTCATGACCGGCCTCGGCCGATCAACACGCCGTAGTCCTACCTAGACTCAACAGAGAGGCCAGCATGTCGGTCTACATCCTAAGCGCGCAGGGGTCTTGGGCCCATCGCCCTTTGCACTCCTGCACGTTGCATACGCGGCCGGTGAGCAGACCTAGCCCCCTTATACAAGCGCAAGCATAACCAGTCCAACCCGGCGCGCGTCGCTCAGTCGCTGACGTCCGAAGAGCTTTCGGCTGATACATATGACGCAGAGTGCCCATACTTATTCTTGCTAGGTGGTTAGTGCGAAAAGGCCAGAGGCCTACTCGAATCACATATCCAAATTGTTAGTGTCTTGGGAGCGCGGGGTAACGAGTAGAGACTCACGATCATGTGACCCCGTCGCCCCGTCTCATGGACTTAAGGCAAGGGCCCGGAATGCCCGGTCGTGCCATGTTGAAATCTCGCGGGTACTCTCCAGGTCAACCCAACTACACATCAACTCGCGGGTACCCTCATGGTCAACCCGACTCGCAAGAGACTGTCGAGAACTCAGGTCCACCTCTATCGGGGTGGTACCGCCTGTCCCTCCAGTCCCGTAGTAACAGTGACTCTTGCGGGTACCCCTCGGGGCCAACCCGTCTTTAACATGGTTCTGGGGTAAAGTCAAAGTAACTGTGTGTCCAAAACACCAAGGGGGAATCCGAGGAATCACCCTTGATGGATTCCACTTGATGTAATCGTCAAGGTGAACTTAGAGGAATCACCCTCGAGGGTTCTCTCTTGATGTTTTGCACGACAGAGTCGTTATCAGGAGTGGTGAAGGAGGAATCACCCTCCGTAGACCACGGCTGATTAACTACACTACAGAGATCTCATCAGAAGTGCTATACGAGGTATCACCCTCGGCACTCGATAGTAACCCTGCAGTGTCGTACAACTAAGGGGGTGTGATGTGATGTGTCGGGCTCTGGACCTCGATCACGTTGATCGAGTCATCGGTCATCAAGCGGGAGCAACTGGGACAAGGTGAGGGGCCACTGGTGGATCACTAACCAACCTATACTAAGCATATAGGATAAGCAGGTAAGGTACAAAAGCAGGTTACAAAAGCAGGCTATGCATCAGGATAGGAGCAAACAAATACAGTAGCAAAATCTAATGCAGGCATGAGAGAGAATGGAATGGGCGATATAGGAATGATCAAGGGGGTTTTGCTTGCCTGGAAGCTCTGCTGAAAAGCTCGGTCATCAGGGGTGTAGTCGACGTCAGGAGCAGCGTCAGTCTCGGTGTCTATCGGAGAGAAGAGGGGGAAGTAACGATAAATATAAAGCAAACAGATTCATCACTATGCATGACATGGCAATATGCAGTGCTAGGGTGATCTAACGCAGTACTACACGTTGCAGACGAAGAGGGAAAACATCTGGGAATGTTTTCCCAGCGTTTGACATTTTTTGGACAGATGAAATAGAGGGAAAGGTTCCATGTTCATCATACTAGATGCATGTGATAGATGAACGGATAGCATATTCGAATTCATTGTATTTTTCTGAGCAACTTTCATATATAAATTAATTTCATCTGACTTATAGATTATTTTATATGATTTTTCAAAGATTTAAATATATTCTAGAATTATTATTATTTAAATTAACTCAAAAAAAAGATTAATATGTCAGCATGACATCAGCAGTCAACTCAGCCAGTTGACTGGTCAACCTCATGTGTGGGACCCCACTGTCAGTGACCCAGCTAACTAACAGGTTTTTATTTAATTAATTTAGTTAATTAACTAGCTAGGGCCCACATGTCTATGGGTAATTAGTTTAATTAAATTAAATTAACTAATTTAATTAGCAAATTAGGTGGGGGCCCATTGGCAGTGATTGGGCGCTACCTAGTCAGCTTGTTGACTGGGTTCGACGGTCAGCTAGGGCCCCCGGGCCCACCAGGCAGTGTCCCTGGGGGTGGCCCCAGCAGGGCCACGTCGGCGGGGCGCCGGAGAGAGCTCCGGCGAGCCTCTCCCGCGGCGGAACTTCGCCGAACGCAGTCGGAAAACGCCTACGGCTAACCAAAACACGCGCGGGGACTTGCGTTCAAAAGCTAGCGTCGCCACGCGTCGTGTGGTGCTACTGGACCGGCTGGTGGTGGCTGGAAATAGCGTCGACGGCGAGCTCAGGCGGCGGCCAAAGCACGAGCTTGACGAAGGCGGCAATAGGTGGCACGGGAGGGCGAGCAGAAGGGGCTACGGGCTCCTAGGCTCGTGCGTGCCCGAAAGGTGGCAGGGCTGGACCAAATGGTCGTCGGAAACGAGGCCGACGATGAGGGCAGCAGCGGTGGCTTTCGGGTGCGCGGCGGGGATGATGCTAGGGAGGCGCGCGAGAGCCCAAAGGAGGGAGAGGGGAAGCAGGAGCTCACAGTGGAGCCATAGGGGATGGCAGCGGGCTCGAGGGAGGCTCAGGGCGGCACGGATTTCGGCGATGGCGACGACGGAGCAAAGGAGGAAGACCGGCTTGATTCGGTCGCTCTGGCGTGATGGGGCTCCAACGGCGGCTTCTATTCGATGCAGACGATGCCGGCGGTGCTCCAGGGCAAGGTCTTAGACGAGGAGGGGCACGGTGGCCGCGTGGGCGAGCTCGGTCATGGCGGGTGCAGCTCGGGTGTGGTCTGCGGGGAGGAGAACGAGAGAGAGGGGGGAACTGGGGGCGCCTAGGGTTTCAGGGCGTCGAGGGGGGCGCCGGCGTATTGAAGTCGCCGGGGAGCCGCCAGATGGCCGGCACGTGGCCATCCGAGGCCACGGACGCACCTCGGCCGGCCACCATGCGGGGGGGTGAACAGGGGTAGGGGGTGGCTCGGCTGTTGGGCTTGGCCGGCCACTGGGCTGGCAAGCCTAAGTGCACAGTGCACTTAGGCCTTTTACATTTCTTTCCTTTTCTTTTTTTCGTTTTCTTTTGTGTTTCCCTTTTTATTTGTTATGTTTCCACTTTCTTTTTATATTATTTTACTTTTATAAAATATGAAACTAGCACCTAAAATAGTGTTATGAATTAGGCCACTGCCACACTAAGTTTAGTAGTTAAATAAATTACTTTATAATTTTTATTATTAAAAAAGCATTTAATTAATTGTTTAGGCCACTATTTTAATTATTATAAGGCACTTAGACACTTTATAAAAATGTTGGTTCATCACCATAATTATCTATGTATTATTTGCCACATTTTGATCATTTTAATTTCCATGTTTGAGAATTTTAAATATTTGACTTCAATTTAAATTTGAATTTGAATTGTGTTTGAAATCAAGTGAGGATTAGCAATAGTAGAAGTGATGACATGGCACCATTATCAGGGGATTACTGTAGCTTAATTAACAGGGTGTTACAAGAGTTTGACATACTTGACAAGGCTCACAAGGTCTTGAAGGGTGTTCATGCCTCTCTCAAGGAGTCTCATGGTCAACTCCAAGTGAAACTAACCAAGGAGATTACCACTTGCCCTCCTTTTGTTTTAATTGATAATGCCCATGCTACTAAACCTTGTTGTGAGCATGTGCATCTTGTGAAGGAGAATGCCAAGTTGAAAGAGCAACTTGAGAAGGGTCTTGTGACTTGCATACAAGGTGAGAAGAACCTCAATGACCTTTTGAGCAATCAAAAGGAAGTTGTAGCAAAGGAAGGACTTAGGTTGTACCCAAGTCAAAGAAGAAGAAGAAGAAGAAGAAGAAGAAGAAGAAGAACAAGACCAAACAACCTCTCCCGCTTAAGGAGACTTTCATCAAGGCGGTGGGGTGCTCATGAGAAGAAGAAGGACAAGGATGTGGGTGGTAATGCCAAAAGGGGCAAGACCACTCCTCCTAACAAAGCCGGCGATTTTAATCCTTCATATGTTCTATGTCGTGCTAGTGATGGGCGTGTCTATGCAAAATTTGTTGGTTCTTTTTATGAGTACATTGTATGGTCTATTTGGGTTCCTAAGACCCTTGTTGCTAACATCAAAGGACCCATTCAAAAATGGGTACCTAAATCCCAGCATTAATCTCTTGTAGGAGTTTGCTTCCGGTGAGGTGTCATGGTTGCTTGATAGTGGAGCAACAAATCATATGACTGGGAGCAAGGACTTGGTGGTGGACGTGCAACCAAGCCCATCTATGCCCACCCATGTCCAATTCGGTGATTCGTCAACTTCAAAGGTATTGGGTCTTGGCAAGGTGGTCATCTCTCAAGATTTATCTATTGAGAAGATCATGCTTGTTGAGACCCTTGCATACAATTTACTTTTCTTTCGTCAACTTGCACTCATGGGCTTTGCAACATTCTTTAATCTTGATACTGTGGCCTTTTGTGGAGCAAGACTCTTAAATTAGCTTTTGTTGGGCATGTCGAGAACGGTCTCTATGTGGTTAACTTTTCGGAGCGACCCACTAAGATAGCGACTTGTCTAATGGCTAAAGTTGATGTGGGATGGCTTTGGTATCGCCGACTAGCCCACGTTAATATGAGATCTTTGCAAAGCCTCCTCAAAGGGGGTCACGTTCATTGACTAACAAATGTGAGTTTTGTCAAAGATCGTGCTTGTATTGAAGGAAAGCTACATGAGACGGCTCATCGACCCACGACTATCATATACTCGAAGAGGCCCTTAGAGCTCCTTTGCATGGATCTCTTTGGTCCTCCATCCTTCGATACTCTTGGGGGAATAAAATATTGCTTGGTGATTGTGGATGATTACTCAATATACACATGGGTATACTTCTTCAAGAGAAAGAGTGAGACCTAACAAACCGTCATCAACTTTGCTAATGAAGCTCAACGCCAACATGAAGCAAAGATATTGATGATTAGAAGTGACAACAGCACCGAGTTCAAGAACTACACCTTGGATGAGTTTCTTAGTGATGAGGGGATCAAGCACCAATATGCCGCACCCTATACCCCTCAACAAAATGGTGTTCCGGAGAGGAATAACCGGATGTTGATGGATGCGGCAAGGACCATGATGGCGGAATTCAAATCTCCGTACAACTTTTGGACCGAAGCCATCAACATCGCATGTCATGCATCCAATCGCCTCTACCTCCGCAAAGGCTTGAACAACACTCCTTATGAAATACTTACCGGCCACAAGCCCAACCTCAAGTACTTCCGGGTGTTCGGTTGTAAGTGTTTTATTCTCAAGAAATATTTGTTGGTTATGCTACAAACTCTCATGCTTACCGTGTCCTCAACAAGTCCAATGGACTCATTGAGGAGACGTGTAACGTGGAGTTTGATGAAAATAATGGCTCCCAAGTGGAGCAGTGGTCTTTTGTAATCTAGGTGATGAAATTCCTCCTCAAGCTATAAGAAGAATGGGATTGGTCAAATACTCCCCATTGAGGAACCCCTTGTGGACGAAGGAGAAGGACAATGCTCTATACAAGTGGAGCCATCACCGACGCTAAACCCACACCCTTCCGAAGAACAAAGTGAAGGCCCTCAACCAAGTGAACAAAATCAAGGGCAAGATCAACCTCATGATGATGGTGGTGCATCAAATGATGCCCAAGATCAAGTTCAAGACCCCGAGCAAGCTCAAGATCAAGAGCAAGCTCAAGACGGTGCTCAAGATGATCAAGATGAATCTCCTCAAATGCCTATTGAGGAGCTATTGGAGCACCGTGACGCCAAGGTGGCTTACAAGCTAAAGCATCAAAAACATGTCATGAAGAACGTGTTTGAAAGCTTGAGAAAAGAGGTAACTACTCGTAGACAATTAACAAACTTTTGTGAGCATCACGCATTTTTAATACTAATTTATATATATATATACATATACTCGTTTTGAACATTTTTTGCGAATATACATTCAAACATTTTTTGTATGATATGATTTTTTCAAACTATGTGAACATTTTTTTAAAAATTGGATAAGAAAATCACAAACATTTAGTTTAGAACTCGTGAACATATTTTTTAATGTAAACAACAAATTTTATTGGTGTGAAATATTTTATTAGAACTATAAGAACATTTTTTTCGTTGTACAACATTTCTTCAAAAATTATCGTTTACATTTTTTGAAATGTGTGAACATTTTTGCGATGAAACATGCTTTCTAAACGGTACAAACAATTTCTTAAAGGTTGAGCGAACATTTTTTACATTATATTTACATTTTTCAAAGTGCGAACAAACCTGTGATTGGATGGTTAGGAGGAGAGTGGTATCCCCAGCCCACCATGGTTCAAATTCCGGTACTCGCATTATTTCTTAGATTTTTCTAGCGTTGCGTGTTCAGTGGGAGGAGACGTTTCCATCGACTACGAGGCGCCTATGGTGACTTTATCAATCTCAAGATGATATGCTGGCTCAGTCTCTCGGAGTTGCTTATAGGGGTAAGGTCTGCGTGTGTGTTTATAGAGATAAGTGTATACGCGTATATATGAGCGCCTGCATCTGAACTGTGTTCTAGAAAAAATACATTTTCAAAGTGTGACAAACACAAAAAACACATGAGTACATAGGGTTTCCGCCGCCATGGGCGACTCCCTCTCTCCCGTCCTAGTCTAAGCCGAATCCCACCATGAGTCTACGTGGAAGTTCGTCCTCCGGATCATGGAGGGAGTCTAAGTCGTCTACGATACGTCTCGGAAGGAAGGAGGACTCGTCTTTGGCCATGGGCGGCAAGGGATCTGAGGTGGGCGGGGATCCTATAAGTCCTCCAGTCCGCCGCAATCTACCTAGCAAGATCGCGTCCTTCAACAATCCGCTCTTCGATCCTGAAGCGTCCTCTGCAGCACTCGCACGCCCTCCGTCGATGTCGTCCGCTGGTGATGGGGGTGAAAAAGGGGGGGCCGATGAGGCCCCTACCCACCCGAAGTCGCTTGGTGGCGATGTGATGGTGGCTGCGCAGGTAACCAGGGGTCAGATCGAGCCGGCGGAGGAGTTTGATCACGCCAGCAACTGGGATGAGAGGGAAAGAGTGGGACTGGATGGTCCGGAGGTCAGTATAGATGGCGAGGTGCACCTAGATGACGATGTTGTGGTGGAAGAGGAACCGGTGGTGGAGCCAATGGCGGCGCCACCGCGGTGGAGACTGCTTGGCCGATACATCAGCATCGGGCAACCAAACGTTGACGACATGACGGAACACTTCAGCGAGGTCTGGAAGGTCCGAACAGGCCTCAATATTGCAAGGATTAAGAACAATTGGTATGCGGTGACCTTCTTCTCCGAGGGAGATTACAACTTTGTGGCACGAGGAGGACCTTGGATCTTTAAGGGAAACGCACTCATCGTTGGCCCGTTCAAGGATGGAGAGCAGCCCTTTGAGGCTGAACTGAACTCGGTTCCGATCTGGGTCCGTGTTTACAATGTCCCGTGGGGAAAACAGACTATTGCGTACGGCGAATTTCTGGGAGGCTTGTTGGGTACCATCATGGAGGTGGATGCGGAGGCTGATGGGAGTAGGGTTCGCGAGTTCTTGCGTATCCGGGTCGACCTGCCGCTCGGCCGTCGGCTCCAGACTAAGATCACCATCGGCAAGGACCCGGCGAAACAAGTATTCTACCCACTCCGGTATGAGAGGGTGCCCCATTACTGCTTCTGGTGTGGATTCATAGGCCACGATGACAACCAATGCGAGAAGAAAAGACTGGGTGTTCCGACCCGAGCATATGATGAAGGGTTGCGGTGCTCCCCGTACAGGAAGTTTGAGAATAGATCAGCGTTTGTGGCGCCTGGAACACAGCCTGCAGCAAGACGGGGGCTGAATTTTGCTAGTAATGCTCCTTCTGAGGTTCTTGGACAGCCGAGAGAGAGGCGTAGAGGGAAGGGAAGCCAACAGCAGCAGCAAAAACGAGAGCTACCAGTACGGGTTGATGCTCGTGATGGCTTTGGTGAACACAGCAGCTCTGGACAAAACGTGGATGTGGATCTCTCTGATCGTGTATTAGCCATGCGTGTGCATTTGGCCGGGCAGAGACCCGAGGCCAGCAGAGTCCGTACAGTGCGGGCATCTTCTGAACCTCCAGAATTTGTCTTCCTTGGAGGTCGTATTCCGGCGCCACTGCCACTTTCAGTTCGGCCACCTGGGAGTGAAGCGAGCCACAGCAGCAGCCTTGGGAGCATGGACATGATCACGGCCATGCGTAACCTTGACGCCACCTCGGGTTTCTCATCAGCCGAGTCCGATCAACACATGCAGGAGGCTGATTATGTCCTTGGGAAGAGATTATCCCGCGGAAACGACCTGAACCCTACACAGGGAGCTATGGTGGTGCATGCAAAGAGGGGCGCTGGCAACAAGCAGAAACGAGGGAAGACTCAGCTGAGTGGCAAAGGCAAGAACCAGGAGGAGGAGATGTTGGACTCGGATGGCATGGATGGACTGGAGGCAACCGGCCTTGGGGCCGCCGGTAAACTGACGGGGTCGGATGTGCCACCCCGTCAGGAGCAATGAATTCGCTAAGTTGGAACTGTCGTGGGGCGGGGAACCCCTCGACAGTTCGTGATCTCGCGTCTCTTGTTAGGACGCATTCCCCAAGTCTTGTTTTCTTGTGTGAGACTAGGCAAAATAAAGATAAGATGTATCGTTTGCGTAATAGGTTAGGGCTTTCTGGTTTTGAAGGAGTCAGTAGTAATGGTCGTAGTGGTGGCCTAGCACTGTTTTGGCATGAGTCTATGTACGTCGATGTGCAAGAAGCAAATGAAAGATTGATTGATGTGTACTTGTGTGTGTCCTCGGACAAGCCACTATGGAGAGCTACATTTGTTTATGGCGAACTGAGAGTAGAGAATAGGTACAGGATGTGGGATAAGCTCAAAGGACTACATGCTCAGAGTACACTGCCATGGGTGATTATCAATGACTTCAATGAGGCTATGTGGGATTTTGAGCATCAATCAGAAACTCCGAGACCTCCTGGCCAAATGATTAATTTTCGAGATGCACTTGAAGCTTGTGGCCTAACTGATCTTGGTTTTTCAGGACACCCCTTCACATATGATAATAGGCGGAGCGGCCGTGCGAACGTTCAAGTTCGGTTGGACAGAGCGGTGGCGTCCAACGCCTGGAGAGACATGTTCATGCAAGCTGCGGTGGCACACCTTGTGTCGCCGGCGTCGGATCACAATCCGCTGCTCCTCAAGTTCTCGCTGGAACAGGACATGCGGCCTGCAGCAGCCGCCGGTACGAGTTGATGTGGGAGAGATCGCCGGCGCTCGAGGCCATTATCGCTAACTCCTGGTCAAGCAAAGGTACGAAGAGGAATCTGGGAGATGTAAGGGAGGCCCTTGCTACTGTTATGGCTGATCTACACACTTGGAGTAATAAAACTTTTGGCAATGTAACACGGGAACTAGAGAAGTCACGTACTAGGTTAGAGGAACTAACCAATATGAATGCAGACCGAGCAGAAATAAGACAAGAGATGGACAAGATGAATGAGTTGTTATACAGGGAAGAAATGTTATGGCTTCAAAGATCGCGAATTGATTGGTTAAAGGAGGGGGACCGTAACACCAAGATGTTTCACAGGAAGGCAGTTTGGCGAGCGCGAAAGAATAAAATCCGAGGGCTGGCAGATGAGACGGGTGCTATGCATACCGACCAGGCTACTATGTTACAGATGGTAAACAATTATTTTCATAATTTGTTCATAGCTGACCCAACGCTTGATCCGCATGATGTGTTATAGCTTATACAGCCCAAGGTGTCCGAGGAGATGAACAATAATTTATGCAAGGAATTTACTGATGAGGAGATTTCTAATGCAATGTTCCAGATAGGGCCTCTGAAGGCGCCGGGGCCGGATGGGTTCCCCGCGAGATTCTTCCAGCGGCATTGGGCGGTGATGAAGGATGACATAATTAATGCGGTTAAATTGTTTTTTGCCTCTGGAGTCATGCCGGAAGGGGTTAATAGTACAGTCATTGTTTTGATACCCAAGACCGACTCGCCGTCTCGCCTCACTGATTTTCGGCCTATCAGTCTCTGTAATGTCATATATAAGGTGATAGCCAAATGCCTGGTCAATAGACTGAGGCCTATTCTGGATGATCTGGTGTCCCCGGAGCAGAGCGCCTTTGTACCGGGCAGATTAATTACAGATAATGCTTTAGTCGCTTTTGAGTGTTTTCATGCGATCAAACAGGAGAAGGACCCGGAGCACAGCTTCTGCGCCTACAAGCTGGACCTGTCCAAGGCTTATGATCGGGTAGATTGGGTTTTCTTGGAGCGAGTGATGCAACAGATGGGTTTCTCTCACCGATGGGTGGATTGGATAATGAGGTGTGTCACCTCGGTGAGATATAGTGTGAAAGTCAATGGAGCCCTCTCGGATTCATTCGCACCGTCTCGTGGACTATGGTAGGGAGACCCTCTTTCACCTTTCTTATTCCTTTTTGTCGCTGACGGTCTTGATGCTGTTCTAAAACAGGCGATTGCGGCTAACCGCCTCACTCCACTCCGGGTGTGCGCCCAAGCCCCGGGTATCTCACGCCTCCTGTTCGCAGACGACACCCTGCTATTTTTTCGTGCTAACGGAGAGGAGGCTGCGCAAGTCAAAGAAGCACTCGGTACATATGCTAGAGCTACTGGCCAGCTCATAAATCCAGCCAAGTGTTCTATATTGTTCGGCCCCAAGTGCTCACAAGCTAACAAACAGGAGGTCATGCATCAATTGGACGTGGTGAATATGAGCTTTGAGGAAAAATACCTTGGCTTCCCAATGCCTAGTGGCCGCTTTTCCAAGGGGAAACTACACAACCTTCAGCAGCAAATGACAAAGAGAATTATTCAGTGGGGGGAATTGATGTCCCAAGCAGGACGTGGGGTGCTTATTAAGGCGGTTGCGCAGGCCCTGCCCATCTTCCTAATGAGCTTGTTTAAATTCCCTAGAAGCACCTGTGATGATCTTGGGCAGATGATCCGTAGCTTTTGGTGGGGCGCATATAGAGGCAAGAGGAAAACACACTGGAAGTCTTGGGACTCGCTGCTGAAGCCCAAGTCAGCTAGGGGTATGGGATTCAAGGACTTCAGACTATTCAACCAAGCAATGTTGGCTCGGCAAGCTTGGCGTATCTTGGTCAACCCGGAATGTCTGTGCGCGCGCGTCTTGAAGGCAAGGTATTTCCCTAATGGACGACTAGAAGATACTGTTTTCACTAGCAATGCATCGCAAACTTGGCAGTCCATTGTGCATGGGTTGGAATTGCTGAAGAAAGGCTTAGTCTGGCGCATCGGTAACGGGCAGTCGGTCAGAATTTGGCGGGATTCATGGATACCACACCCTGTTGGTCGGCCACCAATCACGCAACAGGGGAGGTGCCGGCTCCGTCGAGCGTCAGAGCTCCTGGACGAGCATGCTGCATGGCGCGGAACCCTACTCCAACAGTATTTTATGCCCGTTGATGTTCAGGAGATACTGAAGATTAAAGCGTCCCCTCGGTTGGGGGCGGATTTCCTTGCATGGGGTGCGGAACGTACTGGTATCTTCACCGTACGTAGCGCGTACCGGCTGGCGCTTGAGGACAAGCTTCGTCCTTCTTCAGTCGCAGCGAGCAGGGCACCGGACGGGCGACGTGCCTTCTGGGCATTATTATGGAGGTGCCCTGCTCCTCCTAAGGTGCGTTTGTTTGCATGGCGTTTGGCTACTAACTCCCTTGCCACATGGTCTAGTAAATTCACTCGACACATGGAGGTTACTGATATATGCCCATTATGTGGTCTCGAGCGCGAGGACACTTTTCATGTGTTTTGTAGGTGCCCACGGGCGGTGCATTTGTGGCGAACTATGGCGGAGGTGTGGAGTATACCGGACATCGAGTCAGTCCGTAACACCGGTCCGGAGTGGCTCCTGAACATTATTGCAGAATGCAATGAAGGGGACCGGCTGCGCCTGATTATGCTGTTGTGGAGATGTTGGCATGTGCGTAATGAGATCACTCATGATAAACCGGCGCCGCCTGTGGAGGTATCTCGTCGCTTTTTGCAGAGCTATGTGACCTCACTGCTCGGGATCCAGCAGTATCCGCAGGGTGACTGGGACAAAGGGAAGATGACCATCCAGCAGGAAGGTGCAGAACAACCTATATCCCATGTGAAAGAGGTGACACGAACAGCTCGCAAATGGAGTCCCCCGCCCGCCAACTGGACGAAGCTGAACGTGGACGGTTCCTTCTCCCATGAGGACGGAAGGGCCGGGACGGGAATGGTGCTCCGCGACCAGGAAGGAGCCATCATCTTCTCTGCGTGTCGCTCACTATGGTCATGCCCGGACCCTCTGCATGCTGAGATGGCTGGGTGCATGGAGGGCGTAGCATTAGCCCTCCAATGGACCGAGCTGCCATTCATCGTCGAGAGCGATAGTCTGCAGGCAGTGCAGCTGATCAATGCCTCAAGCCAAGACCGCTCGCAGTACGCCATGGTGGTTTCGGAGGTGAAGCGTCTTATGAGTGAAAGGGAGTGTCGTTTTGTTCATGTTTCTCGAGAGCAGAATAATGTAAGCCATGTGTTGGCTAACTTTGGGAGAACGGAAGACTGTACTGTGGTCTGGCTCCGCTCCGGCCCGGACAATATCCCTAGCTTGTGTAGGGAGGACCTTCTTGGCTCTTGAGTAATACAGATCCCTTTCACCCCCGCAAAAAACAAAAGTGTGACAAACACTATAAAAAATAAAACAATTTATGGCTTCATAATATGTATATTTAGAATTAGAATATAATAATACGTATAACAAGGCCACATAGTTACTGGGCCCGCCCAGTACCAGCTCACTACTTGTTGGGGGCGTCCCAATATTTCGACAATATACGCATGGGAAGAGCTCCTACTTGTGGCAGATCCTATTTGCCGCCCGCGCGCGGCAAACAGCAGTGGCTACGCCCGCAGCGCCCTGCAGCGAGTGCTGTTCGTTCGCTTCTTTGTTTTTTCGTTCGTTTCTTCTTTCGCTTTTTTGTTTTGTTTTATCTTTTCGGTTTTTTTCTTTTTGATTCTTTCCTGTTATTTCTTTCTGGTTTTTTCGTTCTATTTCTTTTCCTTTTTATTCCATTATTAATACATGTAAAAAACATTTCATCTTGTATTTTTATCAATATATTAATACGACGAACAATCTGCGTTTCTTTTGTTGATTTTTACTTTCTTCTTTTTTGTGTGTATTGTACAAGAGTTCGCCGTGTATTTTAAAAATGTTCATCGTATATTTAAGAAAATGTTCACCATCTATTAGGAAATGTTCAGTGTGTACTTAAAAAAAGTTCAGCGTATATTACAAAAATATTCAATGTGTATTTGAAAACTGTTCAGCATATATCACAAAAATGTTCATTTGGATTCTAAAAAAATTCAATGTATAACACAAAAATGTTCAATGTGTATTTAAGGAATGTTCATCATATATTACAAAAATGTTCAATGCATATTAAAAAATATTCAATGGTCGAAATGTTTTATTTTTTTGGATCTGTCACTGCATTTAGTTCTTAAGTACTCATGCAGCATATTAATTATTATCTCTCAGTAAGTCAAGTGGTAAGGGAGATTTTCTCTCTATTGTGGTGTTGCAGGTTTGATTCCTCAGTCGAACGTTATTTCTTTCGGATTTTCAATACAGGCTCGCTCTGTTAGCCAGGGAATGGGCCGGCCCATTGAGATCGTTCCCTGCGCAAAAGCTCCTCTTCCTGACGCTCGTGAGCGTATATATAGGTATATAAGGTCTATCGCTTCTTACCACCGTAGTTTCGTCCGTTTTTCGTCCGTCCACCCCATCTTTCGTCCCGCATCCTATATATGTTACGTTACATTCGATGTGGTACTAAAGGAACGGTTCGTTTTTGCGTCCACATCCACGCTCGCTGCATTGGGCTGCTTTGGCCTGGCCCATCCCTGTGGAACTTCTCGGCCCGTCACTTATGCTGCAATCAATTCCTTTCTACAGTCAAAATAATCCCAGCTTGCTCCTTTACATCTAATCTCGCCAGTTTATATACCTACGGCCTAGAGAATCAACAAGTGGCCCTGAAATCAGGAAGGGAATGAAGGAAGGGAAAAAGAAATCAGCAAACGGCCCCTGAAGAAATTAACTCAGCAACGGCACAGAGGAAGCGGCGTCGGAAAAAGGAATAAAAAAAGCCCATGAAAGGCAGAAACGGGGCGGCTCGGTGGTGCGGCGGTGGTGCATAGGCAAGGAGTAGGCCAGCAGCGAGGGCCAGAAGCACAACATCGGCATGAGAGGGAGGCCATGGCGGAGTAGGACGACGCCGGGTAGTGGTGCTGGATGCCGACCCATAGCCAGCAGGAGGCGGCGGGACGTCCATGGCGCTCCGGTAGGGCGCAGACGACAGAGGGGGTATCAGAGAGGAGTGGGAGAGAGGCGCGGCTGCGGAGCTCACTCGCCTCGCCGGTGAACCCCGCTGGGCGACGGCGAGCAAGGGGAGGCGCGGGAGACTGAGGGCGCACGCAGGCGAGGAGGACCAAGGTAGGAGAAGGGGGCGACAGACTACGCTCGCCGACGGGCGCACGGGGCAGGTCGTAGGCGCTGGATGGAGAAGAGGCCGCGCGATGGCCAGCTTGTGGATAAGATAAGGCACGCACTTGCCGATGGCTACTGCTTTTTTTATCGATTAAAAGTTGCTGGCTGGACTACTATTACTTGGCTGCTATTTTTTTCTACAACCAGGGCTTAATGTTCATGCCTATCATATCTTACGAATGCATATGTAGTTACAGTAATTAAAATACGTGTGACTGGAATATTAGAAAGAAATATTTCTTAAAGGAAACGATATTTGGAGCTCTCTTGTGGACTAGCTGGTCATCAATACATTCTTCCACTCTAGATATTACCGGTGCCGTTGGTGAGATATAGAGGAGAGAGGGAGGGATGAAGAGTTGAGAGATTACGGCAACGGTGCATGTTGCTCGAACTGGGTGAAGGAGGGGTCGCGTCCTATTTCGCCCCGCACGCCGGCTAGAGAGAGAGAAAGAAGCATGTGGTGATGCCTACGACTACCATTTCCTCGGTCCTTCCATGCCCCACCTTCATGTGGCTACTCCCCTTCGTCGTACCAACTCTCCCGCGGCTCTGCATGTCTCAATCCTGGTCCTCCTTGTGCCTTGATGATGGTGTCAAGGTGGTTGCGTTGGCGCAATCGGTGCGCTCCTACTGCTGCAGCGTATGAACAAAAGAGCACCAAACATTGTAAACTCTTTACTGTCTAACCGATCATCTTATATTCAAAGTGGGCAAGTATAAAATGTGAATTCATGATAAGACGAGGAAGAATCTAACGGATTGAGAGATATAGCTCAGTATTTCACCATGGCAGATAAACTTTCCAATATCACGCGAACTCTGAAATTTATTTTATACCCGTTGCAACAAACAAGCTCTTTTGCTACAACACTTCTGCCAATAATGTGCATGCGGGTAATCATGGCCTAAAAAGGATGGTGCTATATCAGGAGTGCAACAATTTGGTGCCTAGGCTCATCTGCACCCGGCCAGAAAACAATTCATAAAAAATACTATAAAAATTCAAAAAAATCCAAAAAAAATTCCCATTGTAGACAATTTATTGCGTGAGGTTCGCTCCAAATTTGAGCTCATTTGGACATATTAGTAGCTCTTAGCAAAAAAGACAAATCGGGTCAAAAGAGTACATGAACAGTAAACAATTTTACAGACTCCGAATTTGTCTTTTTTGCCGAGAATTGCTCAGTTGTCCAAATGATTTGAAAATTGGGGCATGCCTCACGCATCAAATTGTCTACCATGGGAAACAATTGGAATTTTTTGAACTTTTCTAGTATTTGTTTTGATTTTTTTTATTCAACACGGGTGCAGATGAGCCCGGGCTCAGAAAAGGATTTTCGCTATATCAGTTCCATTTGTTCACAAAGAGAGAGATACGCAGATAGCATGACCCTGGTTATGTAATATGCAAGACATAGAAGGAACCCAGTTTCATAACAGCTCCAAAAACATGTTGGGGCGGTCGATTATTTTTTGTTAAGCAAGTGCTACAAAATTATATTTCATTTCCTGCTTTGAAATTGCATCGTGCATCTTGATGAGTAACTTTAGTGATCTGGCTTTGCATAGATTTATACAAAGATTTGCTCACATTGAGCATCATGTGAGTGGTAATTATGCATTTCAAAGGAAGTTCTTTTTTTTGGAAAGCAAAGGTAGTAGATTTTGATCCAAACCCAGTGATTTTTTTCTCAATTGCTTGTGCAATATATGAAAGTGGCATACATTTGATCGATAATCTGGTGAAAACTTTATAGGACAATGTCACATGTATATCTAAATCGTATCATTTTCTGTTTTTTTAAGGATCAGCATTGCATGCCAGCAGTTTCACACCAAAGAAAAGATAAGGGAGGCAGAAGTGGATTGTGCACAACGAGGTAAACTATTGAGTACCACACAAACTCTCATTTTTTTATAATATCCATTGCAACACAAGGGATCTTTTGCATGCACAATTTTCATGAACAATAGATGTGTTTTGCACATAATCGAATACACATCAAAATTTCTACCGTTGCAACGCACGGGCATTTGGGCTAGTATTTCGCTTATATAACGACGCAGAGAGCGACTTGGGCCCGGCCCATGTGCGTGGGAGGCCATAATTTCTTCTTTTTCTGTTTTTTTGCGTTTGTTTTTCAATTTTTTTTTTTTATCTTCATTTCGAAATATAAATATATTACAAAAAATATTTTACATAAAAAACTGAAAAATAATGTCGAATAAGCATTTTAAAAATGTTAAATTTGTATAGAGAAATTTGTCTCATATATATGAAAAATGTAAGCAAAAAATAAACAGTGTGCGTGAAAAAAGTTAATCATACATTTAACAAATGTTACACAAAAATTTAAAAATATTAATTGGAATTTTAAAAAATGTTAAATGTGTATAGTAAAAACTTCTATATTGAAAATATTAAATATGTATAGAAAAATATTGACCATGTAACAAAAAATATTAATCTTGCATTTCAACAATGTTTAATAAAGTATTTCAAAAATGTTAATTGTGCATAGAAAAATATTAATCATGCATTTGATAAATATTAAATCTATGTACAAAAAATGTTGACCAATTATTCCTTAAATGTTATCTTGTATTTCAATAAATTAAAATGTGTATAGAAAAAAATGTTGACAATGTACTAAGAAAATCTTGTATTTAAAAATGTTAATCAAGCAGCTGAAAAAAAATTAAAATGTTCATAGCAAAATGTTGACCAAGTATTCAAAAATTGTTAATCTTAATGTTATTAAAATGCTAAATGTGTGTAGAAAAATGTTGACAATGTATATAAAATTAATCTTGTATTTTTAATAATGTTAAAGGTGTAATTAAATTGTTTATTGGATATATACAAAAAATCTAAAATGTGTTTCAAAAAAGTAGACAACAAAAAATGTAAGGTATCAAAAAAGGTAATCATGTATTTCAAAAATGTTACAGTGTATATGCAAAAGGTTTCAAATGTACATGAAAATGTTGAATGTGTATTGCAAAAAAGTTAACATGTGTCGAACCAAAACGAAACTGAAGAAAAAAAAACAAAAACAGAGAAAATGAAAAACATCAGGAAACCAATTCAAAAAAAAAGGAAATAGAGAAACCCTGAGAAAGAATGAAAGAAAACCGATGAAAACTAAGAAAAAATCAAAAGAACTGGGGAAAAAGAGAGAGAAAAGAAAAAGAACAAGAAAGAGACATTGAAAAATGGAGAAAACCGAGAAAGAAACAAAGTAAACCGATAAAAAAAGCGAAAAAGTTGAAAAATAAAAAACATGAAGAAACCAAGAAAAAGAAACGAAAATTAAAAAAACCAAAAAACCACTTATTTTTACCAATACTGGGGAACCAGCGAACTCACTCGATCGAGTGAACCCACCGAAGATTAAAAAAAACAGATGAAACATGAAGGCTGCATGCAAGACGGAAGAAACATTTTCACTAAGCGGGATATAGTCCCCGTGCTATTTTGGGCGGTAAAGAGTCAAGCCATCCCTGAAGGCAGGCGAGAATGTGTCGGCCCATTTTTCCTGCAAGCTCTTCTAAAAAATGTTCGTTGTATAGAATCAAAATATTCATCGTATATCATAAGAAATGTTTGGTGTATATTAAAAAATTCAGCGTGTAATAAAAACGTATTCAGTGTACTGGAAAAAATGATTGATGTAAACAACAAAACAGTTCATCATATATCATAAAAAAGTTCAGTGTGCATATGTAAAAAGTTCACAGTATACAAAAATGTTCATTGTACATTAAAAAGTTACAAAAATAAATAAAGAAGTGCAAAAAACTGAAAAAAGAAAAAATGAGAAAGAAAAAACTGAGAAGTATGAAAAAAAAGAAAAAAAACAAACAACTAAAGAAGGACTCTTGGGCCGGTCCTTTCGTGCCTCAGCTCCAGCGAAGGCTCGACTATTTGCTCACGGGCGGCAAATAGGATTTACACTCGCATAGGAGTCGTTGTGTTCGGCTTACACGTTTTCTTTTATTATGCACATACCGTATCGCGGCAAATAGCATTTGCCGTCGCATAGGAGTCACTGCGTTTGACTTACACGTTTTCTCTGAATTATTGCATCAAGTCTAGAGCAAACGTACACGTTGCCGCTCTCTCACTCACACATTGGGCAAGACTGTATTGTGCCAATAGTTACCTTATTTCTTTTCTACCATTCTGAGAACATTCCGCACTTCATATTTTTTTCCTTTTTTGTGAGTTTTCTCTCCCGGTTTTATTTGTTTTCTTTAGTTTTTATCTTTTTTCCATTGCCTTTTTTCTGTTCTTGTTTGTTTTTTAATTATACTTGTCTTAACCTTTCAGTTTTTTATTCATGAACACAATTTTTAGTTCACAGTAATTTTCTAATATTCATGAAAATCTTGTAAAAATAAAAATTAAATATAAAACATAGAATAATTTTCGAAAATTCATACAGTTTTTTATAAATTGAACATTTTAATTCGTGAAAAATAAAAATATTTTCAAGATTCTGAATCAATATTAAAATTCACGAGCATCTTTTAAAACTTTGGTAGATTTTCATAAAATTATTTTTCTTTCAAAAATATGCCATAAGAACTGATAAATGTTCGTAGTAGGTGGTCTGTGCCTCTTTTACAAAAATTGGCTCAACATCTGGTATGTATTTCCTTTTTTTTTTTGAAAAAACAGTATTGCAACTATCCTGTAGCATTGGCTGGCATCATCACAGCCACCATATTGGATAAATGCTGCTCAAAGTATGACAGGATGTGTTCGGCTCTCCAAGGAATCATCATCGACCAGTCCCCGGCAATGCTCTCCTGACCAAAATCACTAGTTAGAGCGTACTCCTTGCAAATGTCACTCTCACCTCCTCATGTGGTGAGAGATTACTCTCTACATATGTTACACTTATCACAACCTTGGAGTTTTGTGTTTTTTGTTCATCGCTTTTTTCAAAACATTTTATTTTTTGAACCGTGCGTCCAAAACACAAACCCTTTTCACTATTGTGTTTCTCTCGTCGAGATTTTGAAACTAATTCCCATGGTAATAGGTTTGGATGAATTTTTTTTCTCATAAAAAAACCGGAAAAAACTAGAAACAGAAAAATGAAAACGGTAGAAAATGCCAACCATAAACCGAAAGCACAATTGGGGTTTTTCTCCTTTTCTTTTTGAAGTTACAACTATGTTTTTCACTTTTCAGGAAGCATAACTATGCTTTTTACTCTACTCCTTTTGTCGTCATGCCGTCACAGAGAGATGGATATGAGCAATTGCATGGGAGACGAATCATTCGGCCAATAACGCCTGCAAGGGGAGATGGGTAAGACATTGTACCACAAGCATGGGCTCACTAGGTGCAATCGATGGGGCCGTATCCATGGTATCAATTATGCGGCCCTTTTCGCCTTCCAAAATCAGTCAATAACTCGATCTCTTGTGGATGGCAGACAACTAGATTCAGGCGTACATTATTATTTTTGAACATAGTACAATTACAAATGCTCACGAACACACACACACCCATTCTTATAAACACACGCACTCACACCATACCCAATAAACACCTCTGAGATACTCGTCGGCATAACATTTTGAGATTACGAAGTCACCACATGCATCTCGCAGTCAACGAGAATGTCTACTCTCACTGAACGAACATCGCCGAAAAACTAGAAATAAATTCAGAAAAATGCGAGTACGAGTTTCAAGTCTAGGACTTGAATTCGTATGGGTTAGTTCCACCATAAAAAACCTAACCATCTGAGCTCGCCCAATTCGTGATCGTGGCGTACATTATTAGTCTACGAGTTCGCTGTGAACAGGTGCTGCTATCTCATTGGGAATTAGCCAGTTTGAGGATGATGGGCCACTGGTTAACTGTCTAGCTAGTTTGTTTTACTTGAGCAGCAGAGCAGATACATCTGGTTCTCAACTTGCATGGCAGCGTTTAGTAGGGGTTTACGACTCCAATTGGTGCGCTGATACTAGGTTCATCGAATTCGTATTTTAAAATGTTTGCTGGTTTTTAGAAAAATCATCGTACCATTCAGAAAATGTTCAATGAGCATTTAAAGATATTTAACATTTATTTAAAAAACAATTAGAATATGTATTTGAAAATATGTTCATCGTGTATTTGATAAATGTTTGACGTGTATCAAAAAATGTATAACATGTATTGAAAAACGTCTGACACGTATTTGAGGAAAAGAAAAAGAAGAGGAAATGGGCAATTGGCCGGGGGACAAATCATTCGGCCCCATAACGCCGGCAGGAGATGGGTAAATAGTGAATCATGCATGGGCTCACTAGGTGCACTCGACGACTGTGGCGTGTCCGTGCTATTCAATAATGCGGCCCTTTTAAACTTCAAAAAATGAATAATTAACGCGACCTTTTTGGATGGGCAGACAACTACTAGATCCGGGAGTACACTAGTCTACAAGTTAGCCATGGATGCCTCCGATTGGGAATTAGCCAGTTTATGGATGATGGGCGGGCCACTGCTCCACTGCGCTCACTGCTAGTAGTAGTTTGTAGTTTGTACATAAAATATTACTTGAGCCGGTACATACAGTATTCTTTTTACTTTTTAGTGGTGCTTTACGATTTCAACCAGTTGGACGATGTGCTAGCAATACCAAATCTTTGGTGATTTTTTGTCGAAAGAGACCATCTACCCAACAAAATTGTCAAAAAAGACCCCCTCGGCCGTGGCGGCAGGCGCGGCAGGCGACACGTGGCACTTGCCGCCACATCCGGTGACGACAGCACTGTTCACGTACTGTTCACACGGGGGGGGGGACGATTTTCGCACAGCAGAACGGAAACGGGCGCGAGTGAACAGTGCTGCCACCTACGGTGTGGCGGCAGCACTGGTCATCACTGGTGAACAGTAATTTCGAAAAAATCAAAAAAATTAGCAGAAAATTTCAAAAAAATCTGAATTTTTTTTGGCATAAAAGACGATCGAGTGTTCTAAGTGCGTGCAAAATTTTAGATTTTTTTGAATTTTTCTGCTTTTTTTTTACTTTTTCGAAATTACTGTTCACCGGTGATGAACAGTGCTGCCACCACACCGTAGACGCGGCACTGTTCACTCGCGTCCCGTTTCCATTCTGCGATGCGAAAATCGTCCCTCCCTGTGAACAGTACGTGAACAGTGCTGCCGCCACCGGGTGTGACGGCAGGTGCCACATGTCGTCTGCCGCGCCTGCCGCCACGGCCGAGGGGTTCTTCCCCACAAAGAACACCGATTTCCGCAAGCGGTCACTCCGCACTGTAAAAATCGTCTTTTCACCCTCCATATATTTCACCACGAACGGTACGTGACGATGATTGAACTGCTACGCGCCGTACCTGCCTGCCGGCCGGCGGGGCCGATAAACCGATCGCCACCGCTGCTGCATCTGCACTGCATGCATGCCGACGAAGCGAGCCGTGAGGCAAAAGAACAAGAAGGCCGTGCTAAAGGCGCCCATCGAGCTCGCTTCCCCTTGCACCGCTGCGTGTCCTTTCGCGGCGAGCTAGGCGAGAGGCGCCAAAGCCGAACCCGAAAGCACCGAAAGCGACGGGTGAGTGAGAGCTCGCCCCCGGCGCGTCTGCAGTAAAATGACTCTGGGCCCTGGGGGCCATGGCCACGGCCGCGGCGGTGGCCGGGTCCCGCCGCCGGGTGGCGGATGCAACCGCTACGTAGTACTCCTACCTCGCTGGGACCCCAGAACGCACGTTGACAAACCGCAAAGGTAGAGGACCGGGGGGAAGGTGGCGGGATGGATCGGGCCGAGCGCCTCTCACTTTTACCCCACGGCGCACAACTGTAAAAACTCGACGAACTTGTGCTGGTGCCGCTAGTTCCGCCCGTCCGTGCCCTCC
The DNA here is from genome assembly GCA_011799875.1 of Thinopyrum elongatum. Classification (NCBI taxonomy): domain Eukaryota; kingdom Viridiplantae; phylum Streptophyta; class Magnoliopsida; order Poales; family Poaceae; genus Thinopyrum; species Thinopyrum elongatum. The sequence goes on from CM022303.1 coordinate 181,439,567, forward strand.
CCGTCAGTCCTCGCCGGCGTCGTGCATAGCGGCGCTTGTCGAGCCGTGTGGTGTGGCTGCTGTTTCTGCTGGAGTCCATGTCTATCTCCAGCCCATCCGGCTCTGAACGGCCCATGCCGTGCCACTCCAGGGCTTGCCGAAGCCTGCATGAGAGCCTACTGCACTGCACTGCACTGCACGGCACGCAGCTCGTGCCATGCCAGCGCCACGCACTGTGCACGTATACGTGCGGCCGCAACGTAGTAACAAAAGAGGCCAGACGAGAACAGCATCAGCATGGGCCTATGGCCGGCGGAGCAAATGCCGCTGTCTGACTAATCTAGTGCAAAACTGCACTGTACACTCCGCAGCAGTCAGTCAGACGGCGAGCCAGTAATAACCCGCAGCTAAACCTACGTACTCGACGTAGTACGTACGAACAGTTCGTCTCACTGTACCACGACACAAGCTCCGTTCAGCCACGCACGCACAGAAAGGTATTTCTACTCTACCCGTAGCATGCATGCAGAACGACACTGTACGTATCATTTTCTTTTCTCAGTTATTTCTTCGTTTTAACAGTGCCGATGGCCTGCAGGCAGCTACTAGTGCTGCGACCATTTACTGCGCTTGCATTGCATGCCTGTTTTTCCTTTCTATTTTTTATTTTTTTGCTCGAAGAAATGAGAGGGTTCGGCTGGGTTGGGCCTGGCATTAATGAGACGTGGCATCGTGCTTTCTCCGATCCGATCCGGTCGCTCCCATAATTCATGCCGGCACGAGGAACGTCTGAGCTGAGCTCCGAACCGACCGTGCGTCGCTTCTCCCTTCAAAGCCCCACCCATTGGCTACCACTTCGTTGTGGTGTACGTAGGGTCTCCACGTCTCACCCTACGATTACGATAGATCGCATCTTGATCTTGGCGTGTATTCAAGTGCTGCTTTAGCTGTGGATTTGACCAGAATTGATGGATTGTCACGGGCCAAACATGTGCCCGCGCGCGGTCTAACGTACTACGGTATGTGGTAGGACCGCGTGCTCCCGGTCTTCACGTACAGTGCCACTGGAACAGTACGGTGAGCTCGGGTTTTAGGGCCGTCTGTGTGGTAGGACGTTGGTTGAGATTTGCATGTACCGACACTAAGCATGTTCCGTCAGTTAATTCTTCTAGAGTGGTACGTCGTGCCAGTCTACGTAACCCGACGCAAATCATCTACCAGTACCAACGTTGTCGACCGGGAGGAACGAACGTACTCTTTTGTGACGCTCACGGATGGAAGCATGTTTGGCTAATAAATGTTTTTTTAACATCGGTCATTTTCTATGTGTATTCCTTGATTTAATTTTCGTTCGCAGACCTATTTTTGAAAGAATTATATTAATGAAAGATGGTAAACGCAAATAAGAGTTCTTCAAAATCGGTGTCGACGTCGAAGAAGAAACCCTGACATGTTTCGATAGGCACTTTTTTGGAAGTATATTTAAAGGAAAATACCCTAGCACCATGACAGACACCGGTATTACTCCTTTCGTTCAGAAATAAGTGTCGTTCAAATGGACGTATCTAGGGATACTATATATATAGTATATATTTGTTTGAGCTCTTATTTCCAGATGGAGAAGTATTTTCATAACAAAAAAAAAGATGGAGAAGTATTTTAAACCGCCCTTGCCGCGCAAAAAAGAACGTCCCAACTGGACAGCCCAAGCGCCGAGTAAATAAAACCAAGCGTGTCAGCAAGACAGTGCCGCAACACATCCTTTTTGCCAAGTGTTCCATTCCACGTCCTATCCGCAGCACCACTGCACGAAACCCGCCTCCACCACTGCTCAGCATCTATCCGCCGATGTGACGGACGGAGGTCGGATCAAACAGGGATCCGGCGGTGACAACTCGGGCGCGGCGACGTGGAGTACGTGGCTCCGTGAACCTGCGCCATGCCCCTCCCCCCCACAAAGCATGTGAGTTGACTTATCCCTGCGCGCGGTGGCCGGGCAGGCAGACTGCGGCGATGTGCTCACGCTACGTTGCAAGTACCGATGCACGCAACGCTACGATGCACCGCCTGGGTGCGTTGCATGCATGCAACGCTACTGCCGTCACGCTACAGCCCACGTGGCTGTCAACTTTAACTTCCACCACCAGGATACGTGCACATACTCTACGTTCTGCTGTCGCCACTCTGCGTCACAGTGACCCAGCTAGTCCGAGCTGCTCCATTTTACAGTGGCAAAAGTGAAGGAAATAAAAAAGAACAGAATCCATTTCAAAGTGTCATAGTGAAAAAACAGAATATATTTTACCCCTACAGGATACGTAGGCATGTAAGTGGAGTGGGTCTTTTAAAAATGTGATCGGGTAAATCCCGTGGTGTGCGTCTGTGGAGGGCCAGCATACGGAAAGCGGCGTGATGATGATCAGCTACGAGACTACGGTGGCGAGTCTTTTTATAATCATGGGTGATGGAGTGCTCGCAGGTGCCACTACCGACGGGATCCCTATCCGCTTTCGCTCGCGATCTTCATCATCCACATGGGTTAACGGAAAGGCAAGCCTCTGCCGCCCCCGAAAGTGGCAAAGAACCATCATCAGAGCCCTCGTTTCCCGTTGTCGCGCCTTATTTTATCGCCGACTACTTTTTTGGGTGTGTGCTATCTGGGGAGCGCTAACCGGAACAGGTTACCGTATCTGTCTCGTCTCGATCACGGGCTCGCCGCCGTAAGGCCAAAACTCCAACTCCAACTCTAGACCCCAAAGGGACGTCCGCTTTTGACCATTTGGGATGCGAATCAGGCGGACGTCCCGAGGGCAGACAGCTGTCTACCACATCTGCACCCAACGCACGCGATTTTCCCTGGACGAAAAAACATCGAGCCACCCGCCTCGAGCTCGCCATGTCGCCCCGGAGTGCGGCGGGCAGGCGCGGGAACGACTACAACATCGAGGTTGCGATCGGCTCGATGCGTGGGTCGCTAATACGTGGGTCAGGGACGGACGCGAGGGGACGAGAGAGGGCGAGGAGAGCGTCCGTCGTTGTTCGTCCACACGTATTTGTGACTCAAGTTTGGGCCAGCTTTGGGATCGGTCCGGATAAAAAAGGACTCTGACGGACCACTTTGTCCGTTTGAGTACGCCCGTTGGATCGTGTTTAGCCCCAAATAGCTGAAACCGGATCAGATGCGGGTCTGCTTTGGAGTTGGCCTAACACTTTCTATGACATGGATGCCTTCGGTCACTTGTCCAGCTAATACCATAATAACCATGGTCGCACGTAAACATCCGGCGTGATTGCGTGTCTTTGTGATCGACATAGCTCGTTGTCCTTCTGACACAATTGGGCCGTTTTGTCTTCAATCTCTATATAGGGGCTTTGGTTCCGAAAATACCAAATGGAAACCTAGCTTCATGAAGGCCATAATTTGAAAACTTCTAAATTTATTTATTTTTCTGTTTCAAAAAACAAATCTGAGGCTTTTTAGCACCATACTGTTCATCCTTGAAGTCCATGATTTTTTTTTCAACTCGCAATTCAAGGTATTTCAACCTAAAATTTTACACATACACATTAAATCCTTGTATACACATGTATTTATTTTCAGAATTTTTTTAAACTGAAAAGTTTGAATTTTCAAATTTTCAAAATTAAGGCCTCAATGGAGCTCGGCCTCCAAGATGCCCTACTCCTTTGGTTTAAAGGTTTTTTTTTCCTTCTTTCCACACTAGTATTACTAGCCCATCTAATTTGCAAAAATGGAGCAAGGAAGGGGACACACTTAAGCCTCCTTTTAGATTTATTAGTTTGAGATTGTGTTTGAGAGATGAGAGTAAACAAAAAATAATGATGCTTAGACCTCAGTATTAGTTAAGGAAAAGAGATACAATGTACTAGGATTATATTTAACCTAAGGTTTTGCTTCTACTTTGACTTGACTAGGTTATTAGGATTTATTGGTTTTCTGAGTGAATTTAAATTGTTACCCCCTAACTGACAGAGCTATATCCGGCAAATCTAGGGTATGGGGTCCCAAACTAAGATCTCGGGTAGGGGGTCCCAAACTAAATGGTAACAAGAACATGAGGTTTTACCCAGATTCACGCTCTCCGAAGAGATGACACCGTACGTCCTGCTTGTGTTTATTACTTTGGGTTGGAGTACAAAATACAGATAATTTACCCTAAGGTTGTTGATGTCCTTCTACAAGCCCTCCCCCTCGGTTTGTGTAGGTACCAGGGGGTCTAGGTTAGACCATCCTAGTTGGCTATGTATAGAGCAACATTGTCTTTGAAGAATCCAGCTTCTTGGAGTACACGACAGGTCTTCGGGAGCCGTCGATCGATGCGTCATGGGCCTCTCACGGCGGCCTACTCCTAAACCACCATGGGGGTCCTTGGCCTGGTCCATTAGGCCGAGAGACGACGTGGTAAGAGATCTCAATCTGGGACACCATCACTAACTTCACCATTGTGGCTGCATTTACCCAATTTAAATTTGTTTTCAAAATTTTATCCAATTTAACTAAACATGTGCCTTGAATTACCCTATTTGATTTATTTATTTTCCGTTTTCGAGCTTACTGTGCATGCCACTTAGTGGTTTATTTTACCTTTTGATTTTTTTCGTGGCTTGCTATCAATTCAGTCGCATGTATTGCGCACCTCTCAGGATTTTTTCCCTTCTTCCCTAATTCCCCCATCTACCTCACCAAAATTTCCCATGCAGCTTCCGCGTCTTCATGCCGGACACTGCAAAGGAGAGGATGGGACGCGGTCCTAGGTGCTCCAGTGCCGAGCTCGCCAGAGCACACGATGGCGGAGAGCTTGCGCTAAACGGCATGCACCGTGTACGTCAACCTCCTTATTTTCTCAGTGTCTCTTCTTTCGTCTATCATCAACGCACTTTGCTTAGAGCATCTCCAATAGCAGCCCTAAAATAGGGCACCAAAACAGGTTGGAGTAAAAAAATTTGGGCACCAAAAAGTGCATGTTTTGGGCACGGAAAAGTGGCGTCTCCAAGAGCTGATCTATAATAGGGTACCAAAATATCGAAACTCTCACATCGCGTTGCATACTTTGGCAAAGTTCAAACATACTCCATTTAAAGTTTAAACATACTTCCATTACAATTCCATGCAAAGTTCAAACATAGTACTTATAAACTACTGCTAGCACCACAGACACACTAGTCGATGTCGTTGTTGTCCCACTCGATGTCAGAACCCTTGTCACTCTCACGCTCAAGTTTCTCCCAATCAATGTCGTTTTCAGACGACTCTATGGTGACCACCACCTATCAGGAATGATCTGCCTCATCATTCTTCTTTTGCTCCTTCTCTTCACCTTCTTCTTCTTCTGCTCCTTCTACTCCTTCTTCTGATCCTTCTCTTCACCTTCTTCTGCTCCTTCTGATCCTTCTCTTCTTCTTCTCCGCGTCCCTCTTCTAGTACAACTCATGCTCGTAATAGACGTACTTTGGTCGCTCCCTTGCGAGCCTCGCCATCATCTCTGCGTCACTCTCCTTGGTGACATTGTCAATCTTCAGGTTCGGCGGGCGGATCCGAATGGTCACCTTCGGCCCAGTGAGCTTCGATGCCTCCAACGACTCAATCTCCAGGAGTTGTGGCAGTATCGATAGCCGGCATGCCAGAACTCCACGTCGTACCGACCAGAGGGCTGCATTTGCACTCCCATGCAGCCGACTTTGCTCTTTGGCTTCGGCGGCATCGTGACGACACAACTACAACGAGGACGCGGTGATGAGACAAGGCGGAGGGTGCCGATTGTAGGGGAGCAGCGGTTTTCGGCTTCAGTTTCGGCGGGACAGAATGCAGGGGTGGTGCCGATTTAGTCGGTCCGAGGTGGGAGCAGTAGATTCGGTGGCGGCGAGTGCAGTGGACATGGATTTGGAGGCGACGATGGTGATTGGGGCGGTATCAGTCCCGCGAGGAGGCGGCTAGAGGATGTGGATGGTGGCTGCCAGGGGGGTTGGTCTTGCGGCAGCCGCACAAACGCTCTATATTTCAGCACTTGGAGCCCTTTGTTAGGCTGCCCAAATTATGTTTTGCAAAATGCCACAACTGTTGGAGACCGACTTTTGTCTTCAAATGCCCTAAGAACTACTAGTGCCCTATTTTAGGGCTGCTATACATTAGAGATGCTCCTAGGGTACCCATAGCGTATAGTGTGACGACCCCGGCTTAATCGTGTACTAATCATACACGCAAATGCACACGATCAAGCCTAAGGACTTACTTGAAGATATCACAACAAAACTCTAAAACATAAATAAAGTCATACAAGCTTTATATTACAAGTCAGGGGCCTAGAGGGCTCGAATACATAAACTCGCACACAAGCGTCAGCGGAAGCATCAGATATCTGAGTACAGATATGAAACAGAAACAGATAAGCCTTTAGAAAGGCGGGGCAAAACAAAAGCTACGATCGAAAGGCGCAAGCCTCCTGCCTGGGACCCTCCGATCCTACTCCTGGTCGTCGTCAAGCTCGTAGTAGTAGCCACCCTCAGGGTAGTAGTAGTAGTCGTCGGCGGGGGCAGCTGGCTTCTGGGCTCCGTCATCTGGTTGCATCAAACGGATATGGGGAAAAAGAGTAAGCAAAGCAACCATGAGTACTCATCCGAAGTACTCAGCAAGCAAGGATCTACACTACATATGCAACATTATCAAAGAAAGGCTGTATATGTGGACTGGGCTGCAGAAATATCAGAATAGAGGGAAAGCCTAGTCCTATCGAAGACTAGCATCTTCAGCGGTCTTGCAGCATTAGAAGAGTGTAGATTAGCACAATATAAAGCAGTAGTAGTATTAAGTATCATCCTCGGCCAGAGATCCTTTCCCGACTCCCTGCGAGAAAGCAATCCCAGAGCCCTACTATCCGTATCTCATCACAAGTATCCAGTTCTAGTTGTATCGATCGGGATACAACTCCGAGCGTCCGTTACCGAGGATCCAGCTATGCATAGATTAGTTCTTCCCTGCAAGGGTGCAACAACTTACCCACCACGCTCGATTAACTCCGGCAGGACACACTTTTCTGGGTCATGCCCGACCTTGGCCAAACGATACGCCGCAACCCGACCTAGGCTTAATAGAGAGGTCAGCACGCCGGACTAAACCTATGCGCCCAGGAGTCTTGGGCCATCACCCCGGGAACTCCTGCATGTTGCGTACGCGGCCGAGAGCAGACCTGCCAACCCACACTATCAAGGCGGTTGCTTTACGCGGTCCAACTCGGCGCGCGCCGCTCAGACGCTGACGTCCATTAAGCTTCGGCTAATGCATACGACGCAGAGTGCCCATAATTGTTCCCATGTGATGGTTAGTGCTATCGGGCCAGAATCCCACTCGGATCAAATATCCAAATCGTTAATGAATTAGGAGTGCGCGGTAACGAGCAGAGACTCACGGTCGATGTGACCCCGTCGCCCCGTCTCGAGGACTTGCGGCAAGGGCTAAGAATGCCCGACCACGCCTCGTAATTATCTCGCGGGTACTCTCTCTGGTCACCCGACTACACATCAATCGCATCTTATGCTCGCGCGGGTACCCCTCAGGGCCGACCCGACTTTATCATGGTTCATGGTTAAAGTCATAGTAACTGTGTGTCCAAACACCAGGCGAAAAACTGAGGAATCACCCTCGACGGATTCCACCTGACGTAGTCGTCAAGGTAAGCTTAGGAGAAATCACCCTCGAAGTTCACACTTGAGGTGTTGCACGACAGCGTCGTTATCGGGAGTGGTGAAGGAGGAATCATCATCGATGACCATGACCAAATAGCTACTCTACAGAGTTAACATCAGAAGTGCTAAACGAGGTATCACCCTTGGCACTCGATAGTAATGCTGCAGTGTCATGCAACTAAGGGGGTGATGTGCGGTGCCGGGGCCTGGTTGTTGAGTCTTCCAATAATCCAGCGGGGCAATCGGGACAAGTGGGGTCACTGGTGGGTCTCTATCCAGCCTATACTAAGCAGTTTAGGATAAGCAGGTAATTATCAAAAGCAGGTTACAAAATCAGGTCATGCATCAGAATAGGTAAAGCAGTAACAGCGGCAATTCTAATGCAAGCACAAGAGAGATGAGAATAGGCGATATAGACATGCTCAAAAAGGGGGGTGCTTGCCTGGTTGCTCGGCGGCAAAGGCAAGGTCGTCAGTGGTGTCGTCGGTCTCCGGAGCAGCGTTGGTGTCGGGGTCTACCGAGAGAGAAGAGGGGGAGGAAACAAATAAATACACAGCAAATATATGCAACATAGAGCATGCTATGCTAACGTGCAATGCAGGGTTGCCTAAAAGCATTTCTAAGTCATTTTAGTTATTTTAGGATTTAGTTTGGAATTATTAACCGGTGTATATGCACTATTCATCTACCGGAAATACGCTAAAAGTTGCGGGTTCACATCCATAGTGTCCCGACACGGAAACATATGGCACGGTTGGATTCGTCTCGTCGTTCTGAGCAACTTTCATGTATAAGGTTTTTCGATCCGAGCTACGGTTTAAATTCTACGAATTTTCAAAAGTTAAATTGATTTTCTGTAATAATTTTAAATCAACAATAATGAAATATGACGTCAGCATGACGTATGGGTGACGTCAGTAGTCAACAGCCGGCTGGCCAGGTCAAACCTGACCAGTGGGGCCCACATGTCATAGACAGAGGGGCTAACAGAGTTTTATTTTAACTAAACAAGGTTAATTAGCCAGTAGGCCCCACCTGTCAGTCTCTAATTAGTAACTAATTAGTGTTTTAATTATTAAAATGTTTTATTTAACTAAATTAGGTGGTGGGGCCCGCGTGTCAGTGACACTGGGCTGCCCTAGTCAGCACGTTTACTGGGTCAACCCAGTCAATGGGGCCCACTGGCAGCGAGCCAGGGGTGGCCCCAGGCCAGCCAGTGTGGCGGCGGCCAGTGGCTCAACGCCGGTGACCAAATCGCGCAGCGGCGCGTTCGGGAGGCGGCCGGAAATCGCGTACGGTGGCTCGTTTCGAGCGCGGTTGCTTGCATTCGAAAGCTAGGAGAGTGCCGTGTCAAGTGTTGCCATTGGACCGACCGGAGATGGCCGGAAATGGCGCCGGCGACGAGATCAGCGGCGGAGCTTTTTCGGGCGTCGACGAAATCGGTGTTGCAGCGCGCTACGGCTCGAGCCAAAGGGCTAGGCACGTTCTACGCGATGCGGCGAGTACAACGGGCATGAGCCTGTGACCATTTGGTCACCGGAGACTCGCCGGCGACGAGCTACGCGGCGATTCGTTCAGGCGCGCATGGACGAGGTAGCTAGGGGCGCGCCAGGGCTACCATTAAGAGGGAGGAGGAAGAGGAGCTCACCGAGCGGCTCACACGTAGGCCCTTGGAAGTTTAGGAGCAGCAGGAGTCGCCGGAGAGGAGGAAGATTGCTGAAGCAGAGGCGGAAGGGGGCGGCGGTGTTCGGCAGCTGCAGGGCCTCCCCGTTCCAGCTGAGAGCACTAGACGACGAGGCGGTCACCGGTGGACCTCCTGGACACAACGGAAGGAGGAGCAGGTGCCGGTGGCCGCGGCAACGGCGAGGCACGGCGGCGAGCGCGTTCGGTGGATCTTGCGCGCGTGCGAGAGAGCGAGTGAGAGGAGGGGAAATGGACGGGGAGGAGCCAGAGTGAGTGGTCGAGGGGATCCTTATCCCCTCGGCTGTCGGTGGCCGTCGCCGTGTCGACGAATGACCGGAGCGCGCCGGCGCGGCCACGGGCACGGCGACACGCAAGGAGAGAGAGCGGGAGGAGAGGGAGATGGGCCGGCCTCAAGCACTGTGCACTTAGACCCAGTGCACAGTGGCCTTTTTCCTTTTTCTTTTTCTGATTTCTGTTTTTCTTTTTCAGAGAGGGTTTTGCAATATTTGGAGCCACCAAATGATTTTGTAAAAATGTGAAACTTGGTCACACAATTACAATGAAATATTCTGCACTGCCCCACAAAGTTTGAGGAGTTTTGGAATCCTTTTGATTTTTTCAAAAATGAATATGGCATTTAAAGTGCTGTTTTGGTACTGGATTAAATGCTTAGGCCCATTTTGAATTGATGATGATGTTGTATTCCTTAACATCAAATGGTTTTGGAATATTTGCTAGAAGGTGAACATTTTTCCAGCAATTTTTGAACCACTTTATTTTGCACTTGAATTTGAATTGGTTTGCAGAGAGAAATTTGATTGAGTTGAGCTAACACTGTGATCAAGCATTGCATAGATGATGACTTGGCATGTTTAACAGACAGTGACAGTGCTAGGTTACATAGGGGTGTTACAAATTCTCCTCCTCTAAAAGAAATTCTCGTCCCGAGAATTCAGGAGGTAGAGGGAAAGAGGTCGGGGTATTCTGCCCGAAGATTATCCTCTCGTTCCCAAGTGGCTTCATCTTCTGTATGATTTGACCACTACACTTTCAGGAACTTGGTTGTCTTCTGACGGGTTCGACGTTCTGATTCATCGAGGATGCGGATCGGATGCTCCTTATAAGAAAGATCATCTTGCAATTCGAGCATCTCGTGATCCACTGCTCGGTGCGGAGACTCCTTGAAGCAACGACGAAGTTGCGACACATGCAAGACGTCGTGGATATGAGAGAATTGCGGTGGCAACTCCAGTTTATATGCCACCTGACCACGTCTTGCAACAATGAGGAAAGGACCAATGTAGCGTGGAGCTAACTTGCCCTTGATTCTGAAGCGGTGAGTGCCCTTCATAGGAGTGACACGCAGATAAGCTTGATCACCAGGTTGATAAGTCAAACCCTATCGCTTGCGATCATAATTGCTCTTCTGGCGGTCCTGAGCCGCCTTCAAATTTTCTCGAATGATACAGACTTGTTCTTCGGCGTGTTGGATAATGTCTAGACCCACAAGTGGTCGTTCCCCAGTTTCTGACCAATTCAGAGGGGTTCGACACTTACGCCCATAAAGTACTTCGAAGGGGGCCATTTTCAAGCTGGCTTGATAGCTGTTGTTATAAGAGAACTCGGCATACGGGGGAGATTCTTCCCATTTCTTGCCGAAGGATATAACACAAGCTCGAAGCATGTCTTCAAGCACCTGATTAACTCGCTCGACTTGGCCTTGGGACTGGGGGTGATAAGCCGAACTCCAGCTAATATGAGTTCCAATAGCTTCTTGGAAACTTTCCCAGAACTTTGAGGTGAAAAGACCGCCACGGTCCGAACTAATCTCCTTCGGAATACCGTGGAGTGAAACAATTCTGGAGATATATAACTCTCCTAACTGACTAGCAGTGATAGTCTCCTTGACAGGCAGAAAGTGTGCAACCTTAGAGAGTTGGTCGACGACTACAAGAATAGCATAGTGACCCTTCTGTGACTTGGGAAGGCCAGTTATGAAATCCATTTGAACCTTATTCCATTTCCATAAAGGAATAGGTAATGGTTGCAGAATTCCAGCAGGCTTCTGATGTTCTGCTTTAACGCGACGGCAAACATCACACTCAGCAACGTATCGAGCGATATCCTGCTTCATTTTGGACCACCAGTACCTTTGACGGAGATCACGATACATCTTGGTACTACCCGGATGAATAGACAGTGGTGTATCATGTGCCTCCTTCATGACCTTGTCAGTCATAAGCTCGAAGCGAGGTACCACAATGCGGTCTCTGAAATACAAGGTTCCATCTTCAGACAGCGAGAAATCCCTGTATTTTTCCAGGTGAAGATCTTTCTTCATCAGATCAATTTCAGCATCTTTAGCTTGTGCATTCTTAACAGCTTTCTCAAGATCTGGCTGTACCACAAGGTCATTAAGAGAACCCTGGGGAACAATACGCAGGTTCAGTTTGCGCAGTTCTTCATAAAGATGAGGTTGAGCTTGCTTAACCATGAGGTTGTTGCAATAGGACTTGCGGCTTAAGGCATCAGCCATGACATTAGCCTTGCCAGGGGTATATGAAATACCACAGTCATAGTCCGCAATTGTTTCCAACCATCGCTGTTGACGGAGATTAAGATCCGGCTGAGTAAACAAATACTTCAAGCTTTGATGATCAGTATATATCTCACACCGGTTACCCAGAAGGTAATGCCGCCACAGCTTCAACGCATAGATCACAGCAGCAAGTTCAAGATCATGCACTAGATAGTTTTCTTCATGCGAACGCAATTGACGCGAAGCATACGCAATTACTCTTCGTTCTTGCATTAGGACACAGCCTAATCCTTGACGAGAGGCGTCGCAATATATCACAAAGTCTTTACGAGAATCCGGAGGAGCAAGAACTGGAGCAGAAGTTAGCTTGTCCTTGAGAGTCTGGAAACTTTCCTGACATTTGTCTGTCCACTCAAACTTAATGCCTTTGTGAAGCAGATTAGTCAGAGGCTTAGCAATCTTGGAAAAGTTCTCGACAAATCGACGACAATAGCTGGCAAGGCCGAGAAAACTTCTCACTTGCTTGACGTTCTTCGGAGGAGTCCAGTCAAGAATAGCCTGAACCCGCTCCGGGTTAACAGCAATTCCATCCTTGGAAATCACATGTCCAAGGTAGGTTACTTCAGAAAGCCAGAACTCGCATTTGGAATACTTGGCATAGAGCTAGTGTTCACGAAGCCTTTCCAGAACAAGACGGAGGTGTTCAGCATGTTCTTCCTTATTCTTCGAATATACCAGAATATCATCTAGATATACCACGACGAACTTGTCGAGGTAATCCATGAAGATGTAATTCATCAGATGGGAGAATGTGGCTGGAGCATTTGTTAAACCAAATGACATGACAGTGTACTCATAAGAGCCATAGCGAGTAACAAATGCAGTCTTGGGAATATCCTCTTTGCGGACACGGATCTGGTGATAACCCAACCTCAAGTCGAGTTTAGAAAACACCGATGATCCAGCAAGTTGATCATACAAGTCATTGATCCGGGGAAGCGGATATTTGTTCTGGATTGTGGCTTGGTTAATGGGCCGATAATCCTGAACCAATCGTTTAGTTCCATCCTTCTTCTTAACGAAGAGTGAAGGTGCTCCCCAGGCAGAGGAACTGGGGCGGATGAAACCCTTCTTAAGTGACTTGTCGATTTCTTCCTTAAGCTCGAGAAGGTGGTGCGGAGGCATCTTATAAGGACGCTTCGCAATAGGAGTTGTGCCTGGTTTCAAGTCGATGACAAACTCGACAGCTCTAACAGGAGGTATTCCTGGAAGTTCTTCTGGAAAAACATCCTGGAAGTCACGGGCGACTGGGATGTTCTCGATTCCCTCAAGCGAAGAAGCGTTCAACGCATTCAAGGCATAGATTTGAGCCTCGGCATTTTGAGTTATCTGGGCACGGTAATTCACTAGCTCATCTGATGGGTGTAGGAGATGTACAACCTTAGTGGCACAATTGATTGAGGCGTAATGAGCCTTCAACCAATCCATTCCCAGAATAAGGTCAATGCTGGATGACTTCAAAATAATGGGACATGCTTGAGACTTCAACCTTTCAATCTCAATTGTGACTTCAGGGCTGAACAAGGAGGTTTGGCACCGACCCACGGGAGTGTTTACCACTAAGGGATGGTGCAGCGTTTCACATTTAACATCATGCATGAGTGCGAAATGTTCTGACATGAATGAATGCGATGCTCCTGAATCAAATAAAACAGATGCAGGTACTGAATTAACAAGGAGTGTACCCATCACAGTTTCTGGAGCTTCAGCCATGTTGACGTGATAAGCCTGCCCACGACCATAAGAAGGCCTGACATTGTTGTTGTGGGGCTGATTGTTGCTACGGGCATTAGCAGGCAGAGCCAATTGATTCTGATTCTGGTAGCAGTTCCTGGCAAGATGACCTGGTTTACCACACTTGTAACATAGCCCACTGTCTGGACAGATTGCAGGAGCTCGGGGTGGTGCAGCTCGAAGAGGCTGCCTTGGGGGTGGAGGAGGCAGACATGGTGCATCATGGTACGGCTTTGGTGCAGGTGCAGTTGGACGATACATGCGGTGGGGAATCTAGATACGGCGCTTCTGTGAAGACGAGCCCGAAGATGAGCCAACATCACGATAACGTTTATGTGACTCCTTGTGCTTGATCTGAGCGGTCTCAACCAGAATAGCCTTGTTCACAAGGGTAGCAAAGTTGGGGAAGTCTTGAGCAGCAAGTGCAAGCTCGATGTCTAGGTGGAGTCCACTACGGAACTTCTCTTGTCTACGAGCATCCGTAGCGATGTCTTCTTCAGCATAGCGGGACAGGTCAAGGAATTCCCGCTGATAGGCTTCGACAGTCTTGTTACCCTGAGTGAGGTTGCGAAACTGGGTTTTCATCCGGTCCATGATTCCCTGAGGAATATATCGGGCACGAAAAGCAGCCTGGAACTCAAGCCAAGTAACGACTGTTCCAGCAGGCAGTGTATACTTGTGTGTGTCCCACCATTGAGCAGCGGGACCCTTTAAGAAAAAGGACGCGGAGGTGACAAAGTTGGCAGGGGAGACATTTGCAGACTCCATCTCATGAGTGATGTCGCGAATCCAGTCATCAGCATCCAGTGGCTTCTCAGAATTGCGGAACTGAGTGGGGTTAAGACACACAAATTCCGACAGAGTTATAGAAGCAGGGTTCTGGTCCTGGTAGTTCTGATGCGGGAACTGAGCCATAATCCCATTCATGAACTGATGGTTGAGCTCAAATTGTTGCATCATAGCTGCCATATAATCTGGCGGTGGTGGTTGTTTAGGGGAACGACCACGACCGCCTGGTCTAACCATCCTGTTAAGTTTCAACAGGGGTAGTTTAGTAAAAGCAATTGCAATTGTATAGCGACAAGCATGATGTAACTCGACAATAATTAAGCAGTGTAATAGACACTTAACAGTAGTCAATTAAGACGTACAGATCCATACACTGAGTCGGGTACATTCGGACAGCATAACGACGCAATTTCAAAAGCTAGACATGCTAGGCGGCACGCATGCACGCTGTAAGGAAGTACACAACGAGACATAGCAAAGGCTACATCAACGTTGGAGAAAACTGCTGGAGCGAGGAATCTGCAAGTGACAACACAGGGTGCCCTCGATAAAAGGATCCTGTAAGCAGATCCTGGCTCACAATCTTGAAGAAAAGGGGGGGGGGGTAATTTCAGAACTCCGGGTGGATGTAATCACGAGAACCTAATGTTGGAGTTAGTAAAATTTTAACCCGAAAGGAAGAGAGATCAGAGTCCCAGAGTAAAGGAGAGGAATAAATGATCCTAATACCACCCGGTTGGTGACCTGGGCCCGTAAGCCACACAGCCATGTTAGTAAAACAGTTTTGGACCACTAGACTCAACTTCGGCCAAGGAGTTGGAAAAGGGGGTTCCTACAGGCAGTCGGCTCTGATACCAACCTCTGATGACCCCGGCTTAATCGTGCACTAATCATACACGCAAATGCACATGATCAAGCCTAAGGACTCACTTGAAGATGTCACAAAACAACTCTAAAACATAAATAAAGTCATACAAGTTTTATATTACAAGCCAGGGGCCTCGAGGGCTCGAATACATAAGCTGGCGCACAAGCGTCAGCGGAAGCATCAAATATTTGAGTACAGATATGAAACAGAAACAGATAAGCCTTTAGAAAGGCGGGGCAAAACAAAAGCTACGATCAAAGGCGCAGGCCTCCTGCCTGGGACCCTCCGATCCTACTCCTGGTCGTCGGCAAGCTCGTAGTAGTAGCCACCCTCGGGGTGGTAGTAGTAGTCATCGGCGGGGGCAGCTGGCTCCTGGGCTCCGTCATCTGGTTGCATCAAACGGATATGGGGAAAAAGAGGAAGCAAAGCAACTGTGAGTACTCATCCGAAGTACTCAGCAAGCAAGGATCTACACTACATATGCAACATTATCAAAGAAAGGCTGTATATGTGGACTGGGCTGCAGAAATACCAGAATAGAGGGAAAGCCTAGTCCTATCGAAGACTAGCATCTTCAGCGGTCTTGCAGCATTAGAAGAGTGTAGATTAGCACAATATAAAGCAGTAGTAGTATTGAGTATCATCCTCGGCCAGAGATCCTTTCTCGACTCCCTGCGAGAAAGCAATCCCAGAGCCCTACTATCCCTATCTCATCACAAGTATCCAGTTCTAGTTGTATCGATCGGGATACAACTCCGAGCGTCCGTTACCGAGGATCTGGCTATGCATAGATTAGTTCTTCCCTGCAGGGGTGCACCAACTTACCCACCACACTCGATTTATTCCGGTCGGACACACTTTTCTGGGTCATGCCCGGCCTCGGCCAAACGATACGCCGCAACCTGACCTAGGCTTAACAGAGAGGTCAGCACGCCGGACTAAACCTATGCGCCCAGGGGTCTTGGGCCATCGCCCCGGGAACTCCTGCACGTTGCGTACGCGGCCGAGAGCAGACCTGGCAATCCACACTATCAAGGCGGTTGCTTTACACGGTCCAACTCGGCGCGCGCCGCTCAGACGCTGACGTCCATTAAGCTTCAGCTGATGCATACGACGCAGAGTGCCCATAATTGTTCCCACGTGATGGTTAGCGCTATCGGGCCAGAGGCCCACTCGGATCTAATATCCAAATCGTTAGTGAATTAGGAGCGTGCGATAACGAGTAGAGACTGACGATCGATGTGACCTCGTCGCCTCGTCTCGAGGACTTGCAGCAAGGGCTAAGAATGCCCGGCCACGCCTCGTAATTATCTCGCGGGTACTCTCTCTGGTCACCCGACTACACATCAATCACATTTTATGCTCGCGCGGGTGCCCCTCAGGGCCGACCGGACTTTATCATGGTTCATGGTTAAAGTCATAGTAACTATGTGTCCAAACACTAGGGGGAAAACTGAGGAATCACCCTCGACGGATTCCACCTGACGTAGTCGTCAAGGTAAACTTAGGAGGAATCACCCTCGAAGTTCACACTTGAGGTGTTGCACGACAGCGTCGTTATCGGGAGTGGTGAAGGAGGAATCATCGTCGATGACCACTACCAAATAGCTACTCTACAGAGTTAACATCAGAAGTGCTAAACGAGGTATCACCCTCGGCACTCGATAGTAACGCTGCAGTGTCGTGCAACTAAGGGGGTGATGTGCGGTGCCGGGGCCTGATTGTTGAGTCTTCCGATAATCCAGCGGGGCAATCGGGACAAGTGGGGTCACTGGTGGGTCTCTATCCAGCCTATACTAAGCAGTTTAGGATAAGCAGATAATTATCAAAAGTAGGTTACAAAACCAGGTCATGCTTCAGAATAGATAAAGCAGTAACGGCGGCAATTCTACTGCAAGCACAAGAGAAATGAGAATAGGCGATATAGGCATGCTCAAAAGGGGGGGTGCTTGCCTGGTTGCTCGGCGGCAAAGGCAAGGTCGTCAGTGGTGTCGTCGGTCTCCGGAGCAGCGTTGGTGTCGGGGTCTACCGAGAGAGAAGAGGGGGAGAAAACAAATAAATACACAGCAAACATATGCAACACAGAGCATGCTATGCTAACGTGCAGTGCAGGGTTGCCTAAAAGCATTTCTAAGTCATTTTAGTTATTTTAGGATTTAGCTTGGAATTATTAACCGGTGTATATGCACTATTCATTTACCGGAAACAGGCTAAAAGTTGCGTGTTGACCTCCGTAGTGGGTCCCGACACGGAAACAGATGGCACGGTTGGATTCGTCTCGTCGTTCTGAGCAACTTTCATGTATAAGGTTTTCGATCCGAGCTATGGTTTAAATTCTACGAATTTTCAAAAGTTAAATCCATTTTCTGTAATAATTTTAAATCAACAGTAATGAAATATGACGTCAGCATGACGTATGGGTGACGTCAGTAGTCAACAGCCGGCTGGCCAGGTCAAACCTGACCAGTGGGGCCCACATGTCATAGACAGAGGGGCTAACAGAGTTTTATTTTAACTAAACAAGGTTAATTAGCCAGTAGGCCCCACCTGTCAGTCTCTAATTAGTAACTAATTAGTGTTTTAATTATTAAAATGTTTTATTTAACTAAATTAGGCGGTGGGGCCCGCGTGTCAGTGACACTGGGCTGCCCAGTCAGCACGTTTACCGGGTCAACCCAGTCAACGGGGCCCCCAGGGCCCACTGGCAGCGAGCCAGGGGTGGCCCTAGGCCAGCCAGCGTGGCGGCGGCCGGCGGCTCAACGCCGGCGGCCAAATCACGCGGCGGCACGTTCAGGAGGCGGCTGGAAATCGCGTACGGTGGCTCGTTTCGAGCGCGGTTGCTTGTGTTCGAAAGCTAGGAGAGTGCCGCGTCGAGTGGTGCCATTGGACCGACCGGAGATGGCCGGAAACGGCGCCGGCGACGAGATCAGCGGCGGAGCTTTTTCGGGCATCGACGAAATCGGTGTTGCAGCGCGCTACGGCTCGAGCCAAAGGGCTAGGCACGTTCTATGCGATGCGGCGAGTACAACGGGCATGAGCCCGTGACCATTTGGTCACCGGAGACTCGCCGGCGACGAGCTCCGCGGCGATTCGTTCGGGCGCGCATGGAGGAGGTAGCTAGGTGCGCGCCAGGGCTACCAAGTAGAGGGAGGAGGAAGAGGAGCTCACTGAGCGGCTCACACGGAGGCCCTTCGAAGTTTAGAAGCAGCAGGAGTCGCCGGAGAGGAGGAAGATTGCCAGAGTAGAGGCGGAAGGGGGCGGCGGTGTTCGGCAGCTGCAGGGCCTCCCCGTTCCAGCTGAGAGCACCGGACGATGAGGCGGTCGCCGGTGGATCTCCTGGACACCACGGAAGGAGGAGCAGGCGCCGGTGGCCGCGGCAACGGCGAGGCACGGCGGCGAACGCGTTCGGTGGATCTCGCGCACGTGCGAGAGAGCGAGCGAGAGGAGGGGAAATGGACGGGGATGAGCCAGAGTGAGTGGTCGAGGGGATCCTTATCCCCTAGGCTGTCGGTGGCCATCGCCATGTCGACGAACGACCGGAGCGCGCCGGTGTGGCCACGGGCACGGCGACACGCAAGGAGGGGGAGATGGGCCGGCCTCAGGCACTGTGCACTTAGGCCCAGTGCACAGTGGCCTTTTTCCTTTTCCTTTTTCTTTTTCTGATTTCTGTTTTTCTTTTTCAGAGAGGGTTTTGCAATATTTGGAGCCACCAAATGATTTTGTAAAAATGTGAAACTTGGTCACACAATTACAATGAAATATTCTGCACTGCCCCACAAAGTTTGAGGAGTTTTGGAATCCTTTTGATTTTTTCAAAAATGAATATGGCATTTAAAGTGCTGTTTTGGTACTGGATTAAATGCTTAGGCCCATTTTGAATTGATGATGATGTTATATTCCTTAACAGCAAATGGTTTTGGAATATTTGCTAGAAGGTGAACATTTTTCCAGCAATTTTTGAACCACTTTATTTTGCACTTGAATTTGAATTGGTTTGCAGAGAGAAATTTGAATTGAGTTGAGCTAACACTGTGATCAAGCATTGCATAGATGATGACTTGGCATGTTTAACAGAGAGTCACAGTGCTAGGTTACATAGGGGTGTTACATATAGCATATGTTGGTCGTGGCTCCTTGTATAATTCGTAGGTCCCTCTCCTCTCCCCCTTTGAGTGAAGCTCCCCTGGCCAAGTGAAAGGACGTGGATATCACCTAGAGGGGGAGGGTGAATAGATGTTTTAAAATAATTACAATTTAGGCTTGAACAAATGCAGAATAAAACTAGCGTTTAATTTGTCAAGCACAAAACCTAAATACGCAATTATGTGTACCAACAACTTATGCTAAACACGATAAACAAATATGTGATAGCAAGATATACAGCTTGAGGCACGAAGGCTATCACAAATAAAGTGCATAAGTAAAGGGCTCGGCTAAGAGATAACTGAGGCATGTGGGGACGACGATGTACCTCGAAGTTCACACCCTTACGGATACTAGTCTCCGTTAGAGCAGTGTGGAGGCACAATGCTCCCCGAAATGCCGCTAGGGCCACCATATTCTCCTCACGCCCTCACACAATGCAAGGTGCCGTGATTCCACTAAGGGACCATTGAGGGCGATCAACGGACCCGTACAAATGCCACTAGGTGATAGAAAGCTAACGACAAGAGAAATGTGCCAATGATATGGAGAAGTAAAACCTCCATTAGTGAAGAACCGGAAAAACTCCAACATTAAAAACACAATAGATGATGCATACGAAATCCATTTTTGATTAACTTGAGCTTGTCACGAACATGACCGCAAGCTCCAAAACTCACATAGAGAAAAGCTAAACAAGAACCAAGAAAAATGATGCCAAGGATGCAAAGGTTTGAGCTCTCTAAGAATGATACGATCAAGCTACTCACTCGAGAGCACCCCTGGTAGTATGGCAATTGATCCTATAACCTAGTCTCCCAACTAACACCATGAGACCGGTAAATTGAAAAACTTATCAAGGACAAACCTTTGCTTTGCACATAATCCACTTGAGCTAGATCATGACGATCTTGACCTTCTCAAGTTGGACCACCTTTCTTGATAGCGCACGCTTGATGAAGACTCGCAATTTGCTCCCCAATACATCACCATGGGAGAGCCACTCTTAGGCACATCTTCACAAGACCATTACCGCCAAATGGACGGCCCGCTTCAAGCATGTGATATCTTTGTGATGCTTCTCTTGAACTTGCATAACACAACCTTGATGACGATCATCACTTGATGTCATTTCCAAGGATTATATGAGATCTTCCTTTTGATGCAATCGCATGGAAAAATATCTAACCCCACATAGAACCATCACACAAATAGATCATGGGTTAGTACAGAAAGCATAATGAACAATGCTTACCATACCATGAGATCACTTGATCCTATTCGATACATCTTCTATGCTTTATGTGTCGATCAATTTGAATCGATTCTTTGTACTTAGTCTTGATCAACCTTGTATCTTATCTTCTCTCTTAAAAAAGATGATGTCTTGAAGGCAAAATGAATGTTCGCACAATCTTCTTCTTCAAGACACGCGTGCAATGGACACAACTCTGACATGAACAATCTTTGGATAACTCCTTGAATAGCACCTCGGTCAACATATAATCTTCTTCGAATAACCTTGAAACCAACAAATAGTTTTCAAGCAATGCCTATGGACAAACCTGGCTTAAAGTATAACTCAAAGCAACCATTAGTCTGTAGGGATTGTCATCAATAACCAAAACCAAACATGGGGGCACCATGCTCTTTCACCAAGCGGTCAACTCCCACCCCGTCATTCATAAATATTTGAACTTCAAAAGTTTAAAACGTGCAGGCATCGTAAACAAGTGCGGATTGATAAATATCACGTTGGATGTAATTCTAAGCTGTATCAATGCATTGAAAAATATTGGATCCCACTATTGCGTTGATGTTCCCTCAGGAATGTCAATTGAGCAAACTATCGTTCCCTGCAAAAGATCATACGGTCGAACATCGCAATCTAGGAGTGCTCTCTTAAAAAACCACACCTAGCTAACAGCCTAACACTCGGAAATTATCATGCTAAAACAGGTATATTTGTCATGTTATTTTATAAAAATTAGCCTTGTTGCAATGAAAAATAGCTATGCTAGCAAAAGGATTGTTAGCATCTTTGTCAGGCTGCAGAAAAGTAGTTGGCATGCGTTTCCAGGTATTTGCTAGGATATAACATGGAGAATTGTCAGCTTGAACAAGAAATTTCCAACTTGTTCAGGATTTCCCATACCGGCAGAAGAAAATTGCCAAGCTACACCAAAGAGAATTGGTGGAAAAATTGCCACGCTATTCCTCAGATTGCCATTCTGAACGAACGGTTTTGTGTCGTAAACTCGTAATTTGCTCAGAGGGGTGTGTGGGAGCGAACAATATTGTCAGGTGACTTGCTTTGAAATCCATACCTGGGATATTGAACGTGCGGCAACCTGTTCGCTCAAAATCCCCTCAGAGGTGACATCGTATCGTTAACATGTAAGAAAATATTTACATCGATACATTGCATTTGCCTTGTTTGAATAAATAAAATATTTTTGTAAAGCTCAGTTTCGGGATTGTATTGATCTGAGGACACATGAACATACTTCACGAGGTTTGGGAACTCTAATCATGAACCAAAAAATTAGTTTGGGGCCTATTTGGATTGCAGGAAACTAAAAACATAGGGACAGGAAAAATACATGACTGAGATGTCATGTCTACATGTGAATTTCTACAGGCTTTCAAAACTCATGTATTTTGTTGCAGCCTCTGGATGGTGCACACATGTAAATTTTGCAGGATTGATGAGAGAGAGTAGAGAGAGATATAGTGCCATTGCATTGGAATCTAAAACGAAAAAGTATTGAGGTTTGTGCTCATGTTAAGATTCTTATGGAATGGAAAGACAAGATTCCATTGGAATTTGGTGAACTCAATCCTACAATCCAAAGGGCCTTTGTAGGAAAAACAATCATATGGATTGGAAGCCTCTAAAATTCCTATGATTTCCTTCAATCTAAAGAGGGCCAAAAATAGAAAATAGATGAATATTGTAATCTTCTGAAGTTGGGATCAAAATCTCACAAGTTCATTTTTCACAAGATTTCGGTCATTTTTACATTATTTAAATCATGTAAATTTTATTCACATAATTTGAAAAACGAAAGGAATAGAAAATCCACTGGGTTGCAACATCATGTCCACTTGAATTCTATAGGGTTTTACTTTGTTTGATTTTACCACAAGAAAAACAAAGGATCCTTTCCAAAAGGGTTGAGTGAATGTTAAAATTCCTATTAAATGTAGTACAAAGAAATCTTTAGAAAAAAATCCTATATAATTCAATCTATGAATCAATGGCACAACATAGAAAATTTTCCTTAGAGTTTTAATCCTTCAAAGTTCTTATGAATTTCCTTTAAGAAAAAAAAGGGAGTGATAAACACAAGAATTTTATCAGCCTGGGTGTCGTTCACAGAAATTAAAAAACACCAAAGTTATAATAAATATTTAAAACGTATAATTAGATTGATATTTTTCAACTAAGGGCTGTTCGGAACAACGCCAAATTTTCGGCATCTCCGTTCAATTTTTGCACCCATTTACAAAATCGTGGCGGCACATTCCTTCGCCATTTTTTTGCGGAGCCCGATGTTGGCGGGGCTGGGTTTTTTTTTTTTTGAGAGAACCACACATTATATTATATCAAATAAAAAGAGTACATCATGTGGAACGTACAGAAAGACCAGGACTGACAGGTGTCCAGGAAACTTTGCAAAAAGAACCTCAAATACAAGAATATTACAAGTAAGTCCTTTGGGGTCCCTGCAAACAAACCGATCTGAAACCGTCGTCGTTCGCCGGCGCCACCGTGCAAACAGCCCCTAAGAATCTTTGTCTCATTCGTCGTGCATAGAAATTTGAAAAAGAGCTCCAAGAAATGTAGAATTTCTACGTTCTTCACATCTCCTTCGAACCAAAGCCCTGGAGTTGAGGTAGCGGCGCCGCGCACCGCGAGGTGACGGCGAGTTGAGCTGTTGGGCAACCGGTGCCGTGCGAGAGCGTTTTTGTCCACGACAAGCCCGGCATACTCGGGACGTACGCACGCTTCCATTGGGAAACAAAAACACGGTACGTGCCCCTGCCGTACCCATCCACCATCCATCCATCCGCGGCCGGGCAGCGGCGACTTCCCTCGTGATAGGCGCGCACAGAGCATGACCTATCCTTCCATCGTTCGGCGCACGCGTGACGGACGGCCATAGCCCGTCATAGGGGCATGCATTAGGGTGGTGGCGGCCTGTGCGCGCGTACGTCCGCGAGGGATCCCCGGCGCGCCGGCCGCCCGATCGCCGCCCGGGGTCCGGGACGACTCGCCCTCTCGGACGGCCGGGACAGCGACACCGACACGCGCGCCGAGCCGCGCAGTACAGACGAATCGCCGATGGTGATCGTCGCACGGCCCGAGGCCGTGTCACCTAGGGGCCAGAGCATTGATTGATTGCTGCGTGTGGGTGTGACCTCGCATTTTTGTTCTCGTAAAATAACAAGCTGCTCTGCGCGTAGTATACGTGTTTCCGCTGTGGGTTTTCTTTTCCCTCACATGCCGTCTCCTGGCCCATCCATTTGCCTTCCCGACCACGCGAGCTGCTGAAGTGCTTATCTGTCCTTAGCGTTGGCGATGGCAATGGCATACCATGTGTCCATGATGCGAACGGCTGCGTTGTGAGCTTGTCATCCATGCGGATCAACGGCCGGCCGAGCTGCTACAGCCGGAGAAACAGGAAGGCGTGCACGTGAAGGACGACGCGCGAACTGAGCCGAACCGAAGCATCTCGTTAAAACGCGCCCATCTCGCGTGTGTCAGAATTCAGAAGCGCGCCATGCCATGCACCCGAGAAAGGACTGCGAAGGTGGCAGGGGATGGAAGAACCCTGCGAGGAATCCACCCAGCCGAACGCCAAGCGAGCGACGCGCTGGGAGACAAGCGAGAACGAGAAGGAGAAGGAGAAGGAGAAGGAAAACGAAGCAATAACTACGTGGGAAAGAAAGGGGCGGGTACTGCTATGGTGGTAGTGGAATGGAGGCCACTGCGCTGGGAGCGCTGCTTGAGTGCTGCTGCCATCCCTGAAAAGGCGCTGTCCTCGCAACCGCATCCGCACATCCCCATCCATCACTCACGTCTCTCTATCTCTCTCTCCGGCCATGCAGTGGAGCAGTGGAGCTGCCATGGCTAGGCGCGCAGCGGAAAAGGCAGCCCGTCACGTGGAGAGAGAGAGAGACAGCGTTGGCATGGCAGCCGGCCTCGCGGTAAAGCTGGCGCAGTTCGCAGCCTCAGGATCAGGAAGGAGATGACGCTTCCTTCCCCGTGAACAGCGGCCTAAGATACTTTAATTAATCCCTCTTGATTATGACCGAGGAAGAGCCATGGGTCGTCCTAGGTTTGGTTTAACAAAGACGCGACGATAAAGTTGTGCTGGCTACTTTCGTCAAGAGGGAGAGAGATGGGCTGCTGCGTGCGTGCGTGCGTACGTACGTACGAGCGCTGGCGTGCTGCGCCGTACGTACGTCGCACATACGGCCGGCATGCATGGCTGGCTGAGCTGGTGCGCACTCCTGCGCCATGATTCGCATGCCGAACGGCGATAGATACGTGCCCGTGTGGCGGACGGACGCTCGAGAATCTTTCGGCCCAGGCCAGAGCTGCGCCGCGCGCGTGGGGTTGGCGTCAGCCGCGGGGTGGGCTTCGGTTCGGAACCCCGGGAAACGGCGACGGCGTCCGTCCGTCCGTCGTCCAGCCGGGCGTGGGTGCGTGCCCTGCTTCAGCCTGCCCTGCCGATCGCCGAAGCGTGCTACTGCAAACCAGTTACTACGATCAGGGTCAACTGGTAACAACCAAGTGCTGTGCTAGCTTAGCTTCATCCACGTGGAGAACGGAACTGCAGCCGCGCCGGGTGTGGCGTGCGCGCGAGGGCAAAGGCTGGCCGGTCAGCGAAAGCACTACTGCGCCAGCACCGGCTAGCAGTTCGAAAACCAACGGGGCAGTCCACGCGCCCAATCGAGCCGCTCGAAATATAGCGGCAGGTCGTTTCAACCGCGGCACGGCGCATGCATGCCCATCGGCCGGACACGCGGGCCCGCCTGCCTTTCCGGCCGCTGCCCTGCGCACAGTGGAAGTCGCTGCCTCTGGCCGTTGGTTCTGCACGCGGGGAGCGAGTCAGCGAGCTCGACGAACGGCCCGGCGCAGCTTCGATTCCTCGTAGCCGGAACGTGTGAACCGCCACAGGTGCCGGGCCTAACTTTGCAGTTCATGTCTCTACATCGACGTGTTGCTCTCTGTTCTGTCCGTCGTGGGGCAGGATCACGTGGGCTGGGGATTATCGAGACTGGCAACAGGCGGAAGAGCGTGCCCTGAAAAGCTCGTTTCGTTTCTTGGGCGATCGGGTTTCGCTATGGGGTGAGATTTACTACAGATCGCAATGTGTTCAATAAATGTGTGGCATGTGGTGCGCGTACTGCGTGAAAGCAAAATGTCCAGCGGATCGGTGTCCTTTTTTCCCTTCTATGTAGCCACAATATATGTAATTTTCTAAAATTATAGAAGAAGAATACTACAACACTCGAGAGCATCGGTGTGGACAAAAGTAGTTGATCAACATCTGGAAGTAAATTATAGACCCAGGAAACCATGAGTGTATTAAGAAATCTAGGATTTTTTTTAAAAAGTGCATCGTTATTCATAAAACTACATCAATAATATGAAACGTAGCATTAAAAAGGAGGGATCAACAATACTCCAGGGTTAAAATGATTTAAATGAGGACATGCCAATCCTGAGCTGAGGGGGGGGGGGGGGGGGGGGGGGGTGGGAGGCTTTGATGCGACTTTCGTATGTGATGGGTTAGTGGTAGTGGGGGTTTTTGGTAGGGGCCAGTATATTTTCGGTAGAATTAGGTGTCGATCAACGGGTGTGAAGATGAAGAAGAGGACAGACTGACTTGTGCTGCCCAGTCATGGAGGGGGAGACGTTGTATCTTTGGTGTTTGTTATGTTAAAGGTTAGGTCATAACCCGTAGACAGAGATTGATCGTTTCGGGGGACATAGGGGGTTTTTTTTTTTTTGTTTTTTTTTTTGGTGTTTTTGTTTTTTCTGTTTGTTTTTTTTTTGTTTTTTTTTTTCTTTTTTTTTTTTTTTTTTTTTTGTTATTTTTTTTTGTTTTTTTTTTTTTTTTTTTTTTTTTTTTTTTTTTTTTCTTTTTTCTTTTTTTTTCTTTTTTTTTTTTTTTTTTTTTTTTTTTTTTTTGTTTTTTTTTTTTTTTTTTTTTATTTTTTTTTTGTTTTTTTTTTTTTTTTTTTTTGTGTTTTTTTTTTTTTTTGTCTTTTTTCTTTTTTTTTTTTTCTTTGTTTTTTTTTTTTTTTTTTTTTTTGTTTTTTTTTTGTTTTGTTTTTTTTTTTTTTTTTTTTTTATTGTTTTTTTTTCTTTTTTTTTTTTTCTTTTATTTTTTGTTTTTTTTTTTTTTTTTGTTTTTTTTTTTTTTTTGTTTATTTTTTTTTTGTTTTTTTTTGGGGGGGGGGAGCAGGACTACTCCATCCCGAACATTAGGTATCTTAGAAACTGAAACAAATCTGAAGGAGATTTTCAAGATATATGATGAACTTCAATGCTTTTATAAGTGCTATTGGATTTACTGAAATTCCCCTAGAAAAAAATTACTTGAAAAAATATGCAAGAAGCTCCTTTACTCGAATAGCTTGATTAGTGTTTTCACTCTGAATCATGGACCTTAAAATATCCAGACACATGTGCCTTCAGTCTTGCAATGCCAATTTTAGATCATGTGCCATGTATCATTCAGGACGGCATCAACATTCCAAGAGCAAACATCTTCAGGTTTGAAAATGTTTGGTTGCAAATGCTTGAATCCAAAGAGGTGTTCAGAATATTTAGGGGCAGGAGGTGCAAGCTGATAATAGTGCTAAAAGGATCGCAACAAAATTTAGGATATTAACAAAGGGGTTACAATTTTGGTCAAAGAAATTCTCATACATAAAAAACTCCAATGAACTCATTCTTTTATTGGATATTTTGGAAGATTATAGACCTCTTAACATAAATAAAAGAGTGGAATGGTAGGAATGTTGTCAAAAATCATCTAAATAATCTTCTTGAGTACCAAAGTATTTAAAGGAAACAAACAACTCCAATCAGATGGGTAAAATTTGGAGATGGCAACACCAAATTCTTCCAAGCTAAAGCCACTATAGAGTATAGGATGGACCATATTGCTATGCTAAGAGATGAAAATCAACAAGAGCACACTGACCATCAAACAAAAGTTGTTATTTCATGGAGAGCTTTCAAAGACAGGTTTGGCACTACCGCAACTACTTCCAAATTTTTTCACCTGGCCAATATTGTACCAAGCAATAAACACTTCCTGAAGCTAGAAGAACCTTTTTCTAATTCTGAAATAGATTACGTCATCAAGAATCTACCCTCTGATAGGTCACCCAAAATGGTCGAGATAGTTCAAATTCAATCTAAAACAAAAATAAAACAACTAAAATATAAACATAGCAACATGGGCAGCCGGAGTTCACTGTTTGGCCAGGCCCTTGCCCTTGCGGTCGGCGGCACGGTGGTCCATCTCCTCCGTGTACGCGCAACAGCAGGAGGGTCGTCGTCATCGTTTGTGGTGGTGCCGTTCTTCGAGGCGGACTGAATGTAACCAGAGAGCCGGCGGGGAAGGCGCTGATGCTCCTTCACGTGGCGAGCGGCCTTGGCGGCGTCAGTCTACTTCACCCGCGCGTGGCCCTCAGACGCTTTGAGCCTGAGGCGGAGTGCCTTAGAGGTTCTTGCGCCGGAGGCGCAGCGTGTCGGACTCCCGCCATGGTCAACGACCGCCGCGTGACCTCGCAGAGGAGTGCCTTCTCCAGGTCGACGGGGATAGAGCGCGCCTGCTGGCGGGAAGATCTGGGCTCCGCCGCGGCCGCGGCTCGCGCCGGGCCGCCTTCGCCTCCGACTCCGGCAAGCGCATCCACACGAGAGTCGCGGGCACGAGAACCCATCGTTGCCCGGGCGGTGCTCGCACCAGAGGGGAAGGGGAGACGCCTGCCCTGCTCCGGATCTGGAGCGGCGCAGTGCTGGACGGGCAGACACGGGACGGGCGGGCGCGACCCGCATTCTGCCGGCGGGACCTGGAGGATCTCGCGACTATTAGGGCATATTTCACACTTAGTGTTTTTGTGATTGATGACAATGCGTTTTGCGGACTAACCGTGTGCCTTGAGTATTTCAGAGAATATCCTAGATGGCACGAGACGGTTTATTTCCCCTCGATTGTTATGAGTGCAGATGGTTATTTTTTGACGATTTCTTTTCGGTGGTTTGAGTCGTAGGAAATCCGTACTATTGAGAGGGCCCGCGTTGGAAAGGTATGGGTGGAAACAACACGTACACAACCTCATATGCACCCACATTTCTGTTCCGCAACCTAGGAGCCATCTTGCTGCTTTCTGAGGAACTTGAGGTTGCACACCACTTAGGGGGTTCCTGCGCGTGCATCTCTCTGTTGCCAGCTCATAATTCACGGTAGTAGCATGGTAGTACCGCTTAAGCGATACTGCCACTCCTACTACCGTTGAAAGTACCGCTTGCGATTTCTCCCGTGTGCAACATTGTGTTTCCTTTTCCCTTTTTAGCGGCACTAGCACGATAGTACCGCTTGGCGCGATACTGCTGCCCTAGTACCCTCGACTACTGCTACTTCACCAAGCCCAGGACTCCTTAGCGGTAGGACCGTTGGGAGCTACGGTAGTACCGCTCCGGCGACACTACCGCTCGTGTACTTCTGTACTCCTGGCTTGTGTGTAGTAGTATCGCCTAAGCGGTAGTACCACTCCTAGGAGCGGTAGTGCTGCTTAGCTACGGGCAGAGGGCAGAAACGGTTGGATTTCCCCCCACTATATAGGGGGCCTTATTCCCCAAGAAGACTAACCTCTTATCCCCCAAGCTCCATTGTTGCTCAAAAGCTCATTTTTACCCAATCTCTCTTCCTAACCATCAAAACTTGTTGAGTTTATAGGGATTGTTTGAGAGGGCCCCGATCTACACATCCACCAAGAGATATTTGATTTCCCTCACCAATCCCTTGCGGATCTTGTTACTCTTGGGTGTTTGGGCACCCTAGACAGAAGAGGTCACCTCGGAGCCACAATCCATTATGGTTAAGCTTCGTGGTGGTGTTGGGAGCCTCCAGTTAAGTTGTGAAGATTGCCCATCCTTGTTTGTAAAGGTTTGGTCGCCGCCTTCAAGGGCACCACTAGTGGAATCACGGCTCTCGCATTGTGTGAGGACGTGAGGAGAATACGGTGGCACCAGTGGCTTCTTGCGGAGCATTGTGCCTCCACACCGCTCCAACGGAGACGTACTTCCCCCTAAAGGGAAGGAACTTCGGTAACACATCCTCGTCTTCACCGGCTCCACTTGTGGTTATCTGTTACCTTTACTTTGTGCAAGTGTGTATTGTGTTGTATCCTTTGCATACTTGTGTTGTTGTTGTTGTTGTTAGCATCATATAGGTTGTTCACCTAGTTGCATATCTAGACAACCTTTTGTTGCTAAATTTAATTTGTTAAGAAAAGCTAAAAATTGGTAGTTGCCTATTCACCACCCCCCTCTAGTCAACCATATCGATCATTTCAATTGGTATCAGAGCCTCGTCTCTTTTAAGGATGTAACTGCCTTAAGAGTATGGTTGACGATGGGTCAAGTGATGGTGGTCTTTCCACAGCCGATCGGTGGCCACAGTCACACGAGAGGACCTAAATGAAGCTATGGCTTCACTTAGGACCTCTATGACAACCGAGGTCAAATCCTTGTTCAAGGAATTACTTGAGTGTCTTAAACTCCCTACCAACCGTTGCAAGTGGTCAAACCCACTACCACAGATTCGGATGCCGACTTCGTCAAGGAGGCGGCTAATCATGATAAACTTACCACCCCTCAAGGTAACAATGGGATGGGCATCCATGCCGCGATTGCCCCTCCCCCGGTCCATGCACCTCATATCAAACACCTTGGTCCTCCTCCTAAGCTTGTGTTAAATGATTTTCCTAATTGGGTGTTTCATATTAAGTCTCATTTGAATCACAACTCAACTCATCTTTGGAGAATTATTGAGCAAGGCTTCTACCCGCATGATCCGCACAACTTCACTCCAAGAGAAGAAGTGGAAAACTAATACAACCACTCCACCTTGTTCATCCTCCATGCCTCCCAACGAGATCTCTCATTTGCGTCTGTTCACGGTTGCTAAAGAGGCATGGGAGCACATTATCTCTTTGTACAAGGGAAGCTCGAGCATTCAATGCTCCAACTTTTAGGTGGTCCTTGATGAGGCCGATGAGTTTGTGATGTATGATGATGAAGATTCTCACGAGCTTTACCAGAGATTGACTACTCTCGCGTTATCACTTCGAGATCACGGGAGCAAGGATATGGATGATACTTGGATCAAGCGCAAATTCCTCAAGGCCATGATGCCCCACAACAAAGCTATGTCCTCCGTGATCCGTCAAAGACCAGACTTCCACACCTTGTCCTCAAGTGATGTGTTGGATGAGTTTATTGCTATGAACATCTTGAACAAGACCGCCGACAATGACCTTGCGCGTGCTCAACGGTCAAAGAAGCCCAACCTTGCCTTGAAAGCCAAGGCCGTTCCAGAAGAAGAAGAAGAGGAAGAAGAGGAGGGTTGCCCCGAAGACACCAAATATTCTTACCACGAGCACATGGCTCTTGCGTCAAGGCAATTTTGGTGCAACAAGAGAAACACCAAGCCCAATTTCACCAAGAACAACTCAAGTGGTCCAAGGGCAAGCAATGTGTGAGAACTTGCTACAATTATGGCAACGCGAGTCACTTTGTGGTGGATTTCCCCATATAGAAGAGGGAAGACAATGGCGGCTGATACGTCTCCAACGTATCTATAATTTATGAAGTATTCATGCCATGTTTACAATAATTTTATAGGGTTTTGGTGCGATTTAAATGGAACTAACCCGGACCGATGCTGTTTTCAACAGAACTACCGTGTTGTAATTTTTTGTGTGCAGAAATAAAAGTTCTCGGGATGGGCTGAAAATTTATGGTGTTTTTTATGGACCAAAAGAGACCCCCGAAGCTTCGAGGAAGGACCAGAAGCCTCGCGAGGAAGCGAAAAGTCTGGGGGGCGCCCTCCCCCCAGAGCGCACAGAGCAGGCTTGTCGCTCCCTCATGGGCCCCCCTGACGTGAAACCAACGCCAAAAATTTCTATAAATTCCAAAACCCCCAAAACTTAACCAAGATGAGTTGTTCCGCCGCCGCAAGCCTCTGTACCAAAGCAATCTCCATCAGAGCACTGTTCCGGCACACTGCCGGAGGGGGAAATCATCACCGGACGCCATCTTCATCATCTCGGTGATCTCCATGACGAGGAGGGAGTATTTCACCCTTGGGGCTGAGGGTATGTACCATTAGCTATGTGTTTGATCTCTCTCTCTCTCTCTCTCGTGTTCTTGATTTGGCACGATCTTGATGTACCGTGAGCTTTGTTATAGTTGAATCATATGGTGTTTCTTGTGACGACCCCGGCTTAATCATGCACTAATCATACACGCAAATGCGCACGATCAAGCCTAAGGACTCACTTGAAGATATCACAACACAACTCTAAAACATAAATAAAGTCATACAAGCTTTATATTACAAGCCAGGGGCCTCGAGGGCTCGAATACATAAGCTCGCATACAAGCGTCAGCGGAAGCATCAGATATCTGAGTACAGATATAAAAAGAAAACACAGATAAGCCTTAAGAAGGCGGGGCAAAAGAAACACTACGATCGAAAAGGCGCAGGCCTCCTGCCTGGGACCCTCCGATCCTACTCCTGGTCGTCGACAAGCTCGTAGTAGTAACCACCCTCGGACCCTCGGGGTGGTAGTAGTAGTTGTCGGCGGGGGCAGCTGGCTCCGGGGCTCCGTCATCTGGTTGCATCAAACGGATATGGGGAAAAAGAGGAAGCAAAGCAACCGTGAGTACTCATCCGAAGTACTCAGCAAGCAAGGATCTACACTACATATGCAACATTATCAAAGAAAGGCTGTATATGTGGACTGGGCTGCAGAAATACCAGAATAGAGAGAAGGCCTAGTCCTATCGAAGACTAGCATCCTCAGCGGTCTTGCAGCATTAGAAGAGTGTAGATTAGTACAGTATAAAGTAGCAGCAGTATTAAGTATCAACCTCGGCCAGAGATCCTTTCTCGACTCCCTGCGAGAAGGCAATCTCAGAGCCCTACTATCCATATCTCATCTCAAGTATCCAGTTCTAGTTGTATCGATCGGGATACAACTCTGAGCGTCCGTTACCAAGGATTCGGCTATGCATAGATTAGTTCTTCCCTCCAGGGGTGCACCAACTTACCCACCACACTCGATTAACTCTGGCCGGACACATTTTTTGGGGTCATGCCCGGCCTCGGCCAAACGATACGCCGCAACCCGACCTAAGCTTAACAGAGAGGTCAGCACGTCGGACTAAACCTATGCGCCCAGGGGTCTTGGGCCATCGCCCCGGGAACTCCTGCACGTTGCGTACGCGGCCGGTGAGCAGACCTGGCAGCCTCCATTACAAAGGAGGGTGCTTAACGCAGTCCAACCCAGCGCGCGCCGCTCAGACGCTGACGTCCATTAAGCTTCGGCTAATGCATATGACACAGAGAGCCCATAACTTATCCCACGTGATGGTTAGTGCTATCGGGCCAGAAGCCCACTCGGATCAAATATCCAAATCGTTAGTGTATTGGGGGTTTGTGGTAACGAGCAGAGACTCACGATCGATGTGACCCCGTTGCCCCGTCTCGAGGACTTGCGGCAAGGGCTAAGAATGCCCGGCCACGCCTCGTTATTTATCTCACGAGCACCCTCCAGGTCAACCCGACTTCCCATCACTCGCGGGTACCCCTCAGGGTCGACCCGCCTTTCCAAGTAACAGTTGTAAAGTCCAAGTATCCGTGTGTCTATAACATCATGGGAATCTGAGGTATCACCCTCGTTGGATTCCTACTCGATGTATCCGTCAAGGTGAACTTAGGAGGAATCACCCTCGAGGTTCACACTTGAGGTGTAGCACGACAACGTCGTTATCGGGAGTGGTGAAGGAGGAATCACCCTCGATGACCACGACCGAATAGCTACTCTACAGAGTTAACATCAGAAGTGCTAAACGAGGTATGACCCTCGGCACTCGATAGTAACGCTGCAGTGTCGTACAACTAAGGGGGTTGATGTGCGGTGCTGGGGCCTGGTCGTCGAGTCTTCCGATGATCCAGCGGGGCAGTTGGGACAAGTGGAGTCACTGGGGTTCACTAACCAGCCTATTCTAAGCAGTTTAGGATAAGTAGGTAATTATCAAAAGCAGGTTACAAAATCAGGTCATGTATCAGAATAGGTAAAGCAGTAACAACAACAATTCTAATGCAAGCACAAGAGAGAAGAGAATAGGTGATATAGGCATGCTCAAGGGGGGGGGGGTGCTTGCCTGGCTGCTCTGTAGACAAAAACGGATCTTCTAAGGTGAAGTAGCCATTCACCGGATCATCAGCGGTCTCGGAGTCTATCGGAGAAAAGAGGGGGAAGAAACAAATAAATACACAGCATACAAATGCAATCACAAAGCAAGACATGGCAAGAAGCTACACTAGGGGTGATCTAACGCAGTGCTACATGTTATAGACGTGGCGGGAAAATATCTGGGCAATTATCGGACAGGTGACCCGGAGGGGGAAGGTTCCATGTTTGCAGTGTTAGAGGCATGTGACAGCCGCACAGAGGGCACCATTAGATTCGTCTCGTCTTTCTGAGCAACTTTCATGTATAAAGTTTTTCGATCTGAGCTACGGTTTATTTTCTATGATTTTTCAAAGATTTTAGCATTTTCTGAAATTAACAGAAATTGTCAAAAGTGGAATATGACATCATGCTTGCGTCAGCAGTCGGCTGACCAGCTGACCAGTCAAACTGACAGGTGGGACCCACCTGTTAGCCTCTCTGGGTTAGCAGTGAGTTAAACTAATCTAACAGAGTTATTTAGTGGGGTGGGCCCCAGGTGTCAGTGACTTAACTAATTAACAGATTAGTTTAAAAACTTAATTAGGCAGTGGGCCCACACGTCAGTGTCAGGGGGTAAATAGTACCCGCGTTGACCGTGGTTAACGGGGCCAACTGAAGCTAGGGGCCCACTGACAGCCTCACTAGGGTGGGCCCCATGACAGCCAGGTCAGCAGCGTCGCCGGAGAAGCTCCGGCGAGCTCACGCGTGGCGGCCGAACGTCGAAGATGGCCGGAAATCGTCTATGATGGATCGTTTGGCGCGTTTCTTGCGGCGTTCGAACGAGGGCTCGATGCCGCATCGATCTGTGGCGGTGTCACGAGCAAAAATGGCCGGAGTCAAGCGCTACGTCGACGCCGGCGACGAGGTCTTTCGGGCGAGCTTCGGAAATGCCAAAACAAAGCGCGCGCAGGCGATTTAAAGCGTCGGGCCGCACCACTGAAGTGCCCCGAGCACGATGGCGTGCTCGGACGGCCACGACATCGACAGGAACGGCAATGGCGAGCCTCACGGCGGAGCTGAGCTTCGGCTATGGCGGCGAACTAGCTAGGACTGTGCAGAGCGGCTCGAAAAAAAAGCAGAGGGGAGGAGAGGCTCACCGTGCGGTTATGGAAAACCCTCGACGGCTTAGGAGCAGCAGGAGTCACCGGAGATGATGGAGATCGCCAGCGACCGCAGGAAGGGGATGAGCTCGATCCCCTCGCTGTGGTGACTCCCGTCTCGCTCCGGTGGTCGCAGACGACGTAGCGGACGGAGGCGGAGCGAGCTGGCACGGTGGCGAAGCGAGGAGGTAGCGGTGGCCACGAGATCGACGCGGCGACGGCGCGACCGCGTCGGTTGTGTGTGAGAGAGAGGTGAGCGAGCGAGAGAGAGGGCAAATGGATGAGGACGACCAGGGGGAAGGCTCGGGCGAGGCCTTATCCTCTCGCCCGTCCTCGAGCGTCGCCGTGTCGGCCGCTCGCCGGCGCTTGCGCTCGCGCCCACGACGGTGACGACACGCGGGGATAGAGAGAGGAGAGAGAGGCGGGCGCTGTGGGCTGGGCCGCACTGTGCACTTAGGCCCAGTCCACAGTAGCATTTTTCTTTTTTCCGTTTTATTTTTCTGTTTTTCTTTTCCCAGCAGCCTTTTGCATTTAGTATAGCCATCAAATGACCTTGCAAAAATGTGGGGCTGGCAAAAACAAATATTAATGAATATTGTGCACTGCTACAAAAAGTTTGGGGAGTTTTTAATTCATTTGGAATTTTCAAAAATGAATATGGCATTTAAAATGCTCCTTTTGGTCCTGTTTTAAATGCTTTGGCCCATTTGAGTTGATGGTGATGTTGTTTTCCTTAACAACAATTTGTTTTGGAATATTTGTTAGAAGGTGAACATTTTTCCAGCAATTTTTGGACCACTTTATTTTGCACTTGAATTGATTTTCAGAGAGAAATTTGAATTGAGTTGAGCTAACACTGTGATCAAGCCTTGCATAGATGATGACTTGGCATGTTTAACAGAGAGTCACAATGCTAGGTTACATAGGGGTGTTACATTTCTCCCTCTCTATCTTGTTGTGATGAATTGAGTTTTTACCTTTGAGGTTTCACTATTATCGGATTGAATACTTTTTAGATTTGAAAACACTTGATGTATGTCTTGCATGTGGATACCCATGGTGACAATGGGGTGTTCTATTGATTCACTTGATGTATGTTTTGGTAATCAACTCGCGGATCCCCAAGGTGACAATGGGGTAATCTATGCATAGGTGTTGATACATGTTTTCGCTTTGAAGTTCTTTGTGTTGGATTGAATATTATGAATCTGAAGTTGTTTGATGCATATCAAATAATCAACTCATGGATACTTGTGGTGACATTGGAGTATGTAGGTGACATTAGAGTTGGTTGATGTGTATCATATGTTGTTATTTTAGTACGAACTCTAGGGTTGTTTGTGACACTTATATGGATGGCTCATTAGATTGATCGGAAAAGATAACTTTGAGGTGGTTTCGTACCCTACAACAATTTCACCTTATATTCTCCGCTAGATAAGAACTTTGGAGTGACTCTTTGTCGCACGTTGAGGGATTGTTATATGATTCAATTATGTTAGCATTGTTGAGAGATTGCACTAGTGAAAGTATGAACCCAACCTTGTTTCCAAGCATTGCAATACCGTTTGTGCTCACTTTTATCACTTGCTACCTTGCTGTTCTTATATTTTCATATTACAAAAACCTATATCTACTATCCACACTACACTTGTATCACCAATTCTTCGCCGAACTAGTGCACCTATACAATTTACCATTGTATTGGGTGTGTTGGGGACACAAGAGATTTCTTTTATTTGATTGCAGGGTTGTTTGAGAGAGACCATCTTCATCCTACGCCTCCCATGGATTGATAAACCTTAGGTCATCCACTTGAGGGCAATTTGCTGTTGTCCTACAAAACTCTGCACTTGGAGGCCCAACAAAGTCTATAAGAATAAAAGTTGCGTAGTAGACATCAGTGGCAAGGTTATCTGCAAAGACAAGGCCAGGTCCTACCCCAACAAGAACAACTTCACCAAGAAGGTGCCACAAA
Organism: Thinopyrum elongatum; assembly: GCA_011799875.1. Classification (NCBI taxonomy): domain Eukaryota; kingdom Viridiplantae; phylum Streptophyta; class Magnoliopsida; order Poales; family Poaceae; genus Thinopyrum; species Thinopyrum elongatum. The sequence continues at coordinate 181,476,697 of CM022303.1, forward strand.
AGGGGTTGGTGGTGCAAGAAGAGTACATCTCTGATGATGACGATGATGATGATGCAAGTGGTGAAGAAATGGCGACGGCCTCCGTCGGGATTGCCACCTCTTCCCCAAGAAAGGTGTCACTCTTCGATGCCCCCAATGAGAACCTCATCCCCAAGTGCCTCATGGCTAAAGGCATCAACAAGGTAACCTCCAACATCAAAACTTCCATCATGACTAATCCTTCTTTGTTGGATTGTGTGCATGAACATGAGGAGGTAAAGGTGGATGAGAATGAGTTTGGAAAGTTCTTGGGTAAGCTCAAAGGTGAGACCAAAAAGCACTTTGTTGCTCACTTGGAACAACTAGGTGAGTCCAATGATATCATTGAGTCTCTGATAACCCACAAGTATAGAGGATCACAACAGTTTTCAAGGGTAGAGTATTCAACCCAAATTTATCGATTCGACATAAGGGGAGCCAAAGAATATTCACAAGTATTAGCAGTTGAGTTGTCAATTCAACCACACTTGAAAGACTTACTATCTGCAGCAAGGTGATCAGTAGCAAAGTACTATGGTAGTTTGATAGTAACGGTAATAGTAGCAATAGAAACCGTAGCAATTTTGTAATGATCGTAATAGCAGCAACGGTGAAAGTAACTTAGCAGAGATCAATATATGAAAAAGGTAGGCATTGGATCAGCGATGGATAATTGTGTTGGATGATATTCATCATGTAGCAGTTATAACCTAGAGGGACATAGAACTAGCTCCAATTCATCAATGTAATGTAGGCATGTATTCCTTATATAGTCATACATGCTTATGGAAAAGAACTTGCATGACATCTTCTCTCCTACCCTCCCGTGGCAGCGGGGTCCATAAGGAAACTAAGGGATATTAAGGCCTCCTTTTAATAGAGAACCAGAACAAAGCTTTAGCACTTAGTGAATACATGAACTCCTCAAACTACGGTAATCACCGGAAAGAATCCCAATTATTGTCACCTTGGGGTATGCGGATCATAACACGTAATAGGTGCATATAACTTGCAAGATAGGATCAGGAACACACATATATTCATGAAAACATAATAGGTCCAGATCTGAAATCATGGCACTCGGGCCCTAGTGACAAGCATTATGCATAGCAAAGTCATAGCAACATCAATCTCAGAACATAATGGATACTCGGGATCAAGCACTTAGTGAAGAACGAGAAATCTTTTTGGATTTTCTTTTAATATTACAAACTACTAAACAAATAAACCAGAAAGAAAAACCAAAAAGAAACAAGAAATATTTTTGGATTTTTGCAATTTTTCAAACACACGCGAAGAAAGCAAAATAAAATCTAACATGGATTATACAATAAAAAGGATGAACACCGACAACTGGAATGAATGTGTGATGCATGAATGTAATGTCGGTGAGAAATACACAATCCCCCAAGCTTAGGCTTTTGGCCTAAGTTGGTCTATGGCCACGGCTCGAAGTAGCCTTCCCCTGGGTACTGCGGAGGCTCCTGTGGGTTCCACTGTCGGAGAGCTCCTGGTATGGCTTAGGTACTGGTGCTGGCTCAGGTGCTGGGGGTTGTGTCAGACCCTAGTATGCATAGATGTCATCGGGCATAATAGTGTAGCTGCCTGAATAAAGATCGAACAAAGAAGGTGCAAGCAAAGTAATAATCTCACGAGTCCCCTGGCTAAACACTAAGTTGTAACGAAATCACCTGTGCTTATCATCGTCAATAAAATGACGCGCCACCATACTAGCATAGTCTAAATATTTAGTGGGTAGCAGCCTCTCTTCCGCCTCCTCATGTCTAATAGGAATCTCAAAATGTTCAGTGAGGCAGGAGGCATAGATACCACCATAAATAACACCCTTCGAACGGTATGTGTGTAACCGTCGAGCAACCATGGTGCCCAAACTAAAAGTTCTATCAGCATATAAAGCATGGCGCAAAATAGCAAGGTCGGGCGCACTGAGCGTTGCACTCTCCCACCTACCAGTCAAACATCTCCCGGTAAATAATGCGTAATAACGTAAGACGGGAAAATGCAAACTAGTCACTCTCGCTTCAGACACTCCCCTTGTCTCTCCCATGGTAGTTTCAAAGATGAACTCCTCCATGTCTCTAGGACGTGGATCACGGTGACTGCCCTCATAAGGTATTTTGTAGACATTGCAAAAATCATATAGTGTCATTTCCTTAGGCACATCATAGAGGTTAAATTCTATAGTGGGTGGTTCCTTCCTAGGATAAAAGTGAAAGCTTTGCACGAAGGTATTAGTGAGTAGGAGATGTTGGTCACACTTATCTTCGAGGAACGGAATGATGCCGACATTGTTTGCCAAGTAATAGAAATCTTCATAAATTCCCGATTCCTTAAAAAATGTGTCACTCGGCCACTCACACAGTCGAACCTCCGCTGCGCGTGGGAGATGGTACTTGGGCTTCCTCTCCGGAGTTTCCTCCGAATCCCGGCTTGATGAGCCCTTTAACCACCTTCTCATGGTTTCCCTTTTTTCGGATGAGCAATTCCCCAAAATTGTTTCGGAAACAGAGCTACGAGCAAGGAGGTTGAAAATTGCAGCAAGATGAGCAAGAACACGGGCTATGGAGCAAGTTTGATTTTTTCTGGAGGAAGAGGACGAGCATGGGTGGCAACAATAAGTGAGGGGGCCTACATGGGCCCCATAAGCCTGCATGGCCCGCCCAGGGGTGTGGGCGCGCCCTATGAGCTTGTGGCTCACAGGTGCATCCCCGTGGGGGTGTGTTCATTGCCACTATATTTTATATATTGCAGAAAAAAATCATATTAAATTTTCAGGGCATTCTGAGAACTTCTATTTTCTGGTCATTTTTTATTGCACGGGTAATTCAGAAAACAATATAATCATGGCATTTCTACTTTATTAATTCTAAATAATAGAAAGTAAAAAGTGGGTATAGAAAGTTGTGTTTGCTAAATTCATCGACCACATGCCCGTCAAAAGGAATCCATTAATAAGGTTGATCAAGTCTTATTAACAAACTTCTTCCGAATGACATGAAACCGGAGAATCTTCGTATAACACTAGGTTACCTCAACAGGGATATGCTTGTCCCGAACAATAAGAATTTGGTATTTCTTTTTGACAGTAGGAACAGGGAATTCAAAACCTTCAATAGTAATTGTTGAAATTTTTCTAGTAGAGTTGATACTATTCACTTGAGGTTGTTTCTTCGGGAAGTGCACCGTATGCTCATTACCATTGACATGAAAAGTGACATTGCCTTTGTTGCAATCAATAACAGCCCCTGCAGTATTCAAAAAGGGTCTACCAAGGATGAATACTATCGTCCTCGGGTATATCAAGAATAACAAAGTCAGTTAAGATAGTAACATTTGCAACTACGACATGCACATCCTCGCAAATACCGATGGCTATAGCAGTTGATTTATCGGCCATTTGAAAAGAGATTTTAATGGGTGTCAACTTATTCAAATCAAGTCTTTGATACGAAGAGAAAGGCATAACACTAACTCCGGCTCCTAGATCACATAAAGCAGTTTTAACACAGTTTCTTTTAATGGAGCATGGTATAGTTGGTATTCCTGGGTCTCCTAATTTCTTTGGCATTCCACCTTTAAATGAATAATTTGCAAGCATGGTGGAAATTTCAGCTTCCGGTATCTTTCTTTTATTTGTGACAATATCTTTCATGTACTTAGCATAAGGAGACATTTTCAGAACATTAGTGAAACAAAGACGCAAAAAGACTGGTCTAAGCATTTCAACAAAGTACTCAAATTCTTCTTCATCTTTATTCTTTGAAGCTTTAGGGGGAAAAGGCATGGGTTTCTGAACCCATGGTTCTCTTTCATTACCATGTTTCCTAGCAATAAATTCTCTCTTATCATATCTTTTATTCTTAGGTTGTGGGTTATCAAGATCAACAACAGGTTCTATTTCCACATCATTATCATTATTAGGTTGAGCATCACCATGAACATCATCCTTATCATTGTTAATAGGTTCATGTTCATCACCAGATTGTATTTCAGCATCAGAAATAGAAATATCATTTGGATTCTCAGGTGTGTCTACAGTAGGTTCACTAGAGGCATGCAAAGTCCTATCATCTTTCTTTTTCTTTTTAAAAGGACTAGGTGCATCAGTATTATTTCTTTGAGAGTCTTGTTCAATTCTCTTAGGACAACCTTCATGATAGAAGGGTTCCTGAGTCATTTTACCACCCCTAGTCAGAACTCTTACAACATGATCATTCATCTTATTATTCATCTCATTAAGCAAATCATTTTGTGACTTGATGACCTGTTCTACTTGGGTTTTTATCATGAATGCATGTTTACTCACACCCTTGACATCATTAACAATTCTAAACATAAAGTCACTCAAGCTTTCAATCATATAAGCATTTCGTTTCAATTGTCTGCTAACATATGCATTAAAGTTTTCTTGTTTAACAATAAAGTTATCCAATTCATCTAAGCATTGACTAGCAGATTTAGTATAAGGAATATCACCTTCATCAAATCTATAGAGAGAATTTACCTCTACTACCTTTGTCGGGGTTTCGACACCATGTATTTCTTCAATAGGTGGTAAATTCTTGACATCTTCAGCTTTAATACCTTTTTCTTTCATAGATTTCTTTACCTCTTGCATATCTTCAGGACTGAGAAATAGAATGCCTCTCTTCTTTGGAGTTGGCTTGGGTGGTGATTCAGGAAAAGTCCAATCATTATCATAATATCATTCCTCAATATATTATTCAATAGTTCTTCAGCTTGTTCAACAGTTCGTTTCCTGAAAACACAACCAGCACAACTATCTAGGTGGTCCCTAGAAGCATCGGTTAGTACATTATAAAAGATATCAACTATTTCATTTTTCTTGAGAGGATGATCAGGCAAAGCATTAAGTAATTGGAGAAGCCTCCCCCAAGCTTGAGGGAGATTCTCTTGTGTAATTTGCACAAAGATAATTTTTTCCTATAAAGCAGCTTGTTTTTTATGAGCAGGAAAATATTTTCCAGAGAAGTAATATATCATATCATGGGGACTACGCACACAACCAGGAGCAAGAGAATTAAACCATATCTTAGCATCACCCTTTAATGAGAAAGGAATCAACTTAAGAATATAGTAGTAGCGAATTTTATCCTCGTGAGCAAATAAGGTGGCTATATCATTCAGTTTAGTAAGATGTGCCACAACAGTTTTAGATTCATAACCATGAAAAGGATCGGATTCAACCAAAGTAATTAACTCAGGATCAACAGAGAATTCATAATCCTTATCAGTAGCAAAGATGGGAGACGTAGCAAATTGAGGGTCATATTTCATTCTAGCATTCAGAGATTTTTCTTTCAGCTTACATAGTAATTTCTTAAGATCATGTCTATCATTACAAGCAAGAAATTCCCTAGCTATCTCTCCATGCTTAACATAACCCTCAGGTATCTTAGGCAATTCATATCTAGGAGAGCTAGGTCTAATAGGTGTTTCATCATTTTCAGTTTCAATAATGTCATCAGTTTCAACATTCTCAATTTCTTTACCTCTAGCGAGTTGTTCATCAAGAAATTCACCCAGTGGCACAGTCTTATCAAACAAAGTACTAGCATCATCATAAGCATCATTCATAGCAGAAGTAGCATCATCAATTACTTGCGACATATCAGGATTAATAGCAGGTGGTGTTGCTGCAAGCTTACTCAAAATAGAAGGTGAATCAAGTGCAGAGCTAGATGGCAGTTCCTTACCTCACCTCGTCCTAGAGGGAACGATATTGGTTCTATCATACTTAAGATTCCTCATAGTGATCAACAGATATAAATCCCAAGTGACTCAGCAAATAGAGCTATGTTCCCCGGCAACGGCGCCAGAAAAAGGTCTTGATAACCCACAAGTATAGGGGATCGCAACAGTTTTCGAGGGTAGAGTATTCAAACCAAATTTATTGATTCGACACAAGGGGAGCCAAAGAATATTTGCAAGTATTAGAAGTTGAGTTGTCAATTCAACCACACCTGAAAGACTTAATATCTGCAGCAAGGTGATTAGTAGCAAAGTAGTATGGTAGTTTGATAGTAACGGTAACAGTAGCAATTTTATAGTGATCGTAACAATAGCAACATCGAAAGTAACTTAGCAGAGATCAATATATGAAAAGCGTAGGCATTGGATCAGCGATGGATAATTGCGTTGGATGATATTCATCATGTAGCAGTTATAACCTAGAGCGACACAGAACTAGCTCCAATTCATCAATGTAATGTAGGCATGTATTCCGTATATAGTCATACGTGCTTATGGATAATAACTTGCATGCCATCTTTTATCCTACCCTCCCGTGGCAGCGGGGTCCATAAGGAAACTAAGGGATATTAAGGCCTCCTTTTAATAGAGAACCGGAACAAAGCATTAGCATTTAGTGAATACATGAACTCCTCAAACTACGGTAATCACCGGAAAGAATCCCAATTATTGTCACCTTGGGGTACGCAGATCATAATACGTAATAGGTGTATATAACTTGCAAGAGAGGATCAAGAACACACATATATTCATGAAAACATAATAGGTTCAGATCTAAAATCATGGCACTCGGGCCCTAGTGACAAGCATTAAGCATAGCAAAGTCATAGCTACATCAATCTCAGAACATAGTGGATACTAGGGATCAAGCCCTAACAAAACTAACTCGATTACATGATAAATCTCATCCAACCCATCACCGTCCAGCAAGCTTACAAAGGAGTTCACTACAAAAAAACACTTCCGTGATGATACGTGTTTGTCACAGTAGGTCATGTTTTCTATCATGCATGTATATCCATGACGATTTATGACTGAATCAAGATAGTCGTACCTGTGCTGTCGTAGAAGTGTTCCATGACAATACCAAAATTATCATCACGGAAGTCTCCACTTCCATGACGATAAATGGCGCGTCATGGAAGTGTTTTCGTCAAGGGTTACCGACACATGTCATCCACCATAACGGGTCATCGTTAAGCTATCGGGTTCCGGTTTGGATCTGATAACCCATTAACAGCCCCGACCAATGGGAATTTTCCACATGTAAAATTCTCATTCGCCAAAGGAACCACGTGTAAGCTCCGCGTTGGGACAGATGTCATCCAGCGAATGGACGGGACACGCCTATGATATGTCGACATGTGGCTCGGCCCAACAGTGGCCCATTCAGGTCAAAAGGCCGGCCCGTTTGACTTGGTCAAAAGGAAGCGGGCCGGCCCACGGAAAGCCTTTTAATGGCCTATTCCCATATAGCCCATTTACAGCCCGCTAACTCACGTCCCGTTATGGCCTATCCGAATTAGGCCCAATAGCGTCATCTGGGCCGTCCAATATGATTCCAGCCCATTGTAACTTTCGACCCATGTATGTCCCATGACGTCTTTCGGCCCATATGAAGCCCTCTGTAACTCTGGGCCCATTAACGACCGGTGGTGAAACAGGCCCATAATGAACAGTGTATCACTTTATACCCATTAACGGCCCATTATTCCATTGGGCCGTTTCCAGCCTGTGTTATCTTTTGGCCTTCTAAGGGCCCATTTATTCTTGGGCTCATTTCCAGCATTTGATTACTTACGGTCCGTTAATGGCCTGTTCCGCTTGTGGGCCAAATTCAGCCCGTGGTTACAGTCCGCCCGTTTGTGGCCCTTTAATCCGTTGGGCTGTTTTCATAGCATCATCAAATACGGCCCATTAATGATCCGTTATGCCTGTCGATAGAATTAAGCCCGTTATACATATCGGCCTATTAACGGCCCATTATGCTCAGGCCATAAACTGCCAATTTCCACTCTAGCCCATTTACGGCCCATATTACGGTCCGTTATTGGTCCACGAATAGTACGGCCCATGTTTGACCAATCGATCATACGGCCCGTAGAAGGCCCATTGATTCTACGGCCCATAGAAGGCCCATGGATCCTACAGCCCGTAGAAGGCCCATGGACCCTACGGCCCGTAGGAGGCCGATGGTCACTACAGCAGGTAGCAGGACCATGGTTACAATGGTTCGTATGTTGCCCATGGTTATTGTGGCCTAGTTTTAAAAAATATTTTATTGTGGCCACTAGCAAACCGCGGAAAAAGAACTGCAGTGACTACAACCAAACAAATAAACAAGCAAAAGAGGAAATAAATAAGCAAGCAACTTACGCTAGGCTATTACGGCTATTACACATATTACATCCACAGGGCATCAAAGTTCGCCACTAGTGCAAATATAGGGAACAAAGCAACATATTACATACACTGGGCGTCTAAATTGGCCACCAGTGCAAAAAAAATGCAGCAGCAAAACAAGTCCATAACTGAAACAACTTCAGAAGTGCTCAAGAAATGTTATCCTGGGTATCCACCATGCTGGCAATAAGCTTAGAAAGCTTATTAGCTTTCTCCTATTTGGCGCGAAAATCCTCCAACGCTTGTCGTTGCACCAAAAATAATGCATCTGAATTCTCCAGGGACTTCCTCAGTCCATCGGCTTCTTGTCGTAACACAGCTGATCGATGTCTTTCAGCTTGTAGTTGAGACTCAAGAAACCGAACTAATTCAGACAGTGAGTTTGAAGAGCTTGTGCCAGCTGTAGTGGCCAGTAACTCGAACACTACATCAAGACAGGACTTTGGGGTTGTCTCACTGTCTTCAAGATAGTTTTCCTTAGCTGTTTTATCAGCTTTGTTGGAGACCAACAAGGATGTCTCACTATCCTGAACCGTATCTGCATTACTTCCTTTACCATTTCTTAATAAGGTACTCTTCCCCAATATTCTGTCAATATTCTAAAAGAAGAAACAAGCAGACACATAACAGGTTTAGCATGTAGTATATGAAACTCATTTCGGTGAACCAGTTCAGTAGTAAGGTGGACATGATTAAAGTACCAAGTCTTCTATTGCGAAGTAGTACATAATAAAAGCATCAAACAAACATATATCTATGTGCTGTGGTCACTTCATTGTCTTGCCAAATCAAAATAGAGACACAGTTCAAATCATATCAGTTCAAGACAAAGCAACATTGAAAGAATACAAGTGTGGGAAACTACACGACACAACAAGATTTCAGATGGGTACCACGGGTATACATGTACAACAACACTATTGGTTCTGTTGTGATGCTAGTAATGTGCATGATATGAGAAGTCAACTATATACACAATTGAAATTGAAATCAACAGAGCAATTTAGAAGAGCAAACCAGTTAAAGAAACATGTTTAAATATACCAGTTGTGACATTGGAGTTTCGATTGGATCCTTCAATTTAGTAATAAGTTTGTATGAGTAAATACAGTGATACAAGAGCAAAGCAGTATGCACCATAGCAATGGAATCTTAAATGAGAACAGTTGTTCTTCAGGTTTAAGCACTTGTTCTACAAGAACAGAGTATAGTAAGACGCAGGCATATAGTACTTCAAAATAAAAATGATCTCATAGACCTTACCACATTCTTGCCTCGGGGCCAGTACAGAACAAGCTGTTCCCAGTCATCGTCCCGTAAATGTGTCTCAGGAGAAAGTAAGGGAATTTGATGAGTTTCCTTGCCAGTGAAGTACGTTTTCTTCAGGTAATTCCGATACTGCCACAAAGCATTCCTGAAGATAGCAGAGGTATTAGCACAGGTTACCTCATCCTGAGTTTCCAAATCGGTCCTTCTCTATAGAGAAAAATGGGAACATTTGTTGTATTATAACTAACATGGAGGTAGAATCTATGGGACGAAGCAAAGTAATTGCCATGAATAACATTACTTACACATAACTCATGGACGAAGACCTGCAACTGTCTTTTTCCTTCATCTTCAGTATAATATTTCCATGATGGGAAGATACGCATAGGATTTAACAACATCAAATGCGATAGATGCCTACGAATGGCTGGTTGTGCTTCGTCCAGAGGAATAGGTGTACTAACTAGTGGAGTTGGGGTTCGCCGTGGTAGTCCTGGCGCTTTGGGCACTGGAGCTGCCTTACTAAGTGATGTTGTTTGGGAGCTCTGTGTTGGAGATGGTGCTGTGTCAACTGGAACTGGATTACTATCTGTTGGAGTTGGCGTTAGATTGGGTGAAGCTGGTTCTCTGTCCATCGGAGTAGGGGTACAATCTGCGAGAGTCTGGGTTATGTGTGGTAGGGCTTGTTCTTGTGCATGTACAACTGGGGTGCTATCTTCACCAAGAGGTAGCACTGTTTTATTTGAAGACCAAGTTTTACTCCGCTAGATATTGCCATCACCCCCTCCAATTCAAATGGCTGATAAACAAGAAAAGTAGTTGAATGTACATACCTTATATGAGAGACAGATGCAATAGATAGTGTGGAAAAAAGAGGGCATGAAATAGTTCACATATATATTGTTTAACTAAAAAGGATAGCATGACATAATTTCACATATATGATTTCTATCTAAACTGGATAGCACAACATGACATAATTCAAAGATATGATGACTAACTAAACAGGATGGCATGAGATAATTATATGATGTCTTTAGTAATAGGTTCGCATGACATAGTTCACATACATGTTATCTAAGTAATCAGGATCGCATGATATAATTCACATATGTGATTTATATACTAAGCAGATGGCATTCGCATATATGATGTCTGAACTAAGAACATGGTGTTGAATATTGTGTATATGATGTCTAAACTATGCAATGCAAGATACCATATGTATGATATGAGCAGTATAACCATGCCAAGTTAGAGCATACACCTCGGTGGGGGAATATGACTGGTCATCTGTCTCTGAATCCATCTCTGAGGAGCTATCTGGACCCAGCAAGAGATCTGCTTCGACAGGTAGCACTGTCTGCTCTGAAGACCTTGTTTCACTCCAGATTTTTCCATCACCCACTCAAATGGATGATTCACAGGAAGAGTAGTGGAATGTACAAACATTGTCGACAAATGGAAATGTAATGAAGAAAAGGAATGGCAAGATATAATTCAAATATATGATGCCTGGCTAAACAGGATGGCATTGCATATTTCACATATATTATGGCTGGCTAAAAAAGATGAGATTGCATAGTTCACATATATGATATAGAAACTAAACAGGTGGCATTACAGAACATGTCTAAACTAAGCAGATGACATATATGATGTCAAAAGTAAGCACTGCAAGGCAACATATGCATGATATGACCAACATCATCATGCCAAGTTAGAGCAAACACCTCGGGGAGTAAATAGGAGTGGTCAGCTCCGTCCGAATCCGCCTCTGAATAGATATCTTCCTTTGGATTACAATCTAGAGGAGGGGGGAGGGTTTTCCATTGCATCCACCATGGAGCGATGTCTGCATGACATTGTATTGCCGCGCAAAACTCTTGTCTTTTTCTCTACATGTTCGGCATGACTGTGTACAATAAGACATCGAGGCTGAAGCAGTACAAGAGAAACATTATTAATCTTAAGTGGGATTCTAATAGCATTTCCAATAGATGTTGTAAAATACATTACCAAAAAGTGGTAGATGTAAAATTTACATCACCAAAAAACACCTGACTCCAACAGATGAGGTAAAAACCGTTGACTCTAAACTTAACTGTCAAAACTGAAATTTACTGTGGAATCTGAATGTTACTGCCGAAACTGAACGCACTATTAGCAGAGAAGCACTTCACATGTAGTTTAGGCCGCTCGAGCACTAGTAGTAGAGAAACAGTGATCTAAATGAGCACACGATCGACAGGGAAGACACTAGCGGATAGCAGTCGGAGCAGCAGCGCGAACTAGAGCCAGAGCCGCAACTCGTGTAGCTACAGCAGCCGGTGTACGAGCATCAGTAGCGCGAGCGAGAGCAGAGCAGTAGCACGAGCGAGAGTAAGAGCAGAGCAACAACACGAGCGAGAGCCGGAGCAGCAACAGCAGCTCCGGTTGGTATGGATGCCGCCGCCGAGGGAGCCTCGCACTGGGGGAGAGCCGCCGTGGAGATGTCGCCAGCGGCACCGACTACGAGGTAGCCATGCCATGGGGAGCGGGATGGACCACCGGCAACGTCGGGAGGTCGAGTTAAGGAGAAGATGCGATGTGATGAGTGTACAACCTCTTTGGTGGTGCCGAGTAGGCCTCGGCTTCGTCCGAGGAGTCGGTGAGGATGTTGCGGTTCCGGTGGAGCAGGTTAAGGCGACGTTGTCGGGATGGAGGGGATGGAGCAGCCGTGATAGACGAGGCGATCGTCGGAGCAGCTCCTTGGAGTTGGAGGACGGGGCAGCTGAATCGGTGGGACGACGAGATCGACGACGGATCCTCATCCAGGGCGGTGGATGAGGTACGTCGAGCTATTGCGATGGACGACGCCATCAGGGAAGAGGCTCCGGCTGGACAGCGATGGGGTGGCGGACAAAGGAGGGTGGGGTTTCGCGGCTAGAGCAGAGAGGTAATGGCGGTCTGGGTTTTCGAATGGCGAAAAGGAGATGATGGGAGGGGGGAACCATGACTTAGGGACGTGCTTATCCAAAATGTAGGGTGTTTTACAAAAGTATCCCAACCAATTTGAACTAGCGGCCCTTTCGGCTCAGGGTTAGAACGGGGATTTCGCGTGTCGGGATTTAGCAGCTGGAGGGAGTTTTCGCGCGCGTTGTAATTTCGGGATAGCAAGGCACGAGTTTTCGGAGCACAAAGAGACAAAGCGATATCTGAATTTTTGAGATAACAAGGCGACGGTTGAAATTGGGACAAGCCTAACATGTAATAATGAACGTAGCAAATCAAGTCGCACTTCCCTCAATGAAAAAAACAAAAAGAAAACTATTCGCACCACACAAAGAGAGAGTCTTGTCCTGTTTTACTGTACAAATGCTATTCAAAACTATGAATCCATGTTATGTCTAATTAATTTTTTTCGCTAGCTGTATAATGCATGTAACCTACTCATACGAACATTTTAGTGCATTCCAAATGTATATACTACCGCTGCAATTCGAACTAAATATGAATTCATTTCTCTATTTGAATAAGAATCTACAATCATGATTGTTGCCAAGTTAAACCATCATTTGTACATTATCTTAACAACACACCACATGATTACTATATAGAGTTAGATATGAACTATGTGTACTATATGAACTCGAATTCAAAATATTGAATACACTTGATGTTGATTCCAAATAATAGTACATTTGAAGTACTAGCTAGATCTTCATAATCTGAACCATGTTTCATATGTACAATGTGTTTATCACACAAAGTATAGTGCCCCGCCCCCTACATTATGATAAGTATTTAGCCCTGAGCTGCAAATGCCACACATTATCACAAATTCAAATAAATGTTATATATATTATATGTAGTATAACATGTTCATCACCACACCATGCGTATCACCATTATATTCATGCATGCATCGGTTTAAAACACTATGATCTCTTGTTCAAATATCCGAATCCACTTTTATAATGAATTATGATCTCTGTTCGTCTTTTACACCCACACAATGCTCTTCTCTTTGTAGCTAGCGCTAACTTTCTCTCGTGCATGCACACGCCCGCCCCCCTCTGACCCTCCCTCAGCATTCTCTCCATCGCACACATTCGTTATTTCTCTTTAGGTTGTTCACCCACGGTGTGTGTAGGCCCCCCGACTCCTTATTTCCGGCACACACCGGTCGATATACCTCTCTAGCCAAGTGTGCCTACCATAAACACACGCTTTCCCTCTTCTCTTCTCACCGTCCATGCCCCCCTCTGTCTAATATGGTTCCACGCACGTGCACACTCCCGCCCCTCTTTTCATCGATCTCATACTCGCACACTCCTCCCTCCTCGATATAGTAGGCCTCTCGCACCACCTCCTAGCCGCATCCCTCTCTCTCTATCCATCTCTCTGGGCCTTATTTGCTTCTAACACATGCATGCATGTATACCTACCGATCTCCCTACATATAGCTAGGTCAACTATAACTCGTTTTCCCCATGCATCGATTGACGTACCTCACTAGTTATGTCTCTCCCTTTCTTCGACACACGACGATTAATCTTCCTATGTAGTTACATCTGCTTACCAGCACCGATCGACGTACCTCACTAGTTATGTCTCTCCCTTCGCCGACACATGATGATTGATCTTCCTATGTAGTTACGTCTGCTTACCACAGCCATATCGCTCCCCTCATCATCCTTGCATGCCTCTCGACCCGTCTCTCACACGCACGTGCATAGGCAGGAAGGTATCCCCTCTCTTATTGATATTGCAGTCGTACCCTCTATTTGTCTAGCAGGCCTCTCCCACCATTTGTGAGAAGCAACTCCACAACCAACCCTCCGACACTCTAGCTTTGTCTCTCTCCCAACCTTATTCCTCTGCTACACATATGCATGGATGTCGATCGATCTCCCTCAATACATAGCTAGGTCTCTCTCCTTCTCCACACATATACCAGTCGATCTACCTCTCTATAGTTAGGTCTCTGCCCCCCCACACACACCGATAGTCGAACGCCGTAGGTAGGTATCCATGCCACAGAGACAAACTGCACCTCTCCCCTCTCATATTCCAGTAGGCCAGCCGCCCTGTATCTTTGACGTGGGCAAATACAAATTTGATGGAACTCTTTATCGATCGCGCACCCACACACTTCATCCCTGTCTTCGATTCTATCAATATCTCACGCCGATGATCCCTCCACTCTCTTCTCGTGGATCGCTCCCTCTATATATGATATATCCAGGCCTCTGTTTCACACACATTGCATATGTTACATTTTTTGTTTGAGATATCATCGACACATTGCCTCTGTTTCGCACAAACCATCTCTCTCGCACACACCCACGTACGTGGGGTACCTACATGTAGAGAAGAGGTGCACGCATGACGCACGTACTCACGTCTTGTTCCCGGCCACACCCGCGCGGGTACACGGTGGAACTCATTTCTGTACCAAAAGGCAGCCCACGTGATAATTTGACGCGTGTAGCGGTTGTTTACTTGAAGACGGTCGTGTACCACGCGTGCACGGAACAAAGTTCGACTTGACGCGTTAGTTTTAAATAAAGTTATATTCCTCAATGGCACCTACAGAATATAAAATGATTGTTATCGAGAAAAAAGAAATCCGGTCCACTATATACAATGGAGCCTGACTGCCAGGGTTTGTCTCTCTTCACACTATCTCACACAAGGCAGCGGTGGCCTCTCTCTCTCTCATCGTTGGTCACTGACCCAGCCACATCCCATCCGCCGATGAAAAGGGAGGATGTGCATTGTTTCTCCGTTCTACAACGTCGAGGCAGCACATCCCGATCTGCGGTACCCGCCGTTCTCTCTGACCAAGCTCCGACGCGGTAGGACCTTCGCCACTTGCTCGCTGCAGCGGTATGGGCAGATCCCGGCCGCCGGCGCCATCCTAGTTACATCCCGATGACCCTCAGGTACAGCTTCCTCCGGCCTTGCTCCACTGCCCATCTTCCCACGTTGGTGCATGTGGAAAATCATGCATGTGGATCTTCTTTAATTCTTTGCCTAAACGTATCTCGGCTGGCGTACTTTCCATCTTGCAATCTCGTCCTCACACCAATTTTGATAAACCACCATGCTGCTATCTTTCCCTTAGGACATGGAATATGCTTCTTTTTTGTCCACGTATGTGTCTTCAACTATTATTGGGCAGTAATTGTTTCCTTTCTACCTCTTTTTGCAAACAGGGCTATCCATTTCACCTCATTGCTATTGCGACCTTTTGGTGGACTGCACAAATCACTTTTTTCTTAAGCGTGTTTTGTGCAGTTCTGCCAAAATGTCACATGGGCAACGTTTCTACATTTTTGTGGGACTACAGAAAGGGAGATTGGTTTTGCTATCCTCATCCAACTCCGAGCCTAATCTTCTCCAACAAGTAGTTAGTCTTAAAGAGAGATTGCAGAGGTGATCGGCTTCTATTTGTGTATGTCATGTTTCATCACCTAGTTCCACTATTATTGTAATCACACTTACTGAATATCTTTGCAAACAGGGATGATCAGCTCGATTTTAGTGGAACTGCACAAAATGATCGGATTGTTATGTCCTCCATACACATCTTTCTTGGCTATAGAGCTGCGTGAAACTAGCTGCCAACCAATGAACACCGTGGCTAAGAAATGGAGCCATGCCTACGAACAACATCGATCAATTTTATATTTTTCTTTATTTGTACACCTTCTCAGAACTTTGTCTTTAGTTGTGATGTGAATATTGGCGTTGATCTGCGAATCATTGACATGCATTAGATCATCTCTAACAACCTTTGTATATTTGCACCAGATTGCTATTTTAGCAATCTTGCCAAAAAACCTGCTCCAACAGCCTTTGTATAAGTGGTACCCCATCATAAATTTTTACAAACCTTGCTATACTTGCACCTAGACTTTGTATATTTGCAAAGTGGAGAGGCCACTTGCTATAAATTTACAAAGCCTCCTAAAGTGGTCCTAGTCATATTTTTGTCTCAATGACAGGTGGGCCATGTATGCCGCGCGCGTGTGTGTGCTGTGTATGTGTGCTGTGTGTGTGTGTACGTGTGGTGTGTGTGTTCTGCGTGTATGTGCCGTGTACGATGGTGAGTTGTCGTAGTATATGTATTCATGTACGTAAGCTAGTGTATAGTGTGTATGGAAAACTGTCCCCACATGTCATTGTGTGTTTTGTACAAATATAGCAATCCCAAATATAACCATTCAACTTTGTTGCGCCGACATGTGGGACATCCTTCATCCGGCTCTGTTTGGGATATAACCCCACATTATAACCCTCCCTGAAAGGGCTGGGTTAGGCCGCTGGCGATTCAAGAAGCTAGGCCTCAGGCAGGCCCAAGTGATCAAGACATAGGGCCGGAGGGGCGGCTAACAAGATGGGCTGGCTTAAGGCCCAAGGCCAGAAGACGGCACGTGGCCTGGAGGTGTAAGCCGCCCGATGATGACTTGTCATAGAAGGCAAGGCGACTTAGAGTTAGGATCGGGCACGGAACATGACCCAACCCGGACTCATGTAAGCCGGCATAGAATATGGCAAGTTACAATCTATCGATAGCTAGGTTAAGAAAATCCGCTCCCTTGTAATCGATACTCAAGCAATAAGAAACAAGAGCAGGAGTAGGCTTTTACCTCCGCCGTGAGGGGCCGAACCTGGGTAAACTCGTGTCTCTCGTCCCGCTCAACCCCGACATCTGCCGTGACAAAACCACGACAGTTGGCGCCCACCATGGGGCCAGCGCACGGTGGTTTCGAGTTCTTGAAGGGCTCTTTTCCAGGGATCAAGGGATACGCCGTTGGCAGGATGACCAAGAGTCGCCACGGCAAGCTCTACATCGACGACGCTGGCTGGGGCCCCTGATGACCCACAAGTATAGGGGATCTATCGTAGTCCTTTCGATAAGTAAGAGTGTCAAACCCAACGAGGAGCATAAGGAAATGACAAGCGGTTTTCAGCAAGGTATTCTCTGCAAGCACTAAAATTATCGGTAACAGATAGTTTTGTGATAGAATAATTCGTAACGGGTAACAAGTAACAAGTGTAACTAAAGTGCAGCAAGGTGGCCCAATCCTTTTTGTAGCAAAGGACAAGCCTGGATTAACTCTTATATAAAGCAAAGCGCTCCCGAGGACACATGGGAATTATTGTCAAGTTAGTTTTCATCATGCTCATATGATTCGCGTTTGTTACTTTGATAATTTGATATGTGGGTGGACCGGTGCTTGGGTGCTGTCCTTACTTGGACAAGCCTCCCACTTATGATTAACCCCTCTCGCAAGCATCCGCAACTATGAAAGAAGAATTAAGATAAATCTAACCATAGCATGAAATATGTGGATCCAAATCAGCCCCTTACGAAGCAACGCATAAACTAGGGTTTAAGCTTCTGTCACTCTAGCAACCCATAATCTACTTATTACTTCCCAATGCCTTCCCCTAGGCCCAAATCCTGGTGAAGTGTCATGTAGTCGACGTTCACATAACACCACTAGAGGAAAGACAACATACATCTCATCAAAATATCGAACGAATACCAAATTCACATGATTACTTATAACAAGACTTCTCCCATGTCCTCAGGAACAAATGTAACTACTCACAAAGCATATTAATGTTCATAATCAGAGGAGTAATAAATATCATTAAGGATCTGAACATATGATCTTCCACCGAATAAACCAACTAGCATCAACTACAAGGAATAATCAGCACTACTAGCAACCCACAGGTACTAATCTGAGGTTTTGAGACAAAGATCGGATACAAGAGATGAACTAGGGTTTGAGAGGAGATGGTGCTGGTGAAGATTTTGGTGGAGATTGACCCCCTCTCGATGAGAGGATCGTTGGTGATGATGATGGCTTCTATTTCCCCCTCCGGGAGGGAAGTTTCCTCGGCAGAACAGCTCCGCCGGAGCCGTAGATTGCTTCTGCCCAGGTTCCGCCTCGAGACGGTGGCGCTTCATCCCGAAAGCTTCCTTATGATTTTTTCCTGGTCAAAGCCCTCCATATAGCAGAAGATGGGCACCGGAGACTTGCCAGGGGGCCCACAAGTCCTAGGGGCGCGCCCCGCGGGCTTGTGGCCTCCTAGTGGGTCCCCTTTGGTATTTTCTTCGCCCAATATTTTTTATATATTCCAAAACAATTCTCCGTAAATTTTTAGGACTTTTGGAGTTGTGCAGAATATGTCTCTCAGATTTACTCCTTTTCGGTCCAGAATTCCAGCTTCCGGCATTCTCCCTCTTTGTGTAAACCTTGTAAAATAAGAGAGAAAAGACATAAGTATTGTACCATAATGTGTAATAACCGCCCATAATGCAATAAATATCAATATAAAAGCATGATGCAAAATGGACGTATCAGCCCCGAGGCCGACTCAATCGAGTACGGGTACCGGGTCCTCTTCGGCGGAATTCACGTCTTCATCGGCAAGATCGGCGGATCTGAGCCTGAGCCGGACATCTGCACCGCCATCATCGAGCCGGCTCGGCGTGCGTGCTACTTCTTGAGCTTGCGTTGGTTTTTCCATTGAAGAGGAAAGGGTGATGCAGCAAAGTAGAGATAAGTATTTCCCTCAGTTTGAGAACCAAGGTATCAATCCAGTAGGAGACAACGCACAAATCACCGAATACCTGCACAAACAATCAAACAACTTGCACCCAACGCGATAAAGGGGTTGTCAATCCCTTCACGGTTATTTGCAAAAGTGAGATCTGATAGAGATAGGTAAAACTAAACAAAAGATAAAGTAAATATTTTGGGGTTTTTTGGTTTATAGATCTGAAAATAAAAGATTGCAAAATAGTAGACTGGAAAGTAATATGATGGAAAATAGACCCGAGGGCCATAGGTTTCACTAGAGGCATCTCTCAAGATAGAAAATATTACGGTGGGTGAACAAATTACTACCGCGCAATTGATAAAAAAGCGCAAAGTTATGACGATATCTAAGGCAATGATCATGAATATAGGCATCACGTCTGTGTCAAGTAGACCAAAATGATTCTGCATCTACTACTATTACTCCACACATCGACCGCTATCCAGCATGCATCTAGAGTATTAAGTTCATAAAGAACGGAGTAACACATTAAGCAAGATGAAATGATGTAGAGGAATTAACTCAAGCAATATGATGAAAACCCCATCTTTTTATCCTCGATGGCAACAATACAATACGTGCCTTGCTGCCCCTACTGTCACTGGGAAAGGACACCACAAGATTGAACCCAAAGCTAAGCACTTCTCCTATTGCAAGAAAAACCAATCTAGTTGGCCAAACCAAACCGATAGTTCGAAGAGAATTACAAAGATATCAAATCATGCATATAAGAATTTAGAGAAGATTCAAATAATATTCATAGATAAGCTGATCATCAATCCACAATTCATCGGATCTCGGCAAACACACCGCAAAAAAGTATTACACTGAATAGATCTCCAAGAACATCATGGAGAACATGGTATTGAGAATCAAAGAGAGAGAAGAAGCCATCTAGCTACTAGCTATGGACCCGTAGGTCTGAGGTAAACTACTCACGCTTCATCGGAAGGGCAATGGTGTTGATGTAGAAGCCCTCCGTGATCGAATCCCCCTCCGGCAGGACGCCGAAAAAGGCCCCTAGATGGGATCTCACAGGTACAGAAGGTTGCAGCGGTGGAAAAGTATTTCCGTGGATGCCTCTGGTGGTTTGGGCATATAAGAGTATATATAGGCGAAAGAATTAGGTCAGGAGGTGCACGAGGGGCCCACAAGGGTGGGGGGCACGCCCTACCCCCCTGGGCGTGCCCTCCGTCCTTGTGGCCGCCTTGTGGCTCCTCCGACTTCATCTCCAAGTCTCCTGGTTTCCTTCTGGTCCAAGAAAGATCATCGCGAAAGTTTTATTCTGTTTGGACTCCGTTTGGTATTCCTTTTCTGCGAAACTCAAAAACAAGGAAAAAACAGAAACTGGCACTGGGCTCTAGGTTAATAGGTTAGTCCCAAAAATAATATAAATAGCATATTAATGCATATAAAACATCCAAAACAGATAATATAATAGCATGGAACAATCAAAAATTATAGATATGTTGGAGACGTATCAGCGCGCAACCCGCCCGGGTCCAAGCCGGGCGGAAGCACATTTTTGTGGGTGAGGGAGTCATGGACTAAGGGGTCCTCGGGGCGATGGCCCATTGTGCATGGGCCGGACTGGTGGAGCCGTGTGGTGACCAGAGACCTGTGAAGCCATGGTGTGCCCTTCAAGTCAAGGGTGGACGAGATCTCTTTCCCTCTTGTTGTAATCTATCTTCGGTAACCCTTACCCTATCGGTGTCTATATAAACCGAGGGTTGTAGTCATTAGGGGCAGAGCTATCTTCATCCCCCGTAGCCTAGGGTTTAGCTCATACTAATCTCGAGGTAGATCTACTCTGTAAACCACGTTATACAATCAATACAATCAAGCAGGACGTAGGGTATTACCTCTTCGAGAGGGCCCGGACCTGGGTAAACACTGTGTTCGTCGTCCCTTGTTACCCATCGATCCTAGATCCATAGCTCGGGACTCCCTACCCCGAGGTCTACCGGTTTTGACACCGACATTGGTGCTTTCATTGAGAGTTCCGCTGTTGGATCACCGGAAGGATCGATGGCTCGCTTAGTCCTTAGAGAGGACATCAGTTCCATGGATCTCTTCGTCCCTGGACAACTCTTCGTTTTTGGCAGCATCGTACTGCCAGCTGATTCGACCAGCCATCTTGACCAGGTCGACAACTTCACTCCTGAACACCGGATTCGATTCGACAATCTGGAGTACGTTACTGACGCGTGGGGGGATTTGGTTTTCACCGGATTCGCCATCCCCACAGGCCTTGCCGCGCCGGCTCCGACGTACACCTCCGATCCGATCTGTGAATCGGCCCTAGTCCACCAAACGGCTTTGAGCCAGGAAGGACTCCCTGAGAGAGGGGACCTTACCCCACCGTCAACCAAACTCACATCGGCGGAGGATTTATCCCCGGCCCTCGAGGCAGAACCAGAGGTCAAAAGCCAAGATTCGATCTCGGCCGAGCTCCTCCCCCACAACAGCTTGCTGGCCTCGAGCCCACACCCTGAGTCAGTGAATAGCGGCCAGGGGTCACCCCGGCCCAAAACGACCCGACCTCAAACATTGGCGTGGAAGGTGCACAGGAGGGTCAAAGCACATACTTAGTTTCCGAGGACAATCCGGTGCCCCTCGAGGTTTCGGTCCCGAATCCTGAAGATAGGTCCGTCCGGGACCAAGGATCGGTTGAGTCATAGACCAACCTCCGCTTCGTCACCACAAAGTCTGGCCTATAGCCCTCAAGTCTGGAAACCCTCGATATTTTGAACGAGGCGCTAGACCGAATTCAGAAAATGACTATCCAGGAGAACCTTCCCTCCGCCTTCAATCACCGACCCTTCGAGGCGTTCGACAGGGAATTTTGCACCCCACCCACCACCCATTTGTTAGCAACTATCGATGATTTAACTGATATGTTAGACTATAATTCGGAGAATGCCGAATACATTGACGAGGAGGACGTAACCGCGGCTAATGCTGAGGTCGGTCCCCCCGTCACGGGCCGCTGGTCGGCCACATCCACCTACGACATTTACATGGTGGATACCCCAAAGGACGGCAACGACACTCTTGAGCAGGACCGAGGCAAGCCCAGAGATGAGCCTCCCAAACGCCAAAAATAGCGTCGTCGATCAAAACCACATCGAAGCCACGCAAGCAACATTGACTCGGTGGAGAACGGCACCGTAAATAATAGGGATGACCTCGCCGGAGACGCAGCCAACGAGCATCATCAGGATGACCCCACGGGGCAGGAGGACCCGCTCAATCCGGAAAGCCATGAAGACTCCGAGGATAGCAACTACCTCCCACTCTTTGAAGAGGAGGCCAGTCTCGGGAAGGACGATTTTATCGTCCCCGAAGACCCTCTGGAGCAAGAACGGTTCAAGCAGAGGCTTTTAGCCACCGCCCGCAGCCTAAAGAAGCAAAAACACAAAATCAAGGCTGAACAGGACACCCTCAACGACCGATGGACTAAAGTCCTAGCTGCCAAAGAGGGGTACGGCCGCGATCAGCCAACCAGGAGTTATCCTAAACGAAGGCTATTGCCCCAGTTCGACGACGAGGCTATAGAGCCAACACGCCCGACGTATACAAACGCCGAATAGCTAGACCGACCCCCTAGAGGGCGGGACAGGGAAGCTGACGAGGCCAAACATCCAGCCGCCCCACCTCGCCGTCACGGCAAGGATCAGGTGCGGCCCACTTACGAGTACGACCTCTGCCATGACCTAGATGCTCGTGGAGACCGTACCAGGTCCATCTACGGACCCAGAGAGGATATGCCCGCATACCGGGAAGGATACTACGATCGGTTAAACCGAAATGATAGAGTCCAGGAGCAGCAGCAGAGTAGGAGGGCCGAAGACCTCCGTCGTGATGTAGCCCAAGTTCGGGGCGCCGCACACCCCCTATGCTTCACAGAGAGGGTAATGCAGCACCAATTCCTAGAAGGCTTCAAGCCAGTGAACATCGAATCATACGACGGAACCACAGATCCAGCCTTATGGATAGAGGATTTCCTCCTCCACATCCACATGGCATGAGGAGACGACCTCCACGCCATTAAATATTTACCGCTCAAGCTTAAAAGCCCAGCTCGACACTGGCCGAACAGCCTTCCCGAAGACTCTATAGGTTGCTGGGAAGAGCTTGAGGACGCTTTTCGAGCAAACTTCCAGGGTACCTATGTCCGGCCTCCAGATGCTGACGACTTAAATCGGATCACGCAACAACCCGGAGAATCTGCGCGACAATTTTGGAACCGATTCCTGACTAAGAAAAATTAGATCGTTGACTGTCCGGATGCCAAAGCCTTGGCTGCCTTTAAGCATAGTGTCAAGGACGAATGGCTTGTACGGCAGCTCGGCCAGGACAAACCAAGAACTATGGCAGCCCTTACTTCCCTCATGACCCGCTTTTGCGCAGGCGAAGACAGTTGACTTGCTCACAAGAACACCAACCCAGACACACCCGGTACCTCCGAGGTTCGGGACGAAAATGGAAAGCCCCGACGCAGCAAGAATAAACGTCGCCACAATGACGGCGAGGGTGAGGATATGGCAGTAAATGCCGAATTCTGAAACCAGAAGTCCAGAACCCGAAAGAAAGCCCCGAAAGGCAACAGTGATGGCCCGTCTAGGATGCACACAATTCTGGATAGGCCTTGCCAGATCCACGGCACATCAGAGAAGCCCGCCAACCACTCCAACCAAAATTGTTGGGTGATAAAATAGGCCGGCAAACTCACAGCCAAAGACTCGGGCAAAAGCCCAAGAAACGAGAACGATGACGAGCCCCGCAGGCCGAATAGTGGAGGCCAGACACCCTTCCCTTCCGAGGTCAAGACAGTAAACATGATCTACGCAACCCACATACCGAAGAAGGAGAGGAAGCAAGCGCTACGGGACGTATACTCCATCGAGCCAGTAGCGCCGAAGTTCAATCCAAGGTCAGCCTGCCCGATCAAGTTCGATCGCAGGGATCATCCCACCAGTATACGCCATGGAGGGTCCGCAGCCCTAGTGCTGGACCTCATCATCGATGGATTCCACCTTACTAGAGTCTGAATGGACGGAGGAAGCAGCCTCAATTTGATATACGAGGATACAGTGAAGAAAATGGGGATCGATCCATCAAGGATTAAACCCAGTAACACCACCTTCAAGGGAGTCATTCCGGGAGTGGAGGCCCGCTGCGCGGGCACCATGACACTCGAAGTGGTGTTCGGATCTCCGGATAATTTTCGAAGCGAGGACTTGATCTTCGATATTGCACCTTTTCGCAGTGGCTATCACGCACTCCTCGGCCGAACAGCGTTCGCTAAATTCAATGCTGTTCCGCACTACGCGTACCTCAAGTTGAAAATGCCGGGTCCTTTGGGCGTCATAACTATCAACGGCAACACAGAACGCTCACTTCGAACCGAAGAGCACACTACGGCCCTAGCGGCCGAAGACCACACTGGCCCATATAGGCCCGGATGCCGACCCACTGTAAGGGTCGGCGATAACAGTAAATGGGTTCGAACCCATTCCCCATCATGGGAACCCGCATGCGTTCGCCGCAAATAGGGATACATGCCCCACGGCACGCCCACATTCTTCACGCTCCACGTGCCTCGTCAACACAACTTCGCACTAAAAATACCATGGGCAGCCGTGAGGCATACATTAATCCAAAGTACATGTTCGGTTAAACAAAACTTCGGAATTACCTCGTCTTCGGACGACCCGGGGACCAATTCTGGATACCCCCCAAGTTTAAAGCTTCATCGACAGGGTCCTCGCCCATCAAGGTCTCATCGAAGGTCCCAACCCCCACCTATCAGAAGCAAAGGCGCAGACGTGCAGCAGGGCACAGTGAAGGCTTCAACTCACGCATCAAGGCCCTGTGTCAACCTTTACTCTGTAAATTTTCTTTTTCTTTCTCTCTTGCAAGTACTGCCTTCGCGGTTAGAATTGTATGGTTAGACGTCCTAAGCTTACAAGAAATTATAAAAATACCCTTTATGGTGTTCGGATATCTGCATCTTGCCATTTTTCTGTCCCTTTCTGATTCTCTCCTCGCTCTTCCAACAGCCCAGCATGAAAATATATTAATCAGTTACGAGTTCGATTTATACATCAGCTCAATATCTTTAAGTCCAGCACCGCTTCCCGCTAGGTGTCCCGCGTCTCGGATATTGCACTATATGCATCTGTTCCGAACTATGTCTTGGATCAATAGTTGGGTTGCCCGGCTCCTGTGTTTGCCCCTTATGTTTCGCTTGTTCGGCTAAGAGGGCAAAGGAAGAACCCCTGCGATTGTACTACTGGTTCGCCCATTCAAGTACCTCAGGAAGAAAAAGCCGAAAACTGATCGTCATAGTAAGCGCGAACGGGTCTGCGATCCAATGACGAGGTTAGACTCTAAAAATCATTGGCGATTTCGCCGTGTCACACGAAGGGTTCGTCTTAACATAAACCATGTGATCAGAAAGGGAAGGCTTCGACCCCCAAGTACATCACAAATACACCGGGGGGTAGTCCCTAGTCCCCACCATCAAGCTCCTAAGGCTAACTGAAAGCAGTAAAACCGAATAGTCTGATCGCCTGGTTTCATTCCCGCACTACCGCCTCCGGGCACCAAGATGTTGGCTAAGGGTAACAGTGCGGAAACAAAACACCCTTCGTGATATTCACTTGGGGGCTGAAGCCGACGACTGGTAGCTTTCAGAACTAAACATACGGCCACACAGGAGTCAAAATTTAATCACTAAGTTCGTCGGGCGCATAATAAAGCATAAATCCCACTTGGTACAAGCTTGCTACATCTACTCAAGCATTACATTTTTCGAACACTAGCCCTCTATCACCCGCGCTCTGGTCATCACCTGCGCGAAGTACTGCTCGGGGCGGCGATGCTCCTTCCCCTGGGACGAAGGACCAGTGGCCATCTCCATTGGATTAATCCTTGGCCAATGAACCATGGTCTTCGCAAACGCGAGCCTCGCCCCCTCAAGGCATGCCAACCGCTTCACGGTGTCAATCCGGAGCGGCGCCTCCCACAACCTTTGCATAAGGTCAAAGTAGGTGTCCGGAATGGGCTCGGCCGGCCACAGGCTGACACAGAGGTCCTTCAAGGCCAGCTCAGACATCCGATGCATCTCCATCAGCTGCTTCATTTGATCACTGAGGAGGGGAGGACGCTCAGAGTCCAGAAACTGTGACCAAAAGAGCCGTGTGTGGAATCCTCCTCGCGAGTGGCATAGTGCCTCGCCGCGGCCGCAGCATTCTTCGGGAGTTTAGCGAACACGCCTGCGGAGCGCCAGACCCTCGTCAGCAGAGCGAATCTGTTGCCTCTGAACACACTCTGCAATAAATATTTCTTACCATTGGCAATTTGTGCAGCTTGCTGAATCTCCTCCCGGACACCTCGGGTGTCACTCCTCGCCTCCTGGAGCTCTATCTCCGCCTTGGACAGACGGGAGGATTGCTCCTCCCGCCCCTTCTCAAGGGCCTCAAGCTTCTCAGCGGCATCCTAGAGGTCCCCTTGGACCTCGGTTACCCGAGATTCATGCTGCTTAGCAGCACGCTTGGCCTGCTCAAGCTCGGACACCGCCCTCTCAGTGGCTGTCCTCTTCTCGGCCGCCTCGGCCTCAGCTTTCTTAAGGGCTTCCATTGAGCCCTCGACCTCGGCGGCAGCAGCTGCAAGATCATCAAGATAAAGGATCAGTCAATGGTCCGGCCAGTCCCTATCTGGCAAATACACATCTTTTTACATAGCTTACCTTGCGGCTCGTCAAGCCGTTTGTTGACAAGGTCCAGCTCTTGATCGGAAAGCTTGAGCTTCCGATCCATATCCTCTAACGTCGCGGCATTAGCAGCCGCGGCCACGGAAGATGCTTGTGTTAGCATCAGAAATGTCGACATTGTTAACCGACCTACCGAATTTGATCCTCTGCAGATCTCTTCGAAGATCCTGGCAGAGTCTCGGGGGCTGCTATGTATGCGGCCTACTTAAAGTAAGAACTATAACCACATTATGAGGAAGGATCATTACTTGAATTACCTCAAAGCCTATTAGAAGGCCTTGGACAGCGTCGTTCAGTCCGGATTGGACGGACCGAACACTCTGCATAACCGCACCCATAAGGGTGCGGCGCCCTTCAATGATGACGGAGTTGCTCACCAACTCCTCCAGCGTGTCCGGCCAGCCCACCACCGCCCGTGCGGAGGTTTTTGGCACTGGCGTTGGCTCCCCGGTCCCCTCCCTGGTGGGAGGAATCTGTGCCGTCGAGGGCCTCTGAGGCTCGGGAGCGGTCGACAGAGGGGGTCAGGATGGGCCGGACTATTTTCCCTTGTCGGCCAGGAGGGATGCTCCCTCCTCGTCTTTGGTGACCGAGGTGTTGACCTCGGCCATTATGGCATCTACCTCCCCCTCCGTGTTCGGAGGAGGAGTTCTTTGGGACCGCACCTCCTCAGCCTCTTCGGGGACCAAAGGAGGCGCGCAGTGCGCCATAGACCCACTGTCCGCCAGCTCGGCGGGCGAAGACGTCCCTTCCGAGATTTGCTCGGTGGGGCGCTCATGTGGGGGACTGCAATTCGGAAGGGTTAACCTTCAACTAAAACAAACTACTGAAAGCATAATAGCTAAAAATACAGACACCTTACCTGCTGGCAGGGGGCTTGACCCTGGATCCCTTCTTCAGGAGCTCCTCAAACGCCTTAGACTTCTCGTCATCCGAGCTGTCAGGTATAACCAGCTTAGGCCGGTGTCGTCTCTTTGGGGCTAGGGAAGGTTGGACCTCCTCGGCGTCCTCGGACACCGGCCTCTTTTTGGAGTGCGAAGAGGCACTCTCCTCTTCATCCTCCTCCTCCTCGCCCCCATCCTGTACGGATGAGGCCGTAACATCTCCGGACCAGTTGCCCGGACGGATCCTGCGGCGGAGGCCCTCCCTGGCCTCCGGTGCCTCTTGCTTCTTGCCCTTCTTAGCGAGCGCCTTGTAGGGCACCACGACCAACATCTTCTCCAGCTCCTCTGATCAGGGCCCCTCCGGCAGTGGCGCCGGGCCGCTGATCTTCTTGGCCTTGGCGAGCCAGCCCTGCAGAATCGGCATAACCAGGTTAGATCGAATCTCACGTAATGTGAATATCCAAATACTCTTCGAAGAGACATGCCACTCACCTCCCTTGGGGGATTCGCGGCGTCAAGATCGATGTCCTTCCCCTCGGCCGGCCACTCCTTCTGGGGCTGGAATAGTTGGCCCCATATCTTGTCAGGAGTCGTGCCGAAGAGGTGCCGCATAGTGGCCGGATCCTCGGGCTCATGCTCCCACATGGGCTTGGCCCTCTCTTGGCAAGGGAGGAGCCCGCGGTGTAGCATGATCTGGAACATGTCGACTAGCTTCGCGCCGGTCTCTATTATGTTGTCGACGCGCTTCTGTGGCGCTTTGGCGTCGGCAACACATCCCCAGTCCGGACTCTTTGTGGTCCAGGAGGCCAATCTGGTGGGGGGTACAGACCGGAAGGCGGGGGCCACTCCCCATGCGGCCTCCCTCGGCTCGGTGATATAGAACCACTCCTTCTGCCACATCCAAACGGTGTCAACAAAGTGGCCATCCGGCCACTGGACCCATGTCAGCTTGCTGATCATGGCCCCTCCGCAGTCCGCGTGCTCGCCGGTGACCACCTTGGGCTTCACCTTGAACACCTTCAGCCATAAGCCGAAGTGCGGCTGGACCCGGAGGAGCGCTTCACAGACGACGATGAAGGTCGAAATGTGGAGGAGGGAGTTGGGGGCTAGATCATGGAAATCCAGCCCATAGTAAAACATTAGCCCCCGCACAAAGGGGTGCACTGGAAATCCAAGCCCCCTAAGGAAATGGGGGAGAAAAACTACCCTTTCTCCCGGCTCGGGCGTAGGGATGATCTGCCCCTCTTCAGGGGCTCGATGGGCGACATTGGCCGGCAAGTAACCGGCCTCCTTCAGCTTCAGTATATCCTCGTTGGTGACGGAGGAGGCCTCCTACTTCCCATTGTTGGGGAACGTTGCATGGGAAACAAAAAATTTCCTACGCTCACCAAGATCCAATCTAGGAGATGACCATCTATGAGAGGAGAGATTGGATCTACATACCCTTGTAGATAACTAAGCGGAAGCGTTAAGAAATGCGGTTGATGTAGTCAAACGTCTTCGCGATCCAATCACGATCCGTCCCGCGAACTCCCGATCCAAGTGCCGAACGGACGGCACCTCCGCGTTCAACACACGTACGGCTTGATGACGCCTTCACCTCATCGATCCAGCGAGCGATGGTGAAGTAGTAGCTCGAGTCCTCCGGCAGCACGACGGCGTTGTGGCGGTGGTGGTGGAGAAATCTCAGCAGAGCTTCGCTAAGCACTACGGAGAAGAATATGGCTATGAGGGAGAGGAGGAGCAGCGCCGTGGCACGAATAGATCCGTATGGGCGCGGCTGCCCTCTCTCCCCTCCTCTATATATAGGGGGAAGGGTGGAGGGAGGGGCGCCCCTAGATCCCATCTAGGGGGTGGCAGCCAAGGCAGATGGGGGCGCCCCCTAGGGAAACCCTAGGTTGACTTGCCCCACAAACCAGGTGGAGGGAACCCTAGATGGGGCGCCCCACCTCCCCTGGTTACGTGAGATGGGGTGAGAGGGGCGTTCAGCCCCTTAGTGGGCTGGTTTTCCCCCTCCCCTTGGCCCATGAGCCCCCCCAACACTTGCCGGGACCCCCCGAAACCCCTTTCGGTCATGCTGGTCATCACCCGGTACCCCCGGAACAATTCTGGACTCCAATACCCTTCGTCCATTATATCAATCTTCACCTCCGGACCATTCCGGAGTTCCTCGTCACGTCCGGGATCTCATCCGGGACTCCGAACAACCTTCGGTAACCACCATAATGACTCAACTATACTTATATCGTCACCAAACGTTAAGTGTGTAGACCCTGCGGGTTCGAGAACTATGCAGACATGACCGAGACACCTCTACGGTCAATAACCAATAGCGGGATCTGGATGCCCATATTGGTTCCTCCATATTCTACGAAGATCTTATCGGTCGAACCTCAATGTCAAGGATTCAGTTAATCCCGTATGCAGTTCCCTTTGTCTATCGATATGCTACTTGCCCGAGATTCGATCATCGGTATCTCCATACCTAGTTCAATCTCATTATCGGCAAGTCTCTTTACTCGTTCTGTAATACAAGATCCCATGGACAACTCATTAGTCACATTGCTTGCAAGCTTCTTGTGATGTTGTATTACCGAGTTGGCCCTGAGATACCTCTCCGTCATACGGAGTGACAAATCCCAGTCTTGATCCATGCCAACT
Source organism: Thinopyrum elongatum (assembly GCA_011799875.1). Lineage (NCBI taxonomy): Eukaryota > Viridiplantae > Streptophyta > Magnoliopsida > Poales > Poaceae > Thinopyrum > Thinopyrum elongatum. The sequence continues at coordinate 181,507,111 of CM022303.1, forward strand.
CAACAGACACCCTCGGAGATACCTGTAGAGCACCTTTATAGTCATCAGTTACGTTGCGATGTTTGGTACACACAAGGCACTCCTCCGGTGTCAGTGAGTTGCATGATCTCATGGTCATAGGAACATATACTTGACATGCAGAAAACGATAGCAATAAACTTAACACGATCATATGCTATGTTCATAGTTTGGGTCTTGTCCATCACATCATTCTCCTAATGATGTGATCCCATTATCAAATGACAACTCATGTCCATGGCTAGGAAACCATAGCCATCTTTGTTGTCTATGTATCCACACATGTATTTGAGTTTTCGATCAATACAATTCTAGCATGGATAATAAACGATTATCATGAACAGAGAAATATGAGAATAACTAATTTATTATTACCTCTAGGGCATATTTCCAACACCCATTGGCGCCGGATCCGGCCATGGTCGAAGGAGGTAAAGTGGGATTGGCTATGGAAGCAGGGAGAAAGGGCGCTGGAGCTCTGAAGGATCGCGAGTGCAGAAGGTAGGAGAAGGCGTGAGATGCAGACTATAGCCCCCCCCCCCCCCCTTTATAGACTGTGGGCAGGCCAGAGATCCCTTTTTTCACGCCGTTGGCCTCTCCACTTCCCGATATCTCCGCAGCGTTATGAGCAGGGAGGAGAATCGAAGTCATTAACCATATCCCCCGAAAAGAGGGACACGATCTCCACCTTGAAGGGATGTGTCAAGCGTGGCGTCAGCCTCGAGCCACGCTTCGAGAAATAGTAACTACTTGGCGTTATGGCCGGAAGCGACTCTTCGTTAAAGGAGAAAAAGTTGTCAGATAAAGGCACTATTTGCGCTTGAGCGATATTTTTATTACTACCTTCGGTGTTAAGTAAAGCAGCCGTTTCAGACTCCGGACATCACTTGGTACCAAACAGGGGGAAGACTTGCTGAGGAACTCGCCCCGCAAACCGAATACTGGTCGGAATGGATACCGGATACAAGTCTCGGCGTTGGAGGCAAGTTCGGGGGCTACTAAGGCAGTCATGGACTAAGGGGTCCTCGGGGCGACGGCCCATTGTGCATGGGTCGGACTGGTGGAGCCATGTGGTGACCGGAGACCTGTAAAGCCGTGGTGTGCCCTCCAAGTCAAGGGTGGACGAGATCTCTTTCCCTCTTGTTGTAATCTATCTTCGGTAACCCTAACCCTATCGGTGTCTATATAAACCGAGGGTTGTAGTCATTAGGGGCAGAGCTATGTTCACCCCCCCGTAGCCTAGGGTTTAGCTCATACTGATCTCGAGGTAGATCTACTTTGTAAACCACGTTATATAATCAATACAATCAAGCCGGACGTAGGGTATTACCTCTTCGAGAGGGCCCGAACCTGGGTAAACACTGTGTTCGTCGTCCCTTGTTACCCATCGATCCTAGATCCATAGCTCGGGACCCCCTACCCCGAGGTCTGCCGGTTTTGACACCGACAGTGGGCTTCACGCAAGGTGTGGAACTTGCGAAAAATTCCGCATATGGAGGAGAGACTCTCATCTACTCTGGTGATTAGTCCTCGAACAGAGAGACGGAGTCCATCTACCAGCTTCAGAATGGTGGGCTTGGGGGCTATTTCGTTGGCGACAGTATTCCGGACCCCTATGAGCCGCTGAGCCGAGACGCCATCTTCATGGCAGGCACGACGCCGACTCTCAACAGCACGACGGCTGGAGCGACAGCGACAACAGCAACCAACCCCTCAGGGTCCGGCTCAGACAGACCGCCGGCTCAAGTCTTATCTGAGTTGATGAATGAGTTGACAACGTTAATGGGGACGGAGGTCACGGTGGAAAACCAAGCGGAGCGTAACGCAGAGATTGCAAAGCTTAGAGAACAGATGACCAAGGACCAAGAGGACATCAACGCTAAAAACACCCGGATGGCAATGATGCGGTCTCTGATTGAGGCTGAGTCGGAGCGTCTGAAAGCAGAAGCTTGGCATTTGAGTCTGGATGAAAATGCTTCCAATGCAGTCCTTCGGAGGAGGCACCAGGCCCGTTTGCCCTTGAATTATGAGACTATGAATTTGTTCAACACACCAGGGGCAGGGCCAAGTGCTGCAGGAGCACCAGTTATACCACCAACCGCATAGGTGCCCGGAGGTAGGCCGGCGGCTCAGCCTCGTCAGCCAGAGTCAGCCCGCAGGGGACAGACCCCGCCTCAGCATTTCGCAACACCACCAGGTTACTTTTCTAACCCGGTGGATAACATGGTAGCAGCGGCCACCCAGCTCAACGCTCCCTATTACTGGTGCGATGCCCATTGAAGTTGAAGCGCGAAACTCCATTGAGCTTCTTCAAACGGCGATTGCACAGCAGGAGAAGTATTCATACAGTCATGAACGCGTGCACTCAACTCCTCTCCCAAGCCGTAGTTACAGTAGGCATATCAAGTCGCCAGCGGTCTCCAGCAGTGAGCAACGCCGTAACCGACCCCGTGATAACCCGCCCCTTAACTCGAGGACTGATGCTCTGGCAATTGTGAATGAGGCCAGAGTCCGCCGTGAGGTGGCAGCGGTGGCTAACTAGGGGGCTTATCTGGAGCCTCCGATGACCCCTTCGACCTCGGTGGGAGCCGGGTCAAATTCCAGGACCATTGGGGTGCCGTGTCTAGTAACGGCTTTGCGTAACGAGCATCTACCCAAAGATTTTAAGGGCCCTCGCAAGGTGCTCAATTACACGCCGGATCTCCCCCCTGAGGCTTGGATTGAGAGTTACGAGCTAGCCATGGAGATGTTGGACATCAATGATGCAGTTTGTGCCAAATATTTCACTATGATGTTGGAAGGACAGGCTCGTACATGGTTAAAAAACCTACCCCCAATTCTATCAATACCTGGGCGGAACTGAAGGACAGTTTTATCAAGAACTTTCAAGGGACTTGTAAGCAGCCAATGAAAATTGTTGATTTGGAGCTCTGTGTGGAGCGAGAAGATGAGTCGGCTCATCATTGGGCTCGCCGGGTTGTGACCATCATTCATTCTTCAGAAAGTATTGGGGCGGCTCAGGCCGTGCTGCTCTTGGAGAAAAACTGTCACTTTGACCCCCTTAAGCAGAAGTTAGGGCGGCTTAAGTGTAAGTGTACATATATGGGCAAGCTTATGGATGTACTTACCAGGTATGGCGACTCTGATACTACGAAGGATCCAAGCTCTGATGATGATAAATCTAGTAAGGGTAAGAAGAACGGTGGTGGAAAGGGCCAGCAGCAGCACGCCTCGGCTCAACACGGTAATCAGAATAACCACGGCAATGGGGGGAAGCGCAAATACTTAGATGGCGGGTCAGATTTTGTGGCTAACACCAACACCGGGTTTAAAAACCAGCGTCACAATGGTAATGGCAAGCCGCCTTTCAGTGGAGGAAGGCCTTTCAATCTTGAGGTAATGCTCAATGACCCCTGCCCAAAACACAGTTATCCTAACAAGACGTCTACTCATGCATGGAAGGATTGTTATATCATGCGGGAGTTCAGGAATCAGAACCTTGAACAGCATCATGGTAATAATAATGGGCCGCCTGGCGGGTTAGGATCTGGTTTTCAGGGTTCCGGCTTTGGTGGTGGCGGCTCAAATTCTGGTTACCAGGGTCAAGGTAGCCATGGTGGTCATAACCAATAGTCTGGTCAGGGTAATCAACAGCAAAATAATCAGTCAGGATATCAGAGTAATCCGAAGCAGCTTAATGGTGGCTAGTATCACGTCTTCACTACGAACACATGCAAGCATGACCGGAAGATCCATGAGCGAGTAGTCAACTCGATTGAGCCGGCAGTCCCTCCGTATTTAAGGTGGTCAGAGCAGGCACTCACATGGAGCCGGGCGGATCACCCGCCCCGAGTTGATGATCCGGGTCATCTAGCCCTAGTGGTAGCCCCTCAAGTGGGCGGTTATAAATTTACAAAGGTGCTTATGGATGGTGGTAGCAGCATCAACATATTGTATTATGATACTTTCCGTCGGATGAGTTTGACCGACAAGGACCTCAAGCCATCCTCCATAGTGTTTCATGGAGTGGTGCCTGGCAAGTCGGCTTACCCTCTTGGAAAGATCTCACTGGAAGTGGCCTTTGGTGATGAGCATAATTACAGGGTAGAGACACTATGGTTTGAAGTGGTCAAGATCAGAAGTCCTTACCGTGCCTTGTTTGGATGGCCAGCTTATGCCAAGTTCATGGCTCACCCCTGTTATGTATATTTGCAACTAAAGAAGCTAGGGCTAGAGCGGACAATCACAGTTCATGGGAATTGCAAACTTGCCCTGGAGTGCGAGGAAGGAGATGCGGCTTATGCAGATTCGGCCTGCGCTACGGAGGAACTCAAGTATTATAAAGATAATATTAACCCGGCTGATATGACCCCGCTGAAAAAGACAACCACAGAGACAGAACCGCCACTTAAGTTTTAGTCGGCGAAAGATACACAGCAAGTTGACTTTGTCCAAGGTGATTCTTCTGAACAGTTCACCATTGGGACAGGGATGGATCCTAAATAGGAAAGCGCGCTCATCGAATTCATCCTTGAGAATCAGGACATCTTTGCATGGAAGCCTTCTGACATGCCAAGTGTACCGAGAGAATTCGTTGAGCACCGCCTTAATGTTGATCCTAAGATGAAACAAGTTCATCAGTTCCTTCGTCGTTTTAATGAGAAAAGGCGTAAGGCCATTGGAGAAGAAGTGGCCCGGCTCCTAGCTACCGGGTTCATCGTTGAAGTTTTTCACCCTCAGTGGTTGGCTAATCCTGTGCTAGTGCTCAAGAAAAAATAGCACTAGGCGTATGTGTGTGGATTACACAGGTCTCAACAAAGCATGTCCGGGTGATCTGTTTGCTCTCCCTCGCATCGACCAAATCATTAATGCCACGGCGGGTTGTGAGAGTTTATGCTTCATGGACGCTTATTCTGGTTATCATCAGATAAAGATGGCAGTGGAAGATCAGGAGAAAACAACCTTCATCACACCCTTTGGGGCTTTCTGTTATGTGTCTATGCCTTTTGGGCTTAAGAGCGCTCAGCCGACTTACCAGGTTGTGTTCAAAATTGCTTTCATAAGTAGATTGGACGTCACATTCATGCTTATGTGGACGACATTGTGGTTAAATCAAGGAAACAGGAAACTCTGCTTGAGGATTTGAAGGAGACCTTTGACAGTCTCCGGGTGTACAAGATGATCCTTAATCCGGCCAAGTGTGTTTTTGGCGTACCAATTGGCAAATTGCTAGGTTTTCTGGTTTCAGAGCGGGGCATCGAAGCTAACCCGGAGAAGATTGAGGCCATTACCTCTCTTTCTAAGTAGGCATGTATCAACGATGTCCAGCGCCTGGCGGGTCGTATTGCAGCCCTGAGCCGGTTCATAAGCCGCCTCGGAGAGAAGGCGGTTCCCCTGTATCAGATGATGAAGAAGACGGATCACTTCGTCTGGAGCGATGATGCTAATGAGGCATTTGAGGTGCTTAAGAAACAATTGGCTCAGCCGCCCATCTTGGCTGCTCCCATAGACAAAGAGCCTTTGCTCTTATACATGGCGGCTAATAATAAAGCCGTCAGTGTGGCAGTTGTCATGGAACGCAAGGAAGCGGGAAAGGAGTATCCAGTCCAGCGGCCGGTTTATTATGTGAGTGAAGTTCTCACAGAGTCCAAGCAGCGGTACCCACATTGACAGGAGCTGGTGTTTTGAGTGTTCATGGCCAACCGCAAACTTAAGCATTATTTCCTTGGACATCCAATTACGGTGGTTAGTTCTGCTCCTCTTGGCAACATAATTCAAAACAGAGAGGCTACAGGCCAGGTTGCTAAGTGGGCAATTGAGCTTGGGCCGCATCATTTGAAGTATGTGCCCAGAACAGCCATCAAGTCTCAAGCTTTGGTTGATTTTATAAATGACTGGACAAAACTGCAAACACCTGAGGAGAAGCCTGACAATACATATTGGACGATACACTTTGATGGGTCCAGGCAGTTGGAAGGCTCGGTGGCTGGAGTGATTTTGGAATCTCCACGAGGTGATACATTTTGTTATGTCTTAAGGCTCATGTTTCCTTGTACTAACAATGCAGCTGAGTATGAAGCTTTGCTCCATGGACTCCGAATGGCCAAGGAGATGAACTTGAGCCGGGTTAGGTGTCTGGGCGACTCAGACTTGGTGGCACATCAAGTTTCAGGAAAGTGGGATTCTAAAGACCCGCTTATGGCGGCTTATCTTCATGCAGTGAATAATATTGCTGGTCACTTTAAAGGTTACCAAGTGGATCACATAGACCGGTGGAAAAACGAGGCGGCTGATGCATTGTCTCGGGTTGGGTCACAACGTAAGCCGATTCCCCCAATGTGTTCCTTGATGTGCTACATAATCCTTCTGTTAAATTGCCTTCGGAGGAAGATCTTGCTATTCCTGACCCAGAGGGACAGTTGATGGCGGCTCTTCGTGCCATCCTTGACTGGACGATGCCTTATCTGGCTTACCTGACTCGAGGTGAGTTACCTGAAGATGAAAATCTGGCTCGACAGATTACAAGGTGGTCTAAGTCCATGACTATTGTCAATGGCGAGTTACACAGATGCAGTGTGACTGGCGTGTTTCAACGTTGTGTTTCCCCTGAAGAAGGCTGTGAGATCCTACAAGAAATTCATGCAGGTGATTGTGGTCATCATGCCGGGTGACGATCTTTGGTGGCTAAAGCTTTTCGTCATGGGTTTTTCTGGTTAACGGCTCATGCTGATGCAGAGGACATTGTAGCAAGTGCGATGGGTGTCAGAAATTTGCAAGGCAAGCTCATGTGCCGGCTCAGGAATTCCGAATGATACCAATCACTCGGCCGTTTGCGGTCAGGGGGCTTGGTATGGTTGGGCCGTTCAAGAGGTCTAAAGACAAGAAGACCCACCTTTTGGTGGCAGTTGACAAGTTTATCAAGTGGATTGAAGCAGAGCCAGTTAGCAATTGTGAAGCAGCGACTGCAGTTCAGTTTGTTAAAAAACTAATCTTCCACTTTGGTTATCCGCATAGTATCATCACTGATAATGGGAAAAATCTGTCTAAAGGTGCTATGAAGGAGTTCTGTCAAAGAGAACACATCCGTCTTGACGTATCATCGGTGGCTCATCCACGGTCCAATGGTCAGGCAGAATGTGCTAACCAAGAGATATTACGAGGGATCAAACCCCAGCTTATGGTTCCTTTGGAACGAACACCGGGTTGTTGGGTTGAAGAGCTTCCTACAGTTCTTTGGAGTATCAAGAGCACCCCCAATAGATCAACAGGCTACACACCCTTCTTCATGGTTTATGGTGCAGAGGCGGTTTATGGTGCAGAGGCAGTTCTCCCAAGCGATATTCGTCATGACTCGCCCAGGGTGGCGGCTTACATTGAATCAGACAATGAGACAGCACGTTAGAACACTCTCGATGCCTTGGATGAAGAACATGACCTCGCAATAGCTCGATCGGTGATTTACCAACAAGACCGGCGTCGCTATCATAGCCGCAGAATTCAAAGCCGGATGTTCCAGGAGGGTGACTTAGTGCTCCGTTTGATTCAAGATCAGACATGCATGCATAAGCTATCACCCCCTTGGGAAGGGTCCTTTGTGGTCAACAAAAACCACAACAATGGGTCATATTATCTCAGCGACATACGTGAACATAATAAGTCACGTACCTCTGAGGAGACCAACAGACCTTGGAATATTGCTCATCTTCGGCCTATACTTGAGCCATGGGCTCTCGTCATTGTACATAGTTTTGTCAATGTATATATGTTTTTATGATCAACGTAATAAAGCCGGCATCCCCAAAATTCGGGGCCTCTGTCGTTTCATCTCATATTTGCTGTGCATGAGTCTTTATTAATTGATCATAAGGTCACTTGGGGGCTTCCAACTCACCGAGTTTAGCTATCTTACCCTCTTGACTGGCAAATAAACGCCATTATATAGGTTAAACCTGCATGTATGCTTGATGCTACTCCAACAGGTGACCCGCCGTACTCTTGACAGTCAATTTTATGACCCTGAACTCATCAAGGTTAAAACGACGGCTTATGTCATGAGAGAGCCGGCTTACAGAGAGCGAGGATAAACCTACCTGTTTGTTTGTTGCTTCTCCGAAATGTGACCTGCCTTACTCTTGACAGTCAATCTCTTATGACCCTAAACTAGTCAAAGTTAAAACGGCGGATTATGTCACGAGAGAGCCGGCTTACAGGATAAAACAAGGCTATTATGCCAAGCTTCTTTGCAGCAAGACTCGAGCCACAAAAGCCGGTCTTTTTATTCAGGCTAGTAGGCCGACTTGCAAATATTGTAATATACATATTTGTATTATTTATTTTCTGTCTTTGCAGGAATATTAATGCTCTTGATCATATTTATGCACAAAAATCTAAACTTCCCGGGTCAGAAGAAGTCCGGGTTAGCATTGATCAATATGGAATTTATTGAGGCCATGAGCCGCCAAATTATTGACTCAAAGATGGTCATAACAAGGAGTCATTGGGTTATCAACCCGTCATGGATACTAAGCAATCAAATATTACGACTATGAGTCACCAGTATGAGCAATGTTGAGTTCTGTTACAACTCCATGCTAATATATCAAGATAACAGTTGAGAAAATTTATTAAAAGGATGGTGCAAAGCAAGTATATAAAGCAAGATCAATCAAGCATCCAAAGAGGATTGATACGACAGTGCTGGATCAAATAGTCACAACGTGCACGAAGGCACGAGAAAAACAATCTCATGTTTTTAGCTAAGCCTATTACAAGGCTTTAGTTTGGTCCACATGTTTTTGGCAAAGTTTTCACGGAGCCATCTACTCCTTTGAGCCGGCCTCTGTACCGTCCGGATCAGTGCTATCTGGGTTATCACCTGGCTGCTGCCCTATTTTGGAAGTCCCCGGGTCATCCTGAGCAGGCTCTTCTTCGCTTATTATCGGAAGATTGTCCGAGGTCCAGTCGATACTAGTTAAGGCCTCAAATATTGCTTCATCGTTGATAATAGAGGAAGGGTCGATATCAGATGCAAATATATGCTTACGCCTTTGAGGAGTCAGATCTACAATGTCAAAGGAAGGCGCCTTGAGTCAGATCTACAACGTCAATGCATAAGCCGACTGGTACTTCTTCAGATCCGGTTCTTGGGCAAGTTGACATGCCAATGGCCGCATTTCCTTAACACATTTGGCAAAATCTATTTCACTGAATACAAACATGTCATCATTATATTCTGGACCCCTGTCGGCCATTTCTTTAGGATCCAATTCTGATTGGTAAGCCTTTGCCCGGCTTAGCGCAGTTATCGCTCCCGCACGGGCGGCTGACAACTTCAGTTCTTCAATCTATTTTGGCATTGTTGAGAATTGGTCCAGCACATCCTTTATGAGTTGTGGCGGTATCTTGCCATTTGAGACAGCCACCAGCATGCGGATACTTCCAGCATAAAGTTTTTCCGTCAAGGTATAGACGGCTTTCAGCTTTACCAGCAGATTTTGCCCAAGATTAGAGCTCCTGGCACCTGTCATACATTCAAAACACGAGTACCAGGCGAGTTAGCAGTCAAAGATTTTGAGTCGCCAAGCAAGATATCTCAACTAATTGAAAGGTTTTACTTACCAAAGATGGTAGCTGTCATTTGAGAAATAATGTTGTTTTAAGCCAGCCAATTCTTCAGTTTAAGCTGATTCTCGGCGTCTTCCAGCCGTTTCAATAAAGTGGCCTTTTCCATTTCAAAGGCCGCTCTCTCAGCATCTAAGTTTGCCTTGATTTTTTCACAATCTTCTAAAGAAGACTTTAAACTTGATTCAGCTTTGGCGCATTCAGCTTGTTCAGATTCCAAGTTTTTCTTTAAGCTGGACAGGTTTGACTCGCCCAGGCTTAAAGCTTCCTGCAAAAGACACAAACAAATTTGTCATTCAGAGAGCCATTTAAGTTTGCTCATTCTATTAAGTCGGCATTTGACACAGATGTTATGGAAATTTTATTCAAGTCCCAAACATATTGCAAGCAATGTCTTTGGCACTTGGGGGCTAATGTAATACGTTCTTTTCAATTTATAATGAAGAAGACCCGACTCATCTCAAGAAGATAGGCCGGCCCTGGGGGGCTACAAGTGATTCTTTAAAGAGGTTATATTTGAAAGTCCCGGCTTATCTCATAAAGATAAGTCGGCCCTTGGGGGCTACACTTTGAATTATACATTTTTTTTATCAAAGTCTTAACCATACTCAAGTTCTTCCTATGATTAAGACCTGGGGGCTACATAAGGATATATAGCAGGAGATAATGGAATATACCTCATATTTCTTCTGCATCATGTTTACTAAACGGGCTTCCATATCACGGCTTGTAGCCAGGCGGCTTAAGTAGCCAGCATGAAGTTCTTCAGCACTAAACTCCTCATAATTGGGTAGCTCCAGTTTTGACTTACCCTTTTCCAGCAAAGGTGTCTCTTCTTTAGCCGTGTGCTTAGCTAGCACATTGGAGGTCTCAGGTGCTTTCTGACTCGCCCCAATGACAAAAATATCATCATTGTTCTTCTCAGGAGGAGTTTCTTCAGTTAGCTTGACAGGAGTTGAAGAAGGAATTGGACTTGGCGAGTCAAGGTTGTCCGCCGGGTTGGCATCGGCATCGATGGCCTCAGAGGCCGCTACCTTGGTTTGTGGAGGAGGGTCATCCTGACCGTCATGATGGTCTTCAGTTTCTTCTATATTAGCCTCGGGGGTCACCAACACTTGATCCGCCGACTCAGGAATCTTGGGGGTCTTTGAAGACTCACCCGTCTTCTGTTTCTTGCTTTTGGCTTTGGCCCTGTGATCAGAGTAGAAGGTTTTAAACACATGACAACAAAATTAAAGCTGTCAACAAGAAAAGACAGGTTACTTACCCAGGGTTGATAACAAAAGCAGGTAGATGTGTTGAAGATGAGCCGCCCGAAGATGGTGGCGACTCCTGGTAATTTGAATCAGATGGGTTAAGAGGTTGTCTGATAAGGCCTGCTTTAGGTAAAGACAGAGTTGCGCTATGTGGCACCTCGTTTGGTTGCTTGCGGGATGGTTCATGAGTCAGCCCAGCCACCAAATCGCCTGAGCCGCCACTCCGAGTCTGGCGCCTTAACTCATGTTGAGTTTTCTTCAAAATAAAGTGCGGATCTAAGTGAGCATATGGATGAGTAAATTTTACCTTTCGAACAACCCGCCGTATTTTCTCTGGAGGTGCGGAGTCTTAGCCGGAAGAGATGGAAATTACCTCAGTGTCTTCAACCCGGCTTGTTGCTACCTCATCCTAAGAACAAGAGGCGTCAGCTAATTCAATAAAAAGGCGGCCAAGAGAGTCAAGTTCTACCTCTGATTGATTGTCAGCATCTATTGACTCGCCCATAGCAGCCGACTCAATTGCAGTGACTTCTTTGTTCTTTTTCTGCCTTGGGCCAGTCCCGGCCTTAGCTACAACAGTTTTTCTCTTCCTGTTCCAAAAAGCAGAGCTGGATTGTGTAGTAAAGAAGGATTAACAAGTGAGACACAGAATAAAACAAAGATATATAAGCCGGATATAAAAGAGTACTTACAGGTGGGGCCGGGTTGAGCTTGAAGAACGGTAACAGCCATGTCTTGTTACAGTTCTCTTGAGACTCCCCAAGCAAACTCTTCATTGTTTTATTTACCTTGTCAGCAGTAAAATTGTCAGAGGTGTACCGCTGAGGGTCGTTTGACTCGCCTGAGTATTCTCACATTAAGCCGGACCGGCGGCTTAAGAGGAGAATTCTCCATGAGACCCAACATCGGGCTAAATCAACTCCAGCTAACTCGTTGGCTAGCAAGGCATTTACTTTTGAGTAAAGTGGGAGCGCTTCAACATGTTCTTCTTCAATAATCTTGCTTGGTGGGTCAAAAATCTATTGGAAGGCGATCAACCCTATAACCCGGCAGAGGATTCTCATCGGCTGGGGGAGTGTTCTTGCAATAAAACCAAGTTTTTATCCATCCTTTTGGGTGTCTTGGCAAGGTGGCTGGAGGAAAGCCGCCACCTTTGCGTCTCTGGATTGAGACTCCACCCAATTCTTGACTCGGACCATCCGTACATTCAGTCTGGCGGTTTATATAAAAGAATTCCTTGAAGAGAGCGACAGTGGGCTCTACTTGCAGATATACTTCGCAGAAAATTTGAAAGTGGCAGATATTTGATACCTAATTTGGGCCTATGTCTTGAGGATGAGGGTTGAAATAGTGCAAGACGTCCCGAAAGAATTTTGACCCGGGTGGTGTGAAGCCTCTGAGGATATGATCAGTAAAAACTACAACCTCTCCTTCACTGGGTTAGGGGAATTTTCCCCTTGGCTGACTCACCAGCCAATTTCCTCCTGAGTCGCCAAGAGACCGTGATATTGAAAATCTTTGAGGTTGGTTTCAGTGACTAGGGAAGGCCCCCAGTTGCAGAGGGTGGTCTTTGACATGTCGAGCTGTTTAAATACAATGAAAGACTGCAAAAATATAAAGGGGCAGGTTACTTAAGAAATAAGGACTCGCTATCAGAATAAAGCAGTATAAGGATAAGTCGCTCTAAACAGTGGTGAGTTATTTAAAAGAGGCAGTTTCTGGAACATTGGCGAGTTACAGATATGTTGGTAAGCCGCCCAAGATGCAAGGTCAGGTTAGCAAAAATTCAGGGTTGTCAAAATTCTGCTAAGTGTGGAGCAAACAGGTTTCAGAATCGAACAACTATATTTATGGATCTATGGGCAGTTCAAAAAAGATTGCTAAACCTAAATAGTGGTGATGAAAGTACTAGTGGTCTACCCATTGATTCTGGAGAGAATACAACTTGTTCAAATTACAAGATGGATGTCAAACCTACAACCGCAGTATTTCTATTGCATTTTCAGATCAAAAACAAGTTCTATTCAAGATATGATGAACAAAGGTATGGATCAACGCCGACGAACGCCATGAACTCACGTGACCTAATGTGGATCTGACAAAGAAAAAAGGGTGTACCAAGCTGCGGCGGAAGAAAGCGGAGGAACGCCGCTGAGCTCGGCGAAGACGGAGTGGCGCTGCGGTCTCAAGTGAGATGGCTGGCGTAGGTCGACGAGCACGGCGGAGCTCCAGTCGCGAAGGGTCTCGCGAGGAAGAAGAAGAAGCGGTGGAGACGAGGTAAAAAGTAAAAGGAAGGACCCTCATGCCTATTTATAAGGAAAAAGTAGCAGTGAATGGCCGGTGCAAAAATCGAGGAGGCACAATAAATTTTACAACAAAGGGACGCCTCAATTTTCGGAATGATGGATTTATACAAAGATTCATTATGACATCATGAAGGAGTTCCTGTAATCATGAAGGTGACATCATCTTTTCTTATGGCGGGTTATGAAGATTTTCGAGACTGAAATTGAGAGGCATAAAGAGAAGACTCGCCAGATGGAAGGATTGAAGATTGACATGAACAAGTTCAAATCAATCTAGGGCCTAATGTTGGGGATATAACCCCACGGTATAACCCACACTGAAAGGGCCAGGTTAGGCCGCTGGCGATTTAGGAAGCTAGGCCTCAGGCAGACCCAAGTGATCAAGGCACAGGGCCGGAGGGGTGACTCACAAGATGGGCCGGCTTAAGGCCCAAGGCCAGAAGACGGCGCGTGGCCTGGAGGTGTAAGCCGCCCGATGATGACTTGTCATAGAAGGTAAGGTGACTTAGAGTTAGAATCGGGCATGGAACATGACCCGACCCGGACTCTTGTAAGCCAGCGGCCTCGACGTGTATATAAAGGCGAGTCCCCGGCATTGAATAGGGCAAGTTACAATCAATCTATAGCTAGGTCAAGCAAATCCGCTCCCTTGTAATAGATACTCAAGCAATAAGCAACAAGAGCAGGAGTAGGCTTTTACCTCCGCCGTGAGGGGCCAAACCTGGGTAAACTCGTGTCTCTTATCCCGCTCAACCCCGACAAGTTAATCACCATTGCGATGGCCTTGCGACTAAGTCCTTTCACTAGGACATCTGCCGTGACAAAACCACGACATGCTCCACCTGCCATGCACCAATATTGCGTGCACAAATGCAGGGGAGATTCACCCCGGTCGTTGCGCCGCAGTAATAATGACTAGTGAGCAGTCAAATCACAAAGCCCCACCTTTCCCACAGTAAGTTGCTCGGACGAAGCAACCATCATTTCACTCTTCGTTGAATCCGTTCGTACTCCAATATTCCCACAGTAGGTACCTCCTTTTTTTATTCTAGAAACCACGACACGTGAATATTGGACGGTAGCAGCACAGCATCAAGTGTACTAGTACTACTCAATTCAAAAATCGAAACCAACCAATGAACTACTAGATGGTGAGCGTTTGCTAGTATCATGTACTCCCTCTGTCCATCTATATAGGGCCTAATGCATTTTTCGAGACTAACTTTGACCAAATGTTCGAGTAGTATAGGACATGCAAGTTGCTCAAAGCATACCGTCAATTTCGTACGTGAAAGGATCTTCCAATGATATAATTTTCAAATTATACAAAATCTTATCAATAGTCAAAGGGAACCTCGAAGAATACATTAGGCCCTTTATATATATGGATGAAGGGAGTAGTATTAATCGCAACGCATGCATGCATGAGGAGTACTACAATAAACAAGAACATTTTACGTGCATTGGTTAATTATATCTTAATCATGGCACTTAATAATTTAATGCACAAAACAAGAACGGTTGATGGGATTAGCAGAAAGCAAAGCGCTTTTTTTAGCGGGGATTTGCATCATTCTATGGCCTCCTCCAATGCACTAGTGCTAAGATGAGGTGCTAAGCACATTAAAGAGCTAAGCAACTAAGGTTCCCAATGCAAAGGTGCTTAACGTGTAACTAAGCATCCTTCATTTAATGATTTAGCAACAAAAGTTATCCATGCATTGGTGGACTTCTTTCATTTAATGTTTTCCCTAGGTTCCCGCGCTTGGCATTGTTTCTTCCCAGGGTCACCACACCCATCTCTCTCCTCTTAATTACCTTGCCACATCATCTTTTTTGCCTACATATGGCAGCCTTAGCACCTGTACAAGGTGGAGCATTGGGAGGGGCCTGAAGGTGCAAAACCAAGTGTTACTACTACACCAAACAGGTTCAAAATGACAAAATGGACCCACTCACGGCATGGCACGCCTATCTCGTTTGGTCCATCGGTCAAAGTGCTTCCTCTTCTTGGCATAACAATAGAGTATAGTATTTTTTTAGAATGATCTTGGCATGTCGCTAACATGTGGGAGAGAGTGTGAGTTAACGGACCTCAATAGACAGCAAAATCGCCAGCCTGCCGCACTTTGAGAGACGAGGAGCGAGAAGCAATACGGGCTACTGGATATACTATAACTAGGTGTTGCACGGAGGCCGAGGAATATGGTGAATGCGTGAGGTGCGCCATGTATGATGTAACTACACTGGGCTGCCGTGTTTCGGACTCTTTCGGTTAAATGTGGAGAGATTTGGTTGATTTTATATCGCTGAAAAATATAAAATATTATGAGTGCAGACGCTCCACCACGAGGTTCCTTGCTCTTTCTCGGTCGTCGGGAATCTATGTTCTTCCACTCTCTTTTTTTTTACATGAGCTTTGTTCATCCTTTTGCCAACACGCGGGACATCTAGCATCAAGGTGCACATGTCATGCAAGAAAATGGAGATAAGCAGTGCGTAAGTGAGTCATGCACTTCGATGGCACGTACGTAATATTTTCTTCTCCTCGATGGCACGTGAATCATGCACGTACTCTATGATGGAGCACGGGATGGTAGCCATGGACATGGTCGGCCCTTTTTGCAGAGAGTACTAAATAACTTTGATGTGTCCCGTCAACTTGCAGAACGACGAGAAACTTGCTTACTACACCCTCTTCGTCGCCCACGCGCGCGCGGTGGCTCGCAGCACCAGGAGAGGCTTTTGCTTACAATAGTGGGCTTTATACAAGCGGTGGATGTGCAACAGTTCATTCGGTGTCAGATTGCCAAAAGTATGTACTGTAGTACCATCATCATTGTTCGATTTCCGGAAGAGGCGAAGAGCCAAGCGCAAGGTCACCTACTCACCTTTAGTAGTACTATAGCCAAAGTTCTGCCACCTTTTTAGAGCATGGTTAATAATATAGGTGGCTCTTGCAGCGGCACAACATTTAGATCAAGTACTCCATCCGTTTCTTTTCTTTCATTCGTAGGATTCTTAAAACGCAGGAATAGGAAAAACAAAGGATTGGAGTGGCATGTCCACTTGAATCCCATAACATTAGCACAATGTTTGATGCCACGGGAAAAACAAAGGAAGTGAAAAAAAGTTGGAGTGGATGCTAGATTCCCAATGAACACACAATTTCATAGGAAAAATTCCTATAGCATTCCATCCTATGAATCAATCGACCAATGTAGGAAAATTATGAGGGGGGTCTCTCCAACAGTGTTCCTCGGCTCGCACCTAGCATCACAGGGGTCGAACTCGGAGTCATTCATCTGGTACATGTGGCATCTCAGATCTGGACACAAGGTGATGTACACCGCCAAGGTCCATTAAGGATAATGTTGTGCTCAAAGCCGGACATACACGGTCAAGGTCCACGGTCAAGGGGGGTCACGGCGGATGCGACCTCTCACTATGTCCACCATTGAAGCGGCGCGCCGGCCGAGGGCGCCGCCCACTGCACTCCCGGCTGTACCCGCCTCCTCACCGCATTCAAACACCTAAATTTAGACCCGTGTGGAATGCAAGAAACCCACTTCAGCCACACGTCCGTTCAGGAGCGGGACACCGGCCAAGCTCCTCCTTCCACCATTTTCTCCACTCTTTGGATGGCATCCGATAATCAGGAAGAGTAGTTCTCTGGCATAAAAGCTGTTTGGGTGGCCCGCCAAGCTCGGCAGTTACGAGCGAGGCAGCTCGCTGCTCCACCTACCTCGCCTGGCCCGACGGAGCCAGTTGCTGCCCTAAGCCAGTGTGTGGTTCCGCAGCTGGCCGCTCCAATCCAGCTCGAGGAAGAGTGCCGAGTTGCTCCACGCCGGCTTGTCGGGGAGCACGGCGGCACAGGCATCGTCGCTGCCCTCGACGCCGACATGTCGTACAGCACCTCCAGTGCCTGCGACTACGCCATCCGCCGTCGATGCGCGCGTAGTCGTGCCATGCAGGCAGAGAAAGAAGCTGCCGCTGATGTCGACGAGGTGACATGGCTACGTGGATGTCGACGGGGTGACTGCCAACACGTCCCCGCCCGCCGCCATCATCGAGGAGAAGTAGAACATGGGAGGCCACCGCCGAGGCGATGCCGGTGTAGACAGATGCTGGGGGAGGACAAAGAGATCGGTTGGCGACCATTTAGATTAGGTATATTAATTCTACCTTTAGCTCCGATTAGCACAGCTTATTTGATGTAAGTGTAATGAAATCCGTCATGTTTATATGAAATCCGGCCGTGTTTGCATGAATTTGCGTCCACGTTCGCGCTCTCGGGCAAGCGCTCTCCGTCGCTGGAGTGGGACGACGGACTCCGTCTCTGACAACACCGCAAAGTGCGTCACCACTGTTGTGATGGCCACGGCACAGCGAAAGTACGACGTCCTTCATTCCGCAGGTGATGGCCATTACCGTGCGCTTGTCTAGACGGCTCGGTAGCTCATGAAGCAGCGCCAACAACATGCCTTGTGCGTCTAGTACTCCATTGCAGTCGTAGTTGCTGCATGCACAACTCGGGTTGCAGTTGCAAGTGAGCACGGCGACGCTGTGTGGCCATCCATCAATAGTGGCTGGTATGAGGATGACATCGCCATGTGCATCTTATTTGTACTAAAAATCATGAAGAGTATAAACATGTTTACGTACAACCTGATTGGATTGCTCGAGTGGTCATCACACATGTAGTGTCATGCAAAGCTTCATTTATTAGTTTATAGACTCATTTTGTTTTGGTATGTGTGATGTTACTCATAGAATGAGTAACTAGCTAAGTTACTCAATTTACCTCTCTCCTCATTAACTAATTGCCACATAGGCGAATTTGTTGAGTTGGACCCGATGTTACTCTTGAAGTTACTCCCACTGTGGTTAGTCTTAGGCCTTGTTCAGTTGAACCTCCTCCCAAGGGGTTTGGAGGGGAATTTGGCTTGTACATGATTTAATCCCCCACAATCCCTATTAATCCCCGTTAAAACCCCTTGAACCGCACATGCCCTTAAGGTTAAAAATAACCGGGATTACAGAGGACAGGGTACAAACTTCGGGGTTTTAAAGGTGAGGGTTTGTTTCGGACTAGCTGTACAACCTCAAGGTTTATAAAATCGTACTTCACTCTCCCCTCCGTAGACGCGCGGGTACACTCACGGTGGAGCGCATTTGCACATGACAATGCAGGTAACGTGATAATTTGACACATCTAGTTGTCCACTTAATGTGGGGTCTGGGACCAAATGTCAGCCATACCAAGTGCGACCTGAACGCGGTGGCGCGGTTATTGATTGAGTTTCTTTTTACTGGTACGTTAAATGAAAAGATGACTCTGCGCGTATTTAATTTAAAACGATCGCTACGAAGAGAAAAACAATTACTACTCCACTTCGGGACTTGCTTGCTAGGGTTGCTCTTTTCTTCTCACTCCCTCACCCTCTCTAGATATAAACAAGACGGCGGTGTCCACTCTTTCTCTCTCTCTCTCTCTCTCTTCTCACCGGTTGTCATGGATCCCTTCCGCTGGTGGTCGTCGGTGGCGAGGGAGGAAGCCCACGCGTGCCGTCTTCTCTGACCTGGCGCCGGCGTGGGAGGTCCTCTGCTCCCTTGCTCCCCGCCGCCGTGTTGGTAGATCCCGCCGCCTGCCTCGCCACATCCCGCCGACTGGAGGTATAACTTCTTTTAGAACCGGCCTTGTTCTAATGGCCCAACTCCCCATGTCGCTGCATCCCCTTTTTTCATCAAGTTAGGATTGCTCCCCACATCGCTGCATCCTACATGTGGATATTCTTCTAGTATTACAAAGATCCCCATGTAGCTAGCTCCGTCGGCTTGTCGAACACTCGAACACCACCTAAATTTTTACTATTAGAGGAAAAAAGGTACTGTAGATACCAGCTAACGAACCGATCTCTTGGTTGGAAAGGGAAATAAATATGCTGGCCTGACTGATCTCTTGGTCGAAAAAGGACAGAAAGTGGGGAGGGGGGTGTTGGGTCGACAATGCAACCGCGAATGAGCACGTCTAGATTTCCTGAGGTCACATAGGAAAGGTCACAGACGAGAACAAAAAAGGCACAAATCCAGACATGCTTAGCATTTTGTGATACGTCTCCAACATATCTATAATTTTTTATTATTCCATGCTGTTATATTATCATTATTGGATGTTTTACAATCATTTTATAGCAACTTTATATCATTTTTTGGGACTAACCTATTGACATAGTGTCCAGTGCCAGTTGCTGTTTTTTGCTTCTTTTTTACTTCGTAGAATATCAGTACCAAGAGAAGTCCAAACGCAGCGAAACTTTTTGGAGATTTTTTTTGGACCAGAAGAAAACTTGGGAGCCAAGGTAGGACCAGAGAGGATCCCCGTGGGGACCACAAGACACATGGGCACGCCCAGGAGCCCAGGGCCGCCCAGGTGGGTTGTGGGCCCACGGAGGTCTCCTCCACTTCCTCTCAGCTCTATTAATACCCAAATATTCCAGAAACCCTAGGGGAGTCGACGAAACACAATTCCAGCCGCCGCAAGTTCTAGAACCACGAGATCCAATCTAACACCATCACGGAGGAGTTCATCATCCTCATTGGTGCCTCTCCGATGATGTGTGAGTAGTCCACCATATACCTAAGGGTCCGTAGGCAGTAGCTAGATGGCTTCTTCTCGCTTTTTGCTTCTCAATACAATGGTCTCTTGGAGATCTATTTGATGTAACTCTTTTTGCGGTGTGTTTGTTGGGATCCGATGAACTTTGAGTTTATGATCAGATCTATATCCATGAATATTATTTGAGTTTCTTTGATCTCTTATATGCATGATTATTTATAGCCTCGTATTTCTTCTTCGAATCTTTGGTTTAGTTAGGCCGACTAGATAGGTTTTTCTTGCCATGGGAAGAGGTGCTTTGTGATGGGTTCGATCTTGCGGTGTCCTCTCTCAGTGACTGAAGGGGCAGCGAGGCACGCATGTATCATTGCTATTAAGGATAAAAAGATGGGGTCTATTCCTACATGAATAGATCTTGTCTACATCATGCCATCATTCTTATTGCAATACTCCGTTTCTCCATGAACTTAATACACTAGATGCATGCTGGATAGCGGTCAATGTGTGGAGTAATAGTAGTAGATGTATGCAGGAGTCGGTCTACTAATCTTGGACGTGATGCCTATATATTGATCATTGCCTTGGATATTGTCAAAATTATTCGTTCTTCTATCAATTGCCCAATAGTAATTTGTTTACCCACCGTATGCTATTTTCTCGAGAGAAGCCACTAGTGAAATCTACGGCCCGCGGGTCTATCTTTTATCATATTGCTTTCCGATCTTTTTTTCATCGCATTTTTTTAGATCTATTATTCCAAAAACCCAAAAATTCTTTGCTGCACTTTTTATTTGCATGTTTTATTTCACTTTTTATTCAGATCTATTGATCCAAACACATACAAAACAATCTATCTTTTTACCGAGGAGGGATTGACCACCCCTCTTACGCGTTGGGTTGCGAGGATTTGTTCTTTGTGTGCAGGTACCGTTTACATAGTGTTGCTTGGTTCTCCTATTGGATTGATACCTTGGTATCATAACTGAGGGAAATACCTACCGTAGCTGTACTTCATCATCCCTTCATCTTTGGGGAAATACCGACGCAGTTTCAAGCCGCATGAAAAGGAATTTCTGGCGCCGTTGCTGGGGAGACATCATCAACATCTATCAGGTTCCTAATCACAAATCTCATCTCCTTGCAATTTACATTATTTGCCATTTGCCTCTCGTTTTCATCTCCCCCACTTCACAAAATTTGCCGTTTTAATTGCCTTCTCTTTTTCGTTCTCCTTTTTTTCGTCAAATCTTTTGTTTGCTTGAACTCATCATCATGAGTGACTTTGGTATGGCAGAAACAGATGATGATCTAACTCCTAACATTGGATGATCTGGTAATCGCGATGCTAAAACTTTTGTTTTGGGGCATGGGAATGTTATGGGAAAAGAACATATCCAAGAATTTTTTAATTGTGTTGGAAATTTGACTTTTGATGATGCCCCTATACTTAAAGAAACTAAAACTTATGCGGAGGCTATTTCAGCACTAGTTCTGAAACTTGAAAATAAATTTATCCGTACCCATCCTACATTCCAAAGATTGGTTTATCAGCTGCCTATTATAAAAGACCCAAAAGCTAAAAAGATAGCTACCCATGTTCTTACGAATGAATTTGATCACACAATACGGGAAGCTAGGGAAATTTGATTTTTATGGTATGAGCCACGAGAAACCGATGATAGATGAGATCCTTTACAAAAGTGACTATATGTTGAGACATTTTCTTGGAAATAATCAAAAAAATTATGAGAATCTTAAAAAGGAAATCCCCGTTTTAGATGTGATCCAACAAGTTTTCAATGATGTTAATCAACAATATTTTTGGATCGTAGCCGGAAATCAAAGGGGTTACATAGACGGACAACTTGATAATGCTAAAATTTCTATGGATAATGTGTTTCAAGTTATATCTGCAAAACCTCCTGACAAAAACACACCTATGGAAAATAAGAAGAAAGATGACAATACTTGAATCTATGCATTATGCCTAGCTAGGGGCATAAAACGATAGCGCTTGTTGGGAGGCAACCTAATGAATATTTTTTTTACCTTTTTTTTCTGTCTGTTCTTGAGTGTTTGCACAATTATGATTCTGTTATGATTGTTTTTTTTATGTTTTAATTAGTTTTTGTTCCATGTAAAGCCTTTGGGATAGCTTTGGTGATAGTTGATTTGATCCTGTTGAAAAACAGAAACTTTTGCGTCCAGAACAGAATTGTTTAAATTCACAGAAGGGGCGAAAAATTCTGAAGTTTTTACACAAGATTGATATACAAATTGCCTATGTTTTCCTAATTTTGTAGAATGTTTGGAGTTACAGAAGTATGCTAACAATTCACATCTTTACAGACTGTTCTGTTTTTTACAGATTCTGTTTCCTTTGCATTGTTTGCTTATTGTGATGAATCTATGGATTGTATCGGGGGGTATAAGCCATGAAAAAGTTAGAATACAGTAGATATAATGCAATAACAAAATTTTAGTGGGTTTGCAACAGTACTTAAAGTAATTATTGGTTTTCTTATACTAACGGATCTCGCGAAGGTTTTGTTAAGTTTTGTGTGATTGAAGTTTTCTAATTTTGGGTGAGATCACGATGGATGAAGGAATAAGGAGTGTCAAGAGCCTAAGCTTGGGGATTACCCATGGCACCCCAAGTTAATATTCAAGGAGAACCAACCAACTAAGCTTGGGGATGTCCCGGAAGGCATCCCCTCTTTCTTCTAACGACCATCGGTATTTTACATGGAGCTATATTTTTATTCGTCAGATATCATGAGTTTTGCTTGGAGCATCTTGTATTATATGAGTCTTTGCTTATTTTGCTTTTTAGTTTGTCATAAGTATCCTTTCTGGACACACCTATTTGAGAGAGCCAAAATTATGCTATGATTTGTTAGAATTGCTCTATATGCTTCACTTAAATTTTTTTAGCTATGGAATTGCTCTAGTGCTTCACTTATATCTTTTTGAGCACGGTGTGATTTAATATTTTTGTATAAATACTCTCATGCTTCACTTAGATTAATTTTAGAGTTAGTAAATCTTTGAAGAAATTCTCTCATGCTTCACTTATATTATTTTGAGAGATGAAATTTTTATGCTCATGTTCTTTACTTAAATTTATTTGAGCTTGTCAAAAGCAATTGCAGTAGTTCTTGTGCAATCTAGGCATAGGGCTACTAGAATCCATCACTAAAAGAGGGATTTTCCAAGCTCTATCGACACAACAGGACTCTAGATATTGGCAACAAAAGGGCAGTTACCCCTAAACTAGATTACTCTTCTTCTTCCTATGATAAAGCGGGGGCTAAAAGGGACTCTTCAAAGTACTTCAACGTTATTACTGGAGTTTCGTGCCAATCCAACTGGAGGAGGGAAATCGGTAGAATAAAGAAGTCTTGCATGAGGGCGGCCTCTTTCCATGCCTTCAAATCCATTTGCCACACTTTCAGATCTCGGATATACAATGATGAATCCTGACGATCTACGATCACAGAACGCAGTAATATGAATGTCTCTCACGAGCCCCAAAGAGACAATTAAGTATGCTTGCTTTGTTGGCACGGGGAAAGGTAGAATGACCTTCCGCCATGTCAACCGCTCACTAGGCTTCTTACTGCGGTGAAGTCGCTTCATCACCCGGCTCAACATCAGACTCATCCCCCCCCCCCCATTTTAAGCTTTGGTTATAGTATCTTTTAGTTCCACTTCTTCAACGATCTCTCCCGCAATCTTCTTTCCACACTCCTCCTCCTCGTTGTTGCCATGGAGAGACCACACGTCTAGTTGAAATAGATGCAAGTAAAACTTTCTGACAGCTATGTGAGCACGGATCTTTCCAACATATGAAACTAGTCCCAAAGTGATAGATATTAAAGAGGGATATAATAAAAACTTTCATGAAGATCACTGGACAAAATAAACTTGATTCTTTGTAATAGTTTTGAGATATGATGATAGTAATATATGAGTCATGTTGGTGAGTAATTATGCTTTAGTAAGAATATTGGTGTTAAGGTTTGTGATTCCCTATGCAAGCACGAAAGTCAATAGTTATGCAATGAAATTACATCCTACTTGTGGTGCATTATTCGGTGTTAGTTATGCTCAATGCTCGCTTATGTGAATTTTTGTTCCTTGTTTGGTTGCTTCTCAATCTTTTTGCTAGCCTCCACTTGTACTAAGTAGAAATACTACTTGTGCATCCAAACCCTTTAAACCCAGTTTTGCCATATGAGTCCACCATACCTATCTATATGCGGTATTTCCGTGCCGTTCTAAGCAAGTTTGTATGTGCCAACTCTAATATTTCAAAATGAATTTCCTTTTTGTGTGCCCGTACCGCTCATGAAGTGGCAGGGGGTGGCCAATATTTTCCATGCTAGATGTGTTATTCTCAAGATGAGTGTTTCTTCACTTGTCATTGCACGAGAGTATGGCGGACGCCCAGTTCTGAAATGAAATGAAAATTACTTTATGTTGTCAAATAATAAATTCCTTGGAAAGTGTTGGTATGGACGGTACTCGTTGATACGGCTAGCCGTGTAGTGTGAAAGTATGGTGGAAAAAGGAATAAACTTTATTTTCTGTTTGGGAACCGCCTATGATATATCTAGCATGGAAAGTGTTGGGAATTACTCGGTCGTTTTCGTTGACGCAAAAAGCATGCCTCTCATTTTTTTTATCTCTCAATTTAAGCTTTGAGCTCTAGCACCTCTACAAATCCCTACTTCCCTCTGCGAAGGGCCTATCTATTTATTTTATGCAATTTTTATTTTTATTTGAGTCTCCATCTTCTCTTATAAAGAACCAACTAGGGAGCACTATGATCATACTTGTGCATTGGATGTAGCTAATATACGAGTGTGTTTCATGAATGGATATATGATTGAGCATGATGGGCTAGGGATAACTTTCTTTAGTGTTGATATTTTGAAAGACATGGTTGCTTGTTGATATGCTTCAGTATTGAAGTTATCATGTCAAATATAGACTATTGCTTTGAACCATCTAAAAGTCCAAATGTCCATGCTACAAAAGAAAAGAATATGTGATGAACATGTTAGGCAGCATTCCACATCAAAAATTCAATTTTTATCATTTACCTACTCGAGGACGAGTAGGAATTAAGCTTTGGGATATTGATATGTCTCCAACGTATCTATAATTTTTATTGTTCCATGCTGTTATATTATCATTCTTGGATGTTTTACAATCATTTTATAGCAACTTTATGTCATTTTTTGGGACTAACCTATTGACATAGTGCCCAGTGCCAGTTGCTGTTTTTTGCTTGTTTTTTACTTCGCAGAATATTAGTACCAAACGGAGTCCAAACGCAGCGAAACTTTTTGGATATTTTTTTGGACCAGAAGAAAACTTCGGTGCCAAGGAAGGACCAGAGAGGATCCCCGTGGGGACCACAATACACCTGGGTGCACCCAGGTGGGTTGTGGGTCCCACGGAGGTCTCCTCCACCACCTCTCAGCTCTATAAATACCCAAATATTCTAGAAACTCTAGGGGAGTCGACGAAACAAAATTCCAGCCGCCGCAAGTTCCAGAACCATGAGATCCAATCTAACACCATCACGGAGGGGTTCATCATCCTCATTGGTGCCTCTCCGATGATGCGTGAGTAGTCCACCATAGACCTAAGGGTCCGTATGCAGTAGCTAGATGGCTTCTTCTCTCTTTTTGCTTCTCAATACAATGGTCTCTTGGAGATCTATTTGATGTAACTCTTTTTGTGGTGTGTTTATTGGGATCCGATGAACTTTGAGTTTATGATCAGATCTATATCCATGAATATTATTTGAGTTTCTTTGTTCTCTTATATGCATGATTATTTATAGCCTCGTATTTCTTCTTTGAATCTTTGGTTTAGTTAGGCCGACTAGATCGATTTTTCTTGCCATGGGAAGAGGTGATTTGTGATGGGTTCGATCTTGCGGTGTCCTCTCCCAGTGACAGAAGGGGCAGCGAGGCACGCATGTATCGTTGCTATTAAGGATAACAAGATGGGGTCTATTCCTACATGAATAGATCTTGTCTACATCATGTCATCGTTCTTATTGCATTACTCCGTTTCTGCATGAACTTAATACACTAGATGCATGCTGGATAGCGGTCGATGTGTGGAGTAATAGTAGTAGATGCAGGCAGGAGTCGGTCTACTAATCTTGGATGTGATGCCTATATATTGATCATTGCCTTGCATATCGTCATAATTATTCGATCTTCTATCAATTGCCCAACAGTAATTTGTTTACCCACCGTATGCTATTTTCTCGAGAGAAACCACTAGTGAAATCTACGGCCCCCGGGTCTATCTTTTATCATATTGCTTTCCGATCTATTTTTCATCGCATTTGTTTTCAGATCTATTATTCCAAAAACACAAAAATACTTTGCTGCACTTTTTATTTGCATCTTTTATTTTGCTTTTTATTCAGATCTATTTACCCAAACACATACAAAACAATCTATCTTTTTACCGAGGAGGGATTGACAACCCCTCTTACGCGTTGGGTTGCGAGGATTTGTTCTTTGTGTGCAGGTACCGTCTACATAGTGTTGCTTGGTTCTCCTACTGGATTGATACCTTGGTTTCATAACTGAGGGAAATACCTACTGTAGCTGTACTGCATCATCCCTTCCTCTTTGGGGAAATACCAACGCAGTTTCAAACCGCATCAGTTTGCCGCACTCGGCAACACCTCTGCCTCACCACTTTATGCCTTGGTGGATGTAAAACGTGCCTGTGCCTCCCCTGTCCCTATGCCCTTACTGCTGCTGTTAATCTAACATCACAAGTAAAATGAAACAATGTCACTGTTAATGTGATGTCACTGTTAGGTAATGCTGTTGTCAATCTATTGCCATTGATAAACTGAATCAATGCCACCATCATTTTATGAAATGCTTCTGTCTTGTTTTATTTCTCATAAAGAGTGTTTTGGGCAGTTACACTAAAATCTGACACCGGTAACATAGTTGCGTCTCCGTGGAACTGCACAAAATTTAATTGCACAAGGGTTGACATGACGATGTGTTTCTCCTTTCCGTATCACCCTTTGTTAGAATGATCATTCCTGTTAAGCGTGCACATATGGACTGATCAAGTGCTACTCTCAATCTGTCATCACAGAGTAATAATGCAGTTGTTATGCATGTTAATGTAAGCCCTCGTTAATCTAGTGCCGGTATTGATTTGATGTGATGGCACTTCTTAGTTAATGGCACTTTTTCATACTGTCAGTGTAATGCCATTGATAACATATGAGATGCTGTTGTTAATCATATGCCGCTGCAAAAAAGTGACACTGCTTAAATAACCCTGTTACATATTTGTGCAAACATGGTTGTCTATCTCCATATGGTGTCTATTTGTGCAAACGGAAGCACAAACCTCAATTTTAGTGGAACCTGTTGTCAGCTGACCTCACGGTGCTCCAGGTATTCCTACATTCCTAACTAGGTAGAATGACCAACGCAAGATGAAATAAGCTTATTCATACGTTGACTTGCTGATTGCTGTGTGGAATGAGCCTGTCATGTGTGGAGGAGCAACCAAGCACTGCAGCTGCGCCGTCAACGCAAGATAAAAGAGACCGAGTCATTGATGGCCTGGCCGGCGTGTAGGGGTCGTGCAAACAGCGGTGCATTATTTTAGTGGAACAGCACAAAAAAGATATTGGGGTTAGTCGGACAAATTTTCTACAGCCACACGGAAGGAATTGCACTCATTGATTGCATAGAATTTCCTCCATGCCATCATAGGAGATCCCAAGGTGGAAATCAACTAACCACCTATATAAAATTATGCATAATCTTCCTCACGTAGGTCAGTATCCCCTTCGTCCAGATGATCGTGTTTTGTCATGCCGAGCTATTGATATGTGCTACTGTTTTGCGACACTGTTTAAGTACATCTATTGCTTTCCTATCTTTTCACATTGAGGACAATGAAGATGATTTCAGTGGAACTGCAAAAAATGGTCTGATGTTGAGTGATCTTTATTGCCTCCTCTGTTTGCTGCAATGTGTCAGCGTAAATTGCAAGATGAGACGTCAAGCTAGCTATGGAGTTGCCAACATGCTCAAAGTGTACGCAACATAGCAGAAAGAAGCATGCCCAGGAAATTAATGTGTGCGTAGGGAGGCCCTTTGCTCAGAGAAGCATCGATCGTTTTTTTTCTTTATTTCTACACCTTCTCACAGCTTTGTCTTGGTTATAGTCTTGTGAATCATTTAGATGCATAAACATGCTAAACTTAAGTCCTTGTGAATGTTAGCTAGTATGCATACCGTATCTTGTGAAGCTTAGTTTAGTGTGAATGTTGACTAGCGTGTCAACCTTTATAATATATATTGTGGGCATGTTATTTGACCCCTTGTTTTGTCGCGCTACGACCAGTGTGAGTGTCTGCATGCAGTACCGCATCCTCTAATTTGGTGGATGCCAAGCCAGCCCGAGAAGGAGCTATAACTTTTTTCAAGTTGAAAAATGTTACCGATGAGGAGCCATAAGTTGGAGGGCGTCTCGTTTTTCTTTAGAATGGGCAATAAGCTGGAGAGCTGGAGAGTGTCTCTAATGGGCAGCCTCTAGTGTTAAGGCCATCCAGTACGAAACACGGGCAGCAGACTAGGATGATACAAAAGCCTATCCATCTTAAAGCCCATTTATTTTTGTTTTTTGTGGGGAAAAGCCCATATTTCTTGAAGAGGGGTGATCCCAGAAAAACCCTCCTTCCTCCTCGGCTCCACTTACGGCAGGTCGCTGGACTCTCCCGCTTCTGTCGCCCCCCAATTCCCCCCGCTCCCCATCTTCCTCACTCGTACAGAAAACCCCCGCTCACCTTCTTCCTCACTCGTACAGAAAATGCATGTTCCCCTTCTTCCTCGCTCATACAGAAAACCCCAGCCCTCCTACTTCCCCACTCGCACTGCCACTAGGATCATCTCTGGCTGCTCTACTCAAACCCGTGAGCTCGGCATGATGCTCGCAAGAAAAATGGAGTCGGCTGGCCCCAGCGCCAAGAAGATGAGGCTCCCGCTAGTGGCGACGCCGGTTGTAGATCCCGCACCCGGCAGCGCGGGGAGATGCGGCGAGCCCCCCCCCCCCCACCGGATCTGAGGAACCCATAGAATCTCGGGTGGACCGCATCCATGATCTCCCGTACAACATCCTTGGGGAGATCATCTCGCTTCTCCCCAAGTCCTCTCAACTCGGTGGCGCCCACTATGGCGCGCCACGCCCACTCTCATGCTTCACTTAGATTAATTTTAGAGTTAGTAAATCTTTGAAGAAATTCTCTCATGCTTCACTTATATATTTTGAGAGATGAAATTTTATGCTCATGTTCTTTACTTAAATTT
Organism: Thinopyrum elongatum; assembly: GCA_011799875.1. Taxonomy (NCBI): domain Eukaryota; kingdom Viridiplantae; phylum Streptophyta; class Magnoliopsida; order Poales; family Poaceae; genus Thinopyrum; species Thinopyrum elongatum. Next base: position 181,536,314 of record CM022303.1, read on the forward strand.
ATTTGAGCTTGTCAAAAGCAATTGCAGTAGTTCTTGTGCAATCTAGGCATAGGGCTACTAGAATCCATCACTAAAAGAGGGATTTTCCAAGCTCTATCGACACAACAGGACTCTAGATATTGGCAACAAAAGGGCAGTTACCCCTAAACTAGATTACTCTTCTTCTTCCTATATAAGCGGGCTAAAAGGGACTCTTCAAAGTACTTCAACGTTATTACTGGAGTTTCGTGCCAATCCAACTGGAGGAGGGAAATCGGTAGAATAAGAAGTCTTGCATGAGGGCGGCCTCTTTCCATGCCTTCAAATCCATTTGCCACACTTTCAGATCTCGGATATACAATGATAATCCTGACGATCTACGATCACAGAACGCAGAATATGAATGTCTCTCACGAGCCCCAAAGAGACAATTAAGTATGCTTGCTTTGTTGGCACGGGAAAGGTAGAATGACCTTCCGCCATGTCAACCGCTCACTAGGCTTCTTACTGCGGTGAAGTCGCTTCATCACCCGGCTCACATCAGACTCATCCCCCCCCCCCCATTTTAAGCTTTGGTTATAGTATCTTTTAGTTCCACTTCTTCAACGATCTCTCCCGCATCTTCTTTCCACACTCCTCCTCCTCGTTGTTGCCATGGAGAGACCACCCGTCTAGTTAAAGATGCAAGTAAACTTTCTGACAGCTATGTGAGCACGGATCTTTCCAACATATGAAACTAGTCCCAAGTGATAGATATTAAAGAGGGATATATAAAAACTTTCATGAAGATCACTGGACAAAATAAACTTGATTCTTTGTAATAGTTTTTGAGATATGATGATAGTAATATATGAGTCATGTTGGGAGTATTATGCTTTAGTAAGAATATTGGTGTTAAGGTTGTGATTCCCTATGCACCACGAAAGTCAATAGTTATGCATGAAATTACATCCTACTTGTGGTCATTATTCGGTGTTAGTTATGCTCAATGCTCGCTTATGTGAATTTTTGTTCCTTGTTTGGTTGCTTCTCAATCTTTTTGCTAGCCTCCACTTGTACTAAGTAAAATACTACTTGTGCATCCAAACCCTTTAACCCAGTTTTGCCATATGAGTCCACCATACCTATCTAATGCGGTATTTCCGTGCCGTTCTAAGCAAGTTTGTATGTGCCAACTCTAATATTTCAAAATGAATTTCCTTTTTGTGTGCCCGTACCGCTCATGAAGTGGCAGGGGTGGCCATATTTTCCATGCTAGATGTGTTATTCTCAAGAGTGTGTTTCTTCACTTGTCATTGCACGAGAGTATGGCGGACGCCCAGTTCTGAAATGAAATGAAAATTACTTTATGTTGTCAAATATAAATTCCTTGGAAAGTGTTGGTATGGACGGTACTCGTTGATACGGCTAGCCGTGTAGTGTGAAAGTATGGTGGAAAGGAATAAACTTTATTTTCTGTTTGGGAACCGCCATTGATATCTAGCATGGAAGTGTTGGGAATTACTCGGTCGTTTTCGTTGACGCAAAAAGCATGCCTCTCATTTTTTTTATCTCTCAATTTAAGCTTTGACTCTAGCACCTCTACAAATCCCTACTTCCCTCTGCGAAGGGCCTATCTATTTATTTTATGCAATTTTTATTTTTATTGAGTCTCCATCTTCTCTTATAAAGAACCAACTAGGGAGCACTATGATCATACTTGGCATTGGATGTAGCTATATACGAGTGTGTTTCATGAATGGATATATGATTGAGCATGATGGGCTAGGGATAACTTTCTTTAGTGTTGATATTTTGAAGACATGGTTGCTTGTTGATATGCTTCAGTATTGAGTTATCATGTCAAATATAGACTATTGCTTTGAACCATCTAAAAGTCCAAATGTCCATGCTACAAAGAAAAGATATGTGTATGAACATGTTAGGCAGCATTCCACATCAAAAATTCAATTTTTATCATTTACTACTACGCGAGGACGAGTAGGAATTAAGCTTTGGGATATTGATATGTCTCCAACGTATCTATAATTTTTATTGTTCCATGCTGTTATTATCATTCTTGATGTTTTACAATCATTTTATAGCAACTTTATGTCATTTTTTGGACTAACCTATTACATAGTGCCCAGTGCCAGTTGCTGTTTTTTGCTTGTTTTTTACTTCGCAGAATATTAGTACCAAACGGAGTCCAAACGCAGCGAAACTTTTTGGATATTTTTTTGGACCAGAAGAAAACTTCGGTGCCAAGGAAGGACCAGAGAGGATCCCCGTGGGGACCACAATACACCTGGGTGCACCCAGGTGGGTTGTGGGTCCCACGGAGGTCTCCTCCACCCCCTCTCAGCTCTATAAATACCCAATATTCTAGAAACTCTAGGGGAGTCGACGAAACAAAATTCCAGCCGCCGCAAGTTCCAGAACCATGAGATCCAATCTAACACCATCACGGAGGGGTTCATCATCCTCATTGGTGCCTCTCCGATGATGCGTGAGTAGTCCACCATAGACCTAAGGGTCCGTATGCAGTAGCTAGATGGCTTCTTCTCTCTTTTGCTTCTCAATACAATGTTCTCTTGGAGATCTATTTGATGTAACTCTTTTTGTGGTGTGTTTATGGGATCCGATGAACTTTGAGTTTATGATCAGATCTATTCCATGAATTATATTTGAGTTTCTTTGTTCTCTTATATGCATGATTATTTATAGCCTCGTATTTCTTCTTTGATCTTTTGGTTTAGTTAGGCCGACTAGATCGATTTTTCTTGCCATGGGAAGAGGTGATTTGTGATGGGTTCGATCTTGCGGTGTCCTCTCCCAGTGACAGAAGGGGCAGCGAGGCACGCATGTATCGTTGCTATTAAGGATAACAAGATGGGGTCTATTCCTACATGAATAGATCTTGTCTACATCATGTCTCGTTCTTATTGCATTACTCCTTTTTCTGCATGAACTTAATACACTAGATGCATGCTGGATAGCGGTCGATGTGTGGAGGTAAGTATTAGATGCAGGCAGGAGTCGGTCTACTAATCTTGGATGTGATGCCTATATATGATCATTGCCTTGCATATCGTCATAATTATTCGATCTTCTATCAATTGCCCAACAGTAATTTGTTTACCCACCGTATGCTATTTTCTCGAGAAACCACTAGTGAAATCTACGGCCCCCGGGTCTATCTTTTATCATATTGCTTTCCGATCTATTTTTCATCGCATTTGTTTTCAGATCTATTATTCCAAAAACACAAAATACTTTGCTGCACTTTTTATTTGCATCTTTTATTTTGCTTTTTATTCAGATCTATTTACCCAAACACATACAAAACAATCTATCTTTTCCGAGGAGGGATTGACAACCCCTCTTCGCGTTGGGTTGCGAGGATTTGTTCTTTGTGTGCAGGTACCGTCTACATAGTGTTGCTTGGTTCTCCTACTGGATTGATACCTTGGTTTCATAACTGAGGGAAATACCTACTGTAGCTGTACTGCATCATCCCTTCCTCTTTGGGGAAATACCAACGCAGTTTCAAACCGCATCAGTTTGCCGCACTCGGCAACACCTCTGCCTCACCACTTTATGCCTTGGTGGATGTAAAACGTGCCTGTGCCTCCCCTGTCCCTATGCCCTTACTGCTGCTGTTAATCTAACATCACAAGTAAAATGAAACAATGTCCTGTTAATGTGATGTCACTGTTAGGTAATGCTGTTGTCAATCTATTGCCATTGATAAACTGAATCAATGCCACCATCATTTATGAAATGCTTCTGTCTTGTTTTATTTCTCATAAAGAGTGTTTTGGGCATTACACTAAAATCTGACACGCGGTAACATAGTTGCGTCTCCGTGGAACTGCACAATTTAATTGCACAAGGGTTGACATGACGATGTTGTTTCTCCTTTCCGTATCACCTTTGTTAGAATGATCATTCCTGTTAAGCGTGCACATATGGACTGATCAAGTGCTACTCTCAATCTGTCATCACAGAGTAATAATGCAGTTGTTATGCATGTTAATGTAAGCCCTCGTTAATCTGTGCCGGTATTGATTTGATGTGATGGCACTTCTTAGTTAATGGCACTTTTTCATACTGTCAGTGTAATGCCATTGATAACATATGAGATGCTGTGTTAATCATATGCCGCTGCAAAAAAGTGACACTGCTTAAATAACCCTGTTACATATTTGTGCAAACATGGTTGTCTATCTCCATATGGTGTCTATTTGTGCAAACGGAGCACAAACCTCAATTTTAGTGGAACCTGTGTTGTCAGCTGACCTCACGGTGCTCCAGGTATTCCTACATTCCTAACTAGGTAGAATGACCAACGCAAGATGAAATAAGCTTATTCATACGTGACTTGCTGATTGCTGTGTGAATGAGCCTGTCATGTGTGGAGGAGCAACCAAGCACTGCAGCTCGCCGTCAACGCAAGATAAAAGAGACCGAGTCATTGATGGCCTGGCCGGCGTGTAGGGGTCGTGCAAACAGCGGTGCATTATTTTAGTGGAACAGCACAAAAAAGATATTGGGTTAGTCGGACAAATTTTCTACAGCACACGGAAGGAATTGCACTCATTGATTGCATAGAATTTCCTCCATGCCATCATAGGAGATCCCAAGGTGGAAATCAACTAACCACCTATATAAATTATGCATAATCTTCCTCACGTAGTCAGTATCCCCTTCGTCCAGATGATCGTGTTTTGTCATGCCGAGCTATTGATATGTGCTACTGTTTTGCGACCTGTTTAAGTACATCTATTGCTTCCTATCTTTTCACATTGAGGACAATGAAGATGATTCAGTGGAACTGCAAAAAATGGTCTGATGTTGAGTGATCTTTATTGCCTCCTCTGTTTGCTGCAATGTGTCAGCGTAAATTGCAGATGAGACGTCAAGCTAGCTATGGAGTTGCCAACATCCAAAGTGTACGCAACATAGCAAGAAGAAGCATGCCCAGGAAATTAATGTTGTGCGTAGGGAGGCCCTTTGCTCAGAGAAGCATCGATCGTTTTTTTTCTTTATTTCTACACCTTCTCACAGCTTTGTCTTGGTTATAGTCTTGTGAATCATTTAGATGCATAAACATGCTAAACTTAAGTCCTTGTGAATGTTAGCTAGTATGCATACCGTATCTTGTGAAGCTTAGTTTAGTGTGAATGTTGACTAGCGTGTCAACCTTTATAATATATTTGTGGGCATGTTATTTGACCCCTTGTTTTGTCCGCTACGACCAGTGTGAGTGTCTGCATGCAGTACCGCATCCTCTAATTTGGTGGATGCCAAGCCAGCCCGAGAAGGAGCTATAACTTTTTTCAAGTTGAAAATGTTCCGATGAGGAGCCATAAGTTGGAGGGCGTCTCGTTTTTCTTAGAATGGGCAATAAGCTGGAGAGCTGAGAAGTGTCTCTAATGGGCAGCCTCTAGTGTTAAGGCCATCCAGTACGAAACACGGGCAGCAGACTAGGATGATACAAAAGCCTATCCATCTTAAAGCCCATTTATTTTTGTTTTTTGTGGGGAAAAGCCCATATTTCTTGAAGAGGGGTGATCCCAGAAAAACCCTCCTTCCTCCTCGGCTCCACTTACGGCAGGTCCTGACTCTCCCGCTTCTGTCGCCCCCCAATTCCCCCCGCTCCCCATCTTCCTCACTCGTACAGAAAACCCCCGCTCACCTTCTTCCTCCTCGTACAGAAAATGCATGTTCCCCTTCTTCCTCGCTCATACAGAAAACCCCAGCCCTCCTACTTCCCCACTCGCACTGCCACTAGGATCATCTCTGGCTGCTCTACTCAAACCGTGAGCTCGGCATGATGCTCGCAAGAAAAATGGAGTCGGCTGGCCCCAGGCCAAGAAGATGAGGCTCCGCTAGTGGCGACGCCGGTTGTAGATCCCCCACCCGGCAGCGCGGGGAGATGCGGCGAGCCCCCCCCCCCCACCGGATCTGAGGAACCCATAGAATCTCGGGTGGACCGCATCCATGATCTCCCGTACAACATCCTTGGGGAGATCATCTCGCTTCTCCCCAAGTCCCTCTCCTCAACTCGGTGGCGCCCACTATGGCGCGCCACGCCCCTTAATCTCAACTGTCGTCACCTATCTGTCGTTCATGATTTTGAACTCCTCAGAACCATCATCTCCTCCCCCCAGGGCTCCATTCAACTCCTCTGCATCCCGACATGCTACCTGCTATCCATACCCTACATGGTGGACGCCTGGCTGACATCCCCTGAATTCGAAAAACTCCAGCAGTTTGAGTTCTACCATTACCATGAACCGAACGCCATGTATTTGTGCCCACACCACCGTTGTTCATCTCGTGGTTTTCCTCCTCTCTCCACACCACCACTTTCGCCCGGTGCCATCTACCAGACAATCTGGTACAAATGCTTCGACTCCCACTGCTAAAAAAACTTTCGCTTGTGGTGGTTATCTGTCGAAGGCCTCACTGGACAGCATCATCCACTCTAGTTGCCCCGCCCTGGAGCGCTTGCTGATTGTTTTGGGAATAGAAATCCGTATCGGTTGTCTCCAAATAAATTTGCCTCACCTTAAAAGCATTGGAATTTATTTTGAAGGACAACAGCTCATCATCGAAGATGCCCCTTCACTTCAAAGGTAGCTCCTTTATTATTTTTATATACCTTCGCAAATAATTGTCGTCTCTATGCCTAATTGGAGACCTTGGGTGTAATCATGATCCATTTAAATTTCACAAGATGGTGTTTGGCTCCACACTTATTTAGGTGTTGTATATTATCATTTACACTTTTGTATCGTAAGCTGCATTTTTCATTTGTGCGCATAAGTTTTATATCATCTTGGAGTACACTTTGGATACTAATATTATGTTTATGCTCAATGAAGAGTTCGTCCATCGATAGCCTATCAATGGTGCTGGATTCTGTCAAGATCTATATATCAGAATGTTTATTATTGATCTGAACACAATTATTGGCTTGCTGCGATGCTTTCTATGCTGGAGAATTTGTATATAAAGGTGATATTTCATGCACATTGAAAGCCCATATATATTGTACTAGAATTAACGTTCAGTTGTCGCTCTTTCGACATACTCTTTTTTTAGACCTTAACTATTTTCAATCTTCATTTCTACGACGGCACTAACACATGGAGAAAAACATATAACCAATCGGTGGCGTAATAAGCACCGGGATTTTCTCAGTTCTCATGACATTCGTTTGAGGACAATAACGATGGAAGGATATACATCCAACCAGGCAAACGGAAGCTGGTCACATTCTTCCTGTTGAATGCAAGGTTAGTATTGTCAATGAGAGACCCGGCAGCGCGGGGAGATGCGGCGAGCCCCCCCCCCCCCCCCGGATCTGAGGAACCCATAGAATCTCGGGTGGACCGCATCCATGATCTCCCGTACAACATCCTTGGGGAGATCATCTCGCTTCTCCCCAAGTCCTCTCAACTCGGTGGCGCCCACTATGGCGCGCCACGCCCCTTAATCTCAACTGTCGTCACCTATCTGTCGTTCATGATTTTGAACTCCTCAGAACCATCATCTCCTCCCCCCAGGGCTCCATTCAACTCCTCTGCATCCCGACATGCTACCTGCTATCCATACCCTACATGGTGGACGCCTGGCTGACATCCCCTGAATTCGAAAAACTCCAGCAGTTTGAGTTCTACCATTACCATGAACCGAACGCCATGTATTTGTGCCCACACCACCGTTGTTCATCTCGTGGTTTTCCTCCTCTCTCCACACCACCACTTTCGCCCGGTGCCATCTACCAGACAATCTGGTACAAATGCTTCGACTCCCACTGCTAAAAAAACTTTCGCTTGTGGTGGTTTATCTGTCGAAGGCCTCACTGGACAGCATCATCCACTCTAGTTGCCCCGCCCTGGAGCGCTTGCTGATTGTTTTGGGAATAGAAATCCGTATCGGTTGTCTCCAAATAAATTTGCCTCACCTTAAAAGCATTGGAATTTATTTTGAAGGACAACAGCTCATCATCGAAGATGCCCCTTCACTTCAAAGGTAGCTCCTTTATTATTTTTATATACCTTCGCAAATAATTGTCGTCTCTATGCCTAAATTGGAGACCTTGGGTGTAATTCATGATCCATTTAAATTTCACAAGATGGTGTTTGGCTCCACACTTATTTAGGTGTTGTATATTATCATTTACACTTTTGTAATCGTAAGCTGCATTTTTCATTTGTGCGCATAAGTTTTATATCATCTTGGAGTACACTTTGGATACTAATATTATGTTATATGCTCAATGAAGAGTTCGTCCATCGATAGCCTATCAATGGTGCTGGATTCTGTCAAGATCTTATATATCAGAATGTTTATTATTGATCTGAACACAATTATTGGCTTGCTGCGATGCTTTCTATGTCTGGAGAATTTGTATATAAAGGTGATTATTTCATGCACATTGAAAGCCCATATATATTGTACTAGAATTACCGTTCAGTTGTCGCTCTTTCGACATACTCTTTTTTTAGACCTTAACTATTTTCAATCTTCATTTCTACGACGGCACTAACACATGGAGAAAAACATATAACCAATCGGTGGCGTAATAAGCACCGGGATTTTCTCAGTTCTCATGACATTCGTTTGAGGACAATAACGATGGAAGGATATACATCCAACCAGGCAAACGGAAGCTTGGTCACATTCTTCCTGTTGAATGCAAGGTTAGTATTGTCAATGAGGCTTAAGTTTTTCAACAAGAAATTTCTCACGGATGGATATGTTGAACAGCAAAAAAAAGAAGTTTCAGGTGGACAAATGGGCTTCTGAACGCGCTCGGCTTATATTTACAACAACTTGTGGTCGTATTCCAGTAAACCTTTTTGCACAGGATGTTGATTTTATGGATCAGACCGATCCATCTGTTTGTGAATGCCAAAAACAGTGGTTGGGTTAGATGTTATTGCCATGCTCAGTCTGGGTTTTGTCTAAACCTGATGAACAATTAATCCTTGGGCTTTTTGTACCATTTGTAAGCTTGAGTTAGATGTTGTTACCCTTTTCAACTCGGCTATGACTGTCATATTTTCTTTGAAACAAGGCAAATGGCTTGCCATTTCCTTAATTAAAGAGAGAAATATTGTAATAAATCCCAACCAAGGCAAATAACATCACTCTTGCTGGCTTCTTGAGCTCATTGTGCATTACAGAACCCAAGTGCTTAGCGCCCGCCAGCACCCACAAACTTATTTTGAGCTAGCACACCAAATAGGCTGTAATTCTTCATAAGAAAGGCCGCATGGCCGTGACAGATTTGGATTCTGACATTTGGGAACCACGAGGAAAAAGCCTATCCACGGTGGTGTCGACTTAGTCAATAAACGATTCTGCCTACCAGCCATTAGATTGACATCCAACATCTATCGTGTTTCTTCTATCTCTTGTCTTCTTCCTCCAGCCGTCGAAACCAAACCTTGCCATCGGTCCCGCCTGCTCCCGCCTCACATGGCTGGCTGCGCCTCCCGCGTAGGCTACAACAGGCTCAATGATGATGATAGTGAAACAAAATGCCAACAGAACTAAGAGCATAATCGAGGAATTGAGTCAGAGCTGTGAAGGAAAAACATGGAGAACAATAACTCAGCCTACGAGTGATAAAGAACTCTGCTAGAGATAAGTTGAAAGATAAGCAGCAGGGACTACCGATCAGATATCTATCAACACAGAGCACACATAAAGATTGCTGAAAGTATTGCAATGAAGAAGAATAGAACCAGTGGTGCTCGATGGCGACATAGAGATTTGGTAGACCAGTTCACCCTTCTGCCAAAGGGCTACGTCTGGTTGGAGGGGCTGTGACTTAATACTCAAGATAAACTCTCTTCACCCTATTCTCCTTCAACGCAGAGCTGGTCAGACTCAGGTTGATTTCACTCATGGTAGATCCTTGTCGGCGATCTCCAAACCTTCGGTCGACCTTCGCAAACCACAATCACTCTTGGTTGCTGAAGATCTGGCTCAGTGAAGACAATACTCTTCGACAATCAAGCCAAAACCTATCCGTCTAGAGAGTGAGCGGCTCTCAAGAGTAATAGGTACAAGAACTCTCACTCAGAACTACTGTGATGCTAAACCACTGTCTAAGTTTGGGCTCTTGTTTTTTCTCTCGGTGGATCTTAAACTCAAATCACTCGGAGAGGGGTTGCTCAAAATAATCTTCTCAGAAATCTCAAGCGGAGCATCCAACAGATAACGTTGGAGCGGGGTGGATACTTATAGCCACAGCCTTCCCAGATGGGAAATGACCAAATTAGACATCGGGTTTAGCCAATGGCCGAACGACACGAGTCCAACGGTCGAATTTGAGCACAACGGTAACACTGCTTGCGGAGCAAGTAATGCTAAGTCCTCGGTCTGAAACAAATCTCTCGCAGCGAAGAAGATCACAGTCTCTTGCTGACAAGTATTTGCTCGGAGCACAAAGAGATTTCTCTCACATCTTTCATAGGTTTTGGCTAAGCATCACAGCGGATCTAAGCAACGAGAACCTATATCCCTCTTAATAGTACGGGGGTCCCATGACTCAAAGGAAATGAAAGAAGAACAACGAAATGAAAACTACGTCTTCACTTTGTCTTCGACTTCCATTGCTGCAGTCAATTTCTTCGGACGCCAGTACCGAATCAAAAGCTTTACTTCAGCAGAAAGGTTTCGAGGGGTCGATTTCTTCACATGAATCTTCTCGACTATATAGCTTCAGCAAATATAGCTCGTTCTTCTCTGCAACGCAGATATACTTTGGTGAAGTTCCTCGAACTTAGCACCGGAGACATCATTCTCTTCGGTTGTGTATGGACTATTTCTCTCGGTATGCACTGGCAAACAAATCAGTCCATACCTATTTCTGTCAACAATCTCCAAAACACAAGGTAGGCAGATATTGCACCAACAATCTCCCCCTTTTTGGACGATTATTGACAAAACAGATCACATCGAAGGATAGATAAAGAATGGAATGAAATGCGAAGAATAATGAAAGATTAGAGATAATTACGAATATAAATTATTCTCCCCCTTAAGATATGCTTCAGAACATGAAGAACCGGAGGAAAACGATATTATTCTTCGTGTAAGTGACATTGATCTATGATTTGATACTTGACTTCTTTCAATGCACTTGACGGTGTCTGAGGTGATTCCTGTCACAAAATCTTCGAAGAGAATTATTTTAAGATATGCAAAAAAAGATTTATGACAAAGGATATAAATATGAAGGTTTTCTCATAACACAATTTGAATCCACACGAGATGTAGTTTTTCCTGCAATACAGAGGATAATACGAGAAATAATTGCGAGGAAAAAGAAACTTTGTCAGTGAATCATATGGCCTTCACACGTAAGGCATAACAGTTTAGACTGACATTCTCTTCCTGCAAGGTTAGATAAAGAGAGATAACAATTAACGCATATCCAATCACAATAGTAATAATCATTTTAGTACTCGAAGTACTTCTCCCCCTTAGTATCATCACATGATGATTTGCTGTTCTTCTTCGAGGAGCAAATATTTTTCCCTGTTAGATAAATAATTATCGAAGATAGTCATTCATAGGAAAAACACAGTCGAAGGTACCTGCAAACAGATAGTTCAAAGCAAATAACATTGCAGCCGGGGGTTATTAACGTTACATGATGACCGAGTATTTCAACACCACAAGCGGTGCGATAAGTTCATGAAGCAAATTGTTCAAGGGAAAACCAAAAGCGAATGAAAAACACCCTGCAAGAACCCCGATAAACTATCACTCGATGTAATTCTCCCCCTTTTGTCAACAAGTGTCAAAAAGGAATGAGAAGACATGCGAGGAACTACTTCGTAGGAGAATCCTCAGAATCAGAATTAAAACCACTCAATGACTTAGAGTCCGAAGAGTGAGGAATGGTCGAGGCAGAAGCACGAGTGTCAGCTTGGGCTCTGGAAGACTTGGGGCGATGAACATCTGGCTTGAAGATAAGAGTACCGGCTGTATCTGCAATATCATCAACATGGCTGACAAACAACAAGTCCGTTGAAGCAAAACTCTGTGGGAGAACTGGAGTTTGCCTTCGGATGCGAGGAATAGCGAGCAAGTCCAGATAGTTGTAGTCCTTCATGATGCCCTTCTTGGCTAAATCCTTTCGAGAGTAATGCTTCCTTAATAGAGTCCACGGGCGATTCTTGGCTTCCTTCTCATGCAGAAGAATTTGGCGAGTGTGATTATGAAGCAAATTCAGCTCTACCATTAATTCCACCTTTTCCTTTCTGTCCAGCTTGATGTGGCTTTCCATAGTTTGCTGAGTGCGAATGCAGATCTCATAAAGAGATGGATTTTCTTCATGAGGGATTACAACCCTGGCCTTCTTGATCTTCGGTGCATTTTCAGATGCAGACACAGCAGCAGCAGTATCAATAGGTTCCTTCCCTTTTCCAATATCCTTTACTATGTGCAGTGTATCACGAATTGGTGGCATGAATTTCTTCGGAATATAAGCCCAGAAGAATTTCTCATTGGTGAGCTGCTCGATTGCGAACATGATCCATGAAGCATAAGGCTTTAATGACTGAGGGCTGTCAGCAGCACATGCAAGGTTTCGAATGAATAGGTCAGGAATGCCAAACTTGATTCCCTCAGACATGGCCAGAAGTGCATTTCCTACTATGCCTTTGATGGAATTCGGTCTGTTCGTTGGCGTGAGAGTATTGCACAGAATGTGAAATAGCACTTTGTTATCATAGGCCAACTTCTTCGGATCAACGTCAATGTATTCATCACCAACCATGGTGGGATCCATCATAAGGTGGAGTTGTGCATCAGACAGTTGCCAGAAATGCAGCCTGTGCTCTCTTTCCTTCCCAAATTCACATCATGGAAGATTTATCATGCTCAAGAAATGATCTGCCAAACATTTGATTCTTTCTCTGCCTGTTATCCATTCAAGAGTCCAGGATGAGATGTTTCCAAGTTCTCCTGAGATATACGGTGTGGCATAGAATTGAAGGATAATCTCCTTGTTCTAGCCATGATTGAAACGCATGAATCCTTTCAGAAGAGCATGTTAAATAAGCTCGATTGCATGGTGGAAGCAGGGCAATTCTTCAAGCTTAGCGAAGTTCAATGTCTTATGATTGAAAATCCTATTTTTGCCAATCAATATCCGAGCATAATAGACAGCTTGTTCTTCAGTCCAAAACCTCGATGACAGAGAAGTTCTTTCTCCTTCGTAGGGGCTGACCCTAAAGAATGCAAGCTTTGCAAAATGAAGTTGTTCGTTAAATGCAGGGCCATTAGGGCCGTACTTAGCCGGAAACAGCGGAAATGATTCCTGAGGATTTTTTTTAATTTCTTCATTCCTAATTTCCATCGGCTGAACATCATCAGAAGCTGGCACACTTTCATTGATCGGCTTCAATGGAGCAAGAGGCTTTTTAGCTTTCTCTGGAGCTGATGGCACGGGAGCACTGGACTGTCCTTCAATTTCCTTCGCTGGAACTCCTTCAGCGGCTTTCTCATTGTCAGGCACTAGGGCCTTTTCTTTCAGTGAATTCTCAGTAGTAAGAGACACAACAACTTCGTTAGTCACAGGAGTCACAACATATTCTCCTTCGGACTGCTGTGGCTGAACTGGTGGTACAACTGCTTGGGCTTTTTCTTTGTGAGCCATGGGCTCTTCACCTTTCTTTTCTTCATGTTCTGGCTATGAAGCCAAAGAACCAGGAGCGAGATCAACCTCCATCTAGGTAGGGGCACCAGATGAGGAGACCGGGGTGGAATTCTCTTGGGAAGCAACTTGCTCCCCCTCAACTTTATCATCCTCCTTGATGGATCCGGAGGGCTCAGCATGACTTTCCTTCAAAGGCGATGTAACTGCCTTTGCCATCTCAATCTATTTGTCTTCCTTTTCTTCAGGGGCTTGCTGCTCAGGCATGACATTCTCATCGACAGGATTGTCCACAGAGATATCCATCACATCTGATTCTTGCGTAACTGAGGTAGGAATGATAACTACCGCAGGCTCTGCATGTTGCTCGGTTTCTTCCTCAAGACGAGGGGATGGTGGTATCTGCTGCAGAGGAGCACTTGTATCAACAGGAGCGTCTGTCATTACAGATTGGATTCGACGATCCTTGATAGCCTTCTGCTTGTTGGCTCTTGCCTGTTCTTTCTGCCGCTTTTCTTCTGTTTCTCTTTGTCGAGCAAGATCTTCTTGGCGTTTAATCTCATCATTTCTTCGATCACAAAGCTGAGAAACGTCCATCTTCATCTTGGAGTGCCACTCAATCTTGTTGTTCCTCATGACAGCGAGGGCTTTGGTGATGTCAAGAATCCCCTTGTTGACGTCTTTTCTCTTAGACTCAGACTTAGCATCCTTCCCCATTTGCTCAAGGAGTTTCTTGTCTTCGACAGCTTGGTTCAGTTCCTTGGTCATTTCTTTCAGCTCAGTGAAGTGTTTTGCTACCATCTTGATAATATCTTCAGGCAGACCCAAGCTACTCAGATCAGACAGGTTCGCATCATAGGAAGCGCCTTTAATAATGTCAAAAATAAGATCAAAGTCATATTCCTCTGTGGAAGCAGGAACAATTGTCTTCGCCTTCTTGGCAGCAGCATCAACTTTTTCATCAGGTAACAACTTTCTCTTTGCCGAGGGGGAAGTAGAACCCAAAGGTTTATCTAATGCGACAGTAGCAAGCCTCTGCGATGATCTCAATGGTGGTGAGACCTTAGCTGGAGAAGGTGTTTGATACGGCTTGTCAAACAAAGCAGGTTGATCATACTGGGGAATTTCTTTGCCAACATTATCATCGGAAGAATCATCAGATGAGGCAGATGCTGCCTTCCTTGACTTTCTGGTAACAGATTTCTTCTTCGAAGCTTGAGGGGAAACAGACTTCCTCTTCTTCTTTTCCTTTTGGGCAGAAGCCCGTTCCTTCTTCTCTTGCACACCTCGTTGAGTTAACTCAACATTCCTTTGTTCCACCTGATTCTTCTTCGCGGCCCTGGCTTCACATTTGGCCTTGGCCTTTTCTCTCTTTGCAACTTCTTCGGGAAAATCAGCAATGGTCTTCAATGAGTCAGCATGACCATTAGGCGGAGGAGTTGGCCTAACTTTTTCATCATCTTGACCTAGGCAGCCTTCTGCAATGTAGTCATTCCACGGAGGGGTGAACGCAAACAGGATCTGATATTTTCTTCGAACGTTCTCATAGTTGAACCACTTTTTCGCCCAATGACGGCGAATCTTCTGCAATCTATTATTTCTATCAGCAGTAGTTTCAACTCCAGGTGGAGTTTTGTAAGTTTCGGGATCGGACATCTCAGCCGCGGTATTTCTCTCTCGACCGCAACCACCCTTCTTGGGATTTCCATCAGAGAACAGGGTTTTGGAGTCAGTGACTAGCTCATCCTCTGGCTGACTGTGAGCTGAGGGAATATCATCTTCTTCTTCAGCAGATTTTGACTCTGGTTTCTTCTTCTTTGGCACTTTCGGTGGCTTAGCTGATTTTCTTTCAGTCACCTTTGCTTGATCAGCCATACGCGGCAACTGAGGAATTTCCTCTTTGGACCCAGGCTGCTCTTCCGAACAGTTAGCCATGACCACTCCTGAGAGAAAAACAACAAAGCGAGGGAAAACAGGAGAGGGTCATAAACATGCATAGAGGCAATTTTGACTCAAAACATATAATTTTTTCAGAGGCAGCAGAGGAATTCATGGCATATATCTGAAAGATATCGTCGAGAGAATTGCAATATGCCATATGACAAGATAACAACTTCTCTAATCTTTCGACATAATACACATGAACCCTAGATCAAAGAGCAGTCTAGTACGAGGAGCAACTACAAACGTACAAGTTACCACTTAGAGAAACCTAAAGATCTACCGCAAGAAAATAAAGTAGAAGAAATGGCGTGGGGACGAACAACCCTAGAATAGAGAAGGGACAAGGCTAGTTCCAGATCTGCACACCCTAACTTGGCAGTACAGATCATCTACGGTAGCACGGGAGAGAAGAAGTACCGCACTGTCGCGACCAACGGTAACGGGGCTTCACCGGAGTTGCACGGCGTGGCACGACGTCGACGCTGCTTCAAGCTCGGGCTCGGGCGGAGAGAGAGAGGAGAGGTATGAGGCCGAACAGAGAATAAACCAAGGAGGAAGAAGCCTGGAGAGGGGGTTTATATAGCCCGAGGGCGAAACCGCACCCTCCGATATCCACGGCCGAAAAGTACGGGACGTTCCACATTCAACGGACGAGATCACGATAGAGAGATCGTGGGCACGTGTCAGCCGTTTCCTACGAAAATCTCGGTAACTGAACAGAATGCCGAAGGGTTTGAGGAAGCGCAAGCGCCAAAACAGATGCAATTTTGAAGTTGATTTCATTCGTGACCAAGGACTTTGGATCGAAATCTTCTTCAGATCAAGTTGCATGTTTATGAAAAGAAAGAGCTAAGGAGAAAAATAGAGTCCGAAGCAAAACGCAAAGCCAAAGAAGAAAGACACAAAGCACAAACACATCGAATAAAAACAGAGAGTGAAGCACCAATAATACTGACTCAGGGTTTATAATAAACATGAGATATCCCTGAGAGAATTTCCTGCAAGAGAGGATTAGTTCTTCTTCACAATCCACACTTGTGTGGGAGGTGAGGATCTCATCTGCTTGGACTGAATATGGGTATTCCGTCGGCGAGGCCTGTGAGAAATCTGTGCACTTTGATGATAATTATATGAATATGCATTGAAGTTATTTCCAAATACATGAATGTAATGATTTGATGAGGTACGCATGTACTCCTTCTGACGCAGGTTAGGATGATAATCATTCGAGAAGGATGCAAAAGTGGGCTGTGAATGATACACATTTCCTCGTCGAGAGTTATCCTACACAGTCAGGTTAGGAGTGACAGACAAATATTCAACAATGCACTTCTTTACCCAGATTTGCTTCTTGGGTGAACCTGACCTACAGTTAGTTCCAGCATATCGAGCGAAAACCTCACCATTCTGTTGTTTGAAGATTTTGTAATTTGAGTCATCAGGCTCGTCAGTATCAGCAGGAATGGGTGAATGATAACCAGTTTGAGTTTCAGGTTCGAGGGTTTTACTCTTTGCCCGAACCCAAGTTGTTCAAGGATACTGCTCGAGAGTCCAATAGGATCCATCCACATTGAGTTTCTTTTTGAAACCTAATCCTTCCTTCTGACGGTTTTTGTGCAGTATGGACTTCTTGAGCACATCACATAGGGTTTGATGCCCTTTTAGGCTCCTTAGTATTCCAGTCTCAAGTAAGCCCTTTAGCCTGCAATAGTCTTCAGTAATAGCAGCAAAATCCTTGGAAGAGTGGTTAGTAGTACCAATTTCAGTAGTAGCAATATTCTCAACAATGTTAGAAGTTTCAGCATGAGAATCAGCATTGCTACGTTCTAGGCATTTTAAGCATGGAGGTACAAAATCATCAGGAAGTCGATCATATTGCTCAGCGAAGAGAGAAGCTTTCTCTAATACCAGCTCGTTATGAGATTCTTTCAACGACACGAGTTCTTGATTCCTGTTAAGGAGTTCATCTCACTAGTTCTCGTAGTCAACCGTAAGTGAATCATATCGATTGGTAAGATCATCAATAGTTGACGAAAAAGCATCATGCTCTTCGATCAACTTTTGATTCTTCTCCATCTCTTCGACCAGTAATCCTTCGGTTTTCCTGAGATTTCTCTCAAGCATTTCAAGCTCATCATGTTGGGATTTAGCAATCTTGACCAGCTTGCCATAGGAAATATATTCAGGTTAATATTCGTTCATGGATCTTTGGTGTTTTGCTGATACCTGATCCTTTGACGTTTTTGCCATGAGACAAAAAGCGATCGGTTCATCATCGCTTGAATCATCATCACTTGAAGCATCATCATCAGCATCTGATTTGTAGGATTTCTTCGATGATCCTATGGCAACATATGCATTGCTTCTCCCAATCCTTATGTTAAGCTCTTCTTCTTCAGAGTCTGATTCAGATGTGTAATCTTCTGAATCAACGGTCATTTCAACACAAACTCTCAGCTGTGATATCTTTATCATATTTGATTCAACGGTCGCTCTGGCTTTTACGTCAGTGACTGGTCTCATCGAAGAAGATGAGGAAAACTCATTTTCCTTCGGGAGCTTAGTATGACGATTAACCAGTGTGAATCCATTGTCGTGATGGTATTTCCATCTTTTGCTCGGCATACTATCCCAGCCCGGACAGTCAGCTACGACATGAGCGAATTGTTTGCACTTTAAGCACTACATATCTTTCGAAGGTAACTGTCTAGATGGATTAGGCATATCATGTTCATCATCATTCGCAAGATACAAGTTCTGCTTTCTAAGATCACTTAGCATTTGTGTGAGCATTTCCAATTCTCTTGTGATGTTATGTTGATTCTCAACATCTTCTTCTACTTCTTCGTGTGAGCTGCCATAGTGTGAGAGGATTTCACCTTTGCCTTCTGAAGAAGATTCTTGATCTACATTTTCAAATTCCATCTTTTCTTCATGAATCGATAGCTGTGTCATGACCACAACATAGTGAAGCTCTTCATAGTGTGGTCTTTGTTTGATTTCAGTTACAATGGGATCAAAGGATTCATCAAGAGCACTCAGAAGTTTTTCGACCACATCTCTGTCGGTGATATCGGTCATGCCTCGTTGGTGAAGCCTTTCAACAATGTTGGTCAATCGATAAGTGAGCTCCATGGCACTTTCCTTTCGTAGACTTCTGAAACCATCAAACATGGCACGCAACATTTTGGTATGGGAATCTGTTCTCATAACAAATTCTTCATGAAAACTTTCAATGGCATTCCAAAGCTGTTTTGCAGTGTTGAGCCATTGGAACCGAAAGAAAATATGTTTTGATAGACTACTACAAATGATATCTTTTGCTTGAGCATCCAACTGCGGATTTGCTTTATCATCGGCGTTGAGATTGTTCGGTTGCTGAATAGCGTAGCCATCTTCCACAATCTGCCACAGATCATAGTTGATAGCTTGAATTCTGATTCTCATTCGTTCCTTCCTGTACAGATAGTCATTTCCATCGAAGATAGGAAATCTTTCAAAGTGCGAGGATCTACCTGCATACGACATACTCAAAAACTCCAAGGACGTTAGACCTTTAATAAATAGAGACAGGGAGAACCTGGCTCTGATACCAATTGTTAGGACCGAGAGTATATCGACCAGAGGGGGGTGAAAGGGAGATTCAAAAATTCTTGTGAATGTTTTGAACTGAACCCAAACACAATAGTGGAATTAATGATTAGTAGAAACGGGTGCACACAAGCTCGTTACTGAGGAACAAAACCTTCGAGGTAAGATGTAATTATGATTCGAGCGTAGGCTACAACAGGCTTAATGATGATGATAGTGAAACAAAATGCCAACAAAACTAAGAGCATAATCGAGGAATTGAGTCAGAGCTGTGAAGGATAAAGATGGAGAACAATAACTCAACCTACGAGTAATAAAGAACTCTGCGAGAGATAAGTTGAAAGATAAGCAGCACGGACTACAGATCAGATATCTATCAACACAGAGCACACATAAAGATTGCTGAAAGTATTGCAGTGAAGAAGAATAGAACCAGTGGTGCTCGATGGCGACAGAGAGATTTGGTAGACCAGTTCACCCTTCTGCCAAAGGGCTATGTCTGGTTGGAGGGGCTGTGACTTAACACTGAAGATAAACTCTCTTCACCCTATTCTCCTTCAATGCAGAGCTGATCAGACTCAGGTTGATTTCACTCGTGGTAGATCCTTGTTGGCGATCTCCAAACCTTCAGTCGACCTTCGCAAACCACAATCACTCTTGGTTGCTGAAGATCTGGCTCAGTGAAGACAATACTCTTCGACACTCGAGCCAAAACCTATCCGTCTAGAGAGTGTGCAGCTCTTAAGAGTAATAGGTACAAGAACTCTCACTCAGAACCACTGTGATGCTAAACCACTGTCTAAGTTTGGGCTCTATATTTTTCTCTCGGTGGATCTTAAACTCAAATCACTCGGAGAGGGGTTGCTCAAAACAATCTTCTCAGAAATCTCAAGCGAAGCAGCCAATGGATAACATTGGAGCGGGGTGGCTACTTATAGCCGTAGCCTTCCCTGATGGGAAATGACCAAATTAGACATCAGGTTTAGCTAATGGCCGAACGACACGAGTCTACCAGTCGAATTTGAGCACAACGGTAACATTGCTTGCGGAGCAAGTAATGCTAACTCCTCGGTCTGAAACAAATCTCTCGCAGCGAAGAAGATCACAGTCTCTTGCCGACAAGTATTTGCTCGGAGCACAAAGAGATTTCTCTCGCATCTTTCATAGGTTTTGGCTAGGCATCACAGCGGATCTAAGCAATGAGAACCTATACCCCTCTTAATAGTACGGAGTTCATATGACTCAAAGAAAATGAAAGAAGAACAACGAAATGAAAACTACGTCTTCATTTTGTCTTCGACTTCAATTGCTGCAGTCAATTTCTTTGGACGCTAGTATCGAATCAAAAGCTTTACTTCAGTAGAAAGGTTTCGAGGGGCCGATTTCTTCACATCAATCTTCTCGACTATATAGCTTCAGCAAATATAGCTCGTTCTTCTCTGCAACGCAGATATACTTCAGTGAAGTTCCTCAAACTTAGCACCGGTGACAGCATTCTCTTCGGTTGTGTATGGACTATTTCTCTCTGTATGAACTAGCAAACAAATCAGTCCATACATGTTTCTGTCAACAATCTCCAAAACACAAGGTAGGCAGATATTGCACCAACAGTATCTATAATTCATGAAGTATTCATGCCATGTTTACAAAAAAATTATATGGTTTTGGTATGATTTGATTAGAACTAACCCGGACTGACGCTGTTTTCAACAGAACTACTGTGGTGTCGTTTTTTGTGCAGAAATAAAAGTTCTCAGAATGGGCTGAAAATTTACGGTGATTTTTAATGGACCAAAAGAGACCCCCGAAGCACCGAAGCTGGGCCAGGAACTAGACGAGGGAGCCACAAGCCTGGGGGCGCACCCACCACCTAGGGCGCGCCCTCCAAGCTTGTGGGCTCCTTGGGCACCCCCTTGACGTGAGACCGACGCCAAAAATACCTATAAATACACAAAACCCCGAAAAGAACCCTAGATGAGAAGTTCCGCTGCCGCAAGCCTCTGTAGCCACGAAAAACCAATCGGGACCCTGTTTCGGCACCCTTTCAGAGGGGGAAATCATCACCGCGAGACATCTTGATCATCCCGGCGACCACCATGATGAGGAGGGAGTAGTTCACCCTCGGGGCTGAGGGTATGTACCAGTAGCTATGTGTTTTATCTCTCTCTCTCTCATGTTCTTGATTTGGCACGATCTTGATGTACTGCGAGCTTTGTAAATATAGTTGGATCTTATGGTGTTCTTCCCTCTCTACCTTCTTGTGATGAATTATGTCTTGCTCTTTGAGGTTTCGTTATGTTGGATTGAATATTGGATTTGAGAACACTTGATGTATGTCTTGCATATGGATACCCGTGGTGACAATGGGGTATTATATTGATTCACTTGATGTATGTTTTGGCACTCAACTCGCGGATTCCCGAGGTGACATTGGGGTAATCTATGCATCGGGGTTGATGCATGTTTTCGTCCTATGTTCTCCGATAGAAACTTTGGAGTGATTCTTTGTTGCATGTTGAGGGATTGTTATATGATCCAATTATGTTTTCATTGTTGAGAGACATTGCACTAGTGAAAGTATGAACCCTAGGCCTTGTTTTCAAGCATTGCAATACCATTTTTGCTCACTTTTGTTACTTGTTACCTTTCTGTTTTTTATATTTTCATATTACAAAAACCTATATCTACTATCCATATTACACTTGTATCACCATCTCTTCACTGAACTAGTGCACCTATACAATTTACCATTGTATTGGGTGTGTTGGGGACACAAAAGACTCTTTGTTATTTGGTTGCAGGGTTGTTTGAGGGAGACCATCTTCATCCTTTGCCTCCCATAGATTGATAAACCTTAGGCCATCCACTTGAGGGAAAATTGCTACTATCCTACAAAACTCTGTGCTTGCAGGCCCAACACAATTCTACAAGAATAAGTTGTGTAGTAGACATCAAGCTCTTTTCTGGTGCCGTTACCGGGGAGGTGAGTGCTTGAAGGTATATCTTTAGATCTTGCAATTGAATATTTTAGTTTCTTGTTTTATCACTAGTTTGGTTTATAAAAGAAAACTACAAAAAATATATGGAATTGGGGTTGCCTCTTATACTTCATCTTTATAATGTCTTTCGTGAAAATGATGGAAAGGAAAATTGTTCTCAATTGATAGAACAAGAATTCAATAAATTGTTTGGCATAAAATATTTGAATGATGAGCATGATTGCAATGTTGTTACTATGAATTCTATGAATATCCACGATTCTAATGATATGCAAAGCTACAAACTTGGGATGCTATGTTTGATGAAGATGATATTTTTAGTCCCCCAAGCTTTGATGAGCAAATTTGTTATGATGGTTGCATGCCTCCTATTTATGATGATTGCAATATTTATGAAAGTGGGTTTGGAAGAGTTTCAACTCTTGTAAGTAATGATCCTACTATTTTGGAGGGTGTTGAATCTTATTGTAATAATTATGAAAGTGGATTTGGAGAGGTCATGACTTTATTTAGTAATGATTCCACTATCTTGGAAGAGGTTTCAAGTGATTATGATGAGAACAAGGTTGCTACTTATGATGATTATTGTGATGACACTTATGTTATAAAAAGTAGTGATGATCATTCTTATAAAACTTATCATAATTATGATTACCCTTTTTCTGAACTTTACTCTTTTAATGTGGAAACAATTTATAGTATTCGAGTTTCATAAGATACTCCCATCACTATGGATGAGAATAAATTTGCTTATGTGGAGAGTAATAAAAAAAGTTTGCGTGTGGATCATGAAAAGAATGCTTTATGTGATAGCTATATTGTTGAATTCATTCATCATGCTACTGAAAATTACTATGAGAGGGAAACATACGCTTGTAGGCATTGCAATAATATCAAGTTTCCTCTCGATGTGTTGAAAATCTTGAAGTTTTGCTTGTTTTGCCTTCCTATGCTAGTTGATTCTTGTTACCATAAATTATTTGCTCACAAAATCCCTATGCATAGGAAGTGGGTTAGACTTAAATGTGCTAGTCATATGCTTCATGATTCTCCCATCATGTTTCAATTCTTATCTTCTATGTGAGCATCATTAAAATCATCATGCCTAGCTAAAAAGGCATTAAAGAAAAGCGCTTGTTGGGAGACAACCCAATATTTATACCTACTATTTTTGTGTGTTCACATGATTAATATACTGTAGTAATCATGTTTTATATCTTTTTTTTTGAAAAAAGTGCCAAGTAATGCCTTTGGGATAGTGTGGATGATAGTTGACTTGATTCTGTGCAAAAACAAAATTTTTTGCGCCCAGTAACAGAATTGTCAAACATCACCGGAGCATCCAAAAATTCTCAATTTTTTACAGATGATTTATATACAAATTTTATACGTTTTCCTAATTGTTCACAATTTTTGGAGTAACATAAGTGTACCTAATATACAGATCTTTACAGACTGTTCTGTTATTGACAGATTCTGTTTGTAATGCAAAGTTTGCTTGTTTTATGGTTTCTATGGCTTTTATTGCTTAATATAAATTGTGGAAATTATAGAGTACAGTAGGAGTTATGTGGAAACAGTTATGAATCTTGTATTTGACAGTACCCAAGTGGATGATTTGTTTTACTATACTAACCCATCTCACAAAGTTCCGTTAAGTTTTGTGTGATTGAAGTTTTCAAGTTTGGGGTGAGATATTAATATGAGAAGAATGAAGAGTGGCAAGAACCTAATCTTGGGGATTCCCAAGGCACCCCAAGGTAATATTCAAGGAATATCCAAGCAACTAAGCTTGGGGATGGGCATCCTCTCTTTCGTCTTCAACATTATCGGTAACCTCACTTGGGCCTATATTTTTATTCGTCGCATGATATGTGTTTTGCTTGGAGCATCATTTTATTTTACTAGGATTTGCTTGCTGTTATTTAGAATAATATTTTATATCTTTTATTTCAATAAAAGTGTCAAGGATAGCCTTTACCATGCTTATTTTGCAAGTCTATATATTGCTGTTTGAAAACAGAACATTTGTTGTTATGTTTTGAATATTTGTGAATAGTCAGAACATGATAAAATCTTGAAATTTTGACACGGTGAGCTATGATAAATTTTCTACAGTGTGGTAAATTTTTAGAATTTTTGGAGTTAGGGAAGTATGAATAATATTGCACTCTTTACAGACTGTCCTGTTTAGATAGATTGTTGTTAGGTTTGCATATGTTTGCTTGTTTAATGATTCTATTTGAGGATAGGAGTATTAAATATGCAGAGGCATTTAGTATGCAATGTCAAATTATAATTTTAGTGATTTGTTACAGTAGAGAATGATAATGTTTTGCATTAATTTATACTAACTTATCTCACGAGTTCTTGTTGAGTTTTGTGTGAATGAAGTTTTTAAGAATGAGGGAAACCATGATATGAGAGGAATTAAGGAGACACAAGAGCTCAAGCTTGGGGATGCCCAAGGCATACCTAGTTAATATTTCAGGAAGTCTCAAGCATCTAAGCTTGGGGATGCCCTGGTTGGCATCCCACCTTTCTTCTTCAACAATGATCGGTCAATTTTGGTTGAGCCTAAGTTTTTGCTTCTTCACATGATATGTGCTATCCTTGGAATGTCATTTTATTTTTATTTTGCTTGCTATTTTAATAAAATACTTGGATCTGAGTTCTTTATTTGGAGAGAGTCTTCACATAGCTACTTAATTGTTTGACTACTCATTAATCTTCACTTATATCTTTTTGGAGTAGTTTGTCATTCATTCTTGTGCTTCACTCATATCCTATGAGTAAATTGTTGAATTAATTGAATAACATAAATCTGAAATTATATATGGTTCATATGCTTATCCCACAGGGAGTATTGACTTCACATATAAGAAGTATAAGTGGTAAAATTTATTAAAAGTTAGCAAACACAACATTGATCACTTGAACAATTCATGAAAGAATATTGAAGGAAGAGAGATTTCACATATAAATATACTATCTTGGACATCTTCTATGATTGTGAGCCCCATTAATTATTTTCAAACTTGAGAAAATTAGTTGAAGTTGGACAAGGAAGACAACGTAATGAGTTATGTTTGGGTATATTTGTATAGAAGTTATATTGTTATGATCCTCCAACATGTGGTGCTTGCTTAGGACTTTTTGCTAGCCTTCACCTGTTCTAAGCGGGAATACTGCTTGTGCATCCACTTGCTTAAACCCAAAGTTATTCCATATGAGTCCACCATACCTACCTATATGCGGTATTTACCTGCCGTTCCAAGTAAATTTAAATGTGCCAAACTCTAAATCTTCAAATAATAATCTGTTCCCAAATCGCTCATGAAGCGACAGGGGGCGGTCAATATCTTCCATGCTAGGTGGGTTATTCTCATGATGAGTGCTTATTCGCTTGTCATTCATGAGAAAGTGGCTGGTAATTGGGATGTCCGGTCCTATGATCAAAATCAAAATCAAAATATAATAATGAAACAAAACTCCCCCAGATCGTTGTTAGTATGGAGGGCACCCGATGATTCGGCTCGCCATGGCTTGTGTTTGTTGGTGGAGGGGGAGTAAAAACTTTACCTTTCTGTCTGGGAACCTCCTATAATGTGTCTAGCATGGAAAATATTGGGAACTCTCGGTCGTTACGTTGACAATGAAAGCATACCTCTCAAAATTATATTCATCTCTGTTTTAAAAGCTTCGAGCTCTGGCACCACTGCAAATCCCTGCTTCCCTCTGTGAATGGCCTATCTTTTAGTTTTATGCAAGAGTCAGTAGTATTCCTTCTCATTTCAACCTCAATTATTCTCTAGTTGGCAAGTATCATGTGGTGGGGAAATATCCAAGCATACATGGCCATTCAAATATATTTGATCATGAATTATTATTGTTGATAACTTTCTATATGATAAATAAGTTGGGAGGCGAAACATTAAGCCCCTATCTTTCTCTGTGTTCGATGGATGCTATTTGTTCTAAAAATATGCTTTGAGTGTCAGCAATCATGGAAGACTATATGATAGTTGAGTATGTGGAATTTGCTAAATCAAAGCTCTTACATAGACCCTTCCTGAAAATAAGATGAATTGCAATTGTTTGATGGCTGAGAACATAGTTTGTTAGTTTTCAAGAAAGTTTATGGTCTATGCTTTAACATGTGAATAGCTTGTTACTTGATCATGAGAAGTTTCATGAGATGAGCTATTGTTTATGATGTATAATGATGCTAGAAAAAGAGTTTCGAACTATCATTGATCAAATTTATGCACTTTGCTAGCATTCACACTTCATAAATTATTTCTTTTATCATTTACCTACTCGAGGACGAGCAGGTATTAAGCTTGGGGATGCTGATACGTCTCCAACGTATCTATACTTTATGAAGTATTCATGCCATGTTTACAACAATTTTATATTGTTTTGGTATGATTTTATTAGAACTAACCCGGACTAACGCTGTTTTCACAAGAACTACCATGGTGTCGTTTTTTGTATAGAAATAAAAGTTCTCGGATTGGGCTGAAAATATACGGTGATTTTTTATGGACCAAAAAAGACCCCCGAAGCACCGGAGCTGGGCCAGGAAGTGGACGAGGGAGCCACAAGCCTAGGGGGCGTGCCCACCCCCCTAGGGCGCACCCTCCGAGCTTGTGGGCCCCTCAGGCACCCCCTTGACGTGAGACCGATGCCAAAAATTCCTATAAATACCAAAAACCCTGAAAAGAATCCTAGATGAGAAGTTCCGCCGCTGCAAGCATCTGTAGCCACGAAAAACCAATTAGGACCCCGTTCTGACACCCTGCCGGAGAGGGAGATCATCACCGGAGGCCATCTTCATCATCCCGGCGGCCACCATGATGAGGAGGGAGTAGTTCACCCTCGGGGCTGATGGTATATACCAGTAGCTATGTGTTGTCTCTCTCTCCTTCTCTCTCTCGTGTTCTTGATTTGGCACGATCTTGACGTACCGTGAGCTTTGTTAATATAGTTGGATCTTATGGTGTTCTTCCCTCTCTACCTTCTTGTGATGAATTGAGTCTTGCTCTTTGAGGTTGCGTTATGTTGGATTGAATATTGGATTTGAGAACACTTGATGCATGTCTTGCATATGGATACCCGTGGTGACAATGGGGTATTATATTGATTCACTTGATGTATGTTTTGGCACTCAACTTGCGGATTCCCGAGGTGACATTGGGGTAATCTATGCATAGGGGTTGATGCATGTTTTTGTCCTACGTTCTTCGATTGAAACCTTGGAGTGATTCTTTATTGCACGTTTAGGGATTGTTAAATGATCCAATTATGTTTTCATTGTTGAGCGACTTTGCACTAGTGAAAGTATAAACCCTAGGCCTTGTTTTCAAGCATTGCAATACCATTTTTTCTCACTTTTGTTACTGTTTACCTTGCTGTTTTTATATTTTCAGATTACAAAAACCTATATCTACTATCCATATTACACTTGTATCACCATCTCTTCACCAAACTAGTGCACCTATACAATTTACCATTGTATTGGGTGCGTTGGGGACACAAGAGACTCTTTGTTATTCGGTTGCAGGGTCGTCTGAGAGAAACCATCTTCATTCTACGCCTCCCACGGATTGATAAACCTTAGGTCATCCACTGAGGGAAAATTGCTACTGTCCTACAAAACTCTGTGCTTGGAGGCCCAACACGAGTCTACAAGAATAAGTTGTGTAGTAGACATCACAATGCCTGTTATTTTTTACGCCGCACCTCGGGTTCGAACTTTTTCCCGTGCGGCGGTTTCCTCTTGCGTCCGAGCTCCAACGTAGGACTATATCCGAGGTGTCTTTTGTAGCCGAGCTCCAACGTCGGTCTGCATCCGAGGTATCTTTTGTAGCCGAGCTCCAACGTCGGTCTGCATCCGAGGTATCTTTTTGTAGGCCAGCTCTGATACGTCTCCAATGTATATATAATTTTTGATTGTACCATGCTGTTATATTATCATTCTTGGATGTTTTACAATCATTTCATAGCTACTTTGTATCATTTTTTGGGACTAACCTATTGACATAGTGCCCAGTGCCAGTTGCTGTTTTTTGCTTGTTTTTTACTTCACAGAATATCCATATCAAACGGAGTCCAAACGCAGTGAAACTTTTTGGAGATTTTTTTTGGACCAGAAGACACCACATGGGCCAAAGAAGTACCAGAGGGGAGGCCCGAGGTGGGCACAACCCACCAGGGCGCGCCTAGGAGCCCAGGTGCGCCCAGGGGGGTTGTGCGCCCCTCGATGACCTCCCGCACCGCCTCTTTGCTCTATAAATACCCCAATATTCCACAAACACTAGGGGTGTCGATGAAAAACAATTCCAGCCGCCGCAAGTTCCAGAACCACGAGATCCAATCTAGACACCATCACGGAGGGGTTCATCATCCTCATTGGTGCCTCTCCGATGATGCGTGAGTAGTTCACCATAGACCTGCGGGTCCGTAGGCAGTAGCTAGATGGCTTCTTCTCTCTTTTTGATTCTCAATACAATGGTCTCTTGGAGATCTATTTGATGTAAGTCTTTTTGCGGTGTGTTTGTTGGGATTCGATGAACTTTTTATGATCAGATCTATATCCATGAAAGTTATTTGAGTTTTCTTTGATCTCTTATATGCATGATTACTTATAGCCTCGTATTTCTTCTTCGAATCTTTGGTTTAGTTAGGCCAACTAGATCGATTTTTATTGCCATGGGAATTAGAGGTGCTTTGTGATGGGTTCGATCGTGCGGTGTTCTTTCCCAGTGACAGAAGGGGCAGCAAGACACACATGTATCGTTGCTATTAAGGATAACAAGATGGGGGCTATTCCTACATGAATAGATCTCATCTACATCATGTCATCATTCTTATTGCATTACTCCGTTTTTCCATGAACTTAATACACTAGATGCATGCTGGATAGCGGTCGATGTGTGGAGTAATAGTAGTAGATGCAGGCAGGAGTCGGTCTACTAATCTTGGACGTGATGCCTATATAATGATCATTGCCTGGATATCGTCATAATTATTCGATCTTCTATCAATTGCCCAACAGTAATTTGTTTACCCACCGTATGTTATTTTTTCGAGAGAAGCCACTAGTGAAATCTACGACCCCGGGTCTATTATTTATCATATTTGCTTTTAGATCTATTTTTATTCGCTTTTATTTTCAGATCTATTATTTCAAAAACCCAAAAATACATTGGTGCACTTTTTTATTATTTATTTTATTTCACATTTTATCGAGATCAATTTATCCAATCTACCATAATTTTTATCCCATCAACTTAACAATTTATGGCACGGTTAACCGAAGAGGGATTTACAACCCCTCATACGCGTCGGGTTGCAGGTATTTGTTCTTTGTGTGCAGGTACCATTTACATAGTGTTGTTGGTTCTCCTACTGGATTGATACCTTGGTTTCATAACTGAGGGAAATACCTACCGCAGCTGTACTGCATGATCCCTTCCTCTTCGGGGAAATACAGACGTAGTTCAAGCAACATCAAAAGGAATTTCTGGCGCCATTGCTGGGGAGACATCATCAACATCTATCAGGTTCCTAATCACAAATCTCATCTCCTTGAAATTTACATTATTTGCCATTTGCCTCTCGTATTCATCTCCCCCACTTCACAAAAATTTGTCGTTTTATTCGCCCTCTTTTTCGTTTGCCTTTTTCTCGTCAGATCTGTTTGCAATCTTGTTTGCCTACTTTGTCACTAGGCTAGCATGACTACCCCTCCTTTGTCACCAGATTTTGAAGTTTTATACTTCAAGCAAAAACAAGGAGAAAATTTGAAAGATGCTTGGTATAGGCTAATGGAATCCTATCGCATTTGCAACCTAAAGGGGGATGCAAAGATTTTGCTTCGAAATTTTTATATAGGACAAGCCTTGCGTCATAGAAAACTTTTGGATTTTGCCGCCAAAGGGAACTTTATTGAGCTTGATGCTAATACTGCTTATGAAATCCTAGAGGGGATTTTGGGCATTCCACCACCAAAAAAGGGGATTTCTTTTACTCAAGAAGGGGTTCAAATTTTAGATAAGTTGAGTGATTTGCATAAACATACGGTTGAGTTACAAAAATATAATGAACCTCTCAAACATATTAGTGGAAACCTCAATCGCATGAATACTTTGATTACTCTTTGCAATAAACGGTTGGATATTTTAGATCTCAAGATGGTTTCTTTTCCTGAGAATTTGGGGAAGCATAAAGAGCCTCCCGGCTTTGAGAAAGCCCTTACCAAAGTAGCAAAAACTAAAGATGGGAATACTTGAATCTATGCATTATGCCTAGCTAGGGGCATAAAATGATAGCGCTTGTTGGGAGGCAACCCAATGAATAAAATTACTTTTGCCTTTTTCCTTCCGTTCTTGAGTGTTTGCACAATTATGCCTCTGTTATGATTGTGCTTTTTATGTTTTAATTAGTGTTTGTGCCAAGTAAAGCCCTTGGGATAGCTTTGGTGATAGTTGATTTGATCCTGTTGAGAAACAAAAACTTTTGCGTCTAGTAACATAATTATTTTAATTCACATAAGCGACGAAAAAATCAGAATTTTTTACACAAGATTGATATACAAATTTCCTATGTTTCCCTAAGTGTTCAGAATTTTTGGAGTTACATAATTATGGGAACAATTCACATCTTTACAGACTGTTCTGTTTTTGACAGATTCTATTTTCTTTGCATTGTGTGCTTTTTTTTGATGAATCTATGGATTGTATCGGGGGGTATAAGCCATGGTAAAGTTAGAATACAATAGATATAATGCAATAGTAAAATATGAATGGGTTTGCAACAGTACTTGAAGTGAAGATTGGTTTTCTTATACTAACAGATATCACGAAGGTTTTTTTAAGTTTTGTGTGATTGAAGCTTTCAAGTTTTGGGTGAGATCACGATGGATGAAAGAATAAGGAGTGAAAAGATACTAAGCTTGGGGATGCCCCATGGCACCCCAACATAATATTCAAGGAGAAACAAGCAACTATGCTTGGGGATGCCCCGAGTGGCATCCCGTCTTTCTTCTAACGACCATCGATATTTTACTTGGAGCTATATTTTTATTCGTCACATATCATGAGTTTTGCTTGGATCGTCTTGTATTATATGAGTCTTTGCTTGTTTTGCTTTTTTGTTTGTCACAAGTATCCTTGATGGACACACCTATTTGAGAGAGACAAAATTATGCTATGATTTATTAGAATTGCTCTATGCTTCACTTAAATTTTTTGAGCTATGGTATTGCTCTAGTGCTTCAGTTACACCTTTTTTAGCACAGTGTGCTTTAATATGTTTTGAAGAAATGCTCTCATGCTTCACTTAGATTAATTTGAGAGTTACTAAATTTTTTAAGAAATTCTCTCATGCTTCACTTATATTATTTTGAGAGACAAAAATTTTATGCTCATGTTCTTCACTTAGATTTGTTTGAGCTTGTTAAAAGCAATTGCAATATATGAAACTAGTCCCAAAGTGATATATATTCAAGAGGGATATAATAAAAACTTTCATGAAGATCATTGTACAAAATAAACTTGATTCTTTGTAATAGTTTTGAGATATGATGATAGTGATATGTGAGTCATGTTGGTGAGTAATTATGCTTTAGTAAGAATATTGGTGTTAAGGTTTGTGATTCCCTACGCAAGCATGAAAGTCAATAGTTGTGCAATGAAATTACATCCTACTTGTGGTGCATTATTCGGTGTTAGTTATGCTTAATGCTCTCTTATGTGATTTTTTGTTTCTTGGTTGATTGCTTCTCAATCTTTTTGCTAGCCTCCACTTATACTAAGTAGAAATACTACTTGTGCATCCAAAATCTTTAAACCCAGTTTTGCCATATGAGTCCACCATACCTACCTATATGCGGTATTTCCGTGTCGTTCTAAGCAAATTTGTATGTGCCATCTCTAATTTTTAAAATGAATTTCCTTTTTGTGTGCCCGTACCGCTCATGAAGCGGCAGGGGGTGGCCAATATTTTCCATGCTAGATGTGTTATTCTCAAGACGAGTGTTTATTCACTTGTCATTGCACGAGAGTACGACGGTAATAGGGATGCCCAGTCCTGAAATAAAAAAGAAATTTACGTTATGTTGTTAAATAATAAATTCCTTGGAAAGTGTTGGTATGGACGGTACCCGTGGATACGGCTAGCCGTGGAGTGTGAAAGAATGGTGGAAAAAAGAATAAACTTTATTTTTTGTTTGGGAACCGCCTATGATATATCTAGAATGGAAAGTGTTGGGAATTACTCAGTCGTTTTCGTTGACGGGAAAAGTATGCCTCTCAAAAAAAATTATCTCTCAATTTAAGCTTTGATCTCTGGCACCTCTACAAATCCCTACTTCCCTCTGCGAAGGGCCTGTCTATTTTCTTTATGCAATTTTCATTTTTATTTGAGTCTCCATCTTCTCTTACAAAGCACCAACTAAGGGGCACTATGATCATACTTGAGCATTGGATGTAGCTAATATGCGAGTGTGTTTCATGAATGGATCAACGATTTAGCATGATGGGCCAGGGATAACTTTCTTTAGTGTTGATATTTTGAAAGACATGGTTGCTTGTTCATATGCTTGAGTATTGAAATCTTCATGTCAAAACTAGACTATTGCTTTGAACCATATAAAAGTCCAAATGTCCATGCTACAAAAGAAATTTAATATGTGATGAACATGTTAGGCAGCATTCCACATCAAAAATTCTGTTTTTGTCATTTACCTACTCGAGGACGAGCAGGAATTAAGCTTGGGGATGTTAATACGTCTCCAACGTATCTATATTTTTTCATTGTTCCATGTTGTTATATTATTAATATTGGATGTTTTACAATCATTTTATAGCAACTTTATATCACTTTTTGGGACTAACCTATTGACATAGTGCCCAGTGCCAGTTGCTGTTTTTTGCTTGTTTTTTACTTCGCAGAATATCCATATCAAACGGAGTCCAAACGTAACGAAACTTTTTGGAGATTTTTTTGGACCACAAGACACCACAGGGGCCAAAGAAGTACCAGAGGGGAGGCCCGAGGTGGGCACAACCCACCAGGGCGCGCCCAGGGGGGCTGTGGCCCCCTCGATGACCTCCCGCACCGCCTCTTAGCTCTATAAATACCCCAATATTCCAGAAACCCTAGGGGAGTCGACGAAAAACAATTCCAGCCGCCGCAAGTTCCAGAACCACGAGATCCAATCTAGACACCATCACGGAGGGGTTCATCATCCTCATTGGTGCCTCTCCGATGATGCGTGAGTAGTTCACCATAGACCTACGGGTCCGTAGGCAGTAGCTAGATGGCTTCTTCTCTCTTTTTGATTCTCAATACAATGGTCTCTTGGAGATCTATTTGATGTAACTCTTTTTGCGGTGTGTTTGTTGAGATCCGATGAACTTTGAGTTTATGATCAGATATATATCCATGAAAGTTATTTGAGTTTTCTTTGATCTCTTATATGCATGATTACTTATAGCCTCGTATTTCTTCTTCGAATCTTTGGTTTAGGTAGGCCAACTAGATCAATTTTTATTGCCATGGGAATTAGAGGTGCTTTGTGATGGGTTATATCGTGCGGTGTTCTTTCCCAGTGACAGAAGGGGTAGCAAGACACGCATGTATCGTTGCTATTAAGGATAACAAGATGGGGGCTATTCCTACATGAATAGATCTCGTCTACATCATGTCATCGTTCTTATTGCATTACTCCGTTTTTCCATGAACATAATACACTAGATGCATGCTGGATAGCGGTCGATGTGTGGAGTAATAGTAGTAGATGCAGGCAGGAGTCGGTCTACTAATCTTGGATGTGATGCCTATATAATAATCATTGCCTGGATATCGTCATAATTATTCGATCTTCTATTAATTGCCCAACAGTAATTTGTTTACCCACCGTATGCTATTTTCCAGAGAGAAGCCACTAGTGAAATCTACGGCCCCCGGGTCTATTCTTTATCTTATTTGCTTTGAGATCTATTTTTATTCGCTTTTATTTTTAGATCTATTATTCCAAAAACCCAAAAATACCTTGCTGCACTTTTTTATTATTTATTTTATTTTGCGTTTTATCGAGATCTATTTATCCAATCTGTTGGGGATATAACCCCGCGGTGTAACCCGCCCA
Source organism: Thinopyrum elongatum (assembly GCA_011799875.1). Lineage (NCBI taxonomy): Eukaryota > Viridiplantae > Streptophyta > Magnoliopsida > Poales > Poaceae > Thinopyrum > Thinopyrum elongatum. The sequence goes on from CM022303.1 coordinate 181,570,656, forward strand.
GGAGGGGCCGGGTCACACTGTTGGCGATTTAGAGATAAGGCCTAAGTAGGCTCAAGAGATTAGATATGGAACCCGGAGGGCGACTTACGTGGTGAGCCACCGGAGGCCCAGGCCCAGAAGATGGAGCAAGACCCGGCGCTTGTAAGCCGCCCAAAGATGACTTGTCTAGTAAGGCAAGGTGAATTAGAATCAGGGACGGTCATGTATTATGACCCGACCCGGACTCTTGTAAGCCCAGGGCCTCGACCTGTGTATATAAAGGCGAGCCCCTGCGGCGGGTAAACTCAAGAAACAATTGATCGACAGCTAGATTAAGCAATTCCGCTCCCTTGTAATCGATACCCAATCAATACAACTCAAAGCAGGACATAGGCCTTTACCTCGATTGTGAGAGGCCGAACCTGGGTAAAATCGTGTCCCGCGTCCCGCCAACCCCTTCAAGCTAACCTACGTTGCGATGGCTCCACACCTAAGTCCTTTCACAAGGGCATCTGCCGTGTTAAACCCACAACAGTTGGCGCCCATCGTGGGGCCAGCGCACGGTGGTTTCGAGTTCTTGAAGGGATCTTTCCCAGGGATTGAGGGATACGCCGTGGGCAGGATGACCAAGAGTCGCCGCGGCAAGCTCTACATCGATGACACTGGCTAGGGCCCCAAGGCCGACTCAATCGAGTACGGGTACCGGGTCCCCTTCGGTGGGATTCACGTCTTCATCGGCAAGATTGGCAGAATAGAGCCTGAGCCGGACATCTGCACCGACATCGTCGAGCCGGCTCGGCGTGCGCAACCCGCCAGGGCTCAACCTGGCCGAAAGCGTGTCTTCGTTGGATTTGCGCATGGCACGAAACTTGCGGAGGATTCTGTGTCCGGAGGAGAGACTCTCATCTTCTCAGGTGATGAATCCTCGACCGGAGAGACGGAGTCGATCTACCAGCTTCAAGACAGCAGGCTTGGGGGCTATTCCGATGGCGACAGTATTCCGGACCCCTATGAGCCGCCGTACCGGGCTGCTATCTTCATGGCTGGCACAGGGCCGGCTCTCAATTCATCAACAACCGCAGCTATGACATCTAGTTCGGTGGCTGTGGCGGCTGGGGCTGGCGGGTCAGCTCGGCCGCCGGCACAGGTTTTGTCTGAACTCTTGGGCACTTTTACGACCCTGTTAGCAACAGAGGTTACTACAGCGAATCAAGCACAGCATAATGCATAGGTTGCAAAGGTGCGAGATGAGGTGGCCAAGGCTCAGGAGGATCTTAATGCAGAGAATGCCAGGATGGCAACGAAACGAGCTATGATGGATGCTAAGTCACAGCGTATAAGGGCGGAGGCTTTTTGCCTGAGTCTGGATCAGAATGTGTCAAATGCTGTTCTTCGAAGGAGACACCAAACCCGCTTGCCTTTCCAGTATGAGGCATGGAACCTCTTTAACATGCCTGGGGCAGGGCCAAGTAACCTGCCAGGTACAGCCCGGGCTGCTGAAGTCCCAGGAAACGGGGCGGCGGCTCAGCCTTGATTATCAGACTCGCTCCACAGGGATCAGACCCCGCCTCGGCGTTTTTCAACACCATCTGGCCATTATTCTAACCCGGTGGATAACATGATAGCAGCGGCTACCCGGCTCAATGCGATCCCTATTACGGATGAGACGCCTTTCGCAGCTGAGGCGCGGAATGCGATTGAGCTCCTGCAGACGGCGGTTGCACAGCAAGAGAAATATTCACACAGTCGTGATCGGGTGCATTCAACCCCCCTCCCAAGTCGCAGTTACAGCCGGCGCGTTGAGTCGCCGATGGTTTCCAGTAGTGAACGACGTCATCGATCGAATCAGGATGACCCGCCCCATGGGAATAACCTGCCCCGCACTAATGCTCAGGTGATTATGGACGAAGCCAAAGCTCGCCAAGAGGTGGAGGCAGCAACGGCGGCTCAACTAGGGGCTTATCAGCAGCCTCCGATGACCCCTTCGGCCTCAGTAGGGGCTGGTATAATTTCCAGGTCTGTTGGGGTGCCCTATTTAGTACCAGCTTTACGTAATGAACGTCTGCCTAAGGATTTCAAGGGTCCTCGTAAAGTGGCTAACTACACAGCTGATCTCCCCCCTGAGACCTGGATTGAGAGTTATGAGTTTGCCATGGAGATGCTGGATGTCAATGATGATGTATGTGCCAAATACTTTACTATGATGTTGGATGGGCCAGCTCGAACATGGTTAAAAGGATTGCCTCCTAATACCATCAATTCATGGGCAGAGTTGAAAGAGCGGTTCATTAAGCTTTCAAGGGACGTGCAAGCAGCATCTGACGATTATCGATCTTGATAAATGCATGCAGTGTGAGGATGAGTCGGCCCATCATTGGGTCTGGCGGGTCTCTGTTATTATTCACTCATCGGATAGTATTGTGGCGGGTCAGGCGGTTCTGGTCTTGGAGAAGAACTGTCACTTTACCCCCCCCCCCTCCTTAAGCAGAAGCTTGGGCGGCTTAAGCGTCATTGTAATGACATGGGTGAGCTCATGGCGGCTCTCATTAAATATGCCGACTCTAACACCACAAAGGACCCTGGATCTGATGATGAGAAATCCAACAAGGGCAAGAAGGTTGGCAATGGTAAGGGTCAGCAGCAGAATGTGGCGAGGCATAATGGTAACAACCAGGGCAATGGTGGTAAGCGTAGACACCCCGATGGCGGGTCAGATCTAGTATCTAACACCAACATTGGGTACAAGGGCCAGCGCCGCAATGGTAACGGTAAGCCGCCGTATGGCAAGGGAAAACCTTTTAATCTGGAGCCAGCGCTTAACGACCCATGTCCAAAGCATAGTTTTCCTGACAAGCCGCCCACTCACACTTGGAAGGATTGTTTGATTATGCGAGAGTTTAGGAATTACGGCCTCAATCAGAATCACGGCAATAATAATGGGCCGCCCAGTGGGTCAGGATCCGGCTCACAAGGGTCCGGCTTTGGTGGCGGTGGCTCAAACACTGGCTATCAAAATCAAGGTAACCAGGGTGGTTATAGTCAACAGTCTGGTCAAGGTAACCATCAGCAAGGGAATCAGTTAGGATATCATAGTAATCCAAAATAGCTCAATGGTGGCCAGTACCATGTCTTCACCACACGTCTTTGCAAACAAGACCAGAAGGTTCATAAGCGCGCGGTCAATACTATTGAGCTGGCAGTGCCTCAATACTTGCGGTGGTCAGAACATCCAATCACATGGAGTCGGGAGGATCATCCGCCCTGGGTTAAGAATCCGGGTCATCTGGCATTGGTGGTAGCCCCTCAGGTCGGGGGTTATAAATTCATTAAGGTGCTTACGGATGGTGGCAGCAGTATAAACATCCTGTATTATGACACCTTTCGCCGGATGAACTTAACTGACAAAAATCTGAAGCCGTCTTCCAGAGTCTTCCATGGTGTGGTGCCTGGTAAGTCGGCATATCCAATGGGAAAGATTGCCTTGGAAGTTGCCTTTGGTGATGATTATGACTATAGAGCAGAGACGCTATGGTTTGAAGTGGTCAAAATCAAGAGTCCATATCATGCTTTGTTCGGACGGCCGGCTTACGCTAAGTTCATGGCTCGCCCTCGTTATGTTTATTTACAGCTTAAGATGCCAGGGCGAAAAGGCACAATTACGGTCCACGGTGATCGGAAAATTGCTTTGGAATGTGAGGAAGGGGACGCGGCTTATGCAGAGTCAGCTTGTGCTACTGAGGAGCTTAAGTTTTATAAGGATAATGTTGACCCGGCGGATATGACCCCTTTGAAGAAGCCCACCACTGAGCAAGACCCTTTGTTGAAGTTTAAGTCGGCTGATGATACTAAGCAGGTTGACTTTATCCCTGGCGACTCATCTCAGCAGTTCACAGTGGGGGCTAATATGGATCCTAAATAGGAAAGCGCGCTCATCGAGTTCATCCGTGAGAATCGGGACATCTTTGTATGGAAACCTTCTGACATACCGGGTGTACCGAGAGAATTCGCTGAGCACACTCTTAATGTGGATCCTAAATTTAAGCCGGTTAAACAGTTCCTTCATCGTTTCAATGAAGAACGACGTAAGGCTATTGGAGAAGAGGTGGCCCGGTTCTTAGCGGCTGGGTTTATCGTGGAAGTTTTTCACCCTGAGTGGTTGGCTAACCCTGTGCTTGTACTAAAAAAGAACGGCACATGGCGTATGTGTGTTGATTACACAGATCTTAACAAGGCTTGTCCAGCTGATCCGTTTGCACTCCCCCATATCGACCAGATCATTGATGCAATGGCAGGTTGTGAGAGCCTATGCTTCCTGGATGCTTATTCTGGTTATCATCAAATCAAGATGGCAGTCAAAGACCAAGAGAAGACGGCTTTCATTACACCTTTTGGAGCTTTCTGCTATGTTTCTATGCCTTTTGGGCTCAAGAGTGCCCAGGCGACTTATCAGCGCTGTGTCTAGAATTGTTGTCATAGCCAGATTGGATGCAATGTTCATGCTTATGTGGATGATATTGTGGTTAAGTCTAGGAAGAAGGAGACTCTCCTGGATGATCTGAAAGAGACTTTTGATAATCTCCGGGTCTACAAAATGATGCTTAACCCAGCCAAGTGTGTCTTTGGTGTACCTGCAGGTAAACTGTTTGGGTTCCTGGTCTCAAAACGGGGTATTGAAGCTAACCCGGAGAAGATCAAGGCTATCACCTCGCTTTTTAAGCCGGCGTGTATCAATGACGTCCAGCGTTTGGCGGATCGTATTGCGGCTTTGAGCCGGTTCATAAGCCGCCTGGGAGAAAGGGCAATTCCCCTATACCAGATGATGAAGAAGACATATCACTTTTTCTTGAGTGATGCTGCCAACGAGGCGTTTGAGGCACTCAAAAAGCAATTAGCTGAGCCGCCCATTCTTGCTGCTCCCATTGACAAAGAGCCTTTGCTCCTGTACGTGGCGGCTAATAATAAGGTAGTCAGTGTAGCAGTTGTTGTGGAGCGCAAGGAGGCAGGTAAAGAATAACCAGTTCAGCGGCCGACTTATTATGTCAGTGAGGTCTTGACGGAGTCCAAGCAACGATATCCACATTGGCATAAATTGGTCTTTGGGGTGTTCATGGCGAGTCACAAGCTGAAGTATTATTTTATTGGTCATCCTATTACCGTGGTCAGCTCTGTTCCTTTAGGAGATATTATTCAAAAGAGAGAAGCCACGGGCCGGGTTGCTAAATGGACAATTGAGCTTGGGCCTCATAACTTGAAATATGTGCCAAGAACAGCCATCAAGTCTCAGGCTTTGGCAGATTTTATCAATGATTGGACAGAGTTGCAGACACCTGAGGAGAAACCTAACAATACATATTGGACAATCCACTTTGATGGGTCCAGACAGTTGGAGGGCTCGGGGGCTGGAGTTATTTTGACTTCCCCACGAGGTGACAAGTTTTGTTATGTTTTAAGGCTCATGTTTCCTTGTACTAACAATGCAGCTGAGTATGAGGCTTTACTCCATGGCCTTCGTATGGCTAAGGAGATGGATTTAAGCCGGGTCAGGTGCCTGGGCAACTCAGACCTTGTGGCGCAGCAAGTCCCTGGCAAGTGAGACTCTAAAGATCCATTCATGGCGGCTTATCGCCGGGCGGCTGATAATATTGCTGGTCACTTTAAGGGTTATCAGGAGGATCACCTTGATCGATGGAAGAACGAGGCGGCTGATGCGTTGTCTCGGCTTGGGTCTCAATGTAAGCCGGTACCTCTTAATGTGTTCTTTGATGCTTTGCATAATCCTTCCGTCAAGCTGCCGTCTGAAGAAGACCTTGCTATCCCTGACCCGGAGGCATAGTTGGTGGCGGCTCTTCATGCTATTCCTGACTGGACGCTGCCTTATTTGGCTTATATGACCCCAGGGCGAGTTACCTGAGGATGAAACTTTGGCACGACAGATTGTCAGGAGATCCAAGTCTATGACCATTGTCAACGGTGAGTTACACAGATGCAGTGTCACAGGCATGTTCCAACGGTATGTTTCTCCTGAGGAGGGTCATGAAATTTTATGAGAGATTCATGAAGGCGATTGTGGTCATCATGATAGTTCAAAATCCCTGGTGGCTAAAGCTTTCCGTCATGGGTTTTACTGGTTAAGAGCTCATGCTGATGCAGAGGATATTGTTAGCAAGTGTGACGGGTGTCAGAAATTTCTAGACGAGCTCATGTGCCGGCTCAGGAATTGCGGATGATTCCAATAACTTGGCCATTCGCAGTCTGGGGGCTTGATATGGTTGGACCGTGCAAGAGGTCTAAGGATAAGAAGACCCACCTTTTGGTGGCGGTTGACAAGTTTACCAAGTGGGTTGAGGTAGAGCCTGTTAGCAAGTGTGATGCAGCGACTGCAGTTCAGTTTGTTAAAAAGCTGATCTTCCACTTTGGTTATCCTCATAGTATTATCACTGATAATGGCACTAATCTGTCCAAAGGAGCTATGAAGGAGTTCTGTCAAAGAGAGCATATCCGGCTTGATGTTTCTTCAGTGGCTCATCCATAATCTAATGGTCAAGTGGAATGGGCTAATCAAGAAATTTTGAGAGGTATTAAGCCCCGGCTTATGGTTCCTTTGGAGCGAACGCCGGGTTGTTGGGTTGAAGAGGTTCCTTCGGTACTTTGGAGTATCAGAACTACCCCCAACAGATCAACAGGCTATACGCCTTTCTTCATGGTTTATGGTGCAGAGGCGGTTCTCCCCAGCGATATCCTTCATGACTCGCCAAGAGCGGCGGCTTACGTTGAAGCTGATAATGAGACGGCGCGTCAGAACGCACTTGATGCTTTGGATGAGGAACGTGACCTTGCAGTAGCCCGTTCAGCGATTTATCAACAAGACCTGTGTCGCTATCATAGCCAAAGAGTTAAGTCCCGGACTTTCCAGGAGGGCGACTTAGTGCTCTGGCTGATTCAAGATCAGACAGATATGCATAAGTTATCTCCGCCTTGGGAAGGACCTTTTGTGATCAGCAAAAATCTCAATAAAGGGTATTACTACCTCATTGACATATGAGAGAACAAAGATTCCCGCACGTCTGAGAAGGAGACCAACAGGCCGTGGAACATTGCTCATCTTCGACCTTACTACACCTGAGTCATAGGCTCTCATCATTGTATATACTTTCATTGATGTACATACTTTTTATGATCAATATAATAAAGCCGGCATCCCCAAAAAATTCGGGGCCTCTGTCGTTTCATCTCAAATCTTTGGAGCAAGAGTCATTATTGGGTACTCACAAGATCACTTGGGGGCTTCCTGCTCTATGAGCATAGCGTATAACCCTTTTGATCAGCTTTTATGTCATGTTAGGTCAGTTGGGGGCTTCCTGCTCTATGATCATAGCGTATAACCCTCTTGATCGGATTTTATGCCATGTGATGGGTCGTTTGGGGGCTTCCTACTCAATGAGTATAGCGTATAACCCATTTTGACCGGCTTTTATGCCATGACTGAGTTAAACCTGCCTGTTTGCAACTTGCCACTCCACCAGGTGACCCGCCAAACTTTTAACAGTCAATCTTTTAAAGACCCTGAACTAGTCAAAGTTGAAACGGCGGCTTATGTCACAAGAGGGCTGGCTTAAAGTGAGCTAAGACAAACCCACCTGTCTGCTGTAGTCTCTCCGCTATGTGGCCCGTTCGTACTCTTAACTGTTAATCTTTCAATAAGACCCTGAACTAGTTAAGGTTTAAGTGACGGATTTATGTCATGTGAGAGCCGGCTTACGGGATTACAGGCTTTTATGCCAAGCTTCTTTGGAGCAAAAAATTGAATTTTTTCAAAACCAATCTATTTTGGTCGTGCTTTGCAAGCCGGCTTAAGAAATATTTGAGTTATGCATACTCTATATGTTTTTGTTTTGCAGAAACCTTTCATAGGTGAAAAGTTGCTGGGTCATATTGATCCGGGTTATATTGCTCTATATTGAGTTTATTTTGCTTATAAGCCGCCAAGGGGATTTTTTCAAAAGCCGGATATGACTATAAGTCACTCTGATTGTTAAGTTGTTTAACTCGCCCTGGATTGTGATATAAGCTGCCGGTTGGAGGATTAACAGCTCTTTGACGGATGGTATAAGAAGCCAAATTTTTGGGTAATATTGCAAAAGTAAGCTGGATATGATAAGGTCACAGAAATTCAAGCTGCTAAAGTATAGATTAATAAACGTATGCACGAAGGCATGACAGAGCAGGCAATTGTTTTCAACTACCTATTACATGGCTTCAGCTGAGCCTAAAAAATTTGTGAACAAGTGTTTTTTGGAGTTAAGTTACTCCAGTGAGCCGGCGTCAGCGCCGTCCGGGTTTTGGCCTGGCGGGTTGTTCTCATCTTGCTGCCTTGAGCTTGAAGCCCCCAGATCATCATGTGTCGGCTCTTCATCGATGGTCATCTGGAGATTGGCTGAGGTCCAGTCGATGCCGGTTAAAGCTTCAAATGTGGCTTCATCGTTAAGCATAACAGAAGGATCAATATCAGGGTGAAGGTATGCTTACGCCTTGGAGGAATAAGGTCCATAACATCATGCGAGGGTGGCTTAATCTTATTGTTGTTGTCATTGTAAGCAGGCGTGTACTTGTTCAAATCCAGCTCTTCTATAAGTTTGCATGCCACAGGCTGCATCTCTCTGACACATTTGTTGAAGTCTTTCTCTTCAAAGCTCGACTCATCATCCTTGAACTCTGGGCATCCGGTAGCTATTTCTTCTGGGTCAAGTTCTGATTGCCATGCCTTGGCCCGGCCTAGAGCAACAATGGCTCCGGCTCGGGTGGCTGATAATTTAACCTCCTCAATTTGAGCCGGCACCATTGAGAGATGATCCAGCACAGTCTTGATATGAGTTGGAGGTTTTTTGCCACCTGACAAAGCTACAAGGCTGCGCAGTGTTCCAGCATACAACTGCTCAGTCAATGAATAAGCCACCTTCAATTTAAGCATCATGTTCTGACCAAGACCGGCGCTTCTGGGGCCTGTTCAATTTTTTGCACAAGAGTCACCAGGCGGGTTAAAGATTATATATAATGGGTCGCCAGGTGGGTTAAAGAAATATCAAAACAGATGATGAGTTGCATATTAAGCTTACCAAAGATGGCGGTTGACATTTGAGAGATATGTTGCTTCAAGCCGACTAACTCTTCGGTTACCGGTTTAAGCTCAGCCTCAGCATCTTCTGCTCTTTTTGCAGTGCAGCCTTGTCGGTTTCCCAGGCGGTTCTTTCAGCATCAAAACCCGCCTTGATTTTTTTCAATTTCTTCCAATGAAGATTTCAGCTTTGACTCGGCCTGAGAAGTTTCAGCTTGCTGCAGTTCTATGTTCTTCTTTAAATCGCCTAGTTGCGACTCTTTCACATTCAGCGACTTCTGAAATACAATATTGAGACAATGGTCACAACAAAAGGAGCAAATTTTTATAATATAGTTATTCAAGTCCCAAGCACATTGCAAGCAATATACTTGGCACTTGGGGGCTAATGTAGGTCAGTTTAATCTCTAGGACCCGGCTCATCTTATTCAAATAAGCCAGCCCTTGGGGGCTACGTATTTGGTTCTATCAAGTGATTAAGACCCGGCTCATCTTTAAATTTAAGCCGGCCCTTGGGGGCTACGTATTTCGTTCTATCAAGTGATTAAGACCCGGCTCATCTTTCAAGTTAAGCCGGCCCTTGGGGGCTACGTATTTGGTTCTATCAAGTGATTAAGACCCGGCTCATCTTATCAAGTTAAGCCGGCCCTTGGGGGCTACACTATGGAAATTTTCACAAGTCTCAAGCATACTCAATAATTTTCCTATACTTCAGACTTGGGGGCTAGTATGGTCATAGGTATATACACAATGCTAAAGAAGGGTTGGATATCTTCATACCTCATATTTCTGCTTCATCAACTGGACTAACCCAGCCTCCATGTCCCGGCTTGTGTGAAGGCCACTCAAATAGCCCGCGTACACATCACCTGCACTGAAGGAGGAACAGCTCTCCAGATCCAGTTTGGCCTTGCCTTTCTCCAAGGAAGGTGATTCTTCTTTAGTAGAGCACTTGGTTAGCACTTTGGAGACCTCGGGCGCTTTAAAGGCAGACCCGGTAACAGTAACATCATCAACATCAGCAGCGGCAGGGCTCTTGTCAGTTGACTTAGCAGGAGTGGGCGGCTTAGGACTTGGCGGGTCATGACTGGTAGCAGGGTTAACCTCAGTATTCATTGGCTCGAAGACTGCAGTGTCAGTTTACGGTGGCGGATCATTGGCAAGATCTTCAGGATTTTGGATTGAAGCCTCAGGGGCCTCTGGCATCTGCCTCTCCGGCTCAGCAGCTTTGGGGTCCTTTGAAGAACCGCCCAACTTTTGTTTCTTGCCCGCCTTTGCTACGCCTCTGTGACAAAAATACAGGAGTCCATGAGTATATCACTATAAGTCATTTATGAACAAATGAAAATACTTACCCATGGGCAATCTTGAAAGCAGGCATTTGAGTTCCAGTAGATTCGCCGGATGACGGAGGTGTCCCCTGATAATTTGAGTTCGAAGGATTAAGAGGTTGACGAATGAGACCAGCCTTTGGAAGGTAGAAAGTCGGGTTATGAGGCACCTCATTGCGACATTTGCGAGGAGCCGGCGTGTTGGATAAGCCGGCCACAAGCTCTTCAGTACCACCACTCCGGGTCAGGTGCCTTGACTCGTGCTGCTGTTTCTTCAAAAGAAAGTTGGGATCCAAATGAGCAAGAGGGTGTGAAAATCTTACTTTTCGGATGACCCGCTTTGTTTTCTTTCTTGGCAAAGGTTCTGAGTCGGAGGAGATAATAGTTACCTCTGCTTCACAGGCATGACTTGTCTCTACTTCGTCCTGAGAGGAATCAGCATCAATAAATTGCATAAAGAAAAGGCCAAGGGAGTCAAGTTCTACCTCCGACTCATTCAGCTCGAAAAGATCTTGAGCTGTTGGTTTCTTGCGACGGCCCATACCACGGGTCTTCCCTCTAGGCTTCTTGACGGGAGCGGTGGCTCGCAGCTTCTTTTTCCAGAAGGGAGAGTCGGCCAGTTTGAATATGAGCAATAAGGTTAAAGAGTATGATGTACAAGAAATAGAAAAACAAGATGAAGGATTGTTTAAAATACTTACAGGAGGAGCCGGGTTAAGAGCGCAGAAAGGGTTCAGACCCACTTTGCTACAATTTTCTAAAGATTCCCCAAGTAGTGTCTTAACCATGTCATTGATTTCTTTTTTGGTCAGGCATGTTTGGTTGTAACATTGCAGATCCTTTGTGTCACCAGTGTACTGGCACATTAAGTAGGGGCGCCGGCTTAGTGGTAGAATCCTCCATGCAACCCAGCAGCAGACTAGATCAATTCCAGTTAGGCCATTGGCAATTAAAGCCCTTATCTTTGAAAAGGTGGCGGCAAAAGGGGCGCGCTCAGCAGCAGTCAATCGACCTGGGAGCATGCCTGTGGTGGTGAGCTGGTAGGGACGGAAACCCAGCAAAGGGTTTTCTCTAGCTGGGGAGGTGTCTCTACAGTAGAACGAGGTAAAATTCCAGTCTTTGGGGTGATTGGGCAATGCAGCTGAAGGAAAAGTAACATCTCTCTGCCTCTGAATGGAAACGCCTCTAAGTTCAAGGCTAGGGCCATCCGACATCTCAATCTGGCAGTTGATATAAAAAAAGTCTCTGAAAAGATCAACAGTGGGTTCCTCCCCAAGGTATACCTCACAGAACACTTGAAAGTTGCATATATTGGAAACAGAATTGGGACCAATGTCTTGTGGATGAAGATTATAGAAATGCAGAATGTCCCGGAGGATATTTGACCCGGGCGGTGAGAAGCCACGGAGGAGGTGGTCTGTGAAAACTACAACTTCACCCTCTTGGGGCTGAGGGGGAGATTCAGAGCCTGGAACCCGCAAGTGAATGACCTCTTTGGCAGATAAAACCCCCATGGTTACAAAATCATTGAGTGTGTCTTCTGTAACTTTGGAGGGAATCCAGTCACAAGAGGTGGGTGCTTTAGTCATGATGAACTAGAATAACAAGCTGCAACAAAAGAATAAGTAGGCGGCGGGTTAAAATTGCTATGGTGGGTCGCCTAAGTGATTATATAATATTACAGCGGTGATGAATTAGCTGTGGTTAAAAAGCTGCATATTACAATGAATCATTAAGGGATTATGAGCCGCCCTAGCCATGAGTTGGAAGTATTTATCAGGCCATAAGTATATGGCGGGTCATGTTCTGAAAGTATGAGCCGGCAACGTGTTGGCGGGTTAAGTGAAAGAAGCATCTTTTGGAATTCTTGGTGGGTTACAAATTCATTATTAAGTCGCCTGAATAGATCCAAGTTTGCTGGAATTTTGCTAAGTATGGGATAAATAGTTTTCACAAGATCCAGCTATGTTTACGGATCTACAAATGATGCAAAAAGGAAATAATTGCTAGACCTATCAGGGGTGGCAGTGAAAGAGCTAGTAGATGGTAAACTATTCTGAATAGAAAGCAATCTGCAACAGATGTGAGGTGAAGGCTAAACTGCTTCCGCGTTCACTCCAACTTCGTTTTGGATCGAAATACACGTCCTAGCCAGAGAAACAAGATGAACTGCGAAGAACGCTGATGAACTTTATGAACTCGGGTGCCCTAATGTGGATCTGAGAAAAGGGGAAAGGAATACCCGATGGGTTGATGAAGAGCGGACGAGCGCCGCCGATTTCTGGTCACAATAGGTCGATGCAGCGGCCTGGATGGAGTTGCCGGTGAAGCTCGGCTGGGGCGGCGGAGTTCCGGTCGCGACGAATGGCGCAAGGAAAAAGAAGAGGAGGAGACAGGCGTAAAAAGTGAAAAGACAGGCCCCCCGTCCCTATTTATAAGGAAGAAGTGAAACAGTGAATGGCAGGCCCGAAGATCGAGGAGGCATTATAATTATCTTAACAGAGGAGGCGCCTCGATTCTCGGACGGCTAGTTAATGCAAAAAGATCCATTATGATGTCATCAGTTTTTTCTGGATTTATTTCACATGACATCATGGCGGGTTATAAGGTTTCGTTCAAGGTTAAGTATTGGAAGCAATCCAAAGAAGACTCGCCAACCAGAGAATGAAGATTGACATGAACAAGTTCAAATCAATCTGGGGCCTAATGTTTGGGATATAACCCCGCAGTGTAACCCGCCCAGGAGGGGCCGGGTAACACTGTGGGAGACTTAGAGATAAGGCCTAAGTAGTCTCAAGAGATTAGATATGGAACCCAGAGGGCGACTTACGTGGTGAGCCGCTGGAGGCCCAGGCCCAGAAGATGGCGCGAGACCCGGCGCTTGTAAGCCGCCCGACGATGACTTGTCTAGTAAGGCAAGGTGAATTAGAATCAGGGACAATCACGTATTATGACCCGACCCGGACTCTTGTAAGCCCAGGGCCTCGACCTGTGTATATAAAGGCGAGCCCCTGCGGCGGGTAAACTCAAGAAACAATTGATCGAGAGCTAGGTTAAGCAATTCCGCTCCCTTGTAATCGATACCCAATCAATACAACTCAAAGCAGGACGTAGGCCTTTACCTCGATTGTGAGGGGCCGAACCTGGGTAAACTCATGTCTCTCGTCCCGCACAACCCCTTCAAGATAACCTACGTTGTGATGGCTCCACACCTAAGTCCTTTCACAAGGGTATCTGTTGTGTTAAACCCACGACACAATCTACCACAATTATTATCCCATGAACTTAACAATTTCTGGCACCATTAACCGAAGAGGGATTGACAACCCCTCATACGCGTCAGGTTGCAAGTATTTGTTCTTTGTGTGCAGGTACCGTTTACATAGTGTTGCTTGGTTCTCCTACTGGATTGATACCTTGGTTTCATAACTGAGGGAAATACCTACCGTAGTTGTACTGCATCATCCCTTCCTCTTTGGGGAAATGCCGACGTAGTTCAAGCGACATCAAAAGGAATTTCTGGTGCCGTTGCCGAGGAGGCATCATCAATATTTAAGAGGTTCCTAATCACAAATCTCATCTCCTTGCAATTTACATTATTTGCCATTTGCCTCTCGTTTTCATCTCCCCCACTTCACAAAAATTTGTTGTTTTATCCGCCCTCTTTTTCGTTCGCCTTTTTCTCGTCAGATATGTTTGCAATCTTGTTTGCCTACTTTGTCACTAGGCTAGCATGACTACCCCTCCTTTGTCACCAGATTTTGAAGTTTTATACTTCAAGAAGAAACAAGGAGAAAATTTGAAAGATGCTTGGTATAGGCTAATGGAATCCTATCGCAATTGCAACATAAAGGGGGATGCAAAGATTTTGCTTCGAAATTTTTATATAGTACTAGCCTTGCATCATAGACAACTTCTGGATTTTGCCGCTAAAGGGAACTTTATTGAGCTTGATGCTAATACTGCTTATGAAATCCTAGAAGGGATTTTGGGTATTCCACCACCAAAAAAGGGGATTTCTTTTACTCAAGAAGGGGTTCAAATTTTAGATAAGTTGAGTGATTTGCATAAACATATGGTCAAGTTGCAAAAATATAATGAACCTCTCAAACATATTAGTGGAAACCTCAATCACATGAATACTTTGATTACTCTTTGCAATAAACAGTTGGATATTTTAGATCTCAAGATGGTTTCTTTTCCTGAGAATTTGGGGAAGCGTAAAGAGCCTCCCGGCTTTGAGAAAGCCCTTACCAAAGTAGCAAAAACTAAAGATGACAATACTTGAATCTATGCATTATGCCTAGCTAGGGGCATAAAACGATAGCGCTTGTTGGGAGGCAACCCACTGAATAAAATTTATTTTTGCCTTTTTCCTTCTATTCTTGAGTGTTTGCACAATTATGCCTCTGTTATAATTGTGTTTTTTATATTTTAATTAGTTTTTGTGCCAAGTAAAGCCTTTGGGATAGCTTTGGTGATAGTTGATTTGATCCTGTTGAAAACAGAAACTTTTGCATCCGGTAAGAGAATTGTTTAAATTCACATAGGCGACGAAAATATCTGAATTTTTTACACAAGATTGATATACAAACTTCCTATGTTTCCCTAAGTGTTCAGAATTTTGGAGTTATAGAAGTATGGGAACAATTTGCATTTTTACAGACTGTTCTGTTTTTGACAGATTCTGTTTTCTTTGCATTGTGTGCTTATTTTGATGAATATATGGATTGTATCGGGGGGTATAAGCCATGGTAAAGTTAGAATACAGTAGATATAATGCAATAATAAAATATGAATGGGTTTTCAACTGTACTTAAATTGAAGATTGGTTTTCTTATACTAACGGATCTCACGAAGGTTTTGTTAAGTTTTGTGTGATTGATGTTTTTAAGTTTTGGGTGAGATCACGATGGATGAAGGAATAAGGAGTGAAAAGAGCCTAAGCTTGGGGATGCCCCATGGCACCCCAACATAATATTCAAGGAGAAACAAGCAACTAAGCTTGGGGATGCCCCGAGTGGCATCCCCTCTTTCTTCTAACGACCATCGATATTTTACTTGGAGCTATATTTTTATTCGTCACATATCATGAGTTTTGCTTGGAGCGTCTTGTATTATATGAGTATTTGCTTGTTTTGCTTTTTAGTTTGTCACAAGTATCCTTGCTGGACTCACCTATTTGAGAGAGCCAAAATTATGCTATGATTTATTAGAATTCCTCTATGCTTCACTTAAATTTTTTGAGCTATGGAATTGCTCTAATGCTTCACTTACACCTTATATTATTAATATGTTTTGAAGAAATGCTCTCATGCTTCACTTAGATTAATTTGAGAGTTAGTAAATTTTTGAAGAAATTCTCTCATGATTCACTTATATTATTTTGAGAGACGAAAAATTTATGCTCATGTTCTTCACTTATATTTGTTTGAGCTTGTTAAAAGCAATTGCAATATATGAAACTAGTCCCAAAGTGATAGATATTCAAGAGGGATATAATAAAAACTTTCATGAAGATCATTGGACAAAATAAACTTGATTCTTTGTAATAGTTTTGAGATATGATGATAGTGACATGTGAGTCATGTTGGTGAGTAATTATGCTTTAGTAAGAATATCGGTGTTAAGGTTTGTGATTCCCTATGCAAGCACGAAAGTCAATAGTTGTGCAATGAAATTACATCCTACTTGTGGTGCATTATTTGGTGTTAGCTATGCTTAATGCTCTCTTATGTGATTTTTCGTTTCTTTGTAGATTGCTTCTCAATCTTTTTGCTAGCCTCCACTTGTACTAAGTAGAAATACTACTTGTGCATCCAAAATCTTTAAACCAAGTTTTGCCATATGAGTCCACCATACCTACCTATATGCGGTATTTTCGTGCTGTTGTAAGCAAATTTGTATGTGCCATCTCTAATTTTTAAAATGAATTTCCTTTTTGTGTGCCCGTACCGCTCATGAAGCGGCAGGGGGTGGCCAATATTTTCCATGCTAGATGTGGTATTCTCAAGATGAGTGTTTATTCACTTGTCATTGCATGAGAGTACGACGGTAATAGGGATGCCCAGTCCTGAAATAAAAAAGAAATTTACTCAATGTTGTCAAATAATAAATTCCTTGGAAAGTGTTGGTATGGACGGTACCCGTGGATACGGCTAGCCATGGAGTGTGAAAGAATGGTGGAAAAAGGAATAAATTTTATTTTCTGTTTGGGAACCGCCTATGATATATCTAGTATGGAAAGTGTTGGGAATTACTCGGTCGTTTTCATTGACGGGAAAAGTATGCCTCTCAAAAAAAATATCTCTCAATTTAAGCTTTGAGCTCTGGCACCTCTACAAATCCCTACTTCCCTCTGCGAAGGGCCTGTCTATTTACTTTATGCAATTTTCATTTTTATTTGAGTCTCCATCTTCTCTTACAAAGCACCAACTAAGGGGCACTATGATCATACTTGAGCATTGGATGTAGCTAATATGCGAGTGTGTTTCATGAATGGATCAATGATTTCACATGATGGGCTAGGGATAACTTTTTTTAGTGTTGATATTCTGGAAGACATGGTTGCTTGTTGATATGCTTGAGTATTGAAATCTTCATGTCAAAACTAGTCTATTGCTTCGAACCATATAAAAGTCCAAATGTCCGTGCTACCAAAGAAAATTAATATGTGATGAACATGTTAGGCAGCATTCCACATCAAAAATTCTGTTTTTATCATTTACCTACTCGAGGACGAGCAGGAATTAAGCTTGGGGATGCGGATACGTCTCCAACGTATCTATATTTTTTTATTGTTCCATGCTGTAATATTATCAATATTGGATGTTTAACAATCATTTTATAGCAACTTTATATCATTTTTTGGGACTAACCTATTGACATAGTGCCCAGTGCCAGTTGCTGTTTTTTGCTTGTTTTTTTACTTCGCAGAATATCCATATCAAACGGAGTCCAAACATAGCGAAACTTTTTGAAGATTTTTTTTGGACCAGAAGACACCACATGGGCCAAAGAAGTACCAGAGGGGAGGCCCGAGGTGGGCACAACCCACCCGGGTGCGCCCAGGGGGGTTGTGCCCCCCTCGATGACCTCCTGCATCGCCTCTTTGCTCTATAAATACCCCAATATTCTAGAAACCCTAGGGAGTCGACCAAAAACAATTCCAGCCACCGCAAGTTCCAGAACCACGAGATCCAATCTAGACACCATCACGAAGGGGTTCATCATCCTCATTGGTGCCTCTCCAATGATGCGTGAGTAGTTCACCATAGACCTACGGGTCCGTAGGTAGTAGCTAGATGGCTTCTTCTCTCTTTTTGATTCTCAATACAATGGTCTCTTGGAGATCTATTTGATGTAACTCTTTTTGCGGTGTCTTTGGTGGGATCCGATGAACTTTGAGTTTATGATCAGATCTATATCCATGAAAGTTATTTGAGTTTTCTTTGATCTCTTATATGCATGATTACTTATAGCCTCGTATTTCTTCTTCGAATCTTTGGTTTAGTTAGGCCAACTAGATCGATTTTTCTTGCCATGGGAAGAGGTGCTTTGTGATGGGTTCGTCGTGCGGTGTTCTTTCTCAGTGACAGAAGGGGCATCAAGACACACATGTATCATTGCTATTAAGGATAACAAGATGGGGGCTATTCCTACATGAATAGATCTCGTCTACATCATGTCATCGTTCTTATTGCATTACTCCGTTTTTCCATGAACTCAATACACTAGATGCATGCTGGATAGCGGTCGATGTGTAGAGTAATAGTAGTAGATGCAGGCAGGAGTCGGTCTACTAATCTTGGACGTGATGCCTATATAATGATCATTGCCTGGATATCATCATAATTATTCGATCTTCTATCAATTTCCCAACAGTAATTTGTTTACCCATCGTATGCTATTTTCCCGAGAGAAGCCACTTGTGAAATCTACGGCCCCTGGGTCTATTCTTTATCATATTTGCTTTGAGATATATTTTTATTCACTTTTATTTTTAGATCTATTATTCTAAAAACCCAAAAATACCTTGTTGCACTTTTTTATTATTTATTTTATTTCATGTTTTATCGAGATCTATTTATCCAATCTACCACAATTTTTATCCCGTCAACTTAACAATTTCTGGCACCGTTACCCAAAGAGGGATTGACAACCCCTCATACGCGTCGGGTTGCAAGTATTTGTTCTTTGTGTTCATGTACAGTTTACATAGTGTTTCTTGGTTCTCCTACTGGATTGATACCTTGGTTTCATAACTGAGGGAAATACCTACCGTAGTTGTACTGCATCATCCCTTCCTCTTTGGGGAAATACCGACGTAGTTCAAGCGACATCAAACTCTAATGCTAGTCGGCATCCGAGGTGTCATAGATTACCTCGGCCTCTGAAAAAGTTGAAGGAGTTTATCCGAGCTTAATGCCGGAAAAGTTCTCTATGGAGCCAGCCACTCGTCGCTGAGCTTTATGCTGGACTGCTTCCGAGGTGGTGCACCACCTCGGCCTTGGGCTGATTTTTTGCGGAATTTATTTCTGATCGGTGCAATTTATTCTCTGCCGAGATGTATAGCCAGTAGCCCCCGAGACTCAGGTTGGGTGTGGCCGACCAACCTGATGATCTTAATCTGCTCGGGAACTGTTTCATCTATTGAATGTATTTTGACAACACCGAGGTGCAGCTCGGCAGGAGAGATGCTGAACTGCGGGTCAGAAAATATTTCCTGAGCAAAACCATCATGCCGAACACCTCGATCAATAGGATGTCCCACCTCCTAAAACAAAAACATAAAATAAGTTAAAAGTGTTATAAGCTCGAAAAAAACAAAAAACTTATGTGAAAACTTTACGTCCGAAGTAAATCAAGTTTTTTGGTGCCAATCCGAAATTTGGTCTTAAAATTAGTTTGTGCTTCTGTCGTGCTTTAACATGACACATCCGATCTCAATACTTCAAGCGGGTCAGCCTTCGGCTTCAACCTCACATCCCGAAGGCGGAGTGCTTCTCTTTTAGGCCAGTTTAGCGAACTAAACTTGAGCAACTTTATAGAGAAACCAGGCTATCCGGCTATTGACCACACACTCGAGTCGAGAAAGGAGTGGTAGAAAAAGACTTTTCAACGACTAAGAAGAAAACATTTATTATAAAATGGCTCATATAATTTAAGAGCCCCCAGTTAACTTCGATAAAAGAAGTGTTTTTAACAAACAACGTTTTTGACAAACTAAGTTTTTAACAATCAACTTTTTGTTTCACACAAATATAATGCTTGGTCGAACCGAACAAAAATTAAAAGATTGGAGGAAATTTGAGCATGAAAGTGACTTAGCTGGTTAATGTGCTGGGCGTCGATGATGAGGTCCGGGCTTGTGGCAGGACGAAGACGTAGTCCTCGGCCTGGCCGAGGTCCCAGCCACCAAGCCCGAGGTGACCAAGCGAGGAGCTCGGCTTGATGAAGTAACGATGCAACACGATCGACGCGGTGGGGCGAAGCCCGGAGTCCAGCTAAATTGACCAAGCTGGTCCGCTGGTGACGCTGAAGTCCCCAGAGTAGGTTGATGAAGAGATGACATAGCCCCCGGTCTAGCCGAGGTGGCGGAGCAGACCAGTAAGGCAACATTGCAGCCCCCATGCCAGCCGAGGTGTCGAAGCAGTTTGGCGTGGTGGACATCGGCTTGAAGAAGCAACGGCGTGGCCATGCCGACGCAGGTTGTAACTTGTGACACGCTCAATGCCGGCTTGATGAAGTGACCGTGCGGCGATGCCGACGCGCCCGACCCATGCAATCTGTGGGGCAACGATGTTGGTGATGATTTAGCCTTCGCGATGCCGAACTCTTGGTCGGCTTTCCGAGGCGATGATCCGATAAGGTTGAGCTTGGCTCGATGACGCGACGACCCGTCTAGCGCAGGTCGGCAGCCATGGAGCAACGTTATCGCGCTGGTTTGACATTGGCGCGACGGTGAAGTTTACCTCCGAAAAGGAGCAAAATTTGTGAGCACGAGTTTGGAAACAAAACACAATACCCGAGAAAGAGATTCCTCCAAAAAGTTTGTCCAATATCCTGTTCATGAAGAAAGATGAACTCGGGTCGGATTCGTATTCGCGCAGAAAACAGATCCGAAAATTGATCCACTCGTCGGAAGTTTCCCGGAGTTTGAACGGTCGGAATGAGCTGAAATTTTGAGGGGTGGTCGATATAGGAATTCCACAGACGATGAACGGTTGGATCTTCCAAACGATGTCCGACATGGACGCTGGACTCCTCACCCTAAACTCATTCAGATTCCCGTCCAGATTCGACAAGGCTCCGGTATATCAGAGATCGCTGGAGATTCCTCCACCGGAACGCGACGAAATGGTACAGGGTTGTTGTAGACTCAATTCCACATAATTCCACAGAAGCAATCGTCAAAGAGGCGCTCGAGGAGGCGGTGATGGCGGATACAAGTTCGCTGTCCAGAAAAACAACACGGTCGCCCGAGGGCAATGTTAACATTGAGCCCCCAAGCTCCATGGTTGATTCCTTCATGATCTTGGTAGAGATAGGAGTTGATGTTGATGAAGGCCCTCGTCCGATCATGACGATCTGAGGTGGAGGAAGGTCCTCGGTCGAGCCAAGGTGACCAGTCGAGCCGGCGACGAAGATGCTCACGTCCCAGTTGATCTGCAGGCGAGCCATAGATCCTTTGTCGATCACAGAGCGGAGCTCTCAATGAAAGCACCATTGTCGGTGTCAAAATCGGCAGACCTTAGGGTAGGGGGTCCTAAGCTGTGGATCTGGGATCGATGGGTAACAGGAGACGAAGGAGATGGTGCTTACCCAGGTTCGGGCCCTCTTGATGGAGATAAAACCCTGCGTCCTGCTCTTATTTATATTAATGATGATGTATCGAGTACAGAGTTGATCTACCTCGAGATCGTATGTTGTGTATGATTCTAATGATCTAGCATATATCTATCGACTAGCCTGGCCTCGTCTTATATAATGTACCGCAAGCCTAGGATAACAAGAGTCCTTGTCAGTTACGTCGATGGAGGGGATCCTTATCTTGATCACCAAGTCTTATGGAATCTAACTCGTATATGTCATCAGCTGTCCGAAGAAGCCCATTAGTGAACCTCCATGGGGGTCCTCGGCCTGACCCACCTGGTCGGTAGACGATGTGGTGAGTACCCCCTAGTCCAGGACACCGTCACATATACCCCTCAACAAAATGGTGTTGCAGACAGCAAGAACCAGACATTGATGGACGCAGCAAGGACCATGATGGCAGAATTCAAATCTCCGTACAACTTTTGGGCCGAAGCCATCAACACCGCATGCCATGCATCTAATCGGCTCTACCTCCGCAAAGGCTTGAACAAACTCCATATGAGATACTTACTGGTAGCAAGCCCAACCTCAAGTATTTTCGGGTGTTCGGGTGTAAGTGCTTCATTCTCAAGAAAGGTGTTCGTTTGTCTAAATTTGAATTTAGAGCTCAAGAGGGCATATTTGTTGGTTATTCTACAAACTCTCATGCTTATCGTGTCCTCAACAAGTCTAATGGACTCATTGAGGAGACGTGTAACATGGAGTTTGATAAAAATAATAGCTCCCAAGTGGAGAAAGTGGTCTTTATGATGTAAGTGATGAAATTCCTCCCCAAGCCATAAGAAAAATGGGGATTGATCAAATACTCCCCATTGAGGAACCCCTTGTGGCTGAAGGAGAAGGACAATGTTCTACGCAAGTGGAACAATCACCTATGCTAGAACCGCACGCTTTCGAAGAACAAAGTGAAGGCCCTCAACCAAATGAACAAGACCAAGGGCAAGATCAACCGCATGATGATGGTGATGCACCAAGTGATGCCCAAGATCATGTTCAAGACTCCGAGCAAGCTCAAGATCAAGAGCAAGCTCAAGACGGTGCTCAAGATGGTCAAGATAATGCTCCTCAAATGCCTATTGAAGAGATATTGGAGCGTCGTGCCGCCAAAGTGGCTTCCAAGCTAAAGCATCAAGAACATGTCATGCAGAATGTGCTTGGAAGCTTGAGAAAAGGGGTAACTACACTAAACAATTAACAAACTTTTGTGAGCATCACTGATAACCCACAAGTATAGGGGATCACAACAGTTTTCGATGGTAGAGTATTTCAACCCAAATTTATTGATTCGACACAAGGGGAGCCAAAGAATATTTGCAAGTATTAGCAGTTGAGTTGTCAATTCAACCACACCTTACAGGGGTGCCACAAGCCTGCCATGCATGCCCTTTGGGCTTGTGGGCCCCTCGGGCATCGTATCGCGTTGATTCTTTTTCCCAAAAGTCACATATATTCCAAAATAAATCTCCGTAAATTTTTACCGTGTTTGCACTTCGTTTGGTATGGATATTCTACGAAACAAAAAGCATGCAACAAATAGGAACTGGCGCTGCGCACTGGATCAATATGTTAGTCCCAAAAATAATATTAAATGTTGGCAAAAGTATATGAAAGTCGTAGAATAATGGCATGAAACAATCAAAAATTATAGATATGACGAAGACGTATCAGCATCCCCAAGCTTAATTCTTCCTCGTCCTCGAGTAGGTAAATGATAAAAAGAAAATAAGTTTTGATGTGGAATGCTACCTAACATAATCTTCATCATATAATCTAATCATGGCATGGATATTAAGATACGAGTGATTCAAACAATCATGCCTTTGAAAAAAATTGCTAAAGAACGCTATCCCTACAAAATCGTATAATCTTGCCATGCTCCATCTTCTTAACACAAAGTATTTATCATGCACAACCCCGATGACAAGCCGAGCAATTGGTTCATACTTTTTAACACGCTTCAGCTTTTTCAACCCCCATGCAGTATATGACCGTAAGCCATGGATATAGCACTATGGGTGAAATATAATACGGTGATAGAGATTAATAAGGGGAGGACAAAAAGAAAGATAGTCTCACATCGACGCGGCTAATCAACAGGCTATGGAGATGCCCATCAATTGATTTCAATGCGAGGAGTAGGGATTGCCATGCAACTGATGCACTAAGAGCTATAAGTGTATGAAAGCTCAAACTGAAAACTAAGTGGGTGTGCATCCAACTTGCTTGCTCATGAAGACCTCGGGCATTTGAGGAAGCCCATCATCGGAATATACAAGGCAAGTTCTATAATGAAAAATTCCCACTAGTATATGAAAGTGACAACATAGAAGACTCTCTATATGAAAAACATGGTGCTACTCTGAAGCACAAGTGTGGAAAAGGATAGTAACATTGCCCCTTCTCTCTTTTTCTCTCATTTTTATTGTTTTCTCTTTTTTTTGGTGGGCTCTTTTTGGCCTCTTTTTCTTTCTCTTTTTTATTTCCTCACTGGGTTAATGCTCTAATAATGATGATCATCACTTCTATTTATTTACAACTCAATATTACAACTCGATAAAACTAAAACATATGACTCTATATGAATGCCTCTGGTAGTGTACCAGGATGTGCAATGATCTAGCATAGCAAATATATCAAAAAATGGACAAGCCATGAAAATATCATGCTAGCTATCTTACGATCATGCAGAGCAATATGACAATGAATGCTCAAGTCATGTATATGACGATGATGGAAGTTGCATGGCAATATATCTCGAAATGGCTATGGAAATGCCATGATAGGTAGGTATGGTGGATGTTTTGAGGAAGATATAAGGAGGCTTATGTGTGATAGAGCGTATCATATCACGGGGTTTGGATGCACCGGCGAAGTTTGCACCGACTCTCGAGGTGAGAAAGGGCAATGCACGGTACCGAAGAGGCTACCAAATTGCGGAAAGGTGAGAGTGCGTATAATCCATGGACTCACATTAGTCATAAAGAACTCACATATTTATTGTGAAAGTTTATTAGCCCTCGAAGCAAAGTACTACTACGCATGCCCCTAGGGGGATAGATTGGTAGGAAAATACCCTCCCCGACCGCCACTTAAAAGGAAGACAATCAATAATAAATCATGCTCCAACTTCTTAGCATAACTAGACACTATATGTGCATGCTTCGGGAATCACAAACCTTAACACCAATATTCTTACTGAGCCACAATCATTCACTAGTACCTCCCACATATTACCATCTCAATATGGCAAAACTATTGCAAGGAATCAAATATATCATATTAAGTGATCTACAAGTTTGATGTAGGATTTTACGACTAAACATGTGAATGAAAAATTCTTGTTGACTCTCTAAATAGATATAAGTGAAGCATGAAAGTTTAATTATTTCTACAAAAGACTTGCCCATGCTCTAACAAATATAAGTCAAGCAAAAGAGCATTCTACAAATAAGGGTTTTCTAATATGTAGAGAAACAAGCATCCAAACTTCAATTGATATAAGTGAAGCACATGAAGCATTCTATAAAGCCATACTCAAAAGATATAAGTGAAGTGCAAAGAGCATTCTATAAATCAACCAAGGATTATCCCATACCAGCATGGTGCATTATTAAAAGAAAAATAAAAAGCACACGGCGCTCCAAGAATTTACGCATATCATGTGAACAAAACAAAAACCTAGACATACCGATAATTGTTGAAGAAAGATGGGATGCCTTCCGGGGCATCCCCAAGCATAAACGCTTGAGTCTCCTTGAATATTTACTTGGGGTGCCTTGGGCATCCCCAAGGTTGAACTCTTGCCTCTCCTTATTCTCCTCATATCGATACATCCTCGATCTTCGAACACTTCATCCACACAAAACTTAATCAAACTTTTTATTAGAGGGGTTAGTACATATAGCATCAAATCCCATCATGTCCTGCTATAACATTATTGTATAATTATAATCAAACATTACCCACTCTATGCTATCACAATTCTATGGCTCACAAGTCAAAGGGGCTCAACAAGATTTCAAACATAAGCAAATAACGAAACTATAACAGTAACCTGTGAAAACAGGACAGTGTGTAAAGATGTAGATGGTACATATACTTCTATAACTCAGAAAATTCTGAACAATTAAGAAAAATAAACAATTTGCATAGCAGTACTATGTAAAAACTTCAGAAACTTTTGACGTTCCAGTAAAAAATGTAAATTCATGCACTACAGCCAAAGTTTCTGTTTTTGCACCGCACACACCAAACAAGCAATTTAAACATCCTAAAGGTAAATCTTGGCACATTATTTTTATAATACAATGGATTTGTACAAGGGAATAATTATTTTTTGTTGAAAAGCTTCTGTAATCAAGATTCACAAAGTTTCCATTGGCATGAACAAAGTTCAAGGCCGTCCCCCACTTCAACGGTGTTCGTCTTTCTCACTTTCACTCTTCTTTTTGAAAAAGTTTTAGGTTCCCCTCTATTTTTTTTACTTTTTAAAACCACACAACAGAATAAATGACTCTCTAAAACTTCCAGGTTGTCTTCAAGGCAGCACTTTCTTTAAAGCCATTAAGCTAGGCATATAGTGCTCAAGTAATTGATCCACCCGGATCACAAGGTATATTGATACGTCTCCAACGTATCTATAATTTTTTTATTGTAGAATCCTATTATAGTATCAATTTTAGATGTTTTATATGCAATTAGAAGCAATTATATATAATTTTTGGGACTAACCTATTAACTTAGTGCCCAGTGCCAGTTGCTGTTTTTTTCCATGTTTTTGGTTTTTCAGAATATCAATACCAAACGAAGTCCAAATGCAATGAAACTTTTTGGAGATTTTTTTAGGGACAAAAGAGACACTAGAAGCTTCGGGAGAGGGCCAGAAGACGAAGGAGGTGGCCACCCCCTGGGCGCGCCCTGGTGGCTTCTGGGGCCCCTGGCCAGCCTTCGGACCCCATCTTCTGGTATATAAGCCCATTTACCCTAGAAAAAATAAGGAGAGGACTTTCGGGATGGAGCGCCGCCGTCTCGAGGCGGAACTTGAGCAGGAGCACTTTTGCTCTCGGGCGGAGCGATTCCGCCGGGGATACTTCCCTACGGGAGGGGGAAATCGAAGCCATCGTCATCACCAACAACCCTCTCATCGTGGCAGGACCAATCTTCATCAACATATTCACCAGCACCATCTCATCTCAAACCCTAGTTCATCTCTTGTATTCAATCTTTGTATCAAAACCTCAGATTGGTACCTGTGGGTTGCTAGTAGTGTTGATTACATCTTGTAGTTGATGCTAGTTGGTTTATTTGGTGGAAGATCAAATGTTCAGATCCATTATGCTATTCAATACCCCTCTGATCTTGAACATGAATACGATTTTGAGTAGTTACTTTTGTTCTTGAGGACATGGGAGAAGTCTTGTCATAAGTAATCATGTGAATTTGGTATTCGTTCGATATTTTGATGATATGTATGTTGTTGTTTCCCTTAGTGGCGTTATGTGAACGTCGACTACATGACACTTCACCATCTTTGGGCCTAAGGGAATGCATTGTGGAGTAGTTATTAGATGATGGGTTGCTAGAGTGACAGAAGCTTAAACCCTAGTCTATGCGCTATCCCATAAGGGCTGATTTGGATCCATATGTTTCATGCTATGGTTAGATTTATCTTAATTCTTCTTTCGTAGTTGCGGATGCTTGCAAGAGGGGGTAATCATAAGTGGGAGGCTTGTTCAATTAAGAATAGCACCCAAGCACCGGCCCACCCACATATCAAATTATCAAAGTAGCGAACGCGAATCAAACAAACATGATGAAAGTGACTAGATGAAATTCCCGTGTGTCCTCAAGAACGAGTTGCTTATTATAAGAGACCATTCTAGCCTGTCCATTGCTACAAAAAGGATTGGGCTACCTTGCCGCACTTTTGTTACCATTACTATTTATTGTTTGTTAGAAATTATCTTGCTATCAAACTATCTGCTACCGAAAATTTCAGTGCCTGCAGAAAATACCTTGCTGAAAACCGCTTGTCATTTCCTTCTGCTCCTCGTTGGGTTCGACACTCTTACTTATCGAAAGGACTACGATTGATCCCCTATACTTCTGGGTCATCAATGCCTATATACATGATCATTGCCTTGGATATCGTCATGATTATTTGCTTTTCTATCAATTGCCCAACAGTAATTTGTTTACCCACCGTATGCTATTTTCAAGAGAGAAGCCTCTAGTGAAAACTATGGCCCCCGGGTCTACTTTTACCATATATTAAAATCCAAAAATACCTTGCTGAAAATTTTCTTATTTATTTTATTTTGTGTTTTATCTATCTATCTGATGTCTACTACGCAACTTTATTCTTGTAGACTCGTGTTGGGCCTCCAAGCGCAGAGTTTTGTAGGACAGTAGCAATTTTCCCTCAAGTGGATGACCTAAGGTTTATCAATCCGTGGGAGGCGTAGGATGAAGATGGTCTCTCTCAAGCAACTCTGCAACCAAATAACAAAGAGTCTCTTGTGTCCCCAACACAGCAAATACAATGGTAATTTGTATAGGTGCACTAGTTCGGCGAAGAGATGGTGATACAAGTGTAGTAATGATAGTAGATATTGATTTTTATAATAGGAACAATAAAAACATCAAGGTAGCGATTGATACAACGGAGCACAAACGGTATTGCAATACTTGAAAATGAGGCCTAGTGTCCGTATTTTCGCTAGTCCAATCTCTCAACAATGCTAATATAATTGGATCATATAACCATCCCTCAACGTGCGATGAATAATCACTCCAAAGTTCTTATCTAGCGGATAACATAAGAAGAAATTGTTTGTAGGGTACGAAACCACCTCAAAGTTATCCTTTTCGATCGATCTATCTAAGAATTCGTACTAAAATAACACCAAGTTATCCTTTCCGATCGATCTATCCAAGAGTTCATACTAAAATAACACCATATGATACACATCAACCAACTCTAATGTGACCTAGATACTCCAATGTCACCACGAGTATCCGTGAGTTGATTATACGATGTGCATCAAACAATTTCAGATTCATAATACTCAATCCAACACAAAGAACCTCAAAGAGTGCCCCAAGATTTCTACCTAAGAAAAAAGGACGAAAACGTGCATCAACCCCTATGCATAGATTACCCCAATGTCACCTCGGGAATCCGCGAGATGAGTGCCAAGACATAGATCAAGTGCTCTCAAATCCAACAAAGTATTCATCTGATAAAAGCGAAATCTCAAAGGGAAAACTCAATTCATCACAACAAGATAGAGAGGGGAAAACACCATATGATCCAACTATATTAACAAAGCTCGCGATATATCAAGATCGTGCCAACTCAAGAACACGAGAGAGAGAGAGAGGGAGAGAGAGAGAGAGATTAAACACATAGCTACTGGTACAAATCCTCAGCCCCGAGGGTGGACTACTCCCTCCTCATCATGGTGGCCGCCGGGATGATGAAGATGGCCACCGGTGATGATTTCCCCCTCCGGCAGGGTGCCGGAACAGGGTCTAGATTGGTTTTTCGTGGCTATAGAGGCTTGCGGCGTTGAAACTTCTGATCTAGTGTTATTTCTAGGGGTTTCTGTATTTATAGGACTTTTTGGCGTCGGTTTCACGCGAAGATGGGCCTCGAGGTGACCACAACCCACCTGCACACGGGCAAGGGCCCAGGCTCGCACAGGGGGGTTGTGCTCACCTCCTTCACCTTCTGGTCCTCCCACGAAGCTTCTAGTGCCTCTTTTGTTCCAAAAAAATCGTCAAAAAGTTTCGTTGCATTTGGAAAACTTTTATTTCTCCACAAAAAACAACACCACGGTAGTTCTGCTGAAAACAACGTCTGTCCGGGTTAGTTCCATGTAAATCATACCAAAACCATATAATTTTTTTGTAAACATGGCATGAATACTTCATAAATTATAGATACGTTGAAGACGTATTAGCATCCCCAAGCTTAATTCCTACTCGTCCTCGAGTAGGTGAATGATAAATGAAATAATTTATGAAGTGTGAATGCTAGCAAAGTGCAAAAGTTTGATCAATGATAAATTTCAATCACTTTTCCTAGCATCATAACAGCAACTCTTTCTCATAAAACTCATCATGATAAAGTAGTAATTGAAAGCAGAATATTTGTTGTGGAATGCTACCTATCATATTCATCATATACTCTTTCTTTTGTAGCATGGACATTTGGACTTGAATGATTCAGAGCAATAGTCAATAATTTGAAATGAAGACATCAATACTCAAGCATACTAACAAGCAACCATGTCTTTCAAAATATCAACGTTAAAGAAAGCTATTCCTAGCCCATTATGCTCAATCATTGATCCATTCATGAAACACACTCAAATATTAGCTACATCCAATGCACAAGTATGACAATAGTGCTCCCTAGTTGGTGATTTATAAGAGAAGATGGAGACTCAAATAAAAATAAAAATTGCATAAAGTAAATAGATAGGCCCTTCGCAGAGGGAAGCAGAGATTTGTAAAGGTGCCGATCTCAAAGCTTAAATTGAGAGATAAAATATTTTGAGAGGCATACTTTTCCCGTCAACGAAAATGACCGAGAATTCCCAACACTTTCCATGCTAGATACATCATAGGCGGTTCCCAAACATAAAATAAAGTTTATTACTTTTTTCACCATTCTTTCAAAATCCATGGCTAGCCGTATCCACGGGTGTCTTCCATACCAACACTTTCCAAGGAATTTATTATTGAACAACGCAAATAATTTTTTTTGCATTTCGGGATTGGGCATCCCTATTACCTTTGCCACACTCTCGTGCAATGACAAGTGAATAAACACTCATCTTGAGAATAACCCATCTAGCATGGAAAATATTGGCCACCCCCCTACCGCTTCATGAGAGGTACGGGCACACAAAAAGGAAATTCATTTTGAAAATTAGAGTTGGCACATACAAATTTACTTAGAACGACACGGAAATACCGCATATAGGTAGGTATGGTGGACTCATATGGCATAACTAGGTTTAAGGATTTTCGATGCACAAGTAGTATTCCTACTTAGTACAAGGAAAGGCTAGCAAATAGATTGAGAAGCAACCAACCAAGAAACAAAAATTCTCATAAACGAGCATTAAGCATAATTAACACCGAATAATGCACCACAAGTAGGATGTAATTTCATTGCATAACTATTGACTTTCGTGCTTGCATAGGGAATCACAAACCTTAACACCAATATTCTTACTAAAGCATAATTACTCACCAACATGAATCACATATTATTATCTCCATATCGCAAAACTATTGCAAGGAATCAAACTTATCATATCTAATGATCTATATGAAAGTTTTTATTATATCCTTCTTGGATCTTCATCACTTTGGACCAGTTTCATAGCATGTGAAAATTGCCATCACTATTACAAACTCTCAAAATAATATAAGTGAAGCATGAGAGTTTTCAACAAACTACTCCAAAAAGATATAAGTGAAGTTCTAATGTTGGCTTGAACTACGTCGGTATTTCCCGAAAGAGGAAGGGATGATGCAGCACAGCAACGATAGGTATTTCCCTCAGTGATGAGACCAAGGTTATCGAACCAGTAGGAGAACCAAGCAACACTACATAAACAGCTCCTGCACACAAAGAACAAATACTTGCAACCCGACGTGTTAAAGGGGTTGTCAATCCCTTTCGGGTAACGGCGCCAGAAATTGGCAAACGGACGTGAGATAAATTGTAGTAGATTGGATAAATAGATCGCGAATAAAATAAAGTGAAGCAAAACATTTTTGGGTTTTTAGAAATATAGATCTGAAAATAAAAGTGGCAAATAAATAAAAAGGCAAATAGCAACATAGATCTGAAAATATATGATGAGAAAATAGACCCGGGGGTCGTAGATTTCACTAGTGGCTTCTCTCAAGAAAAATAGCATACGGTGGGTAAACAAATTACTGTTGGGCAATTGATAGAACTTCAAATAATTATGATGATATCGAGGCAATGATCATTACATAGGCATCACGTCCAAGATTAGTAGACCGACTCCTGCCTGCATCTACTACTATTACTCCACACATCGACCGCTATCCATCATGCATCTAGTGTATTAAGTTCATGGAGAAACGGAGTAATGCAATAAGAACGATGACATGATGTAGACAAGATCTATTTATGTAGAAATAGATCCCATCTTGTTATCCTTAATAGCAACGATACATACGTGTCGGTTCCCCTTCTGTCACTGGGATCAAGCACCGTAAGATCGAACCCATCACAAAGCACCTCTTCCCATGGCAAGAAAAATCGATCTAGTTGGCCTAACTAAACCAAAGATTCGAAGAAGAAATACGAGGCTATAAGTAATCATGCATATAAGAGATCAAAAGACTCAAATAACTTTCATGGATAAAAACATAGATCTGATCATAAACTCAAAGTTCATCGGATCCCAACAAACACACCGCAAAAAGAGTTACATCAAATAGATCTCCAAGAGACCATTGTATTGAGAATCAAAAGAGAGAGAGAGGAAGCCATCTAGCTACTAACTACGGACATGTAGGTCTACAATGAACTACTCACGCATCATTGGAGAGGCACCAATGAGGATGTTGAAACCCTCCGTGATGGTGTCTAGATTGGATCTGTGGTTTCTGGAACTTGCGGCGGCTGGAATTGATTTTCGTCGACTCCCCTAGGGTTTCTGGAATATTGGGGTATTTATAGATCAAAGAGGCGATGCGGGAGGTGGCCGAGGTGGGCACAACCCACCTGGGCGCGCCCTGGTGGGTTGTGATCCCCTCGGTGCCCCCCTCAGGTACTTTCTTGGCCCATCGTGTGTCTTCTGGTCCAGAAAAAATCACCAAAAAGTTTCGCTGCGTTTGGACTCCGTTTGGTATTGATTTCCTGCGAAGTAAAAAACAAGCAAAAAAACAGCAACTGGCACTGGGCACTATGTCAATAGATTAGTCCCAAAAAATGATATAAAGTTGCTATAAAATGATTGTAAAACATCCAAGAATGATAATATAACAGCATGGAACAATCAAAAATTATATATACGTTGGAGACGTATCAAGATCAAGCGAGTAGTTAACTAACGGGTAGCTATTTGAGGATTCTCTCTTATTTAAAAAAACTTTCAGATCTAAGTATTTTATTAAAACAGCAAGCAAAACAAAATAAAATGATATTCTAAAAATAACACACATCATGTGAAGAAGCAAAAAACTTAGGCTCAACCGAGGCTAACCGATAATTGTTGATAAAGAAAGGTGGGATGCCTGGGCATCCCCAAGCTTAGATGCTTGGGACTTCTTGAAATATTATCTTCGGATGCCTTGGGCATCCCCAAGCTTGAGCTTTTATGTCTCCTTAATTCCTTTTATATCACGGTTTCCCTAAATCTTGAAAACTTCATCCACACAAAACTCAACAAGAACTCGTGAGATAAGTTAGTATAAATCAATGCAACACCTTATCATTCTCTACAGTAAAAAATCACTAAAATTATTATTTAACATTGCATACTATATGCCTCTGCATATTTAATACTCCTATCCTCAAATAGAATCATTAAACAAGCAAACATATGCAAGCAATGCAAACATAACAGCAATCTGTCTAAACAGGATAGTCTGTAAAGAGTGCAATTTTACTCAAACTTCCCTAACTCCACAAATTATGAAACTTTACCACACTGTATAAAATTTATCATAGCTTATTGTTCAAAAAAATTCAACATTTTATAACATTCTTACTTTTCTCAAGAATTTATGCACTAGCATGCAACTTTCTGTTTTTCAAACAGCAACACATAGACTTGCAAAATAAGCATGGCAAAGGCTATACTTGACATTTTTATTGGAATAAAAGATACAAAACTTTATTCTAAATAACAGCAAGAAAATACTAATAAAATAAAATGACATTCCAAGCAAAAATCATATCATGTGACGAATGAAAATATAGCTCCAAGTAAGGTTACCGATAAGTTGGAGACGAAAGAGGGGATGCCTTCCGGGGCATCCCCAAGCTTAGTTGCTTGGATATTCCTTGAACATTACACTGGGGTGCCTTGGGAATCCCAAAGCTTAGGGTCTTGTCACTCCTTATTCTCCTCATATCGATATCTCACCCAAAACTTGAAAACTTCAATCACACAAAACTTAACGGAACTTCGTGAGATGGGTTAGTATGATAAAGACAAATCATTCACTTTGTTACTGTCAAGATAAGATTCATAATTTTTCTCACACAATGCATACTGTACCCTACAATTTCTACAACTTATATTGACAAATATAAGCCATAGAAACCATAAAACAAGCAAACTATGCATTGCAAACAGAATCTGTCAAAAACAGAACAGTCTATAAAGATCTGAATTATGGTCATACTTCTGTAACTCCAAACATTCGGAAAAACAAGTAAAACGTAGAAAATTTGCATACCCATCAACTGTAAAAAATTCAGAATTTTTAGACGCTCCGGTGATTTTTAACAATTCTGTTACTGGGCGCAAAAGTTTCTGTTTTTGCACAGAATCAAGTCAACTATCATCCACACTGTCCCAAAGGCTTTATTGGCACTTTATTGAAACAAAAGATATAAAACATGACTACTACAGTAGACTAATCATGTGAACACACAAAAACAGTAGAGGTAAATATTTGGTTGTCTCCCAACAAGCGCTTTTCTTTGATACCTTTTTAGCTAGGGATGAGGATTTCAAATATGCTCACGTCGAAGTAAAGAATTCAAACATAACGAGAGTGTCATGAAGCATATGACTAGCACATTTAAGTCTAACCCACTTCCTATGCATAGGTATTTTGTGAGCAAACAAATTATGGGAGCAACAATCAACTAGCATAGGAAGGCAAAACAAGCAAAACTTCAAGATTTTCAACACATAGAGAGGAAACTTGATATTATTGAAATATGTAGAAGCATATGTTCCTCTCTCATAATAATTTTCAGTAGCATCATGAATTAATTCAACAATATAACTATCACATAAAGCATTCTTTTCATGATCCACAAGCATATAAATTTTATTACTCTCCACACAAGCAAATTTATTCTCATGAATAGTAGTGGGAGCAAACTCAACAAAGTAACTATCATGTGAGGCATAATCCAATTGAAAGTTAAAATCATGATGACAAGTTTCATGGTTATCATTATTCTTTATAGCACACATGTCATCACCATAATCATCATAAATAGCAACTTTGTTCTCATAATCAATTGAAGCCTCTTCCAAAATAGTGGATTCACCACTAAATAAAGTCTTGAACTCTCCAAATCCACTTTTATCATTATAACAAAAAGATTCAACACCCACCAAAATAGTGGGATCATTATTACCTAGAGTTGACACTCTTCCAAACCCACTTTCATCAATATAATCATCATAAATAGGAGGCATGCTATCATCATAATATTTTTTCTCATCAAAACTTGGGGGACTAAAATTATCATCTTCATCAAACATAGCATCCCCAAGCTACTAGCTTTGCATATCATTAACATCATGGATATTCAAAGAATTCATACTAGCAACATTGCAATCATACTCATCATTCAAAGATTTTATGCCAAACATTTTATTGAATTCTTCTTCTATCAATTGAGCACAATTTTCATTTCCATCATTTTCACGAAAGACATTATAAAGATGAAGTATAAGAGGCAACCCCAATTCCATAATTTTTTTGTAGTTTTCTTTTATAAACCAAACTAGTGATAAAACAAGAAACTAAAATATTCAATTGCAAGATCTAAAGATATACCTTCAAGCACTCATCTCCCCAGCAACGGCGCCAGAAAAGAGCTTGATGTCTACTACACAACTTATTCTTGTAGAATTGTGTTTGGCCTCCAAGCGCAGAGTTTTGTAGAACAGTAGCAATTTTCCCTCAAGTGGATGACCTAAGGATTATCAATCTGTGGGAGGCGTAGGATGAAGATGGTCTCTCTCAAACAACCCTACAACCAAATAACAAAGAGTCTCTTGTGTCCCCAGCACACCAAATACAATGGTACTTTGTATAGGTGCACTAGTTTGGTGAAGAGATGGTGATACAAGTGTAGTGATGATAGTAGATATTGATTTTTGTAATAGGAACAATAAAAAACAGCAAGGTAGCGATTGATAAAACGGAGCACAAACGGTATTGCAATGCTTGAAAATGAGGCCTAGGGTCCGTACTTTCGCTAATGCAATCTCTCAACAATGCTAGTATAATTGGATCATATAACCATCCCTCAACGTGCGATGAAGAAACTCCAAAGCTCTTATCTAGCGGAGAACATAAGAAGAAATTATTTGTAGGGTACGAAACCACCTCAAAGTTATCCTTTCCGATCGATCTATCTAAGAGTTCGTACTAAGATAACACCAAGTTATCCTTTCCGATCGATCTATCCAAGAGTTCGTACTGAAATAACACCATATGATACACATCAGCCAACTCTAATGTCACCTAGATACTCCAATGCCACCACGAGTATCCGTGAGTTGATTATACGATATGCATCAAACAATTTCAGATTCATAATACTCAATCCAACACAAAGAACCTCAAAGAGTGCCCCAAGATTTCTATCGGAGAAACAAGGACGAAAACGTGCATGAAACCCTATGCATAGATTACCCCAATGTCACATCGTGAATCCGCGAGTTGAGTGCCAAGACATAGATCAAGTGCTCTCAAATCCAACAAAGTATTCAATTCGATAAAAACGAAATCTCAAAGGGAAAACTCAATTCATCACAACAAGATAGAGAGGGGAAAACACCATATGATCCAACTATATTAAGAAAGCTCGCGATACATCAAGATCGTGCCAACTCAAGAACACGAGAGAGAGAGAGAGATTAAACACATAGCTACTGGTACAAACCCTCAGCCCCGAGGGTGGACTACTCCCTCCTCATCATGGTGGCCGCCGGGATGATGAAGATGGCCACCGATGATGATTTCCCCCTCCGGTAGGGTGCCGGAACAGGGTCTAGATTGGTTTTTTGTGGCTACAGAGGCTAGCGGCGGTGAAACTTCTGATCTAGGGTTATTTATAGGGGTTTCTATATTTATAGGATTTTTTGGCGTCGGTTTCATGCGAAGATGGGCCTCGAGGTGACCAGAACCCACCTGCACACGGGCAAGGGCCCAAGCGCGCCAAGGGGGGTTGTGCTCACCTCCTTCACCTTGTGGTTCTCCCACGAAGCTTCTAGTGCCTCTTTTCTTCCAAAAAAATAGTCAAAAAGTTTCGTTGCTGCTACTTCTTGAGCTTGCGTTGATTTTTCCCTTTAAGAGGAAAGGGTGATGCAGCAAAGTAGAGATAAGTATTTCCCTCAGTTAACCAGTAGGAGGCACAAGCAAGTCTCCAATCTATGCACCTGCACAAACTAAAAAGCACTTGCACTCATCGCGAAAAAGGGGTTGTCAATCCCTTCACGGTCTCAAACAAGAGTGAGATCTAATAGAGATGGGTATAAAAGATTACTAAAACGTAAAACAAAGTAAAAACAAATAAATTGCAGCAAGGTATTTTTGGGTTTTTTGGTTTATAGATCTGAAAATATATGATGGAAAATAGACCCGGGGGCCATAGGTTCCACTAGAGGCTTCTCTCTTGAAGATAGCATACGGTGGGTGAACAAATTACTGTTGAGCAATTGATAGAAAAGAGCAAAGTTATGACGATATCTAAGGCAATGATCATTAATATAGGCATCACGTCCGTGACAAGTAGACCGACTCTTGCCTGCATCTACTACTATTACTCCACACATCGACCGCTATCCAGCATGCATCTAGAGTATTAAGTTCATAAGAACGGAGTAACGCCTTAAGCAAGATGACTTGATGTAGAGGGATAAACTCAAGCAATATGATATAAACCCCATCTTTTTATCCTTGATGGCAACAATACAATACGTGCCTCGCTACCCCTTCTGTCACTGGGTGAGGACACCGCAAGATTGAACCCAAAACTAAGCACCTCTCCCATTGCAAGAAAAAACAATCTAGTTGGCCAAACCAAATCGATAGTTCGAAGAGAAATACAAAGATATCTTAATCATGCATAAAAAGAGTTCAGAGAAGACTCAAATAATATTCATAGATAATCTGATCATAAATCCACAATTCATCGGATCTCAACAAACACACTGGAAAAAAGTATTAC
Organism: Thinopyrum elongatum; assembly: GCA_011799875.1. NCBI lineage: Eukaryota > Viridiplantae > Streptophyta > Magnoliopsida > Poales > Poaceae > Thinopyrum > Thinopyrum elongatum. The sequence goes on from CM022303.1 coordinate 181,608,163, forward strand.
ATCGAATAGATTTCCAAGAACATTGAGGAGAACATTGTATTGAAGATCAAAGAGAGAGAAGAAGCCATATAACTACTAGCTATGGACCCGTAGGTATGTGGTAAACTACTCATGCATCATCGGAATGGCAATAGGGTTGATGTAGAGGCCCTCCATGATCGAATCCCCCTCTGGCAGATCGCCGGAAAAGGCCCCAAGATGGGATCTCACGGGAATAGAGGCTTGTGGCGGCTGATACGTCTCCAACGTATCTATAATTTTTGCTTGTTCCATGCTGTTATATTATCATTCTTGGATGTTTTACAATCATTTTATAGCAACTTTATATCATTTTTTGGAACTAACCTATTGACATAGTGCCCAGTGCCAGTTCCTGTTTTTTCCTTGTTTTTTACTTTGCAGAAAATCAATACCAAACGGAGTCCAAACGTAGCGAAACTTTTTGGAGATTTTTTATGGACCAGAAGGAACAACTTGGGCCGAAGAAGAACCAGAGGGGTGCCCCGAGGGGGGCACAACCCACCTAGGCACGCCTGGGGGCCCAGGCGCGCCCTGGTGGGTTGTGCCTACCTCGGTGGCCTCCCGCGCCGCCTCTTTGCTCTATAAATACCCCAATATTCCAAAAACCCTAGGGGAGTCGACGAAACACAATTCCAGCCGCCGCAAGTTCCAGAACCACCAGATCCAATCTAGACACCATGACGGAGGGGTTCATCATCCTCATTGGTGCCTCTCCGATGATGCGTGAGTAGTTCATTGTAAACCATCGGGTCCGTAGTTAGTAGCTAGATGGCTTCCTCTCTCTCTTTTGATTCTCAATACAATGGTCTCTTGGAGATCTATTTGATATAACTCTTTTTGCGGTGTGTTTGTTGGGATACGATGAACTTTGAGTTTATGATCAGATCTATATTTTTATCCATGAAAGTTATTTGAGTTTCTTTGATCTCTTATATGCATGATTACTTATAGCCTCATATTTCTTCTTTGAATCTTTGGTTTAGTTAGGCCGACTAGATCGATTTTTCTTGCCATGGGAAGAGGTGCTTTGTGATGGGTTCGATCTTACGGTGCTCAATCCCAGTGACAGAAGGGGACATGACACGTATGTATCGTTGCTATTAAGGATAACAAGATGGGGTCTATTCCAACATGAATAGATCTTGTCTACATCATGTCATCGTTCTTATTGCACTACTCCATTTCTCCATGAACTTAATACACTAGATGCATGTTGGATAGCGGTCGATGTGTGGAGTAATAGTAGTAGATGCAGGCAGGAGTCGGTCTACTAATCTTGGACGTGATGCCTATATAATGATCATTGCCTGGATATCGTCATGATTATTTGAAGTTCTATCAATTGCCCAACAGTAATTTGTTTACCCACCGTTTGCTATTTTTCTCGAGAGAAGCCACTAGTGAAATCTACGGCCCCCGGGTCTATTCTTCATCATATTTGCTTTCCAATCTATTATTTGCTACTTTTATCTATTGTTCCAAAAACCCAAAAATGCCTTGCTGCACTTTTTTATTACTTCTTTTATTTCGCGTTTATTCGAGATCTATTTATCCAATCTATCATAATTTTTCTCCCGCCAACTCGACAATTTCTGGCACCGTTACCAGAAAGAGATTGACAACCCCTTTAACACGTCGGGTTGCAAGTATTTGTTCTTTGTGTGCAGGTACCGTTTACATAGTGTTGCTTGGTTCTCCTAATGGATTGATACCTTGGTTTCATAACTGAGGGAAATACCTACCGTAGCTGTGCTGCATCATCCCTTCCTCTTTGGGGAAATACCGACGTAGTTCAAGTGACATCAAAAGGAATTTCTGGCGCCGTTGCCGGGGAGACATCATCAACATCTATCAGGTTCCTAATCACAAATCTCATCTCCTTGCAATTTACATTATTTGCCTTTTGCCTCTCATTTTCATCTCCTCCACTTCACAAAATTTGTCGTTTTATTTGCCCCTTTTTCGTTTGTCGTTTTCTAGTCAGATCTCTTATTTGCTTGAACTTGTCACCATGAGTGACTTTGTTATGGCAGAAATAGATGATGGCCTAACTCCTAAAATTGGACGATCTGGCAATCTGGATGCTAAAACCTTTGTTTTGGGGCAAGGGAATGTTATGGGAAAAGAACATATCCAAGAATTTTTCAATTGTGTTGGGAATTTAAGTCTTGATGATGCTCCTATACTTAAAAGGACTAAATCTTATGCGGAAGCTATTTCAGCACTAGTTCTGAAACTTGAAAATAAATTTATCCGTACCCATCCTACCTTGAAAAGATTGTTTTATGAGCTATCCGTTATAAAGAATCCTAAAGCTAAAAAGTTGGCCACCCTTGTTCTTATGAATGAATTTGATCACATAGTACGGGAGGCTAGGGAATTTTTTTGATTTTTATGGTATGAGTCGTGAAAAACCGATGATAAATGAGATCATTTATAATAGTGATTATATGCTGAGACATTTGCTTGGGAATAATCAAAATTTTTATGAGAATATTAAAAAGGAAATTCCCATTTTAGATATAATCCAACAAGTTTTCAATGATGTCAATCAACACTATTCTTGGATTGTTGCCTGAAATCAAGGAGGATATGATGATAAGCAACTTGATAGTGCTAAAGTTTCCATGGATAATGTGTTTTACGTTGTTTTTGCAAAACCTCTAGACAAAAACACCTCTAAGGAAATTAAGGAGAAGGATGACAATACTTGAATCTATGCTTTATGCCTAGCTAGGGGCGTAAAACGATAGCGCTTTTTGGGAGGCAACCCAATGAATAAAATTTATTTTTGCCTTTTTCTTTCTGTTCTTGAGTGTTTGCACAATTATGCCTCTGTTATGATTGTGTTTTTCATGTTTTAATTAGTGTTTGTGCCAAGTAAAGCCTTTGGGATAGCTTTGGTGATAGTTGATTTGATCTTGTTGGAAAACAGAAACTTTTGTGTCTAGAAAATAATTGTTTAAAAGCACAAAAGCGACGAAGAAATTTCAGTTTTTTTTACACAAGATTGAAATACAAATTTATTCTGTTGTCCTAATTTTTCAGAATTTTTGGAGTTACATAAGTATGAGAACAATTCACATCTTTACAGACTATTCTGTTTTTGACAGATTCTGATTTCTTTGCATTGTGTGCTTATTTTGATGAATCTATGGTTTGTATCGGGGGGTATAAGCCATGGTAAAGTTAGAATACAGTATATATAATGCAATAACAAAATTTGAATGGGTTTTCTACATTACTTAAAGTAAAGATTGGTTTTCTTATACTAACGGATCTCACGAAGGTTTTGTTGAGTTTTGTGTGATTGAAGTTTTCAAGTTTTGGGTGAGATCACGGTGGATGAAGGAATAAGGAGTAAGAAGAGCCTAAGCTTGGGGGTGCCCCATGGCACCCCAAGCCATTATACAAAGATAAACAACCAACTAAGCTTGGGGATGCCCCCGAGTGGCATCTCCTCTTTCTTCTAACGACCATCGGTATTTTACTTGGAGCTATATTTTTATTCGTCACATATCATGAGTTTTGCTTGGAGCGTCTTGTGTTATATGAGTCTTTGCTTGTTTTGCTTTTTAGTTTGCGTCATCTATCCTTGCTGAACACACCTATTTGGGAGAGCCAAAATTATACTATGATTTGTTAGAATTGCTCTATATGCTTCACTTAAATTTTTTGAGCTATGGAATTGCTCTAGTGCTTCACTTATATCTTTTTGAGCATGGTGTGCTTTAATATTTTTGAAGAAATGCTCTCATGCTTCACTTAGATTTATTTGAGAGTTAGTAATTTTGAAGAAATTCTCTCATGCTTCACTTATATTATTTTGAGAGAAGAAAATTTTATGCTCATGTTCTTCACTTAGATTTGTTTGAGCTATCAAAAACAATATATTAAACTAGTCCCAAAGTGATAGATATTCAAGAGGGATATAATAAAAACTTTCATGAAGATCATTGGATAAAATAAACTTGATTCTTTGTAATAGTTTTGCGATATGATGATATAATATGTGAGTCATGTTGATGAGTAATTGTTCTTTAGTTAGAATATTGGTGTTAAGGTTTGTGATTCCCTATGCAAGCACGAAAGTCAATAGTTATGCAATGAAATTACATCCTACTTGTGGTGCATTATTCGGTGTTAGTTATGCTTAATGCTTGCTTATGAGATTTTTTGTTTCTTGGTTGGATGCTTCTCAATCTTTTTGCTAGCCTTCACTTGTACTAGGTAGGAATACTACTTGTGTATCCAAAATCCTTAAACCCAGTTTTGCCATATGAGTCCACTATACCTACCTATATGAGGTATTTCCGTGCCGTTCTAAGCAAATTTGTATGTGCCATCTCTAATTTTCAAAATAAATTTTCTTTTTGTGTGCTCGTACCGCTCATGAAACGGTAGGGGGTGGTTGATATTTTTCCATGCTAGATGTGTTATTCTCAAGATGAGTGTTTATTCACTTGTCATTGCACGAGAGTACGGCAAAGGTATTAGGGATGCCTAGTCCCGAAATGAAAAATGAATTTACTTTATGTTGTCAAATAATAAATTCCTTGGAAAGTGTTGGTATGGACGGTACCCGTGGATACGGCTAGTCGTGGAATATGAAAGTATGGTGGAAAAAGGAATAAACTTTATTTTCTGTTTGGGAACCGCCTATGATATATCTAGCATGGAAAGTATTGGGAACTACTCAATCGTTTTCGTTGACAGGAAAAGCATGCCACCCAAAATGTTTTATCTCTATCTTTTTCGCTTTGAGCTCTGACACCTCTACAAATCCCTACTTCCCTCTACGAAGGGCCTTTCTATTTACTTTATGCAATTTTTATTTTATTTGAGTCTCCATCTTCTCTTATAAAGCACCAACTAAGGGGCACTATGATCGTACTTGAGCATTGGGTGTAGCTAATATGCGAGTGTGTTTCATGAATGGATCAATGATTGAGCATGATGGGCTAGGGATAACTTGCTTTAGTGTTGATATTTTGAAAGACATGATTGCTTGTTGATATGCTTGAGTATTGAAATCTTCATGTCAAAACTAGACTATTGCTTTGAATCATATAAAAGTCCAAATGTCCATGCTACAAAAGAAAAGAATATGTGATGAACATGTTAGGCAACATTCCACATCAAAAATTCTGTTTTTGTCATTTACCTACTCGAGGACGAGTAGGAATTAAGCTTGGGGATGCTGATACGTCTCCAACGTATCTATAATTTTTGCTTGTTCCATGCTGTTATATTATCATTCTTGCATGTTTTACAATCATTTTATAGCAACTTTATATCATTTTTTGGGACTAACCTATTGACATAGTGCCTAGTGCCAGTTCCTGTTTTTCCTTGTTTTTACTTCGCAGAAAATCAATACCAAACGGAGTCCAAACGCAGCGAAACTTTTTGGAGATTTTTTATGGACCAGAATGAACAACTTGGGCCGAAGAAGTACCAGAGGGGTGCCCCAAGGTGGGACAACCCACCTAGGCGCGCCTGGGGGCCCAGGCGCACCCTGGTGGGTTGTGCCCACCTCGGTGGCCTCCCACACCGCCTCTTTGCTCTATAAATACCCCAATATTCCAAAAACCCTAGGGGAGTCGACGAAACACAATTCCAGCCGCCGCAAGTTCCAGAACCACCAGATCCAATCTAGACACCATCACGGAGGGGTTCATCATCCTCATTGGTGCCTCTCCGATGATGTGTGAGTAGTTCATTGTAGACCTTCGGGTCCGTAGTTAGTAGCTAGATGGCTTCCTCTCTCTCTTTTGATTATCAATACAATGGTCTCTTGGAGATCTATTTGATGTAACTCTTTTTGCGGTGTGTTTGTTGGGATCCGGTGAACTTTGAGTTTATGATCAGATCTATATTTTTATCCATGAAAGTTATTTGAGTTTCTTTGATCTCTTATACGCAAGATTACTTATAGCCTCGTATTTCTTCTTCGAATATTTGGTTTAGTTAGGCCGACTAGATCAATTTTTCTTGCCATGGGAAGAGGTGCTTTGTGATGAGTTCGATCTTACGGTGCTCAATCCCAGTGACAGAAGGGGACATGACACGTATGTATCGTTGCTATTAAGGATAACAAGATGGGGTCTATTCCTACATGAATAGATCTTGTCTACATCATGTCATCGTTCTTATTGCATTACTCCGTTTCTCCATGAACTTAATACACTAGATGCATGCTGGATAGCGATCGATGTGTGGAGTAATAGTAGTAGATGCAGGCAGGAGTCGGTCTACTAATCTTGGACGTGATGCCTATATAATGATCATTGCCTGGATATCGTCATGATTATTTGAAGTTCTACCAATTTCCCAACAGTAATTTGTTTACCCACCGTATGCTATTTTTCTCGAGAGAAGCCACTAGTGAAATCTATGGCTCCCGGGTCTATTCTTCATCATATTTGTTTTCCGATCTATTATTTGCTACTTTTATCTTCAGATCTATTATTCCAAAAACCCAAAAATACCTTGCTGCACTTTTTTGTTACTTTTTTTATTTCGCGTTTATTCGAGATCTATTTATCCAATCTATCATAATTTTTCTCCCGTCAACTCGACAATTTCTGGCACCGTTACCCAAAAGGGATTGACAACCCCTTTAACACGTCGGGTTGCAAGTATTTGTTCTTTGTGTGCAGGTACCGTTTACATAGTGTTGCTTGGTTCTCCTACTGGATTGATACCTTGGTTTCATAACCGAGGGAAATACCTACCGTAGCTGTGTTGCATCGTCCCTTCCTCTTTGGGGAAATACCGACGTAGTTCAAGCGACATCAGTGGTGGAAAAGTATTTTGGTGGACACTTCTGGTGGTTTGGGAATATTTGGGAATTTATAGTGCAAGAATTAGGGTTGGAGGACTCCCGAGGGCACCACAAGCTCTCAAGGCGCGCCCCCCCAGGGGCGCGCCTGGCAGGCTTGTGGCTGATACATCTCCAACATATCTATAATTTTTTTATTGTTCCATGCTATTATATTATCTGTTTTGCATGGTTTATATGCATTAATATGCTATTTTATATTATTTTTGGGACTAACCTATTAACCTAGAGCCCAGTGCCAGTTTCTGTTTTTTCCTTGTTTTTGAGTTTCGGAGAAAAGGAATACCAAACGGAGTCCAAACGGAATAAAACTTTCGCGATGATCTTTCTTGGACAAGAAGGAAACCAAGAGACTTGGAGATGAAGTCGGAGGAGCCACGAGGCGGCCACAAGGACGGAGGGCGCGCCTAGGGGGGTAGGGCGCGCCCCCCACCCTTGTGGGCCCCTCGTGCACCTCATGACCCAATTCTTTCGCCTATATATACTCTTATATGCCCAAACCACCAGAGGCATCCACGAAAATACTTTTCCACCGCCGCAACCTTCTGTACCCATGAGATCCCATCTAGGGGCCTTTTCCGACGTCCTGCCGGAGGGGGATTCGATCACGGAGGGCTTCTACATCAACACCATTGCCCTTCCGATGAAGCGTGAGTAGTTTACCTCAGACCTACGGGTCCATAGCTAGTAGCTAGATGGCTTCTTCTCTCTCTTTGATTCTCAATACCATGTTCTCCTCGATGTTCTTGGAGATCTATTCGATGTAATACTTTTTTGCGGTGTGTTTGTCGAGATCCGATGAATTGTGGATTTATGATCAGCTTATGTAAGAATATTATTTGAATATTCTCTGAATTCTTTTATGCATGATTTGATATCTTTGTAATTCTCTTCGAACTATCGGTTTGGTTTGGCCAACTAGATTGGTTTTTTTGCAATGGGAGAAGTGCTTAGCTTTGGGTTCAATCTTGCGGTGTCCTTTCCCAGTGACAGTAGGGGCAGCAAGGCACGTATTGTATTGTTGCCATCGAGGATAAAAAGTTGGGGTTTTCATCATATTGCTTGAGTTAATTCCTCTAAATCATGTCATCTTGCTTAATGTGTTACTCCGTTCTTTATTAACTTAATACTCTAGATGCATGCTGGATAGCGATCGATGTGTGGAGTAATAGTAGTAGATGCAGAATCGTTTCGGTCTACTTGACACGGACGTGATGCCTATATTCATGATCATTGCCTTAGATATCGTCATAACTTTGTGCTTTTCTATCAATTGCTCGGCAGTAATTTGTTCACCCACCGTAATATTTTCTATCTTGAGAGAAGCCTCTAGTGAAACCTATGGCCCCCGGGTCTATTTTCCATCATATTACTTTCCGATCTACTATTTTGCAATCTTTTATTTTCAGATCTATAAACCAAAAAACCCAAAAATATTTACTTTATCTTTTGTTTAGTTTTACCTATCTCTATCAGATCTCACTTTTGCAAATAACCGTGAAGGGATTGACAACCCCTTTATCGCGTTGGGTGCAAGTTGTTTGATTGTTTGTGCAGGTATTCGGTGATTTGTGTGTTGTCTCCTACTGGATTGATACCTTGGTTCTCAAACTGAGGGAAATACTTACCTCTACTTTGCTGCATCACCCTTTCCTCTTCAAGGGAAAAACCAACGCAAGCTCAAGAAGTAGCAGTGGCCTCCTCGGGCATCTTCTAACCCCCTCTCCAAGTTTCGTGGATGTCTTCTGGTCCAAGAAAAATCATCGTAAAGTTTTATTCCGTTTGGACTCCGTTCTATATTCCTTTTCTGTAAAACTCAAAAACAAGGAAAAAAACAGAAACTGGCACTGGGCTCTAGGATAATAGGTTAGTCCCAAAAATAATATAAAATAGCATATTAATGCATATAAAACATCCAAAACAGATAATATAATAGCATGGAACAATAAAAAATTATAGATACGTTGGAGACGTATCAAGCATCCCCAAGCTTAATTCCTGCTCGTCCTCGAGTAGGTAAATGATAAAAACATATTTTTTGATGTGGAATGCTACCTAACATATTTATCAATGCAATCTTCTTTATTGTGGCATGAATATTCAGATCCATAAGATTCAAAACAAAAGTTTAATATTGACATAAAAAGAATAATACTTCAAGCATACTAATAAAGCAATCATGTCTTCTCAAAATAACATGGCCAAAGAAAGTTATCCCTACAAAATCATATAGTCTGGCTATGCTCCATCTTCATCACACAAAGTATTTCATCATGCTCAACCGCGATGACAAGCCAAGCAATTGTTTCATACTTTTGGTGTTCTCAAACTTTTTCAACTTTCACGCAATACATGAGCGTGAGCCATGGATATAGCACTATAGGTGGAATAGAATATGGTGGTTGTGGAGAAGACAAAAAGAAGGAGAAAGTCTCACATCGACTAGGAAAATTAATGGGCTATGGAGATGCCCATCAATTGATATCGATGCAAGTGAGTAGGGATTGCCATGCAACGGATGCACTAGAGCTATAAGTGTATGAAAGCTCAAAAAGAAACTAAGTGGGTGTGCATCCAACTTGCTTGCTCACGAAGAACTAGGGCAATTTGAGGAAGCCCATCATTGGAATATACAAGCCAAGTTCTATAATGAAAAATTCCCACTAGTATATGAAAGTGACAAAATAAGAGACTCTCTATCATGAAGATCATGGTGCTACTTTGAAGCACAAATGTGGAAAAAGGATAGTAACATTGTCCCTTCTCTCTTTTCTCTCATTTTTTTCTCTTTTTTTTTGTTTGGGCTTCTTTGGCCTCTTTTTTTTATTTGGGCTTATTTGGCCTCTTTTATTTTTTTGTAAAGTCCGGAGACTCATCCCAACTTGTGAGGGAATCATAGCTTCCATCATCCTTCCCTCACATGGGACAATGCTCTAATAATGATGATCATCACACTTTTATTTACTTACAACTCAAGAATTATAACTCGATACTAGAACAAAGATATGACTCTATATGAATGCCTCCGGCAGTGTACCGGGATGTGCTATGATCAAGAGTGACATGTCTAAAAAATATGAACGGTGGCCTTGTCACAAATACTATGCAAACTACATGGTCATGCAAAGCAATATGACAATGATGGTGTGTGTCATAATAAACGAAACGGTGGAAGTTGCATGGAAATATATCTCGGAATGGCTATGGAAATGCCATAATAGGTAGGTATGGTGGCTGTTTTGAGGAAAGGTATATGGTGGGTTTAATGCACCGGCGAAAGTTGCGCGGTACTAGAGAGGCTAGCAATGGTGGAAGGGTGAGAGTGCGTATAATCCATGGACTCAACATTAGTCATAAAGAACTCATATACTTATTGCAAAAATTTATTAGTCATCGAAACAAAGTACTACACGCATGCTCCTAGGGGGATAGATTGGTAGGAAAAGACCATCGCTCGTCCCCGACCGCCACTCATAAGGAAGACAATCAAAAAATAAATCATGCTCCGACTTCATCACATAACCGTTCACCATACGTGCATGCTAAGGGAATCACAAACTTTAACACAAGTATTTCTACGAATCCACAATTACTCACTAGCATGACTCTAATATCACCATCTTTATATCTCAAAACAAATGCAAGGAATCAAACTTCTCATCTATTCAATGCTCTTTATATGAAAGTGTTTATTATATCCCTCTTGGATGCCCATCATATTAGGACTAAATTCATAACCTAAGCAAATTACCATGTTGTTTAAGACTCTCAAAATAATATAAGTGAAGCATGATAGTCCATCAATTTCTATAAAATAAAGCCACCGCCGTGCTCTAAAAAGATATAAGTGAAGCACTAGAGCAAACTGCCTAGCTAAAAAGATATAAGTGAAGCACATAGAGTATTCTAATAAATTCATGATTAATGCATGTCCCTATCAAAAGGTGTGTACAGCAAGGATGATTGTGTCAAACTAAAAAGCAAAGAATCTTATCATACAAGACGCTCCAAGCAAAACACATATCATGTGGTGAATAAAAAAATAGCCTCAAGTAAATTTTCCGATGGATTGAAGACAGAAGAGGGGATGCCATCCGGGGCATCCCCAAGCTTAGATGCTTGGTTTTCCTTGAATATTACCTTGGGGTGCCTTGGAAATCCCCAAGCTTAGGCTCTTGCGACTCCTTATTCCGTTGTCCATCAAATCTTTACCCAAAACTTGAAAACTTCACAACACAAAACTCAACAGAAAACTCATAAGATCCATTATAATAATAAAATAGATCACCCCTTTAGGTACTGTTGTGAACTCATTCTTAATTTATATTGGTGTAATATCTAATGTATTCCAACTTATCCATGGTTCATACCCCCCGATACTACCCATAGATTCATCAAAATAAGCAAACAACACATAGAAAACAGAATCTGTCAAAAACAGAATAGTCTACGAAGATCTGAATTGTTCTCATACTTATGTAACTCCAAAAATTGTGAAATATTACTACAACGTAGGAAATTATTATATAAATATTTTGTAAAAAATTCAGAGTTTTTCCACGCTCCACTGAATTTAAAAAATTCTTTTACTGGACGCAAAAGTTTCTGTTTTTCAGCAAAATCAAATCAACTATCACCATAGATCATCCCAAAGGTCTTACTTGGCTCAAACACTAATTAAAACACCAAAACACAATTACTACAGAGGTAATAATGTGTATTTTCATAAAAACAGAAAATAAAAATATTGGGTTGTCTCCCAACAAGCGCTTTTCTTTAAAGCCTTTTAGCTAGGCGTTGATAATTTTAATGATGCTCACTAGAAAGACAAGAATTGAAGCACAAAGAGAGCATCATATAGCATGTAAAAAATGCATCTAAGTCTAACATACTTCCTATGCATTGGCATCTTATAGGCAAACAAATTATCAAGGCAAGCAAAAACTAGCATATGCAAAGAAGAAGAAAGAAACAATAGCAATCTCAACATAACGAGAGGTAATTTAGTAACATGAAAATTTCTACAATCATATTCTCCTCTCTCATAATAATTACATGTAGGATCATAATAAAATTCAACAATATAACTATCACATAAAATATTCTCTTCATGATCCACATGCATGCAAAGTTGACACTCTTCCAAAATAGTGGGATTATCATCAAATAAAGTCATGACCTCTCCAAGCCCACTTTTATAAAAAAAAATCATAAGATTGATCAATCTCCAAAGTAGTGGGATCATTATTACCAAGAGTTGACACTCTTCCAAACCCACTTTCAATATTATAGCAAACATATTCATCATGAGGCTTAATTTTTTTTTCAAGATCATAAGAAGCATCATCACCCCAATCATGATCATTGCAATAAGTAGCGGACATAGCAAAACTAGCATCCCCAAGCTTGGGGTTTTGCATATTATTAGCACAATTGATATTAATAGAATTTATAATAACATCATTGCAATCATGCTTTTGATTCAAGGAACTGTCAAGTATGGGTGCAATAGCAATAATCTCATGTTTAACATAAGGAACTATAGCAAATTCATCTCCATAAATATTGGCATCATGGCCATAAGAATAGCAAGCATCATCTTCATCAAGGGATATTTCAATCAAATCAACCGAATCATAATTATCTATGGATTCATGCATATCATTATTTTTTTCCAAAGCAACGGTCATTCTCTCAATAAATTCCTTAACATAGGATTATGAGCATAGTTTTCATAGCAATATTTAAGTATGTCAAAAAATTTAGATTTGTAGAGAGTAATATCATACTTTTCAATCAAAGAAGCAACTTCACAAGCACCCTTAAAAGCAACAAATTCTTCAATTTGTTCGATACCATAGTAGCTATAAACACCCTTTTCATAAGAAGATAAGATTTCATTATCATTAAACTCACATAGGTAGGGAAGGTGTTTTTTAGGGTTCTTAGAGCAACAAGTAAAATCACAAAGTTCACAAAGATTCCAAGCATAACATAGCAAACAATTTATTTCATTCCATAAGAGTCTCCCTTTTTGAGACAAACGGTGACGCACAAAATGAGCATGCTCATCTAAAGATTTTCCCTCAACTAAACTAGTTGGGGTTTCAGCACGAGCACATATGGATCGAAGATGATCCAAGTAGAAAACCTTAAGTGGATCCATAAACCTTTTTGTTTTCTGATTTTCAATAAATACACAATTATACCAAGCGAACGAGCAAACAAACCAAGCAAGAAAAAAAGGCAAACAAAAAGACGAACAAAAGAAGGCACATATAAAGGCAAATATTTTTGTGTTTTTCTGAAAATGTTTTAGAAGTGGGGGAGAGGAAAATGAGAGGCAAATGACAAATAATGTAAGTGCAAGAGATGAGAGTTTATGATGGGCACTTGGTAGGCTTGATGTAGAACCTCCCCGGCAACGGCGCCAGAAATTCTTCCTGCTACTTCTTGAGCTTGCGTTGATTTTTCCCTTGAAGAGGAAAGGGTGATGCAGCAAAGTAGAGATAAGTATTTCCCTCAGTTAAGAACCAAGGTATCAATCCAGTAGGAGGCACAAGCAAGTCTCCAATCTATGCACCTGCACAAACTAACAAGCACTTGCACTCAACGCGAAAAAGGGGTTGTCAATCCCTTCACGGTCTCGAACAAGAGTGAGATCTAATAGAGATGGGTATAAAAGATTACTAAAACGTAAAACAAATTAAAAATAAATAAATTGCAGCAAGGTATTTTTGGGTTTTTTGGTTTATAGATCTGAAAATATATGATGGAAAATAGACCCGGGGGCCATAGGTTTCACTAGAGGCTTCTCTCTTGAAGATAGCATACGGTGGGTGAACAAATTACTGTTGAGCAATTGATAGAAAAGCGCAAAGTTATGACGATATCTAAGGCAATGATCATGAATATAGGCATCACGTTCGTGACAAGTAGACCGACTCCTGCCTGCATCTACTACTATTACTCCACACATCGACCGCTATCCAGCATGCATCTAGAGTATTAAGTTCATAAGAACGGAGTAACGCCTTAAGCAAGATGACATGATGTAGAGGGATAAACTCAAGCAATATGATATAAATCCCATCTTTTTATCCTTGATGGCAACAATACAATACATGCCTCACTACCCCTTCTGTCACTGGGTAAGGACACCGCAAGATTGAACCCAAAACTAAGCACCTCTCTCATTGCAAGAAAAAACCAATCTAGTTGGCCAAACCAAATTGATAGTTCGAAGAGAAATACAAAGATATCTTAATCATGCATAAAAGAGTTCAGAGAAGACTCAAATAATATTCATAGATAATCTGATCATAAATCCACAATTCATCGGATCTCAACAAACACACCGTAAAAAAGTATTACATCGAATAAATCTCCAAGAACATCGAGGAGAACATTGTATTGAAGATCAAAGAGAGAGAAGAAGCCATCTAGCTACTAGCTATGGACCCGTAGGTCTGTGGTAAACTACTCATGCATCATCGAAAGGGCAATAGGGTTGATGTAGAGGCCCTCCGTGATCGAATCCCCCTCCGACAGATTGCCGGAAAAGGCCCCAAGATGGGATCTCACGAGAACAGAGGCTTGCGGCGGCGAAAAAGTATTTTGATGGACGCTTCTGGTGGGTTGTATTACTATTTGATATTGTTTTTATTTCTATTGGGTTATAAGAATATTTCGGATGTGGAACTATTTGCTATGTTTGATTTGAACTAGTTGTTGTGCTTCATTTTAGTATACTTGTTGATCTTGAACGGACGAGATGCGACCGAAATATGACCGTGCATTGGGCGCACGGCCTACGCATCCACAAATCCGGGTGGACACGGTCCCATTGCCTCTCTCAAACGAACGAAAAGCGGACGAAACGGACATCCGTTTGAGATCGTGCGCTTAGGCCAACTCAAGCGCACGACCCCATCCTGTCCGGGTGCGTCCGTTTGAGGCAAAACGGACATACTAGACGGCCCAGCGCGCTGGCGCAAATGGACTTTTGTTTGTTTTATGTCCGCTTTTGACCCATCCTTGGCCCAAGTTTGGGCCGCCTTTGAGGTGAAACGGACAGCACGCGGACGGCCGGGCCTCGCCCGCTTGTCCTCACCTGGCCCGCCCGTCGGTGGCACATGCCTCCCTTTTTTATCCCCCCCCTCCACCGAGCACTCCAGCCACACCCCCGCCACTCTCGTCCCTCGCCGCCGCCGCCGCTGCCATTGCCGCTGTGCAGCTCGGCCGCGCGCTCGGCCCAACCCTTGTCGCAGCCCCCGTTCCCTCGACGATCCGAGCTACCCAACCACGACCACCTGATTTGCGCTCCCGGCGGTCGGATTTGGAGCGGATCCGGCCGTACTTGAGCTCGCCCGGCTGCGGGAGGCCGCGTCGTGCCATGGACTGGCTGGGCACCGGGCCGGGAGGCCCTGGCAAGGCCGCAAGGCCGCATGCAGGTACTGACTCCTCCTCTAGCCGCTCGGATCTACACCGTCGGCAGTTCACCGACAGATACACGAACGGCCATCGGCCGGGCTCGTTGCTGGCCCAAAAGCTCGTCGGCGCACCCTTGCCACTCGTTAAGTGCGACCATTACCCAAAGAAGGTCTTGCGCCGCGTGTCTACAACGCCGGAGCATCCCGGATGGGTGTTCATCAAGTGCTCAACCGATGGGGTATGTGCTACTTAGTTTCGATTGTGCTCTCGAATTTGACTAGTTGTGCTAATTTAAATTTTTATTGTGTGTGACCAGTTCTCCCCCTCCCGTGTCGCTCCCCGCGGGCGACCCGGGAGCCACCCCAGCCACCGGAAAACTCCTCCGCCCCACCACCACCTCCCCTCCGCCGCCGCCGGAGGGCACCGCCGGGTAAAGCCCGCGCGGCGTCGGCGGCGGCGGGGCTCTCTTCCCCCTCTGCTAGGTACTCGGGCGGCGCGGGGCGGCTTCACTGAGCAGAGGCGCGGGCTGCTGCGCGGATCTGGCCGCTCTGGCCAGGACGCCAGCGAGGGGCGGCGCGGCAGGTGCTGCGGCCGTGTTGGCGCGTGGATCCGGTGCGGCACGGGTTGCGGCGGCCATGGCCGGCTCGTCCGGGCAGGTGGTGGCGAGGGCGCGCTCCGGTCAGGCGCGAGCGGCAGATTGGCCGCGAGGAGCGCGACGCGCATGTGTGCTGCGCGGATCTGGCATGGTGAGGACGCCCCAGTGGTGCTTGCGCCGTTCTGGCGTCATCAGCAGCCTGGGATGGAACCGCTCCAGATCTGCCGATGTGCGTGGCCCGGCCGCGCGCTGGGGCAGCGCTTTTGTTGTGGACGCCTGGACGTCGCGGATCTGCGGCGGGGCAGCCGGTGGCTGCGGGCGGCAAGGCAAGGATGCCGGGGCAGCGGCCCCGGAGCGATGGCTGCATTGGCATGGGCTGTTGCGGCGGCTGGGGACGGTGGATTCGGAGCGATGCCCTCGGATCTGACCCCGGCAAGCGCATCGTCTCTCTGTCACATGAGGTGCTGCAGCGGGTCGTTGCGGGAGAGCTTTGGCGGTTGACGACGGGAGGTGCTCTTCAAAGCAGGCTTGGCTCCGGTGGTCTGGGTATCCATGTGTGCCCAGATCTGCAGGCTCACTGAAAGGAGTTGAGGGACTTGGGCAAAAGCTTTTGACGACGTCGGCGCCTGCGGGCGTCGTGACCTTCTTGGAGGCGTCGTCGTAAAGTTCTTCCTCTCCTTTCATGTGCTTGGGCTCTCCGGGTGAGAACCTAAACTTCAGTATTCTGGAGTGGGCGGCGGCGGCGTTTTACGTCGTAACCTTCTTGGAGGCGTCGCTTTGGAGGGTCAGCCTTTGGATGTTGTGCGGGCTCTTCCGTTTTCATGGGCGGTGTATGCCGGGGCGGCGGCTCCGGGATCTTCTGTGGAGAGCCGAGGCGGCGGCCTCGGGCAGTGGTGCGGCGGCGGCTTCAGGAGGTAGGGCTGCTTGTCGGCATGGCTTGGGCGAGGGCCTTGAGCTGCGGGGGCGGCAAGGCTGTCGGCTCGGTCGACGCGTCCCAGCGGGGGCGGTTGGACGGCATGTCGGGGTGGCGGCCCCGGATGTGGTGCGGCGTTCGTGGTCTGCGTGCGGTTGTTCTGAGCAGTGTGGGCTGCGGACTGCTGTATCGTGCGGCGTTGCTACTCGAGGGTGAGCGGTGGCATGTCGGGGCGGCGGCCCCGGATGTGGTGCGGCGTTCGTGGTCTGCGTGTGGTTGTCCTGAGCAATGTGGGCTGCGGGCTACTGTATCGTGCGGCGTTGCTGCTCGAGGGTGAGCGGTGGCATGTCGGGGCGGCGCCCCGGAAGGCGCTGTCGGTTGAGTGCGCAGGGCGCAGCGGACCAGTGGATGTCGAGGCGGCGGCCTCGAGAGATTTGCAGCTTCGAGGGCATGGACCTCGTGTCGTGTGGGCGACGTGGTTGTCATCGATGTTGCTGCTAGGGTGGGCTTTGCCCTGTGTGTTTCAGTCTGGGAGTGGGCTTGGCCCTTGTTGTTATGGTTTTTGCCCGGTTTTCCGTAATTAACTGGGCAATTCTCTTCTGCTTAATTAATAGATGAGGCAATCTTCGCCTCTGTTTCGAAAAAAAAAATATTTTGTAGAATGGATGCAACTTTTGGTATTGGGAAGAAGAGTACATCGATATATTGATAGAGTGCAATTTAGTAGATGTTCGTGCACTTTTATCTAGAATAGAGGCTAGAGATGAGACTAGTGCACTTGTTGCTAGAATAGAGGCTAGACATGAGACTAGATGCGAGGAAGCAACGTCTACTTCTTTAGACTCAAAGAAGAAAGAAGCATGCAAGATCGAGTCTCCGCAGATCAATAATGAATGCATCGAGAAGTCACTAATCCAACTTAAGGGAGCAGTTATGGAAGTTGATTATCTTCTAAAATGTCTTATTGTGGTTGTTGTGTTCTTTGGTCTTGCTATTCTAGTCAAAATTTGATGATGTGCTTCCATATATCAAAAATCAATGATGAAATAAAATATATGTGCTTGAAAAAAAATGTATGCGGACAGGATGCGGCCGAAATGCGGCGGGCGCACGGCCGGCACATCCAAAAAATAGCTGGACACGATCCCGTTGCCCTAACCAAACGGACAGAATCCGGACAAAACGGACGTCCGTTTGGGGTCGTGCGCCGGAGTTGGCCTTAGAATTGGCCTAATATCTGCAAGAAACTCGTGAATCGGCTAGAGCAAGACGGCGACTATGGATCTCCGATACTTGCTCCGCCCAGACCCTACACCCTACAGTGCACGCACACTGTATAACCACGCAAACACAGCGTACAACTACACTGAAACCCCACAGGTGACACCGTCACATGGCATGCACGCCGCTGCCATCCCACACCGCCATGTTTAGCCATGAACGCACACACCATCCCCTACCCACTGCTGCTAAACATCTCCACGACACTACGTACAGATCGCCTCGACTGCACAACAGTAGCACACCATCACTGTGCGAGCTCTCGCAGCACAACGAATTCCTGGCATTTTGTCGCAGCGATCTTTTTACCGTGGATTTTATATTTACATGAAAAGTTTCCTCTTCTGAAGCTAATCCCCGAAAGAACCAAAGAGGGGAATAAACGGCCGGGCGAGGGAGGGATAAATCAAAGGAGGAAAAAAAAGAAGGTAGAGGGAGATAAAAGGAGGGAAAGCGGCCCTGACAATATGCTGCAGCGGCCTGCTCAACATCACGTTTCGTGTTGGATCAATCATGGAGGGCTGACATGTAGGGTAGCGTCTTGGAACGTGGGGCCCGCGCTTCCTTCGTTGGCTAAAAAATCTTCGATTGGTTTGGGTTTCTTTGGAGCCACGTGCTCGCGCCTCCTTCGATTCAGTCACAAAAGATTTAGGAGGATTTGAACTTTACCGTACAGTGACCATTTGATTCGCAGAACTGGGATCCATTTGGATTTTTTTTTCATAGTCATTTCTACTATATTCGGGAGGAAAATTTCAATTCACTCAAAACTCTTGACGGGATTTATTTGTTTTCATTTTTAAAATGTTTTCTTGTTTTGCATCCACATTCCCGTAGCTTTGAATTCCCACATAACACAAGAGGACATGATACTATATTCCCATGTTTTTCTTATTCCTAAAAAATCCTACAAATCAAAAGGGCCTTAATATTTAATTAGTTTTTTGTTTTTGCGTGGAATCTTTTGATTGATTAACACTATAAGCATTCAAATTTAAGTCTTTGATTCTATTATTGCTATTACCCCCTTTAATTCACAAAAAAGGTAAAAATGAGATTTTGCATGCATCTTCTATCATACTTACATTTAAATGTGGACAATAGTATATTTGATTGGAAACGTAAGAGGATATCATATTTGTATACTTATCACAAATTATTATTTTTCGTATATTATTAGATTTTTGTACATATACCACATTGTATCCGATGAAAGAACGACGCGAGCGACTAAAATGGCATTTATTTGGACATAGTGTCTATTTGCCTTACCCTTTCAACTCCGCTGATTTTTGTTGTCGCCGTTGATGAAACTCCTATACATGTAGCGATTTCAGTCCATCGACGACGAAGGCAAGGTAGTCAGGAGGCGGCACGAGGAGATCGCAAGGTGAGTTCAGAGATCCAAGGTGAAGGGTCACGTTGGGCTGAACATTTTCACTTTGGGAGAACCTGTCAGGGGCGAAAATAGTATACCTGCTAGCATAATGGTCGTGGGAGCAGAGGTATATCGGTGGTTTAGTTGCTCGGTGTGAGAGTGTGGCCCGATGTGCAAGCGTGTAAACTATGTGTTAACGTGGTTATCGTATAGGCAAAACCAAGGGAAAGGGGGATGATCGTGGCGATGATAAGTAGACTAGGGGTAGTGTAGTGTAGGAGGCACCGATAGGGCGGATGTCGAGAGATTGATTATGGTAAGGCATATAGTCGGAGATTTGGATAAGTGCTACCCGTGTAGCGGATCTCGGTTTTTTTTTCTCCGAAAGGAGGAAAATATCCGATATTCATTTTGATTCATATGTCCAACTTAAAACCTGAGCATGGGTGGCCCGCCCTGATAGGCCCAGCCCGAAGCCCGATGTTCGGGCTGGGTTCGAGCCTCACTTTTCAGCCCGCAGCCCGGAAAAGGCCCGGTGAAACATGATATTTAGGTTTTTTATTGTATAGTATTATAGTATTAATCCTCGAAAATAGCCTATACTGGTATTTTAAAACATGGAAAATATGTGTTTTGCCGGGCCCAGCCTGGGCTTGGGATTTTGTTGCTCGAGCTTTGTGAAGCCCGGCCCGACCCGAAGAATGCCCAGGTCTATGTCAAAGCCCTCTAAAATTCAAATGGACATGGGTCTATGTCAAAGCCCTCTAAAATTCAAATGGACATGGCATTTCAATCATGCGTTTTCACCTATTCTCTCTGTTTTTAAAATTGCCGAAACTATTACTCCTACTTCCACCTTGGGGATGCTGCGGGCCCTGGTTTGCAGGATTTACCCCAGCGAGCATTGATCCTCCCGGCCCCACATGTCATGGAGGAGCTCCACCAAGGCGCCACAAACCCCACTGTGCGACTCGAGTCCTACTCCTCTAGCTAGACCAACCAGATAGAGAGAGAAAAAACGACGACAGCGACAGCGACGTGACCTCTCAGTGTCCATCTCCCCTTCCCTCTCTCTCCACCACCCCCACAACTCCACAAGGAACCTCTCTAGAGCTCCGAGCTAGCACTCCTACGCGCGCATAACTAGCTAGCCCTGCCACTCCACCCCCCAGCCATACGGCTACTCGCTGTCACTGAGCCGGCAGCAGCAGCGAGCAGCGAGCGGCCATCCTTCCGCGCGAGCCAGTGCTCCCTCGGCCCTCCCTCCCTCGCCAGCCAAAGCGGAGCCCGAGAAACCAACCAGGAACTCACTCCCCCATTAAGGCGCACTTCACTCCGCTGCCAACCGGTTGCAAGTTTGCAACAGCGCCACGCGAGCTTCGCACACCGTACCTCTCCTCTTCTCTCTTGGCATCTCCCCTGTAAATGCAACTGCCCGAACGGTGATTCGCAGTCCGGCCATGGCGACGACGACGGCGGCGGTGTACGGCGCGCTCATTGCCTCCCTCCTCCTCCTCCTCGTGGCCGGCGCCGCCGCGGACGACGGTTCGTTCCTTTCCCGTCCGCGTCTTCTTCTTTATTGCTCGGGCTGGGCGCCGGGGAGCAGAGGCTCGATCAGCGGGATTTGGTTTGGTTAGGATCAGTATTTTATTAGCGCTGCAACTACTTCTACGAGCTTTTGGGAGGCATCCGGGGATCCTCCGGTGCTTCGGCCGCATTTTTTATTGCCTTAACCCAGGCCTAATAGTCCTTTACTAATCCCGGCGAGTGGCGCCCCCTCCTCCTCCCACCATCTCTTCCCTTTTTTGATGCCGCTACTATTTTGGAGCGGTAGCCACTGACTAGCAGCATAGTTCACCAGGTGCTTCGAAACGAGATGGATCTTCTTCCTGCTCTGCTCTATCCACTATTCTGTTTCAAGCTGCCTTTTCGTCTGCCTTATTCTGTTTCAAAATGGACTCTGCCTTGTTCTGTTTCAAAACGGATGGTTTGGAGTTTGAACACACGCTAATCTCGCACGCTCTGTGGTACAAGAGTCGTTCAGATGTGCTAGCAGTACGAGCTTGCTTTTCTTTGGCCTTTATCTGTTTGTTTTGCGGCACAATGTTCTTGGCCGAACTGACAGCAAGCACATTGCTAACCACCAGGAATAATCCTAGTACCCCTCGCTTTATTCCTCAGCGCGCACCTGTTTCCCCCCTTTACAAATCCGATGTTCTTGTGCCGAGCCGAGAAGCTTTTCTTGCCGTGAAGACGAAGAAAGATCATCGCTACCATCTTGGGCAACTCATCTTTTTCGCCGTTTTTTCTTTTCTAACCAAATACGGTGATCTTGTTTTTCGGGGCAGCTCCCCCTTTTGTGATCTTTATCTAATCTGTTTTTGTGCCCATTTTCTTCTGCTAATGTGGCTATGGTTAATGATTTTACACCATCTCGTCCTCCAGGGGCGGCGCTGCTGGAGGTGAAGAAGTCGTTCCGCAACGTCGGCAACGTGCTCTACGACTGGTCCGGCGACGACCACTGCTCCTGGCGCGGCGTCCTCTGCGACAACGTCACCTTCGCCGTCGCCGCGCTGTAAGTTCGACGCCGCCCGCCGCCGCCCCGTCTAAACTCTCCGCCCCTTTTCCTCCCCCGCTGCGCCACCGCGGTGTCTCCGGTCGCTGACGCCGCGTTTTTGATCCAATGCGTTGCAGCAACCTCTCCGGGCTCAACCTCGAGGGCGAGATCTCGCCGGCCGTTGGCGCCTTGAAGAGCCTCGTCTCGATGTACGGAATGCTGCTCCTGCTCGCCGCCGTTCAGCTTTTGTTTTTCTTGCTTGGCCTGTGCTGGTAATAACTTGGTGGATTTGGGCGTGCAGTGATCTGAAGTCGAATGGGCTGACCGGCCAGATCCCGGATGAGATTGGGGATTGCTCGTCGATTAAGACGCTGTGAGTGGTCTCTTAAAAAAATGCATGTTTAATGTTGTTTGGGTTTGGGAAGCTGTTCATGATTTGACGTTTGTTCTTGATCTACTAGTGATTTGTCCTTCAACAACTTGGATGGCGACATACCATTCTCGGTGTCCAAGCTCAAGCACCTCGAAACCTTGTAAGGCCTGTTTTTGCTGAAATGTACATCTAGTACTACTACTAGTAAGCAGGTCCATCGAATGTTGTGAGTGATTATGTTGTGTGGTGCACGTGATTTCCTAGAATATTGAAGAACAACCAGCTGGTCGGCGCGATCCCGTCGACGCTGTCTCAGCTCCCAAATTTGAAGATTCTGTAAGTTGCAGCTTGGTTCATATGTTGTGGATCTGCTGAGTGTTTTCAGAATCTCTAATTTTATGTGCACCCTAGGGACTTGGCACAAAACAAACTGAGTGGGGAGATACCAAGGCTAATCTATTGGAATGAGGTTCTTCAGTACTTGTAAGTCTTGAATTTCTGTGCCATACAAACATTGGTTCTAGTGCTAATACTGCAGTACTATCCAATGCTGTTTTTCCCTTTCCATCTGGCTAACTCAAGTTGATCATACTTAGGGGATTGCGCGGCAACCAGTTGGAAGGAACCCTCTCCCCGGATATGTGCCAGTTGACCGGCCTTTGGTACTTGTAAGTATGCTGCTTACCAATCTTGAACCACATTGCGTTGTGTATCCTGTTTCTGGTGCTAACACTACACTCGCTTGACCAGCGACGTGAAGAACAATAGCTTGACTGGGGAGATACCAGACACCATTGGGAACTGTACGAGCTTTCAGGTCTTGTACGTATTTACGCTCTCGCCCCTTTGAAATTATGTCAATTTCTTCAATTTTTGAAGTTTTTCTAACATTTTGCAATGGTAGGGATTTATCTTACAATCATTTAACTGGATCAATCCCATTCAATATTGGCTTCCTTCAAGTTGCTACACTGTATGTGGTCATTTAAACCATTCTTCTTGAATCGTATGCTTCACATCACAGAGTTAACACTAATCTGCAAAATTATGCATATCATCTGTATCAGGTCCTTGCAAGGGAACAAGTTCACTGGTCCCATCCCATCAGTTATTGGCCTCATGCAGGCACTTGCTGTACTGTAAGACCTGCGATGAGCTCTATGTTCTACTCCCTCCGTTCCTAAATATTTGTCTTTTTAGAGATTTCAAATGGACTACCATATACGGATGTATATAGACATATTTTAGAGTGTAGATTCACTCATTTTGCTCCGTATGTAGTCACTTGTTGAAATCTCTAGAAAGACAAATATTTAGGAACGGAGGGAGTACATACTTTCTTGTTGGTGCAATATATATATAATTGATATGGCCTTTTAACCATTCCAGAGATCTGAGTTACAACCAATTATCTGGCTCTATACCGTCAATACTGGGAAACTTGACATATACTGAGAAACTGTAAGCTTCCGTTGTCTGCTTAGGAATCCTGATCGACATTGAACCTCTATGAAAGTTTTCTGCAAGAATATTTCCTAGTCAATAATATGATATATATTGGGCTTGTAGATACATGCAAGGCAATAGGTTAACTGGGACAATACCACCTGAACTTGGGAATATGTCAACGCTTCATTACCTGTGAGTGGCATCATTTTTCTTGTTTTTATATGTATTCAAATTCAGGTTATCTGGCATGCTGTTTTTGTTGACAAATATGTAAATTCAGAGAACTAAATGATAATCGACTTACGGGGTCCATTCCGTCAGAGCTAGGAAAGCTTACAGGCTTGTATGACTTGTAAGTACTCTCAAGTCATTCTTGAAATCTGTAATGATTTTCTGGGTGTGGTAGTCAAACAAGCAGCTTATGTTTCTTACTCGTGTTTCTCAGGAACCTTGCAAACAACAGCCTAGAAGGACCAATTCCCAACAATATAAGTTCTTGTGTGAACCTCAATAGCTTGTAAGCATTGCAACTTTCTTGTGCGGCACACACAGAAATATATATGTAATGCTTAAAAAAAGAAATATATATATATATATATATATATGTAACGCGTTGTTTTTGCCTTTACAGCAATGCTTATGGCAACAAGTTAAATGGGACCATTCCTCGTTCTTTGTGTAAACTTGAGAGCATGACCTCTTTGTGAGTTCTGATTTTTTAGAACAAGTTATAATGGATTTCATCCTTAAATTGTGCTATGATAAAGTTGACCGAATTGTACCCTTTCTATTTTTTTTTTGATATGCATAGTGCATACTGATCTGCAACATTGTAAGCTTGTTCATTATTGACCTGTGTTCACCTTGTTTATTCAGGAATCTGTCGTCAAATCATTTGAGTGGTCCTATTCCTATTGAGCTTTCAAGAATCAACAATTTGGACATCTTGTAAGTCCAGTTATCTCAAAAGTTCTTAAGAATATTGTTTTGTTTCTGTGAGCTATATAATGAAGATACATGTATCAGGGATTTATCCTGCAACATGATTACTGGTCCAATTCCATCAGCCATCGGCAGCTTGGAGCATCTATTGAAACTGTAAGTCTTTGCCATTATGATCATTAGTTTGTTTCCATTATCATATGTTGATGTCTGGAACTCTTTTCTCTAGTAACCTGAGCAAGAATGCTCTCGTCGGATTCATCCCTGCCGAGTTTGGGAACTTGAGGAGTATCATGGAGATGTAAGTACCTGGTGATCTAATAGTGAATTCTGTCGATGATAAGTTCCTTGAATGCTCTGAATAACTTGGGTCTTATTTCAGTGATCTGTCCAACAACCATCTTGGTGGTCTGATTCCTCAAGAACTTGGAATGCTGCAAAATCTGATGTTGCTGTGAGTTATAGCTTTTTTTAAAATATAGTTTTCTTAAATCCGTATGTTCAGTAGAAGGTTCAGTACATAGTCTTCAATTGCTTATTGATTCATCTGTCTTCATTCGCTCTTGCAGAAAACTGGAAAATAACAATATAACTGGGGATGTCTCTTCACTGATGAACTGCTTCAGCCTAAATACCTTGTAAGTTATCAAAGAAGTTTTAGGCATGTTTGGTTGTTTGGGTTCGCTGACATGATATTGCTGCTCATGGAACAGAAATATATCATACAATAATTTGGCTGGTGTTGTCCCTACCGACAACAACTTTTCACGGTTTTCGCCTGACAGGTATAGTGCTCCATCAATTCAATTATTGTTTCATGCTTACTATCAGATTTGGAAATAGTTGTTTAACGATCTGACCCTGCCTTCAGCTTCTTGGGTAATCCTGGACTTTGTGGATATTGGCTTGCCTCGTGCCGTTCCTCCAGCCATCAAGAGAAACGTAAATACACTGTCTCATTATCATTTCCTTTCAAAAATATATACTTTCTTTGGTTCTAATATACCATCATCTCTGCCCTGGATTTTCTATGCAGCACAAATCTCGAAGGCTGCGATACTCGGCATTGCTCTGGGTGGGCTTGTTATCCTCCTGATGATTTTGGTGGCTGTTTGCAGGCCGCACAGTCCTCCTGTTTTCAAAGATGTCTCTGTTAGCAAACCAGGTAATGCATCTACAGAAGTTTTAAACCTTCCGTTTCAGTATATCTGTTACTTACCTTATTGGCAAGGTTTATGTTGCCATGCGAGTCATGTCTAGATCATTAATGTTTCTCACTAAACTATAATATCTTGTGGGCTTACCTTGACTGCCCACTCATAGACCATAGTTGATTCCTGGAACAGTATCAGTCTGTTCTAATAAATCTTCATGTTGTTCCAGTGAGCAATGTCCCCCCCAAGCTAGTGATACTTAATATGAACATGGCCCTCCATGTCTATGAAGACATAATGAGGATGACTGAGAACTTGAGTGAGAAATACATCATTGGGTATGGGGCATCAAGCACAGTTTATAAATGTGTTCTGAAGAACTGCAGACCGGTGGCAATTAAGAAGCTGTATGCCCAGTACCCGCAAAGCCTGAAGGAATTTCAAACTGAGCTTGAGACTGTCGGCAGTATCAAACACCGGAATTTAGTGAGCCTTCAAGGATACTCCCTATCACCTGTTGGGAATCTTCTCTTCTACGAGTACATGGAAAATGGCAGCCTCTGGGATGTTTTACATGGTAAGTGTGCACTTCCAACTCATTCCAAATGCTGAGAATGGTTTATACAAGTGATCAATAGCTAGCACTCGTGTTGTTATAATTTCGATAGACTTTGTTTCTTCATCTGCGGCAAAGAAGTGAAACACACAACCTGGCCACTCACAAAATAGTTGATGTTTTGACACATTTGTAGTCCTGCTAATTTATTGATTGCTAACAGTTGGAGAACTATTACCGTATCATAACACTATGTTCTTTTTAATTGTAGAAGGTCAATCCAAGAAGAAAAAGCTTGATTGGGAGACTCGCCTTCGGATTGCTCTCGGTGCTGCTCAAGGCCTTGCCTACCTTCACCATGACTGCAGTCCCCGGATAATCCACAGGGATGTAAAATCAAAGAATATCCTCCTCGACAAAGATTACGAGCCACACCTCACGGACTTTGGCATTGCGAAGAGTTTGTGTGTTTCAAAGACACACACGTCGACCTATGTCATGGGCACTATTGGCTACATTGATCCCGAGTACGCGCGCACCTCCCGCCTCAATGAGAAGTCTGATGTCTACAGCTATGGCATCGTTCTGCTCGAGCTGCTGACCGGCAAAAAACCTGTGGACAACGAATGCAATCTCCATCACTCGGTAACTATCTCTCACTCTCTCCGTAGTTCTTCAGGTTGATGTGTCATTTTCTTGAGCTTATTTAGCCTTGGATTCTGGTAGTGCCAATAATTGCTGGATGATCCCCGTTAGGCTTTTATGTTCCTCCAAGGGGACCAGCAATATGAACCCTATCATGTGAGTAGATCTATCTGCACTGTGGACCTGTGGTGTGCACTGATCTATCGCATATGGCCATTGAAAGCTCCATTATAGGTTGCAGTGTTCCGTCCCCTAAAGCCTGCCATTTTTGTCTCCCCAGTTGTCAATCATGTGGATGGAAAGCTACGAATCGCACTGTCACACTCACCAAATATTGTCAACTTTTCATTTGCTCCCCTGCCATTTAGCGTTTAGCTTGCCTCTGATTCAGACCAGATTCTTATGACAGGATATCAGGATAAGTTTCACTCTGTAGTTATCAGATACAGTAGTGCTGCTTAGGAAGGGAAATCCTTTTACCTATGGGCTGAAGTCCAAGGAAACAAATTTCATAGTTTTCTTTCTTTCTGTTGCAATGCAGATCCTATCGAAGACGGCGAGCAACGCGGTGATGGAGACGGTCGACGCCGACATCGCCGACACTTGCCAGGACCTCGGCGAGGTGAAGAAGGTGTTCCAGCTGGCGCTGCTCTGCACCAAGAAGCAGCCGTCGGACCGGCCGACGATGCACGAGGTGGTGCGCGTGCTGGACTGCCTGGTGCACCCCGACCCGCCGCCGAAGGCCGCCCAGCCGCAGCCGCCCACCGGACCGAGCTACGCCAACGAGTACGTGAGCCTGCGGGGCGCCGGCACGCTGTCGTCCTGCGCCAACTCGTCGAGCACGTCGGACGCGGAGCTGTTCCTCAAGTTCGGCCAGGCCATCTCCCACAACACGGAGTAGGACGGAGAGGCCGCCGCTCTGGGAACTCAGGCGCGGCGGAGGATGCAGGTAGTCAGTCAGACGAGAGTAGTAGCACCCACATTTTGTCTAAATATGTGCCGGAGGTTAACCAAAAAAGAGACTGAATGGTGGCGTTCTTCCCTGTAAAAAAGCCATGTGTTCTCTTTCTCTTCCTCCCCCTTTTATCTCTAACCTAGTAGGCTGTAATGGATCTCTCTCTCTGACCGTTCTTGGAACGGAATGATGTGAATTCCTGATCTTGCAAGGATTTCTCATTAGCAATGTCTTCTCTGTGTGTCTGCTCCCACTGTCATTGTGTTTCACAGTATCTGGTGACCCTGATGGGAGAACTAATTCAGTTAATACCTCAGTTCTCTTGCATCTCTCCCGCTGCCGGCATTGATGCGTGCCTGTGCCGTGCAGGTGTCGTGGAGCTCATGGTGGCCTTTGCTTTGTCCGGAACATGTCAGCTGAGGCGTTAATGGTGTGAAGCTGCAGCGGGGCTGGGGCCGGGTGGTAGGGGATGCTGGATGAGATGGGTCGGACTTGCCCTGTGAATGAATCTTTGATGATTGATTGAGGGAGGAGTGGGCGGGCCAAAGGGGAGGGGTACGGGCGTGGGGGGAGGGCGGTGCCGTCGTTGCCGGTGGGATGGCAATGCGGCGCGGGTCTCGTGAGCGCTAGTACTGAAAGTGAGCTCGGCTGGGGCCTGGGTACGTGGGGATCGGGCCGCGGGGGAGAGCCGACGCCGTGGAGATGGTGGTGGCAGCCTGGTAGGGCAGGGTAGAGTAGCGGTGGGATGATCAGGGCTGCAAGAAAATCTCGAGCCTCGTGAGCCGCTCGAGATCGATTGGTTTTTTGTCTCAACTCGAGATCGACTCAAAAATATACGAGCTGAGTTTGAACACTTTGTGTAGCTCGACTGAGAAACGAATCAATCTTGAGCCAATACTATCTCGCTCGATAGCTTGACATAATATCTTTATGTTAAATGATCATGCCATATATAAAATGAAAATAAGATAATTTATTACCATATATGTTGTCCTGTTTTTTTTTCATTTTTATTTACCAACAAACATGAAAGCTTA
Organism: Thinopyrum elongatum; assembly: GCA_011799875.1. Taxonomy (NCBI): domain Eukaryota; kingdom Viridiplantae; phylum Streptophyta; class Magnoliopsida; order Poales; family Poaceae; genus Thinopyrum; species Thinopyrum elongatum. Next base: position 181,637,296 of record CM022303.1, read on the forward strand.
ATTAAGTGCAGAGAAGATTTATGCCTTATTATGCTATTTGGCCAATAATTTGTTTTCCCAATTATATGTCTGTTGTAAATCATTATATCATTTTGATACTAAACTTTCGGTTGTGAGATAATAAGTCAAACTACTTTGAAGAAATTATATTATCATCGTCTTGATTGGAATAATATCATTTTAGTGTTTTCTTATGTCATGTTGAGCCTTACCTAGTTGAAATAATCACCATAGATTTATAATTTTTACCATCTCATTTAGCTCAAAACTAGCTCAAGATCGTTACAAGCCAAGCACAAGTCATGTTTTACAACTCGATCTTGAGCTTCACTCGGTCTGAGCTCGCTCGAATTTTAGTATGAGTTGAGTTGAACGAACTTCAACTCGCTCGAATTCGACTCGTTTGTAGCCCTAGGGACGATGGAAACCGTCGTGTTCGGGGCACATCTATGATCAGGCTCGGGGGCTGGCCCGGTGCGGCGGTGCCCGGGGTTTCGCATTTGAACGTGGTCCTTCGGTTCCTGATCAGCTGGTACATGCGACGTGTTGGGATAAATCACGCATTGTCGTATTCACTCATAACAGTTTTTCTTCTTCTTTTCGGTAATTCTATTCAGCTGACTTTCACTGGGAGAGGTTGTCAAATCGAACTTTTTAAATGATATTTTATAATGTTGTGAGGATAGCCAAGATTTTCCATGGTTGCAAACTAAAATTGACATCCTCAGTCAACATAAATTGCCATGCAAATCGTTCGCAATTGTCATGCTTCCCAACTGACGTTCACTGGTTAAAAGGATCCTTTTTCTTTTGGCATTTGCTCAAGATTTCTTAGAGCTCCGTTAAAAAGAATATATTTTCTTATAGAGTATCTATGGTAGACACTAATTTATGCGCTTATGGAGAAAAATAAAATAAATTCCAAATAATTAAAATAAAATTTAAGCGTTCTCTCTTTCATTGCCGCTAATTAGAGACGCTAAATATGGATAAAAAACAAGGCCAAGTACTCCCTCCGGTTCTTTTTAATCTGCATATAAGTTTTGTCTGAAGTCAAAGTATCTCTATTTTGACCAAACTTATAGAAAAAGTATCAACATTCACAATACCAAATCAATATTGTTAGATTCATTATGAAATATAGTTTTATAGTACATATATTTGGTATTGTAGATGTTGATATCTTTTAATATAACTTTGGTCAAACTTTATAGAATTTGACTTGACACAAATCTCATACGCATAGTAAAAAGGAGTGGAGTGAGTACTACTACTACGTGGCGTGCTCGTCATGAAAGAAAATGGCAAGCCTTGAAGTTGGACATGCCCTTGGCTCCCACTTCTCCTTCGACAAATTTCAGATTTCTATGAACAAATTTTTAATTTTAGCCTATCAAGGTTAGATCATGCTATGGAAATATCCAAACAGAGTGCTTTTGCATCCGGATTTGATGCCAAATTGTCAATCAACATGCTATGGACGATGTCATCACATACTCGCATTTATTTTCGTCGCATGGCCCACTACAATATAATTTCGACCCGTCGCACTTCTCCCATGGGGAATCAATTTCCCGGCAATTATTTTTTCTTTCTTTGTGTATTTTAAGCCCAACATTGTAAAAAAGACAAATGACAAAATATACTTATAGAGTAAAGCCTCAACATAAAAAGTAAACGAATCACTAGCAAACGGAATAACTACAACTAAAAAATCACTTATGTAAATTGAAAGATTACTATGGACTTTAAAACCTTGCTTGGTATGTAGCTAGATCATTGCTATCTTCTATAAATATTGCACATTTATCTCTATATACCCTAAATGTGATGATTTCACTATGAAGGCACACCAGAATATCTGCTTCGCCACCTATCTCAAATCATTGATTGTGACATTCTTGAAAATGGAAAGAACTATGAGGTGCACATCAGTATGTCTGCTTCGTCGCCTATCACCCCCTTCTCAAAGCAACCGTACTTGAGACTCTCGCCTCCATCACCGCCTTCTCGAAGCAACTGTACTTCAGACTCTTGCCTCACTCTTGCCTCATACGACTCCATCCTAAAATTGAGACCACACTTTTAACTTTGACTAACGATTTCTTGAACCAATGGGAGTTACGAATCATTCATTCTAAGGGGCATATGTTTGAGATGGGTTGGGGTTTATTTAGAATAAATGCAACACACGATGTATTGATCGGGTGCAATATGCACGTATACATGATGTACAAGATGGGCCACGTCCTCAATCTATACAAGGAAACATGAGGTGGGCTTGGTGTACAAGAAAACAATCTATACATGCAATATCACGTATTGAACACCCCCCTCCCCACAGTCAATACGTCACCTGTGATGCATAGACTGGACCGAAACTCCTCAAAGGTAGCTGTCGACAACCCTTTGGTCATCACATCAGCGAATTGCTGAGCGGTGGGAACATGCAAGACGCGGACGCGCCCAAGAGCCACATGTTCATGCACGAAGTGAATGCCAAGCTTAATATTCTTCGTGCGCTGATGATGAACGGGGTTGGTGAAGAGGTAGACGACGGAGACGTTCTCGCAGTAGACGATGGTGGCCTTCGAAACATCGAGATGTAGCTCGTGAAGGAGTTGATGAAGCCATGAACAATCGGCAACGGCGTTAGCCACCACTCGTTACTCTGCGTCGGCACTGGAACGTGACACCATGGGTTGTCGTTTAGACGACCACGATATGAGCGAGGGCCCGAGGTAGACACAATAGCCAGAGGTGGAGCGACGAGTGTTGGGACAGCCAGCCCAGTCGGCGTCGGAGTAGGCAACTAGGTCGGTGGATGATGAAGCCGTCAATGTGAGACCAAGAGCCATGGTGCCGCGGATGTACTGAAGGATGCGCTTCACCAGGTTCCAATGAGAATCACGCAGAGAGTGCATATGAAGGAACACCTGCTGTACAACATACTGTAAGTCCGGCCGAGTGAGCGTCAAGTACTAGAGAGCGCCAACAATGGAGCGATAGAAAGTAGCATCTGGTGCCGGCGAACCGTCAAGTGTAGAGACCTTCGCCTTTGTGTCGATGGGCGTAGGGACAGGCTTGCAATTATGCATGCTGGCACGCTTGAGCAACTCATGGGCGTACTTCTGTTGATGAAGAAAGAACCCATCAGTGCGCCACACCACCTCAATCCCGAGGAAGTAGTGCAAAGGACCTAAGTCCTTGATGGCAAACTCGGCGCTGAGACGAGTGGTAAGCTGGCGAAGGAGCTCATCCGAAGAAGCCGTCAAAATGATGTCGTCGACGTAGAGCAAGAGGTAAGCAGTCGCATGACCCTAATGATACACGAACAGGGAGGCATCAAAGCAAGTAGCTCGGAACCCAAGCTGCTGAAGAAAGGCGGCGATCCGCTGGTACCGCGCACGTGGGGCCTTCTTGAGCCCATAGAGAGAGCGCGAGAGCAAGCACACATGGTCTGGATGATCGGCATCGACGAATCCGATGGGCTGCTGGCAGTAAACCTGTTCTGCAAGATGTCCATGCAGGAAGGCGTTTTGACGTCCATCTGATGCACCGGCCAAGCACGGGACACTACAAACTGCATAACGGTACGGATCGTGCCCGGCTTGACGACCGGTGCGAATGTGTCGGTGAAGTCAACACTGGCGCGCTGGCGGGACCACGAACCACCCAGCGAGCCTTGTACCGCTCGAGAGTACCATCGGGTCGCGTCTTATGACGGAACACCCACTTCTCAGTGATGATGTTGGTGCAGCGAGGTCGAGGAACAATCTGCCAGGTCCGATTGCGTTGCAACACATCAAACTCCTCCTGCATCGCGGCGAGCCAGTTAGGGTCGCGAAGAGCGGCGCGAGCCGACGATGGTACTGGCGATGGTGAGGATGTCGAGGCAGCGCACAAGTACTCCTCGGCTGGATAGCGGTTACTCGGGCAAAGAATGTCAGCTTAAGCACGAGTCACCATGCATCGTGGGGGTGACGGGGCGGGTGGGACCTCCGAGGCGACGGGTGAGGATGGTGATGAAGAATCCGTCGCAGAGGAGACACCCCCAGCCGAGCTCACCGAGGTGGCGGGCATGGAGATGGCCGACGACTCGGCGGCGGCAGCGGAGTCGGGCGAGGCCAGGGCCGAGCCGCCAGCTGCAGAGGGCGAGGCGGGCACCGAGCTGGCGCCTGAACCTCCTGCCACGACGGGCGAGGTAGGCACCGAGCCGGCTCCTGTGGCGTCCGAGCCTCCAGCCACAGCGAGCGAGGCAGACAGCGAGCCAGTGGCTGGAGTACGTGTGTCTGAAGTGGGCACCCGCGCTGGGATGCCCAGAGGCGGCCCAAGAGCCGAGTGCAGGCGACCCCCACGTGGCTGCTGAGAAGCGGCCGGGACGGTCGGGACGCCCGACGAGGAGCCATCGATGGAGGGCGACCGTGGTGATGATGAAGCGACGCCCGGAGAGACCTGCTGAACGGAAACACCCTTTCATCAAAGTAAACATGTCTCGAGGTGATCACACGGCGAGAGACTGGATCATAGCATCGGTAGCCCTTTGTGTTGGCTAGATATCCGAGGAAGATACATGCAAGAGAGCGCAGAGCGAGCTTATTGGGGGGAGGGGGGGTGGTAGAAGCGATGCTAGAATAATACAAACAACCAAAAACTTGAAGCTCATCGTAGGACGGTGGAGTGCCATATAAGAGATGGTGTGGTGCATAACTCCAACAAGTCCGGCATGGTCGGATATTAAGAAGAAGAGATGCTATGGCAAGAGCATCTGGCCAAAAATGAGGTGGCACATTTGCGTGCAAGAGAAGTGTGCGGACGCAATCGTTAAGAGTGCGAAGGACACGCTCGGCACGCCGGTTTTGTTGCGAAGTATAAGGGCAAGTAAGACGAAAAATCATACCATGTGCAACGAGAAAGTTATGGACGGCGAGATTATCAAACTCTTTCCCATTGTCAGTCTGAAGGGCATGAATGCGGCGACCAAACTGCGTGCTAAGATATGAGTAAAAAGCAGTGAGAGTGGGTAAAACATTAGATTTTCGCCGTAACGTAAATGTCCACACATAGTGAGATAAATCATCTAGAATGACAAGATAATAAAGTAGCCCGTGTTACTTGCAACTGATGAGGTCCACACATTACTATGAATTAACTCAAAGGGATATGATGCTATAGTGGATGATGCACTGAACGGAAGACGAACGTGTTTGCCTAGACGACAAGCATGGCAAGTATGATCATCGATCTTATTACAGGTAAAACTGAATGTCTGAAGAATATGACGAAGTGTAGCGGAGTCGGGATGTCCCAAACGAGCGTGCCAAAGATCCACCCTGGCGAAGAAGGCAATTAGAGCGGTGGCGGTGGAAGAGGATGGGTGGACCGGGTATAGCTCATCGGGGCTGTCACATCGGTGGAGCACCATCTGGGTACGAGCGTCCACTACACCACATCACTACTTCCCCAACCGCCAGGTTGGATGGGAATACAAGTTTTGCCAACAGACAGTCGGTTGGGAAAGACTATTGCCGACCGGTCCTGCCTGTTGGGGAAAGTCCAGACGGGAAAACCCTTTCCCGACCGACTTTTTGTCGACTATGGCATATCTTTCCCGACCAACATTCTATTGGGCCTGCCATGGGCCTTTCCCGACCAACAGTCCGTTGGGGCTGCCATGGGCCTTTCCCGACCGACTATCGGACAGGGTATCTTTTCCCGACCAACAATTTATTGGTGTTGCAATGGGCCTTTCCCGACTGACTATCTGATAGTGTGTTCTTTCCCAACCAACATTCCGTTGGGCCTTGTATTAGGCTTTCCCAACCGACTGTTAGACAGGGTTTGCTTTGCCGACCAACACCCGTTAGCCCTCTCATAGCTGGATTTCACATTACCATCAGAAAATCAATCAATCAAGTTATATAATTCATAATAGCAACATGCATGTCATCCGACAATATTAAACCAGAACCAAACAATAATAACATAGATTCATTACTTTTCACATATAAATAGTCCATCTGTTATAAACTAGTGACCATCCAAGTTCCCTATAAACTAATGTAACTAATTAAATAGAGGAAACTTTCTGGTTCATTGTCTGAGAGCAAAAATTTCTTTTGTTTTCAGGAATGTCTCCGAGGCACATCATCTGCCTCGGCTCCTTATAGTGGGCAACTACATACAACAGATCTTGCAGAATGAATACATTATGGTTCATTGTCCCAGACACAATGTGGGTGTACAAAATGATAGGTAAAATGCATCTCCAATGAATCAATCACCATTACACAAAATATCCCGTTGACGTAAACCGCCGACTTCATGGTTCCTCGTCCTCTTGCATGTCTTTCCTACAAAATGTAAAGAAGTTGCAATTACATTCATAGACAATTGCACCATCAAAATTTGTATAAAGCATAACATTGACAAACAACTGTTACTTCACAAGGCAAGCTAGTACCAAAACACCTACTAAGGAAGGGCACTTCATTCAGGTATAGGTAACCATGTAAAGGGCATGTTAAGCACTAGTTAAAACGTCCTAATTTCTAGACACTATATTTCATTGATAACTGTAAAAGCTTCCATGAATATCAACAAGATAAATTATACAAGGAATTGTCCATTAGATGACTTTTACTATGACTGAATTAAAAATTTAGAAGTAGATGGCAACAAAACAAATGGTTTAAAACTGAAACTGAGAGCGACCTTCTCCGATATTCGCTCATTTTATGGAGCGGAATTGTATTTATCACCAAAGATTAAATAGAATGGGCCATAAATAAGTAAGAGTTTACAGGAAACTTCAGACTTCATTTACCGCAGTGACTTATATAGCTCAGACCTCTAATAACATCCCACCAAAAAAGAATAAGCTCTTTGCGCAATAAAAAGATCCGGGATAAGGAACCATTTGAATTTACACTCTAACAATGGGAATGTACAGACTACAAAGGACTACCATACTGATACATGATCTTTGGGATCTTCTGTCCAACAAAATTATAGATACATGCAGTTTCTTCAGAAGGGTGCCGTACAACCAAACTCTATCAGTAAACTGCCTATCTACTACAGTGTCAACATAGGGCTATAGTGACAAAGGAAACTTGAATGTAAGTTCAGCTACGACTGTACAGATACAGTTCTGTCTTATTGATTAATAAGTCTCTGTTAGAAGACTAAGTGTATATTCTCAAAAAACAGCAAAAAGGTGATTCACGAGTACTATATTTCCATGAAAAATAACCAAGAATAAAAGCAGTCAATTTAAGAGATCCAACAACAACCTATGATGCCCACTTCCGACACCATGTACTTCTAGTTTCATATCACTTGGCACCCTATTGCACGCTTCGATTGATAAATTTGAGAAGGAAAAAAAAAACAAATAGATCATTTTAATGCAGGCATTAGATAATGAGCGGAGATTATTAATAGTTTAATACACACATGGAATTGTCCATTGGGAGTGTAAGATATCTGATCATCAGTTACCAGCAGTAAGAGCCAAAGAATTTGAATTTTTTGAGAAAGATATGTTACAACAGAAAATCTCACCATTTGACTCCAGTGCAATTGCAACGTTGCATAGTGTTGGTAAGTAAACCATCTCACTAATCATCATCGGTATCACAACCACGGCATATTAAATAAAACTGGAGATTAAAATACAAGCAAGGTCATTGGCCTCGCAGAATTTTACAGAAAAAGAAAACAAATGATAAGAGATGTAGGACAGTTGGTAAGCGGGTTGCCCATTGACATGGGCAGACCGACCAGATTTCCTTCCTTAGTGGTTTGACTATGCCGAATCTGGAAGGCAAAACGATGGTACGAAAAACCCAGGCCTCTTTATACACAACCAGATGAGATAAAACTAGTCGTGGATTTGTCCAACAAGAAGATCGTCATATCTGCTAAACTTGTACACACTAATATTTATGTCATTCAGATAAGCTACAATGATGATAAAACTACACTCCATTCATAACACAAGGTAGAAATTGGCAATTTGAAAGGAAGGCTATTTAACTACCAAAGTTCATACAAACTGTATCCTATCCCTTTTTGTATAGTTCATATGATTAATAGATGCATAAAAATACCTGATAATGAGATAGCAGGTTGACATATCTTCGAATATGGGAGGTGAACTGTGCATAGCCAAGAATTCCAAGCAAACCATGTGTCGACTGAACCCTACAAACGTTAAGAGTGTCAATGGTGTCAAGTAAAAGTAATAAATGCATCTATAGTATTCAGTTGGTTAGGTACACACTTAAAACTTTAGAAAATCTCCAGAGATACAGTCTTGTTCTAAATTCTAAGTGATATCAGGACTGATGCAAAATGTTCAGCCAACTGTTTGACGTTCAATTTGTAACCTATATTATCATCTGAAAATGTAATCTGGTGAGCATAAAATTTCCTTCTCGACATGGAAAATGATCATTTAAATCAGAAGAGAACTTATTTGCAACTGAAATCGACCACAGTAGAGTAGTATGAATGTATGCCAGTCTGATGTGTGTTTCTTTTCTCATTCTAAGAGAAGTACAATCGTGCTTGTGCTTCCATATGGTAATTACAAATGACTAATGAAAGGATGATGTATAGACGAGCAACCAGAAAAGGCCTATCTACCTCTTACCTGGCTACAACGCCACTGTGCACGAATAGAAGCAGCTTCTTGAAGAATCCTCAATTTTAGTTCGTTACCTACCAAAAAGATTAAAAAAATAATCAAATCTAGGTTTCATGAAACTTGCATGCTCAAAGAATAAGATTTGGCATATCATTCATGACAAAATGACCAGATATAAAAAAAACAAGCAGCCTGGCATAACCTCAATTACAGATCGAAAGTGAGAACAAGAGAAAATGCAGAAAACAAGTAAAATTGTATGACAAAACTCAAGATCTGTAAAAATACTCACATATCCAGATACACTTGATGTGATGCAGGCATATGGTTATGGACATCTTCCAGTGGCCTTCTGTTTTTGTTAGTAGTTGAGTAATTGCCGAAACATCCACAAAACCTATTAAGGTTTGTTTCACTCTGCAAAAAATCATTATCCAATTCAGTCTGCTAACAATCGCACAATATCTATAAATAGAAAATAATGGTAATTGATGGCTAGGGTTTGAACTTTACTACTTCAAAGACTTCTTTATTTCCATGAATGAAAGCAGCACTGATTTTTTTAAAGAGATTAATAAACTTAAGACCAAGTGAAAAATAAAATCACTGGGGCTATGGAAGGTTCATCGCTGGGACTTAAAATCTGCAGGAAGAGGGAGAGATGGAGAGAGAGCTTACGGATGTTTTTGTTGCCGCCATGGATAGCTAAAAGAGATGGGGGCAGCACCACCATGCTCCTAGTTGCCAGAAGATAAGGGAGCAGAGGCCGCCCGCCTCGTTCCGAACCACCAGGACCGAAGGGCCTTGTCCCGCTCAGATCTGCTACCATGGGAGGGTGGAGAGGGAGCTGGGTATGGGTTGGGGCGGAGGTGGCATCGGAGGAGCGGAGAGGTGGCCTCATCGGGCGCTTGGGAGCGAACAAGAAGTGCCGCCGCCGGCAGGTGGGTGAGAGCATCGGCGCCACAGGACCTTCTCCACATGGGGAAACAGCAGCGATGTGGGGATAGGGATGGTGATGGACTGGTGGGAGGAAGAGATGGACATAGTGGTGGAAGCGTCGCCGCCGCCGCTCGCCGCGCCGCTCAGATCGGGAGAGAAAGAGATAAGGGAGAGAGGACAGAGAGATAGCGGGGTGGTGTTTTTTTTTTCGCATGGGTGATTATTAGGAGGTGGGCTGTGGGAGCGCGCGGCATGAAAGTTTCGGATGGGCTTCACGCTAAGTTTTCGCAGGCGCGCGGACGGATATTTTTGGCGGCCCAGTTGTCGACCCACAGTCGGTCAGGAACATTTGCCGATCGACGGTGTGACAAGAGTGCGATTATTGCCCACCAACAGCTCGATGTTATACATTTCAGCATTCCCGACCGACAGTTGGTCGTTACATACATGTAATACCGACCAACAGTCTGATAAGAGTTTTACCAACAAACAGTCGGTCGGCAAAATAGACTTTTTCAACACACATCCGTAGGGAATGCAGTGTCGTGGTGTAGTGGTCCTTGACAGAAAACCCAAACTCGTCAAATTCAACAGTAAATGGATTTTCACGAGTAAAAGATCGAACGGAAACTAGATTCTTAATGAGTTCAGGCGAAACAAGTATGTTAGACAGAGACAATGGCATGGATGATGAAGGAAAAGATGCATGTCCTATATGTGTAATAGGTAGAGAGGAGCCATCACCGACGGTAATGCGAGTGGAAGTATTAATAGGGTGAAAACTATGAAGGTTACCAGGATGGAAGGCCATGTGAGCAGTAGCACCAGTATCCATATACCAATCACCGCTACAGGTATAGTTGCTCGGTGATGGAACCGAAGGAAAAGCCGCAAAGAGGGCCGGTTCCCACGGCGCCGGAGGCAGCGAAGGCACCATGTTGGTGGTGTAGTAGGTGCCGGCTGGCTGCATCGGGGGAGATGGCAGCATGGGGTAGGCACCCTACGGCCGTGGGCCAATAAAGTAAGCATGGTGCTGCACAGGTCGAGGACCGAGGAGACCGGGAAAAGGTGTACGCGGGACGGACATGGTGGGCACTCGAGATGGAGGAGATATACGTGTATAGTAGTGCAGAGGAATCTTAGCAGATGCGTGTGCCTATTGGAATATATATTGATTAAACTAATGATGATTAGCGGCCGCGACGGCGACGGGGTAGTTAGACAAATGGAGATCAGACAGCAGTAGAAGTAGACATAGATGAACAGAAATCTGAATCTAGATGATTTTGGGGCGGCAGCAAAAGGCACTAGTAGAAGTAGATGGAGTCTGTGGCGGCAGCAAACGGGTGCAGCGGCAGCAAGGGCGGCCAGCAGGGAAAAGAGTAATGCGCGGCGGCGCGAGGAAGATGGCGCGGCGGCGGCGGCGCGAGGGCGGAAGCTAGGGCTAGGATCGGAACCTATCTGATACAATGTAGTTTGGCAATGTAACACACGATGTATTGATCGGGTGCAATATGCACGTATATATATGATATACAAGATGAGCCACGTCTTCAATCTATACAAGGAAACATGAGGTGGGCTTGGTGTATAAGAAAACAATCTATACATGAAATATCACGTATTCAACATATACTTATCTATTTATATTGAACTTTTTTGCCTGTAGGTAACATGGTTTCTATTGATATTTAGTATAAATCTCAACGTTTACTTTCCCAATCGTAAATAGATGATGTTTTAGACATCATATAATCTCTAATATGCATCTTTGATCATTATGTTTTGTATGTATATGTTAGTAGAAAATTACCAAAAATTATGTTATGGCTACATCTACATGTTAAAATAATAATCCAATGATACTATTTTCACCATGCAAATCGTAATGTATTTTCTAAATATTAGAAGTTCAAGTTAGATTTTTTTTCCTATTGCGTGTTTTCAGGGAAGCTATCTATTGCGAATGGATGTCATTTACATAGTACTCTATAGAGTAATTTGTGTTTCTTAGGACTTATTATAGTGTGTTTGTGTCTGTTTTAATGTCTATGAAACCTTTATACAACATTTTAGAGTACAATCTTAAAATATCCTAACAACTGCAACTATTTTTTCAGGTAGTTTAGGTGTAGCTATGATTTTATAGATAATTTAGGTATAACTAAATAGAGAAGTCTAGAGTATATAGGGTGTGGGCATGTGATTTGTCTGCATATCATATCTTCTTGTCCTGCTTGTTTTCCTTTCTTTCTGTTATGATCAAATCTTCACTCACCGCTTATGGAGGTTACAGTGACTAGCCACAATCACACGCGCATCACAATAACTACATGTAGCTTGGCTGAACTGTGTGACCAAAGCCCTGAAATAGCAACGACGTGGCATCCCTGCAACCGTCCTAACCAGTCACGTGTGAGAAATAAGGATTCACGATCTGATTTGGAAACCAAGTATTTCGACAACAACCAGTGATAGACAATCCTAGTGAGCCGGTAAAATTTTTTTTTTTGAAAAGGAGGATTACCTCTGGTCTCTGCATCAATCAATGCATGCAACCATATTATTAAAAAGCGTAACAAGGTCTTAAGTTTCAAGGAAGCTCAAAATCCGAGCAATAATGAAAAAAACTCTGTAAAGCGCCACATCCGGCAAGAAAACGCCACATCCGGCGACAGGGGCGGGCCCAGGCTTTCAAGAGTGTGTATTCAAAATTTCAAAGGCAGTTTTTTGGAAGTCTAAAGCCTTGTCTTGGCATATATATATATAACGGATTCCAGTTTACACAAATTGGGTAATACCCATGGATATCGCAGAATATAATATATTCACAGAATTGATCATAATTTCAAATTTCCATCTTATAGAAAATACTAATTGTTCAAAGATCGAAGCGGCAACATCTAAGATATATAAAGATGGAAAATAAATAATGATAAAAAGCTGACAAATTACAGGATGACAGTCCTATCCTTGATGCTTTGAAAATGAGTTTAGTTTAACTAAGAATCTGCATGTTTGGCAACACTGGAGGAATTTTAGTTTGCTAGTCTGTTAGTGGGTATTCTCTGCAATGAACTACTCCATCCGTTCCTAAATATTTGTCTTTTTAGTGATTTCAAATGGACTATCACACACGGATGTATATAGACATATTTTAGAGTATAGATTCACTCATTTTGCTTCGTATGTAGTTATTTATTGAAATCTCTAGAAAGACAAATATTTAGAAACGAAGGGAGTATTTAGAAACTAGCTGAGAAGCATGAGATACAGAGAGAAATCAATTACCAAAATCTAATTAGCAAGGTGAATATATCTAATTTCGATTAACAGATCATATGTACTGCTATGTGAATCTAGGGATTTAAAATTGAAGACCGATGTGTGCAAAGATCAGTAACAGAGGGAGCGGGGGATGGATGACGTACACTTACCGCTGGAATCTGGATGATGCGCCGCTCGCCCATGCCAGCCGCCGGTTCGTGACCTAGATCGATAGAATTTGGGAACAGGGAAGGTAACGGAACCGGGGAGCCACTAATTAACGAGCGCTTCTTCAGGAGCCTCGCAACGATCAGCGTTACTTGGCGCGCTCTCAGCCGCCCGTCACGTGTCGCGTTCTGGGCGCTTCCTTCGAATTTTTTTTTGCGCAAAAAAACACGTTTTTTTCTTTCGCGAGAGTCACGATTTTGCTTCCGCGAGAGGCATGGTTTTGCTTTCGCGAGAGTCACGGCCGTGACTCTCCAAAACGGGAAAAAAAACGTGTTTTCTATTTCTTTTCTTTCGCGAGAGGCACGGTTTAACTTCCGAGAGAGGCACGGTTGTGCTTTCGCGAGAGGCACGGCCGTATCTCTCGGAAACGAAAAAAAAACACGTTGTTTGTTTTTTTTTCCCTTCTGAGAGAGGCACGGTTTTGCTTCCGCGAGAGGCACGGTTGTGCTTTCATGAAAGGCACGGCCATGCCTCTCAGAAACAGAAAAAAAAACGCGTTTTCTGTTTTTTTTTCTTTCGCGAGAGGCACGGTTTTGCTTCCGCGAGAGGCATGGTTGTGCTTTCGCGGGAGGCACAGTGTTGACACACGAACACGTCACATGTACCCTCGACGCCGGGGGTGATGCACCGCAGCTCACGTCGAAGGAGACCCGACCGACAGCGCGATACGCAAGACAGTCGGCGGGTGCTTTTAGGACCCGAAACCCCACACGCCCGGGAGGGACCCCGTCAGGGAGTGCGGCGGCTATGGGCTGCCCTAGGTTGATTCACTCGCCCCTAGAACCTCGGTACTCGCAGCTCTCTAACACGAAGAACGACGAAGAACGAGAGAGAAAAACAATGGAATGATAAAACGTAGATGAAAAAATAGTGTATTGATTGTTCGATTGTGTGTTGTTCAATCGGCCGTCACCCCCAACATATATAAGAGGCGGCTGGACTTCCCGTACAAAAAGGATTCATCTAGGCTTTCCTTACAAGAAAATTACATCAATTCACGTCCTAGAATCCTAGTTTTGGTCCCACTCGGATTCAGCCTGAATCTGGTCCAATCTTCTGTCTTGCTCCTTGCGTGGGCCGTGGAATCTGCATATGACTTCCGATGGAGACGGTTCAAATATCAATTTTGTGCGCTTTGACGACGCCGACAATCCGTATGTTGATCACTTTTCCAAATAAGGCCATCTTGAATACTCCACGGGGTCATCTTTAATTTTGAGTCGGATTCGGTCATGCAGCTGACTGGACCGTCCGACTCTTGTAGCATCTCTGCAGGTCGTATATTACGTCGGATGAAGATGACTCCAAAAGCAAAGTTGATCGTTTCGACGTTACGAACAACTTTCATGTTGAACACTTTTTCATCCGAGGCCATCTATATAATCATTTGAGCCCATCTTCAGCTTCTGGTCGGATTGGCCTTGACAGTTTCCACCCCGGCAAGCTTTTCCCGGCAAGATTTCCACCCCGGCAAGATTTTCACCCGGCAAGCTTTTCACCCCAGCAAGCTCTTTGCCCGGCAAGCTTTTCACCCGGCAAGCTTTTCACCCGGCAAACTTTCTGGCTGCACCTTGCGGGTCCTTTTTGTGGCAGTAAACAACCTCGGATGAAAATGTGCCCAAAAGCAAAGTTGACCAATTCGACGTTACGAACAACTTTCATGTTGAACGTTTTTCGATTCGAGGCCATCTTAAATGGCTAATTGCTCACGTATTGTATCAGACATCCATCAAACATGTGTCTGATGTCCAGCGTAATATTTTGATCTCTAGCCGGTCCGCACCGTGTTGACCGTAACTTTTGCATACGAACTCGGATTTAGACGATTTTTATATCAAAATCAATTGTTTCGACGAGACCAAGATAATCCATGTAGAGATTCCTTCATCCGAGGTTGTCTTGAAGGCGTAATCGACCAAAAAGCACTCAGAACATCATGACAATCCGAGTGTAGTTTTGGTCTTTGATATGATGCCGAATGATTATGGTCCAAACATCAAAGTTGTTCCACTCGGCAATGTGAAGTTTCTCATGTAGAATATCTTGTCATTTGAGGCCATCTCTATTGCATTCTGCATTGTGCCAAAATCAGACGTCAACACATGCCCCCCTGTTTTTCGGCAAAGCTTGCATGCCGAAAAATAATTTGCACCATGTTTGTTCTAAGGACGATGTCAACACTCCATCGGCCATCTATATTTCTCAGGGCGATAATTATGTATCGGCCATGTTTATGCTAAGGGCGATAATCATATATCGGCCATTGCCTAATCAGGCTTCTTGCCACACACTCGGGTGGTACTTCTTCAGATATCTGCCATTGAGAGCTCGAGGTAATAATACTCCTTGCATAGATTCCACCAAATATGAATTTCCAGGAACTACCCTTGCAATCCTAAAAGGACCTTCCCCGTATGGAGACCACCTCCCGAATTTTCTATCTCTAGAACCAATCGGCAGAATCACTTTCTACACAAGATCGCCAACCTGAAAATTCTTCAACTTGACCTTTTTATTGTAAGCTCTTGCTACCCTCAACTTGTCTCTTTCTATGGGTTCCAAAGCAGCCAAACGTTTATCGGCAACTTCATCACTGTTGTCCATCATCAAATTGTAAAAGTCCACTGCCGATAAATCATTTTGTTTGGTTATTCTCAAAGCATTCAAATTCACTTCCACTGGTAAAACAACCTCTTGACCGTATACTAGCTCATACGGAGTTACCTTTGTAGCACCATGCCTTGAGATTCTATGTGCCCATAAAGCTTCAGACAATAACTCATGCCATTTTCTTGGATTATCCTCAATCTTCTTTTTGATGAGCTTGATCAATATCTTATTGCTAGACTCAGCTTGTCCATTAGCTTGGGCATAATACGAAGATGAATTGAGCAACTTTATGTTATATGATTCGGCAAATTCTCTAACTTGATGTGACATGAAAGATGAACCTTGATCTGTAGTCAATGTCTGAGGAATGCCGAATCTATGAATGATGTGCTCAGTTATGAATTGAATTACCTCCGTATGTGTCATGTTCTTGAGAGGTACTGCTTCAGACCACTTGGTGAAATAATCGGTTGCCACCAACACGAACCGATGCCCCTTCGAGGAAGATGGATGAATTTGCCCAATGAAATCTAAACCCCATCCTCTAAAAGGCCACGACTTGATAATAGGATGTAACATAGCAGCAGGAGCCAATTGAATATCACCAAATTTTTGACAAGTTTCACACCCTTTATAATACCTGAAGCAATCATTGATCATAGTCGGCCAATAAAATCCAGCACGTCGCAATAACCACTTCATCTTGGGAGCCGACTGATGAGTACCACAAATGCCTTCATGTACCTCTCCCATAGCAACTCTTGCTTGGTCCTCGTCCAAACATTTCAAAAGAACATCTTCAACCGTTCGGCGATAAAGACCACCATCTCTTATTGTATATTTGAAAGCCATACGCCGAACAGTCCTGTCCACCCTTTCACTCGGATCACACAGGTAATCCATAATGGGCTTTCTCCAGTCATGACTTTCACCTGCACTAGATTTTTTTTAGTGGCCGAATCAGTAGGCTCTGGTTCGGCCTCTCCCATACTAGCAAGACAAGACATCGGCCTCTGAGAAATATGAAACATGCCATGATCAACATGATAGCCGGATGCTTGTTGTGCCAACTCATTTGCTCTCCAATTGTCATGTCTAGATATATGAGCAATGCTAAAATAATCCAAAGTAGAAATTATATCTAGACATTTATCAAGATAAACATTAAGTGATTCGTCAAAACATTGAAAGACTTTGGATATTTGTTGCACTACTAATAACGAATCACCAAAAGCCTCAATATGTGTAGCACCTATGGCAAGCAACATCTCCAGGCCGAATAACAATGCCTCATATTCGGCTTGATTGTTTGTGCAAAAATATTCTAAGCGGCATGAGGCTTCAAAAACAACACCATGAGGAGATATATAAACAATACCAACACCTTGGCCACTGCTACAAACTGAACCATCAAAATATAATCTCCATGGTACTAACGATATAAGGTTTATATCAACATCATGCTTGTCATTAATCCGATGCTCAACAATAAAATTAGCAACGATTTGGCCTTTCATGGATTTTAGAGATTCATAAGCCAAATCATATTCAATCAAAGCATAAGCCCACTTGCCAATTCTACCACTAAGAATTGGCCTATGCAACATGTATTTAATGACATCGGTTTGACAAGCTACTATGCATTCACTCGGCACCAAATAATGTCTCAATTTTGTGCAAGCATAATATAAGCATAGGCATAGTTTTTCAATAAATGTATACCTTGTCTCGGCATCCAATAAACGCCTGCTCAAATATGTAATAGCATGCTCTTTTCCTTCGGTTTCTTGAGTCAAAACAACACCAATAACACCTTCTTCTGATGCAATGTAAAGCTTAAAGGGTTCCCTATGCTTGGGCGCTTTCATCACTGGAGGCGTGCACAAATAGTTCTTGATCATATCAAATGCTTCTTGCTGTTTTGCCCCCCAAGTGAAATCAACATCATTCTTTAACCGAAGGATAGGAGTAAATGCATCAACTTTCCCTGATAGATTATCTATGAACCTTCTCAAATAATTGACCTTGCCAAGGAACTTTTGCATATCTCTCTTGCATGTTGGAGCCTCCACTTTCTGTATAGCCTCTATCTTTTTGGGATCAATCTCCATGCCATCTTCATGAATAATGAAACCCAAAAACTTCCCAGCCGACACGCCAAATGCACACTTCAAAGGATTCATCTTCAGTCCATATTTTTTCATTCTTTCAAAAGCTAAGCGCAAATCGGCTAGATGAGATTCGAAAGCATCTGATTTGACAACAATATCATCAATATAAACCTCAAGTATAACACCAAGTAAATCATGAAAAATTAAATTCATAGCTCTTTGATACGTGGCACCGGCATTTTTTTAATCCAAAGGTCATCACTGTCCACTCAAATAAACCAAGGAAACCAAAACATCGAAAAGCTGTTTTGGACATGTCCTCTTCGGCCATAAAAATCTGATTATACCCCGCATTACCATCAAGAAAGCTAATGACCTTATGTCCAGAAGCATCATTAATAAGCATATCAGCTATTGGCATGGGATACTCATCTTTAGGTGTAGCTCTATTCAAATCTCTGAAATCAATGCACACCCTCAACTTGCCGGAGCCTTTCTTCTCTACTGGTACAATGTTAGAAATCCACTCGGCATACCTGCAAGGTCTAATAAAATTAGCTTTAAGCAAACGACCGATCTCTTCCTTGATCCGGTCATATATTTTTGGGTTAAACTTTCTGGCCGATTGTTTGTACGGTCTAAAACCAGCCTTTATACGTAACCGATGCTCCACTAGCTCTCGGCTTAAACCTAGCATCTCATGATATTCCCATGCAAAGCAACAAACATATTCTTTCAATAGCTCGATCAACTTAGCTGTATAATCGGCTCTTAAATTTTTGTTTACAAATGTCGGCCTAAGAATTGAACCATCTCCTATGTCTATTTCTTCTAATGGATCGGCCGACTTAAAACCTTGTCCTAATTTATCCATATCATCTAACTCCTCTATAGACTCATACATATCGTTCTCATTGGACCGATATTCAACAAGACGCTTTTGCAACCAATCTGAGTTAGAATCCATTTAAATACATCATACCTTAGAGCCGATTACTACCAACCGGCTTTAAAGAAACGGGCACGAAACCACTTTTTGTGGCGCTAAGAAAATCAAATTCTGATAAGTCGCGTCCCGTCAAGCAAGTAGCATTGGGATGCTGCCAATCCACCGATGCATCGTTCAAAGCAACACAAGTCGAGTTATCAGCATGAATGACTTCCACCTCATCATCAACCCACTGGATCAAAAACTGGTGCATAGTAGATGGCACGCACTGGTTTGCATGAACCCAATCACGGCCCAGTATGACGTTGTAGTTACCTTGCACCTCGGCGACAAAGAATGCAGTAGCCAAAGTTTTGCTTCCCACCATAAGCTCCACATACATTACACCTTTGGCTTCAGTTTTCTCTTTGCCTTTAAATCCATTAAGCACCATGTTGGTCTTTATTAACTCTTCGTCATGCAGCCCCAATTTTTTGAAGACCGAATATGGCATAAGATTCACCACAGCACCTCCATCGACAAGCATTCTAGCAACCGGCGATCCATTAATATGACCTTTAAGAAACAATGGCTTCAAGTGTACCACCGGTTCTTTTGGCTTCTCGAATATAGCATTTTTAGGACCAAAATCTAGTTGAGCTACTTCCCCTTCTTCATCTATAGTACGAAATTCAGCGGGTAAGTAATACACCATATTGATATCCATACCTTCGCGGACCGGTGTAGGCTCATAATCCAACATATCATCTTCCTCCTCGGGCGTGTTCATCGACTCTTAAATCTGTCCAAGCGAAGTGGAATCAATAGGTGATGGGGACGATGTAATAGCGGTGGCATCGTCCTTCCTTGGTGGTGTAGGTGCTGCCGTGACGGATGTAGAAACCACTGCACCTTGTATTTTTTTAGGCATCCATACTTGTTTTGTAGGTACCATAGGCCGAATGTCATTGAACAATTTATCTCTTTGCTTATCGGCCTCCTGTTCTGCCATCTCTTGACTCCTCATGCGCTGCAATCTCCTTTTTTGTGCGTTGGTCAAACCGGAAGGACACCACTTAGGCTGAGTATATTTTGGATCCCTCGACTTGGCCTTGCTTGTGCTAGCTTCATGATCATTAGCCATGGGACCTTGCTGGACAACAGCCACATCTTTATTGGAACCAGCCGGATTTTCAACAATAATCGGCTCTTTGATTGTCAATTCTTTAGTGCCTATCATAATAGTTTCAGCTCTAGTATTCTTCTCCTTTTACTTGCTAGGCTCTAAAATTTCAGCACTTGGTGATTTAGCACGCCACACTTGCTTGCCAACCCTTTTTTGATTATCTTGCATTGGACGATTGACACCATTGTTCAAACGGCCTCGTGTGGGATAAGAAAGTCTCTCATGAACGGGCCTCCTTGGTTCTGCTCAACCCGGATGAAAAGCATAAGGGGCCATTGGGGGCTGCCACCATCCTCCATTAAAGTCTCCCATGTAGTATGGCGCATAGGGGGGTGGAGGCATCCATGGTCCCGGTGCCCACGACCCATATGGCCTTGCATGATGCTGAAATTCTTCCCGAGGAGGTGACCTTGAGCGCTTCAAATTTGATGACCGGTTAGAGCTAGAACCAGCCGCTTGATTGGCATATTTGGACAGCAACATATCAAAAGTTGGCTTGATTCTCTTGCGCTGCACCTTAGCTTCATTCGTCTTCCACTTGTCAACTTCTGGACTTTTGGGCTTAACAAATTTAACATGAGCGTCTTGCTGCACCTGTGGTTGCCCCCCGAGCGCAGGATTCTTGATGGTGATCTTGATAACTTCCTTGCCATCGGGTTGCTTGTCAAGCACAACCTGCCTCCCCAAGACCTTGCTGTCCTCCTTGCCTTTTCTGGGCTCACCAATGACAATATTATTCTTATTAGCTGATTCGGCTATGCTGGGCCGAATTAACATCTTCTTCCCCTCCAAATCCATGGTGTTCATTGGGAAAGGCTGTTTATCAACTTGCATCTCTGAAAAATTCAATTGTCCGTCATTAATGGCCGATTGTATGTGTCGTCGAAAAACATTGCAATCATTAGTGGCATGAGAAAAAGAATTATGATACTTGCAATAAGCGCGTCGTTTCAGCTCTTCAAACGGCGGTAAAGTATGAGATATTCTAATAATCTTGGCTTGTAACAAAGCATCAAATATTCTATCACACTTAGCAATGTTGAAGGTAAATTTCATCTCTTCATCACGATTCTTATGGATCGGCTTTAAATCATTGCAAGTAAATGGTTTGGCCTTAGATGGCCAAACAAATTCAGCAGCATAAATATCACCCTCATCGTCCGAGTGCTCACTATCATACTCAACCATATTCATTTTTGGACGATCAGTTTTATACCTATGCATCTCTTTAAGATCTTTGCTTCGGCTTTCTTGAGCCAAAGCCCTTTGTAAGACTTGGCTGTCATTTAAAAACTCATAGCCTTCTAGCCTTTCTCTAATGTGAGTTCTCAAACCATTAAGCACAAGATCAGCCAAATCTCTCTCAGTTATCACCAAACTATAGCACCGGTTTTTTGTATCTCTAAATCTTTTGACGTAATCGGAGACCGATTCATCATGCTTTTGTCTAACCGATGTAAGATGTGATAACTTAAGTTCATTATCACCACTATAAAAATGATCATGAAATTTTTGTTCTAGTTGCGACCATAAACGAATAGAACCATGTGGTAAAGCGGCAAACCATGAAAATGCGGTACCAGTTAAAGATAAAGGAAATAAACGCACTTTTAATTCATTTAGTGAGCCTGCTTCACCTAATTGTGCCAAGTATTGGCTAACATGCTCCCATGTGGTTTTTGTGCCCTCTCCATTAAACTTAACAAAATCTGGAATTTTATATCCCGGAGGGCATTGAATTGCATCAAAGTATTCTGGATATGGCTTTTGGTAAATACGATTCCTTGGTAATTCAACTCCAAAATTCTCTCGGAGCATCTTAGCCATCTCCTCTCTAAGATTAGTTAGACCATCATCCACAGTGGACGATGAAGCTTGTGGAAGTGGCATAGGAGGAGTAGGGTTAGTATTTGCAGTTGCGAATTGTGGCATATATGCCGAATTGTAATTCGGCAATGATCTAACAGCGTTTGCACTTGTAGGTAGGGTTTGGTTCGGCGTCACCACCGAACCTGGCATACTCATGATAGGATTAATGGGTGCAGCAATAATTTGATTTGTTGGGCTAGGATAAAAATTCATCGGCACGGGAGGCGCCGATGAAATAGGTAAAGTTGGATTAGGGATTTCTGTGGTAACAGGCACACCAACATTACCAATAGATTATTGAGGCATACTTTTTTGAGCATTACTATTTTCCAAGAAAATTTGGTATAAAAGATTATTGCTATCAGTAATGCGATTATCAATTTCAGCCCATACCTCAGGAGAGAAGGTACTACTCACAGGGGGTTTAACTTGTTCATCATGAAGAGGAGGAAACTTGATTTCTCCAACCGGAGTGATATTGCCTTGACGATCCTTCTTGAACTTAGCAAGGAACTCCTGCATCTCCTTTTCTTCACGTGCCTTCTTGTACTCCTCATAAGCTTGGCGATGTTCCTCCGATAACTCCTCAAAGTTGGGCTTGATTATGTTATCGGCGTTGATTTCCGAGGGCTTGGGAATTTTGTCGTTGCCAGACATGATGGATGATGATGATGATTGATCCTTGTCCCCAGCGGAGTCGCCAAAAAGTGTGTTGACACACGAACACGTCACGTGTACCCTCGACGCCGGGGGTGATGCACCGCAGCTCACGTCGAAGGAGACCCGACCGACAGTGCGATACGCAAGACAATCGGCGGGTGCTTTTAGGACCCGAAACCCCACACGCCCGGGAGGGACCCCGTCAGGGAGTGCGGCGGCTATGGGCTGCCCTAGGTCGATTCGCTCGCCTCTAGAACCTCGGTACTCGCAGCTCTCCAACACGAAGAACGAGAGAGAAAAACGATGGAAAGATAAAACGTAGATGAAAAAGTAGTGTATTGATTGTTCGATTGTGTGTTGTTCAATCGGCCGTCACCCCCAACATATATAAGAGGCGGCTGGACTTCCCGTACAAGCAAAGGATTCATATAGGCTTTCCTTACAAGAAAATTACATCAATTCACTTCCTAGAATCCTAGTTCTGATCCTACTCGGATTTAGCCCGAATCTGGTCCAATCTTCTGTCTTGCTCCTTGCGTGGGCCGTGGAATCTGCATATGACTTCCGATGGAGACGGTTCAAATACCAATTTTGTGAGCTTCGACGAGGCCGACAATCCGTATGTTGATCACTTTTCCAAATAAGGCCATCTTGAATACTCCACGGGGTCATCTTTAATTTCGAGTCGGACTCGGTCATGCAGCTGACTGGACCGTCCGACTCTTGTAGCGTCTCTGCAGGTCGTATATTACGTCGGATGATGATGACTCCAAAAGCAAAGTTGGCCGTTTCGACGTTACGAACAACGTTTATGTTGAACACTTTTTCATCCGAGGCCATCTATATAATCATTTGAGCCCATCTTCAGCTTCTGGTCGGATTGGCCTTGACAGTTTCCACCCCGGCAAGCTTTTCCCGGCAAGATTTCCACCCCGGCAAGCTTTTCACCCGGCAAGCTCTTTGCCCGGCAAGCTTTTCACCCGGCAAGCTTTTTGCCCGGCAAGCTTTTCACCCGGCAAGCTCTTTGCCCGGCAAACTTTCTGGCTGCACCTTGCGGGTCCTTTTTGTGGCAGTAAACGACCTCGGATGAAAATGTGCCCAAAAGAAAAGTTGACCGTTTCGACGTTACGAACAACTTTCATGTTGAACGTTTTTCGATTTGAGGCAATCTTAAATGGCTAATTGCTCACGCATTGTATCAGACATCCATCAAACATGTGTCTGATGTCCAGCGTAATATTTTGATCTCTAGCCGGTCCGCACCGTGTTGACCGTAACTTTTGCATACGAACTCGGATTAAACGATTTTTATATCAAAATCGATCGTTTCGACGAGACGAAGATAATCCATGTAGAGCATTCCTTCATCCGAGGTTGTCTTGGAGGAGTAATCGACCAAAAAGCACTCAGAACATCATGACAATCTGAGTGTAGTTTTGGTCTTTGATATGATGCCGAATGATTATGGTCCAAACATCAAAGTTGTTCCACTCGGCAATGTGAAGTTTCTCATGTAGAATATCTTGTCATTTGAGGCCATCTCTATTGCATTCTGCATTGTGCCAAAATCAGGTGTCAACACACGGCCCTCGGAAACGAAAAAAAATGCGTTTTTTCTTTTGTTTTCTTCCGCGAGAGGCACGGTTGTGATTTCGCGAGAGTCACGGGCGTGCCTCTTTTGGAAAGTGAAAAAACGTGCTCCCGGTTTGGTTTTTTCGTCCGGTTTTTCGTAAAAAAAAAAGTTCGTCAAAACCTATCAACATGAGGTCTAGTTTTGAAGATCTCGACGCGAGAAATCCAACGGTGGAAACGGTTCGAGATTTGAACGCACGGTTTAAAAAATAAAACGTTTTGAATAAATGAATCTATGAAAAAAAAAACTCTCAAATTATGACAAGTGACGCACATGAGGTGGGAGTAATCTTTTCAACTAGTACTCCTCAACTATTAACTATTAGTGATTTCGCTGAACCAGCGATGGATGATGCATCGCGTGCGCGCACCGTGCAACCTGAAGCAGTTTGGGCCTATGGGCCATGGGGTGGGTGGTGAGGGAGGATTGCAAGCTGGGCTAGCCTCTGTTTTTGGGCTGAATTGGTTAGGTAGCACGCTTATTGCATCAGTTTCGTTTTTTCTTGTACGTGCACATGATATACAGTATATATATCTAGTTTTTTGGCGAAAATAATGGGTATTCAACTGAATACCCTTGAATTGAGGTGGGCCCGCCCCTGTCCGGCAATAAAGAACATGCTACGATGCCTACACACCTAGCCTATTATTAGCTCGCCATCCAAATCGGCTGAAGATAGCCCGTGCTACCGTCTCAGTGAGCCAGTAATTATTACAAAAGAAATACAGGGTGAATACAAGAAGAATATGGAAGTGATTATAGTGGGCCAACTAGCCAGTCAATTCTTCATCTAAAAAAACTAACCCACCCTTAATCAGTGCATGACCGGTGGAGGTGTTGTACAAGTGCAGATAGAACATGTAATGCTAGTAATGTTAAAAGCCTACTAGATCCCAACTGAAGAAAAAAGCCTACTAGATCCCAACTGAAGAAAAAAGCCTACTAGATCCACTATATATGTACTCAGCTCATAATGTGCACAAACTAAGAAAGCACTTATAACCTAAAAGGATCTAAAACAAGATAACTGAAATAACACAACAGAACAAATTAACATCTCCCAAAGCATTTACAGTATATAGATACAAAGTGGAAACATTAGTATCGCTAAATTGTTGATTCCCACAACTAAAACTACGCTCTTGATTCTCTCAATTGTCAATTGACAGGTACTCCTCAACGAACACCCAATACACAAGTAGTTGAATCTAAGTTTCAAAACTTGAATAGCAGGAAAGTTCTAAATTTTGGAGCATTGTGACACCTAGGATTGTCCAAATTCGGGAAAAATATACACCACAAGCTTTGTATGATAATGCCCAACACTCCAACTTTTGGAGTAACGGATTTCTGCTTTATTTTAGTTTCTCAGTCTCGGGTTATGTCACTAAACTGTGTTGTACTGAACCCACTTACAATTTACAGCGGAGAATAGTCGCGAAAACAGAAAAAAGTTAATTAGCCAAACAGTATATAGGCAAAAGCTTGTTAGGCGAACGGCAACGCCAAAATGCAAGCTCAACTAGTTTTAGTGAATTAGCCTAATTATTAGTACTCTAACTGCTAACATAAAAAAAAATGCAGAGAAGTTTGAGTATTAATCATTATTAGTGCTAATCAAATGTTAACTATTATTACTTCTGATGACAATACTAATTACTGCTCTTAGCTGAGTATTAGCTTTTGAATTACATGGGAGGGAAAAGAGCACTCGGTTCTGCAAGACTCTTAACTTTGCACAAGGTCTCATAAAAACATATTGGAAAATATCTGAAAAGTTCAGTTTCTTTCGAGTGGCATCTGTAATGTGGGACGAAATATACAAATGTATATTTTGCCTCGCAACATTCAACAGGTATTCCTGTTTTGCAGGGTGTAGAAGTATGTGAAATGCAAGAGCATAGCAAAGAGTTGATAATCCTGGTCAGAGTTTGTTGGAAAGCAGAACCGCTTTTCAGGAACCGTTTCCAGAGCATGCACAGCTCGTGCTGGAGAATGAAAGAACGGATCAGAGCAGGAACTCGATGTTGATCCGAAATGTCTGACATGCTGACGCAGGCTGGGTTGACGACTCGCCCCGAGTCGAGTCCGACTGTCGGGTTGGGTGGGGAGCGGGGGCAGGCGGTCCCCGCCCTCTCTCCTCTGCGTCGGGCGCCTGGTGTGGAGTCTGGGCAGCCGGCCCAGCCACCACTGGCCCCGCGCTCGCCGGCGGGGGGCGGTGGCTCTCCGACTGCTTTTGCTGGGTCGTCCGTTGGAGGTGGGGCAGGTGGCCTTACCACCAACGGGGCAACCAGAGAGGCGGTCATCGCTTTTGGTGGCATACCGGATCCTGTGTCTGAGGGCAGACGGATGAGCTGTCGCCTTCAGGACAAGGCGGATGTTGATGATATACAGCTGAGGTGCGCCATGCGGGCGGCCAAGCTTCGTGACATGGAGGTCACTACTGGTCATCTTCCGAGCTACTACGTTGATCCGTATGTGGTCGCTACTCACTCGGACAGAAGCCAGGGAGCATTTGGTTACTGGATCTGCCCGATGGGAAATGGTAGCTCGGGCTATATTCAGCCGGTTTGGATGGCGGCCATGTAATAGGATAGGCAATTAGTTTTCCTATCTTTATTTTGCATGCCGGCTGTGGCTTTTTTTTTCCCGCTCTTTGTGAGCCGATTGGGGACTAGTTTGTAATGGAGTTTATGACCTTTGTTGGACCTTTTTGCTTTTAATAAATGTGGCCGTATGCATCTTTCTGATGCAGAGGCCGGGGCTGCGCCCCTTTTCCAAAAAAAAATCCGAAATGTCTATAAAAGGGCCAGCCGTGAGTCTCAAATGTTCAGGTCAAAGCGTATGATTTTGTTAGCTAGCTCTGCAAGTAAGAGTTGTAGGAAACTGAACTCTTCTTCCATGTCCCCAGACATTCATTTCTTCACGAGTTCAGTTTTCTCCAATATCTTATCTTCAACGCTGTCTAGGCCTCGCAACTTGGAAAATTTTGGCAGATGAATTTGAGTGTTGGATGGGACCAAATCTCACTGCCGGGTGTGGCAAGATTTGGTTTCCTCCAATATCTTATGTTCATATGTCAGACACTGATTGTCAGCTACAACAAGTGATAGTTGGATGGACACCTGAACCTGTCTTAAGAACCTAACCTTGCAAGCTGAATGTGAGATTTGGATGGAACCAAATCTTCAGCTGTAGTGGCACAAGATTTGGTTTCCTCCAATATCTCATCTTCAATTGTCCCTGATGAAACCTGCAACATCTTCAGTTGAGCTATAGGTGAACCTGAATTCCTTTGGTCTTTGGTCATCCGTGTCATAAACTTATTTCCTTCTATTCCCGAAAAAAACAACAACTTATTTCCCTTTGTCTTTACAAAAAATAAATCAAACTGCGCAAAACAAAACAGGGATTATGCCCATGGCCATCCGTGAATGAAACAGAACAGGTAGATAAGCAACATATGAAAAATAATTGAGCAATGGTCAAAGCGCATATGGCCTATAAGATAAAGCGTCACTTTCTCAATTCCATAATAGTTTCTATAATTATGTATCAAAAGGAAGAATACCAGCAGGCTACCACTATACAGAACCACCACTGAACATTGTAATCAAAGCATTATACTGAATATGGGTACCACCAACTAGCCACTAGATTCCGCAGTCTAAAATGGACAGCAGTGGTTGACCGATGAAAATACCGACACGCCCTGTTGCTAATTCTTCCTGCGCTTTTCCCTGGGAGAAACCACATCAGTCGACGCCCCCACATCTTGCTGACCAACGGTTGACACTGAGATCGGTTGTGTTTGAAGGCCAACAGGTGGAGAAGAAAAGACATTCATGTCACTGAATTCTCTCTGCAGGCTATGGCAAGGCATGTCGGTACAGCACTCATGCTCATCTTCTTTCCTGCTCTTGCATGGAGAACTGCTTGTAGCAGCTGGAGACGATGGCGTCCTGCACTTCGTTGGGCTGTTGTTGATATCCCCAACAGCAAAAGGGCTCAGCTCTTTGCTCTGTGACTCATTCTGGTCGATGCTGAATGGAAGAGGGCCCTTGCGCTTCTTAGGGGAGGGGTTTTCAGGATTAGCAAGCCCTTTTGATGATTGAGGTGAGAGCACAACATCCCCAGCACTTGCCAAAGAACTGGGCTTGGCATTGTAGATTTTGGACGACTCTCTCCTATAATAAACAGAAATGAAAATAAGTCACTCTTAATATGTAAGATAGCGCGATGACGATAATGCATTATTGGCTGGAACGAAAAATTCAAGCATGACCAGCTAAAGAAAAAGATATTCTTCTCATCTAGCTGATTGGTTAAACCATCTTGTATAATCTTTTATTTCCTTTTTCTTGAAATCTATGAATAAGCTCATTATGATGCAAATAAGTACTAAGTTAGATTAATCTGGATAATACCAATGATATTGAACAATGCCTAGTGAATAGAAATTTATACCATGAGCATTTCAGCTGTGGCCGTGGATACAAAAGTTCCTAGCAAACTAGGGTCTTCATGTTCTGTTAAGGTTGATTGAACTATGAAAAAGCTACATATTTCCTTAAACTTGTGTACAACATATGTAATGAAAGAACACTACTTTAAAAAAAAAACAGCTAGAACTGCCGATTTACACATTAAAGATAAAAACTCAAGTAAGGTTCATGAACAAATAGCTTCAGGGAAAACAAACATAGGACAACAACGAATTGCTCTAGCTAGCACGATCATGTGCAGCTGCAGAGATAAACATTTGCATTCTGTCTGGAAATAGATTTGACATTTACACCTCTAGATTAAGACATGCTGAATTTCGGATAGATAGTTCGGAAAGTTTTCATGTTTATGTATAAACAATGCACTTATATATTTTTTCACATGATTACCTCTTAGACTGGTGCTTAAAAGAGCACTGTGGTGCTTTAATGATT
Source organism: Thinopyrum elongatum (assembly GCA_011799875.1). NCBI lineage: Eukaryota > Viridiplantae > Streptophyta > Magnoliopsida > Poales > Poaceae > Thinopyrum > Thinopyrum elongatum. Next base: position 181,666,320 of record CM022303.1, read on the forward strand.
GCTTATTGCTGGTTACTATTTTAAAGTGTTGAAAGTTGGAACTAACGGTTATACATACCAGTGTCAGATTTAGGAAATCACAACCAACAGAAGTTTTGGAAGTACTAACTACCAATAATAGAACTTTTCTTAAAGATCCCCAATGCCAACTGCGGTCCATAGGCCACGGATGATCACATTGCACAACCCTTGCGCCGACGAAATCGATGAAGAACTGAACTTCCTAAAACAAACTATTAAGCTCAGTTCCTCTGTGACGTCAATCCACATGCACATTAGACTATTTTACCCATACCCCATCCCACGGCCTCAGAAGGGTCTGATCACCCAAGAAATCAGTACTTCGTAACAGAACCACCACCCTGACACAACTACTTTCTCCAAAAAAGAAACCACTTGCATTACTGAATCACCCGAAATTCCACCTGAATGAAGGCACCCTGCACTGCTCCATAGCATCAAACGAATCGTAAAAACCCCAACGCAAAAATTTCCAAACGATCCACGCATGAACTAATCCCCAAAATAAGCCTGTAGAACCAAGATACGGCGCAACTTCCTGACGAAGGCCGATGAAGGCGGGACCTTTGCGGGCGGATTGGGGGGCTGACCTGCGGGGCAGGGCTTCCTGGAGCGCGTCCATGGTGTCGAAGGGGCCTCTGAGCGAGCTCTGCACCTCGCCCTCGCTCTCCTCCGACTCCTCGAGGTGCACCGCCCCCGCCTGGCTGCTGCTGCCCCGCCCAGCCGAAGAGGAGCCAGCGCACGCCGCCGGCGCCCCGCGGCCGAACAGGGCGCCGCTCTCCAGCGCGATCGGCATTGCTCTCCCCTCTCGCGTCCACGACGAGCAGTGCCCCGCGGTCAGGAGAGGAGAGGGTGGCGGCGGACGGAAGCCGGGGCCCCGTGCGCCGGCCGGTGTCGCGTGGTTCTTGTGCTGGCCTTTGCAGCAGGCGTCGGGGGAGAGTGGGGGTTTGGTCGCTCGGCTTTTGTTCGGATGACGCGTGGGGCCGGGTTTGTAAGTTGGAAGGCAGGTTTGGCTGGCACGCTGGACGCTGCTTTCCACGCCTCCCCACCCGTCCGTCCGATCTGGTAGATCACGATCAGGACCGTCTATATTAGATGAACATATTACTTCCTTCTTGTCACTCAAATCCATTGCCCATAAAAGTACTCCGTATAATTTATCTCCAATTTTAGGAAGTTATGTTGTAAACTTGTAATACACACGAATTTGAAAGTCGGGTATTGCTTAGATATTTAACGAAGGTGGTCAAACATGTACTCCACTAAAAGCCAATCATAGTAGACGTCGTGTGAGGGTATGTGTCGTTATGCGCATGTAAATCTACGTGCTGTATTTGATGTTTTGGAAAACAAATATTAACATGTCGTGATGCCATGAAGTTATGGTTGTAACATGAAGAACGTGTTTGAGAGTCAATTGTGGCTTAGATATTAAGCGAGGTGGTTGAACCCGCATTCCACTAAAAACCAAACCAAGTAGACGTCGTGTGAGTGCGTCTGCATCGTGTTGCGCTTGTCAATTGTCAATCTATGTGGTCTATCTGATGTTTATGAAAACAAACACTAATATGCCATGATGCCATGAAGTTATGATGGTAATATGTTTGAGAGTCAAGTATCGCTTATATATAGTTACGGGAGGTGGTTGAATTTGTACTCCTCCACCAAAAACTAAACCGAGTAGATGTTGTGTGAATGTGTTTGTGTCCTGATGCGCATGTAAATTTACGTGTTGTATTTGATGTTTTCAAACAAACATCAACATGCCATAATGACATGAAGTTATGACTACAATATGCAATAACATGTGTGATAGACAACTATTTCCTTAAACACTTAATGGAGGTGGTTAAACATGTACTCCGCTAAAACCCAAGCCAAGTTCATGTGAGTGCATCTGCGACATGATGCGTGTGTAAATCTATGTGTTTATGTGATGTTTCTGAAAACAAACATTTAACATGTCGTGATGGCGTGAAGTTATGATTGTAACATGCAATAACATGTTTGGGAGTCAGGTATTGGTTATATAGTTAATGGAGGTAGTTGAACCTGTACTCCGCCTAAGAGACCAAGTAAACATTGTGCGAGTGTGTTTTGTGTTGTGATGCGTGATGTTTCTGAAAAACAAACATCAACGTATCACAAAGCCAGGAACTTATTATGATTGTAACATGCAAGAACATGTTTGAGAGTCAAGTATCGCTTAGATAGTTGATGGAGGTGGTTGAATCGGTACTACTCAAGTCTTAACTAGTAGGCTTTAAAAAAAAAATTTTGGTTGGGCTTGTAGAATAAGCTGGGTAGGGGCAGCTTATTCCAGCTTATTCTTGAAGCCAACAAAAGAACTGGCCCTAAATACCAAACCAAGTAGAAGTTGTGTGGTGCATAAGTGTCGTGATGCGCCATAAATCTATGTGTTGTGTTTGATGTTTCTAGAAAACTAAATATTAACAAGTTTATCGAAAAGGCTAAACTAACGTGGGAATGAAGCGGTTCCCCCGACGAAAATAAAAAGGAATTTTGTTGGTGGCAGATGATGAGAGCAATGAATAACATTATGTGCTAACAAAATTTATCGTTTCTCTAGCACATTGATGGCATGCTGATGTAGGTTGTAATAAAATGCTAGATGGGCTAGCATTGCTCTAACTTCTTCCTTTGAAAACGAGGGTATACCCTCAGCCTCTGTGGTTATATGCTCCTAATGTACCTAAAATAAGTATAAATGTATCCGGATAATGAGTTGAAGTGCTTTACGGTACAATGCACCAACTATCTTGGTGCAAGCTAACCGGGATGCATAATATTCTTATGTCACATGGACAAAAACATATCAGTTTGGGAGTAACATGAAAGAACATGTTTGAGAGTCAAGTATAACTTAGATAGTTAATGGAGGTTGTTGCCTAAGTACCACGCTAAAGACCAAACCGAGTAGACGTTGCGTGATACACCGTAAATCTATGTGTTGTATTTGATTTTATAGGAAATAAATATTAACATATTTATAGAAAAGGACAAACTAACATTGGAATTAAAGTGGTTCCCTCCACGAAAAATGGTAATTTGTTGCTGACAAATGATGAGAGCAATGAATACCAGGTGCTCCGTGCTAACAATTTTTATCGCTTCTCTAGCACATTGATCACATGCTGGTGTTGGTTATAATAAAATGCTAGGTTATCTACCACTGCTCAAACTCTTCTTCTTTTTCTAAATAAAGGAGGGTATACTCTCGGCCTTGGCAGTTGTATGCTCCAAGATGAAAAATGGCCCAATCATGCGTGCATCATTGCCATCAATTGATCCTTGGTATATACCTAAGACACACATGAATGTACCCGGGTAATGAGTTGGTTGTGGTTTATAAAGTGCACCAACTATCTTGGTGCAAGGATGCATGATACTCTCAACTCTATGTATTGCGCGCGGGAGCTCCTTGCAACTACACACTCATGCGTACAAAGAACGGGGGACCTCAAACTATAGCACATACATCTTGGCCGCCACACACAGATTATCGCGCGCGTGCGCGCGCGAGAGAGAGAGAGAGAAAGAGAGAGAGAGAGAGAGTAACTCGTATCGCTCGATCGGGGCCTCATACACTACCGCGTACTATCGCAACGACTCGCGCATATGCAGGCTTCTCGACAATTATCACACACCACACATACAGGTGCGATTGATCGGGTTCTCTGTAATGCGAAAGCAGTCTCGTGCGCAACGGGGGCCTCTACAACCGCTCGAGCATTGATCGATCGGGGCCCAGCAAACTACACGACCAACCATCGATTGATCGAGATTCGCATCGATCGGTCGGGTTGAGTAACGGGAAGCCTCACACACGTACAAGACCATGCAAACCCCCCTACATCGCTCGGGCCCGACCACCCACCGTATACCTTGTGAGGCAGAGAAATCCTTGAAAAATTCTCGCCCTCATTTCTATCACGATTTTTACATAATGGAAGGCCCAAAGAACGTCATGCAGGTGCATCGTCGACCCGCCCAGGACAAAAAAAATTCTCATTTACTATCATAATTTTCTGTCATAGAAGTAGGTGCCCATCACATCCATGATGATACGTAGTTTTGTCACTATCATCATCGCGGATGTGTATTTTTTGTAGTGCAAAGATATATGTACAGTACTCTAAGCAGCGCTACCTTCAGCCCAGTAGTGCACTTCATTTCTCCTTGCTCCTGAATTTACGCAACCTCGGCAGCCAGAAAACATATCCTTAGAAGAGTACTATGGAGATTTCACTCGCACCACTGCTCAGCTAGGTTCCATTGTTCCAGAGGGTAATTCTGGTTGTGAGTCATGTGCAGCAAAGGAAAAATATGATGATCAGACTCTCATGTTTCAGTTTGTGAACCCAACAAGATTTTTGAAAACATTCAGACTCAATTGTTTGGTCGTATGACTCCTCCCACCTTGACAGAGGCTCTTTTTAGCTTGATCATGGAGGAGACTCGTCTCCGTTCTCTTGGGGCTACTTCTGCGCAAACTCTACACACCATTGTTCTAGAATTTCCTCAGCGGCCAGGCAGCTCCAAGGCTACACCTTCAAGTGATGTCTGCTCGTACCGCAAGAAGGCAGGATACAAAAGAGATGGTTGTTTCCAGCTTCATCGAGAGCAGTTAGTTGTGTTCTGTGCTAGACGGGTCCTCGATCAGCAAGGCCATGCACCCCAGGCTTCTTCTCAGTACATGGGATCTTCTTCTATTGTTGTCACCGAGCCACAAGCAAGGAGTACTTTTGCATCTGCTCTTTCTCAGTCTGCTTGTGCTGCAACCCAACCTTGGGTTCTAGACTCAAGAGCTTCTTTCAATGTGATATGGCCTCTAATCACTTTCAGCTTGTCTCTTGCCAACCAATGCAGGATGGTGCATCTATTTACACCTTGTTATGTTATCATTAGGGTTCTCTTCCCACATCCAAGTTTTATGTTCCCGCCATCTCTGTTTCCACAGTTGTCCATGAGTCTTAAGTTGTTGGTCCTTGTGCTTGTTATTTTTCTGCCCATGTGACATGCTATTTATCTGCCATTATACTTGGCTAGGGTTCTCCACTTGTATTCCAGTTGTGGGGGCATGCTATTGGTATTGGTGTTAAATAGATGGACGCCAAGGCCTAGTGGCTAGAATCGCTCATTGTCGGTCACATATGCTTTCTTGTGACCCCAAGGACATATGATGTCTACTACACAACTTGTTCTTGTAGACTCGTGTTGGACCTTCAAGCGCAGAGTTTTGTAGGACAGTAGCAAATTTCCCTCAAGTGGATGACCTAAGGTTTATCAATCCGTGGGAGGCGTAGGATGAAGATGGTCTCTCTCAAACAACCCTGCAACCAAATAATAAAAAGCCTCTTGTGTCCCCAACACACCAAATACAATGGTAATTTGTATAGGTGCACTAGTTCGGCGAAGAGATGATGATACAAGCGTAGTAATGATAGTAGATATTGATTTTTGTAATAGGAACAATAAAAAACAGCAAGATAGCAATTGATAAAACGGAGAACAAACGGTATTGCAATGCTTGAAAATGAGGCCTAGGGTCCGTACTTTCGCTACTGCAATCTCTCAACAATGTTAATATAATTGGATCATATAACCGTCCCTCAACGTGCGATGAAGAATCACTCCAAAGTTCCTATCTAGCGGAGAACATAAGACGAAATTGTTTGTTGGGTACGAAACCACCTCAAAGTTATCCTTTTCGATCGATCTATCCAAGAGTTCGTACTAAAATAACACCAAGTTATCCTTTCCGATCGATCTATCTAAGAGTTCATACTAAAATAACACCATATGATACACATCAACCAACTCTAATGTCACCTAGATACTCCAATGTCACCGCGAGTATCCGTGAGTTGATTATACGATATGCATCAAAGAATATCAGATTCATAATACTCAATCCAACACAAAGAACCCCAAAGAGTGCCCCAAGATTTCTACCAGAGAAACAAAGACGAGAACGTGCATCAACCCTATGCATAGATTACCCCAATGTCACCTCGGGATTCCGCGAGTTGAGTGCCAAAACACACATCAAGTGAATCAATATGATAACCCATTGTCACCACAGGTATTCATAGCAAGACATACATCAAGTGTTCTCAAATCCATAAAAGTATTCAATCTGATAAAATGAAATCTTAAAGGGAAAACTCAATTCATCACAACAAGATAGAGAGGGAGAAACACCATATGATCCAACTATATTAACAAAGTTTGCGATACATCAAGATCGTGCCAACTCAAGAACACGAGAGAGAGAGATTAAATACATAGCTACTGGTACAAAGCCTCAGCCCCGAGGGTGGACTACTCCCTCCTCATCATGGTGGCCGCTGGGATGATGAAGATGGCCTCTGGTGATGATTCCCCCTCCGTCAGGGTGCCGGAACGGGGTCTAGATTGGTTTTTCATGGCTACAGAGGCTTGCGGCGGCGGAACTTCTAATCTAGGGTTATTTCTGGGGGTTTCTGTATTTATAGGATTTTTGGGCGCCGGTTTCACGCGAAGATGGGCCACGAGGGGCCCACAAGACACCAGGGCGCGCCAGAGGGGGCTGGCGCGCCTTGGTGGGTTGTGGCCACCTCGTGGCTCTTCTGGCCCTCCCACGAAGCTTCTAGTGCCTCTTTTGTTCCAAAAAAATCGTCAAAAAGTTTCGTTGCATTTGGAGAACTTTTATTTCTGCACAAAAAACAACACCACGGTAGTTCTGCTGAAAACAACGTCAGTCTGGGTTAGTTCCATGAAAATCATACCAAAACCATATAAAATTATTGTAAACATGGCATGAATATTTCATAAATTATAGATACGTTGGAGACGTATCAACATACAAGGCCTCTCACACCGGCACATATCCTAACATGGCGATAAAATCACAAATCCAATGAAATAAGTAAAGAAATAGTCGACACTTTATACATAGCCAATTGGGATGGCGACTAAGATAACAATCATGAATATGCCATTTGAAAAGGTGACATTCCGAATAGAAGTTTTTGGTGCTTGTGACCGTTTAAAAAGGCGACCTAGCACTTTGAGGTTTTTGATCTTATCGCCATTTGAGTTGGATACAGTTGGGCCCCAAAGGACATATGGGGCTCTAGATGGCACCTCCTTTGAGATCCTTTGATGGCCTCTAATGCTGACACTGATCATGACATGGCAACAAAGTCCAGCTCAAATGAAATAAGTAAAGAAAAATAGGCGATGCTATAAGAGTCATCAATTGGGATGTCGGCTAAGATATGTGATGGCACAGAGGAGATGTTCAGTAGCAAGCCCATACATCTAGACCAAATGGCCAAATATTGCAGACGGGGTGAAGATGAGGGGCAATGTGCTTGAAAATGTGCTTCTTGCATGTCAACTAATATTGTTTGTTTCATGGGCAGAGGCTGGAGAGGCCCATCGAAGCACGAGCGTCCAATCTCTCCTAAGTGCACAGTGTGCAGGTCAAGTCACTAATAGCTAGGCATTCAAATTCACTCTTGAACAATGAGTAGCAATTACGCACATTGTGTCAGTTCCAGCGTGCAGTTACACACATTGTGCCCCTTCCAGCGTGGCAAAAGGGCATGAAAACATAAGGAAATGTAGAAAAGAAAGATAAAAGTACCAAACCAATAGGTGGATGCAATGATAGTCATAACATACCTAATGCGGCACCAAATCGAGCCAATAGTGGGACCATTCACCTTGTCTACGCTATACAACTCACTGCCATATATGGGCTGCCTTGTACCGATGGCCTACCAATAGTGAAGTGTTCGTACGACCATACCTACACGAGAAGAGAGCACCCACAAATCATCGAGGATTTGTGTGTCATATTGTAGGCCTTATCAATTCATGGTACGTTGAGCAAAGCACCGCATAGTCAAACCTGAGCTGAGGCATCTCCGTCAGCATCGGCGACTCATCCTGGCTATGCGGATCATGCGCTTGTCCAAGGTGTCATCGTGGGAGCTGACAAACATCACCCATCCGAATAAAGTAGGATGAACACTTCCAGCTGACGACTAGCAAGTTCATCACTTGCTTCACACACATTAAGGTTCATGGTGCCCACCTGCCACAAGAATAACATAACATACATTCCAGAAAAATAAAATTGAAATAGATAAAATTGGGCAGGGAAAATCTATTAGGATTTGGAAAATATCGTAATACCTTAAACTGACAAAGCCACTACAACATGGGTCCATGGATGCTTCTTTGGATGCTTATAGTTTGGACGAATTACAACACATATGTATAGTACAAAATCATGTTTGATTATTACTGTTTTGAAACCACGACAAGGAATTAACAACCTTTTGTTGTAGAAATCACTAGCGGCACAAGTAATAGTATTTTCTTCAGAGAAATTTACCCACTTGCTTAGAAAAAATTGCAGGTAAAAGTAATTTGGTTCCATACTAATCTTCTCATTCTCAACATTCCATTCTATTATGGCAAGTATCTGAATTAAACAAGCTGCAGATTGGCAACTAGACAAGATTTGCTATACTACAACTAACTCATGTTCCACTTTGTGCAGCCTGTAATGAATCGAATCGACAAGAAGAAACCGAGAGTCGGTACAGGGATCGCTCGACCAACGGGCGATGCCTGGTGGAGAAAACCTCATTGACGGGACCCACAAAATAGTATTATATATGAAAAAAATGAGTAACGCATCGGGGCGGGGTGGAAGCTCACCTTCATTGTCTGGGTGCCCACTCGACTCGTCTGCAGCGGCGACATCGTGGTCCTGCTTCTCCTGGAGTTTGAAGTCATCGTCCGTTCCGGCTCTAGGTTAGGGGTTTGGAATGAGAATCGATTGCTTCCAATTGTGGAGATTGGACATGGTTTGTGGGGGGAATTGGTTCACTGGAACCTTGGAATATGTACTGGATGGAGAAGAAGTCGTATGGATCTACTACTTGAGGGGGGTTGATTGATTGCTACTAGCCGTTCTAGTGGAGCAGATGGAGAACATGGGGTGAGTAAAAGTAATGAGAAAAAACCCAATTTCACCTCTTTGTTTCACGATACGGCTGCAAAGTTGACCATTCAAAAGGCGGGCAATAAATTGCCACCTAAATCATTGTGATGCGGTAGCGAGCCTTCTGTACTCTATTTGAGGTGTGTGCATGCGCACCGATATATCCACTACTCTTGTTGATAGATTGCTCCGAGAATAGGCTACATTGGTGCACATGTACGTACCTCAGAGAGTGTTTGGAATGCTCATTGTCGCTCCATAACTATTTAGGTGGCAATTTTTCTTACCCGCCTTTTGAACGGGCGACTTTCCGGACGTATCGTCAAACAAGGAGGCAAAATTCTAATTTCCCCATTACTTTAGTTGCCTCGCATTCACCATCCACTCCACTTCAATAGCAAGTTGCAATATATGAACCCCTCAATAGTATATCTCAAGCCATTGCTTCATGATCCCGTACCTCTTCCAAGGTAGTCAACCGATTCCCCATCCAAACAATCTTCCAATCTCCATAGTTGGAAGCAATCGATTCTCCTCCCAAACCCTTAACCTAGAGCCACCATGGACGACAACTTGAAACTACAGGAGGAGCAGGACTACGCTACCACTGCCGCATATGAGTTGAGCGGGCACCAGGACAATGAAGGTGAGCTTCCACCCCACATTGATGCATTACTCAATTTTCTATATATATACTACTATTTCATGGGTCCCTTTGATGATGTTTTTGCACTGGTTATCGCCCGTTGGTCGAGCGATCCCTATACCGACTCTAAGTTCTTTCTGTTTGATTCAATTCAATCTAGGCTGCACAAAGGGGAACACGAGTTTGTTGTAGTATATAATATCTTATTTGGTTCAGAATTTGCTGTTTGCTGAATTCCGATACTTGCGACAATAGAATGAAATATTGAGAATGAGAAGATTACTATGGAATCAAAATTACATTTACTTGCAATTATTTCTGAGCAAGAGGGTAAATTGTCTCTAGAGAAAATACTTCCACATGTTCTTAAGAACAATTGTGGTTGCTTAAATAAAAAAATGATATTGCACAAGAGCTACTTACCATTGGATAGTATGAACTACTAGACCGTGAGAATGAAACACACCAATGATCCAGGCGTGAGAATTTAGACAGATTTAGAATCCACACCGGGAAGGAAACATGGAGGTTAGGTCATCGATGTATGGACAGGTAAGCCTAAAGGCCCTCTTTGGCTTTCACAGCTATTTGGCAACCACCCCTTTTACAAGAAACTTTTCATCAACCAGGTTGTCAAGAGTTGGCCTTCTTCCACTAGCATGGATGATTCAGCCTTGGCTTCTCGGCCGGATGATTTCAATTTTACCTCACCGATCTCTACTGTTCTTGCCGAACACTGGCGTCCCGAGACGAACACATTTCACCTACCATGCGTGAAGATGACGATCACCTTGCAAGACGTCTCAATGCTCACTGGCTTACCCATAGCAGGGGAAGCCCTCATGCTGGAAGATGCACCTGATGACTACCACACAAACCTTGATGATCATTTCAGGAGGGTCATACCCGCCAACATACCGAAACTATGTGGATCCCAATAAAAACAACAGTGACCCATGCTAAAGTGGCTTCGTCAGTTTAAGGTATAACGATATTTTCCAAATCCTTTCAGGCTTTTGCACTCTCTAATTTTATCCATGTGGAATTTATTTTGTGTGGAATGTATGTTATGTTATTTTCATGGCGGGTGGGCATCATGAACCGTAATGTGGATGAAGCAAGCGATGAACTTGTTAGTCGTTAGTTGGAGGTGTTCATCCTATTTTTATTTGTGCAGGTGATGTTCCTCGGCTCCCGTGGCGACACCATGGACAAATGCATGATACATGTAGCCAGGATGATCATCGATGCCGAGCCGAAGATGCCTCAGCTCTTTGGCTCTACGAAGCTTTGCTCGACGTACCATGAACTGAGCAAGGCATGCACCATGATAGGTAAATCCTCACGATTTGTAAGTGCCCTCTTGTCGTACAGGTATGGTCGTACAAATACTTCACCATAGCCAGGCTGTCAGTCGAGGGCAACTCGTATGGCGGTGAGTTGTATGGCACAGATGAGGTGGACGATTCCACTGTTGGCTTCATCTAGTGTTGCCTAGAGGTATGTTGTGGCCGTCAAGGTTTGCACCTACTTGTTTGCTACTTTTATATTTGTTCTTTGCATTTCCTTATGATATCCTGCCCTTCAACCACGCCGGAGGGGTGCAACGCATGTAACTACTAACGACTGTTCAAGAGTGAATTCGACTACCTAGCTATTGCTGACGTGACCTACACACCATACAAACAAGTAAGATTGGATGCTCACGCTCCAATGGGCCTTCCTAGCCTCTACCTAAGAGACAAAGAATACGGGTTGACATCCAAAAAACAGTTTTTCAAGCAAATTGCTATTCCCCTTCATCCTCAGCCCATCTGGAGTATTTTTACATTTGGTCTTGATGTGTGAGCTTGCTACTGAACATCTCCTCTAGGTCGCCACCTCGGTTTGCCTATGAGTGCATGATGTTGCCAAATTTATTGGCACTCTTTGGATCTTAGTTATTGGAGTCAACTAAGGGAAGCAACTCGCTAAATCTTGGTGGTGACTTCACTTCTTCTAAGTTCGTCTTTGTTATAGCCCAGTTTCTCCAATGCTCTGAACTAGTGGTGAAGGATTGACACAAATAAATGTGCAACCAATGAAGAATCATTGATAAAAGTGCATATGACCTATTACAAGATAAAGCACCACTTTACCAATTTCACACTTTCTATCATTGTGTACCAAAGATAAGAACACCAACAGGCCAAGTGCATTTGAGCTCAGGAATGGAAGAACATTTTTGAGCAGACTAGTATACAACACCACCACTGAACCATGTATTTAAAGCATGTCATTGATTCTGCATTCTAAAATGGATGGTTGACCGATGAAAATACATATACAGTTTGTTGACAATTCTTCATGCGCTTTTCCCTGAGATAAACCACATCAACCAATGCACCCATGTCTTGTTGAACACCATTGAAACTAAGATCACTTGAGTTTGAAGGCCAACAGGTGGAGAATAAAAAGCACTCATGTCACTGAATTTTCTCTGCAGGCTATGGTGTGGCATGTCGTTACAACGCTCATGCTCATCTTCACTCTTGCTCTTGCATGGAACTGCTTGTAGCAGCTGTAGATGATAGTGGCCTGCAACTAGTTGTGTTCTTGTTGATGTCCTCAATAGGGTTCAGCTCTTTGTTTACGACTCATTCTAATTAATACCGAATGGAAGAGGACCCTTGCGCTTCTTATGAGAGGGATATTTAGGATTAGCAAGGCCTCTTGACGATTGTGGTGAGAGCACAACATCCCCAGAATTTGCCAAAGAACTGGACTTGGTAATATAAATTTTGGACGTCTCTCTACTATAATAAGAAATTTAAATAGGTCACTCGATGATATTGAAGTCAAGTTCTCTGTGTAAGATGAGTGAATATCCTAGGATCTACTACTAGAAAATACCGGGAAGAAAAAACATGTTCCAAACAACTGTCAGAAATAGGGTAAAAACTTGAGGTTACCGTGCCACAGTATTGATCATGGATTATCTTTCAAACATTGAAGTTGCTATTCATTGGGAACAATCTCTTAATGTGCCATTCTTTATAAGTGCAAATGGACCAATGTTAGGATATCAGTAACTGGTAGCTGCTTGGCGGGTGAGGACTAGGGAATAATCGGTGAATCAGCCTATTAACTGAATTTATTGGTAACCCATTTATCGATAGGTTAACTAGGGCCATATTCAGGAGAAAGAGGCTGGATGCCTAGATCCTGGAGGAGTGGAGGCGCCTATGCCGAACGGTGCCGGCTACAGCTCGAGGCGGGGGCGGCTGCTCGGTGAGGGTGGGATGGCTGCTTCTCGCCTCCTCCAATGAGGATAACTAGGAGAGGGTAAGAAGGGAGGGAACGTGCCTAACCTAGAATCGCTCATTGCCGGTCACATATGCTTTCTTGCGACCCTAAGGACATACGAGGCCTCTCACACCGGCACATATCCTAACATGGTGACAAAATCACAAATCCAATGAAATAAGTAAAGAAATAGTCAACACTTTATACATATCCAATTGGGATGGCGACTAAGATAACAATCATGAATATGCCATTTGAAAAGGTGACATTCTGAATAGAAGTTTTTGGTGCTTCTGACAGTTTCAAAAGGTGACCTAGCACTTTGAGGTTTTTGATCTTATCGCCATTTGAGTTGGATATAGTTGGGCCCCAAAGGACTCATGGGGCTCTAGATGGCACCTCCTTTGAGATCCTTTGATGGCCTCTAACGCTGACACTGATCGTGACATGGCAACAAAGTCCAGCTCCAATGAAATAAGTAAAAAAAATTGGCGACACTATAAGAGTCATCAATTGGTGGATGTAATGGTAGTCATAACGCGGCACCAAATCGAGCCAATAGTGGGACCATTCACCTTGTCTACGCTATACAACTCACTGCCATATATGGGCTGCCTTGTACCGATGGCCTACCAATAGTGAAGTGTTCGTACGACCATACCTACACGAGAAGAGAGCACCCACAAATCATCGAGGATTTGTGTGTCATATTGTAGGCCTTGTCCAATTCATGGTACGTTGAGCAAAGCACCGCAGAGTCAAACCTGAGCTGAGGCATCTCCGTCAACATCGGTGACTCATCCTGGCTATGCAGATCATGCACTTGTCCAAGGTGTCATCGTGGGAGCTGACAAACATCACCCATCCGAATAAAAACAGGATGAACACTTCCAGCTGACGACTAGCAAGTTCATCACTTGCTTCACACACATTAAGGTTCATGATGCCCACTTGCCACAAAAATAACATAACATACATTCCAGAAAATAAAATCGAAATAGATAAAATTGGGCAGGGAAAATCTATTAGGATTTGGAAAATATCGTAATACCTTAAACTGACAAAGCCACTACAACATGGGTCCATGGATGCTTTTCTTTGTATCCTTATAGTTTGGGTATGTGGACAATACGACCATCCTAAAATGGTCAACAAGGTCTGCGTGCCAGTCATTAGGTGCATCTTGCATGTGATGGCTTCCCCTGCTATGGTAAGCCAGTGAGCATGGAGACATTTTCCAAAGTGATCATCATCTCCCCGCATGGCAGGTGAAACATGTATGTATCGAGATGCCAGCGGTCTGCAAGAGCGGCGAGGATTGATGAGTCGTAATTGACGTGCTTCTGCCGAGCAGCCACAGGCTCTGTCATCCGCAGCAGTGGAAAAGGCCAACTCTTGACAACCTGATTGATGAAAATTCTCTTGTAAAAAGGATGGTTGCCAAAAATTAGTGAAGAGCAAAGAGGGACTTCATGCGTACATGTTTGTCCATCGACGATCCAACATCCATGCTTCCTTGCTAGCGCGGATCCAAAATGTCTCTAAATTCTCACGCATGCACCGGTGGCGCCTGTCAATGTCACGGTCCAGTAGTTCGTACTTCCCATAGAGGTAGCTCTATGGTTATAGCCCTTATGCACTATTATTCTTTTTTTGAGCAACCATTGTCATTCTTAAGAACAAGAAGAATCTAGATGGGAAAGTGGCAAGATTTTCAACTATAATATACAAACTATATTTAATTGGAGAGTTCTATCAACCACAATATAGTACATAGGGCTTTGATGTAAGTACGTATTATTTGGATGAACTACATCACATATGAATAGTACAAAATTATGTTCGATTAGTCCTATTTTGGAACCATAAGAAGAAAATGACAACTTCTGTTGTAGAAACCACTAGCGGCATAGTTAGTGGTATCGAATTTAGAGACAATTTACCCTCTTGCTCAGAAAGAATTGCAGGTAAAAGTAATTTTGATTACATAATAATCTTATCATTATTCACACCCCCTTCTATTGTGGCAAGTATCTGAATTCAACAAACTACAGATTGGCAACTAGACAAGATTTGCTAAACTACAACAAACTCATGTTCCCCTTTCTACTACATGTAATGAATTAAATTGATAAGAAGCAATTCAGAGTCGGTACAGGTAACGCATGGCCAACGAGCGATAGCTGGTGCAATAAAATCATCGATGGGACCCATGAAATAGTAGTAATATATAGAAAAATGAGTAACACATCAGGGTGGGGTTGGAAGCTCACCTTCATCGTCCGAGTGCCCACTCAACTCATCTGTAGCAGGCGGCAGCGTGGTCCTGCTTCTCCTGGAGTTTGAAATCATCGTCCATGGTGGCTCTAGGTTAGGGGTTTGGAAGGGGAATCGATTGCTTCCAAATGTGGATATTGGAAGAGGATTTGTATGGAGATTTGGTTGACTGGAGCCTTGGAAGAAGTACTGGATGGAGAAAAGGTGGCCGGGCATATGCTACTTGAGGGGGGTTGATTGATTGCTACTAGTTGTCATTTGAGTGGATGGAGAACGTGAGGCGAGTAAAAGTAATGGGGAAAAGCCAAATTTCGCCTCTTTGTTTGACGATACGGCTAGAAAGTCACCCGTTCAAAAGGCGGGCAATAAATTGCCACCTAAATCATTGCGATGCGTCAGCGAGCCTTCCAATCTCTCTTTGAATACATGCATGTGCACTGATATAGCCACTACTCTTGTTGATTGATTGCTCCCAACAGTGGCTATATAGGTGCACATGTACATACCTCAAAGAGAGTTGGGAAGTCTCGTTGTCACATTGCAACTTAGGTGTCAATTTATTACCGGCCTTTTGAACGAGTGACTTTCTGGCTGTATCGTCAAACAAGGAGGCAAAATTATGATTTTGCCCATTCCTTTACTCGCCTCGCATTCCCCATCCGCTCCACTAGAAAGGCTAGTAGCAATCAATCAACCCCCTCAAGTCGCAGATCCCAAGTCACTTCTTCTCCATCCCGTACCTCTTAGGTTCTAGTCAACTGATTCCCCATCCAAACCCTCTTCCAATCTCCACAGTTGGAAGCAATTGATTCCCCTTCCGAAACCCTAATTTAGAGCAGCCATGGACGAAGACTTGAAACTAAAGGAGGAGCAGGACAACGCTCTGCCACCAAGGATGAGTTGGGCGGGCACCATGACAATGAAGGTGAGCTTCCACCCCACCTCGATGCGTTACTTGTCTTTCTATTTATACTTTATTTGGCGGGTGCCGTCGATGAGATTTTAGCACCAGCTGTCGCCCATTGGTCGAGCGGTCCCTATACCAACTCCCAGCTACTTGCACAAACATGCCATGAGTTTGTTGTAGTATAGTAAATGTTGTTTGGTTCCCAATATGCAGTTCACTGAATTTAGATACATGCCAAGACAGGATGAAATGTTGAGAATGAGATGATTACTATGGAACCAAAATTACTTTTACCTACAATTCTTATGGAGCAAGAGGGTAAATTATCGCTAAAGAAAGTACTGTACGTGTGACGCTAATGCTTTTTACAACAAAAGGCTGACATTTCCTTGTTGTGCTGCCAATACAGGATGAATCGAACATGATTTGATACTATCTTTATGTGTTGTAGTTCATCCAAATAATATCTAAATATATCGAAGCCCTATGTACTATATTGTGGTTGATAGAACTCCTCAATTAAGAATAGTTTGTGTATTATGGTTGATAATCTTGTTACTCCTCCGTTTGCATTATTCTTGTTATTAAGAATGATTGTGGTTTCTCAAAGAAAAGAATGATACTGCATAACTACAATACCTGCAGAGCTACTTCCCATTGGACAATACAAGCTACTAGACCATGAGATTGACACACACCACCGTTGTAGGCGTGAGAATTTAGAGACACTTAGGATCAGCACCAACAAGGAAACATGGAGGTTGGATCGTTGATGGATAGACATGTACACTTGAAGACCCTCTTTGCCTTTCACGAATTTTAGGCAACCACCCCTTTTACGAGGAACTTTTCATCCATCAGGTTGTCAAGAGCTGGCCTTCTTCCGCTTGCGTGGATGCTTGAGCCCACAACTGCACGACCAGATCACTTCAATTATGACTTATCAATCCCCGCCGCTCTTACCGATCGTTGGCATCCCAAAATGAACACGTTTCACCTGCCATGTAAGGATATGACGATCACCTTGCAAGATGTCTCAATGCGCACTGACTTACCCAAAGTATGGGAAGCCATCACACAGCAAATATGCACCTGATGACTGGCACACACACATTGCTGACCGTTTCAGGAGGGTCATACTACCAACATACCAAAACTATAAGGATCCTAAACAGACAACCATGGACCCACCTTGAAGTGGCTTCTTCACTTTAAGGTATAAGGATATTTTCCAGATGCTGTCAGATTTTCCCTGTCCAATTATTCGTGTGGATTCCATTTTGTGTAGAATGTATGTGATGTTATTTTTGTGGAAGGTGGACATCAAGAATCGTAATGTGGACAAAGCAAATGATGATCTATTTAGTCGTTAGCTGGAGGCGTTCATCCTGTTTTTATTCGGCTCGGTGATGTTCACCAGCTCCCGTGGCGCCACAGTGGACAAGCACATGATCCACATAGCCAGGATGATCACTGATGTCGACCTGGAGATGCCCCAACTCATTTTTATCTCTGCGGTGCTTTGCCTGACGTACCATGAATTGAGCAAGGCCTGCACCATGACAAGCAAATGTTGGGGAACGTTGCATGGAAAACAAAAATATTTCTACGCACACGCAAGATCTATCCATGGAGATGCATAGCTACGAGAGGGGGAGTGTGTCTATGTACCTTCGTAGACCGTAAGCGGAAGCGTTAGAACAACGCGGTTGATGTCATCGAACAACTTCACGATCCAACCGACCGAGCACCGAACGTACGACACCTCCGCGTTCAGCACACGTTCAACTTGGTGACGTCCTCGACTTCTTGATCCAGCAAGACGGTGAGGTAGTGGATGAGTTCCGGTAGCACAACGGCGTGGTGACGGTGATGGTGATGCTATCTCCGCAGGGCTTCGCCCAAGCACTACGAAAATTTGACCGAGGGACGTAACTGTGGAGGGGGGCGCCGCACACGGCTAAGACAATGTTGTATCTTCTTTGGGGAGCACCCTCTCCTCTATTTATATATGTGTAGGGGCTTGGAGTAGAAG
The DNA here is from genome assembly GCA_011799875.1 of Thinopyrum elongatum. NCBI lineage: Eukaryota > Viridiplantae > Streptophyta > Magnoliopsida > Poales > Poaceae > Thinopyrum > Thinopyrum elongatum. The sequence continues at coordinate 181,684,516 of CM022303.1, forward strand.
GAATAGTCCCACATGAACAGTAACCATGAATAGTACACACGTGGACTTGGACTCCAAAGTCCAATCCTATTCCTACTAGGACTCTCCTTTTTTCCTTCCCTAGCTGCGAGGGCTTTTGAGGACTTGGTGCGCCTGGCCCAATAAGGCCAGGGCACCTCCCCTTATCCCATGCCAGCCCTTGGGATGTGGTGGGCCCACTTGTGGACTTCCGGACCCCTCCGGAATCCTCTGGAACCTTCTGGAAGCTTCTCGGTACAATACCGAAAAAAACTGCACCTTTTTCCGGAACCCAAAATATGACTTCACATATATAAATCTTTACCTCTCGACCATTCCGAGACTCCTCGTGACGTCTAGGATCTCATCCGGGACTCCGAACAACATTAAGTTACCAATTCACATAACTCATATAACACCATATCGTCAACGAACGTTAAGCGTGCGGACCCTACGGGTTCGAGAACTATGTAGACATGATCGAGACACCTCTCCGGTCAATAACCAATAGCGGAACCTGGATGCCCATATTGGCTCCTACATATTCTACGAAGATCTTTATCGGTCGAACCGTTATGACAACATACGTAATTCCCTTTGTCCATCGGTATGTTACTTGCCCGAGATTTGATCGTCGGTATCTTCATACCTAGTTCAATCTCGTTACCGGAAAGTCTCTTTACTCGTTCCGTAATAAACCATCTCGTAACTAACTCCTTAGTCATTTGCTTGCAAGCTTTATGATGTGTATTACCAAGAGGGCCCAGAGATACCTCTCCGATACTCGGAGTGACAAATCCTAATCTTGATCTATGCCAACTCAACAAATACCTTTAGAGATACCTGTAGAGCATCTTTATAATCACCCAATTACGTTGTGACGTTTGATAGCACACAAGGTATTTCTCCGGTATCCGGGAGTTGCATAATCTCATAGTCGGAGGAATATGTATTTGACATGAAGAAAGCAATAGCAATAAACTGAACGATCATTATGCTAAGCTAACGGATGGGTCTTGTCCATCACATCATTCTCCTAATGATGTGATCCCGTTATCAAATGACAACACATGTCCATGGTTAGGAAACCTTAACCATCTTTGATCAACGAGCTAGTCTAGTAGAGGCTTACTAGGGACACGGTATTTGTTTATGTATTCACACATGTATTTAAGTTTCCGATCAATACAATTCTAGCATGAATAATAAACTTTTATCATGAATAAGGAAATATAAAATAACAACTTTATTATTGACTCTAGGGCATATTTTCTTCAGTCTCCCTCTTGCACTAGAGTCAATAATCTAGATTACATTGTAATGAATCTAACACCCATGGAGTCTTGGTGTTGATCATGTTTTGCTCGCGGAAGAGGCTTAGTCAACGGGTCTGCCACATTCAGATCCATATGTATCTTGCAAATTTCTATGTCTCCATCCTTGACTTGTTCACGAATGGAGTTGAAGTGTCTCTTGATGTGTTTGGTTCTCTTGTGAAACCTGGATTCCTTCGCCAAGGCAATTGCTCCAGTGTTGTCACAAAAGATTTTCATTGGACCCGATGCACTAGGTATTACACCCAGATCAGATATGAACTCCTTCATCCAGACTCCTTCATTTGCTGCTTCCGAAGCAGCTATGTACTCCGCTTCACACGTAGATCCCGCCACGACGCTCTGCTTGGAACTGCACCAATTGACAGCTCCACCAATCAATATAAATACGTATCCGGTTTGTGACTTAGAGTCATCCGGATCAGTGTCAAAGCTAGCATCGACGTAACCATTTACGACGAGCTCTTTGTCACCTTCATAAATGAGAAACATATTCTTGGTACTTTTCAGGTACTTCAGGATGTTCTTGACCGCTGTCCAGTGATCCACTCCTGGATTACTTTGGTACCTCCCTGCCAAACTTATGGCAAGGCACACATCAGGTCTGGTACACAGCATAGCATACATGATAGAACCTATGGCTGAGGCATAGGGAATGACTTTCATTTTCTCTCTATCTTCTGCAGTGGTCGGGCTTTGAGTCTGACTCAACTTCACACCTTATAACACAGGCAAGAACCCTTTCTTTGACTGATCCATTTTGAACTTCTTCAAAACTTTATCAAGGTATGTGCTTTGTGAAAGTCCTATTAAGCGTCTTGATCTATCTCTATAGATCTTGATGCCCAATATATAGGCAGCTTCACCGAGGTCTTTCATTGGAAAACTCTTATTCAAGTATCCTTTTATGCTATCCAGAAATTCTATATCATTTCCAATCAACAATATGTCATCTACATATAATATTAGAAATGCTACAGAGCTCCCACTCACTTTCTTGTAAATACTGGCTTCACCGAAAGTCTGTAAAAAACCATATGCTTCGATCACCTCATCAAAGCGTATATTCCAACTCCGAGATGCTTGCACCAGTCCATAGATGGATCGCTGGAGTTTGCACACTTTGTTAGCACCTTTAGGATCGACAAAATCTTCTGGTTGCATCATATAAAACTCTTCTTTAAGAAATCCATTAAGGAATGCAGTTTTGACGTCCATTTGCCAGATTTCATAATCATAAAATGCGGCAATTGCTAACATGATTCGGACGGACTTAAGCATCGCTACGGGTGAGAAAGTCTCATCGTAGTCAACCCCTTGAACTTGTCAAAAACCTTTTGCGACAAGTCGAGCTTTGTAGACAGTAACATTACCATCAGCGTCAGTCTTCTTCTTGAAGATCCATTTATTTTCTATGGCTTGCCGATCATCGGGCAAATCCACCAAAGTCCACACTTTGTTCTCATACATGGATCCTATCTCAGATTTCATGGCGTCAAGCCATCTGTCGGAATCTGGGCTCATCATAGCTTCTTCATAGTTTGTAGGTTCGCCTTGGTCTAGTAACATGACTTCTAGGACAGGATTACCATACCACTCTGGTGCGGATCGTGCTCTGGTTGACCTAGGTAGGTTCAGTAGCAACTTGATCTGAAGTTTCATGATCTTTATCATTATCTTCCTCTCTAGTTGGTGTAGGCATCACGGAAACGATTTTCTGTGATGTGCTACTTTCTAATTCGAGAGAAGGTACAATTACCTCATCAAGTTCTACTTTCCTCCCACTCATTTCTTTCGAGAGAAACTCCTTCTCTAGAAAGGACCCATTCTTAGCAACAAAGATTTTGCCTTCGGATCTGTGGTAGAAGGTGTACCCAATTGTTTCCTTAGGGTATCCTATGAAGACGCACTTCTCCAATTTAGGCTCGAGCTTATCAGGCTGAAGCCTTTTTACATAAGCGTCGCATCCCCAAACTTTAAGAAACGATAGCTTAGGTTTCTTGCCAAACCACAGTTCATATGGTGTCCTCTCAACGGATTTAGACGGTGCCCTATTTAATGTGAATGCATTTGTCTCTAATGCATAACCCCAAAACGATAGTGGTAAATCGGTAAGAGACATCATAGAACGCACCATATCTAATAAAGTACGGTTACGATGTTCGGATACACCATTACGCTGTGGTGTTCCAGGTGGCGTGAGTTGTGAAATAATTCCACATTCTTTTAAATGAAGGCCAAACTCGTAACTCAAATATTCGCCTCTGCGATCAGATCGTAGAAACTTTATTTTCTTGTTACGATGATTTTCCACTTCACTCTGAAATTCTTTGAACTTTTCAAATGTTTCAGACTTGTGTTTCATTAAGTAGATATACCCATATCTACTCAAATCATCTGTGAAGATCAGAAAATAACGATACCCGCCGCGTGCCTCAACACTCATCGGACCGCATACATCGGTATGCATTATTTCCAATAAGTCATTGGCTCGCTCCATTGTTTCGGAGAACGGAGTTTTAGTCATCTTGCCCATGAGGCATGGTTCGCAAGTATCAAATGATTCATAATCAAGTGATTCCAAAAGTCCATCTGCAAGGAGTTTCTTCATGCGCTTTACACCAACATGACCTAAACGGCAGTGCCACAAATATGTTGCACTATCATTATCAACTTTGCATCTTTTGGCATCAATATTATGAATATGTGTATCACTACAATCGAGATTCAACAAGAATAGACCACTCTTCAAGGGTGCATGACCATAAAAGATATTATTCATATAAATAGAACAACCATTATTCTCTGACTTAAATGAATAACCGTCTCGCATTAAACAAGATCCAGATATAATGTTCATGCTCAACGCTGGCACCAAATAACAATTATTCAGGTCTAAAACTAATCCCGAAGGTAGATGTAGAGGTAGCGTGCCGACGGCGATCACATCGACCTTGGAACCATTCCCGACGCGCATCGTCACCTCGTCCTTAGCCAATCTTTGTTTAATCCGCAGCTCTTGTTTCGAGTTACAAATATGAGCAACCGAACCAGTATCAAATACCCAGGCGCTGCTACGAGCATTAGTAAGGTACACATCAATAACATGTATATCAAATATACCTTTATTCACTTTGCCATCCTTCTTATCCGCCAAATACTTGGGGCAGTTCCGCTTCCAGGGACCAGTCCCTTTGCAGTAGAAGCACTCAATTTTAGGCTTAGGTCCAGCTTTGGGCTTCTTCCTGGGAGTGGCAAGTTGCTTGCCATTCTTCTTGAAGTTCCCTTTCTTTCCCTTGCCCTTTTTTTGAAACTAGTGGTCTTGTTAACCATCAACACTTGATGCTCCTTCTTGATTTCTACCTCCGCGGCCTTAAGCATCGCGAAGAGCTCGGGAATTGTTTTGTTCATCCCTTGCATATTATAGTTCATCACGAAGCCTTTATAGCTTGATGGCAGTGATTGAAGAACTATGTCAATGACACAATCAACTGGAAGATCAACTCCCAGCTGAGTCAAGTGATTATAATACCCAGACATTTTGAGTATGTGTTCACTGATAGAACTGTTCTCCTCCATCTTGCAGCTATAGAACTCGTTGGAGACTTCATATCTCTCAACCCGGGCATTTGCTTGAAATATTAACTTCAACTCTTGGAACATCTCATATCCTCCATGAAGTTCGAAACGTCTTTGAAGTCCCGGTTCTAAGCCGTAAAGCATGGCACACTGAACTATCGAGTAGTCATCAGGTCGAGCTTGCCAGACATTCAAAACATCAGCTTCTGCTCCTGCAGCAGGCCTTTCACCTAGCGGTGCATCAAGGACATAATTCTTCTGTGTAGCAATGAGGATAATCCTCAAGTTACGGACCCAGTCCGTGTAGTTGCTACCATCATCTTTCAACTTAACTTTCTCTAGGAACGCATTAAAATTTAGGGGAACGGTAGCATGGGCCATTGATCTACAACATAGTTATGCAAATACTATCAGGACTAAGTTCATGATAAATTAAGTTCAATTAATCAAATTACTTAAGAACTCCCACTTAAATAGACATCCCTCAAGTCATCTAAGTGATACGTGATCCAAATCAACTAACCCATGTCCGATCATCACGTGAGATGGGGTAGTCATCAATGGTGAACATCTCTATGTTGATCATATCTAGTATATGATTCATGTTCGATCTTTCGATCTCCTGTGTTCTGAGGCCATGTCTGTACATGCTAGGCTCGTCAAGTTTAACCCAAATATTCTGCATGTGCAAAACTGTCTTACACCCATTGTATGTGAACGTAGAGTCTATCACACCCGATCATCACGTGGTGTCTCAACACGACGAACTATAGCAACGGTGCATACTCATGGAGAACACTTTTACCTTGAAATTTAGTGAAGGGATCATCTTATAATGCTACCGCCGTACTAAGAAAAATAAGATGCATAAAAGATAAACATCACATGCAATCAAAATATGTGACATGATATGGCCATCATCATCTCGTGCTTTTGATCTCCATCTCCAAAGCATCATCATGATCTCCATCGTCACCGGCTCGACACCTTGATCTCCATCGTTGCGTCGTGGTCGTCTCGCCAACTATTGCTTCTACAACTATTGCTAACTCATAGCGATAAAGTAAAGCAATTACATGGCGTTTGCATTTCATACAATAAAGAGACAACCATAAGGCTCCTGTCGGTTGCCTGATATCTTACAAAACATGATCATCTCATACAATAACGTATATCACATCATGTATTGACCATATCACATCACAACATACCCTACAAAAACAAGTTAGACGTCCTCTACTTTGTTGTTGCAAGTTTTACGTGGCTGCTACGGGTTTCTAGCAAGAACCGTTCTTACCTACGGCAAAAACCACAATGGTGATTCGTCAAGTTTGCTGTTTTAACCTTCTTCAAGGACCGGCCATAGTCAAATTCAATTCAGCTAAAGTAGGAGAAACAGACACCCGCCAGCCACCTTTATGCAAAACTAGTTGCATGTCAGTCGGTGGAACCGGTCTCATGTACGTGGACATGTAAGGTTGGTCCGGGCCGCTTCATCCCACAATACCGCCGAATCAAAATAAGACGTTGGTGGTAAGCAGTATGACTATCACCGCCCACAACTCTTTGTGTTCTACTCGTGTAAATCATCTACGCATAGACCTGGCTCATGATGCCACTATAGAAGAACGTTGCATGAAAAACAAAAATATTTCTACGCACACGCAAGATCTATCCATGGAGATGCATAGCTACGAGAGGGGGAGTGTGTCTACGTACCCTCGTAGACCATAAGCAGAAGTGTTAGAACAACACGGTTGATGTCGTCGAACAACTTCACGATCCAACCGACCGAGCACCGAATGTACGATACCTCCGCGTTCAGCACACGTTCAGCTCGGTGACGTCCTTGACTTCTTGATCCAGCAAGACGGCGAGGTAGTGGATGAGTTCCGACAGCACAACGGCGTGGTGACGGTGATGGTGATGCTATCTCCGCAGGGCTTCGCCCAAGCACTACGAAAATATGACCGAGGGACTGAACTGTGGAGGGGGGCGCCGCACACGGCTAAGACAATGTTCTTTGGGGCGCCCCCTCTCCTCTATTTATATATGTGTAGGGGCTTGGAGTAGAAGGAATAGTCCCATGTGAACAGTAACCATGAATAGTACACACGTGGACTTGGACTCCAAAGTCCAATCCTATTCCTACTAGGACTCTCCCTTTTTCCTTCCCTAGCTGCGTGGGCTTTTGAGGACTTGGTGCGCCTGGCCCAATAAGGCCAGGGCACCTCCCCTTAGCCCATGCCAGCCCTTGGGACGTGGTGGATCCACTTGTGGACTTCCGGACCCCTCTGGAATCCTCCGGAACCTTCTGGAAGCTTCCCGTTACAATACCGAAAAAAAACTGCACCTTTTTCCGGAACCCAAAATATGACTTCCCATATATAAATCTTTACCTCTCGACTATTCCGAGACTCCTCGTGATGTCCGGGATCTCATCCGGGACTTCGAACAACATTCAGTTACCAATTCACATAACTCATATAACACTATATCGTCAACGAACGTTAAGCGTGCGGACCCTACGGGTTTGAGAACTATGTAGACATGACCGAGACACCTCTCCGGTCAATAACCAATAGCGGAACCTGGATGCCCATATTGGTTCCTACATATTCTACGAAGATCTTTATCGGTCGAACCGTTATGACAACATACGTAATTCCCTTTGTCCATCGGTATGTTACTTGCCCGAGATTTGATCGTCGGTATCTTCATACCTAGTTCAATCTCGTTACCGGCAAGTCTCTTTACTCGTTCTGTAATACACCATCTCATAACTAACTCCTTAGTCATTTACTTGCAAGCTTTATGATGTGTATTACCGAGAGGGCCCAGAGATACCTCTCCGATACTCGGAGTGACAAATCCTAATCTTGATCTATGCCAACTCAACAAACACCTTCGGAGATACCTGTAGAGCATCTTTATAATCACCCAGTTACGTTGTGACATTTGATAGCACACAAGGTATTTCTCCGGTATCCGAGAGTTGCATAATCTCATAGTCGGAGGAATATGTATTTGACATGAAGAAAGCAATAGCAATAAACTGAACGATCATTATGCTAAGCTAACGGATGGGTCTTGTCCATCACATCATTCTCCTAATGATGTGATCCCGTTATCAAATGACAACACATGTCCATGGTTAGGAAACCTTAACCATCTTTGATCAACGAGCTAGTCTAGTAGAGGCTTACTAGGGACACAGTATTTGTTTATGTATTCACACATATATTTAAGTTTTCGATCAATACAATTCTAGCATGAATAATAAACTTTTATCATGAATAAGGAAATATAAAATAACAACTTTATTATTGCCTCTAGGGCATATTCCCTTCAGCAAATCTTTACAATTTGTGAGTTCCCTCTTCTCGTGCAGGTATGGTCATACAAACACTTCACCATCGCCAGCCCGTCGATCGAGGGCAGCTCATATGGCAGTGAGTTGTACGACGTAGACGAGGTAGGCGGTCTCGCTGTTGGCTCAACCTACTGTTGCCGCTAGGTATGTTGACATCACGACATCCACCTTTAATCTTTGGCCATTTGTTCTTGAGGTGTGAGCATCTACTCTAGCCGCCACCTCGGTCTGCCTGCGAAGGTAGGGTGTTGCCAAATTTATTGGCTCTCTTCAGATCTTGGTTGTTGGAGTCAATTAAGGGAATTAGTTCACCAAATCTTGTTGTGGTGAGTTCACTTCTTTTAAGTTGGTCTGTGGCATAGCTTACTTTCTCCAATCTCTAAAGTGGTGGTGAAGGACCGACACAGATAAATACGCAAGCAATGAAGAATCATCAATCAAAGCACATATGACCTATTACAAGATAAAGGGTCACTCTACCAATTTCACAATTATTTTTCATTGTGTACTAAATATTGAACACTTTCGAGCAGACTAGAATTATACAACACCACCACTAAAACATGTAATTAAAGCATGTCACTGATTTCACGGTCTAAAATGGACACCACAGGTAGAATGATGAAAATAGAGATACAATTTGTTGCTAATTCTTCCTGCACTTTTTCCTGGGAGAAACCACATCAGCCCCTCATGTCTCGCAACCAACCGTTAAAGCTGAGATTGATTGAGTTTGAAGGCCCGCGGGTGGAGAAGAAAAGACACTCATGTCACTGAATTTTCTCTACAGGCTATGGAGAGGCATGTCATTACATCGCTCATGCTCATCTTTGCTGCTGCTCTTGCATGGAGAACTGCTTATAAATTCATTGGGCTATTATTGATATCCCCAACAAGGTTCATCTCTTTGGTCTACGACTCATTATGGTTGATACCAAATGGCAGAGGACCCTTGCGCATCTTAGGGGAGGGGCTTTCAGGATTAGCAAGGCCTCTTGATGATTGTGGTGAGAGGACAACATCCCTAAGATTTGCCAAAAAACTGGACTTGGTGTAAATTTTGGACGTCTCTCTCCTATAATAAAATAAAATTAAAACATGTCATTTGATGATACTTAAGACGAGTTCTACGTGTAAGGTAAGTCAATATCCTAGGATCTACTACTAGCAAATACTAGGAAGAAATATCAAGTTCCAAACAAATATCATAAATAGGGAAAAATTGAAGTTACCATGCCACAGTATTGAACATGGACAATCTTTCAAACATTGAAGTTGTCGTTCGTAGGGAACAATCTATTAATGTGCCATTCTTTCTAAGTGCATACGAACTACAAGAGAAGAAAATATTCCACCATGATGATAATGCATCATTGGCTAGAACGGAAAACTCAAGTATAAAGTTACCATATCTTATCCACCCTGTAAACAAAATATATTCTTCTTATCCAACTGATTGGTTACACCACCTTGTATAATCTTTGATTCCATTCTCTTGTACCTAATTTTTAAATTTTAATAGATGTAGTATGAACTCTCCTACTGTATTTCTCCCGCATTGTTAAAGGGATGGAGAACATAAGGAAATGTATAAAAGAAAGAAAAAAGTAACAACCAAATAGGTGGATGCAATGACAATCATAACATATCAGAATGAGGCACCAAATGGAGCCAACAGTGGCACCATCCACCTCGTCTGCTCCGTACAACTCACTGCCATATATGGGTTGCCTTCGACCAAGTGAAGTGTTCGTACGACCATACCTGCACGAGAAGAGAGCACCCACAAATCTTCAAGGATTTAACAATCCTGTTACACGCCTTGCTTAGTTCACGATACATCGAGCAAAGCACTTCAGAGCTAGAGCTAAGCCGAGGCATCTTCGGTCGGCATCCGCTATCATTCTGACTATGCGGATCATGCACTTGTCCATGGAGTCGCCATGGGAGCTGGCGAACATCACCCGACCGAATAAAAGTAGGATCAACGCCTCCAACTGGCGACTAACAAGTTCATCAGTTGTTTCATCTACATTACGATTCATGATACCCACTAGCCACAAAAATAACATAACATACATTGCATACAAAATATAATCGACACAGATAAAATTGGACAGGGAAAAGCTAACAAGATTTAAAAGTTATCATTATACTTTAAACTAACGAAGCCACTTCAACATGAGTCCATGGTTGTTTTTCTTAGGATTCTCGTTGGTTCGGTATGTTGGCGATATGACCCTCCTCAAATGGTCAACAAGGTCTGAGTGCCAGTCATCAGGTGCATCTTGTAGCATGATGATATTCCCTGCTAAGGGTAAGCCGATGGTGATGGAGACGTCTTGCAAACTGATCGTCATTTCCCTGCATAGTAGGTGATACATGTTCATGTAAGGACGCCAGCGATCGACAAGGGCGACAGTGATATATCAGTCATAATTGAAGTGCTTCGGTTAAGTAGCCGCGGGCTCTTTCATCCACACCAGTTGAAGAAGACCATCTCTTGACAACCTGATTGATGAAAAGTTCCTTGTAAAAAGTATGGTTGCCAAAAAGTGTGGATCCTAAATGTCTCTAAATTCCCACGCATGCAACGATGGCGCCTATCAATCCCATAGAAGCTCTATGGGTATTGCCCTTATGCATTAGCATGTTTTTAGCAACCACTGTCATCCTTAAGAACAAGACGATTATCAATCATAATATACAAACTATTCTTATTTGAAGAGTTTTATCAACCATAGGGCTTCAATATAAGTACGTATTATTTGGACGAATTACAATACATATGTATAGTACAAAATCATGTTCGATTATTACTGTTTTGAAAACACGACAAGGAATTAACAACCTTTTGTTGTAGAAATCACTAGCAGCACAAGTAACAGTATTTTCTTCAGAGAAATTTACCCACTTACTTAGAAAAAATTGCAGGTAAAAGTAATTTGGTTCCATACTAATCTTCTCATTCTCAACATTCCATTCTATTGTGGCAAGTATCTGAATTAAACAAACTGCAGATTGGCAACTAGACAAGATTTGCTATACTACAACTAACTCATGTTCCACTTTGTGCAGCCTGTAATGAATCGAATCGACAAGAAGAAACCGAGAGTCGGTACAGGGATCGCTCGACCAACGGGCGATGCCTGGTGGAGAAAACCTCATTGAAGGGACCCACAAAATAGTATTATATATGAAAAAAATGAGTAACGCATCGGGGCGGGGTGGAAGCTCACCTTCATTGTCCGGGTGCCCACTCAACTCGTCTGCAGCGGCGACATCGTGGTCCTGCTTCTCCTGGAGTTTGAAGTCATCGTCCGTTCCGGCTCTAGGTTAGGGTTTGGAATGAGAATCGATTGCTTCCAACTATGGAGATTGGACAGGGTTTGTGGGGGGAATTGGTTCACTGGAACCTTGGAGAAGAAGTCGTATGGATCTACTACTTGAGGGGGTTGATTGATTGCTACTAGCCGTTCTAGTGGAGCAGATGGAGAACACGGGGTGAGTAAAAGTAATGAGAAAAAACCCAATTTCGCCTCTTTGTTTCACGATACGGCTGTAAAGTTCACCATTCAAAAGGCGGGCAATAAATTGCCACCTAAATCATTGTGATGCAGTAGCGAGCATTCTGTACTCTATTTGAGGTGTGTGCATGTGCACCGAAATATCCACTACTCTTGTTGATAGATTGCTCCGAGAATAGGCTACATTGGTGCACATGTACATACCTCAGAGAGTGTTTGGAAGGCTCATTGTCGCACCATAACTATTTAGGTGGCAATTTTTCTTACCCGCCTTTTGAACGGGCGACTTTCCGGACGTATCGTCAAACAAGGAGGCAAAATTCTAATTTCCCCATTACTTTAGTTGCCTCGCATTCACCATCCACTCCACTTCAATAGCCAGTTGCAATATATGAACCCCTCAATAGTATATCTCAAGCCATTGCTTCATGATCCCGTACCTCTTCCAAGGTAGTCAACCGATTCCCCATCCAAACAATCTTTCAATCTCCACAGTTGGAAGCAATCGATTCTCCTCCCAAACCCCTAACCTAGAGCCACCATGGACGACAACTTGAAACTACAGGAGGAGCAGGACTACGCTACCACTGTCGCATATGAGTTGAGCGGGCACCAGGACAATGAAGGTGAGCTTCCACCCCACATTGATGCGTTACTCAATTTTCTATATATATATATACTACTATTTCATGGGTCCATTTGATGATGTTTTTGCACTGGTTATCGCCCGTTGGTCGAGCGATCCCTATACCGACTCTAATTTCTTTCTTTTTGATTCAATTCAATCCAGGCTGCACAAAGGGGAACACGAGTTTGTTGTAGTATACAATATCTTATTTGGTTCAGAATTTGCTGTTTGCTGAATTCCGATACTTGCGACAATAGAATGAAATATTGAGAATGAGAAGATTACTAAGGAATCAAAATTACATTTACTTGCAATTATTTCTGAGCAAGAGGGTAATTTGTCTCTAGAGAAAATACTTCCACATGTGCTGCTAGTGCTTTCTACAATAAAAAGCTATCTTTTCCTTGTTGTGTTACCAAAATAGGACTAATCGTACATGATTTAGTACTATCTATATGTGTTTTGTATTTCACCAAGTAATACGTTATTATATGAAAGCCTTATGTACTATTGTGGTTAGTAGAACTCTTTAATTAAGAATAGTTTGTATATTATGGTTAATAATCTTGTAACTCTGCCGTTTGCATTCTTCTTGTTCTTAAGAACAATTGTGGTTGCTTAAATAAAAGAATGATATTACGCAAGAGCTAGTTAACATTGGATAGTATGAGCTACTAGACCATGAGAATGAAACACACCAATGATGTAGGCGTGAGAATTTAGAAACATTTAGAATCCGCACCGAGAAGGAAACATGGAGGTTAGGTCATCGATGTATGGACAGGTAAGCCTAAAGGCCCTCTTTGGCTTTCACAGCTAACCACCCCTTTTACAAGAAACTTTTCATCAACCAGGTTGTCAAGAGTTGGCCTTCTTCCACTAGCATGGATGATTCAGCTCGGCCGGATGATTTCAATTATGCCTCACCGATCTCTATTTTTCTTGCCGAACACTGGCGTCCCGAGACGAACACGTTTCACCTACCATGCGCGAAGATGATGATCACCTTGCAAGACGTCTCAATGCTCACTGGCTTACCCATAGCAGGGGAAGCCCTCATGCTGCAAGATGCACCTGATGACTAGCACACAAACCTCGATGATCATTTCAGGAGGGTCATACCCGCCAGCATACCAAAACTATGTGGATCCCAATAAAAACATCAGTGGACCCATGCTAAAGTGGTTTCGTCAGTTTAAGGTATAACGATATTTTCCAAATCCTGTCAGGCTTTTTCACTTTCTAATTTTATCCATGTGGAATGTATGCTATGTTATTTTTGTGGCGGGTGGGCATCATGAACCGTAATGTGGATAAAACAAGCGATGAACTTGTTAGTCATTAGTTGGAGGTGTTCATCCTATTTTTATTTGTGTAGGTGATGTTCCTCAGCTCCCGTGGCGACACCATGGACAAACGCTTGATACGCGTAGCCAGGATGATCATCGATGCCGAGCCGAAGATGCCTCAGCTCTCTGGCTCTGCGGTGCTTTGCTCGACGTACCATGAACTGAGCAAGGCATGCACCATGATAGGTAAATCCTCACGATTTGTAAGTGCCCTCTTGTCGTACAGGTATGGTCGTACAAATACTTCACCATTGGCAGGCTGTCAGTTGAGGGCAGCTCATATGGCTGTGAGTTGTATGGCACAGACGAGGTGGACGATTCCACTGTTGGCTACTGTTGCCTACATGTATGTTGTGACCGTCAAGGTTTGCACCTATTTGTTTGCTACTTTTATATTTGTTCTTTGCATTTCCTTATGATATCCCGCCCTTCAACCACGCCGAAAGGGGTGCAACGCACGTAACTACTACCGACTGTTCAAGAGTGAATTCGACTGCCTAGCTATTGGTGACGTGACCTACACACCGTACACGCAAGTAAGTCTGGATGCTCACGCTCCAATGGGCCTTCCTAGCCTCTACCTAAGAGACAAAGAATACGGGTTGACTTCCAAAAAACAGTTTTTCAAGCAAATTGCCATTCCCCTTCATCCTCACCCCATCTGGAGTATTTTTTTCATTTGGTCTTGATGTGTGAGCTTGCTACTGAACATCTCCTCTAGGCCGCCACCTCGGTTTGCCTATGAGTACATGATGTTGCCAAATTTATTGGCACTCTTTGGATCTTAGTTATTGGAGTCAACTAAGGGAAGCAGCTCACTAAATATTGGTGGCGACTTCACTTCATAGCCCAGTTTTTCCAATGCTCTGAACTAGTGGTGAAGGATTGACACAAATAAATGTGCAACCAATGAAGAATCATTGATCAAAGTGCATACGACCTATTACAAGATAAAGTGCCCCTTTACCAATTTCACACTTTCTATCATCTGTTATATATAGAAAGTACTTGACGGGTTAACCAGAAAAAGACAATTATGCTAAAAAAATTCACGTTAATCAGAAAATATTGACTCTCAATCGGATAGATCATATATTATTTTTAATCTCTAATCATTTGATCTGCGTACCATAATATGGTGGGTCCAAACCAAGTTGACACGTATATACATTTATGCCCATATTTAGATCTCACACATGCATGCACGTTAAAGAACAAAAAAACCCCACCTAAAAAAGGAACCAACTTGGTCACGTTTACTAATCCATGCACGTAAAAAAAAACCGCTAACCTAAAAAATAAGGCACGTGATGCACTCCAGAAAAAAGAGAAGTTAAAGGAAAAAAAATTTCCCACCTAAAAAAAGGAACCAACTTGGTTACGTTTACTTATGCATGCACATAAAAAAAAACAACCGCTAACCTAAAAAATCATGACTAATTTGGCCAGATTAACTCATGCATGCTTCCCCGCAAAAAAAAAAAAAACTCATGCATGCACGTCACCTCATTAAAAAAAAGCGCATGCATGCCCGTCAAAGAAAAAATGGGATCTGTCACCTAAAAAAGGTAACCAACTTGCAGGCTAACTACCTCTTCCATACATATACTCCTCCTGTTTCTAAATATATGCCTTTTTATAGATAGACACATATGGATGTATATAAACGTAATTTAGACTGTAGATTCACTCATTTTGCTTCGTATGTAGATTTATTTTGACACATGCATGTCGTCAAAGAAAATAAATATCTCACCTAGAGAAAATAGCCAACTTAACAACGATTTACCTCTTCCAAATATTCCCGCATGCAGGATTTTTTGGACAGGGATCTTGGATGCGTGATCGACTCCACAAGAACCGAATGAAACAAAGATCCATGCGTGATTGCCTGTCCCAAGTTTTTATCAACATTTTCCCACATAAAAACATTTCATCAACGGACGGTGCTTGACTGCTTCAGCAAGTCTACTTCGATCAATACTCCCACGTACATAAGGCATCAGAAGATAAATTAAAAATCACAAATGCCTCATGTCAGGGACGCTTTTTTGGTCGGCATACTAACATTATCTTCCGTCCTATGAGGCACGACAACCAATAGCATCGGCATAGTGTACTATGTCAACGAGCCATGTACATCTCAGGAACCAGTGTCGTCTAAGCGTGCGACTAGCATCGAGGCCCGCAACCTAGCAAAGGCACGCGACGCACTCCAGAAAAAAGAGAAATAGGCTAGAAAATTCCATAAAAATTAGAGACATCCGACCATTTAATTTATGGTCTAAAATACGAGAGCAGTTAGATTAGTTTTAAATGGAAAAATTACCCACCAATTTCATTTTAAAAGAAAACGTTTCGTTCACGTTTGCCTACGATAAAGAGAACTAGCGTGGGAACAACTAGCGCTGAACTGTTCTCTCAAAAAAACCAGCGTGGACCTTTGACTATACGATAGAAAAAACAATAGCGTGAAATTCCTATACGATAGAAAAAAACATGGGACTCTCCCTAGAAACAGCTAGCGTGGACTCTTTCCTCAAAAGAAAAAACTAGGATGGAACTACAAGGAAAAATAAAACATCGTGGTACTAGGATGTGTTGGTAAAAAAACTAGGGTACTAAGCGGGCAGATGCATTCAACTAGCGTGGGACTCTTACCTTCAAAAAGAAATAGCGTGGGTCTCCACGCAACGAAAAAAAATAGAGAGCATGAGACTAGGACGTGATGGCAAAAAAAAAAACTAGGTACTACGTGTGCAGATACCATGCATGTATCCTCCCATGAAATATGGATGCATGAAAGAAAATAAGCAGGCATCATGTTCCATTATTCCTTGGGCCCTATTGCCTATTAAGAGCTACATGTTTCTTCCATCGAGCAGAATGACCAAACTAAAAGTATGTGCTCAAGGAACTAAACTGGAGCCGGCTGTGACAAGGCCAAAACCAACTAATTAGCCCTGCGTCCTTTCTTCTTGTGACATATTCAATGCAAAGGAATTTGCCAAGCAAAGAATGATGCAATACACAGTTCGGCCCCATTGGGGTTGAAAGGCAAACTATGTAGTGTCAGCAACGACCACAAGTTGAAGCATCTGCTTGATCTATTCTAAAGTCACCTAGGACTCCCATCATTCTATCTTCTCCTTGCATGCACATGCCTTCCTTTTAGTTTTCAGTCAAGAGGACACATGGGAAAAGGTTGATATGCAATGCCTACTCGAATCACATGTTTACACACCGACATGAACTTCCCGTTCATAGACAAAAAATAAATAAATTAAAGGTATCATCATAGGTAAAAAATAAATCCTTTTTCGAGAGAAAACTACTATTATTTTCTACCACATGGTACCCAAAAAATGAGATGAAATGAGAATGAGCATGAGCAAAAAAAAAAATTGGTTCCCGCTTGAGTAATTAATGATGGACTTACCAGCCATAAAGTTGATTGGTTCCACAAATATTTATTATGATTAACATATTTGGCTTTATTCCGCTGCAGATGGCGGTAAACTATGGTGGCTCATGCGATGGAGCAGGATCAAGATACATAGGAAGATAAAGTGAAACATGGATGAATCACGGAGTAATCATTGGAAGATAAATTTTCCACAGTATTGCTTCATGTATCATGGTGCGATGCCGCCAATAAATAAGTCGGCTTTCGCTTGTCCCATGGTGACTTGATTTGATGAGTGATGTTTCAAGATCTGATGGAACTGGAGCCAGAGAGCTCATTTCCTTGATAACAAAAAAACAAGTAAGAGCATATTTGTTTGTTTTTAGTTCTGCACTATTGCAAATTTTCGTAGGTAGCTTACCAAGCTGACCGCTTGGTCTGCACTGTACTCTATGTGCCCTATTGGTTGATTTGGAGCACTCAAATTAATCATGGTGAGAACTTGCACATAAGCGTTAAACATGGGGTGTTGCCCCTTCATATTATTTACAACTTCCAGTAGTTTTTCGTTTCCTATGTTTGCTTATCCAGACTATATGATTGTTTGCTTCCAGAATACTGGACAATGGACATCTCATTGTGCTTGCACTCCTAATATTACCAACAATGTGCAGATAAGCAATCTACGAACATGTAAATACCAACATGCCATTTGAATGCCCTTACATAAAAGGCTTGCTAAAATTTGAATATGGCTTTGTTGCCATGGTCCATATTGCATACGTATTGTTTTCGATGAGCAAACAATTTAGATTTATTTGGCTAAGCTAATATTCACTGTCTTTTTATTCTATTACTCATGAATAGGATATTCAAGTACTACAATGTTTAATTTTCATTTAGGAATGGTCTCTTCCTATGTTTACTAATATATATTCATTGTCTGACAAGTTAATTTTTTTCTTACTATCTGTAAAAATAGGTCCTGTTAGTTATTTTGGCTTCGCAAATTGATAGAACAGGGCCGACATAATTGGTGAATATTACATGTACACACATCTACGACTAACATATTAATATGTAAATCTTACACAACATTAGCAATTTATGAAAAACTTAGACAAACTAACAAGATAAAAAGGCACGACAATGATATGAATATAAATTACAAAATAGAACAATTTATGAAAAGGTAGTATAGCATGCATAACAAGCAGATACATGCATGCTTAATCATAAGATATATACTGATATACCAATCAGAATACCAAACATACCTAAGGCAAAACTATGTTAGCAAAAGGCTCATTTTTTTAATATAATCACATTTGGTTCCAACTTTTTCTTTAGAAAAATCTAATTAAAATTTCTCAACTTTATAAAACTCTAGCCCGCACATCGAGCGGGCCACTCTACTAGTTGTGTACCAAAGATAAGAACACCAGCAGGCCAGTGCATTTGAGCTCAGGAATGGAAGAGCATTTTCGAGCAGACTAGTATACAACACCACCACCGAACCACGTATTTAAAGCATGTCATTGATTCTGCATTCTAAAATGGATGGCTGACCGATGAAAATACATATACAGTTTGTTGACAATTCTTCATGCGCTTTTCCCTGAGATAAACCACATCAACCAATGCACTCATGTCTTGTTGAACACTATTGAAACTAAGATCACTTGAGTTTGAAGGGCAACAGGTGGAGAATAAAAAGCACTCATGTCACTGAATTTTCTCTACAAGCTATGGTGAGGCATGTCGTTACAACGCTCATGCTCATCTTCACTCTTGCTCTTGCATGGAACTGCTTGTAGCGGCTGTAGATGATAGTGGCCTGCAACTAGTTGTGTTCTTGTTGTTGTCCTCAATAGGGTTCAACTCTTTGTTTACGACTCATTCTAATTAATACCGAATGGAAGAGGACCCTTGCGCTTCTTATGAGAGGGATATTTAGGATTAGCAAGGCCTCTTGACGATTGTGGTGAGAGCACAAAATCCCCAGAATTTGCCAAAGAACTGGACTTGGTATTATAAAGTTTGGACGTCTCTCTACTATAATAAGAAATTTAAATAGGTCACTCGATGATATTGAAGTCAAGTTCTCTGTGTAAGACGAGTGAATATCCTAGGATCTACTACTAGAAAATACCGGGAAGAAAAAACATGTTCCAAACAACTGTCAGAAATAGGGTAAAAACTTGAGGTTACCGTGCCACAGTATTGAACATGAATTATCTTTCAAACATTGAAGTTGCTATTCATTGCGAACAATCTCTTAATGTGCCATTCTTTATAAGTGCATATGGACCAATGTTTAGGATATCAGTAACCGGTAGCTGCTCGGCGGGTGAGGACTAGGGATTAATCGGTGAATCGGCCTATTAACTGAATTTATTGATAACCCATTTATCGATAGGTTAACTAGGGCCATATTAATATATCTTAGGCTGCATATCAACATGTAATGTACTAAATGCCTAAATATGCTATTGTGCACGTGAATGTAACCAGGAAAAGTGTGGTTGTTAGTGGACGCCATGGACAGGGGATGGCGCCTTGCTGGAGTGCTCAGGGAGGGGCGACGAGCTCGGGGGATCAACTGGATCTCGGAGGAGTTGGGGGAGAGGATGTGAGCACGGGGAGGGGGCGATGAGCTCGTCTGCCATGCTGCTATATTGGTCGACTGGATTGATCCTAGAGGAGTGGGGAGGGGTGGCGAGCTCGAGCAGGAGAAAGAGTCTGGGTACCTGGATCCTGGAGGAGTGGAGGCGCCTATGCCAGATGGTGCCGGCTGCAGCTCGAGGCGGGGGCGGCTGCTTGGAGAGGGGGGATGGATACTCCGCGCCTCCTCCAATGAGAGTAACTAGGAGAGGGTAAGAAGGGAGGGAATGGGCCTAACCTAAAATGCCCAGTTTTGGGGTAAAGGAGGGAACAAGCCAAAATTTTGGAGTCAAAATTTCTCCCTCTATTCAGTTAATCGGCTTGACAACCGATTAATCAACTGGACTAGACAACACGATGGACATTGGGTTATCACAGCCGTGACTTGCGGGTTTGGGATTGACTGTCCGATTAACTTAAATATTGGCCAATATTTAGAACAGTGATATGGACTACAAGAGAAGAAAATCATCTGCGATGATGTTAATACATCATTGGCTGGAACGAGAAACTCAAGCATAAAATTTCCATAGTTTATCCACCGAGCAAAGAAAAATATATTCTTCTTATCCAGCTGATTGGTTACACCACCTTGTATAATCTATTATTCCCTTTTCTTGTACATATTTTATTAATTTTAATATGTAGTCAGAGAAGTTTGGATGATTATGGCGACTTGCATTTGTAAGGTGGCCTCGATGAAGTTTGGAGTGTTCAGGGGAAGGAGAAGCGACTCTAAGGATACCTGGTGGTGGAATGATGATGTCCAAAAGGTGATTGAGGAGAAGAAAGATTGTTTTAGACGCCTATACCTGGATAGGAGTGCAAACAACATAGAGAAGTACAAGATGGTGAAGAAGGCCGCAAAGCGTGCTGACAGTGAAGCAAGGGGTCGGGCGGATGAGGACCTCCAACAGCGGTTAGGTATGAAGTTAGGCGAAAGGGACATCTATAAGATGGCCAAGATCCGGGAGAGGAGGACGAGGGATGTTGGCCAAGTCAAATGCATCAAGATGGAGCAGACCAACTTATGGTGAAGGAAGAGGACATTAAGCATACATGGCGGGTGTACTTCAACAAGCTGTTCAGTGGGGAGAATGCAAGTTCTACCATTGAACTAGACGACTCCTTTGATGATACCAGCAGGCGTTTTGTGCTGCAAATCTAGGAGTCTGAGCTCAAGAAGGCTTTAAAAAGGATGAAAGGAGGCAAGGCGATGGGCCCTGATTGTATCCCCATTAAGGTGTGGAAAGGCCTCGGGTACATAGTGATAGTATGGCTAACCAAGCTTTTCAACCACATTTTTTGGGCATACAAGATGCCAGAAGAATGGAGACGGTGTATATTAGTGCCAATCTTCAAGAACAAGTGGGATGTTCAGAGTTGTACTAATTACCATGGAATTAAGCTGATGAGCCATACAATGAAGCTATGGTTTCGAGTCACTGAGCACCGCTTAAGAAGAATGACAAGCATGACCAAAAATCAGTTTGGTTTCATGCCTGGGAGGTCGACCATGGAAGCCATTTTCTTGGTACGACAACTTATGGAGAGATACAGGGTGCAAAAGAAGGACCTGCATATAGTGTTCACTGACTTGGACAAGGCCTATGATAAGATACCGCGGAATGTCATGTGGTGGGCCTTGGAGAAACACAAAGTCCCATCAAAGTACATTACCCTTATCAAGGACATTTATGATAATGTTGTGACAAGTGTTCGAACAAGTGATGTCGGCACTAATGACTTCCCGATTAAGATAGGACAACATCAGGGGTCAGCTTTGAGCCCCTATCTTTTTGCTTTGGTGATGGATATACAAGGGATATACAAGGAGATATCCAATGGTGTATGCTCTTTGCGGATGATGTGGTGCTAGTTGATGATAGTCGGACAGGGGTTTATAGGAAGTTAGTGTTATGGAGACAAAGAATCGAAAGATTTTAGGCTTAGTAGAACTAAAACTGAGTACACGAGGTGCAATTTCAGTACTACTAGGCACGAAGAGAAGGAGGTTAGCCTTTATGGGCAGGTGGTGCCTCAGAAGGACACTTTCAATATTTGGGGTCAATGCTGCAAAAGGATGGGGGTATTGATGAAGATGTGAACCATCGAATCAAAGTCGGTTGAATGAAGTGGCGCCAAGCTTCTAGCATTCTCTATGATAAGAGAGTGCCACAAAAGCTAAAATGCAAGTTCTATAGGACGGCGGTTTGACCCTTAATGTTGTACAGTGTTGAGTGTTGGTCGACTAAAAAGCGACATGTTCAACAGTTGGGTGTGGCGGCGATGCACATGTTGAGATGGATGTGTGGCCACACGAGAAAGGATCGAGTTCGGAATGATGATATATGAGATAGAGTTGGGGTAGCACCAATTGAAGAGAAGCTTGTCCAACATCGTCTGAGATGGTTTGGGCATATTCAGCACAGGCCTATAGAAGCTCCAGTGCATAGCAAACGGCTAAAGCGTGCGGATAACATCAAGAGAGCTCGGGATAGACCGAATTTGACATGGGAGGAGTCCGTAAAGAGAGATCTGAAGGATTGGAGTATCACCAAAGAACTAGCCATGGATAGGGGTGCGTGGAAGCTTGCTATCCATGTGCCAGAACTATGAGTTGGTCGCGAGATCTTATGGCTTTCATCTCTAGCCTACCCCAACTTGTTTGGGACTAAAGGCTTTGTTGTTCTTGTTGTATATGTAGTCGGACACTCTCCTACTGTATTTCGTGCAAGAGAACATAAGGAAGAGTATAAAATAAGAATAAAAATAGCGGCCAAATAGGTGGATGCAATGACAGTCATATCATACCCGACGACGACACCAGATGGTGCCAACAGTGGGACCATCCACCTCGTCTATGTCGTACAACTCACTGCCATATATGAGCTGCCTTCAACCGACGACATACTGATAGTGAAGCGTTCGTACGACCATACCTACACGAGAAGAGAGCACCCATAAATTGTTGAGTATTTACCTATCCTATTGCTAGCCCTGCTTAGTTCATGGTACGTCGAGCAAAGCACAATGGGGCCAAAGCTGAGTTGAAGGCATCTCCGGGTCGGCATCCACGATCACCATGCCTATGCGGATTTTGCACTGGTCCATGGTGTCACCATGGGACTGATGAACATCATCTAGCCGAATAAAAGCAGAATGAACGCCTCCAGCTGATGACTAACAAGCTCATCACTTGCTTCATCCACATTACGGTTCATGATGCCAACCTGCCACAAAAATAACATAACATACATTCCAGACAAAATAAAATCAACACCGGTAAAATTGGACAGGGAAAATCTAACGGGATTGGAAAAATATCGTTATACTCAGTTCAACGTGGGTCCATGGTTGTTTTTCTTGGGATCCTTGTAGTTTCGATATGTTGAAGGTATGACCCTCCTCCTGAAATGGTCAACAAGGTCCATGTGCCAGTCATCAGGTGCATCTTGCATGTGATGACTTCCCCTACTATTGGTAAATCGATGAGCATGGAGACGTCTTGTGAAGTGATCTTCATCTCCCCGCATGGGCGGTGAAACATGTTCGTGTCGGGACACCAGCGGTCAGCAAGAGTGGCAGGGATCGATTAGTCGTAGTTGAAGTGCTTTGGCCAAGCAACCGCTGGCTCTATCATCCGCGCCAGTGGAAGAAGGCCAACTCTTCACAACCCGATTGATCAAACGTTTTCTTGTAAAAAGGGTGGTTGCCAAAAAGGACTAGAGGGCAAAGAGTGCCTTCAAGTGTATAGATCCATCCATAGACGATCCATCCTCCATTTTTCCTTGCTGGTGCGCATCCTATATGTCTCTAAATTTTTGACGCGTGCAGCAGTGGCACCCGTCAATAGTACGGTGGAGTTGCTCGTACTGTTCCATGAGAAATATCTCTACGTGTATCATCGTTAGGCATTATCATTTTTTTGAGCAACCACTATAATTTTTAAGAATTTAAAACAGGACAGTACAAGCTACCGGACCGCGAGATTGACAGGTGCCACCTCTGCAGGCGCAAGAATTTAAAACATTTAGGATCCGCACCAGGAAAGAAACACGGAGGTTGGAACATCGATGGATGGACATGTACTCCTTAAGGCCCTCTTTGCCCTTCACGACTTTTTGGCAACCGCCCCTTTTATAACAAACTTTTCATCAATCAGATTGTCAAAAAGCTGGCCTTCTTCCACTAGCATGGATAATTGAGCCCACAACTGCTCGACCGAAGCACTTCAACTATGCCTCATCAAAGGCCGCAACTCTTGCTGACCACTGGCGTCCCAAGACAAACACGTTTCATCTACCATGCAGGGTGAGATTATGATCACCTTACAAGATGTCTCACTACTCACTGGCATACACATAACAGGTGAAGTTATCTTGCTGCAAGATGCACCTAATGACTGGCACACATACCTTGTTGACCCTTATAGGAGGGATGTACCGCCAAAATAGCAAAACTACGAGAATCCAAAAAAACAACCATGGCTCACGTAGAAGTGACTCCATCAGTTTAAGATATAACGATATTTTCCAAATCTCGTTAGGTTTTCGCCATCCAATTTTATCCATGTCAATTTTATTTTGTCTGAAATGTATGTTATGTTCTTTTTGTGGCAGATGGGCATCATGAAATGTAATGTGGATGAAGCAAGTGATGAACTTGTTAGTCATCAACTCGAGGCGTTCATCCTGTTTTTATTCGGTTGGGTGATGTTCGTCAACTCCCATGGCCATAACATGGACAAGCGCATGATTCACATAGCCAAGATCATCGTTGATGCTGACACAGAGATGCCTTAGCTCAGATTTGGTTGTGCGGTGCTTTGTTTGACGTACCATGAACTGAGCAAAGACTACAGCAAGAAAAGTAAATCCTCGACGATTTGTGGGTGCTCTCTTCTCATGCAGGTATGGTCGCACGAACACTTCACTATCGGCAGGCCGTCGGTCGAAAGTGGCTCATATGGTGGTGAGTTGTACAACGCAGGCGAGGTGGATGGTCCCCCTGTTAGCTCTATCTAATTTTGCCGCCGGGTATTTTTGCGACCATCATTGCATCCACCTTTTGGTTTGCTACTTTTATCTTTCTTTTCCGCCTTTCCTCATGTTTTCCTGCCCTTCAGCCACACTGGAAGGGGCGCAACGCACGTAACTACTACTTGTTGTTCGGAATGTCGCCTTTTCAAATGGCATATTCAAGACTAAACGTCTCCACCGGGCCATCACATATCTTAGTCGTCATCCCAGTTGGCTATGTGTAAAGTGTTGTCTATTTCTTTACTTATTTCAGTGGAGCTGTGATTTCTCGCCATATCAGGATCTATGTCGGTGTGAGAGGCCCCGTAACGTTCTGGTCCTGAGAAAGCATATGTGATCAGTAATGAGGGATGCTATGAGTGACTAGGCCTTGGCGTCCGTCTTTTTAATACCAATTTTGTCAAAGAGTTGGCCACACAACATTTTAATTGCTTGTTTCTTCGAGCCATACTTTATTTGCTTGTTTATCTGATGCATACTATATTTGCTTTTCTGTCAGCAACTGAATGAGTTGACTATTGATCTAAATAGTGTTTCTTGTTGTAGAGGATTTATATGAACTCATCTATGGCATAAAGAAATTCTTGTGTAGTTCATTAGGCTCCCTAAAATTCCTTTGAAGCACACCACACAATGTTCCAGTAAGTTTATATGAGGTACACAATGTTTAACTGCTTCTTTAATTATACGCAAGATATGTCCAATGTTTAATATAGCCGTGTGTGGTCTCAATCCGTAACCCATTGGTAATTTGGAGTTGCCCCAACATGTTGTCTATTTCTTTATCATGCTCCTTATGGTGAAAGATGGGAGATTTTTGTACGCGTGCTACACAGGCTACCATCTTTATAATTTTACAATATATCTCCTGCTAATGCTAGCTGTCGTGTACTCTAGTATTAGTCATGTTTGCCATGTAAGGGTTAGTCTGCCTTGCTTGGTTCACTGTTGTGTGTTTCGTGTCCATGAACTACGAGGTGTATGTGTGAAATGCGGAGATGTAACACATGCGATTTATTTTCAATGTCATGTAATAACTTGCATTTTGCGAGATAATTTACTGCATTAGGTTTTCTTAACCAACAAATCATACATGGGTCGTTAACATGCCAAACTATACGTGGGCCATTAATTGGCCGAATTATATGTGGGTCGTCATCTGGGCAGACCAAAGGTGGACCGTCAACAGGTCAGACCATACGTGGGTCGTCAATAGACCACACCATACATGGGTCATCAATGGGCTAGACCATACCTGGCCCGTCAATGGGCTAGTCCATATGTTGGCTATTATGGGCCAAGCCATATGTGGGCCTTAACTAGGCAAACTGTAAATGGGCCTTGACAGGCCACGATAACCTTGGGACGCTGACGGGCCTAAGGATAACATGGGCCCTAAATAGGTCAAAAGCACCATGCGACATAAATGGGTCCAAATACATAATAGGACATTAGCAGGATGAAAGACACTTCTAGCCAGAAATTTTCTAAAGCCACCACAGGCTGTTAATAGGCTAAATGACACATTGAGACGTAAATGGATCCAAGGACACAACGAGACATTAACAGGTCAAAAGTCGCATCGGGCCATAAACGGGTTCAAAGACACCACGGGTGGTTAATGGACAAAAACTATCAACAGGTCGTCATAACGATGAATGACCAATGAGTTTGTAATGGGCCAAATTCACATAGTTCCTAATATGCTGTATGAACCTGGGCCGTAAATGGGCTACTGTAAGCAGGCCGTTAGGAGGCTTATCAATGGGCAATCCGCTAAATTTTGAGTAAATCTTGTGGGCCTTAAGCAGGCATTTGACTGAGCCAACCTTTTTAACTAAACGGACCACTATTGGATGGGCAATACATGTTCAAATGAAGAGCTGGCGCATGGAGCCGTCGGCGAATAAGAAGCATAAACTAGGAGGATCATCAGTTGGCCATGTCGTTAGCGGGTATCAGATCCGAACCCACTCCCGATAGCTTAACGGTGACCGTTATGGTGGTTACCACGTGTCGTTTACCCTTGACGAAACTCTTTCATGACGTGTCATTTTCTATCATGGAAGAACACACTTCCATTATGAAAAAGTCACTATTGTCATGGAACACATCTATGACCGCACATGTATGACTATCTTGATACTATCATAGAACCGTCATGGATGTATATGCATGACATAAAACATGACCAACTTTGATAAACACGCACCATCACAATTGTGTCTTTTTTTGTAGTGAAGAGTAAGGTTTCTTTGTGTTTAATTGTCCAAAGGCTTTCACGCTGGTGTTTTTTGTTGGGTGTTAATTTTTTGATTTGCTTTGCTATTTACCCCACCATTTCTAAGTGGGATTTAAAACATATTGCATTTGTACATTTGATTAAACAAATGATCAATGAACTAATGCATGTTGCATGGAAGAGTGAGATTAAATGAATTTTATTGGACCTAGCTAGCAAATTATATGGCTACAAAAATTTAGATGATGTGCAAGCACACATGTGCAAGAAAATAACTTTTTAAGGACTTGTAGCAGGGTTTACCTCTAAAATATATTTATAACTCACTACAGAAACCTACACTACATCACAGTCATGAAAAAATAACCACTTTCTAGGAGAAGTGGTATGTTAAAAAATAATTGGTGATGGGCCACACATGCCAATAAACCCCGAGCTCGCTCTGCCAACTCCTTGATTGTGTATGTCCATTCAATTTTCTTTTCGTATGGTCACCTTCACATACTACTACCTCCCTCCCTCGGGAAGAATGTGCATGATTGGGTGCCTTAGCCCTCTATCCCCCTTTAGTCGAGCGTCGCTCACTCACCATCGCCCTTTCTCCGCTCCCTTGAGCCTAATCCCAGTGGAATCAATGAACTAGTGGCCATACCCCACAGTTATCTCTCTATTGCCCCTGGTCCATTCAGATCCCTGCATCCAACTTGTGCTCACCACCCTCCCCGTTCTTACACCAAGACACCCCATAGCCGCAGCTTCCCTCTGTCTCCCGCTCCATTAACATCGGCACATCAGATCAGTTTGACCCTATAAACTATTCTCGTCTTGAAGTTCAGTTATTCCTTCTCAGGTTTTATGTATAAAAATTTCTACCAGTGGTCCAATAAACCTTAATCATGTTAACTCTTTTCTCCTTCCTATTATCTTAATTTATGTTGTTATTTAGCTTGAGCTTCAGACATTAGCTCTAGCGAAGTGTATGCGTTGATTATATGGTACTTGAACTAAATTACTAATCGTTCCTCCACTAAGGGAATATGTTTCATTCGCCAAAAAAAATTATACTGTTGTTGTCACTAGCATTATCTAATAATTTATAGATTTCTTAAAATTCTCTTTGTTGGCGAGATTAGTTTGCTTTTCCATAACGTAAAATACTGACCGGTGTGATTAATAGTATGGTTATATCCACTTGTGCCAGGTTTCCAATTCTTTACATTTAGTTCCCCACTAATATGTTCATTTATGAAAAGAGTCTGGCTTCATTTTTGGACAATGAATTAATGAGGAGCACGTACATACTCCTATTTCCTTTAAGAAAGGTTGACATGTTATTTTCCTTATCAACACTTCAACATAACCATATTTCCTTGAATGTAGTCAGTAACTGTAGTTTTGCAATTTAAAGCTAGAAAGTGTGTGCTCGCTTTGATGCATGATATAATTAAGTGGTTGAGGACATTACCATAGTCTTTGATTTAGTTTTTTTGCCGTACTTCATGTGAAGATGTGTCAAACAAGGTAGATTGTATATTATGAAAAATTATGATTAATTCACCTCAAGTGACATGCTGCCAATAGTTTTAGAAATTCATTTCGACAACCTGACAGTCTGCTTCCTCTGTTTTGTTCCTGGGCTCCTTTATCTTCGGACTGATGTTGTCGTGAAACTTGAAGAGGTCACACATTTTATCCTTGTTGTTATTCAAGTTGGTCATGTTCTTTAAGGCTCTAGCAATAGAAATTAGCGCTGATAGTGATGGTGTTACATTTGTGGTCCACCTGCCTTCCTTACGACTGAATGTTTGATATCTTTGTTTCCTATAGCTCTCTTTCACCCGCAAAAAAACTCTCTTTCCGCCTCGAGTATGTTGTCTCATATGTCTACTACCTATAATAGTTGGGGGAGGATGGTCGCATCGCTACAAGTGTTGATAGTAGGATGCCTACTATTGGTTGTCGGGTCCCTAACACACAGAGAGAACAAATTAGGTTAACACACAAAAATTGATGGGTGAATTGCGGGAGCAATACTACCTCGTCCGGTGAACAAGTTACAATTTAGGCCTTAGCTTTCTTGTTTATATGGATTTATAATGTATGATTTAAATTACGAGGTCGGAAGATCTTGTACAAGATTAGCTACTTCATCGATAGGTGTTGCCTTAGTAGCCAAGAAATGGGCTATGTCTTGTAGCTACGTTTGTCAACACACACAAAATCTGGTGAAGTAATTGGCGCCATAACTATGACAAGATTTGGCCAATAGTATGAGTCAATGGATATCTTTGGTTGACTTTTGTTGTGGCTTTCTGGCATATAAGCCAAAAGCTGAATAAACAGAAACCCCACCAAATGTCCTGTTGCTCATACACCGAGGCGCACAGTTGCTTACTATTTCTTAGGTGATCAACACTATCTAATTATTAATTAAATGCAAGTGAAAATTAGTGTGCTTATAGTAGAACGTGTAGTTAGGGTGCCACATAATTAAGTGCAAATTGTGTGCTTAGTAAAGACACTTTTTATTTAATCTTTCCCTAATAATAAAGTACGGATCCATTTCGTCGGATTCACCGTCGTGGCGTTTTTGCAGAGAAGCCCCTGTTTTTAGACAATTGAACCCGCAGTCCTCGTGAAAGTCAACCGAACTGGTACAGAGGAGAGAAAAGAAAACCCAGCCACGACCCTGCCTTCCGATCCCATCTCCGCCTCCATCGCGCCACCACCTCCTGCCACGCTAGCCCACGCCCCACCGTGCGCCGCCGGCACCTGGCCCCCATCGCCGCGCGGCGCCCCCCGTCGCCCCCCGTCGCCGGCCCTCCGCCCCTCGGCGCCGCGCATCACCCAATCTTTCTCGTGACCCCTCAGGATTCTAACTCCGCATCTCTCGTCGCCTGTCTAACTCCTCGCATAAATCGGCTCGGGAGAGAGGATGGGAGGGGCAGATCCTATGGAGACGGAGGAGCACCAAACGTCTAGAATCTTTCTTGCTTGTGGCGCACCCATGAGATCCAATTGCTGCAGGACGCACAACGAAGGAATCCGGCGAGGCGAGGGGGAGGGAACGATGTGGGAGTGGGAGAACGACGACGAAGCCACGCGGCTGAGCGAAGAGGTTGTCGTCGATTTCGACACGGATATCCTTCGTCTCCAGCTCCAAGACCAAGGTGAAGTCGACATCCACGCCTTTGCCTCTTCGATTCATCCACCGCGAGTACTGTAGCCTGTGGCTTGGTAGATTGTGAGTAAGTTTCTCACGGGGAAATCTGCGTGTGCAGGATTACTATGAGTTACCGCAAGTTGATTGGAAAAATCAGGACGAGTTTCATCCGTCTTCCACTGGTCAGCGTTTGCTCCAGACCTCCAGTACAGTAATCCACATGTTTCCCAAAGTTTGTAATCTGAATCCTACAATGGAAGTTGATTATATGAAACTGTATACACGCTGCTCTCCAACTGCGGCGGGGCACGACACCATTGCTTAGTTATTATGCATGGCATGAGGTAATCTCTGGGTCAATGCAAAGAAAACCATGGCGTGCTTACAAAAGAGCAGGCTACAAAACTAACAACCGGAGCACTAGTCTTGACTAAAAGCATGCTTCCTGATGCTACAAGCATGTGAAACAGCTGGCAACTAAAGCATGATGGATTAAAGCTACTAACAAACTGCCATTACAAGTTTACAACTGGACCAAATTTCAAGCTTCCCAGCCGCATTCTCTGTTTGGCACCATTATGCGAGTACCAAGTAGTAAGTACTAACTACCAATAATAGAACTTTTCTTAAAGATCCCCAATGCCAAACACGGTCCGTAGGCCAAGGATGATCACATTGCACAGCCCTTGCGCCGACGAAATCGATGAAGAACTGAACTTCCTAAAACAAACTATTAAGGCCCTATTTGTTTGGGTTTTTGCTTCTGCTTTTGCAGCTTTTCACTTTGGCCAAAAAGCCACAAAAGCTCCTAAATAGTTGTTTTTGGAGCTTTTATGGCTTTTGGATCGAAATATTGTTATATTGATTCATCAAAAGCCCTAAAAGCCCCAAAAGCACATATTTAGGAGCTTTTATGGCTTTTTGGCCAAAGTGGAAAAGCTGCAAAAGCAGAAGCAAAAGCCCAAACAAACAGGGAGCTCAGTTCCTCTGTAGCGTCAATCCACATGCACATTAGAGTATTTCACCCATACCCCACCCCACGGCCTCAGAAGGGTCTGATCACCCAAGAAATCAGTATTTCGTAACAGAACCACCACCCTGACACAACTACTTTCTCCAAAAAAGAAACCACTTGCATTACTGAATCACCCGAAATTCCACATGAATGAAGGCACCCTGCACTGCTCCATAGCATCAAACGAACCGTAAAATAAACCAAAGCAATGATTTCCAAACTATCCACGCATACAAGAATCCCCCAAAAGCCTGTGGAACCAAGATTACGGCGCAACTAGCCAACGAAGGCCGATGAAGGCGCGACCTTTGCGGGCGGATTGGGAGGGGGGGGGGGGGCTTCCTGGAGCGCGTCCATGGTGTCGAAGGGACCTCTAAGAGAGCTCTGCACCTCCCCATCGCTCTCCTCAGACTCCTCGAGGTGCACCACCTCCGCCTGGCTGTTGCTGCCCCGCCCAGCCGAAGAGGAGCCGGCGCACGCCGCCGGCACCCCGCGGCCGAACAGGGCGCCGCTCTCCAGCACGATCGGCATTGCTCTCCCCGCTCGCGTCCACGGCGAGCAGTGCCCCGCGATCAGGAGGGGAGAGGGTGGAGGCGGACGGAAGCCGAGGCCCCGTGCGCCGGCCGGTGTCGCGTGGTTCTTGTGCTAGACTTTGCAGCAGGAGTTGGGGGAGAGTGGGGAATTTGGCCGCTCGGCTTTTGTTTGGATGACGCGTGGGCCCGGGTTTGTAAGTTGGAAGGCAGGTTTGGCTGGCACGCTGGACGCTGCTTTCCACGCCTCCCCACCCGTCCGTCCGATCAGGACCGTCTATATTAGATGAACATATTACTTCCTTCTTGTCACTCAAATCCATTGCCCATAAAAGTACTCCGTATAATTTATCTCCAATTTTAGGAAGTTATGTTGTAAACTTGTAATACACACGAATTTGAAAGTCGGGTATTGCTTAGATATTTAACGAAGGTGGTCAAACATGTACTCCACTAAAAGCCAAACATAGTAGACGTCGTGTGAGGGTATGTGTCGTTATGCGCGTCTAAATCTACGTGCTGTATTTGATGTTTTCGAAAACAAACATTAACATATCGTGATGCCATGAAGTTATGGTTGTAACATGAAGAACGTGTTTGAGAGTCAATTGTGGCTTAGATATTAAGCGAGGTGGTTGAACCTGCACTCCACTAAAAACCAAACTAAGTAGACGTCGTGTGAGTGCGTCTGCATCGTGTTGCGCATGTCAATTGTCAATCTATGTGGTCTATCTGATGTTTATGAAAACAAACACTAATATGCCGTGATGCCATGAAGTTATGATGGTAATATGTTTGAGAGTCAAGTATCGCTTGTATATAGTTACGGGAGGTGGTTGAATTTGTACTCCTCTCCACTAAAAACTGAACCGAGTAGATGTTGTGTGAATGTGTTTATGTCCTGATGCACATGTAAATTTACGTGTTGTATTTGATGTTTCTAAACAAACATCAACATGTCATAATGACATGAAGTTATGACTACAATATGCAATAACATGTGTGAGTGACAACTATTCCCTTAGACACTTAATGGAGGTGGTTGAACATGTACTCCGCTAAAACCCAAGCCAAGTTCATGTGAGTGCATCTGCGACATGATGCGTGTGTAAATGTATGTGTTTATGCGATGTTTCTGAAAACAAACATTAACATGTCGTGGTGCCGTGAAGTTATTTATTGTAACATGCAATAACATGTTTGGGAGTCAAGTATTGGTTATATAGTTAAGGGAGGCAGTTGAACCTGTACTCCGCCTAAAAGACCAAGTAAACATTGTGTAAGTGTGTTTTGTGTTGTGATGCGTGATGTTTCTGAAAACAAAATCAACGTATCATGATGCCATGAACTTATTATGATTGTAACATGCAAGAACATGTTTGAGAGTCAAGTATCGCTTATAGATAGTTGATGGAGGTGGTTGAATCAGTACTACGCTAAGGGCCAGTTCTTTTGGTGGCTTTTTTAGGCTTCTAGCATAAGCTACCTCCTACCTAGCTTATTCTAGAAACCCAACCAAAATTATTTTTTAGAAGCCTACTAGTCACTAGAATAAGATGCGTAGGGGGCAGCTTATTCCAGCTTATTCTTGAAGCCAGCAAAAGAACTGGCCCTAAATACCAAACCAAGTAGAAGTTGTGTGATGCATAAGTATCGTGATGCACCATAAATCTACGTGTTGTGTTTGACGTTTCTAGAAAACTAAATATTAACAAGTTTATCGAAAATTCCATACTAATGTGGGAATGAAGCGGTTTCCCCGACAAAAATAAACTGGAATTTTGTTGGTGACAAATGATGAGATCAATGAATAACATGTGCTATGTGCTAACAAATTTTATCGTTTCTCTAGCACATTGATGGCATGATGATGTAGGTTATAATAAAATGCTAGATGGGCTAGCATTGCACTAAATCTTTTTCCTTTAAACAGAAGGGTATACCCTCAGCCTCTATGGTTGTATGCTCCTAATGTACCTAAAATAAGTATAAATGTACCTGGATAATGAGTTGAAGTGGTTTACGCTAGAGTGCACCAACTATCTTGGTACAAGCTAACAGGGATGTACAATATTCTTATGTCACATGTACAAAACATATTGGTTTGGGAGTAACATGAAAGAACATGTTTGAGATTCAAGTATCACTAAGATAGTTAATGGAGGTTGTTGCCTAAGTACTACGCTAAAAACCAAACCGAGTCGACTTTGCATGATACACCGTAAATCTATGAGTTGTATATGATTTTATAGGAAATAAATATTAACATACTTATCGAAAAGGAAAACTGACATGGGAATTGAAGTGGTTCCCTCCACGAAAATAAAATGGTAATTTGTTGCTGACAAATGATGAGAGCAATGAATACCAAGTGCTCTGTGCTAACAATTTTTATCGCTTTTCTAGCACATTGATCACATGCTGGTGTTGGTTATAATAAAATGCTAGGCTATCTAGCACTGCTCCAAATCTTCTTCTTTTTTTAAAGTGAAGGAGGGTATACTC
Source organism: Thinopyrum elongatum (assembly GCA_011799875.1). Lineage (NCBI taxonomy): Eukaryota > Viridiplantae > Streptophyta > Magnoliopsida > Poales > Poaceae > Thinopyrum > Thinopyrum elongatum. The sequence goes on from CM022303.1 coordinate 181,718,870, forward strand.
TCGGCGTCGGCAGTTGTATGATCCAAGATGAAAAATGGCCCAATCATGCGTGCATCATTGCCATCCATTGATCCTTGGTATGTACCTAAGACACAAATGAATGTACCTGGGTAATGATTCGATTGTGGTTTATAAAATGCACCAACTATCTTGGTGCAAGGATGCATGATACTCCCAACTCTATGTATCACGCGCGGGGGCTCCTTGCAACTACACACTCGTGCATACGAACAATGGGGGCTTCCAACTACAACACATGCGTCTTCGCCGCCACTCACAGATTAGTGAGAGAGAGAGTAACTCGTATCGATCGATCAAGCCTCATACACTACCACGCACTATCGCCACGACTCGTGCATATGCAGGCTTCTCAACAACTATCACACAACACACATACAGGTGCAGGCTAGTGAGAGACTCGAATTGATCGATTGAACGGGTTCTCTGTAACGCCAAAGCAGTCTTGTGCACAACGGGGGCCTTGATGAGTGGTATTTTTACACTCATTTCAACCTTGTTTAAACCAAGATATTTCATTAAAAGAGAGATATTCGCTGAGATATTGCCACTAGTGACTAATGAATGCAAAGGATTTCACAAATTCTCTCTTTGATATTTTCCACAGGAAATGCGCTAAAAAGGGAAGAAATCACGTGGGAGAAAGGAAAGGAAGGAAAATGGAGAAGAAACAAGTCACCATGAGGCGTCAGAAAGCCACCAAAACCAAAGACGGCATTCCATGTGACCGCACGCGCTCCCATGAGCAGTCGTTCGGCATGGAAACCGAGGCAGGTCATCCACCTGAACAAATTTTATTAAGGGGACCCCATCGAAATGTCAACAGAACGAGAGGAGGCGGAGCGTTGAGCACAGCCACAACCTGTTCATCACCATCTTCATCCATAAACCCTAGCCGCCGCTATTTTCACCTGCATAGCCATCTCCACCACCATAGCCCTCTCTCATCTAGTTCATACTTGTAATCGTGCATCGCACAAGGCATCCATTGTAATTATTGCAATCAATCAATCCCAAGATGTGTTCTTCAATACTTTCTTCTTGCGATCTGATCTCCATGTTTGAGTAGTTCGGTAAGATATGGGGTGAGGCATGAGCCTTGCAACCCTAGGTATTTGGTGAAGGGATCAATGGAAGTCTTTGACACAACGTATCGTATGTGTGAAATAAAATTGTTTCATGAAGTATCTCTTGTTTTGTCCGTGATCTTCATCCCTGCAGGTACCCAGGATCATGGAGATCGAGCACCGATGAGGCTAGGAGCAAGGGGACCGTGAAGTGTTATACCGAACACCGGTGACAATAAGGTTTAGTAGGGTAAAATGGATCATATCCTTGGGGATTCATGAGGTGTAGTCATTGAACGCCCAATGCTTTTGTCTGGTATTATTATCTTAATTATCAGGGCAACCGCACAAGACGGATATAGCCTTCGGTAGGACAACTGATTCTTGATGCAGGACTCGTGCCGGTCAAGATGTAATTTGGACACATCCCCCACTCCTATACGAAGTAAGCACCTCTTGATGGGTGACTTCCCGAGCACAATCTAATATCATTTTTGATCCCAACACCAATACATGGTTGTTACCATTAAGACCTCATCCCCGTACATTCTTTTTATTATAAGTGTTTGAATCACAATTTTCTTGCTGATCCGGTCAAAAGTTGGATTTGACACTTTAGCAAAAGCTTGCTAGAGACCATTGCTTCAAGGGAGTCTTCCTCTCGTGTGTTCGATACCCAGGGTCACCTCTAGGGAAATAGGTGCGGGATACCCATTCTTGTTCCAATACCGGATCAATAAAATGGAGATATCAAGCCCTTTTCTGGCGCCGTTGCCGGGGAGGAGTTTAGTATTCCTAGTCTTTGTGTTTAGAGTTTTTGTTAAAGTTTATTTCCAGTTTTTGTTTTTTACTTTTCCAGTTTTAGTTTAAAGTCTTATTTTGTTGCAAGTCTTGTCAGTTGGAAAACCAAAAAAGTTACTATGGCTCGTAATCTTGGGAGTTTTGCTAGTCCTAGAAAAAATTTCATGCGTGAACTAATAGCACAAACTGGTGTTGCAGCTGCAGAATATGAGATCAAACTGAACCTAGTTTCCTTGGTTCAACATGACCAATTTGGAGGCTTTGCTTCTGAAGATGCAGGTATGCATTTACAATTTTTTTTGAATTGTGCAACATGACATGCATAAAGTATTATGACCCAGATGCTTTGAAACTTCGCTTATTTCCTTTCTCTTTGGGAGGAAAAGCTAAAGAATGGCTTTTAGCTTTGCCTAAAGGCAGTATTAATTACTTCTTGGGCTGCTTGTTTGTGACGACCCCGGATTAATCGTGCACTAACCATACACGCAAATGCGCACGATCAAGCCTAAGGACTCACTTGAAGATATCACAACACAACTCTAAAACATAAATAAAGTCATACAAGCTTAATATTACAAGCCAAGGCCTCGAGGGCTCGAATACATAGCTTGATGGCATACAAGCGTCAGCAGAAGCATTAGATATCTGGGTACAAATATATTACATAGAGAGAAATTAGGCCTTCACAGAGGCGGGGTAAAATAAAATACTACGATCGAAAGGCGTAGGCCTCCTGCCCTGGACCCTCCGACCCTACTCCTGGTCGTCGAACGGCTCCTCGTAGTAGTAGTACTCGCCAGGCGGGTAGTAGTACTGGTCGTCGGCTGGGGCGTCTGGCTCTGGGGCTCCGTCGTCTGGTGGCATCAAATGGAATATGGGAAAAAAGAAAATAAAGCAAACGTGAGTACTCATCCGAAGTACTCAGCAAGCAAGGATCTACACTACATATGCATCATTTTCAAAGGGGGCTGTATATGTGGACTGGGCTGCAGAAATGCCAGAATAGAGGGGGAAAGCCTAGTCCTATCGAAGACTAGCATCTTCAACAATCTTCGACAGTCTTGCAGCAATAGACGAGAACAGATGAACATAATATAAAGTAGTAGTAGTAGTAGTATCATCAACCTCGACCTGAGATCCTTTCTCGACTCCCTGCGAGAAAGCAATCCCAGAGCCGTACTATCCAGTTCTCATATCAAGTTCTAGTTGTACCGATCGGGATACAACTCCGAGTGTCCGTTACCGTAGGACAGGCTATCGATAGAAGTTTCTTCCCTGCAGGGGTGCACCAACTTACCCACCACGCTCACTTAACTCTGGCCGGACACACTTTTCTGGGTCATGCCCGGCCTCGGCTAAGCAACACGCCGCAACCCGACCAAATACTTAACAGAGAGGTCAGCACGCCGGACTAAACCTATGCGCCTAGGGGTCTTGGGCCTTCGCCCCAGGAACTCCTGCACGTTGCGTACGCGGCTGAAAGCAGACCTAGCAACCCCTTATACAAGCGCGATTGCGTTCCCAGTCCAATTCAGCGCGCGCCGCTCAGTCGCTGACGTCCATTAAGCTCCGGCTGAAGTATACGACGCAGAACGCCCATACTATGCCCACGTGATGGTTAGTGCTATCGGGCCAGAGGCCCCTCGGATCAAATATCCAAACCGTAGTGGATTAGGAGCGCGCGGAAACGAGCAGAGACTCACGATCGATGTGACCCTGTCGCCCCGTCTCGAGGACTTGCGGCAAGGGCTAAGAATGCCCGGCCACGCCTCGTAGTTATCTCGCGGGCACCATCCAGGTCAACCCGACTCCACATCACTTCGCAATAAGCTCGCGCGGGTACCCCTCAGGGCCGACCCGTCTTTAGTATCATGGTTTAGTGCAAGTCCACTCATCAATAGTAACTGTGTGTCTGACACCGAAGGGAACCCTGAGGAATCACCCTCGATGGAATTCCCGCTCGATGTTATCATCAAGGTGAACGAAGGAGGAATCACCCTCGAGGTCCACACTTGAGGAGTTGCGCGACGATGTCGTTATCGGGGGTGGTGTAGGAGGAATCACCCTCGCTTACCACGACCGAGTAACTAACCTACAAGGTTAACATCAGAAGTGCTGACGAGGTATCACCCTCGGCACTCGACGGTAACCCAGCAGTGTCGGCAACTAAGGGGAAGTGATGTGCGGTGCCAGAGTCTGGTCTTCAATCCCGATGATCGGGTCTTCTGATATCCAGCAGGGCAGTCGGGATCAAGTGGAGGTCTCTGTCGTGTCTCTACCCAGCCTATACTAAGCAGTCTAGGATAACCAGTAAGGTAGCAAGGCAGGTTACAATAAACAGGCTATGCAACAGATATAGGAAACAGTAGCAGTAGCAGTTCTAATGCAAGCATAAGAGAGAAGAGAATAGGCGATATAGGCATGTTCAAAATGGGGGTGCTTGCCTGTTTGCTCGGGGGCAAGGACAAGGTCTTCAGTGGTATCGTCGGGGACGTAGTCGTACTCCTGTGCGGCGTCTGCCTCGGGAGCTAGGTCAACGTCGGGGTCTACCGAGAGAGAAGAGGGGGAAGAAACAGGTAAACATAATGCAAACAAATGCAATACGGTGCGTGTGATGCTATGATGCAGTGCAGGGTTGCCTAATTATGCATCTAAGTCATTTTAGTTATTTTTAGAATTATTCTGGGATTTAATATCCGACGTGTGTGCACTATTCATCTGCCGAATTCGGGTCCGGAGTTACGAGTTCTTCTACGTAGGGGGTTCCGATGGAGAAACAGACGACACGATCAGACTCGGCTCGTCGTTCTGAGCAAGTTTCATGTTTTAACCTTTTCGATCCGAGCTACGGTTTAAAAGTTATTAATTTTTAAAGTTTATTTGAATTTCTGGAATTATTTTATTTATCAGAAAATGAATTATGACGTCAGCATTGCGTCATAGTGATGTCAGCAGGTCAACTGCGGTTGACCAGGGTCAAACCTGACATGTGGGTTCAGTGGGACCCACATGTCAGCCTCTGTTAGGCTAACAGTGGATTAATCCTAATTATCAGATTAATTAGGATTGTGGGCCCACATGTCAGTGAGTGATTAGGTTAACTAATTAGTTTTAATTTACAAAATGTTTTATTTAAACTAAACAGTAGCGGGGCCCACATGTCAGTGTCTGTAGCTGCCACGTCAACATAGTTGACTTGGTCAACTGGTCAACGTGGGCCCCTGGGCCCACGGGTCAGTGACCCAGGGTGACCTACGTGGCGGCCACGTCGGCGCCGGCGCCGGAGAACGCTCCGGCAACCATTTCGCGCGGCGGCGCGCTCGGACGCCCGTCGGGTTTCGCCCACAGGCCACCAAAACGGCCGGGGCTGGTCGCGTTCGAACGAGGGAAAGGCGCCACGTCGATCTACGGTGCCGGAGCAGCTCGGGGTGGCCTAATGCGACGGCGGTGACGACATCGGCGGCGAGGTGCTCGGGCGAGCGACGGAAACGGCGACCCAGCGCGCAAACAAGTGAAAGGAAAGGCTAGGCGGGGTCTACTTGTCGCGGTGAGTGTGATGGTGGCGCGCACGGGACCATTTGGTCACCGTGGCCACGCCGGCGACGAGGTCGCGCGACGGTGAGCTCGGGCGTGAACGGGGCGGCGTCTACAGCTCGGGAACGACGAGGAGAAGAAGCAGGGAGGGAAGGAGAGGCTCACAGCGGTGGTAGCCGTTCAGAGCCTGCTCGGGGCAGGCGCGGAGCGGCTGGATTCGCCGGGTTCTCGCCGGAGTCCGAGAAGAAGGGGGCGGTGCGGCTCGGCGTCTCTGGGGCTCCTCGGCTCCACCGAATGGCTCGGGGCGGCGTAGTCGAGGACGGCGGAGACGGTGGACAGCTCGGCGTGCCCCGGGGATGACGGTGGCCGCGACGGAGGCGAACGGCGGCGAGGCTGGCGCTCGGCCTCTCTGGATCTGGAGGGGAAGACGGGCGGAGCGAGAGAGAGGAGAGGGGAAAGTGGCGAGGAGAGCCAGGGGAGACGCACGGCCTCTCCCTTATCCCCTCGCGGCGCCCGCGACGTCGCGCTGTCGGCGTCTCGCCGGCGCGCGCGCGCTCGTCCACAGGGAGGTTGACACGGCGAGGGAGAGAGAAGGGGATGGGCCAGCTGGGCTGGGCCAATGCACTGTGCACTTGGTCCAGTCCAGCTTTAGTCTTTTTCTTTTATTTCTTTTCCTTTTCTCTTTTCTTTTCTGTTGCGAAATGATTAGGCCACTTAATGTCTTTTGTAAAACAGTGAGTTATGCCACATAAATATGTTGCAATATCTAGCACTGCCAAAAATTGGTTTGGACAGAATTGAAGTTTGTTGGGATTTGATATGATTTTAAATATATCAAATATTCTATTTTTGGGGCTGTTTCATCTTGTTAGAGTCACTTGTCCAACTCCAAATATTTTGATATTGGTTTTAGAAATGTTCCTGGATTATTGGCCATTTAATGAACATTTTCCCAATAGAGTTTGAACAACTTTATATTTCACTTTTGAATTTGAGTTGATTTTCAGATGTGAATTTGAATTGGATCATTAACCCATATGACTTGGTACTGCAAATGATCATGACTTGGCAGTTTTAACAGAGTGTCACAGGGCTTATTACAAGGGGGTGTTACATTGTTGTAGTAAATTTTTATCTAAGTTTTGTCCACCTGCAAAAGTTGTGCAATTACGTTCTCAGATTACAGGTTTCAAGCAAGAGGAACGTGAGCCACTAGCGCTTGCATGAGATAGAATGAAAGAAGCTATAAGAAACTGCCCCAATTATGGAATAGAGGAGTGGTTAATTCTTCATATGTTTTATAATGACTTGAATCACATGTCAAAAACTATGCTTGATACAGCTGCAGGAGGAACAATCATGGGAAAGCCCATAGAAGATGTCAAGAAGATACTAGATGATATGCAAGAGAACCATGCCCAATGGTATGTTGAGAGAACCACCACCAAGATGGTGAATGTCATAGAAGAAAATAGCTTAGAGTTAACAACCAAGCTAGAAGAGCTTATCTCTTTGATGAAAGGTAAAGAAGAGGTAAATGTCAATGCCATCACTGATGAAGATACAAGTGATGTGAATTTTATTGCTCGTAATAGCTATAATGCCAATTGGAAAAATAATAGTTATGCTCCTAACCTTCCTTATCCTAATAATGGAGGAGTATCAAATAATTTTAGTGGAGCTACTGGTAGCAATAGAAATATTCTTGAAGAAACTCTTAAAAGTTTTATTGCTAGCCAGACTGAGCAGAATGAAAACTTCAAGAATATCTTGAAGAATCATGATAACTTACTCGGTCAATTGCCCGATAAGGTTATTGTCGTGGGTTTATCACGGTAGATGCCCTAGTGAAAGGACTTAGGTGTGGAGCCATCACAATGTAGGTTAGCTTAAAGAGGTTGAACGGGACAAAGGACACAAATGGTTTACCCAGGTTCGGCCCCTCACAACGAGGTAAAAGCCTACGTCCTGCTTCTAGTTGCATTGCTTGAGTTTCGATCACAAGAGAGCGAATATGCTTGACCTAGTTCTCGACTTGTTGTTTTCTTGAGTTAACCCGCCCCCGGGTCTCGCCTTTATATACACAGGTCGAGGTCTGGCGGCTTACAAGAGTCCGGGTCATATTACACATCGTAACCGACCCTATCCCTAAATTACCTCGCCTTGCTAGACAAGCTATCATCAGGCGGCTCACGCCTTCGGATCTTGAGTCACCTCCGGGTTATGGGCTTTCAACAACCCGCTTGTACACCTCACTAAGGCTTCAAGTATAAGTCGCGGACGATATGACCCGCCCCTCCTGGGCGGGTCATAGCACGGGGCTATATCCCCAACATTAGGCCCCAGATTGGTTTGAACTTTGTTCATGTCAATCTCCATTCTTCAGTGAGCAATTCCTCTGAATCTTTCTAACTCTTAATCTGATAAACTTATATAACCCGCCATAACAGAGAGATGACGTCACGTCATTAATTCCAGAAAAAACCTTATGATATCACAATGGATCTTCGCATTGATCATCCATTCCGAAAAACGAGGCGTCTTTGTCGTTAAGATAATGATCATGCCTCCTCGATTTTCACACCTACCATTTACTGCTCATTTTCCCCTTATAAATAGACACAGGGGGGGGGGGGGGGGTTCTTTTTCACTTTTACCCCATCCCCCTCTCTTCTTCTTCCTCGAACCGTCCGTCGCTTGATACGTCTCCAACGTATCTATAATTTTTGATTGTTCCATGCTATTATATTATCTGTTTTGGATGTTTTATATGCATTAATATGCTATTTTATATTATTTTTGGGACTAACCTATTAACCTAGAGACCAGTGCCAGTTTCTGTTTTTTCCTTGTTTTTGAGTTTCGCAGAAAAGGAATACCAAACGGAGTCCAAACGGAATAAAACTTTCGCGATGATCTTTCTTGGAACAAAAGGAAACCAGGAGACTTGGAGATGAAGTTGAAGGAGCCACGAGGCGGCCACAAGGACGGAGGGCGCGCCCCCCACCCTTGTGGGCCCCTCGTGCACCTCCTGACCTAATTCTTTCGCCTATATATACTCTTATATGCCCAAACCACCAGAGGCATCCACGAAAATACTTTTCCACCTACGCAACCTTCTGTACCCGTGAGATCCCATCTAGGGGCCTTTTCTGGCGTCCTGCCGGAGGGGGATTCGATCACTGAGAGCTTCTACATCAACACCATTGCCCTTCCGATGAAGCGTGAGTAGTTTACCTCAGACCTACGGGTCCATAGCTAGTAGCTAGATGGCTTCTTCTCTCTCTTTGATTCTCAATACCATGTTCTCCTCGATGTTCTTGGAGATCTATTCGATGTAATACTTTTTTGCGGTGTGTTTGCTGAGATCTGATGAATTGTGGATTTATGATCAGCTTATCTATGAATATTATTTGAATCTTCTCTGAATTCTTTTATGCATGGTTTGATATCTTTGTAATTCTCTTCGAACTATCGGTTTGGTTTGGCCAATTAGATTGGTTTTTCTTGCAATGGGAGAATAGCTTAGCTTTGGGTTCAATCTTGCGGTGTCCTTTCCCAGTGACAGTAGGGGCAGCAAGGCACGTATTGTATTGTTGCCATCGAGGATAAAAAGATGGGGTTTTCATCTTATTGTTTGAGTTAATTCCTCTATATCATGTCATCTTGCTTAAAGCGTTACTCCGTTCTTTATGAACTTAATACTCTAGATGCATGCTGGATAGCGGTCGATGTGTGGAGTAATAGTAGTAGATGCAGAATCATTTCGGTCTACTTGACATGGACGTGATGCCTATATTCATGATCATTGCCTTAGATATCGTCATAACTTTGCGCTTTTCTATCAATTGCTCGGTAGTAATTTGTTCACCCACCGTAATATTTTCTATCTTGAGAGAAGCCTCTAGTGAAATCTATGGCCTCCGGGTCTATTTTCCATCATATTACTTTCCGATCTACTATTTTGCAATCTTTTACTTTTCGATCTATAAAACAAAAATACCAAAAATATTTACTTTCTCGTTTATCTATCTCTATCAGATCTCACTTTTGCAAATAACCGTGAAGGGATTGACAACCCCTTTATCGCGTTGGGTGCAAGTTGTTTGATTGTTTGTGCAGGTATTCGGTGATTTGTGCGTTGTCTCCTACTGGATTGATACCTTGGTTCTAAAACTGAGGGAAATACTTATCTCTACTTTGCTGCATCACCCTTTCCTCTTCAAGGGAAAAACCAACGCAAGCTCAAGAAGTAGCAGGAAGAATTTCTGGCGCCGTTGCCGGGGAGATCTACGCCAAGTCAAGCCATACCAAGTACCCATCATAAACTCTCATCTCTCGTACTACATTATTCGCCATTCGCCTCTCGTTTTCCTCTCCCCCACTTCTAAAATGATTTTTGAAAAGATTTGCCTTTTTCTTCGCCCCTATCTTTGCCTTTTCTTCGCCCCTCTTCCATTCGTCTTCTTCGTTTGCTTTTTGTGTGCTCGTGTGTTGGATTGTTTGCTTTATCACGATGACTCAAGAGAATACCAAATTGTGTGATTTTTCCAACACCAATAACAATGATTTTATTAGTACTCCGATTGCTCGTGCTACTAATGCGGAATCTTGTGAAATTGATGCCGCTTTGCTGAATCTTGTTATGAAAGATCAATTTTCTGGCCTTCCTAGTGAAGATGCCGCATCCCATCTAAACAATTTCGTTGATTTGTGTGATATGCAAAAAAAAGATGTGGATAATGATATTGTTAAATTGAAGCTATTTCCTTTCTCACTTCGAGATTGTGCTAAAACTTGGTTTTCATCTTTACCTAAAAATAGTATTGATTCATGGAATAATTGTAAAGATGCTTTTATTTCCAAGTATTTTCCTCCTGCTAAGATCATCTCCCTTAGGAACGATATTATGAATTTTAAGCAACTTGATCATGAGCATGTTGCACAATCTTGGGAGAGAATAAAATTGATGATACGAAATTGCCCTACTCATGGTTTGAATTTGTGGATGATTATACAATTTTTTTATGCTGGATTGAATTTTGCTTCTAGAAATCTTTTAGATTCTGGCACGGGAGGCACTTTTATGGAAATTACTCTAGGTGAAGCTACTAAACTTCTAGATAATATTATGGTTAATTATTCTCAATGGCATACCGAAAGATCTTTCACTAGTAAAAAAGTGCATGCAATTGAAGAGATTAATGTTTTGAGTGGAAAGATGGATGAACTTATGAAATTATTTGCTAGCAAGAGTGCTTCTTTGGATCCTAATGATATGCCTTTGTCTACTTTGATTGAAAATAATAATGAATCTTTGGATGTGAATTTTGTTGGTAGGAACAATTTTGGTAATAACGCGTATAGAGGTAATTTTAATCCTAGGCCGTTTCATAGTAATTCCTCTAATAATTATGGTAATTCATACAACAATTCTTATGGAAATTATAATAAGATGCCCTCTGAATTTGAGAATAGTGTTAAAGAATTTATGATTTCGCAAAAGAATTTCAATGCTTTGATTGAAGAAAAATTGCTTAAGATTGATGATTTGGCTAGAAACGTGGATATAATTTCTCTTGATGTTGATTCTTTGAAACTTAGATATATTCCACCCAAGCATGATATCAATGAGTCTCTCAAATCTATGAGAATTTCCATTGATGAGTGCAAAGAAAGAACCGCTAAGATGCGTGCTAAAAAAGATTGGTTTGTAAAAATATGTTCTTCTAGTTTTTGTGAAAATAATGATGAAGATCTTAAAGTGATTGACGTGACTCCTATTGAATCTTTGTTTTCCAATATAAATATTGATAAAGATGGGACTGGAGATGAGTCAACTTTAGTTAAAAGGCGTCCCAATGATTCAGAGTTTTTAGATCTTGATGCAAAAATTGATAAAAGTGGGATTGGAGAGGTCAAAACTTTAAGTAGCAATGAACCCACTCTCTTGGATTTCAAGGAATTTAATTATGATAATTGTTCTTTAATATATTGTATTTCCTTGTTTCAATCCGTGTTGAATTCTCCTCATGCTTATAAACAAAACAAAGCTTTTACTAAACATATCGTTTATGCTATGATGCAATCTTTTGAAGAAAAGCTTGAATTGGAAGTTTCTATCCCTAGAAAACTTTATGATGATTGGGAACCTACTATTAAGATTATGATTAAAGATTATGAGTGCCATGCTTTGTGTGATTTGGGTGCTAGTGTTTCCACGATTCCAAAAACTTTATGTGATGTGTTAGGTTTCCGTGAATTTGATGATTGTTCTTTAAATTTGCATCTCACGGATTCCACTATTAAGAAACCAATGGGAAGGATTAATGATGTTCTTATTGTTGCAAATAGGAATTATGTGCTCGTAGATTTTATTGTTCTTGATATAGATTGCAATCCTACATGTCCTATTATTCTTGGTAGACCTTTCCTTAGAACGATTAGAGCAATTATTGATATGAAAGAAGGAAACATTAGATTTCAATTTCCGTTAAGGAAGGGCATGGAAGACTTTCCAAGAAACAAAATTAAATTTCCTTATGAATCTATTATGAGAGCCACTTATGGATGGCATACCAAAGATGATAATACCTAGATCTATTCGTGTTTTTATGCCTAGCTAAGGGCGTTAAACAATAGCGCTTGTTGGGAGGCAACCCAATTTTATTTTTTGTTCTTTGCTTTTTGGTTCTGTTTTTCAATAAATAATTCATCTAGCCTCTGGTTATATGTGGTTTTATGTTTTAATTAGTGTTTTTGCCAAGTAAAACCTTTGGGATGGCTTATGGTGATAGTTGATTTGATCTTGCTGAAAAACAGAAACTTTTGCGTCAAGTCTCAGAATTTTAATAATTTACTGGAGCGTTGAAAAACCCTAAATTTTTTATACAATATTTATATACAAATTTCCTATGTTTTCCTAATTTTGAAGAATTTTTTGAGTTACATAAGTACTAGAAAAATTCTGATATTCGCAGACTGTTGTGTTTTTGATAGATTCTGTTTTCTTTGTGTTGTTTGCTTATTTTGATGAATCTATGGGTAGTATCGGGGGGTATGAACCATGGAAAAGTTGGAATACAGTAGATATTACACCAATATAAATAAATAATGAGTTCACAACAGTACCAAAGTGGTGATTTATTTTCTTATACTAACGGAGCTTACGAGATTTTCTGTTGAGTTTTGTGTTGTGAAGTTTTCAAGTTTTGGGTAAGGGTTTGATGGACTATGGAATAAGGAGTGGCAAGAGCCTAAGCTTGGCGATGCCCAAGGAACCCCAAGTTAATATTAAAGGACAACCAAGAGCCTAAGCTTGGGGATGCCTCGGAAGGCATCCCCTCTTTCGTCTTCGTCTATCGGTAACTTTACTTGAGGCTATATTTTTATTCACCACATGATATGTGTTTTGCTTGGAGCGTCTTGTATAATTTGAGTCTTTGCTTTTTAGTTTGCCACAATCATCCTTTCTGTACACACCTTTGAGAGGGACATGCATGAATCGTGATTTATTAGAATACTCCTTATGCTTCACTTATATCTTTTGAGCTAGGCAATTTTGCTCTAGTGCTTCACTTATATCTTTTTAGAGCACGGAGGTGGTTTTATTTTATAGAAATTGATGAACTCTCATGCTTCACTTATATTATTTTGAGAGTCTTTAAATAGAATGGTAATTTTCTTTGGTTATAAATTTAGTCCTAATATGATAGGCATCCAAGAGGGATATAATAAAAACTTTCATATAAAGTGCATTGAATACTTTGAGAAGTTTGATTCCTTATGATTGTTTTGAGATATAAAGATGGTGATATTAGAGTCATGCTAGTGAGTAATTATGGATTTGAGAAATACTTGTGTTAAGGTTTGTGATTCCCGTAGCATGCACGTATGGTGAACCGTTATGTGATGAAGTCGGAGCATGATTTATTTATTGATTGTCTTCCTTATGAGTGGCGGTCGGGGACGAGCGATGGTCTTTTCCTACCAATCTATCCCCCTAGGAGCATGCATGTAGTACTTTGTTTTGATAACTAATAGATTTTTGCAATAAGTATGTGAGTTCTTTATGACTAATGTTGAGTCCATGGATTATACGCACTCTCACCCTTCCACCATTGCTAGCCTATCTTGTACCGCGCAACTTTCGCCGGTACCATACACCCACCATATACCTTCCTCAAAACAGCCACCAAACCTACCTATTATGGCATTTCCATAGCCATTCCGAGATATATTGCCATGCAACTCTCCACCGTTCCGTTTATTATGACACGTTCCATCATTGTCATATTGCTTCTCATGATCATGTAGTTGACATTGTATTTGTGGCAAAGCCACCGTTCATAATTCTTTCATACATGTCACTCTTGATTCATTGCACATCCCGGTACACCGCCAGAGGCATTCATATAGAGTCATATTTTGTTCTAAGTATTGAGTTGTAATTCTTGAGTTGTAAGTAAATAAAAGTGTGATGATCTTCATTATTAGAGCATTGTCCCATGTGAGGAGAAGGATGATGGAGACTATGATTCCCCCACAAGTCAGGATGAGACGCCGGACAAAAAATAAAAAAATAAAAGAGGCAAAAAAAAGGAAAATGAGAGAAGGCCCAAATAAAAAAAATAAAAAAATGAGAGAAAAGAGAGAAGGGGCAATGTTACTATCCTTTTACCACACTTGTGCTTCAAAGTAGCACCATGATCTTCATAGAGAGTCTCCTATGTTGTCACTTTCATGTACTAGTGGGAATTTTCATTATAGAACTTGGCTTGTATATTCCAATGATGGGCTTCCTCAAATTGCCCTAGGTCTTCATGAGCAAGCGAGTTGGATGCACACCCACTTAGTTTCTTTTTGAGCTTTCATAAACTTATAGCTCTAGTGCATCCGTTGCATGGCAATCCCTACTCACTCACATTGATATCTATTGATGGGCATCTCCATAGCCCGTTGATACGCTTAGTTGATGTGAGACTATCTCCTTCTTTTTGTCTTCTCCACAACCACCTTCTATTCCACCTATAGTGCTATATCCATGGCTCACGCTCATGTATTGCGTGAAAGTTGAAAAAGTTTGAGAACATCAAAAGTATGAAACAATTTCTTGGCTTGTCATCGGGGTTGTGCATGATTTAAATACTTTGTGTGATGAAGATGGAGCATAGCCAGACTATATGATTTTGTAGGGATAAGCTTTCTTTGGCCATGTTATTTTGAGAAGACATAATTATCTTGTTAGTATGCTTGAAGTATTATTGTTTTTATGTCAATATTAAACTTTTGTTTTGAATCATACGGATCTGAACATTCATGCCACCATAAAGAAATTACATGGATAAATATGTTAGGTAGCATTCCACATCAAAAATTCTGTTTTTATCATTTACCTACTCGAGGACGAGCAGGAATTAAGCTTGGGGATGCTTGATACGTCTCCAACATATCTATAATTTTTGATTGCTCCATGCTATTATATTATATGTTTTGGATGTTTTATATGCATTAATATGCTATTTTATATTATTTTTGGGACTAACCTATTAACCTAGAGCCCAGTGCCAGTTTCTGTTTTTTCCTTGTTTTTGAGTTTCGCAGAAAAGGAATACCAAACGGAGTCCAAACGGAATAAAACTTTCGCGATGATCTTTCTTGGACCAAAAGGAAACCAGGAGACTTGGAGATGAAGTCGGAGGAGCCACGAGACGGCCACAAGGATGGAGGGCGCGCCCAAGGGGGTAGGGCGCGCCCCCACCCTTGTGGGCCCCTCGTGCACCTCCTGACCTAATTCTTTCGCCTATATATACTCTTATATGCCCAAACCACCAGAGGCATCCACGAAAATACTTTTCCACCGCCGCAACCTTCTGTACCCGTGAGATCCCATCTAGGGGCCTTTTTCGGCGTCCTGCCGGAGGGGGATTCGATCACAGAGGGCTTCTACATCAACACCATTGCCCTTGCGATGAAGCGTGAGTAGTTTACCTCAGACCTACGAGTCCATAGCTAGTAGCTAGATGGCTTCTTCTCTCTCTTTGATTCACAATACCATGTTCTCCTCGTTGTTCTTGGAGATCTATTCGATGTAATACTTTTTTGCGGTGTGTTTGCCGAGATCTGATGAATTGTGGATTTATGATTAGCTTCTCTATGAATATTATTTGAATCTTCTCTGAATTCTTTTATGCATGATTTGATATCTTTGTAATTCTCTTCGAACTATCGGTTTGGTTTGGCCAACTAGATTGGTTTTTCTTGCAATGGGAGAAGTGCTTAGCTTTGGGTTCAATCTTGCGGTGTCCTTTCCCAGTGATAGTAGGGTCAGCAAGGCACGTATTGTATTGTTGCCATCAAGGATAAAAAGATGGGGTTTTCATCATATTGTTTGAGTTAATTCCTCTACATCATGTCATCTTGCTTAATGCGTTACTCCGTTCTTTATGAACTTAATACTCTAGATGCATGCTGGATAGCGGTCGATGTGTGGAGTAATTGTAGTAGATGCAGAATCGTTTTGGTCTACTTGACACGGACATGATGCCTATATTCATGATCATTGCCTTAGATATCGTCATAACTTTGCGCTTTTCTATCAATTGCTCGGCAGTAATTTGTTCACCCACCGTAATATTTTCTATCTTGAGAGAATCCTCTATTGAAATCTATGGCCCCCGGGTCTATTTTCCATCATATTACTTTTCGATCTACTATTTTGGAATCTTTTACTTTCCGATCTATAAAACCAAAATACCAAAAATATTTACTTTCTCGTTTATCTATCTCTATCAGATCTCACTTTTGCAAATAACCGTGAAGGGATTGACAACCCCTTTATCGCGTTGGGTGCAAGTTGTTTGATTGTTTGTGCAGGTATTCGGTGATTTGTGCGTTGTCTCCTACTGGATTGATACCTTGATTCTCAAACTAAGGGAAATACTTATCTCTACTTTGCTGCATCACCCTTTCCTCTTCAAGGGAAAAACCAACGCAAGCTCAAGAAGTAGCATCGCTGCGCGAGCTCTGCCGCCACCGTTGACCTCCACAAGCTGCACCAACCTGGCCGCTGCATCACCCTGATTAGACCAGAAAACCGCGATGCCCTTCCGTTGTTCACCAACATCGTCAGGTACTCGCCTTTCTTGACTTCCAATCTACATTAGGGTTCCTTCAGTTCATCAGTTTGTCGGTGTTCATTAGCGTTCATTGCATCCGCTGGTAGTCCATCCTTTATGCCGCTTAGTTGAAACCCAACATGATACTGAAGTTATGCGGTAGCAATTTTAGCATCTGTTTCTTCAACACAGATCCATCCTGTCCCTTCAAACTTCATTTTCAATAGGTCAGTACTTCCACCACAGTTTAGGTTTATGAATAATTTTTCTTTTCTAAACTGACGTAGATCCATGAATATGGCTGTAATCTTGGAAACATGTTTATACAACACTTAGTGAAATTTTTAGTACTTCCATCCTTATAGACTGCTAACTCGCCGTACCATACATGGCGGCTTATATAAAAACTCTTGTGACCCGCCAGCCTCTGGCCGGCTTAAAAACTTGCAAACAGCTCCATACTGTAATATTGATCTACCGTATTTATTTCCTGCTCACATCTTTGTCACTTCCGGCTCACCATGACTAAGACACCCACCACTTGCGATTGGATCACTTCAAAGGTTACTGAAGAGACCCTCAATGAATATGTGACTGATATGTCTCCGTCGTATCTATAATTTTTTATTGTTTCATGCCAATATTACACAACTTTTACATACTTTTGGCAACAATTTATATGATTTATTGGACTAACCTATTGATCCAGTGCCCAGTGCCAGTTCTTGTTTTTTGCATGTTTTTTGTTTCATAGAATATCCATATCAAACGAAGTCCAAATGCAATAAAATTTTACGGAGATTTTTTTTGGAATATTTGTGATTTTTGGGAGTTGGAATCATCGCAAACGGAGGCCCACAAACACCACAAGACACCTGGGCGCGCCCTAGGGCCCAGGCGCGCCGTGGTGGGTTGTGCTCACTTCGTACGTTGGTTGGAGCTCTACTTTGGGTGCAAGGAAGCTTATATCCGGAAAAAAATCGTGTTAAAATCTCAGCGCAATCGGAGTTACAAATCTCCGGGAATATAAGAAACGGTTTTCGGCCAGATCTGGGGAACGCGAAACAGAAGAGAACAGAGAGGGAGATCCAATCTCGGAGGGGCTCCTGCCCCTCCGCCACCATGGAGGCCATGGACCAAAGGGGGAACTCTCCTCCCATCTGGGGGGGAGGCCAAGGAAGAAGAAGAAGGAGGGGGGCTCTCTCCCCCTCTCTCCCGGTGGCGCCGGAGTGCCGCCGGGGCAAGGATCGTGACGGCGATCTACATCAATAATCTAGCTACCATCAACACCAACTCTCTCCCCCTCTATGCAGCGGTGTAACATCCCTTCTCCCCGCTGTAATCTCTACTTAAACATGGTGCTCGACTCCATATATTATTTCCCAATGATATTTGGCTATCCTATGATGTTTGAGTAGATCCGTTTTGTCCTGTGGGTTAATCGTGATCTTGGTTGGTATGATTGTATATTTTATTTATGGTGCTGTCCTACGGTGCCCTCTGTCTCGCGCAAACGTGAGGGATCCTCGCTGTAGGGTGTTGCAATATGTTCATGGTTTGCTTATTGTCGGTGTTGCGGGGGTGACAGCAGCCTAAACGCGGATAAGTGGGTTATGGCGTATGGGAGTAAAGAGGACTTGATACTTAATGCTATGGTTGGGTTTCACGATCTTAATGATCTTTAGTAGTTGCGGATGCTTGCTAGGGGTCCAATCATAAGTGCATATGATCCAAGTAGAGAAAGTATGTTAGCTCATGCCTCTCCCTCATGTAAAATTGCAAGAATGATTACCGGTACTTATTATCGATTGCCTAGGGACAAATGACTTTCTTGTTGACAAAAGCTATCTACTTTTATTACCTTGCAATTTATTCATAGTTTTATTCTCGCAAAGTACTCATAGTTTTATTCTTGCAAAATAGTTTCATACTTGTTTTAGGTAAAGCAAACGATAAGTGTGCGTAGAGTTGTATCGGTGGTCGATAGAACTTGAGGGAATATTTGTTCTACCTTTAGCTCCTCGTTGGGTTCGACACTCTTATTTATTGAAGAAGGCTACAAACGATCCCCTATACTTGTGGGTTATCAAGACCTTTTTCTGGCGCCGTTGCCGGGGAGCAATAGCGTGGGGTGAATATTCTCGTGTGTGCTTGTTTGCTTTATCACTAAGTAGTTTTTATTTCCTGTTCTAAGTTGTTCTCTATCTTTAGTTATGGATATGAAATACGGAACACCAAAAAAATTAGTTGTACTTGCTACTCATGGAGATGGGGAACCTCCTAAAACCCTCGATGCTCATTATGTGAAAAATATTAAACATTACTTTGATAATCCTGAGAAAACCACATTCAACATGATAATGGGAGACACGTTGGATCAACGTGAATACTTTAGGGATTATCGCTTGACACAAAAAGGGAAACTGTTATGGGATCAAATTGATATGTTGCATTGGTATGCTTGGAATTTATGTCAGAGATATGATTTTACTTGTTGCTCTAGGATGAATGCTCCACACCTTCCCTTTTCATGCAAATTTAATGACAATGAAACCTTTGCTTCTTATGCTAATGGTAGATATAACTACTATGATGTGGAACGAATTGAAGAATTTGTTGCTTTTAAGGGTGCTTATGAAATTGAATCTTTGTTTTTAAAGTATGAAGCTTTTGATGATGATGTTTATAGACCTAAATTTTTTGCCATCCTTAAATATTGCTATGAAAATTATAAATACAATTCCGATATTGATATATTTATTGAGAAAGTCTCCGCTGTCCAAGAAGAGACTAATATTTTGCAGGAGTCTATGGAAGAAGAAATTGATGAAACTGTGAGCTCATTGGATGAAAAAGATGATGAGGAGAGCGAAGAACAAAAGGAGGAAGAGCGGATTAGCTACCCGTGCCCACCTTCTAATGAGAGTAACTCTTCAACTCATACATTGTTTAATGCCCCTTCGTTCTTACCAAAGGATGAATGCTATGATAATTGCTATGATCCCGTTGATTCGTTTGAAATATCCCTTTTTGATGAACTTGATGATTGCTATGCTTGTGGCCTTGATGCCAATATGAATTATGCTTATGGAGATGAACTTGCTATAGTTCCTTATGTTAAGAATGAAATTGCTGCTATTGCACCCATGCATAATAGTCCTATTATCTTTTTGAATTCTCCCAACTACACTATATCGGAGAAGTTTGCACTTATTAAGGATTACATTGATGGGTTGCCTTTTACCGTTGCACATGATGATTTTGATGATTATAATATGCATGTGCTTGCTGCTCCTACTTGCAATTATTATGAGAGAGGAACTACATCTCCGCTTCTATATGTTTCCAACACGATAAAATTGCAAGAAGCTGCTTATGCTATGTATTGGCCTTTACTTGATGTGCATGAATTGTTCTTGTATGACATGCTGATGCATAGGAAGAGAGTTAGACTTCGTCATTGCATGATATATGTTGCTTTGTGCTCACTACTGAATGCCAAATCATTGCTAATTAAAATTGGCTTTGATATACCTTGGGATCCGGGTGGATCCATTACTTGAGCACTTTATGCCTAGCTTAATGGCTTTAAAGAAAGCGCTGCCAGGGAGACAACCCGGAAGTTTTAGAGAGTCATTTATTTCTGTTTAGTGCTTTTATAAAGTTTAAAAACAAAAAATATAGAGGGGAACTTAAAACTTTTTCAAAAAGAGAAGCGATTGGAAGTTATGCATTGGAGAAGTGAGGGTCGACCTTGAACACTTGTGTTCATGCTCATGCAAACAATGTAGAACTTTTCATGAAGATTCTCACAAAAATAATTATTCCCTTGTACAAATCCATTGTATTATAAAATAATGTGCCAGGATTTGCCTTTAGGATGATTAGATTGCTTGTTGGTATGTGCGGTGCAAAAACAGAAACTTTTGCTGAAGTGCGCGATTTTACATTTTTTACTGGAACGTCGAAAGTTTATGAAACTTTTTGCACAGTCTTACTATACAAATTGTTTATTTTTTTACTAATTTTTCAGAGTTTTTGGAGTAACATAAGTATGGTAGGTGTTTAGATTGCTAAAGACTGTCCTGTTTAAGACAAATTCTGTTTTTGATGCATTGTTTTGGTTGTTTTGATGAAACTATCGATTTTTATGGGTGGTATAAGCCATGGAAAAGTTATAATACAGTAGCTACAATGCAAAAATAAAATATGAATTGGTTTGCAACAGCACTTAGAGTAGTGATTTGCATTATTATACTAACGGATCTTACCGAGGTTTCTGTTGAGTTTTGTGTGGATGAGGTGATCAAAGATCGAGGAGGGCCCGATATGAGAACAAGGAGGAGAGGCAAGAGCTCGAGCTTGGGGATGATCAAGGAACCCCAAGTAAATATTCAAGGAGACTCAAGCCTCTAAGCTTGGGGATGCCCCGGAAGGCATCCCATCTTTCTTCAACAAGTATCGGTATGTTTTAATCTTCGTTTCGTTCATGTGATATGTGTGAATCTTGGAGCGTCTTTTGTGTTTATTTTTTATTTTTATTTTATGCACCATGATGGTATGAGATAGTCCATGGTTGATTTATAGAATGCTCATTGCACTTCACTTATATCTTTTGAGTGTGGCTTTATAGAATGCTTCATGTGCTTCACTTATATCATTTGAAGTTTGGATTGCCAGTTTCTCTTCACATAGAAAACCGTTATTTGTAGAATGCTCTTTTGCTTCACTTATATTTATTAGAGCATGATATTTTGTAGAAAGAATTAAACTCTCATGCTTCACTTATATCTATTTAGAGAGTCAACAGGAATTGGTCAATTGCATGGTTAGTCATAAAATCCTACATAAAACTTGTGGATCACTGAATATGATATGTTTGATTCCTTGTAATAGTTTTGCGATATAGAGATGGTAATATGTGGGAGGTACTAGTAAACGGTTGTGGTTAGTAAGAATATTGGTGTTAAGGTTTGTGATTCCCAAAGCATGCACGTATAGTCTCTCGTTATGCTATGAAGTTGGAGCATGATTTATTATTGATTCTCTTCCTTATGAGTGGCGGTCAGGGACGAGCGATGGTATTTTCCTACCAATCTATCCCCCTAGGGGCATGCGTAGTAGTACTTTGCTTCGAGGGCTAATAAACTTTTGCAATAAGTATATGAGTTCTTTATGACTAATGTGAGTCCATGGATTATACGCACTCTTACCTTTTCGCAATTTGCTAGCCTCTACGGTACCGTGCATTGCCCTTTCTCACCTCAAGATGTGGTGCAAACTTCGCAGGTGCATCCAAACCCCATGATATGATACGCTCTATCACACATAAGCCTTATTATATCTTCCTCAAAACATCCACCATACCTACCTATTATGGCCTTTCCATAGCCATTCCGAGATATATTGCCATGCAACTTCCACCGCTTCCATTTTGATGACTTGAGCATTCATTGTCATATTGCTTTGCATGATCATAAGATAGCTAGCATGATATTTCCATGGCTTGTCCATTTTTTGATATCGTTGTTATGCTAGATCATTGCACATCCTGGTACACTGCCAGAGGCATTCATATAGAGTCATACTTTGTTCTAGGTTCGAGTTGTAATTTTTATTTCTTTTGAGTTATAAGTAAATAGAAGTGTGATGATCATCATTATTCATTATTAGAGCATGTCCCAGTGAGGAAAGGATGATGGAGACTATGATTCCCCCACAAGTCGGGATGAGACTCCGGACAATGAGAGAAAAAAAAGAAAAAAAGAAAAAGAAGAAAAAAGAAAAAGAAAAAAAGAGAGAAGGGGCATTGCTACTATATTTTACCACACTTGTGCTTCAAAGTAGCACCATGTTTTTCATATAGAGAGCCTCATATGTTGTCACTTTCATATACTAGTGGAAAATTTTCATTATAGGATTAGATGCACACCCACTTAGTTTTCATGTTGAGCTTTCATACACTTATAGCTCTTAGTGCATCCGTTGCATGGCAATCCCTACTCCTCACGTTGATATCAATTGATGGGCATCTCCATAGCCCGTTGGTTAGCCGCGTCGATGTGAGACTTTCTTACTTTTTTGTCTTCTTTATATTTACCCCTATCATCATACTCTATTTCACCCATGGTGCTATATCCATGGCTTGCTCTCATGTATTGCGTGAGGGTTGAAAAAGCTGAAGCGCGTTAAAAAGTATGAACCAATTGCTCGGGTTGTCATCGGGGTTGTGCATGATAAATACTTTGTGTTAAGAAGACAGAGCATGACAAGACTATATGATTTTGTAGGGATAGCTTTCTTTAGCATTGATATTTTGAAAGACACGATTGTTTGTTGGGATGCCTGAGTATTGATGTCTTTATGTCAAATTATATACTATTGCTTTGAATCACTTATGTCTAAATATTCATGCCATGACTAGACATATGATCAAGTTTATGTTAGTTAGCATTCCACATCAAAAATTACCTTTTTTATCATTTACCTACTCGAGGACGAGCAGGAATTAAGCTTGGGGATGCTGATACGTCTCCGTCGTATCTATAATTTTTTATTGTTTCATGCCAATATTACACAACTTTTACATACTTTTGGCAACAATTTATATGATTTATTGGACTAACCTATTGATCCAGTGCCCAGTGCCACATCCTGTTTTTTGCATATTTTTTGTTTCGCAGAATATCCATATCAAACGAAGTCCAAATGCAATAAAATTTTACGGAGAATTATTTTGGAATATTTGTGATTTTTGGGAGTTGAAATCATCGCGAACGGAGGCCCACACACACCACAAGACACCTGGGCACGCCCTAGGGCCCAGGCGCGCCGTGGTGGGTTGTGCTCACCTCGTACATCAGTTGGAGCTCTACTTCAGGCGCAAGGAAGCTTATATCCGGAAAAAAATCATGTTAAAATCTCAGCGCAATCGGAGTTACAGATCTCCGGGAATAGAAGAAACAGTTTTCGGCTAGATCTGGGGAATGCGAAACATAAGAGAATAGAGAGGGAGATCCAATCTCGGAGGGGCTCCTGCCCCTCTGCCGCCATGGAGGCCATGGACCAGAGGGGGAACTCTCCTCCCATCTAGGGGGAGGCCAAGTAAGAAGAAGGAGGGGGGCTCTCTCCCCCTCTCTCCCGGTGGCGTCGGAGTGCCGCCGGGGCAAGGATCGTGACGGCGATCTACATCAACAATCTTGTTACCATCAACACCAACTCTCTCCCCCTCTATGCAGTGGTGTAACATCCCTTCTCCCCGCTGTAATCTCTACTTAAAAATGGTGCTCAACTCCATATATTATTTCCCAATGATATTTGGCTATCCTATGATGTTTGAGTAGATCCGTTTTGTCCTGTGGGTTAATAGTGATCTTGGTTGGTATGATTGTATATTTTATTTATGGTGCTGTCCTATGGTGCCCTCCGTCTCGTGCAAACGTGAGGGATCCTCGCTGTAGGGTGTTGCAATATGTTCATGGTTTGCTTATTGTCGGTGTTGCGGGGGTGATAGTAGCCTAAACGCGGATAAGTGGGTTATGGCGTATGGGAGTAAAGAGGACTTGATACTTAATGCTATGGTTGGGTTTCACGACCTTAATGATCATTAGTAGTTGCTGATGCTTGCTAGGGGTCCAATCATAAGTCCATATGATCCAAGTAGAGAAAGTATGTTAGCTCATGCCTCTCCCTCATGTAAAAGTGCAAGAATGATTACCGGTACTTGTTATCAATTGCCTAGGCACAAATGACTTTCTTGTTGACAAAAGCTATCTACTTTTATTACCTTGCAATTTATTCATAGTTTTATTCTCGCAAAGTACTCACAGTTTTATTCTTGCAAAATAGTTTCATACTTGTTTTATGTAAAGCAAACGATAAGTGTGCGTAGAGTTGTATCGGTGGTCGATAGAACTTGAGGGAATATTTGTTCTACCTTTAGCTCCTCGTTGGGTTCGACACTCTTATTTATCGAAGAAGGCTACAGACGATCCCCTATACTTGTGGGTTATCAGTGACCATGGGTGTTTTAGCCGCCAAGGAAATCATTCATTGGCGAGTTCCCGGTTCTGAATGCCTTCCGAAGCCTCAAGAAGGCGAGGTTGTAGTTTTTACAGATCATCTGCTCCGCAGCTTTTCACTGCCCAGCTCAAAATTCTTTCATGATGTGCTACACTTTTATAACCTCCATCCTCAAGATATTGATCCCAATTCTGTCTCCAATATATGCAATTTTCAAGTATTCTGCGAAGTATACCTTGGTGAAGAACCTTCGATAGATCTGTTCAGAGATCATTTTTCTATCAACCGCCAAACTGAGATGCCCGACGGGCTTAGTCTTGAACTTGGAGGTGTTTCAATTCAAAGACGGAGAGATGTGACCTTCCCAGCAGCCACCCTGCCGAGTCATCCTAAAGATTGGAACTTCACCTGGTCTACTGCAAAGATACCTCTCCAGAAGGAGAAAACCCCTTGCCGGGTTTTCGTCCACATCGTCTTCCTACCAGCGGCCCACTGCCAGGCCGGATAACTGCTTTAGAACGCGGTATTTATTCTTCTACCATTTCAAAGATCCGGGTCTTTATTGCAAACGGCTTAACTTGAGTTGACCTTGTCCGCTGCTGTGTCTCATGGAGGATTCTACCTTTAAGCCACCGCCCCGGCTTAATGTGTACATATACTGGAGATACCAAAGATCCTTTGCGCTACAATCCCACTGAACTGACTGAGAAGGAAATCAATGAGACTGTCAAGACGCTCCTTGGCGAGTCATTGGCTAATTGCAGCAAGACGGGTTTAGCTCCTTATTATACTCTTAACCCGCCACCAGCCGTAAGTATCCTTGCATATATATTACTTGCCTTTGTCTGCCTCTCTTGTTTTGATATTATTACTCATATGCCCTCAGGCCGACTCATCTTTCTGGAAAAGGAAGATACAGAACACTACTGCCCCAACCAAAAGGGTCAAAATAACCACTCGCGGTCCGGGTCGTCCTAAGAAGCCCACGGTGCAAGAACCGCTTGCACTAGACGACTCAGAGGTAGAACTTGATTCACTTGGTATTCTCTTTATACAACTTATTGACGCTGATTCCCCTCAGGAGGAAACGGAGACAAGCCAAGCTGACGGCGCTGAGGTAATCTCTATCTCTTCTGACTCAGAAATTTTGCCAAGAGAGAAAATACGGCGGGACGCCAGGAAAGTATGGTTTTCCCATCCTCTCGCTCACTTAGATCCAAACTTTCTTTTGAAGAAACAGCAGCACGAGATTAGACGGCATACTCGAAACAGCGGCCAAGAAGAACTTATGGCCGGCTTGCCCAACACGCTGCTGGTTCGTAAATGTCGTCATGAGGTGCTTCATAGTCCTACTTCCTCTCTTTCACGAGCCCGTCTCATACGGCAACCTCTTAATTCTTCTGACTCGGCATATCAGGATACTTCTCACTCATCTGGCGACTCAAACGGCTCACAGCTCCCCACATTTGTGGTTAACCCGACGTAAGTATTATTGCTTGTTGACTAATTTACCTTGCCCATTCATACTTATTAAACTGAATAATTTTCCTTATAGAGCTAAGGCGAAGATGGGCAAGAAGCAAAAACCCGGCCCTTCCAAGATTGCTGAAGCTTCTGAACAAGAGAATCAGGCATCGACAGCCGGCGAAGCTCAAACCCAGAAACTTGAAGATCCTGAGAGCCGGCAGGACGACCCACCTCATTAAGCTGATCTTGTCAATCCTGACTTGGCTGCAAATGTTAATGATGACCCGACGACCGATCAAGACCCGCCAAGTCCTAAACCACTTTCTCCTGTCAAACATTCAAACAAGTCTTCTGCTGATGCCCATATTGAGGAGGTAATCATTACTGGAACAGCTTATCAACCGCCCGACATCTCCACAATACTAGCCAAACATTCCGCCAAGGATGAAGCACGTTTATCTGACAAAAACAAGCCCAAGCTTGATCTTGAGAGTTACTCCAAGCTGAACGCTGGTGAACTGTACTCTGGTTATCTGAGCCGGCTTCATACAAGCCATGACTTGGAAGCCAGTTTAGTCAATATGAGGCGACTGAAATATGAGGTATGATATCACCTCCTCCTTGAACTTTATGTATATATATATACACTTATCTAGCCCCCAAGTCTTAATCATAGGAAAGGATCATTGAATATGCTTAAGACTTGTAGCAACATGTAAACTTAAATTGTCAAGTCATAACCTCTTTAAGGCCGGCTTACCTAAGCTGTTTTAACCATGCTGTAATCAAAAGTATTTCAAAAAATAATCCACTAGAACCCTCAAGGGCTGGATTATCATGCAAGGATGAACTGGGTCTTCCATATAATTTTTGAAAAGTATCAGCCATAGCCCCCAAGAGCCGGCTTAGCCTGAAAAGATAAACCGGGTCTATTGTATTTAGGCTTAACTTGAGAATTGCCATCCATAACCCTCAAGGTCCGACTTATTGTGGCGCCCCGCCTAATTACCACTGTAGCCAGACGGTCGCCACGCATACCATCCCAGGAAATCACTCTGGCATGCGCGCTTACAACAGGTATCATGAACACCGGCATTTCTATTAATGGATTTATAAGTCTTACATGAGATATATTACAGAGGTGATGGCAGCGGAAAGGCTCTATCTAAGGCAGCTTGGTCTTGGTGCGGCTCCAATCCACAGGGATCTGACTGGGTTACGTTCCTAGCCCATGAACGCTCCGGCTCGTCATCGATGGACGACGAATCCTTATGTGAACCTGGCCACATTGAAGGCCGCTGAGTACTTTTGAATGTACTCGCAAGCAAACCAAACTAACATATACACCAAGCAAATCATACCATGGCATTCAAGCATGTATTTGATATTAGAGTAACATTAGTTATCATGGCATAGCATACCTATCTAGCAAAATTAATCATCATGTTGTAACAGTATTATTTAGCAAGATGACAACTAGGATAAATACAGTAAAGCGAAGCATATTGAGTAGAACATGGCAAGTAAATAATTCATACTCTGACATTCTCACGGTCCAATCCGATGTTGAACCAAATCCAATTCAAGTCTTTCGGTCATCTGACCATCTCTTCCATAGCCATCCCATGGCTAACATACCATATTCCTGATAACATTTGATGTCTATGCAGGACAAGTTCTTCCACCATTATTATCATTATTACGGTTGACCACCTAGTGAGGTCTGGACGGGCTGTCCAATACCGTGGACGCAGCTATTCGAATAGATTTTACACTCTACAGAGGTTGCGCACTTTACCCACACCATGGAGCACCTAACCTCGTGATCCCATTCGGGTGGACCAGCGTTGCTCCAACGAAACCTGCCTAACCCGTGGCTCCTCCACCGTACCAGCGGCAATCATTCTCCCCCGGAGTCAAGCCCAGGGTGGCCCCTGTGTCACCTCGTGACACCTGCCACCATCATGGCCAAACTAAACTGTCCCAAACGGGGACCGCGCGCAAACAAACAACTGGGCTCACAAGGTTATCGCCGCCTACCGGGCCAGGGTAGCACGCACGCATAACCTTCCCTGTCTGGTGGTACCGGTGAAAGAGCACAGAGCCAGACCAAGTCAAGGCCGTCCCATACCGGCAAATGTGGTTGCACGGATAAGCCCGGACAGGTGACTCAAGATCAACCGACTAAGTTCATTTAGCAAGCTTAGTGGTTCATCACAATAATGTAACATGGTGGTAACTATGTGTGAGATAACAACTGTGGAAACATAACAACCTATCTCCATATAACATCACAATGAGTCATTAGTGAAACAATATTTAAATGGCAAGTTATCACTTTACAAGTTCTAGCTGTAAGTGACGACCATTGGAACCCTTGCACAAAACCGTCAAAAAAACCAGTAGCCACCAGAACGGTCTATACAACTCAGATCTGGGACATGACCGGAATAACTCAACCCCGGCTCAATACGGCTGGAAAGCAGCTCAGAGCATGAGACGGTGTTGATAAGATGAATGTAGCAGTTCCCTAAGATGGCCGAGAAATAGCTCAGAGCATAGGGTCACCGCTACGGAAAGAAATTCAATAGCTGCCCGAGACGGCCGAAAAGCAGCTCAGAACACGGACAGTTGTTGAAAAGAGAAACAAAAGTCGGCATCCACCCCGGACGGCCAGAAACAGCTCAGAACACAGGCGTGGTGCCGTCATCGAAGAAAGCGCAAGCAAGGGTTCGTCAGAGTCACATACAGCTCACCACTACACAAGCAAGCATAAGCATATTAATTTAAACACGCAGGAAATCTCACAGAGCAATGCTTTAGGGCATATATCAGATGGTTGGCTTGCCTGGGGTCGAAGAATACTCCGGGAAGAAGTGCGGTGAAGCCGTGGAAGAATTCGCCGGAAAGGATTCCCTCTCTGAGGGCTGATAGAAGGTCAAGGGCAAAATGGTCATTTTCACAGTGTGAAAACATTATGAAAATGATACCATCGGGACAGGCTTGACGAACTGAAGACGTGGGCGTTGGATTCACCTGAATTGGAGTCACAAGCAAAAAGTTGTGAAGGTTCTTCTGTAAGGGACCTATCTGCAATGTTTTATTTACCAATGGGTCCTTGGCAGATTTTTTTGGGAAAAGAATAAATGGCACTGTGCGCCTGGGCCGACTTGGGCTGGATTCGGCCGCCGCCGCTACTGTTCTCCTGGGACAGGCCCAACTGCGCAGAAAGCGTATTTCACGTACTGCGCGTTCAGCCAAGCGGTAGCGTACTACGCGGAGTACGCCTCCACTTATCCGACGTGGCAGTGGCGGGGCCGAGCAGCTGGTCGCTTACACACGGGCCCGGCGTTGACCTCCTCTCTTCTCCAGGCTTCTTCTCCAAGCTCCCGTCGACGCAGAGGAGAGACGAGGCCGACCGCCCAGAAGAGGCTCCCCGGCTGCACCGACCACCAATCTCGCCGGCCGGCATACCGACGAGCTCAGCGCTGCGAGCCGCATCCACCCAGTGGTAGCGCGGAGCTCGAGGAGAGCGGGCTTGAACGCACATTCGGCCGCGGCGGACGGCGGCTCGGCCGATGTAGGGCACGGCGCTCCGGTGAATGGGGAGGCCGAGCGAGGGAGCGGGGGTGATCGCCGTGGAGTGGAGGGTCCAGTGGGGAGCTCTGGAGAAGAGGGGAAGGCCGGATTGGCACGAATTTAGGCGAGGTTCGCCGGCGACCGTGGCGGCTGTGGGGAAGCAGAGGGGCTCCTCGAGCTCGAATGACTGGCCGGGGAGGAAGCTAGGAGTGAGAGGGAGGGAATGCGATGCCGAGGGGCTCGAGGGCTCGGCCATTTATAGCCCTGCGGCTGGAATGGATAGAGATGGCCGCCGTGGCGTCCTTAGAGGCGCCCTGGAGCTCGAGGACACGTGGTGGAAGGAGGCGATGTCAGCAGGGCTCTGAGAGGAGTGGAGGAGCTAGCAGAGGCTTCGGGAGAGCTCGGGTTCGGCTGTATACGGCGGCGACCGCGCGAACAGTGGCGGTATAATGGCGGTTGTCGTGGCGCGGCGGAGAAGAGGACGGAGGGGGAACCTGCTGAAGAGGGGTGCGTGGATGGTGGGGAAGGCACTGGACATGCTTGGACAAGCCGGGGCTGCCCGAGCTGTCCTGCCCGACGCGATGGATGCGCAGAGCGCGGTTCTGGCACGCTTTCTGCGTGGTCACCACGTGCATGACATGTTCTGGCCGGCTCCTATTTGTCTAAGCTTTTCCAACAAGTGAGTCACTGCTCAACTAAATGAGAGGAGTAGCTAGAACCAGCTAGGTGACTCTGAGGTGAGAGAGACATGCTGAAACAGATTCTTACAGCAAACTTGGGTGGAATTTTCTGGGAAAATGAAGGAGAGTATGGAACTGAAGCTTTGCCACAATGCAATAGGGTAGGAAGGACTAGGTGCTGCTAGAATTTGAAGCCATTTGGACAAGATTTCCACACACTTCACAACTGGGCAATCTGGTCAGAAACTGAAAATGGAAGCTGTGCTCAAATGGCTAGATGAAATGACCTAGATTTTGGTGTAGAGTGATGATTTGGACATATGGACATACTGGTAAAATTTCAGCTCATTTGGAAATGCGAAAGTGGTACTTTCTTCTCAGAGCTATGAAAAGACCAGAAACTTGAGAAAAATACTGTGTATGGATGGATGGATGGATTGAGCTAATTTTTGGTTTCCATGAGTGCTTTGTCAATGTTAACCACCATGAAAAATTTCAGCTCAAATGGATCAAGGATTCAAGCACTTCCTTTGCAAACTGGAAATCTGGACAGAATTTGCAAATGGACGCTGTGCTCAAACTTTGAACTACGGAACTTGGATTTTGATGGAAATGGTGAAGATATGGATATAAGAAGCTTCACAATTTATTTGGGATTTTTCCTGGCTACCAAAATAGTAGTTCCTTTTGGAAGTGCCCAAAATGCAATATTGGCATTAAATAGGAAAATGCAATTTCCCTTATTTAATTATGGCCAATATGTTTATGGGAGCTCAATATGATCACAAATAATATCTCCACAAGTTTTCATCAACTTTGGAGATGGATAGATATTTTCCTGGATTTAATTCCCTTAGCTGGCAGAAAAAAGAATTAATTATAAATGAAAAATATTGCAAATGACTTATCAATATTTTTGCATATCCAGGGTTTACAAAGATAGGATGATCACTGAGAAAAGTTTGGGAGTCAGAAGATCAAAGGAAAATGGGGTTCCTTTGCAACTGAGAGGATCAGGGTTTCCCTTCCGGCAACTCGGAAGGTAGGGTTTCGGCGGCAAAATCCTGGGAATAGATCTAGGGTGGCAAGGTTGATCTGAAGAGAATCTCTGGTTGGATAGGGAAGGCAAGGTTAAATGACCATCTTCATATACCCAAGGGCTAAAGAAATCCGATAACACCGAGAAAAAAGACGGGAGTCAAATTCCGCGAAGAAAAAAAAACAGGAGCGAAAACCAGGGTGTCACAAACCTACCCCCCTTAAGAAAATCTCGTCCTCGAGATTTCCGGGCTTACCTCCCGGTGAAGGGGGACTTACCTGTGTGCAACTTGGATCCATCAGCGGTCTTGTCTTCGTTGATTCATTGACCTTTTAAGTGCCTCTTCTGATGGATCGGGTATTGTCTCTGCACACAACTTCCTTGAATCCTTCTCTTTCCTGTCAGGTGTACCTTTTGTCCTGATAGTGGTGTTGCTGGGTGAGGTAGCGAATAATACCAACAAACAGCTTAGTTTCCATGGTCAGGAAGCAACTATTTCGGGTTTTATTGCGATGCTTTGTACTCTGACAGTCAGGGCAAGACATCCTTTCCTAGTACCAGGCTTACGTGCTTGTATGGCCCCGAGTAACTTTCTTTTTGCCATGTCAGAATGCTCAGTCTGGCTGTGGGTTCCATACTGATGTTTCCTTCTATCTTAGGCATTCTGACTTTGTCCTTAGGTGATCCACAATCCAGGGAACAACATGACCAAGCTATTGCTGTTGTATCCCCAACTGAAGTGTCAGGCATGATCAAAAAGTAATCATAGACAGTAATCTCTTATCATGCCATCTACGAGCTGTTGGTGCTGACGTACTTTGAGCCATTCTATCTGAATGTCTTGTTTCAAACTCTATCGCTCGTGGAGATGGCTCTGTCATATAAAGCTTATGTAGTCCTTGTTATGACCACTGAGCTGAATGTAGTATCGCTATCATCCGGTGTATCTTTTGGAGCATAGCCTCTTATCTTGGTTGATGGCCCATATTTAGGGTGAGTATGGCATGCTCACTTGTAACTGCGAGTAGTGCATTGTTGTGGCCGCATATGCCAGAGTCTGACGAGGATTGGTAATAATACCTTGTCTGTGCAACTGTATCTTATTGACCGTCACGGAGGTTGTTTGTCCACAACTTGTTTGTTCCTGTGGATTCCTTTGATGGACCTGCAATGACCTGCCAACACGGCTCCTTGATTGTTTTCCCGATTTGTCGGGCTTGTTCTCACAACTTACTCTTGCATATCTCGTAGGGATTGCTGTGGTCATATTCTTCTTTGAACTATGGGGCCAACGTTTCCCTGAACACAGTCATTCCCATGTACGAGTGGCTCGCATGAACTGATCTACTGGACTGCATGCTCACAACATATGCAGGGGTAGGATAAATCCTTTCGTAACCACTGGGTTCTAAGGTAGACGTGTGTCCAGACTAGTTCTTGCTTCTGACAAGCTTGTTGTAGGCACAATGGTGTGTTGAAGAAGGCTGAATTCCTTATGCTCGAAGCTTTTGCCAAGGTAGCGTGCTGAAAAAGGCTAGGTATTGTACCTCAAAAGCTTTCCTTCATGTGGCTTGCCATGGAAGGTCAGGTGTCTTATGCTGGAAGCTTTCCGCGGTAGCACGCTGAAAAAGATTGGAGTGTCGTATCACAGAAGATTTTCTCACCAAGTGGCGTACCGAGGAAGATTGGCAGCCTGGTAGCTTGCGAAGGAAGGCTGGGTTCCTTATACCAGATGCCCTTTACCATGATACGCAGTCGGATCCATGGCTGATTCTGGCTTCCTTCCGGAATACCCGGAATTTATCCATAGCGGAGCCAAATTTGGTATAGGCCATACCTTGACTGAAGATATTCCATTGGTCACACATGTTGCTTGTCCTTCTGCTGGTCCGCTTATTTCTTCTATAAAGCTTGCAAGACCGGTGCAGACCTCATGTTGTTAATTAATTTGGAATCCCCTTTGTGTTCAAACCAAGTGTCACCAATGATAAGAAGTTGACGGATCATTCCTTACGGTTCAGCTGAGTTTCCCATCATGTTAGGTGCTCCTTGATTTTGGATGCTTGGAAGCTCAGTGATTCTGGGCAACCGTGAACTCATCCGTATTCCTTGCAAACCTTGTCACAGTGCCCAATTTTTTTTGTATTTGCACCGGTGAGCTTCAAGATTTGCTATGAAATTTATACCAACGTACCGGAGTTTTGGTATTGCTCGTGGCATATTCACATTCTTGAAATATGTCTTCGGTGGGTAATAAATGGTTCTTGAGTCCATTGAGAAAAGACTCAGTTCACCTTACTAACTGAAATAATCCTTGCATCACGGACGGAATAATTTGTCCTTACTGGTGTCCATTCCTGGTAGCTCATCTGACTGCTCCTTAGGCATGATCCGTTCTGAGGCAAACTCTCTCAGGTATATTCTGGCCTTGTCTATTGCACATAGATTCTGCTTCTGACCCATTCTTCATTCTTGACAGATCCGGTGTTGCTATTCTGAATGCCTGGCAGTTGGCTTGTCTTGTCTCTTGCTAAATTTGGATTATTGGGTATTATCCAAGTTGTATGCTGGTCTTCTTGACGGCACTTGCGGATGGATCCAGTCAGAGCAAAGGAATGGAACCGAT
The DNA here is from genome assembly GCA_011799875.1 of Thinopyrum elongatum. Classification (NCBI taxonomy): domain Eukaryota; kingdom Viridiplantae; phylum Streptophyta; class Magnoliopsida; order Poales; family Poaceae; genus Thinopyrum; species Thinopyrum elongatum. The sequence continues at coordinate 181,752,820 of CM022303.1, forward strand.
AAAAGAAACAAAAGCCGCAAGAATCAAAAGCAAATAAAAACTCAAATCTTTGCGAACCTTTCATATGTGGCCAAGGATCCACTAGTATAACTAGTATAGCGCACTCGATGCACCTCTAAGGATTTAGAAGCGAAACCACACAATGCTCCTGGTAGCACTGGTGTCGAGGTCCTACTTCTTCCTTAGGGAACATCACACTCTCGAAGCACGATGGCTATGGTCGTGCGATTCTAGGGTTATCGAGGAGAAGATGGAATTTATAGGCGTTTCCCAAAGGAAACTAGAGTTAAGGAGAGAAATGCCATGGCTAGCAAGCAGAGTAAGGATATCAGGTTTACCTAGGGGTTTCAGGGCTCACAGGTCATTGCCGGGTGCGAGCATTTAACACAGGAGGCAAAGGCCACGAGAGTTAAGGGTCTGATGGAGCTGAAAACCTATGGGGTTGCCTTATGATCAATAGTAGCTGTGCCTACTTGGCAAAGATGGCTAAAATCCATCTGGGCTTTCTACTGAGCACAAGACAATGAAGGCCAGCTTGGGTAACCTACAGTCAGCCTGGCTCTGATACCATCCATTGTGGTGCCCCGCCTAATTACCACTGTAGCCAGACGGTCGCCACGCATACCAGCCCAGGAAATCACTCTGGCATGCGCGCTTACAACAGGTATCATGAACACCGGCATTTCTATTAATGGATATATAAGTCTTACATGAGATATATTACAGAGGTGATGGCAGCGGAAAGGCTCTATCTAAGGCAGCTTGGTCTTGGTGCGGCTCCAATCCACAGGGATCTGACTGGGTTACGTCCCTAGCCCGCGAATGCTCCGGCTCCTCATCGACGGACGACGAATCCTTATGTGAACCTGGCCACATTGAAGGCCGCTGAGTACTTTTGAATGTACTCGCAAGCAAACCAAACTAACATATACACCAAGCAAAGCATACCATGGCATTCAAGCATGTATTTGATATTAGAGTAACATTAATTATCATGGCATAGTATACCTATCTAGCAATATTAATCATCATGTTGTAACAGGATTATTTAGCAAGATGACAACTAGGATAAATACAGTAAAGCGAAGCATATTGAGTAGAACATGGCAAGTAAATAATTCATACTCCGACATTCTCATGATCCAATCCGATGTTGAACCAAATCCAATTCAAGTCTTTCGGTCATCTGACCATCTCTTCCATAGCCATCCCATGGCTAACATACCATATTCCTGATAACATCTGATGTCTATGCAGGACAAGTTCTTCCACCATTATTATCATTATTATGGTTGACCACCTAGTGAGGTCTGGACGGGCTGTCCAATACCGTGGACGCGGCTATTCGAATAGATTTTACACTCTGCAGAGGTTGCGCACTTTACCCACACCATGGAGCACCTGACCTCATGATCCCATTCGGGTGGACCAGCGTTGCTCCAACGAAATCTGCCTAACCCGTGACTCCTCCACCGTACCACCGGCAATCATTCTCCCCCGGAGTCAAGCCCTGGGTGGCCCCTGTGTCACCTCGTGACACCTGCCACCGTCATGGCCAAACTAAACTATCCCAAACAGGGACCGCGCGCAAACAAACAACTGGGCTCACAAGGTTATCGCTGCCTACCGGGCCAGGGTAGCACGCACGCATAACCTTCCCTGTCTGGTGGTACCGGTGAAAGAGCACAGAGCCAGACCAAGTCAAGGCCGTCCCATACCGGCAAATGTGGTTGCACGGATAAGCCCGGACAGGTGACTCAAGATCAACCGACTAAGTTCATTTAGCAAGCTTAGTGGTTCATCACAATAACATAACATGGTGGTAACTATGTGTGAGATAACAACTGTGGAAACATAACAACCTATCTCCATATAACATCACAATGAGTCATTAGTGAAACAATATTTAAATGGCAAGTTATCACTTTACAAGTTCTAGCTGTAAGTGACGACCATCGGAACCCTTGCACAAAACCATCAAAGAAACCAGTAGCCACCAGAACGGTCTTTACAACTCAGATCTGGGACATTACCGGAATAACTCAACCCCAGCTCAAGACGGCTGGAAAGCAGCTCAGAGCATGAGACGGTGTTGATAAGATGAATGTAGCAGTTCCCTAAGACGGCCGAGAAACAGCTTAGAGCATAGGGTCACCGCTACGGAAAGAAATTCAATAGCTGCCCGAGACGGCCGAAAACCAGCTCAGAACACGGACAGTTGTTGAAAAGAGAAACAAAAGTCGGCATCCACCTCGGACGGTTGGAAACAGCTCAGAACACAGGCATGGTGCCGTCATCGAAGAAAGCGCAAGCAAGGGTTCATTAGAGTCACATACAGCTCACCACTACACAAGCAAGCATAAGCATATTAATTTAAACATGCAAGAAATCTCACAGAGCAATGCTTTAAGGCATATATCAGATGGTCGGCTTGCCTGGGGTCAAAGAATACTCCGGGAAGAAGTGCGGTGAAGCCGCGGAAGAATTCGCCGGAAAGGATTCCCTCTCGGAGGGCTGATAGAAGGGCAAGGGAAAAATGGTCATTTTCACAGTGTGAAAACATTATGAAAATGATACCATCGGGACGGGCTTGACGAACTGAAGACGTGGGCGTTGGATTCACCTGAATCGGAGTCACGGGCAAAAAGTTGTGAAGGTTCTTCTGTCAGGGACCTATCTGCAATGTTCTATTTACCAATGGGTCCTTGGCAGATTTTTTTGGGAAAAGAATAAGTGGCACTGTGCGCCTAGGCCGACTTGGGCTGGATTCGGTCGCCGTCGCTGCTGTTCACCTGGGCCAGGCCCAACTGCGCAGAAAGCGTATTTCGCGTACTACGCGTTCAGCCAAGCGGTAGCGTACTACGCGGAGTACGCCTCCACTTATCCGACGTGGTAGTGGTGGGGCCGAGCGGCTGGTCGCTTACACGCGGGCCTGGTGTTGACCTCCTCTCTCCTCCATGCTTCTTCTCCAAGCTCCCGTCGACGCAGAGGAGAGACGAGGCCGATCGCCCCGACGAGGCTCCCCGGCCGCACCGACCACCAATCTCGCCGGCCGGCATACCGACGAGCTCAGCGCTGCGAGCCGCATCCACCCAGTTGTAGCACGGAGCTCGAGGAGAGCGGGCTTGAACACATGTTCGGCCGCGGCGGACGGCGGCTCGGCCGGTGTGGGGCATGGCGCTCCGGTGAATGGGGAGGCCGGGCGAGGGAGCGGGGGTGATCGCCGTGGAGTGGAGGGTCCAGTGGGGAGCTCTGGAGAAGAGGGGAAGGCCGGAGTGGCACGAATTTAGGCGAGGTTCGCCGGCGACCGTGGCGGCTATGGGGAAGCAGAGGGGCTCCTCGATCTCGAATGACTGGCCGGGGAGGAAGCTAGGAGTGAGAGGGAGGGAATGTGATGCCGAGGGGCTCGAGGGCTCGGCCATTTATAGCCCCGCGGCCGGAATGGATAGAGATGGCCGCCGGGGCGTCCTTAGCGGCGCCTTGGAGCTCGAGGACACGTGGTGGAAGGAGGCGATGTCGGCAGGGCTCTAAGAGGAGTGGAGGAGCTAGCAGAGGCTTCAGGAGAGCTCGGGTTCGGCTGTATACGGCGGCGACCACGTGCAAACAGTGGCGGTATAATGGCGGTTGTCGTGGTGCGGCGAAGAAGAGGATGGAGGGGGAACCTACTGAAGAGGGGTGCGTGGATGGTGGGGAAGGCACTGGACATGCTTGGACAAGCCGGGGCTGCCCGAGCTGTCCTGCCCGACGTGATGGATGCGCAGAGCGCGGTTCTGGCACGCTTTCTGCGTGGTCACCATGTGCATGACATGTTCTGGCCGGCTCCTGTTTGTCTAAGCTTGTCCAACAAGTGAGTCACTACTCAACTAAATGAGAGGAGTAGCTAGAACCAGCTAGGTGACTCTGAGGTGAGAGAGACATGCTGAAACAGATTCTTACAGCAAACTTGGGTGGAATTTTCTGGGAAAATGAAGGAGAGTATGGAACTGAAGCTTTGCCACAATGGAGTAGGGTAGGAAGGACTAGGTGCTGCTAGAATTTGAAGCCATTTGGACAAGATTTCCACACACTTCCTTCACAACTGGGCAATCTGGTCAGAAACTGAAAATGGAAGCTGTGCTCAAATGGTTTGATGAAATGAGCTAGATTTTGGTGTAGAGTGATTATTTGGACATATGGACATACTGGTAAAATTTCAGCTCATTTGGAAATGCCAAAGTGGTACTTCCTTCTCAGAGCTTTGAAAAGAACAGAAACTTGAGAAAAATACTGTGGATGAATGGATGGATGGATTGAGCAAATTTTTGGTTTCCATGAGTGCTTTGGCAATGTTAACCACCATGAAAAATTTCAGCTCAAATGGATCAAGGATTCAAGCACTTCCTTTGCAAACTGGAAATCTGGACAGAATTTGCAAATGGACGCTGTGCTCAAACTTTGAACTACAGAACTTGGATTTTGATGGAAATGGTGAAGATATGGATATAAGAAACTTCACAATTTATTTGGGATTTTTCCTGGCTACCAAAATGGTAGTTCCTTTTGGAAGTGCCCAAAATGCAATATTGGCATTAAATAGGAAAATGCAATTTCCCTTATTTAATTATGGCCAATATGTTTATGGGAGCTCAATATGATCACAAATAATATCTCCACAAGTTTTCATCAACTTTGGAGATGGATAGATATTTTCCTGGATTTAATTCCCTTAGCTGGCAGAAAAAGGAATTAATTATAAATGAAAAATATTGTAAATGACTTGGCAATATTTCTGCATATCCAGGGTTTACAAAGATAGGATGATCACTGAGAAAAGTTTGGGAGTCAGAAGATCAAAGGAAAATGGGGTTCCTTTGCAACTGAGAGGATCAGGGTTTCCCTTCTGGCAACTCGGAAGGTAGGGTTTCGGCGGCAAAATCCTGGGAATAGATCTAGGGTGGCAAGGTTGATCTGAAGAGAATCTCTGGTTGGATAGGGAAGGCAAGGTTAAATAACCATCTTCATATACCCAAGGGCTAAAGAATTCTGATAACACCGAGAAAAAAGACGGGAGTCAAATTCCGCGAAGGAAAAAATAACAGGAGCGTAAACCAGGGTGTCACACTTATCATGCAAGAATGAGCCGGGTCTTCCATATGTTTCTTAAAAATTCAGATCGTAGCTCTCAAGGGCCGGGTCATCTAATGATGATGAACCGGGTCTCATGCACCGAATTTTTCGAAAGAATTTTGTCACATATTAGCCCCCAAGTGCCAAGTATATTGCTTGCAATGTGCTTGGGACTTAAAAATACTCCTTTTATTCATGCTGAATAGGACTTATGCCTCTTAATGCTCACTTCCAAGACACCTTAAGCTTGAATGACTCACAGCCGGGCGAGCTAAGAAAAATGCTCAAACATCAAGAGTCGGAGACACAGAAGGCTAAGACCAAGTTGACACTTAGCTTGGAAGAAAATGAGAAGCTCAAGGCCAGTTTCAAAACTGAAAGAGCCGCCTGGGAAAAAGAAAAAACTTCATTATTACAAAGGACAGAAGCCACCGAGACTTCCTTGAAGAGCACCACTGCGGAACTATCTGGCTTAAAGCAACGAATTTCGCAGATGACATCTGCTATCTTTGGTAAGCAAAACCTTAACTTTTTAGCCTTTCACAATCTTATTCACTTTGACTCGCCTGGCGACTCATCTGTATATTTTCTCAACAGGCCTAGGAGCTCCAATCTTGGCCAGGATATGCTTGTAAAGCTGAAAGCCGTATATGCCCTGGTGGAACAACTATATACTGGCACTCAATGGACTCTGGTGGCTATCTCCAGCGGTAAACAACCGCCCACACTTATTTGGGAGGTGCTAGCCAAATTGTCCATAATGCCCCAAAAGCTAGAAGAGATAAAACGGACAGCCGCCCGTGCTGGTGCCATTACTACCCTCAGCCTAGCCAAAGCATGGCAAGCGGAACTAAACCCGGAAGAAATGGCCACGGGCTGTCCAGGCCTCAAAGAAGACGGGTCTCCTTTTGATCAAACGGATTTTGCAAAGTGCGTAATGGAGATGCGTCCCTTGGCATGCAAACTGGCTGAGGGGACTGATTTATCCAGGTATCATCCGGTGTACAATATGGAAAATGCTAAGGTCAAGGTGCCGGCTTATGACGTCGTGAATCTCACTCCAACGTGTAAGCATACCTTTGCCCCTAATGTTGATTCGTCCCCAATTATCAATGATGAAGCTATATTCGAAGCCTTAACTGGCATCGACTGGACGTCACCTGACATCCAGATGGGCGAAGAAGGAGAGCCGGAGCGGGATAACCCGGAGTCATCAACCCGCCGCGATGAAGACAACTGATACCATATGGCTCTCAAATCAGGGCATAGACATCCGGTGCATAAAAAACACTTTGCTCCAATTATGCAGGTCCATGGTGGCCTTGTAATAGGCTAGATTTGAAAACAATGATCTATCATGCCATCCTGCATGTTAGCTTTTAAACCGCCAAGTTGATATTTATGACCCGCCATTGTGCTTTCTCATAGTATCATCATTCATGTGAGTCAGATCAATACTTCCATATTTCCTGTAGATTGACATCATGGTGATATCTTGATAATTATAATCCGTAGCAGGTATCCACCCGAAGGCATGAAATATCAAGATTTTGATTGCTCAAGGCAAGAATATCCTGGCGACTTAAAGTCTGCTATCAGGGCTGGTACCAAATCCAAAAATGCTCAAATATGAGTCATATAATCAAAGGTTCACGACCCAGATTGTAAAATATGTTTAAGAAACACAAATAAAAAAGATTCAAAAAAGAAAACTTGGAAAAATCTCAAATACCGTGTGGCCAGCTTATCAAAGCAGGACCATACAATTTGGCTTACAAGGCCATGTGCTTTCAATGGCCGCACGAGCCGTTTGGCACTGAGGCCATGTGCTTTCAATGGCCGCACGAGCCGTTTGGCACTTAAGCCATGTGCTTTCAATGGCCGCACGAGCCGTTTGGCACTAAGGCCCACATGATTGCTTTCAAGAGGTAGCAACAGCCATTTGGGCACTAAGGCCCACATGATTGCTTTCAAGAGGTAGCAACAACCTTTTTGGCACTAAGGCCCACATGATTGCTTTCAGGAGGCAGCAACAACCTTTTTGGCACGAAGGCCCACATGATTGCTTTCAGGAGGCAGCAACAACCTTTTTGGCACTAAGGCCAACATGATTGCTTCCAGGAGGCAGCAACAGCCTTTTTGGCACTAAGGCCCACATGATTGCTTTTAGGAGGCAGCAACAGCCTTTTTGGCACTAAGGCCCACATGATTGCTCTCAGGAGGCAGCAACAGCCTTGGTTACACCTAGCTCACTATAAGCCGGCTTTCATGTGATACAAGCCGCCGTTTCCCTATGAACAAGTTCATGGTCTTTTTCAAAAAGATTGACTGTTAGGAATTTGGCGGGTTATCAATAGAACAGCCAGTGGCAAACAGGCAAGAGGAAACCTCAGAAGAAGTGGCATTCAAGCCGGCCAAAAGGGTGTGAAAACTTTTAAACCATAATAGGCGGAAGCCCCCAAGTAACCTTATGATCAATCAATAAAGGCTCAGATCTTTAGAAGTGAAACAACAGAAGCCCCGTAGTTCAGGGTTGCCGACTTTATTATACTGATCACAAAAAGTATATACAGTGACAAGAATATGTACAAGGGTAGGAACTGGCGGCTTAAGTGTAGTACGGCTGAAGATGCGCGATATTCCACGGACGGCGGGTCTCCTCCGACTTGCGAGAATCCTTATGATCATGTATATCAATGAGGTAATACGACCCATTGTTCAGGTTCTTACTGACCACAAAGGGTCCTTCCCAAGGTGGGGATAATTTGTGCATATCTGTCTGGTCTTGGATGAGCCGGAGCACCAAGTCGCCTTCCTAGAACATCTGGCTCTTCACTCCGCGGTTGTGATAGCGACGCAGATCTTGTTGATATATCGCCGAACGAGCCGCTGCCAGGTCTCGCTCCTCATCCAAAACATCAAGTGCGTTCTGACGTGCTATTTTAATATCAGCTTCAACATAAGCCGCCACACGGGGCGAGTCATGACAGATATCACTAGGAAGAACCGCCTCTGCCCCGTAGACCATGAAAAAAGGTGTAAAACCTGTTGACCTGTTGGGGGTGGTGTTGATACTCCAAAGCACGGAAGGTAACTCCTCCACCCAACAACCCGGCGTTCGCTGCAAAGGAACCATAAGCTGGGGCTTGATACCTCGCAAGATTTCCTGATTTGCCCGCTCAGCTTGACCGTTAGACTGCGGGTGAGCCACAGAAGAAACGTCCAGACGAATATGCTCCTGTTGACAGAATTCTCTCATAGCACGTTTAGACAGATTAGTACCATTGTCAGTTATGATACTATGAGGGTAACCAAAGCGGAAGACCAGTTTTTTAACAAACTGAACTGCTACTGCCGCATCACACTTGCTGACCGGCTCTGCTTCAACCCACTTCGTAAATTTATCAACCGCCACCAAGAGGTGGGTTTTCTTATCCTTAGACCTTTTGAAAGGTCCGACCATATCCAGCCCCCAGACCGCAAATGGCCAAGTAATTGGAATCATCCTCAATTCTTGAGCCAGCACATGAGCCCGTCGAGAAATTTTTTGACATCCATCACACTTACTGACAAGATCCTCTGCATCAGCGTGGGCTGTTAACCAGTAAAATCCATGACGGAAAGCTTTAGCCACTAAGGATTTAGAGCTGGCGTGATGACCACAATCACCTTCATGGATTTCCCTCAAAATCTCACGGCCCTCTTCAGGAGAAACGCAACGCTGGAACACACCTGTGACGCTGCATCGGTGTAACTCGCCATTGACAATAGTCGTTAACTTAGATCGCCGGGTTATCTGTCTGGCCAGAGTTTCATCCTCAGGTAACTCGCCCCGGGTCATATAAGCCAAATATGGAACTGTCCAATCTGGAATAGCATGAAGAGCCGCCACCAACTGCGCCTCTGGGTCAGGAATAGCAATATCCTCTTCTGATGGCAATTTGACTGAAGGATTATTCAACACATCAAGAAATACATTAGGGGGCACCGGCTTATGTTGAGACCCGAGCCGGCTCAAAGCATTTTACCTTTGGCATGGCTGTAGCTTCGACTCTGGCGTGGTGTTGAATGAATTCGCTCACGACTATATGAGTAAGCCGCCTGTTGTGCCACGACCGTCTGAAGAAGCTCCACCGCGTTCTGGGTCTCTATCGCAGCGGGAGACTCGCCTTTGATTGGAATAGCCGCCAAACGTGTGGCCGCAGCAATCATGTTATCCACCGGCTTAGAGTAGTGACCAGAAGGCGTCGATACTCGTTGAGGCAGGGTCAGGTTTTGATGAGGCGGGTCTGGCACACGAGGCTGAGCCGCCGCTCCGGTCCCAGGTGCCTCAGTAGCCCGGGTCACACCGGGCGGGTTACTCGGTCCGGCTCCGGGTGTATTAAAAAGGTTCCGCGCCTCGAACTGTGAAGGCAAACGGCTCTGGTGCCTCCTTCGAAGGATAGCATTTGACGCATTCTGATCCAGATCTAAGCAAAAAGCCTGCCCTTATCCGCTGTGACTCGGCCTCCAAGGCGGCTCGCTCTGTGGTTATCCTGATATTCTCTGCCTCAAGGTCCTCTCAGGCCTTGGTCACCTCGTCCCGCAGCTTTGCAACCTGCACATTATGCTGCACTTGATTCACCGAAGTTACCTCTGCGGCTAACAGAGTCGCCAAAGCATCCAAAAGTTTAGACAAAACTTGAGTCGACGGACGGGCAGAGCCGCTCGCCCCAGCCGTTGCAGCCGCAGTTGAGCTGGACGTCATAGCCGCGACAGTTGATGATTATAACGCTGGCTGCGTGCCATCCATGAAAATAGCGGCCTTGTTCGGCGGCTTATAGGGGTCCGAAATACTGTCGCCATCGGAATAACCCCCAAGCCCGCCGTCTTGAAGTTGATAGATTGACTCGGTTTCGCCGGTTGAGGATTCATCACCTGAATAGGTGGCCGTCTCTCCACCAGATGTAGATCCTTCCTCGAGACCCGCCCCATGAACGAAGCCAACAAAAGCGTGCTTTCGGCCGGGTTGAGCCCTGGCAGGTTGCGCGTGCCGAGCCATCTTGATGACATCGGCGCAGGAATCCGGCTCAGGCTCTGACTCGCCGATCTTGCCGATGAATACGTGAATTCCGCCGAAGGGGACCCGGTACCCGTACTCGATTGAGTTGGCCTCGGGGCCCCAGCCTGCGTCATCGATGTAGATCTTGCCGCGGCAACTCTTGGTCATCCGGCCCACGGCGTATCCTTTGATCCCTGAGAAGTTGCCCTTCAAGAACTCGAAACCACCGTGCTCAGGCTCCACGGTGGGCGCCAACTATCGTGGGTTTATCACGGCAGATGCCCTAGTGAAAGGACTTAGGTGTGGAGCCATCGCAACTAGGTTAGCTTAAAGGGGTTGAACGGGACAAAGGTCACAAAGGGTTTACCTAGGTTCGGCCCCTCACAACGAGGTAAAAGCCTACGTCCTGCTCCTAGTTGTATTGCTTGAGTTTCGATCACAAGGGAGTGAATACGCTTGACCTAGTTCTCGACTTGTTGTTTTCTTGAGTTAATCCACTGCCGGGTCTCGCCTTTATATACACAGGTCGAGGTCCAGCGGCTTACAAGAGTCCGGGTCATATTACACATCGTAACCGACCCTATCCCTAAATTACCTCGCCTTGCTAGACAAGCTATCATCAGGCGGCTCACGCCTTCGGATCTTGAGTCACCTCTGGGTTATGGGCTTTCAACAGCCCGCCTGTACACCTTACTGGGCCTTCAAGTATAAGTCACATACGATATGACACGCCCCCTCCTGGGCGGGTCATAGCACGGGGCTATATCCCCAACAGTTGTTGTACTAACAAATGATGTGCAGATACTTGAAGCTAGATCCAAGAATATGGAGGCACAAGTGGCAAAGATAGCAGAGAGCCAAACCTTGATTTTGGCCAAGTTTGCGGGTAAATGGAGCCTAACCCGGTTGAAGAAGTTAAAATGGTAAGAAGCAACGAAGGAGAAAGGTGAGGTACTTGACACAAGTCATGTGCCAGAGTACAATTATACCGTTGCAGATTTTGTCAAGATGATATCCATGAAGTATCCACTACCGCAGGTAACTAACAATGAGGCATATAATATCTTTGTTGAACAAGTTGCAGCCAAGGTACGTGAACTTCATGATGAAAGCAAAAAGTTATTCAGTAAGTTACCAGCTAAGCAAGAGGATGCTTTTAAACCTACTATAGAGATTTAGATAGGACTTAACACTAGTGCAGAAAAGCCTAGCTATGGCGTACCCAAAACAGCCTTGCTGGCGTAGACACACGATGCCACCAATATGGCACCATTGCTAAAAAGTAGTGGTGGTGTTGGAGCACACGTCTGTAGTATCCTACGTGTTGCTGGTGTGTCACCTGTCCAACGCCAGCTGTAAGTTCATCTCAACTCTTATGTGCCTCCTTGGCCAATGCCAGCAAATGGTTTTTTTGGTAATAATTTTTTTCTCATTAACACTAGCTACTTACTTAATAGATACTCATTAACACTAGCTACTTACTTAATAGATACTCATTAACACAATATACCCCATCAACACTAGCTACTTACTTAATAGATACTCATTAACATAAGATGCTCATGAACTTAACAAGTGAATTAAACTTCACAAAAGTTGCTCGTCAACTCTAGTTACTCGATCATCATCAAATAATAAGATGAACTAGCTAGTTAAAAAACTACTCTTCATCAAGGATTACGCTCAGTTGGCGAAGCTTCTTTCTATTGCCCTCTTCATGTCTTTTGAAATGATCTATGTCCATCTTGATGTCAATCCTCTCTGCCCTGAGGAGTTTTCTCTCCTGCTTTAGTTTATCTCGATCCTCGATGAGCTTATCCCTCTCCTCTCTTAGCTCATTAGTCTTCTTGATGAGCTGAACTGTATCCTTGTGCAACTCTTTAATCTCCACCTTTAGCTCGTCATTTGCCCGTTGCAGGCTATTGATGCTATAGTGATGAGCATATAAGAGATCTTTGTTGACCATGTCCACATCGTACACCGACTCATTGTTGCCTCCAGAATAGGCCATGACCTACAAATACATCATACACGATCAAGAATACATGACATTTTCTACACATACAAACACATACTATGATCGAGAATACATGGCATTTTCTACATGTACAAACACATACTATGATCAAGAATACATGGCATTTTCTACACATACAAACACATACTATGATCAAGAATACATGACATTTTCTACACATACTATTATCAAGATACCACAAGTGAATAGAAGCACAAAAGATAATATGCAAAACATATACAAGCACTCATGTCCTAACATAAGACCAAGGCACATGGCACAAAGCATGGCACTGTTTTGGCCATGACCTAAATGCCATGGTATTTTTTGCAATTTCATATTAGTGAATATTGACACCAATGAAAAGTAGTTCCAATATTGCATATGTTGGCACTGAACTAGCAATATTGAATAACAGTGAATTACTAGGAGGATAGCAAATACCACAAGTGAATAGAACATTTTATAAATTGATAGCATTTAATTAATGAAATAGATAGCATCTAATTGACGGCACAAATTACAGTGAGCCGAGGGTGACCATGACCTAAGCAAAATTACAGTGCTCATGACCTCAGCAAATTTCCATTTGTTTCGGATCCTAAGCAAAATTACAGTGGCCATGACCTAAGTAAACTTCCATTTGTTTCGGATCCTAAGCAAAATTACAGTGGCAATGAACTGTAGCAAAAGAGGGAGGGATGATATGCTCACCTGGGTTCGAGCCGAGGGTCGATTACTGTCTACTCCGTCGCCTGGTGTCTAATCCGTCGCTGTCACCTGCTGTCGTCTTGATCTGTTGTCATTGCCGAAACCCTAGCATAGGGAATGCGAATCACACCTCTAATTAAAAAAAATCCAAATGGACTATTTCACTCGACATTGAGAGGGGGAGGCACATATGTGTACTTTGATACGTCTCCAACGTATCTATAATTTTTGATTGTTCCATGCTATTAATTATATTATCTGTTTTGGATGTTTTATATGCATTAATATGCTATTTTATAATATTTTTGGGACTAATCTATTAACCTAGAGCCCAGTGCCAGTTTGTGTTTTTCCTTGTTTTTGAGTTTTACAGAAAAGGAATACCAAACGGAGTCCAAACAGAATAAAACTTTCGCGATGATTTTTCTTGGACCAGAAGACACCTACGTAACTTGGAGAGAGGGCCAGAAGGTTTCCGAGGAGGCCACAAGCCTGCCGGGTGTGCCCCAGGGGGGCGCGCCCTAAGGGCTTATGGGCCCCTTGGAGGTCCTCCAACCCTAATCTTTGCACTATAATTTCCCAAATATTCCCCCAACACCAGAAGCATCCACCAAAAATACTTTTCCGTTGCCGCAAGCCTCTGTTCCCGTGAGATCCTATCTTGGGGCCTTTTCTGGCGATCTTCCGGAGGGCGATTCAATCACGGAGGGCCTCTACATCAACCTTGCTGCCCGTTAAATGATGTGTGAGTAGTTTACCACAGACCTACGGGTCCATAGCTAGTAGCTAGATGGCTTCTTCTCTCTCTTTGATCTTCACTACAATGTTCTCCTAGATGTTCTTGGAGATCTATTCGATGTAATACTTTTTTGCAGTGTGTTTGTTGAGATCCAATGAATTGTGGATTTATGATCAGATTATCTATGAATATTATTTGAGTCTTCTCTGAACTCTTTTATGCATGATTAAGATATCTTTGTATTTCTCTTCGAACTATCGGTTTGGTTTGGCCAACTAGATTGGGTTTTCTTGAAATGGGAGAGGTGCTTAGTTTTGGGTTCAATCTTGTGGTGTCCTCACCCAGTGACATAGTAGGGGTAGTGAGGCATGTATTGTATTGTTGCCATCGAGGATAAAAAGATGGGGTTTTCATCATATTGCTTGAGTTTATCCCTCTACATCATGTCATCTTGCTTAAGGCGTTACTCCATTCTTATGAACTTAATACTCTAGATGCATGTTGGATAGAGGTCGATGTGTGGAGTAATAGTAGTAGGTGCAGGCAGGAGTCGATCTACTTGTCACGGACGTGATGCCTATATTCATGATCATTGCCTTAGATATCGTTATAACTTTGCGCTTTTCTATCAATTGCTCAACAGTAATTTGTTTACCCACCTTATGCTATCTTCAAGAGAGAAGCCTCTAGTGAAACCTATGGCCCCCGGGTCTATTTTCCATCATATATTTTCAGATCTATAAACCAAAAAACCCAAAAAATACCTTGCTGCAATTTATTTATATTTACTTTAGTTTGTTCTTTTATTTATCTTTTATACCTATCTCTATTAGATCTCACTCTTGTTCGAGACCGTGAAGGGATTGATAACCCCTTTTTGGCGTTGAGTTCAAGTGTTTGTTTGTTTGTGCAGGTGCATAGATTAGAGACTTGCGTATTCCTCCTGCTGGATTGATACTTTGGTTCTTAACTGAGGGAAATACTTATCTCTACTTTGCTGCATCACCCTTTCCTCTTCAAGGGAAAAATCAATGCAAGCTCAAGAAGTAGCAGGAAGAATTTCTGGCGCCGTTGCCGGGGAGGTTCTACATCAAGCCTACCAAGTACCCATCATAAACTCTCATCTCTTGCATTACATTATTTGCCATTTTCCTCTCGTTTTCCTCTCCCCCACTTCTAAAATGTTTTCAGAAAAACACAAAAATATTTGCCTTTATATTCGCCCTTCTTTCGCTCGACCCTTTTTGTTTGCTTGAACTCATCATCATGAGAGACTTCGGTATGACAGAAACAGATGATGGCCTAACTCCTAAAATTGGACGATCCGACAATCTGGATTCTAAAACTTTTGTCTTGGGGCAAGGGAACATTATGGGAAAAGAACATATCCAAGAATTTTTCAATTGTGTCGGCAACTTGCCTTTTGATGATGCTCCTATACTTAAAAGAACTAAGACTTATGTAGAGGCTATTTCAGCACTAGTTCTGAAATTTGAAAAATAGATTTATCCGTACTCATCCTACCTTGCAAAGAATGTTTTTTGAGCTTCCTGTTATAAAAGATCCCAAAGCTAAAAAGATAGCTATCCATGTTCTTATGAATGAATTTGATCACATAGTACGGGAGGCTAGGGAATTTTTTGATTTTTATGGTATGAGCCGTGAAAAACTGATGATAGATGAGATCCTTTACAATAGTGACTATACGTCGAGACATTTGTTTGGAAATAATCAAATTTTTGATGAGAACCTTAAAAAGAAAATCCCCGTTTTAGATGTGATCCAACAAGTTTTCAATGATGTTAATCAACAATATTCTTGGATTGTGGCCAGGATTCAAAAGGGATACATAGATGGCAACTTGATAATGCCAAAATTTCTATGGATAATGTGTTCCAAGTTATCTTTGCAAAACCTCATGAGGAGAACACACCTATGAAAAAAATACAATACCTAGATCTATGTTTTATGCCTAGCTAGGGGCGTTAAACAATAGCGCTTGTTGGGAGGCAACCCAATTTTATTTTTATGTTTTTGGTTCTGTTTTTCAATAAATACACATTATTACCTCTGTAGTAATTGTGTTTTGGGGTTTTAATTAGTGTTTGAGCCAAGTAAGACCTTTGGGATGGTCTACGGTGATAGTTGATTTGATCTTGCTGAAAAACACAAACTTTTGTGCTCATTGCCAGAATTTAAAAAAAATCATAGAAACATGATTTTGATCTGAATTTTTTACAAAATATTGATATACAAATTTCCCAGGTTGTCCTAATATTTCAGAATTGTTGGAGTTAGATAACTTTACGAAATTTCCAGATTACTACAGACTGTTCTATTTTTGACAGATTCTGTTTTCTATGTGTTGTTTGCTTATTTTGATGAATCTGTGGGTAGTATCGGGGGGTATGAACCATGGAGAAGTTGGAATACAGTAGATATAACACCAATATAAATTAAGAATGAGTTCACAACAGTACCTAAAGTGGTTATTTATTTTATTATATTAACAGATCTTATGAGTTTTCTGTTGAGTTTTGTGTTGTGAAGTTTTCAAGTTTTGGGTAAAGATTTGATGGACAATGGAATAAGGAGTGGCAAGAGCCTAAGCTTGGTGATGCCCAAGGCACCCCAAGGTAATGTTCAAGGACAACCAAGCATCTAAGCTTGGGGATGCCCCGGATGGCATCCCCTCTTTTGTCTTCAATCCATCGGTAAATTTACTTGAGGCTATATTTTTATTCACCACATGATATGTGTTTTGCTTGGAGCGTCTTGTATGATATGAGTTTTTCTTTTTAGTTTACCACAATCATCCTTGATGTACACACCTTTTTATTGGGACACACATTAATCATGAATTTATTAGAATACTCTATGTGCTTCACTTATATCTTTTGAGCTAGGCAGTTTGCTCTAGTGCTTCACTTATATCTTTTTAGAGCATGGCGGTGGCTTTATTTTATAGAAATTGTTGAACTCTCATGATTCACTTATATTATTTTGAGAGTCTTAAACAACATGGCAATTTTCTTAGGTTATGAATTTAGTCCTAATATGATGGGCATCCAAGAGGGATATAATAAAAACTTTCATATAAAGAGCATTGAATAGATGAGAAGTTTGATTCCTTACATTTGTTTTGAGATATAAAGATGGTGATATTAGAGTCATGCTAGTTAGTAATTGTGGATTGGTAGAAATACTTGTGTTAAAGTTTGTGATTCCCGTAGCATGCACGTATGGTGAACCGTTATGTGATGAAGTCGGAGCATGATTTATTTTTTGATTGTCTTCCTTATGAGTGGCGGTCGGGGATGAGCGATGGTATTTTCCTACCAATCTATCCCCCTAGGAGCATGCATGTAGTACTTTGTTTCGATGGCTAATAAATTTTTTCAATAAGTATGTGAGTTCTTTATGACTAATGTTGAGTCCATGGATTATACGCACTCTCACCCTTCCACCATTGCTAGCCTCTCTAGTACCTCGCAACTTTCGCCGGTGCATTAAACCCACCATATACCTTTCCTCAAAACAGCCACCATACCTACCTATTATGGCATTTCCATAGCCATTCCGAGATATATTGCCATTCAACTTCCACCGTTCTGTTTTATTATCACACGCACCATCATTGTCATATTGCTTTGCATGACCGTAAGATAGCTAGCATGATGTTTTCATGGCTTGTCCATTTTTTGATATCGTTGCTACACTAGATCATTGCACATCCCCGTACACCGCCGGAGGCATTCATATAGAGTCATATCTTGTTCTAGTATCGAGTTGTAATTCTTGAGTTGTAAGTAAATAAAAGTGTGATGACCATCATTATTAGAGCATTGTCCCATGTGAGGAAAGGATGATGGAAGCTATGATTCCCTCACAAGTTGGGATGAGTCTCCGGACTTTATAAAAAATACAAGAGGCCAAAGAAGCCCAAATAAAAAAATAAAAGATGCCAAAGAAGCCCAAAAAAAAGGAAAAAAAAGAGAGAAAAGTGAGAAGGGACAATGTTACTATCCTTTTTCCACACTTGTGCTTCAAAATAGCACCATGATCTTCATGATAGAGAATCTCTTATTTTGTCACTTTCATATACTAGTGGGAATTTTTTTCATTATAGAACTTGGCTTGTATATTCCAATGATGTGCTTCCTCAAATTGCCCTAGGTTTTCATGAGCAAGCAAGTTGGATGCACACCCACTTAGTTTCTTTTTGAGCTTTCATACACTTATAGCTCTAGTGCATCCGTTGTATGGCATTCCCTACTCACTTGCATCGATATCAATTGATGGGCATCTCCATAGCCCATTAACTTGCCTAGTTGGTGTGACACTTTCTCCTTCTTTTTGTCTTCTCCAAAACCACCATATTCTATTCCACCTATAGTGCTATATCCATGGCTCACGCTCATGTATTGCGTGAAAGTTGAAAAAGTTTGAGAACATCAAAAGTATGAAACAATTGCTTGGCTTGTCATCGGGGTTGTGCATGATACTTCCATTTTGCATCATGTTTTCATACTGTTATTTATAATGTTTTTATGCATAATAATGCTTTTGGGAGTAATTCTAATCCCTTTTCTCTCATAATATGCAAGGTTTACACAAAAAGGGAGAATACCGGTGATACGTCTCCAACGTATCTATAATTTTTGATTGTTCCATGCTGTTATATTATCATTCTTGGATGTTTTACAATCATTTTATAGCAACTTTATATCATTTTTTGGGACTAACCTATTGACATAGTGCCCAGTGCCAGTTGCTATTTTTTGCTTGTTTTTTACAACGCAGAAAATCAATACCAAACGGAGTCCAAACGCAGCGAAACTTTTTGGAGATTTTTCTAGACTAGAAGACACCCGGTGGGCCAAAGAAGTACTAGAGGGGAGCTCCGAGGAGAGCACAACCCACCAGGGCGCGCCTGGGGTCCCAGGCGCGCCCAGGTGGGTTGTGCCCACCTCGGTGGCCTCCCGCACTGCGTCTATGACGCCCCCGGCTCAATCGTGCACTAATCATACACGCAAATGCACACGATCAAGCCTAAGGACTCACGGGAAGATATCACAACACAACTCTAAAACATAAATAAAGTCATACAAGCTTTATATTACAAGCCAGGGGCCTCGAGGGCTCGAATACATAAGCTTGCGAACAAGCGTCAGCGGAAGCATCAGATATCTGAGTACATGTATAAAAGAAAGCACAGAAAGGCCTTTATAAAGGCGGGGCAAAATAAAACACTACGATCAAAAGGCGTAGGCCTCCTGCCTGGGACCCTCCGATCCTACTCCTGGTCGTCAGTCAACTCGTAGTAGTATCCATCCTCGGGGGTAATAGTAGTAGTCGAACGACGGGGCATCTGTCTCAAGGGGCTCCATCCTCTGGTCACGACAAACTGATATGGGGAGAAAAGGAAAACAAAGCAACCGTGAGTACTCAGAAGTACTCAGCAAGCAAGGATCTACACTACATATGCAACATTTTCAAGGAGAGGTTGTATAGGTGGACTGGGCTGCAGAAATGCCAGAATAGAGAGAAGGCCTAGTCCTATTGAAGACTAGCATCTTCATCGGTCTTGCAGCAAAAGAAGAGAGCAGAACAGATCAATATAAAGTAGCAGTATCATTAAGTCTCATCCTCACCCAGAGATCCTTTCTTGACTCCCTGCGAGAAAGCAATCCCAGAGCCATAGTATCCATGTATCCAGTTCTAATTGTATCAATCAGGATACAACTCCGAGTGTCCATTACCGTAGGACAGGCTATCGATAGATGTTTTCTTCCCTGCAGGGGTGCACCAACTTACCCAACACGCTCGATTAACTCCGGCTGGACAAACTTTCCTGGGTCATGCCCGGCCTCGGCCAAACGATACACCGCAGCCCTACCTAAAGCTCAGCAGAGAGGTCCCCGCCGGTCTACATCCTAAGCACTCAGGGGTATTGGGCCATCGCCCTGTGCACTCCGGGTTGTTGTGTGCAGGGTGGATACCAGCACCGCCTCGGAGGGTCGGTACGATCCGACCGTGCCACAATGCTGAACTGGACGTCTGACAGAACTGTCGGCTGATGCTACGATGCAGAACGCCCATACTATGCCCACGTGATGGTTAGTGCTATTAGGCCAGAGGCCTGCTCGGATCAAATATCCAAATCGTTAGTACCTTGGGCTTGCGGTAACAAGCAGACACTCACGAAAGATGTGACCCCGTCGCCCCGTCTCGAGGACTTGCTGCAATGGTTAAGAATGCCCGGTCGCGCCTCATATTCATCACTCGGGCACCATACAGGCACCCGTCTTCACAACACTCGCCTCTCAGGCGCACGCGGGTACCCCTCAGGGTCGACCCGCCTATCCAAGTAACAGTGTAAAGTCCAAGTATCCGTGTGTCCATAACATCAGAGGAATCCGAGGTATCACCCTCGTTGAATTCCCACTCGATGTATCCATCAAGGTGAACTCGGAGGAATCACCCTCGATGGGTTCACACTTGATGTGTTGCACGACAGCGTCGTTACCGGAAGTGGTGAAGGAGGAATCACCCTCGATGACCACGACCGAATAGCTACTCTACAGAGTTAACATCAGAAGTGCTACAAGAGGTTTCACCTTTGGCACTCGATAGTAACGCTGCAGTGTCGTTACAACTAAGGGGGGTGATGTGCGGTGTCGGGGCCTGGTCTTCAATCCCGTTGATCGGGTCTTCTTGATAATCCAGCGGGGCGGTTGGGACTAGTGGGGTCACTGATAGGTCTCTACCCAGCCTAAACTAAGCAGTTTAGGATATGCAGGTAATTATCAACAGCAGGTTACAATAAATAGACTATGCATCAGAATAGGTAAAGCAGCAGCAGCAGCAATTCTAATGCAAGCCTGAGAAATTAGAATGGGCGATATCGAGATGATCAAAGGGGGGGCTTGCCTGGTTGCTCGGCGGCAAGGGCAAGGTCGTCAATGGTGTCTCCGGTCTCCGGAGCTGCGTCGACCTCAGGGACGACGTCGGTGTCGGGGGCTACCGAGAGAGAAGAGGAGGAGGAAACAGTATAAATACACAGCAAACATGAGCAACACAAAGTACGACATGACAATGTGCAGTGCCGGGTGTGTCCTAACGTATGGTTGCACGTCACCGAGGAAGGGGGAATCCATCCGGGAATGTTTTCCCGGTTCCGGACATTTGTCAAACAGATGACCGGAGAGGGACGGTTCCATGTTCGGATAGTTAGGGACGTGTGACGGACGAACGGATCGCGTATTCGGAATCGTCTCGTCGTTCTGAGCAATTTTCATGTATAAAGTTTTTTCATCGGAGTTACGGTTTATTTAATATGATTTTCTAAAGTTTATATTAATTTCTGGAATTTAATTAATTTATTAAATCAACATTATCCGAAACAGTAACGGTGACATCATCATGACGTCACTGTGACATCAGGACCAGTGGGTCCCACCTGTCAGTGTCACGTCAGGCTAATTAGGGATTAACTAAACTAATTACTGTTTGATTAGACTAACTATTTAATTAGTTTAATTAAACAGGATTAATTAAATTAATTAATTCACTAATCAATTAATTAATTAGTTATTAATTTTAATAATTCATTTTTATTTTTAATCATTTTAGGGGTGTGGGCCCCTTCTGTCATCGTCACAGGGGGGCCTGGGCCCACTGGTAAGTGGCCCGGGAGGGCCAAACGGGCACGGGCGCGCGGGCGCTAGCCCGACTGGGCACTGGCCCGGGCCAGCCACGGCCACGGCCAGTGGCGGAACCGGGCGGTGGGGCGAGCTGGCGGCGAACGGTGGCGAGGCCACGGCGGGAACCGCGGCGGTCGGCGGCGACAGAGGCGGCGCGGCGGCGAGTGGCGAGCGCGGGGCGAAGCAGCTGCAGCAGCAGGGGATGGCACAGCGCGCGGGGCAGCCGTGCACGCAGGTAGGCGAGGGCCGGGTGCGGCCAGGGCGCTCCCTGGGCAGGCGCCGGCGATCGAGGGCGCGACGCTGGGCGCGAGCAGGCGCGCGTGGGGGCCAGCGGGCGCGGGACGCAAGCGGGGTGCGGCGGCGTTCGGGACGGGGAGAGGGGAGGCAGAGGCCGGGGCCTCACCAGCGGCTGTAGGGGGGTGGCAGTGGACTCAAGGTCGGGTTGAGGAGGCGATAGCGAGGACCGGCGACGGCGTGGCGGGGCGGCGCCGGTGATTGGCGAGGGACGACGGCGTCGCGGACCCGTCCGGCGACGAGGCGAGGCCACGTCCTCAGGCGGACGTCGCGCGAGAGGGAGGAGGGGCACGGGGTCCAGGGCGACGGCGGCGACGGAGTTCGGCGGCGGGGCGCGGTCACCGGGGCTGTTGGCCCGATCCCTCCTGGATCGAGGGTGGGGGAGGGGGAGGAGAGGAGAGCGAGGGGGGGGTGAGTGGGGTGGCTAGGGTTTCTGTCGGTGGGGGGGGGTTTGTGTAGTGGTGGGATGGGCCGGCCTGGACGGCCTGCTGGGCCGAGGCCCAGGGGGGGTTTGTTTTTTGTTTTTTTTGTTTTAGCTTTTTTGTTTTCCTTTTTCTTTTCCTGTTTCTGTTTTGCTTTATCTTTTGCCCTTTTCTTTTTAACTCAAATAACTTTTGGTAAAATAAGTGACTTGCTCTATTAAATACAGTGCATTATATGCCACTGCAATAAAATGGTTTTGAGTCCAAATGTTTTCTTTGGGATTTTAAACAAAAGAATAAGGGCCAAATAACTCTGTTTTGTGGTTGTTAGAGTCACATAATTTATTTAGTATATGCTGAATATAATTTTAGAATTGTCTCTGGATTATTTACCATTTAATGAACAATTTAGTTTCTGATTTGAATAAGTTTTATTTTCCACTTTAATTTTAAATTTGAATTTTTAGTTAGGAGCTGAATGCAAAATGGATGCAGATGATGATTAGGCACTGATAATCATGATGACATGGCATAAGCAAAAGGGTGATTACTGTAGTTAACCACTGGGATGTGTTACAAATCTCCTCCACTAATAAGAATTCTCGTCCCGAGAATTAAGTGGTAGAAGGGAAAAGTTCGGGGTATTCCGCACGAAGATTATCCTCGCGTTCCCAAGTGGCTTCATCTTCAGTATGATTTGACCACTGCACTTTGAGGAACTTGGTAACCTTCTGACGGGTCCGACGTTCAGCTTCATCGAGAATGCGGATCGGATGCTCCTTATAAGATAGATCATCTTGCAATTTGAGCATCTCGTGATCCACTGCTCGGTGCGGAGATTCCTTGAAGCAACGACGAAGTTGCGACACATGGAAGACGTTGTGGACATGAGAGAATTGCGGCGGCAATTCCAATTTATACGCCACCTGACCACGCCTAGCAATTATGCGGAAAGGACCAATGTAGCGTGGAGCTAACTTGCCCTTGATTCCAAAACGGTGTGTGCCCTTCATAGGAGTGACTCGCAGATAAGCCTGATCACCAGGTTGATAAGTCAAACCCCATCATTTGCGATCATAGTTGCTCTTCTGGCGGTCCTGAGCCGCCTTGAGATTTTCTCGAACAATACAAACTTGTTCTTCGGCGTGTTGAATAATATCCGGACCCACGAGCGGTCGTTCCCCAGTTTCTGACCAATTCAGAGGGGTTCGACACTTACGTCCATATAGAACTTCGAAGGGGGCCATTTTCAAGTTGGCTTGATAGCTGTTGTTATAAGAGAACTCGGCATACGGAAGAGATTCTTCCCACTTCTTGCCGAAAGAAATAACACAAGCTCGAAGCATGTCTTCAAGCACTTGATTGACTCGTTCGACTTGGCCTTGGGATTGGGGGTGATAAGCTGAACTCCAGGTAATATGAGTTCCCATAGCTGTTTGGAAACTTTCCCAGAATTTGGAAGTGAAAAGGCCACCACGGTCCGAACTGATCTCCTTCGGAATACCATGGAGTGAAACAATTCTGGAGATATACAACTCTGCTAACTGACTAGCAGTGATAGTTTCTTTGATAGGCAGAAAGTGTGCAACTTTGGAAAGTTGATCGACGACGACAAGAATAGCATCGTGACCCTTCTGTGACCTGGGAAGTCCTGTAAGGAAATCCATCTGAACCTTATCCCATTTCCATAGAGGAATAGGAAGTGGTTGCAGAATTCTAGCAGGCTTCTGATGTTCTGCTTTAACATGACGGCAAACATCACATTCAGCAACATAACGAGCAATGTCCTGCTTCATTCTAGATCACCAGTACCTTTGACGGAGATCATGATACATCTTGGTGCTACCCGGATGAATAGATAGCGGGGTATCATGTGCCTCCATCATGAATTTGTCAGTCATAAGCTCGAAGCGAGGTACCACAATGCGGTTTCTGAAATACAAGGTTCCATCTTCAGACAGCGAGAAATCCCTGTACTTTACAAGGTGAAGGTCTTTCTTCATGAGATCAACTTCAGCATCCTTAGCTTGCACATTCTTAACAGCTTTCTCAAGATCTGGTTGTATCACAAGGTTATTTAGAGAGCCCTGTGGGACAATAAGGAGATTCAGCTTGCACAGTTCTTCAAAAAGACGAGGTTGAGCTCGCCTAACCATGAGGTTGTCGCAATAGGACTTGCGGCTTAAGGCATCAGCCATCGCGTTAGCCTTGCCAGGGGTATAAGAAATACCTAAATCATAGTCCGCAATGGCCTCCATCCATCTTTGCTGACGGAGGTTTAGAGATGGCTGAGTGAACAAGTACTTCAGACTTTTATGATCCGTGTAGATCTCGCAACGATTACCGAGGAGGTAATGTCGCCACAACTGCAGTGCATAGATCACAGCAGCTAGTTCTAGATCATCTACCGGATAATTCTCTTCATGTGGGCATAACTGACGAGAGCCATAAGCAATCACTTTACGCTCTTGCATTAGGACACAGCCTAATCCATCACGGGATGCGTCACAATAAATCACAAAGTCTTTGCGGGTATCTGGAGGAGATAGTACTGGGGCAGATGTTAGCTTGTCTTTGAGTGTCTGGAAACTTTCCTGACATTTTTCTGTCCATTCAAATTTAACACCCTTGTGAAGCAGATCAGTCAAAGGTTTAGCAATCTTTGAGAAATTCTCGACAAAACGACGACAATAACTTGCAAGGCCAAGAAAACTTCTCACTTGCTTGATGTTCTTCGGGGGAGTCCAGTCAAGAATAGCCTGAACTCGTTCTGGGTTAACTACAATTCGTGGGCAGCTAGTCAAAGAGGTTGACGATGAGATCACCGACCACTAGAGGCAAGGATGGAATTGCTGTTCAAGAATTCATTTAACATCTCGAAAGAAGTCAAAATGTTGCCGCTGAACACGACACATTTTGCCGAGAGATTCCAAAAGTGTCAAATGACAGTGTGAGAAGCGTAAGATACTTGTAAAGGAAAGGTTAAACAAACCAATGGAAAGGAAAATGATGATTATCAGACTAATCGTTCCAAGGAAAGGATCAGTTGCGAATATCCAGCTCTCCGGGAGAATATGATTACGAGATCCTAATGTTGGAGTTAGTTAAAAATTTAACCCAAATAGAAGAGAGATCAGAGTCCCAGAGTAAAGACGAGGAGTGAAAGATCCTAATACCACCCAATTGGCGACGTGGGCCCGTAAGCCACACAGCCAAGTTAGTAAAACAATTTTCGATTACTAGACTCAACTTCGGCCAAGGAGTTGGAAAGGGGGATTCCTAGAGGCAGTCGGCTCTGATACCAACTTGTGACGCCCCCGGCTCAATCGTGCACTAATCATACACGCAAATGCACACGATCAAGCCTAAGGACTCACGGGAAGATATCACAACACAACTCTAAAACATAAATAAAGTCATACAAGCTTTATATTACAAGCCAGGGGCCTCGAGGGCTCGAAT
This sequence comes from Thinopyrum elongatum, assembly GCA_011799875.1. NCBI lineage: Eukaryota > Viridiplantae > Streptophyta > Magnoliopsida > Poales > Poaceae > Thinopyrum > Thinopyrum elongatum. Next base: position 181,778,318 of record CM022303.1, read on the forward strand.
ACATAAGCTTGCGAACAAGCGTCAGCGGAAGCATCAGATATCTGAGTACAGATATAAAAGAAAGCACAGAAAGGCCTTTAGAAAGGCGGGGCAAAATAAAACACTATGATCGAAAGGCGTAGGCCTCCTGCCTGGGACCCTCCGATCCTACTCCTGGTCGTCAGTCAACTCGTAGTAGTATCCATCCTCGGGGGTAATAGTAGTAGTCGAACGACGGGGCATCTGTCTCAAGGGGCTCCATCCTCTGGTCACGACAAACTGATATGGGGAGAAAAGGAAAACAAAGCAACCGTGAGTACTCAGAAGTACTCAGCAAGCAAGGATCTACACTACATATGCAACATTTTCAAGGAGAGGTTGTATAGGTGGACTGGGCTGCAGAAATGCCAGAATAGAGAGAAGGCCTAGTCCTATCGAAGACTAGCATCTTCATCGGTCTTGCAGCAAAAGAAGAGAGCAGAACAGATCAATATAAAGTAGCAGTATCATTAAGTCTCATCCTCACCTAGAGATCCTTTCTTGACTCCCTGCGAGAAAGCAATCCCAGAGCCATAGTATCCATGTATCCAGTTCTAATTGTATCAATCAGGATACAACTCCGAGTGTCCGTTACCGTAGGACAGGCTATCGATAGATGTTTTCTTCCCTGCAGGGGTGCACCAACTTACCCAACACGCTCGATTAACTCTGGCCGGACACACTTTCCTGGGTCATGCCTGGCCTCGGCCAAACGATACACCGCAGCCCTACCTAAAGCTCAGCAGAGAGGTCCCCGCCGGTCTACATCCTAAGCACTCAGGGGTCTTGGGCCATCGCCCTGTGCACTTCGCGTCGTTGTGTGCAGGGTGGACTGTACGATCCGACCATGCCACAATGCTGAACTGGACGTCTGACAGAACTGTCGGCTGATGCTACGATGTAGAACGCCCATACTATGCCCACGTGATGGTTAGTGCTATTAGGCCAGAGGCCTGCTCGGATCAAATATCCAAATCATTAGTACCTTGGGCTTGCGGTAACGAGCAGAGACTCATGAAAGATGTGACCCCGTCGCCCCGTCTCTAGGACTTGCTGCAAGGGTTAAGAATGCCCGACCGCGCCTCGTATTCATCACTCGGGCACCATACAGGCACCCGTCTTCACAACACTCGCCTCTCAGGCGCACGCGGGTACCCCTCAGGGTCGACCCGCCTATCCAAGTAACAGTGTAAAGTCCAAGTATCCGTGTGTCCATAACATCAGAGGAATCCGAGGTATCACCCTCGTTGAATTCCCACTCGATGTATCCGTCAAGGTGAACTCGGAGGAATCACCCTCGATGGGTTCACACTTGATGTGTTGCACGACAGCGTTGTTACCGGAAGTGGTGAAGGAGGAATCACCCTCGATGACCACGACCGAATAGCTACTCTACAGAGTTAACATCAGAAGTGCTACAAGTGGTTTCACCCTCGGCACTCTATAGTAACGCTGCAGTGTCGTTACAACTAAGGGGGGTGATGTGCGGTGTCGGGGCCTGGTCTTCAATCCCGTTGATCGGGTCTTCTTGATAATCCAGCGGGGTGGTCGGGACTAGTGGGGTCACTGATAGGTCTCTACCCAGCCTAAACTAAGCAGTTTAGGATATGCAGGTAATTATCAACAACAGGTTACAATAAACAGACTATGCATCAGAATAGGTAAAGCAGCAGCAGCAGCAATTCTAATGCAAGCATGAGAAATTAGAATGGGCGATATCGAGATGATCAAAGGGGGGGCTTGCCTGGTTGCTCGGCGGCAAGGGCAAGGTCGTCAATGGTGTCTCCGGTCTCCGAAGCTGCGTCGACCTCGGGGACGACGTCGGTGTCGGGGGCTACCGAGAGAGAAGAGGGGGAGGAAACAGTATAAATACACAGCAAACATGAGCAACACAAAGTACGACATGACAATGTGCAGTGCCGGGTGTGTCCTAACGTATGGTTGCACGTCACCGAGGAAGGGGGAATCCATCCGGGAATGTTTTCCCGGTTCCGGACATTTGTCAGACAGATGACCGGAGAGGGACGGTTCCATGTTCGGATAGTTAGGGACGTGTGACGGACGAACGGATGGCGTATTCGGATTCGTCTTGTCGTTCTGAGCAATTTTCATGTATAAAGTTTTTTCATCGGAGTTACGGTTTATTTAATATGATTTTCTAAAGTTTATATTAATTTCTAGAATTTAATGAATTTATTAAATCAACATTATCCGAAACAGTAACGGTGACGTCATCATGACGTCACTGTGACGTCAGGACCAGTGGGTCCCACCTGTCAGTGTCACGTCAGGCTAATTAGGGATTAACTAAACTAATTACTGTTTAATTAGACTAACTATTTAATTAGTTTAATTAAACATGATTAATTAAATTAATTAATTCACTAATCAATTAATTAGTTATTAATTTTAATAATTCATTTTTATTTTTAATCGTTTTAGGGGCGTGGGCCCCTTCTGTCATCGTCACAGGGGGGGCCGGGCCCACTGGTAAGTGGCCCGGGAGGGCCAAACGGGCACGGGCGCGCGGGCGCTAGCCCGACTGGGCACTGGCCCGGGCCAGCCACTGCCAGTGGCGGAACCGGGCGGCGGGGCGAGCTGGCGGCGAACGGTGGCGAGGCCACGGTGGGAACCGCGGCGGTCGGCAGCGACAGAGGCGGCGCGGCGGCGAGTGGCGAGCGCGGGGCGAAGCAGCTGCAGCAGCAGGGGATGGCACGGCGCGCGGGGCAGCCTTGCACGTAGGCAGGAGAGGGCCGGGCGCGGCCAGGGCGCTTCCTGGGCAGGCGCCGACAATCGAGGGCGTGGCGCTGGGCGCGAGCAGGCGCGCGTGGGGGCCAGCGGGCGCGGGACACGAGCGGGGTGCGGCGGCGTTCGGGACGGGGAGAGGGGAGGCAGAGGCCGGGGCCTCACCAGCGGCTGTAGGGGGTGGCAGTGGGCTCGAGGTCGGGTTGAGGAGGCTATAGCGAGGACCGGCGACGGCGTGGCGGGGCGGCGCCGGTGATTGGCGAGGGACGACGGCGGCGCGGACGCGTCCGGCGACGAGGCGAGGCCACGTCCTCAGGCGGACGTCGCGCAAGAGGGAGGAGGGGCACGGGGTCCAGGGTGACGGCGGCGACGGAGTTCGGCGGCGGGGCGCGGTCACCGGGGCTGTTGGCCCGATCCCTCCTGGATCGGGGGGGGGGGGGAGGGGAGGAGAGGAGAGCGGGGGGGGGGGAGTGGGGTGGGCTAGGGTTTCTGTGGTGGGGGGGGTGTGTTATTGGTGGGGTGGGCCGGCCTGGACGGCCTGCTGGGCCGAGGCCCGGGGGGGTTTGTTTTTTTTTTTTAGCTTTTTTGTTTTCCTGTTTCTGTTTTGTTTTATCTTTTGCCCTTTTCTTTTTAACTCAAATAACTTTTGGTAAAATAAGTGACTTGCTCTATTAAATACAGTGCATTATATGCCACTGCAATAAAATGGTTTTGAGTCCAAATGTTTTCTTTGGGATTTTAAACAAAAGAATAAGGGTCAAATAACTCTGTTTTGTGGTTGTTAGAGTCACATAATTTATTTAGTATATGCTGAATATAATTTTAGAATTGTCTCTGGATTATTTACCATTTAATGAACAATTTAGTTTCTGATTTGAATAACTTTTATTTTCCACTTTAATTTTAAATTTGAATTTTTAGTTAGGAGCTGAATGCAAAATGGATGCAGATGATGATTAGGCACTGATAATCATGATGACATGGCATAAGCAAAAGGGTGATTACTGTAGTTAACCACTGGGGGTGTTACAGCCTCTTCGCCCTATAAATTGCCAAATATTCCAAAAACCCTCGGGGGTAACCCTAGATCAGAAGTTCCGCCGCCACAAGCCTCTGTAGCCACGAAAAACCAATCTAGACCCCATTCCGGCACCCTGCCGGAAGGGGAAATCATCACCGGTGGCCATCTTCATCATCCCGGCGGCCACCATGATGAGGAGGGAGTAGTCCACCCTCAGGGCTGAGGGTTTGTACCAGTAGCTATGTATTTAATCTCTCTCTCTCTCATGTTCTTGAGATGGCACGATCTTGATGTATCACGGGCTTTGTTAATATAGTTGGATCATATGGTGTTTCTCCCTCTCTATCTTGTTGTGATGAATTGAGTTTTCCCTTTGAGATTTCGTTTTATCAGATTGAATACTTTTATGGATTTGAGAGCACTTGATATATGTCTTGCGTATTAATACCCGTGGTGACAATGGGGTGTTATATTGATTCACTTGAGATATGTTTTGGTACTCAACTCACGGATTCCCGAGGTGACATTGGGGTAATCTATGCATAGGGGTTGATGCAGTTCTCATCTTTTGTTTCACCGGTAGAAATCTTGGGGCACTCTTTGAGGTTCTTTGTGTTGGATTGAGTATTATGAATCTGAATTTGCTTTGGCGTTATTTTAGTACGAACTCTTGATAGATCGATTGGAAAGAATAACTTAGTGTTATTTTAGTGCGAACTCTCGATAGATCGATCGGAAAGAATAATTTGGTGTTATTTTAGTACGAACTCTTTGATAGATCAATCAGAAAGAATAGCTACAAACAATTTCTTCTTATGTTCTCCGCTAGATAAGAACTTTGGAGTGATTCTTCATCGCACTTTGAGGGATGGTTATATGATCCAATTAGATTAGCATTTTTGAGAGATTGCACTAGCGAAAGTACGGACCCTAGGCCTCATTTTCAAGCATTGCAATACCGTTTGTGCTCCATTTTATCAATTACTACCTTGCTGTTTTTTATTGTTCCTATTACAAAAACCAATATCTACTATCATTACTACGCTTTTATTACCATCTCTTCGCCGAACTAGTGCACCTATACAAATTACCATTGTATTTGGTGTGTTGGGGACACAAGAGACTCTTTGTTATTTGGTTGCAGGGTTGTTTGAGAGAGACCATCTTCATCCTACGCCTCCCACGGATTGATAAACCTTAGGTCATCCACTTGAGGAAAAAATTGCTACTGTCCTACAAAACTCTTCGCTTGGACGCCCAACACGAGTCTACAAGAATAAAGTTGCGTAGTAGACATCAAGCTCTTTTCTGGCGCCGTTGCCGAGGAGGTGAGTGCTTGAAGGTTTATCTTTAGATCTTGCAATCGAATCTTTTAGTTTCTTGTGTTATCACTAGTTTGGTCTATAAAAGAAAACTACAAAAAAATGGAATTGAGGTTGCATCATATTGTTCATCTCTATAATGTCTTTTGTGAAAATGATGGAAAGGAAAATTGTGCTCAATTGATAGAAGAAGAATTCTATAAAATGTTTGGCATAAATGATGAGCATGATTGCAATGTTGTTGGTATGAATTCTTTGAATATCCATGATGCTAATGATATGCAAAGCTACAAGCTTGGGGATGCTATGTTTGATGAAGATGATATTTTTAGTCCCCCAAGTTTTGATGTGCAAATTTGTTATAATGGTAGCATGCCTCCTATTTATGATGATTATGTTGATGAAAGTGGGTTTGGAAGAGTGCAAACTCTAGGTACTAATGATCCCACTATTTTGGAGGGTGTTGAATCTTATTGTGATAATTATGAAAGTGGATTTGGAGAGGTCATGACTTTATTTAGTGATGAATCCACTATTTTGGAAGAGGTTTCAATTGATTATGACAACAAAGTTGCTATCTATGATGATTATGGTGATGACATGTGTGCTATAAAGAATAATTATAACCGTGAAACTTGTCATCATAATTTTAATGTTCAATTTGATTATGTCAATCAAGTAGCACATGATAGTTATTTTGTTGAATTTGCTCCCACTACTATTGATGAGAATGAATTTGCTTGTGTGGAGAGTAAGAAATTTTTTATGCTTGTGGATCATGAAAAGAATGCTTTATGTGATGGCTATATTGTTGAATTCATTCATGATGCTACTGAAAATTATTATGAGAGAGGAACATATGCTTGTAGGCTTCTCACTAATATCAAGTTTCCTTTCTATGTGTTGAAAATATTGAAGTTATGCTTGTTTTGCCATCCTATGCTAGTTGATTCTTGTTCCCATAAGTTGTTTGCTCACAAAATCCCTATGCATAGGAAGTGGGTTAGACTTAAATGTGCTAGTCATATGCTTCATGATGCTCTCTTTGTGTTTTAATTCTTATCTTTTACGTGAGCATCATTGAAATCTTCATGCCTAGCTAAAAAGGCATTAAAGAAAAATGCTTGTTGGGAGACAACCCAACACTTTTACCTACTGTTTTTGTGTGTCCACATGGTTAGGCTACTGTAGTGATCTTGTTTTATAACTTTTGTTTCAATAAAGTGCCAAGTAAAGCCTTTGGGATAGTGTGGACGATAGTTGACTTGATTCTGTTCAAAAACAGAAACTTTTGCGTCCAGTGCAGAAATTCCTGCCTTTTATTGGAACGTGGAAAAATTCTGAATTTTTTACAGTTGATGGGTACACAAATTTTCTACGTTGTCCTAATTTTTAGAATTTTTGGAGTTACAGAAGTATGACCTTAATTCAGATCTTTACGTACTTTTCTGTTTTTGACAGATTCTGTTTGCAATGCATAGTTTGCTTGTTTTATGGTTTCTATGGCTTATATTGCTTAATATAAATTGTGGAAATCATAGAGTAGAGTAGGCATTTTGTGAGAACAATTATGAATCTTGTCTTTGACAGTACCCAAGTGAATGATTTGTTTTATCATACTAATCCATCTCACGAAGTTCCGTTAAGTTTTGTGTGATTGAAGTTTTCAAGTTTTGGGTGAGATATCGATATGAGGAGAACAAGGAGTGACAAGAACCTAAGCTTGGGGATGCCCAAGGCACCCCAAGGTAATATTCAAGGAAGATCCAAGCAACTAAGCTTGGGGATGCCTCCGGGGCATCCCCTCTTTCGTCTTCAACATTATCGGTAACCTCACTTGGAGCTATATTTTCATTCGTCACATGATAAGAGTTTTGCTTGGAGAGTCATTTTATTTTATTAGGATTTGCTTTCTGTTATTTAGAATAATGTTTTTCATCTCTTACTTCAATAAAAGTGGCAAGGATAGCCTTCACCATGCTTATTTTGCAAATATATGAGTTGCTGTTTTAAAAACAGAAAGTTTATCGCTGTTGCAATAATTCTCCAGAAAAGTAAGAATGTGATAAAATGCTGAATTTTTTGCAAAATAAGATATGATAAATTTTCTACAGTTCCGTAATTTTTCAGAATTATTGGAGTTAGGAAAGTATGAAGAATATTGCATTCTTTACAGACTGTCCTGTTTAGACAGATTGCTGTTATGTTTGCATTGTTTGCATATGTTTGCTTGTCTAATGATTCTATTTGAGGATAGGAGTATTAAATATGCAGAGCCATTTAGTATGCAATGTTGAATAATAATTTTAGTGATTTGCTACAGTACAGAATGATAAGGTTTTTGCATTGATTTATATTAACTTATCTCATGAGTTCTTGTTGAGTTTTGTGTGGATTAAGTTTTTAAGATTTAGGGAAACCGTGATATAAAAGGAATTAAGGAGACACAAAAGCTCAAGCTTGGGGATGCCCAAGGCATCCCAAGATAATATTTCAAGGTCTCAAGCATCTAAGCTTGGGGATGCCCCGGTAGGCATCCCACCTTTCTTCATCAACAATTATCGGTTAGTCTCGGTTGACCCTAAGTTTTTGCTTCTTCACATGAGTTGTGCTATTCTTGGAATGTCATTTAATTTTTGTTTTGCTTGCTGTTTTAATAAAATACTTAGATCTGAAAGTTTTTTTAAATAAGAGAGAGCCCTCACATAGCTACCCATTTACTTAACTAATCGCATGATCTTCATTTATATCTTTTTGGAGTAGTTTGTCATTTCCTCTAGTGCTTCACTTATATATTTTTGAGCACGGTGTGCTTTATTATTTTTGAAGAAATTCTCTCATGCTTCACTTATATTATTTTGAGAGACAAAAATTGTTATGCTCATGTTCTTCACTTAAATTTGTTTGAGCTTGTCAAAAGCAATTGCAATATATGAAACTAGTCCCAAAGTGATAGATATTCAAGAGGGATATAATAAAAACCTTCATGAAGATCATTGGACAAAATAAACTTGATTCTTTGTAATAGTTTTGAGATATGATGATAGTGATATGTGAGTCATGTTGGTGAGTAATTATGCTTTAGTAAGAATATTGGTGTTAAGGTTTGTGATTCCCTATGCAAGCACGAAAGTCAATAGTTATGCAATGAAATTACATCCTCCTTGTGGTGCATCATTTGGTTTTAGTTATGCTTAATGCTCGCTTATGTGATTTTTCGTTTCTTGGTTGGTTGCTTCTCAATCTTTTTGCTAGCCTCCACTTGTACTAAGTAGAAATACTACTTGTGCATCCAAATTCTTTAAACCCAGTTTTGCCACATGAGTCCACCATGCCTACCTATATGCGGTATTTCCATGCCGTTCTAAGCAAATTTGCATGTGCCATCTCTAATTTTCAAAATAATTTCCTTTTTGTGTGCTTGTACCGCTCATGAAACGGTAGGGGGTGGCTGATATATTTCCATGCTGGATGTGTTATTCTCAAGATGAGTGTTTATTCACTTGTCATTGCACGAGAGTACGGCAAAGGTAATAGGGATGCCCAGTCCTGAAATGAAAAATGAATTTACTTTATGTTGTCAAATAATAAATTCCTTGGAAAATGTTGGTATGGACGGTACCCGTGGATACGGCTAGCCGTGGAATGTGAAAGAATGGTGGAAAAAGGAATAAAATTTATTTTCTGTTTGGGAACCGCCTATGATATATCTAGCATGGAAAGTATTGGGAACCACTCGATCGTTTTCATTGACAGGAAAAGCATGCCACCCAAAATGTTTCTATCTCTCTTTTTTGCTTTGAGCTCTGGCACCTCTACAAATCCCTACTTCCCTCTGAGAAGGGCCTATCTATATACTTTATGCAATCTTTATTTTTATTTGAGTCTCTGATAACCCACAAGTATAGGGGATCGCAACAGTTTTCGAGGGTAGAGTATTCAACCCAAATTTATTGATTCGACACAAGGGGAGCCAAAAAATATTTGCAAGTATTAGCAGCTGAGTTGTCAATTCAACCACACCTGGAGATTAATTATCTGCAGCAAAGCGATCAGTAGCAAAGTAATATGATAGTTTTGATAGTAGTAGCAACAACAATAGTAGCAATAACAGTGATAGCAATGATTTTGTAGCAAGTGCAATAGTAACAGCAGGTGTAGTAACTTAGCAAGAACAATATGAGAGAAATTCGTAGGCATTGGATCGGTGAATTCGTTGGATGATATTCATCATATAACAGTCATAACCTAGCGCGATACGACACTAGCTCCAGTTCATAAATATAATGTAGGCATGTATTCCGTAAATAGTCATACGTGCTTATGGAAAGAACTTGCATGACATCTTTTGTCCTACCCTCCCGTGGCAGCGGGGTCCTATTGGAAACTAAGGGATATTAAGGCCTCCTTTTAATAGAGAACCGGAACAAAGCATTAACACATAGTGAATACATGAACTCCTCAAACTACGGTCATCACCGGGAAGTGTCCCGACTATTGTCACTCCGGGGTTGCCGGATCATAACACGTAGTAGGTGACTATAACTTGCAAGATCGGATCTAGAACATAGATATAATGGTGATAACATAAACGGTTAAGATCTGAAATCATGGCACCCGGGTCCAAAGTGTCAAGCATTAAGCATGGCAAAGTCATAGCAACATCAATCTCAGAACATAATGGATACTAGGGATCAAGCCCTAACAAAACTAACTCGATTACATGATGAATCTCATCCAACTCATCACCGACCAGCGAGCCTACAAAGGAATTACTCACTCCCGGTGGGGAGCATCATGGAATTGGCGATGGAGAAGGGTTGGTGATGACGAAGATCGAAGATCCCCCTCTCTGGAGCCCCAAACGGACTCTAGATCTGGCCTCCCGATGAAGAATAGGAGGTGGCAGCAGATCTGTCTCGTGAAACGCGATAATTCTTTCCCCCTGATTTTTTCTCTGAAAATATGACTTTATAGCATCAGGGTTGGAGTCTGCGGGGCCACCAGGTGGGGACAACCCACCTGGGCGCGCCTGGAGGGGGGGGCGCCCTGGTGGGTTGTCCCCACCCAGGTGCCCCCCTCCTGTGGTTCTTGGCTCCAGAATTTTCTTTTATTATATAAAAAATCCTCGCGAAGTTTCGTTCCAATCCGAGAACTTTTATTTCTGCACAAAAACAACACCATGGTAGTTCTACTGAAAACAGCGTCAGTCCGGGTTAGTTTCATTCAAATCGTGCAAATTAGAGTCCAAAACAAGAGGAAAAGCATTAGTAAAAGTAGATACGATGAAGACGTATCAACTCCCCCAATCTTAAACCTTTGCTTGTCCTCAAGCAATTCAGTTGATAAACTGAAAGTGAAAAAGAAAAACTTTTACGAACTCTTTTGATCTTGTTTACATAAATAAGCTTAAGTAGCACCTAGGTTTTCAGCAAAGATTATAACTAATCATGTCGACAATAACTCTTAAAAATTATATTAACTCATAACAATGGCATAATCAACTAGCGAGCAATAATAAGATATCTCAAACAACAACACTTTGTCAAAGCAACCATGATATAATATGACAATAGTGGTATCTCGCTAGCCCTTTCTGAGACCGCAAAACATAAATGCAGAGCACCTCCAAAGTCCGAGCAGTGACTAAACATTGTAATTCATGGTAGAAAAGATCCAGTCATGATGCACCCAACATTAGCTACGCACAATGCATGAGGATGACAATAGTGCTCTCAGGTTCTGGCGCTTATTTGAGAAGGTGATGACACAACATAAAAGTAAATAGATAGTCTCTTCGCAGAGGGAAGCAATGATTTGCAGAGGTGCCAGAGCTCAAGTTTTAAAAACAGAGGTAAATGAAATTTTGAGAAATGCACCCTTCTTATTTACTTCGCGACCATTAGTTATCGGTATCTTCCATGCTAAACACATTAGTGGCAGTTCCCAAGCGATAAAAGTAAAGGTTTACTCCCCCTCCACCATCAATCACACTCCACGGCTTGTCTGAAACAACGGGTGCCGTCCATACCAACAACATTCCTGTGGGAGTTTTGTTTAATTATTTGCAATTTGAATTCGGGACTGGGAATCCCTATTACCGCCCCTCTCATGCAAGGACGAGTGAATAAACACTCATCATGAGAATAACCCACTTAGCATGGAAGATATTGACTACCTCCTGTCGCTCTATGAACAATCCAGGCACACAAAAAGGATATTTATTTGAAGTTTTTAGAGGTGGCACATGCAAATTTACTTAGGACGGCAGGGTAATACCGCATATAGGTAGGTATGGTGGACTCATCTGGAATAACTTGGGTTTCATGGTTTTGATGCACAAGTAGAATTCCTAATTAGTACAGGTGAAGGCTAGCAATTAGGTTGAGAAGCGGCCAGCTAGAAAGCGAAAACGGTCATAAACATGCATTATGCATAAGTAACATTGGATACTAGCATGAGCAGGATATGAACACCATGAACATAAATATCATAGAGGCTATGTTGGTTTTGATTCAACTACATGCATGAACATGTGCCAAGTCAAGCCACTCGAACATTCAGAGGAGGATACCATATCATCATACTACGTCACAATTATTTTAATGCAATGTTGACATCCAAGATAAAACATTATCCACTCCTAGCTACTTAAGCATGGCATGAGAAACTATAATCTCTAAGGGTCATTGCAAACATGTTCGATCATAATGAGCTGAATCATGAATACTAGGTTAAACATATTTACAAACACAGAACAAGTTGAGTTCATACCTGTTTCTCTCTGCCACAGCCAGTTCATCAAATATCGTCATTATTGCCTTTCACTTGCACGATCGAACGATATGAAAATAATAATAGTGCAAGAGTGCCTTGGACTAAGCTGGAATCTGCAAACATTTATTCAAAAAGAAGAAAACAAGGTAATATGGGCTCTCTGTTAGATCAACAACAAAGCGTATGAGAGCCACTCAACATTTTCATCGTGGTCTTCTCCTTGGTATGACTCAATAAAAAGAAATTCAGAGAAACACACTGAAATATTTTTGGAGTTTTTGGTTTTCTGAAAGAAAGCAAATTTAAGAAAGGAAAAACAAAAACAAGAAAAACTATTTACACGGGAGAGCTCCCAACAAGCAACAGAAGAACAAGGAAATCTTTTTGTGTTTTCTTTTTAAATACTACAGCTAGTTATACTAGAGAGAAGCATGAAATATTTTTGTATTTTCTCAAAGTTTATTTTTTAAACACACAAGAAGAAGGCGAGAAAATAAATCTAGCATGGATAATACAATGAAAAAGTGTGGACACCGACAATTGGAATGAAATGTGTGAACATGAAAGTAATGTCGGTGGAAATACATACTCCCTCAAGCTTAGGATTTTGGCCTAACTTGGTAATCACCACTCGAAGAAGCCATGGGGCCCTATGTTGAAGTGTTGGGGAGCTGGTACCTGAGGGTCCCATTCTTGAGGCTCCGCCTGTGCTGCAGCCAGGTTGTTCCGGTAGGCGACAATGTCCTCAGGCATAATCCTGTATCCGCCCCTGGCAATAGGATCAAACAAAGCAGGTGCAGGCAACGGAATAATATCACGAGTGTCCTCACTAAAGACGAGGTTATAAGGAAAATCACTAGTAGTGTTCTCGCCATCAATAAATTGGTGGTGTGCCATAGCTGAGCGATCCAAATAAACCTTGGGTAAAGGATAACCATGCTGGCGTATCTGAATGTTAAAGTGACTTGCCAAGCGAGTAGCCTAAATACCACCATGTATCTTACCCTTGGATCTGTTAATGTGGAGGCGATGTGCCACAATAGCTCCCAAGCTATAAGTGTTGTCGTCGTTAGGTGCACGACGTAAAACAGCAAAGTCAGGCGCGCTGAGTGCACCTACCTTCTCTCTAGCAAGCAAACACTTCGCAATGAATAGAGCAAAATAATGCACAACCGGAAAGTGTAAGCTAGTGGCAGTGACAGCCAATACCCCTCTCTCATCCCCCACAGTCAGAGTGCGGTAAAAACCATCAAACTCTGCGGGCCTAGGCTCTACTAAATCCCCATCAGAAGGGATCATGCATATGTCACAAAACTCAGAAAGTGGTATCTGATGGGGTTCAGCATATAAGTTAAACTGCACCTCAGGAGGATTATTCCTACTCAAGAAATGAAAACTTTGCACAAAGGAATTTGTGAGGAGGTGATAATGTTCACATTTAGCTGCGATGAAGTCGGTGAGGCCGGCATTAGCAGCATATTGTGCAAACTCTTGAAGGATTCCGGCCCCTTCCATGAATGGGTTATGCGGCCATTCGCACGGCCGTACCTCCGCCATTCTCTGGGTGCGGAGATCACTGTCAAATGACTCCCCAATAACACCCTTGGAGTTCTTCTTGGAAGCAAACTTCCTAAAGATACTCATCTTTTTCCTATGAACAAAATTCTGAAATTTTTTGTTCACAAAATTTTTCTCAACAAAACTTCACAAGATTGATAGCAACTACTCATAGGGATGCATAGAGGCCATATCAAGCATTCAAACTACTTAGAACTCTAAGAATTCAACATGCAAGCTCATCTACAGCAGCACCAAGAGTCACTAATTATTCTAAATATAAACCACTAAAGCAAAAACTAATTGGACCAATGGAGGAGGCACATACCAAGCAACAATCCCCCGAAACAGTTTCGGAAACGGAGCTTCGAGCAAAGAGATCGAAATCCATGGGTTTGAGAGCAAGAACACGAGAGAGAGAGAGCAATGGTGATTTTTTCCGGAGTTAGGTGATGATGTGGGAGGAAGAGATAAGTGAGGGGGCCCACGTGGGGACCACAACCCACCAGGGCGCGCCTGGGGGCGCTGGTGCGCCCACGTGGGTTGTGCCCACCTGGAGCATCTCCCTCTGATGTTATTTGCACCAAAAATTCTTAAATATTCAGAAAAAAATCGTATTAAATTTTCAGAGCATTCTGAGAACTTTTCTTTTTGGGTCATTTTTTTATTGCATGGAAAACTCAGAAAATAGGCAAGGCATGGCATTTTATTTTATTTAACTAATAAAAACAAAAAACAAAAGGTAGGGACAGAAGGTAGTGCTCACTGAATTCATCAACTTCATACCTCTCAAAAATGATTTATTAATAAGGTTGATCAAGTCTTATTAACAACCGCTTTCGATTAGCATGAAACCGAAGAACTTTCGTAAAACGCTAAGTTACCTCAATGGGGATATGGATGTCCCCAACAATAAGCATTTCATATTTCTTTTTGGCAGTAGGTAGAGGTAGTTGAAAACTTCCAATAGTGATTGTCGAAGATTTTTCAATAACATTAATACCATTCACTTGAAATTGTTTCTTCGGAAAGTGCATGATATGTTCATTACCATTGATATGAAAAGTGACCTTGCTTTTATTGCAATCAATAATAGTCCCTGCAGTATTCAAGAAGGGTCTACCAAGGATAATCGACATGTTGTCGTCCTCGGACATCTCAAGTATAACAAAGTCAGTTAAGATAGTAACATTAGCAACAACAACGGGCACATCCTCACAAATACTGATAGGTATGGCAGTTGATTTATCAGCCATTTGCAAAGATATTTCAGTAGGCGTGAGTTTATTCAAATCAAGTATTTTATATAAAGAGAAAGGCATAACACTAACACCTGCTCCTAAATCACATAAAGCAATTTTCACATAATTTCTTTTGATGGAGCAAGGTACAGTTGGTATTCCCGGATCTCCAAGTTTTTTAGGTACTCCATCCTTAAAAGTATAATTAGCAAGCATGGTGGAGATTTTAGCTTCCGGTATTTTTCTCTTATTGGTGATGATGTCCTTCATGTACTTTGCATAAGGAGGCATTTTTAAGATATCAGTCAAGTGAGTACGCAAAAAGACTAGCCTCAGCATTTCAGCAAAGCGTTCAAATTCTTCATCATCTTTCTTTTTGGTTGACTTAGGTGGAAAGGGCATAGGTTTTTGAACCCACGGTTCTCTTTCCTTACCATGTTTTCTAGCAACAAAGTCTCTTTTATCATATCCTTTATTCTTGGGTTGTGGGTTATCAAGATGAACTGCTGGTTCTATCTCAACATCATTATCTGGTTCTTTATTATTTATTTGAGTGTCTTCATGAACCTCATCATTATATTTTTCATTATCAGAAGGTGAGTGTTCACTACCAGATTGAGTTTCAACCTCAGAGATCGAGACTTCATTATCATTATCAGGAGGTTTTTCAACTTCAGGTTCACTAGAGGCATGCAAAGTCTTATCATTTTTCTTCTTCTTTTTAGAAGGACTAGGTACATCAGTGTCAACTCTTTGAGAGTCTTGTTCAACTCTTTTTGGGTGTCCCTCAGGATAAAGTGGTTCCTGAGTCATTCTACCTCCTCTAGTCATTACTCTAACAGCATGATCATTGATATTATTATTCATTTCATCAAGCAACTCTCTTTAAGATTTAGCAACTTGTTCTAATTGATTTTGAACCATAGAAGCATGTTTTCCCACACCTCTAACATCATTTGAGATTCTAAATAACAAGTCACTTAAGCGAGCAATCATATCAGAATTGTGTTTCAATTGTTTCATAACATTTGCATTGAAGTGATCTTGTTTTCTAATGTAATTATCAAACTCATAAAGGCATTGACTAGGATGTTTATTATAAGGAATATCACCTTCATCGAACTTTAGTAAAGAATTTACCTCTACCACCTTAGGTGGTGGTGGTGTTTCAAGCCCATGTATTTCTTCGATAGGTGGTAAATTTTTAACATCCTCTGCTTTAATACCTTTTTCCTTCATGGATTTCTTTGCCTCTTGCATATCTTCAGGACTGAGATATAAGATACCCCTCTTCTTTGGAGTAGGTTTGAGTTGTGGTTCGGGAAGAGTCCAATCATCATAATTTTTCAATATGTTATTCAATAATTCTTCAGCTTGTTCAATAGTTCACTCCCTGAAAACACAACCAGCACAACTATCTAAGAAATCCGTAGAAGCATCGGTTAGTCCATTATAGAAGATATCAAGTATTTCATTTTTCTTAAGAGGATGATCAGGCAAAGCATTAAGCAATTGGATAAGCCTCCCCCAAGCTTGTGGGAGACTCTCTTCTTCAATTTGCGCAAAGTTAAATATTTCCTGTAAGGCAGCTTGTTTCTTATGAGCAGGAAAATATTTTTCAGAGAAGTAATAAATCATGTCCTGGGGACTACACACACAACCAGGAGCAAGAGTATTATACCAAGCCTTAGCATCACCCTTTAATGAGAACAGAAATAATTTGAGAATTTAATAATAGCGAATCTTCTCATCATGAGCAAAAAGGGTGGCTATATCATTCAACTTTGTAAGATGTGCCACAACAGTTTCAGTTTCATAACCATGGAAAGGACCAGATTCAGCCAAAGTAATTAACTCTGGGTCGACAGAGAATTCATAATCCTTATCATCAACAAAGATAGGTGAAGTAGCAAACTTATGATCACATTTCATTCTAGCATTCAAAGTCTTTTCTTTATACTTGCATAATAATTTTTCCAGATCATCTCTATCCTTACAAGCAAGAATGTCTCTAGTTGTCTCCTCATCCATAACATAACCTTCCGGTACCTTTGACAATTCATATCTAGGAGAACTAGGTCTAATAGGTGTTTCAAGATTTTCAGTTTCAACAATTTCATCAGTTTCAGCATTCTCAAAAGCTTTAGTTCTAGCAAGTTGTTCATCAAGAAATTTACCTAGTGGCACATTATCATCAAGCAAGGTACTAGCATCATCATGAGTAGCATTGATAGCAGAAGTAGCATCATCAATAACTTGCGACATATCAGAATTGATAGCATGTGGTGGTGTTGTGATAACCCACAAGTGTAGGGGATCATTTGTAGCCTTCTTCTATAAATAAGAGTGTCGAACCCAACGAGGAGATAAAGGCAGAACAAATATTCCCTCAAGTTCTATCGACCACCGATACAACTCTACGCACACTTGACGTTTGCTTTACCTAAAACAAGTATGAAACTATTTTGCAAGAATAAAACTATGAGTACTTTGCGAGAATAAAACTACGAATAAATTGCAAGGTAATAAAAGTGGATAGCTTTTGTCAATAAGAAAGTCATTTGTCCCCAGGCAATCGATAACAAGTACCGGTAATCATTCTTGCAATTTTACATGAGGGAGAGGCATGAGCTAACATACTTTCTCTACTTGAATCATATGCACTTATGATTGGAACTCTAGCAAGCATCCGCAACTACTAAAGATCATTAAGGTCGGGAAACCCAACCATAGCATTAAGTATCAAGTCCTCTTTATCCCATACGCAACAACCCACTTACTCGGGTTTAAGCTTCTGTCACTCTCGCAACCCACCATAAGCAAATCATGAACATATTGCAACACCCTACAGTGGGGATCCCTCACATTTGCGCGAGATGGAGGGCACCGTAGGACAGCACCATAAATAAATTATACAATCATACCAACCAAGATCACAATTAACCCACAGGACAAAACGGATCTACTCAAACATCATAGGATAGCCAAATATCATTGGGAAATAATATATGGAGTTGAGCACCATGTTTAAGTAGAGATTACAGCGGGGAGAAGAGGTGTTACACTGCTGCATAGAGGGGGAGAAAGTTGGTGTAGACGGTAGCAAGATTGTTGATGTTGATCGCCGTCACGATCCTAGCCCCGGCGGCACTCCGGCGCCACCGGGAGAGAGGGGGAGAGAGCCCCCCTCATTCTTCTTCCTGGGCCTCCCCCCTAGATGGGAGAAGAGTTCCCCCTCTAGTCCATGGCCTCCATGGCGGCGGAGGGGTGGGAGCCCCTCCGAGATTGGATCTTCCTCTCTGTTCTCTTCTGTTTCACGTTCCCCAGATCTGTCCCTTCACCGTTTCTTAAATTCCCGGAGATCCGTAACTCCGATTGCGCTGAAATTTTTACATGATTTTTTTCCATAAATTATCTTTCTTGCGCCAGAAGAAGGGCCCCAAACGACATTCGAGAAAGGCACAAGATACCTGGGCGCACCAGGGGGTGCCCGGCGCGCCCTGGTGGGTTGTGGTCACTGTGGGCCCCCGTTTGCGTTGATTCCACCTCCCAAAAATCATAAATATTCCAAAATAATTCTCCGTAAATTTTTATCTTGTTTGGACTTTGTTTGATATGGATTTTCTATGAAACAAAAAACATGCAACAAACAGGAACTGGCACTGGGCACTGGATCAATAGGTTAGTCCAATAAATCATATAAAAAGTTGCCAAAAATATGTGAAAGTTGTATAATATTGGCGTGAAACAATCAAAAATTATAGATACGACAGAGACATCATGTTGCAAGTCTACTTATAATAGAAGGTGAATCTAAAGTGGAGCTGGATGGCAGTTCCTTACCTCCCCTCGTCTTAGAGGGAAAAATCTTAGTCTTAGCATCCTTCAGATTCTTCATAGTGATAATTTGATAATAATCCCAAGTGACTCAACAAATATAGCTATGCTCCCCGGCAAAGGCACAAGAAAAAGGTCTTGATAACCCACAAGTATAGGGGATCGCAACAGTTTTCGAGGGTAGAGTATTCAACCCAAATTTATTGATTCGACACAAGAGGAGCCAAAGAATATTTGCAAGTATTAGCAGCTGAGTTGTCAATTCAACCACACCTGAAGATTAATTATCTGCAGCAAAGCGATCAGTAGCAAAATAATATGATAGTTTTGATAGTAGTGGCAACAGCAATAGTAGCGGTAACAGTGATAGCAATGATTTTGTAGCAAGTGCAATAGTAACAGCAGCAGTAGTAACTTAGCAAGAACAATATGAGAGAAATTCATAGGCATTGGATCGGTGAAATCGTTGGATGATATTCATCATATAACAGTCATAACCTAGGGTAATACGGCACTAGCTCCAGTTCATAAATATAATGTAGGCATGTATTCCGTAAATAGTCATACGTGCTTATGGAAAGAACTTGCATGATATCTTTTGTCCTACCCTCCAGTGGCAGCAGGGTCCTATTGGAAACTAAGGGATATTAAGGCCTCCTTTTAATAGAGAACCGGAACAAAGCATTAACACATAGTGAATACATGAACTCCTCAAACTATGGTCATCACCGGGAAGTGTCCCGACTATTGTCACTCCGGGGTTGCCGGATCATAACACGTAGTAGGTGACTATAACTTGCAAGATCGGATCTAGAACATAGATATAATGGTGATAACATAAACAGTTCATATCTGAAATTATGGCACCCGAGCCCAAAGTGTCAAGCATTAAGCATGGCAAAGTCATAGCAACATCAATCTCAGAACATAATGGATACTAGGGATCAAGCCCTAACAAAACTAACTCGATTACATGATGAATCTCATCCAACTCCTCACCGACCAGCGAGCCTACGAAGGAATTACTCACTCCCAGTGGGGAGCATCATGGAATTGGCGATGGAGAATGGTTGGTGATGACGAAGATCAAAGATCCCCCTCTCCGGAGCGCCAAACGGACTCCAGATCTGGCCTCCCGATGAAGAACAGGAGGTGGTGGCGGCTCCGTCTCATGAAACGCGATAATTCTTTCTCCCTGATTTTTCTCTCTGAAAATATGACTTTATAGCATCAGGGTTGGAGTCTGCGGGGCCACCAGGTGGGGACAACCCACCTGGGTGCGCCTGGAGGGGGGGCGTGCTACTTCTTGAGCTTACGTTTGTTGTTCCCTTGAAGAGGAAAGGGTGATGCAGCAAAGTAGAGATAAGTATTTCCCTCAGTTTGAGAACCAAGATATCAATCCAGTAGGAGACAACGCACAAATCACTGAATACCTGCACAAACAATCAAACAACTTGCACCCAACGCGATAAAGGCGTTGTTAATCCCTTCACGGTTATTTGCAAAAGTGAGATCTGATAGAGATAGATAAACGATAAAGTAAATATTTTTGGTATTTTTGTTTTATAGATCGGAAAGTAAAATATTGCAAATAGTAGATCGAAAACTTGTATGATGGAAAATAGAAGATTATATGATGGAAAATAGTAGATTGGAAACTTATATGATGGAAAATAGACCCGGGGGCCATAGGTTTCACTAGAGGCTTCTCTCAAGATAGAAAATAATACGGTGGGTGAACAAATTACTGCCGAACAATTTATAGAAAAGCGCAAAGTTATGACGATATCTAAGGCAATGGTCATGAATATAGGCATCACGTCTGTGTCAAGTAGACAGAAATGATTCTGCATCGACTGCTATCCAGCATGCATCTAGAGTATTAAGTTCATAAAGAACGGAGTAATGCATTAAGTAAGATGACATGTTGTAGAGGAATTAACTCAAGAAATATGATGAAAACCCCATCTTTTTATCCTCGATGGCAACAATACAATACGTGCCTTGCTGCCCCTACTGTCACAGGGAAAGGACACCGCAAGATTGAACCCAAAGCTAAGCACTTCTCCCATTACAAGAAAAACCAATCTAGTTGGCCAAACCAAACTGATAGTTCGAAGAGAATTACAAAGATATCAAATCATGCATATAAGGATTCAGAGAAGATTCAAATAATATTCATAGATAAGCTGATCATAAATCCACAATTCATCGGATCTCAGCAAACACACCGCAAAAAAGGTATTACATCGAATAGATCTCCAAGAACATCGAGGAGAACATGGTATTGAGAATCAAAGAGAGAGAAGAAGCCATCTAGCTACTAGCTATGGACCCGTAGGTCTGTGGTAAACTACTCACGCTTCATTAGAAGGGCAATGGTGTTGATGTAGAAGCCCTCCGTGATCGAATCCCTCTCTGGCAGGGTGCCGGAAAAGGTCCCTAGATGGGATCTCACGGGTACAGAAGGTTGTGGCGGTGGAAAAGTCTTTTCATGGATGCCTCTGTTGGTTTGGGGATATATGAGTATATATAGGCGAAAGAATTAGGTCAGGAGGTGCACGAGGGGCCCACAAGGGTGGGGGGTGCGCCCTACCCCCCTGGGCACGCCCTCCGTCCTTGTGGCCGCCTCATGGCTCCTCCGACTTCATCTCCAAGTCTCTTGGTTTCCTTTTGGTCCAAGAAAAATCATCGCGAAAGTTTTATTCCGTTTGGACTCTGTTTGGTATTCCTTTTCTGCGAAACTCAAAGACAAGGAAAAAACAGAAACTTGCACTAGGCTCTAGGTTAATAGGTTAGTCCCAAAAATAATATAAAATAGCATATTAATGCATATAAAACATCCAAAATAGATAATATAATAGCATGGAACAATAAAAAATTATAGATACGTTGGAGACGTATCAAGCATCCCCAAGCTTAATTCTTGCTCGTCCTCGAGTAGGTAAATGATAAAAACAGATTTTTTGATGTGGAATGCTACCTAACATATTTTTCCATGTAATTTTCTTTATTGTGGCATGGATGTTCAGACCCATAAGATTCAAAACAAAAGTTTAATATTGACATAAAAACAATAATACTTCAAGCATACTAACAAGGCAATTATGTCTTCTCAAAATAACATGGCCAAAGAAAGTTATCCCTACAAAATCATATAGTCTGGCTATGCTCCATCTTCATCACACAAAATATTCAAATCATGCACAACCTCGATGACAAGCCAAGCAATTGTTTCATACTTTTGATGTTCTCAAACTTTTTTCAACTTTCACGCAATACATGAGCGTGAGCCATGGACATAGCACTATAGGTGGAATAGAAGGTGGTTGTGGAGAAGACAAAAAGAGGGAGATAGTCTCACATCAACTAGGCGTATCAACGGGCTATGGAGATGCCCATCAATAGATATAAATGTGAGTGAGTAGGGATTGCCATGCAACGGATGCACTAGAGCTATAAGTTTATGAAAGCTCAAAAAGAAACTAAGTGGGTGTGCATCCAACTCACTTGCTCACGAAGACCTAGGCCAATTTGAGGAAGCCCATCATTGGAATATACAAGCCAAGATCTATAATAAAAAATTCCCACCTGTATATGAAAGTGACAACAGAGGAGACTCTCTATCATGAAGATCACGGTGCTACTTTCAAGCACAAGTGTGGTAAAAGGATAGTAACATTGCCCCTTCTCTCTTTTTCTCTCATTTTTTTTTGTTTATTAGGGCCTTCTCTCATTTTTTTGCCTCTTTTTTTTGTCCGGAGTCTCATCCCGACTTGTGGGGGAATCATAGTCTCCATCATCCTTTCCTCACATGGGACAATGGTCTAATAATGAAGATCATCACACTTTTATTTACTTACAACTCAAGAATTACAACTCGATTCTTAGAACAAAATATGACTCTATATGAATGCCTCCGGCGGTGTACCGGGATGTGCAATGAATCAAGAGTGACATGTATGAAAAAATTATGAACGGTGGCTTTGACACAAATACGATGTCAACTACATGATCATGCAAAGCAATATGACAATGATGAAGCGTGTCATAATAAAACGGAACAGTGGAAAGTTGCATGGCAATATATCTCGGAATCACTATGGAAATGCCATAGTAGGTAGGTATGGTGGCTGTTTTGAGGAAGGTATATGGTGGGTGTATGGTACCGGCAAAAGTTGCGCAGTACAAGAGAGGCTAGCAATGGTGGAAGGGTGAGAGTGCGTATAATCCATGGAGTCAACATTAGTCATAAAGAACTCACATACTTATTGCAAAATTCTATTAGTTATCAAAACAAAGTACTACGCGCATGCTCCTTGGGGGATAGATTGGTAGGAAAAGACCATCGCTCGTCCCCGACCGCCACTCATAAGGAAGACAATCAATAAATAAATCATGCTCCGACTTCATCACATAACGGTTCACCATACGTGCATGCTACGGGAATCACAAACCTTAACACAAGTATTTCTCAAATCCACAATTACTCACTAGCATGACTCTAATATCACCATCTTTATATCTCAAAACAATCATAAGGAATAAAACTTTTCATAGTATTCAATGCACTTTATATGAAAGTTTTTATTATATCCCTCTTGGATGCCTTTTATATTAGGACTAAATTTATAACCAAAGAAAATTACCATGCTGTTTATAGACTCTCAAAATAATATAAGTGAAGCATGAGAGTTCAATAATTTCTATAAAATAAAACCACCGCCGTGCTCTAAAAAGATATAAGTGAAGCACTAGAGCAAAATTGCCTAGCTCAAAAGATATAAGTGAAGCACAAAGAGTATTCTAATAAATCACGATTCATGCGTGTCCCTTTCAAAAGGTGTGTACAGCAAGGATGATTGTGGTAAACTAAAAAGCAAAGACTCAAATTATACAAGATGCTCCAAGCAAAACACATATCATGTGGTGAATAAAAATATAGCCTCAAGTAAAGTTACCGATAGACGAAGACGAAAGAGGGGATGCCCTTCCGGAGCATCCCCAAGCTTAGGCTCTTGGTTGTTCTTTAATATTAACTTGGGGGTGCCTTGGGCATCCCCAATCTTAGTCTCTTGCCACTCCTTATTCCATAGTCCATCAAATCCTTACCCAAAACTTGAAAACTTCACAACACAAAACTCAACAGAAAATCTCATAAGCTTCGTTAGTATAAGAAAATAAATCACCACTTTGGTACTGTTGTGAACTCATTCTTTATTTATATTGGTGTAATATCTACTGTATTCCAACTTTTCCATGGTTCATACCCCCCGATACTACCCATAGATTCATCAAAATAAGCAAACAACACAAAGAAAACAGAATCTGTCAAAAACACAACAGTCTGCGAAGATCCGAATTGTTCTAATACTTGTGTAAATCCAAAAATTCTGAAACATTAGTAAAACATAGGCAATTTGTATATAAATCTCTTATAAAAAATTCCGGGTTTTTCAATACTCCCGTTAATTATTAAAATTCTGAGACTGGACGCAAAAGTTTCTGTTTTTCAGCAAGATCAAATCAACTATCACCGTAAGCCATCCCAAAGGTCTTACTTGGCACAAACACTAGTTAAAACATAAAACCACATCTAACCAGAGGTTAGATGAATTATTTATTGCAAAACATAACCAAAAAAGCAAAAACAAAAATAAAATTGGGTTGCCTCCCAACAAGCGCTATTGTTTAACGCCCTTAGCTAGGCATAAAAACACGAATAGATCTACGTATTGTCATCTTTGTTATGCAATCCTTTTCTCATCAAATCATCCAAAACTCATCTTAATAAATCTATTCTTTCCTTTATTTCCCTCCTAGTATAAGAACTTAAATCATGAAAAGGACTTTGGTTGGTAATTTTAACATTCATAAACCCATAATCAGGATCATCACCATATATATCATCATATAAACACACGTATCTCGTTTCTAATGGGTTCCTTCAACATTTTATTCAACCAATCCCTATCAAATCCTACATAAATTCCCCTTGTAATCCAATCAAACTCCTCAAAAGCCTCTAGGTACAAAGATTGAGAGATTTCTGAATAAGGAACTCTCCTCCTAAGATTTTCACTATAAGATTGAGAGTCCCTAGATTCCAAACTACGCATAGTTTCTTTATCATGGAGTTTATCTTCAATTGGGGGGTGTTCAACATCCTTTTTATAGAAAGAAAAAATATCCCTAGCTTCTTGTATTATAAAATCAAATTCACGCATAAGGATAATGGTGGCAATCTTTTTAGCTATAGGATGATTAATATTGGGAAGTTCATAAAACACCTTTTGCAAAGCCGGATGAATATGCACAAATTTTCTTTCTAGTTTCTCAATGAGCATAACAATGGCATCCGCATAACATTTTGTATCAAGGAGAATAGATCGTTTATTAATAGGCATAGATCCCGTACAATCAAAGAATTCTTGAATAACACTTTTTCCAATAATATTACCATCCCCCACACGAAAGATTTTTGTGTTGTAATTAGGAGGAGTTTCAGTTTCATGATCCAAAGAACAAGATTCATGTTTTTCCTCAAGATTTTCAATGATAACCTCCCCAATTTCAGACATGATGGCAACAAACCAATCTAGCAAACGAGCAAACCGAAAACAAACGAAGAAGACGAACGGAAGGGGGGCAAAGAAAAGGCAAAGAGAGGGGCGAAGAAAAAGGCAAATCTTTTTGAAAATCATTTTAGAAGTGGGGGAGAGGAAAATGAGAGGCAAATGGCGAATAATGTAATGCAAGAGATGAGAGTTTATGATGGGTACTTGGTATGTCTTGACTTGGCGTAGATCTCCCCGGCAACGGCGCCAGAAATTCTTCCTGCTACTTCTTGAGCTTACGTTGGTTTTTCCCTTGAAGAGGAAAGGGTGATGCAGCAAAGTAGAGATAAGTATTTCCCTCAGTTTGAGAACCAAGGTATCAATCCAGTAGGAGACAACGCACAAATCACCGAATATCTGCACAAACAATGAAACAACTTGCACCCAACGCGATAAAGGGGTTGTTAATCCCTTCACGGTTATTTGCAAAAGTGAGATCTGATAGAGATAGATAAACGATAAAGTAAATATTTTTGGTATTTTTGTTTTATAGATCGAAAAGTAAAAGATTGCAAATAGTAGATTGGAAACTTGTATGATGGAAAATAGAAGATTATATGATGGAAAATAGTAGATTGGAAACTTATATGATGGAAAATAGACCCGGGGGCCATAGGTTTCACTAGAGGCTTCTCTCAAGATAGAAAATAATACGGTGGGTGAACAAATTACTGCTGAGCAATTGATAGAAAAGCGCAAAGTTATGACAATATCTAAGGCAATGATCATGAATATAGGCATCATGTCCGTGTTAAGTAGACCGAAACGATTCTGCATCTACTACTAATACTCCACACATCGACCGCTATCCAGCATGCATCTAGAGTATTAAGTTCATAAAGAACGGAGTAATGCATTAAGCAAGATGACATGATGTAGAGGAATTAACTCAAACAATATGATGAAAACCCCATCTTTTTATCATCGATGGCAACAATACAATACGTGCCTTGCTGCCCCTACTGTCACTGGGAAAGGACACCGCAAGATTGAACCCAAAGCTAAGCACTTCTCCCATTGCAAGAAAAACCAATCTAGTTGGCCAAACCAAACCGATAGTTCGAAGAGAATTACAAAGATATCAAATCATGCATAAAAGAATTCAGAGAAGATTCAAATAATATTCATAGATAAGCTGATCATAAATCCACAATTCATCAGATCTCGGCAAACACACCGCAAAAAAGTATTACATCGAATAGATCTCCAAGAACATCGAGGAGAACATGGTATTGAGAATCAAAGAGAGAGAAGAAGCCATCTAGCTACTAGCTATGGACCCGTAGGTCTGTGGTAAACTACTCACGCTTCATCGGAAGGGCAATGGTGTTGATGTAGAAGCCCTCCGTGATCGAATCCCCCTCCGGCAGGGTGCCGGAAAAGGTCCGTAGATGGGATCTCATGGGTACAGAAGGTTGTGGCGGTGGAAAAGTCTTTTCGTGGATGCCTCTGTTGGTTTGGGGATATATGAGTATATATAGGCGAAAGAATTAGGTCAGGAGGTGCACGTGGGGCCCACAAGGGTGGGGGCGCGCCCTACCCCCCTGGGTGCACCCTCCGTCCTTGTGGCCGCCTCGTGGCTCCTCCGACTTCATCTCCAAGTCTCCTGGTTTCCTTTTGGTCCAAGAAAAATCATTGCGAAAGTTTTATTCCGTTTGGACTCCATTTGGTATTCCTTTTCTGCGAAACTCAAAAACAAGGAAAAAACAGAAACTGGCATTGGGCTCTAGGTTAATAGGTTAGTCCCAAAAATAATATAAAATAGCATATTAATGCATATAAAACATCCAAAATAGATAGTATAATAGCATGGAAAAATAAAAAATTATAGATACGTTGGAGACGTATCAAGGCGCGCCCTGGTTGGTTGTGCCCACCCAGGTGCCCCCCTCCTGTGGTTCTTAGCTCCAGAAATTTTCTTTTATTATATAAAAAATCCTCGCGAAGTTTTGTTCCAATCCGAGAACTTTTATTTCTGAACAAAAACAACACCATGGTAGTTCTGCTGAAAACAACATCAGCCCGGGTTAGTTTCATTCAAATCGTGCAAATTAGAGTCCAAAACAAGAGGAAAAGCGTTAGAAAAAGTAGATACGACGGAGATGTATCAGTCTCCATCTTCTCTTATAAAGCACCAACTAAGGGGCACTATGATCGTACTTGAGCATTGGATGTAGCTAATATGAGAGTGTGTTTCATGAATGGATCGATGATTGAGCATGATGAGCTAGGGATAGCTTTCTTTAGTGTTGATATTTTGAAAGACATGGTTGCTTGTTGATATGCTTGAGTATTGGAATCTTCATGTCAAAACTAGACTATTGCTTTGAACCATATAAAAGTCCATGTCCATGCTACAAAAGAAAAGAATATGTGATGAACATGTTAGGCAGCATTCCACATCAAAAATTCTGTTTTTATCATTTACCTACTCGAGGACGAGCATGAATTAAGCTTGGGGATGCTGATACGTCTCCAATGTATCTATAATTTTTGATTGTTCCACGCTGTTATATTATCATTCTTGGATGTTTTACAATCATTTTATAGCAACTTTATATCTTTTTTTGGGACTAACCTATTGACATAGTGCCCAGTGCCAGTTGCTGTTTTTTGCTTGTTTTTTTACATCACAGAAAATCAGTACCAAACGGAGTCCAAATGCAGGGAAACTTTTTGGAGATTTTTTCTGGACCAGAAGACACCCGGTGGGCCAAAGAAGTACCAGAGGGGAGCTCTGAGGAGAGCACAACCCAGGCGCGCCCAGGTGGGTTGTGGCCACCTCGGTGGCCTCCTGCACCGCCTCTTCGCCCTATAAATTGCCAAATATTCCAAAAACCCTCGGGGGTAACCCTAGATCAGAAGTTTTGCCGCCACAAGCCTCTGTAGCCACGAAAAACCAATCTAGACCCCGTTCTGGCACCCTGCCGGAGGGGGAAATCATCACCGGTGGCCATCTTCATCATCCCGGCGGCCACCATGATGAGGAGGGAGTAGTCCACCCTCGGGGCTGAGGGTTTGTACCAGTTGCTATGTGTTTAACCTCTCTCTCTCGTGTTCTTGAGATGGCATGATCTTGATGTATCGTGGACTTTGTTAATATAGTTGGATCATATGGTGTTTCTCCCTCTCTATCTTGTTGTGATGAATTGAGTTTTCCCTTTGATATTTCGTTTTATCAGATTGAATACTTTTATGGATTTGAGAGCACTTGATATATGTCTTGCATATGAATACCCGTGGTGACAATGGGGTGTTATATTGATTCACTTGAGATATGTTTTGGTACTCAACTCGCGGATTCCCGAGGTGACATTGGGGTAATCTATGCATAGGGGTTGATGCACGTTCTTGTCTTTTGTTTCTCCGGTAGAAATCTTGGGGCACTCTTTGAGGTTCTTTGTGTTGGATCGAGTATTATGAATCTGAATTTGCTTTGGCGTTATTTTAGTACGAACTCTTGATAGATCGATCGGAAAGAATAACTTAGTGTTATTTTAGTACCAACTCTTGATAGATCGATCGAAAAGAATAATTTGGTGTTATTTTAGTACGAACTCTTTGATAGATCGATCGGAAAGAATAGCTACAAACAATTTCTTCTTATGTTCTCCGCTAGATAAGAACTTTGGAGTGTGTGGCACCCCGGCTCGGAGCAACCGGTTTACCTCGCATTGCCAGCCCAGAGATCAAGTCTTCGGCAACACACAACATCTTGGTACAGAAAACAACCGTTTTATTGATGCTAGCGGAAACATAAGTTCGATATTAAATCAAGTAGCGAGGCCAAGCGGCACACACGGTGCGGCTGAACAATATGTATATTATTTAGTGAACATCAAAGGCCTCGATTACGTCAACTATGCGGCAGCGGAACGACGACGAAGCGGAACTCCATGGCACAGGGACACCGATGTGGTCACGATCTAGACACGGAAAGCACTCTGATCCGGAAAAACTTTCCTGAAATCTGGCATGACACGCCAGGTCAGTACATTGAATGTACTTGCAAGCTCACAACAATCATAAACATAATGGCAAACAATATCATGATATTTAATAAAGTTAAATGCAGTGCAATAACCCATTACTGATGCAGTGAAACTAACTTGTGCACCGAGCCCCTCGGACTTTCTTACCAATGGGTTATCTCGTAACCAAATGGTGATCATACCCGGATCACGAACGAAACCAACATTTTGGTTCTCACAACAATTATCTTCATGATCTCACAAACATCATCACTTAACCAGTGACAAGCTTATAAATTTAGGGTGCAAGATTACTTATTAATGTTGATCCATGGTGTGACTTACTCACGAGTTATGTCCGTAACCGAGGACGTGGCTATCGATAGATTTAAATAACACTCTGCAGAGGTTAGCACACTGTACCCACATCATGGAACCTCTGGCCTCGTCTTCCCATTCGGGTGGACCAACGACATTCCGATAGAACCCTCCCATTGCCATGACACTCTCCCGGCCACTCCGACTAACTCCCCTCGGGGCTAAGTCCTGGGTGGCCCCGTGCCTACCAAAGGCATCAACGGCCACCGTCGTGGCAAAACATAAACGGCCCCAAATGGGGACAAGGTACCATAACACAAACGGGCACACAAAGTTATGTCTGCTTACCGGGCCAGGGTACCGCACGACCATAACCTTCCCTTGTTGGAGGTACCGACCAGAGGCATGACAACGGACCGAATAAAGGCTTTCCCATAAAGGCAAATGTGGTTGCACTGGGAAAAACTCGATTAAGTGGCACCATGACCCGATCAACGTTATGTCAAGTTGAATTAACATCAGTTTTAACTTGAAATAAAATAACTTGAGTCACGATATGCCATGAACATGCAACCATCCGACATGCATCAAATAACACTTAGAGTAAGCAGATCAACATCATCAAGTTTTCTACTTGCACTAGTCATCACCAAACTTTACTGATTCTACTTCATTGGTTTTTAACACTCATCATTTTTAGTTATGACACTAACTAATTAGAATCAATTCCTCGCATATGAAAGTAATACCGATGCTAGTCGTATCATAACCATATCATACTCACACAATCAAAACTACTTCTACTCCCTCATACTAGTCTAGATATTCAAACACTACTGTAAACTAAACATTTCAACCATGACAAAGTAA
This sequence comes from Thinopyrum elongatum, assembly GCA_011799875.1. Classification (NCBI taxonomy): domain Eukaryota; kingdom Viridiplantae; phylum Streptophyta; class Magnoliopsida; order Poales; family Poaceae; genus Thinopyrum; species Thinopyrum elongatum. The sequence continues at coordinate 181,808,612 of CM022303.1, forward strand.
CTAACATAAGCATTATTTATTTAAATAATTAAATGCATTAAATAACTCATATTCAAGTTGGAAAATCATAAATATTGAAATGACACCATGCAAATGTTGGTGTGGCTTGCCTTAGTGCAGAGGAGGTTCACACTCCTCCTGGTTATCTTCAAGACAAGCTTCTCCCTCTGAAAATATTTAAAAACAAAAAAAGAAAATATCAAGAATCATTCTGAAATTCACCAGAAATTCTAGACAGCAGAGAAAAATCTCCATTTTGGCGTGCTACTAGAACTTTTCAATACAAACACAATGCAAAAAGAATCAATTCATTTGGACTTATGCTTTAAAAGTTATGGCTGGTCAAGATTTGAATTAAATTCAAATAAAAAGAAAAACTAGGGGGGGTGACGTCGAACACGTATTTCAGCGGGGCGCCACCACTTATACCACTTCGGGCGTGGCTGTGAGGCTGATAGTGGGCCCCCACTGTCAGGTTTAGAGAGAGGGAGAGAGAAACAGAGGGGAGGCGGCGATGCGCCGGTGTTTCTCCGGCGAGGAGAGGTCGGCCGCCGCCGTGGATGGAGGGGATGGATGCGCAAGACCTCAAGGAGTCCGTACGTACCCGAAACGTGGCTACGGATGGACGGAAGGGCTCGGAATCTTCTTCTGCAGCGGCGGCCATGGTCGGGGTTCGCCGGAGAGGAAGAAGACAACGTGATGCGGCGACTCCAGGGGCTCCAACTGCACCAGCGCGCACCAGAGGATCACCAGGGACACGTCGGAGAAGCTGGTTGAGCTCGAGAGGCTCTGGAAAGGCGGGGAGCAGCGGAGGGGATCGCCGGCGAACTCCGGTTGGGAACGGTAGCCAGAGGCCTGCCCGGCCGGGCTGCGGCTATCTACGAGGTTGTGGCAAGTGTGGGAGTGAGAGGCGATGCTCGGAGAGGCTAAGGAGGGGTCCTATTTATAGGCGAGGGAGGAGAGGGGCTCGGGGCTCCGCCGGAGTTCTCTGGAGACGGCGCCCGACGACGAACGGCGTCAGTGAGAGGGGGAGAAGCATCCATGGCTCACGTGGCCACTGTGGGCGAGCGAGGACGAGCACAGGAGGCGGGTGGCGACGAGAGCAGGGGCACGGGCGCACTGTACGCTTGGCCGCATCGTGCCCGTGCTCGCTGCGGCGAGCTTCGGCGTCGGCGAGCGCCAGGGCGGAGTTAAGTGCATCAAGACGATGATTGTGGCGAGGTTTGGCAAGGCACGGCGAGCGGGAAAGCGAGCACGCGCGAAACAGGAGCGTCGGCGGTGTGCAGAGCGCATCGACAAGCAGGTTGGCACAGTGCACACGCGTGGTCACCGCGTGAACTTTGGCATAGAGCCACGCCGTGCATTGAATTCATGTCTGGCGTGTAGTCCTTGATGATTTGGGTTGCTCCATGTGTTTCAGTTGGTCACAGGTGAGCTGTGCGTGAGTGAAGCTTCCTGGCAAGTTTCTGGACAGAAACTTGTGAGGTTAACTGAGACAAATCTAGAAGGAGTTTAGGGCGGATTTTTGGTGGTTAGTAGTTTCTTAGGAGGATAATGAAGCCCTAAAATTTTCAGCGCCATTGGATCAAGGAAAAATACACTTCATGTACAAAGTGCATTTTCTGTCCAGAACAAAAAAGATTTTTTGTAGCAAAAATATTCCAAGTGACCATGCAATATTTTTGCTCAGGGAGGTGTGCCAAGGTTCAAAGAATATTTGAGAATTTTCTCAGATTTTTGTGGGCAAGAAAAATGAGGGTTGCTTTGGAGCATATGTTGCTGAAGTGAGGTTTTGAAGGGAAAATGAATATTTTTCATTCCTAGGACCATTTTGGGATATTTCAGAGAGGGAATGATGGTTTTGAGTGAGATGGGCCACTTGGGTGAAAATCAAGGATATGCCCAAGTGTTTAAGTCCAACTGAGTTGATTCAAAAATCCAAATTCAAATCAAATGGCAAGAAAATTCAGAAAAAGAAGGAGGGCAAAAACCAGGCTGTCACAAACCTCCCCCACTTAGGATGAATCTCGTCCTCGAGATTCGGTTGCTCGGGAAAACAATTCTGAATAGGCTGCCCTTAAAAATTCCTCTCTTTCCCAAGTTGCTTCTTCCTCGGTGTGGTGCTCGCACTGAATCTTATAAAATTTTATCACCTTGCTGCGAGTGACTCGTTCTGTCTCATCCAATATTCGGAACGGTTTCTCCTCATAGGTTAAATCCTTAGCAAGCTCTATCTCTGCCATATCAGTCCTTTTCTCCGGTGGCGAGATACACCTTCTCAGTTGAGAGACATGGAACACATTATGCACCTCTGACAATTCTGGTGGCAGTTCCAACTGATAAGCAACTGTGCCAACTCTGGTCATAACTGGGAATGGACCAATATATCTTGGTTCCAGTTTTCCTCGGGTCTGAAATCTCTTGATCCCTTTTATGGGTGTGACTCGGAGGTACACATGCTCTCCAGGTTCAAAATTGATTTGACGGTGTTTTGCATCATAATAACTCTTCTATCGGGACTTAGCCAACTGCAATCTATCTTGGATCTCCTTGACTTGCTTTTCAGCCTCCATTATTAATTCAGTTCTGAAAATGCGGCTATCTCCGGTTTGAGACCAGTTTAGCGGAGTGCGGCACTTACGGCCGTACAGAGCTTCATAAGGTGACATCTTCAGGCTGGTCTGGAAGCTGTTGTTGTAAGAGAACTCGGCATACGGCAGACAATCTTCCCACTTGGGTCCTTGGGCCAAAGCACATGCTCGGAGCATACCTTCAAGTATTTGGTTTACTCGCTCAGTCTGCCCATTTGTCTGAGGATGATAGGTTGTGCTGTATTTTAGTGCGGTCCCCAAAGCTTGATGGAGGCGTGACCAGAAGGTGGAGGTAAAGACTGAACCTCTGTCGGAAGTGATAGTTCTTGGCACTCCATGCAAACTGACTATTCTGGACACATATAGCTGTGCGAGTTGATCGGCTCGATAGGTGGTTCGGATGGGAATAAAATGAGCTACCTTTGTCAGCGTGTCCACCACGACCCATACTGCATCATTGCCTCGGTGAGTCCTTGGTAGGCCTGTGATGAAATCCATGCAGACATCATCCCACTTCCATTGCGGAATGGGTAGAGGTTGGAGAAGTCCGGCGGGTTTCTGGTGTTCCGCCTTCACTTTGTTGCATACATCGCAACAAGCGACAAAGTATGCGATGTCCTTCTTCATTCCATCCCACCAAAATATCTGCCGAAGGTCTTCGTACATTTTGGTACCTCCTGGGTGAATTGAATACGAAGATTCGTGTGCTTCTGCCAAGATCTTCTTTCTCAGGTCTGATTGCTCAGGTACGCAAATCCGTCCTAGAAACCTTAGCGTACCTTGCTGATCCTTAGAGAAATCCTGGGTCTTGCCTTCTTGCATACGCTTGACATGGTGTTGTAGAGCTGAGTCGTCTGTCTGGGCCATATGGATCTCATCGTCGAGGGTAGGAGTTATTTCCAATATATTTGCAAGGCCGGCATTAACAATAACCAAGTTAAGCTGAGCAATCTCTTTTTGGAGTTCGGGAGGCAAAGACTCCATCATGGCATTCAGACTGGCAGGCTTGCGACTGAGGGCATCAGCAACCACGTTGGCCTTACCCGGATGATAATTTATTCCAAGGTCATAATCCTTGACTAACTCGAGCCATCTTCGTTGTCGAAGGTTTAAGTCCGGTTGAGTGAATATATACTTGAGACTCTTGTGGTCGGTAAATATCTGGCACCTTTTTCCAATGAGGTAGTGTCTCCAAATCTTCAGAGCGTGCACAACCGCGGCCAACTCCAAATCATGTGTAGGATAGTTCCCTTCGTGGGGTCGTAGCTGGCGGGATGCGTATGCTACAACCTTGCCATCTTGCATGAGTACACACCCAATACCTTTCCTGGATGCGTCACAGTATACATCAAAGCTGCGGTAGATGTCTGGAAGGGTCAACACCGGTGCTGTCGTTAATCTGGTCTTCAACTCATTGAAACTTTTCTCGCAGTCCTTAGTCCATTCAAATTTCTTATCTTTCTTGAGGAGCTCCGTCATTGGCTTGGCAATCTTAGAGAAACCTTCAATGAATCGGCGGTAGTATCCGGCTAATCCCAGAAAACTCCGGATCTCAGATACGATCGTGGGTGCTATCCAATCAAGCACGTCCTTTACTTTGCTTGGGTCCACAGCTATGCCTTCTGCTGAAAGAACATGCCCCAAAAATCCGACTTGTTTGAGCCAAAATTCGCATTTGCTGAATTTTGCGTATAGCTGATGGTCACGGAGTCTTTGCAATATTGCTCTGAGATGTCCCTTGTGCTCTTCTTCACCTTTCGAGTATATGAAGATGTCATCGATGAAGACCACCACAAACTTATCCAAGAAATCCATGAATACCTTATTCATCATATGCATGAAGAAAGCAGGGGCATTGGTGAGGCCGAAAGACATAACCGTATATTCGTAAAGACCGTATCGGTTAGTGAACGCGGTTTTAGGAATATCTTCCTTCTTGATCTTGAGCTGGTGGTATCCGGTCCTCAAATCAATCTTGGAGAACACTTTTGCCCCGCTGAGTTGATCAAACAGATCATCAATCCTTGGTAGTGGATATTTGTTCTTGATAGTGACATCATTCAGCTGACGGTAATCCACACACATCCGGAGACTGCCGTCTTTCTTGTCCACAAATATTGTGGGTGATCCCCATGGTGAAGAGCTCGGACAGATATATCCTTTCTGAAGCATCTCATCAAGCTGTTTCTTTAATTCCACTAATTCTGATGAAGGCATCCGATAATACTTCTTGTATAACGGTGCGGTCCCGGGCACAAGGTCAATTGCAAACTCAAGCTCCCGGTCTGGCGGCATTCCTGGTAATTCCTCAGGGAATACATCTGGAAACTCACTGACCACAGGAATTAATTCCAATTCTTCAGCTACAGCGGCGAAGACTATTTCTTTCTTGGGTACGCTCCTACGGGCATAGAATTTTGTGGTTCGACCTTCCTGGCTTGTCAAGGTGACTTCTCTGGTCGCACAGTTGTTGCATACTTGATATTGGGTCAACCAGTTCATCCCCAAAATAATATCCAACTTGGCAGACTCGATGACTATCAAGGAAGTTGGGCAGCGGACTCCCTTGATATCAATTTCCAAATTACGGCAAACCAGATTGCTTCTGAGCATGGATCCCGGGGATTGTGTCATCATACTTTTTCCCAAAATTGAGCAAGGAAATTTGTTTTGGGCAACAAAACTCCGCGAAATAAAAGAGTGGGAAGCCCAAGAGTCAAATAAAATTATTGCAGGTATATTATTAATAGGAAACATACCAATGACGACTTCTGGGTCCTCTTGGGCTTCGTCTACAGAGAGGTGGTGAACTTGCCCTTGGATGGTCCTCTGGACAGGGTATGGCACCATTTGGTTGACTTGCGGCCTGAATGGGGCATTTGGCTTGCCGTTCTTGGGGCACTGTCTGGCATAATGTCCGGTTTGTCCACAATTGAAACATGAATTGTTGCGCTGACACTCTTCACGCACCGGGCTGGTCACGACATTCTTGACTTGAGTAGTGGTCTTGTTAACACTGCCAATTGGGTTTGTATTCAACCTGAGTCTGCTGCCAAGTACGAGCCTTCTGCATCGGCTTTCCATCCTTCTTAGGCTCAGACTTGCGCTTATGATCATTATTAGCGGGCTTATTGTCGTGCACGAGCTTGTGTTCTCTTTCAGCAATGAGGGCCTTGTTTACCAGAGTTTGGAAATCCAGAAAATCAAACATACTGAGAGTACATCTGAGGTGCTGGTTCAGTCCTCCAAGAAATCTGTCGATCTTTCTTTCTTCTGTGGCCACATCATAGAGAGAATAACGGGCCAAATGGTTGAACTTATGCAGATACTCACTGACTGACAGGCTTTCTTGGGTGAGCGCGAGGAATTCACGCTGCTTGACCTTCATAATACCAGCGGGAATATGCATGATATTTGCAGAAATGGTCCTTGAATTTAGTCCAAGTGATTTCTTCGTCTGCAGGCCACATGGCTTTAGCATTATCCCACCATATAGCGGCAGCTCCTTCAAGATAGTGTGTAGCAAATGGAACCTCGTCAGCTTCTTTAGTGCGGGCAATCTCAAGCTTCTTCTCAATAGTCCTTAACCAATTATCGGCTTCCAAAGGATCGATAACTTGACTGAAACTGGGAGGTTTGGTCCTCTGAAAGTCTGACAGCTTGGAGTGATGACCATTCTGATTTCCATTCTGCCCAACCATAGCTTGCACACTTTTCAACAGCTCAATCAGATCGTTGTTCCTTCTTTCTTCAAACATGCGCATAATTTGTTCAGTGGAGGGTGGATGTGGCGGTGGAGGCGGTGGTGGAGAATACGGCTCGGGGGAATGTCCTGCCTATCTCGCTGAGCGACGAACAGGGACATCCTCACAAGCGTGACTGCTGCTGCCTCCCCGTGTCATCCTATCGTTTGTTTTTCCCAATATAAAGCAACCGTGATGAGCAACATCCAAAATGGAAAGAAAAGCCAGCGACAAACCCGAAAGAAAAACAGCGAGAAACAAAGCGAATAATAAAAGTTCCAACATAATTATACATAGACTCATACATGAAAGATAAACATCATGACGGGTTCGACTACTCTCATACATGAAATGAAACATCATGACTCGTATGACTACATCCGTACATCCACATGACAACTGCGGATACTCAGATGCTCTAGTGCTCTGCCGATCCTGCTAGGTCCTCTCCTGAGCCGGACTCTGATCCCGAACTGACGATGTTAACAGAGACCTCTGGGTTAAAGGTAACACGATGGCACTGCCTCGAGGGCTCTCCCTCAGGGGCAGGTGCGGGATGAGGCTAGAGCATGGGGTTGCGGGGGTAGCGAGAAGGGAAGCCCACTCAGCAGGGGCACTGTGGGGAGTCACGGTCGAGGTGCCTGAGCTACTCGGAGGAGTAACCGGGGAAACAGGCGAGCTAGAACCGGGTGCAATATAAGGAGTAAATCCCATGGAAGGGGGAGTGGGATAGGACCTAGCGGCTACTAAAGCAGTGCGAGCACGAGTCAGCTCTCGAGCCAGCTCATGAATCAGAAGATTACTAGCAGTGATGTAGTGACAAAGGTGGCTAGTAGCACTATTGGCCGCCGGATCAATGATAGGAAAATGGACACGACCATCGTCATGCAGGGATGGATAGTAGTAAAAACCTGGGTGGGTCTGCATCTGGATCTCGTTATAGCGTAGCTCAATGAGGACCTCAAACGCAGCAAACTGGACAGCCTGAGCGGCGGTGGAAGCAGAACCACTCTTAGAGGTACGAGTGTAAGAGCCTGATGCTGAACTGCTGCGCAAAGTAACCACTGCGTAATACTCGTATACTGAGTCTGCTAGACGCTCCCGGTACATCCGATACACTGGGTCATCACCGTGAGGGTAGAGTCGACGCCATACATTCCGAAGAAGGTGCGGCGAAGTGTATGGTAGCAGCTCCAACTGGCACGCATACGGCACTGGAGCCATCTACACTCACAACCATTAGTCGGTTAGAAATAATAATAAACCAAGTGCATGCAATGCAGCAATCAGATGCAAACACGACCGGCACTTAAATTATAATCTAGCTAACGTTCAACTAACGCGTCGGTGGTCTAGCATGTCCTACAGTCAGCGCGGCTCTTATACCAAGCGTTGTGGCACCCCGGCTCAGAGCAACCGGTTTACCTTGCATTGCCAGCCCAGAGATCAAGTCTTCTGGCAACACACAACATCTTGGTACAGAAAACAACCACTTTATTGATGCTAGCGGAAACATAAGTTCGATATTACATCAAGTAGCAAGGCCAAGCGGCACACACGGTGCGGCTGAACAATATGTACGTTATTTAGTGAACATCAAAGGGCCTCGATTACGTCAACTACGCGGCAGCGGAACAACGACAAAGCGGAACGCCATGGCACAGGGACACCAATGTGGACACGATCTAGACACGGGAAGCACTCCGATCCAGAAAAACTTTGCTGAAATCTGGCATGACACGCCAGGTCAGTACATTGAATGTACTTGCAAGCTCACAACAAGCATAAACATAATGGCAAACAATATCATGATATTTAATCAAGTTAAATGCAGTGCGATAACCCACTACTGATGCAGTGAACCTAACTTGTGCACCGAGCCCCTCGGACTTTCTTACCAACGGGTTATCTCGTAACCAAACGGTGATCATACCCGGATCATGAACGAAACCAACATTTTGGTTCTCACAACAATTATCTTCATGATCTCACAAACATCATCACTTAACCAGTGACAAGCTTATAAATTTAGGGTGCAAGATTACTTATTAATGTTGATCCATGGTGTGACTTACTCACGAGTTATGTCCGTAACCGAGGACGCGGCTATCGATAGATTTAAATAACACTCTGCAGAGTTTAGCACACTGTACCCACATCACGGAACCCCTGGCCTCGTCTTCCCATTCAGGTGGACCAATGACATTCCGACAGAACCCTCCCATTGCCATGACACTCTCCCGGCCACTCCGACTAACTCCCCTCGGGGCTAAGTCCTGGGTGGCCCCGTGCCTACCAAAGGCATCAACGGCCACCATCGTGGCAAAACATAAACGGTCCCAAACGGGGACAAGGTACCATAACACAAACGGGCACACAAAGTTATGTCTGCTTACTGGGCCAGGGTACCGCACGACCATAACCTTCCCTTGTTGGAGGTACCGACCAGAGGCATGACAACGGACCGAATAAAGGCCTTCCCATAAAGGCAAATGTGGTTGCACTGGGGAAAACTCGATTCAGTGGCACCCTGACTCGATCAACGTTATGTCAAGTTGAATTAACATCAGTTTTAACTTGAAATAAAATAACTTGAGTCACGATATGCCATGAACATGCAACCATCCGACATGCATCAAATAACACTTAGAGTAAGCAGATCAACATCATCAAGTTTTCTACTTGCACTAGTCATCACCAAACTTTACTGATTCTACTTTACTGGTTTTTAACACTCATCATTTTTAGTTATGACACTAACTTATTAGAATCAATTCTTCGCATATGAAAGTAATACCGATGCTAGTCGTATCATAACCATATCATACTCACACAATCAAAACTACTTCTACTCCCTCATACTAGTCTAGATATTCAAACACTACTGTAAACTAAACATTTCAACCATGACAAAGTAACTAACATAAGCATTATTTATTTAAATAATTAAATGCATTAAATAACTCATATTCAAGTTGGAAAATCATAAATATTGAAATGACACCATGCAAATGTTGGTGTGGCTTGCCTTAGTGCAGAGGAGGTTCACACTCCTCCTGGTTGTCTTCAAGACAAGCTTCTCCCTCTGAAAATATTTAAAAACAGAAAAAGAAAAAATCAAGAATCATTCTGAAATTCACCAGAAATTCTAGACAGCAGAGAAAAATCTCCATTTTTGTGTGCTGCTAGAACTTTTCAACACAAACACAACGCAAAAAGAATCAATTCATTTGGACTTATGGTTTAAAAGTTATGGCTGGTCCAAGTTTCTGGTCAAGATTTGAATTAAATTCAAATAAAAAGAAAAACCGGGGGGGGGGGGTGACGTCGAACGCGTATTTCAGCGGGGCGCCACCACTTATAACGCTTCGGGCGTGGCTGTGAGGCTGATAGTGGGCCCCCATTGTCAGGTTTAGAGAGAGGGAGAGAGAAACAGAGGGGAGGCGGCGATGCGCCGGCGTTTCTCCGGCGAGGAGAGGTCAGCCGCCGCCGTGGATGGAGGGGATGGATGCGCAAGACCTCAAGGAGTCCGTACGTACCCAAAACGTGGCTAGGGATGGACGGAAGGGCTCGGAATCTTCTTCTCTAGCGGCGGCCGCGGTCGGGGTTCGCCTGAGAGGAAGAAGACGGCGTGATGCGGTGACTCCAGGGGCTCCAACTGCACCAGCGCGCACCAGAGGATCACCAGGGACACGCCGGAGAAGCTACTTGAGCTCGAGAGGCTCTAGAGAGGCGGGGAGCAGCGGAGGGGATCGCCGGCGAACTCCGGTCGGGAACGGTGGCCAGAGGCCTACCCGGCCGGGCTGCGGCTATCTACGAGGTCGTGGCAAGTGTGGGAGTGAGAGGCGATGCTCGGAGAGGCTGGGGAGGGGTCCTATTTATAGGCGAGGGAGGAGAGGGGCTAGGGGCTCTGCCGGAGTTCTCAGGAGACGGCGCCCGGCGATGAACGGCGTCAGTGAGAGGGGGAGAAGCATCCATGGCTCACGCGGCCACTGTGGCGAGCGAGGACGAGCAAAGGAGGCGGGTGGCGATGAGAGCAGGGGCACGGGCGCACTGTATGCTTGGCCGCGTCATGCCCGTGCTCGCTGCGGCGAGCTCCGGCGTCGGCGAGCGCCAGGGCGGAGTTAAGTGCATCAAGACGATGAGTGTGGCAAGGTTTGGCAAGGCACGGCGAGCGGGGAAGCGAGCACGCGCGAAACAGGAGCGTCAGCGGCATCCAGAGCACGTCGACAAGCAGGTTGGCACGGTGCACACGCGTGGTGACCGCGTGAACTTTGGCATAGAGCCACGCCGTGCATTGAATTCATGTCTGGCGTGTAGTCCTTGATGGTTTGGGTTGCTCCATGTGTTTGAGTTGGTCACAGGTGAGTTGTGCGTGAGTTAAGCTTCCTGGCAAGTTTCTGGATAGAAACTTGTGAGGTTAACTGAGACAAATCTAGAAGGAGTTTAGGGCAAATTTTTGGTGGTTAGTAGTTTCTTAGGAGGATAATGAAGCCCTAAAATTTTTAGCGCCATTGGATCAAGGAAAAATACACTTCATGTACAAAGTGCATTTTCTGTCCAGAACAGAAAATATTTTCTGTAGCAAAAATATTCCAAGTGACCATGCAATATTTTTGCTCAGGGAGGTGTGCCAAGGTTCAAAAAATATTTGAGAATTTTCTCAGATTTTTGTGGGCAAGAAAAATGAGGGTTGCTTTGGAGCATATGTTGCAGAAGTGAGGTTTTGAAGGGAAAATGAATATTTTTCATTTATGAAAAATATTCCTAGGACCATTTTGGGATATTTCAGAGAGGGAATGATGGTTTTGAGAGAGATGGGCCACTTGGGTGAAAATCAAGGATATGCCCAAGTGTTTAAACCCAATTGAGTTGATTCAAAAATCCAAATTCAAATCAAATGGCAAGAAAATTCAGAAAAAGAAGGAGGGCAAAAACCAGGCTGTCACAAAGTGATTATTCATTGCACTTTGAGGGATGGTTATATGATCCAATTAGATTAGCATTGTTGAGAGATTGCACTAGCGAAAGTACGGACCCTAGGCCTCATTTTCAAGCATTGCAATACCGTTTGTGCTCCGTTTTATCAATTGCTACCTTGCTGTTTTTTATTGTTCCTATTATAAAAACCAATATCTACTATCATTACTACACTTTTATTACCATCGCTTCGCCGAACTAGTGCACCTATACAAATTACCATTGTATTTGGTGTGTTGGGGACACAAGAGACTCTTTGTTATTTGGTTGCAGGGTTGTTTGAGAGAGACCATCTTCATCCTACGCCTCCCACGGATTGATAAACCTTAGGTCATCCACTTGAGGGAAAATTGCTACTGTCCTACAAAACTCTGCGCTTGGAGGCCCAACACGAGTTGATGTTTGCTTGAACTACGTCGGTATTTCCCCAAAGAGGAAGGGATGATGCAGCACAACAACTGTAGGTATTTCCCACAGTGATGAGACCAAGGTTATCGAACCAGTAGGAGAATCACGCAACACCACGTAAACAGCGCCTTCACACAAAGAACAAATACTTGCAACCCGACGTAAGAGAGGGGTTGTCAATCCCTCACGGGTAAAAGGATAGGTAAAATTGTAGTAGATTGGATAAATAGATCTTGCGGGAACACGAGATAAAATAAATAAGTAAAAATTGCAGCAAGGTATTTTTGTATTTTTGGATTAATAGATCTAAAAATAAAAGCAAATAAAAATAGATCGCAAAGGCAAATATATTAAAGAAGACACCCAGGGGGCGTAGGTTTCACTAGTGGCTTCTCTCGAGAAAAATAGCAAACGGTGGGTAAACAAATTACTGTTGGGCAATTGATAGAACTTCAAATAATCATGACGATATCCAGGCAATGATAATTATATAGGCATCACGTCCAAGATTAGTAGAACGACTCTGCCTGCATCTACTACTATTACTCCACACATCGACCGCTATCCAGCATGCATCTAGTGTATTAAGTTCATGAAAAAATGGAGTAATGCAATAAGAACGATGACATGATGTAGACAAGATCTATTTATGTAGAAGTAGACCCCATCTTGTTATCCTTAATAGCAATGATACATACATGTCGTTTCCCCTTCTGTCACTGGGATCAAGCACCGTAAGATCAAATCCATCACAAAGCACCTCTTCCCATTGCAAAATAAATAGATCAAGTTGGCCAAACAAAACCCAAATATCAGAGAAGAAATACGAAGCTATAAGCAATCATGCATATAAGAGATCAAAGAAGACTCAAATAACTTTCATGGATAAAACATAGATCTGATCGTAAACTCAAAGTTCATCGGATCCCAACAAACACACCGCAAAAAGAGTTACATCAAATAGATCTCCAAGAGACCATTGTATTGAGAATCAAACGAGAGAGAGAAAGCCATCTAGCTACTAACTACGGACCCGTAGGTCTACAATGAACTACTCACGCATCATCGGAGAGGCACCAATGAGGGTGATGAACCCCTCCGTGATGGTGTCTAGATTAGATCTGTGGTTTCTGGAACTTGCGGCGACTGGAATTGATTTTCGTCGACTCCCCTAGGGTTTCTGGAATATTAGGGTATTTATAGAGCAAAGAGGCTGTGCGGGAGGTCTCCGAGATGGGAACAACCCACCAGGGCGCGCCTGGGGGCCCAGGCGCGCCCCAGTGTCTTGTGCTCACCTCGGGCCCCCTCTTCGGTACTTCTTTGGCCCACTGGATGTTTTCTGGTCCAAAAAAATCTCCAAAAAGTTTCACTGCGTTTGGACTCCGTTTGGTATTGATTTCCTGTGATGTAAAAAAACAAGCAGAAAACAGCAACTGGCACTGGGCACTATGTCAATAGGTTAGTCCCAAAAAATGATATAAAGTTAATATAAAATGATTGTAAAACATCCAAAAATGATAATATAACAACATGGAACAATAAAAAATTATAGATACGTTGGAGACGTATCAGCATCCCCAAGCTTAATTCCTGCTCGTCCTCGAGTAGGTAAATGATAAAAACAGAATTTTTGATGTGGAATGCTACCTATCATGTTCATCACATATTCTTTTCTTTGTAGCATGGACATTTGGACTTTTATATGGTTCAAAGCAATAGTCTAGTTTTGATATGAGGACTTTAATACTCAAGCATATCAACAAGCAACCATGTCTTTCAAAATATCAACACTAAAGCAAGTTATCCCTAGCCCATTATGCTCAATCATTGATCCATTCATGAAACACACTCGAATATTAGCTACACCCAATGCTCAAGTACGATCATAGTGCCCCTTAGTTGGTGCTTTATAAGAGAAGATGGAGACTCAAGTAAAAATAAAAACTGCATAAAGTAAAAGAAAGGCCCTTCGCGGATGGAAGTAGGGATTTGTAGAGGTGCCAGAGCTCAAAGCTTAAATTGAGAGATAAAAACATTTTGAGAGGCATAATTTTCCCACCAACGAGAACGAATTAGAGTTTCCAATACTTTCCATGCTAGATATATCATAGGCGGTTCCCAAACAGAAATTAAAGTTTATTCCTTTTTCCACCATTTCTTTCACTTTCCATGGCTAGCCGTATCCACGGGTGTCCCTCCATACCAACACTTTCCAAGGAATTTATTATTTGACAACATAAAGTAAATTTATTTTTTTATTTTAGGACTGGGCATCCCTAATACCTTTGCCATACTCTCGTGCAATGATAAGTGAATAAACACTCATCATGAGAATAACACATCTAGCATGGAAAAATATCAGCCACCCCTCACCGCCTCGCGAGCGGTACGAGCACACAAAAGAGAAATTTATTTTGAAAATTAGAGATGGCACATACAAATTTGCTTAGAATGGCACGGAAATACCGCATATAGGTAGGTATAGTGGACTCATATGGCAAAACTGGTTTAAAGGGTTTTGGATGCACAAGTAGTGATCGTACTTAGTGCAAATGAAGGCTAGCAAAAAGATTGAGAAGCGTCCAACCAAGAAACGAAAAATCTCGTAAGCAAGCATTAAGCATAATTAACACCGAATAATGCACCGCAAGTAGGATATAATTTCATTGCATAACTATTGACTTTCGTGCTTGCATAGGGAATCACAAACCTTAACACCAATATTCTTGCTAAAGCATAATTAGTCATCAACATGACTCACATATCACTATCATCATATCTCAAAACTATTACTAAGAATCAAGTTTATTTTGTCCAATGATCTTCATGAAAGTTTTTATTATATCCTTCTTGGATATCTATCACCTTGGGACTAGTTTCATATGTTGCTTTTAATAAGCTCAAACAAATATAAGTGAAGAACATGAGCATAATGTTTCTTTCTCTCAAATTAATCTAAGTGAAGCAAGAGAGAATTTATTTAAAATTTTACTAACTCCCAAATAAATCTAAGTGAAGCATGAGAGCATTTCTTCAAAAATAACAAAGCACACCGTGCTCAAAAAGATATAAGTGAAGCACTAGAGCAATTCCATAGCTCATAAAAATTTAAGTGAAACATACGAGCAAGCATAGCATAATTTTTGGCTCTCCCAAAAAGGTGTGTCCAGCAAGGATTCAAGACTTAAAATAAAAAGCAAAACAAGCAAAGACTCATATCATACAAGACGCTCCAAGCAAAACTCATAATATGTGACGAATAAAAATATAGCTCGAAGTAAAATACCGATGGTCGTTAGAAGATAGAGGGGATGCCACTCGGGGGCATTCCCAAGCTTAGTTGCTTGATACTTCTTGAATATTATCTTGGGGTGCCTCAGGCATCCCCAAGGTTAGACTTTTGCTAATCCTTATTCCTTCATCCATCGTAATCTCACCCAAAACTTGAAAACTTCAATCACACAAAACTCAACAAAACCTTCGTGAGCTCCGTTAGTATAAGAAAGCAAATCACTACTATAAGTACTGTTGCAAACCCATTCATATTTTATTTTTGCATTATATATACTGTATTCCAACTTTTCTATGGCAAAACTCTTCAAAGGAAACCATAGAATCATCAAAACAAGCACACAACGCAAAGAAAACAGAATCTGTCAAAAACATAATAGTCTGTAGTAATCTGAAAACTTCGAATACTTATGTAACTCCAAAAATTCTGAAAAATTAGGAAAACGTGAGAAATTTGTTTATTAATCTTCTGTAAAAATAATCAAATCAAAAGCACTCTTATGTTAAAAATAAGAATTATTTTTCTGAGCGCAAAAGTTTCTGTTTTTCAGCAAGATCAAATCAACTATCACCCAAATTAACCCAAAGGCTTTGCTTGGCACAAATACTAATTTAAACCACAAAAACACATCTAACCAGAGGCATAATTGGGTATTTTATTGAAAACAGCAAGAAAACCAAAAATAAAAAAGATACAAGTTGGGTTGCCTCCCAACGAGCGCTATCGTTTTACGCCCCTAGCTAGGCATAAAGCAAAGGATCTAAGTATTGTCATCTTTGTTTCGAGATCCATAAGATGCCCTCATGATTGATTCATATGGTGGCTTAATGCTAGTTCTAGGGAAGTGTTCCATGCCCTTCCTTAGTGGAAATTGAAATTTGATATTGCCTTCTTTCATATCAATCACGCCACCAATAGTACGTAAAAACGGTCTACCAACTATAATTGGACAAGACGGATTGCAATCAATATCAAGGACAATAAAATCTATGGGCACATAATTCCTATTTGCAAGAATAAGAACATCATTAATTCTTCCTGTAGGCTTTTTAATAGTAGAATCCACCAAGTGCAAATTTAAAGAGCATTCTTCAATATCGGTAAGACCAAGCACATCACATAAAGATTTCAGAATTGTAGAAACACTAGCACCCAAGTCACATAAAGCAAAACACTCATAATTTTTAATCTTGACTTTGATAGTAGGTTCCCATTCATCATGTAATTTTCTAGGAATTGAAACTTCTAATTCCAACTTTTCTTCAAAAGCTTTCATCATAGCATCAACAATATGTTTAGTAAAAGCTTTATTTTGTTCATAAGCATGGGGTGAATTTATCATGGATTGCAACAAAGAAATACAATCAACCAAAGAACAACTATCATAATTAAAGTCTTTGTAATCCAAAAGAGTGGGCACATCACTAGTTAAAGTCTTGACCTCTTCAAACCCACTTTTATCAAATTTTTCAACAAGATTTTCACCCTCCAAATTATCGGGACGCCTTCTAGATAAATTTGACTCTTTTCCAGTCCCTTTTTCATCAATCTTAATTTTACTAAACAAGGAATCAATAGAAGAAACACCAATCATTTTAAGATTTTCATCACTTTGATGAAAGCAATCACTAGAAAACGCTTTTATTAAAAATTCTCGTCTAGCTCTAAGCATAGCGGTTCTTTTCTTACTTTCATCCATAGAAACATAAAGAGCTTTAATTGATTCTTCAACCTTAGGCACAAAAATTTTCATCTTGAGATTTTCTACATCATGCGAAATTCTATCAATACTTCTAGACATATCATCAAACTTATTCAGCTTTTCTTCTATTGTAGCATTGAAAACCTTTTGAGTATTGATAAATTCTTTAATATTATTCTCAAGATCAGAGGTGTTCCTATTATTATTATAAGAAGGATTACCATAGGAATTACCATAATTATTAGAGGAATTACTAGGAAAAGGCCTAGGATTATAATTACCTCTATAAGCATTGTTATTGAAATTGTTTCGCGAAATAAAGTTCACATCTATGGCATCACTATTTTGCTCAATCAAAGTAGACAATGGCATATCATTAAAATCAATAGGAGCATTTTTATTAGCAACCAATTTCATAAGAGCATCAACTTTTTCACTCAAAGAAGAAATTTCTTCAACCGAATTAACTTTTTTACTAGTAGGAGCTCTTTCGGTATGCCATTGTGAATAATTTGCCATAATGTTATCAAGCAATTTAGTAGCTTCACCCAAAGTAATTTCCATAAAAGTACCCCCCGTGGCAGAATCTAAAAGATTACGAGAAACAAAATTCAATCCCACATAAATTTTTTGTATGATCATCAAAAGATTTAACCCCTGAGTTGGGCAATTCCTTAGCATCATTTTCATCCTTTCCCAAGATTGTGCAACATGCTCATTCTCAAGTTGCTTGAAATTCATAATCTGGGTTCTAAGGGAAATAATTTTTGCGGGCGGAAAATACTTAGTGGTAAAAGCATCTTTGCACTTATTCCAAGAATCGATACTATTGCGAGGCAAAGAAGAAACCCAAATTTTTGCGCGATCTCGCAAAGAAAACGGAAATAATTTCAACTTCACAATATCATTTTCCACATCTTTTTTCTTTTGCATATCGCATAAATCCACAAATGTGTTAAGATGGGACGCGACATCCTCATTAGGAGTACCGGAAAATTGATCTTTCATAGCAAGATTTAACAAAGCGGCATTAATATCACAAGACTCCGCATGAGTGGCGGGAGGAGCAATTGGAGTGCTAATAAAATCATTGTTGTTGGTATTTGAGAAATCACACAACTTGGTGTTCTCTTGAGTCATTGTGACTACGCAACAAGATTGCACTCAAAAACAGATCTGACAAGAAAACGGCGAACGAAAAAGTGGGCGAATAAAATGGCAAATTTTTGTGAAGTGGGGGAGAGGAAAACGAGAGGCAAATGGCAAATAATGTAAATTGCAAGGAGATGAGATTTGTGATTAGGAACCTAGTAGATGTTGATGATCTCTCCCCGGCAACGGCGCCATAAATTCCTTTTGATGTTTGCTTGAACTACGTCGGTATTTCCCCAAAGAGGAAGGGATGATGCAGCACGACAATGGTAGGTATTTCCCTCAGTGATGAGACCAAGGTTATCGAACCAGTAGGAGAACCACGCAACACCACGTAGACAGCTCCTGCACACAAAGAACAAATACTTGCAACCCAACGTAAGAGAGGGGTTGTCAATCCCTCACGGGTAAAAGGATAGGTAAAATTGTAGTAGATTGGATAAATAGATCTCGCGGGATAAAATAAATAAGTAAAAAAATGCAGCAAGGTATTTTTGTATTTTTGGATTAATAGATCTGAAAATAAAAGCAAATAAAAATAGATCGCGAAGGCAAATATATTAAAGAAGAGACCCCAGGGCCGTAGGTTTCACTAGTGGCTTCTCTCGAGAAAAATAGCAAACGGTGGGTAAACAAATTACTGTTGGGCAATTGATAGAACTTCAAATAATCATGATGATATCCAGGCAATGATCATTATATAGGCATCACGTCCAAGATTAGTAGACCGACTCCTTCCTGCATCTACTACTATTACTCCACACATCGAACGCTATCCAGCATGCATCTAGTGTATTAAGTTCATGGAAAAACGGAGTAATGCAATAAGAACGATGACGTGATGTAGACAAGATCTATTTATGTAGAAATAGACCCCATCTTGTTATCCTTAATAGCAACGATACATACATGTCATTTCCCCTTCTGTCACTGGGATCAAGCACCGTAAGATCGAACCCATCACAAAGCACCTCTTCCCATTGCAATATAAATAGATCAAGTTGGCCAAACAAAACCCAAATATCGAAGAAGAAATACGAAGCTATAAGCAATCATGCATATAAGAGATCAAAGAAGACTCAAATAACTTTCATGGACAAAAACGTAGATCTGATCATAAACTCAAAGTTCATCGGATCCCAACAAACACACCACAAAAAGAGTTACATCAAATAGATCTCCAAGAGACCATTGTATTGAGAATCAAACGAGAGAGAGAAAGCCATCTAGCTACTAACTTCGGACCCATAGGTCTACAATGAACTACTCACGCATCATCGGAGAGGCACCAATGAGGATGATGAACCCCTCTGTGATGGTGTCTAGATTGGATATGTGGTTTCTGGAACTTGCGGCGGCTGGAATTGATTTTCGTTGACTCCCCTAGGGTTTCTGGAATATTTGGGTATTTATAGAGCAAAGAGGCTATGCGGGAGGTCTCCGAGATGGGCACAACCCACCAGGGCGCGCCTGGGGGCCCAGGCGCGCCCCGGTGTCTTGTGCTCACCTCGGGCCCCCTCTTCGGTACTTCTTTGGCCCACTGGATGTCTTCTGATCCAAAAAAAATCTCCAAAAAGTTTCGCTGCGTTTGGACTCCATTTGGTATTGATTACCTGGGATGTAAAAAACAAGCAGAAAATAGCAACTGGCGCTGGGCACTATGTCAATAGGTTAGTCCCAAAAAATGATATAAAGTTAATATAAAATGATTGTAAAACATCCAAAAATGATAATATAACAACATGGAACAATCAAAAATTATAGATACGTTGGTGACATATCACGAGTCTACAAGAATAAAGTTGCGTAGTAGACATCAACCGGCTGCTGGAATTCTAGACCTGGAAAAGCTCCGTCAGAGTTACTGTGGCACCCCGGCTTAGAGCGACCGGTTTACCTTGCATTGCCAGCCCAGAGATCAAGTCTTCTGGCAACACACAACAACTTGGTATAGAAAGACAACCACTATATTGAAACATAGGTTCGATATTACATTAGGTAGCGAGGCCAAGCGGCACACACAGTGCTGCTGCACATATGTACATTATTTAGTGAACATGAACGGGGGCCTCGACATCACGACATAGCTACGCGGCAGCAGAAAGACGACGTAGAAGGACTCCATCTCACAGGGACACTGATGTGGACACGATCTAGACTGCAATGCTACCCATGAAGTGACAGTGCTCATAACAGGGCCTCTCAGACCCGCTTACCATCTTGTTTACCTCGTAACCACGACCATCATCTTACCATCGTGGTCACCTCCGGATCACAAAAGAAACCGTCTCGACGGTCTCAACAACTTCACCATCAAAATACATGTGCCACAAGTATAACTTAAGTGTGCAGGTTAAATATTTCTGTTGATCCACGGTGTGACCTACTACGAACTATGTCCATGACCATGGACCCGGCTATCGATAGATTAAACACACCGTGCAGAGGTTAGCACACTGTACCCACACCACAGAACCCATGGCCTCGAACTCCCATTCGGGTGGACCAACGGCGTTCCGACAGAACCAATCTATTGCCATGACACTCTCCCGGCAACTCCGACCAACTCCCCTTTGGGCTAAGTCATGGGTGGCCCCGATGCCACTCCGGACATCCAACAGCCACCATCGTGGCAAAACAAACGGTCCCAAACGGGGATATGGTACCAAAACAACTACGAGCACACAAGGCTATGCCTGCCTACCGGGCCAGGGTAGCGCAAGCGCATAACCTTCCTTAGTTGGAGGCACCGGCAAGAGGCATAACAACAGACCGCGAAAGGGCCTCCCCATAAAAGCAAATGTGGTTGCACTGGGAAGCTCGATTCGGTGGCACCATGACTCGATCAACAGTATGTTCAAGTTGGATCATTATCAGGTTTCAACTTTGCAAATAAATATTCCCGAGTCATAGTATGCCAAGAAAATGCAAAATACTCACATGCATCAAGTTACCCTACTGCATATCCTTAGTCATTCAACTAAAATACCACTGATAACATAGCAAGCATAGCATGAAAATGAAACTAGCATCAAGTGATATGATATGAATTTTCTATATGCATTATAAAGGACCATATTCAAGTGAAAATCATAGTTATTGAAATGATACTCTTGCAAATTTTTGTGATGGCTTGCCTTAGTGCAGAGGAGGGTCACACTCCTCCTGGTTCTCCTCAAGGCAGCAAGTTCCTTCTGAAAACATTTAAAATAGCAAAAAGAAAATGTCACATAACACATTTAAATGCACCAGAAAATATTCACAGCAAGCAAAAATCTCATCATTTTCATGCTGATAGAGGAGCTCAATACAAAAAGAATCATATCATTTGGACTTGTAGAATAAAAGTTAGAGCAGGTCAAAGTTTGGTCAATATTTTGAATTAAAATGATTTTTGAAAAATAACCAGAGGGGGGTGACGTCGAAGACGTATTTCAGAAATACGCCTCCACTTATACCACTTCGGCGGGCGCACAGTGAGGCTGACGGTCGGGCCCCACTGGCAGGGTTAAGAGAGAGAGAGAGAGAGAGAGAGAGAGAGAGAAACAGAGGACGGCGGCGCTGTCGCTAGCGGTTCTCCGGCGAGGAGACCACGGCTGCCGCCGGCGAGGGGAGGGTTGGATGCGCCTCAGTGCTACTTCTTGAGCTTGCGTTGGTTTTTCCCTTGAAGAGGAAAGGGTGATGCAGCAAAGTAGAGATAAGTATTTCAATCAGTTTGAGAACCAAGGTATCAATCCAGTAGGAGACAACGCACAAATCACCGAATACCTGCACAAACAATCAAACAACTTGCACCTAACGCGATAAAGGGGTTGTTAATCCCTTCACGGTTATTTGCAAAAGTGAGATCTGATAGAGATAGATAAACGAGAAAGTAAATATTTCTGGTATTTTTGTTTTATAGATCGGAAAGTAAAAGATTGCAAAATAGTAGATCGGAAAGTAATATGATGGAAAATAGACCCGGGGGCCATAGGTTTCACTAGAGGCTTCTCTCAAGATAGAAAATATTACGGTGGGTGAACAAATTACTGCCGAGCAATTGATAGAAAAGCGCAAAGTTATGACGATATCTAAGGCAATGATCATGAATATAGGCATCACGTCCGTGTCAAGTAGACCGAAACGATTATGCATCTACTACTATTACTCCACACATCGACCGCTATCCAGCATGCATCTAGAGTATTAAGTTCATAAAGAACGGAGTAACGCATTAAGCAAGATGACATGATGTAGAGGAATTAACTCAAGCAATATGACGAAAACCCCATCTTTTTATCCTCGATGGCAACAATACAATACGTGCCTTGCTGCCCCTACTGTCACTGGGAAAGGACACCGCAAGATTGAACCCAAAGCTAAGCACTTCTCCCATTGCAAGAAAAACCAATCTAGTTGTCCAAACCAAACCGATAGTTCGAAGAGAATTACAAGGATATCAAATCATGCATAAAAGAATTCAGAGAAGATTCAAATAATATTCATAGATAAGCTGATCATAAATCCACAATTCATCGGATCTCGGCAAACACACCGCAAAAAAGTATTACATCGAATAGATCTCCAAGAACATTGAGGAGAACATGGTATTGAGAATCAAAGAGAGAGAAGAAGCCATCTAGCTACTAGCTGTGGACCCGTAGGTCTGAGGTAAACTACTCACGCTTCATCGGAAGGGCAATGATGTTGATGTAGAAGCCCTCCGTGATCGAATCCCCCTCCAGCAGGACGCCGGAAAATGCCCCTAGATGGGATCTCACGGGTACAGAAGGTTGCGGCAGTGGAAAAGTATTTTCGTGGATGCCTCTGGTGGTTTGGGCATATAAGAGTATATATAGGTGAAAGAATTAGGTCAGGAGGTGCACGAGGGGCCCACAAGGGTGGGGGGCGCGCCCTACCCCCTGGGCGCGCCCTCCGTCCTTGTGGCCGCCTCGTGGCTCCTATGACTTCATCTCCAAGTCTCCTGGTTTCCTTTTGGTCCAAGAAAGATCATCGCAAAAGTTTTATTCCGTTTGGACTCCATTTGGTATTCCTTTTCTGCGAAACTCAAAAACAAGGAAAAAACAGAAACTGGAACTGGGCTCTAGGTTAATAGGTTAGTCCCAAAAATAATATAAAATAGCATATTAATGCATATAAAACATCCAAAACAGATAATATAATAGCATGGAACAATAAAAAATTATAGATAAGTTTGAGACGTATCACTCAGCACGGCGAGCACGCACGTACCCGTAGATTGGTCGGAGATGGACAGAGGAGGTAGCCGTGGAGCTCTCCAGAGATGGCAGCAGAGTGAGTTCGTCGGAGAGGAAGGTTCCGACGAGGTGCGGCAGCTCCAGCGTCTCCAGGGATCACCAGAGCCCCACGAACACACCTGGGTGGTCGGAGGTCATCGAGGATCACCGAAGGAAGCAGGTCACCGAGGGGGGGGGGGGGTCGACGGTGATCTCTGGTGCAGAACAGCGGCCAAAGGCCCGCCTGGCCTGGCCGCGGTCTTATCTGAGTGTGATTGTGGTCAGAGGAGGTGAGTGGTGCAGCTGAATGAGCTTGGGAGGGTCCTAATTATAAACACGGGAGAGAGGGGGATCGAGGTTGCCTGAGAGCTCTCTGGAAGCGGTGAGCGGCAACGAACGGGTTCAGAGAGAGGGGAGAAAGAGCCATGGGCTCACGCGGCCACTATGGAGGCGTGCAACCAAGCATAGGGCGCCGGAGGAGGACGAAAACAGGCGCACGGGCTCACTGTAGCCTCTGCTCCACCATGCTTGTGATCGCTGCGGCTGTCACCGGTGTCGGGCAGTGCCAGGGAGAGGTTAAGGGTGATGAGTCGATGTGACGACCCCGGCTTAATCGTGCACTAATCATACACGCAAATGCGCACGATCAAGCCTAAGGACTCACTTGAAGATATCACAACACAACTCTAAAACATAAATAAAATCATACAAGCTTAATATTACAAGCCAGGGCCTCGAGGGCTCGAATACATAGCTCGATGGCATACAAGCGTCAGCGGAAGCATCAGATATCTGAGTACAGATATTTTACAGAGAGAGAGAGAGATAAGCCTTCACAGAGGCGGGGTAAAATAAAATACTACGATCGAAAGGCGTAGGCCTCCTGCCCTGGACCCTCCGATCCTACTCCTGGTCGTCGAACGGCTCCTCGTAGTAGTAGTACTCGCCAGGCGGGTAGTAGTACTGGTCGTCGGCTGGGGCTTCTGGCTCAGGGGCTCCGTCGTCTGGTGGCATCAAATGGAAAATGGGGAAAAAGAAAATAAAGCAAACGTGAGTACTCATCAGAAGTACTCAGCAAGCAAGGATCTACACTACATATGCATCATTTTCAAAGGGGGCTGTATATGTGGACTGGGCTGCAGAAATGCCAGAATAAAGGGGGAAAGCCTAGTCCTATCGAAGACTAGCATCTTCAACATTCTTCGACAGTCTTGCAGCATCAGGAAAGAGCCGATGAACATAATGTAAAGTAGTAGTAGTAGTAACATCAACCTCGACCTGAGATCCTTTCTCGACTCCCTGCGAGAAAGCAATCCCAGAGCCGTACTATCCAATTCTCATCACATGTTCTAGTTGTACCGATCGGGATACAACTTCGAGTGTCCGTTACCGTAGGACAGGCTATCGATAGAAGTTTCTTCCCTGCAGGGGTGCACCAACTTACCCACCACGCTCACTTAACTCTGGCCGGACACACTTTTCTGGGTCATGCCCGGCCTCGGCTAAGCAACACGCCGCAACCCGACCTAGGCTTATAAGAGAGGTCAGCACGTCGGACTAAACCTATGCCCCCAGGGGTCTTGGGCCATCGCCCCGGGAACTCCTGCACGTTACGGGGCCACCGAGAGCAGACCTAGCAACCCCTTATACAAGCGCGGTTGCGTTACCAGTCCAACTCGGCGTGCGCCGCTCCTTACTGACGTCCAACAAGCTTCGGCTGATGTGTACGACGCAGAACGCCCATACTATGCCCACGTGATGGTTAGTGCTATCGGGCCAGAGGCCCCTCGGATCAAATATCCAAAACCGTAGTGGATTAGGAGCGCGCGGAAACGAGCAGAGACTCACGATCGATGTGACCCCGTCGCCCCGTCTCGAGGACTTGCGGCAAGGGCTAAGAATGCCCGGCCACGCCTCGTAGTTATCTCGCGGGCACCATCCAGGTCAACCCGACTCCACATCACTTCGCGTTAAGCTCGCGCGGGTACCCCTCAGGGCCGACCCGTCTTTAGTATCATAGTTTAGTGCAAGTCATAATATCCAAGGTAACTGTGTGTCTGACACCAAAGGGAACCCTGAGGAATCACCCTCGATGGAATTCCTGCTCGATGTTATCATCAAGGTGAACGAAGGAGGAATCACCCTCGAGGTCCACCTTGAGGAGTTGCGCGACGACGTCGTTATCGGGGGTGGTGTAGAAGGAATCACCCTCGCTTACCACGACCGAGTAACTAACCTACAAGGTTAACATCAGAAGTGCTGACGAGGTATCACCCTCGGCACTCGATGGTAACCCAGCAGTGTCGGCAACTAAGGGGAAGTGATGTGCGGTGCCATGGTCTAGTCTTCAATCCCGATGATCGGGTCTTCTGATGTCCAGCAGGGCAGTCGGGATCAAGTGGGGGTCTCGGTCGTGTCTCTACCCACCTTATACTAAGCAGTCTAGGATAACCGGTAAGGTAACAAAGCAGGGTACAATAATCAGGCTATGCAGCAGATATAGGAAAACAGTAGCAGTAGCAGTTCTAATGCAAGCATAAGAGAGAAGATAATAGGCGATATAGGCATGCTCAAAATGGGGGTGCTTGCCTGTTTGCTCGGGGGCAAGGGCAAGGTCTTCAGTAGTATCGTCGGGGACGTAGTCGTACTCCTGTGCGGCGTCTGCCTCGGGAGCTACGTCAACGTCGGGGTCTACCGAGAGAGAAGAGGGGGAAGAAACAGGTAAACATAATGCAAACAAATGCAATACGGTGCGTGTGATGCTATGATGCAGTGCAGGGTTGCCTAAATATGCATCTAAGTCATTCTAGTTATTTTTAGAATTATTCTGGGATTTAATATCCGACGTGTGTGCACTATTCATCTGCCGGATTCGGGTCCGGAGTTACGAGTTCTTCTACGTAGGAGGTTCCGATGGAGAAACAGACGGCATGATCAGACTCGGCTCGTCGTTCTGAGCAACTTTCATGTTTTAACTTTTTCGATCCGAGCTACGGTTTAAAAGTTATTAATTTTTAAAGTTTATTTGAATTTCTAGAATTATTTTATTTATCCAAAAATGAATTATGACGTCAGCATGACGCGCTGCTGATGTCAGCAAGTCAACAGTCGGCTGACTAAGTCAAATATGACATGTGGGTCCAGTGGGACCCACATGTCAGCCTCTGTTTACCTAAACAGTGAGTTAAACTAATCTAATTAGCTAATTAGGCTTCTGGTCCCACATGTCATAGACTCTTTAGGGTAATTAGTTTATTTTTATTTCTAAAACGTTTTAATTAGATTAACAGGGAGGTGGGGCCCACGTGTCAGCGACTGGGCCGGTCCAGTCAGCAGGGCTGACCGGTCAGCTGGCCGGTCGGGCCCCTGGGGCCCACGGGTCAGTGACCCAGGGCGACCCACGTGGCGGCCATGTCGGCGCCGGCGCCGGAACGACGCCGGCGACCAGAAATCACGGCGGCGACGCACGGGACTCGCCGGAACTCGGCTACAGACCACCAAATGAGACAGGGCCGGTCGCACTCGAAAGCGCAGACGATGCCGCGTCGAACGGTGGGATGGGTTGGCCCCGGGGAGGTCGGAATCGCCGCCGACGATGAGTGGAGGCGGCGGTGGCATTCGGGTGTGGTCGGAGTCGCGGCTCTGGGCCGTTTCCGAGCGATTTTTGCGGCTAGGCGGGTTGCTACGGGCGCCAGGAGCTCGTGGGACAAAGCGGCGGAGCTCGGGCAGCTTCACTCCGAGCTCAACGCCGGTAATGGCGCATGGCAGAACGTGGCGGCGGTGACAGCTAGCTAGGACGGGGCACGCAGCGCGAGGAGGGGAACGGAGAGGGGAAAGAGGCTCACCGAGTGGTCACGTAAGACCCGCGGAAGCTTAGTAGCTGCAGCGATGGTCGGGGACGACGGCAAACACGTCGGGGCAGAGGAAGAAGACGACGTGGTTGCGGGCGATGCGGTGGATCCAAGCCCCAGCTGCAGTCACCAGAGGTTGGGGAAGATGACGGCGGGGCTCTACGGCATCACGGTGCGTCAGCGTGACGGCGGTGGTCGCGGCAACGACTGGAACGCGGCGGCGATGGCGCTCGGTCTCACTGGATCTGGCGGGGGAAGAGAGGAGGAGAGCGAGCGAGCGAGGGGACGAGGGAGTGGATAGGAGTGGACGGGGCCGAGGGCGTCGCCCTTATCCCCTCGGCGGCCCCTGTAGCGCGGCGGTGTCGGCCAGCGACCGGCGAGCTCGTCCTCGTCCACGGCGGCGTCGACACGGGGCGGAGAGAGAGCTAGTTGGGCTGGTGGGCTGGGGTTCGGGGCACTGTGCACTAAGGCCCAGTGCACAGTGCCTCATTTTTATTTTTCTGTTTTGTTTTCTCTTTTTCTTTTAATCTTTTTCTGTTCCAAAATGTTTAGGGCACTTGTGCACTTTCGAAAAATGTGGGAGTTGGCCCAAATATTGCAATGCAATATTAGCTCTCACCAAAAAGTGGTTTGGACAGTTTGAATTCAATTTGAATTTGATATCAATTTAAATAGATTGAATAATCTGTTTTGGGTGCTGTTTCAAGTTGTTTGAGTCAATTATCCCACTCCAAATATTTTGATGTTGATTTTGGAAATGTTCCTGGATTATTTGTCATTTAATGAACATTTTCCCAACTGTGTTTGATCAACTTTATATAATTCACCTTTGAATTTGAGTTGATTTTCAGATGTGAATTTGAATTGGATTCATTAACCCTTATGACTTGGCACTGCAAATGATCATGACTTGGCAGTTTTAACAGAGTGTCACAGAGTTTATTACAAGGGGGTGTTACAAGTTCTCCTCCTCTAAAAGAAATTCTCGTCCCGAGAATTTAGGAGGTAGAAGGAAAGAGTTCGGGATATTCTGCTCGGAGATGATCCTCGCGTTCCCAAGTGGCTTCGTCTTCAGTGTGATTCGACCATTGCACTTTTAGGAACTTGGTCGTCTTCTGACGAGTACGACGCTCAGCTTCGTCGAGGATGCGGATCGGATGCTCCTTATAGGAAAGATCATCTTGTAGCTCGAGCATCTCATGATCCACTGCACGATGCGGGGATTCCTTGAAGCACTTACGGAGTTGCGACACGTGGAAGACATCATGAATATGGGAGAATTGCGGTGGCAACTCCAATTTATATGCCACCTGTCCCCGTCTAGCCATGATGCGGAAAGGACCAATATAGCGAGGAGCTAGCTTGCCCTTGATTCCGAAACGACGGGTGCCCTTCATTGGAGTGACACGAAGATAGGCTTGATCACCAGGTTGATAGATCACACCCCATCGCTTGCGATCATAATTACTCTTCTGACGGTCTTGAGCTGCTTTGAGATTCTCCCGTACAATTCGGACTTGTTCTTCGGCATGCTGAATAATGTCCGGTCCAACAAGAGGTCGTTCCCCAGTTTCTGACCAATTCAGAGGGGTTCGACATTTACGTCCATAAAGAACCTCAAATGGGGCCATTTTTAAGCTGGCTTGATAACTGTTGTTATAAGAGAACTCGGCATACGGGAGAGATTCCTCCCATTTCTTACCGAAGGATATAACACAAGCTCGAAGCATATCTTCCAATACTTGGTTGACTCGCTCAACTTGGCCTTGAGATTGAGGATGATATGCGGAACTCCAGGTAATATGAGTTCACATGGCTTCTTGGAAACTTTCCGAGAACTTGGAAGTGAAAAGAACGCCACGGTCTGAACTAATCTCCTTCGGGATACCATGGAGGGAAACAATTCTGCCGATGTACAGTTCTGCTAGCTGGCTAGCAGTGATCGTTTCCTTAACAGGTAGGAAATGAGCAACCTTGGAGAGTTGGTCGACGACGACAAGAATGGCATCGTGACCCTTCTGAGACTTGGGAAGACCAGTAATGAAGTCCATTTGCACTTTATCCCACTTCCATAGAGGAATAGGGAGCGGTTGCAGAATTCCAGCAGGTTTCTGATGTTCTGCCTTCACGCGACGACAAACGTCACACTCGGCAACATAACGAGCAATATCCTGCTTCATCCTAGACCACCAGTACCTTTGACGAAGATCTCGATACATCTTGGTACTACCCGGATGGATAGACAGCGGTGTATCATGGGCCTCCTTCATGACTTTGTCAGTCATCAGCTCGAAGCGAGGTACTACGATGCGGTCTCTGAAATATAATGTACCATCTTCAGCAACTGAGAAATCCCGATACTTAGCAAGGTGAAGCTCCTTCTTCATCAAGTCAATTTCAGCATCTTTGGCTTGCGCTTCTTTAACAGCCTTCAGAAGGTCTGGCTGTACCACAAGGTTATTAAGAGAACCCTGGGGAACAATTC
The DNA here is from genome assembly GCA_011799875.1 of Thinopyrum elongatum. Lineage (NCBI taxonomy): Eukaryota > Viridiplantae > Streptophyta > Magnoliopsida > Poales > Poaceae > Thinopyrum > Thinopyrum elongatum. The sequence goes on from CM022303.1 coordinate 181,838,056, forward strand.
GCAGATTTAGCTGAGTCAGTTCTGCGTGAAGACGAGGTTGAGCTTGCCTAACCATGAGGTTGTTGCAATATGACTTGCGACTCAGGGCATCGGCCATCACATTAGCTTTGCCCGGGGTATAAGAAATACCGCAGTCATAATCCGCAATAGCTTCTAACCATCGTTGTTGTCGGAGATTAAGATCCGGTTGAGTGAATAAGTATTTCAGACTTTGGTGATCGGTATAAATTTCACACCGATTACCCAGAAGGTAGTGTCGCCATAACTTCAATGCATACATCACTGCTGCAAGTTCAAGATCATGCACTGGATAATTCTCTTCATGTGGTCGCAATTGACGTGAAGCATATGCAATTACTCTCCGCTCTTGCATTAGGACGCAGCCTAATCCCTGACGAGAGGCGTCGCAATATATGACAAAGTCCTTGCGAGAATCAGGAGGAGCAAGCACTGGAGCAGAAGTGAGCTTGTCCTTGAGGGTTTGGAAACTTTCCTGACACTTGTCTGTCCACTCAAACTTAACGCCTTTGTGGAGCAGATTAGTCAGGGGCTTGGCGATCTTGGAGAAGTTCTCGACGAATCGGCGACAATAGCTGGCTAGACCGAGAAAGCTTCGGACCTGCTTGGCATTCTTCGGAGGGGTCCAGTCAAGAATAGCCTGAACTCGCTCCGGGTTAACTGCAATACCATCCTTGGAGATGACATGTCCAAGGTAGGTTACCTCGGAAAGCCAGAATTCGCACTTAGAGTACTTGGCATATAAGTGGTGCTCTCGAAGTCTCTCCAGAACTAGTCGAAGGTGCTCAGCATGTTCTTCTTTGTTCTTCGAATAAACCAGAATATCATCCAGATATACCACGACGAATTTGTCGAGGTAATCCATGAATATGTAATTCATTAGGCGGGAGAATGTAGCTGGAGCGTTTGTTAAACCAAACGACATGACTGTGTACTCGTAAGAGCCATAACGAGTAACGAATGCAGTCTTCGGAATATCCTCTTCGCGAACACGGATCTGGTGATAACCCAACCTCAAGTCGAGTTTAGAAAACACCGAAGATCGATCAACTCGCAGGATCCTACTCTCCGTGTGCACTCTGATGCAGAATCCGGTCTCAAACTGTAAGAAGAGGTCCACGTGCAGGCGTGTGACCTCCCACTGCAGGCCAATCAATACCTGGCGGCATCTCGGTCCTGCGTGGGTAAAGAATATCCTCCGGATGTATCCCTGCACGAACAGCTGGTAGCAACTGTGTCATTGCCTCGTAGTAGCGTGCTCGAGTGGCGAACAACTCGACGGCAAGAGCCCGAACAGTGCGATCCAGAGCCTGAGTGCACTGAATCAGAACCTGCGGGTCGTAGCGTCGAGACTCGTACGGGGCACAGATAGCTGTGTAAAATCCAGTAGCATCTCCAATAGGTGCATACGGAATGTACCGAAACACAGTATCATCCAAGTTAGCACTGTGCTCTCCTCGGAGACGTGCGACAGCAGAGTAGGCGGCATCATGTACTGCCATCTCAATCGTCACGCCTAATCCATGAAAAAGGTGTAGCTCGGTGTCTGAGTTGTTCTGCTGATCATAAATCCGAACTTCAGCATAGTACTGTTCCTGGTTGAACTCGCGATAAACCTCATAGACCATGTACTCGGGATACCAGCGGTAACCCAGTCTACTCAGGAGGGCGATCAGAACAGCTGGAAATCCAGGGGCATCACGAGCCCAAGTGCGAAGCACTAACTGGGTCGTAGGCCGCGGTGGAAATAGTCGATCCATCTGAAACAGAAAGGTTCAGGGTTGTCATAAGACAATGAGAAATATAACAATCTCGGAAGGAAAGTTAAAACAAAAACAATGGAAAGGAAAATGATTATCAGACTAATCAGATCAAAGACAGGGAAATCGCACTGAATCCAGCTCTCCGGGTGGATAGAATTAACGAGAACCTAAATGTCAGTGTTAGTAAATTTTATTAAACCCGAATAGATGAGAGATTAGAATCCCAGAGTAAAGACGAGGAATAAAAGATCCTAATACCACCCAGTTGGCGACGTGGGCCCGTAAGCCACACAGCCAAGTTAGTAAAACAATTTTTGACCACTAGACTCAACTTCGGCCAAGGAATTGGAAAGGGGGGACTCCTAGAGGCAGTCGGCTCTGATACCAACCTGTGACGACCCCGGCTTAATCGTGCACTAATCATACACGCAAATGCGCACGATCAAGCCTAAGGACTCACTTGAAGATATCACAACACAACTCTAAAACATAAATAAAACCATACAAGCTTAATATTACAAGCCAGGGCCTCGAGGGCTCGAATACATAGCTCGATGGCATACAAGCGTCAGCGGAAGCATCAGACATCTGAGTACAGATATTTTACAGAGAGAGAGAGAGAGATAAGCCTTCACAGAGGCGGGGTAAAATAAAATACTACGATCGAAAGGCGTAGGCCTCCTGCCCTGGACCCTCCGATCCTACTCCTGGTCGTCGAACGGCTCCTCGTAGTAGTAGTACTCGCCAGGCGGGTAGTAGTACTGGTCGTCGGCTGGGGCTTCTGGCTCAGGGGCTCCGTCGTCTGGTGGCATCAAATGGAAAATGGGGAAAAAGAAAATAAAGCAAACGTGAGTAATCATCCGAAGTACTCAGCAAGCAAGGATCTACACTACATATGCATCATTTTCAAAGGGGGCTGTATATGTGGACTGGGCTGCAGAAATGCCAGAATAGAGGGGGAAAGCCTAGTCCTATCGAAGACTAGCATCTTCAACATTCTTCGACAGTCTTGCAGCATCAGGGAAGAGCCGATGAACATAATGTAAAGTAGTAGTAGTAGTAACATCAACCTCGACCTGAGATCCTTTCTCGACTCCCTGCGAGAAAGCAATCCCAGAGCCGTACTATCCAATTCTCATCACATGTTCTAGTTGTACCGATCGGGATACAACTCCGAGTGTCCGTTACCGTAGGACAGGCTATCGATAGAAGTTTCTTCCCTGCAGGGGTGCACCAACTTACCCACCACGCTCACTTAACTCTGGCCGGACACACTTTTTTGGGTCATGCCCGGCCTCGGCTAAGCAACACGCCGCAACCCGACCTAGGCTTATAAGAGAGGTCAGCACGCCGGACTAAACCTATGCCCCCAGGGGTCTTGGGCCATCGCCCCGGGAACTCCTGCACGTTACGGGGCCACCGAGAGCAGACCTAGCAACCCCTTATACAAGCGCGGTTGCGTTACCAGTCCAACTCGGCGTGCGCCGCTCCTTACTGACGTCCAACAAGCTTCGGCTGATGTGTACGACGCAGAACGCCCATACTATGCCCACGTGATGGTTAGTGCTATCGGGCCAGAGGCCCCTCGGATCAAATATCCAAAACCGTAGTGGATTAGGAGCGCGCGGAAACGAGCAGAGACTCACGATCGATGTGACCCCGTCGCCCCGTCTCGAGGACTTGCGGCAAGGGCTAAGAATGCCCGGCCACGCCTCATAGTTATCTCGCGGGCACCATCCAGGTCAACCCGACTCCACATCACTTCGCGTTAAGCTCGCGCGGGTACCCCTCAGGGCCGACCCGTCTTTAGTATCATAGTTTAGTGCAAGTCATAATATCCAAGGTAACTGTGTGTCTGACACCGAAGGGAACCCTGAGGAATCACCCTCGATGGAATTCCCGCTCGATGTTATCATCAAGGTGAACGAAGGAGGAATCACCCTCGAGGTCCACCTTGAGGAGTTGCGCGACGACGTCGTTATCGGGGGTGGTGTAGAAGGAATCACCCTCGCTTACCACGACCGAGTAACTAACCTACAAGGTTAACATCAGAAGTGCTGACGAGGTATCACCCTCGGCACTCGATGGTAACCCAGCAGTGTCGGCAACTAAGGGGAAGTGATGTGTGGTGCCATGGTCTAGTCTTCAATCCCGATGATCGGGTCTTCTGATGTCCAGCAGGGCAGTCGGGATCAAGTGGGGGTCTCGGTCGTGTCTCTACCCACCTTATACTAAGCAGTCTAGGATAACCGGTAAGGTAACAAAGCAGGGTACAATAATCAGGCTATGCAGCAGATATAGGAAAACAGTAGCAGTAGCAGTTCTAATGCAAGCATAAGAGAGAAGAGAATAGGCGATATAGGCATGCTCAAAATGGGGGTGCTTGCCTGTTTGCTCGGGGGCAAGGGCAAGGTCTTCAGTAGTATCGTCGGGGACGTAGTCGTACTCCTGTGCGGCGTCTGCCTCGGGAGCTACGTCAACGTCGGGGTCTACCGAGAGAGAAGAGGGGGAAGAAACAGGTAAACATAATGCAAACAAATGCAATACGGTGCGTGTGATGCTATGATGCAGTGCAGGGTTGCCTAAATATGCATCTAAGTCATTCTAGTTATTTTTAGAATTATTCTGGGATTTAATATCCGACGTGTGTGCACTATTCATCTGCCGGATTCGGGTCCGGAGTTACGAGTTCTTCTACGTAGGAGGTTCCGATGGAGAAACAGACGGCACGATCAGACTCGGCTCGTCGTTCTGAGCAACTTTCATGTTTTAACTTTTTCGATCCGAGCTACGGTTTAAAAGTTATTAATTTTTAAAGTTTATTTGAATTTCTGGAATTATTTTATTTATCCAAAAATGAATTATGACGTCAGCATGACGCGCTGCTGATGTCAGCAAGTCAACAGTCGGCTGACTAAGTCAAATATGACATGTGGGTCCAGTGGGACCCACATGTCAGCCTCTGTTTACCTAAACAGTGAGTTAAACTAATCTAATTAGCTAATTAGGCTTCTGGTCCCACATGTCATAGACTCTTTAGGGTAATTAGTTTATTTTTATTTCTAAAACGTTTTAATTAGATTAACAGGGAGGTGGGGCCCACGTGTCAGCGACTGGGCCGGTCCAGTCAGCAGGGCTGACCGGTCAGCTGGCCGGTCGGGCCCCTGGGGCCCACGGGTCAGTGACCCAGGGCGACCCACGTGGCGGCCACGTCGGCGCCGGCGCCGGAACGACGCCGGCGACCAGAAATCACGGCGGCGACGCACGGGACTCGCCGGAACTCGGCTACAGACCACCAAATGAGACGGGGCCGGTCGCACTCGAAAGCGCAGACGACGCCGCGTCGAACGGTGGGATGGGTTGGCCCCGGGGAGGTCGGAATCGCCGCCGGCGACGAGTGGAGGCGGCGGTGGCATTCGGGTGTGGTCGGAGTCGCGGCTCTGGGCCGTTTCCGAGCGATTTTTGCGGCTAGGCGGGTTGCTACGGGCGCCAGGAGCTCGTGGGACAAAGCGGAGGAGCTCGGGCAGCTTCACTCCGAGCTCAACGCCGGTAATGGCGCATGGCAGAACGTGGCGGCGGTGACAGCTAGCTAGGACGGGGCACGCAGCGCGAGGAGGGAAACGGAGAGGGGAAAGAGGCTCACCGAGTGGTCACGTAAGACCCGCGGAAGCTTAGTAGCTGCAGCGGTGGTCGGGGACGACGGCAAACACGTCGGGGCAGAGGAAGAAGACGACGTGGTTGCGGGCGATGCGGTGGATCCAAGCCCCAGCTGCAGTCACCAGAGGATGGGGAAGACGACGGCGGGGCTCTACGGCATCACGGTGCGTCAGCATGACGGCGGTGGTCGCGGGAACGACTGGAACGCGGCGGCGATGGCGCTCGGTCTCACTGGATCTGGCGGGGGAAGAGAGGAGGAGAGCGAGCGAGCGAGGGGACGAGGGAGTGGATAGGAGTGGACGGGGCCGAGGGCGTCGCCCTTATCCCCTCGGCGGCCCCTGTAGCGCGGCGGTGTCGGCCAGCGACCGGCGAGCTCGTCCTCGTCCACGGCGGCGTCGACACGGGGCGGAGAGAGAGCTAGTTGGGCTGGTGGGCTGGGGTTCGGGGCACTGTGCACTAAGGCCCAGTGCACAGTGCCTCATTTTTATTTTTCTGTTTTGTTTTCTCTTTTTCTTTTAATCTTTTTCTGTTCCAAAATGTTTAGGGCACTTGTGCACTTTTGAAAAATGTGGGAGTTGGCCCAAATATTGCAATGCAATATTAGCTCTCACCAAAAAGTGGTTTGGACAGTTTGAATTCCATTTGAATTTGATATCAATTTAAATAGATTGAATAATCTGTTTTGGGTGCTGTTTCAAGTTGTTTGAGTCAATTATCCCACTACAAATATTTTGATGTTGATTTTGGAAATGTTCCTGGATTATTTGTCATTTAATGAACATTTTCCCAACTGTGTTTGATCAACTTTATATAATTCACCTTTGAATTTGAGTTGATTTTCAGATGTGAATTTGAATTGGATTCATTAACCCTTATGACTTGGCACTGCAAATGATCATGACTTGGCAGTTTTAACAGAGTGTCACAGAGTTTATTACAAGGGGGTGTTATAGTCGAGGTAGAGGGAGCTCCATGGCACGCTGGTTTGGGCAGAGGCGGCCGCACGCGCGGAACAGGGAGGCTGCCTGCGTGCAGAGCGCGTCAAATGCATGCCTGGCACCGTGTCCACACGCGGTCACCGCGTGCACTGGCACTACGTGGCGTGCCCGAGTGGTTAGATCATGTCTGGTGTGTTTTCTTTGCAGTGATAGGTCACTCCATGCTGATAGATCACTGCCAGGCTGACCAGATGAGACTTGAGCTTCACTGCAAGTTTCTGGACAGAAACTTGTGAGGTAATTAGAGAATGATCCAGAGAGAGTTAGGAGCTGATTTGGTAGTTAAGGGTTACTTAGGAAGGTCATAAGCCATAAAAATTTCAGCTCAAGAGGATCAAGCAAAAATACACTTCCTTCACAAAGTGCATTTTCTGACCAGAATTGTAAAGATTTTCTACAACAAAAATATTCCAAATAACCATGAAATATTTTTGTACAGGAAGTTGGGCCAAGGTTCAAAGAATATTTGGGAATTTTCTCAGATTTTTATGAGCAAGAAAAATGAGGGTTACTTTGGAGCAGAAGTGGAAATAGGGCTTTTTCAGAGGGAAATGAATATTTTTCATTTGAGAAAAATATTCCCAAGGTCATATTTGGAAAGAGGAGAGAGCAAGAGATGTTTTTGAGAGGGAGAGGAGTCACTTGGGTGAAAATCAAAACAATGCCCAAGTGTTAAGTCCAAATGAGTTGATTCAAAAACTCAAATTCAAACCAAATTGCAATAAAATCCAGAAAAAGAAAAAGGGCAAAAACCAGGGTGTCACAAACCTCCCCCCTTAGGATGAATCTCGTCCTCGAGATTCGGTTGCTCGGGAAACAATTCAGGGTATGCTGTCCTAAAAAAGTCCTCTCTTTCCCAGGTAGCTTCGCTCTCGGTATGGTGTTCCCACTGTACCTTGTAAAACTTAACTGACTTGCTGCGGGTGACTCTTTCCATCTCATCCAGTATTCGGAAAGGTTTCTCTTCATAAGTCAGATCCTTAGCAAGCTCTATTTCTGCCATATCAGTCCGTTTCTCGGGTGGTGAGATACACCTTCGCAACTGTGATACGTGGAATACATCGTGTATTTCTGACAGTTCGGGAGGAAGTTCTAATTGATATGCCACTGTACCAACCTTGGACATGACAGGAAATGGGCCAATATATCTTGGTGCAAGCTTTCCCCGAGTCTAAAACCTCTTAACTCCTTTCATGGGGGTGACTCGGAGGTAGACATATTCACCAGGTTCAAAACTGATCTATCGGTGTTTGGAATCATAGTAGCTCTTTTGTCGAGACTTGGCTAATTGCAGTCTGTCTCAGATTTCTCTGACTTGCCTCTCAACTTCCATCATCAAGTCAGTCCCGAAAATACGACTGTCTCTAGTCTGGGACCAGTTTAATGGAGTACGGCACTTCCGTCCATACAAGGCTTCATATGGTGACATCTTGAGACTGGTCTGATAGCTGTTGTTGTAGGAAAACTCTGCGTAAGGCAGACTGTCTTTCCATTTGGGTCCTTGAGCAAGGGCACATGTTCGGAGCATATCTTTGAGTATCTGGTTTACTCGCTCCGTCTGTCTGAGGGTGATAAGCTATGCTATACTTCAATGTTGTCCCCAAAGCTTGGTGTAAACGTGACCAGAATGCCGAGGTGAAAAGGGATCCTCGGTCGGAAGTGATAGTTCTTGGCACGCCATGCAGAATGTTGATTCTGGACACATAGAGTTGGGCTAACTGATCTGCACGGTATGTGGTTCGGATTGGAATGAAGTGGGCCACCTTGGTCAGCATGTCCACCACGACCCATATGACATTGTTTCCACGAGGAGTTTTGGGAATACCGGTGATGAAGTCCATGCAGACATCGTCCCATTTCCATTGTGGGACGGGCAAAGGTTGAAGTAGCCTGGCGGGTTTCTGAAGTTCCGCCTTCACCTTATTGCATATATCACAGCAGGCGACAAAATATGCAAAATCCTTCTTCATTCCATCCCACCAAAATATTTGCCTGAGGTCTTCGTACATTTTGGTACCACCTGGATGGATCGAGTACGAGGACTCGTGTGCTTCTATTAATATCTTCTTCCTCAGATCTTCTACTTCGGGTACATAGATTCATCCTCGAAACCGTAGAGTACCTTGATCATCCATCAGGAAGTCTTGAGTCTTGCCATCTTTCATTCGTGTGACCTGGTGTTGCAGGAACGGATCTTCTGCCTGAGCTTTGCGAATCTCTTCCTCAAGAGTGGGAGTGACTTCCAACATATTGGTGCAGTTAGCCTCAACAATGGTTAAATTGAGCTGGGCTAGTTCTTCTTGAAGCTCAGGAGGCAAAGATTCCATTAATGCATTTAATGTGGCTGGTTTGCGACTGAGGGCATCGGCAACCACATTAGCTTTACCCCGATGATAATTTATCCCGAGGTCATAATCCTTTACCAACTCAAGCCATCTTCTTTGTCAGAGATTCAAATCGGGTTGAGTGAATATGTACTTGAGACTTTTGTGGTCGGTGAATATTTGACACCGCTTGCCAATGAGATAATGCCTCCAAATTTTTAATGCATGCGCAACTGCTGCTAGCTCCAAGTCATGAGTAGAATAGTTTCCTTCATGTGGTCGTAGCTGTCTGGATGCATAAGCTACAACCTTGCCATCTTGCATGAGCATGCATCCTAGGCCTCTTCGAGATGCGTCGCAGTACACGTCGAAGCTTCGATAAATGTCTGGAAGTGTCAACACAGGTGCTGAAGTTAAATGAGTCTTCAGTTCATTAAAGCTCTTCTCACAGTCTTCAGACCATATGAATTTTTGGTCTTTCTTGAGCAGTTCTGTCATTGGCTTAGCAATCTTGGAAAAGCCTTCAATGAATCAACGGTAGTAACCAGCAAGCCCCAGAAAACTTCTGATCTTTGTCACAGTCATGGGTGCTGGCCATTTTAGCACATCCTTGACTTTGCTTGGATCCACAACTATTCCTTCGGCAGAGAGAATATGCCCCAAGAATCCGACTTGCTTAAGCCAGAACTCACACTTGCTGAATTTTGCATATAACTGGTGGTCACGAAGCCTTTGCAATACTGCTCGGAGGTGTTGCTTGTGCTCTTCTTCTCCTTTAGAGTATATGAGAATATCGTCAATGAAGACCACCAAGAACTTGTAAAGAAATCCATGAACACTTTGTTCATCATATGCATGAAGAAGGCAGGGGCATTTGTCAAACCGAACGACATAACTGGATATTCATATAGACCGTAACAAGTGGTGAATGCGTTCTTCGGAATATCTTCCTTCCTGATCTTGAGTTGATGGTACCCGGTCCTTAAATCAATCTTGGAAAATATTTGAGCTCCATTCAGTTGATCAAACAAATCATCAATTCTGGGGAGCGGGTATTTATTCTTGATAGTGACGTCATTGAGTTGGCGGTAGTCTACACACATCCGAAGACTACCATCTTTCTTTTCCACGAATATGGCAGGTGATCCCCATGGTGAAGAACTTGGGCAGATGTATCCTTTCTTGAGCATCTCATCAAGTTGTTTCTTCAGCTCAACTAGCTCGGATGAAGGCATCCGATAATACTTCTTGTATATGGGTGTCGTCCCTGGCACGAGATCAATAGCAAACTCGAGTTCACGATCCGCTGGCATTCCAGGCAATTCTTCAGGGAATACATCTGGAAACTCACTGACCACTGGAATTAATTCCATGCCTGAGGCTATAGCTGTGAAAAGCCACAAACTTCGTTGTTTGTCCTGCCAGGTTTATTAATGTGACTTCTCTTGTTGCACAATTAATGTAGACCTAATGCTTTGTCAGCCAATCCATTCCCAATATGACATCCAACCTTGCGGATTCAATTGCTACCAGTGTGGCGGGGAAGACAACTCCATGAACTTTTATTTACAAGCCATGGCATACCACATTTGTTTTGAGCATGGATCCCGGGGATTGCACCATCATGCTTTTCACAAGAAGAGAGCAAGAAAACTTTGTTTTGGGCAACAAAACTCCGTGAAATAAAAGAATGGGAAGCCCCAGAGTCAAATAAAATTGTTGCAGGTATGTTATTAACAGGAAACATACCAATGACCACTTCGGGGTTTTCTTGGGCTTCTTCGGTGGAGAGATGATGCACCTGGCCTTGGATAAGCTCCTGCTCGGTGAAGGATTCCATGTGATTGACTTGAGGCTTGAGGGGCGCATTTGGCTTGCCGTTCTTGGGACACTGCCTCGCATAGTGTCTGGTCTGTCCACAAGAGAAGAATGCGTTGCTACGCTGACAATCTTCCCGTACAGGGTTGGTCACAATATTCTTGACTTGGTTGTTGGTCTTGTTGGTATTCTGCTGCCATGTTGGCTTGAACTCAAACTGAGGTTGCTGCCAGGTACGAGCCTTCTGAACCGGCTGTCCATCCTTCTTGGGCTCGAACTTGCGTTTGCGATCATCATAAGTTGGCTTGTTGTCATGAACGAGCTTATGCTCCCTTTCTGCGATAAGAGCCTTGTTCACCAAAGTCTGGAAGTCGGGGAAGTCTAACATGCTGAGTGTGCATCGGAGGTGCTGATTGAGTCCTCCAAGGAATCGGTCGATCTTCCTTTTTTCGGTGGCCACATCATAGAGAGAATAACGAGCCAAGTGATTGAATTTGTTCAAATATTCACTTACTGACAGGTTTCCTTGGGTGAGAGCGAGAAGCTCACACTGCTTGACCTTCATGATACCGGCGGGAATGTGGTACTTGCGGAACTTATCCTTGAATTTATCCCAAGTGATTTCATCATCCGCAAACCACATGTTTTTGTATTGTCCCACCATATAGCAGTGGCTCCTTCAAGATAGTGAGTAGCAAATGGAACCTTGTCAACTTCTTCGGTGCGAGCAATCTCTAGCTTCTTCTCAATAGTCAGCAACCAATCGTCGGCTTCCAAAGGGTTGACAACTTGACTAAACTGGGAGGCTTAGTCCTCTAAATTTCTGACAGCTTGGAGTGATTACCATTCTACCCAACCATAGACTTTACACTTATTAGTAATTCAAGCAAATCTTAGTTTCTTCTTTCCTTGAACATTCTCATAATCTGCTCTGTGGTAGCTGGATGCTGTGGAGGAGGTGGTGGTGTCTGATATGGTTCGAGGGAATGCCCCGCCTATCAGGCTGAGCGACGAACGGGAGTATCGTCACCCGCATGACTGCTGCTACCTCCTCTTGTCATCCTATTTATGTTTCCCAATACGAAGCATCGAGATGAGCAACATCCATAAATGGGGAAGAAACGCAAGTGACAAAGTCTGAAAGGAAAGCAACGAGAAACCAAGGCGAATAATAAAAGAAGAAGTTCCAACATAATTATACATAGACTCATACATGAAAGGAAATAGCATGACAAGTATGACTACTCATACATCCAAGCATCATGACAACCTCAACTACTCCTGCAGATCTAGTACTCCGCTGATCCTGCTGGGATCTCCCCGGAGTCGGTCTCGGATCCTGAACTGATGACGTTAACAGAAACCTCCGGGTTAAAGGAAACACGACGACGCTGCCTTGAGGGCTCTCCCTCAGGGGCAGGTGCTGGGTGAGGCTGAATCGTAGGGGCGGCGGGAGTAGCAAGAAGTAAAGCCAAATTGGTAGGAGACCCATGGGGAGTCACTGTCGAGGTATCCGAGTTACTCTGAGGGGTAACCGGAGTAGTGGGGGAAACAGTAGATGGAGGAATAAATGGGGTAAACCCGATAGTGGGTGGAACGAAACCAGACCTAGCGGCAACCAGGGTTGTACGAGTACGAGTCAACTCTCGGGCTAACTCGAAGAGCAGAAGATAACTAGTAGTGATGTAGTGAGAGAGGTGGCTAGATGAACGGTCGCACTCAGGATCAATGGTAGGGAAACGGATACGTCCATTATCTCACATGGACGGGTAGTAGTAGAAACCTGGATGATGCTGCATCTATATCTCGTTGTAACGCAGATCAACGAGAGCCTCGAACGCAGTGATCTGAACTGCTTGATCTGGGGTAGAAGCATAACCACTCCTAGAAGAATGAGTGTAGATGCCAGATATAGTGCTGGTGTGTAAAGTGACCTCCACGTGGTACTCGTACACTGAGTCTGCCAGTCGCTCCCGATACACCTGGTACACTGGGTCATTGCCATTAGGGTAGAGTCGCCGCCACATGTTCCGAAGAAGATGTGGAGAATTGTATGGTGCTGGCTCAGACTGGTACGGGTACGACACTGGAGCCATCTACACTCACAACCATTAGTCGGTTAGTAACAAAACTAAACTATCTGCATGCAATGCAGCAAGCAGATGTAAACAAACACTACCGGCACTCAGGATTACTAACTACCGGTTAACTAGCACATAAGCTATCTAGGGCGTCCTACAGTCAGCGCGGCTCTGATACCAAGCATTGTGGCACCCCGGCTCAGAGCGACCGGTTTACCTTGCATTGCCAGCCCAGAGATCAAGACTTCTAGCAACACACAACAACTTGCTACAGAAAGACAACCGCTTTATTGAAACATAGGTTCGATATTACATCAGGTAGCGAGGCCAAGTGGCACACACGGCGCTCCTGCACATTTGTACATTATTTAGTGAACATGAACGTGGGCCTCAACATCACGACATAGCTACGCGGCAGCGGAAAGATAACGTAGAAGGACTCCATCTCACAGGGACACTGATGTGGACACGATCTAGACTGCAATGCTATGATGCAACTCCAACTCCGGTACAACTTCTCCTGAAACTGGCATGACACGCCAGGTGAGTACTTTGAATGTACTCGCAAGCTCATACAAATAAAGTAACAATGGCAAACAACAACATGATACTTAAGCAAGTTAAATGCAACAACTTAGCATGCTACTCATGAAGTGACATTGCTCATAACAGGGCCTCTCAGACCCGCTTACCATCTCAGTTACCTCGTAACCACGACCATCATCTTACCACCGTGATCACCTCTGGATCACAAAAGAAACCGTCTTGATGGTCTCAACAACTTCACCATCAAAATACATGTGCCACAAGTATAACTTAAGTGCGCAGGTTAAATATTTCTGTTGGTCCACGGTGTGACCTACTACGAACTGTGTCCATGACCGTGGACACGGCTATCGATAGATTAAACACACTCTGCAGAGGTTAGCACACTGTACCCACACCACAGAACCCATGGCCTCGAACTCCCATTCGGGTGGACCAACGACGTTCCAACAGAACCTATCTATTGCTATGACACTCTCCCGGCCACTCTGACCAACTCCCCTTTGGGATAAGTCATGGGAGGCCCCGATGCCACTCCGGACATCCAACGACCACCGTCGTGGCAAAATAAATGGTCCCAAACAAAGACATGGTACCAAAACAACTACGGGCACACAAGGCTATGCCTGCCTACCGGGCCAGGGTAGCGCAAGCGCATAACCTTCCTTAGTTGGAGGCACCGGCGAGAGGCATAACAACAGACCGCGAAAGGGCCTCCCCATAAAAGCAAATGTGGTTGCACTGGGAAGCTCGATTCGGTGGCACCATGACTCGATCAACAGTATGTTCAAGTTGGATCATTATCAGGTTTCAACTTTGCAAATAAATATTCCCAAGTCATAGTATGCCAAGAAAATGCAAAATCCTCACATGCATCATTTCAACATTATGCCGGTATGCACTTACTCATGCTCATTATCAAGTTACCCTACTGCATATCCTTAGTCATTCAACTAAAATACCACTGATAACATAGCAAGCATAGCATGAAAATGAAACTAGCATCAAGTGATATGATATGAATTTTCTATATGCATTATAAAGGACCATATTCAAGTGAAAATCATAGTTATTGAAATGACACTCTTGCAAATATTTGTGATGGCTTGCCTTAGTGCATAGGAGGGTCACACTCCTCCTGGTTCTCCTCAAGGCAGCAAGTTCCTTCTGAAAACATTTAAAATAGCAAAAAGTAAATGTCACATAACACATTTAAATGCACCAGAAAATATTCACAGCAAGCAAAAATCTCATCTTTTGCATGCTGATAGAGGAGCTCAATACAAAACCAATGCAAAAAGAATCATATCATTTGGACTTGTAGAATAAAAGTTAGAGCAGGTCAAAGTTTGGTCAATATTCTGAATTAAAATGATTTTTGAAAAATAACCAGAGGGGGGGTGACGTCGAAGACGTATTTCAGAAATACGCCTCCACTTATACCGCTTCGGCAGGCGCACCGTGAGGCTGACAGGCGGGCCCCACTGGCAGGGTTAAGAGAGAGAGAAACAGAGGACGGTGACGCTGTCGCCGGTGGTTCTCCGGCGAGGAGACCACGGCTGCCGCCGGCGAGGGGAGGGTTGGATGCGCTTCAGCATGGCGAGCACGCACGTACCCGTAGATTGGCTGGAGTTGTATGGAGGAGGTCGCTGTGGAGCTCTCCAGAGACGGCAGCAGAGCGAGTTCCCCGGAGAGGAAGGTTCCGGCGAGGTGCGGCAGCTCCAGCGTCTCCAGGGATCAGCAGAGCCCCACGAACCCACCTGGGTGGTCGAAGTTCGTCAAGGATCGCCGAAGGAAGCAGGGCACCGATGGGGTCGGTGATGATCTCCGGTGCGGAACGGCGGCTAGAGGCCCGCCTGGCCTGGCCGCGGTCTTCTCCGAGTGTGATTGTGGTCAGAGGAGGTGAGTGGTGCGGCTGAATGAGCTTGGGAGGGTCCTATTTATAGACACGGGCTAGAGGGGGATCGAGGTCACCGGAGAGCTCTCTGGAAGCGTCGAGCGGCGACAAACGGGGTCAAAGAGAGGGGAGAAAGAGCCATGGGCTCACGCGGCCACTGTGGAGGCGTGCAGCCAAGCACAGGGCGCCGGAGGAGGACGAAAACAGGCGCATGGGCTCACTGTAGCCTCTGCTCCGCCATGCTCATGATCGCTGCGGCTGTCACCAGTGTTGGGGAGTGCCATGGAGAGGTCAAGGGTGATAAGTCGATGCAGAGGGAGCTCCAGGACATGCTGGTTTGGGCAGAGGCGGGTGCACGCGCGGAACAGGGAGGCTGCCGGCGCGCAGAGCGCGTTGAATGCATGCCTGGCACCGTGTCCACACACGGTCATCGCGTGCACTGGCACTACGTGGCGTGCCCGAGAGGTTGGATCATCTCTGGTGTGTTGTCTTTGAAGTGCTAGGTCACTCCATGCTGATAGATCACTGCCAGGCCGACCAGATGAGACTTGAGCTTCACTGCAAGTTTCTGGACAGAAACTTTTTAGGTAATTAGAGAAAGATCCAGAGAGACTTAGGAGCTGATTTTTGGTAGTTAAGGGTTACTTAGGAAGGTCATAAGCCCATAAAAATTTCAGCTCAAGAGGATCAAGCAAAAATACACTTCCTTCACAAAGTTCATTTTCTGACCAGAATAGAAAAGATTTTGTACAGTAAAAATATTCCAAATAACCATGAAATGTTTTAGCACAGGAAGTTGGGCCAAGGTTCGAAGAATATTTGGGAATTTTCTCTGATTTTTGTGAGCAAGAAAAATGAGGGTTGCTTTGGTGCAGAAGTGGAAATAGGGCTTTTTCAGAGGGAAATGAATATTTTTCATTTGAGAAAAATATTCACAAGGTCATATTTGGAAAGATCACAGAGCAAGAGATGTTTTTGAGAGGGAGAGGATTCACTGGGGTGAAAATCAAAACAATGCCCAAGTGTTAAGTCCAAATGAGTTGATTCAAAAACTCAAATTCAAACCAAATTGCAATAAAATCCAGAAAAAGAAAAAGGACAACAACCAGGGTGTCACAGTTACCTATACTGCACATCTCCAAATGAGCTAAAAATTTACGGAGAAATATTTTGGAATATATGAAGAATATTGGAGCAAATAACTACCAGAGGGGGCCCACCAGGTGGGCACAACCCACCTGGGCGCGCCCTGGTGGGTTCTGCCCTCCGTGGCCCACCTCCGGTGCCCCTCTTCTGGTATATAAGTCATTTTGACCTAGAAAAAAAATAGAGGAGAAATTTCGGGATGAATCGCCGCCGTCTCGAGGCAGAACTTGGGCAGGAGCACTTTTGCCCTCCGACGGAGCGATTCCACCGGGGGAACTTCCCTCCCGGAGGGGGAAATCATCGTCATCGCCAACAACTCTCCCATCTTTGGGAGTGCCATCTCCATCAACATATTCAACAGCACCAACTCCTCTCAAACCCTGGTTCATCTCTTGTGTTCAATCTTTGTACCAGAACCTTAGATTGGTGCTTGTGGGTGACTAGTAGTGTTGATTACATCTTGCAGTTGATTACTATATGGTTTATTTGGTGGAAGATTATATGTTCAGATCCATTATGCTATTTAATACCCCTCTGATCTTGAGCATGATTATTATTTGTGATTAGTTACTTTTGTTCTTGAGGTCACGGGAGAAGTCATGTTGCAAGTAATCATGTGAACTTGATATGTGTTCGATATTTTGATGATATGTATGTTGTGATTCCCTTAGTGGTGTCATGTGAACGTCAACTACATGGCACTTCACCATATTTGGGCCTAAGGGAATGCATTGTGTAGTAGTTATTAGATGATGGGTTGCTAGAGTGACAGAAGCTTAAACCCTAGTTTATGCGCTATTTCGTAAGGGATTGATTTGGATCCAAAAGTTTAATGCTATGGTTAGATTTTATCTTAATACTTTTCTCGTTGTTGCGGATGCTTGCGAGGGGGTTAATCATAAGTAGGAGGTTTGTTCAAGTAAGAACAGCACCTAAGCACCGGTCCACCCACATATCAAATTATCAAAGTAGCGAACACAAATCAAGCCAACATGATGAAAGTGATATGATGAAATTCTTGTGCACCCTCAAGAATGCTTTGCTTATCATAAGAGACCGTTTTGGCATGTCCTTTGCCACAAAAGGATTGGGCTACCTTGCTGCACTTTATTTACCATTACCGTTACTTGCTCGTTACAAATTATCTTGCTATCAAACTATTTGTTACCGACTATTTCAGTGCGTGCAGAAAATACCTTGCTGAGAACCACTTGTCATTTCCTTCTGCTCCTCGTTGGGTTTGACACTCTTACTTATCGAAAGGACTACGATTGATACCCTATACTTTTGGGTCATCAAGGATCTTTTCTGGCGCCGTTGCCGGGGAGTGAAGCTCTCTTGGTAAGGAAAAAATTATTACTACGTGCTGAAATTTATTGTCACTTGTTACTATGGAGAATCATACTTTGAGGGGTTTGTTCGGGGTATCTTCACCTTGACAGGAACCACAATTAGTTGCCCCTCAACCTACTGCACCTACTGGAAATATTGGTTATGAAATTCCTTCGGGTATGATAGAACAACCGCTAGCTAGTCCTTATGCAGGAGATGGAACCGAACATCATGATATGCACTTGATATATGTGGATGAAATTTGTGGATTATTTAAGCTTGCAGGTTTGCTCGGAGATGAAGCTAAGAAGAAGGTTTTCCCTTTATCATTAAAGGGAAAATCATTGGCATGGTAAAGGCTATCGATGATATTGGATCTTAGAACTGGAATCGATTGAAATTGGAATTTCACCAGAAATTTTATCCTATGCATCTAGTTCATTGTGATCGGAATTATATATATAATTTTTGGCCTCGTGAAGGAGAAAGTATTGCCCTAGCTTGGGGGAGTCTGAAGTCAATTTTATATTCATGCCCCAATCATGAGCTCTCAAGAGTAATTATTATTCAGAATTTTTATGCTTAGCTTTCTCATGATGATCGATCCATGCTCGATACTTCTTGTACTGGTTCTTTTATGAAGAAGACTATTGAATTCAGGTGGGATCTTTTAGAAAGAATTAAATTCAACTATGAAGATTGGGAACTTGATGAAGGTAAAGAGTCAGGTATTAAGCTTGAATTTGATTGTGTTAAATCTTTTATGAATACCGATGCTTTTCAGAAATTTAGCACTAAATATGGATTGACTTTGAGATAGTAGCCTCTTTTTGTGAATCATTTGCTACTCATGTTGATCTCCCTAAGGAGAAGTGGTTTAAATGTCATCCCCCTATCAAATAAGAAATTAAAGAACCCGACATAGCTAAAGATGAAACTATTATTTATAATGTTGATCCAGTTGCGCCTACTGCTTATATTGAAAAACCACCTTTCCCTGTTAGGATAAAGGAACATGCTAAGGTTTCAACTATGGTTCACAAAAGTAATATTAGAGCACCTAAACCCGCTGAACAAATTAAAGTAGAACCTAGTGTTGCTATGGTTAAAGATCTCTTGGTAGAAAGTATTGATGGGCATGTTATTTACTTCTGTGATGAAGCTGCTTGAATTGCCAAACCCGATGAAGAAGATAAACATAGACTCGTTGTTGGCATGCCTGTTGTCTCAGTTAAAATAGGAGATCATTGTTATCATGGTTTATGTGATTTAGGTGCTAGTGTGAGTGCTATTCCTTTTACCTTATACCAAGAAATTATGAATGACATAGCACCCGCTGAAATAGAAGACATAGATTTTGCTATTAAACTTGCTAATAGAGACACCATCACACCACTTGGGATATTTAGAGATGTTGAAGTCTTGTGTGGGAAAATAAAATACCCTACTGATTTTATAGTTCTTGATTCCCCACAAGATGACTTCTGTCCCATTATCTTTGGTAGACCTTTCTTGAACACTGTCAATACTACTATAGACTGTCATAAACAAACTGTCAGTGTTAGCTTTGGTGATGAGTCTCATGAGATTAATTTTTCCAAGTTTAATAGACAACCTCATAAGAAAGAATTACCTAGTAATGATGAAATAATTGGTCTTGCCTCTATTGCCATGCCTCCTACTGATCCACTAGAACAATATTTGCTAGACCATGAAAATGATATGCACATTCATGAAAGAAATGAGATAGATAAAATTTTCTTTGAACAATGACCTCTGCTCAAACATAATTTGCCTATTGAAACTCTAGGAGGTCCTCCTCCACCTAAAGGTGATCCAGTGTCTGAATTAAAACAATTGACTAATACTTTGAAATATGCTTATCTCGATGAGAAAAAGATATATCCTGTTATTATTAGTGCTAACCTTTCAGAACATGAAGAAGAAAGATTATTAAAAATTCTGAAGAAGCACTGTATTGCTATTGGATGCTCTTGATGATCTTAAGGGCATTAGTCCCAGTCTTTGTCAGCACAAGATTAATATGGAACCTGATGCTAAACCTGTTGTTGATCATCAACGACGTTTGAATCCTAAGATGAAAGAAGTGGTAAGAACTAAAATATTAAAGCTTCTGGAAGCAGGTATAATCTATCCCATAGCTGATAGTAGATGGGTAAGTCCCGTTCATTGTGTCCCTAAAAGGGGAGGTATTACTGTTGTTCCTAATGATAAAAATGAACTCATTCCACAAAGAATTGTTACTGGCTATAGAATGGTAATTGATTTTAGAAAATTAAATAAAGCAACTAGAAAAGATCATTACCCTTTGCCTTTTATTGATCAAATGCTGGAAAGATTATCAAAGCACACACACTTTTGCTTCCTAGATGGATATTCTGGCTTTTCTGAAATACCTGTCTCACAACCTGATCAAGAGAAAACCACTTTTACTTGCCCATTTGGAACTTATGCTTATAGACGTATGCCTTTTGGTTTATGCGATGCACTTGCTACTTTTCAAAGATGTATGACTGCTATATTTTCTGATTTTTGTGAAAAGATTGTTGAGGTTTTCATGGATGATTTTTATGTTTATGGAACTTCTTTCGATGATTGCTTCAGCAACCTTGATCGAGTTTTGCAGAGATGTGAGCAAACTAATCTTGTCTTGAATTGGGAGAAGTGCCACTTTATGGTTAATGAAGGTATTGTTTTGGGGCATAAAATTTCTGAATGAGGTATTGAGGTGGACCAAGCTAAAGTTGATGCAATCGAGAAAATGCCATGTCCTAAAGATATTAAAGGTATTCGTAGTTTCCTAGGTCATGTTGGTTTCTATAGGAGATTTATTAAAGACTTCTCTAAAATTTCTAGGCCTCTTACAAATCTTTTACAAAAGGATGTTCCATTTGTTTTTGATGATGATTGTGTAGAACCCTTTGAAACACTTAAGAAATCCTTAACTTTCGCACCTATTGTTCAACCACCTGATTGGAACTTGCCTTTTGAAATTATGTGTGATGCTAGTGATTATGTTGTTGGTGCTATTCTAGGACAAAGAGCTTGATAAAAAATTAAATGTTATTCATTACGCTAGCAAAACTCTAGACAGTGCCCAAAGAAATTATGCAACCACTAAAAAAGAATTTTTAGTAGTTGTGTTTGCTTGTGACAAATTCAGATCTTACATTGTTGATTCTAAAGTTACTGTTCACATCAATCATGCTGCTATTAGATATCTTATGGAAAAGAAATATGCTAAACCTAGACTCATTAGGTGGGTTCTCTTGCTACAAGAATTTGATTTACATATCACTGGTAGAAAAGGAGCTGAGAACCCCGTAGCTGAGAACTTATCTAGGTTATAGAATATCCTTGATGACCCACTACCTATTGATGATAGCTTTCCTGATGAGCAACTTGCTACAATAAATGTTTCTAACACTCCTTGGTATGCTGACTATGCTAATTATATTGTTGCTAAATACATACCACCTAGTTTCACATATCAACAAAAGAAAAAAATTCTTCTATGATTTAAGACATTACTTTTGGGATGACCCACATCTTTATAAAGAAGGAGTAGATGGTATTATTAGACGTTGTGTACCTGAGCATGAACAGGAACAAATCCTACGGAAATGTCACTCCGAAGCTTATGGAGGGCATCATGCAGGAGATAGAACTGCTCACAAGGTATTGCAATCTAGTTTTTATTGGCCTACTCTCTTCAAGGATGCCCGTAAGTTTGTTTTATCTTGTGATGAATGTCAACGAATTGGAAATATTGGTAAGCGTCAAGAAATTCCTATGAATTATTCACTTGCTGTTGAACCATTTGATGTTTGGGGTTTGATTATATGGGACCTTTTCCTTCCTCTAATGGGTATACACATATTTTGGTTGTTGTTGATTATGTTACTAAGTGGGTAGAAACTATTCCAACTAGTAGTGCTGATCATAACACTTCCATTAAAATGCTTAAAGAAAATATTTTCCCAAGGTTTGGAGTCAATAGATATTTAATGACTGATGGTGGTTCACACTTTATTCATGGTGCTTTCCGTAAAATGCTTGCTAAATATGATGTTAACCATAGAATTGCATCACCCTATCATCCTCAATCTAGTGGTCAAGTTGAACTTAGCAATAGAGAAATAAAATTAATACTACAAAAAACCGTTAATAGGTCCCGAAAGAATTGATCTAAGAAATTAGATGATGCACTTTGGGCCTACCGAACAGCTTATAAAAATCATATGGGTATGTCTCCCTATAAAATGGTTTATGGAAAAGCTTGTCATTTGCCTCTTGAGTTAGAACACAAAGCATATTGTACAATTAAAGAACTCAACTATGATTTCAAACTTGCCGGTGAAAAGAGGTTATTTGATATTAGCTCACTGGATGAATGGAGAACCCAAGCCTATGAAAATGCCAAGTTATTTAAATAAAAAGTTAAAAGATGGCCCGACAAAAGAATTCAAAACCGGGAATTCAAAGTTGGAGAATATGTTCTTTTGTACAACTCTTGTTTCATATTCTTTGCAGGAAAACTTCTCTCTAAATGGGAAGGACCATATATCATTGAGGAGGTTTACCGCTCTGGAGCTATCAAAATAAATAATGCCGAAGGTACTAACCCGAAGGTGGTCAATGGGCAAAGAATTAAATACTATATCTCAGGTACGCCTATTAATGTTGAAAACAACATTATTCAAACCATGACACCTGAGGAACACATAAAAGAGACCTTCCGGAACACTCCAGAATAATTAAAAAAGAGGAGGTACGTGATACGGTAAGTAAACGGACTCTGAAAAATCCGCAAAAATATTTTCTGTCAGTTTTGGAATATTTTAAAAATTAGGAAAATAAGAAACAACCAGGAAGGCACCCGAGGGGGGCACAAGACACCAGGGCACGCCTGGGCCCCCTAGCGCACCCAGGTGGGTTGTGCCCACCTCGGGAACCTTCCTGACTCCGTTTTCCTCCTGTTTGCTTGTTTCCCAAGATAAAAAAATCTTTATATATCCCCCAAATGTATTGACCACTGTATCATGGAGAAATCTTCTGTTCTTCTTTCTTGCTGTTTCCTGACAGATCTAGATCGCCATGGCCGCTTCGAGCTCCTCCAAGGACAAGTTCTTCGAAAACATCATCAACCCGTATTTGCGGGAGGTGATGCAGCACCCTCAATCCATTGAGATGTGTGAGGGGGTGCTCCACATCCGGAACGTCTAGGGCCTCAAGGGGACGGGGATCATGGATGCCAGGCTCGAAGCTATGGAGCAGGAGGTCTTCAAGTGCAAGGGGATGGTGGAACGTGGACTCAATGACAATGACCTCATCATCGCGGATTACACCCGTGATCTCAAGGTGGATGGCAAATCCATGAAGGACATTGTCTTCACCTTCAATGAGCAAATCAAATTTCTTCAAAGCCAAATCTATGATCTCCAAAACCAAGTCTTTGAATATGAGGCAAGGTTTAAAGGTATGAGTTTGGCTGCCAGTTGTAGGACTCGCGAGACTCGCTCCTCCTCTTATGATGGTGAGCCATTGCCAGGGAAACCGGAAGATAAGATCGCTACTACCTCATCACCACCACCACCTTCTTCACCACCAAAGGAGACTTGAGTTCATGGTATGGACACTCCCCTTGGCTTGTGCCAAGCGTGGGGGAGGTGTCCCGGTATCGTATCACCACCACTATCTTTGCATTCATCTATTTTAGTTTGATCTCTAGTTTTCCTATGATTTAGTTGAATAAAAGTTTAGTTCGATCCTTTCTTTTTGAGTGTTTGCTTAGTGATCTATCTATCGATGTAATCGTGTGCGAGATATATAATAAAGAGTAGTTTGAGTTTTGTTTCTTTATTTTAATGTTTCAATAAAAAGAAAGGAAAATAAATGAATAAGATCATAGGCTAATATTATGGTAAGTAATGACATCACATAAGGAAAAGTATAAATGGTAAAATTTATTGGAGATTGACAAACATAGCATTGGTCAATGATGCAATTCATGAAAGAATTAATAAGGGAAGAGAAGATTCACATGCAAATACACTATCTTGGACATCTTTTATGATTGTGAGCCCCCATTAAATATTTTGTGTCAAAATAGTTGATGTTGGACAAGGAAGACAATGTAATGATTTATGTTTGTTCAAATTCACATAGAAGTTATATTGTCATAGATCCTTTAACATGTGGTGCTTGCTCAATATCTTTTCTAGCCAACAATTCCGCACTAAGTAGAGATACTACTTGTGCATCCAAAAACCCTTAAACCCAAATCTTATTTTGAGAGTCCCCCATACCTACCTATGGATTGAGTAAGATCCTTATAGTAAGTTGTCATCGGTGCAATAAGGCAATAAAAATTGCTTCTGAATGTGTTGGATCATTTAGTGTAAGAGAAAATTGAGCATTGTACGAACTTGTGATGGCAAAATAATAAAAGCGACAGACTGCATAATAAAGGTTGCTATCATAAGGGGCAATATAACATGACGTTCTTTTGCATTAAGGGATTTGGCATACAAATAAATAAGCACATGACAACCTCTGCTTCCCTCTGCGAAGGGCATATCTTTTACTGTTATGCATTTACTTTTATGTAAGAGTCAAAAGTTTTCTTCCCTATTCCTTTTTATTTACTCTTTTTGCAAGCATCATGTGGTGAGGAAAGATCTAGGCACATATATCCAGTTCGATATGAGTAGGCATGAGTTATTATTGTTGACATCACCCTTGAGGTGAATACGTTGGGAGGCGAAACTATAAGCCCCTATCTTTCTATGTGTCCAGTTGAAACTTTTTGTTTGTGGGTATGCTGTGAGTGTTATAAATCATAGAAGATTAAATGATGGTTGAGTATGTGGACTTGCCTAAAGGCTCCGATATGTGACCCTTCCTGAAAATATGATGAATTGTAGTTGCAAAGTTGACTGAGAACATAGTTTGTTGGTTTTCAATAAGGTTTATGCTTTATACTTCAATGTTGTGATGAATTGTTACTTGTTCATGAGAAGTTATATGACAAAAGTTGTTTGATAAAGTTTTATGTTAAAGTTCTTTGTTGTTATGATAATATGCATGATGCTTCTATGTCCGTATTTTGTTTTTATCGACACCTCTCTCTCTAAGCATGTGGACATGTTTTTCGATTTCGGTTTTCGCTTGAGGACAAGTGGGGTGTGATACGTCTCCGTCGTATCTATAATTTTTGATTGTTTCATGCCAATATTATACAACTTTCACATATTTTTGGCAACTTTTTATATGATTTATTCGACTAACGTATTGATCCAGTGCCCAGTGCAAGTTCCTGTTTGTTGCATGTTTTTTGTTTCACAGAAAATCCATATAAAACAAAGTACAAACGCGATAAAAATTTATGGAGAATTATTTTGGAATATTTATGATTTTTGGGAGGTCGAATCAACGCAAACGGGGGCCCATAGTGACCACAACCCACCAGGGCGCGCCAGGCACCCCCTGGCGTGCCCAGGTATCTTGTGCCCTCCTCGAACATCGGTTGGGGCCCTTCTTCTGGCGCAAGAAAGAAAATTTATGGAAAAAAATCGTGTAAAAATTTCAGCGCAATAGGAGTTACGGATCTCCGGGAATTTAAGAAACCGTGAAGGGCAAGATCTGGGGAACGCTAAACAGAAGAGAACAGAGAGGGAGATCCATTCTCGGAGGCGCTCCCGCCCCTCCGCCACCATGGAGGCCATGGACCAGAGGGGGAACTCTCCTCCCATCTAGGGGGGAGGCCAAGGAAGAAGAAGGAGGAGGGGGGCTCTCTACCCCTCTCTCCCGGTGCCGCCGGAGTGCCGCTGGGGCAAGGATTGTGACGGCGATCTACATCAACAATCTTACTACCGTCAATGTGATGCCCCCGGCTTAATCATGCACTAACCATACACGCAAATGCACACGATCAACTCTAAGGACTCACTTGAAGATATCACAACACAACTCTAAAACATAAATAAAGTCATACAAGCTTTATATTACAAGCCAAGGGCCTCGAGGGCTCGAATACATAAGCTCGCATACAAGCGTCAGCGGAAGCATCAGATATCTGAGTACAGATATAAAAGAAAACATAGATAAGCCTTAAGTAGGTGGGGCAAAAGAAACACTACGATCGAAAAGGCGCAGGCCTCCTGCCTGGGACCCTCCGATCCTACTCCTGGTCGTCGGCAAGCTTGTAGTAGTAACCACCCTCGGGGTGGTAGTAGAAGTCATCGACGGGGGTAGCTGGCTCCGGGGCTCCGTCGTCTGGTCGCATCAAATAGATATATGGGGAAAAGGAGGAAGCAAAGTAACCGTGAGTACTCATCCGAAGTAATCAGAAAGCAAGGATCTACACTACATATGCAACATTATCAAAGAGAGGTTGTATATTTGGACTGGGCTGCAGAAATGCCAGAATAGAGAGAAGGCCTAGTCCTATCGAAGACTATCATCTTCAGCGATCTTGCAGCATTAGAAGAGTGTAGATTAGTACAGCATAAAGTAGTAGTAACATTAAGCATCAACCTCGGCCAGAGATCCTTTCTCGACCCCCTGCGAGAAAGTAATACCAGAGCCCTAGTATCCATGTCTCATCTCAAGTATCTAGTTCTAGTTGTATCTATCGGGATACAACTCCAAGCGTCCGTTACCGAGGATCGGCTATGCATAGATTAGTTCTTCCCTGCAGGGGTGCACCAACTTACCCACCACGCTCGATTAACTCTGGCCGAAAACACTTTTCTGGGTCATGCCCGGCCTCGGCCAAATGATACGCCGCAACCTAACCTAGGCTTAACAGAGAGGTCAGCACGCCGGACTAAACCTATGCGCCCAGGGGGCTGGGCCCCTCTCCCTGAGCGCTCCTGCACGTTACGTTCACGGCCGAGAGCAGACCTAGCAACCCACACTATCAAGGCGGTTGCTTAACACGGTCCAACCCGGTGCGTGCCGCTCCTTGCTGACGTCCAGTAAGCTTCGGCTGATGCCACAACGCAGAGTGCCCATAACTGTTCCCACGTGATGGTTAGTGCTATCAGGCCAAAGGCCTACTCGGATCAAATATCCAAATTGTTAGTGAATTAGGAGCGCGCGATAATGAGCAGAGACTCAAGATTGATGTGACCCTGTCGCCCCGTCTCGAGGACTTGCAGCAAGGGCTAAGAATGCCCGGTCACACCTCGTAAATATCTCGCGGGTACTCTCTCTGGTCACCCGACTACACATCAATCGTATCACCTGCTCGCGCGGGTACCCCTCAGGGCCGACCCGACTTTATCATGGTTCACGGTCAAAGTCATAGTAACTGTGTGTCCAAACACCAGGGGGAAAACCTGAGGAATCACCCTCGACGGATCCCACATGATGTAGTCGTCAAGGTGAACTTAGGAGGAATCACCCTCGAGGTTCACACTTGAGGTGTTGCACGACGGTGTCGTTATCGGTAGTGGTGAAAGGGGAATCACCCTCGATTAACACGACCGAATAGCTACTCTACAGAGTTAACATCAGAAGTGCTAAACGAGGTATCACCCTCGGCACTCTATAGTAACGCTGCAGTGTCGTACAACCAGGGGGGTGACGTGCGGTGCCGGGGCCTGATTGTCGAGTCTTCCGATAATCCAGCGGGGCAACTTTGGACAAAGTGGGGGTCTCTGGTGGGTCTCTATCCAGCCTATACTAAGCAGTTTAGGACAAGCAGGTAGTTATCAAAAGCAGTTTACAAAAATCAGGCTATGCATCAGAATAGGTAAAGCAGTAGCAGCAGCAATTCTAATGCAAGCATAAGAAAGAATAGAATATGCGATATAGGCATGCTCAACGGGGTGTGCTTGCCTGGAAGCTCTGCGGCAAGAGAAGGGTCGTCAGGGGCGTAGTCGATCTCCGGAGCTGCGTCAGCCTCGAGGATTACGTCGGTGTCGGGGTCTACCGAGAGAGAAGAGGGGGAGGAAACAGATAAATACATAGCAAACATAAGCAACACAGAGAATGCTATGCTAACGTGCAGTGTGGGGTGGCCTAAAGACATGTCCAAATCATTTTAGTTATTTTAGGATTAAAGTTGCATTTATTAACCGGTGTATATGCACTATTCATCTACCGGAAAATAGTCAAAAGTTGCGGGTTCACCTCCGTAGAGGGTCCTGACATAGAAACAGATGGCACGGTTGAATTCGTCTCGTCGTTCTGACCAACTTTCATGTATAAAGTTTTTCCATCCGAGTTACGGATTATTTTCTACGATTTTCTAAAGATTTAAATATTTTTTTGAAATTATTTTGAATCAACAGTATTGAAATATGATGTCAGCATGACGTATGGGTGACGTCAGCAGTCAACAGTCGGCTGGCCAGGTCAAACCTGACCAGTGGGTCCCACCTGTCATAGACAGAGGGGCTAACAGAGTTTTATTTTAACTAAAGAGGGTTAATTAGCCAGTAGGCCCCACCTGTCAGTCTCTAATTAGTAACTAATTAGTGTTTTAATTATTAAAACATTTTAATTAACTAAATTAGGCGGTGGGGCCCGCGTGTCAGTGACACTGGGCTGCCCAGTCAGCACGTTGACTGGGTCAACCCAGTCAACGGGGCCCCCAGGGCCCACTGGCAGCGAGCCAGGGGTGGCCCCAGGCCAGCCAGCGTGGCGACGGCCGGCGGCTCGACGCTGGCGACCTCCAGACACGGCGGAGGGCATGGGCCGGCGTCGGGATTCGCCCACAGACCACCAAAACGGTCGGGGCCGGTCGCGTTCGAACGGTCGAAGCACGCCGCGTCGAACTGGGGCAGTTACAGGTGCGGGGGTGGCCGAAAAACACGCCGGCGGCGAGCTAGGCGGCGGTGCTTCTCGGTGATCATCGCAACGGCGGCTACGATGTGTAAATGAGCGAACTAAATAGCTAGTCATGACCTACGCGACGCGGTGAGCATGTTGGGCACTAGCCCGTGACTGAATGGTCACCGGGGGCTCGCCGACGATGAGCTCCGCGGCGACGAGCTCGGGCACCTGTGGATCGGCGTCTACGGGCCCGTTGGAGTGAGAAAAAGAGAATGGGGAGGAGCGGAGGCTCACCTTGCAGGCACAAGGGGGCCCGGCGACAGCTTTGTAGCAGCAGTGACGGCGAATCGACGGCGGCTGCGTCCGGCGATCCGAGGGGGGAGAAGAGGCCGGGGCAGCGTTCGATGGCGCCCGGCGTCGCGTGGCTCGACGGGGAGACGTTTTCGACGGAGACGGAGCGCGTGGACTGCTCAGAGGGACGAGTGTACGCTTGCGGCCGCGGTTTCGTCGGAGTTGCAGTGGTGAGCGCGTTCGGGACAGGGGGAGAAGCGAGCGCGAGCGCTGGAGAGCGAGGGAGAGAAGGGGGAAATGGAGGAGGAGGTCCAGGGGGAGTGGATGAGGCCGGGGCCTTATCCCCTCGCGTCGGTGGGCGTCGGTGGCGCCGCGCTGTCGTCGTTTCACCGGCGCTCGCCGGCGCGGCCATGGGCATGGCAACACGCACAGGAGAGAGACGGGAGGAGAGCGAGATGGGCCGGCCTCAGGCACTGTGCACTTAGGCCCAGTGCACAGTGGCCTTTTTCTTTTTCTCTTATTTCTTTTCCGTTTTTCTTTTAACAGTAGCCTTTTGCATTTTGTTTTGCAATTATTATCTTTTGCAAAACTGTGCCACTGGTGAAAACAAATACTAGGGTCAGTGGTGCACTGCCACCATAAGCTTGGGATTTATTTGAATCCATTTGGAATTTTCATAAATAGGAATAGCATTTTAAAATGCTGGAATTGCTCTGTTTTAATTATTACTGTTCATCTTTGCATAAGAGTGATGTTGTATTCCTTAACAAACAAATGTTATGGAATATTTGCTATATGGTGAACATTTTTCCAGCAGCTTTTGAGCTACTTTATTTTGCACTTGAATTTGAATTGATTTTCAGAGAGAATTTTGAATTGAGTGGAGCTAACACTGTGATCAAGCATTGCATAGATGGTGACTTGGCTTGTTTAACAAAGAATCACAGTGCTAGGTTACATAGGGGTGTTACAAATTCTCCTCCTCTAAAAGAAATTCTTGTCCCTAGAATTCAGGAGGTAGAAGGAAAGAGGTCGGGGTATTCTTCCCGAAGATGATCCTCGCGTTCCCAAGTGGCTTCATCTTCTGTATGATTCGACCACTGTACTTTTAGGAACATGGTCGTCTTCTGACGGGTTTGATGTTCAGATTCATCGAGGATGCGGATCAGATGCTTCTTATAAGATAGGTCATCTTGCAATTCAAGCATCTCGTGATCCACTCCTCGGTGCGGAGACTCCTTGAAGCAACGGTGAAGTTGCGACACATGGAAGATGTTGTGGATATGAGAGAATTGCGGTGGCAACTCCAGTTTATAAGCCAGCTGACCACATCTTGCAACAATGCTGAAAGGACCAATGTAGCGTGGAGCTAACTTGCCCTTAATCCCGAAATGGTGAGTGCCCTTCATAGGAGTGACACGCAGATAAGCTTGATCACCAGGTTGATAAGTCAATCCCCATCGTTTGCGATCATAATTGCTCTTCTTACGGTCCTGAGCCGCCTTCAGATTTTCTCGAATGATACGGACTTGTTCTTCGGCGTGTTGGATAATGTCTAGACCCACGAGTGGTCGTTCCCCAGTTTCTGACCAATTCAGAGGGGTTCGACACTTATGTCCATAAAGTACTTCGAAGGGGGCCATTTTCAAGCTGGCTTGATAGATGTTGTTATAAGAGAACTCGGCATACGGGAGAGATTCTTCCCACTTCTTACTGAAAGAAATAACACAAGCTCGTAGCGTGTCTTCAAGCACTTGATTGACTCGCTCGACTTGGCCCTGGGATTGGGGGTGATAAGCTGAACTCCAGGTAATATGAGTTCCCATAGCTTCTTGGAAACTTTCCCAGAACTTTATGGTGAAAAGACCGCCACGGTCTGAACTAATCTCCTTCGGAATGCCGTGGAGTGAAACAATTCTCGAGATATACAACTCTGCTAACTGACTAGCAGTGATAGTCTCCTTGACAGGCAGAAAGTGTGCAACCTTAGAGAGTTGGTCAATGATGACAAGAATAGCATCATGTCCCTTCTGTGACTTGGGAAGGCCAGTAATGAAATCCATTTGCACTTTATCCCATTTCCATAAAGGAATAGGTAACGGTTGCAGAATTCCAGCTGGCTTCTGATGTTCTGCTTTAACGCGACGGCAAACGTCACATTCAACAACATATCGAGCAATATCCTGCTTCATTTTGGACCACCAGTACCTTTGACGGAGGTCACGATACATCTTGGTACTACCCGGATGAATAGACAGCGGTGTATCATGTGCCTCCTTCATGACCTTGTCAGTCATTAGTTCTAAGCGAGGTACCACAATGCGGTCTCTGAAATACAAGGTTCCATCTTCAGACAGCGAGAAATCCCTGTACTTTTCAAGGTGAAGATCTTTCTTCATCAGATCAATTTCAGCATCTTTAGCTTTGTGCACTCTTAACAACTTTCTCAAGATCTGGCTGTACCACAAGGTTATTAAGAGAACCCTGGGGAACAATACGTAGATTCAGCTTGCGCAGTTCTTCATAAAGACGAGGCTGAGCTCGCCTAACCATGAGGTTGTTACAATAGGACTTGCGGCTTAAGGCATCAGCCATCACATTAGCCTTGCCAGGGGTATAAGAAATACCACAGTCATAGTCCGTAATTGTTTCCAACCATCGTTGTTGACGGAGATTAAGATCCGGCTGAGTAAACAAATACTTCAAGCTTTGATGATCAGTATATACCTCACACCGGTTACCCAGAAGGTAATGCCGCCACAGCTTCAATGCATAGATCACTGCAGCAAGCTCAAGATCATGCACTGGATAGTTTTCTTCATGAGGACGCAATTGACGCGAAGCATACGCAATTACTTTTCGTTCTTGCATTAGGACACAGCCTAATCCTTGACGAGAGGCGTCGCAATAAATCACAAAGTCTTTGCGAGAATCCGGAGGAGCAAGCACTGGAGCAGAAGTTAGCTTGTCTTTGAGAGTCTGGAAACTTTCCTGACATTTGTCTGTCCACTCAAACTTAACGCCTTTGTGAAGCAGGTTAGTCAGAGGCTTAGCAATCTTGGAAAAGGTCTCGACAAATCGACGGCAATAGCTTGCAAGGCCGAGAAAACTTCTCACTTGCTTGACGTTCTTTGGAGGAGTCCAGTCCAGAATAGCCTGAACCCGCTCCGGGTTAACAGCAATTCCATCCTTGGAAATCACATGACCAAGGTAGGTTACTTAAGAAAGCCAGAATTCGCATTTGGAATACTTGGCATAGAGCTGGTGTTCTCGAAGCCTTTCGAGAACAAGGCGAAGGTGTTCAGCATGTTCTTCCTTATTCTTCGAATATACCAGAATATCATCTAGATATACCATGACGAACTTGTCGAGGTAATCCATGAAGATGTAATTCATCAAACGGGAGAATGTGGCTGGAGCATTTGTTAAGCCAAATGACATGACAGTGTACTCATAAGAGCCATAGCGAGTAACAAATGCAGTCTTGGGAATATCCTCTTCGCGAACACGGATCTAGTGATAACCCAACCTCAAGTCGAGTTTAGAAAACACCGATGATCCAGCATGTTGATCATACAAGTCAATGATCCGAGGAAGCGGATATTTATTCTGAATGGTTGCCTGGTTGATAGGACGGTAATCTTGAACCAACCTATTTGTACCATCTTTCTTTTTGACAAAGAGAGAAGGTGCTCCCCAGGCAGAGGAACTTGGATGGATAAAGCCTTTGCGGAGGGATTTGTCGATTTCCTCCTTAAGCTCGAGAAGGTGGTGCGGAGGCATCTTATAAGGACGCTTCGCAATAGGAGTTGTGCCTGGTTTCAAGTCGATGACAAACTCGACAGCTCTAACAGGAGGTATTCCTGGAAGTTCTTCTGGAAAAACATCCTGGAAGTCATGAATGACTGGAATGTTTTCGATCCCCTCAAGCGGAGAAGCGTTCAACGCATTCAAGGCATAGATTTTAGCCTCGGCATTTTGAACGATATGAGCATGGTAATTCACTATCTCAGTCGAGGGGTGCAGGAGTTGGACAACTTTAGGGGCACAATATATCGCGGCAGTATGAGCTTTCAACCAGTCCATTCCCAGAATAAGTTCAATTTTGGACTAGTTCAGGATAATGGGAGATGCACGAAACTCCAATCCTTCAATATCAATTATGACATCAGGACTGAACAAAGAGGTTTGGCACTGACCCGCGGGAGTGTTTACCCTTAAGGTATGGTGTAGCGTTTCACATTTAACATCATGCATGAGTGCAAAAAGTGCTGACATGAATGAATGCGATGCTCCTGAATCAAGTAAAACAGAAGTTGGTACTGAATTTACAGGAAGTGTACCCATCACAGTAGCTGGCTGGTCCGAGTCTTCACTCATGTTGACATGATAAGCCTGACCACGACCATAAGGTCTGGCATTGTTGTTGCGGGGCTGATTGTTGCCATGGGCGTTAGCAGGTAGAGCCAGTTGGTTCCGATTCTGGTAGCAGTTCCTGGCAAGATGACCTGGTTTGCCACACTTGTAACACAGCCCATCATTGGAATTGGGAGCAGGTGCTCAGGGTGGTGCAGCTCGAAGAGGCTGCCTCGGTGGTGGAGGAGGCAGACGTGGTGCAGCATGGTACGGCCTTGGTGCAGGTGTAGTTGGACGATACATGCTGTGGGGAATCCAGATACAGTGCTTCTGTGAAGACGAGCCCGAAGATGAGCCAGCATCATGATAGCGCTTCTGCGACTCCTTGTGCTTGATCTGAGCGGTCTCAACCAGAATAGCCTTGTTCACAAGGGTAGCAAAGTCGATGAAGTCTTGAGCAGCAAGTGCAAGCTCGATGTCTGGGTGGAGTCCACTACGGAACTTCTCTTGTCTACGAGCATCTGTGGAGATGCCTTCTTCAGCATAGCGGGATAGGTCAAGGAATTCCCCCTGATAGGCTTCGACAGTCTTGTTGCCCTGAGTGAGGTTGCGGAACTGGGTTCTCATCCGGTCCATGATTCCTTGAGGAATATATCAGGCACGAAAGGCAGCCTGAAACTCAGGCCAAGTAACAGCCGTTCCAGTAGGCAGTGTACGCTTGTGTGTGTCCCACCATTGAGCAGCGGGACCCTTGAAGAAAAAGGACGCGAAGGTGACATAGTTGGCAGGGGAGACATTTGCAGACTCCATCTCGTGAGTGATATCGCGAATCCAGTCATCAGCATCCAGTGGCTTATCAGAGTTGCGGAACTGAGTGGGGTTGAGACGCACAAATTCCAATAGAGTTATTGCAGCAGGGTCCTGGTTCTGGTTGTTCTGATGCGGGAACTGAGCCATAATCCCAGTCATGAACTGACGGTTGAGCTCGAATTGTTACATCATAGCTGCCATATAATCTGGCGGTGGTGGATGTTCAGGGTCACGACAACGACCACGACCGCCTGGTCTAACCATCCTGCTAAGTATCAACAGGGGTAATTTAGTAAAAGCAATTGTGAGTGTTTAGCGACAAGCATGATGTAACACGACAATAATTGAGCAGTGTAATAGATACTTAATAGTAGTCAATTAAGACGTACAGATCCATACACTGAGTCGGGTTCATGCGGACAGCATAACGGCGCACATTTAAAAGCTAGACATGCTAGGCGGCGTGCAGGCACGCGGTAAGGAAGTACACAACGAGATATAGCAAAGGCTATATCAACGTCGGAGAAAACTGCTGGAACGAGGAATCTGCAAGTGACAACACAGGGTGCCCTCGATAAAAGGGATCCTGCAAGCAGAACCTGGCTCACAATCTTGAAAAAAGGGGGGTAATTTCAGAACTCCGGGTGGATGTGATCACGAGATCCTAATGTTGGAGTTAGTAAAATTTTAACCCGAAAGGAAGAGAGATCAGAGTCCTAGAGTATAGACAAGAAATAAAAGATCCTAATACCACCCAGTTGGCGACGTGGGCCCGTAAGCCACGCAGCCAAGTTAGTAAAATAGTTTTGGACGACTAGACTCAACTTCGGCCAAGACGTGGGAAAGGGGGGTTCCTACAGGCAGTCGGCTTTGATACCAACCTGTGATGCCCCCGGCTTAATCGTGCACTAACCATACACGCAAATGCACACAAACAAGCCTAAGGACTCACTTGAAGATATCACAACACAACTCTAAAACATAAATAAAGTCATACAAGCTTTATATTACAAGCCAGAGGCCTCGAGGGCTCGAATACATAAGCTCGCATACAACCGTCAGTGGAAGCATCAGATATCTGAGTACAGATATAACAAAAAACACAGATAAGCCTTAAGAAGGCGGGGCAAAAGAAACACTACGATCAAAAAGGCGCAGGCCTCCTGCCTGGGACCCTCCGATCCTACTCCTGGTCGTCGGCAAGCTCGTAGTAGTAACCACCCTCGGGGTGGTAGTAGAAGTCGTCGACGGGGGCAGCTGGCTCCGGGGCTCCGTCATCTGGTCGCATCAAACGGATATATGGGGAAAAAGAGGAAGCAAAGCAACTGTGTTCACACATCCGAAGTACTCAGCAAGCAAGGATCTACACTACATATGCAACATTATCAAAGAGAGGTTGTATATTTGGACTGGGCTGCAGAAATGCCAGAATAGAGAGAAGGCCTAGTCCTATCGAAGACTAGCATCTTCAGCGATCTTGCAGCATTAGAAGAGTGTAGATTAGTACAGCATAAAGTAGTAGTAACATTAAGCATCAACCTCGGCCAGAGATCCTCTCTCGACTCCCTGCGAGAAAGCAATCCCAGAGCCCTAGTATCCATGTCTTATCTCAAGTATCCAGTTCTAGTTGTATCTATCGGGATACAACTCTGAGCGTCCGTTACCGAGGATCGGCTATGCATAGATTAGTTCTTCCCTGCAGGGGTGCACCAACTTACCCACCACGTTCGATTAACTCCGGCCGGACACACTTTTCTGGGTCATGCCCGGCCTCGGCCAAACGATACGCCACAACCCGACCTAAGCTTAATAGAGAGGTCAGCACGCCGGACTAAACCTATGCGCCCAGGGGGCTGGCCCCCTCGCCCTGAGCGCTCCTGCACGTTACGTTCACGGCCGAGAGCAGACCTAGCAACCCACACTATCAAGGCGGTTGCTTAACGCGGTCCAACTCGGCACGTGCCGCTCCTTGCTGACGTCCAGTAAGCTTCGGCTGATGCCACAATGCAGAGTGCCCATAACTGTTCCCACGTGATGGTCAGTGCTATCAGGCCAAAGGACTACTCGAATCAAATATCCAAATCATTAGTGAATTAGGAGCGTGCGATAACGAGCAGAGACTCACGATCGATGTGACCCCGTCGCCCCATCTCGAGGACTTGCAGCAAGGGCTAAGAATGCCCGGCCACACCTCGTAAATATCTCGCGGGTAATCTCTCTGGTCACCCGACTACACATCAATCGCATCACCTGCTCGCGCGGGTACCCCTCAGGGCCGACCTAACTTTATCATGGTTCATGGTCAAAGTCATAGTAACTGTGTGTCCAAACACCAAGGGGAAAACCTGAGGAATCACCCTCGACGGATCCCACATGATGTAGTCATCAAGGTGAACTTAGGAGGAATCACCCTCGAGGTTCACGCTTGAGGTGTTGCACGATGGCGTCGTTATCGGGAGTGGTGAAAGAGGAATCACCCTCGATGACCACGATCGAATAGCTACTCTACAGATTTAACATCAGAAGTGCTAAACGAGGTATCACCCTCGGCACTCGATAGTAATGCTACACTGTCGTACAACCAGGGGGTGACGTGCGGTGCCGGGGCCTGATTGTCGAGTCTTCCGATAATACAGCGGGGCAACTTTGGACAAAGTGGGGGTCTCTGGTGGGTCTCTATCGAGCCTATACTAAGCAGTTTAGGACAAGCAGGTAGTTATCAAAAGCAGGTTACAAAAATCAGGCTATGCATCAGAATAGGTAAAGCAGTAGCAGCAGCAATTCTAATGCAAGCATAAGAAAGAAGAGAATAGGCGATATAGGCATGCTCAAGGGGGGTGCTTGCCTGGAAGCTCTACGGCAAGAGAAGGGTCGTCAGGGGCATAGTCGATCTCCGGAGCTACGTCGGCCTCGGGGATTACGTCGGTGTCGGGGTCTACCTAGAGAGAAGAGGCGGAGGAAATAGATAAATACACAGCAAACATAAGCAACGCAGATCATGCTATGCTAACGTGCAGTGCAGGATTGCCTAAAGACATGTCTAAATCATTTTAGTTATTTTAGGATTAAAGTTGGATTTATTAACCGGTGTATATGCACTATTCATCTACCGGAAATAGTTGAAAGTTGCGGGTTCACCACCGTAGAGGTTCCCGACACGGAAACAGATGGCACAGTTGAATTCGTCTCGTCGTTCTGACCAACTTTCATGTATAAAGTTTTTCCTTCCGAGTTACGGATTATTTTCTACGATTTTCTAAAGATTTAAATATTTTCTGAAATTATTTGAATCAACAGTAATGAAATATGACGTCAGCATGATGTATGGGTGACGTCAGCAGTCAACAGCCGGCTGGCCAGGTCAAACCTGACCAGTGGGTCCCACCTGTCATAGACAGAGGGGCTAACAGAGTTTTATTTTAACTAAAGAGGGTTAATTGGCCAGTAGGCCCCACCTGTCATTCTCTAATTAGTAACTAATTAGTGTTTTAATTATTAAAATGTTTTAATTAACTAAATTAGGCGGTGGGGCCCGCATGTCAGTGACACTGGGCTGCCCAGTCAGCACATTGACTGGGTCAACCCAGTCAACGGGGCCCCCATGGCCCACTGGTAGCGAGCCAGGGGTGGCCCCAGGCCAGCCAGTGTGGCGGCGGCTGGCGGCTCGACGCTGAAGACCTCCAGACACGGCGGAGGGCACGGGCTGGCGTCGGGATTCGCCCACAGACCACCAAAACGGTCGGGGCCGGTCGCGTTCGAAACGCCGAAGCACGCCGCGTCGAACTGGGGCAGTTACAGGTGCGGGGGTGGCCGGAAAACACGCCGGCGGCGAGCTAGGCGGCGGTGCTTCTCGGTGATCATCGCAACGGCGGCTACGATGTGTAAACGAGCGAACTAAATAGCTAGTCATGACCTACGCGACGCGGTGAGCACGTTGTGCACTAGCCCGTGACCGAATGGTCACCGGGGGCTCGTCGGCGACGAGCTCGCCGGCGACGAGCTCCACGGCGATGAGCTCGGACACATGTGGATCGGCGTCTATGGGCCCGTTGGAGTAAGAAAAAGAGAACAGGGAGGAGCGGAGGCTCACCTTGCAGGCACAAGGCGGCCCGGCGACAGTTTTGTAGTAGCAGTGACGGCGAATCGACGGCGCCTGCGTCCGGCGATCCGAGGGGGGAAAAGAGGCCGGGGCAGCGTTCGAGGGCGCCCGACGTCGCGTGGCTCGACGGGGAGACGTGGTCGACGGAGACGGAGCGCGTGGACAGCTCGAAGGGACGAGCGGATGCCGGTGGCCGTGGTTTCGTCGAAGTTGTGGCGGCGAGCGCATTCGGGACAGGGGGAAGAAGCGAGCGCGAGCGCTGGAGAGCGAGGGAGAGAAGGGGTAAATGGAGGAGGAGGTCCAGGGGGAGTGGATGAGGCCGGGGCCTTATCCCCCCGCGTCGGTGGGCGTCGGTGGCGCCGCGCTGTCGCCGTTTCACCAGCGCTCGCCGGCGCGGCCATGGGCGTGGCGACACACACAGGAGAGAGACGGGAGGAGAGCGAGATGGGCCGGCCTCAGGCACTGTGCACTTAGGCCCAGTGCACAGTGGCCTTTTTCTTTTTCTCTTATTTCTTTTCTGTTTTTCTTTTAACAGTAGCCTTTTGCATTTTCTTTTGCAATTATTATCTTTTGCAAAAATGTGCCACTGGTGAAAACAAATACTAGGGTCAGTGGTGCACTGCCACCATAAGCTTGGGATTTATTTGAATCCATTTGGAATTTTCATAAATAGGAATAGCATTTTAAAATGCTGGAATTGCTCTATTTTAATTGTTAAGGTTCATCTTTGCATAAGAGTGATGGTGTATTCCTTAACAAACAAATGTTAGGAATATTTGCTATATGGTGAACATTTTTCCAGCAGCTTTTGAGCAACTTTATTTTGCACTTGAATTTGAATTGATTTTCAGAGAGAATTTTGAATTGAGTGGAGCTAACACTGTGATCAAGCATTGCATAGATGATGACTTGGCATGTTTAACAAAGAGTCACAGTGCTCGGATACATAGGGGTGTTACAGTCAACACCAACTCTCTCCCCCTCTATGCAGTGGTGTAACACCCCTTCTCCCCGCTGTAATCTCTACTTAAACATGGTGCTCAACTCCATATATTATTTCCCAATGATCTATGGTTATCCTATGATGTTTGAGTAGATCCGTTTTATCCTGTGGGTTAATCATGATCTTGGTTGGTATGATTGTATATTTTATTTATGGTGCTGTCCTACGGTGCCCTCCGTGTCGCACAAACGAAGGGGACCCCGCTGTAGGGTGTTGCAATATGTTCATGGTTTGCTTATTGTCGGTGTTGCGGGGGTGACAGCAGCGTAAACGCGAATAAGTGGGTTATGGCGTATGGGAGTAAAGAGGACTTGATATTAATGCTATGGTTGGGTTTCATGACCTTAATGATCTTTAGTAGTTGCGGATGCTTGCTAGGGGTCCAATCATAAGTGCATATGATCCAAGTAGAGAAAGTATGTTAGCTCATGCCTCTCCCTCATATAAAATTACAAGAATAATTACCGGTACTTGTTATCGATTGCCTAGGGACAAATGACTTTCTTGTTGACAAAAGCTATCCATTTTTATTACCTTGCAATTTATTCGTAGTTTTGTTCTCGCAAAGTATTTCTAAATTTATTCTTGCAAATTAGTTTCATCCTTGTTTTAGGTAAAGCAAATGTCAAGTGTGCGTAGAGTTGTATCGGTGGTCGATAGAACTTGAGGGAATATTTTTTCTACCTTTAGCTCCTCATTGGGTTCGACACTCTTATTTATCGAAGAAGGCTACAAACGATCCCCTATACTTATGGGTTATCAAAACCTTTTTCTGGTGCCGTTGCCGGGGAGCAATAGCGTGGGGTGAATATTCTCGTGTGTGCTTGTTTGCTTTATCACTAAGTAGTTTTTATTTTCTGTTCTAAGTTGTTCTCTATCTTTAGTTATGGATATGGAACACAAAATACCAAAAAAATTAGTTGTACTTGCTACTCATGGAGATGGGGAACCTCCTAAAACTCTCGATGCTTGTTATGTGAAAAATATTATGCAATACTTTGATAATCCTGAGAAAACCCCGTTCAACTTGATAATGGGAGACGTGTTGGATCAACGTGAATACTTTAGGGATTATCGCTTGACACAAAAAGGGAAACTGTTATGGGATCAAATTCATATGTTAAAATGGTATGCTTGGAATCTATGCTCTAGATATGATTATACTTGTTGCTCTAGGATGAATGCTCCACACCTTCCCTTTTCATGCAAATTTAATGACAATGAAACCTTAGCTTCTTATGCTAATGGTAGATATGATTACTATGATGTGGAACGAATAGAAGAATTTGTTGCTTTTAAGGGTGCTTATGAAATTGAATCTTTGTTTGAAAAGTATGAAGCTTTTGATGATGATGTTTATAGGCTTGAAAATTTTGCCATCCTTAAATATTGCTATGAAAATTATAAATACAATTCCGATATTGATATATTTATTGAGAAAGTCTCTGCTGTCCAAGAAGAGATTAATATTTTGCAGGAGTCTATGGAAAAAGAAATTGATGAAACTGTGAGCTCATTGGATGAAAAAGATGATGAGGAGAGCGAAGAACAAAAGGAGAAAGAGCGGATTAGCTACCCGTGCCCACCTTCTAATGAGAGTAACTCTTCAACTCATACATTGTTTAATTTCCCTTCGTTCTTTTCCGAAGGATGAATGCTATGATAATTGCTATGATCCCGTTGATTCTTTTGAAATATCCCTTTTTGATGAACTTAATGCTTGCTATGCTTTTGGCCAAGATGCCAATATGAATTATGCTTATGTAGATGAACTTGCTATTATTCCTTATATTAAGAATGAAATTAATGCTATTGCACCCACACATGATAGTCCTATTATCTTTTTGAATTCTCCAAATTACACTATATCGGAGAATTTTGCTCTTATTAAGGATTATATTGATGGGTTGCGTTTTGCTACTACACATGATGATTTTGATGAATATAATATGCATGTGCTTGCTGCTCCTACTTGCAATTATTATGAGAGAGGAACTATATCTCCACCTCTCTATGTTTCCAACACGATAAAATTGTAAGAAACTGCTTATGCTATGTATTGGCCTTTACTTGATGTGCATGAATTGTTCTTGTATGACATGCCGATGCATAGGAAGAGAGTTAGACTTTGTCATTGCATGATATATGTTGCTTTGTGCTCACTACTAAATGTAAATCATTGTTAATTAAAATTGGCTTTGATATACCTTGGGATCTGGGTGGATTCATTACTTGAGCACTTTATGCCTAGCTTAATGGCTTTAAAGAAAGCGCTGCCAGGGAGACAACCCGGAAGTTTTAGAGAGTCATTTATTTCTGTTGAGTGCTTTTATAAAGTTTAAAAACAAAAAAATATAGAGGGGAGCTTAAAACTTCACAAAAAGAAAAGTGAAAGTGAGAGGGACGAGCATTGTGAAAGTGGGAGCTAGCCTTGAACTTTGTTCATGCCCATGGAAACTTTGTGAATCTTAATTAAAGAAACTTTTCAAAAAAAATAATTATCCCCTTGCACAAATCCATTGTGTTATAAAAATAATGTGCCAAGATTTGCCTTTAGGATGATTAGATTGTTTGTTGGTATGTGCGGTGCAAAAACAGAAACTTTTTCTGTAGTGCGCGATTTTACGTTTTTTACTGGAACATCAAAAGTTTCTGAAACTTTTTGCAAATTCTTTCTATACAACTTTTTTTATTTTTTCCTAATTGTTCAGAATTTTTTGAGTACCATAAGTATGGTAGGTGTTCATATTTCTACAGACTGTCCTGTTTAAGACAGATTCTGTTTTTGATGCATTGTTTTGCTTGTTTTGATGAAACTATCGATTTTTATCGGTGGTATAAGCCATGGAAAAGTTATATTAAAGTAGCTACAATGCAAAAACAAAATATGAATTGGTTTGCAACAGTACTTAAAGTAGTGATTTGCATTATTATACTAACGGATCTCACGAGGTTTCTGTTGAGTTTTGTGTGGATGAAGTGATCAAAGATCGAGGAGGTCTCGATATGAGGAGAAGGAGGAGAGGCAAGAGCTCAAGCTTGGGGATGCCCAAGGCGCCCCAAGTAAATATCTAAGGAGACTCAAGCGTCTAAGCTTGGGGATGCCCCGGAAGGCATCCCATCTTTCTTCAACAAGTATCGGTATGTTTTAATCTTCGTTTCGTTCATGTGATATGTGTGAATCTTGGAGCGTCTTTTGTGTTTATTTTTCATTTTTATTTTATGTACCATGCTGGTATGAGATAGTCCATGGTTGATTTATAGAATGCTCATTGCACTTCACTTATATCTTTTGAGTATGGCTTTATAGAATGCTTCATGTGCTTCACTTATATTATTTGAAGTTTGGATTGCGTGTTTCTCTTCACATAGAAAACCGTTATTTGTAGAATGCTGTTTTGCTTCACTTATACTTATTAGAGCATGGTCTTTTATATAAATAATTAAAATC
Source organism: Thinopyrum elongatum (assembly GCA_011799875.1). Lineage (NCBI taxonomy): Eukaryota > Viridiplantae > Streptophyta > Magnoliopsida > Poales > Poaceae > Thinopyrum > Thinopyrum elongatum. Next base: position 181,880,452 of record CM022303.1, read on the forward strand.
TCTTGCTTCACTTATACCTATTTAGAGAGTCAACAGGAATTGGTCAATTGCATGGTTAGTCCTAAAATCCTACATAAAACTTATGGATCACTGAATATGATATGTTTGATTCCTTGCAATAGTTTTGCGATATAGAGATGGTAATATGTGGGAGGTACTAATAAATGGTTATGGTTAGTAAGATTATTGGTGTCAAGGTTTGTGATTCCCGAAGCATGCACGTATAGTCTCTCGTTATGCTATGAAGTTGGAGCATGATTTATTATTGATTGTCTTCCTTATGAGTGGCGGTCGGGGACGAGCGATGGTCTTTTCCTACCAATCTATCCCCCTAGGGGCATGCATAGTAGTACTTTGCTTCGAGGGCTAATAAAATTTTGCAATCAGTATATGAGTGCTTTATGACTAATGTGAGTCCATGGATTATACGCACTCTTACCTTTTCGCAATCTGCTAGCCTCTACGGTACCGTGCATTGCCCTTTCTCACCTCGAGATGTCGTGCAAACTTCGCAGGTGCATCCAAACCCCATGATATGATACGCTCTATCACACATAAGCCTTATTATATCTTCCTCAAAACAGCCACCATACCTACCTATTATGGCCTTTCCATAGCCATTCTGAGATATATTGCCATGCAACTTCCACCGCTTCTGTTTTGATGACTTGAGCATTCATTGTCATATTGCTTTGCATGGTCATATAGCTGACATAGCAGTTGTTGCTTAGCCATCGTTCATCATTTTTCATACATGTTACGCTAGAACATTGCACATCCTGGTACACTGCCAGAGGCATTCATATAGAGTCATACTTTATTATAGGTATCAAGTTGTAATTTTTATTTCTTTTGAGTTATAAGTAAATAGAAGTGTGATGATCATCATTATTCATTTTTTAGAGCATTACCCCAGTGAGGAAAGGATGATGGAGACTATGATTCCCCCACAAGTCGGGATGAGACTCCGGACAATGAGAGAAAAGAAAAAAAAAGAAAAAAGAAGAAGAAAAAAAACAAAAGAAAAAAAAACAAAGAGAGAAGGAGCATGCTAGTTCCACACTTGTGCTTCAAAGTAGCACCATGTTTTTCATATAGAGAGTCTCCTATGTAGTCACTTTCATATACTAGTGGGAATTTTTCATTATAGAACTTGGCTTGTATATTCCGATGATGGGCTTCCTCAAATGCCCGAGGTCTTCATGAGCAAGCAAGTTGGATGCACACCCACTTAGTTTTCATATTGAGCTTTCATACACTTATAGCTCTTAGTGCATCCATTGCATGGCAATCCATACTCCTCGCATTGATATCAATTGAATGTCATCTCCATAGCCCGTTGGTTAGCCACGTCAATATGAGACTTTCTTACTTTTTTGTCTTCTCAATATTTACCCCTATCATCATACTCTATTCCACCTATAGTGCTATATCCATGGCTTGCGCTCATGTATTGCGTGAGGGTTGAAAAAGCTGAAGCGCGTTAAAAAGTATGAACCAATTATTCGGCTTGTCATCGGGGTTGTGCATGATAAATACTTTGTGTTGAGAAGACAGAGCATGACAAGACTATATGATTTTGTAGGGATAGCTTTCTTTAGCGTTGATATTTTGAAAGACATGATTGTTTGTTGGGATGCTTGAGTATTGATGTCTTTATGTCAAATTATAGACTATTGCTTTGAATCACTTATGTCTTAATATTCATGCCATGATTAGACATATGATCAAGTTTATGATAGGTAGCATTTCACATCAAACATTATCTTTTTTATCATTTACCTACTCGAGGACGAGCAGGAATTAAGCTTGGGGATGCTGATACGTCTCCATCGTATCTATAATTTTTGATTGTTTCATGCCAATATTATACAACTTTCACATATTTTTGGCAACTTTTTATATGATTTATTGGACTAACCTATTGATCCAGTGCCCAGTGCTAGTTCCTGTTTGTTGCATGTTTTTTGTTTCGCAGAAAATCCATATCAAACAAAGTCCAAACGCGATAAAAAATTACGGAGAATTATTTTGGAATATTTATGATTTTGGGAAGTGGAATCAACGCAAACGGGGGCCCACAGAGACCACAACCCACCAGGGCACTCCAGGCACCCCCTGGCACGCCCAGGTATCTTGTGCCCTCCTCGAACTTCAGTTGGGGCCCTTCTTATGGTGCAAGAAAGATAATTTATGGAAAAAAATCGTGTAAAAATTTCAGCGCAATCGGAGTTACGGATCTCCGGGAATTTAAGAAATCGTGAAGGGCCAGATCTGGGGAACGCTAAACAGAAGAGAACAGAGAGGGGGATCCAATCTCGGAGGGGCTCCCACCCCTCCGCCACCATGGAGGCCATGGACCAGGGGGAACTCTCCTCCCATCTAGGGGGGAGGCCAAGGAAGAAGAAGACGGAGGGGGGCTCTCTCCCCCTCTCTCCCGGTGGCGCCGGAGTGCCGCCGGGGCAAGGATCATGACGGCGATCTACATCAACAATCTTACTACTGTCAACACCAACTCTCTCCCCCTCTATGCAGCGGTGTAACACCCCTTCTCCCCACTATAATCTCTACTTAAACATGGTGCTCAACTCCATATATTATTTCCCAATGATCTATGGTTATCCTATGATGTTTGAGTAGATACGTTTTGTCCTGTGGGTTAATCGTGATCTTGGTTGGTATGGTTCTATATTTTATTTATGGTGCTGTCCTACGGTGCCCTCCATGTCGCGCAAACAGAGGGGACCCCGCTGTAGGGTGTTGCACTATGTTCATGGTTTGCTTATTGTCGGTGTTGCGGGGGTGATAGCGGCCTAAATGCGGATAAGTGGGTTATGGCGTATGGGAGTAAAGAGGACTTGATACTTAATGCTATGGTTGGGTTTCACGACCTTAATGATCTTTAGTAGTTGTGGATGCTTGCTAGGGGTCCAATCATAAGTGCATATGATCCAAGTAGAGAAAGTATGTTAGCTCATGCCTCTCCCTCATACAAAATTACAAGAATGATTACCGGTACTTGTTATCGATTGCCTAGGGACAAATGACTTTCTTGTTGACAAAAGCTATCCACTTTTATTACCTTGCAATTTATTCGTAGTTTTATTCTCACAAAGTATTTCTAGTTTTATTCTTGCAAATTAGTTTCATACTTGTTTTAGGTAAAGCAAACGTCAAGTGTGCGTAGAGTTGTATCGGTGGTCGATAGAACTTGAGGGAATATTTGTTCTACCTTTAGCTCCGCATTGGGTTCGACACTCTTATTTATCGAAGAAGGCTACAAACGATCCCCTATACTTGTGGGTTATCAGGGTCTAAGCTTGGGGGAGTTGATACGTCCATTTTGCATCATGTTTTACTACTTTTATTTATAATGTTTTTATGCATAATAATGCTTTTGGGAGTAATTCTAATGCCTTTTCTCTCATAATATGCAAGGTTTACACATAGAGGGAGAGTACCGGCAGCTGGAATTCTGGACCTGGAAAAGCTACGTCAGAGTTACCTATTCTGCACATCTCCAAATGAGCTGAAAATTTACGGAGAATTGTTTTGGAATATATGAAGAATATTGGAGCAAATAACTACCAGAGGGGGCCCACCAGGTGGGCATAACCCACCTGGGTGCGCTAGGTAGCCTAGGCGCGCCCTGGTGGGTTGTGCCCTCCTCGGCCCACCTCTGGTGCCCCTCTTCTGGTATATAAGTCATTTTGACCTAGAAAAAAATAGGTTAGGATTTTCGGGACGAAGCGCCGCCGTCTCGAGGTGGAACTTGGGCAAGAGCACTTTTCCCTCCGGCGGAGCGATTCCGCCTGGGGAACTTCCCTCCTGGAGGGGGAAATCATTGTCATCGTCATCACCAACAACCCTCCCATCTTTGGGAGGGCCATATCCATCAACATCTTCAACAACACCATCTCCTCTCAAACCCTAGTTCATCTCTTGTGTTCAATCTTTGTACCGGAACCTTAGATTGGTGCTTGTGGGTGACTAGTAGTGGTGATTACATCTTGTAGTTGATTACTATATGGTTTATTTGGTGGAAGATTATATGTTCAGATCCATTATGCTATTTAATACCCCTCTGATCTTGAGCATGATTATTATTTATGAGTAGTTACTTTTGTTCTTGAGGTCACGGGAGAAGTCATGTTGCAAATAATCGTGTGAACTTGATATGTGTTCGATATTTTGATGATATGTATGTTGTGATTCCCCTAGTGGTGTCATGTGAACGTTGACTACATGGCACTTCACCATATTTGTGACTAGGGGAATGCATTGTGGAGTAGTTATTAGATGATGGGTTGCTAGAGTTACAGAAGCTTAAACCCTAGTTTATGCGCTATTTCGTAAGGGGACTGATTTGGATCCAAAAGTTTAATGCTATGGTTAGATTTTATCTTAATACTTTTCTCGTAGTTGCGGATGCTTGCGAGGGGGTTAATCATAAGTAGGAGGTTTGTTCAAGTAAGAACAGCACCTAAGCACCGGTCCACCCACATATCAAATTATCAAAGTAGCGAACACGAATCAAACCAACATGATGAAAGTGATATGATGAAATTCCCGTGCACCCTCAAGAACCCTTTGCTTATCATAAGAGACTGTTTGGCCTGTCCTTTGCCACAAAAGGATTGGGCTACCTTGTTGCACTTTATTTACCGTTACCGTTACTTGCTCGTTACAAATTATCTTGCTACCAAACTATCTGTTACCGACTATTTCAGTGCTTGCAGAAAATACCTTGCTGAGAACCACTTGTCATTTCCTTCTGCTCCTCGTTGGGTTCAACACTCTTACTTATCGAAAGGACAATGATTGATACCCTATACTTGTGGGCCATCAGTGCATGATGAAATACTTTGTGTGATGAAGATGGAGCATAGCCAGACTATATTATTTTGTAGGGATAACTTTCTTTGGCCATGTTATTTTGAGAAGACATGATTGCTTTATTAGTATGCTTGAAGTATTATTGTTTTTATGTCAATATTAAACTTTTGTTTTGAATCTTATGGATCTGAATATTCATGCCACAATAAAGAAGATTACATTGATAAATATGTTAGGTAGCATTCCACATCAAAAATTATGTTTTTATCATTTACCTACTCGAGGACGAGTAGGAATTAAGCTTGGGGATGCTTGATACGTCTCCAATGTATCTATAATTTTTTATTATTCTATGCTATTATATTATATGTTTTGGATGTTTTATATGCATTAATATGCTGTTTTTTCCTTGTTTTTGAGTTTTACAGAAAAGGAATACCAAACAGAGTCCAAACGGAATAAAACTTTTGCGATGAATTTTCTTGGACCAAAAGACACCTACGTAACTTGGAGAGAGGGCCATAAGGTTCCCGAGGAGGCCACAAGCCTGCCAGGCGCGCCCCAGGGGGGTGTGCCCTAAGGGCTTGTGGGCCCCTCGGAGGTCTTCTAACCCTAATATTTGCACTATAAATTCCCAAATATTCCCCCAACACCAGAAGCGCCCACCAAAAATACTTTTCCGCCGCTGCAAGCCTCTGTTCCCCTGAGATCCCATCTTGGGGCCTTTTTCGGTGATCTGCCGGAGGGCGATTCGATCACAGAGGGCCTCTACATCAACCTTGCTGCCCTTTCGATGATGTGTGAGTAGTTTACCACAGACCTACGGGTCCAAAGCTAGTAGCTAGATGGCTTATTCTCTCTCTTTGATCTTCAATACAATGTTTCCTCAATGTTCTTGGAGATCTATTCGATGTAATACTTTTTTGCGGTGTGTTTGTTGAGATCCGATGAATTGTGGATTTATGATCAGATTATCGATGAATATTATTTGAGTCTTCTCTGAACTCTTTTATGCATGATTAAGATATCATTGTATTTCTCTTCGAACTATCGGTTTGGTTTGGCCAACTAGATTGGGTTTTCTTGCAATGGGCGAGGTGCTTAGTTTTGGGTTCAATCTTGCGGTGTCCTCACCCAGTGACATAGTAGGGGTAGCGAGGCACGTATTGTATTGTTTCCATCGAGGATAAAATGATGGGGTTTTCATCATATTGCTTGAGTTTATCCCTCTACATCATGTCATCTTGCTTAAGGTGTTACTCCGTTCTTATGAACTTAATACTCTAGATGCATGCTGGATAGCGGTCGATGTGTGGAGTAATAGTAGTAGATGCAGGCAGGAGTCGGTCTACTTGTCACGGACGTGATGCCTATATTCATGATCATTGCCTTAGATATCGTTATAACTTTGCACTTTTCTATCAATTACTCAACAGTAATTTGTTTACCCACCATATGCTATCTTCAAGAGAGAAGCCTCTAGTGAAACCTATGGCCCCTGGGTCTATTTTCCATCATATATTTTCAAATCTATAAACCAAAAAACCCAAAAATACCTTGCTGCAATTTATTTATATTTACTTTAGTTTGCTCTTGTATTTATCTTTTTATACATATCTCTATTAGATCTCACTCTTGTTCGAGACCGTGAAGGGATTGACAACCCCTTTTTCGCGTTGAGTGCAAGTGTTTGTTAGTTTGTGTAGGTGCATAGATTGGAGACTTGCTTGTGCCTCCTACTGGATTGATACCTTGGTTCTTAACTAAGGGAAATACTTATCTGTACTTTGCTGCATCACCCTTTCCTCTTCAATGGAAAAATCAACGCAAGCTCAAGAAGTAGCATACCTCAGGACCGGAGAACGCCGGAAACCATTGGAATCGGCTGGCGACCACCGTCGGCGGAAAGGGGATCGAGAGGAGAGAGCGGCGACTTCGAAGGGGAATGAGTGGAGTGGGCGAGTGGGGCGAGGGGGCCGTGGCCCCTTTGGTTTTGACTGGGAAGTGTCCGACGCAATGTTGGGCTAAGCCCTATATAAAGATACAAACAAATGTTTCAAAAAATAAAAAAGTCTCAACGTAATAATAAGGTCAAAATAAATATTCTTACTTAAATAACTAAATGTTTCAAAAAATATTAAAATGTCTCAACGTAATAATAAAGTCAAAAAAAGTATTCTTACTTTAATAACTAAATGTTTCAAAAAATAAGAAAATGTCTCAACGTAATAATGAAGTCAAAATAAATATTCTTACTTCAATAACTAAATGTTTCAAAAAATAATAAAATGTCTCAACATAATAATAAAGTCAAAATAAATATTCTTACTTTAATAACTAAATGTTTCCAAAAATAATAAAATGTCTCAACATAATAATAAAGTCAAAATAAATATTCTTACTTTAAGAACTAAATGTTTCAAAAAATAATAAAATGTCTCAACGTAATAATAAAGTCAAAATAAATATTCTTACTTTAATAACTAAATATTTCAAAAAATAAGAAAAATGTCTCAACATAATAATATATTCAAAATAAATATTCTTACTTTAATAACTAAAAGTCTCAAAATAATATAAAAGACTCCTATATAGGCAGAACAAGGGAGAAGATTTTTGTGGAGAAAGGAAGTTAAATTGTTTGAGAAACAAGTGCTGCCAACTCCTATATATATAGGCAAAACTTTGTGCTGGCGTTCAAATTCAATGAATGCTAGCACTAGACTAAATACCTACGGCATTCACACAAACCCAACGCCACCACTTTCTGCCAACTGGTAAGAAAAGCTCGGCCCACCAATTTGTGGCGCACTATAAAAAATCCATGCCAGCACACTTATAAAGCTGTCATACCAAATATGCCAATGCCACCACTATTTGGAAAATATAGTGGTGGTGTTGATTTAATATGGCGCGCCACCAACGAAGTTGTGGCTAACCATTTTCCACTAGTCTAATAAGTTCAGTGTCTTATGTGATCTAGGGGCAAGTGTTTCCACTATCCTCAAATCTGTTTATGATAATATCAATCTTGGTCCTTATGCTAATACTGAGATTATATTATGGCTAACTCTACTTTTACCCAGGCAGTAGGCATTAAGCATGGAGTTATAGTTCAAATTAATGATTGCCCTGTCATGATTGATCTTGTTATAGTAGATATGCCTGAAGATCCAATTGCTCCTATAATTCTTGGTAGACCTTTTCCAAGGACTATTAAAGCTGTGATAAATGTGTTTGAGGGAAATGTTCATTTTGATTTACTAGCTAAAGATCCCTTTATAAGGCATTTCCACGGGAAAAAAAATTGAAGACCTACACAGGAGGTGGCATCATTTTGAATGCCAGAAGCTATGGTGCCGGTGTTCTAGCACCACCTTGATCACCACTACGGTCGACCTATCCGACTGAAAACAAGCGCTTCGTGGGAAGCAACCCACGTGAATAAAGTAGACAAGTAAGTTTTTATTTTTTGTTTCTAATGAATGAGTGATTGAAGTTCCATGTGAAGAAGTGAGTTTGGAAGAGTTGTTCTAATGAAGGCCTAGCCTTGTGCAAGATGATTTATATGCTAGATTGATGATTGAATGTGTGGAAATATGTCTATGTATTGCTATGGAACTAACACCGCGGGAAAACAAAGAAATATACAAGTTTCAGAAGAAAGAGACAAAAAAGGCCCTTCCTGCGACCGCAGCGGTCGTACGGGCGGTCGTTTGACCTGCAGGAGGTTCTAGCGCAAAACAACCAGAGGCAACAGAGTGAAGGACAACGTATCAAATGGGCATACATGCTTGTTTATGCGGTCATTTTGACTCTCTGCAGAAACCATCGACGAGTCCAGAGCGTTCGACGGTGTTCCAAACGGGCGCATGCGCCCGTTCGAGCGGTCATTTGACATCTTTGACCAGGAGCAAAAAAAGAACAGAACGAGTGACGACGTTCGAAACGGACGCCGATGCTTGTTTCGGTAGTTGTTTCATCTGCATGCAGGCAAAGGTGAGTTAACCGATCTGAAGAAGACATTCCATGCAGGTGCTTGCGCCCGTATGAGCGGTCGTTTTGCGCTCCGACAACTCCAATAGGCCCGAGGAAGGAGGTATTTCACCCCCATCTCTCACTTTTCTTCTTCTTCCTCCAAACCTCTCCAAACCCTAGCAAAAGTTTGCCCGATCTCCTGACTCGTTCGTTTTCAGTTCAAATCCTTCCGTGTGATCGATCTACGGTATGTTTCTCCTCCGATCCCCAACTTATTTTTTGTGAATCCGTGTTCTACATGCCTAGCATTGCCATGACTAGGATATGCACATTTTTTATTCAAAATTGAGTTTGGCATGGATTTGTTGATGTTTTTAGAGGAGTATGATATTGTGAGTATCGTAGGATCATTATTGTTTCATTATGTTGGACTGAAAAACTGTTTTGTAGATGTTTACATGGAGGTCTTCTCGCGTACGCGGTGATTCAAGTTCATCCACCGCATAACCACAACAAGTGTTCACTCAGGGGATCATCTTCACCGACCGTGGAAAGGAAGAAGTTCCAGAAGCTCACTACAAGGAAAATCAAAGCAACCAAATGGGCTTGTGCGAATACTCTCGCCAAGCTAGGCATCACTCATTATTTTAATTTTCTTTGTCATAATGCCGGGTTGCACCATTTTGTTTATCAGGGATGTGAGACTTACGAATGATTGACGCTCGATTTTCTTAGTACTCTCTCGCACAATGTTGGGTTAGTGCCAAATGCATATGAGGAGGAGAGGATCACTTTCTTTCTCGTTGATCAACACTTTAACATCACTTTTGTTGAGTGGTGTAACTACTTTGGCTTCCCCGACAATGATGCTGATATTAGATATGTTTATGATTTCACTGACCCGCACCCAAGGCAATCCTTTATTCAGATGAGTCACATTGGCTCTAGGTGAAGAGCTAGTTGCATTGAAAGTCCCGCTATATGTTATTTCTACTATGTTATCACTAACTCGTTGCATGCATGAGGAGAAGTTTCTAAGGTGAATGACGAGAACATGCTAGTTCTCAGAAAGCAGGAAACCTGGACGTCGGTTATTCGCCCAACCTAGGGGCAATACTTTTGCTACACCTCACACATCATGCAAATCATGCACAAGGAGATATCGTGTGCGGAGGAGTGGTCACCATGTTGGCCAACTCCCTTGTCCTTCACTGCATCATCTCCGCCCCATTGTCAATAACACCCTTGTAACATTCGTGTTCTTACTAGTGCTGGTATGGTAGTAGTTCATAATGGTAGTCATTGTATCAAAATTCCTAGAATGGCGTACTTGTTACCCACACCTATGCCTAACCATTTCTCCATCGATAATGGACAATTGCATTATGTTACACAGGAAGGAGATGTAGATTTTGACCAAGAAGGGCCAGAACCTGAACAAGTAGATGAAGAAGAACTCGCCACCGATGAAGAGGAGGAGCAGTCCCAACAACACTACACCACCTATGCGGACCTCAACAACCTTCAGGGCTCTATTGATGATATGAGCAACCTCGCATCATCCCTGAGAAGCACGTCCTCCTACATGAACATGAACTTCTCCAACTGGAGCCAAGAGTGGGCTCCTGACCAACCGCCACAATAATCTCGTCGGTTTGGGCTTGCAAGAGCCTAAGTTTGGGGGAGGTTATCACCACTTCTACAGCAAGATGTAGTGGTATTTGAATAAATTATAATGAGGTTGTACTTAAGTTCGAGGAGCTTCAAAACACTCATGTTGGTTTGTTCCAACACTTTGCTTTTTATTTGCTTTTGCCTTTGCGATTTTTTGATTGCAAGTTAGTTTTTGAAAACCCCAAAACCAAAAAAATGGAATAAGATTTGCTTTGCACTTGTTCTTATTCAGCCCCTTGGAGTTCATTTGCATTTTGTTTTCAGAGGAGTTGATCTATGCCAGGACAACAAGGAATGCAAGAGTAAGGAAGAGAAATGTGTAAATTCGCAACCGTGAAGGTATGTCCTATGACCCCCGTCTTTTGCACTTGGATACTTAGAGTAGATGTAGTAGTTGCATGTGTGATATGTGTAGATGGGAGTGAGTCTTGATAGCTGATACAAAGGTTTGCTCTAGTAGCCGAAACAATCTTGTAGCCTTTGTTTTCTTTAGTTTAGACAACTAAGACTTGTCGTGGGATAGTTTTTAAATGAAATGAAATGAAATCAATCAAGTGTAACTTTGCACAAGAGAAAGTCTTTCAAGACTTGGAAGTTGAGAAATTGTGGTGGAAGTGATGTTTAACATGCTCAAACCCATGTTGTTAATTTTAATAGACTTGATAGCACTTGTGGATTAAATTGTCTAGAGGAACTTAGTTGAAAGGTGGGTGAGATTATGCCAAAAATCTGTGTTGTATATCTCAACATGGTGTTATAGCCTCCAGCTGGTGCCATGGCCTTTGCTACTATATACGCGTTTACGTGTGTAAATGTGGCTTCATCACCCTGCTTGATGTTATGCCGAGGACTCCGCTGGCCAGTGAATGATCCACCAAGAGCGACAACTCGGATTACAGCTATGAGTTTGTTACCGTACGCAATGGGAACACTACAAACGAATATTATTCGACTTTCTCTTGAATGGGTGTGTCTGTGGTAAATAAAGGGGACTGATCAAAAGAGCTCGAAAGAGACATTATTGCTAAAGGTCCATAGTTCCCAAACATTAAGCCACAACGAAAACCTATGCATGATCACTTATTTGGCATAATCTCCTACACGTGACAAACAAAGTTCCAACAAACAATGACTGAAACAAAGTGTTTAAGAGCCTAGAGAAGGAAACAATTGTGGGTGTGCCCAAGAGCACTTGAGCATCATGTTTTACTACATGCTTTCTACTCCCTAACTTATGTTTTCACGGCTCTATCTTAAGAAACTCTTCCGTGCAATCCTAGCAAGCAAGTGTTGTCTAGATTAAACGAAATGAAGTGTTGCAAAGTTGTTTATCTAGTAGATCAGAAACTTTGTGTTAATTATCTTTGCTTCACTAACACTTGCACTATAACCATGCCGCCGCTATATCTATGATAAGTTTCCAGGTCAAGAAGCGGAGGGCTATCTAGGCATACCGATTGTAAGTGAACCAAAACCTTCTCATCATTTCGTTTTAAACAACTGAGTTCCTTATGCTTCGGATTTCTCTCTATGTTGCTCAAGGACGATCAAGTTTAAGCTTGGGGGAATTGATGAGGGATATTTTTACAGTTGTTTCAACCTTGTTTAAACCGAGATATTTCATTAAAAGAGAGATATTCGCTCTGATATTGCCACTAATGACTAATGAATGCAAAGGATTCCACAAATCCTCTCTTTGATATTTTTCCACAGGAAATGGGCTAAAAAGGGAAGATATTGTGTGGGAGAAAGGAAAGGAAGGAAAATGGAGAAGAAACAAGTCACCGGGAGGTGTCAGAAGGCCACCAGAACCAAAGATGTCGTTCCATGCGACCGCACGCACCCGCATGCATGAGCGGTCATTTGAAGTGGAAACCGAGGCAGGTTGTCCGCATGAACAACTTTTATTAAGGGAACCCCATCAGAATGTCAACAGAACAAGAGGAGGCGGAGCGTCGAGCTCAGCCACAACCTGTTCATCATCATATTCATCCACAAACCCTAGCCACCACCATTTTCACCTCCATAGCCATCTCCAACACCATAGTTCTCTCTCATTTAGTTCATACTTGTAATCGTGCATCACACAAGGCATCCATTGTAAGACATATTGCAATCAATCAATCCCAAGATGTTGTCTTCAATGTTTTCTTCTCGCGATCTGATCTCCATGTGTGAGTAGTTCGATAAGGTATGGGGTGAGGCATGAGCCTTGCAACCCCAGGTATTTGGTGAAGGGATCAATGGAAGTCTTTGACACAACGTCTCGTATGTATGAAATAAAATTGTTTCGTGAAGTATCACTTGTTTTGTCCGCGATTTTCACCCCTGCAGGTACCCATGATCATGGAGATCGAGCACCAGTGAGGCTAGGAGCAAGGGGACCGTGAAGTGTTATACCGAACACCGGTGATAGTAAGGTTTAGTAGGGTAATATGGATCATATCCTTGGGGATTCATGAGGTGTAGTCATTGAACGCCCAATGCTTTTATCTAATATTATTATCTTAATTATCATGGCAACCCTGCGAGACAGATAGGGCCTTATGTAGGACAACTGATTCTTGATGCAGGACTCGTGCTGGTCGAGATGTAATTTGGACACATCCCCCACTCCGATACAGAGCAAGCACCTCTTGATGGGTGACTTCCCGAGCATAAACTAATCTCATTTTTGTTCCCAACACCAATACATGGTTGTAAGCATTAAGACCTCATCCCCGTACCTTCTTTTTATTATAAGTGTTTGAATCATAATTTGCTTGCTGATCTGGTCAAAAGCTGGATTTGACACTGTAGCAAAAGCTTGCTAGAGACCATTTCTTCTAGGGAGTCTTCCTCTCGTGGTTTCGATACCCAGGGTCACCTCTGGGGAAATGGGTCAGGGATACTCTTTCTTGTTCCAATACCGGATCAATAAAAAGGAGATATCCGGCCTCTACAACCACGCGAGCATTGATCGATCGGGGCCCTGCAAACTACCACGCACGGCAACCATCGATTGAGAGAGACTCGCATCAATCAGTCAGGTTGAGTAATGGGAAGCCTCACACACGTATGAGAACGTGCAAACCACCCCTACATCACTCAGGCACGACAACCCACTGTATACCTTGTGATGCAGAGAAATCCTTGAAAAATCTCATTTTCTGTCACAATTTTCTGTCATAGAAGTAGGTGCCAACCGCATCCATGATGATATGTATTTTTGTCACTATTATCATCAAGGATGTGTCTTTTTCTTGTAGTGTAAAGAGATATGGAAGTACTCTAAGCAGCGCTACCTTCAGCCCAGTAGTGCGCTTCATTTCTCCTTGCTCCAGAATTTACACAACCTCAGCAGCCAGAAAACATATCGTTAGAAGAGTACTATGGAGCTTTCACTCACACCACTGGCCATCTAGGTTCCATGGCTCCAAAGGGTAATTCTAGTTGTGAGTCATGTGCAGTGAAGGAAAAAAATGATGATCAGACTCTCAAGTTTCAGTTTGTGAACCAAGCAAGATTTTTGAAAACATTCACACCCAATTGTTTGGTCATACGACTCCTCCCACCTTGACAGAGGCTCTTGCTAGCTTGATTGCTGAGGAGACTCGACTCCGTTCTCTTGGGGCTACTTCTGTGCAAACTCTACACACCAGTGTTCTAGCTTTTCCTCAGCGTCCAAGCACCTCCAAGGCTACACCTTCAAGTGATGTCTGCTCATACCGCAAGAAGGCAAGATACAACAAAGATGGTTGTTTCCATCTTCATCCATAGTAGTTAGCTGGGTTCTATGCTAGACAGGTCCTTGACCAGCAACGCCATGCACCCCAGGCTTCTTCTTAGTACATGAGATCTTCTGCTATTGTTGTCATCAAGCCACAAGCAAGGACTGCTTCAGCATCTGCTCTCTCTCTCTCTCTCTCTCTCTCAGTCTGCTGGTGTTGCAACCCAGCCTTGGGTTCTGGACTTTGGAGCTTCTTTCCATGTGATATGACCTCTAATCGCTTTCAGCTTGTCTCTTGCCAACCAGTGCAGGATGGTGCCTCTATTCAGACTGCTGATGGTACACCTTGTTATGTTATCATTAGGCTTCTCTTTCCACATCCAAGTTTTATGTTCTTGCCATCTCCGATTCTCCATAGTTGTCCATGAATCTTAAGTCTGTTGGTCCTTGTGCTTGTTATTTTTCTGCCTATGCGACATGCTATTTATCCGCCATTGTACTTGGCCAGCACATATCCTAACATGGTGAAAAAATCACAAATCCAATGAAATAAGGAAATAGTCAACACGTTATACGTAGCCAATTGGGATGGTGACTAAGATAACAATCATTAATATGGCATTTGAAAAGGTGACATTCCAAATAGAAGTTGTTGGTGCTTGTGGTCATTTCAAAAGGCGACCTAGCACTTTGAGGTTTTTGATCTTATCGCCATTTGAGTTGGATACAGCTGGGACCCAAAGGACATATGGGGCTCTGGATGGCACCTCCTTTAAGATCCTTTGATGGCCTCTCACACTGACACTGATCATGACATGGCAACAAAGTCCAACTCCAATGAAATAAGTAAAAAATAGACGACACTATAAGAGTCATCAATTGGGATGGCAACTAAGATATGTGATGGCATAGAGGAGATGTTCAGTAGCAAGCTCAAACATCAAGACCAAATGGCCAAATATTGCAGATGAGGTGAAGATGAGGGGCAATGAGGATGTGCTTGAAAATGTGCTTCTTGCATGTCAACCAGTATTGTTTGTCTCACAGACTGAAGCTGGAGAGACCCATCGGAGCACGAGCGTCCAATCTCTCCTAAGTGTATGGTGTGCATGACAATCCACCTATAGCTAGACATTCCAATTCACTCTTGAATAGTCGGTAGCAATTTTGCACATTGTGTCCCTTTTAGTGTGCAGTTACGCACATTTTGTCCCTTCCAGCATGGCTAAAGGCCATGAGAACATAAGGAAATGCATAAAAGAAGGATAAAAGTAGCAAACCTATAGGTGGATGCAATGACAGTCATAACATACATGATGGCGGCACCAAATGGAGCCAACAGTGGGACCTTTCACCTTGTTGCCGCTATACAACTCACTGCCATATATGGGCTGCCTTCTACCGATAGCCTGCCAATAGTGAAGTGTTCCTATGACCATACCTGCACGAGAAGAGAGCAACCACAAATCATCGAGAATTTACGTGTCATATTGTAGGCCTTGCCCAGTTCATTGTACGTTGAGCAAAGCACCACAGAGCCAAACCTAAGTTGAGGCGTCTCTGTCGGCACCAGCGATCATCCTGGCTATGCAGATCATTCGCTTGTCCAAGGTGTCATCGTGGGACTGACAAACATCACCCATCCAAATAAAAACATGATGAACGCTTCCAGCCGACGACTAAAATTCATCACTTGCTTCACACACATTAAGGTTCATGATGCCCACCCGTCACAAAAATAACATAACATACATTCCAGACAAATAAAATCGACACTGATAAAATTCGGCAGGGAAAATCTTTTAGGATTTTGAAAATACCGTTATACCTTAAAATGACGAAGCCACTTCAACGTGGGTCCATGGATGCTTTTTTTTGGATCCTTGTAGTTTGGGTATGTTGACAGTACGACCATCCTGAAACTGTCAACAATGTCTGCGTGCCAATCATCAGGTGCATCTTGCATGTGACAACTTCCCTTGCTATGGGTAAGCCAGTGAGCATGGAGACGTTTTTCAAAGTGATTATCATCTCCCCTAATGGTAGGTGAAACATGTCTGTTTCGGGATGCCAGTGGTCCGCGAGAGCAGCGGGGATCAATGAGTCGTAATTGACATGCTTCGACTGAGCAGCCACGGGCTCTATCATCCGCGCTAGTGGAAGAGGTAAACTCTTGACAACCCAATTGATGAAAAGTCTCTATAAAAAGGATGGTTGCCAAAAATTTGTGAACGACAAAGAGGGACTTCAGGTGTACATGTTTGTCCATCGATGATCCAACATCCATGCTTCCTTGCTAGTGTGGATCCTGAATGTCTCTGAATTCTCATGCATGTAGCGGTGGCGCCTGTCAATGTCACAGTCTAGTAGCTCATACTGCCCATAGAAGTAGCTATCTGGGTATATCCCTTATGCACTATAATTATTTTTTTGAGCAACCATTGTCATTCTTAAGAACAAGAAGAATGTAAATGGTAAAATACTATAATATACAAACTATACTTAATTGGAGAGTTCTATCAACCACAATATAGTACATAAGGCTTTGATGTAAGTACGTATTATTTGGATGAACTATAACACAATGAATAGTACAAAATCATGTTTGATTAGTCCCATTTTGGAACCATAACAAGGAAATGACAACTTTTGTTGTCAAAACCACTAGCGGCATAGTTAGCGGTATCTAATTTATAAACAATTTACCCTGTTGCTCAGAAAGTTAGCAGGTAAAAGTAATTTTGATTCCATAGTAATGTTATCATTCTCCACATTCCATTCTATTGTGGCAAATATCTGAATTCAACAAAATACAGATTGGCAACTAGACAAGATTTTATAAACTACAACAAATTCATGTTCCCCTTTGTGCGGCATAGAATGAAGTAAATTGACAAGAAGCAGTTCAGAGTCGGTACAGGTACCGCATGACCAACGGGTGATAGCTCGTGCAAAAAACTCATCGATGGACCCATGAAATAGTAGTATATATATACAAAAATGAGTAACACATCTGGGCGGGGTGGAAGCTCACCTTCATCATTCGGGTGCCTACTCAACTCATCCACAATAGGAGTACGCGTGGTCCTGCTTCTCCTAGAGTTTGAAGTCATTGTATGTGGTGGCTCTAGGTTAGGGGTTTGGAAGGGGAATTGATTGCTTCCAACTTTGGATATTGGAAGAGGATTTGTATGGAGAATTGGTTGACTTGAACCTTGGAAGAAGTACTGGATGGAGAAAAGGTGGTTGGGGATATGCTTCTTGATGGGGGTTGATTGATTGCTACTAGTCGTCAGTGGAGCAAATTGAGAATGCGAGGCGAGTAAAAGTAATGGGGAAAAGCCAAATTTTGCCTCTTTGTTGGACAATACGACTAGAAAGTCGTCCGTTCAAAAGGCGGGCAATAAATTGCCACCTAAATCATTGTGATGCATCAGCGAGCCTTCCCATCTCTCTTTGAGTACATGCATGTGCATCAAAGAGAGTTAAGAAATCTCGTCATCACATTGCAACTTATGTGTCAATTTATTACCGGCCTTTTGAACGGGTGACTTTCTGGCCGTATCGTCAAACAAGGAGGCAAATTTATGATTTTCCCCATTACTTTACTTGCCTCGCATTCCCCATCCGCTCCACTAGAAAATCTAGTAGCAATCAATCAACTCCCTCAAGTCGCAGATCCCAAGCCGCTTCTTCTCTAGCCCGTACCTCTTAGGTTCTAGTCAACCGATTCCCTATACAAACCCTCTTCCAATCTCCATAGTTGGAAGCAATAGATTCCCCTTCCAAAACCCTAACCTAGAGCAGCCATAGACGAAGACTTGAAACTACAGGAGGAGCAGGATCACGCTCCACCACTGAGGACGAGTTGAGCGGGCACCAGGACAATGAAGGTGAGCTTCCACCCCACCTCGATGTGTTACTCGTCTTTCTATATATATATATATATACTTATAGCGGGTGCCGTCGATGAGGTCTTAGCACCGGTAGTCGCCCGTTGGTCGAGTAGTCCCTATACCAACTCTCAGCTGCTTGCACAAACAAGACATGAGTTTGTTGTAGTATAGTAAATCTTGTTTGGTTCCCAATATATAGTTTGCCGCATTCAGATACTTGCCAAGACAAAATGAGATGTTGATAATGAGATGATTACTATGGAACCAAAGTTACTTTTACCTACAATTCTAATGGAGCAAGAGGGTAAATTATCACTAAAGAAAATACAGTACCTGTGACACTAGTGTTTTTACAACAAAAGGCTGGCATTTCCTTGTTGTGCTGATTTGATACTATTCGAACATGATTTGATACTATCTATATGTGTTATAGTTCATCCAAATAATATATAATTACATCGAAGCCCTATGTACTATATTATGTTTGATAGAACTCCTCAATTAAGAATAGTTTGTATATTATGGTTGATAATCTTGTTACTCTGCCATTTGCATTATTCTTGTTATTAAGAATGACTATGGTTTCTCAAAGAAAAGAATGATACTTCATAACTACAATACCTATAGAGCTACTTCCCACTGGACAGTACAAGCTACTCGACCGTCTTTCTATATATACTTATATTTGGCGGGTGTCATCGATGAGGTTTTAGCACCCGCAGTCGCCCATTGGTCGAGTAGTCCCTATACCAACTCTCAGCTGCTTGCACAAACAAGACCCGAGTTTGTTGTAGTATAGTAAATCTTCTTTGGTTCCCAATCTATAGTTTGCTACATTTAGATATTTGCCAAGACAGAATAAGATGTTGAGAATGATATGATTACTATGGAACCAAAATTACTTTTACCTACAATTCTTATGGAGCAAGAGGATAAATTATTGCTAAAGAAATATTGTACCTATGACGCTAGTGCTTTTTACAACAAAAGGCTGATATTTCCTTGTTGTGCTGATTTGATACTATTGGAACATTATTTGATACTATCTATATGTGTTATACTTCATCCAAATAATATATAATTATATCAAATCCCAATGTACTATATTGTGTTTGATAGAACTCCTCAATTAAGAATAGTTTGTATATTATGGTTGATAATCTTGTTACTGTGTCGTTTGCATTATTCTTGTCATTAAGAATGATTGTGGCTTCTCAAAGAAAAGAATGATACTGCATAACTACAATACCTATAGAGCTACTTCCCATTGGATAGTACAAGCTACTCGACCATGAGATTGACACACACCACCACTTCATGCTTGAGAATTTAGAGACATTTAGGATTTGCACCAACAAGGAAACATGAAGGTTGGGTCGTCAATGGATGGACATGTACGCTTGAAGACCCTCTTTGCCTTTCATGGCTTTTAGGCAACCACCCCTTTTACGAGGAACTTTTGATCCATTAGGTTGTCAAGAGCTAGCCTTCTTCCGTTTGCGTGGATGATTGAGCCCATGACTGCACGGCCGGATCACTTCAATTATGACTTGTCAATCCCTGTCGCTCTTACCAACCGTCGGCATCCCAAAACGAACACATTTCACTTGCCATATGAGGAGATGAGGATCACCTTGCAAGATGTCTCAATGCGCACCGACTTACCCATAGTAGGGGAAGCCATCACGTGACAATATGTACCTGTTGGCTGGCACACATACATTGTTGACCGTTTTAGGAGGGTCGTACTACCAACATACCAAAACTAGAAGGATCCTAAAAAACAACCATGAATCCACTTTGAAGTGGCTTCTTCAGTTTAAGGTATAAGGACCAAATACCGTCAAATTTTCCCTATCCAATTATTCGTGTGGATTATATTTTCTGTGGAATGTATGTTATGTTGTTTTTGTGGAAGGTGGGCATCCTGAACCATAATGTGGACGAAGCAAATGATCAACTGTTTAGTCGTTAGCTGCATGCATTCATCCTAGTTTTATTTGGCTTGGTGATGTTCGCCAGCTCCCATGGCGACACCGTGGACAAGCGCATGATCTACATAGCCAGGATGATCACTGATGTCATCTAGGGATGCCTCAACTCATCTTTATCTCTACGGTGCTTTGCTCGACGTACCATGAACTGAGCAAGGCATGCGCCATGACAAGCAAATCCTTATGATTTGTGAGTTCCCTCTTCTCATTCAGGTATGGTCGTATAAACACTTCACTATCGATAGGCCGTCGATCATGGGCGGCTCATATGGCGGTGAGTTGTACGACGTAGATGAGGTGGATGGTCCCACGATTGGCTCCATCTAGTGTTGCCGCTAGGTATGATGTGACCGTTACGACATCCACCTATTGGTTTGCGAATTTTATCTTTCTTTTCTGCATTTCCTTATGTTCTCCTTGTAACACCCCTATGTAATAGCCACTTTGATCAGCTGCTGATAATGCCAAGTCATATCATTTGCAGTGCTTAAACATAGAGGTTAATCAAAGAAAATCAACTCCATTTTTAAAATCAACTCAAATTCAAAAGTGAAATATGAAGTTGATCAAACCCTGTTGGAAAAATGTTCATTAAATGGCAAATAATCCAAGAACATTTGTAAAATCATCATCAATAAAGTTGGAGTTAGACAAATGACTCTATCAAGATGAAACAGCACCAAAACAGCAATATTGAATCCATTTAAAATCTTTTCAAATTCAAACAAACTTCAATTCTGCCCAAACCACTTTTTGGTGAGAGCTAAAATGGCACTGTAATATTTGGACTAAGTTCCATATTTTATGAAAGTGCATAAGAG
Organism: Thinopyrum elongatum; assembly: GCA_011799875.1. Lineage (NCBI taxonomy): Eukaryota > Viridiplantae > Streptophyta > Magnoliopsida > Poales > Poaceae > Thinopyrum > Thinopyrum elongatum. The sequence goes on from CM022303.1 coordinate 181,901,360, forward strand.
CCCTAACTATTTCCAAACAGAAAAGAATAAAAGAGAAAATGAAAAACAGAAACAGATAAATAAAAACGAGGCACTGTGCATGGGCCTTACTGCACAGTGCCCCGGACACGGCCCAGCTGGCCCAGCCAGCGCGGTCGTCTCTCTCCTCCCGCGCGCTGTCGCTCCCCCTCGCCGACACGCCGACGCCGCGCCGCGCTGTCGCCCATCCGGCGGCTCCGCGACGAGGATAAGGTCGCCTCGAGCCCCTCTCACCCTCGAAACCCTAGGCCATTCTCCCCCTCTTCCCCACGCTCGCGCCATTCCCTTTTCCCTTCAGATCTCCCTCGTCAGAACGCCGCCGTCGCCGTCGCTCGCCATTGCAGCGGCCACGGCCATCAAAGCACCTCGCCGACATGTCGTAAGGCTCCGCCGTCGTCTTCTTCGTCGACTACGATGAGCCATTGGAGTCGGGGAGCCCTGCAGCGAGTGGATCAAGCCGCCCCGTGCTTTTCTGCCACCGGCGATCCTCGACGTCTCCGGCGCCGTCTGCTGCTCCTAAGCCACCAAGGGCTTTTCGTAGCCGCTCGGTGAGCCTCCACCCTCGTCTCTTTCTCCTTTCTGAGCTCTCTGACGCGTCCTAGCTACTGCCGCCATGGCCACCCGAGTTGAGCTCCGCCGGCGAGCTCATTGCCGTCGTCCCGATTCTCCTCGAGCCACGTTAACTCCACCATCGAGCTCCCTGAGCTCCAAGCTACTCAGCGCACCTCTTCGCGCGTCTCACCGTGCCCCGTATCCTCGTCCCCGAGCTCGACCGAGCTCTGGTCGCAGCAGTAGTGGTCGCCGCCATCGTTTCCAGCCACCTCCGGCCCGGAGACCACCTGCGTTGGATGCGGCCTAACGTGCTCGTTCGAACGCAAGTAACCACACACCGAATGCCTCGCTGTAGCGAATTTCCGGCCAACTCCGGCGACGCGCCGCCGTGCGTTGGGGTCGCCAGCGTCACTCCGGTCGCCGGAGCTAACCTGGCCTCCACCTGGCACCTCTCGGTGCCACTGACAGCGGGCCCCACGGCCCTGTTGACCGAGTCAGCATCGCTGACTGGACCTGGTCCAGTCGCTGACTGGTGGGCCCACCCCCTTTTTAGTTAACCTAAACGCTAATTAAACTAAACTGATGATTAGGCTAGACACTGACAGGTGGGTCCTGCTAGTTAATTAGGTTAACTTAATTAGAAAAGCCCCTGTTAAATAGTCCAGTCACTGACGTGTGGGTCCCACTGGACCCACATGTCAGGTTTGACTGGTCAGCGACGCTGTTGACCGCTGACGTCACAGTGATGTCATGCTGACGTCATAATTCATTTCTGTAAATAAAAATAATTCCAGAAAATCATTTAAACTTTGAAAATTAATAACTTTTAAACCGTAGCTCGGATCGAAAAAGTTAAAACATGAAAGTTGCTCAGAACGACGAGACGAGTCTGATCGTGCCGTCTGTTTCTTTGTCGGAACCCCCTAAGTAGAAGAACTCGTAACTCCGAGCCCGAATCTGGCAGATGAATAGTGCACACACCCCGGTTATTAAATCCCAGAATAATTCTAAAAATAACCAAAATGACTTAGAGGCATATTTAGGCAACCCTGCACTGCATCATAGCATAGCACGCACCGTGTTGCATCTGTTTGCATTATGTTTACCTGTTTCTTCCCCCTCTTCTCTCTCGATTAGACCCCAACGTTGACATAGCTCCCGAGGCAGACGCAGCTCCGGAGTACGGCTACGTCCCCGACGACACCCCAGGCGACCTTGCCCTTGCTCCAGAGCAAACAGGCAAGCACCCCCATTTTGAACATGCCTATATCGCCTATTCTCTTCACTCTTATGCTTGCATTAGAACTGCTACTGCTACTGTTTTCCTATATCTGCTGCATAGCCTGATTATTGTAACCTGCCTTGCTACCTTTCTGGTTATCCTAGACTGATTAGTATAGGCTGGGTAGAGTCCCGACAGAGACCCCCACTTGATCCCGACTGCCCCGCTGGATGTCAGAAGACCCGCTCATCGGGATTGAAGACTAGACCCTGGCACCGCACATCACTTCCCCCTTAGTTGCCGACACTACTGGGTTACCGTCGAGTGCCGAGGGTGATACCTCGTCAGCACTTCTGATGTTAACCTTGTAGGTTAATTACTCGGTCGTGGTAAGTGAGGGTGATTCCTCCTACACCACCCCCGATAACAGCGTCGTCGTGCAACTTCTCAAGTGTGGACCTCGAGGGTGATTCCTCCTTCGTTCACCTTGATGATAACATCGAGCGGGAATTCCATCGAGGGTGATTCCTCAGGGTTCCTTTCGGTGTCAGACACACAGTTACTTTGGATACTATGACTTGACTTTGAAACATGATACTAAAGACGGGTCGGCCCTGAGGGGTACCCGCGCGAGCTTAATGCGAAGTGATGTGGAGTCGGGTTGACCTGGAGGGTGCCCGCGAGATAACTACGAGGCGTGGCCGGACATTCTTAGCCCTTGCCGCAAGTCCTCGAGACGGGGCGACGGGGTCACATCGATCGTGAGTCTCTGCTCGTTACCGCGCGCTCCTAATCCACTACGGTTTGGATATTTGATCCGAGGGGCCTCTGGCCCGATAGCACTAACCATCACGTGGGCATAGTATGGGCGTTCTGCGTCGTATACTTCAGCCGAAGCTTAATGGACGTCAGCGACTGATGCGGCACACGCTGGGTTGGACTGGGAACGCAACCGCGCTTGTATAAGGGGTTGCTAGGTCTGCTCACCGGCGGTGCACGTAACATGCAGGAGTTCCCGGGGCGATGGCCCAAGACCCCTGGGGGCATAGGTTAGTCCGGCGTGCTGACCTCTTTGTTAAGTATTTGGTCGGGTTGCGGCGTGTTGCTTAACCGAGGCCGGGCATGACCCAGAAAAGTGTGTCCGGCCGGAGTTAAGCGAGCGTGGTGGGTAACTAGGTGCACCCCTGCAGGGAAGAAACTTCTATCGATAGCCTGTCCTACGGTAACGGACACTCGGGGTTGTATCCCGATCGGTACAACTAGAACATGTGATGAGAACTGGATAGTACGGCTCTGGGATTGCTTTCTCGCAGGGAGTCGAGAAAGGATCTCAGGTCGAGGTTGATGATACTACTACTACTACTTTACATTACGTTGATCTGCTCCCTTCTATTGCTACAAGACTGTCGAAGATTGTTGAAGATGCTAGTCTTCGATAGGACAAGGCTTTCCCCCTCTATTCTGGCATTTCTGCAGCCCAGTCCACATATACATCCATTCCTTTGACAATGTTGCATATGTAGTGTAGATCCTTGCTTGCTGAGTACTTCGGATGAGTACTCACGTTTGCTTTACTTTATTTTTCCCCCATATCCAATTGATGCCACCAGACGACGGAGCCCTTGAGCAAGACGCCCCAGCCGACGACCAGTACTACTACTCGCCTAGCGAGTACTACTACTTCGAGGAGCCGACTGACGACCAGGAGTAGGATCGGAGGGTCCAGGGCGGGAGGCCTACGCCTTTCGATCGTAGCTTTTTATTTTGCCCCGCCTCTGTGAAGGCCTATTTCTCTCTCTGTAATATATCTGTACTCAGATATCTGATGCTTCCGCTGACGCTTGTATGCCATCGAGCTATGTATTCGAGCCCTCGAGGCCCTGGCTTGTAATATAAAGCTTGTATGACTTTATTTATGTTTTAGAGTTGTGTTGTGATATCTTCAAGTGAGTCCTTAGGCTTGATCGTGTGCATTTGCGTGTATGGTTAGTGCACAATTAAGCCGGGGTCGTCACACTCCTGCCCTTCAGCCATGTTGGAAGGGGCGCAATGCGCATAGCAGCTACCGGCTATTCAAGAGTGAATTTGACTACCTAGCTATTGGTGATGTCACTTGCACACCATACACACATGCGAGACTAGACGCTCGCACCACGATGGGCCTCTCCAGCCTCTGCGTGCGGGATAAAGAATACTGGTTGACCATAAAAAACTGGTTTTCAAGCACATTGCCATTCCCCTTAATCTTCACCCTGTTTGCAATCTTTGGCCATTTGGTCTTGAGGTGTGAGCGTCTCCTCTAGCTGCCACCTCGGTCTGCCTGCGAAGGTAGGGTGTTGCCAAATTTATTGGCTCCCTTTGAATCTTGGTTGGAGTCAATTAAGGGAAGAAGTTCACTAAATCTAGTTGTGGTGAGGTCACTTCTTTTAAGTTGGTCTGTGGCATAGCTTACTTTCTCTAATCCTCTAAAGTGGTGGCGAAGGACCGACACAAATAAATATGCAACCAATGAAGAATTGTCAACCAAAGCACATACAACCTACTATAAGATAAAGGGTCACTTTACAAATTTCAAAGAGAGAACACTTTCGAGCAGACTATAATTATACCGTCCACCTCATCAACTCCGAACAACTCACTGCCATCTATGGGCTTCCTTCGACCTAGTGAATACAACAACACCACTAGAGCCAACAGTGGCACCGTCCACCTCGTCAGCTCCGTACAACTCACTGCCATCTATGGGTTGCCTTCGACCTAGTGATGTATTCATACGAGCATGCCTGCACGAGAAGAGAGCACCCACAAATCTTCAAGGATTTACCAATCCTACTACAAGCCTTTCTTAGTTCACGGTACATCGAGCAAAGCACTACAAAGCGAGAGCTAAGCTGAGGCATCTTTGGTCGGCATCCGCTATCATTCTGTCTATGCAGATCATGTGCTTGTCCATGGAGTCGCCATGGGAGTTGGCGGATATCACCCAGTCGAATAAAAGCAGAATGAACGCCTCCAACTGACGACTAACAAGTTCATTAGTTGCTTCATCCACATTACGATTTATGCTAACCACCAGCCTAAAATATAACATAGCATACATTGCATATAAAATATAATCGTCGACACAGATAAAATTGGTCACGGAAAAGCTAACATGATTTTAAAATTATCATTATACCTTCAACTAACGAAGCCACTTCAACATGAGTCCATGGCTGTTTTTCTTAGGATCCTCGTTGATTCGGTATGTTGGTGGTACGACCCTCCTCAAATGGTCAACAAGGTCTGAGTGCCAGTCATCAGGTGCATCTTGCAGCATGACGGCTTCGCTTCCTATGGGTAAGCCGGTGGTCATGGAAACATCTTACAAAATGATCGTCATCTCCCTACATGGCAGGTGATACATTTTCATGTCAAGACACCATCGGTTGACAAGAGCGACAGTGATATATGAGTCATAATTGAAATGCTTCGATCAAGCAGCCATGAGCTCTTTCATCCATGCCAGTGGAAGAAGGGCAACTCTTGACAACCTGATTGATGAAAAGTTTCTTGTAAAAAGGATGGTTGCCAAAAAGTGCAGATCCTAAATGTCTCTAATTCCCACGCATGCAGCGATGGCTCCTGTCAATCTCACGGTCTACTAGCTCGTATTGTCCCTTAGAAGTAGCTCTATGCGTATTGCCCTTAGACACTAGCATTATTTTAGCAACCACTGTCATTCTTAAGAACAAGAAGACTATCAATCATAATATACAAACTATTCTTATTTGAAGAGTTTTATCAACCACAATATAGTACATAGGGCTTCAATATAAGTACATATTATTTGGATGAATTACAACACATATGTATAGTACAAAATCATGTTCGATTAGTCCTATTTTTGAACCATAACAAGGAATTGATAACCTTTTGTTGTAGAAATCACTAGCGGCACAAGTAGCAATATTTTCTTCAAAGAAATTTACCCACTTGCTTAGGAAATATTGCAGGTAAAAGTAATTTGGTTCCATACTGATCTTCTCATTCTCAACATTCCATTCTATTGTGGCAAGTATCCGAGTTAAACAAACTCCAGATTAGCAACTAGACAAGATTTGCTACACTACAACAAACTCATGTTCCACTTTGTGTGGCCTGTAATGAATCGAATCGACAAGAAGAAACTAAGGGTCGTTACGGTGACCATTTGACCAACGGGCGATGACTGGTGGAAAAAAATGTCATCGACGGAAAAATCAGTAACAGATCGGGGCAGGGTGGAAGCTCACCTTCATTGTCCGGGTGCCCGCTTGACTCGTTTGCAGTGGCGATAGCGTGGTCCTGCTTCTCCAGGAGTTTGAAGTCTTTGTTCGTTGCGACTCTAGGTTAGGGGTTTGCAATGGAAATCGATTGCTTCCAACTATGGAGATTGGAGAGGATTTATGAGGGGAATTGTTGGACTGAAACCTTGCAAGTTGTACTGGATGGAGAAAAAGTCATAGGGGTCTGCTACTCGAGGGGGGGGATTGATTGATTGTAGCCGTTGTAGTGGAGCAGATGGAGAACGCGGGGCGAGTAAAAGTAATGAGAAAAAACCAGATTTCGCCTCTTTGTTTGACGATACGACTGCAAAGTTGACAGTTCAAAAGGCGGGCAATAAATTGCCACCTAAATCATTGTGATGCGGTAGCGAGCCTTCCGTACTCTATTTGCTCCCATAATATGCTACATTGATGCACATGTACGTACCTCAGAGAGAATTGGGAAGGCTCATTGACGCACCACAACTATTTAGGTGGCAATTTTTCTTACTAGCCTTTTGAACAAACGACTTTCCGACAGTATCGTCAAACAAGGAGGCCAAATTCTAATTTTCCCCATTACTTTACTTGCTTCACATCCACCATCTGCTCCACTGCAATAGATAGTTGCAATATATCAACCTCCTCAAATAGCATATCTCAAGCCATTGCTTCACGATCCCGTACCTCTTTCAAGGTTCTAATCAATCGATTCCCCATCCAAACAATATTCCAATCTCCACAGTCGGAAGCAATCGATTCTCCTTCCATACCCCTAACCTAGAGCCGCCATGGACGACGACTTGAAACTGCAGGAGGAGTAGGACCACACTGCTACAGTCGCAGATGAGTTGAGTGGGCACCGAGATGATGAAGGTGAGCGGACCCCCACATTGATGCGTTACTCGTTTTTCTACATATATACTACTATTTCAAGGGTCCCTTCGATGATGTTTTTACACTGGTTATCACCCGTTGGTCGAGCGATCCTATACCGGCTCTAAGTTGTTTCTTTTCGATTCAATTCAATCCAGGCTACATAAAGGGTAACATGAGTTAGTTGTGGTATAGAAAATCTTATTTGGTTTCCAATCTGCAGTTTGCTGAATTCTGATACTTGCCACAACAGAATGAAATATTGAGAATGGGAATATTACTATGGAATCAAAATTACATTTACCAGCAATTATTTCTGAGCAAGCGGGTAAATTGTCTCTAGATAAAATACTGCTAGCAGTGCCGCTAGTGCTTTCTATAATAAAAGCTATCATTTCCTTGTTGTGTTACCAAAATAGGACTAATCATACATGATTTGGTACTATCTATATGTGTGTTGTAGTTCACCAAATAATACGTGATTATATCGAAGCCTTAAGTACTATATTGTGGTTGATAGAACTCCTTAATTAAGAATAGTTTGTATATTATGGTTGATAATCGTGTAACTCTGCCGTTTGCACTCTTCGTGTTCATAAGAACAATTGTGGTTGCTTAAATAAAAGAATGATACTGCGTAATGACAATAATCGGAGAGCTACTTAACATTGGGCAGTATGAGCTGCTGGACCATGAGAATGAAACGAACCAATGTTGCAGGCGTGAGAATTTAGACACATTTAGGACCCGCACCAAGAAGGGAACATGGAGGTTGGGTCATTGATGTATGGACAGGTACGCCTAAAGGCCCTCTTTAGCTTACACAACGGTTTTGGCAACCACCCCTTTTACAAGAAAGTTTTCATCAATCAGGTTGTCAAGAGTTGACCTTCTTCCACTAGCATGGTTGATTCAGCCCTTGGCCGCTCGGCTGGATCACTTCAATTACGATTCATTGATCTCCGCTGCTCTTGTTGAATGCTGGCTTCTCGAGATGAACACGTTTCACCTACCATGCATGGAGATGACGATCACCTTGCAAGACGTCTCAATGCTCACCGGCTTACCCATAGTAGAAGAATCCATCATGCTATAAGATGCACTTGATGACTAGTACACATACCTTGATGATCATTTCAGGAGGGTCGTACCCGCCAACATACCGAAACTACAAGGATCCCAAGAAAAACATCAGTGGACCCACTTTGATGTGTCTTCGTCAATTTGAGGTATAATGATATTTTTGAAATCTAGTCAGATTTTTTCCTGTCCAATTTTATCCATGTGGATTTTATTTTGTGTGGAATGTATGTTATGTTATTTTTGTTGTAGGTGGGCATCATGAAACGTAATGTGAATGTAGCAAGCGATGAACTTGTTAGTTGTTAGTTGGAGGTGTTCATCCTATTTTTATTTGGCTAGGTGATGTGCCTCAGCTCCCGTGACAACACCATGGACAAGCTCTTGATCTGCGTAGCCAGGATGATCATCGATGCCGAGCCGAAGATGCCTTAGCCCAGCTTTGGCACTGCGGTGCTTTGCTCGATGTACCATGATAGGTAGATCCTCACGATTTGTGAGTGCCCTCTTCTCGTACAGGTATGTTCGTGCAAATACTTCACCGTCGGTAGGCAGTCAGTCAAGGGTGGCTCATATGGCGGTGAGTTGTATGGCACAGACGAGGTGGATGGTTCCACTGTTGGCTCCATCTAATGTTGCCACCAAGTATGTTGTGACCACTACTAGAAAAACGGCTATAGCTAATATGGACATTAATGGCGCACCATGTATGTGGTGTAGCAGTGGCGCACCAGATATAGGTACGCCATTAATGGCCATATTACTAATGGCGCACCACACCCTCTGTGCGCCACTACTAACAAAATTTTTTTTATTTTTTTTTCAAAACTAGTAATGGCGCACCAGGGGAAAGTGCGCCATTACTAGTTTTAACTAGTAATGGCGCACCACACCCTCCATGCGCCACTACTAACAAATTTATTTTTTCAAAACTAGTAATGGCGCACCAGGGGAAAGTGCGCCATTACTAGTTTTAACTAGTAATGGCGCACCACACCCTCTGTGCGCCACTACTAACAAATTTTTTTTTTTCAAAACTAGTAATGGCGCACCTGGGGATAGTGCGCCATTACTAGTTTTAACTAGTAATGGCGCACCACACCCACGGTGCGCCACTACTAACTTTCTGAGGTGGCCAAAAAATTCACCAAATGCACCCCCCTGGACCGCCTTTTCAGTTTAAAAAAAAATAAAAGAAAATGATAGAAATGTCAAAAAAATAAAAGAAAATAAGATTCCCATGTGATATGTGGTCTAGTTGTTAGCAAAATTTACAAACATAAATTTTTGACTTTTTTGCAAAATCTCTCGAGAATTTGTAAAATGGGCATAACTTTTGCATACGAACTCCGATGAAAAAGTTTTTTATATGAAAAATCATCTACTCGAAAAGTTATATCCGAATTCAATCGGGGGTAACCCCGTTGAAGATTTTTAGAATCCCCAAAAACCTAATAGAATAAAAGATACGGGGCTTTTAAGATCTAGAGGGGGGGAAATGGAAAAAATTTCAAACTTAGTAATGGCGCACCATTTGCTAGGTGCGCCACTAGTAACAGAAAAAAAATTGGTTTCGAATTTTTTTTTTTGGAAAAAATGTTCAAAATATGATACGTAATATGACCGGAAAGTTTGAAATATTTTTTCAAAATTTCATCACACTCATAACATGAACAAAGTCCTAGACATCAACAAGGTTTAATAGGATTGATATGATATATCAACAAGTGCCTGTTAAGTGAGCTGGTGCTGGGGTTGGATAGAACTGAGAAGTTAAGCGTGCTTAGGCTGGAGTAGTGTGAGGATGGGTGACCTTCCGGGAAGTTTGACCACGGAGTGCGATTTGACTTGAGATTAAGCCATAGTGACCCGAGATTAAGAAAAAAAACAAAAAAAAATCTGAAAAAAAATTTGAAAAAAAAATTCTGAAAAAAAATTTGAAAAAAAATTGTTAGTAATGGCGCACTTCTATGTGGTGCGCCATTACTAAGTCAGATAGTAATGGCGCACTTCTATGTGGTGCGTCATTACTAAGTCAGATAGTAATGGCGCACTTCTAGGCATAGTAATGGCGCACTATGTGGTGCGCCACTATTATCTGGGATACTAATGGCGCACCAAATGTGCGCCATTACTATTTGTTACTAGTGGCGTGTTAATAGTGGCGCACCTATAGTGCGCCATTAATAGCAAAAACTGGTGCGCCACTAACAGCCTTTTTTCTAGTAGTGGACCGTCATGGTATCCACGACTTTCTTCATCGGCGATGGTTGCTACTCTGGTGCGGTGGTCCTATGGGGCCTTAGCATGATGACTTCTCGACTGTCTACTACAACAAGGTTTGCCCAACTCCGGTGAGGGAGGGGCGATGATGGCGGTGCGCCTTCGGCTCGCTCCAGTGCTTGTAGTCGTCGCTAGGTGGTCCACGGACATGGTTGTAATTTTTATTACCTCTGTTGTTGTTTGTACTACCATGATTGAAGATAAATAGATTGGAAGTTTCTCGCGAAAAAGAAGAAAAATAGACCTTTTTTGGTCCTTGCATAAATTTACGTGTCATTTTTTCTGTCTCTGCCTTGTAGCAATGTGGAATCGTTTGAAATACACAGATTTTTTTAGGCAACATTTGAAATAGACAAACGAGTCCGGCTTTCAACCGGGGGCTCGGATATAAACTCAACCGGCTTTCAACTAGGCTGTCATAACGGGCCCACCGGCCAGACACACTCACTCTCATTGCCCCACCACTGAGCTAGACTGCGACACTGGGAGCCTGTTGATCTCGAGGGTGAGATGAGTCTTTCCTCCATGAAACATGGCGGACGGCACATGAAGCACACTGCCGTCCACATCCTTGCTCCGAGCCACCGAGCTGGTCACCTTGGCGATCTGAATTATGTAGTTCCTTTCGCCAGTCTCTTGGTCTACGGGAGAGAACGTGCACAACGCAGACTTCTTACCACCAGCCCGCCTCCGTGCTCACCCGGATGCAAACCAACTTGACGTCTCGGGCGCCTTCTTTGCCATCGCTCGTCATGAGGAATAGGCGCTCACCTCCCTCGGTAGCAACAAGCAGGCGATGCCGCTCCGTGGACTGCATCTCGAGAGATAATTGACCGCCCTTGACATAGACGATAGGGGCCGTGACCCACTTGTGTGTCTCTTTGAGGTGGCTGTGCAGATCCTGAGATGAGAACAAGATCTTGCACCCCTCCTCGGGGCATCCACACGGAGCGTATGGGCACATCTGCTTGTGGTCGTCCCACATGCAGTAGCTGACCATCGTATGGCAGCCGTGCCGATGGTAGATGCAGTTAATCTTGGCCGTCAAGATGAAGGGGCTTATCCCGTTGTTGCGCTTGTACTCTACCTTCGTCCCGCACTTGTTCAAGCGTTCTGTGACGCATTGGTCACACGCGTTGTGATTTGCCTGGCACTGCATCATGCACAAAGATCACATGCCAGAGATGTCGGATAGGGAAAAACGTAAAAGAAAAAAGAAGTCAGAGATGGCAATGGTACCTGATACACCGGAGGTTTGAGCGGGAGGGAACACAGGTGGCAGTGAAGCAATGTCTTTTCGACACAAACACAGACCTTGGTTTTCCTAGGCCGGGGGTCGGCTTCTTGCTTGACTAGCTTGCTGCCATCGGCGGACGTCGAGTCCGTCCTCGCCCTCTTTCCGTTGGACATCTGCTATGCCAAGCAAAATGAATAGTTGGAGGAAGATGATCAAGATCCTTGGGGATTTTGCAAATACAAGGGCAGGATATATAGAGGAAGGAGATGAAGCGAGCAACACAGAATCCCAAGCGTCTTTTCTTTCTTTCTTTTTTTGCGGGTGAGAATCTCATGCGTCTATTAATATTGCTCGGCTTGTTCGTTGGCTCGTCTATGTTCCCACAGGACTGGCGATTTGTTTACCAGAAAAAAAAAGCAAGAGAGAACGAGGATTGACTCCGAGCACAAGGAAAGACCATCTATTCCTACTCTTTTTTGCATTGCCATCTATTCCTACTTGATGACCAAAAAAAGAATATATTTGGTTGTGTACGGTTTAGAGTAGTCTGAGTTCAAAATGGGTGTTTTTGCTTTAAGTGCAGAAGCGCAAAGCAATGGCTTCCTCCTCCTTGTCCTCCGTCGTCGTCATCAGCAACGACGACGACGCCACCTCCGACGCTACAGAACACCGTTTTTGAACTCAGACTACCCTAAACCCTACACAAACTATTCTTCTTTTTGGTCGTCAAGTAGGAATAGATGGCAATGCAAAAAAAAGTAAGAATAGATGGTCTTTCCTTGTGCTCGGAGTCCATCCTCGTTCTCTCTCGCTTTTTATTCTGATAAAGAAATCGGCCGTTCTGTGGGAACACAGATGTGCCAATGAACAAGCCGCGCAATAATAATAGACGTCTGGGATTCTCACCCACAAAAAAAGAAAGAAAGAAAAGACGCGTGGGATTCTGTGTTGCTCGCTTCATCTCCTTCCTCTATATATCCTGCCCTTGTATTTGCAAAATCCCCAAGGATCTTGATCATCTTCCTCCAACTATTCATTTTGCTTGGCATAGCAGATGTCCAACGGAAAGAGGGCGAGGACGGACTCGACGTCCGCCGATGGCAGCAAGCTAGTCAAGCAAGAAGCCGACCCCCGGCCCAGGAAAACCAAGGTCTGTGTTTGTGTCGAAAAGGCATTGCTTCACTGCCACCTGTGTTCCCTCCCGCTCTAACCTCCGGTGTATCAGGTACCATTGCCATCTCTGACTTCTTTTTGCTTTTACGTTTTGCCCTATCCGACATCTCTGGCATGTGATCTTTGTGCATGATGCAGTGCCAGGCAAATCACAACGCGTGCGACCAATGCGTCACAGAACGCTTGAACAAGTGTGGGACGTGCGGGACGAAGGTAGAGTACAAGCACAACAACGGGATAAGCCCCTATTGGAACAAGTGCGGGACGTGCGGAACGCTTGAAAAAAAAGATGTCTGGGATTCTGTGTTGCTCGCTTCATCGCCTTCTTCTATATATCCTACTCCTGTATTTGCAAAATCCCCAAGGATCTCGATCATCTTCCTCCAACTATTCATTTGCTTGGCATAAGAGATGTCCAACGGCAAGACGGCGAGGATGGATTCGACGTCCGCCAATGGCAGCAAGCTAGTCAAGCAAGAAGCCGACCCCCGGCCCAGCAAACCAAGGTCTACGTTTGTGTCGAAAAGACGTTGCTTCACTCTCACATGTGTTCCCTCCCGCTCAAACATCTGGTGTATCAGGTGCCATTGCCATCTCCGACTTCCTTTTGCTTTTATGTATTGCCCTATCTGACATCTCTGGTATGTGATCTCTGTGCATGATGCAGTGCCAGGCAAATCACAACGTGTGCGACCAATGCGCCACAGAACGCTTGAACAAGTGCGGGACGAAGGTAGAGTACAAGCGCAACGACAGGATAAGCCCCTTCATCTTGGGGGGCCAAGGTCAACTACATCTACTATCGGCACGACTGCCATACAATGGTCAGCTACTGCATGTGGGACGACCACAAGCGGATGTGCCCATACACTCCATGCAAATGCCCCGAGGAGGGGTGCAAGATCTTGTTCTCATCTTAGGAGCTGCACATCCACCTCAAGGAGACACACAAGTGGGTCGTGACCCCTATGGTCTATGGCAAGGACAGTCAATTATCTCTCGAGATGCAGTCCACGGAGCGGCATCGTCTGCTTGTTGCCACTGAGGGCGGTGAGTGCCTGTTCCTCCTCATGACGACAAAGACACTACAAGAAATATGTCAACTTTTGACCATCAATCACTGAATGGTCATTGTTTTTCATTTGTGACCTATTTGTGACCAAAACCAGTTGGTCAAAAGCTGACCGTCTTTAATGAAATTTAATGACCTTTGTTCTGAAATGGGAAAGGTCATTGGTTCTACGACCAATTGTTTTGGTCACTGGCAGTTTGCCCAGGCCACGTCGGATCCAACATGGCAAGCTGATGTGGCAAAACTACGACCAATTGAATTGGTCGTTGATAAGAATTGGCCCGGTCCAGTTCGACGCTTTACTTGGGCCAAGCCCAACAATTCAGCCTTTTTAGATTTTTTTTTCCTATTAATTTTGTTCGACTACATGGGCCAGGCCCACATTTTAGCCTTTTTATTTCTGGGCCATGGCCTCTTACAATGCATTTCTTATTATTTTTTGTCCTTCCAGAAAAATATTGTTTGGGCCATGGCCTTTTCACCCCAGACCACGTTTGTACCACCTTTGTATCTATCGTGGCCTATTCAGGCCCGGTACTATCATGGAAGTTGAGTAATTTTCACAATCTGGATGTCATTAAAGCAACATGTACACAGGGAATACAACATTTCATTACATAGGAATACAATGTCTACACAATTTGCCATATCTCACTACTACATAACATTGTTCAACACGTACGAGCACATCTGGTACTGTCCTACCAACTTCATTGCTCCCTCTGATGGGCAAGTTCTCCAGGTGCGACAACTTGCCTTCCTACAAGAACATAACATTACATGAATAGATCAATTAAGGAGGAAACAGTAAAACAGGCTGAAAGCATCACACATACAAATAATAACATCATAAATTAATGTATAACATAATAAAAAATTATCTATAACCAGGGCTATTTCTAGCCAACCTGTGTGCATGAATCATAATAGATCAAGCAAAAGACGTATAACCATCAGCAAACAGCAAATAATAGTGAAAGGGGACAATTGCTAGTACTCGTCATTTTTGCAAAGTGAGCAAGAACGATGATATTTTCCTACACATACTTTCTGATTTTTCCTTAGTCCTATCATGATCTGCTCACTCCAATTCTATCTACTCAACCCATTCACATGCAACATGGATAATCAACTAGTCTCATCATTTGAAGCATCTAGTCAAATAAGGAATTGGAATGCAACATGGATAACTATGCCCTATGAATCAATTCACGTATCAAGAACCATCAAATTAAATAAGGAACTGGTATAGAACACCAACTCAATCACCTTCGCAGCAATGAAATCATGGATAATTCTTCTATTTAATTGAAGTTCTCTAACCTTCTTCCCCCATTGAAAGCAGCCTACAAAATAATTGAGAACAAGGTCAGCGCCAAAATACTTCAAACCATATAATTTCTTGCTAAGCTCATATACTGTTATTCAAAATAAAGATGTGTTTTGCTGTAAGATTTTAATGCTAGTACACAAGACATAAAAAGGTACCAGCAATCCTTAGTGATCTGAAGCAGCAGCACAAACTTTAAACACAGACAATGCATGCCATAGTAATAGCAACAAAAAATCGGCACAAGAAATAAAAAATACTAGATCAATTGTAGATTAGAAAATTGACAGCAGCTAGCATATGCATTTTCAGACTGAGATATGTCATATAATTGCAATTTGCTACAAAAAATGACATCAAGGAATGCAAACAGAGGCATAAATTCATTTAGCACAGAGAACAAAGGTGCCAATGTTTGTGGCATGACTAGTAGGCATGGGAAGCAACACCGAAATTGCACTGATGAGGCAAAGAGTTGGTGCTGCAACAAGAATTAACCTATACTACTTCAAACATAGTTGGAATTAGCAGTATTATCTTTCAAGTACGAAGTATGATACAAATAAAGATTATGACTACAACAACTCAAACAGAGAAATGCAAAAGGCACCTCATACTAGTATGGTGATCTTCGGTGCATGCGGTATATATGAAGGGTTATTGATTGCATAACAGCTGAACTAATCCTCCATCTAGGGGGGATTACAACAGGTTCCTACAGTACACTAGATAGGCCAACATTTGTTCCTACTGTACAGTGAGGTACAACTGCGATTCAAATCTTGTAAATATGTGCATACTAATCTAGGGGGGATTACAACAGGTTCAATTCAAGCAACTTCCAAGTGACAACCAAGAGACAACTGCATACTAGTGCACCAGATGATCAACAACAAGTGTAGTATATTCACATAAGTTTGCTTATGAAGCCAGAGCTAACAACCTAAGAATTCAGAATCATAGTGCCTCATTCAATAAATTATTGTATACACATGAATATTGTAGAGCTTCAAAGATAGGACACATATGTGAAATGTATAGTACAATATTGTATACTTGTTGTGTGGATATGTATAATTAACCTTCAGTGTATCGCATCTCGAATACAACTAGACTACTAGTACCTAGAAATCATATGCAACTCTGTTTTTGCTCTAGCCCAACCACAAGATCATAAAAGAAATCATAAGTATCTGGTGCATTTGATATAATAAAGTAGCTCCCTGAACAAACAGAAGTTCTGCATCTTCACATCCCAATTGAGGAGATCTGTGGGATAACCTACCCTGAGGAGCTCGCCGCGGGATCTTCTCCATGGTCGGCCCCCTTCTTTCACAAAATCAGATCGGCCTCTTCACGAACCTGCAAAAAAAAATGCACGCACGCATCAGATTGGGGGAGACGAGAGGAAGGAGAAGAGAAGAGGAGGAGGGATGCGTATGCAAGTGTATAAGCATCAAGCAGGAGATACTTTTCAAATTACTGTGAACATTCTTAGTTTCTTTGATTGAAGTAGGCGACTGGGGCTAGGTGTGTTCTCTACTAGGCAATAAAAACTGGGTATATACAAGCATTGCGTCCTTAGTTATCGGCGACGAATATCTAGACGCCAAAATATCAAGCAGGAGATACTTTTCAAATTACTGTGAACATTCTTAGTTTCTTTGATTGAGGTAGGCAACTAGGGCTAGGCACGTTCTCTACTAGGCAGTAAAACAGGGTATATACAAGCAGTGTGCCCGTAGTTATCAGCGACGAATATCCAGACACCGAAACATCAAGCAGGAGATGCTTTTCATATTACTGAAAAACAAGAGAGGTGCCAGAGGGTCGTGTGGCAAGTAGCAGCAACCCAACAGTGAAGGTTGAAACATCGTCTGCTTCTGTCGCAAGTGACCATCATCATGAACTAGACATATGAATACTAAATATCAACCAATGCACATACTGTTATTACCAGGCAGAGAGATAGCTCAAAATAGAACATATATAATTTGCAAGAAGGAAATCATCCATAATTAACAGGGAGAGATATAGCCAAAACAAGTTCATTTGTCTTCCAAGTATAAAACATCAAGTGCACAAACTCACATCAATTTTACTTCACCTAACAAATGAGCTAACAAATTCATTACAGAATTTCAGATAACATGTTTAGTGCAGAAATTCAGTTAACATATTCTGCGCACACATTCAGTTAACAGTTTAAGTGCTCTAATTCAGTTAAAACTGCGGCAGATAACAAATTCAGTTAAGTAATCTGTGAAGTCCCAATAGAACAGATAATTATCATTTTCAGTTAACAATCTCAGTCACATAATGTGCAATATATTCAGTTAACTTAATTTGCAGACATATTCAGTGTATACAGACTCACAAAAATTCAGTAAACATCTGTTGTTCTAATCTTACTTTTTCAGACGTAAAAGTTGCCTCATTCTTAACCCCCAGAAAACCCCTAGCTTGAATTGCCAAATAGGGGAACTAGACCCTGCAAATCTAATGCGTACAGCAAGGATTGTTTACTCGGTACGCGTACGTGAATGAATCAAGTGGAGAGAAACGAGACAAAGGGAGTCAATCATTACCGCACCACCAAAGACAAAGGGAGTCAATCATGACCGCCATGACCGTGTGCTAGGTTATGGTTTTATGCGCGAGGGGCGACAGAGGGCTGGAAGACGGGGTTGGCATAGTGGAACAGCAGCACCTCCGCAGTAGAACAGACGCGGCAGCGAGAAGGCGGCCTCCATGGTGTCGGAGCAGGGGGAAATGGCCATCCCGTCCATGGCATCCCGGTGCTCAAGCGACGACGGATCTGAGAGGGAGAGGGAACAAGGTGAGGCAGAGAGGGAGGGATGCGACAACAAGGAGTGGAGGGACTCAACTGAGTCACCGGATCACCAGAACAACGCCGGAGCCACACCGGCGACGCGGTGGCTCAAACCCTAGCTGACAGGTAGGTACGCGAGTGGCCACAGGAGGACGCTCCCGTCCGATCCCGTCGACATCGTCGCCGTCCTGGTTGCCGGAGAGCCGTGGCCAGTGTGGGGCAAAGCCACCACTAACCCTAGATAATGCTCGATCTGCTGCAGGACAGGAGCGGGTGGCATACGGGAGGGTGGCAGGGGCTAGGGGAGGAGGGGGCGACGGCAAGGGCTAGGGGAGGAGGGGGCCGGCGAGGTGCGAGAGGCGGCGGCGTTGACCTAGATCGGGGAGAGGAAGAGAAGGGGAGAGGGGAGGCGGCGGTGTTCTCAGGAGGGAAGAGGGTCAAGGGAGGAGACAAGAGTGTACGGGAGGGAAAGGGATCGAGGGAGGTAGGAGAGGTGAGGAGACGTTGGATCAGGACGGCGTGGACGGCTCAGATCGCCTACAGGAGGGTGATCCGGGGGAGACGTCCTGATTGGTTCGAGACATGTGTCATTTAAAATAGTCTCCAAGTGCTAAAAACAAAGGGGTTTATGAAGCAACTACCAATAATATTTTGCAAAATGGCACCACAAAATTTTTCACTCAAGTTATACCACATTTTATGGATGATAACCAACTTGTATGCATTTCCGATCTTTCTAGCTTTTTTGGCCATTTAAACCAACTTGTACCAAATCAGGAGGAACCGGGTCAAATTTGAACTACAACTACTTCATAGTTTGCTCATTATTATTTCCAAAAATCATTTTTAGGTACACATGTATATATTTCATCAGAGAAACACTATGAGTTTAGTAAGATTCCACCCATAGGTATGAACGGTGATGCCCAAAATGTCTTCTCAGAAATAAGCTATCATGTGTGAAGTTTCATGACTTTCGAGCCAAATAATTTGTTCAAATTATCTCATATTGTGCACAATGGTGCATCTTCGAATGGCAAACAATGTTGCCTAAGGAAGTTTTCATTTTCTTTGGATGGAGATTTCATTTTCCATTTTTCGAGTGCCCAAAATGAGTTTTTTTGTGAATAACCTACCATATATTTGTTGCAAATTTGGACCAAATTATTTTTCTAAAATATTAGGCCATATTTAATGTACAATTGACCAAATGGTTGGGTGTCAAAAGTTTTAATCCACCTCTCGTGAAAAAGACAAATTTCCGCCGATTCAGTAGGAAGTGGGTCCAATTTGAACTGCAGCTGCCACATAGTTTGCTCATAATTTTTTCCAAAAATCATTTCTAGATACAAAAGTATCTATTTCAATAGAGAAACATCAAAAGTTTTTCAAGATTCAACCACTAGCTAGTAACGGTCATGCCCGCCGTTTTGACCCCATTTTGAAATGGGCATGAAAAATTCAAAAAAATTCAAAAAGTTAGAAAACCTTCGGATTGTGTCATTATATATGACCAAGTTACCAAGAAAAATAATAAACTTGTAATACGGTAATTATTTTAAAAAAGTGTTCCCAGAAACGAGCTATCATCTATGAAGATCAATGGCTTTCAAGCCAATGATCAATCTTATGGCCACATTCATGGCATAGTTTGCTCAAATGATCTCATATTGTGCACAAGGGCGCATCTTGGAATGGAAAACAATATTTCCTAAGGAAGTTTTCATTTTCTTTGGACGAAAAAATCATTTTCCATTTTTTGAGTGCCCTAAATGAGTTTTTTTTGTGAAGGACCTACCATATATTTGTTGCAAAATTGGACCAAATCAAATTTCTAAAATATTAGGCCATATTTAATGCATAATTGACCAAATGGCTGGGTGTCAAAAGCTTTGATCCACCTCTCGTGAAAAAGACAAATTTCCGCCGATTCAAGAGGAAGTGGGTCAAATTTGAACTGCAGCTGCCTCATAGTTTGCTCATGATTTTTTCCAAAAATCATTTTTAGGTACAAAAGTATCTATTTCATTAGAGAAACACCAAAAGTTTTCCAAGATTCAACCACTAGCTAGGAACGGTCATGCCCGCCGTTTTGACCGCATTTTGAAATGGGCAAGAAAAATTCAAAAAAAATCAAAAAATCAAAAAACCTTCGCATTGTGTCATTATATGTGATCAAGTTATCAGGAAAAATAATAAACTTGTAATACTGTAATTATTTTAAAAAAATGTTCCCAGAAACGAGCTATCATGTATGAAGATCAATGGCTTTCAAACTAAATGATCAATCTTATGTCCACATTCATGACATAGTTTGTTCAAATGATCTCATATTGTGCACAAGGGTGCATCTTGGAATGGCAAACAATGTTGCCTAAGGAAGTTTTTATTTTCTTTGGACAAAAAAATCATTTTCCATTTTACGAGTGCCCTAAATGAGTTTTTTTGTGAAGGACCTACCATATATTTGTTGCAAAATTGGACCAAGTCATTTTTATAAAATATTAGGCCACATTTAATGCACAATTGACCAAATGGTTGGGTGTCAAAAGGTTTGATCCACCTTTCGTGAAAAGACAAATTTTCGCCGATTTAGTAGGAAGCGGGTCAAATTTGAACTGTAGCTGCCTTATAGTTTGCTCTTTATTTTTTCCAAAAATAATTTTTAGGTACAAAAGTATCTATTTAATCAGAGATACACCAAAAGTTTTTTAATATTCAACCCCTAGCTACGAACGGTCATGCCCATCGTTTTGACCGCATTTTGAAATGGGCATGAAAAATTCAAAAAAAATCAAAAAATTGGAAAACCTTCGCATTGTGTCATTATAAGTGACAGAGTTACCAGGAAAAATAATAAGCTTGTAATACGACAATTATTTTTAAAAAATGTTCTTAGAAATGAGCTATCACGTGTGGAGATCCATGGATTTCAAGCCAAATGATCAATATTATGGCCACATTCATGACATAGTTTATTCAAATGATCACATATTGTGCACAAGGGTGCATCTTGGAATGGCAAACAATGTTTCTTAAGGGAGTTTTTATTTCCTTTGGACGAAAAATCAATTTTCCATTTTTTGAGTGCCCAAAATGAGTTTTTTAGTGAATGACCTACCATATATTTGTTGCAAAATTACACCAAATCAAATTTATAAAATACTAGGCCAGATGTAATGTACAATTGACCAAATGGTTGGGTGTAAAAAGTTTTTGATCCACCTCTCGTGAAAAAGACAAATTTCCGCAAATTCATTTTCGATTTTTCGAGTTCCCAAAATGAGTTTTTTGTGAAGGATATAACAAATATTTGTTGTAAAAAAAAACTTCTCCATTTTTCAAAAATATTATAGCTCATTTTATGAATAATTTTGTGTACACTAGAAACATTTTTTATACATATTAAACGGTTTTTAATTACATCATTAACATTTTTAATAAATATTTTGATGTCTAATATTTTGAACACATGTCTACATTTTTTAAGACACATTGTACATATTGTTTATATATGTTTAACTTTTTTCAAATACATGATTAACATCTTTTCATATATTTCCAACAAAAAAATGTCTTTTCATACATACGTTTTGATGTCTATATTTGTTTTTACACATTGTACATTTTTGTTGTATACATATAAAAATTGTTTTATAGGTTAGAAAAATTTAAATACATGATTAACATTTTTAGAAAATCTTGTTTTGTTATCTACTTTCCATATATATATATATATATATTGTAAAATTTTCATATATACGTTCTGATGACTATTTTTTCATACACATGAAACTTTTTTATACATATCTAATTTATTTATGATTATCATATTTTATATGCATGAAACTTTTCAAATACACACATTTAGTTTTTTAACACATATTACATTTTTTGAAATACGTATTAACATTAACATTTTTTTGAATTACACGTTTAGTTTTCTAATTGCTAAACCATATAGCAAGATTCACGAAGGAGTTCATTATTTTCCTATTCTTATAATTGTATATTGTTTAATTGATTTCGAGATTTTCTATAGAAAAAATATTTTAGTTATACAATGAAAACCTGTTTTTAGACAATAATGAAAACTTGTTTTTTTTCAGATAACTACCATCCTTACCAAATGGTAATAATGAAAACTTGTTATTTTCCTTTTTTTTGTTGGGCCGATATGTTTTTTATTTTTGAGAAATATGAGGGCATCCCACATTTCTTCATGGATGGGCCGAGGCCTACATGGCACACAGAAATTTTAAAAGAAAAAAAGGATGTGGCCTCGTTCCACCGAGGCCCAAGCCCACCTAGAGCAACACCTTAAGTACCAATGCATCCACGTTCACAACCTCATGACCATTTATATTTGTCGTAATCAGGTAGAAATAAGGTCGTCGACCACTCTTGTCTGTTTTATGACCATTTGGTGTAAGGCATTTTCAGGGTTTGAGCCCTTCCAAGCGAAATGGCCGTGGATTTACGACCAATTCAGCTGGGGTCACTGAGAGAAGGTCACAAGTTGACATATTTCTTGTAGTGAGAAGGCGGCCGAGACGTCAAGTTGGTTTGGATCCGGGCGAACACGGAGGCGGGCTGATGGTACAAGTCTGTGTTGTGCGCGTTCTCTCCCGTAGACCAGGAGACTAGCGTTGGTTTACTACTTTTATATTTATTTTCTACATTTCCTTATGATATCCTACCCTTCAGCCACGCTGGAAGGGGTGTAACGCATGTAACTGGTACCGACTGTTCAAGAGTGAATTCGACTGCCTAGCTACTGGTGTCGTGACCTGCACACCGTACATGCATGTAAGACTGGATGCTCACGCTCCAATGGGCCTCCCCAACCTCTACCTACGAGACAGAGAATACTGGTTGACGCGCAATAAACATGTTTTCAAGCAAATTTCCATGCCCCTTCATCTTCACCCCGTCTGGAGTCTTTAGTCATTTGGTCTTGAGGTGTGAGCTTGTTACTAAACATCTCCTCTAGGCCGCCACCTCAGTCTGCCTATGAATGCATGATGTTGCCAAATTTATTGGCACTCTTTGGATCTTAGTTTCGGAGTCAATTAAGGGAAGCAGCTCGCTAATTCTTGGTGTGGTGACTTCACTTCTTTTAAGTTGGTCTTTGTCATAGCTTAGTTTCTCCAATCCTCTGAACTAGTGGTGAAGGATTGACATAGATAAATGTCCAACTGATGAAGAATCATTGATCAAAGTGCATATGGCCTATTAAAAGATAAAGCGCCACTTTACCAATTTCACACTTTCTATCATTGTGTACCAAAGATAAGAACACTAGCAGGCCGGTGCATTTGAGCTCAGGAGTGGAAGAGCATTTTTGAGCAGACTAGTATACAACACCACCACTGAATAGGGTAACTAAAGCATGTCACTGATTCCGCATTCTAAAATCGCTAGTTGAATTCTTGATTCATCTGCCACATGGACAAGTGTTTAGTTGGTAAGTTTCACCCGAAGTAGAAGAGAATAGATGAACCAACAACTGGCCCAATGTCCTAGCTGGACGAGCTGAATTGTAAGTTTTAGAGTGTCACTGATCCTGGAAAGTCATCCGAAGAGGCAATTACATATAGTCATTGAGCATGGCTAAGCACTTCTACTTTATGGATGATTACTACATAATTACACTCCGATGTCAAGTGAAACAAGCGACAAGCAGATCATTTTAAAGTGTCAATTGACACTACCTACAAGATTAAATAGCATGCATGCTTACAAACCATAAAAATACTATGCAACATTCAAAGCAAGTTATATATAAGAATGATCAAAGAGAGAGGCATGCCTACGTTGATGAGTCCTTCATCTCCCTCTTCCAGGTGGTGCTCCTTCCCGGTCATGTCACCTCCTACTCATTGTAATAACAAATAAATTAGCAAATATAATTCCAAATAACATCCAAATACAAATCGAGTGTCATGAGGTAGCACGATGAAGAGGTAAGTAGAGAGGGTTTTCAGCGAATGGTAGGGTCTAGGTTCATCACGGCCAAGCAACACTTCACCAACAAGTCCAACCATTCTACTATGAATTATGCTACTAACTAGTACTATTACCCACTGTTCAAAAAATCTTCCGATTCAGTGATTTATCGTCTGATTTATCGCTACTCTTGGGGTGACTGATAAGATTATGCCTTATCTTCACCGTTTATCGTTTGGACCGATTTATCGCTATGACAAGCGATTTATTGGGAATCTACCGATAGATCGAGCCTATTATAGCACTATGTTTGCAAAAACTATGTTTATTTTCATTTTGTGGACCTTGTTACACAATGTGTATTGTTGTCCTATTTTGTTTGTCATTATACGAGGATTCAAAGGCTAGGAATCAAGATAACACTTCTGTCCAATATTGTTTTGGTGTTGAATATAGCATATTTTGGTGTTGGGAACATGGGATTCGCAAAAAATTGGCCGAGTAATAGTTGACCGATAAAATCGATTAATCGTCCGATTTCCGATTAATCTCTAATCCCCAACTGGCCGAGACGCTAACGATAAGTGATATCCTCAACATTGCTATTACCCATTATATACTATTGACACTACTATTGCCCATTATATACCTAGGCTAGAAATATATCAAGATTGAACATAACACTGATGATAGCATGGCAATACAAACCATATAGCAAGATTCACGAAGGAGTTCATTATTTTCCTATTCTTATAATTGTATATTGTTTAATTGATTTCGAGATTTTTCTATAAGAAAAAATATTTTTAGAGTTATACAATGAAAACCTGTTTTTTAGACAATAATGAAAACTTGTTTTTTTTTCAGATAACTAACCATCCTTACCAAATGGTAATAATGAAAAACTTGTTATTTTCCTTTTTTTTTGTTGGGCCGAATATATGTTTTTATTTTTGAGAAATATGAGGGCATCCCACATTTCTTCATGGATGGGCCGAGGCCTACATGGCACACAGAAATTTTAAAAGAAAAAAAGGATGTGGCCTCGTTCCACCGAGGCCCAAGCCCACCTAGAGCAACACCTTAAGTACCAATGCATCCACGTTCACAACCTCATGACCATTTATATTTGTCGTAATCAGGTAGAAATAAGGTCGTCGACCACTCTTGTCTGTTTTATGACCATTTGGTGTAAGGCATTTTCAGGGTTTGAGCCCTTCCAAGCGAAATGGCCGTGGATTTACGACCAATTCAGCTGGGGTCACTGAGAGAAGGTCACAAGTTGACATATTTCTTGTAGTGAGAAGGCGGCCGAGACGTCAAGTTGGTTTGGATCCGGGCGAACACGGAGGCGGGCTGATGGTACAAGTCTGTGTTGTGCGCGTTCTCTCCCGTAGACCAGGAGACTAGCGTTGGTTTACTACTTTTATATTTATTTTCTACATTTCCTTATGATATCCTACCCTTCAGCCACGCTGGAAGGGGTGTAACGCATGTAACTGGTACCGACTGTTCAAGAGTGAATTCGACTGCCTAGCTACTGGTGTCGTGACCTGCACACCGTACATGCATGTAAGACTGGATGCTCACGCTCCAATGGGCCTCCCCAACCTCTACCTACGAGACAGAGAATACTGGTTGACGCGCAATAAACATGTTTTCAAGCAAATTTCCATGCCCCTTCATCTTCACCCCGTCTGGAGTCTTTAGTCATTTGGTCTTGAGGTGTGAGCTTGTTACTAAACATCTCCTCTAGGCCGCCACCTCAGTCTGCCTATGAATGCATGATGTTGCCAAATTTATTGGCACTCTTTGGATCTTAGTTTCGGAGTCAATTAAGGGAAGCAGCTCGCTAATTCTTGGTGTGGTGACTTCACTTCTTTTAAGTTGGTCTTTGTCATAGCTTAGTTTCTCCAATCCTCTGAACTAGTGGTGAAGGATTGACATAGATAAATGTCCAACTGATGAAGAATCATTGATCAAAGTGCATATGGCCTATTAAAAGATAAAGCGCCACTTTACCAATTTCACACTTTCTATCATTGTGTACCAAAGATAAGAACACTAGCAGGCCGGTGCATTTGAGCTCAGGAGTGGAAGAGCATTTTTGAGCAGACTAGTATACAACACCACCACTGAATAGGGTAACTAAAGCATGTCACTGATTCCGCATTCTAAAATCGCTAGTTGAATTCTTGATTCATCTGCCACATGGACAAGTGTTTAGTTGGTAAGTTTCACCCGAAGTAGAAGAGAATAGATGAACCAACAACTGGCCCAATGTCCTAGCTGGACGAGCTGAATTGTAAGTTTTAGAGTGTCACTGATCCTGGAAAGTCATCCGAAGAGGCAATTACATATAGTCATTGAGCATGGCTAAGCACTTCTACTTTATGGATGATTACTACATAATTACACTCCGATGTCAAGTGAAACAAGCGACAAGCAGATCATTTTAAAGTGTCAATTGACACTACCTACAAGATTAAATAGCATGCATGCTTACAAACCATAAAAATACTATGCAACATTCAAAGCAAGTTATATATAAGAATGATCAAAGAGAGAGGCATGCCTACGTTGATGAGTCCTTCATCTCCCTCTTCCAGGTGGTGCTCCTTCCCGGTCATGTCACCTCCTACTCATTGTAATAACAAATAAATTAGCAAATATAATTCCAAATAACATCCAAATACAAATCGAGTGTCATGAGGTAGCACGATGAAGAGGTAAGTAGAGAGGGTTTTCAGCGAATGGTAGGGTCTAGGTTCATCACGGCCAAGCAACACTTCACCAACAAGTCCAACCATTCTACTATGAATTATGCTACTAACTAGTACTATTACCCACTGTTCAAAAAATCTTCCGATTCAGTGATTTATCGTCTGATTTATCGCTACTCTTGGGGTGACTGATAAGATTATGCCTTATCTTCACCGTTTATCGTTTGGACCGATTTATCGCTATGACAAGCGATTTATTGGGAATCTACCGATAGATCGAGCCTATTATAGCACTATGTTTGCAAAAACTATGTTTATTTTCATTTTGTGGACCTTGTTACACAATGTGTATTGTTGTCCTATTTTGTTTGTCATTATACGAGGATTCAAAGGCTAGGAATCAAGATAACACTTCTGTCCAATATTGTTTTGGTGTTGAATATAGCATATTTTGGTGTTGGGAACATGGGATTCGCAAAAAATTGGCCGAGTAATAGTTGACCGATAAAATCGATTAATCGTCCGATTTCCGATTAATCTCTAATCCCCAACTGGCCGAGACGCTAACGATAAGTGATATCCTCAACATTGCTATTACCCATTATATACTATTGACACTACTATTGCCCATTATATACCTAGGCTAGAAATATATCAAGATTGAACATAACACTGATGATAGCATGGCAATACATTAAATAATATAAGACTACCCACAGTGGGAGTAACATAGGTGGTAACATCACACATATTTAAGCAAAATAGATGATGTGTCAAGTAATTAATGAAGAAATAGAGTCATGTGGTAACATAGCTAGTTACTATAGTAGTATGAGTAACATCACACATATCAAGGCAAAATCAGTCTACAATGTAATAAATGAAGTGTTGCATGACACCACATATATGTTACTCCCCATTGTAGAGATAATAACATAGACTAGTAACATATGCATGTTACTAGTCTAAGTTACTCCCCACTGTGACTAGTCTAAGACCATGCGCTTCAAGCAACAACGTGACATGCTTAAAAGTAATAATTAACAGAAAATAAATATTTAGATGAATCCCAATAGTAGTTAAACAACAACTATAAATTTAATATAGCATAAAGTAATTTTATGGATTTTTTCCAGATGGAAATGAACCACCAAATTTGGTTTAGAGTTATATAATGAGACTACGTACAACGCCAAAATTATCAACACAAAACAATACTCCAAAAGCAGTTTAAAAAATAAAATAGATCATAAAATAATATTAGAAAAAATTTAAATTCTCCAAAAGTAGGAAATAACAATTGACTGATTCCCGAACTTTTTTTTTTTGCGGGTGGATTCCCAAACATTCTATTGGCAAACTCAAACTACAAGGGAAGTAATCAGATCTGCCCATTTTGACTGGATTTAAGAATAACCAAAATGTACTCAAAGGATTTGAAAACTATCACCACCAACAAGTCCTGACATCGCTTCCCTCAAGAGAAAAGAACACGTCCTGCCATCGCCCAGGTTCATACTATGGGTTTAGGTTTTGGTTTGATTACCCAGCCATGTCGCTGATGGTGATGTCGAGGTCCGCGTCGGTGTGCTGCGTCGTTGCCGCTGAACTCCGTCGCTGTCCAAGTGGTCGGCATACCTCCTCGCAACGAAACGAATCCTGTGACGCGGATGGAATGGCCGGACCGGTCCTCAGGCGACGGTGGTGTCAGTCCCGAGCGGAAGCGGCGGCCTGGCTACGCGAACGTCCGGGAACAGATGTCAGGGACGTGAGCAATGGCGAGAGGCGAGAGGGTGCCGGATGTGCGCCCAAACGTGTCGGAGAGCTTACCTCCGGCGACGGCGGGAGGAAGACGGCGCGGGTTTGGCTCTGGCGTGGGAAGGTTGCGAAGCGAAGGAAATAAATTGGGGGAATGAGACATTGGTGTTTTTTTATGGGGAGATCCGGGCGTACGCGTGACCAGGGGCGGGCCCAGTTCAATTCAAGGGTATTCAGTTGAATACCCATTATATTTGGCAAAATACTTTTTATATATGGTGTATCTCATCTGTAAGTAGGGGAAAACGAAATAGATACAGCAAATAAAGGCCAGCTAAGGATTTCAGCCCGACAACAAAGACTAGCCCACTTCTCTCTATGGTCTCCTCACCACCTCGACATGGCCCAAGTGGCCCAAATCGCTGCAGCAGCACGCAGGGCCTGCACGCGCTTCACCAAAAAGGCATATCGCACGAGACGAACCGACGCCTCCCAATGTTCCAATGTTGTTCTCACTCGTGGTCGTGGAGTCGTGGGTAGGACATGGCGGCATGGCTGATCGCCATCCCCTGAACGCACGCGCGCGCACGGTGGCACAGGCAGGCGGGCGGCAGCGACGCAAGCATCTAACGACATCCATCCCTCAACCCTCACAGCTTCGCTTCATCTTTAATCCATCTCGACAGTTGGCGGCAGCTAGCATCACCGCATCGAAGGCTCTAGGTTTCCAATTCCAAAGCCACAAGTTCAGTCGTTCAAAATCTAATTGATAATTTGATGTGTTTGTGTTTCTTAACATATTAATCGTCCGACTGTTAAAATTTGGATCTACAGGTGTCAGCACGTCGTCTCCTTCCGTTTTCCAGCGTTGACTTACAACAGGCTTGTTTATTTCAGTTCAACTTCAAATTTACAAAATTTTTGCAACTTGGTTAGTTGGATTTCAATTTAAGTATTTTAAAATTAGAAACTTGTTTGCAATGAATTATGAATTGTTTAGACATGATGATTTACAATTTTCCACATGAATTACAATTTGGGAATGTTTATAAATTGGGGAATTATTACAATGAGCATTATTTACAAAAATTAGTTCTCCTATAGTTTCTAAGTCTTTTCTATTTCCTATCTTTTGTACTCCTATATCTTAAGATGTTGTCACTCTGATATCTTGACTAATTAGTCTTTCTATGTGCTGCACAATTTCAAAGTATGACCAATTTTACAATTCTATTATATTATGTTATATATTTTTCTATAATATACAGTTAGTATAACATGGTACTATAATCAATTATACATGCTAAAAACAAGGAGTTAAAGGCTTTAAAAATAGCCATTGAAATTTTGAATACACTGTCTTTAAATCCTGGGCCCGCCCCTGCGCGTGACGCGGGTGACGAATGCGTTATTCGGCGCGTCAGTTTCTGGAAGTGGATTTAAACGGACGAGTAGCAGAATCGGTTCGTGGACCGATGGGGCGGCGGGGATCACGCATGCGTGCATGCTGCCGTTTCTGCTGCTTCTTCTTGTGCATGCGTGTGCGCGCACGCTGAATGAGGAAGACAACGAAGCGTTTGCACTCGGCTAGGCGTCCGGCCTGCTGCGCTGGCACGTGATCGGGATGGGCCTCCGGCCCGGTAGCTTTGGTGGTTGAACTTTGAAACAAAAAGAAAATAATGAAAAAGAAAGGAAGAGAGAGAGAGTGTGTGTGTGTGTCTCAAAAAAAAAAGGAAGAGAGAGACACGATTCGTTGCACAGATGATCGAAATTGCTCTCCATGGGACATTTGGTATACGATTCCCGTCTGATATTAGAGATACGGAAAGATGGGCGGCAGGGGTATTGAGGCGGCGGCCAAAGAGATACGGGAAGATGATCTTCCCGTAAACCTGCGGGGAGAAAAGACCATTTTTACGGGATTCTCTAAAGTTAAGGCCAGTTTACGAAACTATTGGAGGGGTTTTTGGTCTCAACATCCTGCAAACGGCAGTTAATTTAAAGATAGGGGAGCTGTTGGAGTTACTCTCACTGATTCCGCAGTCTAAAATGGACACCGGTTGTTTAAGGTGAAAATACAGATGATCTTATTGCTAATTCTTTCTGCGCTTTTCCCTGG
Organism: Thinopyrum elongatum; assembly: GCA_011799875.1. Taxonomy (NCBI): domain Eukaryota; kingdom Viridiplantae; phylum Streptophyta; class Magnoliopsida; order Poales; family Poaceae; genus Thinopyrum; species Thinopyrum elongatum. Next base: position 181,931,871 of record CM022303.1, read on the forward strand.
GAGAAATCACATCAGTTGACGCCCCCACGTCTTGGTGACCAACCACTGAAACTAAGATGAATTGAGTTTGAAGGCCAGCAGGTGGAGAAGAGAAGGCACTCATGTCACTGGATTTTCTCTGCAGGCTATGGCAAGGCATGTCGTTACAACACCCATGCTCATCTTCGCTCCTACTCTTGCATGGTGAACTGCTTGCAGCAGCCAGAGACGATGGCGCCCTGCACTGTTGTTGATATCTCCAACAGGGCTCAGCTCTTTGCTCCGCGACTCATCCTGGTCGATTCTAAATGGAAGAGGACCCTTGCGTTTCTTAGGGGAGGGTTTTTCAGGAGTAGCAAGGACCATTTGATGATTGAGGTGACAGCACAACATCAGCTGCATTTGCCAAAGAACTAAACTTCGTATTATTGATTTTGGACGCCTCTCTTCTATATTAAATAGAAATTAAAATAGGTCACCCAATAATATTTAAGATGAATTCTCTGTGCAAGACAAGTAAATACCGAGAAGAAATAACAAGTTCCCCATACTGACTACCAATAATTGTTTTTTTCTTAAAGATCGTCCAATGCCACAGATGATTACATTGGAAAGCCCTTCCACCGATCAAATAGATGAAGAACTGAACTTCCTAAAACAAACTCTTAAGCTCAGAAGGTTTGTCTGTTGGAATTAAACTTCCTAAAAAACATGTGCATTGGAGATTGTACCCATATAGCAATGCATGCCAAATACCCCAGCTCATGGCCTCAGAAGGCTCTGATCACCCAGGAAATCCCCATACTTCGTAACAGATCTGACATGACACAACTACTTTTCCCACAAAATTCCACTGCACTACTCAATCACCCGAAATTTCCACTTGAATGACGCACCCTGCACTGCTCCATAGCATCAGATGAATCGTAAAAATCCAATATAATGTGTCACGATCTTGACATTCACCAGCGGTACACTGGTCAGTATTACAGGTCCGATACACAATCTAACCCTGAGAAGGAGTGGATCTAGGGTCCTAGAGAGAAGGAGGAGGAGGAAGGGAGAGCACGATAGTGCGTTTACAATGATCTTCGATGCCCCTCACACGCTTGTCGTGAGCCTCAAGAAGGTCGCCGTTGCAGCGCCACTTGCTGGACTGGGCTTGGGCCGTCACTTACTCCTTGCGAGTGGTCCGACGGGCCCGAGTGCTTCGACGTAGCAGGGCGGTCTTGCCGTTACGCGGGTCCCCTTCGTCAGGTGTCACCTTGGTCGTGACATATCCCTCCCCTTGAGAACTGACTTGCCCCCAAGACAGTGCCTCAGGAAACTGCTGCTCCATGTCCGAAAGCAATTCCCATGTGGCGAGGTGATCAGGCAAATCCTTCCATTTAACCAACACTTGAGGGTGTGTCCCATTTGCAAGTTTTAGCAACCTTGTTTTGCAGCACCGCTTCAGGTTGAGCAGCCACATCAGTATCGAAACAAACATCAGGAAGATCTGGACATACCTGGGTGTTAGGAGCAACTGCTTTCTTCAGGACCGACACATGTACCACAGGATGGATCTTGCTGGTGGCAGGCAAATCCAATTTATAAGCCACAGCACCCACCCTCTGCAGAATCTCAAATGGTCCAAAATACTTGAAGGATAGCTTTTGATTGGAACGGCGAGCTACCGACATTTGGACGTACGGCTGGAGTTTGAGATAAACTCTGTCACCCACAGCAAACTCCCTTTCCATGCGCCCTTTATCAGCTTGAGCTTTCATGCGCTGACAGGCACGCTGCAGTTGGTTCTGAATCACAGCATGCATATCAACCCGTTTCTGAAGCCACTCATCCAACTCTGGCACTGATGATGGTTCCACTGCTGAAATTCCCAGCTGTCGAGGTGTTCTGCCATACAACACCATAAACGGGGTGGTCTTCAGCGCCGAATGGTAAGTTGTGTTATACCAAAATTCAGCCAGAGGTAGCCACTGGGACCATTTGGTTGGACAAGAGTGCACAAAGCAACGCAAATATGTCTCCAAGCACTGATTCAGTCTTTCAGTTTGGCCGTCCGTTTCTGGATGGCGTGCTGAACTCATATTCAGTTCAGTGTCAGTGAGCTTAAACAGTAACTGCCAGAATTTACTAGTGAATACTTTGTCTCTATCTGAGATGATTTTCAGGGGTAAACCATGTAATTTGTACACCTGATCCACATACACTTGGGCAATTTGCTGAGCTGTGTAGGGGTGTTTCAAAGGTATGAAATGACCATATTTACTTTATTTGTCAATGACCACCAAAATGGAGTCATAGGTGCCAGACTTAGGTAAACCTTCAATGAAGTCCATACTCACAATGTCCCAAGCTTGTTTTGGAACTGGTAATGGCTGCAACAACCCTGGTAACTTGGTATGCTCAATCTTAGCTTGCTGACAAACAGAACATTGTTTAACAAATGTTTCTACACTCTGTTTCAGTTGAGGCCAAGCAAACAAGGATTTAATCCTTTGATAAGTTGCAGTAATCCCAGAGTGTCCACCAATTACACTGGAGTGCAGAGCCTGCAGTATATGTTGTTGTGCCACTGAATTGGCCCCCACATAGATTCTGTTTTTATATCTAAGTAACCCATCTTGCAATGTATAATTACTGTCAGAGTCAGGTTTGACAGCCAATGCAGTGATTAGCTCTTTAGCTACTGGATCTTCTTCATACCCTTGAATTAGATTGGTTGTCCAAGTTGGAATGCAAGTAGTGACAGCATTGCTTTCAGTATTCTCCTGCTGTCGACTAAGAGCATCAGCAGCCTGATTGGTAGACCCTTTCTTATATTGAATCTTGTATTGCAGCCCCATGAGTTTGACAAAAGCCTTGTGCTGAATAGATGTAGTCAATCTCTGTTCTGTCAAATGAGCTAAACTCTGATGATCAGTTCTGACTATAAATTCCTTATGCTGTAAATAAGCTCTCCACCTGTCCACAGCCAAAATAATTGCTAGACATTCTTTTTCATAAGTGGACAAGGCCTGTGCCCTAGGCCCCAACCCTTTGCTCAAGAAAGCAATTGGATGTCCCTCTTGCATGAGAATGGCTCCTATACCATTATGACAAGCATCAGTTTCTAGAACCAACTGTTTAGAGAAATCTGGCAATTTCAGCACTGGAGCAGTGAGTAAAGCATGTTTCAGAGCTTCAAATGAGCTGTTTACTTCGTTTGTCCATACAAAGGGCTGCCCTTTCTTGAGAAGATTTGTCAGAGGTCTACTAATGATGCCATAGCCCTGAATAGATCTCCTGTAGTAACCAGACAGTCCCAAGAAAGCTCTCACTTGTTTCACATTGTGAGGTACTGGCCATTGTTGCACAGCTTCAATTTTTTATTTGTCAGTAGCTACTCCATCCTTGCCAATAACATGTCCAAGATATTCCAAGTTTTGCTGAGCAAAAGAACACTTGTTGTAGTTGATATAAAATTGGTTTTGCTGCAAGATTTGAAACACCTGATGCAAATGCTCAACATGTTCCTCAAGAGTGAAACTGAACACCAGAATGTTGTCCACAAACACCAACACTCCCTTCCTGTCTAGAGGCTTGAAAATGAAGTTCATAGTAGATTGAAAAGTGCCAGGGCCAAAGGACAGTCCAAAGGGCATGACCTTGAACTCATAGTGACCATTGTGAATTCTAAATGCTATTTTTGCTTCCTCCCCAGGAGCCATCCTTATCTGATGATACCCTGATTTCAAATCAAGCTTAGTAAACCATTGGGCACCAGCTAACTCATCCAAGAGTTCTTCTACCACAGGCATGGGGTACTTGTTTTTTACAGTGATAGCATTAAGCTGTCTATAGTCCACACAAAATCTCCATGACCCATCTTTCTTTTTGACCAGCAACACAGGGGAGGAAAATGGGCTGACACTAGGTTGAATGAATCCTTTCTGAAGCATTTCAGCCACCTGTTTCTCCAACTCATCCTTTAACTGAGGAGAAACTCTGTAAGGTTTTTGATTGACAGGAGCAGCTCCAGGAAGCAAAGGAATTCTGTGATCAAATTCCCTGGCAGGAGGCAGAGTAGCAGGATCTTGAAATAACACCTTGTATTGGTCAATCACTTCCTGGACAGCAGTAGGAATGTCTGAGGTAGTAGTGCTATCAGAGAGAGAGAGCAGAGTTGCACAACTTGCTCCACATGCCCCTGTTTAATCATCTGATTAAGCTTCTTAGCTGTGACCTGAGTGCAAGCAGCTTTTGGCTGTTTTACTCCCCTGAGAGTGATTCTTTGTCCCTGGTGATTGAACCCGAGTTTCTTAGTCTGCCAATTAACAAACATGGGGCTACAGTCAGAGAGCCAGTCCATGCCCAAAATGATGTCATAACTGCCCAAAGCAAGTACTCTCATGGTGGTACTGAAGGTGTGACCCTGAGTCCACCATTGCAGTTCACAAACAGCAGTGTCTGACTGAACAGGAGTGCCATCAATCAACCTCACAGTAGCTGGTGCCACTGCAGTTTCTGTCAACCCCAGGGCCTGAACCAATTTGGAACTGATAAAGTTGTGAGAGCTCCCAGAATCCACTAACACTAGTACAGACTGCTTCTTAATCAGACCGTGCAACTTAATGGTTTTCCTCTTAGCTGTTCCATTGATTGCATCTTCAGACACAGTGTATAGCTCTGTTTCAGACTCAGCATCTGATCCTGGTTCAGAGACAGTATCCTGCTTGTTTTCCAACTGTAAAGCATCCAATAATTCCTCCAGCACATGTAGAGAGATTTGAGCAGCACATTTGTGACCAGGAGCATATTTATCACCACATTTGAAACAAAGACCTTTAGCCCTTCTCATTGCCCTAAGAGAGTTATATTTATCTTCCATCTTACCCTGTTTCTTGTCAGCTTCAGGTGTAACACCCAAAATGCCCACTGCAGGAGAAATGGATTGGACACCCGTCTTGGAGAAATCAGATTTGTAATAGGGTTTCTTATATTGGAGCTCCAATTCCTCTTCCTGAACAAGAGCCAGACAGAGAGCTGTATCAATTGTCTTGGGTGTATGCAAACGAATTGCAATGCGGATATTTGACTTAAGTCCATTCACAAATCTGTTGACCAGGAATGTCTCATCATATCCTTGATTATGTGTCAAGACCTTGTGCATCAACTCTTGAAAACGCCCATGATATTCAGTAACTGTTCCTGTCTGCTTCAGTTTGAACAGCTGCTCCAACTGCTGCTCATATTTGTTCACATCAAACTTGGCAAACACTGCCAGTACCAAATCTGACCAGGTACCAATGCGATGAATTGCTTCAAAACTCTGTAACCACGACTTGGCAATGCCCTGGAAATGTAGTGTTGCAAACGATGCCCAATTCTTTGGTGGCACTGTGAACATGTGAAAATACTTCTCACAACAGTCCTTCCACCACTTCGGGTCCTCACCATCGAAACGGGGAAAATCGGTCCGTGGCATCTTCGCATGCCCAAATTGCCAGGGAGGAGGATGACCACTCTCCTCATCTGTCACACCACCCGCCTGCGGCACAATAGCTCTAGATACTCGCCCATTTCGGCGCCCGCTTGAACTGGACGCCTGCTCCTGCCCTGTAACAGGTCGAGCCGTGCTCCCTGGCTGTTCCAGAGACTGACCCTGTCCCGGAGAGCCCATCCGTTCAGGGCGAATCGGCTGATCCGACGAATCTCCACCCTCCAACGCCAACACTCGTTGCACTAATCCAGTTACCTGCTCTGAAATTTCGGTGGTGGTTGAGAGACGAAGGCGCGTTACCGTGGAAGAATTCTGATGGTGTTCCTTGAGCAGCGACGACTGCGACTGCAGGACCTCGTCCACCTTGCCCACCAGAGCATCGATCTGCTTCGAATTGTTGGCTGCCGCGACCGCGTTGTCCTTGGTGATAGTCGCCGCCGTCGCCAACAGCGCCTGAATCTCCTGAAGCGACATCTCTGCTGCCCCCATCCTCGTCGTGAGCATCGGGTTGTTGGATCTCGCCGTCGCGACCGATCTAAATCAACTCAACCTCCACGCCGGTACACCGAAGTGTTTTGCGCGAGATCACCGGAGTGAATTCGCACCGATCGCAGTGGATTTACAAGGATTGCAAACCAAATCGCAGCGGAATTTTTTTTTCCGGACGGATAGAACCTGGCTCTGAATACCAAATGTCACGATCTTGACATTCACCAGCGGCACACTGGTCAGTATTACAGGTCCGATACACAATCTCACCCTGAGAAGGAGTGGATCTAGGGTTCTAGAGAGAAGGAGGAGGAGGAAGGGAGAGCACGATAGTGCGTTTACAATGATCTTCGATGCCCCTCACACGCTTGTCGTGAGCCTCAAGAAGGTCGCCGTTGCAGCGCCACTTGCTGGACTGGGCTTGGGCCGTCACTTACTCCTTGTGAGTGGTCCGACGGGCCCGAGTGCTTCGACGTAGCAGGGCGGTCTTGCCGTTACGCGGGTCCCCTTCGTCAGGTGTCACCTTGGTCGTGACACAATGATTCCCAAACAGTTCAAGCATGAACGAATCCCTAAAAAAACATGTGGAAGTAAGATTACAACGCAAGAAGGCCGACCTGGGGGGGCAGGGCTTCCTGGAGCGCGTCCATGGTATCGAAGGGACCTCTCAGTGAGCTCTGCACCTCCCCCTCGCTCTCCTCCGACTCATTGAGGTGCACCGCCTCCACCTAGCTGCTGCTGCCCCGCCCAACCGAAGAGGAGCAGGCGCAGGCCACCGGCACCCCGCGGCCGAACAGGGTGCCACTCTACAGTGTGATCGACATTGCTCTCCCCACTCGCGTCCAAGCAGTGCCTCGCGGTCAGGAGAGGAGAGGGTGGTGGCGGACAGAAGCCAGGGTCGCGTGGTTCTTGTGTTGGCGTTTTATTGCAAGAGGAAGTGGGGTGGGGGGGGGAGTGGGGGGTTTGGCTGCTCGGCTTTTGTTCGGATGACGCATGGTCCTGGGTTTAGGGGCTGTTTGGTTACCACCCTGAGCTAGATTGCCTGGTCGGAGCCCTTGCTTGTAACTTGCCTGAGGTCTGTTTGGTGGAAAACCCTATGCGCCGCTTGTTGCGTCGAACTGTTGACATAGCGCACAGGCAAACCCCCGCATCGCCAGCAATGGGCCGGCCCATTATATCAAAGCTAGCCAGGGCCGAAATCACTGTTCTGACCTTATACCGAAAGAATTGCACAAAATGAACTCGTCTGGAAAGTATTTCACGATCTGACCCTTTTAGAAACGCCACAACCCGCGGCGTTTCTGGTGAAATAAGAAACGCCGACCTATCTTGCGTTTCTGGCCAACTAAGAAACGCCGAGCTAGTCTGCGTTTCTTCCCACAGCCGAAACGCCAAGGACCCTGGCGTTTCTTCCGCCGATATTTGTAGGGCCCACCCACCCATCGGTCGGTTCTTCCTCCTCCAGTCGCTGCGACAGAGGACGAGCAGGGCATCTCTCCTCCTCCCGACCCCCCCCCTTTGATCTTCCTCTTCCCTGAACCATTTTTGCTGATCTTTGGGCAAATCAAAGAGGCCGGTAAGCTCCTTCAATCCCTCCAATCACTTTTTGCAATAACTTTGTATTTTTGGAGCTTTTTTTGGCACTAGGTGCAACCTAGGTTTTGAAGTAAAACAAAATTTGGTGATGATTTAGTTGTTTAGTATCATATGATTTAGTAGTAAGGATGAGGGCCGGCCAAGGATGAGTGCATTGCGAAATATGATGTAAATTTGTGTATTTTCTATAGTTGCAAGTGTGATGGTGAATGCATATTACTTGATTGTTATATTTGCTATGTGTTCATCCTAAATATTTTGGACTACATAGATGTGTGCGTGCACACTTTGTATCATTTGGTACTTGTGAATTTGACATTTATAGGTAAAAAAACGTATTATGTTGAATCCTAAAACTATTTGTTCCTATTATGTAGGATGTTTGAGCCGGATAAATATCCGGGCCTTGATGATTTCTACGAGCAGAAGCATCGTGCAGTGCTAGTGGAAAGAGGGGAGGTAATTATCCGGGCCTTGATGATTATCTTTCTATATTGGTTGATTTTCATATTGTGACAAGTTGAGAGAAGTAACAAATTATGCGTTTGTTTGTTTAGGTTCCTCCACTACTTCGGTTGAGGGGGCACAACCCGAATGAATCTCTCGTATATGACCGTCGGTACGAGCCTTATTTTAGAAGAATGGATCTTCTTCAGTTTGTGCTCAACTTTAAAGGCACACCACCATGGTTGAACTCGACGGCCCTTACCGCCCTTACGGACTGTTGGAGGCTGGAGACGCACTCTTTTCACCTTGCTCTTGGTGAGATGACCATAATTTTGGAGGATATTGCTATGATCACCGGGCTTCCGATCGAGGGCAGGGCTCTTACAGGGAAGGTGATGTCTGATGGGTGGCGACAACGGGTTGCAGCATTGGTTGGTGTTGAACCTGAGCCGTGGACTCATGAAACCAGGAAGGATCCTATGCCATCCGGCGTGTTGTTCTCGTGGATACAGAAACATTTTCGCAAGTGCCCAAAGGATGCTAGTCCGGATATTGTGGAGAGGTACGCCAGGGCTTACCTATGGAATCTTTTGACCCAAGTGGTGTTTCCGGATGGCACGGGGGACACAGCCTCGTGGATGTTCTTGGATCCTCTTCGTGACTGGGATGTTAAGTGGAGTTGGGGGTCGGCGGCACTAGCCTTCTTGTACCGTCAGGTACTGCTTACTATGATGCATTTTCATTATATTAAATAGGTATTTGCGTGTGGTCATTTAACGTGTGTGCAAATCTGCAATTGGATGAAGCATGTATGAGGAGTAAGCCGACGTCCACTCTTGGTGGTTTCGTTTGGGCCCTACAGGTTTGGATGTGGGAGCGTATCCCTGTAGGCCGTAACGTCATCCTTCCTCCGGAAGAAGCTTGGAGGTACCCTTTTGACAGGAATGAGGAGCTGTACCCCACTATCGCATACACATGGGCTAATGTCCAATGGTCGAGTATCGCAGCCATGGGGCGGTACAAGGCATACATAAGCGAGCTTGACATGCTGACTTATGAACAGGTAATTATCCAAATGCTTTGGCATCGTTTCTGAATTTTTTTCGTGCATGGGCGAGTGACTTGTTGTGATGTAGGTCAATTGGAGGCCGTACACGGTACTTAGGCAGTTCCCTCTGAGCAATATGTGCTTTCGTGACCAGCATCTTTGGCGTGTGCAGTGCCCCATGATATGCTTTTTTGCGGTCGAGTGGCATCTTCCTCATCGTGTTTCAAAGCAGTTCGGAGTCCAACAACGCAGCCCGCCGAACCACGTCGAGACAAGTGTGGCGCTACATAAGTGAGAGTTATTTGTATCACCTGTTGATCAATGTCTAACACGAGAAAATGGAACTGATGTATTCTTCTAATGCTTTGTAGGACGAACCGGCAAAACAATAAGAATGTCATCAATTAGGAGGAGCACCACATGGTGTGGGTGGACATGTGGAATGCTCATAGGCATGCTCGAGTTGAAACTGATCAAACACCCGACACTAACGAGGCGGCATATTTAAGGCATTTGGAGTGGATTCGCAAAGAGTACAGAGTTATCCACAAGGGTGCTTGGATTCGTTCAGATTGCTTGGACGTAATGCCAAGTGAGGCTGCTGACGGTGCATTCAACAACTCTATTAGGGAGACAATTGGAGTGCATCTAGATTATGGCCCTCTCCATGACCGAGTGGTACGTCTCTCATTTGTATTTCTTTTGAAATATGAACATGTGTCATTTCTTTGTGGGTGGTCTATCACATATGTTTTATCCAGGGCATGGAGCTATGGAGATGTATCAACGATAGTAATGTGGTGCTTGGCCGTGCCCCTGGTCCACAAACGGACGGGCTTGTTAGGAGTACTCTGCAGGTTAGATGCCTTGTTAACCGTTGCTTTCTTTTTCGTAGCTCTTTTAGCATATTAACTTGTCAATGTCTTTTCCTTGTGCAGAAGGTCGTCAATCGATGCCGCACACTAGCCGCTTTACTTTCTTGCCACGGTGGTTCATCCACCGATGTGCGGGCACGTGCTCAGTACAGAATGGATGTGCTTTCTTCCGCTCGTCCATCTTCCAGCCGACCACGTGCTTCTTCCGCTCGTCCATCTTCTAGTGCAGCTCATGGTTCGTCGAGTCGAGCACATATTGAGGAAGATGAAGAAGAAGAGGAGACGGACAAAGAGATGGATCCGGACTACATGGAGCTTGGGGCTTCGCAGACGGAAGACGCTCCGCAGCCAACTCAACCTACTCAGTCGACAGAAGAAACACGCCGAGCTAGCTCAAGAAACATCCGACGTCCTACATGGCAGAACACTCCAGAGGGCTACGTCAACAAGGGCAAGATCCCTGCGAAAAGAGGGAAGAAGTGAAGTGATGACTACTATGTCGTTTGAACTTATGTCGTTTGTGAACTATCTATGTACTTCTACTTATGTCGTTTGAACTTGTCATGTGTGAACTATCTATGTACCCTTGACTTACAGAACTTTCTATGCGTTATGTTTTATGTGAACTTGTCATTTCCAACTGTTATTTGTTATGATGTTGTTAATATATATGCTGTAATCTGACTTTGTTGCTGGCTGTGGCAAAAGAGCAGAAACGCCAGGGTCAATGGCGTTTCAAGTGAACATAGAAACGTTCCTACGCACTCTCTCTGGTAGGTTCTGTTCTAAAGAAACGCTACAGAGCAGAAACGCCAGGGTCCTTGGCGTTTCGGCTGTGGGAAGAAACGCGGACTAGCTCGGCGTTTCTTAGTTGGCCAGAAACGCAAGATAGGTCGGCGTTTCTTATTTCACCAAAAACGCCGCGGGTTGTGGCGTTTCTAAAAGGGTCAGATCATGAAATACTTTCCAGACGAGTTCATTTTGTGCAATTCTTTCGGTATAAGGTCAGAACAGTGATTTCGGCCGCTAGCCAGCCGGTTTTGGGAACTGTTTTCTGTTTCTTTTTGGCCGGCTTTCCTGTTTCTTCTTGGATTTTTTTCTTCTCCGTTTTTTTCTTTTTCATTTTTTCGTTTTGCTGTTTCTTTTTCATCTTTCTTCTCTTTGTTTTCTTTTTTTTTCTTTTTCAAGATTTTTTAAAGATCATCTTTCGAAAATTGTTCTAAGTCTTCAAAAAAAAAATCATGTTTTAAAGAATGTTCAAATTTTCAAAAATTGTTTATGTTTAAAAAATTGTTCATAAATTCAAAATATGTTCGCATTTTTCAAAAATTGTTCAGGAATTTCAAAAAATTTCTTGCTTTACAATTTTTTGTTGTTTTTGTTCTAATTTTTGACAATTTTAAAAATATTTTCCTGTTTTAAAAAATGTTCACATATTAAAAAAATCACTTTTTCAAAAAAAATTCAGGAGTTTCAAAAAATGTTTCAGCATCAAAAAATGTGCACAGGTTTCAAAAAATATTGTTTTCAAAATTTCTTTAGGAATTTGAAAATATGTTTGTGTTTTCATTTTTCTGGAATTTTGAAAATTGTTCCCATTTAAAAAAAAATGTTCATAATTTCTTTCCTGTTTTCAAAATTTTTATAGTATTTTCAAAAAGATTAACAAATTTGGAAAGTGTTTGTGTTTTTCCAGAACATTCTTTTTTTGAAAAAGAATTGCTTTCAAAATTCCTAAAGTAATTCGGATCTGCTCAGCCTGTTTGGTTTGTTGGGCGGCTTAAAAAATAAGTTGCCTCTTCCCAGTTTAAAAAATAAGCCGCTTCTTAAATTTGGCGAGGCTTCTAAATTAGTTATCACATAACTAGTTCAAAAGCACCAATGAATAAAAGAGACGGCTTATGAAAAAAGCTAGGGAAGAGGTGTCTTATTTTTTTAGGTGCCAAAAGAACTGGCCTTTATGTTTTATGCTCCTATGAGATGGTAGGAACGCGTCGTGTATAGCTTTAGATCGTGTGTTCGAATCCCCGCGGCGCCATCTTTTTTGCACTACAGTGCACGTTCTGTGTCAGTCGCTATTTTCATGGGCCAGCCCAGTCGAAGGCTGTCGAAGACCCGCCTGTGCGAAACCGCAGCAACTTCACGCAGAGCGCGTCCAGCGCAGGAGCAAGCCCGATTATGTATGCCTGCGAGACGTGCGCCGCCAGATTCCAGGCTCCAGTCCGATTCGCGCGTCTCTTCCTTTCTTCGACCACGGCGCGACGACGGCGATCACAAATCGAGATCGATTCGTCGGCCTTTGCTCGGTACGGCAAGAGCAGTACCACGAAGGTTGGAACAGTTCCAACCATCACACATCGCTCAAGCATAAGGATCGGTGACCTCGTGAGGCCCCGCCCTGGCTGTGAGTTCCGTTTATGCTAGCAGATTTGACTTTTGAATTTTTTTTCCAAACCTTGTACAGCTAATTTTGTTTTTTTTATAATTTATACTCACTCTGTAAACTAATATAAGATCTAGTGATCTAAAATATCTTTTTTTCTTTTGAAACAGGGCAAAAGCTTTGCCTCATCTCATTAAATAAGAAGAAGTTTAGACAATGTTTCAAGCTTATAGGACCACACAAGTCCAACGAAAACAAAAGGGATCACTCTCTTGGAATTAAATTGCCAGAAATCTAGCCCGGGCTACCACCCACATCTTGCGTCCTCCTTGATTATTGCCACCACTCTCGTGGGCAGAGATTCCTTGTTACGAAAGACCCCGAGCGTTTCTCTTGTTTCAGATTTCCCACCAGACAAGCATTTGCAGGGAGATTCTCGCCTTTCTAGAATAGCCAGGTCGTCCCACGTTGGCGGACCACCATTGCTTGACCGTCTGTAGATCACTCCATGAGTGCATCGCGGACTGCATTCCCAACCATTCATAAATCATGTTCCAGACTTTGATGGTATAGCGGCATTTGAACAACAGATGAGACGCAGATTCCGGCTCCCTTTTGCACAATTGACAGAGGCCGCAATTTGGCCACACTGCAATCTGTCAGAAGTCCATATCCTGTCTTGAAGATCTTATATTAGTTTACAGAGGGAGTATAAACTAGGGTTGTTCCTAGTGTTTGAGGATATCATTGACGATTTCATTTAAAGAACGCAAAAATAATGGCGTTACTTAATTGTAGACTATGCAACCAAATATATGTGATTTTTCATACCAAACATATGTTATTTTTGATATAGCTCTATTATATATTTCTACTGATCTATACATTGTTATAGTTATATTTATATATTTCTATTTCTATTTCTATTCCGTAGTGAGGTATGCCTCATTTTAGATTTGACACAGGGCCCCGAATTTTGCCGGCCCGGCCCTGCCCACAGTTGGCTAGCCGCACGATCTTCGGATCGAGTTGCTTCACAACCGCAATGGACAAAAGAAAATAAATCTAAATACTCTTGTCTCTTTCATCGCCCTCATGCTGGCAGCTGGCAGCGGTAAGCCGGCAATTGTTGTTCAAAATATTGGTATCTCCCTCGTCACCCTCACGTTGCCACCTACAACGGCATACTGGCAATTGCTATTCAAAATATTGGTACCCGCGATAGAACACGCTCTCGCTCTTGTACAAGTCTTATCCAACCTTAATTATCTGATTACTTTTTTAGCCGAACCTTGATCTAGGTCATGGAACAACATTTTGCAAGACAATGGTCATTAGATCAAGATAATAAAGCAAGTACTTCAAGGCCACCCTTATGCGCAAGCAAACAAATGATATGCTACTGCTAGTCCCACATAGCCTTTTATTCAGATATAAATTGATTTAGATTAACTTTTATATTTCGACTAATCGGAAAGGAATTTCAGAATACATAAAAAGTCTTGATAAAGCAATATTGAGTAGGAGAAGAGTTATGTGATGATTATAACGTGGGGAGCTTACTGAAGCTAGCTGAGTTTTATCCAGATGATTTTGATTCAGATAAATGACATGATGCTGGTCCTAAAGGAATTACCAATCTTGCTAAATTAATGGTGCAAGACCAATAAACATACTACTTTTACTTTGGTCTATCAACCTGTAAAGCTAGTACTAGTATTGCCGATTTCCATGGAATTAATTGACAGATGCTTTTGATATATGATCATTGTCAATAAAATATGTAACAAAATGGGTTATCAATCCATGAGTGGTTTTCTAATTTGCTAACAGATGATAGTTGTTTTTTTACCGTTAGTAAGTAGTAATGATGATGTGACTAATCTTTTTAAGAACATGAAAGATCGAGCAAAGAAACTTGGAGATGATAGTGACTCTACATGTTCCACTTAATTGTACTTTTTTACAACTTAAGAAATTGACATGACATTCTTTTTTACCATGAAGACCTAATCTAACTGCCCATGACACTACAAAGTTGTGCTTCTGACTACTTTGTTTGAAACATGTGGAAAATGGATTACGTTTTCATTCAACTGATATTTATTCATCATGTAGTTTTATGTAACTATTATATGCGGTGTGATATTTTGGTTCCTTATGTTGTCTAGTATGAGGTTGTAAAAATAATAAGAGGTAGAGCTATGTAAATATCGTCTCGTGGTGGTGGAGGGGGGGGGGAGCATTGGCCCCTAGCCTTAGATAAGTTGTGAAGGATTTTAGGAGAGCTTAGCCTTGATTTATTAGCAAGCTCCGCCACTGCAGACAATAGTTAGTTCATACCCAAATCCTTAGTGAACCCGTTGGCAAAACTTTCGGGTTCTGCCCCTGGACACGGGGAGTAGCATACCATGGGTCGGTTGCGAGACGTCAGCTGGACTTGCTATAAGCCATCTTCTCCAGCAGAACTTTCTTCCAGTCGAGAAATTATCCTTTCTATCTAATCCATAAAATAGTTATCTAATTTTCATTTGTTTGTCAGACCCGACTTTTCCACCCTGGATCATCAACGTCAGTGCTCATGTGTCCAGATCAAAGGTGCATGACCATGGCTAGTGCGCATTTTGCAGGATGCCATGCCTCGACCAAAGGTCGTGTCTATGACCATGGGTACGGTAATGGAGACAGTAATTTGGTGCACTTGGACGGTCCATCTACCCCAGCAAGATAGTTTTGGGATATGCTCCTGCATCCTCTACTCATCTAGTATCATTACATGTCCTATCCATCAATTTACCGATCCTTTTTACAACAGATCCACCACTTCATGGACGGAGCAACAGTCACAAGCCTCATTTGACGGGATTTTCGGCTTCGCACCATTTGGAATATCCTTTATTTCACAATTATATTCTCCTGGAGTATCATGCAAAGTCTTCACGCTATGCATGCACAGTCCAACGGGTGGTGGTGTTTTTGCCTTTGGTGAAGCCGTGGAGCCAGGGTTGATGCACACATCAGTTTTGCCATCATCGTAAGTTTTCTGGCTTTAAATAAACATTTTATCATTTAGTTTCTACTTTTACCATCATTTATCAAGTGCACCAAATTATGTCATGGCCAGTGCAAATTTATTGAGATCCCGGATTCACTTCACTTTGGTAGTGGTACAAATGGTTTACCACACATTTGGTTTTTGAGTGAACCTCATGACCAAATAGTCATAACGGGACGAATCTATAGACCCTGAAGGAAACTAGAACGGACATTACATGCTTCAGTAGACCCTGAAGTGAACCACACGACCAAATAGAGCTATGTAACTATCGTCGCGGGGGGGGGGGGGGGGGGGGGGCATTGGCCCCCTAAAATTGGATAAGTTGTGAAGGATTTTGGGAGAGCTTAGCCTGGATTTATTAGCAAGCTCCGCCATTGCAGACAATAGCTAGTTCATACCGCAAATCCTTAGTGAACCCTTTGGCAAAACTTCTTGGCTCCGCCCCTATTGATCTGTACCAAAAACAAGCATGAATGTACCCGGTCGGCTAATGTGTTGGGTGTGGTTAATGGTAAAGTGCACTAGCTATCTTGGCACAAGCTAACCAGGGTGCACATATACTCTCGTGTCACACGGACCAAACATGTATGTTTAGGTGTAACATACAAGAACGTGTTTGAGAGTCAAGTATCGATTGGATAGTCAATGGAGGTGGTTGAATCTGTACTAGGGTAAAAACTAAACCGTGTAGACAGGTGAGTGTGTTTGTGTCATGATGCGCCTGTAAATCTCCATGTTGTATTATTTGATGTTTTTGAAAAGGAAATGTTAATAGGTTCATCGAAATGCCAAACTGACGTGGAAATTGAAGCAGTCCCCCCTGACGAAATTAAATGGAACGAGTTGTTGCCAACGGACGGTGAGAGCAACTGACCAATTTTATCGCTTCTCTAGCACATCGATCGCCGGATCCTTGATCACCACCACAAACCACCAGGCCTCTGCTCTTTGATTTTTGTGAGGTCAGTACTTTAATTGATGGAGATCGTAGCACTGATGGTTATATTCATGGCATGAGAAATACTACTAATTAGCAACCATTCTCTTGATCTTGAAGATCATGCTTTTAAAAAAAAAAATCCTGAAGATCATGCATCACTAACAACTCCCAGAGTGCAAGCTTATACTAGTACCCCATATGATGAGCCCAGTTGTCTCCGTACAACTAATTATGTCACACCTTTGGTGAAGTAGTGCGCTCTCAGTAGATACAGACTGTTTTATTTCGAATTTGATGGACTAAGTGCATGCATGAATGTTGGTGTTACACTTGTTGCGTTGTTTTATGATCAATGCATATATACATGATCATGAATTGTTGATTTTGATTGTGTATTGCTATTTTTTTTTTTTTAGAAAAGGTCATTCCAAAAAATCACTACCGAGCCTCAAGCTGGCTTGGAAGCTTCACGAGCTTGGCCGGAGGCTTAGGCTCGGCTTGTTGGACCTTCAAGTCAGGCTGAGCCCAAGACGAACCCAACCGAGCCTCGAGCCCTGAGCTTTATGTCAAGCCCTATCTGAGGGGAAGATTGCTAAAAAAATCCGAGGGGAAGATGGAGATGAAAAAGTGAGCCAGTCACGCTTGTCATTTCACTTATCAATCCTTGATCTGTCCGTAAAACACGCGTGAATAATGTACCTTGTGTGTTTTTCTGCGAGTGGAATAATGTACCTTGTTTGTGCTGATAAATAGAGAACTGAGCGTTAACTCAGTGGTATGGACAGTCTTGCGTTCCAGGTCAGCCAGGTTCGCTCCCAATATTTCAACCGTGTTTCTCGTTCTTCTATAAAAATATGCCGGCAAATGCTGATAAATGGTAGAGTGCACCAACTAGCTTGGTCACATGGACCAAACATATCTGTTCTTTTACTTCCATCGGCTTGCAGGATTTCTGCGCGCGATACATCCAGATCATCTTGTAGACAGACGATTGAGTCGAAGAGCAGAAATGGGCAGCTCTGACTTGTAAGAATGGAAATTGAACAGAGCAGAGCACGACAACAGGCACATTGCATTGCAAAGACTCACGGCACCAAGCCACCAACGAAAAGACTTGAAGGCTTGTATATTTTCTTTCATCATGGGAGAAGCATCCTCAACTCCACATCATCTACAAAAAGGCAAGAGCTCCATCCAAATGGGGACGGAGGCCCCTTGAACAGCAGGCAGATGCGCATCTCCCATGTGTGTGTATTACAACAATACAACATCGCCCTTTCCACTTTACAGGTTACCAGATCTCTCACCGTATGTACACGCAACGATCCTTGCCTAGCTTCCTCCTATCCACATGCTGTAACGGAAGAACGAAAGAATTCTCTGACCCACCGGGGCCCTGTCTCATCCGCCGCATCTGCCCATGAGCCCGGCAACGTTCCGGGCGACTTCCCTTTTGGCCTCTAACGAGACGGGCGAATCGCCAATGTACATGTCGAAGAAAGCCCCTGCGCGTAGAAAATGACTTGGTTCAAAATTACAAGCAGCAAACATATACAGTATCACCAAGTTGCCTTAGCATAGGAAGAAGCACTTCTTCAGGTGCAACATGCCAACATACTACTTATTATGGATGTTCAAAGTGTAGACAACTGAGGGTGCAAATAATGGTAGCTACCAAATTTTGACTAGGGAAACATATACTTACTGCAAAGGTCTTTACTCTGAACAGCACTGATCTGCCTGCCATCAACTGCAAACAAACATTCTTGTCAACATACACTCGATATTACATAGAGAACATCCCGAAACAAATAAATCGACTCAGCAGCCACGGCCTGAGGTACTTACTTTCTGTTATTAGCTGACCGTCGGACGTTTGGCAGAAGTCGATCTTTGTGCCCTGCAAATAGCATTAATTTAACCACTAAAGTCTGAAAGTTACCGACTACAAACTAGTGTGTTGAGCCTTACAGCAGGTATAGGGATATCTTTAGTGAAGTAAGAAGCAAAGGTCTTCAAGCAATGATAGTCAGTGTTGGGATTTATCTGTAAAATGCAAAATCTCACATAAGTCTACAGGACTAGTAAGAGAAGTGAAGTGGCATCTGAAACAGCAAGGACCTTTCGCAAACGCAGGCCAAGTGACTTCTCGAATACACTGCAACGAATAAAAGGAATGCCAGTTCAGTCTGGAGTACATGATAGATATGTGTAAGAGATTCATGCCAGCAAAAAAAGATCATACTACTTACTCTCTCACTGCACCAATGCTAAGGCCTTTGTAGTTGACTACCAACCTAACTCTGATATGAAGGTTTTCCCTGGAAAAATGACAACACATATGTTATTAGAACCAGAGGATCATGGAATGTAGAAGAAGTATGAAGGTCCTCTTTGGATTGCAAGAATGAAAAACACAGGCTTTTAACAGAATGGAGTCCAAAACAGAGAATTGAAAACACATGAAAATGGTGTGAACAAGCGTTCAGCTATACAACAAGAGAAAAGTGCATCGATCCTACGAGAATGAGTGGGAAAAAGAGGTCAGAAACTTGGAATGGGCGTTGCAATTCCTATGAATTGGGGCACAGGAAACCAATAAATTGGAATCTGGAACCAACGCCTATGATCCAAAGTGCCTGTGCAGGAAAAATTTCTACAGATTGGAATCCTACCAAAATCCTATGAAATCCGTAGAATAAAAAAGGGCCTAACTTTCTTATCATATTTCCATGATGAACACATAGTAGATAAACAACCACTAAATGTTCCCTATGAGGATTTAGTGATCTATGGACATGTGGGTGAAATGTGCACCATCTGCTGCCATGAAAGTGTACAAGCAGAAATCCTGACAACAAGATACCAACTGATAGCAACATGCAGTACAACCAGAAACCAACTACCACAATAACATATATCCAGCTTAAAGAAGAATCCTTATGACCTTTACTCGACAAGATAATTTTGTGACGCCATCATAGCGCATGCTAAGCTTATGCACTTCAGAGAATGTGTGAGTGTGTCACCGGGTCAGTGACATATCAATGGAGAGCATACCTCAGAAGATCATTATAGAAATCTGGGTCATCCTTCAGATTGGTGGCTGGAACTGAAGCATACTTAGGACCCAGCTTCTCGCAAATAGAATTCGGTTGCATATCTATGAGGGCATGGTATCGTCAGTAATCAATAGAGGAATGCCGGATAAACAAATTTTACTGGTAAATAGATACAAACAACCTAATCACTTTTCAAACAGTTTACTTACATAAACCAAAAGCGTACAGGTTCAAATTTTTGACCCTCATTATTTTCATGCCTTTGAAGCCCACCCCAACGAGGACCTGCAATTTAGTTTTCAGCTAACTGTCACATGAAGTCATCAACAAACCAAGGGAGGACAAATGACTTAGAAAATTGAGAAGTAAAGCATTAGTTATCAATGAACTTTCACATGAATCCATCCACGGAATAACTGAGTATA
This sequence comes from Thinopyrum elongatum, assembly GCA_011799875.1. Taxonomy (NCBI): domain Eukaryota; kingdom Viridiplantae; phylum Streptophyta; class Magnoliopsida; order Poales; family Poaceae; genus Thinopyrum; species Thinopyrum elongatum. The sequence goes on from CM022303.1 coordinate 181,951,658, forward strand.
CCAAGTGTCTTGGTTAGTCGATTTAATACTTATCCTAGACTTGTGTCCAATCTTAACTCTACATAGTTAAAGAAACAACTCTGCAGTATGACATAAGAAGCGCCTAAAAATAAGGGGTGTATACCGTTGTAGCTGGACAGGAGTCATCTTCAAGGAATGCAGGGAACTTGATTCCAGTTTTTGGTTCAACTGCGTCTTCCTGAAAGATCGTAGTTGGCACAGCAACAGAAGAACAACTTAAGCGTTTTCCGTCCAAACAAGACTGATCTGCTGGCATGTTGATATAACCATCAACATTTCCAAACGCCATCAACTCTGCAAGCATCTTCGGAGATCTTGAACATTCATACAAATATAAAATGAGAGAGAAGCATTTTCAAGAAATACAATAGAGAAGTCATGAACGCAAACAAAAATATAAAAGGGAAAGTAGAGCACATGATGGGCAAATAATTGGTATTGAGGCCTACATGTTTTCAAATGGTGGTACGATAGCAGCAAAACCAGCCATAGTAAGAAGATTGCTGGCATGTTGCTGCTCAATATCATTCCACATTCGTCCAACGGTTGCCTGTGCAAGTCTGGCTAACAACAGCTGTACAGCATGCCCTTCTTTTAGAGAACCAAACTGCGATCCCACCAAATTTTGCACACCAGAAGTCACTCGCTTTATATGTGAAAACCCGTGGGGACTCTTGGGGTCATACGCTCTAGAAAACCAGAAGAAGAAAGCTCTGGCAAACTTCCTGAGGCAGATGAATGCTTCCTGAGCCTTCACATTTCCTGAAGAACAGATCTCCCTGCGATGTTGCAAAGAACTCCCCAACAATCTTCCGAGATGTGTTACCAAACTCAGCCCAAGATCATGGGACATTGGAAACTCTGGTGGATACTGGTACATGTATCCCCCAGCATGACCAATATTGGCGAAAATTAACCGATCGTGCTTCATGCTAAAATGAATATATATGAAGCCTTTCAAGCGTGTGGATGTAGGACGAGGATTATATAGTGATCTGTCAATAAGAGCAAAAGTAAAATGAATCAGCTATGCAATAACAACACCAGCTGTTCAGAACAGACCTAAACAACGAGTAGAACTCTCTTCATCGACTTGACGGCTTTTACCCTGTAGGCGAGTTCATAATAATTACAACTTACAATGACATTGCAAAACAGTATAAATCACACTTGCACATGTCGCTTTGGGAAACCTTCAAGTTAGCTTTATGCCAACCTTTTTTTTTTTTGATAAAAGAAGGGTTCTCCCCTTCCGATTTTCATTAGAGAAAACCAAAGCATCCATACGAACAAACTACGAGAAACCGAACACGAACGCGTTTACCCTGTGCTCCTCTCTCAACTCCACCACACCCTCACCGCGGGGGGGGGGGGGGGGGCATGCCAGAGCTAAGAGCGAAGAACACACACAAAACGATCATGACATCATCTTACACAATAGCTTTATGCCAACTAAATAAGAAAACGGTTTTGCTAAAGCACATCTAGGTGTGCCCTAAGTATTGCACATCTAGGTCCTATGCCATTTTACATGAAGATTCATGCCAGCATTTTCATTAGTCTTTTTTCTTTTTCTTTTTCTTTCTAGTTTGTTTGAGTCACTTAGATGTGCAAACAGTTTTGCTAAAGCACCTCAAATCAGCACTCGGAAGTTGCAACATTGACATTTATTCACAAGACTATCAGACCAACACAAAATGCCCGTATGTATATATAAGCTGATGAACAGGACAGTGCCAACGCAATTAGATTTCAACCTGTAGCGGGAAATTAGTGCAGCAATGGCACAAATCAATGGCCCCTCAACCCAAAAAAAATCCCCAAGCTAAGCATCAACCACCCAACTGTGTGACAATTCAGACGTCATGCATACTAAAATTTGCTGGGCAGCAATCTCTGCCTAAAAAGGATTCACCACACCTCCGCTCCACGCAAAATCAACAAAATCGTCACTGACCAACTCACATTCACGAAAAAAAAAAACTCATGCCAAAAAAAGGAAAGCTGAATAAAATCACCATACCTGTCCGACAGATCAGGGAGAAGTCCGGGGCGAGAGCGGCAACCGAGGCCGGCCTAGGATCCGCGCGCGATCCCTGCTGATTCGGGGGCGCGGGATCAAAGACCAACCGGCCCGGAGCCCCCGCGCCTGCCACGAGACCTGGAGGGGACGGAGAGGCCGGACAAGCAACGCTCCCCGCGGCGGATCCCCAAATCCGATCCCCCGCGCCTCGCCTCCGCCCTCGCACTCGCCTCCCGTGAGGGTGGGAGAGAGAGGGAGAGGGGCGTAGAACGCGTGCTCCGGCTCGGCGTCGTTTGCTCCGTTCTCTCTCTCCTCCCAGCCCAGCCGAGGCCGAAAAAGGGTTCAATAAGTTTCGGGTTCCCTCCTTTCCGCATTCACCGGGGAGCCCCTCTGAGAATCGTATTATCGTATTAGTCCTTGTCACGTGCATCCGATGCGTGACTGGCCGTTGTTAAGGATAAAAAGAGGTATTGGAGGGGAGTTGGATGTAAAATGTCTCGTCCTTTTCGGGGAAGGTGCGGGTCGTGGCACGAGGAACCGAGGGATATTCGGCGGGGCGATCGGACGGCCACGAGGAAGGGGTCGGCTGGCGTTGGGGCGTAGCGGCCGTCGATGTGACGCGACCGCGGGAGTTGGTCCACGTCGGCCGCGGAGACAGACCCGGACGGCGGCTGGAAGGGCCTGGAGCACGTTTAAAATGGACGACTTCTTCCTCTTGCTCGTGGAAAGGTCCAAATTTCCTGGACGTGTTTCTCTTTTTCTTTTTGGCGACAGTTGGTCCTGGCATTATTAAAAAAACAGGATCTCGTTGTAAAAAATAATACTAATCAGGATCTCCTTTTGTAACCTCAGGGTGTTAATATGGCCCATATAGGAATTGAAATAAGTGAATAAACACACTAAAATATGTCTATACACATCCGAACCAGAAAAAGGTTAGAACATTTTGTAATATTGAACGTATGAAGCAGTACTATATCCGGTGATCTCTTATACTAAAGGAGAAGTGATAGGGTAAACGAGGATGTTTAGGCCAAAAAACCACACTAGCGGCGGCATCATCTTGATATTACATAGGGTTACAAGCCTTGGAGGCCAAGGGAAATCACAACCGAATCACATAAATATTAATATTCCATACAAAACAACTATACAAAGATATACTTTAACATCCCCCTTAGTTTGTGCGATGTAGTGGGCGAGGGAGCGAGCCTGGGCCTTGTTGGACTCCTGCGAGACCCAGGAGCACGACGGCGTGTACGGACGCGATGAGAGGGGGTCCTAGCAACGGCGGCGACGAAGCACGGTGGCGGAAGCTTTCGGTCATGGCGGCTGAGGCGGCTAGGGGACGGATTCGAAGGGGGAAACAGAGGGGAATCGACGGGGAGCTCACCTAGGAGGCACACGGTGGCCCAGTGAGAGTTTAGGAGCAGCAGAGTCACCAAATTCGAGGAAGAACGTTGACGGATGCAGAGGAAGAAGATGACGACGAGGCAGCGTTGCAGGGGCTACCGGCTTCGATCCAACGGCGTAGCTGGCGGAGCGGATGGACACGTTGCTAGGGCGTGGGGGTGAGGGTGTCCGCGTGGACGGGGTCGGCCATGACGATGGCAGTGCGGTTGCTGATGACCCACAAGTATAGGGGATCAATCATAGTCTTTTCGATAAGTAAGAGTGTCGAACCCAACGAGGAGCAGAAGGAAATGACAAGTGGTTTTCAGCAAGGTAATGTCTGCAAGCACTGAAATTGTCGGTAACAGACAGCTTGATAGCAAGATAATTTGTAACAAGTAAATAATGGTAACGGTAACTAAAGTACAGCAAGGTAGCCCAATCCTTTTTTAGGCAAATGACAGGCCAAAACGGTCTCTTATAATAAGCAAAGCGTTCTTGAGGGTACACGGGAATTTCATCATATCACTTTCATCATGTTGGCTTGATTCGTATTCGCTACTTTGATAATTTTATATGTGGGTGGATCGGTGCTTAGGTGATGTTCTTACTTGAACAAACCTCCTACTTATGATTAACCCCCTCGCAAGCATCCGCAACTACGAGAAAAGTATTAAGATAAAATCTAACCATAGCATTAAACTTTTGGATCCAAATCGGTCCCTTACGAAGTAGCGCATAAACTAGGGTTTAAGCTTCTGTCACTCTAGCAACCCATCATCTAATAACTACTCCACAATGCATTCCCTTAGGCCCAAATATGATGAAGTGTCATGTAGTCGATGTTCACATGACACCACTAAGGGAATCACAACATACATATCATCAAAATATCGAACACATATCAAGTTCACATGATTACTTGCAATATGACTTCTCCCATGACCTCAAGAACAGAAGTAATTACTCACAAATGATAATCATGCTCAAGATCAGAGGGGTATTAAATAGCATAATGGATCTGAACATATAATCTTCCACCAAATAAACCATATAGTAATCAACTACAAGATGTAATCAACACTACTAGTCACCCACAAGCACCAATCTAAGGTTCCTGTACACAAATTGAACACAAGAGATGAACTAGGGTTTGAGAGGAGATGATGTTGTTGAAGATGTTGATGGATATGGCCCTCCCAAAGATGGGAGAGTTGTTGGTGATGATGATGACGATGATTTCCCCCTCCGGGAGGGAAGTTCTACGTGCGGAATCGCTCCGCCGGAGGGCAAAAGTGCTCCTGCCCAAGTTCCGCCTCGAGACGGGAGCAGTAGGAAAACATGATGCAAAATGGACATATCAACTCCCCCAAGCTTAGACCTCGCTTGTCCTCAAGCGAAAACCAAAATCGAAAAACATGTCCACATGCTTAGAGAGAGAGGTGTCGATAAAAACAAAATACGGACATAGAAGCATCATGCATATTATTATAATAGCAAGGAATTTAACATAAACTTTATCAAACAACTCTTATCATATAACTTCTCATGAACAAGTAACAATTCATCACAACATTGAAGTATAAAGCATAAACCTTATTGAAAACCAACAAACTATGTTCTCAGTCAACTTTGCAACTACAATTCATCATAGTTTCAGGAAGGGTCACGTGTCAGAGCCTTTTGGCAAGTCCACGTACTCAACCATCATTTAATCTTCTATGATTGCTAACACTTACAACATACCCATGAACAAAAAGTTTCAACCGGACACATAGAAAGATAGGGGCTTATAGTTTCGCCTCCCAACGTATTCACCTCAAGGGCGATGTCAACAATAATAACTCATGCCCACTCATATCCAATTGGATATATGTTCCTAGATCTTTCCTCACCACATGGTGCTTGCAAAAAGAGAAAATAAAAAGGAATAGGGAAGAATACTTTGACTCTTACATAAAAGTAAATGCATAAAAGTAAAAGATAGGCCCTTCGCAGTGGGAAGCAGAGGTTGTCATGCGCTTATTTGTTTGTATGCCAAATCCCTTAATGCAAAAGAACGTCACGTTATATTGCCCCTTATGATAGCAACCTTTATTATGTAGTCTGTCGCTTTTATTCTTTGCCATCACAAGTTCATACAACGCTCAATTTTCTCTTACACTAAATGATCCAACATATTTAGAAGCAATTTTTATTATCTTATTGCACCGATGATAACTTACTTGAAGGATCTTACTCAATCCATAGGCAGGTATGGTGGACTCTCAAACTAAGATTTGGGTTAAGGGTTTTTAGATGCACAAGTAGCATCTCTACTTAGTGCGGAATTTTTGGCTAGAAAAGATATTGAGCAAGCACCACATGTTGAAGGATCTATGACAATATAACTTCTATGTGAATATGAACAAACATAAATCATTACGTTGTCTTCCTTGTCCAACGTCAACTATTTTGACACAAAATATTTAATGGGGGCTCACAATCATAAAAGATGTCCAAGATAGTGTATTTGCATGTGAATCTTCTCTTCCCCTTATTAATTCTTTCATGAGTTGCATCATTGACCAATGCTATGTTTGTCAATCTCCAATAAATTTTACAACTTATACTTTTCCTTATGTGATGTCATTACTTACCATAAGATTAGCATATGATCTTTTAATTTATTTTCCTTTCTTTTATTGAAACATTAAAGTAAAGAAACAAAACTCAAACTACTCTTTATTATATATCTCGCACACATTCACATCGAAAGATAGATCACTAAGCAAACACTTGAAAAGAAAGGATCGAACTAAACTTTTATTCAACTAAATCATAGGAAAACTAAAGATTGAACTAAAATAGATAAAATCAAAGATAGTGGTGGTGATACGATACCGGGACACCTCCCCCAAGCTTGGCACAAGCCAAGGGGAGTGTCCATACCATGAACTCAAGTCTCCTTTGGTGATGCAGATGATGATGGTGGTGGTGATGAGGTAGTAGCGATCTTATCCTTTTTCTCCAACTTATTTCGGAGGTAAAAGTTATCTATCTTCAACTCATCGTTCTCTATATCAAGCTTTATTATCCTCTTGCATAATGCCTCCTTGCTTTCTTGCTCGAACCGAGGAGGGACCAACTCATCTTCATCTTCCTCATCGCTGAACCATATATAGGGATAGGTGTCCTTGAAGATATTTTTATCCAAAGGCTGGTAAGAAACAGGGCTCTCCTCCTCTGAATCTTGAGATGACATATTTTCAGATCTGCCAGAAAACAGCAAGAAGGAAGAACAGAAGATTTTTTCGCTATACGATGTTCAATACGTTCGGGGGTATATAAAGATTTTTTATCTTTGGAAACAAGCAAACGGGAGGAAAACGGAGTCGGGAAGGTTCCCAAGGTGGGCACAACCCACCTAGGTGCGCCAGGGGGCCCAGGCGTGCCCTGGTGTCTTGTGCCCCCCTTGGGTGCTTTCCTGGTTGTTTCTTATTTTCCTAATTTTTAAAATATTCCAAAACTGACAGAAAATATTTTTGCGGATTTTTCGGAGTCCGTTTACTTGCCGTATCACGTATCTCCTCTTTTTTAATTATTACGGAGTGTTCCGGAAGGTTTCTTTTATGTCTTCCTTAGGTGTCATGGTTTGAATAGTATTGCTTTCAACATTAATAGGCGTACCTGAGATATATTGTTTAATTCTTTGCCCATTGACCACCTTCGGGTTTGTACCTTCGGCATTATTTATTTTAATAGCTGTAGAGCGATAAACCTCCTCTATGATATATGGTCCTTCCCATTTAGAGAGAAGTTTTCCTGCAAAGAATCTGAAACGAGAGTTGTATAGAAGAACATATTCTCCGACTTTGAATTCTCTCTTTTGGATTCTTTTGTCATGCCATCTTTTAACATTTTCTTTGAATAATTTGGCATTTTCATAAGCTTGGGTTCTCCATTCATCTTGTGAACTAATATCAAATAATCTCTTTTCTCCGGCAAGTTTGAAATCATAGTTGAGTTCTTTAATTGCCCAATATGCTTTATGTTCTAACTCTAGAGGCAAATGACAAGCTTTTCCATAAACCATTTTATAGGGAGACATACCCATAGGATTTTTATAAGCTGTTCTGTAGGCCCAAAGTGCATCATCTAATTTCTTAGACCAATTCTTTCGAGACCTATTAACGGTTTTCTGTAATATTAGTTTTATTTCTCTATTGCTAAGTTCAACTTGACCACTAAATTGAGGATGATAGGGTGATGCAATTCTATGGTTAACATCATATTTAGCAAGCATTTTTCAAAAAGCACCATGAATAAAGTGTGAACCACCATCAGTCATTAAATATCTAGGGACTCCAAACCTCGGGAAAATAACTTCTTTAAGCATTTTAATGGAAGTGTTATGATCAACACTACTAGTTGGAATAGCTTCTACCCACTTAGTAACATAATCAACAGCAACCAAAATATGAGTATACCCATTAGAGGAAGGAAAAGGTCCCATATAATCAAAACCCCAAACATCAAATGGTTCAACAGCAAGTGAATAATTCATAGGCATTTCTTGACGCTTACCGATATTACCAATTCATTGACATTCATCACAAGATAAAACAAACTTATGGGCATCCTTGAAGAGAGTAGGCCAATAAAAACCAGATTGCAATACCTTGCGATTAGTTCTATCTCCCGCATGATGCCCTCCATAAGCTTCGGAGTGACATTTCCGTAGGATTTGTTCCTGTTCATGCTCAGGTACACAACGTCTAATAATACTATCTACTCCTTCTTTATAAAGATGTGGGTCATCCCAATAGTAATGTCTTAAGTCATAGAAGAATTTTTTTCTTTTGTTGGTATGTGAAACTAGGTGGTATGTATTTAGCAACAATATAATTAGCATAGTCAGCATACCAAGGAGTGTTATGAGAAATATTTATTGCAGCTAATTGTTCATCAGGAAAGCTATCATCAATAGGTAGTGGGTCATCAAGGATATTCTCTAACCTAGACAAGTTATCAGCAATGGGGTTCTCAGCTCCTTTCCTATCAGTGATATGTAAATCAAATTCTTGTAGCAAGAGAACCCACCTAATGAGTCTAGGTTTAGCATCTTTCTTTTCCATAAGATATTTAATAGCAGCATGATCGGTGTGAACAGTAACTTTAGAATCAACAATGTAAGATCTGAATTTATCACAAGCAAACACAACTGCTAAAAATTCTTTTTCAGTAGTAGCATAATTTCTTTGGGCACTGTCTAGAGTTTTGCTAGCATAATGAATAACATTTAATTTCTTATCAACTCTTTGTCCTAGAACAACACCAACAGCATAATCACTAGCATCACACATAATTTCAAAAGGCAAGTTCCAATCAGGTGGTTGAACAATAGGTGCAGAGGTTAAGGCTTTCTTAAGTGTTTCAAAGGCTTCTACACAATCATCATCAAAAACAAATGGAACATCCTTTTGTAAAAGATTTGTAAGAGGCCTAGAAATTTTAGAGAAGTCTTTAATAAACCTCCTATAGAAACCAGCATGACCAAGGAAACTACGAATACCTTTGATATCTCTGGGACATGGCATTTTCTCAATTGCATCAACCTTAGCTTTATCCACCTCAATACCTCGTTCAGAAATTTTATGCCCCAACACAATACCTTCATTAACCATAAAGTGGCACTTCTCCCAATTCAAGACAAGATTAGTTTGCTCACATCTCTGCAAAACTCGATCAAGGTTGCTCAAGCAATCGTCAAAAGAAGTTCCATATACAGAAAAATCATCCATGAAAGCCTCAACAATCTTTTCACAAAAGTCAGAGAATATAGCAGTCATACATCTTTGAAAGATAGCAGGTGCATTGCATAAACCAAAAGGCATGCGTCTATAAGCATAAGTTCCAAAAGGGCAAGTAAAAGTGGTTTTCTCTTGATCAGGTTGTGAGACGGGTATTTGAGAAAAACCAGAATATCCATCAAGGAAGCAAAAGTGTGTGTGCTTAGATAATCTTTCTAACATTTGATCAATAAAAGGCAAAGGGTAATGATCTTTTCTAGTAGCTTTATTTAATTTTCTAAAATCAATTACCATTCTATAGCCAGTAACAATTCTTTGTGGAATAAGTTCATTTTTATCATTAGGAACAACAGTAATACCTCCTTTCTTAAGGACACAATGAACGGGGCTTACCCATCTACTATCAGCTATGGGATAGATTATACCTGCTTCCAGAAGTTTTAGTATCTCAGTTCTTACTACTTCTTTCATTTTGGGATTCAAACATCGTTGATGATCAACAACGGGTTTAGCATCAGGTTCCATATTAATCTTGTGCTGACAGAGAGTGGGACTAATGCCCTTAAGATCATCAAGAGTATACCCAATAGCAGCTCGACGCTTCTTCAGAATTTTAAATAATCTCTCTTCTTCATGTTCTGAAAGGTTAGCACTAATAATAACATGATATATCTTTTTCTCATCAAGATAAGCATATTTCAAAGTGTCAGGCAATTGCTTCAATTCAAACACAGGATCACCCTTAGGTGGAGGAGGACCTCCTAGAGTTTCAATAGGCAGGTTATGTTTGAGCAAAGGTCGTTGTTCAAAGAAAATTCTATCTATTTCATTTCTTTCATGCATATGCATATCATTTTCATGGTCTAGCAAATATTGTTCTAGTGGATCAGTAGGAGGCACAACAATAGAAGCAAGACCAATTATTTCATCATTACTTGGCAATTCTTTCTTATGAGGTTGTCTATTAAACTTGGAAAAATTAAATTCATGAGACTCATCACCAAAGCTAACACTGACAGTTTGTTTATGACAATCTATAGTAGCATTGACAGTGTTCAAGAAAGGTCTATCAAAGATAATGGGACAGAAGTCATCTTGTGGGGAACCAAGAACTAGAAAATCAGTAGGGTATTTTGTTTTCCCACACAAGACTTCAACATCCCTAGTGGTGTGATGGTGTCTCTATTAGCAAGTTTAATAGTAACATTTATGTCTTCTATTTCAGCAGGTGCTATGTCATTCATAATTTCTTGGTATAAGGTAAAAGGAATAGCACTCACGCTAGCACCTAAATCACTTAAACCATGATAACAATGATCTCCTATTTTAACTGAGAAAACAGGCATGCCAACAACATGCCTATGTTTATCTTTTTCATCGGGTTTGGCAAGTCTAGCAGCTTCATCACAGAAGTAAATAACATGCCCATCAATATTTTCTACCAGGAGATCTTTAACCATAGCAACACTAGGTTCTACTTTAATTTGTTCAGCCGGTTTAGGTGCTCTAATATGACTTTTGCGAACCACAGTTGAAACCTTAGCATGTTCCTTTATCCTAACAGGGAAAGGTGGTTTTTCAATATAAGCAGTAGGCACAATTGGATCAACATTGTAAATAATAGTTTCATCTTTAGCTATGACCGGTTCTTTAATTTCTTCTTTAATAGGTGGGTGATATTTAAACCACTTCTTCTTAGGGAGATCAACATGAGTAACAAATCATTCATAGAAAGAGGCTACTATCTTAGAGTTAAGTCCATATTTAGTGCTAAACTTGTGAAAAGCATCGATATTCATAAAAGATTTAACACAATCAAACTCAAGCTTAATACCTGACTCTTAACCTTCGTCGAGTTCCCAATCTTCAGAGTTGCGTTTAATTCTTTCTAAAAGATCCCACCTGAATTCAATAGTCTTCTTCATAAAAGAACCAGTACAAGAAGTATCGAGCATGGATTGATCATCACAAGAAAGCCAAGCATAAAAATTCTGAATAATAATTTCTCTTGAGAGCTCATGATTGGGGCATGAATATAACATTGACTTAAGCCTCCCCCAAGCTAGAGCGATACTTTCTCCTTCACGAGGCCAAAAATTATATATATATAATTCCGATCACGATGAACTAGATGCATAGGATAATTTTTTTGGTGAAATTCCAATTTCAATCGATTCCAGTTCTAAGATCCAATATCATCGCATAGACTGTACCATGCCAATGCTTTTCCCTTCAAAGATAAAGGGAAAACCTTCTTCTTAGCTTCATCTCCGGGCAAACCTGCAAGCTGATACGTCCATTTTGCATCATGCTTTTATGCTGATATTTATTGCATTATGGGCTGTTATTACACATTATGGAACAATACTTATGCTTTTCTCTCTTATTTTACAAGGTTTGCATGAAGAGGGAGAATGTCGGCAGCTGGAATTCTGGGCTGGAAAAGGAGCAAATATTAGAGACCTATTCTGCACAACTCCAAAAGTCCTGAAACTTCACGAAGAGTCATTTTGGAATTAATAAAAAATATTGGGCGAAGAAAGCACCAGAGGGGGGCCACCAGCCATCCACAAGGGTGGAGGGCGCGCCCTACCCCCCTGGGCGCGCCCCCTACCTTGTGGGCCACCTGGCAGGCCCCCGATGCCCATCTTCTGCTATATGGTGTGTTTTGACCTGGAAAAAATCAGATGGAAGCTTTCGGGACGAAGCGCTGCCGTCTCGAGGCGGAACCTGGGCAGAACCAATCTAGGGCTCCGGCGGAGCTGTTCTGCCGGGGAAACTTCCCTCCGGGAGGGGGAAATCAAAGCCATCGTCATCACCAATGATCCTCTCATCGAGAGGGGGGCAATCTCCATCAACATCTTCACCAGCACCATCTCTTCTCAAACACTAGTTCATCTCTTGTATCCGATATTTGTCTCAAAACCTCAGATTGGTACCTGTGGGTTGCTAGTAGTGTTGATTACTCCTTGTAGTTGATGCTAGTTGGTTTATTCGGTGGAAGATCGTATGTTCAGATCCTTAATGATAATTAATACTCCTCTGATTATGAACATGAATATGCTTTGTGAGTAGTTACGTTTGTTCCTGAGGACATGGGAGAAGTCTTGTTATAAGTAATCATGTGAATTTGGTATTCGTTCGATATTTTGATGAGATGTATGTTATCTTTCCTCTAGTGGTGTTATGTGAACGTCGACTACATGACACTTCACCATGATTTGGGCCTAGGGGAAGGCATTGGAAAGTAATAAGTAGATGATGGGTTGCTAGAGTGACAGAAGCTTAAACCCTAGTTTATGCGTTGCTTCATAAGGGGCTGATTTGGATCCATATGTTTCATGCTATGGTTAGATTTATCTTAATTCTTCTTTCGTAGTTGCGGATGCTTGCAAGAGGGGTTAATCATAAGTGGGAGGCTTGTCCAAGGAAGGGCAGTACCCAAGCACCGGTCCACCCACATATCAAATCATCAAAGTAACGAATGCGAATCATATGAGCATGATGAAAACTAACTTGACAACAATTCCCATGTGTCCTCGGGAGCGCTTTGCTTTATATAAGAGTTCGTCCAGGCTTATCCTTTGCTATAAAAAGGATTGGGCCACCTTGCTGCACCTTAGTTACTTTTGTTACTTGTTACCTGTTATGAATTATCTTATCACACAACTATCTGTTACCGATAATTTCAGTGCTTGCAGAGAATACCTTGCTGAAAACCGCTTGTCATTTCCTTCTACTCCTCGTTGGGTTCGACACTCTTACTTATCGAAAGGACTACGATAGATCCCCTATACTTGTGGGTCATCAAGACTCTTTTCTGGTGCCATTGCCGGGGAGTGAAGCGCCTTTGGTAAGTGGAATTTGGTAAGGAAACATTTATATAGTGTGCTGAAATTTACTGTTACTTGTTACTATGGAAAATAATCCTTTGAGGGGTTTGTTCGGGGTATCTTCACCCCGACCGGAGGAGCAAAGAGTTGCCCCTCAACCTACTGCACCTACTGAAAATATTCATTATGAAATTCCTTCGGGTATGATAGAGAAACTGCTAGCTAATCCTTATACATGATATGGAACACTACATCCTGATAGCATCTAATCTATGTGGATGAAGTTTGTGGATTATTTAAGCTTGCAGGTTTGCCCGAGGATGAAGTCAAGAAGAAGGTCTTCCCTTTATCTTTGAAGGAGAAGGCATTGACATGGTATAGGCTATGCGATGTGTGACGACCCCGGCTTAATCGTGCACTAACCATACACGCAAATGCACACGATTAAGCCTAAGGACTCACTTGAAGATATCACAACACAACTCTAAAACATAAATAAAGTCATACAAGCTTTATATTACAAGCCAGGGCCTCGAGGGCTCGAATACATAGCTCGATGGCATACAAGTGTCAGCGGAAGCATCAGATATCTAGGTACAGATATAATAGAGTACAGATAGGCCTTTAGAAAGGCGGTGCAAAATAAAAAACTACGATCGAAAGGCGTAGGCCTCCTGCCTAGGACCCTCCGAACCTACTCTTGGTCGTCGGTCGGCTCCTCGTAGTAGTACTCGCCGGGAGGGTAGTAGTAGTAGTAGCCATCGGCGGGGGCAGCTGGCTCAGGGGCTCCGTCATCTGGTTGCGACAAATGGATATGGGGAGAAAAAGAAAGCAAATCAAACATGAGTACTCATCCGAAGTACTCAACAAGCAAGGATCTACACTACATATGCAACATTATCAAAGGAGGCTGTATATGTGGACTGGGCTGCAGAAATGCCAGAATAGAGAGGAAGGCCTAGTCCTATCAAAGACTAGCATCTTCAAGCAACTTCAGCGGTCTTGCAGCATTAGAAGAGTGCAGATTAACATAATGTAAAGTAGTAGTAGTGTCATCAACCTCGCCCAGAGATTCTTCCTCGACTCCCTGCGAGAAACCAATCCCAGAGCCATACTGTCCAGCATCATCTCAAGTCACTAGTTCTAGTTGTACCGATCGGGATACAACTCCGAGTTTCCGTTACCGTAGGACAGGCTATCGATAGATTATTTCTTCACTGCAGGAGTGCACCAACTTACCCACCACGCTCGCTTAACTCCGGCCGGACACACTTTTCTGGGTCATGCCCGGCCTCGGCCAAACGATATGCCGCAACCTGACCTAGGCTCTAAAGAGAGGTCAGTACGCCGGACTAACCTATGCCCCCAGGGGTCTTGGGCCTTCGCCCTGGGAACCCTGCACGTTGCGAGGACGCTCCGGAAGCAGAGCTAGCCCCCTTAATACAAGCGCGGGCTTAACCAGTCCAATCCAAAGCGGGCCGCTCCTCGCTGACGTCTATAGAGCTTCGGCTGATGTATATGACGCAGAACGCCCATACTATGCCCACGTGATGGTTAGTGCTATCAGGCCAGAGGCCCCTCGGATCAAATATCCAAACCGTTAGTGTGTTGGTAGTGCGGTAACGAGCAGAGACTCATGAAAGATGTGACCCGGTCGCCCCGTCTCGAGGACTTGCGGCAAGGGCTAAGAGTGCCCGGCCACGCCTCGTATTCATCTCTCGGGCACCATCCAGGTCAACTCGTCTCCACATCACTTCGCAGATATGCTCGCGCGGGTACCCCTCAGGGCCGACCCATCTTTAGTAACATGTTTTAGTGTAAAGTCATAGTAACCATAGTAACCGTGTGTCTAACACCAAGGGGGAACCCTGAGGAATCACCCTCGATGGAATTCCACCTGATGTTATCGTCAAGGTGAACGAAGGAGGAATCACCCTCGAGGTCCACACTTGAGAAGTTGCACGACGACGTCGTTATCGGGGGTGGTGTAGGAGGAATCACCCTCGCTGACCATGACCGTTCAACTAACCTACAAGGTTATCATCAGAAGTGCTGACGAGGTATCACCCTCGACACTCGATAGTAACCCAGTAGTGTCGAGCAACTAAGGGGAAAGTGATGTGCGATGCCGGGGTCTGGTCTTCGATCCCGTTGATCGGGTCTTTTATTAATCCAGTGGGGCAGTCGGGATAAGTGGGGTCTCTGATGGATCTCTACCCAACCTATACTAAACAGTTTAGGATAATCAGGTAGGTAACAATAGCAGGTTACAATAAACAGGCTATGCAGCAGAAATAGGACAACAGCAGCAGCAGTAACTTCTAATGCAAGCATAAGAGAGAAGAGAGTAGGCGACATCGGAATGCTCAAAAGGGGGTGCTTGCCTGGAAGCTCTGCGGCAAGGGTCTGATCGTCAGGGGCGTAGTCGACCTCCGGAGCTGCGTCGGTCTCGGGAGCTACGTCGACGTCGGGGTCTACCGAGAGAGAAGAGGGGGAAGAAACAGATAAATAGACAGCAAACATATGCAACACAGAGTATGCTATGCTAGGATGCAGTGCAGGGTTGCCTAAAGGTGCATCTGAGTCATTTTAGTTATTTTAGGATTAAAGTGGGATTTGTTAATCGGTGGATGTGTACTATTCATATACCGGAATCAGGCTAAAAGTTATGGGTTCTCATACGTAGGGGGTTCCGACATAGAAACAGACAACACGATCAGATTCGTCTTGTCGTTCTGAGCAACTTTCATGTAGAAAGTTTTTCGATCTGAGCTACGGTTTATTTTCTACGAATTTTAAAAGATTATAGCAATTTCTGGAATTTATTTAAATCAGCAGAAAACAATTATGACATTAGCATGATGCATTAATGACATCAGCAGTCAACTGGTCGGTTGACCAGGGTCAAACCTGACATGTGGGTCCAGTGGGACCCACATGTCAGTCTCTGTTAGCTTAACAATGAATTAAACTAACTAAATGGGTTAATTAGGGGTGTGGGCCCCATATGTCAGTGAGATATTATTCTAAACTAATTATTTTCATTTTAATAATTCGTTAATTGGGCTAATTAACCAGAGGGGCCCACATGTCAGTGAGAGTAGCCGGTCCAGTCAGTGTTGACCGAGGTCAAGTTGGTCAAAGTGGGACCCCTGGGCCCACCAGTCAGTGGCCCAGACGGTGCCATGCGGGCGCTACGTCGGTGACGTCGCCGGAAGCACGCCGGCGACCAATCCCGCGGCGGAAGTTCGTCGGAGTGGCTCGGGATTCGCCTGTGGGGGTCCATTTGGACCACGGCCGGTCGCGTTCGAGAGCCAGCAAGCCCGCGCGTCGAACGGTGCCACCGGTTGGACGCGGGGGTGGCCGGAACAGCGCCGGCGTTGAGGCGTTTTGGTCGAGCTCGGGCACGGGGTTCTGAGGCGCTTTCTTGCGCGTTTTCGGTCGCATTCGAGCGAGAAGAGTTTGTCGCGCCGTTCTATCCTACTGGCGCGAGCTACGATGGTCGAGAACGGCGGATACGGCGAGCTCGACGGCGAACAGAGCACGGCGTGGTGGTGAGCTAGCTCGGGAGAAGCTCGCGACACGAGGAGAGGAGCTAAGGGAGGGAGAGCTCACCGAGTGGCTGCGTAAAGCCCGCAGAAGCTTAGTAGCAGCAGCGAGCCTCGCCGGGGTTGGGGATCACCGGAGTTGGAGATGCGGGACAAGGCCGGACAGTAGCTGCAGGGGTTCCCGGCTCCAGCGGAAGGCACCAAAGGACGTGGCTGACGCCGGCGACTCTTCTGGACAGCGCGAGAGGTCGGGCCGGCGCCGGTGGCCGCGAGGTTGACGGAGGGCAGCGGCGGTTGCGCTTGGGCACCCGCGAGCAGAGGGAGAGAGAGCATGCGAGCATGGGGAGAGAGGGGAGAATGGTCGAGGAGGACCAGGGGAGATGGATGGGGCTCGTCCTTATCCTTCCCCGCGTTGGTGGCGTCGGTGGTCATCGGCGCGGCACGCGACGTCCACAGGCGTGGTGACACCGCGATGGAGTGAGAGGGAGATGGGCCGGTTGGGCCGATTTCGGGGCACTATGCACTTAGGCCCAGTGCACAGTGCCTTCTTTCTTTTTATTTTCTGTTTTTGCCTTTTCCTTTTTACAGAGATGGTTTTGTATTTATTCGAACCTCCAAATGGATTTGCAACAATGTGTAAGTTGCTCACACTAGTGTATTGCAATATATGGTACTGCCACAAAAAGTTTGGGATTGAATTGAATTCAATTGTATTTCTCAAAAATGAAAATGGATTTAATAGGGCTGTTTTAGGTACTGTTTTAAATGCTTAGGCCCTCCTGTGGTGGATGGTAATGTTGTGTTCCTTAACAGCAAATAGTTTTAGATTATTTGCAAAAAGGTGAACATTTTTCCATCAAGTTTTGAGCAACTTTATTTTGCACTTTGAATTTGAGTTGATTTTCAGGGACGTATTTGAATTGTTTTGAATAACCACTATGACTAGGCACTGCAAATGAAGATGACTTGGCATACTTAGCAGAGTGTCACAGTGCTTATTACATAGGGGTGTTACAAATTCTCCTCCTCTAAAAGAAATTCTCGTCCCGAGAATTTAGGAGGTAGAAGGAAAGAGGTCGGGATATTCTTTCCGAAGATGATCCTCGCATTCCCAAGTGGCTTCATCTTCAGTATGATTTGACCACTGCACTTTCAGGAACTTGGTCGTCTTCTGACGAGTCCGACGTTCAGCTTCATCGAGAATGCGGATTGGATGCTCCTTATAAGAAAGATCATCTTGTAGTTCGAGCATCTCATGATCCACTACGCGGTGCGGAGATTCCTTGAAGCATTTACGAAGTTGAAACACATGGAAGACGTCATGGATATCAGAGAATTGCGGTGGCAACTCCAATTTATATGCCACCTGTCCATGTCTGGCAACAATGCGAAAGGGGCCGATGTAGCGTGGAGCTAGCTTGCCCTTGATTCTGAAACGACGGGTGCCCTTCATGGGAGTGACACGCAAATAAGCTTGATCACCTGGTTGATAGGTCAAACCCCATCGTTTGCGGTCATAGTTGCTCTTCTGGCGGTCCTGAGCCGCCTTGAGATTTTCTTGGACAATTCGGACTTGTTCTTCGGCGTGTTGAATAATGTTCGGTCCCACGAGAGGTCATTCCCTAGTTTCTGACCAATTCAGAGGGGTTCGACACTTACGTCCATAAAGTACTTCGAAGGGGGCCATTTTCAAGCTGGCTTGATAGCTGTTGTTATAAGAGAATTCGGCAAATGGGAGAGATTCTTCCCACTTCTTACCGAAGGATATAACACAAGCCCGAAGCATATCTTCAAGTACTTGATTAACTCGCTCAACTTGGCCTTGGGATTGGGGATGATATGCTGAACTCCAGGTAATGTGAGTTCCCATAGCTTCTTGGAAACTTTCCCAGAACTTGGATGTGAAAAGACCGCCATGGTCTGAACCGATCTCCTTCGGAATACCGTGAAGTGAAACGATTCTGGAGATATACAATTCTGCTAGCTGGCTAGCGGTGATAGTCTCCTTGACAGGCAGAAAATGTGCAACTTTAGAGAGTTGGTCGACGATGACAAGAATATCATCGTGACCCTTCTGAGACTTGGGAAGACCGGTTATGAAATCCATTTGAACCTTATCCCATTTCCACAAAGGAATAGGGAGCGGTTGCAGAATTCCAGCAGGCTTCTGATGTTCTGCTTTCACGCGACGGCAAACGTCACATTCAGCAACATATCTAGCAATGTCCTGCTTCATTCTGGACCACCAGTACCTTTGTTGGAGATCACGATACATTTTGGTGCTACCCGGATGGACAGTCAGCAGTGTATCATGTGCCTCCTTCATGACTTTGTCAGTCATAAGTTCGAAGCGAGGTACCACAATGCGGTCTCTGAAATATAAGGTTCCGTCTTCAGCAATTGAGAAATCCCTGTACTTCTCGAG
Source organism: Thinopyrum elongatum (assembly GCA_011799875.1). NCBI lineage: Eukaryota > Viridiplantae > Streptophyta > Magnoliopsida > Poales > Poaceae > Thinopyrum > Thinopyrum elongatum. The sequence continues at coordinate 181,970,692 of CM022303.1, forward strand.
GTGAAGCGCTTTCTTCATTAGATCTACTTTGGCATCTTTGGCTTGCGCAATCTTTACAGCTTTCTCAAGATCTGGCTGTACAACAAGGTTATTAAGAGAACCCTGCGGAACGATACAGAGGTTCAACTTGCGCAGTTCTTCATAAAGACGGGGTTGAACTTGCTTAACCATGAAGTTGTTGCAATAGGACTTGTGGCTCAAGGCATCAGCCATCACATTAGCCTTGCCAGGGGTATAAGAAATACCACAGTCATAGTCCGTGATTGTTTCCAACCATCGCTATTGACGGAGATTAAGATCTGGCTGAGTAAATAAATACTTCAAGCTTTGATGATTAGTATATATCTCACACCGGTTACCAAGAAGGTAATGTCGCCACTGCTTCAGTGCATGTATCACAACAGCGAGTTCGAGATCATGCACTGGATAGTTTTCTTCATGCAGACGCAATTGTCGCAAGGCATATGCAATTACCTTTCGTTCTTGCATTAGGACACAGCCTAATCCCTGACGAGAGGCATCGCAATAAATTACAAAGTCTTTGCAAGAATCCGGAGGAGCAAGCACTGGAGCAGAAGTAAGCTTGTCCTTGAGGGTCTGGAAACTCTCCTGACATTTGTCTGTCCACTCAAACTTAACGCCTTTGTGGAGCAGGTTAGTCAGGGGCTTGGCAATCTTGGAAAAGTTTTCGACGAATCGTCGACAATAACTTGCTAGACCGAGAAAACTTCTGACTTGCTTGGCGTTCTTCGGAGGAGTCCAGTCAAGGATAGCCTGAACACGCTCTGGGTTAAAGGCGATACCATCCTTGGAAATCACATGTCCAAGGTAGGTCACTTCAGAAAGCCAGAATTCACATTTGGAGTACTTGGCATACAACTTGTGCTCTCGAAGCCTCTCCAGAACAAGGCGAAGATGTTCGGCATGTTCTTCCTTATTCCTCGAATATACCAGAATATCATCCAGATAAACCACGACGAACTTGCCGAGGTAATCCATGAAGATGTAATTCATCAGGCGGGAGAACGTAGCTGGAGCATTAGTTAAACCAAACGACATAACGGTGTACTCGTAGGAACCATAACGAGTAACAAATGCAGTCTTCGGAATATCCTCTTCGCGGACACGGATCTGGTGATAAGCCAACCTCAAGTCAAGTTTGGAGAATACCGATGATCCAGCAAGTTGATCATATAAATCATTGATCCGAGGAAGCGGATATTTATTCTGAATGGTTGCCTGGTTGATTGGACGGTAATCTTGGACCAGCCTATTTGTACCATCTTTCTTCTTGACAAAGAGAGAAGGTGCTCCCCAGGCAGAGGAACTAGGGTGGATGAAACCCTTCTTAAGTGACTTGTTGATTTCTTCCTTAAGCTCGAGAAGGTGGTGCGGAGGCATCTTATAAGGACGCTTCACAATAGGGGTAGTGCCAGGCTTCAAGTCGATGACAAACTCGACAGCTCTAGCAGGGGGTATTCCTGGAAGTTCTTCTGGAAAAACAACCTGGAAGTCACAGACAACTGGAATGTTTTCGATCCCCTCAAGCGGAGAAGCGTTTAACGCATTCAAGGCATAAATTTGGGCCTCGGAGTTCTGAGTGATATGAGCATGATAATTCACTAGCTCATTTCATGGGTGTAGGAGATGAACAACTTTAGTGGCACAATTGATTGAGGCGTAGTGAGCCTTCAACCAATCCATTCCCAGAATAAGGTCAATTTTGGAAGAACTCAGGATAATTGGGAGTGCCTGAAACTTCAACCCCTCAATTTCAATAGTGACTTCAGGGCTGAACAGGGAGGCTCGACATCTACCCGCGGGAGTGTCAACCCCTAACGGATGATGCAGGTTGTCACACTTAACGCCATGCATGAATGCAAAGTCTTCCGACATGAATGAATGCGATGCTCCTGAATCAAATAAAACAGAAGCTGGTACTGAATTAACAGGAAGTGTACCCATCACAATAGCTGGTTGGTCTGGGTCTTCACTCATGTTGACATGAAAGGCCTTCCCACGACCATAAGAAGGTCTGGCATTGTTGTTACGCTGCTGAGGAATTCCACGACCACTACCACGGCCAGCAGGAAGAGGCACTAGCTGATTCTGACTCTGAGAACAGTCTCTGGCACGGTGACCTGGCTGGCCACACTTGAAGCAGAGTCCACTGTCTGGACGTGGTGCAGGAGCTCGAGGGGGTGGAGCTCGAAGAGGCTGCCTCGGTGGTGGAGGAGGCAGACGAGGTGCAGCATAAGCAGGTCTGTACACTGGAGCTGTGGGATGATACATGCTCTGTGGAATCCATATGCAGCGCTTCTGAGAAGACGAGCCCGAAGATGAGCCCGCTTCACGAGTGCGTCTGGTCGCTTCCTTGTGCTTCTTCAGACCAATCTCGACCATGATGGCCTTGTTCACCAAGGTGGCGAAGTCAGGAAAGTCTTGGACGAGCAGGGCTAGCTGAATGTCATGGTGTAGCCCTTCACAGAACTTCTCCTGCCTACAAGCATCAGTGGGGATGTCTTCTTCAGCGTAGCGAGACAAATCAAGGAACTCACGCTGATAGACTTCTACAGTCTTGTTGCCTTGAACGAGGCTACGGAGCTCGGCCTTCTTCCGATCTATAACTCCTTGTGGAATATACCGGGCATGAAAAGTAGCCTTGAATTCCACCCAAGTGACAATAGTTCCAGGAGGTAAGGTCTGTCTGTGAGTGGCCCACCATTGTGCTGCGGGTCCCTTCAGGAAGTATGTCACGAATGTGACATAGCTGACAGGAGGAACATCAGCTGACTCCATCTCATAGAAGATGTCACGCAGCCAGTCATCGGCATCCAGCGGATTAACTGTGTTGCGGAATACCGATGGGTTGAGACGCACAAACTCTGGCAGCGTAATTGAAGCAGGCTGCTGGTTGGCATTGGGACGGGGGAAATTCCCGTCATGAACCGACGGTTGAGTTCAAATTGTTGCATCATAGCGGCCATATAGTCAGGCGGTGGCGGCAGTGGTGGATTGTTGTCACCCATCCTGCTAAATTTAACAGGGGTAGTTTAGCAGAAGCCATTACGAGTGTTTAGCAACAGACATGATGTAACACAACGATATTTAAGTAGCATAACAGATGCTTAACAGTAGTCATTAAAGACATACAGATCCATACAGAGTTGGTTACAATTGGACAACATAACGACGCAAATTCCAAAGCTAGACATGCTAGGCGGCATGCAGGCACGCGGTAAGGAAGTACACAACGAGACATAGCAAAGGCTACATCAACGTCGGAGAAAACCACTGAAATGGGGTAGCTGCAAGTGCGGACGATGGATATTCGTCGCGGAAGGATCCTGTGCTCCATGTGCACTCTGATGCAGAACCCGGTCTCGAACTGAAAGAAGAGGTCCACGTGCAGGTGTGTGACCTCTCACAGCAGGCCAATCGATCCCTGGTGGTATCTCGGTCCTGCGCGGGTAAAGGATGTGCTTCGGATGTATCCCTGCACGAACAGCTGGTAGCAACTGCGTCATAGCATCGTAGAGTCGTGCTCGAGTGGCAAACAACTCGACGGCAAGAGCCCGAACAGTGCGATCCAGAGCCTGAGTGCACTGAATCAGAACCTGCGGGTCGTAGCGACGAGGCTCATACGGGGCATAGATAGCTGTGTAGTATCCAGTAGCATCTCCAGCAGGGGCATACGGAATGTATCGAAACTCAGAAGCATCGAAGCTAACGCTAAGCTCTCCTCGGAGATGTGCGACAGCAGAGTAGGCGGCATCGTGGACTACCATCTCAATCGTCACGCTGATACCGTGGAAAAGGTACAGCTCAGTGTCTGAGTCATCCTGCTGATCATAGATATGAACATCAGCATAGTACTGCTCCTGGTTGAACTCATGGTAAACCTCGTAGACCATGTACTCGGGGTACCAGCGGCAACCCAGTCTGGTCAGGAGGGCGATCAGGACAGCTGGAAAACCAGGGGCATCACGAGCCCAAGTACGAAGCACCAGCTGCATCGTAGGACGTGGTGGAAACAGACGATCCATCTGAAATAAAGGAAATTCAGGATTGTCATTTGACGATGAGAAGTATAAGAAATCTCGGAGAGAAATGTTAAACAAAACAATGGAAAGGAAAATGATTATCAGACTAATCAGATCAATGACAGGAAAATCACACAAATATCCAGCTCTCCGGGTGGACGGAATTTACGAGATCCTAACTGTCGGCATTAGCAAATTTCATTTAACCCGAATAGAAGAGTGATCAGAGTCCCAGAGTAAAGACGAGGAACAAAAGATCCTAATACCACCCAGTTGGCGACGTGGGCCCGTAAGCCACACAGCCAAGTTAGTAAAACAGTTTTCGGTTACTAGACTCAACTTCGGCCAAGGAGTTGGATAGGGGGATTCCTAGAGGCAGTCGGCTCTGATACCAACCTGTGACGATCCCGGCTTAATCGTGCACTAACCATACACGCAAATGCACACGATCAACCCTAAGGACTCACTTGAAGATATCACAACACAACTCTAAAACATAAATAAAGTCATACAAGCTTTATATTACAAGCCAGGGCCTCGAGGGCTCGAATACATAGCTCGATGGCATACAAGTGTCAGCGGAAGCATCAGATATCTAGGTACAGATATAACAGAGTACAGATAGGCCTTTAGAAAGGCGGTGCAAAATAAAACACTATGATCGAAAGGCGTAGGCCTCCTGCCTAGTACCCTCCGAACCTACTCCTGGTCATCGGTCGGCTCCTCGTAGTAGTACTCGCCGGGAGGGTAGTAGTAGTAGTAGCCGTCGGCGGGGGCAGCTGGCTCAGGGGCTCCGTCATCTGGTTGCGACAAATGGATATGGGGAGAAAAAGAAAGCAAAGCAAACGTGAGTACTCATCCGAAGTACTCAGCAAGCAAGGATCTACACTACATATGCAACATTATCAAAGGAGGCTGTATATGTGGACTGGGCTGCAGAAATGCCAGAATAGAGAGGAAGGCCTAGTCCTATCGAAGACTAGCATCTTCCAGCAACTTCAGCGGTCTTGCAGCATTAGAAGAGTGCAGATTAACATAATGTAAAGTAGTAGTAGTGTCATCAACCTCGCCCAGAGATTCTTCCTCGACTCCCTGCGAGAAAGCAATCCCAGAGCCATACTATCCAGCATCATCTCAAGTCACCAGTTCTAGTTGTACCGGTTGGGATACAACTCCGAGTGTCCGTTACCGTAGGACAGGCTTTCGATAGATTGTTTCTTCCCTGCAGGGGTGCACCAACTTACCCACCAGGCTCGCTTAACTCCGGCCGGACACACTTTTCTGGGTCATGCCCGGCCTCGGCCAAATGATACGCCGCAACCCGACCTAGGCTCTAAAGAGAGGTCAGCACGCCAGACTAACCTATGCCCCTAGGGGTCTTGGGCCTTCACCCTGGGAACCCTGCATGTTGCGAGGACGCTCCGGAAGCAGACCTACCCCCTTAATACAAGCGCGGGTTAACCAGTCCAATCCAAAGCGGGCCGCTCCTCGCTGACATCTATAGAGCTTCAGCTGATGTATACGACGCAGAACGCCCATACTATGCCCACGTGATGGTTAGTGCTATCAGCCCAGAGGCCCCTCGGATCAAATATCCTAACCGTTAGTGTGTTGGTAGTGCGGTAACGAGCAGAGACTCACGAAAGATGTGACCCGGTCGCCCCGTCTCGAGGACTTGCGGCAAGGGCTAAGAGTGCCCGACCACACCTCGTATTCATCTCTCGGGCACCATCCAGGTCAACCTGTCTCCACATCACTTCGCAGATATGCTCGCGCGGGTACCCCTCAGGGCCGACCCGTCTTTAGTAACATGTTTCAGTGTGAAGTCATAGTAACCGTGTGTCTAACACCAAGGGGGAACCCTGAGGAATCACCCTCGATGGAATTCCACCCGATCTTATCGTCAAGGTGAACGAAGGAGGAATCACCCTCGAGGTCCACACTTGAGAAGTTGCACGACGACGTCGTTATCGGGGGTGGTGTAGGAGGAATCACCCTCGCTGACCATGACCGTTCAACTAACCTACAAGGTTATCATCAGAAGTGCTGACGAGGTATCACCCTCGGCACTCGATAGTAACCCAGTAGTGTCGAGCAACTAAGGGGAAAGTGATGTGCGATGCCGGGGCCTGGTCTTTGATCCCGTTGATCGGGTCTTCTGTTAATCCAGCGGGGCAGTCGGGATAAGTGGGGTCTCTGATGGATCTCTACCCAACCTATACTAAACAGTTTAGGATAATCAGGTAGGTGACAATAGCAGGTTACAATAAACAGGCTATGCAGCAGAAATAGGACAACAACAGCAGCAATAACTTCTAATGCAAGCATAAGAGAGAAGAGAGTAGGCGATATCAGAATGCTCAAAAGGGGGGTGCTTCCCTGGAAGCTCTGCGGCAAGGGTCTGATCGTCAGGGGCGTAGTCGACCTCCGGAGCTGCGTCGGTCTCAGGAGCTACGTCGACATCGGGGTCAACCGAGAGAGAAGAGGGGGAAGAAACAGATAAATAGACAGCAAACATATGCAACACAGAGTATGCTATGCTAGGATGCAGTGCAAGGTTGCCTAAAGGTGCATCTGAGTCATTTTAGTTATTTTAGGATTAAAGTGGGATTTGTTAATCGGTGGATGTGCACTATTCATATACCGGAATCAGGCTAAAAGTTATGGGTTCTCCTACGTAGGGGGTTCCGGCAAAGAAACAGATGACATGATCAAATTCGTCTTATCGTTCTGAGCAACTTTCATGAAGAAAGTTTTTCGATCTGAGCTACGGTTTATTTTCTACGAATTTTAAAAGATTATAGCAATTTCTGGAATTTATTTAAATCTGCAGAAAACAATTATGACGTCAGCATGATGCATTAATGACATCAGCAGTCAACTGTTCGGTTGACCAGGGTCAAACCTGACATGTGGGTCTAGTGGGACCCACATGTCAGTGTCGGTTAGCTTAACAGTGAATTAAACTAACTAAATGGGTTAATTAGGGGTGTGGGCCCCATATGTCAGTGAGATATTATTCTAAACTAATTATTTTCATTTTAATAATTCGTTAATTAGGCTAATTAACCAGAGGGGCCCACATGTCAGTGAGAGTAGCCGGTCCAGTCAGCGTTGACCGAGGTCAACTTGGTCAAAGTGGGACCCCTGGGCCCACAGTCAGTGGCCCAGACGGTGCCACGCGGGCGCCACGTCGGTGACGTCGCCGGAAGCACGCCGGCGACCAATCCCGCGGCGGAAGTTCGCCGGAGAGGCTCGGGATTCGCCTGTGAGGGTCCATTTGGACATCGGCCAGTCGCGTTCGAGAGCCAGCAAGCCCGCGCGTTGAACGGTGCCAGCGGTTGGACGCGGGGGTGGCTGGAACATCGCCGGCGTTGAGGCCAGTGGCGAGGCGTTTCGGTCGAGCTCGGGCGCGGGGTTCTGAGTCGTTTTCTTGCGTGTTTTCTGTCGCATTCGAGCGAGAGGAGTTCGTCGCGCCGTTCTATCCTACTGGCGCGAGCTACGGTGGTCGAGAACGGCGGATACGGCAAGCTCGGCGGTGAACAGAGCACGGCGTGGTGGTGAGCTAGCTCGGGAGAAGCTCGTGATACGAGGAGAGGAGCGAAGGGAGGGAGAGCTCACCGAGTGGCTACGTAAAGCCCGTGGAAGCTTAGTAGCAGCAGTGAGCCTCGCTGGGGTTGAAGGGGATCGCCGGAGTTGGAGATGCGAGACGAGGCCGAACGGCAGCTGCAGGGGTTCCCGGCTCCAGCGGAAGGCACCAGAGGACGTGGCGGACGCCGGCGACTCTTCTGGACAGCGCGAGAGGTCGGGCCGGCGCCGGTGGCCGCGAAGTTGACGGAGGGCGGCGGCGGTTGTGCTCGGGCACCCGCGAGCAGAGGGAGAGAGAGCGTGCGAGCGTGGGGAGAGAGGGAAGAATGGTCGAGGAGGACCAGGGTGATGGATGGGGCTCGTCCTTATCCTTGCCCGTGTCGGTGGTGTCGGTGGTCGTCGGCGTGTCGACGCCTCGTCGGCGCGGCGCGCGGCGTCCACAGGCGTGGTGACACCGTGATGGAGTGAGAGGGAGATGGGCCGGTTGGGCCGGTTTCGGGGCACTGTGCACTTAGGCCTAGTGCACAGTGCCTCCTTTCTTTTATTTTTCTGTTTTTGCCTTTTCCTTTTTACAGAGATGGTTTTGTATTTATTCGAACCTCCAAATGGATTTGCAACAATGTGTAAGTTGCTCACACTAGTGTATTGCAATATATGGTACTGCCACAAAAAGTTTGGGACTGAATTGAATTCAATTGTATTTCTCAAAAATGAAAATTGATTTAATAGGGCTATTTTAGGTACTGTTTTAAATGCTTAGGCCCTCCTGTGGTGGATGGTGATGTTGTGTTCCTTAATAGAAAATAGTTTTAGATTATTTGCAAAAAGGTGAACATTTTTCCATCAAGTTTTGAGCAACTTTATTTTGCACTTTGAATTTGACTTGATTTTCAGGGAAGTATTTGAATTGTTTTGAATAACCACTATGACTAGGCACTGCAAATGAAGATGACTTGGCATACTTAGTAGAGTGAATTCAAATGGGATTTATTGGAAAGAATTAAACGCAACTTTGAAGATTGGGAACTCGACGAAGGTAAGGAGTCAGGTATAAACCTTAAGTTTGATTGTGTTAAATCTTTTATGGATACCGATGCTTTTCATGATTTTAGCACTAAATATGGACTTGACTCTGAGATAGTAGCTTCTTTCTATGAATCATTTGCTACTCATGTTGATCTCTCTAAGGAGAAGTGGATTAAATATCTTCCTCCCATTGAAGCTAAAGTAGTTGAACCTATTAAAGTTGAAGAAGAAACTATTACTTATAATGTTGATCCTATTGTTCCTACTGCTTATATTGAGAAACCACCTTTTCCTGTTAGAATAAAGGATCATGCTAAAGCTTCAACTGTGGTTCGCAAGAGTTATACTAGAACACCTACACCCCCTGAACAAATTAAAGTTGAACCTAGCATTGCTATGGTTAAAGATCTCTTGGTTGATAATATTGATGGGCATGTTATTTATTTCTATGATGAAGCTGCTAGAATTGCTAAACCCGATATTAAAGATAAACATAGACATGTTGTTGGCATGCCTATTGTTTCTGTTAAAATAGGAGATCATTGTTATCATGGCTTATGTGATGTGGGTGCTAGTGTGAGTGCAATTCCTTTTACTTTATATAAAGAAATTATGAATGATATTGCACCTGCTGAGATAGAGGATATTGATGTTACTATTAAGCTTGCCAATATAGATACTATATCACCAATTGGGATTGTTAGAGATGTTGAAGTCTTGTGTGGGAAAATAAAATACCCTACTGATTTTCTTGTTCTTGCTTCCCCACAAGATGACTTTTGTCCCATTATATTTGGTAGACCTTTCTTGAATACCGTTAATGCTAAGATAGACTGCGAGAAAGATATTGTTACTATTGATTTAGGGGATATGTCTCATGATTTTAATTTCTCTAAATTTCATAGACAACCCCCATGATAAAGAATTGCCTAGTAAGGATGAAATTATTGGTCTTGCTTCTATTGCCGTGCCTCCTACTGATCCCTTAGAAAAATATTTGCTAGACCATGAAAATGATATGCTTATGAATGAAAGAAGGGAAATAGATGAAATATTCTTTAATCAAGGGCCTATTTTGAAACACAATTTGCCTGTTGAAATCCTTGGGGATCCTCCTCCACCCAAGGGAGATCCCATGTTTGAGCATAAACAATTACCTGATACTTTGAATATGCTTATCTTGATGAAAAGAAGATATATCCTGTTATTATTAGTGCTAACCTTTCAGAGCATGAAGAAAAGAAATTATTGAAAACTCTGAAGAAGCACCGTGCCGCTATTGGATATACTCTTGATGATCTTAAGGCCATTAGTCCCACTCTATGTCAGCACAAAATTAATTTGGAGCATGATGCTAAACCAGTTGTTGATCACCAACGATGGTTAAATCCTAAGATGAAAGAAGTGGTAAGAAATGAAATACTAAAGCTTCTGGAGGTAGGTATAATTTATCCTATTGCTGATAGTAGATGGGTAAGTCCCGTTCATTGTGTCCCTAAGAAGGGAGGTATTACTGTTGTTCCTAATGATAAGAATGAATTGATTCCACAAAGAATTGTTACAGGGTATAGAATGGTAATTGATTTTCGCAAATTAAACAAAGCTACTAGAAAATATCATTACCCTCTACCTTTTATTGATCAAATGCTAGAAAGACTATCCAAACATACACATTTTTGCTTTCTAGATGGTTATTCTGGTTTTTCTCAAATACCTGTGTCAAAAGATGATTAGTAAAAGACCACTTTCACTTGCCCTTTCGGTACCTTTGCTTATAGACGTATGCCTTTTGGTTTATGCAATGCACCTGCTACCTTTCAAAGATGTATGACAGCTATATTCTCTGATTTTTGTGAAAAGATTGTGGAGGTTTTCATGGATGATTTCTCCGTTTACGGAACTTCTTTTGATGATTGCTTAAGCAACCTTGATCGAGTTTTGCAGAGATGTGAAGAAACTAATCTTGTCTTGAATTGGGAGAAGTGCCACTTTATGGTTAATGAAGGTATTGCCTTGGGGCATAAAATTTCTGAAAGAGGTATTGAAGTTGATAAAGCTAAAGTAGATGCTATTGAAAAGATGCCGTGTCCTAAAGATATCAAAGGTATAAGAAGTTTCCTTGGCCATGCTGGTTTCTATAGGAGGTTTATTAAAGACTTCTCTAAAATTTCTAGGCCTCTCACCAATCTCTTGCAAAAAGATGTTCCTTTTGTTTTCGATGATGATTGTGTAGAAGCATTTGAAATACTTAAGAAAGCCTTGATTTCTGCACCTATTGTTCAACCACCTGATTGGAACTTACCCTTTGTAATTATGTGTGATGCTAGTGATTATGCTGTTGGTGCTGTTCTAGGGCAAAGAGTTGATAAGAAATTGAATGTTATTCATTATGCTAGTAAAACTCTAGACAGTGCCCAGAGAAATTATGCTACTACTGAAAAAGAATTTTTAGCAGTTGTCTTTGCTTGTGATAAGTTTAGATCTTATATTGTTGATTCCAAAGTAACTGTTCGCACTAATCATGCTGCTATTAAATATCTTATGGAAAAGAAGGATGCTAAACCTAGACTTATTAGATGGGTTCTCTTATTACAAGAATTTGATTTGCTTATTATTGATAGAAAGGGAGCTGAGAACCCCGTTGTAGACAACTTGTCTAGGTTTGAAAATGTTCTTAATGACCCACTGCCTATTGATGATAGTTTTCCTGATGAGCAATTAGCTGTCATAAATGCTTCTCGTAATACTCCATGGTATGCTGATTATGCTAATTACATTGTTGCTAAATTTATACCACCTAGTTTCACATACCAGCAAAAGAAAAAGTTTTTCTATGATTTAAGACATTACTTTTGGGATGACCCACACCTTTATAATGAAGGAGTAGATGGTGTCATTAGATGTTGTTTACCTGAGCATGAACATGAACATATCCTACGCAAGTGCCACTCCGAAGCTTACGGAGGACACCATGCTGGAGATAGAACTGCACACAAGGTATTGCAATCTGGTTTTTATTGGCCTACTCTCTTCAAGGATACCCGTAAGTTTGTCTTGTCTTGTGATGATGCCAGAGAATTGGCAATATTAGTAGACGTCAGGAAATGCCTATGAATTATTCACTTGTTATTGAACCATTTGATGTTTGGGGCTTTGATTATATGGGACCTTTTCCTTCCTCTAATGGGTATACACATATTTTAGTTGCTGTTGATTATGTTACTAAGTGGGTAGAAGCTATTCCAACTAGTAGTGCTGATCATAACACCTCTATTAAGATGCTTAAAGAAGTTATTTTTCCAAGGTTTGGAGTCCCTAGATATTTAATGACTGATGGTGGTTCACATTTTATTCATGGTGCTTTTCCGTAAAATGCTTGCTAAATATGATGTTAACCATATAATTGCATCTCCATATCATCCTCAGTCTAGCGGTCAAGTAGAATTGAACAATAGAGAGATTAAATTGATTTTGCAAAAGACTGTTAATAGATCTAGAAAGAATTGGTCTAAGAAACTTGATGATGCATTATGGGCTTATAGAACTGCTTATAAAAACCCAATGGGTATGTCTCCATATAAAATGGTTTATGGAAAGGCTTGTCACTTACCTCTTGAACTAGAACACAAAGCTTATTGGGCAATCAAAGACCTCAACTATGATTTCAAACTTGCCGGTGAGAAGAGGTTATTTGACATAAGCTCGCTTGATGAATGGACAACCCAAGCCTATGAGAATGCCAAGTTGTTCAAAGAAAAAGTTAAAAGATGGCATGACAAAAGGATACAAAAGTGTGAGATTAATGTAGGTGATCATGTTTTGCTATACAACTCTTGATTAAGATTTTTTGCAGGAAAGCTTCTCTCTAAATGGGAAGGTCCTTACATTATCGAGGAGGTCTATCATTCCGGTGCCATAAAAATCAACAACGCCGAAGGCACAAATCCGAAGGTGGTAAACGGTCAAAGAATCAAACATTATATCTCAGGTAATCCCATAAATGTTGAGACCAATATAATTGACACTGTAACACCAGAGGAGTACATAAGGGATACTTTCCAGAACGTTTCAGACTCCTAAAAGGAGTAGGTATTTGGTGCGGTAAGTAAACCGACTCCAAAACGTTTCTAATGATAATTTTTCTCCATTTTGGAATATTTAGAAAAATAGAAAAATCAAAAGTAGTCCGAAAGTTGCACGAGGAGACCACAAGGGTGGAGGGCGCGCCCCCCTGCCTTGTGGCCACCTCGTGTGCCATCCAGACTCCGTTTTCTTGCACAATACTTCTTTTCGGCGGTAAAAAATCATTATATAATCTCCCGAAGGTTTTGACCACAGTACCACGTCAAAATCCCCTATTTTTGTTTTGAGTTGTTTCTATAGCAGATTTAGAGCAATATGTCGTCCCAAGATTCGGAGGGAGAGAGCCATGTAGTTGATTACATTGCAGACCCCAAGGTCTACGGGGATTTGGAGCATTATGATTGGACCACGGAGGAAGAAGAAGATTATGATCCGAAAGGAAAGGAAGAGACAAGCTCCGATGAAGAGGACGTCCCACTACCCCAACCTGGGGACATGCACGTGGAGTTCAAAAAGTCAAGTCTTCCTAATAAAGCAAAGATACCTAAGATCGAGTTTATCCTTTTTCGTCTCTTGCAGGAAAATAAACAGGAATTATGTAAAAAGATATTAAGGCTTGAGCAAGAGATCGATGATTTAAGGGAGGAAAATTCTGTCCTCAAGCGCAAGCTGAGGAAGAAGGACACTACATCAACAACTCCATCATCACCACCACTGAAGAAAGAAACATAAATACATGGGTATGGGCACTCCCCTTGGCAACTGCCAAGCTTGGGGGAGGTGCCCCGGTATCGTATCACCATCACACCTTTACTTCTATCATTTTTCTTAGTTCGATCTATTTGGTTATATCTTGATCTAGTAGAATAAAATTTTAGTATGATCTAGCTTTGAGTTTTGCTTTATGTTCCCTCTTTGTAATCGAGTCCATGAGCTATATATAATAAAGGGTAGTTTTGAGTTGAGGGCTTTGCTTCCTTGCTATGATCTTGAGGGAATTAAATAAAAGAAAGGAATAAAAAGAAATAAAGAGATCATATATTGATCTTATGGAGAGTAATGACTTCACATATAAAGAGTATGATGAATAAATTTTTTTGGGAGTTGTCAAACATAGTTTTGGTCATGGTTGCAATTAATAGGAAGTAATAAAGAAAGAGAGGTTTCACATATAAATATACTATCTTGGACATCTTTTGTGATTGTGAGCACTCATTAAAATATGACATGCTAAAAAGTTGATGTTGGACAAGGAAGACAACATAATGAGTTATGTTTTCCTATATCCGAATAGAAGTTATATTGTCATGGATACTCCAACATGTTGAGCTTGCTTTTCTCTCTTGTGCTAGCCAAATCCTTTGCACCAAGTAGAGATACTACTTGTGCATCCAAACACCCCTAAACCCAGTTTTGCCATGAGAGTCCACCATACCTACCTATGGATTGAGTAAGATCCTTCAAGTAAGTTGTCATCGGTGCAAGCAATAAAAATTGCTCTCTAAATATGTATGATCTATTAGTGTGAATAAAATAAGCTTTATATGAACTTGTGATATGGAAGAAATAAAAGCGATGGACTGCATAATAAAGTTCTTTATCACAAGCCGACAATATAAAGTGATGTTCTTTTGCATTAAGATTTTGTGCATCCAACCATAAAAGCGCATGACAACCTCTGCTTCCCTCTGCGAAGGGCCTATCTTTTACTTTTATCTTCTACCCTTATACAAGAGTCATGGTGATCTTCACCTTTCCTTTTTACACTTTTTTTCCTTTTGGCAAGCACTATGTGTTGGAGAAAGATCCATATATATATATCCACTCAGATGTAGGTCATCATAAAGTATTATTGTTGACATTACCCTTGAGGTAAAAGGTTGGGAGGCGAAACTATAAGCCCCTATCTTTCTCTGTGTCCGACTGAAGCTTTGAACCCATAAGTATCGCGTGAGTGTTAGCAATTGTGAAAGACTAAATGATAGTTGAGTATGTGGACTTGCTGAAAAGCTCTTGAATTGACTCTTTTCGATGTTATGATAAATTGCAATTGCTTCAATGACTGAGATCATAGTTTGTTAGTTTTCAATGAAGTTTCTGATTTATACTTTACCTTGTGAATGAATTGTTACTTTGGCATAAGAAATTATATGACAACATATGTTGCTGTTCTAAAGATGATCATGATGCCCTCATGTCCATATTTTATTTTATCGACACCTCTATCTCTAAACATGTGGACATATTTTTCGATTTCGGTTTTTGCTTGAGGACAAGCGAGGTCTAAGCTTGGGGGAGTTGATACGTCCATTTTGCATCATGCTTTTATGTTGATATTTATTGTATTATGGGCTGTTATTACACATTATGGCACAATACTTATGCCTTTTCTCTCTTATTTTACAAGGTTTACATGAAGAGGGAGAATGTCCACAGCTGGAATTCTGGGTTGGAAAAGGAGCAAATATTAGAGACCTATTCTCCACAACTCCAAAAGTCCTAAAATTTCACGGAGAGTCATTTTGAAATTAATAAAAAATATTGGGCGAAGAAACCACCAGAGGGGGGCCACCAGCCATCCACAAGGGTGGAGGGCGCGCCCTACCCCCCTGGGCGCGCCCCCTGCCTTGTGGGCCACATGGTATGCCCCCGATGCCCATCTTCTGCTATGTGGTGTGTTTTGACCTGGAAAAAATAAGAAGGAAGCTTTCGGGGCGAAGCGCCGCCGTCTCGAGGCGGAACCTGGGCAGAACCAATCTAGGGCTCCGGCGGAGCTGTTCTGCCGGGGAAACTTCCCTCCGGGAGGGGAAAATCGAAGCCATCATCATCACCAACGATCCTCTCATTGAGAGTGGGTCAATCTCCATCAACATCTTCACCAGCACCATCTCCTCTCAAACCCTAGTTCATCTCTTGTATCCGATCTTTGTCTCAAAACCTCAGATTGGTACTTGTGGGTTGCTAGTAGTGTTGATTACTCCTTGTAGTTGATGCTAGTTGGTTTATTCGGTGGAAGATCATATG
Organism: Thinopyrum elongatum; assembly: GCA_011799875.1. Classification (NCBI taxonomy): domain Eukaryota; kingdom Viridiplantae; phylum Streptophyta; class Magnoliopsida; order Poales; family Poaceae; genus Thinopyrum; species Thinopyrum elongatum. The sequence goes on from CM022303.1 coordinate 181,986,456, forward strand.
TTCAGATCCTTAATGATAATTAATACTCCTCTGATTATGAACATGAATATGCTTTGTGAGTAGTTACGTTTGTTCCTGAGGACATGGGAGAAGTCTTGTTATAAGTAATCATGTGAATTTGGTATTCGTTCGATATTTTGATGAGATGTATGTTGTCTTTCCTCTAATGGTGTTATGTGAACGTCGACTACATGACACTTCACCATGATTTGGGCCTAGGGGAAGGCATTGGGAAGTAATAAGTAGATGATGGGTTGCTAGAGTGACAGAAGCTTAAACCCTAGTTTATGCGTTGCTTCGTAAGGGGCTGATTTGGATCCATATGTTTCATGCTATGGTTAGATTTATCTTAATTCTTATTTCGTAGTTGTGAATGCTTGCGAGAGGGGTTAATCATAAGTGGGAGGCTTATCCAAGGAAGGTCAGTACCCAAGCACCGGTCCACCCACATATCAAATCATCAAAGTAACGAACGCGAATCATATGAGCATGACGAATCGGGAGAGCTTTGCTTTATATTAGAGTTCGTCCAGGCTTGTCCTTTGCTACAAAAAGGATTGGGCCACCTTGCTGCACCTTAGTTACTTTTATTACTTGCTACCCATTACGAATTATCTTATCACACAACTATCTGTTACCGATAATTTCAGTGCTTGCAGAGAATACCTTGCTGAAAACCGCTTGTCATTTCCTTCTGCTCCTCGTTGGGTTCGACACTCTTACTTATCGAAAGGACTACGATAGATCCCCTATACTTGTGGGTCATCACAAGCTTAAATAATCCACAAATTTCATCCACATATATCAAGTGCATATCAGGATGTTTGGTTCCATCTCCTGCATAAGGATTAGCTAGTAGTTGTTCTATCATACCCGAAGGAATTTCATAACCAATATTTTCAGTAGGTGCAGTAGGTTGAGGGGTAACTAATTGCGGTTCCGGTCGAGGTGAAGATACCCCGAACAAACCCCTCAAAGGATGATTCTCCATAGTAACAAGTGACAATAAATTTCAGCACGTAGTAATAATTTTTCCTTACCGATTTCCACTTACCAAGAGTGCTTCACTCCCCGGCAATGGCGCCAGAAAAGAGCCATGATAACCCACAAGTATAGGGGCTCAATCGTAGTCCTTTCGATAAGTAAGAGTGTCGAACCCAACGAGGAGCAGAAGGAAATGACAAGTGGTTTTCAGCAAGCTTAAGGTAATGTCTGGAAGCACTGAAATTGTCGGTAACAGACTGTTTGATAGGAAGATAATTTGTAACAAGTAAATAATGGTAATGGTAGCTAAAGTGCAGCAAGGTAGCCAAATCCTTTTTGAGGCAAAGGACAGGACAAAACGGTCTCTTATAATAAGCAAAGCATTCTTGAGGGTACACGGGAATTTCATCATATCACTTTCATCATGTTGGCTTGATTCGTGTTCGCTACTTTGATAATTTGATATGTGGGTGGATCGGTGCTTAGGTGCTGTTCTTACTTGAACAAACCTCCTACTTATGATTAACCCCCTCGCAAGCATCCACAACTACGAGAAAAGTATTAAGATAAAATCTAACCATAGCATCAAACTTTTGGATCCAAGTCAGTCCCTTACGAAGTAGCGCATAAACTAGGGTTTAAGCTTCTGTCACTCTAGCAACCCATCATCTAATAACTACTCCACAATGCATTCCCTTAGGCCCAAATATGGTGAAGTGTCATGTAGTCGACGTTCACATGACACCACTAAGGGAATCACAACATACATATCATCAAAATATCGAACACATATCAAGTTCACATGATTACTTGCAATATGACTTCTCCCGTGACCTCAAGAACAAAAGTAACTACTCACAAATGATAATCATGCTCAAGATCAGAGGGGTATTAAATAGCATAATGGATCTAAACATATAATCTTCCACCAAATAAACCATATAGTAATCAACTACAAGATGTAATCAACACTACTAGTCACCCACAAGCACCAATCTAAGGTTCCGGTACAAAGATTGAACACAAGAGATGAACTAGGGTTTGAGAGGAGATGGTGCTGTTGAAGATGTTGATGGAGATGGCCCTCCCAAAGATGGGAGAATTGTTGGTGATGACGATGACGATGATTTCCCCCTCCGGGAGGGAAGTTCCCCTGGCGGAATCGCTCCGCCGAAGGGCAAAAGTGCTCCTACCCAAGTTCCGCCTCGAGATAGCGGCGCTTCGTCCTGAAAGTCCTCTCCTTATTTTTTCTAGGTCAAAATGACTTATATACCAGAAGAGGGGCACCGGAGGTCGGCCGAGTGAAGGAAATATGCCCTAGAGGCAATAATAAAGTTGTTATTTATATTTCCTTATATCATGATAAATGTTTATTATTCATGCTAAAATTGTATTAACCGGAAACTTGATACATGTGTGAATACATAGACAAAACAAAGTGTCCCTAGTATGCCTCTACTTGACTAGCTCGTTAATCAAAGATGGTTAAGTTTCCTGACCTTAGACATGTGTTGTCATTTGATGAACGGGATCACATCATTAGGAGAATGATGTGATGGATGAGACCCATCCGTTAGCTTAGCATAATGATCGTTAAGTTTTATTGCTATTGCTTTCTTCATGACTTATACATGTTCCTCTGACTATGAGATTATGCAACTCCCGAATACCGGAGGGACTCCTTGTGTGCTATCAAACGTCACAATGTAACTGGGTGATTATAAAGATGCTCTACAGGTGTCTCCAAAGGTGTTTGTTGGGTTGGCATAGATCGAGATTAGGATTTGTCACTCTAAGTATCGGAGAGGTATCTCTGGGCCCTCTCGGTAATGCACATCATGATAAGCCTTGCAAGCAATGTGACTAATGAGTTAGTTACGGGATGATGCATTATAGAACGAGTAAAGAGACTTGCCGGTAACGAGATTAAACTAGGTATGATGATACCGACGATCGAATCTCGGGCAAGTAACATACCGATGACAAAGGGAATGACGTATGTTGTTATGCGGTTTGACCGATAAAGATCTTCGTAGAATATGTGGGAACCAATATGAGCATCCAGGTTCCGCTATTGGTTATTGACCGGAGAGGTGTCTCGGTCATGTCTACATAGTTCTCGAACCCGTAGGGTCCGCACGCTTAACGTTCGATGACGATTGGTATTATATGAGTTATGTGTTTTGGTGACCGAAGGTTGTTCGGAGTTCCGGATGAGATAACGGACATGACAAGGATTCTCGAAATGGTCGAGAGGTAAAGATTGATATATTGGAAGGTAGTATTCGGACACCGGAAGGGTTCCGGAGTGTATCGGGTACATACCGGAGTACCGGAGTGGTTACCGGAACCCCCCGGGGAAAGATATGGGCCATATGGGCCATAGGAGGGATGCTAACCAGCCCACAAGGGGCTGGTGCGCCCCCCACAAGGGAGGAGGCCGAATTGGACTAGGGAAGGGGGCGCCACCCCCCTTTCCTTCTCCCTCTCCCTCTCCCTTCCCCCTTTCCCACTCCGGAAAAAGGAAAGGGGAATCCTACTACGACTGGGAGTCCTAGTAGGACTCCCCACACCTGGCGCGCCCCTTGTGGCCGGCCTCCTCCCCTCCTTCTTTATATACGGGGGCGGGGGGCACCCCAAAGGACACCAAGATTTCTCTTAGCAGTGTGCGGTGCCCCCCTCCACAGTTTACTCCTCCGGTCATAGCGTCGTAGTGCTTAGGCGAAGCCCTGCACGGATGACATCACCAACACCGTCGCCACGCCGTCGTGCTGACGGAACTCTCCCTCGACCCTCTACTGGATCAAGAGTTCGAGGGACGTCATCGAGCTGAACGTGTGCTGAACACGGAGGTGCCATACGTTCGGTACTTGGATCGGTTGAATCGTGAAGACGTTCGACTACATCAACCGCGTTAACCTAACGCTTCCGCTTTCGGTCTATGAGGGTACGTGGACACACTCTCCCCCTCTCGTTGCTATGCATCTCCTAGATAGATCTTGCGTGAGCGTAGAATTTTTTTGAAATTGCATGCTACGTTCCCCAACACCGAGGTGGGCACAACCCACCAGGGCGCGCCTGGGCTCCCTGGCCCGCCCAGGTGGGTTGTGCCCACTTGGTGGGCCCCCTCTGGTAGTTATTTGCTCCAATAATTCTTAAATAATCCATAAAAAATCTCCGTGAAGTTTCAGCTTATTTGGAGTTGTGCAGAATAGGTAGCTATGACGTGCTTTTTCAGGTCCAGAATTCCAGCTGCCGGTGTTCTCCCTCTTTGTGTAAACCTTGCAAATTATGAGAGAAAATGCATTATAATTACTCCCAAAAGCATTATTATGCATAAAAACATTATAAATAGCAGTAGGAAAACATGATGCAAAATGGACATATCAGTTGTGCACGTGGAAGAAGAAAGCAGCGCGAGGGTCAAAATGAAGGGGCTAGGGTTCGTCAAAGGCGTCGGCGGTGGTCTTATCCACCGCGGAGACATAGCGGATGGTCAGCACGTGGCCGATCCGTGATGTGGACGTGCGCACGGCGGCCACCACGCTCGGGGGAACAAGGGAAGAAGAAGATGGGGAGATGGGCTGGGCCGGCTACTGTGCACCGATGGCCCAAGTGCACAGTGGGTCTTTGCCATTTTTCTTTTCTCTTTTTTGCTTCAATTTTTCTTTCACTGTTTTGCATTTTTTATAACTAGTAAATGATTTTAGTTCAACATGGTTTTTGGCACATGAATACTAGGCAGTGTTTTGAGCTAGTGATAACCCACAAGTATAGGGGATCGTTTGTAGCCTTTTTCGATAAATAAGAGTGTCGAACCCAACGAGGAGCTAAAGGTAGAACAAATATTCCCTCAAGTTCTATCGACCACCGATACAACTCTACACACACTTTACGTTTGCTTTACCTAGAACAAGTATAAAACTATTTGGTAGGTGAAAGGATAAGTTTGCGAGAATAAAACTAGAAGTACTTTGCGAGAATAAAACTACGAGTAAATCGCAAGGTGATAAAAGTAGATAGTTTTTGTCAACAAGAAAGTCATTTGTCCCTAGGCAATTGATAACTAGACCGGTAATCATTCTTGCAATTTTACATGAGGGAGAGGCATGCGCTAACATATTTTCTCTACTTGGATCATATGCACTTATCATTGGAACTCTAGCAAGCATCCACAACTACTAAAGATCATTAAGGTCGTAAAACCCAACCATAGCATTAAGTATCAAGTCCTCTTTACTCCCAAACACAATAACCCACCTATCCGTGTTCAGGCTTCTGTCACTCCAGCAACCGACAATAAGCAAATTATGAACGTATTGCAACACCATACAACGGGGACCCCTCACGTTTGCGCGAGACGGAGGACACTGTAGGACAGCACCATAATAAAATATACACTCAAACCAACCACGATCATCAATTAGCCCATAGGATAAAACGGATCTACTCAAACATCATAGGATAACCACATATCATTGGGAAATAATATATAGTGTTGAGCACCATGTTTAAGTAGAGATTACAGCGGGGATAAGGGGTGTTACACCGCTCCATAGAGGGGGAGAAAGTTGGTGTTGACGGTAGCAAGATTGTTGATGTAGGTCACCGTCACGATCCTTCACTAGTAGAAAATAGGGCGCTTGTCCCGATTCCAGAGGGCCTTTAGTCCCAGTTCTGCAATCGGGACAAAACGATCGGGACTAAAGCTCCTCACTTTTAGTCCCGGTTGGCTTACGAACCGGGACTAAAGGAGCTCCACGTGGCTGCTGTGGGGCGCCCAGGCAGGAGGACCTTTAGTCTCGGTTGGTAACACCGACCGGGACTAAAAGGCAGCCACGCGTCAGCAGCTCCCAGGCACTGGTTTTTTTTAAAGGGGGGGGGGTTTAGGGGTTTTGGAGGGTTTAGGGGTTTCATATTGTGTTAGCTAGCTACTACATATAGAGAGAAGTGACCTCTCTTTCTCCGTGCTTGGTCGACGCTAGCTACTACATATAGACAGAACTTGACGCTAGCTAGTAAGCAAATGAAGGAACCATTAATTACACAAGATCATCACAAACATATATAGAGAGAAGTGACCTCTCTTTCTCCGTGCTTGATCGAACAACAAGTTTTCGTATATCTACCTGAAGCTACTACATATATACAATATAACATCTCTTATGATCCTTGACATCATCTATCGAAAATCCATTTGAATTTCCATATGGTATTCTCCCTTTTCATGTATGACGTGGTCAAGAAAGAATCCCGCCAATTCCTCTTGAATTGCTCGTATGCGATCATGTGGTAGGAGTTCTTGCTGCATCTCCCACGTCTAATTTAAAGAAGGGGGTCAATACATATATATGAATGAAACTCAACACAATTGATGGTAATAAAATAAAATTGTGAATATTGTTTACGTACTTTAAATTGTTTGTTAGAGTAGCCCCGCTCAGAGGTCGAGTGGCACATGAACTCGCAAACGTAGTATCCACATAAATTATTCCCGCCTGCCTGCCACAAGCACTTTACGAGAATAGAGTTCAATCAAACTGATAATCAAGCATGATAATGGTATTGATGAAACTAGAATCAATGAGAGATGCACGGAACTAGCTAGTACTACTTACTTTGGGGTGTGTAAATCGTAGCTCCTTCTGCAGACCCGGAACCATTCTGGTGAACTTTTTCCAAACCCTACCCGGCAAAGAAAATGATTACTTGATATCAGGAAATGAACGGAAGTTGCCGATATGGTGTGATAATGATTGAACTTACTTCTGGAGCATTTCACTCATGTCCGCATAATCCTTAGGATCTTTACGTCTTGAGTCTAAGACAGTTACCACTCCCCCGTCAACCTTAATGGATATCAGAATAAAGTGGAACCTGCGCATGCATAACTCATCAATTACAGTACTTAACCTCGAGTAAGCGAAACCGAATATGCACAAGATAGTAACACTCACTTGAAGTTGTAAGGAAAGAGTATTTCCCTTTTGTTTTGATGTCAAAGGAACGCTTTTAGCCAGTTTTCCTCAGTTTCTTCAACTCTGTTTTGTACCATCCATTCATTTACGGTATTTGGGCTAATGAACCCAATGTCATAGATTTGTCCTCTTTTGCATTCGACGATCTTCAATCTGCATAATATAGTGAGGATAATTATATATACATGCAATGAACGAGCTGAGCTACAGACTTAATTACAGAAATAATACTTACAGACAGTAGCAAGACATGAGTTATTTGTCGAGGGCGTCTTGATTGAATAACTGAAATAATTCCAAAAATTCAACAGGCATCACCTCAACTCCAATGAAGTCGTGCTCATCTTTAATTCGCAGCAATATACTGCGGCCCCATCCTTGCTGCAGGTTTCCAAGTACCAGTCATGCAATCTTCGCATCATCGTTGATAGATGCGGGAGCTGATCAGGTTTGACGAGAGGCTTCCTGTGCTTGTATCTAAAGGGCGCTACTACCTCAGCCATTTCAAACTGTACATTATCGCCCACGTAATCACCAAGAGTGGTACCGGGCGCTAGTCCCGGATGATTAGCGATATCGCTAGACACCTTGAGCGGGGGGCACGATTGCTTCTCCTGTTCGCTGAGCTAGGGAATTGTTTTCCCACTTCATCTTGCAGCACTGGTAGTACTTCCCGACCGCCGTGCTTCATCATATGTCTTTGCAATACAACGGTCATAGTTGGATTGCAGCGGGGGCGGTGGTAGTCGCTTAAGGGCATCCAGAGTGCGCTTCGCTTTCACCGAATCTACTATTTCTTTCAGAGGTGGACGTTTCCGTTCAAAATAGGCCTGCACTTCGGCAGCACTGATGTCCTTGTTTTCCTCGTCAGTCCTCTCATATGGTAACTTTGGAGGAGCCCTGAGGCTTGGATCGGCTCTGAATTTCTTCCCGCCTTTTGTACTGCTAGTCGCTGGAGCGGCGGTGGCTCTCTTCCGCTGTTGCTGAGGCGGCGGAGTCCGCTGACGCGCCGGAGGAGGCGCGGGAGGAGGCAGAGTCGCTGACACACCGGAGACAGCTGAGGCGGAAGAGGACTCTGCTGAGGGGCCTCCTCCGCCAGAGACGGCTGAGGCGACGGAGACAGCCCACGTGCCGGAGACGACTCAGGCAGCTGAGACGGGTGAGCTGGACTGTGAGGAGTCTGCTGAGGGGCCTCCTCCAGCTGAGGCGGCATCCAATTTGGGAGCTTGATGTTCTCCTTTCTCCATAGACAGGTACTCCTTAAGGCATTTCTAGATGAATCTCCCCTTCACCTGTAGGGTACTCAAGCTCCAGCCCCTCAAATCCCTCCATTATTTCATCCACCCCGACAATAGCAAAGCCATGTGGAATCGGACGGCAATGGAAAGTTCCCTCAACTCAAGGAGGTAAGACAGAGCCGAGCGCCACCTTCAAGGTCAGGTTATGGCATTTCTCCATTAGCACACAATGTTCATTCTCCGTGATACTATCCATGGGGTAGCGAGGAGCCGTGATATCAGGCTGAACGGGCTCCGTGGAAGCCACGCTACTTCCCCGCTGAGATGGTGGGGTAGCTTCGGGGGCAGTATCGAATGAAGGATCTTCGTGCCGCTGAGAGGGTTGGCCGGTAGCTCGCTGGCTCTCAAGTTCCTCTAGTCTCGCTAATCTTTCATTCATCTTCTGCATTTCGCTTGCTTCCTCTTTCTTCTTTCTCTCCTAGCTTCTATAACCGGTGCTGTCGGGAAACCCATGCACCCACGGAACGGAGCTTGATGTGCCTCGTGTTCGTCCAGGGTGTTCAGGATTCCCGAGGGCCTTTGTCAGCTCGTCTTTCTCTCTGTCGGGATGGAACCTCCCTTCCTGCGCTGCCTTGATTGCTTCCTCAAGCTTCTTGACGGGTATTGCAAGTTGAGCTTTTGTCCAAACACACTTCCTTGAAAGTTCCCCCAACCCCAAAGAACCAAGTCCTTGACCGATCTGGCCAGTGCAATGTCGCTGGTTGGACCCCTTTAGCAAGCAGGTCTTGCTTAGCTTTGTCCCACATAGGCCAGGCTTTGCTGTAGCCACCTGACCCCGTAACATGGTGATACTTCTTCTTTGCAGCATTTTGTTTATTTATCTGTGACCTTTGCTGAGCCTTATCCGATTTCTTGTAGGCCACAAATGCGGGCCAGTGATCTTTGATCTTCACATATTGACCGGTGAATTGTGGAGTCTTGTCTTTGTCGACAAACTTTTTCTTCAAATCTTTCTTCTAGTTCTTGAATAGTTCTGCCATCTTCTTAAGAGCAAATGCCTTGACCTTATTCGGATCCACCTCTGGTGGTAGGCTGAAATTTGTCATCAGTGAGCTCCAAAGATCATCCTTCTGTCTATCCTCGACATAAGAAACTTTAGGGTCCTTCTTCTTATTCCATTCTTGGATGCTGATCGGGATGCTGTCCCTAACAACAACTCCGCACTGATGTATAAATGTGTCCTTGCTCCGCTTGGGAGCAATCGGTTGGCCATCTCAAGCGACTATCACTAGTACAGCGAGGTGCTATACAAACGGTTTTTAACCCCTTTCCGCGACGGCATTTGGAACCATCGCCAAGTGAGTGACTGCGATAGGGGGGTCCTTCCCACATGACCCAGAAACCATCGGGGATATGGAGCCATGAGCCAGAGGCCTTGCAAAATGTAATCGTGTGCGATGCAGCACGCACTAAATTCTTTCGCACGTGTGGGATCGGTGATTAAACGTTTCTAATGACGCAGTGAAACCAAACGGTGTGTCGTAATGAACCGTTTGGGAAACAGTATGTAAGGCACACGAGCCAACATACAAACTGTGTGCGATATGTGCCCCATCGCACACGAGTTTTCTGCGGAACCCGTCTGCCATGCAAGACTCCATCGCACACGTTTGCCAACAATTACCGTGTGCGATAATGTTCTATCACAAACGGTTCAGGAGCCCCTTCGCACACATACAAGTGCTGCAGACCGTTTGTGATTTGTTGTGTATCACCGATGGTTGCGGCAAGAGTGATGTGTTCTTTTCGTTTGGGATCCCACACGTTTCCTGAAAAATTTACGACTGGGATTGTATTTTACATTGGGCATGGTTTACTCCGAGCTCTTGTGTGCGATAACGTGATATCACAAATGGTTCCGGAGCCCCTACGCACACGTAGTAGTGCTGCAAATCATTTGTGATCAGCTATGTATCACCGACGGTTCCGCTACGATTGATGTATGCTTTCCGATGTGGATCGCACACACTCATTTAGCTGAACCGTGTGCGGAGCAATTGCCAGGTTAAAACAAAAATATCCCATTTTGAATTGGCATGCAAAAAGCAAATTCGCCATAATATTCAATTGAACAAATAGTGTCCACAGGAAGAACATTCATCAGATTTCGCAACAATTGCAATTGAACATATGGTAGCTAAATTCCAATGATTTGTCGACACATATATGCATTACATAATTAATCATAGTATACGAAATACAAAGATCTCGTCAGATGGAAAACAATGGATCCATGCGTATATGTTTAGCGGCTAACTCTTACTCAATGTTTCAGGAGATGGCATGCTGAAATCTTCATTATCACCAGTGGGATTGATGTAGTGATTCAGGAAGAAGTCACTGATAAATCTTTGAACCATCAGCAATTCACCAGCGGGGAGCGGTTCAGGGGTCCTCGGTTCTAAGATGAGCTGCAGTATTTTTAAGATCAGAATGTTCCATATGAGTGGAGTAGAAGATATTAATTAAGATAGACTTACTGGTACTAATTCGCGAGCATCTTCACAACTATCAGCAGATTTGCAGATGGAGATCATGTATCTGCAAACATAGTATCCACAAAGGTTGGTCCCTGCTTGTTGCTGAGGACACTGAATTTTTTGTACATAATTAGTCATGTATTTGTCCAGTTAGGAACAACCTAACCGGTGTTAGATGTATTTTTTTCTTTGGACAGAAATAGAAAGAGGTTTATTTAGAAGCTTGAACATTTGACTAGCATAAGAAAAGGTATTTGCAGGCTATTGGATAAATTTTCCGAAAATAATGGATTTCGGTGTGTTACCGGAGAAACGATCTCATGCTGCAGAGGTAGTTCCCTCTTGAACAGGTTCCCTGGTTTAGTTTTCCACAAAGTGAGCACATTGCAAATGAAGATGAATTTTGACAACATCAATTATTGAACCAGATATGAATGCAAATTAATTTCAACATCATAGAATTCAATACCTATCCATGAATTGCTGAAGATGCGTCAGATCCTGAGCGTTTGTTGACTCTTTGAGAGAATCCATGTAGTAAACTGTGTTCTTGTGTGGAACAATGAATACCAATATCCAGTGATTGCTACATATTAAGAAAGCCATGAACTTACAAATTATGTCAAAATGTGAAAGACAATCAGTGTATGCGTGGTTGTTTACTTGACTTACCATTCATGATATGGCCAGATAAATGATTCTGCATGGGACGTGTTTTCGAAGATACGGACGACCGTGTTAATGGCCCAGTCCGTAGGTCCTTATCATCTAATGTTGTGCCATTTGCTAAAGCAGGATCTATGAAATACACACTCTCCCTTTTTCTTCTCTGCACGTTCAATCCCCTGAGAGGAATAAAATACAGTTAGCTGTTTATCATTTACAGCCTTGTATGGAGAAGTTGATCAGAGTTTGTTAAGTACTTACAAAATCAGGCATCTAACAAGAGTGGCATCGAGCTCGTTGAAGTTGAAGAAGAGATGTAAGTCCTCAAAACTCACATTGATGGAACTAGCATCGTGTCAGAAATGATCTTTGTTGTAGTGGACTAGCAGAACATGATGACCTGCTGACATTTGATCCATGCAATATTTATGTAACTCGCGGCAACTGGAGCTGCACTCATCAAAGTATTCGCCAACAAGAAATGGCTGGCCATGGATGTAATTGCGTGCTTCAAGTACGTCTGCTTTATTTTTAGCAAGCTGCAAAGCTATTTCTTCATCATCCATACCGTCAGAAATAATATTACTCCCCGATTCGAACAACCTGCTATTAATTTGGTTCTGGGCGATGAGTGCTTTAAGTAAGAGGCAATTGTTCTCTTTCCTCTTCGCTCTCCCGGCGCTCTTCCTCGCGGGTGCAGCCTTTTTGGCAGCTTCCTTCTTGGTACTTGAAGCATTTCTGGTAGAACGTTTGGTTGGCTGAAAGGTAGACTACCGAGCAGACGGTGAAGCTTTAACGGACTGCTTAACAGACGGTTTAGCTATGCCGGACCGCTGAGCTGGCAGTGCTGCTATGACGGACTGCTGGGCTATAGGAGCAGAGGCATCGGATTGCTGACCATGTGTTGAAGCTATGTCGGGTTTCTGTGTAGGTGGTGCCAACTTGTCGGTGTATTGAGGAGGCCGTGCCAATGCGTTGGTTTGCTGAGCAGGAAGTGCTGACGCATTGGTATGCTGATCACGTGGCTGTGGACCGACGGACTGATGAGCAGTCGGTTCTGGACCTACAGACTGCTTAGCAGGAAGTTCCAAAGCATCAGACTGCTTAGCAGTCCGTTCCACCAGGTTGGTCTGCTGAGCATGTGCTGCAGCTGGGTCTCCCCCCGCTGCTTCAGTGGCCGGCATCTGAACCGATGGTGCATCTTCAGCAGTTGTAGGACTTGCCATTGGCTGCTCTGGGGTGGCCGATGACATGGCCTGTATGGCACAAAGTCAGGCCGGCTGATCACAGGTTGATGCATCAGCCGTCAGATTATGAGTATTAGGTTCTTTGGGGGAAGCACGCAAGAGCTGCTGTGGCAAGGAGAGCATCACCGGTTGAGGGGCGACATTGGTTGCTCTTGGCGGGTCTTCAGGGATCTCATCCATGAACTCTATTTCCTTTCGTGGCCACTGGATGTGATGTAACAGTGTTTCTCCCAAGGTCCTTTGCTCATAAAAGTCTCCTAGGGCATTCTTTAGGGCAAATTCATTGAATCCAGGCTTTACTTCAGTCACGTAGCACTTCACACAGCCCGGCTTCAATGGCACATTGTCCAACAAGAGGCCCTCTTCCAAGAAGGGTGGGCAAACCCAGGCTGTTGCACATTTTAATGTACCTTCATAATGTGTAAGCACGCCCTTCAGTCTGTCTTTCATTCCAGATAGATCAGATATAGCATCATCATGAGCAGCTGCAGTCTCAGTGTTGCTGGGGTAAGCTGATGCACAGCTACTCTTGTGCGGTGTTGTCGCGCAATAACCAGCATCCTCAATGCCCGCCTCCCCTCCCATCTGCTGGCTATCTGTTAGTGTTAGAGTCTTCTGCATCATCATTGACTCCTCAATATCCTTTCGAACAGTCGGATACATGCCCTTCCTCAACCTTTCATACAATTCATTCTGCTTCATTTCACTCCTCGCTTTTTTCATGCTGAGCCTCTCTTCTTTGCTGAGTGTGAAAGCCCTCTTGTGCGGGACATTAACACCTATACCCCTTGCACGGCCAGTGGGCTCTCTTGTTTCTAGAGCATCGGACAGAATGTCACATGGCCCTGAGTTCCTGTAGAACCTTCCAGGGATCTTGGAAGCCTTTAACATCACGCGATACAGTTCTTCGTCATGTGAGTTTTCAAAGTAATAAGTTTCGTCATCACGCCTCCTTGCACGTGCCCGCAAGTAGTCTCTAGCGCGTTCGCCCCTGATTTCACTAAAGGCCAGTTTCCCACCCGCCGCTACTGCTTCTTTGTCCTCCTGGTCCCATATCGGTTTCATGCCATAGTATCTTGCCACACCCATACGGTGGGGGTGTGTGTTACTCTTCTGAAGTTCCGATTGCTTGGCACTCTTCTCAGCAAACTCTGTAGTTGCCCTAACCCTTTTGAATTCTGCCTAGTCTGCCTTTGTAATTTGGGGGTATGCGGGGATTGGGTCCTTGCCTTCACTCAAGTACTTCTTGTACATCACATGCTTCTAGTTTCTCCAAGCATCCCTAGCCTTCTTCAGTGCAGCGTGTTCCACCTGCATTCTCCACTGCTCTGGAACGTTGAAGTGATCCATGATCTCCCGGACTATCCTTTGCCGTGTTTCTGTGTCAGCCTTCCGAAACCCCGGCAGATTAATGTTGAGCCTTGCCCTGCCAACAAATCCACACACACACACTCCTGAACCTCGTACGTGCTTTATCTGGTTTAGTTGGAGCCCAAGACTTTAAATCGATCTCGGTTACTTCATATACACCTTTAGGCTGGTGTGTGGGCTTCCTTGGAGCGTTCCTCCATGTCCTGACCGGAAGGGTAATTGCTGCAGCTCTATCCCGTTCAAGATTACTTGATCCCTCACCATCTGCTGAAGACCTAGGGTTGTTGGAATCAGATGAAGATACATCACCTGAAGCATGAGTGTTGTCGCTGCTACTCGGCATCTACAGAGAACACATGCGAAACTCAGGAAAGGAGGATAAGCATAAAACTAATAACTTGGTATCAAGCTGTCTAAACATGTCATGCAATAATTTAGAAAATGTACGGCTTATTTGTTAAGTTTGTGTGACTCGGGCGCCCGCGATCTGTAAATCGGCAGTAACTTATTGGAACAAATACAGCTTATTGTACTAGTTAGGAAGGTAGATAATGAACATATATACGCTCTCCGTTATTTTATAGCCAATTTGGGAACATACGAAATGAAATAGGAAGAGGGATTGCGAGGAAATATGCCTCACCACGATGGAGAGCAGTAACTAATAGGTTTCTTAATGCAAACCCGGCCGGACCACAGAAGAGGCGAGGGTTACAGAATCAATATGCTCGAGGGTGGCTGGCAAGCAAACGAAGACGGCGAGGCACACGACCGGGGTGAGCACGCCGGCGTCGGAGAGGGTTCTGCTGTGGATCTGGGGGAGGGGGAGCTGGCGATGGAGATTGGGTGGACTAGTTGAGTGAAACGCGGGCAGGCGGTGGGGGGGTGTTGGCGGCCTAGGTGAAAAGGGTGAAAAAATATCCCCGGTCGCCGCGCGGAAAGGCCTATGCAAACGGTTGCCTCTAAGCGCTCGTGTGCACAAAGAGAATAATTTCGTTTGAAATGAAGACGTACTAATTTTGAAATGAAGACGTGAGTTCATCGTTTTGCCTCTAAACTTTTCCCACATTAAGCAATCACCATTATACCACGGGTTTGATTTGCTGGTGCATTTCAGGTCTCGTGTGCTATATTTAAGACATTTTTTGGCATTTACCGTGCATTTTGGCATATAAATCAAATCCTAGCCGGACTACATTTGCTGTCGAAAGGGATGAGGATTGCCGTTCGATCTGGGAGCATCCAACGGTGCAGACGTACGATCCGTGGAGTTTGGGTTCTGGCCAATCAGAACGCACGACTCAGATCACGCGCGCAGCAAGGGGGGGGGGGCATCGGCCACGGTTTGGTAGGCACACGGGCTTTCGTGACTGAACCGTGTGCTATTTGAAAACATTTACATGAACTAACAGCATATTTTCGTTTGAATGAAAACAAGAGTTCATCATTTCGCCTCCAAATTGTTTTCCACTGTAAGAAATCACCATTGTACCCTATGGTTCGATTTTCTGGTGCATTTGAGGTATTGTTTGCTATATTTGAGTCATTTGCTATAGTCGCAACTACACGTGGGTGCTAGCTAGCAAGATCATTTGTGTGTTGCTTTGAGAGTTTTCATTCATTGTTCAAGAAACGGGAAAAAAAATTCAAACAGTTCGGTCGCAGGGTGTGGCCAGAGGCGTAGGCCTTGTTGGTATTCTAATTACAAGAAATGCATATAGAGGCCGGAAATAACGAAAATCGGTGTGTCACCGTGGCGTGCTCTCAGGATCCCATGGAAAATTTTTGGTAAAGTTTGGCACAAGTTTTGATGCTCACACCTTCCAAATCGGAGCATCTCACAAGAAGGATCATAGTTTTCAAAAGGAGACGCGACACTTCGGACTCCAATCGTCAGTGACTACATTGTTCCGCCTTGAATTTTTTTCACGGTAAACAATCATGTATATACCCTAGGTTTGATTTTCTAGCCCATTTCAGGTCTCATCTGCTATATTTAAGTCTTTTTTTGCACTTACCTTGCATTTAGTGCATATAAATTCAAAACCGTTCTACAACAACATCTGGGTGTTAGTTAGCAAAGAAGGTGTACAAATCATTTGTGTGTCGCTTTGCGAGTTTTCATCCATTGTCTGAGAAACGGGGAGAAGTTTCAAACATTTCGGCCGTGAGATGCGGCCATCGGCGTAGGCCTAGTTGGTATTTTAATTACAGGAAATTCAGATGGAGTCCAGACATCATCAAAATCGCTGTGTGCCCGTGGCGTGCTCTCACGACCCCGGGGAATTTTTTTGGTAAAGTTTTGGCACAAGTTTTGATGATCGCTCCTTCCAAACCGGAGCATCTCACATGAAGGACCATGGTTTCCAAAAGGAGACGTGTCAATTCAAACTCCAGCGGCCGGTGACTTCATCGTTTGGCCTCATAAAAATTTCCACGGTACGCAATCACCATTATACCATGGGTTTGATTTTCTAACGCATTTCAGGTATCTGATACGTCTCCGTCGTATCTATAATTTTTGATTGTTTCATGCCAATATTATACAACTTTCACATATTTTTGGAAAGTTTTTATATGATTTATTGGACTAACCTATTGATCCAGTGCCCAGTGCCAGTTCCTGTTTGTTGCATATTTTTTGTTTCACAGAAAATCCATATCAAACAAATTCCAAACGCGATAAAAATTTATGGAGAATTATTGTGGAATATTTATGATTTTTGGGAGGTGGAATCAACGCAAATGGGGGAACACAATGACCACAACCCACCAGGGCGTGCCGGGCACCCCCTAGCGTGCCCAGGTATCTTGTGCCCTCCTCAAACGTCGGTTGGGGCCCTTCTTCTGGTGCAAGAAAGATAATTTATGGAAAAAAATCATGTAAAAATTTCAGCGCAATCGGAGTTACGGATCTCCGGGAATTTAAGAAACGGTGAAGAGCCAGATCTGGGGAACGCGAAACAGAAGAGAACAGAGAGGGAGATCCAATCTCAGAGGGGCTCCTGCCCCTCCGCCGCCATGGAGGCCATGGACCAGAGGGGGAACTCTCCTCCCATCTAGGGGGGAGGCCAAGGAAGAATAAGAAGGAGGGGGGCTCTCTCTCCCTCTCTCCCGGTGGCGCCGGATTGCCGCCGGGGCTAGGATCGTGATGGCGATCTACATCAACAATCTTGCTACTGTCTACACCAACTTTCTCCCCCTCTATGCAGCGGTGTAACACATCTTCTCCCCGCTGTAATCTCTACTTAAACATGGTGCTCAACTCCATATATTATTTCCCAATGATATTTGGCTATCCTATGATGTTTGAGTAGATCCGTTTTGTCCTATGGGTTAATCGTGATCTTGGTTGGTATGATTGTATATTTTATTTATGGTGCTGTCCTACGGTGCCCTCCGTCTCACGCAAACATGAGGGATACTTGCTGTAGGGTGTTGCAATATGTTCATGGTTTGCTTATTGTCGGTGTTGCGGGGGTGACAGCAGCCTAAACGCGGATAAGTGGGTTATGGCGTATGGGAGTAAAGAGGACTTGATACTTAATGCTATGGTTGGGTTTCACGACCTTAATGATCTTTAGTAGTTGCGGATGCTTGCTAGGGGTCCAATCATAAGTGCATATGATCCAAGTAGAGAAAGTATGTTAACTCATGCCTCTCCCTCATGTAAAATTGCAAGAATGATTACCCGTACTTGTTATCAATTTCCTAGGGACAAATGACTTTCTTGTTGACAAAAGCTATCTACTTTTATTACCTTGCAATTTATTCGTAGTTTTATTCTCGCAAAATACTCGTAGTTTTATTCTTGCAAAATAGTTTCATACTTGTTTTAGGTAAAGCAAATGTCAAGCGTGCGTAGAGTTGTATCGGTGGTCGATAGAACTTGAGGGAATATTTGTTCTACCTTTAGCTCCTCGTTGGGTTCGACACTCTTATTTATCGAAGAAGGCTACAAACGATCCCCTATACTTGTGGGTTATCAAGACCTTTTTCTGGCGCCGTTGCCGGGGAGCAATAGCGTGGGGTGAATATTCTCGTATGTGCTTGTTTGCTTTATCACTAAGTAGTTTTTATTTCCTGTTCTAAGTTGTTCTCTATCTTTAGTTATGGATATGGAACACGAAACAACAAAAAAATTAGTTGTACTTGCTTCTCATGGAGATGGGGAACCTCCTAAAACCCTCGATGCTCGTTATGTGAAAAATATTATGCACTACTTTGATAATCCCGAGAAAACCCCATTCAACATGATAATGGGAGTAATGTTGGATCAACGTGAATACTTTAGGGATTATCATTTGACACAAAAAGGGAAATTATTATGTGATCAAATTGATATGTTGCATTGGTATGCTTGGAATTTATGCCAGAGATATGATTATAGTTGTTGCTCTAGGATGAACGCTCCACACCTTCCCTTTTCATGCAAATTTAATGACAATGAAACCTTAGCTTTTTATGCCAATGGTAGATATGATTATTATGATGTGGAACGTATAGAAGAATTTGTTGCTTTTAAGGGTGCTTATGAAATTGAATCTTTGTTTTTAAAGTATGAAGCTTTTGATGATGATGTTTATAGACCTGAAATTTTTGCCTTCCTTAAATATTGCAATGAAAAATATAAATACAATTCCGATATTGATATATTTATTGATAAAGTCTCCGCTATCCAAGAAGAGACTAATATTTTGCAGGAGTCTATGGAAGAAGAAATTGATGAAACTGTGAGCTCATTGGATGAAAAAGATGATGAGGAGAGCGAAGAACAAAAGGAGGAAGAGCGGATTAGCTACGCGTGCCCACCTTCTAATGAGAGTAACTCTTCAACTCATACATTATTTAATTTCCCTTCATGCTTAACGAAGGATGAATGCTATGATAATTGCTATGATCCCGTTGATTCTTTTGAAATATCCCTTTTTGATGAACTTGATGATTGCCATGCTTGTGGCCTTGATGCCAATTTGAATTATGCTTATGGAGATGAACTTGCTATAGTTCCTTATATTAAGAATGAAATTGTTGCTATTGCACCCACACTTGATAGTCCTATTATCTTTTTGAATTCTCCCAACTACACTATATCGGAGAAGTTTGCTCTTATTAAGGATTACATTGATGGGTTGCCTTTTACCGTTGCACATGGTGATTTTGATGAATATAATATGCATGTGCTTGCTGCTCCTACTTGCAATTATTATGAGAGAGGAACTACATCTCCGGCTCTCTATGTTTCCAACACGAAAGAATTGCAATAAACTGCTTATGCTATGTATTGGCCTTTACTTGATGTGCATGAATTGTTCTTGTATGACATGCCAATGAATAGGAAGAGAGTTAGACTTCGTCATTGCATGATATATGTTGCTTTGTGCTCACTACTAAATGCCAAATCATTGTTAATTAAAATTGGCTTTGATATACCTTGGGATCCGGGTGGATTCATTACTTGAGCACTTTATGCCAAGCTTAATGGCTTTAAAGAAAGCGCTGCCAGGGAGACAACCCGGAAGTTTTAGAGAGTCATTTATTTCTGTTGAGTGCTTTTATAAAGTTTAAAAACAAAAAAAATATAGAGGGGAACTTAAAACTTCACAAAAAGAAAAGTGAAAGTGAGAGGGACGAGCATTGTGAAAGTGGGAGCTAGCCTTGAACTTTCTTCATGCCCATGGAAACTTTGTGAATCTTAATTACAGAATCTTTTCAAAAAAAAATAAGTATCCCCTTTTACAAATCCATTGTATTATAAAAATAATGTGCCAAGATTTGCCTTTAGGATGATTAGATTGCTTGTTGGCATGTGCGGTGCAAAAACAGAAACTTTGGCTGTAGTGCGTGATTTTACATTTTTTACTGGAACATCGAAAGTTTATGAAACTTTTTTCAAAACCTTGATATACAATTTTTTTATTTTTTCCTAATTTTTCAGAATTTTTGGAGTACCAGAAGTATGGTAGGTGTTCAGATTGCTACAGACTGTCCTGTTTAAGACAGATTCTATTTTTGATGCATTGTTTTGCTTGTTTTGATGAAACTATCAATTTTTATCGGTGGTATAAGCCATGAAAAAGTTATAATGCAGTAGCTAAAATGCAAAAATAAAATATGAATTGGTTTGCAACAGTACTTAGAGTAGTGATTTGCATTATTATACTAACGGATCTTACCGAGGTTTCTGTTGAGTTTTGTGTGGATGAAGTGATCAAAGATCGAGGAGGTCCCGATATGAGAAGAAGGAGGAGAGGAAAGAGCTCAAGCTTGGGGATGCCCAAGGCATCCCAAGTAAATATTCATGGAGACTCAAGCGTCTAAGCTTGGGGATGCCCCGGAAGGCATCCCATCTTTCTTCAACAAGTATCGGTATGTTTTCATCTTCGTTTCGTTCATGTGATATGTGTGAATCTTGGAGTGTCTTTTGTGTTTAGTTTTCATTTTTATTTTATGCACCATGCTGGTATGAGATAGTCCATAGTTTATTTATAGAATGCTCATTGCACTTCACTTATATCTTTTGAGTATGGCTTTATAGAATGCTTCATGTGCTTCACTTATATCATTTGAAGTTTGGATTACCTCTTTCTCTTCACATAGAAAACCGTTATTTGTAGAATGCTCTTTTGCTTCACTTATACTTATTAGAGCATGGTCTTTTGTAGAAAGAATTAAACTCTCTTGCTTCACTTATATCTATTTAGAGAGTCAACATGAATTGGTCAATTGCATGGTTAGTCATAAAATCCTACATAAAACTTATGGATCACTGAATATGATATGTTTGATTCCTTGCAATAGTTTTGCGATATAGAGATGGTAATATGTGGGAGGTACTAGTAAATGGTTGTTGTTAGTAGGAATATTGGTGTTAAGGTTTGTGATTCCCGAAGCATGCACGTATAGTTGTTATGCTATGAAGTTGGAGCATGATTTATTATTGATTGTCTTCCTTATGAGTGGCGGTCGGGGACGAGCGATGGTCTTTTCCTACCAATCTATCCCTCTAGGGGCATGCGTAGTAGTACTTTGCTTCGAGGGCTAATAAACTTTTGCAATAAGTATATGAGTTCTTTATGACTAATGTGAGTCCATGGATTATACGCACTCTTACCTTTCCGCAATTTGCTAGCCTCTACGGTACCGTGCATTGCCCTTTCTCACCTTGAGATGTGGTGCAAACTTCGCAGGTGCATCCAAACCCCCGTGATATGATACGCTCTATCACACATAAGCCTTATTATATCTTCCTCAAAACTGCCACCATACCTACCAATTATGGCCTTTCCATAGCCATTCCGAGATATATTGCCATGCAACTTCCACCGCCTTCGTGTTGATGACTTGAGCATTCATTGTTATATTGCTTTGCATGATCGTAAGATAGCTAGCATGATATTTCCATGGCTTGTCCGTTTTTTGATATCGTTGTTGTGCTAGATCATTGCACATCCTAGTACACTGCCAGAGGCATTCATATAGAGTCATACTTTGTTCTAGGTATCGAGTTGTAATTTTTATTTCTTTTGAGTGATAAGTAAATAGAAGTGTGATGATCATCATTATTCATTATTAGAGCATGTCCCAGTGAGGAAAGGATGATGGAGACTATGATTCCCCCACAAGTCGGGATGAGACTCCGGACATGAGAAAAAAATGAAAAAGAAAAGAAAAAAAGAAAAGAAAAAAAAAGAAGAAGAAAAAAAAGAAAAAAAAAGAAAAAAAGAGAGAAGGGGCATGCTAGTTCCACACTTGTGCTTCAAAGTAGCACCATGTTTTTCATATAGAGAGCCTCATATGTTGTCACTTTCATATACTAGTGGGAAATTTTCATTATAGGATTAGATGCACACCCACTTAGTTTTCATGTTGAGCTTTCATACACTTATAGCTCTTAGTGCATTCGTTGCATGGCAATCCCTACTCCTCACGTTGATATCAATTGATGGGCATCTCCATAGCCCGTTGGTTAGCCGCGTTGATGTGAGACTTTATTACTTTTTTGTCTTCTCAATATTTACCCCTATCATCATACTCTATTCCACCTATAGTGCTATATCCATGGCTTGCACTCATGTATTGCGTGAGGGTTGAAAAAGCTGAAGCGCGTTAAAAAGTATGAACCAATTGCTCGGCTTGTCATCAGGGTTGTGCATGATAAATACTTTGTGTTAAGAAGACAGAGAATGAGAAGATTATATGATTTTGTAGGGATAGCATTCTTTAGCGTCGATATTTTGGAAGACACGATTGTTTGTTGGGATGCCTGAGTATTGATGTCTTTATGTCAAATTATAGACTATTGCTTTGAATCACTTATGTCTTAATATTCATGCCATGATTAGATATATGATCAAGTTTATGCTAGGTAGCATTCCACATCAAAAATTATCTTTTTTATCATTTACCTACTCAAGGACGAGCAGGAATTAAGATTGGGGATGCTGATACGTCTCCGTCATATCTATAATTTTTGATTGTTTCATGCCAATATTATACAACTTTCACATATTTTTGGCAACTTTTTATATGATTTATTGGAGTAACCTATTGATCCAGTGCCCAGTGCCAGTTCCTATTTGTTGCATGTTTTTTGTTTCGCAGAAAATCCATATCAAACGAAGTCCAAACGCGATAAAAATTTACGGAGAATTATTTTGGAATATTTATGATTTTTGGGAGGTGGAATCAACACAAACGGGGGCCCACAGTGACCACAACCCACCAGGGCGCGCCGGGCACCCCCTGGCGCGCCCAGGTATCTTGTGCCCTCCTCGAACGTCGGTTGGGGCCCTTCTTCTAGCGCAAGAAAGATAATTTATGGAAAAAAATCATGTAATTTTTTTAGCGCAATCAGAGTTACGGATCTCTGGGAATTTAAGAAACGGTGAAGGGCCAGATCTGGGGAACGCGAAACAGAAGAGAACAGAGAGGGAGATCCAATCTCGGAGGGGCTCCTGCCCCTGCGCCGCCATGGTGGCCATGGAGCAGAGGGGGAACTCTCCTCCCATCTACGGGTGAGGCCAAGGAAGAAGAAGAAGGAGGGGGCTCTCTCCCCCTCTCTCCCGGTGGCACCGGATTGCCGCCGGGGCTAGGATCGCGACGGCGATCTACATCAACAATCTTGCTACCGTTTACACCAACTTTCTCCCCCTCTATGCAGAAGTGTAACACCTCTTCTCCCCGCTGTAATCTCTACTTAAACATGGTGCTCAACTCCATATATTATTTCCCAATGATATTTGGCTATCCTATGATGTTTGAGTAGATCCATTTTGTCCTATGTTTTAATCGTGATCTTGGTTGGTATGATTGTATATTTTATTTATGGTGCTGTCCTTCGGTGCCCTCCGTCTCATGCAAACATGAGGGATCCTTTCTGTAAGGTGTTGCAATATGTTCATGGTTTGCTTATTGTCGGTGTTGCGGGGGTGACAGCAGCCTAAATGCGGATAAGTGGGTTATGGCGTATGGGAGTAAAGAGGACTGATACTTAATGCTATGGTTGGGTTTCACGACTTTAATGATCTTTAGTAGTTGCGGATGCTTGCTAGGGGTCCAATCATAAGTGCATATGATCCAAGTAGAGAAAGTATGTTAGCTCATGCCTCTCCCTCATGTAAAATTGCAAGAATTATTACCGGTACTTGTTATCGATTGCCTAGGGACAAATGACTTTCTTGTTGACAAAAGCTATCTACTTTTATTACCTTGCAATTTATTCGCAGTTTTATTCTCGCAAAGTACTTGTAGTTTTATTCTTGCAAAATAGTTTCATACTTGTTTTAGGTAAAGCAAATGTCCAGCGTGCGTAGAGTTGTATCGGTGGTCGATAGAACTTGAGGGAATATTTGTTCTATCTTTAGCTCCTCGTTGGGTTCGACACTCTTATTTATCGAAGAAGGCTACAAACGATCCCCTCTACTTGTGGGTTATCAGTATCGTTTGCTATATTTAAGACATTTTTTGAATTTAACATGCAATTTGTGGATATAAAAAAAATCACAACCGGAACTGGATGTGTTGTCGAAAGGGATGAGGATTGCCGTTCGATCAAGGAGAATCCAACGGTGCAGACGTACGATCCGCGGGGTTTGGGTTCTGGCCAATCAGAACGCACGACTCAGATCGCGCGCGTGGCGGGGGGGGGGGGGGGGGGGCATCGGCCATGGTTTAGTAGGCACACGGCTTTCGTGAGTGAACCGTGTGCTATTTGAAAACATATACATGAACTAATAGCATATTTTCGTTTGAATGAAAACATGAGTTCATCGTTTCGCCTCCAATTTTTTTTCATGGTAAGAAATCACGATTGTACCCTATGGTTCGATTTTCTGGTGCATTTGAGATCTCGTTTGCTATATTTGAGTCATTTGAGATCTCGCAACTACACGTGGGTGTTTGCAAGATCATTTGTGTGTCGCTTTGCGAGTTTTCATTCATTGTCCGAGAAACGGGAAAAAAATTCAAACAGTTCGGCCGCAGGGTGCGGCCACAGGCATTGGCCTTGTTGGTTTTTTAATTACAGGAAATGCATATAGAGTCCGGAAATAACGAAAATCATTGTGTCACTGTGGCGTGCTCTCACGATCGCATGGAAAAAAATTGGTAAAGTTTGGCACAAGTTTTGGTGCTCGCACCTTCCATACCGGAGCATCTCACAAGAAGGATCATATATAGTTTCCAAAAGGAGATGCGGCACTTCGGACTCCAAATCGTCAGTGACTACATCGTTCTGCCTCGAAAAAAATCATGGTAAACAATCACGGATATACCCTTGGTTTGATTTTCTGGCCCATTTCAGGTCTCGTCTGCTATGTTTAAGTCATTTTTTGCACTTACCTTGCATTTAGTGCGTATAAAGTCAAAATCCTACTACAACTACATGTGGGCGTTTTAGTTAGGCTATACTTAGGCTACTCATAGTGGAGAGTATCATATACTAGTATCATGGAAATGATACTAGTGTATGATACTACCTTTAATTATAGTGCATAGTATAATAGAGTAGTATCATAGATGATCATATTTATTGCCATGCATGACACAAATTAGCATCGCATTTAACATTATATGATATCTACCTATATGTTACTCTAACCCTCTCTATCTTCTTTAATTCTTTGCCACATCAGCATACTTGCTATTTCCGAGTGCATCATACCGGCTATGATACCACCACTATGGCCAGCCTTATAGTGGGGAGTATCATATACTAGTATCATGCATATGATAATAGTGTATGATACTATGTACCTTCATAGTGTATAGTATCATAGAGTAGTATCATACATGACCGTATTTATGGCCATGCATGACACAAAGTAGTATAGCATTTATTATGTTACGATATCTACCTATGTTACTCTAACCTACTCTCCATTCTTTAATTCCTTGCCACATCATCATATTTGCTATTCCCGAGTGCATGATACCGGCTATGATACCCCCACTATGGCCAGCCTTAGCAAAGAAGGTGTACAAATCATTTGTGCGTCGCTTTGCGAATTTTCATCCATTTGTCCAAGAAGCGGGGAGAAGTTTGATACGTCTCCAACGTATCTATAATTTTTGATTGTTCCATGCTGTTATATTATCATTCTTGGATGTTTTACAATCATTTTATAGAAGCTTTATATCATTTTTTGGGACTAACCTATTGACATAGTGCCCAGTGCCAGTTGCTGTTTTCTACTTCGCAGGAAATCAATACCAAATGGAGTCCAAACGCAGCAAAACTTTTTGGAGAATTTTTTGGACCAGAAGACATCCAGTGGGCCAAAGAAGTACCGAAGAGGGGGCCCGAGGTGAGCACAAGACACCAGGGCGCGCCTGGGCCCCCAGGCGCGCCCTGATGGGTTGTGCCCACCTCGGTGACCTCCCTCACCGCCTCTTTGCTCTATAAATACCCCAATATTCTAGAAACCCTAGGGGAGTCGACTAAAATCAATTCCAGCCGCCGCAAGTTCCAGAAACCACAGATCCAATCTAGACACCATCATGGAGGGGTTCATCATCCTCATTGGTGCCTCTCCGATGATGCGTGAGTAGTTCATTGTAGACCTACGGGTCTGTAGTTAGTAGCTAGATGGCTTCCTCTCTCTCTTTTGATTCTCAATACAACGGTCTCTCGGAGATCTATTTGATGTAACTCTTTTTGCGGTGTGTTTGTTGGGATCCGATGAACTTTGAGTTTATGATCAGATCTATGTTTTTATCCATGAAAGTTATTTGAGTCTTTCGATCTTTTATATGCATGATTACTTATATCCTCGTATTTCTTCTCCGATATTTGGGTTTTGTTTGGCCAACTTGATCTATTTATCTTGCAATGGGAAGAGGTGCTTTGTGATGGGTTCGATCTTACGGTGCTTGATCCCAGTGATAGAAGGGGAAACGACACGTATGTATCGTTGCTACTAAGGATAACAAGATGGGGTCTATTTCTATATAAATAGATCTTGTCTACATCATGTCATCGTTCTTATTGCATTACTCCGTTTTTTCCATGAACTTAATACACTAGATGCATGCTGAATAGCGGTCGATGTGTGGAGTAATAGTAGTAGATGCAGGCAGGAGTCGGTCTACTAATCTTGGACGTGATGCCTATATAATGATCATTGCCTGGATATTGTCATGATTATTTGAAGTTCTATCAATTGCCCAATAGTAATTTATTTATGCACCGTTTATTATTTTTCTCGAGAGAAGCCACTAGTGAAACCTACGGCCCCCGGGTCGCTTCTTTAATATATTTGCCTTTGTGATCTATTTTTATTTGCTTTTATTTTCAGATCTATTAACCTAAAAATACAAAAATACCTTGCTGCAAGTTTTACTTATTTATTTCATCTCGCGTTCCCGCGAGATCTATTTATCCAATCTACTACAATTTTATCTATCTTTTTACCCGTGAGGGATTGACAACCCCTCTCTTACGTCGGGTTGCAACTATTTGTTCTTTGTGTGCAGGAGCTATTTACGTGGTGTTGCGTGGTTCTCCTACTGGTTCGATAACCTTGGTCTCATCACTGAGGGAAATACCTACCGTTGCTGTGCTCCATCATCCCTTCCTCTTTGGGGAAATACCGACGTAGTTCAAGCAAACATCAAAAGGAATTTCTGGCGCTGTTGCCGGGGAGACATCATCAACATCTACCTGGTTCCTAATCACAAATCTCATCTCCTTGCAATTTACTTTATTTGCCATTTGCCTCTCATTTTCATCTCCCCCACTTCACAAAAATTTGCCGTTTTATTCGCCGTCTTTTTCGTTCGTCGTTTTCTCGTCAGATCTCTTCTTTGCTTGTGTTCCATGTGTCTTCTATTTGCTTGCATCTTCGCTTGCTAAAAATCTCTTGATATGGATCCTCATCCACTTGCTAATCTTTTCAAAAGATCCAATTATGATGAACCAATCAATAGTGAATTGAGTTCACTAGATTATCTTTATGAAGTTTTGCTTGAGATTTATGAATCTGAAAATTGTGATGAAGTGTTAAACAAAATTTTTTATGAAGTGATTCATGATATATCCTTGAATGAAAAGCATGATTGCAATGATTTTACTATAAATTCTATTAATGTCAATTGTGCTAATAATATGCAAAACCCCAAGCTTGGGGATGCTAATTTTGATATGTCTACTACTTATTGCAATGATCATGATTGGGGTGATTCTTCTTATGATCTTGAAAATTTATTTAAGCCTCATGATGAATATGATATTGACAATAATGTTTGCAATAATATTGAAAGTGGGTTTGGAAGAGCGTCAACTTTAGGTAAAAATAATCCCACATATTTGGAGAGTGTTCAATCTTATGAAATTTGTGATGAAAGTGGGTTTGGAGAGGTCATGACTTTAGTTGATGTTAATCCCACTATCTTGGAAGATTATAAAACTTTTATGCATGTGGATCATGAATAGAAAATTTATATGATAGTTATATTGTTGAATTTGATTATGATCCTACATGTAATTATTATGACAGAGGAAAATATGGTTGTAGAAATTTTCATGTTACTAATTTACCTCTTGTTATGTTGAGATTGCTATTGTTTCTTTCTTCTTCCTTGCATATGCTATATATTTCTTGTCTTGATAATTTGTTTGCTTATAAAATCCCTATGCATCAGAAGTATCTTAGACTTAAATGTGTTTGTCACATGTATTATGATCCTCTCTTTGTGTTTCAATTCTTGTCTTTCATGCGAGCATCATCAAAATTATCTATGCCTAGCTAGGGGCATAAAACGATAGCGCTCGTTGGAGGCAACCCAATGAATAAAATTTATTTTGTATTTTTCTTTCTATTCTTGAGTGTTTGCACAATTATGCTACTGTTATAATTGTGTTTTAATTAGTGTTTGTGCCAAGCAAAGCCTTTGGGGTGATTTGGGTGATAGTTGATTTGATCTTGCTGAAAAACAGAAACTTTTGTGCTCAGGAAAATAATTCTAATTTTTAACATTAGAGTGTTTTTGATTTGATTCTTTTTGCAGAAGATTAATAAACAAATTTCTCATGTTTTCCTAATTTTTCAGAATTTTCGGAGTTACAGAAGTATTCGAAGTTTTCAGATTGCTACAGACTGTTCTGTTTTTGACAGATTCTGTTTTCTTTGCGTTGTGTGCTTGTTTTGATGATTCTATGGTTTCCTTTGAAGAGTTTTTGCCATAGAAAAGTTGGAATACAGTAGATATAATGCAAAAATAAAATATGAATGGCTTTGCAACAGTACTTATAGTGGTGATTTGCTTTCTTATACTAACGGATCTCACGAAGGTTTTGTTGAGTTTTGTGTGATTGAAGTTTTCAAGTTTTGGGTGAGATCACGATGGATGAAGGAATAAGGATTAGCAAAAGGCTAAGCTTGGGGATGCCCGAGGCACCCCAAGGTAATATTCAAGAAGTATCAAGCAACTAAGCTTGGGGATGCCCCCGAGTGGCATCTCCTCTTTCTTCTAACGACCATCGGTATTTTACTTGGAGCTATATTTTTATTCGTCACATATTATGAGTTTTGCTTGGAGCGTCTTGTATGATATGAGTCTTTGATTCTTTTGCTTTTTATTTTGAGTCTTGAATCCTTGCTGGACACACCTTTTTGAGAGAGCCAAAAATCATGCTATGTTTGCTCCAATGCTTCACTTAAATCTTTAGAGCCTTGGAATTGCTCTAGTGCTTCACTTATATCTTTTTGAGCACGGTGTGCTTTATTATTTTTGAAGAAATGCTCTCATGCTTCACTTATATTTATTTGGGAGTTAGTAAAATTTTGAATAAATTCTCTCTTGCTTCACTTAAATTAATTTGAGAGAAAGAAATATGATGCTCATGTTCTTCACTTATATTTGTTTGAGCTTATTAAAAGGAACATATGAAATTAGTCCCAAAGTGATAGATATCCAAGGAGGATATAATAAAAACTTTCATGAAGATCATTGGACAAAATAAACATGATTCTTTGTAATAGTTTTGAGATATGATGATAGTGATATGTGAGACATGTTGATGAGTAATTATGCTTTAGTAAGAATATTGGTGTTAAGGTTCATGATTCCCTATGCAAGCACGAAAGTCAATAGTTGTGCAATGAAATTACATCCTACTTGTGGTGCATTATTCGGTGTTAGTTATGCTTAATGCTCACGTATGATATTTTTCGTTTCTTGGTTGGATGCTTCTCAATCTTTTGCTAGCCTTCATTTTGCACTAAGTATGATCACTACTTGTGCATCCAAATCCTTTAAACCAGTTTTTGCCATATGAGTCCACTATACCTACCTAGATGCGTTATTTCCATGCCGTTCTAAGCAAATTTGTATGTGCCATCTCTAATTTTCAAAATAAACTTCTCTTTTGTGTGCTCGTACCACTCGCGAAACGGTAGGGGGTGGCTAATATATTTCCATGCTAGATGTGTTATTCTCACGATGAGTGTTTATTCACTTGTCATTGCACGAGAGTACGTCAAAGGTATTAGGGATGCCCGGTCCCGAAATGAAAAAATGAATTTAGTTTATGTTGTCAAATAATAAATTCCTTGGAAAGTGTTGGTATGGAGGGCACCCATGGATACGGTTAGCCATGGAAAGTGAAAGTATGGTGGAAAAAGGAATAAACTTTATTTTTTGTTTGGGAACCGCCTATGATATATCTAGCATGGAAAGTATTGGGAACTTCTTGATCGTTCTTGTTGGCAGGAAAAGCATGCCTCCCAAAATGTTTTTATCTCTATTTTTTTTGCTTTGAGCTCTGGCTCCTCTACAAATCCCTACTTCCCTCCGCGAAGGGCCTTTCTATTTACTTTATGCAATTTTTATTTGAGTCTCCATCTTCTCTTATAAAGCACCAACTAAGGGGCACTATGATCGTACTTGAGCATTGGCTGTAGCTAATATGCGAGTGTGTTTCATGAATGGATCAATGATTGAGCATAATGGGCCAGGGATAGCTTGCTTTAGCGTTGATATTTTGAAAGACATGGTTGCTTGTTGATATGCTTGAGTATTAAAGTCCTCGTGTCAAAACTAGATTATTGCTTTGAATCATATAAAAGTCCAAATGTCCATGCTACAAAGAAAAGAATATGTGATGAACATGTTAGGCAGCATTCCACATCAAAAATTATGTTTTTATCATTTACCTACTTGAGGACGAGCAGGAATTAAGCTTGGGGATGCTGATACGTCTCCAACGTATCTATAATTTTTTATTGTTCCATGCTGTTATATTATCATTCTTGGATGTTTTACAATCATTTATAGCAACTTTATATCATTTTTGGGACTAACCTATTGACATAGTGCCCAGTGCCAGTTGCTGTTTTCTGCTTCGCAGGAAATCAATACCCACCGGAGTCCAAACACAGCGAAACTTTTTGGAGATTTTTTTGGACCAGAAGACATCCAGTGGGCCAAAGAAGTACCGAAGAGGGGGCCCAAGGTGAGCACAAGACACCAGGGCGTGCCTGGGCCCCCAGGCGCGCCCTGATGGGTTGTGCCCACCTCAGTGACCTCCCGCACCGCCTCTTTGCTCTATAAATACCCCAGTATTCCAGAAACCCTAGGGGAGTCGACGAAAATCAATTCCAGCCGCCGCAAGTTCCAGAAACCACAGATCCAATCTAGACACCATCACGGATGGGTTCATTATCCTCATTGGTGCCTCTCCGATGATGCGTGAGTAGTTCATTTGTAGACCTACGAGTCCGTAGTTAGTAGCTAGATGGCTTCCTCTCTCTCTTTTGATTCTCAATACAACGGTCTCTCGGAGATCTATTTCATGTAACTCCTTTTGCGGTGTGTTTGTTGGGATCCGATGAACTTTGAGTTTATGATCAGATCTATGTTTTTATACATGAAAGTTATTTGAGTCTTTCGATCTCTTATATGCATGATTACTTATATCCTCGTATTTCTTCTCCGATATTTGGGTTTTGTTTGGCCAACTTGATCTATTTATCTTGCAATGGGAAGAGGTGCTTTGTGATGGGTTCGATCTTACGGTGCTTGATCCCAGTGACAGAAGGGGAAACGACACATATGTATCGTTGCTATTAAGGATAACAGGATGGGGTCTATTTCTACATAAATAGATCTTGTCTACATCATGTCATCGTTCTTATTGCATACACTAGATGCATGCTGGATAGCGGTCGATGTGTGGAGTAATAGTAGTAGATGCAGGCAGGAGTCGGTTTACTAATCTTGGACGTGATGCCTATATAATGATCATTGCCTGGATATCGTCATGATTATTTGAAGTTCTATCAATTGCCCAACAGTAATTTATTTATCCACCGTTTGCTATTTTTCTCGAGAGAAGCCACTAGTGAAACCTACGGCCCCCGGGTCTCTTCTTTAATATATTTGCCTTTGCGATCTATTTTTATTTGCTTTTATTTTCAGATCTATTAACCTAAAAATACAAAAATACCTTGCTGCAAGTTTTACTTATTTATTTCATCTCGCGTTCCCGCGCGATCTATTTATCCAATCTACTACAATTTTATCTATCTTGTTACCCGTGAGGGATTGACAACCACTCTCTTACGTCGGGTTGCAAGTATTTGTTCTTTGTGTGCAGGAGCTGTTTACGTGGTGTTGCGTGGTTCTCCTACTGGTTCGATAACCTTGGTCTCATCACTGAGGGAAATACCTACCATTGCTGTGCTGCATCATCCCTTCCTCTTTGGGGAAATACCGACGTAGTTCAAGCAAACATCAAAGTTTCAAACATTTCGGGCGTGAGGTGCGGCCACTGGCGTAGGCCTAGTTGGTATTTTAATTACAGGAAATTCAGATGGAGTTCGGACATCAGCAAAATCGATGTGTGCCCGTGGCGTGATCTCACGACCCTGTGGAAAATTTTTGGTAAAGTTTGGCACAAGTTTTGATGATCGCTCCTTCCAAACAGGAGCATCTCACATGAAGGATCATGGTTTCCAAAATGAGACGTGTCAATTCAAACTCCAGTGGCCGGTACCCTCCTCTTCCCATGCATCACTACATGGCAGTTCTTATGCAAGGGGTCTTCCGCATAGAAAATCTCGGTAGCATCGCTGGCAAGAATGAACGGGTCTGCGTGATATGCCATCGTTGTCCTGCTAACACATGTCTTCCTGTAATCATCAACCTTTATATGACCAAGAGGGATCCATGCGCACCCGAATAATGCCACCTTAACTTTCACATAGTTAAGCTCCCAAATCTCTTTGATGGTTCCATAGTATACCCTTTTATCAACTTCATCTACAGTCATGCATTCTATTAGAATAGAGCTGTTATGATATGAGGTCTTCTCATCACGTTCCTCAGTGTAGAACGTGTATCCATTTACGTCATATGCTTGGTACGTCAACACCGTTGGTGATGGCTTTTGTGCCAACCACGTAGCAATGCCATCGATGGATCCTTGTGCCAAATGATTCTTCAGCCATTCGGCGTAGTTTGTAGTGTGCTCCTTCATCTCCACATCTGATGAAGGCACCATTGGTAAGAAGCTTTGGCGTATCTCCGCCAAGTGTTCTTCGGCATAAGCGCTGAGAACTGGGCTGTTAAGCAGTACCGTCAAATGGGCTTTCTCTGCCAATTCTCCGGGTGCGGCCATTTGCGTGCTAGCAAGGACCGACTTACCTTTCAGCCTTCCCTTGTGGCGAGAGAGGGGCAAACCTATAGGTCTTTATTTCATGTATTCGGTGCAAAACTCAACCACCTCCTCCGCGGTATAACCTTGTAGGATGCTTGCCTCTGGATGGTTTCGGTTCCGACAATAGCGCTTCAGTATTCCCATGAACTGCTCGAAGGGATACATGTTGCGAAGAAACACAGGACCACAATACTTTATCTCGTCGACAAGGTGCACAGTGAGATGGACCATGTCATCAAAGAATGACGGTGGGAAAAACATCTCTAGGTTGGACAATATACTTGCAATATCATCTTGCATATGATCCAACTCTTCAGGATCTACAACTTTCTGCCATAGTTGGTTGAAGAAATCACATAGCTCAATGAGTGTGTTTCTTATATCTTTGTCCATCAGATTCCTGATGGCCACCGGGAGGATTTGTGTCAACATTATGTGGCAATCATGTGACTTCATGTGTCCCAACTTCATTTTACCTAAGCTCACATCCACGAGACTTCTGATGTTTGCGGAGTGGGAAGAGGGTGTCTTAACTGACAACAAATAGGTGAAGAACTGTGTTGCTTCTTTTGTACTAAAATTGTAACTCTGGCGAGCTTTGATGAATTTGTCATCATCTTCTGCTTCACTCTTGCGTTTTGATTGATCAGCAAGCATATCGAGCCATGCACCATCACCATCCTTTGTTTTACCTTTAATCTTGAGCAGAGTACCAAGGATGCTTTCACATACGTTCTTCTCTACGTGCATGACATCGATGCAGTGACGTACACATAGAATCTCCCAGTAAGGTAATTTCCAAAACACTGATTTCTTCTTAAACACTTGACTCTTGGGTGTTTGTTTCACCGTCAAAGCATGCTTCTTGCCAAGCACAACATTAATTTGTTTAGCCATGTTGTGGACCACCTCCCCATCATAGGGTCTTGGGCCCACATCTACCTCTGCCGTACCATCAAATTCAGCTTTCATCTTTCGGTATGGGTGATTTCTCCGTAAGAACCTACGATGACGCAAATACACGGTTTTGCGCGAGTTGGGAAGAAATCTGCTGGCTGTCCTATCCATTCATGTGACACACCCTACATCTCCCTTTGTTTTCTGCCCCGATGTGTTGCCTAATGCCGGCATATCTTGAATGGTGTGCACCAGCATCGCATGTAGATCGAAAATCTCCTTTTTGTAAGCATCATAACATTTTACAGCAGGCGCATCTATCCACACTGTTAGCAGTTCTTCTACCAGTAGCTGAAAGTAAATGTCGATGTCATTTCCAGGTTGCTTCGGGCCTTGGATAATCATTAACATCATAATGTATTTTTTCTTCATACACAACCAAGGAGCTAGGTTATATATGCACAGAAGCACCGGCCATGTGCTGTGATTGGTGCTCATATCGCCAAAAGGATTCATCCCGTCAGTACACTCCCTGAGCCTTATACTTCTAGGATCCTTGGCAAAGTCTTGAAACTTGTTGTTGATTAATTCCCAGTGAGCCCCATCTTTCAGGTGCCTCATATATTTATCCGCAGTTCGCTCATCATGATGCCACCGCAACCTCTTTGCCTCTGTAGGGTTTGCAAACAAACACCTCAACCTTGGAATTAAAGGCAAGTACCAAACAACCTTGAATGGGATTCCTGTCTTGATCTCGTAGTCTAATTTGTACTTGTCCTTTGCTCTCCTGCACTTGTATCGTGCATGCTTGCATATGGGACATGCACACAAATCTTTGTAGTCACCACGGTACAATATACAATCATTCACCAAGCGTGTATCTTCTGTACTTCAAGTTCCAATGGGCAAACAATTTTCTTTGCTTCGTTCGTGCTTCTAGGGAGCACATTATCTTCTGGAAGAATTTCTTTGAAAAGACCTAACATCTCTGTGAAGCCCTTGTTTGATAGACCGTTTGCTGCTTTAAATCTGAGAAGCGCCAGGGTGGCACTCAACTTGGAATATTTCTTTTTGCAACCTGGATACAATTCTTTCTTGGAGTCTGCATCAATGGTTGGCAGATCCTTGCACCCAATCATATCCTTTTTTGGGCCCTTGAAATCTGCAATCATAGCAGCAAAATCTGCCATATCAAGATCATCATCATCTACGTCGACGTCTTGGTTTTCCAGTGGGCATTTCGGCTTTCCGGTGTTCCATTGGTAGCTTGACGCCTCTGCCCCGATGTTAGATTCAACATCCATGTGACACTGATTGGGGTTTGGCATCTCGTAGCCCTGGGTATATTCATCCATGACCTGCTCTTCACCGTGTCTGGTCCAACGTGTATATCCATCCATGAATCCCCGAGAGACTAAGTGCCATTGGACATCTGCAACTTCACGTGACTCTGTATTGGCACAATGAGTACATGGACACATGATGTAATCCGCATCACCAATTCTCCTCTTTGTACTTTCAGCCAAATTCATGAACTCTATCACTCCACTGATAAAATCTGCGGTTCTCCGATTCTTCATCCATTCAGATCGTTCCATCTGCACCACACGAATGGTAATTAAAAACAAAGCAACAACATTAATACACGGATTAACTGATGCCCAAAGATGCGTGCATAAATCACAAGGTTTTATTTTCATAATTACTGAGGGCGCTCCATATTGTTATCCAGACGTGCAATGACAAAAATTAATGGCCAGTCAATTTACACGCAGAGTACTACAACACTACCCTTAGGAATTGAATACCTTAATTAAGCCACTCACGAAAAGAATACATTAATTAATTAGCCGCGCGGCGACCTCCACCCAGCAGACAGAGAAGCGCAATGTGGTGGCACGCCGAGACAGCAGGGTCGAGGAGCAAAGCTTAGTGCGGCTGCCGCCTGAAGTTCGACCTCCACTATCCCGCCATCGATCGCGATGGATGTGCTCCAATCACGCCGCCACCGACCTCGATGGTTGAGCTCCTCCTATCTCCTGCCGCAAACCGAGGATTGACCTCCTATGATGCTGCCACCGCCCACCGACCGAGGATTGACCTCTTCTCCGGTAGCCGCTGCCTAGGCCGCCACCGCCATCTCTATCTGCAGAGCGGCTGTTTTATTTTTGGACGGATATCCGCAGAGCGGCTGTTTACACGGTAACAGTGTAACTCAATTATATGTACAGGGTAGTACATCACATACGGTTATGTAACGGCAACCGTGTCTCACCTACGTTGTCTTCTCACACGGTTTGGTGCGGAAATCGTGTGTGAAGTTGTAATACCTAACACAAATGACATGTATAAACAGTGTGCCGTATACAACATATTGTGCCATAAGTAGTTCCCGACCGTTAGCTTATCCCCACAGTTTCCCCATTTCCCCCAAATACCTAGATAGCCTCCAAATTCCCTCGCGTGGCGCTGACATTGGGGGAATGCGAACGAGTAGTGCTGATGGTTTCGGTGCGGCTGCTCCTGCTCGTATCACCGCTCTCGGCAGTGCCGCCACGACGGCTGTTGCCGCCGAGCACTTGCCTAAGGTCATCAGAAGGCAGGTGTACTACGGATTCGAATCGTCCTATCAGGTTCCAATCTATCCCGATCTTTTTTGCATGTCCAAAGTAGCTCCTTGCTGAATCCGTCCTGAATGATCCCCCCCCCACCAGGAAAGCGATCTGCTGCCGGATCCGGAGGATGACTCCAGACTCCCGCAACACGAGTTTGACTCCGAGTTTTGCGCCACCGAGAAGTACCAAAAGCTGAGTTGTGTGCACAGGCACACTCCCGCTCGATGTGTATGCACGGAGCGATTCGACATTGGCAGGCAGTTTCTCAGTTGCCCCTTAGAGGTTAGTGCTAAGTTCATCATTTTACTTGAGTTAATGCCACCGCTCATCCTGAATACTATTTAACATTGGCAGGGATATGAGGCTTGTGCCTTTGTTAACTGGCTGGATGAAGAATGTCATGGCAGGGCTAGGAGTGTTATCACCAAGCTCGCAGAAGATAATGTAAAGCTGAAGAAGAAACTGGCTGATCTAGAATGTACAATCAGTACGATGAAGCAAGAAAGAATCAATCACAGGCAACCGATGAAAGCAAGAGACAAGAAGGAACTAGCATGTGTAGTTGTGGTTGTCGCATTAGCCATGTTCTATGCGCTGTTTGCAATGATGATTAGGGGTTTTGTTTGACAGTATTGCTAAAGCACATCTAGATGTGCTCTAAGTAATGCACATCTAGGTCCTATGCCATTGATGTTACGCGAAGATTCGTGCAGATATTTTCATTTGTCTTTTTTTCATTTCCTTTGTAGTTTGATTATTACTGGCTTCATCAATAAGAAGAGCTCAATGTATTGCTTGCCAACTGTCCTACTCCGTTCGTACTGGTACCGGTGCATAATCCGAAAACTCGTTCCTTGTTTTTGTCCTGAAAAAAGAAATCAGCCAATAAGTCTTGCGCAACCCCGGGAATTTGGAGCGACTAGGTACAAATAATTGCGGTTGATTATATCAGTGGTTAGATAATACGTCAACCCCCACTTCAATTGGCATTTCCTCTTCTGTGCATACCCCACTTAAGTGTCCACCATCTTCATCGTCCCCGGCAGGCTGCGCTACACACTTGCACACACACTGCAATCTCGCCTTCTCGCGGTTTTTATATGACCGCAGCCATGTCGAGCGACAGCGAGGATGATAGTCCGGTCAGCAGTCTGGCGCCCGATGATAGGTCAACATCGGAATCATCCTGCTCATCTTCCATGAGTCCGGTGTCGAGCCCAGACCTCGATTATATCCGGATCATGGAAGGGACGCCGCCTCCGAAGTCGTCAGACGACAACCAGACGGACGAGGAGCCGTCGGAGGATGAAGAAGAGGACAACGATGATGATGAGGAGGAATGGTCGAACGAGGAGGAGGACGACGACGACAGCAACGACGATGACGATGGTGGCGGCGATGAAAAGCCAACGGTCAGCGGCAAGAAGTGTCCTCGCCAAGACGATGTCGCGGGGTCATCCAACAACAACAAGAAGAAGAAGGACTAAATTAAGCAGACTATATATATCTCTATTTCCGTTCGCTCATATTAATTTGTTCTCTCTGTTTATCCTGTCAATCTCATCGCAGACGGTTAGTAATATGTATTCGACAGAGATCTTCTACATTATCACCCACAGGTTGGTTTGTTGAACTGTGTGCCCTGACGAGCACACAATTCACAAAAAAAGACCGTATGGGCTGTCTATAATGATCGCACACAATTCTGATTACCGATGTGTTTGCCGGGTATCACACACATCTTGTTACGCCGAATCGTTTGTGTTCACCTCGATCATCGCAAACGGTTCATCGAAGCGAACTGTATGCCGTATATCGCACACACCTTGATCTGGCTGCCCGTTTCTGTTGTTCTGTCTCATCGCAAACAGTTCGTATGGATCAACCGTATGCCCCGCATCGCACACGCAACTAAAATCTGAACCGCGTTTGATGTATCATTCATCGCAAACATTTTGCATCTTTTTTGATAGTTTTTTACATCACCGTTCGCGATTAATGCATCGCACACAGTTTCGTCAAAGGGTCTCTGATCGTAGTGTCGCGTTAGCAGCATCCTACAGTAGTAGCTACTTTGATCGTGAACCTTTCATCCTGGCCCAACCTTTTCTTCGGGCCTCGTCTCCTTGCCGAAGTTTGGCTCGATCCAGAGGGCTAAAAGAAGAAAGAAGCGTAAATATATGTACATACAAAACAATTAATGCATCTAGTCAGCAGAGGCTTTATATATATATATATATATACCTCGCCGGACTTTGCAACAGTTAAGGCTCCCTCCTCCATTCGGTCACCGGAGCCGTCATGATCTCCTTCCTCCTCCATTCGGTCACCGGAGCCGTCATGATCTCCTTCCTCCTCCATTGGATCACCGGAGCCATCATCCTCTCTTTCCTCACCATCGGTGTCGTTGAGAAACGACAAGGTGATATCACCTCCGTCGTGGATTATATCCCCCAACAGCTCTTCTTTTTCTAAGTCTCTATCCATAGTTTTTGCAAATATTACAACACGACAATATACAACCATGAGAGCTGGATTAGTGGCAAAAATAGACCTAGCTAATCACAACAAGGAATCATATGCATATGAGCATTGGATTAGTGGCAAACATCATGCAAAGTTCACAAGTTTTATAACAGTCAGATTCAAATGATCGTCGAGGACTCCTCCCCCCTCATGTCTCATGCATGTCCGACATCCCCCCCCCTCATGTCAAAGTTATCGGGGATATGTTTCGAGAGAAAATACAACACTTGACATGGCAAAAAAAAGACTTGCTTCACATTCGAGAGAAAATACAACACTTGACACGAACCACCCCCCGGCCCCCTCATGTCAAAGTTATCGAGGTTATGTTTTAACGACCCCCTCTCTCATGTTTTCATATGCCTCAAAATCAAAGTTATCGGGGTTATGTTTTAACGATCCCCTCTCTCATGCTTTCATATGCCTCAAAATCAAAGTTATCGGGGTTATGTTTTAACGACCCCCTCTCTCATGTTTTAACGACAAGATGAATACAAGCTTTATACACAAGATGAATACAAGATTTATACACAAGATGAATACACAACTCAACAAATGAACCAACCATCATCCTATGAACAAAACTCAACATATATACAACAAATGGACACCTTTTTTTGAACAGCGAGGGGACGATAAGTGACCAACTCCACGGAGATGCAACACCACAACCTGACCATGTTGCACTAGAATGACCCTGTTGCACTAGAACTATTTCAAATAATTCTTTTCAAAAGCCACAAATTTTTTTAGAAGTCCTCTAATGCCTATAGATCATTTTTATGCAAAAAGCCACTTTGGTCATTTGAAAATTTTGAGCACAACTTCCATTTTTCAATTTTGGTCCAATCTTGGCATTGAACTACAACCCTATTTTTTCTTGCTCAAATAATTCTGATTTTTTTGCATCTTATAGTCCTTCCAACTAAACCCTTAAGTCCAGAAGGGCAGCCCCAATTTCATCTTGCAAGTCCACCAAAAAATTCCCTGTAGTTTTTGTCCAGAACTAAATTCTAATAAAACTTGCACTAACAAGTTTTTCCTTTTATCAATCCAACTTGACCATCATGACTAACATCCAAGGAGACATCATCCTGCCAAGTTTCACATACAACAAAGTTCCCTAGCTAGCCCTAGCATTTCAACAAACACCTTGTGGATATGACTGAAACCATGCAACTCTATGAAACCTTGCAACTCTCTGAACAGGGGCAACTTTATACATACAAGGAGGAAGGAGAGGGGTGGGAGGGAGGAGGGAGTTCCTGGCCGGTCGGCTAGCTGTGGAGCGGCGGCGTTGGGGGCAGGGCAGGGGTGCGGCGGTGTCGGGGAAGGGCAGGGGCGCGGCGGCGTCGGGGGCAGGGCAGGGGCGCGGCGGCGTCGAGTCAGGGCAGGGGCGTCGGGGCAGGGCGGGGCAACGACGGCGAGGTCCGGCAGCCTGGCGGCGTCGAGGTGGTCGTAGGCGCCGTCGGGGGAGAGGAGGATCGAAGTGAATTGTGTTTGTAAATTTTCTAAGTGCGCAATTATATACAAAGACCTTTAGTCCCAGTTGGTGGCACCAACCGGGATTAAAGGCCCCCCTTTAGTCCCGGTGCGAGCCACGAACCGGGACTAAAGGTGAATTTTCACCAGGCCAGGGGGCGGGAAGCGCAGGACTTTAGTCCCGGTTGGTGGCTTGCACCGGGACTAAAGGCCCCCTTTAGTCCCGGTGCGAGCCACCAACCGGGACTAAAGGCCTGGTCCTGGCACTGGCGCGGGGTGGTGGGAGTTTAGTCCCACCTCTCTAGTTGAGAGATGGCAACACTGGTTTATAAGGCGCGCTGCGGCTGAGCTTTCGAGCTCCTCTCTAATGCAGGCAGTACTTGCCTAACCTTTGTCACTGCTATGTTGGGCCTGCTGGGCCCGCGGGCCTGCATCCTGGCCCATGTACAGATGGGTTTCTAGTCGTATGCACGCCGTGGTGGCCTAGTAGGCAGCATTTTTAATTTTTTTTATGTCATTTTAGTTTGCTATTAAAGTTTTTAACATAAAATACTTTATGAAAATTCTTTTGCTATTAATGTTTTTAACAAAAAATACTTTGATAATTTTAGTTGCATAAATTTTATATAATTTTAAGTTAATATTATTTTGATAATAACTAGAGGTTTATAAAAGCTTTTAAGTTGATTCTTTTTGCTATTGAAGAAAATTATAGTTTTGTTTTAGTTGATCATAACAAAATATTTTAATTGATTCTTTTCAGTTCATTCTTTTTGCTATTAGAGTTTTATAAAAGCTTTTTAATTCATTCTTTTTGCTATTAGTTCATTCTTTGAACTAAATGACCCTGAAATTGAAAAGCACTACAAATGAACTCTGAAAAGGTTGAAAGTTGGCATGGTATCATCATTTCACCCACATAGCATGTGCTAAAACATTGAGAGGGTTACAGGAAAAACTAGATGCACTTCGTGTACAAAATGGACAATCTCTTTCGAAGTATCACGGTTTCGGACGAATACTCATCTGTTACAAAGGCATTTCATTTTTTTAAACTTATTTCAACTCCAGACTTTTTGTGCGTTCAACATGCACCATTCAAAGCCACATCATCAATTTTCAACCCTTTCTGACTTCATTTGCTATTTTCATGCATTTACTGATTTTTTTAGCTAAATGACCCTGAAATTGAAAAGCACTACAAATGAACTCTGAAAAGGTTGAAAGTTGGCATGGTTTCATCATTTCACCCACATAGCATGTGCTAAAATTGAGAGGGTTATGGGAAAACTGGATGCACTTCGTGTACAAAATGGACAATCTCTTTCGAAGTATCACGGTTTCGGACGAATACTCATCTGTTACAAGGCATTATTTTTTAAACTTATTTCAACTCCGACTTTTTGTGGTTCAACATGCACATTCAAAGCACATCATCAATTTTCAACCCTTTCTGACTTCATTTGCTACTTTCATCACTTTACTGATTTTTTTAGCTAATGACCCTGAAATTGAAAAGCACTACAAATGAACTATGAAAAGGTTGAAAGTTGGCATGGTATCATCATTTCACCCACATAACATGTGCTAAAAAGTTGAGAGGCTTACGGGAAAAACTGGATGCATTTCGTGTACAAAATGGACAATCTCTTTCGAAGTATCATGGTTTCGGATGAATACTCATCTGTTACAAAGGCATTTTATTTTTTTTAACTTATTTCAACTCCAAACTTTTTGTGCGTTCAACATGCACCATTCAAAGCCACATCATCAATTTTCAACCCTTTCTGACTTCATTTGCTATTTTTCATGCATTTACTGATTTTTTAGCTAAATGACCCTGAAATTGAAAAGCACTACAAATGAACTCTGAAAAGGTTGAAAGTTGGCATGGTATCATCATTTCACCCACATAGCATGTGCTAAAAAGTTGAGAGGGTTACGGGAAAAACTGGATGCATTTCATGTACAAAATGGACAATCTCTTTCGAAGTATGATTGTTTCGGACGAATACTCATCTGTTACAAAGGCATTTTATTTTTTTAAACTTATTTCAACTCCAAACTTTTTGTGCGTTCAACATGCACCATTCAAAGC
This sequence comes from Thinopyrum elongatum, assembly GCA_011799875.1. Classification (NCBI taxonomy): domain Eukaryota; kingdom Viridiplantae; phylum Streptophyta; class Magnoliopsida; order Poales; family Poaceae; genus Thinopyrum; species Thinopyrum elongatum. The sequence continues at coordinate 182,029,257 of CM022303.1, forward strand.
CATATCATCAATTTTCAACCCTTTCTGACTTCATTTGCTATTTTTCATGCATTTACTGATTTTTTAGCTAAATGACCCTGAAATTGAAAAGCACTACAAATGAACTCTGAAAAGGTTGAAAGTTGGCATGGTATCATCATTTCACCCACATAGTATGTGCTAAAAAGTTGAGAGGGTTACAGGAAAAACTGGATGCACTTCATCTACAAAATGGACAATCTCTTTCGAAGTATCAGGGTTTCGGACGGAAACTCATCTGTTACAAATGGCATTTCATTTCTTGACATGTAACTACAGTTATATTCTAGATCAAACCATCATCAGAATAGTTGTGGAGAGAAAGTCTTCACTTTTTCTTCACGTGTGTCCCTTGCTTATTGCGCCGTAACCATGGATAATCTTCATCGTTTAACAGGGTGCTTGGGCCAGCCTTCACTTTGAAGGGAGGAATTTCATGAAACTTTTCAGAATCTTCAGACATGTCTGTCTTGCCCTCCACTCCCACGATGTCTCTTTTCCCTGAAAGAACTATGTGGCGCTTTGGCTCATCGTATGATGTATTCGCTTCCTTATCTTTTTTTTCTCGGTTTGGTAGACATGTCCTTCACATAGAAAACCCACGCCACATCATTGGCTAGGACGAATGGTTCGTCTGTGTACCCAAGATTGTTAAGATCCACTGTTGTCATTCCGTACTGTGGGTCTACCTGTACCCCGCCTCCTGAACGATTGACCCATTTGCACCGAAACAAAGGGACCTTAAAATCATGTCCATAGTGAAGTTCCCATATGTCCACTATGTAACCATAATATGTGTCCTTTCCCCTATTGGTGCTGCATCAAAGCGGGCACCACTGTTTTGGTTGGTGCTCTTTTGATCTTGGGCGATCGTGTAAAATGTATTCCCATTTATCTCGTACCCTTGGTAAGTCAATACAGTCGAAGATGGTGTCCTGGCCAATGAGTACAGCTCATCTCCAACAATGTTGTTACCCATGAGATGTGTTTGCAACCAACTGCCAAAAGTCCTGATGTGTTCACATGTAATCCATTCGTCAGACTGCTCCGGGTGTTTGGAGCGCAGAATATTCTTGTGTTGATTGACATATGGGGTCACCAAGGTAGAATTCTGTAGAATTGTGTAGTGTGCTTGAGCCCAAGAATGCCCGTCCCTACATATTATTGAATCCGCTCCTAGCGTGCCTTTTCCATTTAGTCTCCCCACATGCCGTGATTGAGGGAGACCAGTCGGCTTAAGGTCAGGAATGAAGTCAACACAAAACCCAATGACCTCCTCTTTTGATGGCCCATGGAGATGCTTCCTTCTGGCCTAGCACGGTTACGAACATATTTCTTTAAGACTCCCATGAACCTCTCAAAGGGGAACATATTGTGTAGAAATACAGGACCCATAATGGCAATCTCGTCGACTAGATGAACTAGGATGTGCGTCATGATATTGAAGAAGGATGGTGGGAACACCAACTCGAAACTGACAAGACATTGCACCAAATCATTCTTTAACCTTGGTACGATTTTTGGATCTATTACCTTCTGAGAGATTGCATTGAGGAATGCACATAGCTTCACAATGGCTAATCGAACATTTTTCGGTAGAAGCCCCCTCAATGCAACCTGAAGTAGTTGCATCATAATCACGTGGCAGTCATGAGAGTTTAGGTTCTGGAACTTTTTGTTTGCCATATTTATTATTCCCTTTATATTCGACGAGAAGCCAGACGGGACCTTCATACTGAGCAGGCATTCAAAGAAGATTTCCTTCTCTTCTTTGGTAAGAGGGTAGCTGACAGGACCTTCATACTGCTTTGGATGCATGCCGTCTTTTTCATGCACACGTTGCTGGTCATCCCATGCCTCTGGTGTATCTTTTGTCTTCCCATATACGACCAAGAAGCCTAACAGGTTAACGCAAATATTCTTCGTCACGTGCATCACGTCGATTGCAGAGCGGACCTCTAGGTCTTTCCAATAGGGTAGGTCCCAAAATATAGATTTCTTCTTCCACATGGGTGCGCGTCCCTAAGTGTCATTTGGAACAGATTGTCCGTCAGGACCCTTTCCATAGATCACTTGTAAATCCTTGACCATATCAAGTATGGCATCACCAGTACGGAGGATGGGCTTCTTCCAGTGATCTGCCTCACCTTTGAAATGCTTGCCTTTCTTTCTTAAGAGATGGTTGGTCGGAAGAAATCGACGATGTCCCAGGTACACATTCTTCCTGCATTTGTCCAAATATATACTTTTGGTATCATCTAAATAGTGTGTGCATGCGTGGTATCCCTTGTTTGTCTATCCTGAAAGGTTACTAAGAGCAGGCCAATCATTGATGGTTACAAACAGCAATGCATGTGGGTCAAATTCCTCCTATTTGTGCTCATCCCACACACGTACACATTTTCCATTCCACAGCTGTAAAAGTTCTTCAACTAATGCCCTTAGGTACACATCAATGTCATTGTCGGGTTGCTTAGGGCCTTGGATGAGCACTGGCATCATAATGAACTTCTGCTTCATGCACAACCAAGGAGGAAGGTTATAGATACATAGAGTCACGGGCCAGGTGCTATGATTGCTGCTCTGCTCCCCAAAAGGATTAATGCCGTCTGCACTTAAACCAAACCATACGTTCCTTGCATCACCTGCAAAGTCCCGCCACCTTCTCTCAATTTTTCTCCACTGCGACCCGTCAGCGGGTGCTCTCAACTTCTCATCTTTCTTACGGTCTTCTTTGTGCCATCGCATCAACTTGGCATGCTCTTTGTTTCTGAACAGACATTTCAACCGTGGTATTATAGGAGCATACCACATCACCTTGGCAGGAACCCTCTTCCTGGGGCGCTCGCCCTCAACATCACAAGGGTCATCTCGTCTGATCTTATACCACAATGCACCGCATAATGGGCATGCGTTCAAATCCTCGTACTCACCGCGGTAGAGGATGCAGTCATTAGGGCATGCATTTATCTTCTGCACCTCCAATCCTAGAGGGCATAGAACCTTCTTTGCTTCGTACGTACTGTCGGGCAATTCGTTATCCTTTGGAAGCTTCTTCTTCATTATTTTCAGTAGCTTCCCAAATCCGTTGTCAGATACACCATTGTCTGCCTTCCATTGCAGCAATTCTAGTGTGGTACCGAGCTTTGTGTTGTCATCTTCGCAATTTGGGTACAACCCTTTTTTGTGATCCTCTAACATGCGATTGAACTTCAACTTCTCCCTTTCACTTTGGCATTCTCTCTATGCATCAACAATGACCCGGCAAAGATCATCATCGGGCACATCGTCTAGTTCCTCTTGATCTTCAGCTTCCCCCGTTGCAGTATCACCGTATTCAGGGGGTTAGTTGTCATCATCCTCTTCTTCTTCATTGTCTTCCATCATAACCCCTCTTTCTCCGTGCTTGGTCCAAACATTATAGTGTGGCATGAAACCCTTCTCAAGCAGGTGGATGTGAAGTGCTTTCAAGTTAGAGTGATCCTTCGTATTCCCACAGATAGTACATGGACAATACATAAAACCATTCTGCTTGTTTGCCTCAGCCACTTCGAGAAATTTATGCAGGCCCTCAATATACTTGGAGGTGCGTCGGTCACCGTACATCCATTGCCGGTTCATCTGCGTGCATTATATAATTAAGTGTATCAAAAACCATTATAGAACATCATGAATAGAGAAGTGACCAAATTAATACAAGCTCATCATCACATTAAAACCAAAGTACAGTAGTGATCAAATGTTATTACTGAAAAAATAAATACATAAAGTTCATACATAGTTCTCATAGACAACATACAGCTCTCTAGAGCATCTAATTAAAACATATATTGAAACTAACATACAACTATATAAAACATTTAAATGCAACAACAAATGCGATCATAATCGCAACTAAGGTAACAATTGATCCAACAGCATAATGATACCAAGGCTCATTATCAATGGCATATTTTTTTATCTTTCTAATCTTCAAGCGCATTGCATCCATCTTGATCTTGTGATCATCGATGACATCGGCAACATGCAACTCCAATTTCATCTTCTCCTCCTCAATTCTTTTTCAATTTTTCTTTCAAATACTCGTTTTCTTTTTCAACAAAATTTAACCTCTCGACAAGAGGGTCGGTTGGAATTTCCGGTTCACATACCTCCTAGATAAAAACATCTATGTCACGTTGGTCGGCATAATTTTCATAAACATAAAAATGAAACAAATAGTTATAAAAGATAATATACCACATCCGAATCATAGACCGGACAAGGGCCGACGGGGGCGGATACCAAAACCATGGCACTATAATAACAAACAATAATAAAAGTAAGAAATTTATACAAGTATCTATCTAAATCATACAAGTAAGAATTTTTTATTTTAAAAAGAAGATAAGAACAAGAGGCTCACCACGGTGGTGCCGACGACGAGATCGGCGCGGGCGATCGACAACAATGAGGACGGGGACGGGACGGCACCCTACACATGTGCAGACTCTAAGAAGTTAATTTAAGCTCAAATTGTGCATCTAAATCAAAAGAACTCCCACATACACTCCTACACCAAAACCCACAAACCACTCTACTTCTAGAGCATTTGAAATGAGCTAAACTAGCAGTGAGAGATGAAAGGATGAAGTAGCTAACCTTTTAGAACACTTGTGTAGTTGGTAAACCACCAAACCTAGACAAATCTTGGGGAAAATGGAGCTTGGAGGTCAAGCTTGGAGAGGAGAAAGCTTAAGGGTGGCTCCGGCATTTCATCGAACACCTCATGTGCATAGGAGGTGAAAACAGAGAGCAACACACCTCCCACCCTTCCACGGCCAAAAAACAGAGGAGATGGGGGGGGCGGATATATATAGGCAAAACTTTAGTCCCGGTTTGTGCCTAAAACCGGGACTAAAGGACAACCTTTAGTCCCAGTTCCAGCCACCAACCGGGACCAAAGGGGTTGCGCCAGGAGCGAGGCCCTTTAGTCCCGGTTCGTGTCTGGAACCGGGACCAAAGGGCTCAGACAAACCGAGACTGGTTCCTTCCGACGCCCGGCTAGCGCCCTGGCCGCTTGAACCAGGACTGATGCACCCATTGGTCCCGGTTCGTAAAAGAACAGGGACTAATGCTCTGATCTGGCCTGGACCAAAGCCCTGTTTTCGACTAGTGCTTGCCCCGGCGGCGCTCCGGCGCCCCCGGGAGAGAGGGTGAGAGAGCCCCCCTTCTTCTTCTTCTTCCTTGGCCTCCCCCTAGATGGGAGGAGAGTTCCCCCTCTGGTCCATGGCCTCCATGGCAGCGGAGGGGCGGGAGCCCCTCCGAGAGTGGATCTTCCTCTCTGTTCTCTTCTGTTTCGCGTTCCTGTTTTCTGGCCCTTCACCGTTCTTAAATTCCCGGAGATCCGTAACTCCGATTGCGCTGAAATTTTTACATGATTTTTTTTCAATAAATTATCTTCCTTGCGCCCGAAGAAGGGCCCCAACCGACTTACGGGGAGGGCACAAGACACCTGGGCGCGCCAGGGGGTGCCCGGCGAGCCCTGGTGGGTTGTGGAGGCCGTGGGCCTCCGTTTGCGTTGATCCCACCTCCCAAAAATCACATATATTCCAAAATAATTCTTCGTAAATTTTTATCACGTTTGGACTTCGTTTGATATGTATATTCTGCGAAATAAAAAACATGCAACAAACAGGAACTGACACTGGGCACTAGATCAGTAGGTTAGTCCAATAAATCATATAAATTATTGCCAAAAGTATGTAAAAGTTGTATAATATTGGCATGGAACAATAAAAAATTATAGATACGACGGAGACGTATCAGTTAGCACAACAAGTCCCAATTTATTTTGAATAGTTTAAATATTTGTTTAAATTGAATGGACCAATTAAATGATGTTGGTTCAGTTTTAGATAGGTTAGGGGCATTTAAATATTTCAAATGATGTTTTTATTTACATGAAAAATACTTAGTGATTATTTGCAACCCAACCTACAATTTTATTTTACTGTTTGAACAAGTAATAATTTGACTTGCATTTGATTTGAATTTGACTAGGGTCAAGGAGTAATTTGGCTTAGTAAAACATGATGACATGGCATCATTAGCGAGGGATCACTGTAGCTTATCATTTGGGGTGTTACATGAGGTATACTAATTGGGGTGTCTGGTTATGAGAAAGAAAATTTAATGTGTGACCGGTCAGTGCCCACGGATGCAGCCGTGTGCGTCCACGGGCGTTTGAGGCGACAGATTTGCTAAGTCCAGCTGTAGATGCTCTAAAAGAACACGAGAGGAATATGTTTATCTCTTGCTATTTTTGCACATGACACAAATTGCCATATAACACTGTTGCATTTTAAATCCATGTTTTTTCTCTCTCTCGAAACATCAGAATGCAGTGTTCGGAACATTGGCCAAAACCAGCCTACGCTTCAATATAAAGCAAACGTCATTTTCTCCTCAATAACAACACTTCTTCACTCATATCTTAGTGAAGTAGTTGTTGTGGAAAGGGAAAAATATAGTGTTTTGCGTCTGTGTATATATGCATATTTATAATTTCTATTTCAATCCTAGTACTAAACTATTACAATACCATAAATAAAAGCCTACACAGTACATCCTCTGTTTCAATTTGAACTGCCAACACGTCTTATATTAAGGAACAAAGGTAGTAGTAGCTTTCAGTAACCCAGCAAAGACCTCGTCATAAACCCTCAGAAACCTTAAAGCGTTAAACACAAGTAAAACCAGAATTTTAAACCTTATCTATAGGAATTTGTAAAAATCTGATGACAACAAGTTCAGGGAAGTGACAAATAGATCCTCAAATTGTGGTTTTCGAGGCTAGTATGCTAGTGGGAAGCTTTTCTATAGGAATTTGCAAGGAGCTGTCGGGGTACGACACCTATGGGATCCCGAGAGACCCCTTTACGATTCGACGGGGGGAGAGGTATACGGAAAGAGCAGAACCAATGATCGACGCGGGAAGTTTTTACTCAGGTTCGGGCCGCTGATCAGCGTAAAACCCTACTCCTGCTTTGTGTTCTTATTGATGTTCTTGAGCCCAGCCTTCAGGAGCGCTCGCAATGAACAGTACGTTCAAAGAGCAGCTACGCATGCAGAATGGGCCAGAAGTTCTCCTCCTCTGTAGCAGTTGCCTTGGGCCTCCTTTTATATGCTTAAAGGGGTCTCCACAGTGGCAAAATGTACATACATTGAGGTGTAAAGTAGCTACAGGGTATCATACCTAACCCCTGACGGATTAGGACAAGCGCATTTAGTGCACCGTGAGGTGTCCGTTTAGGTGTCCTCACTTTCTTGGGGATGGAAAAAGGGGCCATCCCATCAGCACCGCTTAAGCTCTCCTCCACTGGCGCGTCGCCACGCATCCAGAGAAGGACCCAGAATGTCAGACACGTTACTGTGCCGAAGCGGTGGCACAGTGGCAGAATCTTGCCAGGCGCCGAATCTTGCCGGGCGCCAAGCCTTGCCGGACGCCAAGCCTTGCCGGGCGCCAAGCCTTGCCGGGCCCCAAAGGCCATCCCGGTAAGGATCTTGCCGGGGAGGCTGGCCTTCGGATTCCAGCTCTGCTTATCTGCTGATCCTCAGATCTCTGACTTGATGATTTCCTTGATGGGTTGAATCGACCCCGAGCTGATCCCAGCAAGCCTTGCCGCAAGGATGGCCACAACTGTCCGTGCACAAGTACGGGGTACTAGTGGCCCAATACTTAGTACACCGACAGGAGCCCCCGGGCCTAGGCCATACACGAGTGCGAGGCGTTGTTGGGCTAGGCCCAAACAGTGCACGGGCACGCGTGGCAGGGAATTAACTGCTTGTAAATATCTTGTTTTACTGTGCCCCCCACTACGCGCACGGAGCGCGCGACGTGGGAAGCATGCCAAAAAGGCTGCAAACTATCTCACGCCTATAGAGGCGCATTCATATTGGGGAATAAACAAGGCGGCCCCGCTCCTTCCCCATAAAAAGAAGTCGCATGGGCGCAAACCTATTTACCCCCCCTTCTTCTCAATCTAGCCATCGCCTTCCTTTCCTCGAGCTCAGAGCGAAACCTTTTTCCTCTTCCACCCGCTGCTCCCGCGCTCGCTCCGCCCCCAGCTTCCGTCCTCACAGTCGCCATGCCGCCCAAGTCCAGCAACGGCAAGGGCAAGGACAAGGAGGTGAAAGCCGAAGTTCCGGAGAGCGAACTGGTGAAGATGCAGAAGAGGCTCGTCGTCTTCCCTCCGACGCTCGACGCCGAAGTTTTGAAGGGGCGATATCAATGCATGTGGGCGAAGGGAACGCAAGCTCACCCCGCCACACGCGTAATCCCAGGTGCTTGCTCCAAAGGTGGATCGGACAGATACCCCTTCTTCACTACATATTTCTATTGCGGGCTCTGTCCACCCTTTTCCGATTTCTTCAACGACATCATGTACACGTACGGCTTCCGCCTTCTTGATTTCACGCCGAATGCCGTACTTTGCATGTCTATCTTTGCCCATCTCTGGGAGAATTTCGCTGGCGTGATCCCCAATTCTGCTCTTTTCCGCCATTATTTCTACCCTCGTATCCAAAAAGGAGAGGCTCTCTCTGGATCTATTGCCTGGATTCCAAGGGCTTGGAACAAAGAGATATACCCAGAGGGAGTTTACCGCGAAAAGTGGGACGAGTGGCGGGCCGAATGGTGCTGGATCCAGGAAGCAGATCCTCATCCTTTTTGTCATCCCCGGCAACAGAAGGTGGTCCGCGGCAAGGATTGGGGCGATCTCGCCGCAGAAGACGAGAGGCTCACAATCGCCACTACCAGGATCCTTCGCTTGAAGGCTGCCGGGCTGACAATGGAGATGATCGGCTTCGACTTTCTCCGCCGCCGCATCGCCCCTCTGCAGAACAGGGGAAGGCCAGTCTGGGAGTACAAGAACGCGGCAGATGTCATGAGACTGCGCCCCGGGCTGAACAACAATCTGACCGCTATGCAGCTTGGCGCTCTCCGCCAAAAGTTATTCCAGCGCGAAGACAAGCACCGGCTGCCGGCAAGGATCGTCCCCTTGTGCAACAACTCTGCCTTGGGGTCAATCATTGCCTTCTTGCCGATGTTCAATGCCCACGGCCTTGACCCAACTTGGGTTGAGCCAAGCGAGGAAGAAGCGCAGAAGTTCTTTGACAATTTGACGGAGAAGCCTGTCCGGCAAGAGTCAGATCTTATCCGCGCCACCACTGATCAGGAGGTAGCCTACATCGCTACCAGAGTGGAGGAGGCGAATCTTGCCGCGGAGGCCGGCAACGTTGGCTTCACAGAGTGGGAAGCCAGCGACGCAGAGGTGGTAGTGGAGGCAAAGCCTGCCGAGGAGAACAAGGTTGCCGGGGAAGATGGCGGCGCAGCCGCCGAGAGCTCGTCCGGCGAAGACACGGCCGAAGAGGAGACGCGAGAAGAGCCCTCGCCCCGAAGAAGACAAAGCGTGTCCTTCGGAAGGCTGCATCAGGCATCCCGGCAAGCCAGCCTACTTCGAGCGGCGAATCCCCAGGCAAGAAAGTGGCCGGCAAGACTGGACCGCGGTAGGGGGCTCGTCAACAGCCCGCGCGGTGCGCGAGACCCACACCAGCGACCACTGTTGGGGCGGCAGGAGGGTCTCGTACTACCGCGCCGGAGGCTGCCCCAGCGCCTGCCACATCCAAGCGGCCTAGGACTCCTCCTCCGCCTCCCCACTCAGACACCGCAACGGAGGTCGACTTCGACATCTCCGGCTTTAGTCCAGAGCGAGAGGAAGAAGAGTGAGTATTTGCCACAGCTTCTACCTTCCAATTTGCATCAATCTTACTGACTTGCTTGTATTGTTTCTGCAGTGACACAGAAACCTTGCTGGAGAGGATGGCGAAGAGGACAAGGACTTCTATGGGCGACGAGCCCCCGACGGGCTCCACGAGCGTGCCGGAAACTGTCGTTGTCAGCCCGGAGTCCAGTCCTCAACACAGCCCCCAGCACAGCCCCCAGCGTAAGTTCATCGTCCCTTTTCTGCTGGCTGGTGCCGAGGCTTTTATTCTTACCGCTGATATCTTTGGGTTCGCAGGAGAAGAACGGCAACAAGGAGAAGACATTTCCTTTATGCCTCCTTCATGGACCGCTCCGCTCACAAGCACATCCCCGGCAAGAAATCCTGCCGGCGAGCCCGTCCTAACTGAGGGGGAGCCGGCAAGCGCGGACTCCGGCGACACGCCCCCGGCAACCGGAGTTGCCGGGAGAGGTGAAGCCACCTCCCGATAGCCCGACGCAGGTACTCGATTGCCTCAGAGTGCTTGTTATCCTTTTCCTCTTATCTCTTTATCTTTAGTCACTTCAAAATCCAAACCTCGATCTTATTCTGTCTTCCTCCTTGGCCCTTCAGAGTTCCATGTGATGGAACATATGGACGTCGACGTTGTCATCGAGGAGACCGCCAGGGATGCCGCTGCTGAAGCGGACAGGATCGCTGCCAGCGAGGCCACCAAGGATGACGTTGCCGGGGCTGGTGATGCTCTTGACGGGGAGGCCGCCAAGACAGCACAAGAGGAAATCGCCAAAGAACCTGCTGAAGAGGGTGACAGGGAGGCTGAGGACCGCACTGACAGCATTCCTACCGCAGGAGCGCCAGGCGCTGCACCGGCCACAGAGCCCCCTGTCACTGGTGAGGCGGCCACTGAAGACCAGCCATCAACATCTGAAGGCCCCTCATCCAGCAAGTATCTCAAGGTTGGCGAGAATCTATTCATCAACTTGCCGGGGACGGCAAGCACTGAGGCACCAGCCGAAGGAGAAATTTTCGAGGAAATTATTGCCGCTGCCGGGCTCAAAGTCGTTGATGATCCCAGCGCTAGCAGCGGCAAGTCTGAAGAGGATCAGCTCCTTCAGGCCATGGGCGAGAACTTCCGCAAACTCTAGGCTCTCCATCGCGCCCGAAAAGAGAAGGCGGAATCCAGAATGGCAGTTGTCGAGGCAGCCGAAGCGGATTTTCAAAGGCGCGTCGCACAAATGCAAATCTGGCATGCCGAGGCCCTCCAAGAGTTGGTTGCCGGCCGAGAATAGGTGAGTCAGCAATGGAATGAGATCCTCCTGAAGCAATCAGATATGGAGAAGGCACATGATGAAGGTGTTCAAAGGATTGCTGCCGAAGATGCTCTCCTGACGGGGCGTCGCGTTGCTCTTGATGCTCACGAAGAAGATCTCACCGCACGTGAGCAGGCGCTCGCCGCCAAGCTTCGTAGCAAGGATGAAGACATCGAAAATCTTGTCGCGCGGCGGACCCAGGAGCTGGAGCAGAAACACAAGGAGGCGCTCGAAGCTCTGACTGCAAGTCATGCCGGCAAGCTCAAGGAGGCCGTCGATGCTGCCGAAGCTGCAGAGGCCGCTAAGAACGAGCTGAGCGACAAAGTGAAGAGGCTGGAAACAGATCTCAAAGAGCACGGCAAGGAGCTCTCGACGCTCAAGGGGGACAGGGAAAAAACCCTCCACTCCTTGGCGGAGATGCAAGTTGCCCTGTCCGACAAGACCAAGCAGCTCTCCTCTGCGGCTGATAGTATTGCGGTTCTGGAGCTGAAGCTGACCATGCTGCAGAAGTCTCTCGAGGCCGGCAAGGCCCGTGAGAAGGCTCTACTCAAGGATCTCCAAGGAGAGAGGAACCTGCTCAAGGGCGCCGCCACTGCCCAAAGCGAGTACGAGAAGGGAGTGGAGATCTGGACTGGCCGTCTCATCGCCACCGCGGAGAAGCTTACCGCAGAACTGTCAACCATGGGCTTGCCGAACTTCAAGTATTCTTCCGAGGAAAGAATATCTCCAAGTGCCAGGTTGACAATGTTCTTTGAAAGCATCATCAACGCGTTGAGGGCGCTCCAGTCCAGCCGGGCGACCCAATTGGCGAACGAGACTCGCCGGCTTTGCCGGGCCGTCCTTCGCAAGGTGCTCATCAAGGTGGTGCACAGCAATCCCGGCATCGACCTCTCCAGCGCGCTCGGCCATCTGCCAAAGGATGCAAATGTTGAGGCGCTTGAAGAGTGCATCGCGCCAATCCTTGAGAAGGTGGACTCCATCAAAAGGATCGAAGGCCAGCGCAGGGATTGAGTGCTTTCCTTTTATTCTTGCCGCCATCATCCCATGTAAAAGACAATTAAGTCTCAAGTTAGAACCGCGGCAACTCATGGATGCAATATAATTTGACTATGTTTAGGCTCATGCTTGCTACTTTCCTTGTCTGATTCCTTTATGTACGGAGTTCATCCTACGCTTACTGAAAAACTTGCCGGCGCGCAACCTGCCGCGAGCGCTGGGTGCGGGACTTCAGCAGCCTGCCGAAGGCGCAGCGGCCGGCAAGACTCCTTGGTGTTCTCAGTGCAGCCACTTAAATCGTTGAGCGGACTCGAAACAAAATAAGGGCGCAACCGATTACAGCAAGGGTTCCTTCGCGTGCAGATTTTCCATACAAAAGCCGGAATCGTCCAAGGAAATAACTTGATAATGAAAGAAAAACTTGCTCTAAGTTTTTAGGACTTAGCTTTCTAGCTTTGTTCTTCCTCCGGCAAGCATCGATTCTGAACGTCACCAACTGGTATTCATATCTCCCTTCCCCCCCGGCAAATGTGCACGCGAGGAATCCTTCTGTCTTTTGAGAAAAAGAAAGAAGAGAAAATAAAGGGATGAAACCTTGGCGGTTCGTTAGAACTTACCGGGATCAGGTGTCATACAACATCTTAGACAGACATGCATATATAAATATGAACATGGGAATCAATAAGGGAATGTACAACACTTAAATTTATTCATCTGTGCTCAGGGTCTGCGCCTGGCTTTGTACAAAGGATCACATGCCTTGCCGGCAAGACTTGTACAAAAGGTTGGTTGCCGGGAGCCCCCGGCAACCGCGCCTTATGGATAGAACTTGCGAAGATGTTCGATATTCCAGGAATTGCTCACTGGAACGCCATCTTCGGTCTCCAGGTGGACAGCGCCGGGCCTGGTGACTCGCACTACCCGATAAGGAACTTCCCACTTTGGCGTCAACTTGTTTGAATTCTTGGCGGACTGAATCCGTCGAAGAACAAGGTCGCCTTCCTCAAGGCTTCGGGCATGAACTTTGCGGCTATGATAGCGGCGCAAAGCTTGCTGGTAGCGTGCAGCTATCACAGCAGCCTGAAGACGATTCTCCTCAAGGAGCACAGCGTCATCTTGCCGCAGTTGCTCTTGCTCGAGCTCATCATAAGCGAGCACTCGAGGAGATCCGTATATGAGTTCCGTGGGGAGAACTGCTTCCGCTCCGTAGACCAGAGCAAAGGGCGTCTGGCCGGTGGCTCGATTTGGTGTCGTTCTGATTGACCAAAGAACCGCCGGCAACTCATCAATCCAGCGTCTTCCGCACTTTTTCAGTCTGTCAAAAGTTCTGGTCCTGAGACCGCGCAGCACTTCAGCATTGGCCCTCTCCACTTGGCCGTTGCTTCTCGGGTGAGCAACAGAGGCAAAACAAATCTTGGCGCCAAGGTCTTGGACATACTGCATGAAGGTGCGACTTGTGAACTGCGTGCCGTTGTCGGTGATGATCCTGTTAGGCACACCGAAACGGCAAACAATTCTTTTGAAGAACTTGACAGCCGACTGCACTGTCACCTTCCTCACTGCTTCCACCTCCGGCCACTTTGTGAACTTGTCGATAGCAACGTACAAGTACTCAAAGCCCCCGGTAGCACGGGGGAAGGGGCCCAGTATGTCGAGCCCCCAAACCGAAAATGGCCAGGAGAGAGGGATTGTTTGAAGAGCTTGAGCTGGCTGATGTAATTTCTTCGAATGAAACTGGCATGCTTCACACTTGTATACTAGTGCAGTCGCATCCTGGAGGGCGGTAGGCCAAAAGAAACCTTGCCGGAATGCTTTCCCGGCAAGCGCTCTTGACCCTATGTGGGAACCACATATGCCCCCATGAATCTCTGCCAACAGCTCTAGTCCATCCTCCCGAGAAATGCACTTCAATTTCACACCGTTCGGTCTCTTTCTGTACAGGACGTCATCGACGAACTTGTACATAACAGACCGACGGGCTACTCTCTCTGCTTCTTCTTGTTCCTCAGGGAGTTCACCTGTCTGAAGGAAATGGACAATGTGCTGCGCCCATGCTGGAGCCTGAGGCTCGATAACCAGGACTAAAGGCGTCTCCTCTGCCGGGGGAACGTTTGTCTCGACAACGAGGGCCTGAGGCCCTGTCAGAGCCTGTTGTTCCCCGGTAGGCGTGTCGATCCCGGCAACTTCCTTGCCGGCGGCTCCGGGGAGCTCTGCCGGGAAGTACCGGCCAGAGTTCAACTTCCTTCTCTTTTCTTGCTGCATCGATGGCGCCACGGATGGTTGAGTCAATTGGAGCACAAAAGTTCCTGGTTCCACAGGCAACTTGAGGGCAGCACGCTTTGACAGGTCGTCAGCAATATTGTTCTCGGCACGAGGGACGTGCTCCATTTGGAGACCGTCAAAGCGCTCTTCCAATTTCCTCACTTCATCTACGTAGGCTAGCATCAATGGACTTTGATAACTCTTGTTAACTTGCCTGACAACAAGCTGTGAATCGCCTTTGATGACGAGCTTTTTAATACCAAGGTCCGCCGCGATCCTGAGACCGGCAAGCAAACCCTCGTATTCTGCAGTGTTGTTGGTCGAACTCTCCCGGGGAAAGTGCATTTGGACTACGTACTTGAGGTGCTCTCCGGTGGGTGCGACAAGCAGCACGCCAGCACTGGCGCCTTGCAGCGAGAAAGCCCCGTCAAAGTACATAATCCATTGCTGATCGATTTCCTTGCCGGGGAGAGTTGTTTCTTGAAACTTTTCGTCTGGCGTCGGGGTCCATTCTGCAATGAATTCCGCCAAGGCCCTACTCTGAATTGTCGAAGTGCTTTCAAACTTAAGGCCAAAGTTGGACAGCTCCAACGCCCACTCCACGATCCTGTCGGTTGCCTCCGGATTTTGCAAAATCCGTTGCAACGGAAAGCGAGTGACGACGGTAATCTCATGTGCTTGAAAATAGTGGCGCAGCTTCCTTGAGGCCATAAGGAGGCCAAAAAGCAGCTTCTGCACCCCAGAATATCTTGACCTAACCCCTTGTAAAAGAGAGCTAACAAAATAAACTGGGCGCTGCGCCACCTTCTTCTTCTGCACAAGTTCTTCTGTTTGCGCAGATCCTGTCTGTAACACCCCAAAAATCGGGTTATCGATTTTTGTGCTGTTATTCCTTCCTAGCTTTTCTCTCCCGAATTTTTCCTCTGGAATCTGGTGAGTGACCAGGTGAATCCAGACAATCCTCAATCTCTCCATGAATTTTTCATGTTCTTGTGCCAGTCAAGTTTCCGTCTGTAAACCCCGAACCTCATTTAAACCCTAGTTCCAAAATATCGGAACTAGAAATCCTGCCTTTGTGTTTACAAAGGAGCTATCATTTTTCTTGCTCAGTTGGTCCTCCCAAAATTCCCGGAGATCATCCTTCACTCATAAGCCCTAGATGTGCTAAAATATTGCCAAGTCATATGCAATATTTCTCATCTAGAATTAATTCCTTTTTCTGCCTTTCCGAGGAATTAAATCCAAGAAAATATCTATCCATCTCCAAAGTTCATGAAAACTTGTGGAGATATCCTTTGTGATTATATTGAGCTCTCATAAAAATATTGGCCATAATTAAATAGTGGAAATTGTACTTTCCTATTTTAAGCCAATATTTCAATTTGGGGCCTTTCCAAAGGAACTACCATTTTGGTAGTTAGGAAAAATCCCAAATAAATTATGGAGCTTGTCCTATCCATATATTCACCATTTCCATCAAGATCTCAAGTCCCACCCATTAAATTTTGAGCACAACACCACTTTGCAAATTCTGTCCAGATTTTCAGTTTGCAAAGGAAGTGCTTGATTCCTTGATCTCCTTGGGCTGAAATTTTGCAGGGTGATTCATTATGATAAATTACCCCTGTATACCAGAAATCAGCTCATTCCATCTAGCCAATCTTCCTCAGGAAATCATCTAAGTTTCTGTCCAGATTGCATCTCTGTGAAGGAAGTACCCTCATAGATGATCAATTTGAGCTGAAACTTTTCCAGCTATCTCTCTTGATCATATCCTTGCTATCCACCAAATATCATCCAAATCCATCTATCCATTTGACCCCTACTTCCCCATTTGCATTTCTGGTCAGTGTGCCAAGTTGCAAAGGAAGTGCTAGTTCTGGTTTTCCAATTGATCTGAAATCTTGCCAAGTTAGTCACCCTGGCAGATGATTAATCCTGGCGCAAGATCATACCAAGAGGAGCACTGTGGTCGCCACTGCACATATCAAACACATTGCTGCCAGAAGTGTTTGACCCAGGCAGTGGTCACACCAGAGCTCCCTGTTCATGCTCGTAGGGTCAGGTCAACTCACGGAAGTGTGGAGAACACGCTGGACATGTTTTGGCATGAGGTGCATCGTGGCAAGACCCTGGCCGCGTGGTGACCACGTCTGAATGCTGCCAAACCGGTGCACTGTGCATTGGTTTCATCGGGAGCTTGTCTCCAGCCCCTTCCAGCGCGTCCGGGAGTGTCGTCGAGTTGCCCACTGCCCTCGCGCACCGTCTTGAGTTCTCTCCACCCCGTCCCGAAGCTCGTAGAAGCTCCTGCCGCCCTCGAGTGCCCTCTGGACATCGTCGTTCTCCATGAATCTGGAGACCTCGTCCCTCGTCGCCTAGCCCTCCTCCTCGACTATAAGTATCGTGCCCGAGCTCCTCCCCGGTCACCAGCAGCCTCAGCGCCCCTCCCCTCGAGCCCCAGCCCCCTCCCCGAGCTCGGAGCTCCTCTGCCCCGCCATGGCAGAAGGTTCGGCCGCCGCTCCCCTCGACCAAGCCGGCGCCTAGGCTCCCTCCACTCCCCTCTGAACCTCGCCCCGGCCACCCCTACGGCTCGCTGAGCGGCCGCCGCCCCCACTTTAGCAGCGGAAAGCACCGCCGGAGCTGCTCCCCCTGGCGCCCATCTCTGCCGCCCTCCGGGCAGTGGTCGCGGCGCTGCCGGCTGGCTCGCGTAGCCCCACCGCTGCCCTTGGGTGCGGTGTGGAGCTCCGGGTCGGACGGGCCCAGCGGCGGCCCTCCCCATGCGGCCAGTCGACGGCGGCGAGTGGTGCCCGAGCTGCCGCGGTGCCCCTCTGTTTCGGTCGGGAGTGAAGGAGGCGTTGACCAGTATAAATAAGAGAGGAGAGAGAGATAAGAGAGAGAGGGAGGTAAGGTGGGGCCCGCCGAGGCCCACCTGTCAGGTTTAAGAGGAGGTGCATTTTGAAGAATACGCTTTCGGTGTATTGAAAGCGTAAACATTGTGAACGTTCAGTGTTTAAGGCAATTCTCTGCCTAAAAAGTGAACGGCCACAACTTTTTAACCGTAACTCCGATTGAGGTAAAACCAACGCCCACGTCTTCGTCTTGTCGAGCCCGTTCCGATGGCGTCATTTTCATAATGTTTACACACTGTGAAAATGACCATTTTGCCCTTGCCCTACGATCAGCCCCTCCGAGAAGGAAACGTTTCCGGCAAATCTTTCCGGAGTTTTATCGCACTTCCACCCGGCGTATTCCTCTACCCAGGCAAGCCAACCTCTTCCATGAGCTCCAGACTTGCGTGATGACTTTGCCTGCACCTGTGTGTTCATTGTAGTACATATGTATCACCTGCTAGTCTGCATTCGCATGCACCTGCCATGTTATCTGTATTAGTGGTTAGCATTACTTTCATCTAATGCCATGATCTGTTTGCATGCCATATTATGCCATGATCCTGTCATCATCAGTATTATGCTAGTACCATGATCTCATGCCATGTTGGTTAATATTGCCATGATCTGGATGTGTGGTTGCTAAGTGGCTGGGACAGAGATGTTAAAGTAAATTATTAACATGACTAATGGGACCAACTAAGTAACTTGTTGAAATAATCTTGATAACTAAGCTAAACTTAGTTGGTTGATCAAGAGTCATCTGTCCGGGCTTATTAGTGCAACCACATTTGCCGGTATGGGACGGCCTTGACTTGGTCTGATCGCGTGCTCTTCCACCGGTACCACCAAAGAGGGAGGGTTATGCGCGCGCGCTACCCTGGCCCGGTAGGCGGCGATAACCCTGTGAGCCCAGTTGAGTTGTTTGGGTACCCGTCCCCGTTTGGGACAGTTTAGTTTGGCCAGGACGCTGGCAGGTGTCTTGAGGACACGGGGCCACCCAGGGCTTGACTTCAAGAGGGAATATGATTGCCGGTCGTACGATGGAAGAGTCACGGGTCAGGCGGGTTTCGTCGGAACGTCGTTGGTCCACCCAAATGGGAGCACGAGGCCATGAGTTCCGTGGTGTGGGTAAAGTGTACAACCTCTGCAGAGTGTAAAATCTATTCGAATAGCCGGGTCCACGGTATTGGACAGCCCGTCCAGACCTCTATAGGATGGTCAACCACAATAATGACAATAATGATGAAAGTATTAGCCGGGCAATCTTGCAGTAGAGACGCATAGATCTCGGGTGAGGTCAGAGATATGACATGATAGCCATGAAATGGCTATGAGTTGAGTGGTCAGGTGATCACATGGTTTGGATTTGGATCAGACATAGATTGGATCATAAGAAGATTTGGAGTATGAAACATTTACTTCTTTGCTGCATTTACTTCAACATTCATCTTGTCAGATAAGTCTGTTATAACATGATAATTAATCTTATTAGCTAGGAATATTATGCCATGCATGACTCATGCTTTACTGTTAAATATCATGCCATGTTTAGGATTAACTCATGCATATCATAGGGCTTGCTTTGTCATCTACTTGTTTGGATGCTATGTATTTGGTTGTCTTGCGAGTACATTCAAAGTACTCACCTGGCCTTGCACGTGGCCAGTTGCAGGAGAAGATTCGTCGTGCTAGATCGTAACCCAGCCAGTCCTGTGAGTTGTGGAGCCCAGCCAGAGACGACGTGCCGCTTAACCAAGACCTCCGCTGCCATTTAGTTAGCCTTGGAGCTATGTAATATTGTTGTAAGCAACAGTATTGTAATGCTCCCTTCTATTTAATAAAGCCATTTTGTGCCTGGAATTGCTGTATCATGTCGTTGACGTGCGCCAGGTCTTATCCTGGGGCTGGCGTGCGTTGGCCCTCTATCGGGGTGCCACAAGACTTGGTATCAGAGCCAGGCTGGCTATAGGTTACCCTAGCACCAAACCACCCCTATATTTTTAACCGGTAGTGAGCCCAATAGATTTGACCCATCCCTGGCATCCGACATGGCCCCTGTTGATCAACAGGCGGCGCAGTCGGAATGGACGTGTCCCTGCCCAGCTGTCCACCCACCCAGCCACCCCGGAATAGACCACGACCCTACCCAGCTGTCGGCCGTGCCGGCGTATCTTCTACCCGGCACGAGAAGGATCCAGGCCATACTGGTGTGTTCCAGCCCGACTGCCTATTTAACCCTCGCAGCCCTCCCCATTCAGCAAGCCAGATTCTCGCAAGGAAACCCAGACCAGCATCCGCAAACCCGCAGCCATGGCCAGTTCCTCCAAAACACCCACTTTCCATAGCCGAGTTGTGGCTGATGGTTATTCCGGCTTCCCGCCCATCCTTTCAAGTATGCTTACCCAAGGCCTTGGCCATAGTACTCCTCCGGTGTATCTGGTGTTCCAATCGGAACCCGTTCCCCACCTTTGCCGATTCCATGCGAAGGTGTTTATCTACCCAGGTCCGGCAGCGGATGGGAAGCCCATGAAGTTTCAGGGCAAACCCATGCCCACCCCCGCGTTGGCTATCCAGACAGCTGCCGCGGAAGCCATCACCCATCTTCGCTTTCAGTTTCCGCAAGTAGCGGAGATGCAGGAGTTCCGCTACCTTCCCTCGTCATCCGACTCAGGTTGCGAGTTCTCCAGCACAGTTGAAGATGCTGACCCAGCAATAGCTCGCCTGGTTCAGTTCATTGCTGCCCAGGGACTACTAATTGCCGGCATTATTCGAGAGTTCCAATCCATTGACCGTGACACCACCCGGGTTGTTACGGAAGCATACCGTGATGCCCGTCAAGCTGCATCCCAAACCACTCGTTCCCTGCTGCCAAATCCAGTGCCACCTTCGCAGATAGTACTACCCTCTCAACCCGTGAACCCATGTCTACCCGGCATCATCCACCCAAATTCCATTCGAGGAGTTATCCGGCGTCTTCGTCGTCGAGATGTGTTTCGTCAAGTTCCAGCCGCAACTCAAGCAGTTGTGCCCCAACCCATAGAGGTGTCCGACGATGAAGATAGAAGTTGGCTCAGCCTGCGTCCCCCAGGAGAGCCCCAGCAAGAGTAGGCCCATTTGTGGTTCTGGCAGTGAGTATAGCCAGTTGAGGCCGCAAGTGTGTTTGTTGCGAAGACTGTTTCTTCGTCCTCGTCTAGGATTAGGATCCTGTAGTTCGGAGTGAGTTGTTGCTGTTAGCTGTCTAGTAAGGTTGTGCTTTGTTGTAATGCTTGTATTGCTTGTGCCTGTGTGCTGGTGTAATATTATGTATGCTTGTTTGCTCTGTGTGTTTAGTTCATCTGTCTCTCTGTTAAGCAGAAATGTTTAACAGAGCAGGCAATGGATTTTAACAAGATTTTAGTCAGTAGAGCACTTACACCCAATAACATTGGACTTGCCCAGAGTCCCTAATAAAATGCGAGCTGGTGTAGGTGCATGTATACCAGGAGTGCATGGCCTTGCCGCGGCGACCCCCTCGGCCACCGCGTTTCTTGCCGGACCCCTCAGCACCATCTTGGGCCTTCTCCTTGTCTCGTCTCTCGTATTCGGCCCTCTGCTTCTCGGCAAGCTGCTCAACTTGCCGGCAGTTCTGGAGATCGTGGCCCTTAGTGCGATGGATCTTGCAATACTGCTTGCCGGAGTTCTCCGACTTGTCGGCAGCCGCCAAGGCCTGACAGGAAGGGAACCCGGCAAGATCCTTGCCGGGGTCACTAACCTTGGCCTTCTTGGCGGCGCCGGGGTTGTCGGATTCCTCGACAGCAAGCACGGCCTTGCCTCCGCGCTTCCTGTTCTGCCGCCGGCCTTTCCTTGACGGGGCCGCGGCGTCTTCCTCTTCAGAGTCGCCTGCCGCGCCAACAGCCTCACCAGGGAGTTTCCTCCCCTCTTCAGCTCGAGCGCACTTGTCGGCCAGAGCATAAAGCTCGACAATACTCTTGACTTTGTTCATCGCCAGCTCTTCCCGCATTCTGCGGTTACGCACGTTCTGGTGGAACGCGCTAATGACATCGGCAGGATGAACATCGGGAATGTTGTACTGCACTCGGCTGAACCTCTGCATAAACTTGCGCAGGGACTCGCCCTCCTTCTGAGGGATGATGTGCAAATCACTCTCTTGGCCAGGAGCTTGGTGGCCTCCAACGAAGGCGCCAACAAACTGATGGCATAGATCTGACCAGGAAGAAATGGAATTCTCCGGCAGATGCATCAACCACGACCTGACGTTGGGCTTGAGCACCAACGGGAAGTAGTTGGCAAGTATCTTGTCATCTCGGCCCCCGGCAGCCTGCACTGCAATGGTGTAGATGCTCAGGAACTCCGAGGGATGGGTCTTTCCGTCATACTTCTCCGGAACCTCTGGCTTGAAGGTTCGGGAATTGGGCCACCGGACTTGCCGCAGCTCACGGGTAAACGCCGGAGTCCCTACCTCATAAGGCAAGTCTCCTACGTCCCCTGGCGCAGGCTCGTCGACAGCCGACCCCGCGCGCTTATCAGAGTGATAGCGTGCTTCCCGTCGCCGCTCGATGGTTGTTCGAGCGTCCTCCTTGCCTCGTTCCTGGAGAACTAGACGCTGATCACGGCGCATCCGTGGATCGGACGACGCCGTGGAAACTTCTTCATGGCGGTCGACTTGCTGAGTTGTCGGCCGCCGCTGATGCCGCGGAGGGGAGTGCACTGTAGTTGCACCACCTCCGGTTTTCTCTGCATCGGCTCGCGCCGGATCGATGGGCCTCCGCTGCGAGGGCCCTGCCTCTTGCGGTCCATCCTTGTTGGCGAAGCCGATAAGGCTCTGGATAGTAGCTCGCCACTCCTCCATCTTCTCCGGGGCGGGAGGAAAATCGAGGAGCAGCTGTGCACGTGCCAAGGCTTCCGTTGGCGTAGGTGGTGGCGAAAAGTGCGAGGTACGTGAGGTGCTCTGACTCCTAACCAAGTTAGAAGGAGCACCACCACGGTCACGCGACCGCGCACCACCTCCGCCGGCAGCTCGGTGTGCATGCTGGCCCCGCGCATCTTGGGATCTATGCGCAGAAACCTTTTCGTGGGGACGCCCCGAACCACCAGCGCCATGATGTCGCTCATCTTGCACGACCTGAGTAGGTCGCGAGGCTTGCGCCGGCGCGGGAGCTCCAGCAGGCGCCCTTCGATCCCTAGAGTTAGTTGTGCCACCCGTAGGCAACACAGCACCATCTCTAGATCCAGCGGTGTGCAAGTTACCACTGCCACTGCGAACGATACCGCTCGCTTGGCTTGGGTCACCAGAACGCCGCGGGGGTTCTAGTCCTCTTCCTTCTGCACCCACACCGTCGCCTGTACGCGAAGGCGCAGGCAAAACAGACCCGGACGGTTGCGCTGTCGCAGCGCTCTTCTTCTTGGGCGGCATGATGATGAAGATGATGAAGAAACTAGGGCGCCGAGCACTAGATCAGGTTCACGCAACCTTCACTACCCCTACCTGGCGCGCCAAAGATGTCGGGGTACGACACCTATGGGATCCCGAGAGACCCCTTTACGATTCGGCGGGGGGAGAGGTATACGCAAAGAGCAGAACCAATGATCGACGCGGGAAGTTTTTACCCAGGTTCGGGCCGCTGATCAGCGTAAAACCCTACTCCTGCTTTGTGTTCTTATGGATGTTCTTGAGCCCAGCCTTCAGGAGCGCTCGCAATGAACAGTACGTTCAAAGAGCAGCTACGCATGCAGAATGGGCCAGAAGTTCTCCTCCTCTGTAGCAGTTGCCTTGGGCCTCCTTTTATATGCTCAAAGGGGTCTCCACAGTAACAAAATGTACATACATTGAGGTGTAAAGTAGCTATAGGGTATCATACCTAACCCCTGACGGATTAGGACAAGCGCATTTAATGCACCGTGAGGTGTCCGTTTAGGTGTCCTCACTTTCTTGGGGATGGAAAAAGGGGCCATCCCATCAGCACCGCTTAAGCTCTCCTCCACTGGCGCGTCGCCACGCATCCAGAGAAGGACCCAGAATGTCAGACACGTTACTGTGCCGAAGCGGTGGCATAGTGGCAGAATCTCGCCAGGCGCCGAATCTTGCCGGGCGCCAAGCCTTGCCGGGCCCGAAAGGCCATCCCGGCAAGGATCTTGCCGGGGAGGCTGGCCTTCGGATTCCAGCTCTGCTTATCTGCTGATCCTCAGATCTCTGACTTGATGATTTCCTTGATGGGTTGAATCGACCCCGAACTGATCCCGGCAAGCCTTGCCGCGAAGATGGCCACAACTGTCCGTGCACAAGTACGGTGTACTTGTGACCCAATACTTAGTACACCGACAGGAGCTGAACACACAAATGCTTTATTTACAATGTGCCGAGCTGTTTGTAGTTGTCACTTGTATTTTTTGTTATTTCTCGTGTTCTTTGTACTACGTACCATGATATACTCGATGAATAGATTAAAAGTTTTTTTGAAAAAAAAAGACCAAGGTTGAACGTGGATTGTGAGATTCAGCTTGGTTTAAAATTGTTTGATGTGTCGTGTCACTCCTCTTGATGCAAACGTACCTTATTTTTTGCGAGTTTTGATACAAACGTACCTTGGTCAAAGTAAACTCGGACGAGGCTATCCTTTTGCTGTTCTATATGATTCGTGGCCGTCCGGTTTAGCGTCTACGGTCAGATGTTCACGTTTCTTTTCACGTTCAGGTTTAGGATTGTCTACTATATGTACTGCTTCCTTATATTTTCTGGCTCACGGCAGGCAGGCCGATTGCAGGTCGATCTGGCCACATCTGGGCGGAGGAACAAACGTAACGAAACAAGATGGGAATAAGGTCGAGGAGGCGAACCAGAGCCGCCGCAACCGATCCACCGTCCCGCCGCCGCCGCAACCGCCGCCGCAAGATGGATGTGCATAGTTTTCCTTGGTCGGTGATGTGGAGGGACTGGGCGGCGCTCCCCCGCGACGTCCTGTGGCTCATCCTGAGCCTTCTCCCGCAGGCCGACCTCCTCCGCGGCGCGGGGCGCGTGTGCGTCTCGTGGCGGCGGCTGGCCGTCGACGAGCCGTTGCTGTGACGGCACATCGACCTCGCCGCCGACAAGGACTCGGGCTCGGGCTCGGACACAGACACAGACCCACCGGCAGGGTGGCAGGAGATGGCATGTGCTGCCGTGCGGCGCAGCGCCGGCCATTGCGAGTCCTTCCGCGGCCGCGTCGACGACATTTTCCTGCTCTACCTGGCAGACAGGTAGGCACCCCACGCGTCTATCGATCAGTCGATCTACGATCTGGCCACACACACATGCATCTCCCTGATCCGCGTATCTTAATAACCACAGGGCGCCATCGTTGCGGAGCCTTCACGTGACGTGCCGGTACAACATGGGCCGCATGGAAAGCGATATCTTCATCGCGATGGTGGTGAAGAAGCTCCCTCTGCTGGAGCAGCTCGTGCTGTCGGACGGCCTGATCGAGCCAGCCTCGTTGGCCGCCTTCGCCGACCACTGCCCACGCCTCCAGCTGCTCAACGCCGGCGGTTGTCGCACCTGGAACCGCATCAATAAAACATTGCGGGCGAGGTGTCCGGCTGCCAGGCCTGGTCGGCCGCTGCGGGGGAGGGTTCCGCTTGTTGCGTCCTCGGACGAGAGGTTTGCGCGGGTAGCAAGTATCCCTAAATTAAACAGGACTCCACTACAAATCTGACTATGACAAATCAGATGCTTTTATGGCAATTTGTGCTTGCCGATGATGGCAAGATTTGGTTATTCTTTTTTCCAGGAAATTGCGGTGCTCATAAACTAAATTTGTCATCCCCACATAAACTAAATTTGCATAAAAAACGTTCGATTTGTCATGCTTAAAAATCTAACATCATATTTTTAGCATTACCGAGATGGCTACCATTGCTGCCGGCAGACAGCTAGCCGGAGGCTGACGACGTCCCAATGAAGGATGCGGCAGAGGACGAGCCGACGCCATCCTCATCGGTGCATTGCAGCATGACCATCGGTGAGGCCCGTGCCCACTACATGAACATGGTGCGAAAGGAGCGGTTTCGGGAGGCGCGAGCCGACGCGGCCTACAAACTCCAGCTCCTCGAGGAGCACCAACAGGCGGTGGAGCATCTCGCGGCCGCCTACAAGGAGATGGGCAAGGCGGCGGACGAGGTGTGGGGCAAGAGCAACGGCGAGGTGGACATCGCCGGCTCCGCCAAGGCCGTGCCCTGCCGCCACGACCACGAAGCCGACACGTCCGCGGGCGGCGGCGGCGGCGAGGAAAACTAGTGCATTGTAGGTCGCCGTCGCTCGGGTTCCAAGAAGGCCACCACTACTGCCCTCCCATTGAAGCCAAGTTTGGTGGGCTGAATATCGACACCGATTAGCCGCTTGGCGGCTACATGGAGGCGGACAACTTCACTTCCCGGGGCTCCGGCGGCGGAGGTTACAACGGTTTAGTTGGAGAGCGCCAAGGAGGAACTGGAGAAGGCGAAGGCAATAGCCGGAGCTTCACTTCTTGGACCTCACAGCCGGACATGGGGAACGGGCGTTGGCGATCATTTAGATTAGGTTTAGAGTAGGGTTAGTCCGGTTTATATAAAAAATGTAATGAATTTCGTCCGATTTATATGAAAAAAATCTAAAATGTAATGAATTTCATCCGATTCACATGAAAATTGTTTGCATGACTTTTGTCCGGTTAGTTTAAAGAGTGGTTGAAATGTATGCGGACAACATTAAATGACCGTCTCTGGTATCAGTGTCCGCTGATTGATCCCCCGTCCACAGACGGCTTCCAGAGCAAAGCGATGGAGACGCCCTAAAAATACTAATTTAACTATAGTCACATAGATAGCCGCTTCTTCCGCCCAGCAGAAAATGCCCAAAGATGGAGATCAGACAAGAGGAGATAGCTACGCTCATCCTCCTGTAGTTGCTGGATACCCTAGCCTTTCTTGGATTCCAAAGACTAGCATGTTAACATGACATGTGAATCAAATCCTTTACTGTGTGGCCTTTTGAAGATGGTGCATGGAGTTGTTCTACCTATTATGCAAGGTATTGCAAGTCTCTCCTGATCCGGCTATAGCGCCAGCCAAATAAATATTTTACAGTTGGGAGAAGAGGAACTGGTGGCTCCTCCGCAAAGCATACGATAGGTAGAAGCAGTGAAGTACTCCCCTGTCCCCCACCTCGCTCTCCCCTGATGAGACAGGGGAATGTTGGACCAATAAGCCGCGGCGACGGGTCGGACATGTCGGGCGCGTGTATGGGCGCATGCTGGGCGTGTTGGACGCGTCAGGTCCGTGGCGGGGTCGTGTGTGTGCGTGCATGTGGAGTGCACGGGCATGTCCGTGGACTGGTACACCGTGTGCGTGTGTGTAGGTGTAGGTTGTTGGCGAGCTGCACGGCGCGATCGGGCCCGTTCTGTTGGTGCTCACCGTGAGTCGCACGCGTCCGAGCGTGTTGCGGGCGCGGCCAGAGCGTGCGGAGCGTGGGCATGATCGCTGGCGAGTGGAGGCGTGGGTACGTGCCCAGGGCGCCGGCTCGGGGCTATAAAGCCGTGCGGTGACCGTTGTAACAGCTGAGGTGCTCGAGTTCGTGCTTGAGGAGTAAAAGGTCGTCGGTGCGGCGGGCGTTCGTTCGCCGGAAAACCTCGCGTGTCCACTGTTCCATCTTCTTCCTCCCTTCTTCTTCAGTGCGTGAGAGAGAGAGAGGCAAGCAGAGAGAGAGAGGGGGGACCGGCGAGCTAGGGCAAGGGCTAGCTGCGCCAACAATTGGTATCAGAGTTCGGTTTCGGAGGTGAACGCCGGCAGCCATGGCGCTCGTACCGCACTGTGGTGGTGGCCGCTCGTACTCGTTGCCGGTCCCGCCGCTGACCACGACGAACTACATCTCTTGGGCGATCAAGGTGGAGGCTCTCCTTGATGCCCAGGGGCTGTGGGGGGTGGTTGCTCCGGCGGAGGGCGTGGCGATCGACGCCGGCAAGAGGAAGACGGCGAGGGCGCAGCTCCTCGGGGCGCTAACGGAGGAGGTGCTGCTGCCGACGTCGACGAAGCCCACCGCGAAGGAGGTATGGGACTCCCTCAAGGTGTGCTTCGTCGGCGCCGATCGGGTGCGGGCGGCCCGGCTCGCGTCGCTCCGCGGCGAGTTCGAGCGGCTGCGGATGGCGGACGGCGAGGACCTGGACAGCTACGCCGGGAAGCTCGGGGCCATGACGACGTGCTATGAAGGCCTGGGGGCTGTGCTCGACGACGCGGCGCTCGTGAAGAAGATGCTGGACACGGTGCCGGATCGCCTCTAACCCGCCGTCGCCGGAATGGAGCAATTCTGCGACGTGGAAATGATGGCGTTCGAGGAAGCTCTCGGGCATCTCAAGGCGTTCGAGGAGCGAACGCGACGGCGCGGGCAAGCTGACGGCGAGCGCGTGGACGGGCAGCTCATGTACACGGCGGCGCAGTGGCAGGCTCGGCAGCGACGATAGCAAGGCGGGGCCGGCTTCGACCACGACGACGATGGCGTGGGCAGCACGGCATCGGGCGGCGGAGGCAAGCGGCGCGGATGCTGCTACAGCTGCGGCGAGCGCGGCCATTTCAAGCGCGAGTGCCCCAAGCTGCGGAAGGAGCGGGCACTGCTGGCGGACGCTGGCGTCGAGGACGACGGCCTCCTCTGAGCCGCGGCTTAGGGGGTGAGTGTCGGACAAATAAGCCGCGACGACGGGTCGGACACGTCGGGCGTGTGTATGGGCGCGCGCTGGGCGTGTTGGACGCGTCGGGTCCGTGGCGGGGTCATGTGTGTGCGTGTGTGTGGAGTGCACGGGCATGTCCGTGGACTGGTACACCGTGTGCGTGTGTGTAGGTGTAGGTTGTTGGTGAGCTGCACGGCGCGATCGGGCCGTTCTGTTGGTGCTCACCGCGAGTCGCGCGCGTCCGAGCGCGTTGCGGGCGCGGCCAGAGCGTGCGCAGTGTGGGCATGATCGTGGGCGAGTGGAGGCGTGGGTACGTGCCCAGGGCGCCGGCTCGGAGCTATAAAGCCGTGCGGTGACCGTTGTAACTGAAGGAAATATGCCCTAGAAGCAATAATAAAGTTGTTGTTTATATTTCCTTATATCATGATAAATATTTATTATTCATGCTAGAATTGTATTAACCGGAAACTTGATACATATGTGAATACATAGACAAAACACCGAGTCCCTAGTAAGCCTCTACTAGACTAGCTCGTTGATCAAAGATGGTTAAGTTTCCTAACCATAGGCATGTGTTGTCATTTGATGAACGGGATCACATCATTATGAGAATGATGTGATGGACAAGACCCATCTGTTAGCTTAGCATAATGATCGTTAAGTTTTTATTGCTATTGCTTTCTTCATGAGTTATACATATTCCTTTGACTATGAGATTATGCAACTCCCGAATACCGGAGGAACACCTTGTGTGCTATCAAACATCACAACGTAACTGGGTGATTATAAAGATGCTCTATAGGTGTCTCCGAAGGTGTTTGTTGGGTTGGCATAGATCGAGATTAGAATTTGTCACTCCGAGTATCGGAGAGGTATCTCTGGGCCCTCTCGATAATGCACATCATGATAAGCCTTGCAAGCAATGTGACTAATGAGTTAGTTACGGGATGATGCATTACGGAACGAGTAAAGAGACTTGCCGGTAACGAGAATGAACTAGGTATAGAGATACCGACGATCGAAACTCGGGCAAGTAACATACCGATGACAAAGGGAATGACGTATGTTGTCATTGCGGTTTGACCGATAAAGATCTTCGTAGAATATGTAGGAACCAATATGAGCATCCAAGTTCCGCTGTTGGTTATTGACCAGAGATGTGTCTCGGTCATGTCTACATAGTTCTCCAACCCGTAGGGTCAGCACGCTTAACGTTCGATGATGATTTGTATTATGAGTTATGTGTTTTGGTGACCGAAGATTGTTCGGAGTCCCGGATGAGATCACGGACATGACGAGGACTCTCGAAATGGTCGAGAGGTAAAGATTGATATATTGGACGATAGTATTCGGACACCGGAAGTGTTTCGGAATGTATCGGGTACGTATCGGAGTACCGGGGGGGTTACCGGAACCCCCCGGGGGAAGATATGGGCCATATGAGCCATAGGAGGGAGGCACACCAGCCCACAAAGGGGTGGCGCGCCCCCCATAGGGAAGGAGGCCGAATAGGATTAGGAGAGGGGGCTGCGCCCCCCTTTCCTTCTCCCTCTCTCTCTCTTTCCCCCTTTCCCCCTCCGGTAAAAGGAAAGGGGGGGCCGAATCCTACTAGGAGCCCAAGTGGGACTCCTCCCACTTGGGGCGCCCCTAGGGCCGGCCTCCTCCCCTCTCCCTCCTTTATATACGGGGGCGGGGGGCGCCTCCAAGTACACAACAATTGTTCTTAGCCGTGTGCGGCACCCCCCTCCACCGTTTACTCCTCCGGTCATATTGTCATAGTGCTTAGGCAAAGCCCCGCGCGGATCACTTCACCATCACCGTCACCACGCCGTTGTGATGACGAAACTCTCTCTCGACACTTTGCTGGATCAAGAGTTCGAGGGACGTCATCGAGCTGAACGTGTGCTGAACTCGGAGGCGCCGTACATTCGGTGCTTGATCGGTTGAATCGAGAAGACGTTCGACTACATCAACCGTGTTAAGCTAACGCTTCCGCTTTCGGTCTACGAGGGTATGTGGACACACTCTCCCCCTCTCATTGCTATGCATCTCCTAGATAGATCTTGCATGAGCGTAGAAATTTTTTAAAATTGGATGCTACGTTCCCCAACAGTGGCATCTGAGCTAGGTCTATGCGTAAATGATATGCACGAGTAGAACACAAAGAGTTGTGGGTGATGATAGTCATACTGCTTACCACCAACGTCTTATTTTGATTCGGCGGTATTGTTGGATGAAGCGGCCCGGACCAACCTTACATGACCGTGTTCATGAGACCGGTTCCACCGACAGACATGCAACTTGTTGCATAAAGGTGGCTGGCGGGTGTCTGTTTCTCCAACTTTAGTTGAATCGAATTTGACTACGGCCGGTCCTTGTTGAAGGTTAAAACAACAAACTTGACGAAACATCATTGTGGTTTTGATGCGTAGGTAAGAACGGTTCTTACTAGAAGCCCGTAGCAGCCACGTAAAACTTGCAACAACAAAGTAGAGGACGTCTAACTTGTTTTTGCAGGGCATGTTGTGATGTGATATGGTCAGGACATGATGTGATATACGTTGTTGTATGAGATGATCATGTTTTTTAAAAGTTATCGGCAACTGGCAGGAGCCTTATGGTTGTCGCTTTATTGTATAAAATACAATCGCCATGTAATTGCTTTACTTTATCACTATGCGTTAGCGATAGTTGTAGAAGCAATAGTTGGTGAGACGACAACGACGCTACGATGAAGATCAAGGTGTCATGCCGGTGACGATGGAGATCATGACGGTGCTTTGGAGTTGGAGATCAAAGGCACAAGATGATGATGGCCATATCATGTCACATTTTTTGATTGCATGTGATGTTTATCTTTTATGCATCTTATTTTGCTTAGTTCGGTGGTAGCATTATAAGATGATCCCTCACTAAAATTTCAAGATATAAGTGTTCTCCCTGAGTATGCACCGTTGCGACAGTTCGTCGTGCTGAGACACCACGTGATGATCGGGTGTGATAAGCTCTACGTTCACATACAATGGGTGCAAGACAGTTTTGCACGTGCGGAATCCTCGGGTTAAACTTGACGAGCCTAGCATGTACAGACATGGCCTCGGAACACTGGAGACCGAAAGGTCGAACGTGAATCATATAGTAGATATGATCAACATAGAGATGTTCACCATTGAAGACTACTCCATCTCACGTGATGATCGGACATGGTTTAGTTGATTTGGATCACGTGATCATTTAGATGACTTGAGGGATGTCTATTTAAGTGGGAGTTCTTAAGTAATATGATTAATTGAACTTAATTTATCATGAACTTAGTCCTGATAGTTTTTGCATATCTATGTTGTAGATCAATGGCCCGTGCTACCGTTCCCTTGAATTTTAATGCGTTCCTAGAGAAAGCTAAGTTGAAAGATGATGGTAGCAACTACACAGACTGGGTCCGTAACTTGAGGATTATCCTCATTGTTGCATAGAAGAATTATGTCCTTGATGCACCGCTAGGTGAAAGGCCTGCTGCAGGAGCAGATGCTGATGTTATGAACGTCTGGCAAGCTCGATCTGATGACTACTCGATAGTTCAGTGTGCCATGCTTTACGGCTTAGAATTGGGACTTCAAAGATGTTTTGAACGTCATGGACCATATGAGATGTTCCAGGAGTTGAAGTTAATATTTCAAGCAAATGCCCGAGTTGAGAGATATGAAGTCTCCAACAAGTTCTATAGCTGCAAGATGGAGGAGAACAGTTCTGTCAGTGAACACATACTCAGAATGTCTGGATATCATAATCACTTGACTCAGCTGGGAGTTAATCTTCCGGATGATAGTGTTATTGACAGAGTTCTTCAATCACTGCCACCAAGCTACAAAGGCTTCGTGATGAACTATAACATGCAAGGGATGGATAAGACAATTCCCGAGCTCTTCGCTATGCTCAAAGCTGCGGAGGTAGAAATCAAGAAGGAGCATCAAGTGTTGATGGTTAACAAGACCACTAGTTTCAAGAAAAAGGGCAAAGGAAAGAAGGGGAACTTCAAGAAGAATGGCAAGCAAGTTGCCACTCCCGGGAAGAAGCCCAAGTCTGGACCTAAGCCTGAAACTGAGTGCTTCTACTGCAAAGGGACTGGTCACTAGAAGCCGAACTGCCCCAAGTATTTGGCGGATAAGAAGGATGGCAAAGTGAACAAAGGTATATTTGATATACATGTTATTGATGTGTACCTTACTAATGCTCGTAGTAGCGCCTGGGTATTTGATACTGGTTCTGTTGCTCATATTTGCAACTCGAAACAGGGGCTACGGATTAAACGAAGATTGGCTAAGGACGAGGTGACGATGCGCGTCGGAAATGGTTCCAAGGTCGATGTGATCGCCGTCGGCACGCTACCCCTACATCTACCATCGGGATTAGTTTTAGACCTGAATAATTGTTATTTGGTGCCAACGTTGAGCATGAACATTATATCTGGATCATGTTTAATGCGAGACGGTTATTCATTTAAATGAGAGAATAATGGTTGTTCTATTTATATCAATAATATCTTTTATGGTCATGCACCCTTGAAGAGTGGTCTATTTTTGTTGAATCTCGATCGTGGTGATACACAAATTCATAATATTGATGCCAAAAGATGCAAAGTTGATAATGATAGTGCAACATATTTGTGGCACTGCCGTTTAGGTCATATTGGTGTAAAGCGCATGAAGAAACTCCATGCGGATGGACTTTTGGAATCACTTGATTATGAATCATTTGATGCTTGCGAACCATGCCTCATGGGCAAGATGACTAAGACTCCGTTCTCCGGAACAATGGAGCGAGCCACTGACTTATTGGAAATAATACATACCGATGTATGCAGTCCGATGAGTGTTGAGGCTCGCGGCGGGTATCATTATTTTTTGACCTTCACAGATGATTTGAGTAGATATGGGTATATCTACTTAATGAAACACAAGTCTAAAATATTTGAAAAGTTCAAAGAATTTCAGAGTGAAGTAGAAAATCATCGTAACAAGAAAATAAAGTTTCTATGATCTGATCGCGGAGGCGAATATTTGAGTTACGAGTTTGGCCTTCATTTAAAACAATGTGGAATAGTTTCACAACTCCCGCCACCTGGAACACCACAGCGTAATGGTGTGTCCGAACGTCGTAACCGTACTTTATTAGATATGGTGAGATCTATGATGTCTCTTACTGATTTACCACTATCGTTTTGGGGTTATGCATTAGAGACAGCTGCAATCACGTTAAATAGGGCACCATCTAAATCCGTTGAGACGACACCGTATGAACTGTGGTTTGGCAAGAAACCTAAGCTGTCGTTTCTTAAAGTTTGGGGTTGCGATGCTTATGTGAAAAAGCTTCAGACTGATAAGCTCGAACCCAAATCGGAGAAGTGCGTCTTCATAGGATACCCAAAAGAGACTATTGGGTACACCTTCTATCACAGATCCGAAGGCAAGATATTTGTTGCTAAGAATGGATCCTTTCTAGAGAAGGAGTTTCTCTCGAAAGAAGTGAGTGGGAGGAAAGTAGAACTTGATGAGGTAATTGTACCTCCTCTCAATTTGGAAAGTAGCTCATCAGAGAAATATGTTCCCGTGATGCCTACACCAATTAGTGAGGAAGCTAATGATGATGATCATTAAACTTCAGATCAAGTTTCTACAGAACCTCGTAGGTCAACCAGAGTATGTTCTGCACAAGAGTGGTACGCTAATCCTGTTCTGGAAGTCATGTTACTAGACCATGACGAACCTACAAACTATGAGGAAGCGATGATGAGCAAAGATTCCGCGAAATGGCTTGAGGCCATGAAACCTGAGATGGGATCCATGTATGAGAACAAAGTGTGGACTTTGGTTGACTTGCCCGATGATCGGCAAGCCATTGGGAATAAATGGATCTTCAAGAAGAAGACTGACGCTGATGGTAATGTTACTGTCTACAAAGCTCGCCTTGTTGCAAAAGGTTTTCGACAAGTTCAAGGAGTTGACTACGATGAGACCTTCTCACCCGTAGTGATGCTTAAGTCTGTCCGAATCATGTTAGCAATTGCCGCATTTTATGATTATGAAATCTGGCAAATGGATGTCAAAACTACATTCCTTAATGGATTTCTTAAAGAAGAGTTGTATATGATGCAACCAGAAGGTTTTGTCAATCCTAAAGGTGCTAACAAAGTGTGCAAGCTCCAGCGATCCATTTATGGACTGGTGCAAGCATCTCGGAGTTGGAATATACGCTTTGATAGTGTGATCAAAGCATACGGTTTTATACAGACTTTTGGAGAAGCCTGTATTTACAAGAAAGTGAGTGGGAGCTCTGTAGCATTTCTAATATTATATGTGGATGACATATTGTTGATTGGAAATATAGAATTTCTGGATAGCATAAAAGGATACTTGAATAAGAATTTTTCAATGAAAGACCTCGGTGAAGCTGCTTATATATTGGGCATCAAAATCTATAGGGATAGATCGAGACGCTTAATAGGACTTTCACAAAACACATACCTTGATAAAGTTTTGAAGAAGTTCAAAATGGATCAGTCAAAGAAAGGGTTCTTGCCTGTGTTGCAAGGTGTGAAGTTGAGTAAGACTCAATGCCCGACCACTACAGAAGATAGAGAGAAAATGAAAGTCATTCCCTATGCTTCAGCCATAGGTTCTATCATGTATGCTATGCTGTGTACCAGACCTGATGTGTTCCTTGCCATAAGATTGGCAGGGAGGTACCAAAGTAATCCAGGAGTGGATCACTGGACAGCGGTCAAGAACATCCTGAAGTACCTGAAAAGGACTAAGGATATGTTTCTCGTTTATGGAGGTGACAAAGAGCTTGTCGTAAATGGTTACATTGATGCTAGCTTTGACACTGACCCGGATGACTCTAAGTCACAAACCGGATACGTATTTATATTGAATGGTGGAGCTGTCAGTTGGTGCAGTTCCAAGCAAAGCGTCGTGGCGGGATCTACGTGTGAAGCGGAGTATATAGCTGCTTCGGAAGCAGCAAATGAAGGAGTCTGGATGAAGGATTTCATATCCGATCTAGACGTAATACCTAGTGCATCGGGTCCAATGAAAATCTTTTGTGACAATACTGGAGCAATTGCCTTGGCGAAGGAATCCAGATTTCACAAAAAGAACCAAACACATCAAGAGACACTTCAACTCCATCCGTGATCAAGTCAAGGAGGGAGACATAGAGATTTGCAAAATACATACGGATCTGAATGTGGCAGACCCGTTGACTAAGCCTCTTCCACGAGCAAAACATGATCAGCACCAAGACTCCATGGGTGTTAGAATCATTACAATGTAATCTAGATTATTGACTCTAGTGCAAGTGGGAGACTGAAGGAAATATGCCCTAGAGGCAATAATAAAGTTGTTATTTATATTTCCTTATATCATGATAAATGTTTATTATTCATGCTAGAATTGTATTAACCGGAAACTTGATACATGTGTGAATACATAGACAAAACACCGAGTCCCTAGTAAGCCTCTACTAGACTAGCTCGTTGATCAAAGATGGTTAAGTTTCCTAACCATAGACATGTGCTGTCATTTGATGAACGGGATCACATCATTATGAGAATGATGTGATGGACAAGACCCATCCGTTAGCTTAGCATAATGATCATTAAGTTTTTATTGCTATTGCTTTCTTCATGAGTTATACATATTCCTTTGACTATGAGATTATGCAACTCCCGAATACCGGAGGAACACCTTGTGTGCTATCAAACGTCACAACGTAACTAGGTGATTATAAAGATGCTCTACAGGTGTCTCCGAAGGTGTTTGTTGGGTTGGCATAGATTGAGATTAGAATTTCTCACTCCGAGTATCGGAGAGGTATCTCTGGGCCCTCTCGGTAATGCACATCATGATAAGCCTTGCAAGCAATGTGACTAATGAGTTAGTTACGGGATGATGCATTACGGAACGAGTAAAGAGACTTGCCGGTAACGAGATTGAACTAGGTATAGAGATACCGATGATCGAATCTTGGGCAAGTAACATACCGATGACAAAGGGAATGACGTATGTTGTCATTGCGGTTTGACCGATAAAGATCTTCATAGAATATGTAGGAACCAATATGAGCATCCAGATTCCGCTGTTGGTTATTGACCGGAGATGTGTCTCGGTCATGTCTACATAGTTCTCGAACCCGTAGGGTCCGCACGCTTAACGTTCGATGACGATTTGTATTATGAGTTATGTGTTTTGGTGACCGAAGATTGTTCGGAGTCCCGGATGAGATCACAGACATGACGAGGACTCTCAAAATGGTCGAGAGGTAAAGATTGATATATTGGACGATAGTATTCGGACACCGGAAGTGTTTCGGAATGTATCGGGTACGTATCGGAGTACCGGGGGGGGGGGGGGGGTTACCGGAACCCCCCGGGGGAAGATATGGGCCATATGGGCCATAGGAGGGAGGCACACCAGCCCACAAAGGGGTGGAGCGCCCCCCATAGGGAAGGAGGCCGAATAGGATTAGGAGAGGGGGCTGCGCCCCCCTTTCCTTCTCCCTCTCTCTCTCTCTTTCCCCCTCCGGTAAAAGGAAAGGGGAGGGGGGGCGAATCCTACAAGGAGCCCAAGTGGGACTCCTCCCACTTGGGGCGCCCCTAGGGCCGGCCTCCTCCCCTCTCCCTCCTTTACATACGGGGGTGGGGGGCACCTCCAAGTACACAACAATTGTTCTTAGCAGTGTGCGGCGCCCCCCTCCACCGTTTACTCCTCCGGTTATATTGTCGTAGTGCTTAGGCGAAGCCCTGCGCGGATCACTTCACCATCACCGTCACCACGCCGTTGTGCTTACGAAACTCTCCCTCGACACTTTGCTGAATCAAGAGTTCAAGGGACACCATCGAGCTAAACGTGTGCTGAACTCGGAGGCGCCGTACGTTCGGTGCTTGATCGGTTGAATCGAGAAGACGTTCGACTACATCAACCGCGTTAAGCTAATGCTTCCACTTTCGGTCTACGAGGGTACGTGGACACACTCTCCCCCTCTCGTTGCTATGCATCTCCTAGATAGATCTTGCGTGAGCGTAGAATTTTTTTGAAATTGCATGCTACGTTCCCCAACAGTAACAACTGAGGTGCTCGAGTTCTTGCTTGAGGAGTAAAAGGCCGTCGTTGCGGCGGGCGTTCGTGCGCCGGAAAACCTCCTGTGTCCACTGTTCCATCTTCTTCCTCCCTTCTTCTTCAGTGCGTTAGAGAGAGAGAGGCAAGCAGAGAGAGAGAGGGGACCGGCGAGCTAGGGCAAGGTCTAGCTGCGCCAACAGGGAAACCCTAGCCATAGCCGCTGTATGGCTCCTCCTTCTCCCACTCCCGCATTGCCGCCGTCGGACGGCTGGCCGATGAAGCCGGGGCTGGCCTGGGATGGTGATGGCGGGGCGGATTCGCCTCCCTCTGTTCGTAATGGTGTGTCCGTTACTTCGAATCTATGTAGACCCAGGTTTGAATCCAAGTGACCTAACTATTTTTGCCAAATTTTAGTACAACAGAAATAATAATGTATGGAAGAACAACTGCCTACCTCATAGGCAAGCTAAGAAGTGTGGTTTAGAAGGATTCCACCTATCTTTTATAAGTGTGATTTTAAAATGCCAAAATAGTTTAACGAAATACAAATATTTCGCAGACCCTCGAAATTAAATGAGTGAAATTTCGAGAAATTTCGTCGAATTTTTTCCTTGGCCAGCGGACGGCGGCGCGAGATCAGGGAAGACAGAGGCATGCGGGTGCTCGGGCCCCTCAGTCGCAGAGGCAGCTCAAGCATTCGGTCACGGGGCGGCTGGAGCACATCGGATCCGTCGGATCTCCATCCGGCTGTCCAAATCAAAGGTCGGCGCTGGGATGGTGGGATGGTTGTGGTTACTGTGGTGGGGAAAATGAGGAGAAGGTGGCGGCGCTGGTTTTGGAAGGAGAAGAAGACAAGTCGCAGCTAAAAGGAATTAGGAGAGGAAAATTAGGGTTCCTGTCTAAAATAGAAGGGGGAGTTGCTTTAATAGGAAGGGGGTTAGAGGGGGATTGTGGGCTGATTTTTGGAATGTTTGGCAGGCTTTTGGGAGAAGATGCCCGATTAAACTTTTTATTCAGAAATCATTTATTTATTTAGACCGGCTACATGCTTTGCGTATTTAAATGTTCGAGTATTAAAGGACTCTGATTCGGATCAAATTTGACGTGCGGCCTCGGTATAATACAATAAGACCACACGCAAACTTCTGACTCATTTTGAGAATATTTATTTTCCATTTATAAAATAGTTTTAATTAGTGTCTCGTAGTTATCTGCACGTGTCCACTTGGTCTCCCAGCAGAAGGGCAAAAGAACAGAAGGGGCTACTATGTACCATCCGAAAAAATGATGAAATAAAATATGTCTTGAGATTTAATAAAAAAAACTCCCGGATAATCCAGTATGAAGGTAGTGTGTTGCTGAAGCAATGCGGATAATGCACAAATAAATAATAATAGACAAATATAATAATTAGGCTTATTTTAGGCTGGTACAATATTGACATCTTAGATGAAACCTTGACCTCATACTGCTCGGCAAGTGCCCTGTATGCTTGCCCTCTATGCGGTTGTGATATCATCCATCGTTGCTTGATGGCATATGCAAGCAATAAATAGTTTTGAACAAAAAAAATATTGCATACGTCGAAAGTCTTTTTGTATCTTTTCCGGAAGGCCAAGCAGAACTGCTATCGAATCACAAATGGAAGTTAAGTGGCTGACTCATGACCCTGATGTTCACCTTGCCATCGCGGCCATGACTCTCCGAGTGAAAACCCAAATTTCAGCATTGGTCGAAGCGGGCGTCGGCTATGTACCTCATCGATTCCCCCTTGGGGGCGACGGGCACGTAGTGAAGCCTGTTCACCTCCCTCATCATCGCGGTCACGGGCTCTACAGGTGAAAACCCAAGCTTCGGCCATGGTTGGGGCGGGCGTCAGTAATGTACCTCGTTGCTTCCTCCTCGGGGACGACACCTTGCAGGTCCGTCATTTCTTCAGTTTGTTGTGGTTCCTTGATACGACTCCATCGTATCTATAATTTTTGATTCTTCCATGCCAATATTATACAACTTCTACATACTTTTGGCAACAATTTATATGATTTATTGGACTAACCTATTGATCCAGTGCCTAGTGCCAGTTCCTATTGGTTCATGTTTTTTGCTTCGCAGAATATCCATACCAAACGAAGTCCAAACGCGATAAAAATTTACGGAGAATTATTTTGGAATATTTGTGATTTTTGGGAGGTGGAATCAATGCAAGCGGGGGCCCACAGCCACCACGAGACAACAGGGCGCACCCCAGGGCCCAGGCGCGTGGTGGTGGGTTTGCCCTCCTCGTAAGTCAGTTGGAGCTATAATTCGGGCGCAAGGAAGCTTATATCCGAAAAAATCGTGTTAAAATCTCAACGCAATCGGAGTTACGGATCTCCGGGAGTATAAGAAATGGTTTTCGGCCAGAAAACAAGAACGCGAAACAGAAAAGAACAGAGAGGGAGATCTAATCTTGGAGGGGCTTCCGCCCCTCCGCTGCCATGGAGGCCATGGACCAGAGGGGGAACTCTCCTCCCATCTAGGAGGGAGGCTAAGGAAGAAGAAGGAGGGGGGCTCTCCCCCCTCTCTCCCGGTGGCGCCGGAGCACCGCCGGGGCAATCATCGTGACGGCGATCTACACCAACAACTTCGTCGCCTCTATGCAGTGGTGTAACCTCTCTTGTCCCCGCTGTAATCTCTACTTAAACATGGTGCTCAACACTATATTTTATTTCCCAATGATATGTGGTTATCATATGATGTTTGAGTAGATCTGTTTTGTCCAATGGGTTGATAGATGATCATGATTGGTTTGAGTTGTATATTTTATTTTGGTGCTGTCCTACGGTGCCCTCCGTGTTGTGTAAACATGAGGGATCCCCGCTATAGGGTGTTGCAATACGTTCATGGTTCGCTTATGGTGGGTGGCGTGAGTGACAAAAGCACAGACCTGAGTAAGGGGGTCATTGCGTATGGGATAAAGAGGACTTGATACTTAATGCTATGGTTGGGTTTTACCTTAATGATCTTTGGTAGTGGCGGATGCTTGCTAGAGTTCCAATCATAAGTGCATATGATCCAAGTAGAGAAAGTATGTTAACTCATGCCTCTCACTCAAATAAAATTGCAACAATGATTACCGGTTTAGTTATTGATCACCTAGGGACAAATGACTTTCTTGTGTGACAAAAGCTATCTACTTTTATTTTCTTGCAATTTTACTCATAGTTTTATTCTCGCAAAGTACTTCTAGATTTATTCTTGTTCTAGGTAAAGCAAACATTAAGTGTGAGTAGAGTTGTATCGGTGGTTGATAGAACTCGAAGGAATATTTGTTCTGCCTTTAGCTCCTCGTTGGGTTTGACACTCTTATTTATCGAAAAAGGCTACAAACGATCCCTTATACTTGTGGGTTATCAAGACCTTTTTCTGGCACCGTTGCCGGGGAGCAATAGCGTGGGGTGAATATTGTCGTGTGTGCTTGTTTGCTTTATCACTAAGTAGACTTTATTTTCTGTTCTAAGTTGTTCTCTATCTTTAGTTGTGGATATGGAACACGAAATACCAAAAAAAAATAGTTCTACTTGCTACTCATGGAGATGGGGAACCTCCTAAAATCCTCGATGCTCGTTATGTGAAAAATATTAATCACTACTTTGATAATCCTGAGAAAACCCCATTCAACTTGACAATGGGAGACATGTTGGATCAACGTGAATACTTTAGGGATTATCGCTTGACTCAAAAAGGGAAACTGTTATTGGATCAAATTCATATGTTGCGTTGGTATGCTCGGGATCTATGCTTGACAAATGATTATACTTGTTGCTCTAGGATGAAGGCTCCACACCTTCCCTTTTCATGCAAATTTAACGAATATGAAACCTTGGCTTCTTATGCTAATGGTAGATATGATTACTATGATGTGGAACGAATAGAAGAATTTGTTGCTTTTAAGGGTGCTTATGAAATTGAATCTTTCTTTGAAAAGTATGAAGATTATGATGATGCTGTTTACAGACCTGAAAATTTTGCTATACTTAAATATTGATATGAGAATTATGAATATAATGCCGATATTAATGAGTTTATTGAGAAAGTCTCCGCTGTCCAAGAAGAGACTAATATTTTGCAGGAAGCTATGGAAGATGAAATAGATGAAACTGTGAGCTCATTGGATGAAAAAGATGATGAGGAGAGCGAAGAACAACAGGAGGAAGAGCAGATTAGCTACCTGTGCCCACCTTCTAATGAGAGTAACTCTCCAACTCATATATTGTTTAATGCCCCTTCATTCTTACCGAAGGATGAATGCTATGATAATTGCTATAATCCATTGATTCTGTTGAAATGTCCCTTTTTGATGAAATTGATGCTTGCTATGCTTGTGGGCATGATGCCAATTTGAATTATGCTTATGGAGATGAACTTGCTATAGTTCCTTATGTCAAGAATGAAATTGTTGCTATTGCACCCACACATGATAGTCCTATTATCTTTTTGAATTCTCCCAACTACACTATATCGGAGAAGTTTACTCTTATTAAGGATTATATTGATGAGTTGCTTTTTACTGTTGCACATGATGATTTTGATGAATATAATATGCATTTGCTTTCTGCTCCTACTTGGAATTATTATGAGAGAGGAACTACACCTCCGCCTCTCTATGTTTCCAACACGATAAAATTGCAATAAACTGCTTATGCTATGCATTGGCCTTTACTTGATGTGCATGAATTGTTCTATTATGACATGTCGATGCATAGGAAGATAGTTAGACTTCGTCATTGCATGATATATGTTGCTTTGTTCTTACTACTAAATTATAAATCATTGCTAATTAAAATTGGCTTTGATATACCTTGGGATCCGGGTGGATCCATTACATGAGCACTTTATGCCTAGCTTAATGGCTTTAAAGAAAGCGCTGCCAAGGAGACAACCCGAAAGTTTTAGAAAGTCATTTTATTCTATTGTGTGCTTTTATAAAGTTTAAAAACAAAAAAATATAGAGGGGAACTTAAAAACTTTTTCAAAAAGAGAAGCGATTGGAAGGTTATGTATTGGAGAAGTGAGGGTCGACCTTGAACACTTGTGTTCATGCTCATGGAAACAATGTAGAATTTTTCATGGAACTTTCCCATGAAAATAATTATCCCCTTGTACAAATCCATTGTATTATAAAAATAATGTGCCAAGATTTTCCTTTAGGATGATTAGATTGCTTGTTGGTATGTACGGTGTAAAAATAGAAACTTTGGCTATAGTGCGTGAATTTCAATTTTTTTACTGGAACGTCAAAAGTTTCTGAAATTTTTACATAGTACTGCTATGTAAATTTTTTATTTTGTCCTAATTGTTTCAGAATTTTTGGAGTAACATAAGTATGGATAAAGTTCAGATTACTACAGACTGTCCTATTTAAGACAAATTCTGTTTTTGATGCATTGTTTTGCTTGTTTTGATGAAATTATCGATTTTATCAGAGGGTATAAGCCATGGAGAAGTTATAATACAATATCTACAATGCAAAAACAAAATATGAATGGGTTTTCAACAGTACTTAAAGTAGTATTTGCTTTATTATACTAACGGATCTCACCAGTCTTCTGCTAGGTTTTGTGTGGATGAAGTGTTCAAAGATCGAGGAGGTCTCGATATGAGGAGAAGGAGGAGATGCAAGATCTCAAGCTTGGGGATGCCCAAGGCACCCCAAGTAAATATCCAAGGAGACTCAAGCGTCTAAGCTTGGGGATGCCCCGGAAGGCATCCCATCTTTCTTCAACAAGCATCGGTATGTTTTTGTTTTCGTTTCGTTCATGTGATATGTGTAAATCTTGGAGCGTCTTTTGTGTTT
The DNA here is from genome assembly GCA_011799875.1 of Thinopyrum elongatum. NCBI lineage: Eukaryota > Viridiplantae > Streptophyta > Magnoliopsida > Poales > Poaceae > Thinopyrum > Thinopyrum elongatum. The sequence continues at coordinate 182,072,120 of CM022303.1, forward strand.
AGTTTTCACTTTTCTTTTATGCACCATGCTGGTATGAGATAGTCCATGGTTGATTTATAGAATGCTCATTGCACTTCACTTATATCTTTTGAGTATGGCTTTATAGAATGCTTCATGTGCTTCACTTATATCATTTGAAGTTTGGATTGCCTGTTTCTCTTCACATGGAAAACCATTATTGGAGAATGCTCTTTTGCTTCACTTATATTTATTAGAGCATGGTCTTTTATAGAAAGAATTAAACTCTCTTGCTTCACTTATATCTATTTAGAGAGTCAACAGGAATTGGTCATTCACATGGTTAGTCAGAAAATCCTACATAAAACTTATGGATCACTGAATATGATATGTTTAATTCCTTGCAATAGTTTTGCGACATAGAGATGATAATAGTTGGGAGGTACTAGTAAATGGTTGTGGTTAGTAAGAATATTGGTGTTAATGTTTGTGATTCCCGAAGCATGCATCTATAGTCTCTCGTTATGCTATGAAGTTGGAGCATGATTTATTATTGATTGTCTTCCTTATGAGTGGCGGTCGGGGACAAGCGATGGTCTTTTCCTACCAATCTATCCCCCTAGGGACATGCATAGTAGTACTTTGCTTTGAGGGCTAATAAACTTTTGCAATAAGTATATGAGTTCTTTATGACTAATGTGAGTCCATGGATTATACGCACTCTTACCTTTCCGTAATTTGCTAGACTCTTCGATACAGTGCATTGCCCTTTCTCACCTCGAGAGTCGGTGCAAACTTCGCAGGTGCATCCAAACCCCATGATATGGTACGCTCTATCACACATAAGCCTTATTATATCTTCCTAAAACAGCCACCATACCTACTGATGTCGCTTGAAGCTACGTCGGTATTTCCCCAGAGAGGAAGGGATGATGCAGCACAACTACGGTAGGTATTTCCCTCAGTTATGAAACCAAGGTATCAATCCAGTAGGAGAACCAAGCAACACTATGTAAATGGTACCTGCACACAAAGAACAAATACTTGCAACCCGATGATTAGGAGGGATTGTCAATCCGTCAACGGGTAACGGTGATAGAAATTATCGCGTGGACGGGATAAAAATTGTGATAGATTGGATAAATAGATCTCGATAAAATACAAAATAAAATACGTGATAAAAAAGTGCAGAAAGGTATTTTTTGGTTTTTGGAATAATAGATCTGAAAACAAAATCAAATAAAAATAGATCTCAAAGCAAATATGATAAAGAATAGACCCGGGGACCGTAGATTTCACAAGTGGCTTCTCTCGAGAAAAATAGCATACGGTGGATAAACAAATTACTGTTGGGCAATTCATAGAACCTCAAATATTTATGACGATATCCAGGCAATGATCATTATATAGGCATTACGTTCAAGATTAGTAGACCAACTCTTGCCTGCATCTACTACTATTACTCGCCACATCGACCGCTATCCAGCATGCATCTAGTGTATTAAGTTCATGGAGAAACAGAGTAATGCAATAAGAACGATGACATGATGTAGACAAGATCTATTCATGTAGGAATAGACCCCATCTTGTTATCCTTAATGGCAACGATCAATACGTGTCTTGCTAGCCCTTCTGTCACTGGGAAAGAACACCGCACGACCGAACCCATCACAAAGCATCTCTTCCCATGGCAAGAAAAATCGATCTAGTTGGCCTAACTAAACCAAAGATTCAAAGAAGAAATACGAGGCTATAAGTAATCATGCATATAAGAGATCAAAGAAACTCAAATAACTTTCATGGATAAATAGATCTGATCATAAACTCAAAGTTCGTCGAATCCCAACAAACACACCGCAAAAAGAGTTACATCAAATAGATCTCCAAGAGAGAGAGAAAGCCATCTGGCTACTAACTACGTACCCGTAGGTCTACAATGAACTACTCACGCATCATCAAAGAGGCACCAATGAGGATGATGAACCCCTCTGTGATGGTGTCTAGATTGGATCTGGTGGTTTTGGACACACCTGTGCTTCAAAGTATCACATAGATAAAAAAGAAAAAAAGAAAAGAAAAGAAAAGAAAAGAAAAAGACAAAGAGAGAAGGGGCATGCTAATTCCCCACTTGTGCTTCAAAGTAGCACTATGTTTTCCATATAGAGAATCTCCTATGTTGTCAGTTTCATATACTAGTGGGAATTTTTCATTATAGAGTTAGATGCACACCCACTTAGTTTTCATATTGAGCTTTCGTACACTTATAGCTTTTAGTGCATCCGTTGCATGGCAATCCCTACTCCTCACATTGATATCAATTGACGGGCATCTCCATAGCTCGTTGGTTAGCCGCGTAGATGTGAGACTTTCTTACTTTTTTCTGTCTTCTCAATATTTACCCCTATCATCATATTCTATTACACCCATAGTGCTATATCCATGGCTTGCGCTCATGTATTGTGTGGGGGTTGAAAAAGCTGAAGCGCGTTAAAAAGTATGAACCAACTGCTCGGCTTGTCATCAGGGTTGTGCATGATAAATACTTTGTGTTAAGAAGACAGAGCATGACAAGACTATATGATTTTGTAGGGATAGCTTTCTCTAGCGTTGATATTTTGAAAGACATGATTGTTTGTTGGGATGTCTGAGTATTAATGTCTTTATGTCAAATTATAGAGTATTGCTTTGAATCACTTATGTCTTAATATTCATGCCATGATTAGATATATGATCAAGTTTATGCTAGGTAGCATTCCAAATCAAAAATTAATTTTTTATCATTTACCTACTCCAGGACGAGCAGGAATTAAGCTTGGGGATGCTAATACGTCTTCATCGTATCTATAATTTTTGATTGTTCCATGCCAATATTATACAGCTTTTACATACTTTTGGCAACAATTTATATGATTTATTGGACTAACCTATTGATCCAGTCCCTAGTGCCAGTTCATGTTTGTTGCATGTTTTTTGCTTCACAGAATATCCATATCAAACGAAGTCCAAACGCGATAAAAATTTACGGAGAATTATTTTGGAATATTTGTGATTTTTGGAAGGTGGAATCAATGCAAATGGGGGCCCACAGCCACCACGAGACACCAGGGCGCGCCCCAGGGCCCAGGCATGTGGTGGTGGGTTGTGCCCTCCTCGTAAGTCGGTTAGAGCTCTACTTCGGGTGCAAGGAAGCTTATATCTGGAAAAAATCATGTTAAAATCTCAGCGCAATCGGAGTTACGGATCTTTCGGAATATAAGAAACGGTTTTCGGCAAGAAATCAGGAACGCGAAATAGAAGAGAACAGAGAGGGAGATCCAATCTTGGAGGGGCCCCCGCCCCTCCGCTGCCATGGAGGCCATGGACCAGAGGGGGAACTCTCCTCCCATCTAGGGGGGAGGCCAAGGAAGAAGAAGGAGGAGGGGGGCTCTCTCCCCCTCTCTCCCGGTGGAGCCGGAGCGCCGCCGGGGAAATCATCATGATGGCGATCTACACCAACAACTTCGCCGCCGTCATCACCAACTCTCTCCCCATCTATGCAATGGTGTAACCTCTCTTCTCCCCGCTATAATCTCTACTTAAACATGGTGCTCAACACTATATAATATTTCCCAATGATATGTGGTTATCCTATGATGTTTGAGTAGATCCGTTTTCTCCTATGGGTTGATAGATGATACGTCTCCAACGTATCTATAATTTTTTATTGTTCCATGCTATTATATTATATTTTTTTTTATGCATTAATATGCTATTTTATATTATTTTTGGGACTAAATTATTAACCTAGTGCCCAGTGCCAGTTTCTGTTTTTCCTTGTTTTTTACTTTTACAGAAAAGGAAAATCAAACGGAGTTCAAACGGAATAAAATTTTATGATGATTTTTCTTGGACTGGAAGAAACCCACGAGACTTGAGAGGAGGCCAGAAGACACACAAGGTGGCGACAAGCCGTAGGGGCGTGCCCTAGGGGCGCCCCTAGGGCTTGTGGGCCCCCCGTAGACCTCCTAACCCTAATCTTCGTTCTATAAATACCCAAATATTCCCTCTACACCAGAAGCATCCACAAAAATACTTTTACGCCGCCGCAAGCTTCTGTTCTCGTGAGATTCCATCTTGGGGCCTTTTCCGGCACTCCGCCGGAGGGGGATTCGATCACGGAGGGCCTCTACACCAAGCTTTCTGCCCTTTCGATGATGTGTGAGTAGTTTACCACAGACCTACGGGTCCATAGCTAGTAGCTAGATGGTTTCTTCTCTCTCTTTGATCTTCAATACAATGTTCTCCTCGATGTTCTTGGACATCTATTCGATGTAATCTTCTTTTGCAGTGCGTTTGTTGAGATCCGATGAATTGTGGATTTATGATCAGATTATCTATGAATATTATTTGAGTCTTCTCTGAACTCTTTTATGCATGATTGAGATAACTTTGTATTTCTCTTCGAATTATCGGTTTGGTTTGGCCAACTAGATTGGTTTTTCTTGCAATGAGAGAGGTGCTTTGTGATGGGTTCAATCTTGCGGTGTCCTCACCTAGTGACAGAAGGGGTAGCGGGGCACGTATTGTATTGTTGCCATTAAGGATAAAAAGATGGGGTTTATATCTTATTGCTTGAGTTTTCCCTCTACATCATGTCATCTTACTTAAAGCGTTGCTTTGTTCTTATGAACTTAATACTCTAGATGCAGGCAGGAGTCGGTCGATGTGTGGAGTAATAGTAGTAGATGCAAAATCGTTTCAGTCTACTTGTCACGGACATGATGCCTATATTCATGATCATTGCCTTAGATATCATCATAACTATGCGCTTTATTATCAATTGCTCAACAGTAATTTGTTTACCCACCGTATGTTTTCTTTAAGAGAGAAGCCTCTAGTGAAACCTATGGCCCCCGGGCCTATTTTCCATCATATATTTTTAGATCTATAAAACCAAAAAATAAAAAAAATACCTTGCTGCACTTTATTTATATTTACTTTAGTTTGCTCTTTTATTTATCTTTTGTACCTATCTCTATTAGATCTAACTCTTGTTCGTGACCGTGAAGGGATTGACAACCCCTTTTTCGCGTTGTGTGCAAGTGTTTGTTAGTTTGTGTAGGTGCATATATTGGAGACTTTCTTATGCCTCCTACTGGATTGATACCTTGGTTCTTAACTGAGGGAAATACTTATCTCTACTTTAGTGCATCACCCTTTCCTCGAGGGAAAAATCAACGCAAGGTCAAGAAGTAGCAGGAAGAATTTCTGGCGCCGTTGCCGGGGAGGTTCTACATCAAGCCTACCAAGTACCTATCATACACTCTCATCTCTTACACTTACATTATTTGCCATTTGCCTCTCGTTTTCCTCTCCCCCACTTCTAAAATGTTTTCAGAAAAACACAAAAATAGTCGCCTTCTTTCGTTCATCTTCCCGTTTGCTTGTGTGCTAGACTGCTTGCTTGCTTCTATGGCTCGACCCAAGAGCCTTGATCCGTACTATAGAAAGTTGGAGGAAATTGAAAACAATACAAAAAGCAATATGTCCTTACAATTTAAGCATAATAGTTTCTTTAGGAACGAACTTAAAGAACAAAAAAAATATGATGGAGTATATCAATAAAGAGCTTGATGATGTTACTCCGGAAATATATGGTCTTAAATCCCAATTTTCTCATATTGAAAATTTAGTAGGTCAAATTTCTGATAAGGAAACTACTTTATTAAATAAGATGGCCGTTAAACCAGAATCTTTGAATAATGATGAAGATCTTAAAGTGATTGGTGTGACTCCTATTGAATCTTTGTTTTCTAATATAAATCTTGATAAAGATGGGACAGGAGACGAGTCAACTTTAGCTAGAAGGCATCCCAATAATTTGGAGTTTAAAGATCTTAATGAAAAAATTGATAAAAGTGGGATTAGCGAGGTCAAGACTTTAAGTAGCGATGAACCCACTCTTTTGGATTTCTAGGACTTTAATTATGATAATTGTTCTTTGATTGATTGTATTTCCTTGTTGCAATCCATGCTTAATTCACCTCATGCTTATAGTCAAAATAAGGCTTTTACTAAACATATCGTTGATGCTATGATGAAATCTTTTGAAGAAAAACTTGAGTTGGAAGTTTCTATCCCTAGAAAGCTTTATGATGAGTGGGAACCTACTATAAAAATTAATATTAAAGATTATGAGTGCTATGCTTTATGTGATTTGGGTGCTAGTGTTTCAACAATTCCAAAAACTTTGTGCGATGTGTTAGGTTTCCATGAATTTGATGATTGCTCTTTAATTTTGCATCTAGCGGATTCCTCTATTAAGAAACCCATTGGAAGGATTAATGATGCTCTTATTGTTTCAAATAGGAATTATGTGCCTATAGATTTCATTGTGCTTGATATAGATTGCAATCCTACATGCCCTATTATTCTTGGTAGACCTTTCCTTAGAACGATTGGTGCAATTATTGATATGAAAGAAGGAAACATTAGATTTCAATTTCCATTAAGGAAGGGCATGGAACACTTTCCAAGAAAGAAAATTAAGTTGCCATATGAATTTATTATGAGGGCTACTTATGGATTAAATACCAAAGATGACAATATCTAGATCTATTGCAATATGCCTAGCTAGGGGCGTTAAACAATAGCGCTTGTTGGGAGGCAACCCAATTTTATTTTGCATTTTTTTGTTTTTGCTTCTGTTTTCAATAAATACACATTATTACTTCTGTAGTAATTGAGTTTTAGTGTTTTAATTAGTGTTTGAGCCAAGTAAGACCTTTGGGATGGTCTATGGTGATAGTTGATTTGATCTTGCTGAAAAACAGAAACTTTTGCGTACATTGCCAGAATTTTATAAAAACACAGAAGCATGATTTTGATCTGAATTATTTACACACAATTGATATACAAATTTCGTAGGTTGTCCTAATTTTTTAGAGTTTTTTGGAGTTACAGAAGTATACGAGATTTCTAGATTACGACAGACTGTTCTGTTTTTGACAGATTCTGTTTTCTATGTGTTGTTTGCTTATTTTGATGAATCTATGGGTAGTATCGGGGGGTATGAACCATGCAGAAGTTGGAATACAGTATATATAACAACAATATAAATTTAGAATGAGTTCACAACAGTACCAAAAGTGGTGATTTATTTTATTATACTAACGGATCTTATGAGTTTTCTGTTGAGTTTTGTGTTGTGAAGTTTTCAAGTTTTCGGTAAAGTTTTGATGGACAACAGAATAAGGAGTGGGAAGAGCCTAATCTTGGGGATGCCCAAGGCACCCCAAGGAAATATTCAAGGACAACCAAGCATCTAAGTTACGGGATGCCCCGGATGGCATCCCCTCTTTTGTCTTCAATCCATCGGTAAATTTACTTGAGGCTATATTTTTATTCACCACATGATATGTGTTTTGCTTGGAGCGTCTTGTATGATATGAGTCTTTCCGTTTTAGTTTTCCACAATCATACTTGCTGTACACACCTTTTGAGAGGGACACACATTAATCTTTTGAGCTAGGCAGTTGCTCTAGTGCTTCACTTATATCTTTTGAGCTAGGCAGTTGCTCTAGTGCTTCACTTATATCTTTTTAGAGCACGGCGGTGGTTTTATTTTATAGAAATTGATGAACCCTCATGCTTCACTTATATTATTTTGAGAGTATTAAACAGCATGGTAATTTTCTTAGGTTATGAATTAAGTCCTAATATGATGGGCATCCAAGAGGGATATAATAAAAACTTTCATAAAGAGCAGTGAATATATGAGAAGTTTGATTCCTTGCATTTGTTTTGAGATATGAAGATGGTGATATTAGAGTCATGCTAGTGAGTAATTGTGGATTGGTAGAAATACTTGTGTTAAAGTTTGTGATTCCCGAAGCATGCATGTATGGTGAACTGTTATGTGATGAAACCGGAGCATGATTTATTTTTTGATTATCTTCCTTATGAGTGGCGGTCGGGAACGAGCGATGGTCTTTTCCTACCAATCTATCCCCCTAGGAGCATGTGTATTAGTACTTTGCTTTGATGGATGATGGCTCGTATCCGCGTCAGTTTTTCCCCGAAGAGGAAGGGATGATGCAGTACAGCTTCGGTAGGTATTTCCCACAGTTATGAAACCAAGGTTATCGAACTAGTAGGAGAACCAAGCAACACTATGTAAATGGTACCTGCACACAAAGAACAAATACTTGCAACCCGACGTGTAAGAGGGGTTGTCAATCCCTCACGGGTAAAAGATAGATTGATTTGTATGATTTTGGATAAATAGATCTCGCAACAAAGCAAAATAAAATAAATAAAGGAAAAGTGCAGCAAGGTATTTTTGGGTTTTTAGAATAATAGATCTGAAAACAATGGCGAATAAAAATAGAACTCAAAGCAAATATGCTAAAGAATAGACCCGGGGGCCATAGATTTCACTAGTGGCTTCTCTCGAGAAAAATAGCATACGACGGGCAAACAAATTACTGTTGGGCAATTGATAGAACCTTAAATAATTATGACAATATCCACGCAATGATCATTATATAGGCATCACGTCCAAGATTAGTAGACCGACTCCTGCCTGCATCTACTACTATTACTCCACACATCGACCGCTATCCAGCATGCATCTAGTGTATTAAGTTCATGGAAAAAATGGAGTAATGCAATAAGGACGATGACATGATGTAGACAAGATCTATTAATGTAGGAATAGACCCCATCTTGTTATTCTTAATAGCAATGATCAATACGTGGCTTGCTGCCCCTTCTGTCACTGGGAAAGAACACCGCACGACCGAACCCGTCACAAAGCACCTCTTCCCAAGGCAAGAAAAATCGATCTAGTTGGCCTAACTAAACCAAAGATTCGAAGAAGAAATACGAGGCTATAAATAATCATGCATATAACAGTTTAAAGAAACTCAAATAACTTTCATGGATAAATAGATCTGATCATAAACTCAAAGTTCATCGGATCCCAACAAACACACCGCAAAAAGAGTTACATCAAATAGATCTACAAGAGACCATTGTATTGAGAATCAAAAGAGAGAGAGAGGAAGCCATCTAGCTACTAACTATGGACCCATAGGTCTACAATGAACGACTCAAGCATCATCAGAGAGGCACCAATGAGGATGATGAACCCCTCCGTGATGGTGTCTAGATTGGATCTCGTGGTTATGGAACTTGCGGCGGCTGGAATTCTGTTTCGTTGACTCCCATAGGGTTTTTGGATTTCTAGGGTATTTATAGAACCAAGAGGCGGTCCGAGAGGCGGCCGAGGTGGGCACAACCCACCAGGGCGCGCCCAGGTGGGTTGTGCTCCCCTCGGAGCCCCCTCTGGTACTTCTTTGGCCCAATAGGTGTCTTCTGGTCCAGAAAAATTCTCCAAAAAGTTTCGTTGCATTTGGACTCCGTTTGGTATTGATTTTCTGCGAAGTAAAAAACAAGCAAAAAACAACAACTGGCACTGGGCACTATGTCAATAGGTTAGTCCCAAAAATGATATAAAGTTGCTATAAAATGATTGTAAAACATCCAAGAATGATAATATAATAGCATGGAACAAGAAAAAAATTATAGATACGTTGGAGACGTATCAACATCCCCAAGCTTAATTCCTACTCATCCACGAGTAGGTAAATGATAAAAATAGAATTTTTGATGTGGAATGCTGCCTAACATGTTCATCACATATTCTTTTCTTTTGTAGCATGGACATATGGACTTTTATATGGTTCAAAGCAATAGTCTAGTTTTGACATGAAGATTTCAATACTCAAGCATATCAACAAGCAACCATGTCTTTCAAAATATCAACACTAAAGCAAGTTATCCCTAGCCCATCATGCTCAATCATTGATCCATTCATGAAACACACTCGCATATTAGCTACACCCAATGCTCAAGTACGATCATAGTGCCCCTTAGTTGGTGCTTTATAAGAGAAGATGGAGACTCAAATAAAAATAAAAATTGCATAAAGTAGATAGAAAGGCCCTTCGCAGAGGGAAGTAGGGATTTGTAGAGGTTCCAGAGCTCAAAGTGAAAAAAGAATAGAGATAAAACATTTTGGGTGGCATGCTTTTCCTGTCAACAAAAACGATCAAGTAGTTCCCAATACTTTCCATGCTAGATATATCATAGGCGATTCCCAAACAGAAAATAAAGTTTATTCCTTTTTCCACCATACTTTCACATTCCACGGCTAGCCGTATCCACGGGTGCCGTTGATGACCCACAAGTATAGGGGATCAATCGTAGTCCTTTCGATAAGTAAGAGTGTCGAACCCAACAAGGAGCAGAAGGAAATGATAAGTGGTTTTCAGCAAGGTAATGTCTGCAAGCACTGAAATTGTCGGTAACAGATAGTTTGATAGCAAGATAATTTGTAACAAGCAAATAATAGTAACGGTAACTAAAGTGCAGCAAGGTAGCCCAATCCTTTTTTCGGCAAAGGACATGACAAAACGGTCTCTTATAATAAGCAAAGCGTTCTTGAGGGTACACGGGAATTTCATCATATCACTTTCATCATGTTGGCTTGATTCGTGTTCGCTACTTTGATAATTTGATATGTGGGTGGATCGGTGCTTAGGTGCTGTTCTTACTTGAACAAACCTCCTACTTATGATTAACCCCCTCGCAAGCATCCGCAACTACGAGAAAAGTATTAAGATAAAATCTAACCATAGCATTAAACTTTTGGATCCAAATCGGTCCCTTACGAAGTAGCGCATAAACTAGGGTTTAAGCTTCTGTCACTCTCGCAACCCATCATCTAATAACTACTCCATAATGCATTCCCTTAGGCCCAAATATGGTGAAGTGTCATGTAGTCGACGTTCACATGACACCACTAAGGGAATCACAACATACATATCATCAAAATATCGAACACTTATCAAGTTTACATGATTACTTGCAATATGACTTCTCCCGTGACCTCAAGAACAAAAGTAACTACTCACAAATGATAATCATGCTCAAGATAAGAGGGGTATTAAATAGCATAATGGATCTGAACATATAATCTTCCACCAAATAAACCATATAGTAATCAACTACAAGATGTAATCAACACTACTAGTCACCCACAAGCACCAATCTAAGGTTCTGGTACAAAGATTGAACACAAGAGAAGAACTAGGGTTTGAGAGAAGATGGTGCTGTTGAAGATGTTGATGGAGATGGCCCTCCCAAAGATGGGAGAGTTGTTGGTGACGCCAATGACGATGATTTCCCCCTCCGGGAGGGAAGTTCCACCGGCGGAATCGCTCCGTCGGAGGGCAAAAGTGCTCCTGCCCAAGTTCCGCCTCGAGACGGGAGCAGTAGGAAATTATGAGAGAAAAGGCATTAGAATTACTCCCAAAAGCATTATTATGCATAAAAACATTATAAATAGCAGTAGGAAAACATGATGCAAAATGAACGTATCAACTCCCCCAAGCTTAGACCTCGCTTGTCCTCAAGCGAAAACCGAAATCGAAAAACATGTCCACATGCTTAGAGAGAGAGGTGTTGATAAAAACAAAATACGGACATAGAAGCATCATGCATATTATTATAACAGCAAGGAATTTAACATAAACTTTATCAAATAGCTCTTATCATATAACTTCTCATGAACAAGTAACAATTCATCACAACATTGAAGTATGAAGCATAAACCTTATTGAAAACCAACAAACTATGTTCTCAGTCAACTTTGCAACTACAATTCATCTTATTTTCAGGAAGGGTCATGTGTCGGAGCCTTTTGGCAAGTCCACATACTCAATCACCATTTAATCTTCTATGATTGCTAACACTCACATCATACCCATGAACAAAAGGTTTCAACCGGACACATAGAAAGATAGGGGCTTATAGTTTCGCCTCCCAACGTATTCACCTCGAGGGCGATGTCAACAATAATAACTCATGCCCACTCATATCCAACTAGATATATGTGCCTAGATCTTTCCTCACCACATGGTGCTTGCAAAAAGAGAAAATAAAAAGGAATAGGGAAGAATACTTTGACTCTTACATAAAAGAAAATGCATAAAAGTAAAAGATAGGCCCTTCGCAGAGGGAAGCAGAGGTTGTCATGCACTTATTTGTTTGTATGCCAAATCCCTTAATGCAAAAGAACATCATGTTATATTGCCCTTTATGACAGCAACCTTTATTATGCAGTCCGTTGCTTTTATTCTTTGCCTTCTCAAGTTCGTACAACGCTCAATTTTCTCTTACACTAAATGATCCAACACATTTAGAAGCAATTTTTATTGCCTTATTGCACCGAGGACAACTTACTTGAAGGATCTTACTCAATCCATAGGTCGGTATGGTGGACTCTCAAAATAAGATTTGGGTTAAGGGTTTTTGGATGCACAAGTAGTATCTCTACTTAGTGCGGAATTTTTGGCTAGAAAAGATATTGAGCAAGCACCACATGTTGAAGGATCTATCACAATATAACTTCTATGTGAATATGAACAAACATAAATCATTATGTTGTCTTCCTTGTCCAACGTCAACTATTTTGACACAAAATATTTAATGGGGGCTCATAATCATAAAAGATGTCCAAGATAGTGTATTTGCATGTGAATTTTCTCTTCCCTTATTAATTCTTTCATGAGTTGCATCATTGACCAATGCTATGTTTTTCAATCTCCAATAAATTTTACAACTTATACTTTTCCTTATGTGATGTCATTACTTACCATAAAATTAGCATATGATCTTTTCATTTATTTTCCTTTCTTTTATTGAAACATTAAAGTAAAGAAACAAAACTCAAACTACTCTTTATTATATATCTCGCACATGTTTACATCAAAAGATAGATCACTAAACAAACACTTGAAAAGAAAGGATCGAACTAAACTTTTATTCAACTAAATCATAGGAAAACTAAAGATCGAACTAAAATAGATAAAAGCAAAGATAGTGGTGGTGATACGATACCAGGACACCTCCCCCAAGCTTGGCACAAGCCAAGGGGAGTGTCCATACCATGAACTCAAGTCTCCTTTGGAAATGATGATGATGATGGTGGTGGTGATGAGGTAGTAGCGATCTTATCCTTTTTCTCCAACTTATTTTGGTGGTAAAAGTTATCTATGTTCAACTCATCGTTCTCTATCTCAAGCTTTATTATCCTCTTGCATAATGCCTCCTTGCTTTCTTGCTCGAACCGAGGAGGGACTGGCTCATCTTCATCTTCCTCATTGGTGAACCATATATAGGGATAGGTGTCCTTGAATATATTTTTATCCAAAGGCTGGTAAGATACAGGGCTCTCCTCTGAATCTTGAGATGACTTATTTTCAGATCTGCCAGAAAACAGCAAGAGGGAAGAACAAACGATTTTTTCGCGATACGGTGTTCAATATGTTCGGGGGGTATATAAATATTTTTTATCTTGGGAAACAAGCAAACGGGAGGAAAACGTTGTCGGGAAGGTTCCCGAGGTGGGCACTACCCACCTGGGCGCGCCAGGGGCCCCAGGCGCGCCCTGGTGTCTTGTGCCCCCCTCGGGTGCCTTCCTGGTTGTTTCTTATTTTCTTAATTTTGAAAATATTCCAAAACTGACAGAAAATATTTTTGCGGATTTTTCGGAGTCCGTTTACTTACCGTATCACGTACCTCCTCTTTTTTATTTATTCTGGAGTGTTCCGGAAGGTTTCTTTTATGTGTTCCTCAGGTGTCATGGTTTGAATAATATTGCTTTCAACATTAATAGGCGTACCTGAGATATAGTGTTTAATTCTTTGCCCGTCGACCACCTTTGGGTTCGTACCTTCGGCATTATTTATTTTAATAGCTCCAGAGCGATAAACCTCCTTGATGATCCTTCCCATTTAGAGAGAAGTTTTCCTGCAAAGAATCTGAAACAAGAGTTGTATAGAAGAACATATTCTCCGACTTTGAATTCTCTCTTTTGGATTCTTTTGTCATGCCATCTTTTAACTTTTTCTTTGAATAATTTGGCATTTTCATAAGCTTGGGTTCTCCATTCATCTAGTGATCTAATATCAAATAACCTCTTTTCTTTGGCAAGTTTGAAGTCATAGTTGAGTTCTTTAATTGCCCAATAGCTTTATGTTCTAACTCTAGAGGCAAATGACAAGCTTTTCCATAAACCATTTTATAGGGAGACATACCCATAGGATTTTTATAAGCTGTTCTGTAGACCCAAAGTGCATCATCTAATTTCTTAGACCAATTCTTTCGAGACCTATTACCGGTTTTCTGTAATATTAGTTTTATTTCTCTATTGCTAAGTTCAACTTGACCACTAGATTGAAGATGATAGGGTGATGCAATTCTATGGTTAACATCATATTTAGCAAGCAATTTTTGAAAAGCACCATGAATAAAGTGTGAACCACCATCACTCATTAAATATCTAGGGACTCCAAACCTTGGGAAAATAACTTCTTTACACATTTTAATGGAAGTGTTATGATCAGCACTACTAGTTGGAATAGCTTCTACCCACTTAGTAACATAATCAACAACAACCAAAATATGAGTATACCCATTAGAGAAAGGAAAAGGTCCCATATAATCAAAACCCCAAACATCAAATGGTTCAAAAGTGAATAATTCATAGGCATTTCTTGACGCTTACCGATATTACCAATTCGTTGACATTCATCACAAGAGAAAACAAACTTACGGGCATCCTTGAAGAGAGTAGGCCAATAAAAACCAGATTGCAATACCTTGTGAGCAGTTCTATCTCCCGCATGATGCCCTCCATAAGCTTTGGAGTGACGTTTCCATAGGATTTGTTCATGTTCATGCTCAGGTACACAACGTCTAATAATACAATCTACTCCTTCATTATAAAGATGTGGGTCATCCCAAAAGTAATATCTTAAGTCATAGAAGAATTTTTTATTTCGTTGGTATGTGAAACCAGGTAGTATGTATTTAGCAACAATATAATTAGCATAGTCAGCATACCAAGGAGTGTTATGAGAAATATTTATTGCAGCTAATTGCTCATCAGGAAAGCTATCATCAATAGGTAGTGGGTCATCAAGGATATTCTCTAACCTAGACAAGTTATCAACTACGGGGTTCTTAGTTACTTTCCTATCAGTGATATGTAAACCAAATTCTTATAGCAAGAGAACCCACCTAATGAGTCTAGGTTTAGCATCTTTCTTTTCCATAAGATATTTAATAGCAGCATGATTGGTGTGAACAGTAACTTTAGAATCAACAATGTAAGATCTGAATTTATCACAAGCAACACAACTGCTAAAAATTCTTTTTCAGTAGTAGCATAATTTCTTTGGGCACTGTCTATAGTTTTGCTAGCATAATGAATAACATTTAATTTCTTATCAACTCTTTGTCCTAGAACAACACCAACATCATAATCACTAGCATCACACATAATTTCAAAAGGCAAGGTTAATCAGGTGGTTGAACAATAGGTGTAGAGGTTAAGGCTTTCTTAAGTGTTTCAAAGGCTTCTACACAGTCATCATCAAAAACAAATGGAACATCCTTTTGTAAAAGATTTGTAAGAGGCCTAGAAATTTTAGAGAAGTCTTTAATAAACCTCCTATAGAAACCAACTTGAGCAAGCAAACTACGAATACCTTTGATATCTCGGGGACATGGCATTTTCTCAATTGCATCAACCCTAGCTTTATCCACCTCAATACCTCGTTCAGAAATTTTATGCCCCAACACAATACATTCATTAACCATAAAGTGGCACTTCTCCCAATTCAAGACAAGATTAATTTGCTCACATCTCCGCAAAACTCGATCAAGGTTGCTCAAGCAATCATCAAAAGAAGTTCCATATACAGAAAAATCATCCATGAAAACCTCAACAATCTTTTCACAAAAGTCAGAGAATATAGCAGTCATACATCTTTGAAAGGTAGCAGGTGCATTGCATAAACCAAAAGGCATACGTCTATAAGCATAAGTTCCAAAAGGGCAAGTAAAAGAGGTTTTCTCTTGATCAGGTTGTGAGATGGGTATTTGAGAAAAACCAGAATATCCATCAAGGAAGCAAAAGTGTATGTGCTTACATAATCTTTATAACATTTGATCAATTAAAGGCAAAGGGTAATGATCTTTTCTAGTAGCTTTATTTAATTTTCTGAAATCAATTACCATTCTATAGCTAGTAACAATTCTTTGTGGAATAAGTTCATTTTTATCATTAGGAACAACAGTAATACCACCTTTC
This sequence comes from Thinopyrum elongatum, assembly GCA_011799875.1. Lineage (NCBI taxonomy): Eukaryota > Viridiplantae > Streptophyta > Magnoliopsida > Poales > Poaceae > Thinopyrum > Thinopyrum elongatum. Next base: position 182,088,282 of record CM022303.1, read on the forward strand.
TTAGGGACACAATGAACGGGGCTCACTCATCTACTATCAGCTATGGGATAGATTATACCTGCTTCCAGAAGTTTTAGTATCTCAGTTCTTACTACTTCTTTCATTTTGGGATTCAAACGTCATTGATGATCAACAACGAGTTTAGCATCAGGTTCCATATTAATCTTGTGCTGACAGAGAGTGGGACTAATGCCCTTAAGATCATCAAGAGTATACCCAATAGCATCTCAGTGCTTCTTCAGAATTTTCAATAATATCTCTTCTTCATGTTCTGAAAGGTTAGCACTAATAATAACATGATATATCTTTTTCTCATCAAGATAAGCATATTTCAAAGTGTCATGCAATTGCTTCAATTCAAACACAGGATCACCCTTAGGTGGAGGAGGACCTCCTAGAGTTTCAATAGGCAGATTATGTTAGAGCAGAGGTCGTTGTTCAAAGAAAATTCTATCTATTTCACTATAGGAATCAGCTAGTTTGCCGTCTGCTATGGCAAACGTCAAAGGACCAGAAAGCTGACGGCAAAGGTCTTTGCCGTCAGCCATGGATGGCAAACAAGTCCGGCACTGTAGGCTACGATAATGAGTTTCTTTGCCGTCAGCCGTGGACGGCAAACATTTGCCATCAGCTTTCCTAGGGAATCAGACGGCAAATAAGATTGACTGCAAAAAAAATAGACGTTAGCCACATTAGGTTGGCTAACGGGGGCTTTGCCATCTGCCGGCGGACAACAAACATGCCATCCCCTTTGCCGTCTGCCATCTGACGTCAGCAGACGCGTCACTCCTCCCTGCTCTTTGCCGTCTGCCACAGACGGCAAACCACCCTAGCCTTTGCCGTCTGCCACAGACGGCAAAGTGACCAAATGGGTCAGCTCCCAGGTTGCACAGGTTGCTGCCACGTGGCCACTCTGCCATCTGTGGCAGACGGCAAAGGGCCCTTTGCCGTCGGTGGCAGATGGCAAAGAGCCTGCATTGCCTCTTTTTATTCTGTTTTTTCTTATATCTAAGCATTTTCACAGAAAATATATGATATGATATATATACATATATATATTTCACAGGGCAATTTCTCAGCAAACATATGAGATATCCAACACATAAGTTTCATCATACATACATAGTTACATCCATACATACATAGCAAGTTCCACATACATAGTTCCATCCATACATATTACAATAGTTTCATCCATATAGCAAGTTCCACATTGTTCATCGAAACAAAATCAAAATAGAAAGGGAAAACAAGCACTCCATCAATGCAAGCTTACGTGAAGTGAATGAAATCTGCAAAATGGGAAACAAGAAAGTTAGAAGAAGAAGACTAGAAGAAGAAGAATAAGTATATGACATTTATGAGCTAACTTAGGTAAAATGGATCATTTTGGAGGTAACTTAGGTAAAATGGATCATTTTGGAGCTAACTTAGGTAAAATGAATCATTTTGGAGCTAGCCTAGGTAAAATGGGTCATTTTGGAGCTAACTTAGGTAAAATGGATCATTTTAGAGCTAACCTAGGTAATTATGCCATTATTGAGTTAACTAAGCATATTATGCCATTTTTTACATAAGTAAGCTAAGTATAGGTCATTATTGAGCTAACCTAGGTAACTAAGCATATTAGAGCTAACTTAGCATATTAGAGCTAACTTAGGTCATTTTGGAGCTAACTTAGGTAAAATGAATCATTTTGGAGCTAACTTAGGTAAAATGGTTTATTTTGGAGCTAACCTAGGTAATTATGCCATTTTTGAGTTAACTAAGCATATTATGCCATTTTTGACATAAGTAAGCTAAGTATAGGTCATTATTGAGCTAACCTAGGTAACTAAGCATATTAGAGCTAACTTAGGATATTAGAGCTAACTTAGAGCATTTTAGAGCTAACTTAGGTAAAATAGATCATTTTCGAGCTAACTTAGGTAAAATGGATCATTTTGGAGCTAACATAGGTAATTATGCCATTTTTTAGTTAACTAAGCATATTATGCCATTTTTGACATAAGTAAGCTAAGTATATGTCATTATTGAGCTAACCTAGGTAACTAAGCATATTAGAGCTAACTTAGGTCATTTTAGAGCTAACTTAGGTAAAATGGATCATTTTCCAGCTAACTTAGGTAAAATGGATCATTTTGGAGCTAACATAGGTAATTATGCCATTTTTGAGTTAACTAAGCATATTATGCCATTTTTGACATAAGTAAGCTAAGTATATGTCATTATTGAGCTAACCTAGGTAACTAAGCATATTAGAGCTAACTTAGGTAATTATGGTAAGCATATTGGAGGAAAATAAAGCTAAGTCTAGGTCATTATGCATTTGTTAAGCAAAACACTAGAGAAAACTTACCATCATCACGGAGGTGAAGCACCGGTGTTGCTCGAGCCGGTACCAGCTGGAGTAGGATCATGCGATGCTTGTCTGGAGTTACGCTGCACCAAAGATAATTTGCAATGTCTCGTTAGCATGATGACACTGAAATGTTAAGACTAGTAACTAATGACCATTCAAATGAAACTCACTGTGGTCCCCGGAGCAATGACTGGCATCGGCGGAGGGGTCTGACCGGTCTTCTCGCACACAGACTGCACATTTGGTTTTGATGAGTCAGTCATACTAGTTAGTAATGAAATGAACATTACGTGCATGATTTGGCTAATATGCAGAAGAAACTTACCACGAGGAGCTCATACATGGCCCGGTTCTACATGTCATTCCGTGCCCTCTCCTCCTCCAACAACTTAGCATTCTTCTCCTCGAACTCCCGGTCCTTCTCCGCCGCCTGCCGGTCCCTCTCGGCAAGAAGCGCCTTGGTTGCCTCTCTCTCTCTCTCTCTCTCTGAAAAGCAGCCTGCAACACCACTCCTCATTAGAAATGTAATCATCGATGGCCGCACACACAATGTAATGGAGGAAAGAAATCTGAGTCCGTATAACTAACCTCGATGGCGAGATCCACTGGCTGTGGACGAGGCCTTATCTCAGGGGTGGAGCTCGTTTGGCGCGCCTTGATCTCCGGGAGAGTGCTAGGACAGCGTATAAGTCCATCTCCAATGGCTATCGAGCCATGGGACCTCCCGCCACCAGTTATCATCACCAGCTCTGGATCAATGGGACCCTGGCTCGGGTTAAAGTCCTCCACTTTCCTCACCTTCCCCTCGTCTCTGTACCTCATGAGCTTGTTGTGGGAGGAGATGTTAGTGAAGTTCTCTGGATGATCGAGGTCAGACGCAGAGAATGCCTTGACCTTCTTGTACGAGGCAGTATGGGCCATGGCATAGAGGTCGTACACCTCTGGCACCTCTGCCTTATTGTATTTCGCCTAAAAGAGAGGAACAGAGTAAATTAGTAATTAAAGGGCTCAAGCTAGCATGAAGAATGAATTGCATGAATCATGAAGCAAACCACATACCCATTTCCGCCCATACTGATATAAGTTGGCGCTGCCTTGATGGTGTGACACACCTTCCATTTGGGCACGCCGGTCCTTGGCATTGTTGTGGAGGGCTAGCCATTGGTCTGAGCACCACTCATCGACAAACACCTCCCAACAATCCATCTGATCCGCACGCCATCTCGGGGGCACCTAAGTTAGTAAAGAGAAACTTGAGCGCTACACCTACGAATCAAATCAAGGAAACTAAGTACAAGGCCTTAAGAATAGGTAATTACCATCATTTACTGCTCCTTCTTCAGAAACTTGTCGTGGCACACCGGCTTGTTCTTCTTAATACCACGGAAGGCGTAGTAGTCTCGAACAGCCTGCACCCGAGCCTCGTGCCGTAAGTTTTGTAGTAGGTGCCTGCACTCGGCATCGATAACCTGTGCCGCGGCCTCCTCGTATCCCTCCTCACACCTGTAGAAGGTCTGCAATCAAACGAGACAACATTGATTAGTACAATAACTAGCTATTTGAAGATTTTTAATTGTGTAAAGGAGAAATTACCCAAAACTTTCTGATCACCATGTCTACCCTCGTGTGGCATAAGACACCGTCGATCATCTCCTCCGGAGGGGCCGGGGCAGCCAAGTAGGGCTCCCAGCTCAATCCTAGCTATGGAAGCTGACCCTCACCGGGCAACGTGACAAACCCCGCGAAGTTTTGCCGATAAAGCACACCAAGGACGGTGTTGGGCCTGCGGACTTCCTGAGCGTGGTCCCAACCCCTGCAGTATGACAAGGCCAACGCATTAGATATTTGAAGAAATGTGAAGGCAAAAGGTACAAAAAGAGTAAATGCACTTACCTCTCCCCATCAGGGAAAATCAACCACCTCTGCTCACGGGTCACCGGCACGGGCGGGAGCCGTGTATAACCACGCTGGTAGACGGTGGCGCCCTCAACCACCTCGCCCTCGCTATCTGCCGGATCCCCGCCACCATCAGCATGGCCACTCGGCCCCTTAGGTAGATCCGGCCAGGTACCCCATCCGGACATCTCCTGGGACGTACCCTGGTCCGGAGTCTCATGGGCCGAAGGCCCGTCGACCCGAGGCTCATGGACCGGAGTCCGCATAGCCTCCTCCTCAGATGTGTCCACCCTAGCAGCCATGTGCTCAGGTGAATCAGCTGGGGGTGGCGGCGAGGAAGGCGTAGGAGCCTGCCAACCTTTCCCACGTCCTCGCTGACCTCCCCGACCTCCTCTCTTCTTCCCTCCCCGACCTCCTCTCCCAATGGGTAACGTCGCCGACGAAGAAGCGCCTGGCGGTGTCCCCAAACTGTCATACAACACTCTCCGGAGAGGTGCGGGTGGAATGGTGGAAGTACCCCTCCCACCACGCGCTGACGAAGAAGGAGCCTCGGAGCGGTCCGGACCCGCGCCCACCATCTTTCAACACCTGCGATGACAAAGAGTAAACGAAATTAATACAACATAAAAAATATTAATACCGACATGAATAATATAATATGTATATAACTTAAGTGTATCATCATCAAGTACAACATAAAAAAATTGAATACCTAACATGAACTAACAATATATATATGTATATAATACAAATTGAATACCTGACATGAACAAATAATAATCTTGATCGTTTATATATGCTCCGGGATCAATAAATGCATCATCATCATCACTATCATGAATGACGTGCTCATCGGGTTCAGCGGCATCAACATGTGAAAGGCCACCTTTATGTAATCGGTCAAGCATTGACAGGTCATCCGCAGCAGTAACCTCTTCTTGTTCCGGCTCTTCTTGTTCTAGTTCAGGGGTGAAGTTCGGATTCACTATCGCTGTCTACTTCAATGTTCTGGGGTGAAGTAGAGTGTTTCTTGAAACATTTTTTGGAAAGACATGTTCCTTGGAAGAATTCACCTTCATATGTGTGTGGGTTAATGTGAGGTTCATAATCCTCTTCATTGGGGGGAGGTGGTCTAACACGTGGCGGCACTTCATAAACGACATCCCAACCATTCAGATTTGGATCAGTTTGGCAGGCCCACGGTAGATAGAAAACTTGGGTCGCCTTTTGAGCCGTAATATAGACATCGGGAACATCTAAATGGGTGCTTTGTTTGATTTCGACTAGCCCTATATGTTCATGAGTCCTTCTAGTCTCCTTCAGCTCTCCCATAATACTCGGTACCTCCTTCGTCGATAGCAGAGACACAACAATTTGTAGACTTTCGGTCGGCCATAGATAGCTCTTTGCCAAAGGTACGAAAGCGGTACCCGTTGATGTCGTATTTGTCAAATGAACGGACCTTATTGTCAAAACCATTAGCGACTTGTCTCAATTCGGCGTCCATAGACTCCGAATTAGCCTACATGTTTAATACGAAAGGATTGTTGCATTAGCCGCAAATTAGATGAAGAAATGTGAATGGTCTAATGGAAATTACCGTTTGTTTGAACCAAGAGATGAAACTGGGAAAGCCGCCTCCATGCTTTGCCAGAAGCTCATACTCTTCGATGGATTCCTTTTCGATCACCGCTCCAACCAAGAATTTGGCGACGTATCGACTGTATCAAATATCCGGGAATAAGAGCAGTTCAAAGGAATTAGAAGTTGCGAAGCAATATACCGAGAACTTACTCGATGTACGGCCGCACTTCTGTTAGGTTGTTGAAGATATACAATGAAATGGTCCACCATTCTTAAACATGCAACAATATTGGTTTCAAAGCACCGGCTAGTGCAAGCTTCCCTTTGAATAGGCTGAGGTTGGATCCACCTTTTTTAGGGTCACCAACATTGTACCGAGGCTTCGGATTATGCAAATGACGATTTTTGGCTTCGTAGTGTGCTGTCACGAAGTTTGCCGCCTCCTCAGTAATGAATGCCTCGGCCATCGATGCTTCAATTCTACGTTTATTTTTACATTTTACTTGAAGCGTCTTCTGCATCCTCTCAGTTGTGTAGCACCAACTATTTTGCACGCCCCCCCCCCCTCAATCTGCCTCAGTCGGGATATGCAAAATCACATGCCTGCTGCATGATTCAAGAGCCCGGTGGAAAGATCTTCTCTAACTTGTAGATCAACTCTGGCGCCAACTCTTCCATATCTTCTAGCATGGCAGGCGATAGTTCTTTCGCACAAAGAACATGGAAGAAATAGCTCAGCTCTGCCAGTACTAGCCATTAATCCTCAGGGATAAAGCCACGCAACATCACCGGCATTACCCGCTCAAGCCATATGTGCCAATCATGACTCTTGAGACCAAATATTTTCAATTTTTCAAGACTCGCTCCCCTCTTTAGATTCACTGCATACCCATCGGGGAACATTAACTGCATTTTTACCCACAAGATAATTTCCCTCATAGCTGGCTTTCCAAGATAGAACCATGCCTTTGGCTTCGTCCAGTTCTGCTTTCCTTTCGGTTCTTGCATGTTTTGTAACGGTCTATCACATAGCGCCTCCTGATTGACTCTAGCCTTAGTATTATCCTTTGACTTCCCCTCTATGCCAAACAATGTACCAAAAAGGGCCTCAGCGATATTATTTTCAGTGTGCACCACGTCGATGTTGTGTGGGCAAAAGAGGTCTTTGAAGTAAGGCAGATCCCACAAGCATGTCTTGTGAGTCCAGGCGTGTTCCGAATTATACCCCTTGAAATACCCTGGACGCTCTGGATCTGGCTCGAGAGTGTTTAACTAATCCAGGGTCTCTTGGCCTGTCAACGCAGGTGGTGCAAATTTTTTGACAGCTCTACCTTTGATGAAGTTCTTCTTGTCTTTCCTGAACTTATGGCGAGGATCCAGGAACTGTCTATGCAAGTCGAAGCAAGAAAACTTGCGACCCGCCTACAGCCAATGAAACTGAAGAGCTGCCTTGCATGTGGGGCACGGGAACCTTCCATGTACACACCAGCCAACGAATAGCGCATACGCCAGCAAGTCATGCATCGAATACATGTACCAGGCACGCATTATGATGTTTTGTTTGCTAGCGGCGTCGTATGTCTTGAGCCTATTATCCCAAGCTTCTTGCAATTCATCCTTAAGCAGCTGCATGTACACATTCATATTCTTCCCTGGATAGTTAGGCCCTGGAATTATGAACGTCATGAAAATGTTCTTTCTTTGCATAATCTGTCCGGGGGGGGGGAGATTGAGTGGAATGACAAATACGGGCCAACAACTGTATTGGGTTGCCGTCAGACCAAACACATTGAACCAATCCGTGCTGATGGCGACTCGAGGATGCCTTGGATCTGCCGCTTTTTGCGCATGTAATGCATCAAAGCGCTTTCACGCAGAACCATCCAATGTGTGTACCATAATCAGATTCCCATCTGCATCTAGTTCGGTTCTTTTGCCCATTTTGTGCGATGTCATCTGTCTGGCCATCTCTTCGACCATGAAAAGACGTTGAAGTCTTGGTACGATTGGCATATACCGAAGAACATTAACGGGGATTTTGGTCTGCATCTTCTCACCCATACCGTTGTCTACCACAACATACCTAGAAGACTGGCAAATGGGACAATAGTTCAAGTCCGCATACTCAAGCCGAAATAAGGCACATCCTTTCTCACAGGCATGTATCTTCTCATAGGGCATCTTAAGTGCACAGAGGATTTTGTCTGACTGGTACAGGTTTGCAGGCATTACAAGGCCTTGTAGAAAGCGTCCAAATACTGTCATCGTCGCGTCGCAGCATTCTCTACCCAAGTTGAATTGAGCCTTCAGAGCCATTACTTGTGAGATGGCATCCAGCTGACAAAGCTCAGTGTGCTCATGGAGAGGACATTTTGAAGACTCCAACATTTCATTGAAGGCCTTTGCAGATTCCTCCATCTCATCATCCAAATCCCGAGCATCATCAAAGTCTTGCACCATGTCTTCCATCCCGGTACTCGTCGGTGCGACGACGAAGCACCTCAGCTCTGGCACGTTGGGCAGACTCACCATGAAATGTCCACACCGTATAACTGGGCGTAAAACCATTCTTTTGCAGGTGTTTGCCCATTTCATCCTCTGTCCTCTTGTGCCAATTGTTGCACTAGACACAGGGGCACCAGGTTTTCCTCTGGCCATTTGCAAATGTGGATCTCACAAACCCCTTGGTTTTTGTTAACCATACATTGGTCATGTCTTTCTGACTAGTGTGACCGGTGTACATCCACGCGCGATCACTCATCTTGCCTAGCTACTGGACACACAAGAAATATATATATAATTCAGCATGTATATATTCATCAGTTAATCTAGTTTGTCAATTTAATTACGTCCATGCAACCTACACTCTAATAGGTAAAGATAGGTCCTAATCCCACCCGAGTATGTGTATATTGGGTTCATTTTCTCATGCTCTGCTCCGGATCCAACGCAAAATTTTGGCAGCACCTCCCCGCTGTTCTCCTGATACACGTCTATGCAATAAACAGAGAGGATGTGTACCCGGAGAACAATAGGGAGGCACTGACGAAATTTATGCGTCGGATCCGGAGCAGAGCATATGGGAAAACGAACCCAGTCTACACATACTCGGGCTATCCATGGATAACGTTGGACAATTCAAAAGAATCACTGTTATAAATATGCAAATGCATGCATATTTATAACTGTAACCCTTTCGAATAGGAGATGCATACTGGTCACGCATACTGATGATTGAAGACACCTATAGCTAGCAAGTTTCATCGGCACGAAGACCGGAACAGAGCAAATAATTAAGGGGGAGGAGGAGATGTCATTTGTGCTCACCCACGAACGCAGGGGCGGGGCTCGTCGAACACCAGACCCTCGCAGCGACGAAACAACTGCACATTTAAATCCAAAGATGAGTAACATAGCATTATTGTTTTTGCCATCAACCTAACTAAATATTTACAACAGGATGCCACCGAAATATATGTCATCCAGGGTTCCGTCGACATCGAGGCACCCCTAACCTATATAGATGTCATTTAGGCTTTCCTCGACGCCAAGGCACCCCTAACCTAATTAGGCATCATTTAGGGTTCCATCGACACCGAGGAACCCCCTAACCCGCTCGTCTACGGACGCCCTCAGGTATGGCGACGCACGGTCGACGGGTCAACACTCGGACCGGGGGATTCTCGGCCTCGGCGACGGCGCCGGGACCGGCAGGACCCACAGGCTCCACCATCTAACCCCTCGGCGACCGGCGATCCTCGACCCTCGTTCCTGACCGGCGATCCTCAACCCGGTTCCGTCGGCGCCGAGCACACGCCGAAGAAAGCGGGGACGCGCGTGGGGCGGAGGGCGGAGGAGGAGGAGCGAAGGGGAGGAGGACGGAGGCGGAGGCGGGGAGGGAGCGAGGGGGGCGGAGGAGAGGAGGGCGGAGGAGACGAAGAAAGCAGTACGAGAGGAGGGCGGAGAGTAGGAGGGAGGCGGAGGAGGAGGAGGAGGAGGGAGGAGGAGGAGGAGGCGGAGGGCAGGAGGAGGAGGAGGGGGAGGAGGGGGGAGAGGAGGAGGAGGAAGGGACCGAGGACCGAAGACGAGCAGGGGGAGGAGGGGAGAAAAGAGGGGATGGGGAGGAGGAGGGAGGAGGAGGTGGAGGGGAGGAGAGGGGAGGGAGGCGAGGACGAGGGTGAGGAGGAGGAGGAGGAGGAGGCGGTCGGCGGAGAGGTGCGGAGGGCTTCCGATCTTCTTGCTTCTGCTTCTTCTTCTTCTTTCTGTCTTCTTCTTCTTCTTACTTCTTCTTGATTTGTTTTGTTCATCGTTTCGTCGTTACCTAAAGTAAAACCTAAAACTAATACTAAACTAAAATAATCTAAACCTAAAACAACTAAACCTAAACTAAACTAAATCTAATCTAAAAAATAGAAAAAAAGAGGAGCTAGAGCTCACCTTGAGAAGGGGGGCGGCCGATGGAGGAGGGGGGTGGGGCGGCCTGGGGACAAAGGGCAGGAAAGAAGAAAAGGCCAGGGCAGGACACCGGGGCGGCCTAATCCGCACGGGGAAGCCAGGGTGGCGACGGGGCGACGGTGCCGACGGGGCCGCATGGCTCTGGGGCGGCGGGGTGGTGCGGCGGCGGGGTGGTGGGGCGGCGGTGGTGCGGGCGCGGGTGAGGTGCGGGCGCGGGTGGGCGGACAGAGAGGGTAGAGAGAGGGGTGGGGCGGGGAGAGAGAGAGAGAGGTGGCTGTTAGTTAGGATGGGACACCTTCTTTGCCGTCTGCTAGCGGACGGCAAAGAGGTGGGGGTGGGCTGTTACAGCGCTAGCCTAAAATGGACCCCACCCATCTCTTTGCCCTCTGCTAGCAGATGACAAAGAATTGGCTGATGGAAAATTGTATCTTTGGCATCAGCTGTCGGATTCAGGGCTTCGCAGACCCAAGAAAGGTTCAAACTCTGGGGCGTGTGCGAAGAACTCAACCTATCTAGGCAACCAGCTCGTCTCTCTACGGCCTAGCTCGAGGAACAAGGAAGAAGATCAACACGGCAGTTTACCCAGGTTTGGGCCACCTTGCGGTGTAAGACCCTACTCCTGCTTTGTGGTGGATTTGCCTCATGAGGGGCTGAGGATGAACATGTACAAGGGATGAACAACCTCCCGAGGTCTGCTGTAGTGAGGGTGGAAAGGATCCGATCCCAGGGGGTTCCTTCTGCTCTACGGTGGTGGCTAGCCTATATTTATAGCGGCCTTGGTCCTCTTCCCAAAATGTAGGCGGGAAGGGATTCCACAACGACCAATTTTAAAGGGGACAAGTAGTAAATCTTATCCTGACGAAAGGTGGTCTTCGCCTGCAAAGCTTCTGGCATGACGCTGCGGTGGGCTCGATGATGACATCTGTCCTGCTGTCCTGGTGGTCTTTGTCTCGTTGCACAGGAATGGAAACCTTTGCCTGAGTCCTTGGGAACCCACGCCTGTGCTTGCCTCCTTAGCACCAAAGAGGAAACTGTCTCCTCTGTGCCCGCTGGCGCCCGCCCGGCCTTGGTCGTCATGGCTTGCGTCACCACAACCTCATGAGGTTTGGGCACTTGCATAGGAATCTCCGCTCCTCGGGAGGCAGCCTGGGGAGGCCGCTCCCTCGGGAGGTCTTGGCGTCATCTGCCTCGCGAGGCTTGGCCCGTCGCGAAGGTCTTGTCTTGGTAGTCTTGTAGATGGGCCGTACCAGGCCGTCGATGAAGCCACACCGTGGGCCGCAGGCAGGCAAGTCTGGGTACCCTAGTTCCCAGAACACCGACATCAGCCAGTTCTTTGCCGTCTGTTTTTTGTAAGCGGACGGCAAAGACCTTCTTTGCCGTCAGCTAGCAGACGACAAAGAATTGTCTGATGGGAAATTCTCTGATTCCAGTAGTGTTTCATTTCTTTCATGCATATGCATATCATTTTCATGGTCTAGCAAATATTGTTCTAGTGGATTAGTAGGAGGCACGGCAATAGAAGCAAGACCAATTATTTCATCATTACTAGGAAATTCTTTCTTATGAGGTTGTCTATTAAACTTGGAAAAATTAAATTCATGAGACTCATCACCAAAGCGAATACTGACCATTTGCTTATGACAATCTATAGTAGCATTGACAGTGTTCAAGAAAGGTCTACCAAAGATAATGGGATAGAAGTCATCTTGTGGGGAACCAAGAACTAGAAAATCAGTAGGGTATTTTGTTTTCCCACACAAGACTTCAACATCTCTAACAATCCCTAGTGGTGTGATGGTGTCTCTATTAGCAAGTTTAATAGTAACATCTATGTCTTCTATTTCAGCAGGTGCTATGTCATTCATAATTTCTTGGTATAAGGTAAAAGGAATAGCACTCACGCTAGCACCTAAATCACATAAACCATGATAACAATGATCTCCTATTTTAACTGAGACAACAGGCCTATGTTTATCTTTTTCATCAGGTTTGGCAATTCTAGCAGCTTCATCACAAAAGTAAATAACATTCCCATCAATATTTTCTACCAGGAGATCTTTAACCATAGCAACACTAGGTTCTACTTTATTTTGTTCAGCAGGTTTAGGTGCTCTAATATGACTTTTGCGAACCACAGTTGAAACCTTAGCATGTTCCTTTATCCTAACAGGGAAAGGTGGTTTTTCAATATAAGCAGTAGGCACAACTGGATCAACATTGTAAATAATAGTTTCATATTTAGCTATGAACGGTTCTTTAATTTCTTCTTTAATAGGTGGGTGATATTTAAACCACTTCTCCTTAGGGAGATCAACATGAGTAGCAAATGATTCACAGAAAGAGGCTACTATCTCAGAGTCAAGTCTATATTTAGTGCTAAACTTGTGAAAAGCATCGGTATTCATAAATGATTTAACACAAGCAAACTCAAGCTTAATAACTGACTCTTTACCTTTGTTGAGTTCCCAATCTTCAGAGTTGCGTTTAATTCTTTCTAAAAGATCCCACCTGAATTCAATAGTCTTCTTCATAAAAGAACCAGTACAAGAAGTATCGTGCATGGATTGATCATCACGAGAAAGACGAGCATAAATTTTTTGAATAATTATTTCTCTTGAGAGCTCATGATTGGGGCATGAATATAACATTGACTTAAGCCTCCCCCAAGCTAGAGTGATACTTTCACCTTCACGAGGCCAAAAATTATATATATAATTCCGATCACGATGAACTAGATGCATAGGATAATTTTTTTGGTGAAATTCCAATTTCAATCGATTCCAGTTCCAAGATCCAATATCATCGCATAGCCTATACCATGCCAATGCTTTCCCTTTAAAGATAAAGGGAAAACTTCTTCTTAGCTTCATCTCCGGGCAAACCTGCAAGCTTAAATAATCCACAAATTTCATCGACATATATCAAGTGCATATCAGGATGTTCGGTTCCATCTCCTGCATAAGGATTAGCTAGCAGTTTTTCTATCATACCCGAAGGAATTTCATAACCAATATCTTTAGTAGGTGCAGTAGGTTGAGGGTAACTAATTGCGGTTCCGGTCGAGGTGAAGATACCCCGAACAAACCCCTCAAAGGATGGTTCTCCATAGTAACAAGTGACAATAAATTTCAGCACATAGTAATAATTTTTCCTTACCGATTTCCACTTACTAAGAGCGCTTCACTGCTCGGCAACTGCGCCAGAAAAGAGCCTTGATTACCCACAAGTATAGGGGATCAATTGTAGTCCTTTCGATAAGTAAGAGTGTCGAACCCAACGAGGAGCAGAAGGAAATGACAAGTGGTTTTCAGCAAGGTAATGTCTGCAAGCACTGAAATTGTCGGTAACAGACAGTTTGATAGGAAGATAATTTGTAACAAGTAAATAATGGTAAAGGTAATTGAAGTGTAGCAAGGTATCCCAATCCTTTTTGAGGCAACGGACGGGCCAAAACGGTCTCTTATAATAAGCAAAGCGTTCTTGAGGGTACACGGGAATTTCATCATATCGCTTTCATCATGTTGGCTTGATTCGTGTTCGCTACTTTGATAATTTTATATGTGGTTGGATCGGTGCTTAGGTGATGTTCTTACTTGAACAAACCTCCTACTTATGATTAACCCCCTCGCAAGCATCCGCAACTACGAGAAAAGTATTAAGATAAAATCTAACCATAGCATTAAACTTTTGGATCCAAATCGGTCCCTTACGAAGTAGCGCATAAACTAGGGTTTAAGCTTCTGTCACTCTAGCAACCCATCATCGAATAACTACTCCACAATGCATTCCCTTAGGCCCAAATATGGTGAAGTGTCTTGTAGTCGACGTTCACATGACACCACTAAGGGGATCACAACATACATATCATCAAAATATGGAACACTTATCAAGTTCACATGATTACTTGCAATATGACTTCTCCCATGACCTCAAGAACAAAAGTAACTACTCACAAATGATAATCATGCTCAAGATCAGAGGGGTATTAAATAGCATAATGGATCTAAACATATAATCTTCCACCAAATAAACCATATAGTAATCAACTACAAGATGTAATCAACACTACTAGTCACCCACAAGCACCAATCTAAGGTTCCGGTACAAAGATTGAACACAAGAGATGAGCTAGGGTTTGAGAGGAGATAGTGCTGTTGAAGATGTTGATGGAGATGGCCCTCCCAAACATGGGAGAGTTGTTGGTGATGACGATGATGATGATTTCCCCCTCCGGGGGGGAAGTTCCCTCGGCAGAATCGCTCCGCCGGAGGGCAAAAGTGCTCCTGCCCAAGTTCCACCTCGAGACGGCGGCGCTTCGTCCCGAAAGTCCTCTCCTTATTTTTCTAGGTCAAAATGACTTATATACCAGAAGAGGGATGCCGGAGGTGGGCCGAGGAGGGCTCAACCCGCCAGGGCGCGGTTGGGCTCCCTGGCGTGCCCAGGTGGGTTGTGCCCACCTGGTGGGCCCCCTCTGGTAGTTAATTGCTCTAATAATTCTTAAATAATCCATAAAAAATCTCTGTGAAGTTTCAGCTTATTTGGAGTTGTGCAGAATAGGTAGTTCTGACGTGCTTTTTTAGGTCCAGAATTCCAGCTGCCGGTGTTCTCCCTCTTTGTGTAAACCTTGCAAATTATGAGAGAAAAGGCATTAGAATTACTCCCAAAAGCATTATTAGGCATAAAAACATTATAAATAGCAGTAGGAAAACATGATGCAAAATGGACGTATCAGCCATCCATACCAACACTTTCCAAGGAATTTATTATTTGACAACATAAAGTAAATTCATTTTTCATTTCGGGACTGGGCATCCCTAATACCTTTGCCGTACTCTCGTGCAATGACAAGTGAATAAACACTCATCTTGAGAATAACACATCTAGCATGGAAAAATATCAGCCACCCCGTACCATTTCATGAGCGGTATGAGCACACAAAAAGGAAATTTATTTTAAAAATTAGAGATGGCACATATAAATTTGCTTAGAATGGCACGGAAATACTGCATTTAGGTAGGTAAAGTGGACTCATGTGGCAAATCTGGGTTTAAGGATTTTGGATGCACAAGTATTATTCCTACTTAGTACAAGTGAAGGCTAGCAAAAAGATTGAGAAGCATCCAACCAAGAAATGAAAAATATCATAAGCGAGCATTAAGCATAATTAACACCGAATAATGCACCACAAGTAGGATGTAATTCCATTGCATAACTATTGATTTTCATGCTTGCATAGGGAATCACAAACCTTAACACCAATATTCTTACTAAAGCACAATTACTCACCAACATGACTCACATATCACTATCATCATATCGCAAAACTATTACAAAGAATCAAGTTTATTTTGTCCAATGATCTTCATGAAAGTTTTTATTATATCCCTCTTGAATATCTATCACTTTGGGACTAGTTTAATATGTTGCTTTTGATAGCTCAAACAAATCTAAGTGAAGAACATGAGCATAAATTTTTTGTCTCTCAAAATAATATAAGTGAAGTATGAGAGAATTTCTTCAAAATTACTAACTCTCAAATTAATCTAAGTGAAGCATGAGAGCATTTCTTCAAAAATATTACAGCACACCGTGCTCAAAAAGATATAAGTGAAGCACTAGAGCAATTCCATAGCTCAAAAAATTTAAGTGAAGCATATAGAGCAATTCTAACAAATCATGGTATAATTTTGGCTCTCTCAAATAGGTGTGTTCAGCAAGGATACTTGACACAAAACAAAAAGCAAAACAAGCAAAGACTCATATAATACAAGACGCTCAAAGCAAAACTCATGATATGTGATGAATAAAAATATAGCTCCAAGTAAAATACCGATGGTCGTTAGAAGAAAGAGGGGATGCCACTCGGGGCATCCCCAAGCTTAGTTGCTTATTCATCTTTGAATATTACTTTGGGGTGCGGTAGCAACCCCAAGCTTAGGCTCTTCTTACTCCTTATTCCTTCATCCATCGTGATCTCACCCAAAACTTGAAAACTTCAATCACAAACTCAACAAAACCTTCGTGAGATCCGTTAGTATAACAAAGCAAATCACTACTCTAAGTACTATTGCAAACCCATTCATATTTTATTATTGCATTATATCTACTATATTTCCAACTTTGCTATGGCTCATACCCCCGATAAAGTCCATAGATTCATCAAAATAAGCACACAACGCAAAGAAAACAAAATCTGTCAAAAACAGAATAGTTTGTAGCAATCTGAAAACTTCGTATACCTCTGTAACTCCAAAAATTCTGAAAATATGGACAACGTAGGCAATTTGTATGTCACTCTTGTGTAAAAAATTCAGAATTTTTTGTCGCTTTTGTGAATTTCTAAAATTATTTTACTGGACACAAAAGTTTATGTTTTCCAACAAGATCAAATCAACTATCACCCAACATGATCTCAAAGGCTTTGCTTGGCCCAAACACTAATTAAAACATAAAAACACAATCAAAACAAAGGCATAATTGTGCAAACACTCAAGAACAGAAAGAAAAAGGCAAAAATAAATTTTATTCATTGGGTTGCCTCCCAACAAGCGCTATCGTTTTACGCCCCTAGCTAGGCATAATTCATAGATTCATGTGTTGTCATCTTTAGTTTCCAACTCCTCAATAAGACACTTAGAATTGTTCAAAGATTTTGCATAAAAAATTTCAATAAGAATACTCCTAGGAACAAGTTTGAAAAATTAATTCTTGCTAGTAGGGTCTTTTATCACCTCAACAAAATCGGGATGAATACTAATCATCTTAAGATCTTCTTTGTCATTATTATTACACTACTGGAAACAGAGAATTTGCCATCAATCAGCTCTTTGCCATCTGCTAGCGGACGGCAAAGAAGGCCTTTGCCTTCTGCTTATAAAAAATGGACGGCAAAGACATGGCTGACGGCAAAGAGCCTAGTTGCCATCAACCATTTCTTTGCTGTCCGCCAGCCGACGGCAAAGAGGTGGGTGGGGTCCAGTGGAGGCCTAAACCCTAACGGCCCACCAGCCCCACCTCATTGATGTCCGCTAGCAGATGGCAAAGAATCTTTACCGTTTGCTGGCAGACGGCAAAGCAAACGCTACCTAATGGCCCACCCCCACCCCACTTCCCACTCTCTCTGGCCTCTCACTCCACTGCGCCCGAGACCCCAATCGCCGCCGCCGCCACCGCCCCCGACCCCCACCGCCCCGCTGCCCCGCCTCCCCGTGGCCCCGCGGCCTCGCCGCCCAACGGCCTCGCCGCCCCGCCCGCGGCCTCGCCGCCCCGGTGCCCCGCCGCTCCACTCCGATGAGCCTCTCCCCTCTATTTTTTCTTTCTTTCTTTTTCTACTGTTAGTTAGGTTAGTTACTAGGGTTAGTTAGGTTAGTTACTAGTGTGTTAGTTAGGTTAGTTCTAGAAAAAAAATTATTAGGAGAAGAAAAGAAGAAGAATAAGAAGAAGAAGAGGAGAAGAAGAAAAGGGGGAGGAGAAGAAAAGACGAAGAAGAAGAAGAAGAAGAAGAAGAAGAAGAAGAAGAGGAGGAGGAGGAGGAGGAGAAGAAGAAGATGAAAAAAAAAGAAGTAGAAGAAGAAGATGAAAAAGAAGGAAGAAGAAGATGAAAAAAAGAAGTAGAAAAAGAAAGAAAAGAAGGAAAAGAAGGTCGAGGGTCGAGGTGTCGAGGGTCGAGGATCTCTGAGGGTTCGAGGATCGAGGGTCACCGAGGGGTCGAGGATCACCGAGGGGTCGAGGGTCGAGGATCGCCGAGGGGTCGAAGATTTTTTCATAGTTTGAAGTGTCGATGCTTTATGTGATGTGATGTCCTAAATTTTCTTGACTCGATCGGTAAAATTTATAGGCTTTGTGCTATTTCATCTCCTTGGAGTCATCGTGGTTGAAGTTTTTGGTCCGTGATCCTGCCGTTTGTTCGACTACTTCCTCTACAACCAAGGGTGAGCTACGAATCCACCTTCACCTCCTATGCTCTTTTAATCATGTCAGTAGATTTCATTTTCATGCTAAGTCACGTAACCAGTATGCGTCTCCCATCCTAAAGGGTTGCAATGATAAATATGCATTCAGTTGCAAATTTATCACCGTAACTCATTCAGATTATCCAGCGATTTCCATGGACAACCCGAGGATGTGTAGATTGGGTGCGTTCTCCATGCTCTACCCCATTCTGAGACAAAATTTCGTCAGTGCCTCCCTGTTGTTCTCCAAATGCACATTCTCTTGGCTTTTTGCTGAGACGTGTATCAGGAGAACAGCGGGGAGGTGCTGCCGAAATTTTGTCTCGGAATGGGGTAGAGCATGGAGAATGTACGTACTCAATCTACACATACTCGGGTGGGATTAGGACCTATCTTTACCTATTAGAGTGTAGGTTGCATGGACGTAATAAAATTGACAAACTAGATTAACTGATGAATATACATGTTGAATTAAATATATATTTCTTGTCTGTCCAGTAGCTAGGCAAGATGAGTGATCGTGCGTGGACGTACACCGGTCACACTAGTCAGAAAGAGATGACCAATGAATGGTTAACAAAAACCAAGGGGTTTGTGAAAGCCGCATTTGCAAATGGCCAGAGGAAAACTGGTGCCCCTATGTCCGGTGCGACAATTGGGAAAAGAGGATAGAGGATGAAATGGGCAAACACCTGCAGAAGAGTGGTTTTATGCCCGGTTATACGGTGTGGACATTTCATGGTGAGTCTGCCCAACGTGCCAGAGTTGAGGTGGTTCGTCGTCGCACTGACGAGCATGCTACCGGGATGGAAGACATGGTGCAAAACTTTGATGATGCTCGGGATTCGGATGATGAGATGGAGGAATCTGCAAAGGCCTTCAATGAAATGTTGGAGTCTTCAAAACGTCCTCTCCACGAGCACACTGAGCTTTGTCAACTGAATGCCATCTCACAAATAATGGCTCTGAAGGCTCAATTCAATTTGGGCAGAGAATGCTATGACGCGATGATGACAGTATTTAGATGTCCCCGATGTCTATATTACGGCTCAACAGGCGACCCAAGTTTTCTATCTACCGTGGGCCTGCCAAACTGATCCAAATCTGAATGGTTGGGATGTCATTTATGAAGTGCCGCCACGTGTTAGACCACCTCGCCCCAATGAAGAGGATTATGAACCTCACATTAACCCAGACACATATGAAGGAGAATTCTTCCAAGAAACACGTGTTTCCAAAAAGCGCTTTAAGAAATGCTCTACTTCAGCCCAGAACATTGAAGTAGACAGCAACAGTGAATCTGACTTCACCCCTAAGCCGGAACAAGAAGAGGTTACTGCTGCAGATGACTTGTCTATGCTTGACCGATTACGTAAAGGTGGCCTTCCACATGTTGATGCCGCTGAACCCGATGAGCACGTTATTGATGATAGTGATGATGATGATGCATTTATTGATCACGGAGCATATACAGACGATCAAGATTATTATTAGTTCATGTAAGGTATTCAATTTGTATCATATACATATATAAATTGTTAGTTCATGTTAGGTATTCAATTTTTTTATGTTGTACTTGATTTATATAGTTACTTGTATGATTGTATGATTTATATAGTTACTTGTATAATTTTCTTACTTGTAGTGCCATGGTCTTGATATTCGTCCCCGTCGGCCCTCGTCCGATTTATGATTCAGATGTGGTATATTCTCTTTTATAACTATTTGTTGCATTTCGTATTTATGACAATTATGCCCATCAAGTTGACATAGAGATATTTTTATCTAGGAGGTATGTGAACCTGAAATTGCAACCGACCCTCTTGTCCAGAAGTTAAATTTAGTTGAAAAAGAAAATGAGTATTTGAAAGAAAAAATGAGAAGAATTGAAGAAGAGAAGATGAAATTGGAGTTGTATGTTACCGATGTCGTCGATGATCACAAGATCAAGATGAATGCAATGCGCTTGAAGATGGATGCAATGCGCTTGAAGATTAGTAAGATTAGAAAATATGGCATTGATAATGAGGCTTGGTATCATTATGCCGTTGGATCAATTGTTACCTTAGTTGCGATCTTGATCGCATTTGTTGTGATGACGGTAAGTTTTCTCTAGTGTTTTGCTTAACAAAAGCATACTTAGCTTTGTTTTCTCATAGATAGCTTATTCATTTCAAAAATGGCATAATAACCTTGGTTCTCGCATAAATGTCATATACTTAGTTTATATTCCTCCAAAATGGCATAATTACCTAAGTTAGATAAAAAATGAGCTATACTTACCTCAGTTGGCTCAAAAATGGCATCATCACCTATGTTAGCACAAAAATGACCTATACTTACCTTATTTTCCTCCAAATTGACATAATAAGCTTAGTTAGCTCAAAAATGGCATAATTACCTAAGTTAGCTCTAAAATGACACAAATAAGGAATAAGAAGAAGAAAA
This sequence comes from Thinopyrum elongatum, assembly GCA_011799875.1. Taxonomy (NCBI): domain Eukaryota; kingdom Viridiplantae; phylum Streptophyta; class Magnoliopsida; order Poales; family Poaceae; genus Thinopyrum; species Thinopyrum elongatum. The sequence continues at coordinate 182,108,979 of CM022303.1, forward strand.
ACAAAGAAGGGGAGAAAAAGAAAGAATAGAAAAGAAAGAGAAGAAAAAGAAAGAATAAAAGAAGAAGAATGAGAATGAGAAGGAAAAGGATAAAAAGATGAAGAGAAGAAGAAAGATGAGAAAGAAGAAGAAAGAAAAATATCTTCTTATTTCTTTTTCTCTTCTTTCTTTTTCTCCATCTTCTACTCCTTATTCTTCTTCTTCTTCTAATCTTCTTCTTCTTCTAGTCTTCTTCTTCTTCTTCTTCTAGTCTCCTAGTCTTCTTCTTCTTCTTCTTCTTCTTCTAGTCTTCTTCTTCTTCTAACTTTCTTACTCCCATTTTTGCAGGTTTCATTCACTTCATGGAAGCAGCATTGATGGACTGCTAGTGTTTAGTTTTTGTTTTCATTTGTATTGACGAACAATGTGAAACTATGTATGTATATATGGATGAACTCCGTGAAACTATGTATGTATTGGATCTTTTAATACCCTATGTGTTCTATTGCATTGATGGACTGCTAGATGTTGGATACAAGGGCTATGTTTGAGGTTGAAACTATATATATCATATATGTCTTTTGAAAATGCAGGGATATAACAGAAAATAGAAAAAACAGTAACAATACAGGCACTTTGTCGTCTGCCACCGATGGCAAAGAGGCCTTTGCCGTCTGCCACAGACGACAAAGAGGCCACGTGGCAGCAACCTGTGCAATCCGGGAGCGGACCCATTTGGTTACTTTGCCGTCTGTGGCAGATGGCAAAGGCTGTGGGAGTTTGCCGTCGGTGGCAGACGGCAAAGGCTGGCGGGCCATGACGCGTGGCTGATGTTAGATAGCAGACGACAAAGGAGAGGGCATGTTTGCCATCGGTGGCAGACGGCAAAGCCTCCCGTTAGCCACCTAACATGGCTAACGCCTGTTATTTGCCGTCCAGGTTCTTTGCCGTCCGCCACCGACGGCAAAGGGTCTTTGCCGTCCGCTTTGAGGAAGCAGACGACAAAGAACCTGTTGACCATAGCTTTGTTTGTCGGGCACCTTTGCCATCAGCGGCAGACGGCAAAGAGGTTTGCCGTCCGCTTTTGGTTCCTTTGCCGTCTGCCAAGGCAGACGGCAAAGAAGTTGATTCCTATAGTGTTAGAAGTTGGGCCCTTGTTTTTAGTGACTTGCTTTTTTGTTTGCCACAATCATACTTGCTGTAGACACCTTTTGAGAGGGACACACATTAATTGTGAATTTATTAGAATACTCTATGTGCTTCACTTATATCTTTTGAGCTAGGCAGTTGCTCTAGTGCTTCACTTATATCTTTTTAGAGCAAGACGGCGGTTTTATTTTATAGAAATTGATGAACTCTCATGGTTCACTTATATTATTTTGAAAGTATTAAACAGCATGGTAATTTGCTTAGGTAATGAATTTAGTCCTAATATGATGGGCATCCAAAAGGGATATAATAAAAACTTTCATAAAGAGCATTGAATATATGAGAAGTTTGATTCCTTGCATTTGCTTTGAGATATAAAGATGGTGATATTAGAGTCATGCTAGTGAGTAATTGTGGATTGGTAGAAATACTTCTGTTAAGGTTTTTAGATTCCTGAAGCATGCACGTATGGTGAACCATTATGTGATGAAGCCGGAGCATGATTTATTTTTTGATTGTCTTCCTTATGAGTGGCGGTCGGGGACAAGCGATGGTCTTTTCCTACAAACCTATCCCCTAGGAGCATGCATATTAGTACTTTGCTTTGATGGCTGATGGCTCGTATCCACGTCAGTTTTTCCCCGAAGAGGAAGGGATGATGCAGTACAGCTTCGGTAGGTATTTCCCACAGTTATGAAACCAAGGTTATCGAACCAGTAGGAGAACCAAGCAACACTATGTAAATAGTACCTGCACACAAAGAACAAATACTTGCAACCCGACGCGTAAGAGGGGTTGTCAATCCCTCACGGGTAAAAGATAGATTGATTTGTATGATTTTGGATAAATAGATCTCGCAACAAAGCAAAATAAAATAAATAAAGGAAAAGTGCAGCAAGGTATTTTTCGGTTTTTAGAATAATAGATCTAAAAACAAAGGCGAATAAAAATAGTTCTCAAAGCAAATATGATAAAGAATAGACCCGGAGGCCGTAGATTTCACTAGTGGCTTCTCTCGGGAAAAATAGCATACGGCACGTAAACAAATTACTGTTGGGCAATTGATAGAACCTCAAATAATTATGATGATATCCAAGCAATGATCGTTATATAGGCATCACATCCAAGATTAGTAGACCGACTCCTGCCTGCATCTACTACTATTACTCCACACATCGACTGCTATCCAGCATGCATCTAGTGTATTAAGTTCATGGAAAAAATGGAGTGACGCAATAAGAACGATGACATGATGTAGACAAGATCGATTAATGTAGGAATAGACCCCATCTTGTTATCCTTAATAGCACAGATCAATACATGTCTTGCTACCCCTTTTGTCGCTAGGAAAGAACACCGCACGACCGAACCCATCACAAAGCACCTCTTCCCATGGCAAGAAAAATTGATCTAGTTGGCCTAACTAAACCAAAGATTCGAAGAAGAAATACGAGGCTATAAGTAAACATGCATATAAGAAATCAAAGAAACTCAAAAAAGTTTCATGGATAAATAGATATGATCATAAACTCAAAGTTCATCGGATCCCAACAAACACACCGCAAAAAAGAGTTACATCAAATAGATCTCCAAGAGACCATTGTATTGAGAATCAGTAGAGAGAGAGGAAGCCATCTGGTTACTAACTACGGACACGTAGGTCTACAATGAACTACTCACGCATCATCGGAGAGGCACCAATGAGGATGATGAACCCCTCCGTGATGGTGTCTAGATTGGATCTGGTGGTTCTGGAACTTGCGGCGGCTGGAATTGTGTTTCGTCGACTCCCCTAGGAGTTTTTGGATTTCCAAGGTATTTATAGAGCAAAGAGGCGATGCGGGAGGCGGCTGAGGTGGGTACAACCCACCAGGGCGCGCCTGGGCCCCCAGGCGCGCCTAGGTGGGTTGTGCTCCCCTCGGAGCCCCCCTCTGGTACTTCTTTGGCCCAACAGGTGTCTTCTGGTCCAGAAAAATTCTCCAAAAAGTTTTGCTGCGTTTGGACTCTGTTTGGTATTGATTTTCTGCGAAGTAAAAAACAAGCAAAAAATAGCAACTGGCACGGGGCACTAAGTCAATAGGTTAGTCCCAAAAAATGATATAAAGTTGCTATAAAATGATTGTAAAACATCTAATAATGATAATATAATAGCATAGAACAAGCAAAAAATATAGATACGTTGGAGACGTATCAATGGCTAATAAACTCTTGCAATAAGTATGTGAGTTCTTTATGACTAATGTTGATTCCATGGATTATACACACTTTCACCCTTCCACCATTCCTAGCCTCTCTAGTACCGCGAACTTTCACCGGCGCATTAAACCCACGATATACCCTTCCTAAAAACAGCCACCATACCTAACTATTTTGGCATTTCCATAGCCATTCCGAGATATATTGCCATGCAACTTCCACCATTCCGTTTATTATGACACGTACCATCATTGTCATATTGCTTTGCATGATCATGTAGTTGACATAGTATTTTTGGCAAGGCCACCGTTCATATTTTTTATACGTGTCACTCTTGATCATTGCACATCCCGGTACACCGCCAGAGGCATTCATATAGAGTCATATCTTGTTCTAGTATCGAGTTGTAATTCTTGAGTTGGAAGTAAATAAAAGTGTGATGATCATCATTATTAGAGCATTGTCCCATATGAGGAAAGGATGATGGAGACTATGATTCCCCCACAAGTCGGGATGAGACTCCGGACGAAAAAAAGAGGCCAAAGAGCCCAAACAAAAAAATGAGAGAAAAGAGAGAAGGGACAATGTTACTATCTTTTTTTCCACACTTGTGCTTCAAAGTAACACCATGTTCTTCATATATAGAGTCTCCTATTTTGTCACTTTCAAATATTATTACTGGGAATTTTTCGTTATAGAACTTGGCTTGTATATTCCAATGATGGGCTTCCTCAAATTGCCCTAGGTCTTCATGAGCAAGCAAGTTGGATGCACACCCACTTAGTTTTCTTTTGAGCTTTCGTACACTTATAGCTCTAGTGCATCCTTTGCATGGCAATCCCTACTCACTTGCATCGATATCAATTGATAGGCATCTCCATAGCACGTTAATTTGCCTAGATAATGTGAGACTTTCTCCTTTTTGTCTTCTCCTCACAACCTCCACCATATTCTTTTCCACCTATAGTGCTATATCCAGGGCTCACGCTCATGTATTGCGTGAAAGTTGAAAAAGCTTGAGAACATTAAAAGTATGAAACAATTGCTTGGCTTGTCATCAGGGTTGTGCATGATCAAATATTTTGCGATGAAGATAGAGCATAGTCAGACTATATGATTTTGTTGGGATAACTTTCTTTGGCCATGATATTTTGAGAAGACATGATTGCTTTATTTAGTATGATTGAAGTATTATTGTTTTTATGTCAATATTAAACTTTTGTTTGGAATCTTATGGATCTGAACATTCATGCCACAATAAAGAAAATTGCATTGATAAATATGTTAGGTAGCATTCCACATAAAAAATTCTGTTTTTATCATTTACCGACTCGAGGACGAGCAGGAATTAAGGTTGGGGATGCTTGATACGTCTCCAACGTATCTATAATTTTTTATTGTTCCATGCTATTATATTATCTATTTTGGATGTTTTATATGCATTAATATGCTATTTTATATTATTTTTGGGACTAACTTATTAACCTAGTGCCCAGTGCCAGTTTCTTTTTTTTCCTTGTTTTTGACTTCTACAAAAAAGGAATATCAAATGGAGTCCAAACGGAATAAAACTTTACGATGATTTTTCTTGGACCAGAAGAAACTCACGAGACTTGGAGAGGAGGCCAGAAGACCCACGAGGTGGCCACAAGCCGTACGGGCGTGCCCTAGGGGGGGCGCCCCAGGGCTTGTGGGTCCCCCTTAGACCTCCTAACCCTAATCTTCGTTCTATAAATACCCAAATATTACTTCTACAGCAGAAGCGTCAACAAAAATACTTTTCCGCCGCCGCAAGCTTCTGTTCTCATGAGATCCCATCTTGGGGCCTTTTCCGGCACTTCGCCATAGGGGGATTCGATGACGAAGGGCCTCTAGACCAACCTTGCTGCCCTTCCGATGATGTGTGAGTAGTTTACCACAGACCTACGGGTCCATAGCTAGTAGCTAGATGGCTTCTTCTCTCTCGTTGATCTTCAATACAATGTTCTCCTCGATGTTCTTGGAGATCTATTCGATGTAATCTTCTTTTGTGGTGCGTTTGTTGAGATCCGATGAATTGTGGATTTATGATCAGATTATCTATGAATATTATTTGAGTCTTCTCTGAACTCTTTTATGCATGATTGAGATAGCTATGTATTTCTCTTTGAATTAACGGTATGGTTTGACCAACTAGATTGGTTTTTCTTGCAATGGGAGAGGTGCTTTGTGATGGGTTCAATCTTGTGCTGTCCTCACCCAGTGATAGAAGGGGTAGCGAGGCACGTATTGTATTGTTGCCATTAAGGATAAAAAGATGGGGTTTATATCATATTGCTTGAGTTTATCCCTCTACATCATGTCATCTTACTTAAAGCATTGCTCTGTTCTTATGATCTTAATACTCTATATGCAGGCAGGAGTCGGCTGATGTGTAGAGTGATGTCGCTTGAAACTGCATCAGTATTTCCCCAAAGAGGAAGGGATGATGCAGTACAACTACGGTAGGTATTTTCCTCAGTTATGAAACCAAGGTATCAATCCAGTAGGAGAACCAAGGAACACTATGTAAACGGTACCTGCACACAAAGAACAAATACTTGCAACCAGACGCGTAAGAGGGGTTGTCAATCCCTCCATGGTAAAAAGATAGATAAATTTGTGGTAGATTGGATAAATAGCTCTCGATAAAACGCGAAATAAAATAAGTAATAGAAAAGTGCGGCAAGGTATTTTTGGGTTTTTGGAAAAATAGATCTGAAAATAAAAGCGAATAAAAATAGATCTCAAAGCAAATATGATAAAGAATAGACCCGGGGGCTGTAGATTTCACTAGTGGCTTCTCTCGAGAAAATAGCATACGGTGGGTAAACAAATTACTGTTGGGCAATCGATAGAAGATCGAATAATTATGATGATATCCAAGGCAATGATCAATATATAGGCATCACATCCAAGATTAGTAGACCGACTCCTTCCTGCATCTACTACTATTACTCCACACATCGACCGCTATCCAGCATGCATCTAGTGTATTAAGTTCATGGAAAAACAGAGTAATGCAATAAGAACGATGACATGATATAGACGAGATCTATTCATGTAGGAATAGCCCCCATCTTGTTATCCTTAATAGCAACGATACATGCGTGTCCTGCTGCCCCTTCTGTCACTGGGAAAGAACACCGCAAGATCAAACCCATCACAAAGCACCTCTTCCCATGGCAAGAAAATTTGATCTAGTTGGCCTAACTAAACCAAAGATTCGAAGAATAAATACGAGGCTATAAATAATCATGCATATAAGAGATCAAAGAAGAATCAAATAATATTCATGGATATAGATCTGATCATAAACTCAAAGTTCATCGAATCCCAACAAACACACCGCAAAAAAGAGTTACATCAAATAGATCTCCAAGAGACCATTGTATTGAGAATCAAAAAGAGAGAGGAAGCCATCTAGCTATTGCCTACGGACCCGTAGGTCTATGGTGAACTACTCACGCATCATCGGAGAGGCACCAATGAGGATGATGAGCCCCTCTGTGATGGTGTCTAGATTGGATCTCGTGGTTCTGGAACTTGCGGCGGCTGGAATTGTGTTTCGTCGACTCCCCTAGGGTTTCAGGAATATTGGGGTATTTATAGGGCGAAGAGGCGGTGCGGGAGGTCACCGAGGTGGGCACAACCCACCAGGGCGAGCCTAGGTGTCTTGTGCTCACCTCGGGCCTCGCCTCTGGTACTTCTTTGGCCCACTGGGTGTCTTCTGGTTCAAAAAAATTCTCCAAATAGTTTTGCTGCGTTTGGACTCCGTTTGGTACTGATATTCTATGAAGTAAAAAACAAGCGAAAAACAGCAACTGGCACTAGGCACTATGTCAATAGGTTAGTCCCAAAAAATGATATAAAGTTGCTATAAAATGATTGTAAAACATCCAAGAATGATAATATAACAGCATGGAACAAGCAAAAATTATAGATACGTTGGAGGCGTATCAGCATCTCCAAGCTTAATTCGTACTCGTCCTCGAGTAGGTAAATGATAAAAACGGAATTTTTGATGTGGAATGCTGCCTAACTTGTTCATCACATATTCTTTTCTTTTGTAGCATGGACATTTGGACTTTTATATGGTTCAAAGCAATTGTCTAGTTTTGACATGAAGATTTCAATACTCAAGCATATCAACTAGCAACCATGTCTTTCAAAATATCAACATTAAAGAAAGTTATCCCTAGCCCATCATGCTCAATCATTGATCCATTCATGAAACACATTTGCATATTAGCTACATCCAATGCTCAAGTATGATCATAGTGCCCCTTAGTTGGTGCTTTATAAGAGAAGATGGAGACTCAAATAAAAATAAAAATTGCATAAAGTAAATAGATAGGCCCTTCACAGAGGGAAGTAGGGATTTGTAGAGGTGCCAGAGCTCAAGGCAAAAATTTAGAGATAAAAAAATTTGAGAGGCATACTTTTCCCGTCAACGAAAACGACCGAGTAATTCCCAACACTTTCCATGTTAGATATATCATAGGCGGTTCCCAAACATAAAATAAAGTTTATTCCTTTTTCCACCATTCTTTCACAATCCATGGCTAGCCGTATCCACGGGTGCCTTCCATACCAACACTTTCCAAGGAATTTATTATTTGACAACATAAAGTAAATTTCTTTTTCATTTCGGGACTGGGCATCTCTATTACCACCGTACTCTCATGCAATGACAGGTGAATAAACACTCATCTTGAGAATAACACATCTAGCATGGAAAATATTGGCCACCCCCTGCCGCTTCATGAGCGGTACGAGCACACAAAAATGAAATTTATTTTGAAAATTAGAGGTGGCACATACAAATTTGCTTAGAACGGCACGGAAAAACCGCATATTGGTAGGTATGGTGGACTCATGTGGTAAAACTGGGTTTAAAGATTACGGATGCACAAGTAGTATTTCTACTTAGTACAAGTGGAGGCTAGCAAAAATATTGAGAAGCAACCAACCAAGAAACGAAAATTCACATAAGCGAGCATTAAGCATAACTAACACCGAATATTGCACCATAAGTAGGATGTAATTTCATTGCATAACTATTCACTTTCGTGCTTGCATAGGGAATCACAAACCTTAACACCAATATTCTTACTAAAGCATGCTTACTCACCAACATGACTCACATATCACTATCATCATATCTCAAAACTATTACAAGGATTCAAGTTTATTTTGTCCAATGATCTTCATGAAAGTTTTTATTATATCCCTCTTGAATATCTATCACTTTGGGACTAGTTTCATAAATTGCAATTGCCTTTCACAAGCTCAAATAAATTTAAGTGAAGAACATGAGCATAAAAAAATTCATCTCTCAAAATAATATAAGTGAAGCATGAGAGAATTTCTTCAAAATTACTAACTCCCAAATAAATCTAAGTGAAGCATGAGAGCATTTCTTCAAAAATATTAAAGCACACCGTGCTCAAAAAGATATAAGTGAAGCACTAGAGCAATTCCATAGCTCAAAAATTTAAGTGAAGCATAAAGAGCAATTCTAACAAATCATAGCATAACTTTGGCTCTCTCAAATAGGTGTGTCCAGCAAGGATACTTGTGACAAAATAAAAAGCAAAACAAGCAAAGATTCATATAATACAAGACGCTCCAAGCAAAACTCATGATATGTGACGAATAAAAATATAGCTCCAAGTAAAATACCGATGGTCATTAGAAGAAAGAGGGGATGCCTTCCGGGGCATCCCCAAGCTTAGTTGCTTGGTTCTCCTTGAATATTAACTTGGGGTGCCATGGGGCATCCCCAAGCTTAGGCTCTTTTCACTCCTTATTCCTTCATCCATCGTGATCTCACCCAAAACTTGAAAACTTCAATCACACAAAACTTAACAAAACCTTCGTGAGATCCGTTAGTATAATAAAGCAAATCACCACTCTAAGTATTGTTGCAAACCCATTCATATTTTATTATCGCATTATACCTACTGTATTCCAACTTTACCATGGCTTATACCCCCTGATACAATCCATAGATTCATCAAAATAAGCACACAATGCAACGAAAACAGAATTTGTCAAGAACAGAATAGTCCGGAGTAATTTGTACTCTAACAAACTTCTGTAACCCCAAACATTCTGAACAATTAGGAAAATGTAGGAAATTTTTATATCAATCTTGTGTAAAAAAATCAGAATTTTTTGTCGCTTCTGTGATTTTACAAAATTCTGCTACTGAACGCAAAAGTTTCCATTTTTCAACAAGATCAAATCAACTATCACCCAACATGATCCCAAAGGCTCTACTTGGCACAAACACTAATTAAAACATAAAAACACAATCATAACAGTAGCATAATTGTGCAAACACTCAAGAATGTAAATAAAAAGGCAAAAATAAATTTTATTCATTGGGTTGCCTCCCAACAAGCGCTATCGTTTTATGCCCCTGGGTAGGCATTGAGATTTCGATGATGCTCACATGAAAGATAATAATTGAAACACAAAGGGAGCATCATAAAACATGTGACAAATAATTTTATGTCTAACATTCTTCCTATGCATAGGCATTTTATAAGCAAACAATTTATCAAGGCAACAAAAACTAGCATATGCAAGGGAGAAGAAAGAAACAATAGCAATCTCAACATAACGAGAGGTAATTTGGTAACATGAAAATTTCTACAACCATATTTTCCTCTCTAATAATAATTACATCTAGGATCATAATCAAATTCAACAATATAGCTATCATATAAAGTTTTCTCTTCATGATCCATATGCATCAACTAAAGTCATGACCTCTCCAAACCCACTTTTATCAATAATTTCATAAGATTGAACACTCTCCAAAAATGTGGTATTATTTTTACCTAAAGTTGACACTCTTCCAAACCCACTTTCAATATTATTGCAAACATTATTATCAATATCAAATTCATCATGAGGCCTAAATAAATTTTCAAGATCATAAGAAACATTATCACCCCAATCATGATCATTACAATAAGTAGTGGACATATCAAAATTAGCATCCCCAAGCTTGGGGTTTTGCATATAATTAACACAATTGACATTAATAGAATTTATAATAACATCATTGCAATCTTGCTTTCCATTGAAAGAGATATCATGAATCACTTTATCAATTTCTTCTTCCAACACTTCATCACAATCTTCGGATTCATGAATTTCAAGCAAAACTTCATAGAGATAATCAAGTGCACTCAATTCACTAGAAATTCATTCATCATAATTGGATCTTTTAAAAAGTTTAGCAAGTGGATGAGGATCCATATCAATAGATTTTTAGCAAGCAAAGATGCAAGCAAATAAAATGCACATGGTAACACAAGCAAACAAAAGATCGAACGAGAAAAAGGCGAACGAAAAAGAAGGCGAATAAAAAGGAATTTTTTTGTGAAGTGGGGGAGATGAAAACAAGAGGCAAAGGTTAAATAATGTAAATTGCAAGGAGATGAGATTTATGATTAGGAACCTGATAGATGTTGATGATGTCTCCCCGGGAAATGCGCCCGAAATTCCTTTTGATGTCGCTTGAAACTGCGTCGGTATTTCCCCAAAGAGGAAGGGATGATGCAGTACAACTACGGTAGGTATTTCCCTCAGTTATGAAACCAAGGTATCAATCCAGTAGGAGAACCAAGAAACACTATGTAAACGGTAACTGCACACAAAGAACAAATACTTGCAACCCGACGCGTACGAGGGGTTGTCAATCCCTCCACGGTAAAAAGATAGATAAATTTGTGGTAGATTGGATAAATAGCTCTCGATAAAATGTGAAATAAAATAAGTAATAAAAAAAGTGAAGGTATTTTTGGGTTTTTGGAATAATAGATCTGAAAATAAAGCGAATAAAAATAGATCTCAAAGCAAATTTGATAAAGAATAGACGCGGGGGCCGTAGATTTCACTAGTGGCTTCTCTCGAGAAAATAGCATACGATGGGTAAACAAATTACTGTTGGGCAATTGATAGAAGATCAAATAATTATGACGATATCCAAGGCAATGGTCAATATATAGGGATCACATCCAAGATTAGTAGACCGACTCCTGACTGCATCTACTACTATTACTCCACACATCGACCGCTATCCAGCATGCATCTAGTGTATTAAGTTCATGGAGAAACGAAGTAATGCAATAAGATCGATGACATGATGTAGACGAGATCTATTCATGTAGGAATAGCCCCCATATTGTTATCCTTAATAGCAACGATACATGTGTGTCTTTCTGCCCCTTCTGTCACTCGGAAAGAACACCGCAAGATCGAACCCATCACAAAGCACCTCTTCCCATGGCAAGAAAAATCGATCTAGTTGGCCTAACTAAACCAAAGATTCGAAGAAGAAATACGAGGCATAAATAATCATTTATATAAGAGATCAAAGAAGAATCAAATAATATTCATGGATATAGATCTGATAATAAACTCAAAGTTCATCGGATCCCAACAAACACACCGCAAAAAAGAGTTACATCAAATAGATCTCCAAGAGACCATTGTATTGAGAATCAAAAAGAGAGAGGAAGCCATCTAGCTACTGCCTACGGACCCGTAGGTCTATGGTGAACTACTCACGCATCATCGGAGAGGCACCAATGAGGATGATGAACCCCTCCGTGATAGTGTCTAGATTGGATCTCATGGTTCTGGAACTTGCGGCGGCTGGAATTGTGTTTCGTCGACTCCCCTAGGGTTTCTGGAATATTGGGTATTTATAGGGCGAATAGGCGGTGCGGGAGGTCACCGAGGTGGGCACAACCAACCTGAGCGTGCCTGGGCCTCCAGGCGTGCCCAGGTGTCTTGTGCTCACCTCGGGCCTCCCCTCTGGTACTTCTTTGGCCCACTGGGTGTCTTCTGGTCCAAAAAAATTCTCCAAAAATTTTCGCTACGTTTGGACTCTGTTTGGTAATGATATTCTGCGAAGTAAAACACAAGCGAAAAATAGCTACTGGCACTGGGCACTATGTCAATAGGTTTGTCCCAAAAAATGATATAAATTTGTTATAAAATGATTGTACAACATCCAAGAATGATAATATAACAGCATGGAGTAAGCAAAAATGAAAGATACGTTGGAGACGTACCATCGAGTAATAGTAGTAGATGCAGAATCGTTTCGGTCTACTTGTCGCGGACGTGATGCCTATATTCATGATCATTGCCTTAGATATCATCATAACTACGCACTTTTCTATCAATTGCTCAACAGTAATTTGTTTACCCACCGCATGTTTTCTTCAAGAGAGAAGCCTCTAGTTAAACCTATGGCCCCCGGGTCTATTTTCCATCATATAGTTTCAGATCTATAAAACCAAAAAATACAAAAATACCTTGCTGCACTTTATTTATATTTACTTTAGTTTGCTCTTTTATTTATCTTTTATACCTATCTCTATTAGATCTCACTCTTGTTCGTGACCGTGAAGGGATTGACAACCCCTTTTTCGTGTTGTGTGCAAGTGTTTGTTAGTTTGTGCAGGTGCATATATTGGAGACTTGCTTGTGCCTCCTACTGGATTGATACCTTGGTTCTTAACTAAGGGAAATACTTATCTCTACTTTGCTACATCACCCTTTCCTCTTCAAGGGAAAAATCAACGCAAGCTGAAGAAGTAGCAATAGATGATCATGATTGGTTTGAGTTGTATATTTTATTTTGGTGTTGTCCTACGGTGCCCTCCGTGTCGCGCAAACATGAGGGATCCCCGTTGTAGGGTGTTGCAATACGTTCATGGTTCGCTTATGGTGCGTGGCGTGAGTGACAGAAGCACAAACCCGAGTAAGGGGGTCATTGCGTATGGGATAAAGAGGACTTGATACTTAATGATATGGTTGGGTTTTACCTTAATGATCTTTGGTAGTTCGGATGCTTTCTAGAGTTCCAATCATAAGTGCATATGATCCAAGTAGAGAAAGTATGTTAGCTCATGCCTCTCCCTCATATAAAATTGCAACAATGATTACCAGTTTAGTTATCGATCACCTAGGGACAAATGACTTTCTTGTGTGACAAAAGCTATCTACTTTTATTGTCTTGCAATTTTGCTCGTAGTTTTATTCTCGCAAAGTACTTCTAGATTTATTCTTGTTCTAGGTAAAGCAAACGTTAAGTGTGCGTAGAGTTGTATCGGTGGTCGATAGAACTTGAGGGATTATTTGTTCTGCCTTTAGCTCCTCATTGGGTTCGACACTCTTATTTATCGAAAAATGCTACAGAAGATCCCCTATACTTGTGGGTTATCATTCCTACGGCTTTGTAGCTTCGTCGTTGGCTACACATGTGCATGGCTTTAGGACCGGTGTGGAAGTCAGTGTGATGGCTCCGAAAATCTCCTACATGTACTGTTGGTTTTGGTTGGTTGGCAGTAGAGCCATCAACTAGACTGGTTCGTGGCCTTGGGGCTGGTGATTTGAAGTGTGTACGCAGGAGAGGATTTGTGCCATGCAAGTCTTAGGGCACCAAGTCCCTCGCGCGTGTTTTTATTTTTGGCTTCTGATTTTCAAACGTTTATATCTTTTGAACGAATAGTCCAAATTAAGTTCTGTTTTTATATTCGTGTTTGTCGTGACAGGGCTTTCGAATAAGATCCATTTTAAATACTTTTTGATTAATTTCGATAATAAATGTTCGGTTTCAACTCGTGAAACTTAGTTCGGACAACCGATAAATTATATTTTTTTGCTTAGAACTGACAATCTTAAAATTTTATCTATAAAACTTGGTAAGAGCGAGTGAGAAAATCACATGTTTCAGATGAAAACTCATAAGTTTCAACGACTGAAACACAAAACTTACTATGTCCTCATGTGTGATCCAACTACTTCATGAATCGCGAGGCAATCAAGTAGCCGGACAAGACCTGACAGGTGTGTGCCCCCTGCACCTGCGTGCCCCCTGTGATTTTTTGGTGCGTACGGTGTAGGATTTGCTAGCTCGGGCGGCATGGTCATTGGCTAGGCTGGTGCGTAGCACTGGGGCTGATGAGGCGACTACGAAACCAGGTACTACAAAAAAACACTTCTGTGATGATACGTGTTTGTCACAGTAGGTCATGTTTTCTGTCATGCATGTACATCCGTGACGATTTTATGACAGAATCAAGATAGTCATACATGTGCTGTCATAGAAGTGTTCCATGACAATACCAAAATTATCATCACGGAAGTGTCCACTTCCATGACGATAAACGACGCGTCATGGAAGTGCTTTCGTCAATGGTAACCGACACGTGGCATCCACCCTCACGAGTCATCGTTAAGCTATCGGGCTCCAATTTGGATCCAATAACCCGTTAACGGCCAGGACCAATGGGGATTTTCCACGTGTAAAATCATCATTGGCTGGAGGAAACACATGTCGGCTCACTGTTGGGACAGATGGCATCCACTCATTGGACGGGAGGCGCCTATGATTCGTCGACACGTGGCACGGCCCAACAAAGGCCCATTCAGGTGAAAAGGCCAGTGCGTTTGACTTGGTCAAAAGGTAGTGGGTCGGCCCACAGAAAGCCTGTTAATGGCTTGTTCGCATATAGCCCATTTACAGCCCGCTAACTCATGGCCCGTTATGGCCTATCCGAATTAGGCCCAGTAGCGTCATCTGGGCCGTCCAATATGATTCCAGCCCATTGTAACTTCGGGCCCATGTAAGGCCCATGACGTCTTTCGGCCCATACGAGGCCCTTTGTAACTCTAGGCCCATTAAAGGCCCGTGGAGAAAGTGGCCCATTATGAACAGTGCATCGCTTTATACCCATCAACGGCCCACTATTCTGTTGGGTCGTTTCCAGCCCATGTTAACTTTCGGCCTTCTAAGGGCCCATTTATTTTTGGGCTCATTTCCAGCATTCGGTTACTTATGGTCCGTTACTGGCATGTTCTGCTTGTGGGCCAAATTTAGCCCGTGGTTATAGTCGGCCCATTTGTGGCCCGTTAACCCGTTGGGCTGTTTTCATAGCGTCATCAAATATGACCCATTAACGACCCATGATGCATATCGATAGAATTAAGCCGGTTATACATTTCGGCTTATTAACGGCCCGTTATGGTCGGGCCATAAATAGACGATCTCCACTCTAGCCCATTTACGACCCATTTTGCAGACCATTATTGGTCCACGAATAGAACGGCCCATGTTTGGCCAATCGATCCTACGGCCCGTAGAAGGCCCATGGATCCTATGGCCCGTAGAAGGCCCATGGATCCTACAGCCCGTATATTGTCCATGGTTATTGTGGTCTAGTTATAAAAATAGGTTATTGTGGCCACTAGAAAAACGCGGAAAAAGAACTGCAGTGATTACAAGCAAACAACTAAACAAGACAATAAGGAAATAAATAAGCAAGCAACTAACGCTAGGCTATTACGGCTATTACACATATTACATCCACTGGGCATCAAAGTTCGCCACCAGTGCAAATATAGGGAACAAAGCAGCATATTACATACACTGGCTATCTAAATTGGCCAGCAGTGCAAATAAACGCGGCAGCAAAACAAGTCCATAACTGAAACAACTTCAGAAGAGCTCAAGAAACGTTATCCCGGGTATCCACCATGCTGGCAATAAGCTTAGCAAGCTTATTAGCTTTCTCCTGTTTGGCGCTAAAATCCTCCAACGCTTGTTGTTGCACCAGAAAGTATGCATCTGAATTCTCCAGGGACTTCTGCAGTCCTTCGCCTTCTTGTCGCAGCACAGCTGATCGATGTCTTTCAGCTTGTAGTTGAGACTCAAGAAACTGAACTGATTCAGACAGTGAGTTTGAATAGCTTGTGCCAGCGGTAGTGGCCAGTAACTCGAACACTACACTAAGACAGGACTTTGGGGTTGTCTCACTGTCTTCAAGATAGTTTTCCTTAGCTGTTTTATCAGCTTTGTTGGAGACCAACAAGGATGTCTCACTATCCTGAACCTTATCTGCATTACTTCCTTTACTATTGCTTAATAAGGTACTCTTCCCCAATATTCTGTCAGCATTCTAAAAAAAGAAACAAGCAGACACATAACAGATTTAGCATGTAGTATATGAAACTCATTTCGGTGAACCAGTTCAGTAGTAAGGTGGACAGGATTAAACTACCAAGTCTTCTATTGCCAAGTAGTACATAATAAAAGCATCAAACAAACATATATCTATGTCCTATGGTCACTGCATTGTCTTGCCAAATCAAAATAGAGACACGGTTCAAATCATATCAGTTCAAGACAAAGCAGCATTGAAAGAATACAAAGCATGGGAAACTACACGGCACAACAAGATTTCAGATGGGTACCACGGGTCTACATGTAGAACAACACTATTGGCGCTGTTGTGATGATAGTAATGTGCATGATATGAGAAGTCAACTGTATACACAATTGAAATTGAAATCAACAGAGCTATTTAGAAGAGCAAACCTGTTAAAGAAACATGCTTAAACATACCTATTGTGCCATTGGAGTTTCGATTGGATCCTTCAATTTAAAAATAAGTTTGTATGAGTAAATACAGTGATACAAGAGCAAAGCAGTATGCACGATAGAAATGGAATCTTAAATGAGAACAGTTGTTCTTCAGGTTTAAGCACTTGTTCTACACGAATAGAGTACAATAAGACACAGGCATATAGTACTTAAAAATAAAAAAATGAGCTCATAGACCTTACCACATTCTTGGTTCGGGACCAGTACAGAATAAGGCGTTCCCAGCCATCGTCCTGTAAATATGTCTCAGGAGAACATAAGGGAATTTGATGAGTTTCTTTGCGAGTGAAGTACGTTTTCTTCAGGTAATTCCAATACTGCCACCAAGCATTCTTGAAGATAGCAGAGGTATTAGCACAGGTTACCTCATCCTGAGTTTCCAAATCGGTCCTTCCCTATAGAGAAAAATGGGAACATTTGCTTTATTATAACCAGCATGGAGGTAGAATGTATGGGACAAAGCAAAGTAATTGCCATGAAAAACATTACTTACACATAACTCCTGAACGAACACCTGCAACTGGCATTTTCCTTCATCTTCAGTATAATATTTCCATGATGGGAAGATACACACATAGGATTTAACAACATCAAATGCGATAGATGCTAAACTACGAATGGCTGGTTGTGCTTCGTCCACAGGAATAGGTGTACTAACTGGTGGAGCTGGGGTTCGCCATGGTAGTACTGGCGCTTTGGGCACTGGAGTTGCCTTACTAGCTGCTCTTGTTTGGGAGCTCTGTAGTGGAGATGGTGTTGTGTCAACTGGAACTGGGTTACTATCTGCTGGGGTTGGGGTTAGATTGGGTGAAGCTGGTTCTCTGTCCATCGCATTAGGGGTACAATCTGCGAGAGTCTGGGTTATGTGTGGTAGGGCTGGTTCTTGTGCATGTACAACCGGGGTGCTATCTCCACCAAGAGGTAGCACTGTTTTATTTGAAGACCGTGTTTTTACTCCACTAGATACTGCCATCACCCGCTCCAATTCAAATGGCTGATAAACAAGAAACGTAGTTGAATGTACAGACCTTGTATGAGAGACAGCTGCAATAGATAGTGTGGAAAATAGAGTGCATGAAATAGTTCACATGTATATTGTTTAACTAAAAAGGATAGCATGACATAACTTCACATATATGATGTCTATCTAAACTGGATAGCATAGCATGACATAATTCAAAGATATGATGACTAACTAAACAGGATGGCATGAGATAATTAGATGATGTCTTTAGTAAACAGGTTCGCGTGACATAATTCACATACATGTTATGTAAGTAATCAGGATCGCATGATTTAATTGACATATGTGATTTATATACTAAGCAGAGGGCATTCGCATATATGATGTCTGAACTAAGAACATGGCATTGAATATTGTGTATATGATGTCTAAACTATGCAATGCAAGACACCATATGCATGATATGAGCAGTATAACCGTGCCAAGTTAGATCAAACACCTCGGGGGGTAAAGAGGAGTGGTCAGCTGCGTCTAAATCTGCCTCAGAACAGATATCTTCCTCTGGATTACAATCTGGTGGGGGGGGGGGAGGGTTTGCCATTGAACCCACCATGGAGCGATGTCTGCATGACATTGTATTGCCGTGCAAAACTCTTCTCTTTTTCTCTACATGTTCAGCATGACTGTGTACAATATCTGACATGCATATGAAAAAAAAATAGTGAGATTATGTAAGGAGAGCATGCAGAAATCTAGAGTGATGGTAACAACCAGTGGATGGATCCAAAAATAATGATAGCAGGCTGATGATAGCTTTAATTTAATAAAAAGACAGATGATGATTGCTTTACTATCTGTTTCCCACCCAAGATGAACAACATAGGCATACCCTAGGTGAACCAGATAATAGACAGAGATACTATTCATTGCTGCATCGATATGTGCCCCACAAGTAATTTTAAAACTCAAGTTTGAACATTAATTTGGACCTGACTTGGAGTCTAAGAGGTGAACAGGATGATAAAGTAGCAGGTAATATTAAGCAATGCATAACATAAGCAGAAACAAAAGAGTGCGACCTCTCTTGTGGACCCGTGTACTCCTCAGGTTCATCTGCTGAGTCGATGATGGTGATGCAGTTGCGGTGGGTACCGGCGGCAGGGAAGGAGATCTGAGGCAGCGAAAGACGGTCAGGAGTCGTGATGTCTGGTATGGTGGATGCTTCTGTCGATGGAGCAGCTCAGGTGAGGTGGACGACATCGCGGCAGGAGCAGGACAAACTGCACAAAGTTTTCTTTGACACCTATCTGTAACTGAAGTAATTCTGTAAGGGCTCCTTTGGCTTGCAGGATTCTAAAAACGCAGGGATAGGAAAAACACCGGGAAATAGAGCATTTGTAAACACAGGATTTATGTCAACTTGGGTGTTTGGTTCACAGGAATTGGAAGAGCAGAGGAATGCAAAGAAACATGGCCAAATTAAAGTGAAACCATATGAAAGTGTGTACAGTTAGAATGTTATTCTACCACTAATGCACTTAGTCTTGTTTTCATGCATAGGATTTTGAAAAGTAGGTCCAGGTGGATGTTTTGCTCCATTCCTTTCAACGAAATGCATGAATAATTGAATAGTAGAGCGCCATAGGAAAATTTCCTATTACTATATATGTTTTTCCTTCACTTTTTCCTTTGAACCAAAATAGCCCTAATGGATCGACAAGAATGTAGAGTAATAAGTGATGCGACAAGCGTACAACCTCTTTGGCGTAGCCGTGTCGACCTCAGCATCATTGGGTTGGTCGCTGAAGAAGTTGCGGCAGAGGTGGTTGTCGGAGGTGTGGAGGAAGATCTGAGGCATCTGTAGACGGCGTCCAGTGTACTGCTCTGTTGTGATGGATGGTTCCATTGTTAGAGCAGCTCCGGCGAGCCGTAAGACGTCGAGGCTGAAGCAGTACAAGACAAACATCGTTAATCTCAAGTGGGATTCTAATAGCATCTCCAATAGATGATGTAAAATACATTACCAAAAAGTGATAGATGTAAAATTTACATCACTAAAAAACACTTGACTACAACAGATGAGGTAAAAACTGTTGATTCTGAACTTAACTGTCGAAACTAAAATTTACTGTGGAATCTGAATGTTACTGTCGAAACTGAACGCACTGATAGCAGAGAGCCACTTCACATGTGGTTTAGGCCGCTCGAGCACTAGTAGTAGAGAAATAGTGATCTAAATCAGCAGGCGATCGACAGGGAACACAGTAGCAGATAGCAGCCGGAGCAGGAGCGCTTGGAGGAGCAGCGTGAACTAGAGCCAGAGCAGCAACTCGTGTAGCTACAGCAACCCATGTACCAGCATCAGCAGCGCGAGCGAGAGCAAGAGCAGAGCAGCAGCACGAGCGAGTGGAAGAGCAAAGCAGTGGCACGACCGAGCGAGAGATGGAGCAGCCGCAGCAGTAGCGCGAGCGAGCGAGAGACAGAGCAGCAGCAGCGCGAGCGAGCAAGAGCTGGAGCAGCAGTAGCAGCGCGAGCGAGCGAGAGCAGCAGCAGCAGATCCGGCTGGTAAGGACGCCGCCGCCGAGGGAGCCTCGCACTGGGAGAGCCGCTGTGGAGATGTCGCCGGCAGCGCCGGCTTCGAGGTAGCCGCACCATGGGGGTGCGGGATGGAGCACCGTCGGCGTCGGGAGGTCGAGTTAAGGAGAAGGTGTGATACGATGAGTGCACAACCTCTTTGGTGGCGCCGAGTAGGCCTCGGCAGGAGTTGGTGATGATGCTGCGGTTCCGGTGGAGCAGGTTAAGCCGGTGCTATGGGGATGGATAAGCCGCGATAGACGAGGCGATCGTCGGAGCAGCTCCTTGGAGGTGGAGGACGGGGCGGCTAAACCGGCGGGACGACGAGATCGACGACGGATCCTCATTCGGGGAGGTGTATGGGGGACGTTGAGCTATTGCGGTGGACGACGTCGTCGGGGAAGAGGCTCCGGCTGGGCAACGATGAGGTGGTGGACGGAGGAGGGTGGGGTTTCGCGGCTGGAGCAGAGAGGTTATGGCGGCCCGGGATTTCGAATGGCGAAAAGGAGGCGATGGGAGGGGGAACCATGACTTAGGGACGCGCTTGTCTAAAATGTAGGGTGTGTTACAAAAGTACCCCCACCAATTTGAACTAGCGGCCCTTCTGGCTCGGGGTTAGAAGGGGGATTTCGCGTGTCGGGATTTGGCAGCTGGACGGAGTTTTCGCGCGCGTTGTAGTTTCGGTATAGCAAGGCGCGGGTTGTGAAGACGCGAGTTTTGGGAGCACGATATCTAAATTTTCGGGATAACAAGGCGCGGGTTGAATTTTAGGGACAAGCCTAACATGTAATTATGTACGTACCAAATCAATTCACACTTCCCTCAACGAAGAAAATGAAAAAATAAAACTATTTGCACCACACAAAGAGAGAGTCTTGTCCCGTTTTACTGTACAAATACTATTCAAAGCTATGAATCCATGTTATGTCCAATTAAATTTTTTTGCTGGCTGTATAATTCATGTAACCTACTCATACGAACATTTTAGTGCATTCCAAATGTCTATACTACCACTGCAATTCGAACTAAATTTGAATTTGTTTCTCTATTTGAATAAGAATCTACAATCATGATTGTTGCCAAGTTAAACCATCATTCGTATATTATCTTAACAACACACCACTTGATTACTATAGAGATAGATATCAACTCAAATTCAACATTTTGAATACACTTCATGTTGATTCCAAATAATAGTACATTTGATGTACAAACTAAATCTTCATACATTTGATATCATACCATGTTTCATACGTACACTGTGTTTATCACACAAAGTATAGTGCCCCGCCCCCTACATTATGACAAGTATTTAGCCCCGAGCTGCAAAAGCCACACATTATCACAAATTCAAATAAATGTCCTATATATTATATGTAGTATAACATGTTCATAACCACACCATGCGTACCACCATTATATATATTTATGCATGCGTCAGTTTAAAACACTATGATATCTTCTTCAAATATCCAAATCCACTTTTATAATGAATTATGATCTCTATTCGTCTTTTACACCCACACAATCCTCTTATCTTTGTAGCTAGCACTAACTTTCTCTCGTGCATGCACACGCCCGCCTCCTCTCACCCTCCCTCAGCATTCTCTAGCTCCATCGCGCACATTCGTCATTTCACTTTAGGTCGTTCACCCACGGTGTGTGTAGGCCCCCCACCTCCTTCTTTCCGGCACACACCGATCGATATACCTCTATAGCCAGGTGTGCCAACCACAAACACAAGCTTTCCCTCTTCTCTTCTGACTGTCCATGCCTCACTCCCGCCCCTCTTTTCATCGATCTCGTACTCGCACACTCCTTCCCCCTCGATATAGTAGGCCTCTCGCACCACCTCCTAGCTGCATCCCTCTCTCTCTCTATCCTTCTCTCTGGGCCTTATTTGCTTCTAACACATACTTATTTGCTTCTAACACATACATGCATGTATACCGATCGATCTCCTACATATACCTAGGTCGACTATAACTCTTTTTCCCCACACATCGATCGACATACCTCACAAGTTATGTCTCTCCCTTTCTCCGACAAAGGATGATTGATCTTCCTATGTAGTTACGTCTGCTTACCACAGCCATATCATCCCCCCTCATCATTCGTGCATGCCTCCTAACCCGTCTCTCACACGCACGTGCACAGACAGGCAGGCATCCCCTCTCTTATTGATATTGCAGGCGTGCCCTCCACTTGTCTAGCAGGCCTCTCCCACCATTTGTGAGAAGCAAGTCCACCACCAACGCCTCCGACACTCTAGCTCTGTCTCTCTCCCAACCTTATTCCTCTCCTACACATATGCATGGATGTCGATCGATCTCCCTCAATACACAAGGTAGGTCTCTCTCCTCCTCCACACATATACTAGCCATTCTACCTCTATAGTTAGGTCTCTACCCCCCCCCACCCCCACACACACACACCGATAGTCGAACATTGTGGTAGGTATCCATGCCACAGAGACAAACTGCACATGTCCCCTCTCACGTTCTAGTAGGCCAGCCACCCTATATCTTTGACGTGGGCACACACAAATTCGATGGCACTCTTTATCGATCGCGCGCGCGCACACACACACACACACACACACACACACTTCATCCCTCTCTTCGATTCTATGGATAACTCACGCCGATGATACCTCCACTCTCTTCTCGTGGATCGCCCCCTCTATATATGATATATCCAGGCCTCTGTTTCACACACATTGCATATGTTACATTTTTTGTTTGAAATATCATCGACACATATTCCCTGTCTATCTCTCACGCACCCCCCCCCAAAACACTAACGAACCCACACACTATCTCTTTCTCAGTTTGTATCTCTCTCACACAAACCCACGTAGGTGGTGTACGTACATGAAGAGAATAGGTGCACGTACTCACGCTTCGTGCCCAGCCACACCCGCGCGGGTATACGGTGGAGCTCATTTCTGTACGAAATGGCAGCCCACGTGCTAATTTGAGTGCGTGTAGCAGTTGTTTACATTTGGAGGTCGTGTACCACACATGCATGAAACAAAGTTCGACTTGATGCGTTGGCGCGTTATTTTTAAATAAAGTTATATTGCTCAATGGCACGTACAGAATATAAAATGATTTATATGGAGAAAAAAGTAGTCCGCTCCACTATATACAATGGAGCCTGCCTGCCGGGGTTTGTCTCTCTTCAGAGTATCTCACACAAGGCGGCGGTGGCCTCTCTCTCTCACCGTTGGTCACTGATCCGGCCGCATCCCGTCCGCCGGTGGAAAGGGAGGATGTGCATTGTTTCTCCGTTCGACGGCGCTGAGGGAGCATGTCCCGATCTGCGGTACCCGTCGTTCTCTCTGACCAAGCTCCGGCGCGGTAGGGCCTATGCCACTTGCTCGCTGCCGCAGTATGGGCAGATCCCGCCCGCCGCCGCCCTCCTAGTTACATCCCGATGACCCCCAGGTATCCCCTTCGGCCTTGCTCCACTGCCCATCTTCCCACGTCGCTGCATGTGGAAAATCTTGCATGTGGATCTTCCCTAATTCTTTGCCCAAAACATAGCCCGTCCGGCGTACTTTCCATATTGCAATCTCGTCCTCACACCGTTTTAGATAAACAACCGTGCTGTTATCTTCCCGTAGGACAAGGAATATGCTTCTTTTTTGTCGTCGTATGTGTCATCAACTATTATTGGCCAGTAATTGTTTCCTTTCTACCTCTTTTTTGCAAACAGGCCTATCCATTACACCTCATTGCTATTGTGACCTTTTGGTGAACTGCACAAATCACTTTTTTCTTAAGAGTGTTTTGTGCAGTTCTACTAAAATGTCACACGGGCAACATCTCTACATTTCAGTGCGACTGCATAAAGGGAGATTGGTTTTGCTCTATCCTCCTCATCCAACTCCGAGCCTAATCTTCTCCAACTATTTGCTTAATCTTCTCCAACTAGTTAGTCTTAAGAGAGACTGCAAAGGTGACCGGCTTCTATTTGTGTGTTTATTGTTTCATCAACGGTCCTCTATTTATTGTAATCACACTTAATATCTTTGGAACAGGGATGCTCAACTCTATTTTAGTGGAACTGCACAAAATGATCGGAATGTTGCATGCTCCTGACAGCTACTTTTTTTCCCAACATGCCTTGTTGATTTAGACAGAGCTGGGGGGAAGTTGCTGCCAATGAAAGCATGGATCAATTTTAATTTAACACCTTCTCACAACTTTGTCTTCATTTGTGATCTAAATATTAGCTCCGATCTGCTAATCATTGAGATGCATTAGCAAGGAAGTTAGTTTTTTATTTTTTCCGAAAGAGCATGGATGGCAAGACACACGAAACAAAAGCTGAAAGCTTCAGAGCATTGTATAATTTCATGTCGCTGGAAAACTATTTGTATAGTACGTCAATTTTGTAAACAAATGCTGGAAGCTTGATAGCATTGCCAGAAGCCTCTTCAGCATCCGGGTCCATGTGCCATGCACCAAATTATAGTGCACAACCACATGGGAGACTCAACCCGGTCGTTGCGCCGCACTAATAGTGAGTAATGAGCAGTCAAATCATAAGCCCCACCTTTTCCATTGTAAGTTGCTCTGAAGAAGCAACCATCAATACGCTCTTCTTTGAATCCGCTCATAGTACTCCCTCCGTCACAGCTTATAGAGCGCGCTTCAACAATCTCTGGGACCAAGGCGACTAGCGATTGGCCTGAAAATAGCATTGGTAGTTATAGCACGGTGTCTATTACTAGAGGAAATAATGCGTACACACATGCATGCATTGCTTCCACCCCGGGTACACACATGCATGCACTTACTCCACTCCGCGTACACACCTACATTGAGAGAAAATTGTGGACTTGATTGCAGTTACCACACCCTAATTAATTGAGCATTAAACCAAACGCGTCTAAAATCTCTCTGGTTGTGGAAATGCATGAGAATGAAACACGCCCTGTAAACTGTGACGGAGAGTGTAGTATGAAGGTGCAAAACCAAGTACGCGTATGGCCTGTCGGTCAACGCACTTCCTCTTGGCATATCACTGACATGTGGGACCGGAGTGTGAGCAAACCGATCTCAATTGATGGCAAAATGGCCAACCCGCCGCTCAGACGAGGAGCGAGCACACACAGACGGGCTCGCACGAAGGCCAAGATATATTCGAGCATGGTTGATCGATATCATCATTACATGTTCGATGTTTTTTAATATAGTACTATTGGGCTGCCGTTTTCCGCACTTCTCCCAAATAAATGTGTACTTTATCAGAGATTAAAATAAAATAAGAGTACAGACGCTCCACCATGCGGTTCCTAGTACCTGTATACTAGTAGTACTACTCGTACTACTAAACCTTGCGCTTGGCTCTTCGCCTCTTCGGGAAGTCAAACAATGATGGTACTACAGTGTATGCCTCTGGCAATCTGACACCGAATGAACTGCTGCACGTCCACTGCCTGGGCGAGGGTAGGTTGCATTAGTCAAAAGCTTCTCCTCGTCCTGCGAGCCACCGAGCTTGAGGTAGATGGAGAGGGCGTAAGCGAGCTTCACCTTGTCCTGCAAGCTTCTACTCGTTCTACGAGTTGACGGGACACACCAAAAAGTAGTGCTAGTCCATACTCCCTCCTTTCCGGTTAATATGGATTAATCTTTTTTGCGGGTAAATGCACTACAAAAAAAATACACTTCCGTGATGATACGTGTTTGTCATAGTAGGTCACATTTTCTGTCATGCATGTACATCCATGACGATTTTATGACAGAATCAAGATAGTCATACCTGTGTTGTCGTAGAAGTGTTCCATGACAATACCAAAATTATCATCACAAAAGTTTTCACTTCCATGATGATAAATGACGCATCATGGAAGTGCTTTCATCAACGGTAACCGACACGTGACATCCACCGTAATGGTTCGCCATTTATCTATCGGGTCCGATTTTGGATCCGATAACCCGTTAACAGCAACGACCAATGGCGATTTTCCACGTGTAAAATTCTCATTGGCCGGAGGAAACACGTGTCAGCTCGTCATTGGGTCAGATATACGCCTATGATATGTCGACACATGCGACGGCCCAACACTGGCCCATTTAGCTTACAAAGGCCGGCCCATTTGACTTGGTCAAAAGATAGCGGGGCGGCCCATGAAAAGCCTGTTAACGGTCTGTTCGCATATAGCCCATTTTACGGTCCGGGAACTCACGGCCCGTTATGGCATCCCGAAATTTGCCCAACAGCATTATGTGGGCCGTCCAGTATAATACCAGCCCATTTCATTTTTGGCCCATGTATGGCCCACGACGTCTTTCAGCCCATACGAGGCCTTTCGTATCTTTGGGCCCTTTAATGGGCCGCGGTGACTCTGGCCCATAATAAACAGTAAATTTCTTTATGCCCAATAATGGCCCTATATTCACATGGGCCGTTTCCAGCCCGTGTTAGCTTTCGGCCTACTCACGGCCCATACATTCTTGGGCTCCTTTCTGGCCCTTGATTATTTCTAGCCCGTTACTGGCCTGTTCCCCTAATGGGCCAAATTCGGCCCGTGGTTAGAATCGGCCCGTTTGTGGCCTGTTAACCCGTTGCGCCGTTTCCAGCCCGTCCTATATTCTGGCCCATTAACAACCCGTTATGCGTGTGACAGAATTAAGCCTTTGCTGCCTTCCGGCTTGTTAACGGCCTGTTACCGCGCTGGCTCGATACCAATTACGCCCGTTTACGGCCCATGTGGGCCCATTTATCCGACGGCATGAGGCCCACTGAATCTATGGGCCATTGGAGGCCCATTTATCGACGGCCCGTAGGAGGCCCATGGGTCCTACGGCCCGTAGCAGGCTCCAGGTTACCATGGTCCGTATATGGCCCATGGTTGTTGCGGCCACTAGTAAACCAAGGAAAAATAAGACTGGGGAAATAAATAAGCCAGAAACTAATGCTATGCTATTAAGGCGATTGCACAGATTACATCCACTGGGCATCAAAGTTTGCCACCAGTGCAAATATAGGGAACACCCTACACTATACAAAAATGGCTTGCTGTTTTCTTCAGCTGGTCGCTGCACGTTAAGAAGAAATTTTGTATCACAACAAGACAAATTACAACCATAAAACAAAAGGAAGGTTGGCATAAAAGTTAACAGTCCGGCAGATAAATGCACCACCAGAAGTTCAGAAGCTCAGTTCATTTGACCTGACTGTTATATTTTCATGTTGTACTATCTGATGGAGCACCATAACCTTCGCCTTCATTTCTCCTAGGCTCCTGAACAACATAGCGAATGTCTGATAGTCTGGTTTCAAAACCATGCATATCTTGACGAGATCGAACAATGGTTGTCCTTGTTTCACAAAGGGTCTCTATTAGGGAATGGACTTGTGTCTGGAGCGTAGATATAACATTGTTTTGAGCTTGCATATCTTGATCATGAGGACGTTTGGACGAGATTGCCTTAACAACCAACCCAGTATTACGTAGGAACGTGCTTTTGGCACTGTTAGTGGACAGGTACTGACCCACTGCAGCAAGAGGTGACATTGTGGTTATTGTTGCCTCATCACCTTTAGAAGGTGGCGGTTCCACCATTTGCTCCATAGCCTGCTGAAAAGTTGAGTTTGTACATTAGTAGTACCGGAACAGAAGATATTAAGGAGGCAGCAAAACCAAACAAAATAGCTTTGGTCTATATACAGAACTTATTCTGGTGAACTCTTGTAAAATATTAGTTGTATTTTACTG
Organism: Thinopyrum elongatum; assembly: GCA_011799875.1. Taxonomy (NCBI): domain Eukaryota; kingdom Viridiplantae; phylum Streptophyta; class Magnoliopsida; order Poales; family Poaceae; genus Thinopyrum; species Thinopyrum elongatum. The sequence continues at coordinate 182,137,068 of CM022303.1, forward strand.
CAAAGTACATAATTAAACCAGGTTCCAAACATATGACCATGTACATTGGCTAATGTATTGTCTATTTCTTCACATTGTATTGACAGCTAAGGATAAAGACACAAAGTTTACAATATGGTAAGCATAGTATGACATCATTCATATCACAAAACAACTGAGAACAGACAAACAGGCAATTGTAATGTTGTGTAGACAAGTCCAACACGGAACTAGATTACAGATCAAGATCAAAGGAACATCACTCCTCTCTTTTAAACTTTGTAAGGTGCAATGATACGCTAAGACAATTGTGTATAAAATTGAAAAGAGTAATAGACATTGGCTGCAAACCGTGCAGTTCAATGCACAAGTCAGAGTAAGTAGTAGTTAAAAGGCATGAGGATTAAGGACTTACAACAGCGGCTTTGACTGGTGTAGTCATGCCCTTCGTCTTGCTGGTGTGATAGTCCTTGAAGATTTCCACAACATTTGGTTCAGGTACTTTTTGGTCCTTGCAGGCTTTCCTCTGCATTTGGAACAAGTCAATATAGATCTGATAATATGGCACAACGAAAAGAGTGAAACAGCAGATAATTACAAGAGAGTCGCAGTGTGCAATATAGCTACGAGATCCTGTCGTCTGTTGGAATTTCACTTTCATATGGTTGGCCTTGTTCTTTGAACAGTTCACCTACAAGAAGATAGATTTGTGAGGCACATGCGTAAATAGGAGTTCAACATGTGATCTGATCACATATATATAACGTACTTGATACTTTGGATCAGACCAGTGTTTAACGAGGCCTCTCCAGTCTTCATCCGATATATTTTCCACTGGAGATGTTTGGGCAAGTTCACTGTTAGCCTTGCCTTCAAAGTGAGTTTTCCTCAAGTTATACCGATACTATCGCAGAGCAGACTTGAAAACATGGGTGCATGCTTGTCTGGTTGCATCATCTTGGCTATCCAACTTGAACCTCATCTGTTGAAAATTATGGGAGTCTCATTACCAGCAACCTAGAAAGTATGGGACAGACCAAGACGATATTACTAATTTCCATACATAACCATACTTACAGATAAATGGTCGAGGAAGGTGTTGAATTGGGTTTCGTCTTTGTCATTCCTGTACTAAATCCATGTTGGGAGGATACGTGCATGACACCTAACGGCAACCGCTGCCCCTGATACTAACTTGGCTGACTCTGTAGCATCACGTGGCCTTTTTAAACCTGCCTCAAAATGGATCTCCATTCTTCCTCCTCTAGATTTACTTAACCTATCGAGCATTATCCCTGATGTCTGTTTCCTCTTGCGCCTAGGTGCTAGTCCAACAATGAACATAGGAAGTGTTAGTGTACATCAAACTGTGAGACAACATATAAAGAAGCATGCAACTGTAACTTGACTCCAGCAACTACCTTCTTGCTGTTGAAACTCACAAGGTTCATCTGATCTTGCCAGCTCGTCTTGTGTCAAGAGTGCTTTGGAAGTAGTGTCAGGTGGCAAGGGAGCTTGGGAACGTGCTGCTAGCTGAGTTAACAAACGAGTAACTCGTGCAGCTGGTGGTATTGTGGAAGGTGTTGCAACAACTAGGGCTGTCACTGCTTGTTTGGTGGCAGCTATTAGTTTCTATTTGGATTGTTTTGCAGCTGGTGTAGCACGGGATACCGTGTTTGTACAATTTTCCGGTGGAGTTTGACCTTCTATTGCACCATCAGTACCAGCTGAATCAGCATAATTCTTCCGCTTCCATTTCCGTGCGTCCTCAGTACTAACACCATCCCCTGCCATTCCGTGTTCCTTCCTCTTTCTCTGTGCCATGTCAAGTCAAGCCGACAAGAAAAAGGAATACAAATTTAGTTCTTCAGAAAAAAATGATGCGTGATACAGACGAACTGAAGTTTGATGTTAGACAACCGCATGATAGGAGGATGTAATATGTACGAAAAACAAGACGGCATGAGATAATCAGAACTATGGTGTGTAAACAAAGCAGAAGGCATTTCAATAAATTAGAAGCAATGCAATGGAAGGTAGACACCATATGAAATATGCTACAAATATAGCTCTGCCAAGTTAACAGTGTCTCGTCATAACTGGCATTTAAACAAATGTGAAGTAGTACAAGAAATAAATCATATGCAAGATGCAAACAACATCACACTACCAGGTTAAAGGTCTCTCGTCATTAGTGCCATTGCATATTCACATCATTGCATATTCATAGCTATGATGTGTAAACTAAGCAGAAGTAATTAAATCAAATTACAAGCAATACAAGCTCGACACCGTATGCAACATGCAAGACAATATCACACTGCCAAGTTAGAGAAAGCACCTGGGATGCCGGTTTCGCCAGAAGACCGCCATCAGTCCCTTCCTTAATTTTTTCCTTCCTCTTTCTTAATTTTATTGCCTTGTCAAGTCAAACCCACAAGAAAAATGAATAAAAATTTGCTTTTCAGAACTCATTGATGCAGGATGCTGATGAGCACTACTTTAATGTAAGGCGACCGCATGATAGGATGATTGAATGTGTAAGAAAAAAGGACATCATTGCATATTCACAGCTATGATGTGTAAGCTAAGCAGAAGGCATTTCAACAAATTAGAAGCAATGAAAGCTAGACACCATATGAAAGATGCAATGAATATCACTCTACCAAGTTAAAATTGTCTTGTCATAAGTGCCATTTCAACAAATTAGAAGTAGTACAAGCTAGAAAAGAATGCGAGATGTAACCTATATCACACTCCCAAGTTAAACGTGTCTTATGATAAGTGATTGTTGCAGGTTACACAACAGTAGTACTTTGATGTAAGAACATGGTGTGATAGACAGATATTGTATATTCTAGAAATAGGAACTCATGTCTTATTCACAAGTATAATGTGTAAAGTAAGCAGATGGAATTCAACAAAATTAGAAGCAATACAAGCTAGACATCATACATAACATGCAACCACATATAACAGTGCCAAGTTAGAGGGAGCACCTGTGATGGTGGACTAGGGGAGATGTGCTCATCATCAACACAGCTACGTTGAGTGTCTATGCGTGTGTTGTCTTGCAAATCTTCTTGGGGGTGGCGGAGTAGAATCTGTAGAGGCCCTCTGTTTCAGTTGTTTGGAAGGAGCACCTTTATCCACTGCCTTGCTAATTTCCTTCTGCTTTATTGATTTTGCATTGTCAAGTAAAACTGACAAGAAAAAGCAATAAAATTCACTCTTCAGAACTCATTCATGCATGATACTGACAATCACTACTTTGATGTAAGGCAAACACATGATACGAGGATGGAATATGTACGAAAAAAAGGACGGCATGGCATATTCACAACTATTTGTGTAAACTAAGCAGAAGCCATTTCAACAAATTAGAAGCAATGCAAGCTAGACACCACATGAAAGATGTAACCAATAAGACTTCCAAGTTAAAAGCGTCCCATCATAAATGGCGTTTCAACAAATTAGATGCAGTGCATGCTATAAATCATATGAAAGATGCAACCAATATCACTCTGCATATACTAAAGGTGTCTCATCATAATTGATTGATGCGGGATACAAAAAAATAGTAGTTTTATGTAAGGACATGCTTAATAGACAGATGTACTATGTACCCAAAATAGGAAGGCATGTCACATTAACAGGTATAATGTATAAACTAAGCAGAATAGCACATGCAATTTAACCAGATTGGAAGAATTACAATCTAGACACTATATGCAACATGCAACCACATATCACGCTGCCAAGTTAGAGCAAGCACCTGCGATGTTGGTGTAGGGGAAATGCGGTCATCAACTACAGATCTGCGTTGACTATCTTCATCTAGCATTGCTGTTTCTTGAGAATCATGTGGGGAGGCTGACACTACATTCTTTAAAAGAGGATATTTTCTTACAGCAGTCCACGAGCCTGGCTGTCTCATCATAAGTGATTGATGAGGGATACACAAGAACATTAGTTTGATGTAAGAACATGGTTAATAGATAGATGTAGTAGTATGTACCAAAAACAGGAAGGCATGTCATATTCAAAGGTATAATGTGTAAGCTAAGCAGATGCAATTTAACCAAATTGGAAGCAATACAAGCTAGACACCCGGCTGGAGTGGTGAGCATGATCATCGAGGACCTGAGAGCCTAGTGGGAGGCAGGCTGCTTCGCCACCATCGTGGCTTTTTAGTTGGCTTGCAGGTGATGCATGTCTGTGATGGGCTTGTCACTGGCTCGGCCAGTGCCCTAACTAGCTATTTGGCTTCTGGTGCTCCCAGGAGGGTGGTTCATGTAAAAAATATCTTTCCTTGTCTTAATAAAGACCGACTTTGGCCTTTCGAATACAAGCTAGACACCATATGCAACATGCAACCACATATGACACCGCAAAGTTAAAGCAAGCACCTGGGATGGTGGTTCATGGCGAGCGAGATCATCCACTCCGGAGCTACGTTTACCGTCTCCATCTGCTGACACTACACCCTTTATAACACCCAAACGTGTCTTGCCTAAGCACGAAGAAAGCTGGAGCAACTTATCTCTTTTATTTTGTGCTTCTATCAACCGGTCGACAGAGGCTCAAATACCCATGCATAAAAAAACAATAGTGAGAGTATGAGTGAAGTGTGTGCAAAACTAGTGCACTGTAAAAGTAGCAGATAACAGGTGGCTGAAAAATAAATGACAGGAGACATATGATAGCTCTACAGCATTGCATGGCAAACAAAATTAGATTCTACTCCTTATGATTTTGTAATATATGAGCACAGGGATGCCTGGGAAATGCAGGTACTCCTCCTGCACACCACCACATGTGGTCCTATCAAAATAATAGTTGACTGAAAATAAATAGGTCAGTCGATTTTTTATGAACCGTCCGATCTACAAGGAACGGGCAGATGGCCTTCGTCTACCTCTCACCAGTCACTGTGGACGATCTTTCTCAAACCGCCAGCGACCACCGGCCTAGACCCCTGCCTCCGCCGCCCCGCCCTCCCCTCGACCTCACACCACCTTTGTGCTTGGTAGCGCCCCCCGGCCTTCCCTTTAAGCCCGGTCGACCTCCAGATCGGGCGCCAATAGCTCCTAGGCCCCACACAGCCCTAAGATAAACACCGAGGCGCTGCTTCCCCGGTGTAATAGGCGGACTAGTGCCTGTTACGCTAGGAAATGCTTCCTTTAATTGGGAATCAACTGACCAGGAATTGAAATCCAGGGGGGGCAACGGACCTCTAGCTAAGGTGAAATAGTATATGAGGAGAAACCTTGTGCATCACGAGTTACTAGGAACATCTAGTATCAGGAAGAAGGTGTAGGAAGAAGCGGTCAACTAGTGTCTTCTGTGGGATGAATACCATGCAAGCAGACACGTAAGATTTGCACGAATAAGGGAAGAGGAGTACCAGATCGGGTTGCCAGTGCTGTGTCCTCCTGATATCGCAGCGATGTTCTTATTTTTACCGGGGGAATCGATGTTTTGGAGGAGGGTGGAGCCTTGGACGAACCCATGGCCAAATTGTTGACTATGTTGCGGTGGTCTTCTGTCGGTGGAGGGGAAGCAGATCCGACGCGGCAAAGGACGGCATAGTGGGAACAGCTCCGGTGCGATGCACGGTGGCTACGTTGGAGCGGCAGCGATGAGGCGCAGGACAACGTGGTTGAACTGGCTCGGGTACGGCGCACGTCGGCGTCCTGGAGGCAACTCGGCCTCGGCTTCAACTACTAGCCGTGGAGGGCGTTGCGGTTGCGGTTGCGGTGGACGACGACGTCGGGGTATCGGCTCTGGCATGATGGAGGAGGGCGGCGGTTGATGGGTGGGATGGGGTGGCGGACGGAGGACGCCGGGGTTTCGCGGCTAGTGAAGAGGTAGTTTTGGCGCCTACAGAGTTCGAATGGGGAATCAAACGGGGGGCGGTGGTGGCGGGGGGAGCTAAGGGGGAACCATGTTTCGGTCTAGGACGCGCTTGTTTTTTTTTTGAACAGATGGGACGCGCTTGTTTGAAATTTCGGGAAAGTACAAACTTTGCCCCCCTCTTAAATTTCGGACCTACTGCGGGTTGGGGGTAGGACGGTAATCCCAGGTGTCTCAAATAGTGGGCGGGAGCGATTTCGGCCGAGTGAATGTGTGTTTAGGCAGCCACGGTGTATGAATGTTTTTCGGAGGCGGTTGCGTGGCGTCTAGATGAAGTTACAAACCTACCCTGGTTTAGACCTATAGATGTCGGGCCGATAGGCTTCACGGGTCGGAGTTAGAAAAGTAATTTCCTTCTACCAAACATTGGTCTCACGCGGTTTTGGGCGAGTAGAGGTTCTTTTGGCGCTTCGTTCAAAAATTTTAAACAGAAGCATTCACGTTTAGAGTACTCTTAAACTTTGAGGATTGACCTAAATAGACAACGTTAAATTTGACCTTGTATGTTTGAAAACCTCATTAAATTATGCGCTTCTTTTTGAAATTTTGACACTTGAAAATCCTATAACTATGATTATTTTGGAATGGAGGAGGTCAATTTGAATCTATTTTGTACATGACTATATATGCTATTATGTACAAATGCAGAGCAGAAATTTGTGCCCCCATAATTTAGGTATGATTTACAAATGCCATGATCTCGAATTCAAATAATTGAATGGACTTCATGTTGAATTCGAATTTTTAAACCACCTTAAGTTGAATTCAAATGTATGCTAGTTCATAGCTAGCTATTTATAATGTTCATTGTGTAACTTTTGTATGTATAATGTGCTTTACACACACAACATGAACTATACACACGTTTATATTCGAATTGCTAAAGTGATGCATTGTCTGGAGTTCAAAATACTGACTCTATGGATCAATTATGTCGAATAATAACATAGACATGCTCAAAGTCGATAGAATATATATGTCTGATGGATCAATGACCGTTCCTTACGCGAATTGCAAATATCATGATTCCATCCTAATATTTGGATATAATTTATATTTTTAATCAATGTGTACATCAGTCTTTTATGTGTAGTTTCACTCTCCATAGGCCCCTCCTCACACACGCGCTGACTTTCTCTCTCACACATACACGCACACGGTGTCTATCCATCGATGGTCTCTCACACATGCTCACACACTCTCTCCCGAGGTGTCTTTCTCGCAGACATGCGCTCGATATCACCCTCCCTCCCTATCGCAACCATTTATGACTGTTTTCACTAACCTTTATCACAAGCACTCTTCCTCTCACATGCATACACACGCACAATCCCCATCGACCCTTCCTATATACATAGACCTGCCTATGTGTCTCCCGCACGCACATTATCTTTAGGCCTGTCTCGTACGCATTATCTCCACCTCTCTTCCTAATTGACGAGTATGATTCTAGCAGAGCATTCTGTAGGATGCCCCTTAAAGTTAGGTTGGGTGAATGGTAATATCAAAGATAAGGGGTTACCTTAGTCCGAGGACCTAGGGTTACAAATCCTAGCCGGCTTGGTCAGTGGACACAGAGTCCTTCATGACTCTGGTATCTTTGTCTTGTACGACTAGTCCTCCATGGGTCTCCCTAAATGCGTCACGGGCAGACCAATGTGGCACAGGACGGAACCGAACCAAGGGCCTCACCTCGACCCACCGGACCACACGCGGTGACACACCCTCTGCCCCTAGGTCTCGCTATATTCTCACACCCACACATACCAACACAGACACCACACAAAATATTTTCTCCTCGTGCCTCTATCCCCTCCCCCCTTGCATATACACACTCAAGGGCATCTCTCGCCGTGACATCCTATTCGTCTCTCTCTCTCTCTAGAGCTCTCTCATTTATCGTGCTATCTCTCCCACGTCCCCCCCCCCCCCCCCCCGCCGGCCCCTCTATCCATGCCTCTCTCGAATACGTAATACATACACATACCTCTCTAGGCCCTGCGAAATACGTCAACTACACATGCACACATGTTACATCACGTACCCCATTGATCTAAAAAGCCCTCTCTTCACGTTTATTTCACATACAACATTCCTTTTGAATAAAACCACACAAAGTGTGGCCAAAAAATTATTTTAGAATTTCTACATATATACAACATTACAAAGTTATATGGAGGAGTATGAACGTTAATTTGCATTGCATGGTGCACCCAATGATATTGATTCCGCACTGTGAATTTTTATATTTTTTTACTATATATAAAGTTAGTCATAATAAAGAGAAACGAAGATCATCTCTCTCTCCATCGCATACACCCCCTCTACGCCCCTTTCACGTACGCACACAAACTATCTCCAGGTCCTCTAAAAGTACGCCCCCAGCACATTCACGCATGTTTCATCTTTCTCTCGCGATATATACAGTGACGATCATTGTATTTGAAGCGAAAGCACGATATGTACATTGGACTTCAGAATCCACTCATTACGGTCACCATTTACATTTTGTGGTTATTATACAGTCACGGGCTCACCGTATAGCTCTGTATTTGCTCAAGACACGACTAGTTGACCAGTTAAACGCTCCACGTGGCACCTCTAGTGTTGCATCACATTATCTCACTACCATTGGGCCCACCTATCGGCGTGTATAAGAATGAAAACAAATGATAAAAAAAATATTGGACGGTGGTTCGAAGTCATTATCGCAAGCACAGCGGACAAGGTGGCCTTGTATTGGTACGCTGAGCCATCTGTTTTAACACACAGGAGCTGGTGTGGTGATTATACACACACGCACGCATGCACACGAACTGCATGCATGCAACACTCACACATACACACGCAGCCATGCACGCACGCAACACTCAGACATACACACGCAGCCACGCACGCACGCAACACTCACATGCACAGTCGCACACACGCACACATGCATGCACACACCACACGACCAACACACACTCTCACGCTCAAGTGCTCAACCTACACGTGCATGCGCACACATCAGGCCCTGACAGACACATACACAACCAGGTGGTTCCCGCGCACGGGTTGGAGTCTTGTCGCGCCTGCGTAAATTTGTGTTTATCTTACCTTTTTCCTATGCAAACTGATAGGTGGGACCCACAAGGAACATGGTCAATTTAATCAGTCAACATGGCAGACGTCCGGACCTCCCCACCATTCCTTTTGATGACGAGGCGGTGACTTCGTAATTGTCAAGATGACTAGCAAGATGCCCGTGCATTGCACGGAACATCAGGATGCATTTTTTTTATGATATCTCATGAATTTCATCGAAAAATGGTATCTCGAGAATTTCATCGAAAAATGATATCTCGAGAAAGATGAGAGATAAGGTGAAGAGGAGTGGGGCGCGGTGGTGATTGGTGGTCGGTCTTAGCGGAGCCACTGGGATGGACGACGCCGGCAGCAGTTACCATGCCAGATTATTCTAGAGGCTTCCTTTATTAATTACTCAACAATGAAATCGTGGCAGATAAGGATGAACGATAGAGGTGCGGGTATCCTTTTGCAAAATTGCCATAGTTTGCTTTCAATCTGTCAGATATAGATCGGATGGTCTATATTGCAAGATGGCAGGCACACCATCATCACCGAGAGTAGAGAGAGATAGAGGTGTGACGGCTCAGTCTCTCGAAGGTGCCCATAGGGGTAGGGTGTGCATGTGTGCGTTCATAGGGGTGAGTGTATGCGCGCATGTATGAGCGCTTGTGTCTGTACTGTGTTAAAAAAAGGAGTACTCAAAGTATGCAAGTTCATAAGGAACGGACGGTGTACATCACTCTTGTCGTGTTCGCGTTGCACCCCGGGCATGCTGGACCCTCCATGTCGCTCACCGAATGGAACGCGCTTCGTCTTGCATTTTCGCTCGCTTGTGGGACCGCAGTTGAGAGCAAACCAACGTCCCTCCCCCTCCCCCGCCCGCGTCATTTACTAGAAGAGAGAGAGGTCGGCCAAGTGTTACTAGTATTCTAATATGTTGAATGTACTTCCACATCATATAGATTTGTTATGCTAAATATTTATATTCATTTCTACAAATTTGGTCAAACTTTACAAAGTTTGACTTCAGTCAACTCTAATATGCGGAGTAAATAAAAACGGTGGGAGTATACTACTAGTACTATAAGCACTGCATACTCTACTGCAGATGTTGTCAGTACTCCACTAGTACTACTACTTATACTACTATTGGACAGGGAGCTTAAAAAAAGTTACTATTGAACTGGCTATACGTGGCGAAATCCTAGTATGAAGAGCATGCGCGAGAACAAGCATTCACGTGTTTGAAAACAGATTGGAAACCATTTCTGTTTGAATACAAATCTAGGAGTACGTACGAATCTAACAATATCGATTGGGCATTGTTGAATGTTGATACTTTTTTCTGTAAGTTTGATCAAAGTAGAGATACTTTGACTACACATAAAACTTATATATAAACTAGAAAGGATCGGAGGGAGTATATTGTACGTTCAAAAGCGAAACGAACATTAAATACCCTTTATATATGATTTGCTGATGCTATGATCACCGGTTCAAAATTTTGAATCCGCCTTAGGTATCACACATGCACCCACTCGTTCTCTCTCGGTTTCACCTCGGGGTCTCTCTCTCTCCCTCCCTCTCTCTCTCTCTCTCTCTCTCTCGCACACACACACATACCACCTCTCTTCCTCTTTGTGCTTGTCAAACCTAATTGATCTCCTGAGGTATCGGGATTGTATCTCGCTCGTCGTCAGGTCGCTCTTCGACACACGCCTAGGTCACTCTACCATGCATTAATTGTAACCAAGCCTTTCATCTATCTTTTTTAAGCATACATTCATCCTCTCCGCCCCTCTCTAGATCGGTCGATCTCCGGACCCACCCTAGTCCTCTTTCAATCGATCTAGCTAGATGGTACATGACTGACGCTCACACACAGACCCCCCCCCCCCAGGTCATTTCTATCATAGAAACACACCAAACCTTTATCTCCTTGCACGACACGCACTTGATCTCTCAACATCAATCGATCTCATCAAGATGTGTCGGGGCATGAACCAAACGGGATGTCAAAACTAAGATGGGAAGCGACACGTAGTGGAGGCAAAGTGAAACTTTAAACGAACCGTTTGTCTCTATGCATGTCGGACAAATTACATAATTGAAAATACAAGCATGGTCTAGGCCCACATGCGAATGACACTCGGCGGAATGTTCAAATGAGGAATGCGGGAGGATGGACTCGACCGGAGGGCGGCATGATCGATGGAGAAGAGGGTTGGAGAGGAATAAGAAATAAGCAACGCCACATGATTATACTTGAACGACTCAAATAAACATTAAGTTGTCTTGTTTTCCCTTCCGTCTTGGTCACGGAGTAAGATACTCCCTCCATTTTTATTTACTCTACATATTAGGTTTGACTGAAGTCAAACTTCATAAAATTTGACCAAATTTATAGAAAAAATATGAACATTTACAATAGCAAATCTATATGATGTGAAAGTATATTCAATAATGAATCTAATGGTATTGATTTGTTATGGTATATGTTATTATTTCTGTCTATAAACTTTGTCAAAGTTTACAAAGTTTGACTTTGAGCAAAGCTAAAATGAGGAGTAATGAAAACAGAGGGAGTACGCAGGGACTAGTATAGTTACTACTGCCCGAACATGGTAACTTGGACCCCTAAATGCGGGCACGGACCGGGCACACCTCAATTATTCCTTCAAACAGTCGGACACCTAAATTAGCACACCATCCGGCTACTTAATCAAATGTTACACTTCACGAGTTGAAAAGGAAAAGGGTGGTACTGTACCCAAAACCACCACACTTGGGGCTAAGGTAACAACTTGGTACTATACCACATTTGAACCAGGGCACAAAAACCACCTGTTCTGCACCTAATGCGTAACGTGGAGCACTGACGCTCGAATTTGGCCGGGAAAACAGGGAAACTGACATGTGGGGCACACCTGTCAGGATGACGCGGCGCAGACTAGTCCAATGGAGGAGCTGGCCCACGACCTTCTCGCCACCGGCAACCGTTCATGTGCGTCGTGGGGGCCAGCAACGTGGCGCAGCTCCAGCACCGCCTCTGGACACGGCGACCGCGGTGAGCGACACGCTCATCGTCACTGGACACGCTCGGCTTTACGGTGTGATGTCTACTACGCAACCTTCTTCTTGTAGACTCGTGTTGGGCCTCCGAGCGCAGAGTTTTGTAGGATAGTAGCAAATTTCCCTCAAGTGGATGACCTAAGGTTTATCATTCCGTCGGAGGCGTAGGATGAAGATGGTCTCTCTCAAACAACCCTACAACCAAATAACAAAGAGTCTCTTGTATCCCCAACACACCCAATACAATGGTAAATTGTATAGGTGCACTCGTTCGGCAAAGAGATGGTGATACAAGTGTAATATGGATAGTAGATATAGGTTTTTGTAATCTGAAAATATAAAAACAGCAAGGTAACTAGTAACAAAAGTGAGCAAAAACGGTATTGCAATGCTTGGAAACAAGGCCTAGGGTTCATACTTTCACTAGTGCAAATTCTCTCAACAATGATAACATAATTGGATCATATAACAATCCCTCAATGTGCAACAAAGAATCACTCCAAAGTTTCTATCGGAGAACGTAGGACAAAAACGTGCATCAACCCCTATGCATAGATTACCCCAATGTCACCTCGGGAATCCGCGAGTTGAGTACCAAAACATACATCAAATGAATCAACTGAACATCCCATTGTCACCATAGATATCCCATCGCAATACATACATCAAGTGTTCTCAAATCCAATACTCAATCCAACATAACGAAACCTCAAAGAGCAAGACTCAATTCATCACAACAAGATATAGAGAGGGAAGAAACACCATATGATCCAACTATAATAACAAAGCTCGCGGTACATCAAGATCGTGCCAAATCAAGAACACGAGAGAGAGAGAGATCAAACACATAGCTACTGGTACATACCCTCAGCCCCGAGGGTGAACTACTCCCTCCTCGTAATGGAGACCGCCGGGATGATGACCATGGCCACCGATGATGGTTTCCCCCTCTGGCAGGGTGTCGGAACAGGGTCCCGATTGTTTTTTCGTGGCTACAGAGGCTTGCGGCGGCGGAACTTCCGATCTAGCTTTATTTTTGGAGTTTTCTCTATTTATAGGAGGTTTTGGCGTCGGGGACAAGTCAAGGGGGTCCACGAGTCGGCGGCAAGGCAGGGGGGCGCTCCCTCCACTCTTGTGGTTGCCTCGGGACTCCTCTCTGGTATCTTTTCGCTCCAGTATTTTTTATATTTTCCAAAAATATTCTCCGTAAATTTTCAGCTCATTCCGAGAACTTTTATTTCTGCACAAAAAAACAACACCACGGTAGTTCTGCTGAAAACAGCGTCAGTCCGGGTTAGTTCTAATTAAATCATACCAAAACCATATAATTTTTTTGTAAATATGGCATGAATACTTCATAAATTATAGATACGTTGGAGACGAATCAGCATCCCCAAGCTTAATTCCTGCTCGTCCTCGAGTAGGTAAATGATAAAAGAAATAATTTATGAAGTGTGAATGCTAGCAAGTGCACAAGTTTGATTAATAATAATTTCAATCACCTTTTCTAGCATCATGATATATCATAAACAGTAGCTCATCTCATAAAACTTCTCATGAGCAAGTAGCAAGCTATTCACATGTTAAAGCATAGACCATAAACTTTCTTGAAAACTAACAAACTATGTTCTCAGTCATCAAACAATTGCAATTCATCTTATTTTCAGGAAGGGTCTCTGTAAGAGCTTTGAATTGGCAAATTCCACATACTCAACTATCATATAGTCTTCCATGATTGCTACCACTCAAAGCATATTTTTAGAACAAATAGCATCCATCGAACACAGAGAAAGATAGGGGCTTAGTGTTTCGTCTCCCAACTTATTTATCATATAGATAATTGTCAACAATAATAATTCATGATCAAATTTATTTGAATGGCCATATATGCTTAGATCTTTCCCCACCACATGATGCTTGCCAACTAAAGAGTAGGTTGGAATGAGAAGGAATACTACTGATTCTTGCATAAAAGTAAAAGATAGGCCCTTCGCAGAGGGAAGCAGGGATTTGCAGAGGTGCCAGAGCTCGAAACTTTTTAAAATAGAGATGAATATAATTTTGAGCGGTATGCTTTCATTGTCAACATAACAACCAAGAGATCTCACTATCTTCCATGCTAGATACATTATAGGCGGTTCCCAAACAGAATGGTAAAGTTTTTTACTCCCCCTCCACCAACAATCACACTCCACGGCTGATCCGAAACAACGGGTACTGTCCATACCAACAACAGTCCTGGGGGAGTTTTGTTTAATTATTTGAAAAAAAAAATTTGATCTTTTGATCATAGGACTGGGCATCCCAATTACCATCCACTCTCTCATGAATGATAAGTGAAGAAACACTCATCATGAGAATAACCCACCTAGCATGGAAGATACTGACAGCCCCTAGTCGCTACATGAGCGATTTGGGCATACAACACAGATTATTATTTGAAGGTTTAGAGTTTGGCACATGCAAATTTACTTGGAACGGCTGGTAAATACCGCATATAGGTAGATATGGTGGACACTCATGGAAGAAACTTGGTTCAAGGGTTTTGGATGCACAAGCAGTATTCCCGCTTAGTACAGAAATTTTGGCTAGCAAAAGATTCTAAATAGCAAACACCACATGTTGGGGGATCCATAACAATATAACTTCTATACAAATATACCCAAGCATAACTCATTACGTTGTCTTCCTTGTCCAACTTCAACTAATTTGATCAAGTTTGAAAATAATTAATGGGGCTCACAATCATAGAAGATGTCCAAGATAGTATATTTATATGTGAAATCTCTCTTCCTTCAATATTCTTTCATGAATTGTTCAACTGACCAATACTATGTTTGCTGACTTTCAATAAATTTACCACCTATACTTCTTATATGTGAAGTCATTACTCCCCATGGGATAAGCATATGAAACATATATAATTTCAGATTTATGATATTCAATTCATTCAACCATTTACTCATAGGATATAAGTGAAGCACGGGAGTAAATGACAAACTACTCCAAAAAGATATAAATGAAGATCAATGAGTAGTCAAATAATTAAGTAGCTATGTGAAGACTCTCTCTCATAAATAAAATTTTAGATCTTAAGTATTCTATTCAAACAGCAAGCAAAACCTACTAAAATGACATTCTAAAAATAGCACACATCATGTGAAGAAGTAAAAACTTAGGCTCAACCAAAACTAACCGATCATTGTTGAAGAAAAAAGGTGGGATGCCAACCGGGGCATCCCCAAGCTTAGATGCTTGAGACTTCTTGAAATATTAACTAGGGATGCCTTGGGAATCCCCAAGCTTGAGCTCTTGTATCTCCTTAATTCCTCTCATATCGCAGTTTCCCTAATTCTTAAAAACTTCATCCACACAAAACTCAACAAGAACTCGTGAGAAAAGTTAGTATAAATCAAATGAAAAACCTTATCATTCTCTACTGTAGAAAATCACTAAAATTATTATTTAACATTGCATACTAAATGCCTCTGCATATTTTATACTCCTATCCTCAAATAGAATCATTAAACAAGCAAACATATGCAAACAATGCAAACATAACAGCAATCTGTCTAAACAGGACAGTCTGTAAAGAGTGCAATTGTACTCATACTTTCCTAACTCCAAAAAGTCTGAAAACATTCCACATGGTATAAAATTTTTTTTTACTCATTGTGTAAAAATTTCAAGATTTTATCATTTTCGGACTTTCCATAAGAATTCCGACAACGATAGAAAACTTTCTGTTTTCAAAACAGCAACATATAGACTCGCAAAATAAGCATGGTAAAGTCTATACTTGACACTTTTATTGAAATAAAAGATGTAAAACATTATTCTAAATAACAGAAAACAAATCCTAATAAAATAAAATGACGCTCCAAGCAAAACACATATCATGTGACGAATAAAAATAAAGCTCCAAGTAAGGTTACCGATAATGTTGAAGACGAAAGAGGGGATGCCTTCCGGGGCATCCTCAAGCTTAGTTGCTTGGGTATTCCTTGAATATTACCTTGGGGTGCCTTGGGCATCCCCAAGCTTAGTGTCTTGCCACTCCTTGTTCTCCTCATATCGATATCTCACCCAAAACTTGAAATCTTCAATCACACAAAACTTAACGGAACTTCGTGAGATGGGTTAGTATGATAAAACAAATCATTCACTTTGGTACTGTCAAGAAAAGATTCAACATTTTTATCACATGATTCCTAATGTACTCCATCATTTCTAAAATTTATATTAAGCAATATAAGCCATAGAAACTAGAAAACAAGCAAACTATGCATCGAAAACAGAATCTGTCAAAAACAGATCAGTCTGTAAAGATCTGAATTAAGGTCATACTTCTGTAACAACAAATATTATGAAAAATTAGGACAACATAAAAAATTTGTATAAACATCAACTGTAAAAAATTCAGAATATTTACACGTTCCAGTGAAAGATAGGAATTTCTATACTGGACGCAAAATTTTCTGTTTTTGCACAGAATCAAATCAACTATCAACCACACTATCCCAAAGGCTTTACTTGGCACTTTATTCAAACAAAATCTATAAAACCTGATTAATACAGTAGCTTAATCATATGAACACATAAAAACAGTAGGGGTAAATATTGTGTTGTCTCCCAACAAGCGCTTTTCTTTAATGCCTTTTTAGCTAGGCATGATGATTTCAATGATGCTCGCATAAAAGTAAAGAATTGAAACACAAAGAGAGCATCATGAAGCATATGACTTGCACATTTAAGTCTAACCCACTTCCTATGCATAGGGATTTTATGAGCAAACAACTTATGGGAACAAGAATCAACTAGCATAGGAAGGCAAAACAAGCATAACTTCAAAACTTTCAACACATAGAGAGGAAACTTGATATTTTTGAGATATGTAACAGCATATGTTCCTCTCTCATAATAATTTTCAGCAGCATCATGAATGAATTCAATAATATAACTATTACATAAAGCATTCTTTTCATGATCCACAAGCATAGAAATTTTATTACTCTCCACACAAGCAAATTTATTCTCATGAATAGTAGTGGGAGCAAACTCAACAACATAACTATCGTATGAGGTATAATCCAATTGAAAATTAAAATCATGATGACAAGTTCCATGGTTATCATTATTCTTTATAGCATACATGTCATCACAATAATCATCATAGATAGCAACTTTGTTCTCAAAATCAATTGAAACCTCTTCCAAAATAGTGGAATCATCACTAAATAAAGTCATGACCTCTCCAAATCCACTTTCATCAATATTGTGAAAAGATTCAACACCCTCCAAAATAGTGGGATCAATACTACCTAGAGTTGACACTCTTCCAAACCCACTTTCATCAATATAATCATCATAAATAGGAGGCATGCTATCATCATAATAAATTTGCTTATCAAAACTTGAGGGACTAAAAATATCATCTTCATCAAACATAGCATCCCCAAGCTTATGGCTTTGCATATCATTAGCATCACGGATATTCAAAGAATTCACACTAACAACATTGCAATCATTCTCATCATTCAAAGATTTTAGGCCAAACATTTTATTGCATTCTTCTTCTATTAATTGAGCACAGTTTTCCGATCCATCATTTTCAAGAAAGACATTATAAAGATGAATAATATGAGGCAACCTCAATTCCATTTTTTTGTAGTTTTCTTTTATAAACCAAACTAGTGATAAAACAAGAAACTAAAAGATTCAATTGCAAGATCTAAAGATATACCTTCAAGCGCTCACCTCCCCGGTAATGTGTAACACCCCAAAAATCGGGTTATCGATTTTTGTGCTGTTATTCCTTCCTAGCTTTTCTCTCCCGAATTTTTCCTCTGGAATCTGGTGAGTGACCAGGTGAATATAGACAATCCTCAATCTCTCCATCAATTTTTCATGTTCTTGTGCCAGTCAAGTTTCCGTCTGTAAACGCCGAACCTCATTTAATCCCTAGTTCCAAAATATCGGAACTAGAAATCCTGCCTTTGTGTTTACAAAGGAGCTATCATTTTTGGTAGTTAGAAAAAATCCCAAATAAATTATGGAGCTTGTCCTATCCATATATTCACCATTTCCATCAAGATCTCAAGTTCCACCCATTAAATTTTGAGCACAACACCACTTTGCAAATTATGTCCAGATTTTCAGTTTGCAAAGGAAGTGCTTGATTCCTTGATCTCCTTGGGCTGAAATTTTGCAGGGTGATTCATTATGATAAATTACCCCTGTATACCAAAAATCAGCTCATTCCATCTAGCCAATCTTCCTCAGGAAATCATCTAAGTTTCTGTCCAGATTGCATCTCCGTGAAGGAAGTACCCTCATAGATGATCACTTTGAGCTGAAACTTTTCCAGCTATCTCTCTTGATCATATCCTTGCTGTCCACCAAATATCATCCAAATCCATCTATCCATTTGACCCCTACTTCCCCATTTGCATTTCTGGTCAATGTGCCAAGTTGCAAAGAAAGTGCTAGTTCTGGTTTTCCGATTGATCTGAAATCTTGCCAAGTTAGTCACCCAGGCAGATGATTAATCCTGGCGCAAGATCATACCAAGAGGAGCACTGTGGTCGCCACTGCACATATCAAACACATTGCTGCCAGAAGTGTTTGACCCAGGCAGTGGTCACACCAGAGCTCCCTGTTCATGCTCGTAGGGTCAGGTCAACTCACGGAAGTGTGGAGAACACGCTGGACATGTTTTGGCATGAGGTGCATCGTGGCAAGACTCTGGCCGCGTGGTGACCACGCCTGAATGTTGCCAAACCGGTGCACTGTGCATTGGTTTCGTCGGGAGCTTGTCTCCAGCCCCTTCCAGCGCGTCCGGGAGTGTCATCGAGTTGCCCACTGCCCTCGCGCACCGTCTTGAGTTCTCTCCACCCCGTCCCGAAGCTCGTAGAAGCTCCTGCGGCCCTCGAGTGCCCTCTGGACATCGTCGTTCTCCATGAATCTGGAGACCTCGTCCCTCGTCGCCTAGCCCTCCTCCTCGACTATAAGTACCGTGCCCGAGCTCCTCCCCGGTCACCAGCAGCCTCAGCGCCCCTCCCCTCGAGCCCCAGCCCCCTCCCCGAGCTTGGAGCTCCTCTGCCCCGCCATGGCAGAAGGTTCGGCCGCCGCTCCCCTCGACCAAGCCGGCGCCTAGGCTCCCTCCACTCCCCTCCGAACCTCGCCCCGGCCACCCCTACGGCTCACTGAGCGGCCGCCGCCCCCACTTTAGCAGCGGAAACCACCGCCGGAGCTGCTCCCCCTGGCGCCCATCTCTGCCGCCCTCCGGGCAGTGGTCGCGGCGCTGCCGGCTGGCTTGCGTAGCCCCACCGCTGCCCTTGGGTGCGGTGTGGGGCTCCGGGTCGGCCGCGCCCAGCGGCGGCCCTCCCCATGCGGCCAGTCGGCGGCGGCGAGTGGTGCCCAAGCTACCGCGGTGCCCCTCTGTTTTGGTCGGGAGTGAAGGAGGCGTTGACCAGTATAAATAAGAGAGGAGAGAGAGCTAAGAGAGAGAGAGAGATAAGGTGGGGCCCGCCGAGGCCCACCTGTCAGGTTTAAGTGGAGGTGCATTTTGAAGAATACGCTTTCGGTGTATTGAAAGCGTAAACTCAGAAATGCGCTTTCAGTTTATCCCAGCCGCCAGCCGAAGCAGCTAATTTGTGAACGTTCACTGTTTAAGGCAATTCTCTGCCTAAAAAGTGAACGGACACAACTTTTTAACCGTAACTCCGATTGAGGTAAAACCAACGCCCACGTCTTCGTCTTGTCGAGCCCGTTCCGATGGCGTCATTTTCATAATGTTTACACACTGTGAAAATGACCATTTTGCCCTTGCCCTACGATCAGCCCCTCCGAGAAGGAAACGTTTCCGGCAAATCTTTCCGGAGTTCTATCGCACTTCCACCCGGCGTATTCCTTTACCCAGGCAAGCCAACCTCTTCCATGAGCTCCGGACTTGCGTGATGACTTTGCCTGCACCTGTGTGTTCATTGTAGTACATATGTATCACCTGCTAGTCTGCATTCGCATGCACCTGCCATGTTATCTGTATTAGTGGTTAGCATTACTTTCATCTAATGCCATGATCTGTTTGCATGCCATATTATGCCATGATCCTGTCATCATCTGTATTATGCTAGTACCATGATCTCATGCCATGTTGGTTAATATTGCCATGATCTGGATGTGTGGTTGCTAAGTGGCTGGGACAGAGATGTTAAAGTAAATTATTAACATGACTAATGGGACCAACTAAGTAACTTGTTGAAATAATCTTGATAACTAAGCTAAACTTAGTTGGTTGATCGAGAGTCACCTGTCCGGGTTAAAACGTGCAGCCACATTTGCCGGTATGGGACGGCCTTGACTTGGGCTGGCTGCATGCTCTTTCACTGGTACCTCCAAAGAGGGAGGGTTATGCGTGCGTGCTACCCTGATCAGGTAGACGACGATAACTCTGTGAGCCTAGTTGAGTTATTTGCCGGCGTCCCCGTTTGGGACAGTTAGTTTGGCCACGACAGTGGCAGGTGTCTTGAGGACACGGGGGCACCCAGGGCTTGACTCCAAGAGGAAGTGTGATGGCCGGTGGTACGATGGAAGAGTCACGGGTCAGACAGGTTTCGTCGGAACGTCGTTGGTCCACCCGAATGGGAGTACGAGGCCATGAGTTCCGTGGTGTGGGTAAAGTGTACAACCTCTGCAGAGTGTAAAATCTATTCGAATAGCCGGGTCCACGGTATTGGACAGCCCGTCCAGACCTCTATAGGATGGTCAACCACAATAATGACAATAATGATGAAAGTATTAGCCGGGCAATCTTGCAGTAGAGACGCATAGACCTCGGGTGAGGTCAGAGATATGACATGACAGCCATGAAATGGCTATGAGTTGAGTGGTCAGGTGATCACATGGTTTGGATTTGGATCAGACACAAATTGGATCATAAGAAGATTTGGAGTATGAAACATTTACTTCTTTGCTGCATTTACTTCAACATTCATCTTGTCAGATAAGTCTGTTATAACATGATAATTAATCTTATTAGCTAGGAATATTATGCCATGCATGACTCATGCTTTACTGTTAAATATCATGCCATGTTTAGGATTAACTCATGCATATCATAGGGCTTGCTTTGTCATCTACTTGTTTGGATGCTATGTATTTGGTTGTCTTGCGAGTATATTCAAAGTACTCACCTGGCCTTGCACGTGGCCAGTTGCAGGAGAAGATTCGTCGTGCTAGATCGAAACCTAGCCAGTCCTGTGAGTTGTGGAGCCCAGCCAGAGACGACGTGCCGCTTAACCAAGACCTCCGCTGCCATTTAGTTAGCCTTGGAGCTATGTAATATTGTTGTAAGCAACAGTATTTAATGCTCCCTTCTATTTAATAAAGCCATTTTGTGCCTGGAATTGCTGTATCATGTCGTTGACGTGCGCCAGGTCTTATCCTGGGGCTGGCGTGCGTCGGCCCTCTATCGGGGTGCCACATAATGGTGCCAGAAAAGAGCTTGATGTCTACTACGCATCCTTCTTCTTGTAGACTCGTGTTGGGCCTCCAAGCGCAGAGTTTTGTAGGACAGTAGCAAATTTCCCTCAAGTGGATGACCTAAGGTTTATCAATCCGTGGGAGGCGTAGGATGAAAATGGTCTCGCTCAAACAAACCTGCAACCAAATAACAAAGAGTCTCTTGTGTCCCCAACACACCCAATACAATGGTAAATTGTATAGGTGCACTAGTTCGGCGAAGAGATGGTGATACAAGTGTAATATGGATAGTAGATATAGGTTTTTGTAATCTGAAAATATAAAAACAGCAAGGTAACTAGTAACAAAAGTGAGCAAAAATGGTATTGCAATGCTTGGAAACAAGGCCTAGGGTTCATACTTTCACTAGTGCAAATTCTCTCAACAATGATAACATAATTGGATCATATAACAATCCCTCAATGTGCAACAAAGAATCACTCCAAAGTTTCTATCGGAGAACGTAGGACAAAAACATGCATCAACCCCTATGCATAGATTACCCCAATGTCATCTCGGGAATCTGCGAGTTGAGTGCCAAAACATACATCAAGTGTATCAATAGAACATCCCATTGTCACCATAGAAATCCCATCGCAAGACATACATCAAGTGTTCTCAAATCCAATACTCAATCCAACATAACGAAACCTCAAAGAGCAAGACTCAATTCATCACAACAAGAGATAGAGAGGGAAGAAACACCATATGATCCAACTATAATAACAAAGCTCGCGGTACATCAAGATCGTGCCAAATCAAGAACACGAGAGAGAGAGAGAGATCAAACACATAGCTACTGGTACATACCCTCAGCCCCGAGGGTGAACTACTCCCTCCTCGTCATGGAGACTGCCGGGATGATGAAGATGGCCACCGATGATAATTTCCCCCTCCGGCAGGGTGCTGGAACAGGGTCCCGATTGGTTTTTCATGGCTACAGAGGCTTGCGGCGGCGGAACTTCCGATATAGGTTTATTTCTGGAGTTTTCTCTATTTATAAGAGGTTTTTTCAGCTCATTCCGATAACTTTTATTTCTGCACACAAAAACGACACCACGGTAGTTCTGCTGAAAACAGCGTCAGTCCGGGTTAGTTCTAATAAAATCATACCAAAACCATATAAAATTGTTGTAAACATGGCATGAATACTTCATAAATTATAGATATGTTGGAGATTTATCAGGGTGCCGAGGGTGGCGTTAGCGCTGTGGCACGACCAGCAGATCAACACCCGGCTCGTCAAGGATGCACGGGGCGCCGAAGTGCGCGCGCGCCGTGACGCGTCCGCGGAGTGTTCTAGCGCGGCCAACTGCATCCCCAGGACCTGAGACCATGCCGGGTCATCTTGCTTTTTCAATGACATGTGGGGATCGCATGTGAGCAAAGGGCATCTCCAATGTTGCCACGACCACAGCTGACTACCCTGGCACACCAAAAACCCTTGTTTTGTGCCGTCGCGCGGTGCGTTCCCAGCCGGCGCCAGCTGCCCGCATTCATGCCGTCAGTCCGTATGCCGTCATTAAGAGGCTCGGTGCCCGAGGAACCAACTCCGGCGACTTAATGATACACCCAGACGCTTGGCCTCACCGGAATGCGCTACTTAAAGTGGCAACGCCCAGCTAAACTCCACACCATAGCGCATCCTCCTGCTACCTAGCACCACATCCACCATGACCGCGAGCCCGAATGCTCTGCGGGAGAGCTTGTCTTCAGGGATGAAGCTCAAGGTCGCCACCCTCGCTCAAGTCACCGCTCGCAACGCAATTGTGGCGTAGCTGAACGTGGACGCGACCGCACAAGCGGTGGCCACGCTGGCGGCCAATGATGGGAGCACCGTCGGCCACGCGTCCTACTTGCCGCCGTCCAACGTTCGGTGGCGCATGTGGCAGGTGAAGCGACGGACCGTCCACGTCCATCATCATCGACCTCACGTCCACCGGCACTGCCAAGGTCGGGGACTCCTCCGAGGATGAGTAGGGCATGGTGTGCCAACTGGCCGGTCCGTCTACCGTGTCTACTCTTCTTCGCCGGAGACCGCACCTTCACTTCACGGGTCTTGAACCCCCGTCCCCGTACATGGAGATGGCAGATGGAGGATGTCGGTCGCCACCGTAGAATAAGTTTAGGATCGGGTTTCTTTTATTTTTCTGTCCTATAAAAGTTCGAAATGTAATGAAAATCTGCCGTGTTTGCATGAATCTCGTCCGGTGTATATGAACTTTCACAATAATAGTAAGATATATTGTAGGAGTATGAAAATATATGGAATGATGATTCGTTTTTGTGTGTATAAACTTAGAAGGTTTGACCCGAGACAAAGCTAACATGCGAAGTAAATAAACACATAGGGTCTACATACACAATTTATCTTAGGCACTCCAATAGTACGTCCACTACACATTCACGCATTTCACATCTTTCTACATCTACGGGAACCTATGAAAGGGTTAACGTAAATTGCCTCTCTCTCCCCCCCCTTGATTTTCATGGTGGTGGGCCCCTCCCTCCCCCCAATCTCTAATCAACAGCCCACATGTTTCACATTACGTTAATTACGTAACTGGGATTACGTAGGTGTAGCATTACTCGTCCTAAAAAAACCAACTAAGCCAACCTCCCAGCATATCGCGCGGAAAAGACCCGGTCGCGCCGTTTTAGTCGGGATTACCGGATTACTAGTAGTAGTATCGATGGATCGCGCGAAGCACCAAGTTTAAAAGGAAAAAAGGCGGTACACTCACAGCATGCCTGTCGCGGTCGCATTGCACCCCTCACACGGTCGGTCCTGCACATGACTCACACAAACGGAGTGCGCTTCGGGTTGCCTCTTCACTAACACGTGGGACCGCACTTGGAGAAACCGTCCATGCGCCAAACTCCCCCGCCCACCGCGTGAAAATTCCCCCCAAAAATTCCCTCCAAATCCCAAATTCAACCGCCCTTCGGCCAACTAGCCAATAATATTCCCCAAACCCCCATCCACTCCATTCGCTCCGCTAAAGCCGCCCTCCCCACCACGCCGATACGTCGGTGTCGCGGTTCGTCGAGGGGACACACGGCGATCCTCTCGCTCCCACAGTACGCTCTCGTAGACTGCCGTCCTCTAGCCGCGCTGCCACCGCTGGCGACGTTCTTGTGGAGACGCATGGCAGTCAGCTTCTCCCACGGTACGCGCATTCTAGACTGAGGCCCCGTGCATATCGGAGTAGCGCTGAATGTTAGCTGATAGATGCTGTTAATCTCACTGTTTGCCAAAATAGTTTACAGTCAATATGCTCTACTTAAGAAGCTTCCTTGCCCTGTTCTACACTCAATCTGCTTAGCTGAGATGGCATGCCACGCCCGATTAGTTGCTAAAATATCCTGCCATATATTTATTGTGACATAGATTGCCATGGTCTAGTAGCCAATCTGTTAGGTGAAATAGCTCTACACCGTTTTATACTCGATCTTTGTTGCTGAGATGGCCTTCGATGACTGTGTGCTCGGCCTCATTGACTGTTGAAACAGCCAGCCATAATTTAGCACTCAAATCTGTTTGCTGAATTAGCTTTACATATATTTCGTTACTTAGATCTGCTTGTCCAAATATCTTGCCATAGCTTTAGACATCGACCTAGGTATTTTTTTCTGGACTTCATAAAAAAAGCATATATGTTGTTCCTGTAATATCTAGTAGAAGAACTAATTTGTATGTCTAACAAATGGACAGGACTTGGATAACTACTGCTCGAAGATTCTCCGCTGCATATGTCGAGGGGGTTGAAAACTTCATGAACTTTATCAGAGCTGACTACGGTGGTCCGAAATCAGATGTGCTCTGCCTGTGTAACAGTTGTATGAATTCAGTTACAAGATCCCAGTCAACTGTGCAAAATCATCTACACTTGTATGGGATGTCGGTCACATATACTAGGTGGGTTCATCATGGTGAAGCTGTGAACGTCAATGTTACTGACTATGTGGAAGCAGCAGATCACCATCTTGATCTGCCTGATGCTCAGGTGGAAGAGGAGGAGGAGGAGGTGGTGGTGGCGGAGCCAGTGAGTTTGACCAACATTGAAACAATGCTGCGAAATGCTCGCGCATTTCGTGAACTTTCACCTGCAGAAGAAAAATGGTGGGCCCGCATGTTGGAACAATGCAACGTAGCTGTCACCCCAGGAAACAAGCTGTCAGTATTCTCAGCTATGGTCACCTTTCTTCAGGTGAAGACATCTGAGCGGATGACCAACAAATCATTCGATGCGATGTTGGCTGCTTTCCGCAAATCTTTCCCAGATGTGTCTGAGCTGCCACACACCTACAGTAAAATGAAGAATTTCCTTCGTGCAGTTGGAATTGGATATGATATGATCCATGTTTGTAAGAATAATTGTGTTCTGTTCCGGAAGGATTATGCCAACTTAAGTGAATGCCTAAAATGCAAATCATCAAGATGGAAAGATGGCGATGCTATGAAGAGGATTCCTCATAATGTTCTGAGATATTTTCCAATTATACCAAGATTGCAGAGGTTGTTTCAAGATGCTGAAACAAGAGAGGATGTACTGTGGCATTCTAGGAACCAGGAGTACAGAGATCAGAATGTAATGAGCCATCCATCTCATGGTAGTGACTGGAAAAGCTTCAATCAGAAACACAAAAAGTTTGCTGCTGACCCGGGAAACATTATATTTGGCTTAGCTACAGATGGATTTAACCCATTTGGCCACCAGAGCGCCACATATAGCATGTGGCCAGTGCTTGTTATCCCTTACAACATGCCTCCAAATGTCTGCACCAAAGAATCAAACTACATGATGGCCTTGCTCATCCCAGGTCCAAAAAGTCCTGGAAAGGATTTTGATTTATTCATGGAGACTCTTGTGGAGGAACTTCAACAGCTATGGAGGGGTGTTTTCACTCGAGACCTATATAGCATCCCACCAGCTGATTTCTTTCTGCGTGCTGTTATAATTTGGTGCATCCATGATTATCCGGCTTTGGGCACTATGTCAGGATGAACGACACATGGTTACAATGCATGTGTTCGCTGTGACAAGAATCCGCTGTCATACGGAATACTTAGCAAGATCTATTACATTGGACACCGCTGTTTCCTTGCCAAGGACAAGCCGTGTCCTACAAAATACCGAAGGCATGTGTTCAATGCAAAGCATGAAAACCGTGATGCGCCAAAGAGGCTCACCGGCGATGAGTTGCAAGTGGAATTAGAGAAGGTCAGGCATATTATACCAGGAAACCATCCTGATAATTGTAGCGGGAAAAGGAAGCGTGGTAGGGCAGAAGAGAGATTATTGTTTGCCTGTAGGTCCACTTTGTGGGACTTGGAGTATTGGAAAGATTTGGATCTGCGGCATAATCTTGATGTGATGCACATCGAGAAAAATATATATGACAACATTATCAGCACACTTCTTAATATTGAAGGCAAGACGAAAGATACCTTAAAATCTAGGATTGATTTGACACACCTGGGTATCAGAAAGGATTTGCAGGTGGAAGATGAAGGTAAACCATGGGATATGGCACCAGCTGTGCACGTCTTGGACAAGGTAAAAAGAAAAGAATTCTGCAAGGTCCTGCCACGTGTCAGATTCCCACATGGATTTGCTTCCAACCCTGAAAGGAGAGTCAGTGCAGACAAAAACAAGGTACAAGGGTTGAAAACTCATGACTGCCACGTCCTACTTCAAAGGGTTTTACCTGTTATCCTTAGAGGATTGGGCTGCCCTGACTTATACAGAGCAGTTGCAGAGTTGGGACAATTCTTCAGGGAACTCTGCAGTAGAAATATCAGGATATATGCTTTGGGGCGTCTTAGAGACAAGATACCAACTGTCCTATGCGACCTTGAGAAGATATATCCTCCAGTCTTCTTTGATGTGATGGTGCATTTGGCTGTTCATCTACCTGATGAGGCACTACTTAGAGGTCCAGTACAGTATGGCTGGATGTACCCTATTGAAAGGCGGCTAGGCACTTTCAAGGGCTATGTTAGGAACAGAGCTAGACCTGAGGGTTCAATTACAGAGGCCTACATTTCTACAGAAGTGTTGACATTTTGCTCAAAATACATTGAAATAGCTTATCAGCTTAGCAAAGAGGTGGGTGAAAACAATCCCGAGCTCAATGTTTTCGATTGTTCTGTTCGAGTTACAGGGAAGAGTCGACAAGACGACAATCCTAAAGATTTGGAAAAAAATGGTTTGGTATGTGTTGAATAACTTTCCTGAGATTCTACCTTATATCGAGTAAGTGCTAAGTACTGCAGCTTATACATCATAATCTACTAAACTTGCAGCACATTCTTATATATTTAGATGTTTGAAGCGATCACTATGTTGTGCAGCATCTACAAAAAGGAGTTACTGCCGCAAAATCCAAGAAACATTGACAAACTGGTTATGGCAGGATTTGCGAAATGGTTCAAGAGCCATGTAAGCTTTTGAATTGCACTGTCAGTTTTTTTTAATATATTGAGTACATAAGATGATCAGCTTGTCTATTTTCTAACCATAGGTTAAGAAGATGCGGGAGGATGGGCAGGAAGTTAATGATGCCCTTTACGCACTAGCAATGGGTCCTGATACTCGGGTAAGACATTATGAATCTTGCGTTGTTGGAGATGTGCGCTACAACACCCTTGCACGCGACGAACGCAGGAAGACACAAAACAGTGCCATCATGAGCACAGATAAGTACGGTGAAGAGACAACTGAAATGTATGCTAACATAACAGACATTGTTCAGTTGCAGTATATCTCCAATTTCGAGGTTCATCGGTGTGTGGTTCTGTTGTGCTGTCGTTGGTATAACCTATTTTCCAGGATTGCAAAACCCAGAGCTGATGATTATTTCAAATCCATTAATGCCAAGGCGGCGTACCAGACCGACGAACCTTTTATTTTGGCAAATCAAGCAACACAAATATTTTTCTTGGAAGACACATATGCACGTAGTGATGACTGGAGAGTATTGCAAAGGTTTGAGCAGAGGAATTCGTTTAATGAAGTTGCACAACAAGATGATGCTTACACTGCTCCTGATGTAGAAGATTCCACAGATGTTCCTAATATCTTTGAGAACCATCACGTCAATGACGCTGGAGAAAAGATTGCATGTCGAGC
Source organism: Thinopyrum elongatum (assembly GCA_011799875.1). Classification (NCBI taxonomy): domain Eukaryota; kingdom Viridiplantae; phylum Streptophyta; class Magnoliopsida; order Poales; family Poaceae; genus Thinopyrum; species Thinopyrum elongatum. The sequence continues at coordinate 182,165,765 of CM022303.1, forward strand.
TGTGGACATACGAGAATTGATCAATAAGACACCAATGTTCGAGGACATTGAGGATGAAGAAGAAGATGACACTGGGGGGAATTACGATTCAGACTGATACACACGATGAAGATGTTGACGCTGCTGCTGTGGATGATGATTAGATTGCTTTTGTCGTATTTGCCTGTCAGAAGACGACTTTTTATCTACTATGTGAAATTGTGTTTGCTATGACAACTGAAACCTGATGAAGTTGTTGTTTAGTATTTTTTCTGTGAGAACATCATTTATTATGTATGTTGATTTGTGTTTGGTGATTGTATGACGACTAAAACATGATGACATTGTTGTTTAGTTGTACTCATATTTAGCTGTGAAACTTGTATTTGATGACATAGTTTGCTGTTGGACTGCAATTTGCTCTACGTCTTCGAATGGGAATGAAGCTGACCCGACAGGGCCGCTGCTAATTTATTTATTTATTAGCAAAAGGGCCTCTGCTATTTATTTATTTATGAGCAAAAGGGGATACCCCCCGATTTCCGTTAATAGAAATCATTAGATGTTCACAACACTATGCCCAGCCTGCTAAATAGGTTTCATTCATTACTAGTTTCAGCAAAGTGCTCATGTCATAGCCACTGAATACATCACGAGTGCTACATACACTACAAATAAAGAGACAATCATCCTACAGAGCACATCGATTTTGCCCATTATCTTCACAAGCTCTTTCATCTCCTCATTGCTGTCAAGGCCGTTCAGTAGCTGTTGTTTGGCCATGATCAGAGGAACTCCATCTTTAACCTTCTGCTCTGCATCTTCCTCTTCTGCCGTTCCTTCAGTTACTTGTCCAACACCCCAACCTGCTGGTATTGGGATTCCTCGGCTAACCAAATAATCAGCGTAGTTCCATTCCCCCACATCAGCAACTTCCCAGAAATACAAATCACACGAATCTTCCCTTTTCTGCACGAATCAAATTGGAAGATCATCAACTAAACTATTAAAAAAATCAACAACTGAAAGTAGCGGAATGATACGTCTCCAATGTATCTATAATTTATGAAGTATTCATGCCATGTTTACAACAATTTTATATGGTTTTGGTATGATTTTATTAGAACTAACCTGGACTGACGCTGTTTTCAGTAGAACTACCATGGTGTCCTTTTTTGTGCAAAAATAAAAGTTCTCGGAATGAGCTGAAAATTTACGGAGAATATTTTTGTAAAATATAAAAAATACTGGAGTGAAAAGATACCAGAGAGGAGTCCCGAGGCAACCACAAGGGTGGAGGGCGCCCCCCCCATAGGGCGTGCCCCCCTGCCTTGCCGCCGCCTTGTGGGCCCCCTTGACTTGTCCCCGACGCCAACACCTCCTATAAATACCAAAACCTCCAGAAATAAACGTAGATCGGGAGTTCCGCCGCCGCAAGCCTCTGTAGCCACGAAAAACCAATCGGGACCCTGTTCCAGCACCCTGCCGGAGGGGGAATCATCACCGGTGGCCATCTTCATCATCCCGGCAGACTCCATGACAAGGAGGGAGTAGTTCACCCTCGGGGCTGAGGGTATGTACCAGTAGCTATGTGTTTGATCTCTCTCTCTCGTGTTCTTGATTTGGCACGATCTTGATGTATCCCGAGCTTTGTTATTATAATCGGATCATATGGTGTTTCTTCCCCTCTACCTTCTTGTGATGAATTGAGTCTTGCTCTTTGAGGTTTCGTTATGTTGGATTGAGTATTGGATTTGAGAACACTTGATGTATGTCTTGCGATGGGATATCTGTGGTGATAAAGGGATGTTCTATTGATTTACTTGATGTATGTTTTGGCACTCAACTCGCGGATTCCCGAGGTGACATTGGGGTAATCTATGCATAGGGGTTGATGCACGTTTTCGTCCAACGTTCTCCAATAGAAACTTTGGAGTGATTCTTTGTTGCACGTTGAGGGATAGTTATATGATCCGATTATGTTATCATTGTCGAGAGAACTTGCGCTAGTGAAAGTATGAACCCTAGGCCTTGTTTTCAAGCATTGCAATACCGTTTTTGCTCACTTTTGTTACTAGTTACCTTGCTGTTTTTATATTTTTCAGATTACAAAAACCTATATCTACTATCCATACTACACTTGTATCACCATCTCTTCGCCGAACTAGTGCACCTATACAATTTGTCATTGTATTGGGTGTGTTGGGGACACAAGAGACTCTTTGTTATTTGGTTGCAGGGTTGTTTAAGAGATACCATCTTCATCCTACGCCTCCCACGGATTTATAAACCTTAGGTCATCCACTTGAGGGAAATTTGCTACTGTCCTACAAAACTCTGCGGTTGGAGGCCCAACACGAGTCTATAAGAAGAAGGTTGTGTAGTAGACATCAAGCTCTTTTCTGGCGCCATTGCCGGGGAGGTGAGTGCTTGAAGGTATATCTTTAGATCTTGCAATTGAATCTTTTAGTTTCTTTTTTTTTGTGAGGAAGGAAGGAGGAGAAAATTGAGAGTTCCTGGGACTCGAACCCAAGACCTCTCGGTTGAAAACCAAGGGTGCTAGTCCCTTATGTGGCGAACGTTCCCTGGGAGGAGGACAGCAAACGAACGCATTTTCCTCGCAGTTTTAGTTGCGACACAAGATCAAACGGTCGGAGTTTCGGGAATGTTATCTGGCGAACGAGCCCAGTTTTTCTTTTCTTCCCATATATAAAAAAGTATGCTACTTGGTGTCGGCTTAGTCAACAAACGATTGTGCCAACCTTGACCGTTGGATTGACATTCAACGTCTGTCATGTTTCTTTAGTCTCTTCTTCCTCCAGCCATCAAAGCCAAACTAGCACCGGCGGGACCGCCTGCTCCCGCCTCCCACAGCTGGCTGTGCTACCGCACACGCATCGTGGCCACATCGCACCCTAAAACTCTAAGCATCTTCCCTGGCTCCTATTTGTTCCCTTCCGAGGCCTCACCATCGTCCTCCGCCTTGGATCGCTCGCCGCGGCACCGCCCTCCGGTGTTGTCAACATGGTCAACAACCGAGAGGAATAAGGAGATGACTATACATGGTGAGGATGACAGTAGGGACCCACCAGTATCATGGCAGTAGGCAAGCAAGTGCCTCCTTTATTACAAGAAAAAAAGGGTTCCTTCTGATGGTTTCCTGACATCTGGGTCGCATGCCACTGTCAACGTAGTCAATAAGTGAGATTACTGCACAAGGAGCGGCAGACACCCGGGACCCAGCAGCGCGCGCAGTATTTTCTTTTTTTTTTTGTTTTCAGGACGGAGAAAGGTATCAACTGGGTTGTGCGGGAGTTGTGGCCCGTCTAGCCCAGGCTTTTATTTCATATGTTTACCACATGACCAGCCTAGTTTTTTTTTCCTTTCTGAAAGTGGCTAGCCCAGCTATTTTGTTTTTTGGAGAATAACCAACGTAGGCCTACTTGCTTTTCTACGCCCTGCTGGGCCGGAAATCTTCCAAGACGAGGAGGGATGCATTTGGGCTTGCCTAGAAAATGGGCTATAAGTAATAAGAAATGGGCTGTAAAATGAAAAAATACAGCAAACAGGCAATTAGTTCCAAAATACTTTTTTCTTTTGGATTTTGATATTTTAAATTTCATTGTTTTTGTGCGGGTAAAATTTGATTGGATTTAAATTAAGGTATGTTTAGTTTTTAAATTAATTTTAATCTGGCTAGAAATTTCGGGCTGTATGCTGTTTGAGACAGATTTGGAGGCTGACTTGTGGGTCTACTAGGTTGACGTGTATGAAAGGCTTTGTCATCTTAGTCCACAAACGATTCTAGCAGCAGTGACCGTTGGATGTTAATCCAACGGCCGTGCTGCTTCTTCAATATCTGATCTTCTTGCTCCAGCCGCCCAAACCAGCGCCGGTGGAACTGCCTGCTCCCGCCTCCCGTGGCCGGTTGTCCTGCCGCACAGGCCGCACCGCCCCACCCTACTCCATCGCTGGCCAGGCCATTCCTCTACTCACCCACACCTCCTGTTATTTTCCGGCGACGGCAGCCGAACCAGTAAACCCTCGTACTCCCCACCGCGTGGGCAACCACTGCCGAGTCTTCCCCGGCTCCGGGTCGTTCCCTTCCTAGGCCTCGCCATCGTCCACCGCCCAGGTGCTCTCGGCGCGGCGTGGTCAACGAACGACATCCATCGGAAGAGGATTGTACGTGGAGAGGCTGACAGTTGGGTTCACGGCCGCACGCCGCAAGGAAGTGCCTCCTTATTACGCGCAAAATAATGATTCCTCCACCTGACAGCAGGGACCCACCGGAAGGGCCTCTGTATTTTGCGAAGAAAACATTCCTCCCGCTGACAGCTCGGACCCACCAGCTATATCTTCGCACGCAAGGAAGTGCCCCCTTATTACGCTCAAAAAAATAAATACCCTCCCTGCTATCTGGGACCCACCATAGTTGGAGGCTGACTTGTGGGCCTACTAAGTTGACGCGGATGGAGGGCTTTGTTAACTTAGTCAATATGAACGATTCTAACTCCAGTGATCGTACGATGTCCATCCAATGGCCATAGTGCTTCTTCAACCTCTGGTCTTCTTGCTCCAGCCGCCCAAACTAGCGCCGGTCGTGCCGCCTGCTCCTGCCTCCCGTGGCCGGCTCTGCTGCCGCGCAGGCCTCGCCGCCCCACCCTACTCCCATCGCTGGACTGACCATCCCTGCATTCACCCAGAACTCCTTTTATTCTCCGGCGATGGCAACCTCACACTGCAGCCCAACCACTAAACCCTCTACTCCCCTCCGCGTGGGAAACAACTGCCGAGTCCTCCTCGGCTCCAGGTCATTCCCTTCCTAGGCCTCGCCGTCGTCCACCGCCTTAGTGCTCTCGCCGTGGCGTGGTCAACCTGGTCAAGGAATGACTAGATGTTGGCTTGAACTACGTCGGTATTTCCCCAAAGAGGAAGGGATGATGCAGCACAGCAACGGTAGCTATTTCTCTCAGTGATGAGACCAAGGTTATCGAACCAGTAGGAGAACAAAGCAACACTACGTAAACAGCACCTACACACAAAGAACAAATACTTGCAACCCGACGTGTCAAAGGGGTTGTCAATCCCTTTCGGGTAACGGCGCCAGAAATTGGCAAACAGACGTGAGATAAATTATAGTAGATTGGATAAATAGATCACGAATAAAATAAAGTGAAGTAAAATATTTTTGGGTTTTTAGAAATATAGGTCTGAAAATAAAAGTGATAAATAAATAAAAAAGGCAAATAGCAAAATAGATCTGAAAATATATAAGGAGAAAATAGACCCGGGGGCCGTAGATTTCACTAGTGGCTTCTCTCGAGAAAAATAGCATATGGTGGGTAAACAAATTATTGTTGGGCAATTGATAGAACTTCAAATAATTATGACGATATCCAGGCAATGATCATTATATAGGCATCACGTCCAAGATTAGTAGACCGACTCTTGCCTGCATCTACTACTATTACTCCACACATCGACCGCTATCCAGCATGCATCTAGTGTATTAAGTTCATGGAGAAACAGAGTAATACAATAAGAACGATGACATGATGTAGACAAGATCTACTTATGTAGAAATAGACCCCATCTTGGCTTCCTGAATAGCAACGATACATACGTGTCGGTTCCCCTTCTGTCACTGGGATCAAGCACCGTAAGATCGAACCCATCACAAAGCACCTCTTCCCATGGCAAGAAAAATCGATCTAGTTGGCCTAACTAACACTACTAGGAAAAGGCTAATTAGTGGCGCACCTGTTTTGGCCATTGATGGCGCACTATAGGTGCGCCACTATCATCACGCCACTAGTAACAAATACTAATGGCGCACCCCTGGTGCGCCATTAGTATACCAGACAATAGTGGCGCACCTGGCAGTGCGCCATTAATATGTCAAACGGTGCGCCATTACTATGCCTCCTAGGGGGCCATATTTACCTTGTGCTCTGGGTTACTAATGGCGCACTTCTAGATAATGCGCCACTAGTGTGTTTATTGCAGTGCGCCACTAAAGTGCAGTATGGTGCGCCACTAGTATGAATATTATCAATTATTTTTATTTTTCTTTTCTGATATTTGCACAGGTTACAAAATATATTACTGCACAGAATATAGACATCACAACATATAAACAGCAGATTTATCAAATACAATAGAAGATTAGTCTCCAAATACAATTCATCATATTAGTCTCCGAATTCAAAATACCGAACAAAGTTAGAACATTACAAGTCTCGAGACCGCGAGTAGCGAGTTTGTCTTCACATTACAAGTCGATATCTAAACTACCATCACATAGAAGAGAGATGCGGTCACGATGAGCATCATCGTGATGAAACTGGTCTTCATCCGGTTCCTCCTCCGCTCCCTCCTCTCTCCCGCTAGATAGCGCGCGTATCTAGCTTCCGCCTCCGCCCTAGTGGTGTACCCTTTGTAACTGTTAACGCTGAAATGGTGAACCTGTCTCTGACACTCCTCCCAGTCGTCGTAGACTCCGGGAACCTTACCCTTGTACACGACATACGATAGCATCTCTATGCACTAGACAAACAAAACGTTAGTAGCAATTCACAGACAATACATAAGCAATATATAAGTATGCAACAAAAGGATCGGAAGAGAAAAGCAACACATTAATCGCACGATTCATGGTCCTACTAATAAATAGCATCAATTACATATAAGTTGAACGACTGTCCAAACTAAAGAGACATACAAGTTCATTAAAGTTTAATTACAACATGAGCTAATCGATATTTCAGAACTACATAGCATCATTACTTTTGACTCGACTCAGGGACCGGAGCGTGGATGAAGCCGCCGTCTATCGTGATGGCCATGAAATCGCGGTCGTTGTCAGCCTGCATTTGTAGCGTTGTTTCTATTTCACTGTTGGACGGTTGATATCTGAGGTAGAACTGCCCCGAGGTACAAAGGACATCTTGATGGATGATTTCAGCAAACTCCGACTGGATGCGAAAGAATTCTTGTCTGATGTCCGCGTCCTGGATTGCCGACAAGCGTGTGGCCCAATCTTTGAGATTAGTTGGTAGCAGAAGGTGATTATGGTCCCGTACGATCGCCCGCATGTGATGGAGGGCGTAGTAGGCATCCTTCTGACCGCCAGGCGGCTGCTTGACGCAGGGGAACATCGTTACGTGGGTGAACACGTGCTTGCCGTACCTACAAATTGGCCTCCTGAAGGTGCCTCCAGATTTGGCGTAGCCGGGGAGAGCATCATCAAGAACTTTCTTGATATTTGTGTAGTCTTTCTTCGACTGACGGTCCAAGTCGAAATACGTGGCCATGGAATATTTCGGGCTTAAGAGGATGAGTGTGCAATGTGTGTCACTGCACAAAACACGGAATGTTAGAAAAAAAAAGAACGATCGAAATCTAAGAAATCATATGTTACGGGGCGGTGAGGGGATGACTTACTCGGGAAAGTAAGGCACGAGGAAGTTATCCTTATCTGGGTTCGCCAGAATGACGCCTTCGAGGTATGAACTCGCGACTTGCCGGTTCCCAGCGCTGCCCAAGATCTTGGCACGCATAGGGTCGACTATCACGATGTCCGGGGTCTTGCCTCTAATGATCCGCATCTCCATACTGAGCGAAAATAGCCGAATGAAGGTGTAGTGCAGCGGATGAAGGTTAAACATAGCGAAGATGTCATCAAACCGCAGGACGATCATACCCTCGATGGTGCTATCGACAAAGCCCTTGCCCTCTGGCACCTTGGCCATGAAAACCGGGTATGCCACATCATTCTTGGAGAGACGCCGCTTCTCCAAAGAAATAACACTGTCATGCAGACTCCGCATAGCACCGGTTGCAGCATTGAGCAGATTAGTCGGTAGCATCGGCCTACCCGCCACATGCACCCTCCTCGAGATATCCTTAGGTGAAGGTGGCCCATCCTGAGCACAGATCGTACTCGGTGCCGGCTGGCTCGCACCCTTGTTATTTTTTCTTTTCCGTCCCTTCTGCTTCTTCTGCTGTAATAGGATCGAGTTCTGCTCAGAGACCACCTTCTTGAGTGTGTTGGGGCTGATAATATTTCGCACCTCGGCTATCTGAGGCTCGGTGAAGGCGGCAGCTGGAGGCGTCTCCTGAGAACTAAACGCCAGACGACGCCTGTTGCAATTGGGTTTCTCCGCGGTACCAGCTAGATCGCGATCGTCTCTTGCAGGGTTGGGTTCTTGAGAAGGAGGCCCCAAGAATTCGTCACCGTACCCATGTTCGTTGAAGTACTTATCGACGTTGGTAAATGTACCGTCGTCGTCGTCCGGATCCTGTGCCATATGCATGTCCGGATCAGCTGACGGCGGTAGCGTTGCAGCGGTCTTGCCATGGCTTGGCGCCAGCACGACTGGCGGTGTTGTCTGTGGGGTAGTGTCCCCCGCCCCCAAACGAATCTGGCTCTTCGGCCAAAGCATGGACTAGCTTATGCAGGCGCTGAGGGTCATCACATCATCTTCGTCGGCCCCAGGGGGTCGATACGGAGGTAACAAGTCATCGCAGCCCCGCAGCACCCGAACCAGTTGAACCCTATACACGGTGGGTGGCATCGGATTACCGTGGAACACGCGGTTGCCCGGTTGAATGATTCTGGCCTTGGCGACATCGATCAACTCGCCGTCCACGAAGTGCAGGAGAGTGCATGGAACGTCGGCGGCGCCCTGCGAAAACATGTAGGGCGTCAGGGATGCCTAGTCAAAGGCAAGGAGATGAAGTCATCGGCCGAGAGGCTTATTTACCGTGATGGCGTCGAGCTCGGCTAATGTCGAGGCACCGCCAACGGCGGGCGTGCAAGTGACGGAGGGGCCGCTTGCTGCCGAGGTGCCGGCCGGCGTATTCTTCCCACACCCGGGTGCATTAAGCTCCAATGCCGGCACCGACGTCGGAGACACCAATGCCGCCTCCGCCGGAGACACCAATGCCGCCGCCGGCGCATTGTGCGAGTTGCTGCCCGTGAAGCTGGGAATCGGGGGCGGCTCCTGTTGGCCGCCCGCAATCCACGCCTGCAGCCCCTCAATCAAGGTAGGCACAATGGCGGTGATCGTCGCTCCCAGTTGGTCTCGCACTTGCTCTTCGACTATCTCCGGAATCCGCGCCACTTGTGCCTTGAGTTCTTGAACCTCGCGCTCCTAGCTTTCCGAGCTGGTCTTTCTCTCCTTTCGCCCAGCGTTATAGTATTCCGACCATTTCATGGACAAGCCTTTGCCGGCCACACGACCAGCTGACGACGGCTTACTAAACTTATCCTTGTGTTTCATTACGTTCAACGCCCTATTTAAAGTGGTGTCCCAAGGGGAGCTCTGAGATGACCCCGCGCTACTGCTTTCAGTGTCCCGCGGAAGGAACGTGAACCATTTAGAAATTTGGCTTCATTAATTAGAATGCAACCATATGGAGCTAATTACGCGGGGGTGTATTCCTTACCAGAACAAGCTCAAGCGCCTTGGTCTTCGGATCCGTAGTAAGCTCCTTTGTTACTGGGTCCACCTTGTACCGGGCCCTGACATAGTTCCTGGTCTGCTTGTCACGGTATTTATCAAAGAGGGGTGGTAGGCCTTGCTCGGCACGCTCCGCGTCCTCCTTGTCCCATATAGGTTCCGCCACTCTGTAACCGTCGGGACCGAGTGTGTGGACCCCTAAGTTCAAGTCTCACATATCTTTCCCCCACTGACTTGATTCCTCGGATGCGTTGCTCTCGCACTTGATCTTGAACTCCAGGTAGTCAGCTTCGTTGATCGAAGGATTTTTCTCCTTGATCTTCTCATAACTATCACCTCTTAGAATCCCTCTCTTCACCGCGGCTCTCCAAGTAGCCAGGGCCGTGCTCATCTTCGTGAGGGCGGCACTGTTCACTTTATTCCCTGAGAGGCGTGTGTTTGCGAACTCACCGGGGAACTTGTATCATTCGTGCAGCTTCGTGAAAAGGAGGTTGCGCAAATTCCCTTGGTCACGATGCCTTAGGTTCTCGGTGTTGATCGAGACGGTGCTCCGGAGAATGCACCCGAGTTGTCCCGAGTACCCCTTGACTAATTCTTTGGGCGCCGTTGGATGCCCACTGGAGGACACCTCAATAAATTCCTCTTTGATGGTGCCGAGCACGTTCGGGCGCTGGTCCTTCCGTTGCCTCTTCGGTTGGCTGCCATCTGTGCGTGCGCTGCCATCATCAGTGGTGGCATCCTCGGCGGCACCATCAGTGGTGTCATCCCCGACGCCACTAGGAGTTGTGTAGTCGGGATCGGTGTCTTCCACGGCGTCCTCATAGCAGTGAGGTTCTTCCTCCATCTCCTGGGACAGCTCCCAAAATGCCTTGCCCGAACCGCCGGCCTCATCGTTGTGGGCCATGTTCGCTCTAAATAGGAAAAAAGGCTACTAGAGTTATTTCTTAAATGCAATCTAGGAAAAAATAAATCCACAAGTCAATATATCAGGACCCATCACATCTTCATAGACTCGATGGGGCCTCAAATGCCCTTCCTCATCTACAACTAGTTGTCCGCCTCAATCGATGGGTTTTCTCACATTTTTCTGATTCAAACTAGATTTCGATGGCTGTTAGGTTATTCGGAAGCAGTAGCAGCTTGTAGAGGGTGCTACTAGAGTTATTCCTAACCCCCTTCTTGTCTCCTCTCACTATCTCTCTCACACACATGGCAAGCAAGGGTGTCTGAGTGTGTGAAAAAATACTAAACTAATCCAACCACTAAAGCACTAGATCACTACTATTGTATAATATTTTTATAGCTTTGTATATACGTATGGCTCCAATGGGTGCCACTGCCATGCATCCCTCTCCTATCATTTAATCATGATTAGCCCATCGTTTTGACCAGAGATTAGTTTTGGTTAATTAATTAACTAGTGTGTGCCACAGCAGAGCACAGATCTCCATCTAGCTAGTAGGAGTAGCTTTCCAAGGCCTCTTTCCAAAGCCACAACTCCTCTAAGTTCTCAAGATAACCTAGTTGTCGAGGGATGTGTCCAGAAAGTTGGTTGATGTCAAGATACATGCTGATTAATTTTTGTTTCGGTTGAGAATCGGGCACCTTCTAGGTCAAGAAAATTGGGCATGACCTTTGCTAATTTTCTTGACCTAGGAGTGCCCCATTCTCAACCGAAACGGAAATTAATCAACATTTCAGGAGAAAGGGGTCATTCAGAAGATCACAAGTAGCAGTAGCATCACTTGACAAAATCACAAGTAGCAGCAGCATCACAAGTAGTACAACAGCATCACAAGTTAATTAAGTAAATACATTCATAGCAGTACACAGTAGCTGGAAAACCAATGCAGCTCACAACTTCATAGTAGCTAAGTCATGGTTAAGTTTGTACAAGATCAGTAAGATATGGTTAAGTTTGTCATTCAACTTATACTTTGTATTCCAATGTAGCTAAGTCATCTTTTTTCTTTTCTGTAGAACACAGTGTCATTTTCTTTGAATGGACCTCCTCGCCAAATATCTAGGAGCTATCAGAAATCCATTATTCATTTTATTGGATATAACAAGCGCTCTGGTACTGCTGTTGATTTCAGTAGTGTTCTGGGCAAAGAAGCAAAGTTGTTTACAACCCCACCCAAGGGTACATTTCATTTTTTGATAAAATATCAAGAAGATGGTGTGAGTCTCATCATTGACGCTCGAACTGGATGGCTCTATGGGTTTATCAACCGCCATGGTATTTGGCTTTTCAAGACTACAGGGCTGCCCTATATTGTACATGTGGGTGCTAAGATGCTCCCCTTTGAAGCTATATATAAAGTAATATCACCTGATGAAAAAATCGAGAACATCGAACTTGGAATTCAACCATTGAGAGATGGTGTTACAAAAATGAGTGAGTATAATGGTGTTACAACTTATACTTTGACTGCAACGATGCTTAAACAGCAAGCTATTATCTTACTGATCTTGTACATATCTCCAAGTATCTTGGGATCTTGTCCAATATTTTCTAAATGAAGGTGATAGCTAAGGAAAACCAGTTCAGGCTTCTTGGGAACTAGAGTAGCATATTCAGTAAATCAACTTGCAGTGGGAAGTACAGCAAGTTAAATCAAGTAGTCAAAGACAATAGGATTAGTGTACTGAACCAGGGAGCAGAGGTGGAGCGGAGACCGGAGTTGAGGTGGTCGGAGTTGAGGAAGACGGCGGCGACCCGAGGAAGAAGACGAGGTGGATCCGGTGCTGTGCGGCTCCTCGGCGGCAGCGGTCTGGCGGCAGGTGGGAGGAGACAGGGCGACGGCGGTGAGGCTTTCTAGGCTCTGGGGGAGAGAAGAGGGCGGAGAGGGCGAGGGGAAGCGCGAGGGGGCAAGTGGGGAGGGGGGACCCGAGGAGGCAGGGCGGCGGAGGTGGAGCGGGCGCAGGCGGACGGCGGCGGGGGTCGTCGGGTTAGGTGGATCTGGCGAGGGAGGGAGAGAGGCTAGAGGGAGAGGGGAGCAAGTCGAGTGGGGGGGAGGGTTAGCAATGGCGCACCTTTTAGGGGTGCGCCATAAACATACGTATACCAATGGCGCACCTTCTCCTGGTGCGCCATTAGTAACTTTTTTTTTGGATTTTTAGTTGCATCTAATAATTTTTTAGAAAATGACGATCAAATTTGAAAACATTTATGAATGTGAAAAAATATCATAAAATTTGTTATTTGAAAATATTTATGAATATGAAAAAATATCATCAAATTTGAAAAAATACTCATGAATTCAAAAAGTGCCCATGAAATTTAAAAATATTCATGAGTTCAAAAAATATTAACAAATTCAATACTTTTTGTGAGTTACAAATTCAATACCAGAATAAACCTAAATAAAAATTGGTATACCAGAATAAACATAAATAAATATTCATGAGGACTAGAACAGAAGAAATGTCATTTCCATATGTCGAAATACAATCGAGAAATGAAGACTACAATTTAAATACAATCGATCTTAGCTAACTATCTTTTCACAATCTTCTTGCCCTTCATTTTCGCAAATGGAGTTCTTCTCTTGAACGGACGTCCTTTAGGTAGGGTGGTCCTGCTTCTTCTTGTGGTGTATGGCACTTCATCGTCGTCGTCATGTTCCATCTTCGGGTCGCCGTACTTGTCGAAGTCTTGCTCATTGGCGACTCCATCCATTCCGATGATCTTCCTTTTGCCTCTCCTCACGACAACACGACTGGGCTTTGACGGGTCGGTAATGAAGAAGCATTGGTCCACTTGGGAAGCCAGTACTCATGGCTCATTTTTCGCGGTGACGTTTGCGCCCGCGATCTTGGATTTGGCTTCGGGTATAACCATGGTGGTGAAATACCGGTCTTCTTTTAGGACGCTCTTGGCCCATCTGACACGGAACATCGAGACCTTCTCTCTAGTGTAGCTCAGCTCCCAGATCTCCTCGATCCTTCCGTAGTATCTGTCCTTGTCGTTACCGGTGTAGGATTCCATCGTTACCCCGGAGTTCTGATAACCATCGCTCTTCATGTCCTTTTCCTCGGTGTAGAATGTGTAGCCGTTGATATCGTACGCCTCATAGGTCATCAGGTTGTGCTCGGCGCCCTGTGACAAGGCGAATATGAGTTTTTCTTCCACGGAAGAATCCTCATGTAAAGGGTACGACAGAAGCTTCTCCTTGAACCAACGCGTGAAACATGAGTTGTGCTCTTTGATTATATCTCCGTCCGTCCTCTGTTGGCCTCGGTCATTGTACGTGTTCTCAATAAAGGTTTTGTGCTCTACCACCCAAAGATCGACCACGTCTATGTGTTGTAGCACGACTAGGTTTGCTCTTTCAAAGTCGGTGAGTCGACCCTCGAAGTCGACATGCATTTCGCGGCGACCCTCGCGGTGACCCCATCCAGCGAGCCTGCTGAGGTGCCTGTTGACGGGCAGACCAACGGGGTTCTTGATGCCTAGATAATTCGTGCAGTAGGAGACGCACTCTTCGGTCAGAAAGCCCCTGGCTATGCTTCCCTCTGGACGTGACATGTTGCGAACGTATCCTTTGATGACACCATTCATCCTTTCGAACGACATCATGCTGTGCAGGAACGTCGGCCCAAGTTGGATGATATCCTCCACGATATGGACCAGCAGATGCACCATAACGTCGAAGAATGCGGGCGGGAAGTACATCTCAAGCTCGCATAGTATCACCACGATCTCTTCCTGTAGCCTTCTGAGTTGCCTCACGCCAACCGACTTCCGAGAGATGACGTCGAAAAAGTTGCATAGGCCAAATAGCGTTTCACGGACGTGCGCGTCCATGATCCCACGGATTGCAACTGGAAGTATCTGCGTCATCAGCACGTGACAGTCGTGAGACTTCATCCCGCTGAACTTCTGCTTCGCTGAGTCTAGGTATCTGCTTATCTTCCCCGCGTAACCGTAAGGAAGTTTTACTCCTACTAGGCAGGTGAAAAACTGCTCGATCTCCTCCTGACTTAGAGTGAAGCACGCGGGAGGGCAGTCATTTCCGATCTTCTTGGCCTTTTTGCCTTTGCGATGACTTTCCATGTCCTTCGCCTCATCATCATCATTAGCGTGAAGCTCCTCCCTGATGCCCATTGATTTCAAGTCCGCCCTTGCTTTCGGCCCATCTTTGGTCCTCTCTGGCATGTTGAGCAGGGTACCAAGCAGACTCTCGCACACATTCTTCGTGATATGCATGACATCAAGGCTGTGAGGCACACGGAGGATCTTCCAGTACGGCAAGTCCCAGAAAACCGACCTCGTTTTCCATACCTTCAGCAGCGGCTCTGGCGCCTTTCGCTTCTTTCCCGACGGTGGGCACTCTTTCCAATTTTTCAACAGCTCGTCTATTTCCTCGCCGCTCCTCGTACACGGGCGTCTTCGGGGTTCGGTTTCACCTTCGAACAGATCCTTGCGTTTTCTCCATGAGTCATCATCGCGAAGCCACCTTTGATGTCCCATGAACACGGTTTTTGAAGACCCAGGATCTCTATCTAGCTGGCGATACGTTGTGTCATCCATGCACCTGACGCATGCACGAAAACCATGGACCACCTGCCCCGCGACATATCCGTAACCGAGATAGTCTTGCACCGTCGTGAGCAGTGCGGCTCTCATAGGGAAATATTCTTTCTCTGCGGCGTCCCACGTATTGGCTGGCGTTTTCCACAGCGTGTCTAGCTCCTCTTTCAGCAGCCCCAGATACAGATTGATGTCGTTCCCTGGTTGTTTCGGCCCTTCAATTAGCATACTCATGTGAATGTACTTCCTCTTCATGCACTTCCAGGGGGGAAGGTTGTACATCCACACAAACACAGGCCAGGTGCTATGTGTGCTTCTCTGGCTGCCAAACAGATTGACTCCATCGGTGCTCGCGCCCAGCATGATGTTCCTTGGATCGTCCCCAAATTCTGGGTGTTCGAAGTTCAACGCTTGCCACTGGCTCGCATCCTTAGGGTGACTCAGCATCTTGTCTTTTTTATTTATCTCCGGATCATTTCCGTCATCTTCTCGCTTCTTCTCCTCCCTATCCGCGTGCCAATGCAGGAGCGTTGCTGCCTTAGGGTCCGCGAAATACCGCTGCAGACGAGGAGTGATCGGAAAGTACCACACCACTTTTCGAGGAGCTTTCTTCCTCTTCTTGTATCGAGTGACGCCGCACACCGGACATATGGTAGACTCCGCGTGCTCGTCCCGATAAATGATGCAATCGTTCATGCACACATGGTATTTCATGTGCGGTAAATCCAGAGGACACACGATTTTCTTCGCCTCCTCGAAACTGGTCGGGCACTTGTTCCCCTTGGGAAGACGTTCGTGCCAGAATGACATGTTCTCGTCGAAGCATGCGTCGGTCATTTTGTGTTTTACCGTCATCTCCAGAGCCATGAGCGTTACTTTCAGGCGGGTATCCTTGGGCCTGCATCCTTCATACAATGGAGTAACCGCGTCTATCTCCAGTTGATCCAGCTTGGCTTTCTCTCGGGCGGCAGCTCTTGCGTTATCCGTCTGCTTGAGAAGCAGCTCTTGAATATGAGGGTCCTGCACCCAGCCCATCGATGGTCCATCGTCGTCTGCTCCGGCATCTTCATCTTCATGATCATGCCCTTCGTCTTGATCTTCCTCATCATCATGTCCAGCATCTTCTACATGATGACTGTGTATTGCATCTACTTCGTGATCATGTCCTGGAGATTGTTCGTCTTCTCGCCCGCCCTCGCCGCGGTTGTCTTGCTGCCCTTCCTCATTTCTTGCCCGGCCCCCATGGACGACTTCATAATCATCTTCATCACCTTGCCACCGATAGCCATCCATGAAACCACGCAAGAGCAGGTGGTCTCGCACCTGTACGGAATCCGGGTCCATAAGGCTCTTCAGCTTGCATCTTCGACACGGACATCTTATCTCCGTCTCGTTCTTTTGAAGCATCTCGGCCTTCGCGGAGCTCAAAAACCTATTCACGATGCCTTTGGTCATCGTGCGGACCATGGTCGCCTGCGGGGTAGAGCAAAACGATATTTTAGAACCAAAAAAAAAAATTGGCATGACTTTGCCTAAAAATAGGACCAAAAAGAATGCATAGTGCCAAATTATCGCCGAAACGGAAATGAATCAACATTCCGGCAAAATATTGGCAACTATCGCATTTCAAATACCGGTACCTGCAAACACAAACATATGCAACACCACAAACATACGTAGATCTAGGCCATAAAAAGTGCATGTGCACGTTGTTGGAGGGAGAAAAAAGTAGATCTACAACATAAAGAAAGCTTTCCCCTTACTTACCTATCAAAAAAAGGAAATTTAACCACTTAATTTGGGTGAATCTATGGCGCAAATGAGGTGAGGAGGAGGAGGCAGCCGAGACAAGCTTGGAGGAGGAGGTGGAGAGAATGAAGTGGGGAAAGTGAGTGTGGTAGGTTGGCTGTCCAAAATATCTAGCTGCTCTCAGGTTACCAATGGCGCACCACCTAACAATGCGCCATTAGTAACCCTGGTTACTAATGGCGCACCTCTTACGTGGTGCGCCATTACTAGTTTTGCAAAAAAAAAAAAATTGTTAGTAGTGGCGCATCGTGGTTGTGGTGCGCCATTACTAGTTTGAACTAGTAATGGCGCACTATACCCGGGTGCGCCATTACTAGTTTTCAAAAAAAAAGTAAAAAAAATTTTTGTTAGTAGTGGCGCACTAAGTGTGTGGTGCGCCATTACTAGTTAAAACTAGTAATGGCGCACTATGCCCTGGTGCGCCATTACTAGTTTTGGAAAAAAAAATTGTTAGTAGTGGCGCACCGTGGGTGTGGTGCGCCATTAGTGATATGGACACTAATGGCGCACCTACACATGGTGCGCCACTACTATATAGCAGTGGCGCACCACATATGTGGTGTGCCATTAATGTCCATATTAGCTATAGCCCTTTTCCTAGTAGTGTAAACCAAAGATTCGAAGAAGAAATACGAGGCTATAACTAATCATGCATATAAGAGATCAAAAGACTCAAATAACTTTCATGGATAAATACATAGATCTGATCATAAACTCAAAGTTCAACGGATCCCAACAAACACACCGCAAAAAAGAGTTACATCAAATAGATCTCCAATAGACCATTTTATTGAGAATCAAAAGAGAGAGAGGAAGCCATCTAGCTACTGCCTACGGACCCGTAGGTCTACAATGAACTACTCACGCATCATCGGAGAGGCACCAATGAGGATGATGAACCCCTTCGTGATGGTGTCTAGATTGGATCTGTGGTTTCTGGAACTTGCGGCGGCTGGAATTGATTTTCGTCGACTCCCCTAGGATTTCTGGAATATTGGGGTATTTATAGAGCAAAGAGGCGGTGCGGGAGGCCACCGAGGTGGGCACAACCCACCAGGGCACGCCTGGGCCTCCAGGCGCGCCCAGGTGGGTTGTGCCCCCCTCGGGGCACCCCTCTGGTACTTCTTTGGCCCATCATGTGTCTTCTGGCCCAGAAAAATTCTCCAAAAAGTTTCGCTGTGTTTGGACTCCGTTTGGTATTGATTTCCTGCGAAGTAAAAAACAAACAAAAAACAGCAACTGGCATTGGGCACTATGTCAGTAGGTTAGTCCCAAAAAATGATATAAAGTTGCTATAAATGATGGTAAAACATCCAAGAATGATAATATAACAGCATGGAACAATAAAAAATTATAGATATGTTGGAGACGTATCAGCATCCCCAAGCTTAATTCCTGCTCGTCCTCGAGTAGGTAAATGATAAAAACAAAATTTTTGATGTGGAATGCTGCCTAACATGTTCATCACATATTCTTTTCTTTGTAGCATGGACATTTGGACTTTTATATGATTCAAAGCAATAGTCTAGTTTTGACATGAAGATTTCGATACTCAAGCATACCAACAAGCAACCATGTGTTTCAAAATATCAACACTAAAGTAAGTTATCCCTAGCCCGTTATGCTCAATCATTGATCCATTCATGAAACACACTCGCATATTAGCTACACCCAATGCTCAAGTATGATCATAGTGCCCCTTAGTTGGTGCTTTATAAGAGAACATGGAGACTCAAAATAAAAATTGCATAAAGTAAAAAGAAAGGCCCTTCGTAGAGGGAAGTAGGGATTTGTAGAGGTGCCAGAGCTCAAAGCGAAAAAAAGTAAAGATAAAACATTTTGGGTGGCATGCTTTTCCTGTCAACGAAAACGATCGAGTAGTTCCCAATACTTTCCATGCTAGATATATCATAGGCGGTTCCCAAACAGAAAATAAAGTTTATTCCTTTTTCCACCATTCTTTCACATTCCACGGCTAGCCGAATCCATGGGTGCCATCCATACCAACACTTTCCAAGGAATTTATTATTTGACAACATAAAGTAAATTCATTTTTCATTTCGGGACTGGGTATCCCTAATACCTTTGTCGTACTCTCGTGCAATGACAAGTGAATAAACACTCATCTTGAGAATAACACATCTAGCATGGAAATATATCAGCCACCCCCTACCGTTTCATGAGCGGTATGAGCACACAAAAGAGAAATTTATTTTGAAATTAGAGATGGCACATACAAATTTGCTTAGAACGGCACGAAAATACCGCATATAGGTAGGTATAGTGGACTCATATAGCAAAACTGGTTTAAGGATTTTGGATGCACAAGTAGTGATCATACTTGGTGCAAATGAAGGCTAGCAAAAGATTGAGAAGCATCCAACCAAGAAACAAAAAATCTCATAAGCGAGCATTAATCATAACTAACACCGAATAATGCACCACAAGTAGGATGTAATTTCATTGCATAACTATTGACTTAAGTGAAGCATAGAGAGCAATTCTATCAAGTCATAGCATAATTTTGGCTCCCTCAAATAGGTGTGTCCAGCAAGGATTCATGACTTAAAATAAAAAGAAAAACAAGCAAAGCCTCATATCATACAAGACGCTCCAAGCAAAACTCATGATATGTGACGAATAAAAATATAGCTCCGAGTAAAATACCGATGGTCGTTAGAAGAAAGAGGGGATGCCACTCGGGCATCCCCAAGCTTAGTTGCTTGCTTATTTTTGGATAATGTCTTGGGGTGCCATGGGGCATCCCCAAGCTTAGGCTCTTCTTACTCCTTATTCCTTCATCTATCGTAATCTCACCCAAAACTTGAAAACTTCAATCACACAAAACTCAACAAAACCTTCGTGAGATCCGTTAGTATAAGAAAACCAATCTTTACTTTAAGTACTGTAAAAAACGCATTCAAATTTTGTTATTGCATTATATCTACTGTATTCTAACTTTACCATGGCTTATAACCTCCAATACAAACCATAGATTCATCAAAATAAGCACACAATGCAAAGAAAATAGAATCTGTCAAAAACAGAGCAGTCTGTAAAGATACGAGTTCTTCTCATACTTCTTTAACTCCAAAAATTCTAAAAAATTAGGACAACATAGGTAATTTTTATATAAATCTTGTGTAAAAAATTCAGAATATTTCATCGCTTCTGTGAATTTTCAAAATTATTTTACTGGATGCAAAAGCTTCTGTTTTCCAACAAGATCAAATCAACTATCACCAAAGCTATCCTAAAGTCTTTACTTGGGACAAACACTAATTAAAACACAAAAAACACAATCATAACAGTAGCATAATTGCGCAAACACTCATGAATAGAATGAAAAATATAAAAATAAATTTATTCATTGGGTTGCCTCCCAACAAGCTCTTTCTTTATAGCCATTAAGATAGGCTTGATATTTTATTGATGCTCACACAAAAGATAATAATTGCAACGCAAAGAGAGCATCATAAAACATGTGACAAACACATTTAAGTCTAACATACTTCTTATGCATAGGCATTTTATAAGCAAACAAATTATCAAGACAAGAAATATCTAGCATATGCATGGAAGAAAACAATAGCAATCTCAACATGAAGAGAGGTAATTTAGTAACATGAAGATTTCTATAACCATATTTTCCTCTCTAATAATAATTACATGTAGGATCATAATCAAATTCAACAATATAGCTATCACATAAAATATTCTCAACATGATCCACAAGCATGCAAAGTTGACACTCTTCCAAAATAGTGGGATTATTTTTACCTAAAGTTGACACACTTCCAAACCCACTTTCAATATTATTGCAAACATTATTATCAATATCATATTCATCATGAGGCTCAAATAAATTTTCAAGATCACAAGAAGAATCACCCCAATCATGATCATTGCAATAAGTAGTGGACATATCAAAATTAGCATCCCCAAGCTTGGGGTTTTGCATATTATTAGCACAATTGACATTAATAGAATTTATAATAACATCATTGCAATCCTGCTTTTCAATCAAGGAGCTCTCACGAATCACTTTATAAATTCCTTCGTTTAACACTTCATCACAATTTTCAGATTCATAAATCTCAAGCAAAACTTCATAAAGATAATCTAGTGAACTCAATTCACTAGCAATTGGTTCATCATAATTGGATCTTTTGAAAAGATTAGCAAGTGGATGAGGATCCATAACAATAGATTTTTAGCAAGCGAATATGCAAGCAAATAGAAGGCACATAGTAACACAAGTAGAGATGGCAAACAAGAGATCTGACGAGAAAAAGGCGAACGAAAAAGAGGGTGAATAAAACGGCAAATGTTTGTGAAGTGGGGGAGATGAAAACGATAGGCAAATGGCAAATAATGTAAATTGCAAGGAGATGAGATTTGTGATTAGGAACCTGGTAGATGTTGATGATGTCTCCCCGGCAATGGCGCCAGAAATTCCTTTTGATGTTGGCTTGAACTACGTCGGTATTTCCCCAAAGAGGAAGGGATGATGCAACACAGCAACGGTAGGTATTTCCCTTGGTGATGAGACCAAGGTTATCGAACCAGTAGGAGAACCAAGCAACACTACGTAAACAGCACCTGCACACAAAGAACAAATACTTGCAACCCGACGTGTTAAAGGGGTTGTCAATCCCTTTCGGGTAACGGCACCAGAAATTGGCAAACGGACGTGAGATAAATTGTAGTAGATTGGATAAATAGATCGCGAATAAAATAAAGTGCAGCAAAATATTTTTGGGTTTTTAGAAATATAGATCTGAAAATAAAAGTGGCAAATAAATAAAAAGGCAAATAGCAAAATAGATCTGAAAATATATGATGAGAAAATAGACCCGGGGGCTATAGATTTCACTAGTGGCTTCTCTCGAGAAAAATAGCATACGGTGGGTAAACAAATTACTGTTGGGCATTTGATAGAACTTCAAATAATTATGACGATATCCAGGCAATGATCATTATATAGGCATCACGTCCAAGATTAGTAGACCGACTCCTGCCTGCATCTACTACTATTACTCCACACATTGACCGCTATCCAGCATGCATCTAGTGTATTAAGTTCATGGAGAAACGGAGTAATGCAATAAGAATGATGACATGATGTAGACAAGATCTATTTATGTATAAATAGACCCCATCTTGTTATCCTTAATAGCAACGATACATACGTGTCGGTTCCCCTTATGTCACTGGGATCAAGCACCGTAAGATCGAACCCATCACAAAGCACCTCTTCCCATGGCAAGAAAAATCGATCTAGTTGGCCTAACTAAACCAAAGATTCGAAGAAGAAATACGATGCTATAAGTAATCATGCATATAAGAGATCAAAAGACTCAAATAACTTTCATGGATAAAAACATAGATCTGATCATAAACTCAAAGTTCATCGGATCCCAACAAACACACCACAAAAAAAGAGTTACATCAAATAGATCTCAAAGAGACCATTGTATTGAGAATCAAAAGAGAGAGAGGAAGCCATCTAGCTACTACCTACGGACTCGTAGGTCTACAATGAACTACTCACGCATCATCAGAGAGGCACCAATGAGGATGATGAACCCCTCTGTGATGGTGTCTAGATTGGATCTGTGGTTTCTGGAACTTGCGGCGGCTGGAATTGATTTTCGTCGACTCCCCTAGGGTTTCTGGAATATTGGGGTATTTATAGAGCAAACAAGCAGTGCGGAAGGCCACCGAGGTGGGCACAACCCACCAGGGCTTGCCTAGGCCCCCAGGCATGCCCAGGTGGGTTATGCCCCCCTCGGGGCACCCCTCTGGTACTTCTTTGGCCCATCCTGTGTCTTCTGGCCCAGAAAAATTCTCCAAAAAGTTTTGCTGTGTTTGGACTCCGTTTGGTATTGATTTCCTGCGAAGTAAAAAACAAGCAAAAAACAGCAACTGGCACTAGGCACTATGTCAGTAGGTTAGTCCCTAAAAATGACATAAAGTTGCTATAAAATTATTGTAAAACATCCAAGAATGATAATATAATAGCATGAACAATAAAAAATTATAGATACGTTGGAGAAGTATCACGACTTACATCGAAAGAGGACTGTACGTGGAGAGGCTGACATCTGGGTCCAGGGCCGCAGCAAGGAAGTGCCTTCTTATTACACGCAAAATAATGATTCCTCCACCTGACAGCGGGGACCTACCGGAAGGGCCGTATTTTGCGAAAAAAGTGTTTCCCCTTGACAGCTGGGACCCACCAGCTATATCTTCGGACGCAAGGAAGTGCCTCCATATCAGGCGCGAAAAAAATTGAATCCTCCCCCTGACAGCTCGGACCCACCATCAATAACTTCGCACGCAAGGAAGTGCCTCCTTATCCTCCCTGAGAGCCGGGCCCCACCTGGTCGAAGCGTACGTAGCGTTGTCATTCTGGTCGCGAACGTGTACGTACATACTGGTCGATCGATCTCTCTGCAACGATGAACCGTGGCCGAGCAAGCAGCGGCACGTGTAGTAGTAGAGCCCCCGACATAGCAGTTCAGGCAGTCCCTTCTAAACTATGTACACGTACGTATAGCCCGATCGCAAAAAATACGGTCACGTACGTACATACGGGCGGGGTCTCGAAGGCCTACTCACGCATACGTACGGCCAGGGCTCGTGTACATGGAGAGGCAGCGGACGGCAGCAACGGCGTCGTGTTCATCAGGAGCCAACCGGCTTGGACAGAACAGCCGAAACGAGGTCTGGCTTACCACAGAATGGAGGAAACGGCCTTTCTGTTCGACCTCGTACAGTCGAAACGGGGTCCTGTTCATCGAGAAGGATCTGGCGTACCGCAAAACGGAGGAAACGGACTTCTGTTCGAGTGCCTACGGTCGAAACGGGGTCTTGTTGATCAGGAGGGGTGTGGCGTACCACAAAACGGAGGAAACGAACTTGTGTTGGAGCGCTACGATCGAAACGGGGGTCCTGTTCATCGGGAGGGGTGTGGCGTACAGCAAAACAGGACTCCATGAACTACTGTTCATCCACTGTCGACTTCCTCCAGCCTCCACGTGCTACTGCTCATCCACCGTCGACTTCCTCCTGCCTGCACCAGCTACTGTTCATCGACGGGGTCCTGTTCATCCAGCCTCCACCGGCTATTTTTCAACCAGCCCTCCACGGGGTCCTGTTCAACCAGCCCTCCACGGGGTCCCTTCACCTGCTACTGTTCATCCACCCCACCTCCTCGATCGGGGTCTTGTTCATCCAGCGGCAACGGCCTCTACTACCATGGGGTCCTGTTCATCCAACCCCCACCGGGGACTGTTCATCAAGAGGCAGCTTCGATCGGCTTCAGTTAGCAGCAGTAGCGAAGGAATCACTCAGGTTCAGTTAACAGCCAAGGGATCGATCGGGGTTCAGTAACGTAGCTAGTGCAATCGCTCGGGTTCAGTTAGAGCCCAACGCCTCGCTCGGGTTCAGTTAGAGCCCAACGCCTCGCACACACGCGCGTACGTGTACGAGAGAAACGCGCAAACCTCCGTGCATCGCTCGGCCCCGACCACCCACCGTAACCGGGAACTCCCCGAAATTTTCCTCGCCCTTGCTTCTACCATGATTTTTCCCGTCATGGACGGCCCAAAGAATGTCATGCAGGTGCGTCCCCGGCCCGCCCAGGACGAAAATCCCATTTTGTGTCATGATTTTTTGTCATAGAAGTAGGAGCCCACCACATCTATGATGATACCGGGTTTTGTCATAATTATCGTCATAGAAGTGTCATAAGCATGACAAAAAAATTCGTTCGGGCCTAAATGTCACGGATGTGTCTTTTTTTTGTAGTGATGAGAGAGCTTTATTCATATATAAGCATTCTTAGGACAATCAGCCAAGAGACTGGTCACTAGAAAGCGAGGCACCCCGCAAAAAAAAGGAAGCGAGGTGTTTCATCAAGCCAGCTCTCGGTCACATTCAAAGTGCAGCAAGCACGGTTCGCACAAAGATGCGCCGCAAGGTTTGCTGACCTGTTTACATGCTGAATAACAAAAAAAGAGAAAATATTACTGAGTGCTCCTATTTCTAACAGGATAGGAGTCAGAATTAAGCGAGAATTGTGGCGAGTGTTCCATGCAATCAACTTCCATTATCACATGCGAGAACCCTCGAAGGGAAGCAAATGTGTTGAAGATTGCTTTATCACAGATTAAAATAAAATAAGAGTGCAGACGCTCCACCATGCGGTTCCTAGTAGTACTACCTGTATAGTAGTACTAGTAGTACTACGTAATACTAGTACTCGGAGTACTACTGTAGTGAACTTTGTGCTTGGTTGTTCGCCTCTTCGGGAAGTCGAACAATAATGGTACTAGTACAGTGTATGCTTCTGGCAATCTGACACCAAATTGACTGTTGCACGTCCATCGCCTGAGCGAGGGGGACCTTGCATTAGTCAAAAGTTTCTTCTTGTCCTGCGAGCCACCACGCGCAAGCTTCTCCCGTCCTGCAAGCTTCTCCTTGTTCTACAAGTTGACAGGACACAACAAAGTAATGCTAGTCCATACTGCCTCCTTTCCGGTTAATATGGCTTAATTTGAAACGAGATAAATACAATGTCTGTCACTGTATATTTGTAAAAATACGGTTAGTGGATTTCATAATACGCTCATCGCGGTCAATATATACATTTTCCGGTGTTTATACGGTCACTAGCTCACCCTGGCTGAGTATGTGTGTGCATGCACGTGTAGGTTGAGCACTTGAGCGCGACCGTGTGTGTTCCGTCGTGTGCTCGTACATGCATGCATTAGGGCGTCGCGCGTGTTTTTGCGTCCATGTGTACGTGTGACTGTTGCATGCATGCACGAGGTTGTAGTCCCTCACATTCACATGTTCATAAGTCAATGCTTTGTCAAAACATTGCATGCAAGGTTTAATCATTCGGCATGCATTGCCGATATTAATACGTTGGTAAAGACAATTTCTTGCGGAAAACGAGCCCATGAACTGAGTACAAAGGGGACCAATAAACCAGGATAGAGGGAGTACTAGTAGTGAACCAAAAGGAGGGAGTAGGTACTACGTAAACAACGTGCAGTAAAAAAATTCCTCTATGCGCATCCAGTCTACGTGTCATGCAAGAAAATAGAGATAAGTACAAGTGAGACTCAGGAACGGTCATACACGTAGGGGGAGTACGTGTAGGGGCCACTCAGGGGCAGTCAAATCACACAGTAAATTAGTCGGACGAAGCAACCATCATTTCAGTCTTCAATGACACGTACGCAATATAAAATGGTTGATATGGCGAGAAAAAGAAAACCGCTCCACTATATATACACTAGCAAGAGCCTAAGCTACAAGCCTGCTTGCTTGGGTTGCTCTCTTCACAAACATAGAACGACGGTGGCCACACCGCTGGTCACAGATCCGGCCTGATCCCGCCATCGGGTGAAGGGGACGATGTTTTGCGTAGACGCGGTCAACAGCGGTGAGGGAGAAAACCCATTGTCGGTGCGTCATGATCGGAGGTCCCCGCGGTATGGGCTGATGCTGCCTCCCACCGCCCTTCTAGCTACACCCCGACGTCCTAGGTACAACTTCCTTTTGGACCCGGCTTGCTCCACTGCCGCAGCTCCCCACGTAGCTCCATCTCCATGTGGATCGTTCTCTACTTCTACCGGCTTCTATTTGTGATGAGTTTATGTCTCATGAACTAGTGCCACTACTATTATTCTGATCACACTTCTTCAATATCTTTGCCAACAGGGATGCTCAGCTCGATTTTAGTGGAACTGCACAAAAGCATCGTATGATCTGAGGGTGCCAGGCTTCTTTCCTTCGACAGGTTCTACCTAGCCAGGAAATTAAATCATGTTTAGGGTTTAGGGTTTAAGTCATAGAGACCCCGTGAGTAGTTTTTTTTTGTACACACTCTCACAACTTTTGTCTTTAGTTGTGAAGTAAATATTGGCTATGGTCTGTGAATCATTGAGATGCATCAGCATGCGTGTTAGTTTTCCTTTGTATTTGATGGAATGTTGTAACGGGGCAACCTTGGAGTCAGGATACATACATGAAACAAAATCTGAAAGCTTCGTACTCTCTCCGGTCCTTTTTTGTATGCGTATAAGGCTACTCATAGTGGGGAGTATCATATACTAGTATCATGCATAAATTACATAGGGGAGTAATAAACCAGGACGGAGGTAGTATATGAGAGTGTATGGTGGGTCATGTGGTAAAATGTAGTATAGTACTTTCTTGTAGCCCATTAATATACATGTTTCTATTACATTGGCCACTACGAAAAATACATTTTGCATCTATACAAGGCCACTAACAGTAATCGAGGCAATAGTACTTTCTTGTATAAGGGAATGGAGGGAGTAGTACTTTCTTATAGCCCATTACTACACATGTTGACTATTACATTGGCTATAGATGACATGGCAACATGTTAGCCATCAACCGGCTATATTATTAACCATGCTTAAGGCATGCTTGCACAGAGAGAGAGAGAGAGAGAGAGAGTCGCGTCGCATGCATGCAAAACTGGAGAGAGAGAGCTGCATGCAGATAGATCTAGTGAGATGGAGAGAGGAGTAATTGTTCGCGAGAATTGTGTACTTTGCATGCGCGTAACTACCCAGCATTACCTCAAAAGCAAATCCGGGGGCAAAATAGTCTATACACTCCGGTGTATAGTAATTTTTCCTTGGCATGCGGGCTGTGCAAGGAATATGGTGATAGTGGAAGGTGGGCCATGTAGTCACTGGGCTGCCGTGTTTCGTACTCCTCCAATGTAAGAGTGGAGAAAGTTAGTTTTATCACCGAATAAATAAATAAGAGTGCAGACGCTCTATGACGCTCTACCGCCGCAGTAATAATGACCAATGAGCCGTCAAATCACATAGACCCGGTAGTTAGTTGGACGGAAGAAGGAAACCATCACTCTTCGTTCAATCCGCTTCTCCCTCATGCAGTACAATATTCTTTTGGAAACCAACATTTCGTTTCGTTGGATCGCGCCATCGAGCAAATCCAATGCTTAAATCATGTATGTCGCGTGCGTGTCTCACCCTCCTCCACCCCACACGGTTGCTTGGCATGCCACTCACTGCAAACCGAGTATACGCAAACTTTCCCGCCTGCTTGTTGATGGATCACGCCATGGAGTACTAGCACTACTGGAAGAGATAGACGAGGGGGAGGATAGCTAGCTATAGCACGGACTCCCAAGAACTTTTTTACATGCATGTTGCGACCGGCCGTGGTGACGTTTGAACGCGGAGCAGTCGCGTGCATCGGGAAGTGGCGCGGGCGGTGCTCTCTCGGCCGGCGCGCCGCTTCAATGCCGGTGCAGTGAGAGGTCGCCTTTGCTCTGGCCGGGCATGAATGCGGCACTGACCGTTTCTGGCGGGAAGCGCGCGCAGGTGATGAAGAGGGTTCAGGTTGGCCAGGGCGGTCAGGAGCGGGCGTGCCAGCGGTCCGGATGCCCGCAAACGAGAGATGCTCGACGTACGTAAATATTGCTACGTAATTAATAACGTAAATAATGTGCCAGCTGGACAAATATGATTGGAGATGGAGATGGAGATGAAAGTAAGAATTTTACGTAAACACAGATATGCATGTCTGTGTGTGTGCGCACACACACACATAGTGACGACTCTCGCGACTACTCGTACACATCATCGATGTCTCGTTCTCCCTACACACACACAAACTTAGTACTACCACCTCATTTTGTTCCTAGGATAGGAATATCATAGGAGTGGGAAACATTATGAAGTGAGATAAATGGAGTACTACGTACAAGAAGAAATGTACACACACTTATTTGATAGGGTTTCTCGCGTCTCGCTCTGTCACCCTCTCCATATCTAAACAAGATGATAGTGTCCACTCTATCTCTCTTCTCACCCGTGGCCACAGATCCGGCCGGATCCCGTCCGTTGCGGGAGGTGAGGAGGTCCTGCATTGACGTTGTCGCCGTCGGCGATGGAGGAAGCCGATGCGCACCGTCCTCTCTGAGCCGGCGCCGGCGCGGACGAAGGTCCTCCGCGCCCTTGTTCGCTGCCGTCATGTGGGCATATCCCGCCCGCCCGCCTAAGCCACATCTCGCCCACCT
The DNA here is from genome assembly GCA_011799875.1 of Thinopyrum elongatum. Lineage (NCBI taxonomy): Eukaryota > Viridiplantae > Streptophyta > Magnoliopsida > Poales > Poaceae > Thinopyrum > Thinopyrum elongatum. The sequence goes on from CM022303.1 coordinate 182,194,659, forward strand.
GAGGTATAACTTCTTTTGGATTTCATGCTTCATTGTACTCTGCATGTGGGTTTTCTTCTATACCACTACTCCCCAGCTCCCCATGTACCGTAGCTAGGGTTCGTCGGCTGGTCCAACATCACCTATTTTTTTTACTATTATAGAGGAAAGGCCACTCCAAAAGTTGTCCTGGTTTATCATTTATGCATCGGTGGAGGTATACATGTTTTTTTTGACAAAAAGTACATGGTGGTTGTGCGGTCATTGTCCATATGCTCCTATTGTTGCTGCTAATCTAAAACTATCACTGGTAAAACGAAGCAATGCCCATGTAGAGGCGTCGATAAATGCTTCTATCCTGCTTTAGTTTTTTTGGTATCCTGCTTTATTTCCCATCAAGATAATCATGATGCTTCTATTTTTTGGTGTACGTTTCATTAATTCTTATTGACAATTAAGATGCTGCTATTAATCTTGTTCCACTGCTAAAACAAAGTAACGACACTACTTAAATATCATTTTTTTATATTTTTGCAAACAGGGATGCGTATCTCCATACTCGGGCATGTCTTCCTCAATTTTAGTGGAACTGCACAAAATTGGATGGCCACTGTTGCTCAGCCTCACTGCCCTCTGCCAAGTGGTTCTTCCTTTCTCGAGCTTGATTACCGATAAGAAACAAACCACTGTGAGGATTGTCAAACTTCATTGGTGCCTGACCCAAACTTGATGCCAGAATCGATGATGCATCACCACGATGACCTATCGATGCTCATGGTTGCGTCTCATGGTTGCATCGGCTGGTGAAGCTGATCGATGTTCAATGAAGAATGGGCTGTCTTCCATCAGTGCTCTTTGCTTGTTACCACAAATACGATATCCTTCATCAGTTCATCTTGGAGTAGTCGTTTACGTTGGTGCAATTTTATCACACAATTGGATATGAACCAAATGTTTCCTTGAAGAAGCATCGACGGTGGTACTAAGAGAAAAAGTTTTGTATTGATTTCTAAGCCTTCTCACAACTTTGTCTTCAGCTACCCTGTAATTTTATTTGTCCAGCTTTTAACTAAATATGTGGTCAGGCTTTGATTAAAAATATGGTGTGGACTAAAATCCCGGATGGAGGTAGTACCCCTCCGTTTTTATGTACTCTGCATATTAGATTTGACTAAAGTCAAACTTTGTAAAGTTTGACCAAGTTTAGGCCGAACACAACAAACCATAATTATTGAGAGGGCAAACTGTACATACAAAATAATTGAAATTAAATTGCTTTATTTGTACACACTCTCACACCTTTCCGATAATTTGGCGCGTGTGTGGTTGTTCACTTAACGGAGGGTAGTGTACCGCACGTGAACGACAGGAAGTGTGACCAGGACGCGTGGATCATTAGTTGATCATAGTTTTCTTCATTGGCATGTTAAATAAAGAGTTTCGTATTGTACACAATTTAAAATGATTGTTATGGAGAAAGAAAACCACTCCACTATATTAGTAGTACTATATACGAGTACTACTATATATAAGCTGGAGCCTCAGCGCTTGTTCGCTAGGGTTTGCCCTCTTCACACTCTCGCTACACTACATATATATATAAACGCTGGAGGCTCAACGTTCCTTTGCTAGGGTTTGCTCTATTCACAATCTCTCACCCTCTTCATTAGATCTAAACAAGACTGTGTTGGCCCCTCTCTCTCTCTCCCCCCTCACAGCTGGTGAAGGAGCCGTCCGGATCCTGTCGCACTGGGAAGGGGAGGAGGTGCAGCGTTCACTCTGTCGCCTTCGGCGAGGGAGGCAATCCACTGCCGGCTGCGCTATTCTCTTTCACCCAGCACCTGTGTGGGAGGGCCTCTGACCCCTTCTTCCTCACTGTCGTACGTAGTGTGGGCAGATCCGGCCTCCCGCCGCATGCCTAGCCACATCCCGACGACCCTAAGGTATAACTTTCTTTGAAACCGTATTGCTCTAGCTGCATGCGGATCTTTTTCGATTATGTAGTCAAATCTAGGTCTTGGTTCAAAGAGGAAAGAAAGGGGGGTGGGGTGGAGCATGAATCTAGGACATGGTTCAATGAGGAAAGGCGGAAGGGAAAGTAGTACAGACTGGCTATCCAGCCGTTCTGTTGGTCGAAAAGGGAAAAGGGGGTAACCCAGTACACACATCTGTAAGGAACCGATCTCTTTGTTGAAAAAGGAAACAAACCGGGTGGTCCGGGAGTTTGTGCAGGACTAGATTTGCCGCCCTCACATAGGAAAAAGGTTCAAAGAGAACAAATATGGGACCAACACAGATATGCTGCTTGGCAACATACTCTACATCACCCATTTATACGTGTGGAGCCACATGGTGCTGGCATGTCCCATGCCCCATACAACTATTTTGTTGTTGTCAATCTAATAATGCCGATGGAAAATTGAAGCAATGCCACTGTTAAAGTAAATTACATTTTTAACGAATGTTATTTTAAGAGAATGTCTCTATTAATATGAATCAGTGCCACCATTTAGAAATGCTACTGTCCTACTTTGTTTAGATTCTTCTTTTTGTGCCCGTATGTTTTATCCTCCTTTATTGGCCGGTAATTATTTCCTTTTTACCTCTGTGAAAACAGGGATATCTATTCAACTTGTTGCTATTGCGACCTTTTGCTTCACTACGCAAAACACTTTTGTTTTAAGAGTGTTTTGTGCAGTTCAACTAAAATGTCACACCGGCAACTTTGCCTGATTTCATTGGAACTGCACAAAACGAGATTGGATTTCCTATTCGTGTTGGCAGATTCGTATTTTATCTTGTCCGCCTCATTAAAGGTCAGTACAGGCCTTCATCCACATGATTGTGAAGTGTGCTTTGAGATGTTGTGCTACTTGTATTGGTACTATTTTAAATAAATGTTGAATTGAAGCTATTGTATTGCTGTCTTTTCCCATTAAGTGAACAAAAATGGGACCAACCCAGACATGATGGTTGTTGCTTTGTTACAACAAACTCTGTATCACCCCCTTTATAAGTAGATGGAAGCACATGGTGCTATTGCGCCCACTCTCCCCTGGAACTGTTTATGCTTTTTGTTAATCTAATGCCACTGGTAAAATTAAGCAATGCCACTCTTAGAATTAACTACTGAATCTTAGTTCAAAACTGCAACACTTGTTAGGGATCGGCGGGAGTACCATTTCTGTTAGGGATCGGCGGGAGTACATGTTTAAGAAATGTATTCTTGAGATAATGTCTCTGTTATTATATATCAGTTACAGTGTTTTACAAATGGTACTATCCTCCTTTGTAGTTCTTTCTACATGTTTAACCAAGGTAGTGTTAAGATAATGTCTCTGTTAATATGAATCAGTTGCACTGTTTTAGGAATGGATCCTTTTTTCATCTTCATATAGAAAGAAAATCGGCCTTCCTCATACACCCCCCCTTCATTCATAGAGTTGGAGTAATCCACAAGAGGCCTGCCCATCCATAATTGCATAAAAGAACCATTCTTTTTATGAAAACTCTTGTTCCAACCTCCCCTCAGGTCGAATGAATACGTACTTTTCTGCTTTGTCATTCTTTATACATGTTGAAACTAGGTATTGTTAAGATAATGTCTCAGTTAATATGAATGGATCACACTATTTGAGAATTGCTACTATCCTGCTTTGTTTCCCATTAAGATAAGGTAGATATTTTTTCTTCTACCGTTATTTCTCAGTAATTGTTTCCTTTATACCTATCTGTGCATACAGGGATATAAAACTTCTGCTCGGTTCTATTTCGACTTTGATTTTAGTTGAACTGCACAAAAGGAGTCAATGTGTTTAAGGCAAACTATTGCTTTATTGGGCCCAGTTGGTCTTTCCACTTTGCAGAAAGAAGCAGTCACTGTTTGCCTACATTACAGAAGGAATGATCGAGAAGCTTTAGAGTATTAGTAGACACTGGTGACATGACTAGTCTGGAGACCAAGGGAAACTCAACTCAACAGCATGTGGGGTGCAAAATTCACTCCACAAGGAAAGGTATGACCAAGTCAGTCGCCGACGCAGCTGTAACAAACGAGGTCAGTATCGGCCTTCATCCACATGATCGTGCTTTGTTATGTTGTGCTAATTATATTGTTGTATTGTTTTGAATAAATGTTTAATTGAAGCAATTGTATTGCTATCATTTCCTGTTAAGATAGTGAAGATGATTATAGTTGTGAGCATATGTTTAATCAACTAGTACCACTATTATATTCATCACAGTTTTTCTGTATTTATGCTGACAGGGATGCTCAGCTTGATTTCAGTTGAACTGCACAAAATGTTCAGATGGTTCGTGTCCTCCATAATACTTCATCATGCACAATACATCGAATGGTTCTCTAATCAAAGTTGAATACTACCTTTAAGAAGAAGGGTAAGAAGAAAGACAAAAGGAGAGGTGGCTGCTTTACTTGTGGTTCAGAGGAACACTGGGCAAACAAGTGCCCAAACAAGTACAAGAACCCAGGACAGGACTCCAAGTCTGTCATTGTCACTCTAAGCAACAATGATGGGGCATCTGGGTATGGTAATCTGTTTACCGTACTTTCAGTTTGTCAGTCCACCGATTGGTGGGTTGACACTGGGGCCAATATTCATGTGTGTGCTGATGTGTCTTTGTTTTCTTGCAACATATAAATACAAAATCCACCGTGCTACGCAAGACATTGTTTGATTTCAGTGGAACTGCACAAAAAGATACGCTGGTTAATCCGGCTCCATGTGCCATTTCAATGTGCAAACTAATGACAAACCCTGCCCGTTCCACAATCATAGGCATTACATATTTTGAATGGGAAAAACTTGTCAAAGTTTAATCATTGATGTTTTTGGAATTGGAAAACCTTGTCAAATTTTGCTCATTGATGTTAGCCAGAAGACATGCATTTGATATTTTGGAATGGGACACCCTTTGCTGTGAGCAGCATCGATCGTTTTTTCCTATTCATGTGTTCAGTTTAGAAGTAAATATTTACTCTGATGAGATGCATAGTCATGAATGTTGACTTATGTAAGGTATTTTAAGAGTTTGTTCTGAATGTTGTGTATGAAATGCCAGGCCTTGTGAGTTTGATTACAAAGTTGAGATTGGAATGCTGTGGCATGCGGCATCATGAGCTGTTCACCATGCCTCCTGACAATAATGCTTCGTATTGTTTTGCATGTTGATCTAATGCCAGTGATTTGCATGTTAAGAAGATCATCCTCTTCTGTTGTTTCTGTGCTTAAGAAGTTCATCGTGTTATGTTTCATTCATAGCCTATACGACAACTCGGGTAGGTTAGAGGTGAAACCATATGATCCTCAGACCAACTCATCATCTTAGGCCGTGATTGGATCGTCGTTTTCAAACCAAAACCGCTTGTATAACTGATGCTTGTAAATAAAAGCAGATGGTCTTGGGCGAAGCACTTGGTTGGTCGTTTTCGACTGGTAAAATATACACTGGTTTCTCAAATTACACGCGTAACTCACCGATTTTCGTTACAGACCTCGGGCCGTCGGTTTCATTACGCCTGTATTTTACACGTTGTTTCCGGTGAGGAGTAAATTACACTTGTATCCTTAATACAGGTGTGAAACAATCCAGACCTCCAAAGCGCGGCCTTACCGTTTCATGCCGGCTCAGTCTCTCAAAGGTGCTCATAGGGGTCCGATGATCCTGGCTTCCTGAACGACCAGTGGGCGTTGTATCAGACCATCCATAGGGCCCGTGAGGCCCTCTTCGTCGTCCTTCGAGTTGTTGCGCTCGCCGTGGCATCAACGTCTCGTGTTGTCAACATGGTCAACAAACATGAGGAATCAGGAGATGACTTTACTTGGAGAGGATGATAGTGGGGACCCACCAGGGCCATAGCCGCACGTACGCAAGTGCCTCCTTATTATATACAACTATAAATTATTATTTTTGCTTCCTCCTGGTTTTCTGACATCACGGTCCCACACCATTGTCAACCTATATTAGTCAATAAACGAGAGAAATGCACAAGGAGCGGCCGACAGCAGTATTTGTGTTTTTGAGGTGTGAGCAGAGTTTTTCTTGAGCGATGTTTTTGTTGTTGTTCAAAGGAGCAGGGTATCAACTGGGCTGGTTGTGGCCCGTCTGGCCCAGGCTATTATTTTATGTCGACCAAATATCCAGCCCAGATATTAATTTTTTTCAAGGTGAAAATGGCTAGTCCAACTATACTTTTTTTTGAGGAATACCCAGCCCAAGTCAACTTGTTATTCTCCGCCCCGCTGGGCTGCAAATCTTTCCTAGGAGGGATGCATTAGGCTTAACAAGAAAATGGGCTTTAAGAAATAATAAATGGGATGTAATTATAAAAACTGGACTGTAACTATAAAAAAATGCACCAAACACGTAATTAGTTAAAAAAATATTATTTTTGGATTTTGAATTTTTTTTATTTCATTACTTGTTGCGTGCGTAATATTTCGTTGGATTTTTACCTAATACAAATTTCTTTTGAAATTATATTTAATCTGACTCGAAATTTCGGGATAAAAATATTTCGGATCCCATCAAAATGTGGGAAATTTTATTGAATTCTGTTTTTAGCAGTTGGTTGAAATTATTAATCGTTGTCTTGGCTATAAAATGGGCTGTAATTTTAACAAACTGTAAATGGGCTGTAGTAAATTCCATTAGAATTCAAAAATGGGTTGTACATTATTACAAATCACAAATGGGCTATATGTTCTCTGCCATAGATGTGATGCTCACTGGTGGGCCTAGTAAGTTGACGCGTACGGAAGGCTTTGTGAACTTATATTCAACACACGATTCTAGCAGCAGTGGCCGTTGGATGTCCATCCAACGGCCGTAGTGCTTCTTCAATCTCGGATATTCTTACTTCAGCCGCCCAAACCATCGCCGGCGGTACCGCCTGCTACCGCCTCCTGTGGCCGACTGTGCTGGCGCGCAGGCTTCACCGGCCCACCCTACTCCCATCGCCGTCCAGGCCATTCCTCTACTCACCAACTCCTCCTGTTATTCTCCGGCGACGGCAGCCTCACACCGCAGCCGAACCAGTGAACCCTCGTACTCCCCTCCGGGTGGGCATCCACTGATGTGTCTTCGCCGGCTCCGGGTCATTCCCTTCCTAGGCCTCGCCATCGTTCACCGCGCTGGTTCTCTCGGCGCGACGTGGTCAACTTTGTCAACAAAGGACAGCCATCGGAAGAGGCATGTACGTGGAGTGGCTGACAGTAGGGACCCACATGGCCCATGGCCGCACGCAGCAAGTGCCCCCTTATTATGCGAAGACAAATGATTTCTCCCCCTAACAGGTTTGACCCACCAGCTACATCTTCGCACGCAAGGAAGTGCTTCCTTTATTACGCGGGAAAAAAAGTTTCCTCTCCCTGACAGTTGGGACCCACCAGCTTTTTTATGATCCATTTCGTGAAAATATAGATTGTACCAAAGATGCTAAATTGTTTTCTTTTTATTCTAACTCGAAAAAAGAAGAAATAAAAAAACCAGAAAACTTCTTCGCACGCAAGGAAGTGCCACCTTATTACGCGCAAAAAAATGATTCCCCCTACTAGCTGGGACCCACCAGATTTGGAGGCTGACTTGTGGGCCTACTAAGGTGACGTGTACGCAGGGCTTTGTCAACTTAGTCAATAAACGATTCTAGCTGAAGTGACCGTTGGATGTTAATCCAACAGCCGAGCTGCGTCTTCAACCTTCTGGTCTTCTTGCTCCAGCCGCCCAAACCAGCGCCCGCCGTACCGCCTGCTCTAGCCTCCCGTGGCCGGCTGTGCTACCGCGCAGGCCTCACTGCCCGGCCATACTACCACTGGCCAGGCCTTCCCACTACTCACCAACACCCCCTGTTATTCTCTGGAGACGGCAGTCTTACACCGCAGCCAAACCAGTGAACCCTCGTACTCCCCTCCACGTGGGCATCCACCTGCCTCGTCTTCCCTGGCTCAGTGTCGTTCCCTTCCTAGGCTTCGCCGTCGTCCACCGCCTGGGTGCTGTCCGCGCGGCGTGGTCAAGGTGGTCATCGAACGACAGCCATCGGAAGACTACTATACGTGGTGAGGCTGACAGATGGACCCACCAGCTACATCTTCACACGCAAGGAAGTGCGTCCATATTACGGGCAAAAAAAGGATTCTTCCCCCTGACAGCTAGGACCCACCAGTTATATCTTCGCACGCATGGAAGTGCCTCCTTATCCTCACTGAGAGCTGGGACCCATCCGTTCGAAGCGTACGTAGCGTTGTCTGTCTGGTCGCGAACGTGTACGTATGTACTGGTCGATCGGTCTCTCTCCAAGGTATGAACCGTGGCCGAGTAAGTAGCGGCACGTGTCGTAGTAGAGCACCCGACGTAGCAGTTCAGGCAGTCCCGTCTAAATCGTGTACACGTATGTATAGCCACAGGGCAAAAAATACGGCCACGTACGTACATATGGGTGGGGTCTCGAACGCATACTCGCGCATACGGACGGCCAGGGCTCGTGTACATGGAGAGGCAACGGATGGCAGCAACGGCGTCCTGTTCATCGGGCAGCCAACCGGCTGGGTCAGAATGGAGAAACTGTTGGGAAACATAGCATGCAATTTCAAAAATATTCCTACGCTCACACAAGATCTATCTAGGAGATGCATAGCAACAAGAGGGGGAGAGTGTGTCCACGTACCCTCGTAGACCGAAAGCGGAAGCATTAGCTTAACGCGGTTGATGTAGTCGAACGTCTTCGCGATCCAACCGATCAAGCACCGAACGTACAGCACCTCCTAGTTCTGCACACGTTCAGCTCGATGACGTCCCTCGAACTCTTGATCCAGCAAAGTGTCGAGGGAGAGTTTCGTCAGCACGACGGTGTGGCGACTGTGTTGGTGAGGTGATCTACGCAGGGCTTCGCCTAAGCACTACGATGATATTATCGGAGGAGTAAACGGTGGAGGGGGGCACCGCACACGGCTAAGACAATGTTATATCTTTGGGGTGCCCCCCTGCCCCCGTATATAAAGGAGGGGGGAGGAGGCCGGCCACCAGGGGGCGCGCCATGGAGGGGGGAGTCCTACTAGGACTCCAAACCTAGTAGGATTCGCCCCCCCCCCCCCACTTTTCCTTTTTTCCGGAGTAGCAAAGGGGGAAAGGAGAGGGAGTAGGAGAAGGAAAAGGGGGAGCGCCGCCCCCACCCCTTGTCCAATTCGGATTGTCAAGGGGGGGCGCGCGCCACCTCCTATGGCCGGCCCTCTCTCCTCCACTAAGGCCCATGTTGGCCCATTACTCTCCCGGGGGGGTTCCGGTAACCTCCCGGTACTCGGAAACTTCCCGAAACCATTCCGGTGTTTGAATGTAACCTTCCAATATATCAATCTTTTCCTCTCAACCATTTCGAGACTCCTCGTCATGTCCGTGATCTCATCCGGGACTCCGAACAATCTTCGGTCACCAAAACACACAACTCATAATACAAATCGGCATCAAACGTTAAGCGTGCGGATCCTACGGGTTTGAGAACTATGTAGACATGACCGAGACACATCTCCGGTCAATAACCAATAGCGGAACTTGGATGCTCATATTGGCTCCTACATATTCTACGAAGATCTTTATCGGTCAAACCGCATAACAACATACGTCATTCCCTTTGTCATCGGTATGTTACTTGCCCGAGATTCGATCGTCGGTATCATCATACCTAGTTCAATCTCGTTACCGGCAAGTCTCTTTACTCGTTCCGTAATGCATCATCCCGCAACTAACTCATTAGTCACATTGCTTACAGGGCTTCATATGATGTGCATTACCGAGAAGGCCCAGAGATACCTCTCCGATACTCGGAGTGACAAATCCTAATCTCGATTTATGCCAACCCAACAAACACCTTCGGAGACACCTGTAGAGCATCTTTATAATCACCCAGTTACGTTGTGATGTTTGATAGCACACATGGTGTTCCTCCGGTATTCGGGAGTTGCATAATCTCATAGTCAGAGTAATATGTATAAGTCATGAAGAAAGCAATAGCAATAAAACTTAACGATCATTATGCTAAGCTAACGGATGGGTCTTGTCCATCACATCATTCTCCTAATGATGTGATCCCATTCGTCAAATGACAACACATGTCTATGGTCAGGAAACTTAGCCATCTTTGATTAACGAGCTAGTCAAGTAGAGGCATACTAGGGACACTTTGTTTTGTCTATGTATTCACACATGTACTAAGTTTCCGGTTAATACAATTCTAGCATGAATAATAAACATTTATCATGATATAAGGAAATATAAATAACAACTTTATTATTGCCTCTAGGGCATATTTCCTTCAGAAACATCGTCCTGTTCATCGGGAGGCAACAGACTGGGTCGGAATGCGTCCTGTTCAACGGGAGCCAACCGGCTTGGACGGAACAGCCAAAACGGAGTCTGGCATACCGCAAAACGGAGGAAATGGACTTGTGTTCGAGCTCCTACGGTCGAAACAGGGTGCTGTTGATCGGGAGGGGTGTGGCGTACCGCAAAACGGAGGAAACGGACTTGAGTTGGAGCGCCTACGGTCGAAACGGGGTCCTGTTCATCGGTAGGGGTGTGGCGTACCGCAAAACGGGACTCCACGGGCTACAGTTCATCCACCATCTACTGCCTCTCGCTCCAGCCTCCACGAGCTACTGTTCATCCACCGTCGACTCCCTCCAGCCTCTACCTGCTACTGTTCAGCCACCGTCGACTTCCTCCACCCTCCACCAGCTACTGTTCATCCACGGGCTACTGTTCATCCAGCCTCCACCGGCTACTATTCAACCAGCCCTCCAAGGGGTCCTGTTCATCCAGTGGCAACTGCCTCTACTACCACAGGGTCCTGTTCATCCAACCCCCACCGGGAACATTTCATCCAACCCCCACCGGGGACTGTTCATCAAGAGGCAGTTTCGATCGGCTTCAGTTAGCAACAGTAGCGAAGGAATCACTCGGGTTCAGTTAACAGCCAAGGGATCGATCGGGGTTCAGTAACGTAGCTAGTGCAATCGCTCGGGTTCAGTTAGACCCCAATGCCTCGCTCGGGTTCAGTTAGAGCCTAACGCCTCGCACACACGTGCGTACGTGTACAAGAGATAAATGCGCAAACCTCCGTGCATCGCTCGGCCCCGACCACCCACCGTAACCGGGAACTCCCCGATATTTCCCTCGCCCTCGCTTCTACCACGAGTTTTCCGTCATGGACGGCCCAAAGAATGTCATGCAGGTGCGTCCCCGGCCCGCCCAGGACGAAAAGCCAATTTTCTGTAATGATTTTTTGTCATAGAAGTAGGAGCCCACCACATCTATGATGATATGTGCTTTTGTCACAATTATCATCATAGAAGTGTCATAAGCATGACAAAAAAAAATTCGTTCAGCCCAAAATGTCACGGATGTGTCTTTTTTTTTGTAGTGAGGTGTTGTGTTATACGGTGGTGTCTTTGATCACTTGGGTGGCAGTGTCATCCCGGTTGGTGCGCGTAGCCTCCGGGCTTGCTTGGGCGTGTCCCGCTGATGTATCAGTTCCTTATAAAGGGGACCGTTTTTTTCTTAATGAAAGGCATAGCTTCTGCCGGTGGAAAACAAAATCTGTTTTATAAAAAAAATGGAAAATTCTTAAATGCAGAGGATATCAAAAATCAACATTTTTCTATTCAATATAAGAGAAATATATTTATCTCTTGTCAATTTTGCACATGATGCAAATTATCATATAATTTTATTACTTCTTTAACATCCATGATTTATTTTCTAAAAACATCATGAACCAAAACACTGCAAAAACGATTCAATATATACAAAACTAGAAAGTCCTTGGTTTAATGCGTGCGGTTTTATAGTTCAAGGTTCAAATCAAAGCAAGCACAGTCAAGAGTAAAAAATGAACTTCTTTCTTCACCCTAGTTTCTGCCCTTTTTTGTCGTAGCTGTCGCATGGACCCATACGAAAAGCTGCCAGGGACGATGGTGGTGGAGGATCTGGTGAAGGCGGCCGCCCGAAAGATCAACTCGGCAACAAGGCAAGCCCGCTGATGTCTACTACACAACTTGTTCTTGCAGACTCGTGTTGGGTCTCCAAGCGCAGAGTTTTGTATGACACTAGCAAATTTCCCTCAAGTGGATGACCTAAGGTTTATCAATCCGTGGGAGGCGTAGGATGAAGATGGTCTCTCTCAAACAACCCTGCAACCAAATAATAAAAAGTCTCTTGTGTCCCAAACACACCAAATACAATGGTAAATTGTATAGGTGCACTAGTTCGGCGAAAAGATGGTGATACAAGTGTAGTAATGATAGTAGATATTGATATTTGTAATAGGAACAATAAAAAACAGCAAGGTAGCAAGTAACAAAAGTGAGCACAAACGGTATTGCAATGCTTGAAAATGAGGACTAGGGTCTGTACTTTCGCTAGTGCAATCTCTCAACAATGCTAATCTAATTGGATCATATAACCATCCCTCAACGTGTGATGAAGAATCACTCCAAAGTTCTTATCTAGCGGATAACATAAGAAGAAATTGTTTGTAGGGTACGAAACCACCTTAAAGCTATTCTTTCCGATCAATCTATCCTAGAGTTCGTACTAAAATAACACCAAGCTATTCTTTCCGACCGATCTAACCAAGAATTCGTACTAAAATAACACCATATGATACACATCAACCAACTCTAATGTCACCTAGATACTCCAATGTCACCGCGAGTATCTGTGAGTTGATTATATGATATGCATCAAATAATTTCAGATTCATAATACTCAATCCAACACAAAGAACCTCAAAGAGTGCCCCAAGATTTCTACCGGAGAAACAAAGACAAGAACGTGCATCAACCCCGATGCATAGATTACCCCAATGTCACCTCGGGAATCCGCGAGTTGAGTGCCAAAACACATATCAAGTGAATCAATATGATACACATCAAGTGTTCTCACGTCCATAAAACTATTCAATCCGATAAAACGAAATCTCAAAGGGAAAACTCAATTCATCAAAACAAGATAGAGAGGGGAAAACACCATATGATCCGACTATATTAACAAAGCCCGTGATACATCAAGATCGTGACATCTCAAGAGCACGAGAGAGAGAGAGAGAGAGATTAAACACATAGCTACTGGTACAAACCCTCAGCCCCGAGGGTGGACTACTCCCTCCACATCAAGATGGCCGCCGGGATGATGAAGATGGCCTCCGGTGATGATTTCCCCCTCCGGCAGGGTGTCGGAACGGGCTACCAATTGGTTTTTCGTGGCTACAGAGGCTTGCGGTGGCGGAACTTCCAATCTAGGGTTATTTCTGATGGTTTCTCTATTTATAGGATTTTTCAGCGTTGGAATCACGCGAAGATGGGCCTCGAGGTGAGCACAACCCACATGGGCGTGCTTGGGCCTCCTGGCGCACCCAGGTGTCTTGTGCCCACCTCCTTCATCTTCTGGTCCTCCCATGAAGCTTCTAGTGCCTCTTTGGTTCCAAAAAAATCTTCAAAAAGTTTCGTTGCATTTTGAGAACTTTGATTTCTGCACGAAAAACAACACCACGGTAGTTCTGCTGAAAACAGCGTCAGTCCGCGTTAGTTCCATGCAAATCATACCAAAACCATATAATTTTTTTATAAACATGGCATGAATACTTCATAAATTATAGATACGTTGGGGACGTATCAGCATCCCCAAGCTTAATTCCTACTCGTCCTCGAGTAGGTAAATGGTAAAAGAAATAATTTATGAAGTGTGAATGCTAGCAAAGTGCATAAGTTTTATCAATGATAATTTCAATCACTTTTCCTAGCATCATAACGGCAATTCTTTCTCATAAAACTTCTCATGTTAAAGTAGCAACCAATTCACATGTTAAGGTTCAAACAATGAATTCTCTTGAAACTCAACAACCTATATTCTTAGTCACCAAACAATTGCAATTCAACTTATTCAATAGAGTCTAAGTAAGAGCTCCACATACTCAATCATCATATAGTCTTCTATGATTGCTAGTACTCAAAGCATATTTTTAGAACAAATGGCATCCATCGAACACAAAGAAAGATAGGGGCTTAATGTTTCGCCTCCCAACTCATTTATCATAGAGATAATTGTGAACAATAATAATTCATGATCAGATATATTTGACTGGTCATATGTGCCTAGATCTTTCCCTGCCACATGATGCTTGCCAACTAGAGAATAATTGAGGTTGAAATGAGAATGCATACTATTGACTCTTGCATAAAAGTAAATACTGAAAAGTAAGATATAGGCCCTTCGTAGAGGGAAGCAGAGGTTGTCATGCGCTTTTTATTTTTGGATGCCCAAGCTCTTAATGCAAAGGAACGTCATGTTATATTGCCCCTTATGATAGCAACCTTTATTATTTAGTCCGTCGCTTTTATTACTTTACCATCACAAGTTCGTACAACGCTCAATTTTCCCTTACAATAAAAGATCAAACATATTTAGGAGCAATTTTTATTGCTTTATGCACCGATGACAACTTACTTGAAGGATCTTATTCAATCCATAGGTAGGTATGGTGGGCACTCATGGAAAGAAACTGGGTTTAAGGGTTTTTGGATGCACAAGTAGTATCTCTACTTAGTACGAATTTTTGGCTAGCAAAAGATCCTAGGCAAACACCACATGTTGGAGGATCCATAACATTATAACTTTTATGCAAATATACACAACCGTAACTCATTACGTTGTCTTCCTTGTCCAACTTCAACTAATTTTCTCAAGTTTGAAAATAATTAATGGGTATTCACAATCATAGAAGATGTCCAAGATAATATATTTGCATGTGAAAGTTCTCTTCCTTATATTAATCATTCATGAATTGCTTGTATGACCACTATTGTGATTGTCAAGCTTCAAAAGTTTTCACTTTCTAAACCCCAATGTGAAGCTACCACTAGGCATGATATGAACATATAATTTCAACTTCATTATATTCAATTCATTCAACAATTTACTCATAGGATATAAATGAAGTACAAGAGTAAATGACAAGCTACTCCAAAAAGATATAAGTGAAGATCAAGCGAATAGTTAAGTAAATAGGTAGCTATGTGAGGACTCTTTATTATTTAAAAACTTTCAGATATAAGTATTTTATTAAAACAGCAAGCAAAATGAAAATAAAAGGACACACCAAGGATAGCACACATCATGTGAAGAAGCAAAAACTTAGGCTCAACCGAGGCTAACCGATAATTATTGATGAAGAAAGGTGGGATGCCTACCGGGGCATCCCCAAGCTTAGATGCTTGAGACTTCTTGAAATATTATCTTGGGATGCCTTGGGCATCCCCAAGCTTGAGCTCTTTTGTCTTCTTCATTCCTTTTATATCACGGTTTCCCTGAATCTTAAAAACTTCATCCACATAAAACTCAACAAGAACTCGTGAGATAAGTTAGTATAAATCAATGCAATAACCTTATCATTCTCTACTGTAGAAAATCACTAAAATTATTATTTAACATTGCATACTAAATATCTCTGCATATTTAACACTCCTATCCTCAAATATAATCATTAAACAAGCAAACATATGCAAACATAACAGCAATCTGTCTAAACTTAACAGTCTGTAAAGGATGAGGCAAGACCCATATTTATTTAATTCCAAAAATTCTGAAAATTTATCACACTGTAGAAAATTTATCATAGCTTATTGTGCAAAAAGTTTCAACATTTTATCACATTCTGACCTTTCTAGAGAATTTTTGCAACAGCGATAAACTTTCTGTTTTGAAACAGCAACTCATATACTTGCAAAATAAGCATGGCAAAGGCTATACTTGGCATTTTTATTGAAGTAAAAGATGCAAAACATTACTATAAATAACAGCAAGCAAATCCTAGTAAAATAAAATGGCTCTCCAAGCAAAACACATATCATGTGACGAATGAAAATATAGCTCCAAGTGGCGTTACCGATAATGTTGGAGACGAAAGAGGGGATGCCTTCCGGGGCATCCCCAAGCTTAGTTTCTTGGATCTTCCTTTAATATTACCTTGGTGGTTCCTTGGGAATCCCCAATCTTAGGGTCTTGTCACTCCTTATTCTCCTCATATCGATATCTCACCCAAAACTTGAAACCTTCAATCACACAAAACTTGACGGAACTTCGTGAGATAGGTTAGTATGATAAAGAGCAAACCATTCACTTTGGTACTGTCAAAGACAAGATTCATAATTGTTCTCACACAATTCCTACCGTACCCTATCATTTATACAATTTATACTGAGCAATATAAGCCATAGAAACTAGAAAACAAGCAAACTATGCATTGAAAACAGAATCTGTCAGAAACAGAACAGTCTGTAGTAATATGGACTCCAACCATACTTCTGTAACTACAAAAATTCTGAAAATTAGGAAAATGTATAAATTTTTTATATCAATCTTGTGTAGAAAATTAAGAATTTTTTGTCGCTTCTGTGAATTTACAAAATTCTGCTACTGGACACAAAAGTTTCTGTTTTCCAACAAGATCAAATCAACTATCACCCGACATGATCCCAAAGGCTTTACTTGGCACTTTATTGAAACAAAAGCTATAAAACATGATTACTACAGTATCCTAATCATGTGAACACACAAAAACAGTAGGTAAAAGTATTGGGTTGTCTCCCAACAAGCGCTTTTCTTTAATGCCTTTTTAGCTAGGCATGATGATTTCAATGATGCTCACATAAAAGATAAGAATTGAAACACAAAGAGAGCATCATGAAGCATATTACTAGCACATTTAAGCCTAACCCACTTCCTATGCATAGGGAATTTTTGAGCAAACAAATTATGGGAACAAGAATCATATGTTCCTCTCTCATAGTAATTTTCAGTAGCATCATGAATGAATTCAATAATATAACTATCACATAAAGCATTCTTTTCATGATCCATAAGCATATAAATTTTATTACTCTCCACATAAGCAAATTTATTCTCATCAATGATTGTGGGAGCAAACTCAACAAAATATTTATCATGTGATTGGAAATTAAAATCATCATGACAAGTTTCATGGTTATCATTATTCAATATAGCATACACGTCATTACCATAATCATCATATATAGGAACTTTGTTGTCACTAGTAAATGCGCACGTGCAACGCACATTAATATTTAGGCAATATATTAATTGCACGCGGTTATTAGGTATGCTATTATTTGTGTGTTAATTCTGTGATTAGTGCAATATTTGGTATGATATTAATTGCACGTTAAAAACGTTGAACGCTCGCCATTGGAGAAGTCTAGGTCATTGGATTGACTTAGTTTGATGACTGAGATCAGTTGGATCTGCCTCTTTGGGTCTTTTTATATTGGTATAGATAATCAATTGCAACCTCCTCCAAAATAGTGGATTCAACATTAAATAAAGTCATGACCTCTTCAAATCCACTTTCATCAATATAATCATCATAAATAGGAGGCATGCAATCATCATAATAAATTTTCTCATGAAAACTTGGGGGACTAAAAATATGATCTTCATCAAATATAGCATCCCCAAGCTTATGGCTTTGCATATCATTAGCATCATGGATATTCAAAGTATTCATACTAACAACATTGCAATCATGCTCATCATTCAAAGATTATATGCCAAACATTTTATTGAATTCTACTTCTATCAATTGAGCACAATTTTTCTTTCCATCATTTTCAAGAAAGAAATGATAAAGACGAATAATACGATGCAACCTCAATTCCATTTTTTTTGTAGTTTTCTTTTTATACACCAAACTAGTGATAAAACAAGAAACTAAAAGATTCAATTGCAAGATATAAAGATATACCTTCAAGCACTCACCTCCCCGGCAACGGCGCCAGAAAAGAGCTTTATGTCTACTACACAACTTGTTCTTGTAGACTTGTGTTGGGCCTCCAAGCGCAGAGTTTCGTAGGACAGTAGCAAATTTCCCTCAAGTGGATGACCTAAGGTTTATCAATCCGTGGGAGGTGTAGGATGAAGATGGTCTCTCTCAAACAACCCTGCAACCAAATAATAAAAAGTCTCTTGTGTCCCCAACACACCAAATACAATGGTAAATTGTATAGGTGCACTAGTTCGGCGAAGAGATGGTGATACAAGTGTAGTAATGATAGTAGATATTGATTTTTGTAATAGGAACAATAAAAAACAGCAATGTAGCAAGTAACAAAAGTGAGCACAAATGGTATTGCAATGCTTGAAAATGAGGCCTAGGGTCTGTACTTTCGCTAGTGCAATCTCTCAACAATGCTAATCTAATTGGATCATATAACCATCCCTCAACGTGTGATGAAGAATCACTCCAAAGTTCTTATCTAACGGATAACATAAGAAGAAATTGTTTGTAGGGTACGAAACCACCTTAACGCTATTCTTTCCCATCAATCTATCCTAGAGTTCGTACTAAAATAACACCAAGCTATTCTTTCCGATCGATCTAACCAAGAGTTCGTACTAAAATAACACCATATGATACACATCAACCAACTCTAATGTCACCTAGATACTCCAATGTCACCGCGAGTATCCGTGAGTTGATTATACGATATGCATCAAACAATTTCAGATTCATAATACTCAATCCAACACAAAGAACCTCAAAGAGTGCCCCAAGATTTCTACCGGAGAAACAAAGACAAGAACGTGCATCAACCCCTATGCATAGATTACCCCAATGTCACCTCGGGAATCCGCGATTTGAGTGCCAAAACACATATCAAGTGAATCAATATGATACCCCATTGTCACCACGGGTATTCATAGCAAGACATACATCAAGTGTTCTCAACTCCATAAAACTATTCAATCCGATAAAACGAAATCTCAAAGGGAAAACTCAGTTCATCACAACAACATAGAGAGGGGAAAACACCATATGATCCAACTATATTAACAAAGCCCGCGATACATCAAGATCGTGACATCTCGAGAACACAAGAGAGAGAGAGAGAGAAAGATTAAACACATAGCTACTGGTACAAACCCCAGCCCCGAGGTGGACTACTCCCTCCTCATCATGGTGGCCGCCGGGATGATGAAGATGACCTCCGGTGATGATTTCCCCCTCCGGCAAGGTGCTGGAACGGGCTTCCGATTGGTTTTTCATGGCTACAGAGGCTTGCGGCGGCGGAACTTCCGATCTAGAGTTATTTCTGATGGTTTCTTTATTTGTAGGATTTTTCAGCGTTGGAATCACGCGAAGATGGGCCTCGAGGTG
The DNA here is from genome assembly GCA_011799875.1 of Thinopyrum elongatum. Lineage (NCBI taxonomy): Eukaryota > Viridiplantae > Streptophyta > Magnoliopsida > Poales > Poaceae > Thinopyrum > Thinopyrum elongatum. The sequence goes on from CM022303.1 coordinate 182,213,878, forward strand.
AGCACAACCCACCTGGGCGCGCCTGGGCCTCCTGGCGCGCCTAAGTGTCTTGTGCCCACCTCCTTCATCTTCTGGTCCTCCCACGAAGCTTCTAGTGCCTCTTTTGTTCCAAAAAAAATCGTCAAAAAGTTTCGTTGCATTTGGAGAACTTTGATTTCTGCACAAAAAACAACACCACGGTAGTTCTGCTGAAAACAGCGTCAGTCCGGGTTAGTTCCATGCAAATCATACCAAAACCATATAAATTTTTTACAAACATGGCATGAATACTTCATAAATTATAAATACATTGGAGACGTATCACCCGCTGCCTCAAACAGAAGGCAAAGGAGGCGCTGCTGAAAAAAGGGGCCGTGGGTGTGGTGGCGGATCGTGCGGGAGGCAGGCGGGGCCTGGGACGTGGGGACTCGCGCTGTCACTGTCCATTCAGACACCGTTCTAGCTTGACCAATACAAGCTACCCTACTTCCACGCCGTCCAGCAGGTCGGCAGACAGTCCCCAACATCCATCGACGTCAACGATGCGCCGATTGTGATCGGGGGCTATGCATTTGAATTTTAAATTGACCAGACCTGGGCAGACGTTTAGGAGATGTGGTTGGATGGCTAGCTCCCGCATTCATGCCCGATTTGAGGGTTGGCATTGGAGATGCCCTTACAACACATCAAAAGACCTCATTTTCTCTGTGTCTACATGAATATGCTAGAATTTGAAGATAGGAACGAATTAATCCACAATTTAAAATCTTGTATTGGAGGAAATTACAAGAAGTTGAACATAGAAGATGGAAGGGCAAAAATGGGAAATACCCTTTGGCTCCTGCATGTATATACACCCTATATGGGGATTTTTTTTATAATTAAAAAAAGTCAAAATAGTTCAAAAGTATTTTTAGATTAAACTTGACTTACTTGCGCACTAGTATATAAATTTTTACAAAAAAATAACCAACGTTGACTTCACAGCGAAAAAGACAAAATTTAATTGCTATTATAGGTCACTATTCACGCTATTTTGACCGAAAATTTGTCTTTTTTGAAAAGAAGTCAAAGAGGAATTTTTTTTTTTTGGAACTTTTCTCACTAGTACAATGAAAGGTCAACTTTATTTCAAAAATATTTTCAATTTTTTTGACTTTTTGTTGAATTGCTAATTTTTTTTCCATATAGGGTACATATGTACCTAGGAATCAAACGTTCCCCTCTGGGCAGAAATGTTCTTCTTACACAATAGCAACGACCATGCAAGGTCAAACGTGGATCGTGTGATTCAGGTTGGTTAGAATTGTTTCATGCGTGGTGTCACTCCTCTTGATGCAAACGTAAGTACCTGGGATGGTTGGATGGTTGGGATAACTTGAGGGCAATGAGATTTCCATGTCTTTTTTGCCCTTCTCCGTATGTATAGCTTCCATCTACAATATATTTGGCGGCAGGCACGCAGGCCGACTGCGGCTCCATCTGGGCGGAGAAACAAACCTAACCAGGCGAGATGAGAATAAGGTCGAGGCGTAGAGCTAGAGCCCCAGCACCCGACCCGCCGTCCCGCCGCCGCAGGAAAGACGTGCATGTGCATGGTCTTCCTTGGGAGGTGGAGTGGAGGGACTGGGCGGCGCTGCCCTCCGACGTCCTGTGGGTCATCCTGAGCCTGGTCCCGCAAGCCGACATCCTCCGCGGCGCGGGACGCGCGTGCGGCTCGTGGCGGCGGCTGGCCCTCGACGAGCCGCTGCTGTGGCGGCACATCGACCTCGCCGCCGCCGAAGACATGGATAAAGACCCACCAGCGGGGTGGCAGGCGATGGCGCGTGCCGCCGTGCGGCGCAGCGCCGGCCGTTGCCAGTCCTACCGCGGCCGCGTCGACGACAATTTCCTGCCCTTCCTCGCCCGCAGGTAGGCACGTACGCATCGGGCGGTCTATCGGTCTCGTCTCGTGTACACGCACCTTTCCTGAATCTTAGTAATATCATGATTCATGACCGATCTGCAACTGCAGGGCGCCATCGTTGCGGAGCCTCCACGTGACGTGCCGGTACGACATGCCCAGCGAGAACTTTTGTCGTGCTGGTGGCGAACAAGCTCCCTATGCTTATGCTGGAGCAGCTCGTGTTGTCAAGCGGACGCAGATTTTTTGAGCACCTGCACCCAGGCCCATCTATCTTAACTCTCCAATATTACTTTGAGATCTGTGCAACACAACTAACATTTTACATGTAAATTTCTCTTTTTTGTTTCTCTCATATAGAACATGTTTTGAATCTCAAACTTTCCAGCACAATAAAGCTTCCTAACTAGAACGTGAGGTAAAACTTTCATATTTTTTGGTCCAACATAAATACTAAAAATAAGATTTTTTAACCAAAAAAAATCTTAATTCGTACATTTATATTGGACGGAAAAATCTGAAAGTTTTATCCCAGATTCTAGATAGAAAGCTTTGCTGTGCTGCGGAAGTTTAAGTTCAAAACATGTTCTACGTGAGAGAAACAAAAAAAAGAAATATACTTGCACGAATCGCGATGCGGAAAATGGATGGCTAGCATAGACGGGCCGGGGTGCAGATGCTCTAAAACATATTTTCCGTTGTCAAGCGGCCTGGTCGAGCTAGCCTCATTGGCCGCTCTCGTCGGCCACTGCCCACGTCTCCGGATACTCGACGCCGGCGGCTGTGACGCCCATAGCTCGTTTGACGAAACGTTGGTGGAGAGGTTGGAGAGAAGATCAAGGATCTCCGGCTGCCGGTGCGCGTGTTTCGCGGAGGGTTCTTTCTGCGCTACGGAGCGATGTTCCCTCGGACGGGACGTCTGCGCGGGCCACGAAAGCCCCCAAACTAAATAGGAGCGGCCTACAGCGTGACGTCAGGTTGCACGGCCATCTCCATGGCACGCGTGGGACTGCGTGCCAGATTGTACGGTCCAGCGCTGGTCGCGCCGGATGACCAGCACGAACACATTCGCAATGATATGTTTTTGGAGTAAACATGCATGTGTGATTTTTTTTTTCTTTTTGCGAATAGTGTGACAGTTTGGTTATTTGTTTCTTTTAGGAAAGTGCTGCCATTTATATTTCTTAAGTCACGATGAGCTCCGCCGCGGTAATGTCATAAATACTGGGCAACACCACCGCGTATAGCAGCGGCGAACGGAGGTGGACAAGATCGACCGATCGACCGTGCAGGCACCGGCACTGAAGAGGCGGTCGGTAGGGCGCGTGCGCTGGTGAATTCATAGATCATGAGCCAACGCTCAGAGCAGAGCGCCGTCGCATGATTGAGACCGGCACAGTAAGAGCATCTACAGCAGGACTTGACAAATCCGGTCCCTCAAACGCCCACGGACGCGCCTGGGTGCATTCATGGGCACTGATCGGGCACCCGTCAACAGGGCCGGGCGGATAAAATCCGGGGCCCTGTGCGAAACAAAAAAATGAGGCCCTATCTCACTAAAAAATGAATTAACGAGCAATTATAATGTATATATATCAAGCAGATTTTTTTATAATGTATATAATATAATGTCTTACAGAACAATTGGACGTATAAAAAATCATACCTATTCAACTCCCGGTTGCTATTTATTTGAAAAACTTCATTCTTTTAGTATTCTTTGAAATGAAATCTTCAATGATATCCTCGTAATCAATCTTCTCCAACACTTCACTCTCAAGTGCCATTGTGGCCAAATCGTTGAGTCTTTGTTGTGTCAACAGACTTATTACCGGATGACACTTGCGGTGCTTTTTTTGTAACAAATCTTTCCATTCCACCTTTATAAGATGTATATCAATCAAATTATGTTCTCTTTCTTTTCTCTTGCGCTTAGAGGCACCAGACTGATGTTTCCCCATGATGACTTAAATCTGTATTATTGATTAGAAAAATACAATTGAAGTTATACAGTAGCATATATCAATTAAAGATCATGCGTCAGTGTTTGGCAGTAAGACAAACACCTAGTTTTGTGTCCTGTCCGGTTGAACTGCTACACTGTGAGTGTGATCTCTAATGAAGACACGAAGTAACGATCCGTACCAAAAATTAATTCGGAAATTAGGAATTATGAGTAGGAATCGAAGTTAATCGAAAAAAAGACTCGCTAAGCACCTGGAGGCTGGAGTCGGTCACGGATCGATCCGACGATGCAACGAGCCAACGAGTATGAAATATGGGAGAGGAAGTCAGGAGCAGGAAGGTCCCATGAGGCGAAGGCGACGAGACGATCCCTGCATCCCGTTTCCAGTAGCGTCGCCGGGTCGCCGACGGGGCGGTTTGGCGACCGAGAACAGGGCCTGATCGAGATTCGAGAGTTCTAGACGATCCTGATTCCCGATCGTAGCCTGTAGCGTAGCACAACGATCTCGTTTTCTTTACGGACGATCTGTTTCCATCTTACGATCGTTTTTTACGGACGATCTGTTTTTCCATCTTACTCACCATCTGTAGCCTGTAGCGTAGCGTAGCGTAGCGTAGCGTAGCGCTCGATGGCCTCAAGACATAGGCCCAGCTCCAACGCCTCGCGGCCTAGTGCGGCCTTGATCTGGATTTTTTTTAAGAAATACTAGGCCTACATATAAAATTTGGGGCTCCTCAAAATTATGGGCCCTGTGCGGGCCGCACATTTGGCATAACAGTGGGCCCGGCCCTGCCCGTCAAATTGCGTCGTCCACATCCGTGTATCTTATATCCAAACCCTTATATCCATATTAAATCATGCAACTGTTAGGAAACGTAGCATGCAATTTCAAAAAAATTCATACGCTCACGCAAGATCTATCTATGAGATGCATAGCAACGAGAGGGGAAGAGTGTGTCCACGTACCTTCGTAGACCGAAAGCGGAAGCGTTAGGTTAACGTGGTTGATGTAGTCGAACGTCTTCACGATCCAACCGATCAAGTACCGAACGTACGGCACCTCCGAGTTCTGCACACGTTCAGCTCGATGACGTCCCTCAAACTCTTGATCCAGCAGAAGGTCGAGGGAGAGTTCCGTCAACACGACGGCGTGGTGACGGTATTGGTGATGTGATCCGCGCAGGGCTTCGCCTAAGCACTACGACGATATGACCGGAGGAGTAAACTGTGGAGGGAGGCACCGCACACGGCTAAGAGAACAATTGTTGTGCCTTTGGGGTGCCCCCTGCCCACGTATATAAAGGAGGGGGGAGGAGGCCAGCCACCAAGGGGTGCGCCATGGAGGGGGGAGTCCTACTAGGACTCCACTCCTAGTAGGATCCCCCCCCCCCCACTTTTCCTTTTTCCGGAGTAGAAAAGGGGGAAAGGAGAGGGAGTAGGAGAAGGAAAGGGGGGGTGGCGGCCCCTTTCCCTAATCCTATTCGGCCTCCCCATGGGAGGGGGGCGCAGCCACCCCTTGTGGGCTGCCTCCCCTCTTCCCTATGGCCCATGAGGCCCATTATCTTTCCCGAGGGGTTCCGGTAACCTCCCGGTACTCCGGTAAAATACCTGAATCACTCGGAACCATTCCGAAGTCCGAATACAACATTCCAATATATGAATATTTACCTCTCGACCATTTCGAGACTCCTCGTCATGTCCGTAATCTCATCCGGGACTCCGAAAAAACTTCGGTCAACAAAACACATAACTCATAATACCAATCGTCATCGAACGTTAAGCGTGCGGACCCTACGGGTTCAAGAACTATGTAGGCATGACCGAGACACATCTCCGGTCAATAACCAATAGCGGAACCTGGATGCTCATATTGGCTCCTACATATTCTACGAAGATCTTTATCGGTCAAACCGCATAACAACATACGTCATTCCCTTTGTCATCAGTATGTTACTTGCCCGAGATTCGATCGTCGGTATCATCATACCTAGTTCAATCTCGTTACCGGCAAGTCTCTTTACTCGTTCCGTAATGCATCATCCCGCAACTAACTCATTAGTCACATTGCTTGCAAGGCTTATAGTGATGTGCATTACCGAGAGGGCCCAGAGATACCTCTCCGATACTCGGAGTGACAAATCCTAATCTCGATCTATGCCAACCCAACAAACACCTTCGGAGACACCTGTAGAGCATCTTTATAATCACCCAGTTACGTTGTGACGTTTGATAGCACACAAGGTGTTCCTCCGGTATTCGGGAGTTGCATAATCTCATAGTCAGAGAAATATTTATAAGTCATGAAGAAAGCAATAGCAATAAAACTTAACGATCATTATGCTAAGCTAACGGATGGGTCTTGTCCATCACATCATTCTCCTAATGATGTGATCTCATTCATCAAATGACAACACATGTCTATGGTTAGGAAACTTAACCATCTTTGATTAACAAGCTAGTCTAGTAGAGGCATACTAGGGACACTGTGTTTTTTCTATGTATTCACACATGTATCAAGTTTCCGGTTAATACAATTCTAGCATGAATAATAAACACTTATCATGATATAAGGAAATATAAATAACAACTTTATTATTGCCTCTAGGGCATATTTCCTTTAGTCTCCCACTTGCACTAGAGTCAATAATCTAGTTCACATCGCCATGTGATTTAACACCAATAGTTCACATCTTTATGTGATTAACACCCATAGTTCACATCGCCATGTGACCAACACCCAAAGGGTTTACTAGAGTCAATAGTCTAGTTCACATCGCCATGTGATTAATACCCAAAGAGTATTAAGGTGTGATCATGTTTTGCTTGTGAGAGAAGTTTAGTCAACGGGTCTGCCACATTCAGATCCGTATGTATCTTGCAAATTTCTATGTCTACAATGCTCTGCACGGAGCTACTCTAGCTAATTGCTCCCACTTTCAATATGTATCTAGATTGAGACTTAAAGTCATCTAGATTAGTGTCAAAGCTTGCATCGATGTAACTCTTTACGACGAACTCTTTATCACATCCATAACCGAGAAACATTTCCTTAGTACTCTTAGGTAACTAAGGATAACTTTGACCGCTGTCCAGTGATCCACTCCTGGATCACTATCGTACCCCCTTCCAAAATCATGGCAACTGTCGGGGTACGACACCTATGGGATCTCGAGAGACCCCTTTACGATTTGGCGGGGGGAGAGGTATACGCAAAGAGCAGAACCAATGATCGACGCGTGAGGTTTTTACCCAGGTTCGGGCCGCTGATCAGCGTAAAACCCTACTCCTGCTTTGTGTTCTTATTAGTGTTCTTGAGCCCAGCCTTCAGGAGCGCTCGCAGTGAACAGTATGTTCAAAGAGCAGCTACGCATGCAGAATGGGCCAGAAGTTCTCCTCCTCTGTAGCAGTTGCCTTGGGCCTCCTTTTATATGCTCAAAGGGGTCTCCACAGTGGCAAAATGTACATACATTGAGGTGTAAAGTAGCTACAGGGTATCATACCTAACCCCGACGGATTAGGACAAGCGCATTTAATGCACCGTGAGGTGTCCATTTAGGTGTCCTCACTTTCTTGGGAATGGAAAAAGGGGCCATCCCATCAGCACCGCTTAAGCTCTCCTCCACTGGCGCGTTGCCACGCATCCAGAGAAGGACCCAGAATGTCAGGTTTTGTCGTTGTGCTGGAATAGTGGCATAGTGGCAGAATCTCGCCGAGCGCCGAAACTTGTCGTGCACCAAGCCTTGCCAGGCGTCAAGCCTTGCCGGGCGCCAAGCCTTGCCGGGCGCCAATCCTTGCCTGGCTCCGCAGGCCACCCCGGCAAGATCTTGCCGGGGAAGCTGGCCTTCGGATTCCAGCTCTTCTTATCTGCTGATCCTCAGATCTCTGACTTGATGATTTCTTTGGTGGCTTGAACCGACCTCGAACTGTTCCCGACAAGCCTTGCCGCGAGGATGGCTATAACTGCCCGTGCACAAGTACGGGGTACTAGTGGCCCAATACTTAGTACACCGACAGCAACGTATACAATAGGTCTGGTAAACAGCATAGCATACTTTATAGAACCTATGACTGAGGCATAGGGAATGACTTTTCATTTTCTTTCTATTTTCTGCCGTGGTCGGGTTTTGAGTCTTACTCAACTTCACACCTTTGCAACACAGGCAAGAACTCCTTCTTTGACTGTTCCATTTTGAACTACTTCAAAATCTTGTCAAGGTATGTACTCATTGAAAAAACTTATCAAGCGTTTTGATCTATCTCTATAGATCTTGATGCCCAATATAAGTAGCTTCACCGAGGTCTTTCATTGAAAAATTCTTATTCAAGTATCCTTTTATGCTATCCAGAAATTCTATATTATTTCCGATCAACAATATGTCATCCACATATACTATTGGAAATGCTACAGAGCTCCCACTCACTTTCTTGTAAATACAGGCTTCACCGCAAGTCTGTATAAAACTATATGCTTTGATCAACTTATCAAAGCATATATTCCAACTCCGAGATGCTTGCACCAGTCCATAGATGGATCGCTGGAGCTTGCACACTTTGTTAGCACCTTTAGGATTGACAAAACCTTCTGGTTGCATCATCTACAACTCTTCTTTAATAAATCCATTAAAGAAATGTAGTTTTGACATCCATTTGCCAGATTTCATAAAATGCGGCAATTGCTAACATGATTCGGACAGACTTAAGCATCGATACGAGTGAGAAAATCTCATCGTAGTCAACACCTTGAACTTATCAAAAACCTTTTGCGACAATTCAAGCTTTGTAGATAGTAACACTACTATCAGCGTCTGTCTTCCTCTTGAAGATCCATTTATTCTTAGTGGCTTACCGATCATCGGGCAAGTCCACCAAAGTCCACACTTTGTTCTCATACATGGATCCTATCTCAGATTTTATGGCCTCAAGCCATTTTGCGGAATCTGGGCTCATCATCGCTTCCTCATAGTTCGTAGGTTCGTCATGGTCTAGTAACATGACTTCCAGAACAGGATTACCGTACCACTCTGGTGCGGAACGTACTCTGGTTGACCTACGAGGTTCGGTAGTAACTTGATCCGAAGTTTCATGATCATCATCATTAACTTCCTCACTAATTGGTGTAGGCATCACGGGAACTGTTTTCTGTGATGAGTTATTTTCCAATTCGAGAGAAGGTACAATTACCTCATCAAGTTCTACTTTCCTCCCACTCACTTCTTTTGAGAGAAACTCCTTCTCTAGAAAGGATCCATTCTTAGCAACAAAGATCTTGCCTTTGGATCTGTGATAGAAGGTGTACCCAACAGTTTCTTTTGGGTATCCTATGAAGACGCACTTCTCCAATTTGGGTTCGAGCTTATCAGGCTGAAGCTTTTTCACATAAGCATCGCAACCCCAAACTTTAAGAAATGACAGCTTAGGTTTCTTGCCAAACCACAGTTCATACGGTGTCGTCTCAACGGATTTAGATGGTGCCCTATTTAATGTGAATGCAGCTGTCTCTAATGCATAACCCCAAAACGATAGTGGTAAATCGGTAAGAGACATCATAGATCGCACCATATCTAATAAAGTACGGTTACGATGTTCGGACACACCATTACGCTGTGGTGTTCCAGGTGGCGTGAGTTGCAAAACTATTCCACATTTGTTTTAAATGAAGACCAAACTCGTAACTCAAATATTCGCCTCCGCGATCAGATCGTAGAAACTTTATTTTCTTGTTACGATGATTTTCCACTTCACTCTGAAATTCTTTGAACTTTTCAAATGTTTAAGACTCTTGTTTCATTAAGTAGATATACCCATATCTGCTTAAATCATCTGTGAAGGTCAGAAAATAACGATACTCGCCGTGAGCCTCAACACTCATCGGACCGCATACATCGGTATGTATTATTTCCAATAAGTCATTGGCTCGCTCCATTGTTCCGGAGAACGGAGTTTTAGTCATCTTGCCCATGAGGCATGGTTCGCAAATATCAAATGATTCATAATCAAGTGATTCCAAAATCCCATCTGCATGGAGTTTCTTCATGCGCTTTACACCAATATGACCTAAACGGCAGTGCCACAAATATGTTGCACTATCATTATCAACTTTGCATCTTTTGGCATCAATATTATGAATATGTGTATCACTACCATCGAGATTCAATAAACCATTTATATTGAGTGTATGACCATAGAAGGTTTTATTCATGTAAACAGAACAACAATTATTCTCTGACTTAAATGAATAACCGTATCGCAATAAACATGATCAAATCATATTCATGCTCAACGCAAACACCAAATAACATTTATTTAGGTCCAACACTAATCCCGAAGGTAGAGGGAGTGTGCGATGGTGATCTTATCAACCTTGGAATCACTTCCAACACACATCGTCACCTCGTCATTAACTAGTCTCTGTTCATTTTGCAACTCCTGTTTTGAGTTACTAATGTTAGCAACTGAACCGGTATCAAATACCCAGGGGCTACTATGAACACTAGTAAAATACACAACAATAACACGTATATCAAATATACCTTTGTTCACTTTGCCATCCTTCTTATCCGCCAAGTATTTGGGGCAGTTCCGCTTCCAGTGACCATTTCCTTTGCAGTAGAAGCACTCAGTTTCAGGCTTAGGTCCAGACTTGGGTTTCTTCCCGGGAGTATCAACTTGCTTGCTATTCTTCTTGAAGTTCCCTTTCTTGCCCTCGCCCTTTTTCTTGAAACTAGTGATCTTGTCAACCATCAACACTTGATGCAATTTCTTGATTTCTACCTTCGCCGATTTCAGCATCGCGAAGAGCTTGGGAATCGTTTTCGTCATCCCTTGCATATTATAGTTCATCACGAAGTTCTAGTAACTTGGTGATAGTGACTAGAGAAATCTGTCAATCACTATCTTATCTGGAAGATTAACTCCCACTTGATTCAAGCGATTGTCATACCCAGACATTCTGAGCACATGCTCACTAGCTGAGCTATTCTCCTCCATCTTGTAGGCAAAGTACTTGTCAGAGGTCTCATACCTCTCGACACGGGCATGAGTCTAAAATACCAATTTCATCTCTTTGGAACATCTCATATACTCCGTGGCGTTCAAAACGTTTTTGAAGTCCTGGTTCTAAGCCGTAAAGCATGGTGCACTAAACTATCAAGTAGTCACCATATCGAGCTTGCCAAACATTCATAACGTGTGCATCTACTCCTGCAATAGGTCTGTCACCTAGCGGTGCATCAAGGACATAATTTTCTGTGCAGCAACGAGGATATTCCTCAAATCACGGACCCAGTCCGCATCATTGCTACTATCATCTTTCAACATAGTTTTCTCTAGGAACATATCAAAAATAAAACAAGGGAGCTATACGCGAGCTATTGATCTACAACATAATTTGCAAATACTACCAGGACTAAGTTCATGATAAATTAAGTTCAATTAATCATATTACTTAAGAACTCCCACTTAGATAGACATCCCTCGAGTCATCTAAATGATCACGTGATCCATATCAACTAAACCATGTCCGATCATCACGTGAGATGGAGTAGTTTTCAATGGTGAACATCTCTATGTTGATCATATCTACTATATGATTCACGTTCGACCTTTCGGTCTCAGTGTTCCGAGGCCATATCTGCATATGCTAGGCTCGTCAAGTTTAACTTGAGTACTCCGCACGTGCAAAACTGTCTTGCACCCGTTGTATGTGAACATAGAGCTTATCACACCCGATCATCACGTGGTGTCTCGGCACGACGAACTGTCGCAACGGTGCATACTCAGGGAGAACACTTATACCTTGATATTTTAGTGAGGGATCATCTTATAATGCTACCGCCGTACTAAGCAAAATAAGATGCATAAAAGATAAACATCACATGAAATCAAAATATGTGACATGATATGGCCATCATCATCTTGTGCCTTTGATCTCCATCTCCAAAGCACCGTCATGATCTCCATCGTCACCGGCTTGACACCTTGATCTCCATCGTTGCGTCATTGTCGTCTCGCCAACTATTGCTTCTACAACTATCGCTAAAGTATAGTGATAAAGTAAAGCAATTACATGGCGATTGCATTTCATACAATAAAGCGACAACCATAAGGCTCCTGCCAGTTGCTGATAACTTTTACAAAACATGATCATCTCATACAATAACGTATATCACATCATGTCTTGACCATATCACATCACAGCATGCCCTCCAAAAACAAGTTAGACGTCCTCTACTTTGTTGTTTGCAAGTTTTACATGGCTGCTACGGGCTTCTAGCAAGAACCGTTCTTACCTACGCATCAAAACCACAATGATTTTTCGTCAAGTGTGCTGTTTTAACCTTCAACAAGGACCGGCCGTAGTCAAACTTGATTCAACTAAAGTTGGAGAAATAGACACCCGCCAGCCACCTGTGTGCAAAGCACGTCGGTAGAACCAGTCTCATGAACACGGTCATGTAATGTCGGTCCGGGCCGCTTCATCCAACAATACCGCCGAATCAAAGTAAGACGTTGGTGGTAAGCAGTATGACTATTATCGCCCACAACTCTATGTCTTCTACTCGTGCATATCATCTACGCATAGACCTGGCTCTGATACCACTGTTAGGAAACGTAGCATGCAATTTCAAAAAAATTCCTACGCTCACGCAAGATCTATCTAGGAGATGCATAGCAACGAGAGGGGAAGAGTGTGTCCACGTACCCTCGTAGACCGAAAGCGGAAGCGTTAGGTTAACGCGGTTGATGTAGTCGAACGTCTTCACGATCCAACCGATCAAGTACCGAACGTACGGCACCTCTGAGTTCTGCACATGTTCAGCTCGATGACGTCCCTCAAACTCTTGATCCAGCAGAAGGTCGAGGGAGAGTTCCGTCAGCACGATGGCGTGGTGACGGTATTGGTGATGTGATCCGCGCAGGGCTTCGCCTAAGCACTACGACGATATGACCGGAGGAGTAAACTGTGGAGGGGGGCACCGCACACAGCTAAGAGAACAATTGTTGTGCCTTTGGGGTGCCCCCTGCCCACGTATATAAAGGAGGGGGGAGGAGGCCGGCCACCAAGGGGTGCGCCATGGAGGGGGGAGTCCTACTAGGACTCCACTCCTAGTAGGATTCGCCCCCCCCCCCACCCACTAAGAAAAAAACCCAAAACATCCCCCCCCCCACTTTTCCTTTTTCCGGAGTAGCAAAGGGGGAAAGGAGAGGGAGTAGGAGAAGGAAAGGGGGGTAGCGCCCCCTTTCCCTAATCCTATTCGGCCTCCCCATGGGAGGGGGGCACAGCCACCCCTTGTGGGCTGCCTCCCCTCTTCCCTATGGCCCATGAGGCCCATTATCTCTCCGGTAACCTCCCGGTACTCCGGTAAAATACCCGAATCACTCGGAACCATTCCGAAGTCCGAATACAACCTTCCAATATATAAATCTTTACCTCTCGACCATTTCGTGACTCCTCGTCATGTCCGTGATCTCATCCGGGACTCCAAACAAACTTCGGTCAACAAAACACATAACTCATAATACCAATCGTCATCGAACGTTAAGCGTGCGGACCCTACGGGTTCGAGAACTATGTAGACATGACCGAGACACATCTCCGGTCAATAACCAATAGCGGAACCTGGATGCTCATATTGGCTCCTACATATTCTACGAAGATCTTTATCGGTCAAACCGCATAACAACATACGTCATTCCCTTTGTCATCGGTATGTTACTTGCTCGAGATTCGATCGTCGGTATCATCATACCTAGTTCAATCTCGTTACCAGCAAGTCTCTTTACTCGTTTCGTAATGCATCATCCCGCAACTAACTCATTAGTCACATTGCTTGCAAGGCTTATAGTGATGTGCATTACCGAGAGGACCCAGAGATACCTCTCCGATACTCGGAGTGACAAATCCTAATCTCGATCTATGCCAACCCAACAAACACCTTCGGAGACACCTGTAGAGCATCTTTGTAATCACCCAGTTACATTGTGACGTTTGATAGCACACAAGGTGTTCCTCCGGTATTCGGGAGTTGCATAATCTCATAGTCAGAGGAATATGTATAAGTCATGAAGAAAGCAATAGCAATAAAACTTAACGATCATTATGCTAAGCTAACGGATGGGTCTTGTCCATCACATCATTCTCCTAATGATGTGATCCCGTTCATCAAATGAAAACGCATGTCTATGGTTAGGAAACTTAACCATCTTTGATTAACGAGCTAGTCTAGTAGAGGCATACTAGGGACACTGTGTTTTGTCTATGTATTCACACATGTATCAAGTTTCCGGTTAATAAAATTCTAGCATGAATAATAAACATTTATCATGATATAAGGAAATATAAATAACAACTTTATTATTGCCTCTAGGGCATATTTCCTTCAGCAACATCGATCAAACTACGTAGATCAACTAACCGGACATAGAATCAGACATAGGACACCACAATAGTTCACCAAAAGATCACCAAAGTTCACATAAACGATGGACAACTTTATACTAAAACTTGAAATGAAATTGAACTTCCCCACTTCTGAGCCGGCCCTTTCTCCTTCTGGTCGCTGGTGTACCTGTAGCCATCGGCGGTAGACCCACGTGAGGAGCCGCTCGTCCTCATAGGGCACCGCCGGTAACCCACGGCGGCGGCGGACAGAGCTCTCCGCAGCATCCCTCTCCCTTGCCCGCTGCCTCTCGCGGCGGGCGGCGCGTGCCTCTGACTCCGGCGTGCGCGTCCGGGACGGCGGGGCGGGCACACGCACCCACCGCTGCCCATGAGGGGGAGCAGCTGCCGGCGGGGCCAGGGATGGCATAAGGGAGGCGCAGATTGTGCGGGCTGACTGTCGGAGCAGCCCCCGGGCCAAGAGGGGCCAGCGCCGATGTCCGAGCTGCGCCGACGGGGAAACTGCGGCTGCGGCGAGGCTGTAGATCCGGAGCTTCCCTCGGTCTCCACCTTGGACAGCTCCAAGGCGATGCAAAGGGCTAGCTCATACTACGGATCCAGCTCGTCATCGGAGCGGCTGCTGGAGCTCGAGATTACGCCGGATTCGATTGGAATCGGTGCGGGGAGAGGAGAGGACAGAGAGAGAGAGGAGAGAGTGAGTGAGCTAGGGTTTCGAAGCGATGAGCCTGACAGGGTTTTTGTGGGACATTTGTGGGGTCGGTGATGGGCCGGGCTTGTCAGGCGGACGCGCCCGGGCGTGCCCGGGCCGCCTCATATCCACCCTATATTTGGGACGGATATGAGGGGTGTCGTCAATCTGGACGTTTGAGGCACGCTTGAGAGGTCCGTTTGGGTCAGTATTTTGTGACCGGTCAGTGACCGGACGGCCTGTCCAGGCGTATGAGACGGATATGTTGGGAAACGTTGCATGGAAAACAAAAAAATTCTACGCAGACGCAAGATCTATCCATGGAGATGCATAGCAATGAGAGGGGAGAGTATGTCTACGTACCCTCGTAGACCGTAAGCGGAAGCGTTTGTTAACGCGGTTGATGGAGTCGAACTTCTTCGCGATCCAACCGATCGAGTACCGAACGTACTGCACCTCCGCGTTCAGCACACGTTCAGCTCGGTGACGTCCTCGCCTTCTTGATCCAGCAAGACGGCGAAGTAGTGGATGAGTTCCGGCAGCACGACGGTGTGGTGATGGTGATGGTGAAGCTATCTCCGCAGGGCTTTGCCTAAGCACTACGAAAATATGACCGAGGGACAAAATTGTGGAGGGGGGCGCCGCACATGGCTAAGAGATTGTCGTGGTTATGTGTGGCACCCCCCCTCCCACACATATATAGGTGGGGGGAGAGGGAGCAGCCAAGGGGGCGCCCCAAGGAGGCCGAATCCTCCTTGGGTTCCTTCCCTAGCAGCGCCCCCCCTCACCATATTTGCCGGAGGGGGGAAGGAAATGGGGGGAGAGGAAAGGAAGGTCAAGGCCGACTCCCCCCTTTTCCTTCTCTCCCCAAGGGCTGCGGCCTAGGAGGGGCGCACCAGCCCCTTGTGGGCTGGTGTGTCCCCCCCCCCCCCTTGGCCCATATGGCCCATTAACCTCCCGGGGGTGTCCAGAACCCCTTCCGGTGACCCGATTTCTACCCGGTACATCCCGAAACTCTTTCGGTGTCCAAATATCATCGTCCTATATATCAATCTTTACCTCTGGACCATTCCGGAGCTCCTCGTCATGTCCGTGATCTCATCCGGGACTCCGAACAACATTTGGTCACCACTCATATAACACTATATCGTCAACGAACGTTAAGCGTGCGGACCCTACGGGTTCGAGAACTATGTAGACATGACCGAGACACCTCTCTAGTCAATAACCAATAGCGGAACCTGGATGCCCATATTGGTTCCTACATATTCTACGGAGATCTTTATCGGTCGAACCGTTATGACAACATACGTAATTCCCTTTGTCTGTCGGTATGTTACTTGCCCAAGATTCGATCATCGGTATCTCTATACCTAGTTCAATCTCATTACCGGCAAGTCTCTTTACTCATTCCGTAATACATCATCTTGCAACTAACCTCTTAGTCACTTTTCTTGCAAGGCTTGTTATGATGTGTATTACCGAGAGGGCCCAGAGATACCTCTCCGATACTCGGAGTGACAAATCCTAATCTCGATCTATGCCAACTCAACAAACACCTTCGGAGATACCTGTAGAGCATCTTTATGATCACCCAGTTACGTTGTGACGTTTGATAGAACACAAGGTATTCCTCCGGTATCCGGGAGTTGCATAATCTCATAGTCGAAGGAATATGTATTTGTCATGAAGAAAGCAATAGCAATAAACTAAACGATCAATATGCTAAGCTAACGAATGGGTCTTGTCCATCACATCATTCTCCTAATGATGTGATCCCGTTATCAAATGACAACACATGTCTATGGTTAGGAAACCTTAACCATCTTTGATCAACGAGCTAGTCTAGTAGAGGCTTACTAGGGACACGGTATTTGTTTATGTATTCACACATGTATTTAAGTTTTCGGTCAATACAATTCTAGCATGAATAATAAACCTTTATCATGATTAAGGAAATATAATAATAACCATTTTATTATTGCCTCTAGGGCATATTTCCATTAGTCTCCCACTTGCACTAGATTCAATAATCTAGTTCACATCGCCATGTGATTAACACCCATAGTTCACATCGCCATGTGACTAACACTCAAAGAGTTTACTAGAGTCAATAATCTAGTTCACATCGCCATGTGATTAATACCCAAAGAGTACTAAGGTGTGATCATGTTTTGCTTATGAGAGAAGTTTAGTCAATGGGTCTGCCATATTCAGATCCGTATGTATTTTGCAAATTTCTATGTCTACAATGCTCTGCATGGAGCTACTCTAGCTAATTGGTCCCACTTTCAATACATGTCCAGATTGAGACTCAGAGTCATATGAATCGGTGTCAAAGCTTGCATCGACGTAACCCTTTACGATGAATTCTTTATCACCTCCATAACTGAGAAATATTTCCTTAGTCCTCTTAGGTAACTAAGGATAATTTTGACCGCTGTCCAGTGATCTACTCCTGGATCACTATTGTACCCCCTTGCCAAACTCATGGCAAGGTACACAATAGGTCTGGTACACAGCATGGCATACTTTATAGAACCTATGGCTGAGGCGTAGGGAATGACTTTCATTCTCTCTCTATCTTCTGTCATGGTCGGGCGTTGAGTCTTACTCAACTTCACACCTTGCAACACAGGCAAGAACCCTTCCTTTGACTGATCCATTATGAACTTCTTCAAAACTTTGCCAAGGTATGTGCTTTATGAAAGTCCTATTAAGCGTCTCGATCTATCCCTATAGAACTTGATGCTCAATATGTAAGTAGCTTCACCAAGGTCTTTCATTGAAAAATTCTTATTCAAGTATACTTTCATGCTATCCAGAAATTCTATATCATTTCCAATCAATAATATGTTATCCACATATAATATCAGAAATGCTACAGAGCTCCCACTCACTTTCTTGTAAATACAGGTTTCACTGTAAGTCTGTATAAAACCATATGCTTTGATCGCGTCATCAAAGTGTATATTCCAACTCCGAGATGCTTGCACCAGTTCATAGATGGATCGCTGGAGCTTACACACTTTGTCAGCACCTGTAGGATTGACAAAGCCTTCTGGTTGCATCATATACAACTCTTCTTTAAGAAATCCATTAAGGAACGCAGTTTTGACATCCATTTGCCAGATTTCATAAAATGTGGCAATTGCTAACATGATTCGGACAGACTTAAGCATTTGCCAGATTTCATAAAGTCTCATCGTAGTCAACCCCTTGAACATGTCGAAAACCTTTCGCGACAAATCAAGCTTTGTAGACAGTAACATTACCATCAACGTCAGTCTTCTTCTTAAAGATCCATTTATTTTAAATGGCCTGCCGATCATCGGGCAAGTCCACACTTTGTTCTCATAGATGGATCCTATCTCAGATTTCATGGCATCAAGCCATTTGTCGGAATCTAGGCTTGTCATAGCTTCTTCATAGTTTGTAGGTTCGCCGTTGTCCAACAACATGACTTCTAGGACAGTATTACCGTATCACTCTGGTGCGGAATGTGTTTTGGTCGACCTACGAGGTACAGTAGTTACTTGATCTGAAGTTACATGATCATCATCATTTGCTTCCTCTCTAGTTGGTGTAGGCATCACGGGAGTGGTTTTCTCTGATGTGCTACTTTCCAAATCGAGAGAAGGTACAACTACCTCATCAAGTTCTACTTTCCTCCCACTCACTTCTTTCGAGAGAAACTCCTTCTCTAGAAAGGACCCATTGTTAGCAACAAAGATCTTGCCCTCGGATCTGTGGTAGAAGGTGTACCCAATAGTTTCTTTAGGGTATCCTATGAAGACACACTTCTCCGATTTAGGTTCAAGCTTATCAAGCTGAAGTCTTTTGACATAAGCATTGCATCCCCAAACTTTAAGAAACGATAGCTTAGGTTTCTTGCCAAACCACAGTTCATACAGTGTCGTCTCAACGGATTTAGACGGTGCCCTATTTAACGTGAATGCGGTTGTATCTAATGCATAACCCCAAAATGATAAAAACAAAACGGTAAGAGACATCATAAAATGCACCATATCTAATAAAGTAAAGTTACGACGTTCGGACACACCATTACGCTGTGGTGTTCCAGGTGGCGTGAGTTGTGAAACAATTCCACATTGTTTTAAATGAAGGCCAAACTCATAACTCAAATATTCACCTCTACGATCCCATCGTAGAAACTTTATTTTCTTGTTACAATGATTCTCTACTTCACTCTGAAATTCTTTGAACTTTTCAAATGTTTCAGACTTGTGTTTCATCAAGTAGATATACCCATACCTACCCAAAACATCTGTAAGGTTAGAAGATAACGATACCCGCCGCGTGCCTCAATACTCATCGGACCGCATACATCGGTATGTATTATCTCCAATAAGTCATTAGCTCACTCCATTGTTCCGGAGAACGGAGTTTTAGTCATCTTGCCCATGAGGCATGGTTCGCAAGTATCAAATGATTTTTAATCAAGTGATTCCAAAAATCCATCCGCATGGAGTTTCTTCATGCGCTTTACACCAATATGACCTAAACGGCAGTGCCACAAGTATGTTGCACTATCATTATCAACTTTGCATCTTTTGGCATCAATATTATGAATATGTGTATCACTACGATCGAGATCAATAAACCATTCACATTGGGTGTATGACCATAGAAGGTTTTATTCATGTAAACAAAACAACAATTATTCTCTGACTTAAATGAATAACCGTATTGCAATAAACATGATCTAATCATATTCATGCTCAACGCAAACATTAAATAACATTTATTTAGGTTCAACACAAATCTCGAAGGTAGAGGGAGTGTGCGATGGTGATCGTATCAACCTTGGAATCACTTCCAACACACATCGTCACCTCGCCCTTAACTAGTCTCTGTTTATTCTGCAACTCCTATTTTGAGTTACTAATCTTAGCAGCTGAACCGGTATCAAATAACCACGGGCTACTATGAACACTAGTAAGGTACACATCAATAACATGTATATCAGATATACCTTTGTTCACTTTACCATCCTTCTTATCCGCCAAGTATTTGGGGTAGTTCCACTTCCAGTGACCATTTCCTTTGCAGCAGAAGCACTCAGTTTCAGGCTTGGGTCCAGCTTTGGGCTTCTTCATGGGAGCGGCAACTTGCTCGCCATTGTTCTTGAAGTTCCCTTTATTTCCCTTACCCTTTTTCTTGAAACTAGTGGTCTCGTTAACCATCAACACTTGATGCTCTTTCTTGATTTCTACCTTCACCGATTTCAGCATCGTGAAGAGCTCGGGAATCGTTTTCGTCATCCCTTGCATATTATAGTTCATCACGAAGTTCTAGTAGCTTGGTGATAGTGACTAGAGAACTCTGTCAATCACTATCTTATCTGGAAGATTAACTCCCACTTGATTCAAGCGATTGTAGTACCAAGACATTCTGAGCACATGTTCACTGGCTGAGCTATTCTCCTCCATCTTGTAGGCAAAGTACTTGTCAAAGGTCTCATACCTCTTGACATGGGCATGAGTCTGAAATACCAATTTCAGCTCTCGGAACATCTCATATGCTCTCTGGCGTTCAAAACATTTTGAAGTCCCGGTTCTAAGCCGTAAAGTATGGCGCACTAAACTATTAAGTAGTCATCATATCGAGCTCGCCAAACATTCATAACGTCTGCATCTGCTTCTGCAATAGGTCTGTCACCTAGTGGTGCATCAAGGACATAATTCTTCTATGCAGCAATGAGGATAATCCTTAGATCACGGACCCAGTCCGCATTATTGCTACCATCATCTTTCAACTTAGTTTTCTCTAGGAACATATCAAAAAAAGGGGAGCTATATCGCGAGCTATTGATCTACAACAAAGATATGAAAAAACTATTAAGACTAAGTTCATGATAAATTAAGTTTAATTAATCAACTTACTAATGAACTCCCACTTAAATTAACATCCCTCGAGTTCATGATCCAAATCAACTAATCCATGTCCGATCATCATGTGAGATGGGGTAGTCTTCAATGGTGAACATCTCTATGTTGATCATATCTACTATATGACTCATGTTTGACCTTTCGGTCTCCAGTGTTCCGAGACCATGTTTGTACATGCTAGGCTCGTCAAGTTTAACCCAAGTATTCTGCATGTGCAAAACTATCTTACACCTATTGTATGTGAACGTAGAGTCTATCACACCCGATCATCACGTGGTGCTTCGAAACGACGAACTTTGGCATAGGTGCATACTCAGGGAGAACACTTTTATCTTGATATTAAGTGAAAGGATCATCTTATAATGCTACCGTCGTACTATGCAAAATAAGATGCATAAAGGATAAACATCACATGCAATCAAAATATGTGACATGATATGGCCATCATCATCTTGTGCTTTTGATCTCCATCTCCAAAGCATCGTCATGATCTCCATCGTCATCGGCTTGACACCTTGATCTCCATCATTGCGTCGGGGTCGTCTCACCAACTATTGCTTCTACAACTATTGCTAACGCATAGCGATAAAGTAAAGCAATTACATGGCGTTGGCATTTCATACAATAAATAAGAGACAACCCTAAGGCTCCGACCGGTTGTCGATATTACAAAACATGATCATCTCATAAAACAACATATATCACATCACGTCTTGACTATATCACATCACAACATGCCCTGCAAAAACAAGTTAGACGTCCTCTACTTTATTGTTGCAAGTTTTACATGGCTGCTACGGGCTTCTAGCAAGAACCGTTCTTGACTACGCAAAAACCACAACGGTGATTTATCAAGTTTGCTGTTTTAACCTTCTTCAAGGACCAGCCGTAGTCAAATTCGATTCAACTAAAGTAGGTAAAACAGACACCCGCCAGCCACCTTTATGCAAAACTAGTTGCATTTCAGTCGGTGGAACCGGTCTCATGTGCATGGACATGTAAGGTTGGTCCGGGCCGCTTCATCCCACAATACCGCCGAATCAAAATAAGACGTTGGTGGTAAGCAGTATGACTATCACCGCCCACAACTCTTTGTGTTCTACTCGTGCATATCATCTACGCATAGACCTGGCTCTAATACCACTGTTGGGAAATGTTGCATGGAAAACAAAAAAAAATCTATGCACACGCAAGATCTATCCATGGAGATGCATAGCAACGAGAGGGGAGAGTGTGTCTACGTACCCTCGTAGATCGTAAGCGGAAGCACTTGTTAACGCGGTTGATGTAGTCGAACTTCTTCACGATCCAACCGATCGAGTACCGAACGTACGGCACCTTCGCGTTCAGCACACGTTCAGCTCGGTGACGTCCTCGCCTTCTTGATCCAGCAAGATTGCGAAGTAGTGGATGAGTTCCAGTAGCACAATGGCGTGATGACGGTGATGGTGAAGCTATCTCCGCAAGTCTTCGCCGAAGCACTACGAAAATATGACCGAGGGACAAAACTGTGGAGGGGGGCGCTGCACACGGCTAAGAGATTATCGTGGTTATGTGTGGTGCCCCCTCCCACATATATATAGGTGGGGGGAGAGGGAGCAGCCAAGGGGGCGCCCCAAGGAGGCCGAATCCTCCTTGGGTTCCTTCCCTAGCCCCCCCCCCCCCTTAACATATTTGCCGAAGGGGGGAAGGAACGGGGGGAGAGGAAAGGAAGGGGGAGGACGACTCCCCCCTTTTACTTCTCTCCCCAAGGGTTGCGGCCTAGGAGGGGCATGCCAGCCAACCTCCCAGGGGTGTCCGGAACCCCTTTCGGTGACCCGATTTCTACCCGGTACATCTCGAAACTCTTCCGCTGTCCAAATATCATCGTCCTATATATCAATCTTTACCTCCGGACCATTTCGGAGCTCCTCGTCCTGTCCGTGATCTCATCCGGGACTCTGAACAACATTCGGTCACCAAATCATATAACTCATATAACACTATATCGGCAACGAACGTTAAGCATGCGGACCCTACGGGTTCGAAAACTATGTAGACATGACTGAGACACCTCTCCAGTCAATAACCAATAGCGGAACCTAGATGCCCATATTGGTTCCTATATATTCTACGAAGATCTTTATCGGTCGAACCGTTATGACAACATATGTAATTCCCTTTGTCTGTCGGTATGTTACTTGCCCGATATTCGATCGTCGGTATCTCTATACCTAGTTCAATCTCGTTACCGGCAAGTCTCTTTGCTTGTTCCGTAATACATCATCTTGCAACTAACCTCTTAGTCACTTTGCTTGCAAGGCTTGTTATGATGTGTATTACCGAGAGGGCCCAGAGATACCTCTCCGATACTTGGAGTGACAAATCCTAATCTCGATCTATGCCAACTCGATAAACACCTTCGGAGATACCTGTAGAGCATCTTTATGATCATCCAGTTACGTTGTGACGTTTGATAGCACACAAGGTATTCCTCCGGTATCCGGGAGTTGCATAATCTCATAGTCGAAGGAATATGTATTTGTCGTGAAGAAAGCAATAGCAATAAACTGAACGATCAATATGCTAAGCTAACGGATGGGTCTTGTCCATCACATCATTCTCCTAATGATGTGATCCCGTTATCAAATGACAACACATGTCTATGGTTAGGAAACCTTAACCATCTTTGATCAACGAGCTAGTCTAGTAGAGGCTTACTAGGGACACGGTATTTTTTTATGTATTCACACATGTATTTAAGTTTTCGGTCAATACAATTCTAGCATGAATAATAAACCTTTATCATGATTAAGGAAATATAATAATAACCATTTTATTATTGCATGTAGGGCATATTTCCATCAGGATATAGGGCGCCCGACTGTAGATGCTCTAAGAGAAGCGGTTGCGACGGGGCTCCACCAGGTTGGTGGGAGTTTCCATTGTCCATGTGTATAAGAGTATCAACTGTTGAAACCTGTAAATTTGGGCACTCAAGGCATCTACAGTCGGACTTTGCAAATCCGATCAGTCAAACGCCCGCGGACGCGTCCGCGGACACTGATCGGTCAAGCCTCAAGTTTCCCTTTTCACAACTGGACACCTCAATTATCATATCTCAAATCCATACAAACTCATGCAACTACGTCGATGCGTTACACGCATCGTCCGACTACTCCATCACTACTAAATATGCCATCGGACTACCAAAATTTGGCATGTTTGGCTATGGTGGAGATCATTCATGGCTGCCTTTGCCCTTCCCGGCGCCCTTCCGTCCTTCTCGCGAAAGTACCGGTCGAAGAGGCGGTATGGATCAAGCCGGATTTGCTCGTCGTCAGAGCTATCCTCGTCGTCGCTGCCCGCCTTCTCCTCCTTCGGTGGCAGTCTGGCCATGTCACGGACCCCCGATTCTGCTCTCGGGCGAGGGCAGGCATGTTCCTCCGCTATCGTTTCTTCACAACGCGGACGCAGATGGCTTCCTCCTCTGCAGCCGCCTGCGCCGTGATACGTCTCCAATGTATCTATAATTTTTTATTGTTCCATGCTATTATATTATCTATTTTGGATGTTTTATATGCATTAATATGCTATTTCATATTATTTTTGGGACTAACTTATTAACCTAGTGCCCAGTGCCAGTTTCTGTTTTTTCTTTGTTTTTGACTTTTACAGAAAAGGAATATCAAACAGAGTCCAAACGGAATAAAACTTTACGATGATTTTTCTTGGACTAGAAGAAACCCACGAGACTTGGAGAGGAGGCCAGAAGCCCTACGGGGAGGCCACAAGTAGTAGGGGCGCGCCCCCAGGGCTTGTGGGCCCCCCGTAGACCTTCCAACCCTAATTCTACTTCTATAAATACCCAAATATCCCCCTTACGCGAGAAGGCACACCAAAAATACTTTTTCGCCGCCGCAAGCTTCTGTTCCCGTGATATCCCATCTTGGGGATTCGATCACGGAGGGCCTCTACACCAACCTTGCTGCCCTTCCGATGATGTGTGAGTAGTTTACCATAGACCTACGGGTCCATAGCTAGTAGCTTGATGGCTTCTTCTCTCTCTTTGATCTTCAATACAATGTTCTTGGAGATCTATTCAATGTAATCCTCTTTTGCGGTGCATCTGTTGAGATCCCATGAATTGTGGATTTATGATCAGATTATCTATAAATATTATTTGAGTCTTCTCTGAACTCTTTTATGCATGATTGAGATAGCTTTGTATTTCTCTCCGATCTATAGATTTGGTTTGGCCAACTAGATTGGTTTTTCTTGCAATGGGAGAGGTGCTTTGTGATGGGTTCAATCTTGCGGTGTCCTCATCCAGTGACAGAAGGGGTAGCGAGGCACGTATTATATTGTTGTCATTAAGGATAAAAAGATGGGGTTTATATCATATTGCTTGAGTTTATCCCTCTACATCATGTCATCTTACTTATGGCGTTACTCCGTTCTTATGAACTTAAAACTCTAGATGGATGCTAGATAGCGGTCGATGTGTGGAGTAATAGTAGTAGATGCAGGCAGGAGTCGATCTACTTGACACGGACGTGATGCCTATATTCATAATCATTTCCTTGGATATCGTCATAACTTTGCGCTTTTCTATCAATCGCTCGACAGTAATTTGTTCACCCACCGTATTATTTGCCTTCAAGAGAGAAGCCTCTAGTGAAACCTATGGCCCCCGGGTCTATTTTCCATCATATATTTTTCAGATCTATAAAACCAAAAACCCAGAAATACCTTGCTGCACTTTATTTATATTTACTTTAGTTTGCTCTTTTATTTATCTTTTATACCTATCTCTATTAGATCTCATTCTTGTTCGTGACTGTGAAGGGATTAACAACCCCTTTTTCGCGTTGTGTGCAAGTGTTTGTTAGTTTGTGCATGTGCATATATTGGAGACTTGCTTGTGCCTCCTACTGGATTGATACCTTGGTTCTTAACTGAGGGAAATACTTATCTCTACTTTGCTGCATCACCCTTTCCTCTTCAAGGGCAAAATCAACGCAAGCTCAAGAAGTAGCAGGAAGAATATCTTGTGCCGTTGCTGGGGAGGTTATACATCAAGCCTACCAAGTACCTATCATAAACTCTCATCTCTTGCGTTACATTATTTGCCATTTGCCTCTCATTTTCCTCTCCCCCACTTCTAAAACGTTTTCAGAAAAACACAAAAATATTTGCCTTTTTATTCGCCTTCTTTCGTTCGTCTTTTCGTTTGCTATCTTTGCTTGTGTTGCCATGTGCCTTCTATTTGCTTGCATCTTTGCTCGCTAAAAATCTATTGATATGGATCCACTTAAAGTTTTCTACTTGGATCATCTTCGATCCATATGTGCTCGTGCTGAAACCCCAACTAGTTTAGTTGAGGGAAAATCATTAGATGAGCATGCTCATTTTGTGCGTCATCGTTTGTCTCAAAAAGGGGGGCTCTTATGGAATCAAATAAATTGTTTGCTATGCTATGCTTTGAATCTATGTGAAATTTATGATTTTACTTGTTGCTCGGAGAACCCTAAAAAACACCTTCCCTACCTATGTGAGTTTAATGATAATGAAATCCTATCTTCTGATGCCAAAGGTGTTTATAGTTACTATGATATCGGACAAATTGAAGAATTTTTTGCTTTTAAGGGTGCTTATGAAGTTGCTTCTTTGATTGAAAAATATGATATTACTCTCTACAAATCTGAAAATTTTGACATACTTAAATATTGCTATGAAAACTATTCTCATAATGCCTATGTTAGAGAATTTATTGAGAGAATGTACGCCGCTTTGGAAGAAAATAATGATATGCATGAATCTATAGATAATTATGATTCCATTAATTTGATTGAAATATCCCCCCTTGATGAACATGATGCTTGCTATTCTTATGGCCATGATGCCAATATTAATTATGCTTATGGAGATGAACTTGCTATACTTCCTTATGTTAAACATGAAATTATTGCTATTGCAGCCACACTTGATAGCTCCTTGAATGAAAACCATGATTGCAATGATGTTATTACAAATTCTACTAATGACAATTGTGCTAATAATATGCAAAACCCCAAGCTTGCGGATGCTAGTTTTGCTATGTCCACTACTTATTGCAATGATCATGATTGGGGTGAAATGCTTCTTATGATCTTGAAAATTTATTTAAGCTTCATGATGAATATGTTCGCGATAATATTGAAAGTGGGTTTGGAAGAGTGTCAACACTAGGTAATAATGATCCCACTACTTTGGAGATTGATCAATCTTATGAAATTTTTGATAAAAGTGGGCTTGGAGAGGTCATGACTTTATTTGATGATAATCCCACTATTTTGGAAGAGTGTCAACTTTACATGCATGTGGATCATGTAGAGAATATGTTATGTGATAGCTATATTGTTGAATTTGAATATGATCCTACATGTAATTATTATGAGAGAGGGAAATATGGTTGTAGAAATTTTCATGTTACTAAATTACCTCTCATTATGTTGAGATTACTATTGTGTCTTTCTTCTTCCTTGCATATGCTAGTTTTTGCTTGTCTTGACAATTTGTTTGCTTATAAAATGCCTATGCATAGGAAGTATGTTAGACTTAAACTTGTTTTTCACATGCTATATGATGCTCTCTTTGTGCTTCAATTTTTTGTCTTTCATGTGAGCATCATTAAAATTATCAACGCCTAGCTAAAAGGCTTTAAAGAAAAGCGCTTATTGGGAGGCAACCCAATTTTATTTTATTTTTTGTTTTTGCTTCTATTTTTCAATAAATACACAATATTACTTCTGTAGTAATTGTGTTTTAGTGTTTTAATTAGTGTTTGAGCCAAGTAAGACCTTTGGGGTGATTTATGGTGATAGTTGATTTGATCTTGGTGGAAAAAAATTGCACTCATTGCCAGAATTTTAGAAAATCACATAAGTGTGCTTTTGATCTGAATTTTTTACAAAAGGTTGATATAAAAATTTCCTAGGTTTTCCTAATGTTTCAGAATTTTTGGAGTTACAGAAGTATACGAAATTTCCAGATTACTACAGACTGTTCTGTTCTTGACAGATTATGTTTTCTATGTGTTGTTTGCTTATTTTGATGAATCTATGGGTAGTATCGGGGTGTATGAACCATGGAGAAGTTGGAATGCAGTAGATATAACACCAATATAAATTTAGAATGAGTTCACAACAGTACCAAAAGTGGTGATTTATTTTATTATACTAACGGACCTTATGAGTTTTCTGCTGAGTTTTGTGTTGTGAAGTTTTCAAGTTTTGGGTAAAGTTTTGATGGACCACGGAATAAGGAGTGGCAAGATCCTAAGCTTGGAGATTCCCAAGGCACCCCAAGGTAATATTCAAGGACAACCAAGCATCTAAGCTTGGGGATGCCCCGGATGGCATCCCCTCTTTTGTCTTCAATCCATCGGTAAATTTACTTGAGGCTATATTTTTATTCACCACGTGATATCTTTTTTGCTTGGAGCGTCTTGTATGATATGAGTCTTTTCTTTTTAGTTTGCCACAATCATCCTTGCTATACACACCTTTTGAGAGGGACTCACATTAATCTGAAGCAACTGGAAAGAATTCAGAGGCAATGTTTGTGGAGAAAATATGGTCAGGAGAAGGGGCATTCTTTGGCTGCCTGGCCTCTGGTCTGTAAGCCTAAGCTTAAGGGTGGGCTTGGAATTCTCAATCTGGGTCTGCAAAATGAAGCTCTGCTTCTGAAATACCTCAACAAATTCTATAACAGAGCAGAAGTACCTTGGGTTCATTTGGTTTGGGACTCTTATTATTTTCAGAGAGTTCCTCATGACACTACTTTGTGTGGCTCTTTTTGGTGGAGAGATATCTGCAAATTGATGGATAAATTTAGGGCTGTTACTTCGGTTACAGTTGGAAGAGGAGACTCTCTGCTTTTCTGGTCTGACTCTTGGGAGATTGATAACTCATGCATCCCTCTCCAGGACAGATTCCCCAGGCTCTTTTCTTTCTGCCTACAGAAGAATTCCTCTGTTATGGAAGTGTTACAAGCAGGTGACTTGCAGAGCATGTTCTCTTTACCCTTGTCTGAATGGGCTTTTAGGGAGTTTAATCAGCTTTCTGGCATTCTGACTGAGATCTCCCTGGATTCTGATTGCAATGACTCTTGGGCTTGGAGGCATGGGAAGAAATCTGAGTATACAGCAAAGAAGTACTATGATTTTGTCCATCAGCCAATGCCCACCAATCCCACTCTGAGTTGGGTCTGGAAATCTTGTTGTACCATGACAATTAAAATGTTTGCATGGCCACCAAGGATATGATTCAGCGCAGACATTGGAGAATTAATGATGGGCCTGAATGTGTACTCTGCCCCACGGGAGCGCTTGAGGACAGGAACCATTTATTCTTTCAATGCAACTTTAGCATGAGAGTGTGGAATTATCTTCAAATAACCTGGTTGAATAGTCAGGAAATGGTTCACATTGCGCTTCATGCCAGGAAGGATTTTAATAAACCCTTCTTCTCAGAAGTGGTCTTCCTTACATGGTGGAATATTTGGAAAGTCAGGAATGACAAAGCCTTTAGGCACATCAGACCTACTTTCAGGCAGTGGAGGAATGGATTTATCGATGACATCTCTCTCCTAGCACACAGGATCAAGACCAGACACAGAGACGCTTTGATCAAATGGATTGATTTCCTGCCTCCTTGAGGTGTTTATCCATTGTACTCTTTCCTTTCTTCTTTTTAGCTATTAGTGCTTAGATTAGCCTAGCTTGTATAGTCTTTCTTTTCTGTTTTGTTCCTTTCCTTAAGGAACCTTTTGTTTATTCTTTTGCCAGTTTCAATAAAATGCTATGGGGTGTAAGCCCTGCAGTCTTCCAGGTCAAAAAAAAATCATGAATTTATTAGAATACTCTATGTGTTTCACTTATATTTTTTGAGCTAGGTAGTTGCTCTAGTGCTCCACTTATATCTTTTTAGAGCACGACAATGGTTTTATTTTGTAGAAATTGATAAACTCTCATGCTTCACTTATATTATTTTGAGATAAACAGTATGGTAATTTTCTTAGGTTATGAATTTAGTCCTAATATGATGGGCATCCAAGAGGGAGATAATAAAAACTTTCATAAAGAGCATTGAATATATGAGAAGTTTCATTCCTTGCATTTGTTTTGAGATATAAAGATGGTGATATTAGAGTCATGCTAGTTAGTAATTGTGGATTGGTAGAAATACTTGTGTTAAAGTTTGTGATTCCCGAAGCATGCACGTATGGTGAACCGTTATGTGATGAAGTCGGAGCATGATTTATTTTTTGATTGTCTTCCTTATGAGTGGCGGTCGGGGATGAGCGATGGTCTTTTTCTACCAATCTATCCCCCTAGGAGCATGGGTATTAGTACTTTGCTTTGATGGCTAATAAATTTTTGCAATAAGTATGTGAGTTCTTTATGACTAATGTTGAGTCCATGGATTATACGCACTCTCACCCTTCCACCATTGCTAGCCTCTCTAGTACCGCGCAACTTTCGCCGGTGCATTAAACCCACCATATACCCTTCCTCAAAACAGCCACCATACCTATCTATTATGGCATTTGCATAGCCATTCCGAGATATATTGCCATGCAACTTCCACCGTTCCATTTATTATGACACATACCATCATTGTTATATTGCTTTGCATGATTATGTAGTTGACATAGTATTTGTGGAAAGGCCACCATTCATATTTTTTATACATGTCACTCTAGATCATTGCACCCCGGTACACCGCCGGAGGCATTCATATAGAGTCATATCTTGTTCTAGTATCGAGTTGTAATTCTTGAGTTGTAAGTAAATAAAAGTGTGATGATCATCATTATTAGAGCATTGTCTCATGTGAGGAAAGTATGATGGAGGCTATGATTCCGCCACAAGTCGGGATGAGACTCCGGACAAAAAATAAAAAAAATAAAAAAAGAGGCCGAAGAGCCCAAACAAAAAAAGAGAGAAAAAGAGAGAAGGGACAATGTTACTATCCTTTTTCCACACTTGTGCTTCAAAGTAGCACCATATTCTTCATATAAAGAGTCTCCTATTTTGTCACTTTCATATATTACTAGTGGGAATTTTTTATTATAGCACTTGGCTTGTATATTCCAATGATGGGCTTCCTCAAAATGCCCTAGGTCTTCGTGAGCAAGCGAGTTGGATGCACACCCACTTAGTTTTCTTTTGAGCTTTCATACACTTATAGCTCTAGTGCATCCGTTGCATGGCAATCCCTACTCACTTGCATCAATATCAATTGATGAGCATCTACATAGCCTGTAATTTGCCTAGTTGATGTGAGACTTTCTCCTTTTTGTCTTCTCCTCACAACCTCCAGCATATTCTTTTCCACTTATAGTGCTATATCCATGGCTCACGCTCATGTATTGCGTGAAAGTTGAAAAATCTTAAGAACATTAAACGTATGAAACAATTGATTGGCTTGTCATTGGGGTTGTGCATGATGAAATATTTTGTGTGATGAAGATAGAGCATAGCCAAACTATATGATTTTGTAGGGATAACTTTCTTCGGCCATGATATTTTGAGAAGACATGATTGCTTTATTTAGTATGCTTGAAGTATTATTGTTTTTATGTTAATATTAAACTTTTGTTTTGAATCTTATGGATCTGAACATTCATGCCACAATAAAGAAAATTGCATTGATAAATATATTAGGTAGCATTTCACATCAAAAATTCTGTTTTTATCATTTACCTACTCGAGGATGAGCAGGAATTAAGCTTGGGGTTGCTTGATACGTCTCCAACGTATCTATAATTTTTTTATTGTTCCATGCTATTATATTATCTATTTTGGATGTTTCATATGCATTAATATGCTATTTTATATTATTTTTGGGACTAACTTATTAACCTAGTGCCCAGTGCGAGTTTCTGTTTTTTCCTTGTTTTTGACTTCTACAGAAAAGGAATATCAAACTGAGTCCAAATGGAATAAATTTTATGATGATTTTTCTTGGACTAGAAGAAACCCACGAGACTTGGAGAGGAGGCCACAAGCCGTAGGGGCGCGCCCCCAGGGCTTGTGGGCCCCCGTAGACCTTCCAACTATAATTCCACTTCTATAAATACCCAAATATTCCTCCTACACCAGAAGGCACACCAAAAATACTTTTCCTCTGCCGCAAGCTTCTGTTCCCGTGAGATCCCATCTTGGGGCCTTTTCCGGCACTCCGCCGGAGGGGGATTCGATCACGGAGGGCCTCTACACCAACCTTGCTGCCCTTCCGATGATGTGTGAGTAGTTTACCATAGACCTACGGGTCCATAGCTAGTAGCTAGATGGCTTCTTCTCTCTCTTTGATCTTCAATACAATGTTCTCCTCGATGTTCTTGGAGATCTATTCAATGTAATCTTCTTTTGCGGTGCATTTTGTTGAGATCCGATGAATTGTGAATTTATGTTCAGATTATCTATGAATATTATTTGAGTCTTCTCTGAACTCTTGTATGCATGATTGAGATAGCTTTGTATTTCTCTCCGATCTAACGATTTGGTTTGGCCAACTAGATTGGTTTTTCTTGCAATGGGAGAGGTGCTTTGTGATGGGTTCAATCTTGCGGTGTCCTCATCCAGTGACAGAAGGGGTAGCGAGGCACGTATTATATTGTTGTCATTAAGGATAAAAAGATGGGGTTTATATCATATTGCTTGAGTTTATCCCTCTACATCATGTCATCTTACTTAAGGCATTACTCCGTTCTTATGAACTTAATACTCCAGATGCATGATGGATAGCGGTCGATGTGTGGAGTAATAGTAGTAGATGCAGGCAGGAGTCGATCTACTTGACACGGACATGATGCCTATATTCATAATCATTGCCTTGGGTATCGTCATAACTTTGCGCTTTTCTATCAATTACTTGACAGTAATTTGTTCACCCACCGTATTATTTGCCTTCAAGAGAGAAGCCTCTAGTGAAACCTATGGCCACCAGGTCTATTTTCCATCATATATTTTTTAGATCTATAAAACCAAAAACCCAAAAATACCTTGCTGCACTTTATTTATATTTACTTTAGTTTGCTCTTTTATTTATCTTTTATACCTATCTCTATTAGATCTCATTCTTGTTCGTGACCGTGAAGGGATTGACAACCCCTTTTTCGCGTTGTGTGCAAGTGTTTGTTAGTTTGTGCATGTGCATATATTGGAGACTTGCTTGTGCCTCCTACTGGATTGATACCTTGGTTCTTAACTGAGGGAAATACTTATCTCTACTTTGCTGCATCACCCTTTCCTCTTCAAGGGAAAAATCAACGCAAGGTCAAAAAGTAGGACGCCGCCGCATTAGCCGCCTCCGCCGCCGCCATTTCCGCCGTGATACGGGCCTCAGCGGCCCTTATCCTTTCCTTCCCACGACGGGCCACTCGTTCCCGGTGGGACTCATAGTCCGCCTACCGGTGATAGGGAAGGAGAGATTTTTCGGCTGTCGGGACCGCGATGATCCAGCCCCAGAGGACCCGAGTACCCGTTGAGCCCACGCAATGGAGTCGCGTCGGACAGATCCTGCCGTCGGCCGGGCGCTGTCCTTCGAGGAGCAGTGGAGTGCAATGCGGACCACCATTGCCTCCTCCAACCCGCATGGGATGAGACCCCAGTCGACGGATCCGGACTGGTCAAAGTTAGATCCGCTGCCCACCATGCCGGAGATGGCCGAAAATCGCCGGAGGTGAGCTTGGGTGGCGGAGGGAGTGGAGGGGACTGGAGTATGAAGTGGCTAGGGTTTGGTCAGGCGAGCGGATGGGGAGGAATATATGTGGGGAAGGGTGGGCCAGCGTGGGACAATTTTGACGTGGCGGACGTGCCCGGGCGCCCCCATATCCACCCCATATTTGGGCTAGATATGAGTGGTGCTGGTCAGCCCGGGCGTTTGAGGCCCGTTTGAGGCATCCGTCTGGGTCAAAATTCCGTGACCAGTCAGTGACCGGGCAGGCCGCCCGAGCGTTTGAGGCGGGTTTGGGTTTCCCGGTTGTAGATGCTCTCAAACGTCCACGGACACGCCTGGGAACAGTGACCGGATGGGCCACAAATTTTAGTATTTGCAACCACATACCTTATTTCCAAAATAGTTATTACATGGAGGGCCATGCACAACCATCATCATGTCCGTCTTGGGCCGGCGGGAATGTCAACACACACCGAAAATTGCTCATACTTAAGACTTTCACATCTGTATTAGTCCCACCTCGCCGCGAGATGAGCTAGTTGACCTGCTTAAATAGCCGGGTCATCCAGAAGCAATAAGCTTTTGACATCATTGCATCTTTTCTTAAGAAGATAGATTGTCACTATGAATCTTCTATGCTTATCACACATAGAAGATTCATAGTCAGGGTCTATCTCCTTGACGAAGGAAACATTCATGTCAGTATTGCTTTTTTTTTAATCACAATGTGGCGATACTACTCGATGAACAAAATAAAAATCTAATGTCATTGTAGTAGGGGTATAGATGTATATGAACGAGACGAACTTGACACTCGATGAACAATCATCAGTTGATGAAATGCAATCTAGTGTCAAGTTTTCTCGTTCACACAACAAGAATTGATTAACCTATGCAATAACAGAGAAGCTTGCCGCCATCCGCCGGCCGGCACAGCTATTTAAGCCAGTCTGTGTCCGCCTCGCGCGGTGATGTGGGACTAAAATTTGGGTGAATCGATGAGAGAGGAAGGACCTTTTTTTTTAGAAAAGCACTCGTACTCATTCCATAACATGCAGAACCAGTACAAATACGAGTACATATACGCGCAGAACAGCACGAACACGACCAGGACAGCTGTCCCACCCTATCACACAGAACACCCTGAAAGAAACAAAAATCATAACATAGACCCTGGGCGCCTGTTCATCTTCCAAATCTACCATGCCACAGCAAGCTCCGCCACCGCCGGAGCCAGGCAGAACCACCGGACACGGATCCAAGGGCTTCGGGAGCACCATCGCTGCACACGAGCTTTGTGAGCCGCATATGAGTCCCGCCCCACCGGGCAGGAACTGAGATAGGGTTCCGGGCCATCGGCCGGGGCACCACCCCATGCTCCCGTGACCCTGGAGCTGCCACAACCTCCGACGATCGCCGGAGAAAAGAAACAGCTCCAGCCACCATGCCCTCCACTGACCTGCAACTATCCAGCCGGCAAAACGCGTCGCCGCCGCCACCGCAACAAGCCGAAGCGACGGACGACCCACAACTCATGTACAGGAGGGCCGAAGACCACATCCACAGCACCCCCGTCTCCCTGGTCCACCACCGCCGACGGAGCCACCGGCGGAAGCACGAGGAGAAGACCGGAGGAAGCACCTTATTTCACACCGCAGCGACGCCCTCGCCACGCCGCCGCCAGCAGGAGACCCACCCCTAACTCCTACACACCCTAACCTCCTCCTCCGCGCGGAGATCCAGGCTCCCCTACCCCTCACGGCGCCATCCCGGCCGCCGGAGATGAGGGGAGCGGCGGATCTGCCGCCGGAGATCACCCCCTCTCGCGTTGCCTTCTCAGTCGCCTTTTACTGTTCGAGAGAAGAGAGGAGAAGGACCGAGAGAGTCTGCAGGTGGGACCAAACGACCTGCAGCGGGGTCGGCGGACACGCCCGGGCGCCCTCATATCCGCCCTATATTTGGGCTGGATATGAGGGTGTCGGTCAGCCCAGGCGTTTGAAGTGCCCGTT
This sequence comes from Thinopyrum elongatum, assembly GCA_011799875.1. Classification (NCBI taxonomy): domain Eukaryota; kingdom Viridiplantae; phylum Streptophyta; class Magnoliopsida; order Poales; family Poaceae; genus Thinopyrum; species Thinopyrum elongatum. The sequence goes on from CM022303.1 coordinate 182,249,441, forward strand.
TAGGTTGAATTTTTGTGACCGACCAGTGACCGGACCGTCTGTCCGGGCGTTTGAGGCGATTTTGAGGCGTCCGGCTGTAAATGCTCTGAGAGAGGAAATGGGGTCAGCTGTGAGGAAGAGGGGAGACAAATGAGATGGGATATGATGCGTATCCCCACCGTAGTGAGGTTATTGATTGACCCCGATCGGAATTGTTCTCATCTCAATAGAACAAACATTTGTTTTACCCAAACACTATTAAAAGAACAAACATTTTATTTTTTAAGACCATCCATCAAGTGTACCCAACCTTTGTTTTACCAAAAATTATTAAAAGAGCAAACATTTTAGTATTTTTAAGACCACCCGTCAAGTGTACCCAATCTGCCGTCAAGTGTACCCAATCTGATTACTACATTATCCTACTTAATTAGCTCTCATGGCTCGGATTGATCTAACCGGATGCCGCGCGTGCACATACCATATTCTTTGCCGGGCGAACGAAATTTTCTGCCGCACGCACAATCCCACTCATATCCTCCATAATTTTCTCTCATTCCCTTCCCTTCCTCCCTAACTATGTCGTGTTACGCTGCCGCCACCGCCTCCGAGGCGAGATCCAGCACCACCCCGTGCGCCCATTTCTGTCCACTCGCGTATACCCATCGAGGAAGATGACGAGAACCTCGGCCACGCCGCCATCCTCTTCCCATCGCCGCACGCCCCCGCCCATCATCCCTCCACAACATACTAGTCCTAGACACCGGAGAGTCTCGCCGCTGGGCACAAGCACCTTGCAACGATGCCCTAACCGCCCGGTCGTATGGCGGCATTCCCCGCTGCCCCTCCCGTATCGATGTGCCCCGACCGCACAGCCTGCACCGCCCCTTCCAGCGCCACCATGGCCTACCCTGCTCCGGTCATCGCCCGCGCGGTCTGCGCCGCTGCCGACTTCGCCTTCTCATGCGGTGCCATTTTTCTTCCCAGGTAGAACATTAGTGTTCTCCGTGGTCTGTTGGGAATATACCTGGCCATATCTCGGGCCGGACCGGGCTTCGGGCCGGGTCAAAAAAAGCCCGGTGCTGAAAACCCAGGCCCGAGCCCGGCCCGGCCTGACCACCGGGTCTACTAAATCAGGCCCGAGCCCGACCCGAGCCCGGAAAAGCCCGACACGGTCCGCTCGGCCCGGCCTGACCATGGCTAAAAACTCATTTTTCACAAGCCCGAGCCCGGCCCGATCTTCCCATCGGGCTTGATTTTCAGGCCCGAGCCCGGCCCGATGGCATGTTCGGGCTCAGCCCGGCCCGGGATTTTCAGGCCGGGTCGGGTCGAGCCGTCCGGGCCGGGCTGCCCATGGCCAGGTCTAGTTGGGAACACTTTGACTTTTTGTAGGGGCAAGCTTCATGTAGGGATAAGCTTCAGAGTGGGCTTTACTACAGCGACATTCATCAGAGGATTTATTTGGGGTGCAAATATGTGAATCTTTTCCAGATACAGTAGGACGGACAATTGAACTTGTGGATAAGGAGTGTTCATTTGACTTCATATGCATAAATATGGAAAACAATTAGAAACACCCGGATGTAAACACCAAAACAACAGCCGTCCTGTGCGTGCGACGCGTGTTGAGTGGGCCCATCTACCGCTTATCTTCCTTTTGCCTTATCTTCACCCAAAGAACCTCCTCCACGCATTTTCTATCGCATCTTCGATGTCCCGTGCGTCTTCCTCCTCTCTGTCTCTCTCTCCTTCTACGCCTCGCCGGAGAAGGAATCCCATAATCCATATGGCCGATGTTGCTGCTGCGAGACAAGGGGTATGGCGGAGCTGCGAGTCCGCGACTACTGCTGCATGGAGCGCCGCCCGTTGCATGTTTGCGAGGGCTACAACGTTGCTGTCAGCTTCGAGCAACACTCCGACGAGCTGGCAATGCTGCAATGGCGTCTGAAGAAGCTTGCAAGTCCAGCGGCGGGCACGGCGAAGGAACGCTGGAAGCATCAGCTCCTGCAAGGCCGCTCGCTGGAAGCATCGGCTTCTATAAGGTCGGTCGCCGGCGGTAGCATCAGTTGCTGCGAGGCCGCTCGCCGGAAGCATCGGTTGCTGCGAGGTCGCTCGCCGGCGAGAGCGCCGGTGCTGCGAGGCCGCTCGCCGGGAGCATCGGTTGCTGCGAGGCCGCTTGTCCGCGGGAGCACAGGTGCTGCGAGGCCGCTCGCTGGAAGCACGGTTGTTGTGAGGTCGCTCGCCGGCAGGAGCACCGGTGCTGCGAGGCCACTCGCCGGAAGCATCGGTTGCTGCGAGGTAATGCTGCTTGTTGCGGACGATGCCGTGAGCATGTGCTCATCGACAACGATGTACGATGACAGGCGAGGTGAGAGGATGTGCAGTGAGAAAGAGGGTGTGTGCTGTTGCCTGTTGTATGCGCGATGACGGCAGTGTGCGGGGGCAGAAAGAAGGGATCAGACGGTCAATTGCGCGCTCATCGGACGACTGAGAAGGCGGTTGTTATTTTCGCTCCTACATCCAGCTGCCGCCTAGCAGTCACCCATAAATATGGGCTGCCCATTTGATGTAGTTGTCGACAAGGGAGATGGATCCTCATTGCTTATAACAAACCTATGAGAAATAAAAGTACTGTTCAAGCATCGTCTGCCGCTGCTGAAAGATTTATAACTGCTAAGGTAATTCAGCGACACATATATATAACCTTTCTTTTTTGAGAAAATGACACATATATAACCATGTCATCATTTGACATGGATCTGACATGGCAGCGCATGTAGGAATCAGCCCAATTAAAATTTTGTTCCACCAAATTTCGAGTAGGTCCAAGAGTGATGGCCCATATATTAATCAACCCAATTAAAATTTCGGCCCATTAAACTATGGTCTGTCCAAGGCCCACTAATTCACTACAAGCGATACACCCACCTCTCATCTCATTTCTCTTTTCTCTTGGTACATGGAAATTTTAAGCCAATATGTTTTGTCAGAAAAATATATGCTCATTTCATTAAATAAAATGAAAGCTACACAAACAAACTGGGAAATACACCTGTATAGGAGCAAAAAGATCCCTAAAAACTTAAAAATTACAAACATCTCCTAGAGAACACTAAGCTACTCTCAAGCTCCTCAAGCGTCGGCGGCTCTCGCCATATATCATCTGGGGTTAATCCCCGTGCCTTTGTGGCCACGGATCTGGTCCACCGAAGTCATTAGAGGGAGACACCATTTTCGCAACCATCTCGCCTCGAACCATGCTCCTGAATGGCACTTTGTCTCCACCATGAAGATTCCATGGAACCTGTATTACCTGTGTGTCGAAAGCCCTAAGAATGGCTTCGAAAATCAGAAACGAAAGGGATGGGAAAATCAAAAGCAACAGAGGGAGGGAGACCTGGTGGGACATGCGGCTCACAGCTTGCAAATATATTTCCTAGATTCGAGTTATCGCTGGCGCCCCTATTTCTCAGAGAGCATCAATGGTATGGGGCACGTCGTTGATGCCGGATCCTCGGCGTATCTGGAGAAAGTTGGCATGTACCCGTCCCTGGCTTGTTCGTGTAGTTGAGTTGTCTGCTCACCCGACGTCTCATGGTGGTTTGGGGTCGTGGCGCATTGCGCCTGGACTGGTAGATCGTCCGAGGGTTATGTTGGGTGACTCTTCTTGGGTCGGGAGCTCGACTTATCCCTACTTCGGGTGTCCGAGCTACGCACGTTGTGCGATGCGTCATCACTGCTTTTCGTGCGATATCCCCCACCTCGGGAGCGTGTTTTCCCTTACCGGCCAGCCGAACATCATGGCGGGGAGGCCGATCTCCTGCATTGGCGTGCAGGTCTTTAGCCCATGTGCATTTAGAGATCACAGTGTGGTCCGCAGCGACATCCAAGTCTTTTATCGGGTTCTGACTTTTGCCTTCTTGTCCCGCCTTCTGCGTCTTCTTCTTGTTCTTTGATTCTCCTCATACCGGAGGATCTACTACTAGAGATCATCGATGGCTTGCATCCGTTGGAGTTATCCCTTGCTATATCTGACTACCTTCTTGGCCAAACTGGCCAGCCTCTCACGACATTCATCGGGCTGCGGGCTACCAAGCGATTTGTTTAGGATTTCCTTGTCAAAGGGCTTGGACTCACTTTTGGGATCCCCGTCCTCGTCACGTGAACCGTCACTTGAAGGGCTATCAGGGTTGTTGTCGTTGTTTCTGTTGGCACTGTTCTTGCCATTGATGTTGTCGTCGCCGTCGTTGTTGTTACTGGCATTTGGCGTGTCGACCATGTAGATGTTGTAGGTCGAGGTCTCCTTCCACTTGCCCGAGGGCACCGTGGCTGGTGGTTGACAGTCCATGGACTCGCCGGCCTCCTCTTCCATGTCTTTGACCTCATCGGTGGTTCCTTCGAGGACGTCAGTAAGATCTTTGACGTTGGCAACGAAATGAATGGTGGGTGGGTCAACAAATTGACTTCCTCCGACAACTCCACGATCCGATTTGACATCGATATCGGGAGATCCGGTATCTCATGTTCCTCGATCCGGTGAGATGCGGATCCAGTGTGTGCAACTCCGGCAACCTGAGAAGACCAGCTCTCTGCGGAGGTCCACAATGTACTCCATATTGATGAATCGCGGAGGTCCACAATGTACTCCATATTGATGAATCTTATGATCTGGCCTGCAGCAAAGGCCTCGACCTGGCCGAGATTGCTAGTCGAGTTAGCGACTAGGGTGAAGCCGCCGAAGATAAACTTCTCGCCCAACACGAAGATTGTGTCGCAGCCGATCTGAGCGTTGATCCGCACTCCCATCGCGTCGCGGCTTTCACCTAGTAGGACTTGCATGGGCCACCACTTTGGAGCTAAATTCGGCAGATCTGTCGGTGGGGTATCCTAAGCTAGGCTACTTGGCACGATGATAGCTGAGACGAGGTTTTACCTAGGTTCAGGCTCTCCAGAGGAGATAATACCCTATGTCATGCTTGTATTTTATTGCGTTGGAGTGTATCGAGACATTGTAAGTTGTCTATCTATGTGCCTGGCCCCTCGCCTTATATAGCATAGGGGGGGGTCCTAGGTACATGGATCCTAGTCGGCTACATACGAGGAGGTAGAATCCTCCACGATCCCAACTTCTTGTCTTGCATGTCAAGTCTTCTGAAATCTTCATGTGATACCCCATGGGCCACCCAAAGTGACCAAGGAGGGAACCGATAAGGAGTCCTCAGCCCAGCCCACCAGGCCAGGAACCTTCATGGTGAGAGGCGCCTTAGCCAGGACATCGTCATATTGCTTAGCTAATTTTGCTAGATATTTGATGGTAGAACTATGACCTGGATTGGTTTTGGACCTCTAGTTGCAGTTGACATGTCTATCACTGATTGTAAGGACCTTCTGATTGAGTAATACAATATACTCACCCGTAAAAAAAAGGACTTGCAACAAATTTGCATGACAAATATTGACATCAAACCAATCAGTCTCATAAAGGCTAGTCAACTTGAGGGCAATAACCAATTCCGTAAAATTCGTGTGATGGTGATATAAATCGTTAATGACATATAATTTTGAAGAAAGTGGGGAATTTTGTCCCTTTAAAATAAAGAGGGGGAGGGGGGGGGGGGTTGATGGAAGAGAACATGATCCTGGTTTTTGAGACTAGTATGTTCCATTTCCCCGACAAGTATTACATCCATTTCTCCGACAAGTATTTTCGGACGGAGAGAGTATATAGGAATTTGCAAGAAGGTGAAGAGAGCCGGTTTCTCGTAGGGAAGACACAAACGTTCGTGTTACAAACTTAACTTTACGATAGCTAAGAGCATCTCCATAGCCTTTCTATATTTGCACTCAATTGCTATTTTAGCAATCTTGACCAAAAAAACCTTTTCTAACAGCCTTTGTATAAGTAATCCCCCATCAAAGAAAACTACAAAGCTTGCCAAATCTGGTCTTTCACTTTGCATATTTGCGAAATTCAAAGGCCACTTGCTAAATTTTAGCAACCTTTATAAAAGTGGTCTCCTTCATATTTTTGTCTCAATGACTAGTGGGCATGTGTGTGATGTGTACGTGTATGTGTGTTGTGCGCGCGTTTGTGTGGTGCGTGTGTGCGTGTACGCGTGTGTGTACATGTACACGTGCGTGCGTGTATATGTGTACGCAAGTTGTGCTAGTATATGTATACATGTACCTATGTTAGTGTGTGATGTGTCTATGACAAATTGTCCCCACATGTCATTGTGTGTTTTATGCAAATATACAACAATCCAATGTACAAAGGCTACCAAAGGGCACCCACCGCTAGGGTTTCCAGTGCCTCCCGCTGGTGGCGCCGCCGGTCTGCCTCGTCTCCTGTGGTCTTAGGGCCATGGAAGCACAGTGGATCCCGGCCCTTGCCGGCGGGAAGCTCTGTTTTTGGATGTTTTCCTGAGTTTTATTAGAGTTTGTGTCTTGCTCAGAGAGTGAGACGGCGGCGACTCCTTGAAGGTGGAATAAGGTTCTCCCCGCCTAGCCCCCGTCCCGGCGGTGCTTCTAGCGTCATCGGAGGGCGTGTGGAGGTTTGTCTCCGCGGATCTCTTGGGATTCGGTCGGTGTTTGTCTTCAGTGGATCCACGTGGATCCGGTCTTAGTTTGTCTGTGTTCCTGTGTCTACATGTCGGATCCTTCCGATCTATGCTTCTCTTCATCGGCGGCAGTTGTTGTTCTGGTACGCTGGTCCTGTAGGGCCTTAGCACAACGACTTCCTGACTGTCTATTACAATAAGGTTTGCCCGACTCTGGTGATGGAGGGATGATGATGGCCGCGCGTCATCGGTTCGCTTCAGTGCTTGTAGTCGTCGCTAGGTGGTCTACGGAGCTGGATGTAATTTTTACTTCTGGTGTTCTTCATACGACCTTGACAACTGATGAATAGATCGGGAGTTTTTCTCGCAAAAAAAAGGAAGGGCTACCAAAGAAAAAACATGCCGGGTTGCTAAACCTTCTCTCTCCTCTTTATATCATTAGTTTTTAGCAATCCAATACACAAAGGCTATTGGAGATGCTCTAATATAGCAATGATCATGCAATCGTGGATTTGTGAGATTCTAGAATTGTTTCAGGCGTCGTGCGTGTGTCCTGGGATGGTATGGATCAAAGTAACTCGGATGGGACTCCTTTTTTCTGCTATTCCATCTACGATTCATGGCCATCAGGTTTAGCGTCGACGGTCAGGATTGAGGGCACTCAGATGTCCCCGTGTTTCTTTTCGTTGCTCACATTAATTATCTGGCGTCTCGTTCTGGGCGCAGAAAACAAACCTAACGAAAGAAGATGGGAGTAAGGTCGAAGAGGAGAGCCAGAGCCCCAGCGACCGATCCGCCGTCCCGCCGTCGCAGGAAGGACGTGCATGCGCATGGTCTTCCTTGCGAGGCGGAGTGGAGGGACTGGGCGGAGCTGCCCCGCGACGTCATGTGGGCCATCCTGAGCCTGGTCCCACAGGCCGACATCCTCCGCGGTGCGGGCCGCGCGTGCGCCTCGTGGCGGCGGCTGGCCGTCGACGAGCCGCTGCTGTGGCGGCACATCGACCTCGCTGCCGACGAGGATTCGGACTCGGACTCGGACTCAGACTCAGAGTCAGACCCATCGGCTGGGCGGCAGGCGATGGCATGTGCCGCCGTGCGGCGGAGCGCCGGCCGCTGCGAGTCCTTCCGCGGCCCCGTCGACGGCAAGTTCCTGCTCTACCTCGCCGAGTGGTACGCATCCGACGCGTTGATCGGTCCATCTGGTCACTCGTACACCTCCCCTGATCTGCGTATCTTGATAACTGCAGGGCGCCATCGCTGCGGAGCCTCCAGGTGACGTGCCGGTACGACATGCCCAGCGAGAGCTTCATCTCGATGGTGGCGAAAAGGCTCCCTCTGCTGGAGCAGCTCGTGCTTTCGGGCGGCCTGATCGAGCAAGACTCGTTGGCCGCTCTCGTCGACCACTAGCCACGCCTCCGGCTGCTCCACGCCCGCGGCTGTCACACCAAGAGGTCAATTGGCAAAACGCTGCGAAGGAGGCTGGAGAATAGGATCAAGGATCTGCGGCTGCCACACCAACTAGGGTATATTCTGAGCGTAAGGGCGGTTCCATATCCATAGTACTCGGACAGTCGGACGGGATGTTTTCGCCGGTCAGTCAGGCCCTGAACTGCATTCATGAATATTTCGACACCTGACTGAAATTCAGTTAACTCAAGCCCTACTTACGGGTTCAGCGACGAGGCCAGCTATTGATTTTCGATCGAGGGCTACATCAGTCCTTGTTTGCTTTCAATTTTGGGAGTACCTAGAACTCATCTAGATGAGATATAATATGGTCTCATTCATCTGAAAAACAAGAACAGATACAAGCCACGTTAGCACACACGCATCTTACAGCATCACATCCAATGGCTATAAAAGGTGAATGAGACCAAATTATATCTCATCTAGATGAGTTCTAGCAAAACTGTTCAATTTTCAAACAACGCCACTACGTTCCAGAGCTGCTTCGCCGTTCCCCTTCACTTTGTTTTTCCTTCGGATTGTGAGGTTGCGAAGGGAACTCTAGCTGCACAAATATTTGAGGAGAAGTATCGGCCACCTCTTAATTTTGAGCAGCCGAAATCACTTGTTAGCAAAAGATTCCTTTGCCCTGATCGGCTGCCTCCACGTCGGTGCCGCCTCCATGCCTTCGACGGCTACCATGCACGCCCGCCGACACCCTGCAACCCCCGCCCCACTTTGATTCGCTCGCCGCCCATAGTCGTCGCCTGAATCGATGCATCTAGCCGCCGCGAGCTCATTGACGAGGAGAGCCACGGCGAAGCCGCGTTTTCTTTAAAACGAGTCCGTGTAGCCATCCCGAGCACCAACTCCGCCTCCAGACCTTTGATTTGGGTCGCCACCGTGTCATCGTGGTCCATGTCATAGCCATGGCTGCCGCCGCCGCCGAAGTACCGCAGCATGCGGCAATGTCTGTGGGGCACTTGGGCGGCGGAGATCCGAAATCTGAACAAGCGGAGAAGAGATGGCTCAGCGCATTCGCCACCATGGAGGTGAGACACATGCATACTATGTGATGGCGGCCCGCTACTTCGGCAATCAGGCTAAGGTTAACTTCCCCTTCGGCACCCATGCCCGAGCCTCCTGTTAGATTTGTCTCCCACGCCGATGAGAAGGAGGAGCACCGCAAGGCCATGAACCAGCTCGAGGCCGAGCACCTCGATGCGACCTTGATAGCCAAGTTCATCGCGAAGAACCCATAGGTTGTCGTCGAGAATGAAGCTTGTTGCAAGTCCAAGGATAATAATTTAGGTAGTTTCCTAATATTCGTGGATGGCTGGATATAGGTTTTCAATAGATATCACCAAGTGAATCACGCAATTTAAATAGATCAAAGATCTATGCTTTTTATTTAAAATTGGACTTTTAATTAGGGTTTTGCATTTTGGAAATTTTGAGGGTTGAATTATCCTTATTTCAAAATTAAGGTTAAGAACATGATGCTTATGAAATGATCATGATGCACAATCAATTCTGTTTACAACAAAAAAAATGGGGCTGTTACACCACACCACATCTGAACGTGAGATAATCCAATGTTTGAGTTTGCATGCTCATCGCATCCATCCTCCTTCTGAATAAAAAATGAGATATGATACAATATGATAATTATCTGTTCAAATTCGACTCTATTTAACGCCCACTATTGTCATGGTCCCACCGTCGTCCGCCCGTTATGCACGGCATACTTTTTCATGTTGTAATGTTGTGGTTCAAAACAAAGTTTTAATTTATGCAGCAACCATTTTTGTATGCATCAATACATTTAATGCAGAAATACTTACTAATTAAGTTAAATAAACTAGCAATCCCACATACTTTAGGACAATATAAAATTGATCACTTCCCATGGCCTCTCAGCGATTTTGGCCATCAGATCACGTGTACTGGTCGCTTTTGGCCGCACATACATATCTAATCACATACTCCCTCCGTCCCATAATATAAAAAGGTAAATGCTCTTGTATTATGAGATGGATGGAGTAATTAACTACTGAGTCATCGGCTGTCTTGGGAAGCTATTCCCATATAAAGTTCGGTCACCCTTGTTAATTGGGTCTGTTACCACTTACTCCCTTCGTCCCAAAATTCTTGTCTTAAATTCGTCTAGATACGGATGTATCTAATACTAAAACATGACTTGATACATCCGTATTTAGACAAATCTAAGACAAGAATTTTGGGACGGAGGGAGTACCACACAGAGCCCAGAGTGACCATCCCACACCCCAGCCCTCTCGATGAGCCTGCCGGAAAACCTAGGTACATCGCTGCTGCCACTGTCAACACTGAGATGGAGAGAGAGACTATGAGAGGCGATGGCAACCGCAGAGAGATTGGCTTGGACCCCTCCCTCTCTCACTCTGCATCATGGCTAGGCGGCCGTACCAAACTCTCCTTGGTCTCTCTCTCTCCTCAACCTTCACACCGCAACGGGTTTGTACATCCTCGTGCTGCAGGGGGGCGTCGGGTGAGTACCGTGGACGGCGCTCACTTTCGCCAACATATGGATGGTTGGAGCTCATGGGGTTCACGCACTAGGGGACCAGCGTCATCACCAACCTCAACCTGCTGGCCAGAGCGGTTTAGATGCAGTACTTCGTGGGTTCATCAGAGATCCCATGTCGTGGAGATTCCCCAACGACAGTATGGTCAAGGTGGCGCTGGTGAGCACAATGTCAACCATCTCGCTGCTGTCCTGATGCTCAAGCTACCCACTGACCCATCGGCGGGGGCCGCTTACAACGCTGCCTTCACCGTCCTGGGCTTTGTCATGCCCTGGTGCCCCTAGACCACCAACAAGCGGGTGATGATGATGGTGGCACGACGTTGAATCTTAGCATGCAACAATGATCCGCTTACTAACTCACGCCATTGTGATGTTAAAATCTTGCATGTAGGCATTTGCAAGAAGATGAAGAGAGGATGTTCACGTACGGAAGATACAAATGTTCTTTTTACAATATTATGGGCCAATACCAACGCCAAGGTCACAGGTGCATGGATTTAGCTTGGTTCTTTCTTTTCTTTGAGGCACTACCGGATTGCCCCTCTAAGCCGACGGCCGAAGGCCATCGGCATAGGCCCATTGCCGTCGGCTTAGGTCTATGCCGACGGCCCCCGTCAGCATATACCCGTCGGCGTAGATCACGTCAGCGTAGATGTGTCAGACCGTCGGCATAGGAAAGCCGTCGGCATAGGCATGTATGCCGACGACGTCTGTACGGCCGTCGGCATATCTACACCGTCGGCAATGATTCTCACCTGACGGCAACCGACGGCGCCGTCAAACACGCTGACGAACCATGAGCTGCCACGTGGCAGCCGCTGGGCGCTCCTGGCAGCAGAGGTACGGCCAACGGCATATCTCTGCCACGTGGCAGCCGCTGGGCGCTCCTGGCAGCAGAGGTATGCCGACGACCAAGCCGTCGGCATAGATGGAAATCTATGCTGACGGCTTGGCCGTCGGCATATATCTGCCACGTGGCCGCTGCTAGGCGCTCCGAGGCATAGCTATGCCGACGGCAACAGGACAGATCTATGCCGACGGCAAAGCCGTCGGCATAGATCTGTCCTGTTTTTTTAAAATTTGCTCTTTTTCTCTGTTTCAATTCAATTTGACAGCATTTAAAACCAGAAAATATGACAATATCCACATACACACAGAAATAAGACAGATCTATAAATCATCATCAAGTTCATCATCATAGAGATACTCAAGATCATCATCATCATAGAGATACTCAAGTTCATCATCTGAAGATACTAAAGTTCATCATCTAAAGATCCTCAACATCATCATCGTCGAAACACATCAGCCAAGAAAGCCACTGCCAAGACCGCCACCGCCAAGACCAGCACCACTCTGCCGGATCGGAGTGACTGGGGTCGACGAAGCAGGAGTCGAGCCACCGGTCCCCTACATGTTTGAGAAGAGATTCTAACGGTAAATATGATATGATAGTGTTGAATGAACGAGAACTAGTTGGTCAGTAGTTAGGCAAATGTACTAACCGGAGTATCACTGCCTAGTGCCACCCATTCATCGAACGTGGGCACGTGTGGGGGTTCTCCCGCAGGTGGTGGTGGGGGTCCCATTTGTGGTGGATCCGTGCGGTTACTCCAAGACGCCAACATAGCCTGGATGTTAGTTAAACAAGCAAACTAGAAGGTCAAAAGGAATAAAAGTGCAAAAATTTCGCTTGGTTTTAAGAGGGCAAAACTAACCGTCATCATATGACGGTTGTAATCATCGTTTGCCTTCACTCGTTGCAAGTACTCCCGCACCTCGAGATTCCTATGCTCGACAAAGGCCTTATATGCCTACAAAATTTAGGTTGTTTCTAAGTGAGCAATGCTGAAAATAAACTGAGAAAGTTAGAGAGAAAGAAGATAAAGGGGAAGTGCTTACAGCATGCTGGCGGGCTAAGGGAGGCCGCGAACGCCCCGTACTCTCTAACGGGCTCGGGTTGGTAGCCCGAAGCCGTGTGTACGAGACCGAAGGAGTGATCAAGCCATCGAAACACGGATACCGGCCATGGGACTTCGGCTGGATGGCCACCACCGCCGTGTCGTCGATCTGAGACTGGACGACATCAGGAGCATCCGGACCAGGCGGATGCAACCTCTGAAACTGCTGAGTGTAAGACTCCAGGTGCTCCTCGGTCTTGCCGTAGTACTGGCTCTCGCCGGCCTTGCAATCACTCCGCTCGCGGGCCAGCTTCCACGACTCAATGTCTGAGAGCGGCCTCTTCAACTTGTCCTCCTGCAACGTCAAACAGAAGTTAGCCATACATAAGAACATGACGGTAAAAAGAAGAACAAAAATGCATCATGTATATAGATATACCTTCATGGCCTTGAAGCCCCAGTGGTTCCTGTTTCCTTGGCCGTGTGTCCCGTCTTTTCCACGGTTAGCCCGGGCCTTGCTGCTCTTGGCAGCAAACTCTACATCCTCGCCAAGCCACCTATCCACCAAACTCACCCATCCATCATCCTTTCCAAAGCACCAAGGAGGAATAACCTAAATAATGGAAGCATGACATGTGAGCACGAAACGATGATATTGACTGCTTATACGTTGGAATGAAAAGTCTCTAATATTACCTTCATGTACTGCTCCCTGTTCAAGGTAAGTCCTTGCTTCTGCGCTTCACTTTTGCTCATCTTTTGATGAAGGTAGGTGTGGTAGTAGTGCGAGACGGCAACCCAGCGCACCTCGTACTGCAACTGACGAGCTTTCTTCTTCGTCGCAGCCAGCAAGACCACGTCGGCTCTGGCCTTGTGCTCGTCAAGAACTCTATAGAATTGCTGCAATCATGCATAAAACCAGAAGCAAACAAAGCATGCGTTGAGTGATTCGATGATAAACTATGAACGAAACTGAAGACAAGTGATTCTGAAGAGAACTTACCCAAAATTTGGTGATCACGGCCTTAGCGGCCGTCCCGTACTCCGTGACGCTGGCAGCCTCGTAGTGGGCCCAGCTCGTGGCCAAAACCCGCAGCTCCGGGTCCCTGTCTGGCCTCGGGCAGAATAGGCCCGGCCAAAACTCCTTCAACAGGACAGTGATAAGGCCGTTCGGTTTACGGCCCTGTCCGTGAAGGATCCAGTTCCTGCAAAAGAAAATCAAAGAATTAGCATGTGTACACTAAGAAAATGTTGGCATGTGTTCAAAATATGATTGAGAGGCACTTACTCTGTCCCCTTTGGTTCAATGAGCCACTTGTTGGCCTCGATAGAAGGTGGTGTAGGTAGTTCTGCAATACCACGCAGCCACCCCTTCGGAGCACCCGACGGCAAGTCACCCCACAACTCGGGGTCAACCTCCCCTCCACCCTCCTCCTCACCCTTCCCTCCACCACCCTCCTCCTCACCCTCCTCCTCGCACTCCTCCTCCTCGCACTCCTCCTCCTAAGGAACATACTCCTCCTCCTCAGACTCAGAAGGTGCCTCAGTATAGGAGGGCATCGAAGAAGACCCCCCTATTTCGGACACGGCCCGGAGTTTTTTGACCCCCCTGCCTCTCCCCCCACCTCCTCCTCCTCTAGGGGCTCTCCCCCCACCTCCTCCTCCTCTAGGGGCTCTTCCCCCACCCCCTCCTCCTCTAGGGTCTCCTCCCCCGACCCCTCGACCTCCCTGTGAGGTGTCATCCTCGGGTAGTCGGGGGGGAACCTTGTGGGCTCGTCCACTCCGAGTAAGTCCTTTGAATTTACTGAGGAAACCGGCGCCGTTGGACTTGCCCATGATTAGCAAACCTGCATTGAGAAGAGAATAAATAATTAGTAAGGATATCAAATAAACAAGCATACAGGAAAGAACATTAATAACAGAAGAGCACATTAAGCATACAGGAAAGAACATTAACAACAGAAGAGCACATTAAGCATACTATTGTAATGATCATTAAAAGAACTTACATTTTCTAGAACCCATATGAATCATCACTATTGTAATCTATTTGTCGACCGGTCTCATCATCACTATCACGCATATCTTCTTCGTTGTCTGACGGAGGTGGAGGCTCTTCCTCATCGTCAGCGTCTTCATTTAACTTTTCAAGCATAATTATGTCTCTTTGATTCACAACTGCCTCACCATCAATCCGTGCGTCGTCATCGTTTGGGTCCAGGTCAACATAACCCAAGTCATCATCATCCTTGTTTCGTACCACGTCATCATGTTGCTCTTGAAAGAACACTCCCTTGTATGTCATGGGGTTTATGTTGTAGTAATCATCATCGTTCGGGTCCGGTAGCTTACCATGTGGCGACACCTTAAACACAACTTCCCAACCCTTTAGGTACTCTTTCTGGCATGGGTAAGGTAGATAATATACTTGTGTGGCCTGGGTAGCGGCGATAAAGAGATCAGCTCCGGCGTAGACGGTTGATGGTTTAACTTCAACTAAACCAACAGGCCTTTGCGGTTTCCTCCGGCTCCTCCGGTTCATTCGTGACGGAGGTGTCGGCTGTGCCGTAAAGACATCATCTAGCATGTCTCTAACCCCATCGTCCTCATAACCAGCGACGCGTTGTCGTATCACCTCCTCTCTACCACGGTCCCGCTGGGCAAAGTTTATCGGCATATTAAAGTTGGGCATAAATCCATGCGTGCGAAGGTGCTTAGTCATCTCACTCTTATCTCTGCGCATACGTCTCTTACATTTGGCACAGGGGCATTCTGGCACAATCCTCATTGGACTACGGAATATCTATTTCAAAAACACATCAGTTTTCTCAACCCACTCTGTTGTTACTTGATTCCGACGGAAAAACCCACTATACATCCACTGATTATCTGCCATCTCTGCTTTATTGGAAGCCACACAAAAAAAGCGGACGAGGTCATGGAATTGTTGCTCACCCTCCGATGTAGACGATGTAGTCGATCAAAGGAGAGGGATGATCGTGGACCAACACCTCCAACGTCGACGATCACTCCACGAAGATGGAACACCACAAATCCTGTTAATTCCACCGAGTGAAAAAAAATTAGGTCATCACCTCACATTAAGCATTGACACTTTAAACTATGAAAAAAAAATCATATTTTGTCAAGTGTCAAATTTGGAAGCACTTATCATATCTCAATTTAGGTCATCACCTCACATTAAGCATTGACACATCAATTTTTTTTAGCAAGATCATCATGATGAAATAACCACTTATCATATCCCAAATTTGAAGCACATCTCACATAGCTACTTAACAACATCACAAACTGAAAATAAAAGCTTCGTTAACAATTTTATAAACTAAGTGACTCAAGTTGCTTTTTTAACTATGATAATTCATTTTGCCGAGATTCATCCATCTAGCAACCTAACAGTAGCAAAATAATTCATTTTGCCGAGATTCATCCATCCATCTAAGACACATACAACATTCATCCATCTAGCAACCTAACAACATCCAACATCCATCCATGCATCCATTCATACATCCAACAGTAGCTAAATAATGCAAAAAAATAAAAAAATAAACAAAGGAGTGCTAGCTCACCGGGCAGAGGGGCGTCGCGGCGGTGGAGTTGAAGGCAGGGGCCAGCGGTGGAGGGGACGGGAGGGGCGGGGCGGGGCTGGGTGTAACACCCCATGTCATTAGCCACAATAACCTCCCACTGTTAATGCCATGTCAGCAAGTTTGACAGTGCCTAGTCATCATTTGCATCATGTTGCATTTCAACACCTAGTTCAAACTTCAACTAAATTCAAAGTGGAAAATAAAAGTTGTTCAAATCAGAAACTAAAATGTTCATAGTGTTTCAAATATTCTTAAAGCCATCATAAAAATATCATCAACATTACTTGAATTCCTGAAATGACCTAAGCATCCAATGACAGTAGCAAATCAGCCTATTTAATCCCTTTCTCATTTAAACAAAATCCAAATAAATTCAAGCGGTCCCCAAACTTTTTGTGCAGCATAATAATATTGCGCTTTAATTGTGTGTCAAATTTCATAAACAACTAAAATCATTTACTGGTCTAAATTAATACAAGACAGAGAGTAGAAAGAAATGACAGAAAAGAAAAACAAAAAGAAATGTAAGGACCTACTGTGCACTTACCTGGCCTCTGGGCCGAAGCCACAGTGCGCTCAGCCAGCCCAACTGGCCCAGCCCACCGGCGCTCATCCCTTTCCTCCCGCGCTGTCGCGCGCACGCACTGACACCTTGCCGTCGGCCTCGCTGTCGCGCATCCGTGCCTTCCCGGCGAGGATAAGGATGGCCGCGAGCTCCTCTCTCTCCCCCGCAACCCTATCCACTCCCAGATCTCGCCCCCTCGCTCGTCTTCTCCCTCCTGCACCTCGCCCGGACGCCGATGACATGGCCGAGCTCATCGCCCACGCCACCGGCCTCCCTAGCACCTGAGGCCGAGCTTGATCGCTCCGCCTGCTCCCTTTCCTTTCTCTCCGACTGCTGGCCCGAGCTCTGCGTCCCCACAGCGAAGGGAACGAGCGCTTCTTCGTCTTCGGTCGCCGGAGCATCTCCGACGAATGCCGGCGAACGGCTGCCCCTAAGCTACCATCGGGCCTTCGTGCGCCTCCACGGTGAGCAGCAGCACCTTTACCCTCTCTTCCCCGCCCGTTTGCGCCTCCGTAGCGCCGTAGCCATCGCCACCCGAAAGCGTCGCCACCATGGAGCTCGCCGCCGAGGCACCAGCCTCTGTCATGGCTATCTGAGTGCGGGACTGCACTCAGTGCCCCCACGCGGTTCCAACGCCACCGCTAGCACGACTCCCCGTGCCCTGCACCTCTGGTTCCATCGACGTCCGACCCCGGCGTCCGCCGGCGACGGCCTGGCGCTCGTCTCCGGCCGTTTCCGCTCGCGCTAGTAGGACAGATCGACGCGACACTCTTCTATCTTTCGAACGCACCAACGCGTGCGCCAAGTGGCCGCCTGTAGCCACGATCCCGACGACGCCCGAAGCTCACCGTCCGCTGCGGCGCTCGTCGCCGGCGACTCCGACCACCTCCGTCCGTGATAC
The DNA here is from genome assembly GCA_011799875.1 of Thinopyrum elongatum. Lineage (NCBI taxonomy): Eukaryota > Viridiplantae > Streptophyta > Magnoliopsida > Poales > Poaceae > Thinopyrum > Thinopyrum elongatum. The sequence goes on from CM022303.1 coordinate 182,266,976, forward strand.
CACCACCGATCGATGCGGCCCATAACATACGATCGAACGAGCCAAACCCTGCGCAAAATGATGCATCACAGAGGATTTCCGGGCTCGCCGGAGTTGCTCGCCGTCGTTCGGCCTCTTCGGCGCACTCCGGTGGCCGGCGCCCAGCTGGCGCTGACGTGGCCCTGTGGGCCCCACCGCACAGTCACTGCCACTGGGTCCCACTGGGCCCAGTTGACTGAGTCAGCTCGGCCCCGCCCACTGACATGTGGGGCCCAGTAGATTAAAACATTTTTAGATAAATTATAATCTGTTAATTAAATAATTAATTAATTTAAACCCTAATGAGCCACTGACATGTGGGGCCCATAGATAATTAACCTCAGGTTAGTCTAAAAATAAACTCTGATAAATAACAGAGGTTGACAGGTGGGCCCCACCAGTCAGTTTGACCAGTCAGCGTCACTGTTGACTGCTGATGTCACCTCTGCGTCATGCAGACATCACTGCTACTGTTCTGGATAATGTTAAATTTATAAATAAAAGAAATTCCAGAAAATATTAAAATCTTTATAAAATAATAACTTTTAAACCGTAGCTTGGATTGAAAAACTTAAAACATGAAAGTTGCTCAGAACGAGGAGACGAATCTGATCATGTCGTCTGTTTCCATGTCGGAACCTCCTGCGTAAGAGAACTCGTAACTTTGAGCCCGATTCCGGTAGATGAATAGTGCATAATCATCGGTAAATAAATCCCACCTTAATCCTATAATAATTAAAATGACCTAGATGCATCTTTAGGCAACCCTGCACTGCATACTAGGCGTAGCACGCCCTGTGTTGCATTTGTTTGCATTATGTTTACCCATTTCCTCCCCCTTTTCTCTCTCGATTAGACCCCGACGTTGACGTAGCTCCTGAGGCAGACGCCGCTCCGAAGTACGACTACGTCCCCGACGACCAGCCACTTGCCCCAGAGCTTACAGGCAAGCACCCCCTTTTTGAGCATTTCGATACCGCCCATTCTCTTCTCTCTTATGCTTGCATTAGAATCTGCTGCTGTTACTGTATCATATATTTGCTGCATAGCATGTTTACTTGTAACCTGCTTTTGATACTTACCTATTATCCTAAACTGCTTAGAATAGGTTGGGTAGAGACCATTAGAGACCCCACTTATCCTGACTGCCCCGCTGGATGATCAGAAGACCCGTGCAACGGGATTGAAGACCAGGCCCCGACACCGCACGTCACATCCCCCTTAGTTGCCGACACTGCTGGGTTACTAACGAGTGCCGAGGGTGATACCTCGTCAGCACTTCTGATGATAACCTTGTAGGTTAGTTATTCGGTCATGATAAGCGAGGGTGATTCCTCCTATACCACCCCCGATAACGACGTCGTTGCGCAACTCCTCAAGTGTGGACCTCGAGGGTGATTCCTCCTCCGTTCACCTTGACGGTAACATCAGAGGGAATTCCATCGAGGGTGATTCCTCAGGGTTCCCCTTGGTGTCAGACACACAGATACTTTGGTTACTATGACTGAACACTAAACCATGATACTAAAGACGGGTCGGCCCTGAGGGGTACCCGCGCGAGCTTATTAGCGAGTGATGTGGAGTCGGGTGGACCTGGATGGTGCCCGAGGGTTGAACACGAGGCGTGGCCGAGCATTCCTCGCCCTTGCCGTAAGTCCTCGAGACGGGGCGACGGGGTCACATCTTTCGTGAGTCTCTACTCATTTCCGCACTATCAACACACTAACGATTTGGATATTTGATCCGAGGGGCCTCTGGCCTGATAGCACTAACCATCACGTGGGCATAGTATGGGCGTTCTGCTTCGTATACTTCAGCCGGAGCTTAATGGATGTCAGCGACTGAGCGGTGCGCGCCGAGTTGGACTGGTTACGCAACTGCGCTTGTATTAAGGAGTTGCTAGGTCTGCTCTCGGCCGCCTGACGCAACGTGCAGGAGTTCCCGGGGCGATGGCCCAAGACCCCTGGGGGCATAGGTTTAGTCCGGCGTGCTGGCCTCTCTGTTAAGTATTTGGTCAGGTTGCGGCGTATCGTTTGACCGAGGCCGGGCATGACTCAGAAAAGTGTGTCCGGCCGGAGTTAATCGAGCATGGTGGGTAACTTGGTGCACCCCTGCAGGGAAGAAAACATCTATCGATAGCCTGTCCTACGATAACGGACACTCGGAGTTGTATCCCGATCGGTACAACTAGAACTTGAGATGAAATGGATAGTATGGCTCTGGGATTGCTTTCTTGCAGGGAGTCGAGGAAGAATCTCTGGCCGAGGTTGATGATACTACTACCACTTTACATTATGTTAATCTGCACTCTTCTAATGCTGCAAGACCGATGAAGATGTTTGAAGATGCTAGTCTTCGATAGGACTAGGCTTTCCCCCTCTATTCTGGCATTTCTGCAACCCAGTCCACATATACAGCCCCCTTTGAAAATGTTGCATATGTAGTGTAGTTCCTTGCTTGCTGAGTACTTCGGATGAGTACTCACGTTTACTTTATTTTCTTTTTCTCCCCATATCCTTTTGACGCCGCCAGATGACGGAGCCCCTGAGTTAGCTGCCCCCGCCGACGACTACGGCTACTACTGCTACCCTCCCGGCGAGTACTACTACGAGGAGCCGACAAACGACCAGGAGTAGGATTCAGAGGGTCCTAGGCAGGAGGCCTACGCCTTTCGATCGTAGTATTTTATTTTGCCCCGCCATCATAAAGGCTTATCTCTGTTTCTGTAATATATCTGTACCCAGATATCTGATGCTTCCGCTGACACTTGTATGCCATCGAGCTATGTATTCGAGCCCTCGAGGCCCTGGCTTGTAATATAAAGCTTGTATGAATTTATTTATGTTTTAGAGTTGTGTTGTGATATCTTCAAGTGAGTCCTTAGGCTTGATCGTGTGCATTTGTGTGTATGGTTAGTGCACGATTAAGCCGGGGTCGTCACATTGGGCCGGCCGGAGAAGCCCGGCCAACAAAGCAGGGGCGCGGGCCGGCGAGAGCCGCGGCCAGCCGTGGTCGGGACCGCCGGCGGCGCCGCGCAGGGTCAGGGAGGAGGCAGGGTGGTCGGGGCGGCGGTGGGGTCGGGAGGAGGCCGGGACGGTGGTGCGGCCGGCGGGGAGGTCGGGGCGCGGGGGGTTGGAGAGGGCAGGGGCGGGGTCGAGGCGGCGCGGGGTTGGAGAGGCCAGGGCGGGGCTGGGCCGGGGTGGAGGCGAGGCGGCGCGGGGTTGGAGAGGCCGGGGCGGGGCTGGGCCGGGTTGGATGCGGCGGAGGCGGCGCGGGTGTGGAGGAGGCGGCGGCGTGGGCGGGTGGAGGCGCGCGGCGGCGGCGATGCGTGCACTGAAGGTTTCAGAGTAATCATCCGTTTTCCATGATGGATGCCGGTGTTTTTTATTTGCAGTCTGCATCCGTGTACACCCGACGCGTCCGTTCCCCCCCTCCAGGTGCCGGCGGCGGCGCCGTCCGTGAGGGGGGCCACACCCCGAAGACGCGTGCCGCCTCTTCAGACATGCCACCACACCATCCCGCATGTATGAGGGGCCGGTGCGATGCTCCGGTGGCATTGCTACCCCCCCAGGGCCCCCGTCCCGCCTAACCCTAGAGCGGTTGACCACGAGATCTAGCCCTTTGACTTTCCACGGACGGGCTTTGACCAGTGGACCTCTCCACCGGGTTGTGTTAGGTCAGCCCATAGGGACACCTGGGAGCAACATCCGGACCAAACCCACAGCAACATCCCCTCCGAGTAGACCCGACGCGTCCGTTTCCCCCCTCCAGGTGCCGGCGGCGGCGCCGTCCGTGAGGGGGCCCACACCCTGGAGACGCGTGCCGGGCGTTTGCAACCGCCACAACACTTCCAGACTTGTGAGAGGACGCCTACGCAAGATTTGGCGGCATGCTAGCCCCCGGAGGCCGCCGGCCACAGTCGTAGAGACGCGAAGGGCAATCCGCGTAGAGGGAAGTGTTTAGATACTTCTCCATCACCAAAAATTATGAAAAATTACCATCAGTCCTATAGCACATGTGCCCACGTCGTGTAAAAAACTCATGATTTTATCGCGCTCCGAGTATTTAATAATATTCACGCCGCACCATTACCGCAGAACGTCTACTACTGTGTCATCGCCGTCCGTTAGGGGGGCCACACCCCGGAGACGAGTGCCGCCTCTTCAGACATGCCACCACACCTCCCGGCATGTATGAGGGCCCGGTGCGACGCTCCGGTGGCATTGCTACCCTCCCAGGGCCCCCGTCCCACCTAATGCTGGGGCGGTTGACCACGAGATCTAGCCCTTTGACTTCCCACGGACGGGATTTGACCAGTGGACCTCTCCACCCGGTTGTGTTAGGTCAGCCCATAGGGACACCTGGGAGCAACATCCCGGCCAAACCCACAGCAAGATCCCCTCCATGTAGACCCGACGCGTCCATTTCCCCCCTCCAGGTGCCGGCGGCGGCGCCGTCCGTGAGGGGGGCCACACCCCGGAGACGCATGCCACCTCTTCAGACATGCCACCACACCACCCCGCATGTATGAGGGCCCGGTGCGACGCTCCGGTGGCATTGCTACCCCCCCCCCCCAGGGCCCCCGTCCCGCCTAACCCTGGAGCGGTTGACCACAAGATCTAGCCCTTTGACTTTTCACGGACGGGCTTTGACCAGTGGACCTCTCCACCCGGTTGTGTTAGGTTAGCCCATAGGGACACCTGGGAGCAACATCCGGGCCAAACCCACAGCAACATCCCCTCCGTGTAGACCCGACGCGTCCGTTTCCCCCCTCCAGGTGCCAGCGGCGGCGCCGTCCGTGAGGGGGCCGACACCCCGGAGACGCGTGCCGAGCGTTTGCAACCGCCACAACACTTCCAGACTTGTGAGAGGCCGCCTGCGCAAGATTTGGCGGCATGCTAGCCCCCGGAGGCCGCCGGCCACAGTCGTAGACACGCGAAGGGCAATCCGCGTAGAGGGAAGTGTTCAGATACTTCTCCATCACCAAAAATTATGAAAAATTACCATCAGTCCTATAGCATATGTGCCCACGTCGTGTAAAAAACGCATGATTTTATCGCGCTCCGAGTATTTAATAATATTCACGCCGCACCATTACCGCAAAACGTCTACTACTGAGTCATCGCTGTCCGTTAGGGGGGCCACACCCCGGAGACGCGTGCCGCCTCTTCAGACATGCCACCACACCACCCCGCATGTATGAGGGCCCGGTGCGATGCTCCGGTGGCATTGCGACCCCCCCCCCCCCGGGCCCCCGTCCCGCCTAACCCTGGAGCGGTTGACCACGAGATCTAGCCCTTTGACTTTCCACGGACGGGCTTTGACCAGTGGACCTCTCCACCCGGTTGTGTTAGGTCAGCCCATAGGGACACCTGGGAGCAACATCCGGGCCAAACCCACAGCAAGATCCCCTCCGTGTAGACCCGACGCGTCTGTTTCCCCCCTCCAAGTGCCGTCGGCGGCGTCGTCTGTGAGAGGGACCACACCCCGGAGACGCGTGCCGCCTCTTCAGACATGCCACCACACCACCCCGCATGTATGAGGGCCCGGTGCGACGCTCCGGTGGCATTGCTACCCCCCAGGGCCCCTGTCCCGCCTAACCCTAGAGCGGTTGACCACGAGATCTAGCCCTTTAACTTTTCACGGACGGGCTTTGACCAGTGGACCTCTCCACCCGGTTGTGTTAGGTCAGCCCATAGGGACACCTGGGAGCAACATCCGGGCCAAACCCACAGCAAGATCCCGTCCGTGTAGACCCGACGCGGCCGTTTCCCCCCTTCAGGTGCTGGCGACGGCGCCGTCCGTGAGGGGGGCCACACCCCGGAGACACGTGCCGCCTCTTCAGACATGCCACCACACCACCCGGTTGTGGTAGGTTATCCCATATAAACACTTGGGAGCAACGTCCCTCCGTATAGACCAGATGCGGCTGTTTCCCCCCTCCAGGTGTCGGCCGGCGGCGGCGCCGTCCGTGAGGGGGGTCACACCACACCCCTCCGTATAGAATCGAAAAGTAAGGTATTTATGCTTATATTAACACATGCTACATGTAAGTTAATAAGATAATAATACGTAAAAAAACATAAAAAATTCTATATGAAATGCAAAAAAAAACAAAAAAAAACTATGCCGACGGCAGCTGCGGCCAGGGGCAGATGGACGACGCGCCGCGGATCGATGACGTGGCATCTATGCCGACGGCGGCCGTCGGCATAGATGATGGTCGGTGTGCCTCGGATCGATGACGTGGCACGCTCATCTATGCCGACGGCCGCCCGTCTCGGCCGTCGGCATAGATCGGACGCCGTTAGCCACACGTCACGAGCGGGGTCGCCGAGCCCGCAACTATGCCGACGGCCCATGTAGGCATAGCCTGGGCTAACCCGACGGCTCATCTGTGCCGACGGGGGCCGTCGGCATATCTCGGGATAGCCCGACGGCCTGTCTACGCCGACGGCCTCGATCCGGCTGTCGGCATATCCTTGAGTACGCCGACGGGGGCCGTCGGCATCGGGCCCTGTTCCGGTAGTGAGGGAAATTTAGCTTGGTTCTAGAGTTGTTTCATGCCTCGATCGTGTCACTCGTCTTGATGCAAGTGTACGTACCTGGGATGGTTTGGCCAAAAGTAAACTCGCATGGGACTTTTCCTTTGCTACCATGACCTGTTGGCCGTTAGGTTTAGCGTCGATGGTCAGGATTGGGTGCAATGAGATGTGCATGCTTTCCTTATATTATTACTACTAATTATGGGCTTTAGCAGAAGTGTAAAAAATAATAACTTCCTTACATTATTAGGCTCGATCTAGGTGGAGACACAAACCTACTAACCAGAGAAGACAAGATGGGAATAAGGTCGAGGCAGAGAGCCAGAGCGCCAGCAACCGATCCGCCGTCCCGCCGCCGCCGCCGCAGGAAGGACGACGTGCAGCATGTGCATGGCCTTCCTTGGGAGGCGGAGTGGAGGGACTGGGCGGCGCTGCCCCGCGACGTCCTGTGGGTCATCCTGAGCCTGGTCCCGCAAGCTGACGTCCTCCGCGGCGCGGGCCGCGCGTGCGCCTCGTGGCGGCGGCTGGCCCTCGACGAGCCGCTGCTGTGGCAGCACATCGACCTCGCCGCCGACGAGGACACGGACCCAGACCCACCGGCGGGCTGGCAGTCCATGGCGCGTGCCGCCGTGCGGCGCAGCGCCGGCCGCTGCGAGTCCTTCCGCGGCCGCGTCAGCAGCACCTTCCTGCTCTTCCTCGCCCGCACGTACGCACCGATCAATCGATCCAAATCGTCTCACGTATGTATACCTCTCCTAAACCCGAGATCCTGACTGATAATCTGCCTGTTTCTTATCAACAGGGCGCCATTGCTGCGGAGCCTCCACGTGACGTGCCGGTACGACATGCCGAGCAGGCACTTCATCCACGCGGTGGCGAAGAAGCTCCCTCTGCTGGAGCAGCTCGTGCTGTCGGGCGGCCTGGTGGAGCGAGCCTCGTTGGCCGCTCTCGTCAAGCACTGGCCGCGCCTTCGGCTGCTCCACGCCGGCGGCTGTCACACATGGAGCCCGATTGACAATACGTTCCAGGAGAGGGTCGAGAGTAGGATCGAGGATCTCCGACTGCCATGCCGCAGCGCCCTAGGTGTCAGACCCGAGTGGATCAGGAAGCTAGCAATCAATCAAATCAAGGGGCGAAAGAGGAATCAGTGCTGGATCTGGAGTTTATTGCTATGGAAGAGGAACTGTAGCGTATATGGTGTATATGTGTTCATAGCCCGATAGACAAATCTTGGAGAATAAGCATAATGAAAGAGACAGCCACAACCCGGCTGTGAAGTAGGTGGCCCGACCAGGCAACGCAAAGAAAAGGTACAGAAGGAATCCGACCACTCGCGACGAGTCATTGACGAAGGAGCGATCTTGGCCGTTCATCTCTGACGGAGCGTTTGTCTGAATCTTTGACAGTTAACTGAAGAAAGCTACACTGCTTCAGTAGGCCTGGCATTGCCCCCTTCTTGAGCAACGACGAGTCCTCACGTCGTTTCACTTGCCGTGCGCCATGCTTGAGTAGTCTCTTTGAAGAAAACTGGGAAAGTATATTTGATGAAATCTGCGTCTTCCCACGTAGCGTCTTCAGGAGGTAGATTTTCCCATTGAATAAGCCACTGCACAATAGGAATGTCCTTTCTGGAAATTTGTCGGACTTGCAAAACGCTCGCTGGACCTGTTTTGATTGTGCCATCAGAGTTTACCATTTGGCAGATTGGGACTGGGAATTGCTTTACTGCCAATGTGTTGCTTGAGTTGACTAACATGGAAAACAGGATGGATCTTGACATGTTCAGGAAATTGGAGCTTATATGCAGAATTCCCAACTCTTTGAGTGACCAGAAAAGGGCCATAGTACTTGTTTTGTAAGTTTGAGGGCACCTCTGAAACCAAAGGCTGCTAATCTGTAGGGAGCCATTTTAAGATACACTAAATCTCCCACTAGGAATATCCTCTCTTTCCTTTTTTGATCAGCATATCTTTTCATCCTATTTTGTGCTTGCAGCAAGTTATCTTTCAACTGGTCCAGCATGTGTTGCTTAGCAGAAAGAAAATCTTGTGCTTCCATGTCATCTGGGCCAGGAATGGCTAGTTCTGCTATTAGTGGAGGTGGAAATCCGTACAAGGCCTGAAAAGGTAACATCTTCAGAGCAGTGTGGTAAGTAGAGTTGTACCAGTACTCTGCTAAAGATAACCAGGAATTCCACTTTTTTGGCTCATTAGTAGTCATGCACCTGAGATAGGTCTCCAAACACCGATTTACTCTCTCTGTTTGGCCATCTGTTTGGGGGTGATAAGCTGAGCTGTATCTCAATTCCACTTTGAGAGCCGAGAAGATATCCTTCCAAAGCTTACTGGTAAAGATCCTATCTCTATCAGATATAATTAACTTGGGTGGGCCATGTAATCTGATAATTTGGTCTACAAAAACCTGAGCTACACTTTGAACAATGTAAGGGTGGGATAGTGAAATGAAGTGGGAGTATTTGGTAAACCTATCCACCACTACCATGATCACTTCCTTTCGTTGAGAATTTGGAAGGCCCTCTATGAAATCCATTGATATGTGTTGCCATGCCATATCAGCAACCGGCAATGGATCTAGGAGTCCAGGCTGTAAACAATTCTCATGTTTAGCTCTTTGGCATATAGGACAAGCTGCTATAAATTTTTCAACATCTGCTTTTAACCGAGGCCAGTAAAATATGCTTTTCACTCTCTGATAAGATGCTCTCATCCCTGAATGGCCTCCCACTGGAGAATTGTGCAGTGCCATTAGGAGTTGAGTTCGCAAAGCAGGTAGGTTGCCCACCAGATTTTTTCCCTTATATCTGATAATCCCAGCAGTTACAGTGTAGTCTGATGTCGTATCAGGTTTCTGTAGTAGTAATTGTTCCGGTAACTTTTTTGTGTCCTGATCATGCTGGTAGCTTTCAAACAATTGCTCAGCCCAAATTGGAGTAGCAGTAGATAGTGACATACACTTGGGCAGCACCCTGGAAAGAGCATCTGCCACTCTGTTTTCAGCTCCCTTTTTGTACTGAATTTTGAAATTGAATTCCAGCAACTTCATCATAAGTTCGTGTTGCACACCTTCAGTCAATTTCTGATCAGTGATGAACTTGAGGGATTGTTGATCTGTCTTAATGACAAGTTCATTACCAATGAGATAGTGCCTCCATCTTTTCAAAGCTTCTAATATTGCCATTCATAAGTTGAAAGAGCTGCATTTCGTGGGCAAAGGGACGAACTGTAATAAGAGAGAGGTCTCCCTTGTTGCATTAGTACCGCTCCTATGCCTCTGCTAGAAGCATCCGTTTCCAACACAAAAGGTTGTGTGAAATCTGGTAGAGCAAGTACTGGCGCCGTCATTAATGCTTGTTGTAGTTGCTTGAAAGCCTTGTCCTGGGCTTGTGCCCACACAAACTGTCCTTTCTTAAGTGCATCATGGAGAGGTCTGCAGATCAGACCATAATCTTTAATGAATCTTCTGTAATACCCTGCTAAGCCCAAAAAACTTCTTAGTTTTGTCACATTATCAGGAATTGGCCAGTCTGCAATTGCTGTTATCTTTTGTGGATCAGTGGACACTCCTTTTTCAGATATTACATGTCCCAAATATTCCACTTGTTGCACAGCAAACACACACTTGGATAACTTTGCATATAGTTGGTGTTCTTTCAGCAGGTCTAACACAGCTTTGATATGTTCCAAATGTTCCTTGAGATCTTTGCTATAGATAAGAATGTCATCAAAAAATACCAACACAAACTTCCTCAAGTAAGGTCCAAATATGGTGTTCATTAATTCCTGGAATGTGCCTGGTGCATTAGACAAACCAAATGGCATTACCAGATACTCAAAGTGGCCAAGAAATGTTATAAAAGCTGTTTTATGAATATCATCTGGATGCATTCGTATCTGATGGTAGCCCGATTGAAGATCCAACTTGGAAAAATATTTTGCTCCATGCAATTCATCTAATAAATCTTCTATCACAGGTATAGGAAATTTATTTTTCACTGTCAGAGAATTCAACTTTCTGAAATCAGTACAAAGCCTCATAGAGCTATCTTTCTTTTTGACCAAGATCACAGGGGCTGCAAAAGGGCTTTGACTGTGTCGTATGAAATGAGCAGCTAATAATTTCTTTATCTGCTCTTCCATCTCTTTCTTTTGATGTTGAGGAACTCTGTAGGGCCTAACTTGGGGAGGTGTGGCTCCTGGAACCAAAGGAATGGTGTGGTCTAATGCCCTGTGAGGAGAAAGAGTGGTGGGTTCTTCAAACAGGTCTGCATATTGTAGTAACAATTTCTGTACTTGTGGTGGTGTTTTGAAGCCCTCTGGAGCAGCCATGATAATATTCTGGACTTGCATCAAAAAGACTTCCACTCCCTTGTCCATTAATTTTTGCATTTCTTTGGCAGGAAGTTCTTTCACAGTGTCCGGGCTGTTATAGATGGCCGTAGTGACAGTTCGCTTGCCTTCCTGAGAGAAACTGAAAGTTTGTTTGGGTATATCAAATGAGACTGGGCTGACAGCAGTAAACCAATCGTAGCCTAAGATAGCATCATGACTAGGCAGTGTAAGCACTCTGAAACTGTGCTTTAATCTGAGTTTTGCTAGCTGAAATTCACAGTCTGGAACTACAGCAGTTGAAAGCAATTGTCCCCCTCCTGCTACAACAATTTTTCTAGGAACAACAGGTATTAAATTGTAGTTTGCTTTGATTGCAAAGTCATGGTTGAGAAATGAGGAGGTACTGCCTGAATCTAGTAGAGCGATTGCTCTTTTTCCATTGATGTGGATTACCACAGTTGGAGTGGGTACTGCCAGTTGATGTCCCATTGCATGAGCTGAAATAAACATGGCTTATTCTCCCTGATCAACCGTATCTATGTTTTCAGCCGTTGGACCATCTTCGGTGTCAGTTATCTGTTGTTCCTCTGTTTCTTGTTGCATTAAATGAACATTGGGTATGAGTTTGCATTTATGCCCATGCATCCATTTGTCCCCACATCTCCAACACTCCCCCACCTTTCTGATTTTCTGTGATTGGGTGCTGACTGTTTCAGACTGTCTCATAGGCAACTGTTGCTGATAAGGAGCTGTGACAGTTTTGTTAGTCTGAACTCCTACAGTGTTCTTCTGAAAGTAACTAGTGTATGGAGTTCCTTGCTTTTTGGGAAGGACTGGGGCAGGTGGGTGACAAGGTTCTACATCTTTAGCCAAACAATAGGCATCTGTCAGTGTTTGTGGTCTTAATGGCCTGATTTGGAATTTGATTCCCTCTCTCAAACCATTAACAAAGCACCTTACAAACCAAAGCTCTCCTAACTCTGGATTTTCCTCTTTACACTTCAGCCATTAGATCTTCAAATTGTTTTGTATATTCAGAGACCGTTGCATTATGCTGCTTTAATGTATTGAACTTCTCAGTAAGATCATAAGAGCCCTGTTCTGAAAATCTCTTTATAACTTCTTTGCCAAACTGAGACCAGTTAAGTTGTTTTTTTACAAGTCCAGATCTTCTCAACCAAGTGTCAGCCTCACCAACCATATACATCTGTGCTAGAGAAACCTTATATTCTTCAGGAGCTGCTGGCATCTGGAAATATTTGTTACATTGCCTTATCCAACCAACAGGGTCAGTACCTTCAAATTTGGGAAAATCCAGTTTAGGTCCTTTTGTCATTGCCTTCATAAACTGGGCCTGCATATCCTGTTCATATGTTCTGTAATAACCCTGCCACAATTGTCTCTCTCTGTTAGGTTGGTAATGTTGGAAAGCAGGAGTGTGAGGTCTGCTTGGATTTCCAACTGGAGTGCCTTTTTCTGAAGTGAGATCTTGTGTTTGGTAGCCAGGAGGAACTCTGGGTCTATCCACACGTATGGGAGGTAATTTCTGCAACTGCAGTTCTTCCAACTGTTTTGTCAGTTCTGTTTCTTTTTCCAAATGCTTCCTCAGATACTCATTTCTGGCTTTTGTTCTTTCAATTCTGCCTGAGCTAAAGTGGGTGATCATACCATCTGACTGGTGCTAGTTTCAGCAACTTTCTCACCCAGACCATTATTTTTAGGAACCAGTGATTGCAGTGCAGTATTAATAGATGCCGATTGCTTTCCCAACTGAAGAACAGCTTGCTCTACACCACCCACTTTGTCACATATCTGGGTTTGTTTAGTACTGATAGAAGATACCTCTGATTGCAACTTGGAGACATCTTCACGCAATGCTGTGGAATCTTGTTGCAGAGTCCCAACTTCATCTTTCAGGGACAGGACCTCCTGCCACTCAGCTTCATCGATGTTTTTCGATGATCTACCCATCTCCTTGATCTCACCAGAGAGTAAGGAATTTTACCACCGGATCTGTTGGTAACCTGTCCCTCGAGTCAGATCCTGCCGCCCCCGACGTTCACACCACCAAGCTGCACGAACCAGCGATGGACGTGGAATTTTATCACCGAGAATTGTTCTCTGGCAACCACTCCGCGCTACTGGTTTGCAGCCGAGCAATTCACCGCCGCCAGCGCCTCCAGAGACCAAATCGCCGCCGCCAACGCCGCCCCAGAGCAGATCGTCAACGCCGCCAAAACAGGGAGGGAATTGGGTGGGATTTACCTCTCTGGTGGAAATTTTACTCCCCGCCGAGGATCAACCTAGCTCTGAGTACCAATTTGTCAGACCCGAGTGGATCAGGAAGCTAGCAATCAATCAAATCAAAGGGCGAAAGAGGAATCGGTGCTGGATCTGCAGTTTATTGCTATGGAAGAGGAACTGTAGCGTATATGGTGTATATGTGTTCATAGCCCGATAGGCAAATCTTGGAGAATAAGCATAATGAAAGGGACAGCCACAACCCGGCTGTGAAGTAGGTGGCCCGACCAGGCAACACAAAGAAAAGGTACAGAAGGAATCCGACGACTCGCGACGAGTCATTGACGAAGGAGCGATCTGGGCCGTTCATCTCTGACGGAGCGTTTGTCTGAATCTTTGACAGTTAACTGAAGAAAGCTACATTGCTTCAGTAGGCCTGACACTAGGGCGTCCTATCGGTCCTATCGCTAGTGCTCGGACGGGACGTTTGCACGGGTTAGTCAGGCCCTGAACTGCATACATGAATATTTGGACACCTAACTGAAGTTCAGTTCACTCTAGTCTTATTTACCGGTTCAGCGACAATATTGCCGCACACCTGTTGATTTCCTCGTCCGTTCCCTTATCTTACAGTAGTTCTAGTACTATCTGTAATGGCTCCAACTTCTTCCCTGTTTGGCTCTAAAGTTCTTTATGATAACTGAAAGACAAGCAAGAATTGGCGGTTATTTATCGAGAGGTTGACTAGGCTTGGATTATGTACTCTGGTGTTCTGGTTCTCAATTGGTTAAATACCCAATAAGTATTTTGGCGCAAATACAAAATAATACTCAGCCTCAGCCGTGAGCAATCTTGTTGCTGCTGTCCTAGCGACACCACCTTCATCAACGCCACATTTTTTGCATGTTGCACGTTGTGATCCAAATCGTAATTTTAATCTACCTAAATACTTGAAAGTGTGCGTGCACTATTTGAACGGTGCTATGCGGCAAGTCTGCCACTCGCTAGCTAGCCGCATGCATGCAGGTAAAAGAATAATGCAACACTGTAGTATATTTTACACTGTAGCACTTTTGTTTGCCTAGTAATACTGATACTATACGTTGCAGTAATGGTGGATGCGTATAGACATTTATTCGGGTTTAGAAACTTTTTAAAAAGTCATATATTTTAAACCGCGTCTCGGAATTCAGATCTGTTTTTACCACTGAAATCCTCGTGACAAGATCTTTGAAACTAAACCCCGCATATGTATGTTTTGACAACTTTTTTTCGATGCCAACTTTGGTGCTACATGGTGCAAGTCTATTATTTACATGGTGCAACTTTAGCACTGCATGGTGTAACTATTTCCAAAACCAATTGTAGACTTTGCATGATCCAACTTCTTATGAGGTTGTAACCTACCATTCATGACCACCAAACCTTTTGCGTTGTGCAGCTAGTCTACTGTCCTAGCCTACTACCTAGTAGTGTATGTGCAACCCTCCTACTCGGAGTGTGTAGTTTTTCACTGTTGACACACCCTACCCCATCTACCCTACCAGCGATATGTGCAACTTAGTTGAATGTTCCAGGCTTCCAGCCAACCGCCTAGTAGTCAATGTGCAACACCTTTTCCTTCCTATTTGTGGATGTGTAGTTTTAGTCGGTAGGGGCAACATACGGAGTTGCACATAATCTGCTAAACAGTTGGCGGGGGCAAACTGATGAAGTTGCACATCTCACTGGCAGGGATAGTTATGGTGAAAACAACACAGACACTGAAAATTTGCATATAAACGAGGCGCTAAAGTTGCGCATCTCATTAGCAGGGGTGGTTCAGACGGGTGCTAGCAGGAAAAACCACACATCAAGGGGGGTACGAGGGGAAGTTGCACATCACTATTAGGCAGTTGCCCAGGATAGCATACGAAGTTGCACGTCCACTTCTAGTCAATTGGACGAGGCAGCAAATAGTGAAATATGCACATCCACGGGCAGGGGAAAAGTTACACATCAATTACTAGTCAGTTGGCTTGGGCAGCATAGTAGTTGCACATCTCACTGTGAAGGGGTAGGTTGGGGTGGAGGTGCATCTTCGTATGCACATCTCCGCAGAGTTGCACACCGTTGTTCGCATAGTCGCACGCACCTAACTATGGGTTGCACACTCTCGTTGGCATAGTCACACGCGCGACCGCGGAGGTGCACACTCTCATCGGCATAGTAGCTCACGCATGATTGTGAGAGTTGCACACGCGCGGGACCACAAAGCTACACATTTTACTAGGCAGTTGGCCGGGGCAGTAGACAAAGTTGCACATCTTACTGGTAGGTGTAGTTTGGGGGCGGAGGTACTATCAGTGAAAACCGCAAGTCCACGGGGAGGGGAAAAGTTGCACATCAGCTGTCAGGTAGTTGCACATTGACTGCTAGACAGTTGCACTAAAACAGGAACTAAATTGCACATAGAATAGTTCATCAAAACATAACCATGTGCTATCTAGTTTCAAAGAGCATGTTACGAGGACTCCTATGGTGAAAGGGGGTCTTAATTTTAATGTTCAGTTCAAGAGTTATAACTTTTCTAGAAAAATGAAAAGTCAAATTAAATGCGTTCACATTTGTTTGCATCATTAAAAACCACACGTTCACTAATAGAGAGATAGTTGCACATCAATCAACTATCAGTTGCACATCAACTTCTAGATAGTTACACCAGAAGGGGAATAAATTGCACACAAAAAAGTTCGTCGAAACATACTCATACGGGATCTAGTTTCGAAGAGAACATCACGACGATTCCTACTATGAAAGCGGATCTTAATTTCGATGTTAGGTTCAAAAGTTATGGCTTTTTTCTTATAAGAATTGAAAAGCAAACTAGATGTCAATTTCCTTTTGTGGACAAGAGGACCAGGTACTTTAATTTTTTACCGGCCGCTCGGGAGCTCTACCCGGCGCGTGAGCGCCCACTAGACGCGTCCTTTAATCTATACGTCGTGAACATTTTTGCATTCATCAATCCATTTCAGGAAGAAATACATAGAAATGAAGGTAAAAGAGTCAATCGACTCAAGTGATAAATCATACCCCTATTATAGACTCTGTTTTTGGGCATTTTATCAACTGACATACAACTTTAGGGTACATAATGCAAGTCTAATCACCTTGTGGACAAATAACTAATTTTTCTGAAATGCCCACTACTTTGATATCAACCGGTGATAATATAGGTAACAAGTAGTAGTTTTGAACAAAAGACATAATGCATATGGCTTAAGCCTTTTTTCTATCTTTTCCCGAAGGCAAAAAAGAATTGCTACTAGATCACAAACGACAAGTGATGAGGCCGAATAATTAATTGCAATCCTTTTCCTGACAAGATATCATTAACCATGTCCATAAAGACTACATAACTTACGATAGTACCGAATGGGACGGTAGGTTGCGGCAGCGAGGTGGGCACACAAGTAAACTGATATGTGCTCCAGTTCCCCTCTACTCACTAATAAAGATCAGAAATACTTATAAATCAGATGATGAACGACTATCTAGTGGCATGCTGGCAGGGTAGCACGCCGTGAGCTCCAGCATTTTCCTTCGGTACTTCTGGCGTCACCTAAAAACGCATGTAATGGATGCCATGAGGCCATGGCATGACAACAGCAGCAGTAACAGTTTATTTCACGAGCAAGTCTGGCGAGTAGGTTTCCATCCTACTTCATGATTACGACCCTAAGTGAGTAGCAGATGGAAATTATGACTTTCAAGTTCTCACTTGCAATGTTGGAACAGAAAGAAAAAACAGTTAAGAGAGCTCATACCATTAGTGAACCACATATTTTTCGTATGAGCGCATCTATGCGGCCTGATTGAGAAGAACATATTGTTACCATTTGCAAAAAGACGGTATGTCGTAAATAATGGTAACATATTTCATATACCAACAAATTAATACTACTCCCTCCATTTATGTATACAAGGCCACTTCGTTTTTCGTGTCAAACTTTGGACTTATAATTTTGGTCAACAAAATATAGGTTATATGTCATAAAAAATATATCATCGGATAGTTCTTTCAAATGTGCATCCAATGACATACTTTTTGTGGCATACAATTCACCTTTTGTTGGTAAAATTAATGATCAAAGTTAGACATAGAAATATGAAGTGGCCTTGACGCCTTGTATACTGAAATGGAGGGAGTATGTTACATCTGTGCACTTAAGAAATTGTCGAAACTTAGTCAATTGGGTATGATATGACATTACCTTTGGGCCATATGGCTGAAAAATGGTTTTCACATCTTCAAACACCTCAGGGATTGGTTTTGCAGCATTAATCTGGTTAAACAGTGGATCGACCAACAGGCGATCAAAGTGCGTACATTGAGAAAGTATATCAACCAAGCGCTAATGGAAGCGTACACAAAAATAAAGTCCCGACACACTGAAAAGTTGACATATCGGATTGTACAAATGCACCTATTTGTTCGCTAGTATATATTCTCTACAGCCTCTACTCAAGGATGAGATATTCATTCCAAATTCCCAATGTCCCTGCTGAGAATATGCTCTGTTGTGTGGCAATGGTTCACTGAGATCAGAGTATTCTATAAATTACTTGTTTACACCATGCTTGAGTTCATGTGTGCTTATTATTGATATTCCAGGCATCACCTGCACTCAATTAGACCCTGAACTACAGGAGCATTTGCTAGACATACTAAAAATTTCTACAGTGTGGCTCTTAATTTATGAAAAGTCGATACATGAGGCTGTTAACAATTAACTGTTCTACAGAAGAATGACATATGCTTTTGCACTCAATCATACCCCTTCTTAACCTAGCCTTTGAATCATAGTACTTAACTATATGTAGCTGGATTGTACAAAAATACTGAATCTTTTCCTGGTGACGTGTGGCTATCTTAAATCACAAGTATTTATGTGATGCTGTGAAGAATAAGTTGTTGTGCAGAAGCATGTCATATCCTTTTACATAAAAAATGGATATACCTTCTTAACCTTGCCCTTAGAGTCATAGTACTGAACTACAGGCAAACTTGATTCTTCAAAAACTCTGAATCTTTTCCTGATAGTCTCAATGTTATCGTCAGCTCTTCCCTGCAGTTGATTAACAAAAGAAAACAATGTTAGAAGCAATGAAGAATCATGTCACATACAATCCAGCAAGTAAACATAAGAGATTAAATCTAACCTGATTGCGACCCAGAAGACGCCTTACCATCTCTTCCTCAGAACAGTCAAAGAATAGCACAAACTCAGGAGATATTTTTATCTGCAGTAATGTAAAATAACTAAAGGTTGTTAGCTTGCTCTTTAAACACAAAAGAAAAGGTCAAAGTACCAAATAATTTTGAAGTTAGGAACTCTATTATTTTATATAAGTCCGAAAACAAAGTGGGCTTACAGCATTCTCAAATGACAGGCGGTTTTCTTGATTCCTTGGAAATCCATCAATGAGGAATTTGTCATTTTCACTTTTTATCATTGCTTCTTGTAAGAGCTTTACGGTTATCTCAGATGGAACAATTTTCCCTTCCTTTATAATGCTGTCAATCATGGTTCTGTAGGAAAAAAAAAGCCAAGTAAGCGTTATTAATAAAATAAGGAATATAGCCTCTGGGGTCGAGCGGGTTTGTTACCCATTCTCAGAACCAGACTTGATTTCTGAGCGCAACAACTCTCCAGCACTAAGATGTGTAAATCCGAAATGCTCCACGATATTGCTACATTGTGTACCTTTTCCACTTCCAGGACCACCTGTGGATTTGCATAAAATGAGAACCCATGAATTGGCAGCAGCATAGGTACTGACAGCAAGCTCATTTTCCACGAAGTTGGAGCCATCTTTACAGAATACAGAAGTTACCTAGAACAAATACAACTGCTACTTTCTTCCCACCCAAGATATTCGCAGTACCATCCTGCAATACGAGCAATTCAATCGATCAAAGTAAGAATGTGAGGATTTAATCCAGGATTAACTTCACTGGTAACACTGAAAATGGAATCAAAATTTAATAGAACATTGAGATTGAGGGAACCTGCCTTACATATTAAAGAGCATGTATAACATAAGTGTCATGTACAGTTTTAAACTACAAAGCAATGGGATACATAGATGAAGACTCAAAAGTAATCTAGGAATCCAGTAACAACTGCAAGTTTTACCCTAATGTGAAAAACATACCTCCTGCTCGGCGACAGGCACTGAAGCATCCACAGCTGTGCTCATTGCTGCAAGCATTCCATGACTCAGCTTGAGCAAGCAATGGATAATAAACTTTGGATAGCTCAGCAGAAAAGAGGGGAAGTGTCAAGACTCTACTCTACTGTAAACTAGCAGTGCAGCACAACGTAGCAAAATTAAATTAAATACTAGTTAGCAAGAAGGGTGATTAACTTGCAGTTTCCTTTATTTCCAAGATTTCAAGATTTGAAATGCTGAACAAATGAGGCCATAATTTTGCTTCAGCTGCAGTAACAGTATATAGACAAACTATCTTACCACATTGTACCTACAGCTATTCATTTTTCATCACAATTTTCCCTTAGATTTCTTGATTCATAGTTCTGATTATAAATTGTGCACGCAAATGAGCCATCAACATTTCAAAACAGAAAAGTTGACATGCACAGTCCTGTAAGCCTACACTCTTTCTTCAGGGTTGTATTAGCCTACGCGTACGCGATACATTAGCATTTTATAGTTTATACACAATCATCGTTGTGCATAAAGTCACTCTTGACCACTTACATTTGACATTACTTATGCAAACCCTATGCTGCTCATCCTAAATTTTGGATTTGCTGCTCTGTAACAAAGTACCGAATACAAGGCAACAAAAATGACAGCAACCACTCCTAGATGTGGCTACTGGTACACAACCCCCTATTATTTGATTATTTCTTGGTCAGATCCACACCCTGCACTGCCATTGCCACGCGGCTCAGTGCAGGAGATCACTCCACCAGAACCTAACCAGTAAGCCACCAGAGGTCTCTGTTAGAGTATCTCACTATTTTGGGGGAAAACTTTTCCCCAATAAATAGAGATAATTTAGTGGTTAAAAGCATCCATGAATCCATCAGGCAGACAGGCAAGCAGACCTAGCCATGGATTTTATTTTGATCTGCCGCTTCTACTCTATAGACTAGAACAATCAAACCGGGATGAGAAGTGTGGCAGAGCAGAGAGAATAGGTTCGAGAAACACGTACCCTACTTGTCGAGCTGGGCGGGTCGCTAGAAGTGGTTCCAATCGGCGAGAGTGGTACCAGATAGCAGCACCTGTATAGGAGGAGGACGGAGAGGGAGGAGCGGCGGCGAAGGGAGGAGCCTAGGAGGTCGGCGGCGACGGCGACGGCGGCGGTGGCGGCGGCGAGAGGAACTCGGAAAGGACCCAGCTGAAAAAGTGACAGCCCTCGAGCCAGTTATGGCCAGCCAGGTGCCCTCACCAGACCGTCTCCCAGCCGTTGGATTGAGATCGAACGGTTGGCAAGGGGGGAACGGTTCCGCGGTGGAGAGGGGCCACCACGCCTCTCGCCGCTTTGCGTTGTCTTCCTCGGCGCCGCGCCGCGCCGCTAACCCCACTAGAGTCCGCACTAGTCTAGTGTGGTCTAGGCGGCTGCTCGTCGGCCGATCATCTAACCGATCCGATTCCGAAGTGCTGGGAGGAGGCGCCACGCTGACGGCTCCAGCCGCGGCGTCGGCGGGCGCAGGCGGCGGAGGAGATGGCGCACGAGCGGCGCGGCGCGGCGGCGTCGTCCGCGGCTGCACACGACGCTGCAGGGGAAGCACTGTGAGTCGCCGCAACCCTGCTGGCTCGACTATAGCTAGACGCTCGCTCTAATCATGCTTGTGGCCGAGGAATTTGATCTGACTTCAGAGATCGGCCCCCGTAATCGCGTCATGGTACTTGTAGAACATGCCAGATCCCTGATCTGGTAGCCCCTCTGCTCTGCTGCATGTTTTGCATACGGTCAGTATGATTGGGGAGGAACCAAGCGCAGTCCGTGTGTAAAATGTTGTACCATCGTTTAGATATACAAGCTCATGTGTTGCCTTTTCATGCAACTAACTAATGTGATTCTAGAAATTAAATGCATCTAGATTTTTTTTGTTTGTTCTACCATATATTTTGATTGGTTGTGTGCAAATCACAAATTGTTGGAGCTTGGGACAAGACACTGTATCTATATGTGGATGCAGCTTTCGTCTCTTTCTTCATTAATTGCCTTTCACCTCAGCTTCAATCCTATATGGCATAGTTTAGAACTTTAGATACAGCTGATGATAGAGAACCGGGACTGCCCTAAGATTGGCGTGGCATTGTGAGTTAGTCGCCCCTTTGGTGCAGAGTTTTATTGGTTTAGCTATTTCATGACCCATTAGTGTGTGAGGGAGGCACCAGTTGCATGTCCAGGTAGCAATTCTGAGTTTAAGGTGGTCAACCTCCTTGGTAGTCTATGTGATTATTGTGATGATGAGTTATATATGGTTTGTTTTGATGTAAGTACATGAATATATGATGGTATCTTGTCTATAAATCTAATAAGTAAACAAATAGTGGCAATTTTGGACTTTCAGTCTGTATCTTGGTTTTGTTGCGAAACACAATTACTTTGCATCGATGATAGAGAAGAACGCTCTATGAACAATACTTAGATAAGGCACACAATCACTAAAAAAAATGAGCTGTTGCATGAACAACAACATACTGCGTAAAGGAGCTTTTTCAGGAAAAGAAACTGTAAATGATCTTCATATAAGTTCACCTTTTATTGATGGCCATTTGCGTTAACATTTCATCAAGAGAAGTAAATTTGTTATAATTTACTGAACAAAAAGATATTAGTCTCTATCATGTAGTTTTATTTTTACCGTTCAGGTTTGATAATTGCAGTGATCACACAGGGCTCTGCAGTGGTCCTGGTTTTTCTCTGATTTGTTGTTTTCCATGCACAACAGTTTTGCAACGCAATGACAGTGCTGTCATCTTTCATACAGGCTCTTATTTTCCATCATAGTTTAGTGTTCTCTCTTTTGTCGACGTTAACCTTAGTTTTCCTTATACTTGGTACATTTCATAGTGCAATTGCAATGAACATACGCCTCGCGATATTTTTCCTGAATGTGTTTATGTTTCGTAAAAACTCTTCCAATCATGTCTTACTTTTTTATTAGTCTTTTGCTTTGTCAAGCCACAGCAGCAGGATTTATGTTTTTCCATTTTTGTGTGTTTTTGCTTTGTCTGCTTTTTACGTATGCCAGTATGCCACTATATCAGGGGTGCCTAGTTTTCTGAATACAAACATCACTAGTACGAGGATAAGCATAAATAGCAACACCAAGTATTATATGATATGCATTTAATTCATTTCTTCTTATGTTGATCTGTTGTTGCAATCTGATTTCCTCCTTTCCTGCCATTTCTCCAGATTTGTTGACGTAGTACATGAAGCCCCTCTATCTGGTCAGCGGCAGCCTCGAAGCATAGTTGGTGGCACTCTGTACTGTATCTTATTGGCAAGTGAATATTTGCTAGGTTTCCATTATTTTATTAATAGTTGTAGACCATGTTATCTTTTCTTGTTTTGCTGGAGAGACCTTTGAAACATGTTTTTACTTCATCTTACTTTATATTTAGCCAGGAGAATATTTGTATCTTATGTCTGCTAGTCCCTTTCACTCCTTTAATTGTGCTGTTGTTTTTCCTTTGTCCCTTGCAGTTACTGGCAGCTGTGATTAACTTCTTCTTCTTCTCTAGGCAGGTTATGCTGGTGTTGTCATAGCAGCTCCATGGATATTTGTTCTTATACCAGACATGATCCTTCCGTTGCTATGCAGCTGCAATGTTCTGCTTCTAATTATTACAGGTTCTTGTTTAATTTACTGGTTATCTATACTGGTAGATTTTCTATGGAGTAATAACCTCTAACAGAAATTTACTGCAGGTATATTCCAACAATATTGGGTTCATCAGGTCACAAAAGTGCGACTACAGGTACGTTACGAAAGAAAAGAAAGAGAGGATCTTTATGAATTCTGTGTCAGCGCAAATAGAGGATTTACACATTAATATTGCCGACGATGTGCAATTTCAAAAATAAAAAGGCTATCAACCATCAGTTTGTAACCATGAACCATTCACTGTTACGGTTTGCTGCGACTAAAGTCTGTTCATCAACCTTTGTGTTAAGTCATTGCTAAATGTTAACATATTAACTCTGTAATGTTTACTTGCTGATACAGTGCTCGAGCTTTATAATTCCATGGATCTAATTTTGTGTTAGTTGGGATCTTTTATTGGTAGTGTTATCATACCATTTACCAAGCTTCATCTTGTAAATGCAGGGCTACTATGATTTAAGCCAAAAACTGAAGCGCATTGCTCGAGTTCCATTTGCCGCTATTGCTTGCGGTAAGTATTAGCTAACCAATGTGTGCTACGGAGTATCTGCTATGTTGTAATGCCGGCACCTACCATTCATTTCTTTAAACCTTCAAGGAGAATTATTGTACTAAGAAACTGCTATCCTTCTGATCTGCATTGGATTATTTGCATTTTGTAGTGAATCTGTTGGTACCTGGGTTGTTTTTACCTCGGCCTGGACATTATGTGGTAGAATCTATACTGGTTTAGCTGCTATTATGTTTCTGCATCTGCTGATTTGGTAACACATTCATGCTAGTTGCTGGTACCCTTAGATAGAACTAAAACCGGGCGACCCACTGTCTCCACAGTTGTTCATGCTCGCCGTTGACACCTTAGGAAGGCTCATCAAGCGCGCGATCGACCTCGGCATTATGGCCCAGCTGCACCCTCGGCGCTCGATTCCAGCAGTGTCCCTGTACGCGGACGACGTGGTAATCTTCTGCCACTGTTCGTACAGCGACATCGTGGCTGTGCGAGGGATCTTGGAGCTCTTCGGCCATGCCTCTGGCCTTCGAGTCAATTACGCCAAGAGCTCTGCCTCGCTTGTGCACTGTAACGCGGATGAGGCAACGGACGTGCTCACACACCTCGGTTGCCCTATTGTTGAGCTGCCAATCACCTACCTCGGGATCCCCCTCACGATAAGACGACCTACTGCTGCACAATTGCAGCCGCTAGTTGATGGGATCGCTGGGAGGCTCCCGGCCTGGAAGGCTGATCTGATGTCAAAGCCTGGACGCCTCGCGCTAGTGAAATCTGTCCTAGGTGCCATCCCAGTGCACCAGCTCCTTGCCTTTGCACCGCCAAAAAAGACTCTGCGCCAAATTGAGAAGATCCAGCGCGGCTTCTTGTGGGACGGCCGAGTGGCTGCAAACGGTGGGCACTGTCATGTCAACTGGCGACGCATTTGTCGTCCCATCTCACACGGCGGCCTCGGAGTCCAGGACCTCGAGCACGCTGGTCTCGCCCTGAGGCTAAGATGGCTCTGGTTCTCTCACACTGATCATGAGCGCGCTTGGCATGGCCTGGACCTGCAGTTTTCTGCCGAGGAAAGGGCGCTTTTCTTCGCCTCCACCACTATGACTGTTGGAGATGGCCAGACCGCACTCTTCTGGGAGGACCGCTGGATCAATGGACAATCCATCAGTGAATTAGCCCCGGCCCTCTACAACTGCATCCCCAAGCGCCGCCGCAAGATTCGAACCGTCGCTCAAGGTATACATGGGCACAGCTGGGCGAGCGACATTCATGGGACTGTGGGGATCAACGAGATTGGCCAATACATACAAGTCTGGCAGGCGATCGACCACTTCTTACTCTCGGACACCCCCGACCAGCTTGTTTGGAAGTGGACTGCCTCCGGCACCTACACTGCACGCTCCTGCTACCTTGCCACATTCCAGGGATCTACAGCTTGCTTCTCCTGGAAGCTCATCTGGAAGACCTGGGCACCGCCACGTGTGAAATTTTTCCACTGGCTGGCAAACCTTGATAGGTGCTGGACTGCTGACCGCCTCACTCGACGCAGCCTCCAACACCAGCCCCGATGCCCGTTGTGCGACCAGGCTCCTGAGACGATGCGTCACCTGCTCCTGGAGTGCCCTTTCGCCAAGCAAATCTGGCATGAGGTCCTAGCTTGGCTCAGGATGACAACCACAGGACCAAACCAGGAGGATACTCTCATGGACTGGTGGCTCCACGCCAAGCAAAACACGCCTACGCAGTTGCGCAAGGGTCTCGCTTCCATTGCGCTCCTAACACCGTGGATGATCTGGAAGCAGCGCAATGAATGCATATTCGACGGCGCCCAGCCTCTTGTCCCTGTCCTGGTCTCCAGGATCAAGGATGAAGCTGTGCAATGGGCACGCGCTGGTGCTCGTGGCTTGCGAGACATCTTACCCACCACCTGGGATGTACACTAGATTTTACTGCTTTTTGCATGATCTTGGCCTCTTAGGAGGATTGTAACAAACTTCTATCTTTTCAATGAAATGAAACGCAAAAGTCTTTTGCGTTTTCTCGAAAAAAAAACCACGACACTTATTTTGGAACGGAGAGAGTATAATATTGTTATTTCTTTATATTTTACATTTTACATTAATTATTTGGAGTAAGAACAACATGTTTGATCTCTTTATGCAATTATAGTGACGAATTATTTTGTTAAAAATATGGTTGCAGGTACTGCCCTATTGCTCTTAATTCTAGTTTGGCAGCCTCAAGTAGAAGTATTATCAATTTCAGTTTTGCTCAGGTACAGTTCTTCTGTTGAGTTGAGTATAAGCTTTCCTTAAGTTAACCTTCTCATTAACATAAAAGGTTAAGATGACCATAAGCTGCATTCTGTAAATAAAAGCATTATTGGTATCTTTAGGATGAAAATGTAAGGAATGCATTTGCATAGTTTATGCTATTTTGAGGTGGAGGTTTAGAATTCTCTTATACTGATATCATGACATGTGAAGCTCTTGGGTTATTCAGGAAGTTCAAGGTTTATTATAGGAGCGTGTAGGGTACAGTAAATATGGTTATAATTCTTTAGTGCACCTTGTCTTAGGTGCATATTGAACTTTAGTCTTAGATTATTATCATCACTCTGGTAGAGTAAAAATGATTAGGTAGGCAAGCTACACAAAAAATACTTGTATTGTTTATTTTGTTAAATCTTGTGCACTGCCCTCAGCAACCTCAAAGCCAAGTAAATTTCTGGAACTTATGATACATAGTGACATATTATGTCTTTCCGCCTTTAATGAAATTTCAGTACGCATATGCTAAATTTGTTTCTTATTTAGCGGGATACTGCGGCTGTTCTGCTTTGGTTCTAAAGAGAAATGAAACACTCCTATGTGATTTTTAATTCTATCACTTTCTACTTATGCAGGATTGCACTAGTTGTTGAAGTGATATCCGCTGGATGTTTCATGAGCTTATACATAGGTGGATTCTGTTGTGTAGTTTATCTATTTTATTATTCTTGTGTATGTTGCAGACAGCTTAAATTACTAGTCATTTTTCAGTAACTTTTTGGGCTTGACTTCCTTTAACTGTTGGTGGCCATGTAGCATTGGAAAGTTCATTAACCATCTTCCTAGATTTTTAATTCCTGTCAACAATCAACTTTGTTTTTCCTTGAATCATAGTAGATGGTAGATCAAGAAACATGCAATAAGCCTTACTTACCAGGTGGTAATTCTGCATATTTGTTCATTAATCATTAATTACATGGTGATTCCACATGTTGTCTCATTAGTTATTAAGGGTTCTCTGACTTCTGTTCGGTCGATAGCTCCCAATCATTTCCTGCAAGCAATTAGATGACATTTTGTAAGATTATGTCTGTATTTTCTAAATTTTGATATGCAGGGCACATCCATAAATACAACTCTTTGAATGAGCAGCCTGACATTCTACGGCCACTTTATTCTGCACTGCAACCATCTAGTTCTTTGGAAGAGATAAGGTACAATATATTTGTTGCTTCATTAATAATCACATGGACTTGATAAGGTACAATATATTATCACATGGACTTGATATGGTTTACCTAATTATATTGGTTGTGTGTTTTTTCTTGGCAAATACTAACTGCGTAGCAAATGCTTTTCTTTTTTAGTAAAAACACATGTATTTTAATATCTAAAAATTGCTTCATACGAGTATACTCCTATCTTTGCATGTACAATTGTCTGTTCTTTCACTGAGTGCCATCAGACCCAGTTATTGTGTGTTTGCTTTTATGATAATGTAGGGTATAGTCTCGTAGAGAAGAGGAGCTTTGTGGTAATGTTTTGAATATCAAAAATTAGAAATCAATGCCATTTTGAAAGCTTGTAGCCATCAGTGAACTTTCTAAATGAAATCGATTAACATTCCTGTCATTTGAGCTTTCTGGGTTGATACAATAATATATTTGCAGGTACTATGATTCTCGTTTGTCTGATCAACAAATGGCATTGCTCCAGTACCAGAGGGAGAATATTCATTATCTGAGTGAAGAGGTACTTGGAATAATTCTGTTTTTTTCATGTAATTGATTAGCAACTGCATTTACTGGCCATGTTTATTTTCCTCGATTATGTTATTATCACAGAATAGTACTTAGTAGATACGATAATATTATTAAAGAGAAAGATTTTCAACTGTTGTCCTTACAATATACCTGTGTTGTAATTAAGACTGTTACTCATTTGGCATCATTGATCATTCCTTTTTCTATCTAGATACTGGCTGGGTATAGCACACCGTTGCAGAAAGTGGTTAATGGCAGGTGTTGTACTCCCTCCGTAAAGAAATATAAGAGTGTTTAGATCACTACTCTAGTGACCTAAACGCTCTTATATTTCTTTACGGAGGGAGTAATAAGTTTTGACATTTTGTACATGGTGTCATTACAAAGTAGAATGGTCAATGCATTACACACTACGAACAAATTCTGATTTATGCTACTCCCTCCGATCCATATTACTTGTCTTAGATTTGTCTAGATATGGATGTATCTAACATTAGAATAGTGGTGTTGCGCTGATTGATTAATGCGGGTTTTTTTCTACATCAGGTGCTTAGGTTGCAAGAAAGCTTAAGTAAGTACCATAGAAGTGTTGCTGCCAGCACTCCTCAGGTTCAAATTAAATCTACGCCAAACCTTTCCCTCCCATCCGTTGAATGCTTAAGCAGACTAAAAACTGCTTAATGTTAATTATTTGTAGATCAACCTGCTTAAAGTTGGATGAATCGGTGCATCATGATTTAGTATTTATGCTTCTCATCATGTTTCGCCAGGTTGATCTTACTCATCTTTTGGCGTCTCGTGATCAAGAACTTCGTGCACTGTCTGCTGAGGTAATTACTCTCGGTCAACCAGATATTGCGCACTATGCATACGGCAGAGGTGGTATCAACACCTAAAAATATTTGGTGTGTTTGAACTACCTTTTCTACATCACTTTATTTCGTAACTGCAAAGTAGCAGTTATTTCTGAATTAAGTGAATGGTGAGGTTGGTTGTTGAGTGTCAGTGTGTTCCACCACTTGTGTCAGACCAATCTGTAGGATATACTTGGTGGATAATTTGCTCTTTCTGCCTCTGTTCATACTCTAAATGTTACCGAGACTTCGACTTGGATAAGTACAGTGCTGGGCGAACAAGAATACTCAAGCTATTCTTCGTTCGCTTAAGGATATGTAGATCATACTTTTCTGTTAATACTCCAGCATGGACTAATACTCTGCTCATCTATCATTTAGATGAATCAAGTGCATTCGGAGCTTCGTCTTGCTCGTGGTTTGATTGCTGAGAAGGACTCGGAGATCCAGCACATTCGTGGGAACAACAATCAAGTATGTTGCTGTTCAGTTTTGTGTGTCTGTCTGCAAATTTTGCGGTAGTCGGATAATAGTTCCAAGTCGGTTCTGGCAAAATATATATGGCTTGTTGTAAGAGGAGGCAAAGCATTATTTGTTGATGGTGAACATGATAAAAATGCAGTACGTCGAAGAAAACGAGAGACTAAGAGCTATCCTTGGTGAATGGAGCACTCGAGCAGCAAAGGTAATCATGAATGATAGAACCTGATGTTGCTTTTAGGAGAAGCATTTCCCTTATCATCATCTCATTCACGTGTGTACTCGACAGCTTGAGCGAGCGCTTGAGGCTGAGAGAGTGTCCAACATGGAACTGCAGAAGAACCGCGCAAAGCTCAGAAGCCAATCAACCAGGGAGAAAATACCTGATGTTCCTCAATCAGAGAGTTCCTCCATAGGTGTGCTCTAGCTTATGTGATTGTGTCAGCTGTTTTTGTGTAACGATCCGTAGGTGAACTTTGTGGCGCCATGTGAAGATTTGAACCTTCAAACCTCGGAGATCAGTTACGTACGTAGTTATAGATTGAAGTACAGTAGTAATGAGAAATGTTGTATGTTGGCTGTATGGGAGCACTTGTAAATATGCAGTACTACGATTAAAAGTAGAACGGTGCAGTTTCTGGAGTTACTTTTTGGCTCCTGGGTTCTATGGAGCCTGGTGTTTTCAAAAAATTACGAATGTTGCATTTAGAAGTTACAAAATGATTCTGATTTTTTTCTGCATATACATATACGTGTGTTTCTACATATCTGTAAAAAATTATGGAAAAAATGTTAATTTGTAGCCCACAAGTAAAAATAATTATAATAATATGCATACTTACTACTCTCTTCGTTCCAAAAATACTTGTCGTGGACAAGTATTTGGAATGGAGGGAGTGGTTCAGATCTAAATGTACATGCAGGCTATATATTTTTTTGAACAGAGGCAAAAGGCTTGCCTCATTCATTACTCAAGGAGTTTAGAGTACATGCAGATTCTATAATGCATTTGTGAAGTTTCTGCCAACTCAGATTTTCCTGATATATCTTGAGCTGTTCTTCACTTGTTCCAAACAGCCCCCGTGTTCTAGCATTCTCTCATTTTTGCCTGCATCCGGGTGAGCGATGAACCCTTACGCACCCCAGCTGGGGCGCGAGGAAAGGCATCCATCTGCTACGCAGTGGGCATCCGCAACGGCCGCGGCGGCTGGCTGCTGGGCGTTGCACAACGGGACATTGCACGAGCTACCTCCTTCGGCAAAATCAACCCGATCGTCGAGCACGACGCATTCGGTGCTCGAGTTTTCGAGATTTCCTTGCTGGTATTATTGCCTGTAGTCAAAAGGGGAGCTCCTATGTGCTGCTTTTTATTTTTGAGAAACTCCTATGTGCTGCTCGCTGCAGCAGAATGCCGAGCAAACGCACATAGCGCGCTTGCCTGAGCCGGCCCACTCGGTTTTTGCTGTATCAAGTCAGTTTTTCCGTAGCGACTCATTTTTCCTGTAGTGGTACTGTAGCAACCCGGTTGCATTGTAGCTCATGTTTTTTCGGTTGGTTTAAAGGAAAAAATTGAAACACGAATGCTTTTTGAATTTTTAAAAAATTTTGAGAATGTGAATTTTTTTAAAACATGAACATTTTTTGTGAGCACAAAAATTTCTTGAAATTAAGAACAATTTATGATAACACGAACATTTTCTGAAAATTCAAAGATTTTTTTAATAAAATTTCAGAATAATTTTAGTAAACACGAACAATTTTTATGAACACAAACTTTTCTTGAAATTATGAACAATTTATGATAACACGAACATTTTTTGAAAATCCAAAGTTTTTTTTTTATAAATTTCATAATAATTTTAGTGAGCACGAACAATTTTTTAAAATACAAACATTTTTTTACAAACACGGAATTTTTTAATAAAAAGAAAAACATTGTTTGAAATTTCTAAACATGTAGTATGATTTAAAAAACAGAAGAAAACCGGAAAAATAAACAACAAGAAAACCAAAAAAAGGACCCGAACTGAGTCGAAACCTTTCGAAAGGTTCTCAAAATCAGGAAACTGGACACATAAATGACCTAGCTAAATAGGCAGGCCTAGTTAAAATCTGTGCTACCTGCCATGTGCGTTTCAACGCCAATCTGACACAATGAGCGGCAAATAGGATTCACCATCCAAAAGCGACGGGAGGAGGGGCATAGGTATTGTGAGGACCTCTGAGATACTCAGTCGGCGGGTCTTGGGATTGATGAAGTCATCACAAGAGTCTTGCTACCGACGGGAACGTCGCCTTCCCCTGAAAAAATATTTCACATTTATGAGACACCAAATCGTCACGGTAGATGTTTGATCCCTGGTGCGCTGAGGGCACCACTGTCCTTCTTACCATTCAACTATTCAAGCACAAATTGACTCCCGTGTATAGTCAAATTAGTCATAGACAGTAGCACTGGCGGAGGAGCCCAGTGGGCAAGGTGTGGCAGCCGCCACACCTTGATTTGGCACCAATTTTTTTTTATATATAAGCATATACTTTTCTTCATGTGTGGAAATACCTAAACATATACTGTTTGTTAATTTTAGACCACACTAGATCGATTCACCCAAACAAAGCTAGATAAAACACATAAGTTAGATCGGAAGTACACAAGCAGGCAGCCTGATTGATGTGTTGCCCAGCACATGCCCATCTCACTACTAGACGTACGCGAACCAGCTCGCTTCCGCTGCCCAACGATCGGATCGATTCTCTCCGCGACTCGCTCCTGATGGAACTCATGACTAGCGATCCAAAAACAGAACGGATAAAATTTTGTTGATGCGTGCAACTTATATTTTTTTTGTTTTCTTATGACATATATAAGAGTACATGATTGACTACAAACACGACGCGACTCAGTGTTAGGTTTAAGAGCATCTTCAAGAGAAGATGTATATGCAAAAATAACTATCTTTTGCATCTTTAAGGCCCAAAAACACATCCCAACAGATGGTGTAGATGCAAAAGAAATTACATTTCCGCCTCTCGGAGATGTAAACTACAACACCTCAAGGTGCAAATTTGCATCTCCACCTCTAGGATATGTAGAACTGACGGCATCGCGCCAACCGCCCAACCGCCTTCATTTCACTTCCGCCAGCCCGTCCGCTGGCGTTTTTTGCCCTGAAACGCGTCGTCGTCGCCCGTCGGCCCATCCCCGACCCCGCCGCCGGCCGCGCAGTCGTAGCCGCCGCTGACCCGCCAATTTTGAGTCTGCTACGCTGATGACTGCCCGCCTCCGCCGCCGGTGATTTGTGCCCGAAAATGCCGCCACCGTCACCCATCCGTCCATCCCTAACTCCACCCGCGACCCCGCGGCCTATCCCTGCCACTGCATGCGTCTTCTAGACGTCATTACAAGCTTCGGTGCAGTGCAGTGTGAATTGATTATTATGTTTTTGCATCAATTTTTTTTGAGGGGGCATCAATTTTGTCTAGCTGATAGTTTGTCACACCTTAATTTTTTTTTCATCCTCCGCCTCTGGACAGTGGGATGTACTATGATGGTCGACCATATACCGACATCCTTGTTGACGTCTCTCCGCCAATACCCTATGCCGACGAGCTATCATCCACCGTGTAATGTACTAGGTACGTACTAGGTTGGGCAGAGCATGTATGTGCTGCTAGCTGCCCATACATAGGGACATTGCACGGGAGATGAGATGAGATGAGATAGCTATCTGGTTGGGCAAAAATCAACTCGGTCGTAAAGTAGGACGCGACCCATGCCGAGCTCAACTTTTTCGATATTTCCCTGGTATTATTGCCGGCGCGTCCAAAAGAGACGGAGTATCAAGTGGGACGATGTATAGTATAGGTATAGCCATATAGCAAGTCGACAGTAGGAATGTGGGACGGTCGACCACAGAAGCTCCCGTACCGACGCCCTTGACGACGTCTCTCCGTCAATGCGCGCTACGCCGACGAGCTACCTAGTTTAGGGTTGGGCAGAGCATGTTCGGTCGTATGATCGTCGTCGACCACACGAACTCCTGCCCGTACCGACACCCGCGCCATGCCGACGAACTTTCCACTGGGAAATGTATGTATGCACTGCACGTATGTGCGTACTGTAGGTTGGGCAGAGCCCCGTTTCTAGGTACTGTACTCACTGTCCTAGGGTTGGGCAGAGCCGGGCCGGTTCCTTCTTTCCCTTTTTCGGCAGAGCCTCAGAAGAAGGGAATATGTACGCACATGCCTGTAGAGTGTAGATCCATGCAAGTGTGCTGCCAAATCGTACCCCCTCCGTTCCTAAATATAAGTCTTTTTAGAGATTCCATTGTGAACTACTCCCTCCGTTTCAAAATATAATGCGCCCGCGCTTTCCGAGGTTCTACTTTGACCATAAATTTAACCAACGAGACCGACTGCGGCGGGAGCAAAAATTATATAATTGAAAACTTCTTTTGAATGCGAATTCATTGGTATAACTTTTGCTCCCGCCGCAGTCGGTCTCGTTGGTTAAATTTATGGTCAAAGTTGAAGCACGGAAACCGAGGACGCACTATATTTTAGAACGGAGGGAGTACATACGGATGTATATAGACATATTTTATAGTGTAGATTCACTCATTTTGCTTCGTATGTAGTCCCTTATTGAAATCTCTAAAAAGACTTATATTTAGGAACGTTGGGAGTATATTCTTAGGTTAGTGGGAGTTTGTGCGCGTACCGTACGTACGTAGCTCAAGGTCGGTAGTGAGATTTGGAGAACCTGGCCAGATTTCTGCTGCAGCGAGCGAACCGGTCGATTTCCGCTCCACAATGCAGTACGTTCAACGGTTGAAGCCGATTTTTTGTAGGCAATGACGGATCCAGTGGGGGTTCCATGGGTGCCATGGCACCCCCCTCAAAATACCAAATTTTATGTTCCCTAATAATAAAACAGAATATTGCTTCTGGTGATACGTCATGTAATTTATCCTAAAATTGCTAAATATTACCTTCCAATGTCATCTATAAGTGAGGAAAAACGATTCAGTTTTTTTTCACAAGTCGCAGGAGTGGTCTCTGGTTTATCTACTGGCGATGTCCCAAAAGTAGCAGAAGGTCTTAGGTAGTGTATTGGTTGGAGCGTCGGTCTTCTTTCCGGGGCTCTCTCAAACCTTTCTTTCTCTTTGCGGGCTTTCTCATCTTTTTCCCCCTTTTCCAGTTTAATCTTTCTTTTTTTTTTCTGACAGATTAAATGCTCTTTAAAATATTTATCTTTCAAACACTAACTCAAAATATAACATGCTATATATGATAAAAAACCTGAGAAAAATGTGTATAAATTTTAAATTACATACATACATACCTGAAAAATCCTTTCGTTGGCCTAATTTTTTACATCCCATTCGTCCGAGTCAGGCACAAACGATACACACGGTTTTTTCGCTCATCTCCCTCCGATATTCCATCTGAATTTGTTGAACATGGACATATGACTCTAGATATATACATGTATAAAAATATCAGAACCAACACGCTTCTTGAAAAAATAGGCTCGCCTCAGCAAAGCCGTCGCCGCCTTCAGCGGCAGCCCTCGCGCGCGGATGCATCGATCGAGACGCCATGCAACACGTTCCCGGTCAGGTACGTTAGTACCACTATATTGATCACATTAGCCGCTGCTTCCATCAATCAATCATCAATGGTATAAAGGGCCCTGGATGATCACATCGTATGCACATATTAACATAGGGGAGTTGGTCATCTTGTGATTGATTATACCATTTATACGTATATACGTATATGCACTCCATGGAGAGACGGGGACATGAAGTACTGGTACCGCAACTTTTGATCACCCTAAACATACATGTGATTTGTCATTGATTAGTCTACAAGTTTACAACGAGATGGGGAGCTCGCAGATGTTGGGAACCAGGCTGGCTCTGCATGCCTCGCTTCCCTTGAGTGGGAGCTCACAGGAGAAGCAGCTCTCTCGCTGGGAGGCCGACACGGTCATCCCCGTTGAATTGGTCCCTCACATATCTTCTTTTACTCAGAGCTCAAGCTGATGTATATGCGTTTGCCCGCTGACCAACTGACCGTCAACTGCAACAACACCTGCAGTAACGGATGTCATGAAAGCTAGGTAGATGCTTTCTACCGGACCATACAGTATTTGACACGTACTCCCTTTCTAAAGAATTGAAACGCTCTTATATTCTTTATAGAGGGAGTACTACTTTCAAGTTGAATATATTTTTAGGTAGCCTACATCTTTCTTACCCTTCATCGTCGATGGTACCAAATTTTTCCATGTGCATGATCCCACCCAAATATATTCGATGCAACATCACAGCCTTCTATTGCAGCTATAATGATTACCACCAAGGGATGTGGACACTGGCTCCACGAGGAGCATTTGGTTATATAACCCAGACACAAGCAAATCAATATCATTAATTTTACTGGCAAGGAAAGTAAAACAGATCGAGGCTCCAGTTATTAAGATGGCACTTAGAGTAGGCCTTGACCTCCACCTCTCCTTTCTAACTGGCATTTGCTCCGTATGATGATGGAAACCACAAGGGCGTGTACATAATCAAACTTGCAAAAGGGTGGAAGGAAACTTGCAAAAGGACAGAAGGATGAATAGGTTGATGACAATGACGAGACGGAGCAATTGTGATAAGTGGCGAGACATAATTTTGAGTACCCCGTTGCAACGCACGGGCTCTTTTGCTAGTTTTAGCCTATACTAATTAGGCTAACATGTGTTTATTTTTTCGTGAATACGCAAAAGCTTGCGTATCATTCCATTGATAGAAGGAAAGTAATGAGTACATCGGGGGATACAACACATGACACGAACGCAGATAGGCATGAACATGGTGCCCGGAGCAGAGAGACAAGGGATGTTCAGTCCGAACAAAGGATACATCACAGCTAAACCTACCAAGCCTGAACCAAGAGCGGCAATGCCAAACCAACAAGAATTCAAACATCTCCCGAGCCGAAACCGGGGACACCACGAGCAAGCAAGATAGCGCCTTCAAGAAGCAAGATGACGTCGAGACGCCGTCGCTATCCGGTCCGGAGGAACTGGACCTAGGGTTTCCCCTGAGCTCGAAGAGGGGCGCAGCTGAAGGCCTTGGCAACGCCTCCAAGAAGGAAACGACACCCGCAGGCGCCACTATTGCTAGCATCGACAAGCGGAGCAGGGATCTCTCCTGGACTGAAGCTGAGCAATCCCATAGCCGCCGAATCAGGAATTGGAGATGAGGAAGCCGAAGTTGGTCGGAACCACCATGTCGGAAGGGGGGTTGGCGGGGGCTGCACCTGCCACCGGAGGGTGGCACCGCCTCCGAAACCGCGAACATTGGATCTGGCAAAAGGGGAGGCTTTGATGTACATGGTAGGGCAGGCGACGAAGCAAACCACACGGGGGGTTGGGGCGACGGTGTCTAGCAACGCCGGCAAGCTAGGACTAGAGGGACGCATATCCGAGCTATTGTGGCCGTAGCCGTCGGGACATCGGCGAGCCAGGTGAGCTGGAAGGGATGCAACCACTCAGTCGTCGAGGCCGGAGCTGCCCGGCAGAGGACGCAGGCGGCGAGGGACACCGGAGAGACATGGGCCCAAGGTCACTGGGGTAGGAACAACTCCAGCAAGGACCCATCACGAGGTGCCCGGTGCCTGTCACCACCACAAAAACATCGCTATCTCCGCGCGAGAACCGTCACCGTTGCTCGGGAGGAGAAAGTGCCGTCGGAGACGAGGGGTGCGCCTGCACACGGGAGGCAGGCCAAGACATGCCCCACAACCAGCCACATGCCCCACACCACAGCCACGACCAACAACAACACCAGTTGGGTCGCGCCGCCGCGAGGGGTGGGGGCCTGCAGGGGAAGGTGCCCAAGGCCATGGCCAGGAACGCCAAATCCGCCACCGGACTGGCAGGCTCAGGCAGCAGCAGCTGGGAGAGGGAGTCAGGGACGTGTCGGGGAGGGAGCCCGGGGCCGCGGGCGGAGGAGCGTGGAGGGTGGGGGGTGATGCCCGCGACGGCAAGGGAGGCACAAGGACGGGGAGACACTGCAAGCCTGAAGCGAAGGGGGCGGATCCGGCCGCTCCGCACACCCTGGGTGTACCGCTGCCGCACCGGACCAGCAGGGAAGCCGACACGGGGGGAGGGGGAGGGTGTGGAGCGGGGGTGGGGGTTGGGGGTCGCGAGTGGGCAGATCCGCCCCGCCGCCGCCTTCTTGTGGTCCGGCGTGGCTTCGCCGACCGGCCCTTCGGCGGCGGCGATGCGGGGGAGGGCGGCGGAGGAGGCTATTACTGGCGGCAGCTAGGGTTCCCCTCGTGCCGCCAGAGGAGGGCCACGCGGGGGGTGGGGGCAAAAACTCGCAAATGTGTCTTAGCTTGGCACCCCCTACGACGACTATCTAGATCCACCACTGTAGAGGGGAACGTCGTTTGCTAATTCTCGGATGCATGAAAAGAACTCTAGGCAGCGAGGTAGGCAGTGGCAAGGAAGCGGGTTAATGGGTACGACGACGAGGCGAGGCGATCACAGGAGGCGAGCTGCGGAGGCCGATAGTTAGAGCATCTACAACCGGATTTGCCAAATCCAGCACCCTATACGCCCGTGCGTCCGCAAACAGTGATCGGCCAGTCCTCAAATTCACGCGTCCACAGCCGCGTATCTCACATCCAGCACTCTATATTCATACAAAATCATGCAACGTAGTACGTAGATCATGAGACGACCAAAATCAACAGGAAACAAACATGTAAACCGATAGCAAAGGGCATAATTCACATATAACATCACCAAAAGATCATCAGACAGGCATAGCTCACATAGTTCAAAGGTCCGGCAAATTCTAACTAGATACTAGGAGCTAGATTATAGGAGAGGGCGGAGCTTCACCACTTCCTCGTTGGTCCTTTGCCCTTTTGGTCGCCGGCGCTGTTGTAGGCGTCTGTGGTGGGAGGTAGGTCGACGTCAGAGCCGTCGGAGGAGGAGGAATCGGAGATGATGATGTAGCCCTTCAAGTGCCAGACGATGCGGTCCTGCTTGCGCTTGAGCTTGCACTACAAAAAAAAGACACATCTGTGACATTTTGGCCCGAACAATTTTTTTTCTGTCATGGTTATGACACTTTTATGATGATAATTGTGACAAAACCACGTATTATCATAGATGTGGTGGGCTCCTACTTCTATGACAAAAAATCAAGATAGAAAATGGGCTTTTCATCCTGGGCGGGCCGGGGACGCACCTGCATGACATTCTTTGGGCCGTCCATGACATAAAAAAATCATGGTAGAAGTGAGGGCGAGGAAATTTTCGCGGAGTTCCCGGTTACGGTGGGTGGTCGGGCCGAGCGATGTAGTGTTGTTTGCGTGTTTCTCTCTCGTACTCGCGCGTGACGTGCGAGCTGTGTTTGCTATAACTGAAACTGAGCGACGCGTTCGCTTACTGAACCCGAGCTATCTATCGATCCCACTAGCTATATAGCTACATACTGAAGCCAATCGATCCCTTCGCTGCTAACTGAACCCGAGCGATTCCTTGGCTGCATGGTGCTGCTAACTGAACCCGAGCGATTACTGAAGCCGATTCGAACCCCCGTGCGAGACGTAGCCACCCGGTGTGTTGGGTTGCCTCTAGATGAACAGGACCGCATGGTAGCCACGCGCGTGATACATAGAACGAGTCGAAACGTGGTGAGTCGACCTAGCCGATTGGTTGGCTGTGGATGAACAGTTAATGGTGGGGGATGGATATGAACAGGACCCCGGCTGTGTGTAGGCGGTTGCCGCTGGATGAACAGGACCCCGTGGTAGTAGGCGGTTGCCGCTAGATGAACAGGACCCCGAGGAGGCCGCCACACCCCAGCCGGTTGGGGGTTGATGAACAAGACCCCGTGGAGGGCTAGTTGAACTGTAGCCGGTGGAGTCTGGAGGACGACGGTGGATGAACAGTAGCCGGTGGAGACTGGAGCGAGGCAATAGACAGTGGATGAACAGTAGCCCGTGAAGTCCCGTTTTGCGGTACGCCACACCCCTCCCGATGAACAGGACCCCATTTCGACCGTAGGCGCTCCAGCACAAGTCTGTTTCCTCCGTTTTACGGTACGCCACACCCCAGGACCCCGTTTCGACCGTAGGCGGTTGAACAGAAGTCCGTTTCCTCTATTTTGTGGTATGCCAGACCCCTCCCGATGAACAGGATCCTGTTTCGACCGTGGCCAGTCGAACAGAAGGCCGTTTCCTTCGTTCTATGGTATGCCAGGCCCCGTTTCGGCTGTTCCGTCCAAGCCGGTTGGTTCCCGTTGAACAGGACATATTCCGACCCAGTCTGTTGCCTCTCGACGAACATGACGCTATTTCTCCATTCCGACCCAGCCGGTTGGCTGCCCGATGAACAGGATGCCGTTGCTTCCGTCCGTTGCCTCTCCATGTACATGAGCCCTGGTCGTCCGTATGCGCGAGTACGCATTCAAGACCCCGCCCGTATGTACGTATGTGGCCGTATTTTTTGCCCTGTGGCTATACGTACGTGTATAGGATTTAGATGGGACTGTGTGAACTGCTACGCCGGGTGCTCTACTACGACACATGCCGCTACTTACTCGGCCATGGTTCATACTTGCAGAGAGACCGATCGACCAGTACGTACATACACGTTCACGACCAGACAGACAATGCTACGTACGCTTCGATCGGATGGGACCCAGCTGTCAGGGAGGATAAGGAAGCACTTCCTTGTGTGCAAAGATATAGCTGGTGGGTCCCAGCTATCAGGGGAGGAATCATTTTTATTTTGTGAGTAATAAGGAGGCACTTCCTTGCGTTCGAAGATGTAGCTGATGGGTCCAGCTGTCAGCCTCACCGACTAAAGTCCTCTTTTGATGACTGTCGTTCGTTGACCTTGTTGACCACGCCGCGCTGAGAGCATCAAGGCGGTGGACGACGGAAAGGCCTAGGAAGGGAATGACACGAAGCCAGGGAAGACGAGGATGGTGGATGCCCACGCGGAGGGGAGTATGAGGGTTCACTGGTTCGGCTACGGTGTAAGGCTGCCGTCGCTGGAGAATAACAGGGGTGTGGGTGAGTAGAGGGAAGGCCTAACCAGCGATGGGAGTAGGGTGGGGCGTTGAGGCCTGCGCGGCAGCACAGCCAGCCACCGGAGGCAGGAGCACGCGGTACGGCTGGCGCTGGTTTGGGCGGCTGGAGCAAGAAGATCAGAGGTTGAAGAAGCAGCCTGGCCGTTGGATTAGCATCCAACGGTCACTGCTGCTAGAATCGTTTGTTGACTAAGTTGACAAAGCCGTGAGTACGGGTGACCTTAGTAGGCCCAGAAGTCAGCCACCTTACCTGGTGGGACCCAGCTAGCAGCGGGAGGGATCATTTTTCTTGCGCGTAATAAAGAGGCACTTCCTTGCGTGCGAAGATGTAGCTGGTGGGTCTCAGCTGTCAGGTGGAGGAAAAAAATTCCCGGGTAAGAAGGAGGCACTTCCTTGCCTGCGAAGATGTAGCTGGTGGGTCCCAACTATCAGGAGGAGCAATCATTTTAGTTCGCCTAATAAGGAGACACTTTCTTGCCTGCGGCCATGGACCATGCGGGTCCCTACTGCCAGCCTCTCCACTTACATCCCTCTTCCGATGGATGTCGTTTGTTGACCACATTGACCACGCCGCGCCAAGAGCATCAACGCGATGGACGATGGCGAGGCCTAGGAAGGGAACGACCCGGAGCCGGTGAAGCCACAACAGTGGATGCCCATGCTGAGGGGAATACGAGGGCTGTGACTGATTCAACTGCGGGGTGAGGCTGGCGTCTCCAGAAAATAACAGGAGGTGCGGGTGGGTAGAGGGATGGCCTGGTGATACGTCCATTTTGCATCATGCTTTTATGTTGATATTTATTGCATTATGGGATGTTATTACACATTATGGTTCAATACTTATGCCTTTTCTCTCTTATTTCACAAGGTTTACACAAAGAGGGAGAATGCCGGCAGCTGGAATTCTAGACCGGAAAGGAGCAAATCTAAGAGACCTATTCTGCACAACTCCAAAAGTCCTGAAAATTTACGGAGAATTATTTTGGAATATATAAAAAATATTGGGCGAAGAAATACCAGAGGGGGACCCACCAGGTGGCCACAAGCCTGTGGGGCACGCCCCTAGGGTTTGTGGGCCCCCTGGCAGGTCCCCGGTGTCCATCTTCTACTATTTGAAGGGTTTTTACCTGGAAAAAATCATAAGGAAGCTTTCGGGACAAAGCGCCGCCATCTCGAGGCGGAACCTGGGTAGAAGCAATCTAGGGCTCCAGCGGAGCTGTTCTGCCGGGGAAACTTCCCTCCGGGAGGGGGAAATCGAAGCCATCGTCATCACCAACGATCCTCTCATCGAGGGGGGGGGGGTCGATCTCCATCAACATCTTCACCAACACCATCTCCATTCAAACCCTAGTTCATCTCTTGTATTCAATCTTTGTCTCAAAACCTCAGATTGGTACCTGTGGGTTGCTAGTAGTGTTGATTACTCCTTGTAGTTGATGCTAGTTGGTTTATTCGGTGGAAGATCATATGTTCAGATCCTTAATGATATTCAATACCCCTCTGATTATGAACATGAATATGCTTTGTGAGTAGTTACGTTTGTTCCTGAGGACATGGGAGAAGTCTTGTTATAAGTAATCATGTCAATTTGGTATTCGTTCGATATTTTGATGAGATGTATGTTGTCTTTCCTATACTGGTGTTATGTGAACATCGACTACATGGCACTTCACCATGATTTGGGCCTAGGGGAAGGCATTAGGAAGTAATAAGTAGATGATGGGTTGCTGGAGTGACAGAAGCTTAAACCCTAGTTTATGCGTTGCTTCGTAAGGTGCTGATTTGGATCCACATGTTTCATGCTATGGTTAGATTTATCTTAATTCTTCTTTCGTAGTTGCAGATGCTTGCGAGAGTGGTTAATCATAAGTGAGAGCTTGTCCAAGTAAGGACAACACCTAAGCACCGGTCCACCCACATATCAAATTATCAAAGTAACGAGCGCGAATCATATGAGCATGATGAAAAGTAACTTGACAACAATTCCCATGTGTCCTCGGGAGCGCTTTGCTTTATATAAGTGATCGTCCAGGCTTGTCCTTTGCTACAAAAAGGATTGGGCCACCTTGCTGCATCTTTGTTACACTTGTTACTTGCTACCCGTTACGAATTATCTTATCACAAAACTATCTGTTATCGATAATTTCAGTGCTTGCAGAAAATACCTTGCTGAAAACACTACAAAAAAATACACTTCCGTGATGATACGTGTTTGTCACAGTATGTCATGTTTTCTGTCATGCATGTACATCCATGACGATTTTATGACAGAATCAAGATAGTCATACATGTGCTGTCATAGAAGTGTTCCATGACAATACCAAAATTATCATCACGGAAGTGTCCACTTCCATGACGATAAATGGTGCGTCATGGAAGTGCTTTCGTCAAGGGTAACCGACAGATGGCATCCACCGTAACGGGTCGTTGTTAAGCTACCGGGTTCCGGTTTGGATCCGATAACCCGTTAACAGCCCGGACCAATGGCGATTTTCTACGTGTAAAATTCTTATTCGCCGATGATCCACGTGTCAGCTCAGCGTTGGGCCAGATGTCAACCATCCATTGGACCAGAATCGCCAATGAAACATTGACACGTGGGACGGCCCAATAGAGGCCCATATAGGTTTAAAAGCCAGCCCAGGAACATGCCCACAAGATTTCGTCAGATTTAATGGGCCGGCCCGTTAACAGCCTAACATTTTCTGGACCAAATTATGGCCCACATCAGATACGGCCCCTTAAAGGACTGCAATATTCTGGGCCAGTTTACGGCCCATATCAGATTCGGCCCGTTAACAACCTGCAATGGTTTAGGCCAAATTACGGTCCATACCTGATCCGACCCGTTAACTGACTTTCAAATTTTGGGCCAAATTACGGCCCATAACAGATACGGCCCTTTAACAACTACTGTGCCATCGGGCCCATTGGGGGCCTGATTTGCTCTTTGGCCTCTTAATGGCCCGTTTAACAGTTCGGCCCGATATTAGTTTCAGCCTGTCAGCGGCCCTGTCTACATATGGGCCTCTTTCGGTCCGGTTTCACTTTCGACCATTTAAAGGCCCGAGTTGCACCTGGGCCTAATTTTGGTCCATAGTTACTTTTGGCCTCTTAACGGCCCGTAGTCTTCGTGGATACATTCTAGCCCAAACGGCCTATTGGCCCGTTAAAGGCCCTTGATAGTGTTGGGCCTAATTTTGGCCCGTTATACATCCGGCCTGCTTCCAGCCCGTCATGTACTTGGGTCAGCCAAGGCCCAAAAACATTTCAGCCTGTTAATGGCCCGTCATACAAATGGGCCAATGTATATTACAGCCTGCTGTCGGCCCGTGATTTGTTCACCATAATTAAGGCTCAATCTAGATCTCAACCTGTTAAAAGCCTATTTAATTTTCTGGCCCAATTAAGGCAAGCGGTTTACTCGGCCTTTCAAAGGCCCGAAACTAATAGTGGGCCAGATTAAGTCTAGACCTAACTAATGGCCCAAGATGATTGTAGGCCCACGGTTCAGCCCGAACTAGCTATTGGCGACCGGCCAGTTATAGTACCGAAATTATTTTTTTATAAACCTAACTATTGGCTTATTGCGCTCCGATCGAAGATTACGACCTTTTCTCAGAGCGACGAAATCATAAACAACAAATAAATTATAGCATCGTGATGAAGAATAAACCTAGACTATACAACAAAGAAAATACAACATATTACATCCCTTGGGAATCAAAGTTCGCCGACAGTGATAATAAAGGGTAACCAGACAGCAGATTCCATAAACTGGGCAGGTCACCACCAGTGGAAGTAAACAGGCCGACAAAATAATAGCCAGAACCGACAGCACTTTAACACAGTTCAAGAAAGGTCAGCCCGGCCCAGGAGCTGCAGCGCAAGCAGCTTAGCAACCTGATGAGACTGCACTTGTTTGACACTTATATCCACCAACTCAAGCTGCATAGCATCAACAGACGTCCTGTACTTATGGTTAATCTTGCATAGAGATTGGAGTTCTAGTCGGATTTGAGCGGAAGCATGTCTTTCTGCTTGAATTTCAGACTGAAGAAGTCGAACAGATTCAGGCGGCGACTTCATCGAGCTTGTGTCACTGAGTAAGTTCGACACTACATCAAGACATGACTTTGGGGTTGTATCGCTACACTCAATATGTGTGGCCTTCTTCTCTGGAATATATGTTAGAGGGACAAACAATGGGTTCGTCTCACTATCATTGTGGCAGTTCTTCCTAGCATCAGTGCTGTCACCCTGAAAGAGAAACAAGTAGGTAGATAACAGGTTTTGCACGTATAAGCATCAGCGCTGTCAATTCATCTCATT
Organism: Thinopyrum elongatum; assembly: GCA_011799875.1. Lineage (NCBI taxonomy): Eukaryota > Viridiplantae > Streptophyta > Magnoliopsida > Poales > Poaceae > Thinopyrum > Thinopyrum elongatum. The sequence goes on from CM022303.1 coordinate 182,311,367, forward strand.
TCTTTGTCAGAAATAAAGAGACACGGTTTAAAATAGCATTAACATAATAGGCATTATTCATAGTTAAGACGACAGGAAATGGCATTATGCAGGAGCGGCCAGCTTCACCATACCACTGGATTACAGATCAAGAACACAAGCATACATGTAGTGCTAAATAACGTATAAGCATGAATGGTGAGTGTACTGTCAATTTATACCATTTCATATTGGTAAATAAATAGACATGATTTAAATAACATTAATATAATATGGCATTGTTCATAGTTGAGACATAGCAGGATATGACATTGTGCTGGAGTTGGTAGTTTCACCACACCACTGGATTACAGATCAAGAACACAAGCATACACGTAGTGCTAAAGAAGATAACTTGCTATGTTTAGTTTAATTTACATGGTATGAATAAGGAACTAGGTTGTACAACTAAAGACTGAAATTGAGAAGGACAAACTTATGTTTATGTACTTCTTCGTTATAAACTTTGAACAAGAAATTTGATGCAGACGACAAAAATAAACATCATTTGAACTCATAGCTATCCAAATATACACAACAAAGTTTGAAGGCTCGAGGAGGACAAACTTACATTAGTACTGAAGACCGGCTCTATAAAGCCCTTGTCCATATTGATGGGGGGGGGGGGGGAGGAATTCAAGAAGTTTACCGCACACTCTTCTTCAAGAGCATTGCCTTTATTCTACATTTTGTTAAGAGTAAATATAGATGTGAAAATATAGGAACAAATGGTGATTATTTAACCTAAGATGCAGAGTACAAATGTAAATATAGCATACAGGCAAAAGGCAAAAGGCACTGACAAGAGCAATGCAGAGCTAAACTTCTTCAGTAACATTGGATTTATTCAATATTTTGGCAAGAGTAAATGTAGATCTGTGTGTAGAAAATGGAGGGCAGGGGAAAATAAGCTGCAAAGTGTACATGAAGAACTAGCTGACAATATAAGTACAGTGATGAAGGACAACAGATACTTACAAGATCAATGCAGAACTAAATTTCTTCATAAGCATTGGGTTTATTCTACATTAATGTAAGCATTAATATAGATCTGATAATTTGGAGCGAACACTGGATAAGCAAGCTATAATGCACAATGATGTCACATAATCCACCAGGTATGAATGTAAGTACAACGATAGGACAATAGGTACTCACAAGAGCAAAGCAGCTTCCAGCATAGTTGCGATATCCTAGGTTTTGCGGCGCTGGTTCTATCGCCAATATAAGTGGGGTGTGATACGTCTCCAACGTATCTATAATTTTTGATTGTTCCATGATGTTATATTATCATTCTTGGATGTTTTACAATCATTTTATAGCAACTTTATATCATTTTTTGGGACTAACCTATTGACATAGTGCCCAGTGCCAGTTGCTGTTTTTTTCTTGTTTTTTACTTCGCAGGAAATCAATACCAAACAGAGTCCAAACGCAGCAAAACTTTTTGGTGATTTTTTCTGGACCAGACGACACAAGTTGGGCCAAGAAAGTACCTGAGGGGGGCTCCGAGGGGAGCACAACCCACAAGGGCGCGCCTGGGGGCCCAGGCGCGCCAGGTGGGTTGTGCCCACCTCGGCCGCCTCCCGCGCCGCCTCTTTGCTCTATAAATACCCCAATATTCCAGAAACCCTAGGGAAGTCGACGAAAATCAATTCCAGCCGCCACAAGTTCCAGAAACCACAGATCCAATCTAGACACCATCACGGAGGGGTTCATCATCCTCATTGATGCCTTTCCGATGATGCGTGAGTAGTTCATTGTAGACCTACGGGTCCGTAGATAGTAGCTAGATGGCTTCCTCTCTCTCTTTTGATTCTCAATACAATGGTCTCTTGGAGATCTATTTGATGTAATTCTTTTTGCGGTGTGTTTGTTGGGATCCGATGAACTTTGAGTTTATGATCAGATCTATGTTTTTATCCATGAAAGTTATTTGAGTCTTTTGATCTCTTATATGCATGATTACTTATAGCCTCATATTTCTTCTTCGAATCTTTGGTTTAGTTAGGCCAACTAGATCGATTTTTCTTGCCATGGGAAGAGGTGCTTTGTGATGGGTTCGATCTTATGGTGCTTGATCCCAGTGACAGAAGGGGAACCGACACATATGTATCGTTGCTATTAAGGATAACAAGATGGGGTCTATTTCTACATAAATAGATCTTGTCTACATCATGCCATCGTTCTTATTGCATTACTCCGTTTCTCCATGAACTTAATATACTACATGCATGCTGGATAGCGGTCGATGTGTGGAGTAATAGTAGTAGATGCAGGCAGGAGTCGGTCTACTAATCTTGGAGATGATGCCTATATAATGATCATTGCCTGGATATCATCATAATTATTTGAAGTTCTATCAATTGCCCAACAGTAATTTGTTTACCCACCGTATGCTATTTTTCTCGAGAGAAGCCACTAGTGAAATCTAAGGCCCTCGGGTCTATTTTCTCATCATATATTTTCATATCTATTTTGCTATTTGCCTTTTTATTTATTTGCTACTTTTATTTTCAGATCTATATTATCAAAAACCCAAAAATACCTTGCTGAATTTTATTTGCTTTTATTTGCATCTATCAATCTATGACAACTTTCTCATGTCCGTTTGCCAATTTTTGGCGCCGTTACCCGCAAGGGATTGACAACCCCTTTAACACGTCAGGTTGCAAGTATTTGTTCTTTGTGTGCAGGTGCTGTTTATGTAGTGTTGCTTGGTTCTCCTACAGGTTCGATAATCTTGGTCTCATCACTGAGGGAAATACCTACCGTTGCTGTGCTGCATCATCCCTTCCTCTTTGGGGAAATACTGACGTAGTTCAAGCAAACATCAGGGTGCTATCTGATTTTTCCGGTAGCACCACCTTTTTCAAGGACTTTGCTTGTACTCCTTCAGGTTCTGCAATCACCCTCTTCCTTTTGGATGTCTGAAACACAAGAACGGCATTTGAATGGAAAAAATTGTATGACGACAAATGGAATAGGTATTGATAATGGATGGGCATGGCATTTTCACATATATCATGAGTAAACTAAGCAGATGGCAGTGCAACGAAGCAAAAGAAATGCAAGACACCTTATGCAAGATACGTGCAACCAATAAAACCTTGCCAAATTAGAATAGACACCTTATTGGGTGAACAGGATAGGCCATCTGCCTTTGACTCCTTGAGCTCAGAGTAGTCATTAGGATCATATTCTGAATACGAATCTATAGGTCGGGAGCATGTGGGTTTCATTGCATACACAATGGACCTCAATCCCTTGATGCCAAGTTTGTTACCCATTGAACTGTTCCGCAATATTCTTCTGATGTGCGCATTCTTATATTCATTGTGATTATGTACAATATCTGAAAAGCATGAAAACATAAATAGTAGTGAGATTATCTTTGTAATGCAGAGGATATTGTAATATAATAGGGGCTCCCTGTAAACCCTTGTGTTCTATCACTAGATTCTGATGAGAGAGCCCATGTGTGCTGTAATATGGTGAGTACATTAATATAATCTGGCACAACTACACAAAAAATAGGCTCCCTGTTGGGAGCTCCAGATATAAGGATAGTTGGCAGATGATAGATTCGTAATATACCATATAGAAAGTTTATTGCCAAACCATGATAACGAGAGCGCACAACCACTAGGCAGATCGTAGTGTAGATAAAAGGGGTACACCATAACCACCATAAATAAATCGGGAAAGCGGGCCTAGCTGGAAAATACAGGGTTTTTCCGCTACTAATATGCAGCCTATCGATCACCTATAGGCCAGCTCTATTCATCTGAAGGCGCACTGTTGTTACTATCAGTCTAGTCTATCAAAGACCGCATGGCTCCCACCAGTTCCGGGATATTATGGCAGACCAACTCGAAGTGCGCAATCATGTAGCAGAACTGGCCCAATAGAGCTATTGACTGCAGATGTCCCTGCTCCCCTTCCTGACAAGGAACATACTATACTTACTAAGAAGAACATAAGAGGAACATGTTAAAGAATAGAAGGGGAAGCATATTATTGGGATTCCCCTTCTTTCTATGCAATGTTGGTTGCCCACCCATGATAAATCAGAGCGCCCAAAGAAATGCCATTCCATGATGTCTCTCTATATGTGGCCACATGCATTTGGAAACTCAAGTGGGAGCATTAGCTAACCAATTAAATGTGTGTCTGTTAGCTAATGTCAGTATCATATCATATTCGTATTTGAAGAAGCTTAGGACGTATGATTGGTGTGTTATTTAGCTTTAAAGGGTGGACAGCTACTAGTAGGACACAAAGCACCTACGCAGATCATAGTGTAGATATAATGGGAAAACCCTAAGCATCAGAAGTAAAATTAGGAAAGTGGAACTTGCTAGAAAATATGTGCTAGTATTGCAGGTACGGCTAGAAAGGCTTCGGATACCAGCTCTCTACAGCTAAAGGCGCAGTACTGTTACTATCAGTCTAACTCTCAAAGGCGACACATACGACCGAATACGAAGAGTTGAAAGCGTCCATGATAATCGACATGAAGACCAACACGAAGAGTTGAAAGCGTCCATGACAAGCGACCGAATAGACCTGTACACTGCAAATGTCCCTGCTCCTCTTCACTACAAAGAACATACTGTACAGCTATTATACTCCCTCTGTTCCTAAATACAAGTCTTTGTAGAGATTTCACGATGGATCACATACGGATGTATATAGATACATTTTAGAGTGTAGATTCACTCATTTTGCTCCGTATGTAGTCCATGGAGGAATCTCTACAAAGACTTATATTTAGGTACGGAGAGAGTACTTACAAAAGAAGAACATAAGAGGAGCATGCTAAAGAAGAGCAATCAGATTTTGGATAATAAAATGTTGGTTGGCCACACATGATGAACCAGAGCGCATAAAGAACGCAGCTCCCTGCTGTCCCTCGATATGTGGTGCATGTGCTTTTCGAAAGTAAAGTAGGAACATTAGCTGACCAGTTAAACATTCTCTGTTTTAGTACATGTCAGCATCATATCAGATTCGTATTTGACCAACCCCTCCGTTTTAGATCTTGACGAGTGCTTCGCCCACTTTTGGGATGCTCCTCCTCCGGTCAGATCTAGGGTTCATCAATCCTTTGGGTGGTGGGAGGGCAAAATCCATGGTGATGCGTGCTTGTTTGCTCAAGTAGTTGCCTCCCCTCCCACACTCCCTCCATCCAATCTGCCACATACTAGCAGTTTCGCTGAGATGAGAGGAGATGGTTTCGGTGCGGGCCGCCATGGCCGGGGAGCCGGTCGATTCGACCGTGGTCACGGGCGCGGCTTCTACTCCCATGTATGGAAGAGGAAGGTGGAGACGGGGAACTCGTCGACGACAAGGGCTTCTGGATCGGGTGACTCCGGATTCGACAAATGGGAAGAGGCGGCCGACGGGAGGCAGGTCGTCTCTACTCACCAGGAGAGGTGGGGTGGGGGCGATGAGGACCTGGGCCTCTTGCAAGGTGCAGCCGACGCGGGCAGGAAGCATGCTGCTCCTGTTCGTCAAGAACGCCGTGGGGGAGGGGACGGCGACATGGCTCCTCATGCTCCTGGGAGGAACCCTACCCCACTGCGTGCCCGGGACCCTGCTGCTCAATCTGGTAATATCAATCCCTCCCGAGAACCCTGTCAGATCTGCAACCTGCTGGGTCATGTTACTGCTAGATGCCCTCAAGCTATCTACCTTAGGTGTAAGAAGAAAGGACATCTAGCCATTATTTGCTCTGAATTTCTCCCGTGGGAGTATGTGCCTGCGATGTGTGCCTTTCAAGCCAAGGGGCAAGGGTTTCACTACATCCCTGATTTCAGTGTAGATAGGCAGGCCAGAGAGAACATTCACAACATTGTTGTTACTATCGTGGAAGGTTCTGCTCCTACCAAGGATATTGAGCATGAGCTTAGTGTGTATGTGGGACAGGGCTGGCAATGTTCTGCTACGTTTTTTGCACCTCAGAAATTTGTGATGAGGATGCCTAACCCTAGGGAGGTAGATCATGCTTTGTTTGTTGAAAATGTGAAGCTGAAAAAAAGATGATGTGAGTGTTAGATTTTCCCCTTGGTCTGATGACATTGATTCTGAGGGGCTGCTGGAGGTTGCTTGGGTTAGGATTGGGAGAATTCCTCCTAACAAAAGATGTGATAAGATTGTTGCATATGTTGGGGGCCTGGTTGGAACACTCTGGAGGTGGATATGTCTACCATAAATCGTCCCTCATCGGTTCGAGCTAAAATTGGCTGTAGGCTGGTTGATAAACTTCCTAGCTCAGCTGAGGGGGTCCTGGGGGGCGGTTTTATAGATTTACTTATGAGGTTGAGGAGGTCTTGGTCAGGAATCCTGTAGCTGATGATGCTAATGCTCATATCTCCAATAATGAGCCTGTTAAGCATGATCAAACCCCAAAGAGGAAACGTGATGATCCAAAAGGAGAGGATAGTCGCTCTGAATCCCCTGATCGTGGCAAAAGTGGTACTTCTCGTGGTGGCAAAACATGTCGATTGCTGCCAGTTGAGAACGAGATGTCTGCCTCCTCTGAAAGTGAGGTGGACGGATCTCTGCTTATTGAAACTTTGGCCAGAGAGCAAGGGCTATATGATCATGAGGATATGCATGATACTTCGAGTTGGCTGGTGCCTGTCGACCCAGCTATAACCCAGAAGTTTGCTGCATCTAGGACTGATTCCCAGAAGGTGCAGGTAAAAATAAATTCTGCGGTTAACCGTAATCTATCCTATGCTGCGGTTGTAACTAATTCTACTCAGGTTGTGGAGGTTGATGGTGATGTAGACCCGAAGCTGAAGATATCTACTGATTATGTGGTACAACTTCCTTCCCCCGAACGTAATGAGGAGATAATACTCACCCCACCACTCGCCTCAGAGGGCATGCTCAGATTCAGCAAGCGTAACACTCAAGGCGTGCAGGAAAATGTGGAAGCTAGAGCTGTGAGGATGGCCAATGAGAGAGACATGGCAGGTAATAACCATAACCTGAACAAAAATTCTTTTGCAGCTTTATCTGATAATGAATTGATGATAAGAGCTTCTGAAATGGGGGTGTGTATTCTTGATAATGAGTTTACTTGTATTGATGTGCTTCGTGAGCTGGAGAGGGTCAGAGGGAATTTAGATGATAAGAAAAACATAGAGGACAATAGGCAGGGCAGTGATGATGACATCATTGTCACTAATGGGTTGGGGAAAAAAGCCCCTATCAACCTAGAGTGGTTAGATCATGATGAAACAGTTAATGAGCAATGCTCTGCTGGCAGGTCCAATAAGAAAAAACAACGCAGATCCACTGTAAAGCTCTCTAGGCCTGTGACTAGGAGCCAGAAGAAAGAGAACCCCAAGGGGGAAGTGTTGTGTAACCCTACATTGCCTCCTGGTATGGTTACTAGGGCGCAGTTCCATAAAAAATGATCTAAATGAAAGGGATTATATGGAATTGTAGGGGGGCAGGCAAGAAAGGAATGGCCATCTGCCTCTCTGATATGATTAGTGACCATTCTGTGGATTTCCTGGGTTTGCAAGAAACCATGAAAAAAACTTTACTCCTGGCTGTCTGAGGAAAATTGATCCCTTTAGTATTTTCAGTTGGAACTGGATTCCCTCTGCAGGGAAGTCTGGGGGTATCTTGTGCAGGGTTAGACATGATAACTTGGAAATTGTCTCCTGTGATAAGGGCAAATATATCTTACAATTTGTGCTGTATGATAAGAAAAAGAAAATCAAATGGGGTTTGTTGGTAGTTTATGGCTCTGCTCATGAGGAATTTAAGGAAGAGTTTCTTATGGAGCTTGCTACAATGTGTGGATATATGCAAGTCCCATACATTGTGGGTGGGGACTTTAACATCTTAAGACATCCTGGGGAGAAAAATAAAAAAGATGTCAAGTCACAAATCATCTGATATCTTCAATTCCATCATCAATACTCTTGCGCTTAGGGAAATTCATATTAGTGGCGGCAAGTACACCTGGACCAATAATCAAGCTCATCCTACGTTGGAGAAGCTTGATCGTATTTTGATGTCTGAATCCTGGGAGGATTTGTTTCCGTTGGTCTCTATTAGGAAGCTTGTCCCGGAAATCTCAGACCACAACCCCCTGCTGCTATCCACGGGTGACGTGGGGCGTGAGGCCCCGAAACCCAGAGAGTTTCGTTTTGACCTTGCTTGGGTGAAAGATGATAGGTTCCTGCCGTTGGTCAAGAAAATCTGGTCGCGTAGGGTCTTCTCTTCTGACCCCATTGATATTTTGAACATTAAGCTTAAGAGGTTTAAGTCTTATTTTAAAGGATGGGGCTCGGATAGATTTGGTCATGAGAAGAAACGAAAGGAAGACCTCCGTATAGAATTGGAAATGTTGGAAGAATTAGAAGAAGAAGCCCCTCTTTCCCCTGAGCTTTATAGCAGAAAAATCGATGCCTATTTTGAGCTTCATGAATTGCTAGTTAATGAAGAAATATATTGGTTACAGCAATCGCATGAGCGATGGTTGCTCAAAGGTGACCTGAATACAGACTACTTCCATCGTATAGCTAATGGGCTTAAACGGAAGAATACGATTCACTCCCTTAAGGTTGGTGATGTGGAGATAGAAGGCACTGATAAGCTGATAGCTCACGCCACAGAGTTCTATAAAGAACTGTTTGGCCCAGCATCTGGGATCCAATTCCACCTGGATCCTGACACATGGGCACTGGAGGAAAAAATTAGTGATGAGGATAACATTGACTTATGCCGAGAGTTCTCAGAGGAGGAAGTTAAAGAGGCCTTATTTGATATGGCCTCCAATAGGGCTCCGGGTCCTGACAATATTCTGGTAGAATTCTACCAAGTGTGTTGGGAGATTGTCAAAGATGATATCATGTCCTTGTTTAGGCACTTTCACCAAGGGACACTTGATGTCCAGCGCTTGAACTACGGGGTCATCACGTTGCTGCCCAAACTTTCGGGAGCCGATAGAATTCAACAATTCAGACCCATATTCTTGCTTAGATGCCCCTATAAGCTGATCACCAAAGTTCTAGACCGCCGGGTCTCGGTTTATGCTGATAAGCTGATTAGCCCCATCCAAAATGCTTTTGTCAAAGGGAGGAACATTATGGATGGTGTCCTCTCTCTTCATGAGATCCTTAATTACACTTATGTGAAAAAGAGGGTCGGTGTGGTGTTGAAATTGGACTTCGAGAAAGCTTATGATAAGGTCAACTGGGATTTCCTGTTAGAATGCCATAAGCTTCGGGGATTCAATGAAACCTGGTGTGGGTGGATTAACCAGATCCTCCGGAATGGCACGGTGAGCATTAAACTGAACAACTGCGTGGGGCCATACTTCCAAAGTGCGAAGGGGGTGCGTCAGGGTGACCCTCACTCCCCATTCATGTTTAACTTGGCTGCTGAATGCCTCACAAAAATGATCAGGAATGCCCAGCGAAATAAGCTTCTGGTTGGCTTAGCTGCGGATCTTATTCCCGATGGGGTTCCGTTCTTCATTATGCAGATGACACAATCATCTGCCTTGAACATGATATTGACAAAGCAGTTAACCTGAAGTTGTTGCTGTACATGTTTGAAATGATGTCTGGGTTAAAAGTTAACTTTCAAAAAAGTGAGATTCTTACTGTGGGTGGGGATGAAGCTGTGATAAAATAATATGCTGACCATTTCAACTGTGATATTGGTAGCTTCCCCATTAAATATCTGGGTATGCCTGTTAGCTATACCAATCTGAGAAACTCTGATTGGGTGTTCATTGTTTGCAAATATCTTAAGAGATTTGAAGCCTGGGTGGGCAATGCTGCCTCCATGGGAGTGAGACACACGTTATTAGACTCTGCTGTCACCCAGATCTCTCTATACCACATGTCCATGTGGCTGATGAATAAAACTTTTATTGAAAAATTGGACAAACATAGAAGAAGATTTTTCTGGCAAGGGTGTAACAAGAAAAGAAGATATTATCTTGTCAAATGGAGTAGAATTTGTAGATCCAAAGAGAAAGGAGGCCTAGGGATTAAGGACCTACGCAAACAGAACATCAGCCTAATGGTGAAGTGGTGGTGGAAACTAGAAACACAAAATGGGTTGTGGCAAGATATTGTTCGCGCTCGTTACTTGCGGAATAGAACTGTGGCTGAGGTTAGCCCCAGATTTTCTGATTCCCCCTGCTGGAAAGCCTTGTTGAAAGTCAAGGAAATTTACATGGTTGGTAGAAATATCAATATTGAATCTGGGAACATTGCCAGGGTGTGGGGGGATTCCATTAACGGACTGCCTTCGTTTAAGGAACAATACCCACAACTTTTTGACATTTGCAATACCCCTGAATGTACAGTTAACCAGGTGATGAGTATTAAGACTAATTCTTTTTTCAGACATAGGCTCACCCCTGCTTTGTCAGAACAGTGGGGGAGAATTCTGGATACAGTTAACAATCTATCTCTCACTAACAGAGATGATCGGGTGGTATGGAGCCTGAACCAGAGTGGTAAATTCAGTACCAAATCTGTTTATAATTGGCTTGAAAAACCTCTTAGGGGATGCCATTATAAATGGATTTGGAAAGCTAAAATACCACTCAAGATCAAAAAAAAATTATGGCAACTCTCACAAGATGCTGTCCTGACTAGACAGGTGATGCGCCACAGGAAGTGGCCCGGGAACCCTGTGTGCTCGTTCTGTAATGAGATAGAAACTTCACAACATCTGTTTTTTACCTGCCCAGTCGCCAGGGTGGTGTGGCGATCTATTGGGGTGGTTCTTGGCACTGATAAATGTCCTGATAATTACTGGCAATTCTTTGCTTGGTGCTATACTTTTCTTCTAGGAGGGGAGAAATTTTATACGGTTGGACTTGCAGCCACCTGCTGGGCAATCTAGCTTGCTCGTAATAAGGCTACTTTCAAGAAAAAGCAAATTAAATCTCCTTTTGAAATTGTGTTCTCTATGTGCTCTTTTCTTATGTATTGGACATGGCTACAGAAAGGAGATGACGCCGACAAGCTACGCTCAAGCGCTGAGATGACCAGGACCAGCACGATGCAGCTGATGAGGCTTTGCGGGGCTGCCACTCAGCCAATCGGAGGAGCATGAGAGAGCCGCGGTCTCTTGCTGTTTGAAGTGGAAGTGGAGTGCGTGTTGCTGGGAAGGCCGTCATCTGCGTAGTGGGTTTTGCTTCTGGTTAGGGTCTTTTGATGCGATGGCATGTATTCCTGTTTGGGTGCTGTATAAGTTTGGTACTTTAGTACTTTATGTGTTACCAGGTTTTCGCCCCACAGCGTTCGTGTCGACGGCGACCGAATGGCAGTGGGTTTCCTGGTAATGCTTGGACTCGCTCTACCTCTTTCCCTTCTCCTGACTCTGTATCCGGAACTGGTTGTATTTCCGTTGTTTGCAATGGAAAGGGGTAAAGCCCGGTTAAAAAAAAGTAAGATTCTAAGTGATGGACAAGAAATCACAGTAAAGCAGTGGCGATCTATTTTCTTGCTGAGATAAATAACTTGAGCAGATACGAAAGAGTACCGCCTCTGGTGTGGCGCCGTGTAAGCATCTGCTGAGGCGTTGAGGGTGCTGCGGTAGCGATGGCTGTCGGCGGCGTAGAAGCAGATCTAGGAGGGTAGATGGTGGCGGCGAGGGAAATATCCCGGCACGATGGACGAGACGGTCGTACGAGCGGCCTCGGCAAGGTGGACGACGACACGAATGAAGCGAGAGGACGCGATGCAAGGACCCTGGTCCGAAGCCGTGCATGAGAGAGGTCGATCTCTTGTAATGGACGACGGCGTCGGGGTATCAGCTCCGGCATGGTGGAGGAGGACGGCGGTGGATGGGGTGGCGGACGGAGGAGATTGCGGTGGAGAGGGTGTTTTGGCGCCCACGGAGTACGAATGGGGAAATGGAGGGAGAGAGGTAGGGGAACCATGCCTTCAGGGCGCGCTTGTCTCAAATGCGAGGAAATTTACAAACTTAGCCTCCGTTTAAAATTTCCTACATCACAGCAATATTAGTCGGTTGGGGATAGGACGGTAATCTCGCATACACCGAATATTTGCCGACGGAGATTTCGGCCGAGGAGGGTTTGTTTTGGTGCCCATCGTGTATGAATCGGGGAGGGAGGTGAGAGGCGATTTCGGCCGAGGAGAAACTGTGTTTTGGCGCCCACCGTGTATGAATCCGGGGAGGTGAGAGGCGGAGGCGGTTATGTCAAGTTTGAGTGAAATTACAAATGTACCCCTAACGAAACCTATAGAAATCGAGCCGATAGGCTTTGCGTGTCAGGGATAGGCAATAATTTCCATCTCGCAGATTTTGGTTTTGGGCGGTTACAGCGAGTTTACCCGCTTTGTTCAAATTTTTGCAGAGAAAGAGTGCACGTTTACCGTGCCAACTCAATTCGAATCCAGTTTGTATTTTCTTTTTCAGGCAGGATCCATTTTGTATTCGAATACAAATCTATATACATCATTTTCTATATATACTTTCAAAAGCACAACACCCTTTATACATAAATATGGTTTACAAATGGCATGATCTCAGATTCATAAGGCTGGATCCATCTTAATTTGGATTTTCAAATATTTGAAACCACTTTATGTTGAAATCCAATGTATGCATTCCTCGCTAACTGTCTTCAATTAATAAGTGTTTCATGTGGATTTTTTTACTTCTCAAACACGTATAATGTGTTTGACACACACAACATATAGTGTAATCCCGTTTAGACATTAATTGCATATAAACCATGCATTGTCTCTAATTAAAGAATCTATGGATCACTAATATTGATAAACTATATAACATTACAGGTGTCCCCAAATTCAAATGAATATGCATGTTTGATAGACCAATTGTCGTTATGATATTATCAATGTCGTGATCTCTAGTTTAAATATTTGAATCCCCTTTAATCTAGATATTCGTCTCATATAGCTATCACTCATGCTTTTATATCTCTCTAGACCTATACGCCTTCATCGTCTCTCGGGTATCTCTCGTGCTACTTGTATGTCGATAATTAATGATCTTTTATCTTCGTAACACACTGACAGTACTCTCTCCCTCAACCTTCACTCTATCTCTCTCTAAGTATATCTCGCTCCCTGCTATGTGTCTCTAACTATGATTCTCCCTGTGAAATCTCTTTCTCTCACACAAACACAAACTTCATCTCCCGGGCTCTCATTTCTCTCTGCTATTCCCCTGTGTGCCGCTCGCACACCCCTTCTCACACAGAGATGTCTTGCGCTCCTTAGGTATGAGAAGCTACGACTCTCCCTCTTAAATATCTCTTTCTCACACACAAACACAAACTCTGTCTCCCAGGGTCTCATATCTCTCCACCATTCCCTTGTATGTCGCTCACACACACTCTCTCTCCCTAGGGATATCTCGCGTTCCCTGATATGTCTCTCTAGCTATCACTCTCCTTGTGAAATATCTTTCTCTCTCGCAAACACAAAACTCTGTCTCTCGGGATCTCATTTCTCTCTGATATTTGTTTGTATGTGACTCACATGCACCCTCTCTCTATGTCTCTCACACACACACGTAACTCAGCCTTCTGATCCACTCGACTCTTATCTCTAACACACACACTAGCTAGCCGATCTCCCTCTAGCTAGCATCTTTATCTTTCTATTTATCTCTTTCTCCATCAACCTTCTTTCTCGCCCTCACTCTTGCTTCCTATCACGCACATTATATATGTTTCTCTCTACATGCAGTCATGCGCCCTCTTTTTATCTTTCTCACGCACACACATAATTTCACCCCTCTGAACCACTCGACGGTCATCTCTAACACACAAACTAGCCGATGTCCCTCTAGCTAGCATCTCTATCTCTCTATCTATCTGCAGTTTCTCCATCAACCTTTCTTTCTTGCACGCACTCTTGCTTCCTATCACTACAAAATAAAACCACTTCCGTGATGATACGTGTTTGTCATAGTAGGTCACGTTTTCTTTCATGCATGTACATCCATGACGATTTTATGACAGAATCAAGATAGTCATACCTGTGCTGTCGTAGAAGTGTTCCATGACAATACCAAAATTATCATCATGGAAGTGTCCACTTCCATGACGATAAATGGCACGTCATGGAAGTGTTTTTGTCAAGGGTAACCGACACGTGGCATCCACCGTAACGGGTCGCCGTTAAGCTATCGGGTTCCGTTTGGATCTGATAACCCGTTAACAGCCCCGACCAATGCGGATTTTCCACGTGTAAAATTCTCATTCGCCGGATGATCCACGTGTCAGCTCATCGTTGGGACAGATGTCATCCCTACAATGGACGAAAGACGCCTATGATATGTCGACACATGGCGCAGCCCAACAGTGGCCCATTTAAGGTAAAAAGGCCGGCCCAGCTAAAGGCCCGCCATATTTTTTCAGACACTAGTGGGCTGGCCCGTTAACAGCCTGCCATGTTTTGGGTCAAATTAAGGCCCATACCAAATCAGGCCCGTTCACAGCCTGTCGTGTTTTGGGCTAAATTACGGCCCATATCAGATCAGGCCCGTTAACAGGCCACTATTATTTTGGGCCCATTCTAAGCCGGGTTTGTATTTCAGCCTGTTAAATGCTCGTTTACCAGTTCGGCCCCAATTATAGTTTCGGCCTGTTAGCGGCCCGTGGTGCATCTGGGCCATTATCGGCCCGGTTTCACTTTAGGCCATTTAACGGCCCATGCAGAAACTGGGCTATTTCTTGTCCGAAGGAACTTTAGGCCTCTTAACAGCCCGTAGTCTTCGTGGATAAATTTCAGCCCAACTGGCCTATCGGCCTGTTAATGGCCCGTGTAACAGTTGGTCCTAATCCCAGCCCGCGTTGAATCCGGCCTGCTTACTGCCCATCTGTTAATGGCCCGTGACACTGTTGGGCCTACGGCCCGCGTTGATACTGGCCTGCTTAAAGCCCATAATTTTATTGGGCCAAACAGGGCCCGAGATTTATTTTGGCCTGTTAACGGCTCGTTCTATTTGGGCCAAACATGGGCCTAAGGCAGTTTCGGCCCGTATTGGCCCGTGAATTTGTCGGCTCAAGGCTAGCCCAATCTAGTTTTTAGCCTGTTAAAAGCCCATGGTATTCTCTGGCCCAGCTGGCCAGAACTTTACTCGGCCTATTAAAGGCGGAATACTACTATACGTTTAGACCTGCTAATGGCCCAAGATGATTATAGGCCCAGGTTTTGGCCCATATATAGCGAGTTACGGGCCGTCCTGAAGACTGACAACATTGAGATCCATTGAAGCTTGCGGCCTAAATTACAGCATACCGACCAAGAATAAACCTAGACTATACAATAAAGAAAGAAATTACGGCATATTACATCCACTGGGCATCAAAGTTCGCCACCGATGATAATAAAGCGCAACGTGACCGTGGATTACATACACTAGGCATCAAAGGTCGCCACCAGTGCATATAAATGCGCCAACAAAAGAATATACAAAATTGAGAGCACTTCAGAAGGCATTAGGCCTGCCCTGGCGGTACACAAAAAGCAGCAGAACAAGCTGATGAGACCTCAGTTGTGTCAACGATAGATGCTCTAACTGTAGCTGCGTAGCAAGAAAGCACGCATGGGTGTCCTCTGCGGCCTTCTTTACATCATTGACATCAAGTTGGAGCTGAGCTGAAGCAAGCCTTTCCACTTTAAGTTGAGACTGAAGAAGTCGAACTGATTGAGGCAGCAACTGCACAGAGGTTGTCTCACAGCTGCTGGTGAGTAGCTTCAACTCACTGTCTTCATCAAGACATGACCTTGGGGTCATCTCGCTCTCTTCAAGATGGTTTGGCTCACTATCTTCCCTAAAGTTCTGCCTGGCATAAGAGATACGACTCTGGAAGAGAAACAAGGAGACACGTAACAGGTTTCACAATTATAAGCAAATAAATGGATCTGTTCTGCATAAGGAACATGTTTTTACAACTACAATTTAAAACTGGTAGTTGTTGCAAACATCCAATCATATGTAAACACCAAAGTAAACAGCAGTGGAGGAAATGATGCCTATCCAAATCTATACTAGAACAAAGTTTGAAGGCTTGAGAAGGATGAACTTACATTACATGTTAACACGGGCTGGACAAAGCCCTTCTCCGTGTCGATGGAAGGATAATTCAATAAATTCCCCAAAGAAACTTCTTTATAAGCGTTGCCTTTATTCTACATTTTGTAAAGAGTAAATATAGATCAAATAATATTGGAAGAAATAGAGGATAATGAAGCTCAGGTGCAGAGTGATGATACATAATCAAATAGCAATTAATTAAGTACAACGTTACAAGGCAAAAGGTACTGACAAGATTAATGCAGACATCAACGTGTGCAGTGGCATTGGCTTTATTCAACATTTTGGTAAGAGTAAATGTAGATCTGATAATTTGGAGAAAGTGGAGGGCATGACAGATAAGATGCAGAGTAATGCTAGACAATCAACTATCTCGCAATGCAAGTACAGTAATACTACCACCGTCCATTATTACTTGTCGCTCAAATGGATGTATCTAGCACTATTAAGTTCTAAATACATCCAATTGAGTAGCAATTAATTCTATACAGAGGGAGTACATGACAACAGTTACTTACATGAGCAATCCAAAACTTCATAACCATTGTGTTAATTCTACATTTATCTAAGAGTAAATATAGATCTTATAATTTCGAGCAAAGGGAGGATAAAGAAGCGAACATTTACAGTGATGCTACATAATCAAACAGCAATGAGTGTAAGTATGCTGACAAAGGGCAAGAGGTACTGACAAGAGCAATGTAGTGCCCAGTATTGTTGTGAGATCCTATGGTCCTTTGAGAAAGGAGATTCATCTGAAATTAGTTTTCATACAAGAGAGAAGGTAAGGCACATGCAGAAATTTAGGAGTTCAAATTTTGAATTGATATCATAGACAGTACCTGACGCTGGGCTCTCTGCAGTTCTAATAGGGGTTTGGCCAGTGGAGTAGGGGTAAAGTGTGGTACAGTTGGGCCTGTGTTTTCTGTGGCTGCTGATCTATCTGATTTAACAGGTATCACTACCTTTTCCAAATACCTAGTTTGTACTCCTTGAGGATCTGCACTCACCCTCTTCCTTTTGGACATCTATTACAAAAGAACAACATTTGACTGGAAAAACATAGTATGATGACACATGGAATAGGTACAGAAAATGGATAGGTATGGCATATACTCATATATGATGCTTAAACTAAGCAGATGGTGGTGTAACAAAGTAGAAGTAATGCAAGAGGTCATATGCAAAATATGTGCGACCAATACAACCTTGCCAAGTTAGAGCAAGCACCTTGATGGGTGAATAAGATAGGCCATACTCCACCATGCCAAGTTTGTTAGCCAGTGGATTGTTCCGCAATATTCCTCTCGTGCGCCCATTCTCATATTCATCTTGATCATGTTCAATACCTGACATGCATGAAAACATAAAAACAAGTGAGATTATCTTTGTAATGCAGAAGTGATTCTAATCCAATACTACCTCCCTGTAAACCCCTTTGTGCTATCTCTGCAATTCTTCTGAGAGATGCCATGCATGCTGCAATTTGGTGTGTGCATTAATATAATGTGGCCTACTACTCAAAATATGAGAGCTCCAGAAGTGATGATACTTCGCAGATGACAGCTTCAACATATAGTAAAGAAGAACAAGTCGGCCTGACCTGACAGATTCAAAATATACTAAGGGAGAACAACTCAACCTGACCAGTCGACCGCAAATGTATCTTCTACTCTTCCCAACAAGGAACATACTTATTAAAGAAGAGAAGAGGATCATGTTAAAGAAGAGCAGAAGAGCAAGCAGATTGAAGATATTACAAGTCTTTCTATACAATGTCTGTTGCCCACCCATGATGAACCAGAGCGCACAGAGAAATACTATTCCTTCCGGTCTCTCCATATGTGGCTCACATGCATTTCAAAACTAAAGTAGGAACATTTGGCTAACCAATTAAACATGTCTTAGTTTTACTAATATCAGCATAATATTAGATTCGAATTTGTAAAACTAAGCTTGTTTAGCTTGATGGGTGGAGCAGTGCTATTATGACACAAACCACGTAAACTGATTGTGGTCATCATAAAATGGGGAAACCGTAAGCATGATGAGTATAGTGTTGACCGTGGCAGTGGGATGGCAGATCTGAAGCTGCAAACCACGCAAAGGGTAGTTAGCAACCGATGTTTGCTTTGAAATAACAACTAAGATTTGGTATGGACAAGAAAGTACAGTCAACAAGTGACAAAGAAATGCAATTCTGCTGCCTCTCTATATGTCGCGACATGCATTTGGAAACTCAAGTGGGACCTTTAGCTAACCAACTAAATGTGTCTGTTAACTAATATTAGTATCATATCACAATCATATTTGAACAACTAAGCTTTGGAATTATGAGTGCTGTGTTGTTTAGCTTGACGGGTGGAGTACTGCTAGTATGACAGAAAGCACCTACGCAGATCATAGTAGGGTAGATAAAAGGGGAAAACCCTAAGCATCAAGAGTAAAATTAGGAGCACATGCTTTTCGAAACGAATATAGGAACATTAGCTGACAAATTAAACATTCTCTGATTTAGTAATATGAGCATCATATCAGATTCATATTTCAACAACTAAGCTTTGGAATTATGAGTGGCATGTTGTTTCGCTTGATGGGTTGAGGTCTTGAGGAGCAGTGCTAGCACGACACGAAGCACCTACGATGATGGTAGTGAATATAAAGGGGGAAAACCATAAGCTTTACGAGTGTAGTGACCGTGCCATGGCTGATCTGAAGGTGCAAACCGGACGAAGGCTACTTCGCAACCAATGTTTGCTTTCAACTAGCCACTACGATTTGGTATGGACAAGAAAAGTACAGTAAACAAGTTACGATCTATTTTTCGGGTGAGATCAATAACTTAAGCGGATATGAAAGAGTACCACCTCTCTTGTGACGCCGTGTAGGCCCCTGCTAATATGTTGAAGGTGCTGCAGGTGCGATGGCTGTCGGCGGCGCGGAAGAAGACTTTAGACGGCAGATGGCCGGGTCGGGGGATAAGTCCTGTTGCCGTGGACGAGGCGTTCGTAGGAGCGGCAACGACAAGGTGGACGACGGCGCCGATGAAGCGAGAGGACGCGATGAAAGGATCCTAGTCTGGCGCCGTGGATGAGAGACGTCCATCTCTTGCAGTGGACGATGGGGTAGGGGTAGCGGCTCCGGCAAGGTGGAGGATGGGGTGGCGGACGGAGGAGGCTGGCCGGAGTGGGGAGGTTGTTGTGGCGCAGACGGTGTATGAATGGGGAAATGGAGGGGGAGGGGGGATCTCAAACTTTGGGACACGCTTGTCTGAAATGTGGAAAGTTACGAACTTAGCCCCCGTTTAAAATTTCGGACATCTCGTCGGTTGGGGATAGGACGGTAATCTCGCATCTCCCCAATATTTGCCGATAGCGATTTCGGGCGAGGAGAGGGTGTTTTGTCGCCCACGGTTGGCGCCCACGGTGTATGAACGGGGCTAACAGGTAGGGCGGTTGTGTCACGTCTGAGGGAAGTTGCACATTTGCCCCCATTTAAAATATTTGCCTACATCGATTTCGGACGAGGAGAGTTTGTTTTGCCGCCCACCGTGTATGAATGGGGAAATGGAGGGAGAGACACAGGTCTTTCGGACGAGCTTGAATCAAATGTTTTTTGCCGCCCACGTTTGGCGCCCACCGTGTCTGAATGGGCTCAGAGGCGGTCGTGTCACGTCTGATTGAAGTTACTAGTCTACCCCTATCGACAGCAGTGGAAATCGGGTCGATTAGGATGTGAAGTGTCAGGGGTAGACAGTAATTTCCATCTCGCAAACACTTGCCTCGGGCAGCCTTTCACAAATGATAGTGGGTGTTTTGCCGCTTCGTTCAAAATTTGGGAGAATTAGCATTCACGTTTACCCTGGGCCCTAGCAACTAAATTCAAATCCAATTTGTATTCGATTACGAATATCCATACATCATTCTACATTTTGTTATTTATTTCTTCAAAACCACGACAAAGATTTATTCCACCTTTATATATGAATATGATTTAGAAATGCCGTGATCTTCGAATTCAGTAGGTTGGATACACTTTGAGTCAAACAGTTATTTCATCCAATACAATATGCTCACACGAAAAACAGCTCACCTTATGTCAATCATACAAGTACTGAGGATTACCCCGCCTAAAAAATTCAGATCATTACAACACATGGACAACATAGGGGGTCTGACAACATAATCCATTCAGAGACATGACACAACATGCAAGTATACTAATCTAATGACAATTTCAACTGGTATCTAAAGAAGCACTGGGGTTACCCTGGGCTTCAGATAGCAGAAGCAGCAAGACCTCCTCCGTCTTCAAATGCAACATTCTTACTTCCTCCAATTCTTGGGTTGCTTGCATAATGTGTGCAGCTAATTGCATAATTTCCAGCCTCAAGATCAAGATTACCTCATTCATGGCAGCCACACCATCTCTTTCTGCCTCTAGTAGAGCCTCAAGAACTATAATATTTGTGCTCAGACTGCTCTCCAGCGGTGTTGCCTCTGAACTGCTACCATCTGGTAACATGGATGGCGCACTACTTCCACAAAATAGATGCTGGGGTTGTACATTGTGTCCTAGTGTGAACGGCATCCTAAAAGGTTTCCGCTGGACATAAGTAAGAGATAGTTATCGCATGATCCAGGCAGTAAGCTTACGACATACGAATTATTGCCAAGCATGGCAAGCTATATTTAAATGGTTCGAAGCAGCATCAACCGAAAACAAATTAAAATGGTAAGATGAAACTAGGGATGTAAGTGGCAAATAAATGGCATCCGCCAGTCCCATCTAGTTAGTTTTTGCTAGCTCGCTAGTTCATTTTCCTCAAAAAAACAAAAACTCTTTTGAACTATCATACCATTAGTGGAATTTAATTGGGATTAAACGGGACCCATTTGACATCCCTATGAAAGGCAGTGTACCACCGGTATATTTAAGTTGCCAAGGCATCTAAGCAGTTGAAATAATCTGAGAAAGCACTTAACAGTGTGGCCTCATATAAACTACGAAGACAGTCTTGTGATGAAGTTCATAGGAAAAGTTAAGGAGTCAAATGAACTAGGCATGCATTTCTTTACGATAGTATAGCAGGCACTACTGACATATTGGCCAACTCAGGTATAGCCTAACAAGTAACAAACAAGCATTCGAATCAAGCAATACAGCAAAGCAGACAACTGAACTATTTGTAATTCTGTAGGATTACAGGTTGAGGGCACAAGCCAAGAAAGCAGCCCACACGCATTACATTTCACATGTACTAAAACACACTGGCTTACCATATGTTGCTGTGAAGCCTCGCTGCTATTGCAATGTTCTTTGAAGATATTGTCAGCATCTCGTGGTTGCAAATCTAGTTGTTGTAGTTTATTCTGCACCCTCTATTTAGGTAAAATTAATTTTAATTGCATGCACTGGTTCGAATTGATCATCAATGGTTCATCTAAACTAATGAAAGAAGGGTGAGTGCTTACACGACAATATATGTGCTTCACTCTATTTTTATGCTTGTTTGAGGTGCCAGCCCCAAAAGAACAAATATTTTGCTTGATGGGGTTGGCAGCTCTATAATTAATAGAAGCATCAAATTAGTCATGCAACTTGGGAAGATCAAGAACGCACAAAAAGGTAATGAACAGAGGCTCGGAGCAGTGATGTAATAGCTAGCATTACAAAATGTAGGGTAAAACGAACAAAAAGCAGCGGAACCACAAGCTAGTTTGCTGATGTGTAATTAAGCATAGAGAACATGAGGCAGTCTGATGTAACCAACAGGTGGCATCAGAACAACAACATTATCATAAATATAGCATGCAAGAAGTAAAATAGTAGGCAGTGATATCTAGGAAGTACAGTAATACTTAGGACAAAACAAAATCATTGTAACTATATGTGCACTGGGTTGTAATTTAGCACATGTAACATGTTCACTGCCAGAAGTATGGCCCTACAGGTGCAAGCAGAATAACACGTCTCATGAAAAATTGAATGATGCCCTGAAGAAATTCAAAGGTGCGGTGCTTATGCTAAGAAAGTGAACGTAGGCGCCGGCCGTTGGATAATAGTACCTGATTCTCAGCGGCGTATGGGTATCGTTGTCATACTTGATAGCTAAGGACCGTCGATGGTGCTCGTGTTGCGGTTGAGTTTGGGCCAGTGTCGCCATTGCTGAAGCGGCTCTGGTGCTTCGGTTGCGGCGCCTGTCGACATACAAGAAAGCTTATCTATGGTAAGTGAACAGTTCCACGATAAAGAAGAGAAAAACCAAAGGAGTACAAATCAAAATAACCTGATGAGGCTGCGGCGTCAGTAAAGCAGGGCCGGTGGAGTTGAATATGGTGTCCGTGGAGCGGGTCCGGTGCAGTGGATGAAGGCGTCGGCGAAGCACATCCGGCGTGGTGTACATTGCTTTCGGTGAGGCGGATCTATTGTGGCGGACAAGGGCTTATATGATGGGCCAGCGATGGGGCAGACGAGTGAGTCAGTGAAGGGCCTACACTGTGGTGGACGAGGGCGCCGGTGAAGCAGATTCGGTGCGGTGGACCATGATGGCGGTCAAGGAGATCTGGAGCGGTGGACAAGCCAGTCGCTGAAGCGGCTCCGATGAAGTGGTGAGTTGGCAGTTGGGGGTTCCAAGGTGCGGAAGGTAGATCTGGCGGGGTGTGAGGTCCACCGCTGTGGCGGAGGACTAGATTCGGCGGCTTGGCATGGTTGGGGTGTAACACCCTTGTGTAATAATCACTGTGATCATCTGCTAATAATGCCAAGTCATCCTCATTTGCAGTGCTTAGTCACAATGGTTAAAGATTCAATTCAAATCCTTCTCTGAAAATCAAATTCTAATTCAATGTGAAAAATGAAGTTGCTCAAAACTTGTGGGAAAAATGTTCACTTTATAGCAAGTAATTCAAAACCATTTGCTGTTAAGGAACACAACATCATCATTAACCACAGAATGGGCCTAAGCATTTGAACAATGCCAGAATAACACCATAAATGCCTATTTCAATTTTTGAAAAAATCCAAATGAACTCCAAAAATGCCCAAACTTTTTGTGGCAGTGCTGGATATTGCAATGCACTTATGTGACCAAGTTTCACATTTTTGCAAATTCATTTGGAGGGTCAAAATATTACACAACCCTCTCTGTAAAAAGAAAAAGCAGAAAAATAAAAGAGAAAAGAAAAAGGCCACTGTGCACTGGCCCAAGTGCATAGTGCCTGAGTCGGCCCATCTCCCTCTCTCTCTCTCACTGCGTGTCAGAACGCCCGTCGTCGCCGCGCGCGTGCCGGCGAGACGCTGACAGCGCGACGGCCACCGACGGCCCACCGGCGTGGGGGATAAGGCCGAAGCCCCATTCCTCCCCCCTGGCCTCCACTGCCATTCTCCCCCTCTCCCTCGCTCGCTCCTCGCCTCCTCTCCTCCTTCAGATCCGTCGCCCGAGCGCCATCGCTGCCGCGTCTCGCTGCTTGCCGCGGCCACCGGCGCCTGCTCCTTCCTCCGTAGTGCCAAGGAGGTCCGCCGACGACTGCCTCACCGTCTGGTGGCCTCAGTTGGAGCTTGGAGGCACCGCAGCACCGGACCTCCTCTGTCCCCTTCTCCGACAGCCGCCGGTCTTCTCCGTCTCCGGTGACGCTCCTGCTGCTCCTAAACCTCCAAGTGCCACTGTGCATGCCGCTAGGTGAGCCCCTCTTCCTTGCCCATCCCTCTGGTCGCCCTCGCGCATTCGCTAGCTACCTCCTTCGCGGTGCCCGAACAAGATGCCGTGCGAGCTCGTCGCCGGCGAGTCTCCGATGACCAGCTGGTCACGGGCTAGTGCCCGTTGCACTCACCGCGCCCCGTAGGTCCTCCCCAACCTCTCCGTTTCCTCGCTTGCTCGCCGTAGCAGCTTTTCCCTCGAGCTCCCGTACGCACTGCCGCCTCCACTCGTCGCCGGCGCCATTTCTGGCAGAGTCCGGCCGTGCCACCACCGCCAATCGACGCGGCGTCGAGTGGCCATTCGAATGGACCCAACCGCGCGCCAAACGGTGCCGCAGAACACATTTTCGACGAGGCCGAGTGACCTCCGCCGCGTTTTCATGCTCGCCGGCGTTCAGTCGCCGGCCGGCCGACATGGCAAGGCCAGGCCCCACCTCTGGGTGGCTGACAGTGGGCCCCACGGGTCCCAGTTGACTGGGTTGACCCAGTCAACTGCTGACTGGGCTGCCCAGTGAGACTGACGTATGGGCCCCACTAGTTTAAAACATTTAAAAAATAAATAAATCTGCTAATTAAAGTCTGTTAATTAATTAGTAATTAGTTAGTCACTGACACCTGGGGCCCACCCCTCTAATTAGCCTGCTAGTTTAATTTGAACTACTATTAGACTAACAGAGGCTGACATGTGGGTCCCACTGGACCCACAGGTCAGGTTTGACCCTGGTCAGCGAGTCTGTTGACTGCTGACATCACCGTTACATCATGCTGACGTCATAATTGAATTGTGTTAATTTTAAATAAATCCAGAAAATGTTATAATCTTTGAAAATCCGTAGAAAATAAACCGTAGCTCAGATCAAAAAACTTTATATATGAAAGTTGCTCAGAACGACGAGACGAATCCGATCGTGCCATCTGTTTCTGAGTCGGGACCCTCTACGGAGGTGAACCCTCAACTTTTAGCCTGTTTCTGATAGATGAATAGTACATATACACGGGTTAATAAATCCAACTTAAATCCCAAAATAACTAAAATGACTTAGACATGCTTTTAGGCAAACCTGCACTGCACGATAGCTTAGCATGCTCTGTGTTACATATGTTTGCTGTGTATTTATCTGTTTCCTCCCCCTCTTCTCTCTCGATAGAGCCCGATACCGACATAGTCCCTGAGACCGACGCAACTCTGGAGATCGACTACGCCCCTGACGACCCTGCCTTTGCCGCCAAGCAACCAAGCAAGCCCCCCCTTTGAACATGCCGATATCGCCTATTCTTTCTCTCTTATGCTTGCATTAGAAAATTGCTGCTGCTACTGTTATCCTACTTCTGTTGCATAGCCTGTTTTTGTAACTGCTGTTGATACCTTCCTGTTTATCCTAAACTTCTTAGTGTAGGCTGGATAGAGACCCACCAGAGACCCTCACTTTGACCCAGTTGCCCCCACTGGATTATCAGATGACTCGATCAACGTGATCGACAACCAGGCCCCAGCACCACACATCACCCCCTTAGTTGTACGACACTGCAGCGTTACTATCGAGTGCCGAGGGTGATACCTCGTATAGCACTTCTGATGTTAACTCTGTAGAGTAGCTATTTGGTCGTGGTCACCGAGGGTGGTTCCTCCTTCACCACTTCCGATAACGACACTATCGTGCAACATCTCAAGTGTGAACCCATCGAGGGTGATTCCTCCGAGTTCACCTTGACGGATACATCGAGTAGGAATCCAACGAGGGTGATACCTCAGATTCCCTGATGTTATGGACACACGGATACTTGGACTTTACAACTGTTGCTTGGAATGGCGGGTCGACCCTGAGGGGTACCTGCGAGTGATGTGAAGACGGGATGACCTGGACGGTACCCGTGAGACGAATACGAGGCGTGGCCAGGCATTCCTAGCCTTTGCCACAAGTCCTCGAGACGGGGCGAAGGGGTCACATCTATCGTGAGTCTCTGCTCATTACTGCACTACCAAAACACTAATGATTTGGATATTTGATCTGAGTGGGCCTCTGGCCCGATAGCACTAACCATCACGTGGGAACAGTTATGGGCACTCTGCATCGTAGCATCAGCCGAAAGCTCTGTCAGACGTCCAGTTCAGCAGTGCGGCATGGAGTGATTGGCGCCATCGACGACAGAGGTGGTGCTTGGATCTGAGCCATGTGTGCAACGACCTGGAGGGCGAGGGGCGATGGCCCAAGACCCCCGAGCGCTTAGGATGTAGACCGACGGGGACCTCTCTGCTGAGCTCTAGGTAGGGTTGTGGTGTGTCGTTTGGACGAGGCCGGGCATGACCTAGAAAAGTGTGTCCGGCCGGTGTCGTGGAATCGTCACGGCAGATGTCCTAATGCGAGGACTTAGTCGTGGAGCCATCGCAATGAGGTTAGCTTAAAGGGGTTAATCAGGACAAAGGACACGGGGAGTTTATACTGGTTCGGCCCCTTGCGGTGAAGGTGAAAGCCTAATCCAGTTTGAGGTGGTATTGCTAGGGTTTCGATGACCAGGGAGTGAATACGATTAACCTGGCTCTCGATCTCTTGTCCCTCGTCCTAAACCGCCGCCGGGTCGTCCCTTTATATACATAGGTTGACGCCCGGCGGTTCACAGAATCCTGGCCAGCTCATAAACGTGTCCGGCTCGGTATCCACTCTTTCCTATCTTACAATACAAGTCATATACTTATGACGGTTTACATCTATGGGCCCTAACTCGCCTTTGGGCTTTGGGCCTTCTTATTAAGTCTCCTTCATAAGTCGCCATCTTCTATGTCTTCATGGGCTTCAATACATGTAAATCACTATGAGCATAACCCGGCCCCTCCTGGGCGGTTTATACTCAATAATTACATCCCCAACATTAGGCCCCAGGTTGATGTGAACTTGTTCATATCAATCTTCAATACTTGACTTAGAAAAAATCCTTCCTCATCAGTCCTTATGAAAATTTATAACCTGCCACGACGTCTGCTCACAAAATTGTGCTAACCCGCCATGACGTCATCTTGCATTAATATCGCACGAGGCCCAAATTTTAGCCTCCTTGATTCCCGCGCATGCCATCTATCCACTGCCTTATAAATAGGGATAGGGGTCCTTTTCATTTTCCCCCCTTGCCTCCTCATCTTCATCCTCTTCCTTGCCACGCCACACGCGCCCGAGCTCCGCCGCCGTCGACCTCACGAGCTACCTCCACTCCGGCCGCTGCATCGTCCTGAACGCATCAGAGCACCGCCGCGCGCCACCGCTGTCCAACAGCCCTGGTAAGTCCCCCTCTTTTCCTCACCGCAGATCTCCATTAGGGTTTGCTTGAGTTCTTCAGAGTTCATCTCGGTTCATCTTTGTTCCTCCATAGACCATGTAGTTTTTGATCTAAATATAGTACCAATCTTGTGCGATAGCAGTTTAGCACTCATTTTTAATATCTGAACGCCTCCCCTCCATAGGAGATCTCATCTGAGCACGTGAACTGTCCTGCTGCCACTACTTTAGGTTAGAATTTTTCTTCATTATCTGAACTGCTGTAGATCCAAAATTATAACACCAATCTATGAAACCTGTTTTTCACCACTTAGCCATTTTCCAACTTCAGATTCTATGCTTTCAATATCCGTGTAGGCGGTTTAACCTCAGAAAATAATAACCTGCCAGGTACCATTAGTCCCCTCTTAAACCGCCAAGTGCTTGTCCTTGTGATTTGATAACGTCACAGTCTGGTTTAACATTTATGCATGCTTCAACACTTTCTGCCTGTTAAACATGAACCTTAAACCGGCCAAATCTTTTCCAGGTTATTGTACAAATGGCCAAATCCTTTTATTCCTGTAATTGGGTTCAATCCCGGGTTACAGAAGAAGAATTGAACGGGTGGGTTGCAACCGGCGCTTTAGCGAAAAAGGAAGACATCCACTGGAGAGCCCCCGGTCCAGAAAATCCTCCTGAGCCCAAGGATGGGGAAGTGATCATTTTTGTTGATCATCTGAGTCGAGGGTTCAGCCCTCCCGGGTCAAAAAATTTCCGTGATGTGCTTCACTTCTTCCAACTTCACCCTCAAGATATTGGGCCTAACTCCGTGTCCAATATTTGCAATTTTCAAGTGTTTTGTGAAGCCTACCTGCAAGAAGAGCCCACAGTCGACCTGTTCAGAGATTTCTTCTATTTAAACCGCCGTACTGAATTTACGGATGGGCCCAATACTGAACTTGGCGGGGTTTCAATTCAGAAGAGAAAAGACGCCAGCTTCCCTCACGCTAGGCATCATAGCCATCCCAAAGATTGGAATCAAACTTGGTTCTATTGCCAAGGTACATCTCTAGCTGCCGAGAATCCTCTGCCGGGTTACCGTGCTCACCGGCTTACCGATGCACATCCATTCCCCCAAAGACTCAATGCAAAGGAACGGTCCAAATATGCACCACAGCTTTCAAAGCTCAGAGCCTTTATGGCAAACGGTTTGATAGGCATTGATTTTGTCCGTTGCTGGGTATCTTGGAGCATTTTGCCTTTAAGCCGTCACCCCGGTTTAATGTGTGAGTACACAGGGGATATGAAAGACCCTCAACGCCACACTGATATTCAGCTGACTGATGCTGAAATTACTGAATCTGTCAAGAAGATGTTGGATGAACCAGTGACCGACTGTAGCAAAACAGGACTTAGTCCTTTCTGCGCTTCAAATAAACCGCCAGCTGTAAGAATTGCCCCACTCCTGCTTTAATCCATATTCTTAATACTCCTTTATGATCTTTTCAATCTTTAAATAGGTTGATGATCCGTTCTGGAAGAAGAAACCGCAGGATAAACTGGCCAAAACACTTCGTGCCAAGACCAAGGTCAACAAGAAGCCCGCCAAGAAGAAAAACACCGAGCCTACCGAGTTAAACATTGACGATGATAATCTGGAGTCAGAGGTAGAACTTGATTCACTTGGCTCTTTTTTCATACATCTCATTGATGATGATTTTTATCAGGACGACGCAGAAGCTAGCCGCGCAAACGACGTAGAGGTAACTATTCTCTCATCCGGTTCAGAACCTCTGCCCACACAGAAAACCCGACAAGCAAGCCGGAAAGTAAGATTTTCTCACCCCCTAGCTTACTTGGATCCAAACTTTCTTTTGAAGATGCAGCAACACGAAGCTCGCCGCACAACCTGGCATAGCGGCCATGTGGTCACTTCTTCCGGTTTACCGAACTCGCCAGTTCGTAAACGCCGCCCAGAGGTCTCTTCTATTTCTGACACATCTTAGCCGAAGGCGGGTTATTTCCGACAACCTCTTAATCCGTCTGATTCAAACTATCAGGGAACTTCCCATTCATCCTCTGGCGAGTCCACAGGGACACAAATCCCAACCCTCAAAATTGTTCCTGGGTGAGCATTTTTAACTAACCCCTTATACCTTATGCTTGATCATTATACTAACCTGTTATTTGCGTCTCTGTCAGAGCCAAGGCCAGACCCAGTAAAAAGGCCAAATTGAACAAACCGGCTGATGACAGCGCGCCAACTGATCCGGAAAAGAACCCGGAACAGTTTGACCCAAATACTGAAGCTATTCTTGATAATCCGCCACCGCAAGATCATGAAACCTTTGTTGAACAGATGGAAATTGATCCGATGGGGCATGCTGATAACCCGCCAAGCCCAACTAAGGATGCTGATGATCAAGCCGACGATGTTGTAGTTACCGGTGTCGGGTGTACAGCCCCAGGCAACCCCACTGTTCTGTCAAAACATAGTGCCAAAGAAGAATTTTCTGCTGTTGACAAGGGCAAGTGGAAGGTGGACTTGGAAAGCTATACCCACCTCAGCGCCCAAGATATTCATTCTGGGTTTTTAAACCATTTGCACACAAGCCATGATTATGAAGCCGGTTTACTGAACATGATGAAGGAGCGATATGAGGTAAATGCTGTTAACTCTGCATAAATATTCTTCCCTTAGCCGCCAAGTTTACTGGACATAAAAGAATAGAATGTTCTGCAAACTTTCAAGAACCATATAGATCAACTCCACTAGCCCGCAAGGGCCAGTTTATAATGTCAATATGAACCGGGACTTTAGAATAATAACTCTTCAATTTCGCCTGTGTAGCCCCCAAGGGTCGACTTAACAAATATGTTAAGTTGAGACTAATTATGCTGTAAGGCTCAAAATTCTTACTCAGGACCTTTATAATCCGGTTGACCATCAAGCTGATAGTTGTTATGTGCTTGGGACTTGTAAATTTTTTTTTGATAAGAAGCAATAGACATTAGCCCCCAAGTGCCAAGTATATTACTTGTTATGTGCTTGGGACTTTGAATATGCACTGCTATGTAATTAATTACATGTCTCTTGCAGGCTGATCTTAACAAGAAGGAATCTCAAATCGTTGACCTTCAAGAAAACATCAAGTCGCAACAAGCCGAGACCTCCAAAGCCAAGGAGGAACTGACCAGGGCCTTAACAGCAATGGAGAAACTGAAGGAGAGCTTCAAGAACAAGCGGGCAGGTTGGGATACAGAAAAGTCAACTCTGCTGAAGAGGGCTGAGGATGCCCTTAATCCGGTAGCTGAGGAGCTGACTGGCTTGAAACAGCAAATAAATGCCATGACCGCTGCCGTATTTGGTAAATAACTTCTTCATAAGATTTGAACAAGTATTATGTAAGAGACTGCCAGTTTACTGATGTTTTTGATGATGCAGGAACTCGTATTGCTCATCTTGGCTTAGATATGCGGCAAAAACTGAAAGCCACCTATATATACACTTATAGAGCAATTATATACCGGCGTACAACGGGTTATCTGCACAGCTTCCCATAATAAACCGCCCCAACCTTGATCAAGGAGACGTTGGAAAGGCTGGCGATGATGCCTGCACGGTTTGAAGAGCTAAAGAAGTCAGCTGCCAAGGCGGGTGCTCTTACTGCACTGACTCGGGCCAAAGCTTGGATATCTGATCTTGATCCGGCCGATGTGGGAAACGGCTACCCGAGCATAAAGGAGGACGGGTCATAGTTTAATAACGATGACCTCAGAGCCTTGACGAAGGAAATGCGCCCATTGGCTAGCCAATTGGCTGAAGAAACCGATCTTTCACATTATCAGTCGATTTATGATGCCAACAACAAGAGAGTTAACGCGCCAACTTATGATGCTCCAAACCTTATTCCTCCAATCCGTAAGCACACCTATGCCCCTGATGTTGACCCCTCCACACTTATAAGTGATGAAGCTGTATTCAAGGCCTTAACTGGGATTGATTGGACCACCATTGACTTCCAGCCACTGGGTAGAGAGGAGGAAGATGAACCGGCGCTGGACGATCCGCAACCTTCAAGTCAGCCAGGCCAGGACTTGTAAGCCGGGGGCCGGTTTAGCAACTGTTTTCTTTAAGACTTGTTAAAACAATTATTCTTTTGGGCACCAAACGCCTTGTAATAGGCTAGCTTAAAATCTTGTTCTGCTATGCCATCGTGCATATTTACTTTGCATGACACTACTAATCCACCATGTTAAGATATGCCACTTATGCTTATAATATTAACACTGTGGAATCTGCTCCTGCATGCAACAGATTAAAAGTGTCCTGGCGGTTTACCGCTGGACGGGTCATAACGCCCAATATAAAACCATGGAAACTAGCATAGCTTATACCCAAGGCTAGACTTTAAGAATAACCAAATTTGAAATATATCATACCTGTGATATTTGATCACACTGTTGGTTTATCAAACCGGTGTAGTAAGGGGGAGAACCCAAATTTTGAGCGCTGGTAATTATCATAGATTGCTTGGCTTATGAACAAAACCAGGCCGGGTTAATAAACACCGGATATTATCTTATCTCATACTGGCGACTTATAGTCAAAAGACCAGGCCGGGTTAATAAACACCGGATGAATTATGATCATAAAGCATTATAAGCCTCATCAAATAAACCTCAAAAAACTGTGGAATAAAACAAACAAAAAAACGAGGCTTTTCATGGGCTGCCAGGCCAAAAATCGAGTGCTTTCATGGGCCGCACAGCCACTGAGTTAAACCTATATACAAACCTTATAAGATGGACCTCACATAACTAATCGTCATTTTAACTTTGACAAGTTCAGGGTCTGTATAAGATTGACTTGTCAAACGTTCGGCGGGTCATTCCAGGAATACCTGGGCGGAGTGGCTTACTTAAAAAGGCAGGATAACCCGGGGTTTTAGGTGAATACACCTGGCTTCCAAGCGTGGCTTTTAAGCCTATTACAAGGGTTATACAAACTCTTTGTTCTTTAGAATCAAAGGAGCCCCCAAGTAATATTTTTGAGCTGTGCTCAAGGGGCACCTATGTTTGAGCTGTGATTTTGCAACAGACTCTCTTTGGTACCTTTAACCTGGGTAGCAAGCCCCCAAGTTTTTTTTTCAGTTGGCTTATAAGCCAGTTCAAAGGGTACTCATAACTTCGCTCATAAGCTGGAAGCCCCCAAGTAACCAAAAACTCATTAAGGAAAAACAACAGAGGCCTTGCTTTAGCAGGGGTGCCGGATTAATATATACATTGTCAAAAATATGTACATCCGGAGAGCCAATGACTCAGGTGTAGTAAGGCCGAAGATGAGCAATATTCCACGGCCGACGAGTCTCTTCCTCCGACGTGCGTGAGTCCTTGTGGTCTCGAACATCAATAAGGTAGTATGACCCGTTGTTCAGATTCTTGCTGACCACAAAGGGTCCTTCCGAAGGTGGGGATAACTTGTGCATATCAGTCTGATCCAGGATAAGCCGGAGCACTAAGTCACCTTCTTGAAAGGTTCTGGTCTTGACCCGGCGGCTGTGATAACGACGTAGATCTTGCTGGTAAATCGCCGAACGAGCTGCTGCGAGATCACGCGCTTCATCTAACAGGTCAAGTGCATCTTGACGTGCCTTTTCATTATCAGCTTCAACGTAAGCCGCCACCCGGGGTGAATCGTGACGGATGTCACTGGGGAGAACCGCCTCCGCTCCATAAACCATGAAAAAAGGCGTGTAACCCGTAGATCTGTTGGGCGTTGTGTTGATGCTCCATAGCACCGAGGGTAACTCCTCTACCCAACAACCCGGCGTCCTCTGTAAGGGAACCATAAGCCGGGGCTTGATGCCTCTCAGGATCTCTTGATTGGCTCTCTCAGCTTGACCATTAGATTGGGGGTGAGCCACCGATGATACATCAAGCCGGATATGCTCACGTTGACAAAATTCTTTCATAGCACCCTTGGAGAGATTAGTGCCATTGTCTGTTACAATGCTGTGTGGGAAGCCAAAACGGAAGATCACCTTCTTCATGAATTGAACCGCCGTTGCTGCATCACACTTACTGACTGGCTCTGCCTCTACCCACTTAGTGAATTTATCAACCGCCACCAAGAGGTGGGTCTTCTTATCCTTGGACCTCTTAAAAGGTCCAACCATATCAAGCCCCCAAACTGCAAACGGCCAAGTGATTGGAATCATTCTCAACTCCTGAGCCGGAACATGAGCTCGACGTGAAAACTTCTGACAACCGTCACATTTTTTGACCAAGTCCTCAGCATCAGCATGAGCCGTCAGCCAATAAAAACCGTGACGAAAAGCCTTGGCTACAAGAGATTTAGAGCCGGCGTGATGACCACAATCTCCTTCATGGATCTCACGCAGAATCTCACAGCCTTCTTCAGGAGAAACACAATGCTGAAACGCCCCAGTAACACTGCAATGGTACAGCTCTCCATTGACAATTGTCATTGACTTGGACCGCCGGGTTATTTGCCTGGCCAAGGTTTCATCCTCAGGTAACTCGCCCCGGGTCATATATGCCAAATATGGAATTGTCCAATCAGGAATAACCTGAAGAGCTGCCACCAACTGAGCATCCGGGTCAGGAATAGCCAAATCCTCCTCTGTAGGTAACTTGACCGACGGGTTATGCAAAACGTCAAGAAAGACATTAGGTGGCACCGGTTTACGTTGAGAACCCAACCGGCTTAAGGCATCAGCCGCTTCATTTTTCCTCTGATCAACATGCTCAACTTGATAACCCTTGAAGTGACCAGCAATAAGATTCACCTCTCGTCGATAAGCCGCCATGAGGGGATCCTTAGAATCCCAAGTACCAGAGACTTGTTGAGCCACCAAATCTGAGTCACCAAAGCACCTTACCCGGCTTAAGTTCATCTCCTTAGCCATCCGAAGACCGTGGAGCAAGGCCTCATATTCAGCTGCATTGTTAGTACAAGGGAACATCAAACGGAGAACATAACAAAATTTATCACCTCGAGGGGAAGCAAGCACAACTCCAGCCCCCGAGCCCTCCAATTGCCTGGACCCATCAAAGTGAATAGTCCAATACGTGTTATCTGGTTTTTCCTCAGGCATCTGCAGCTCTGTCCAGTCATTGATGAAATCCACCAGTGCTTGAGACTTGATAGCCGTGCGAGACATATACTTCAAACCATGAGGTCCAAGCTCAATGGCCCATTTGGCAACCCGGCCTGTTGCTTCCCTGTTTTGTATGATATCTCCTAAAGGAGTAGAGCTAACCACAGTAATGGGGTGACCCTGAAAATATTGCTTAAGCTTCTGGCTTGCCATGAAAACTCCATATACAAGCTTCTGCCAATGTGGGTATCTCTGCTTGGACTCAATAAGCACTTTGCTAATATAATAAACTGGCCGTTGAACCGGATATTCCTTGCCTGCCTCTTTCCTTTCAACCACAATAGCCACACTGATAGCCCGGCTATTAGCAGCCACATATAACAACAACGGCTCCTTATCAACGGGCGCAGCTAGGACCGGCGGCTCAGCCAGCTACTTCTTAAGCGCCTCAAATGCCTCATTAGCAGCGTCACTCCAGATGAAGTCATCTGTCTTTTTCATCATCTGATACAAAGGGATGGACTTCTCACCGAGGCGGCTTATGAACCGGCTTAGCGCCGCAATACGACCCGCCAGACGTTGAACATCATTGATACACGCCGGTTTAGCCAGAGAAGTAATGGCTTTGATCTTCTCCGGATTAGCTTCAATGCCCCTGTTAGACACCAGAAAGCCCAAAAGCTTGCCCGCCGGCACACAAAACACACTTGGCCGGAGTAAGTATCATCTTATAAACTCGGAGATTATCAAAGGTTTCCTTCAAGTCGTCTATCAACGTCTCCTTCTTTCTGGATTTCACCACAATATCATCCACATAAGCATGAACATTGCGTCCAATCTAATTATGAAGACAATTCTGCACACATCGCTGGTAAGTCGCCTGGGCACTCTTGATCCCAAAAGGCATAGACACATAGCAGAAGGCTCCAAAGGGAGTTATGAAAGATGTCTTCTCCTGGTCCTTAACTGCAATCTTGATCTGATGATAACCAGAATAAGCATCCAAAAAACTCAAACGCTCACAACCCGCCGTAGCATCAATAATCTGATCAATACGAGGGAGAGCAAAAGGATCAGCCGGACAAGCCTTGTTTAAATCCGTGTAGTCCACACACATGCGCCAAGTGCCGTTCTTCTTAAGTACCAGCACCGGGTTAGCCAACCACTCAGGATGAAAAACTTCAACAATAAACCCAGCCGCCAAGAGCCGGGCTACCTCCTCACCAATGGCCTTACGCCTTTCTTCATTGAAACGACGAAGAAACTGCTTGACCGGTTTAAACTTGGGATCAATATTGAGAGTGTGCTCAGCGAGTTCCCTCGGTACACCTGGCATGTCAGAAGGTTTCCATGCAAAGATGTCCCGGTTCTCACGGATGAACTCGATGAGCGCGCTTTCCTATTTCGGATCCATATTAGCACTGATGCTGAACTGCTTGGATGAATCGCCAGGAACAAAATCAACCATCTTAGTGCCATCTGCCGATTTAAACTTCAAAACCGGATCATGCTCTGTAGTTGGCTTTTTCAAAGACGTCATATCCGCCGGATCAACATTGTCCTTGTAAAATTTTAACTCCTTCGTTGCACAAACCGACTCAGCATAAGCCGCATCACCTTCTTCACATTCCAAGGCTATCTTCCGGCTCCCATGTACTGTGATGGTCCCCTTGTACCCCGGCATCTTGAGCTGCAGATAAACATAACAGGGTCGCGCCATGAACTTGGCATAAGCCGGCCGTCCAAACAGAGCGTGATACGGGCTGTGAATCTTGACTACTTCAAAGGTCAATGTCTCCGACCTAGAATCATGATCATCTCCGAAGGCAACTTCCAGAACTATCTTACCAACAGGGTACGCCGACTTACCAGGCACCACACCATGGAAAACTGTATTCGACAGTTTAAGATTTTTATCTGTCAACCCCATGCGACGGAAAGTTTCGTAATAAAGGATATTGATGCTGCTCCCTCCATCCATGAGTACCTTGGTAAACTTATACCCTCCAACCTGGGGTGCAACCACCAATGCTAGGTGACCCGGATTATCAACCCGGGGCGGGTGATCTTCCCGACTCCACATGATGGGCTGCTCAGACCAGCGCAAGTAACGGGGAACCGCCGGTTCAACGGCGTTCACTGCCCTTTTATGAAGCTTCTGATCCCGTTTGCATGAATTTGTGGTGAAGACGTGGTACTGCCCACTATTCAACTGCTTTGGGTTACTCTGATACCCAGATTGCTGCTGCTGATTCCCCTGACATGACTGTTGATGGTAGCCACCCTGATTGCCTTGATTGCCCTGATTACCTTGGAATCCAGAACTGGAACCGCCACCGCCGTAACCCGGCCCATGAGAACCAGACCCTGAACCACCACCCGGTCCATGATTGTCTTGAAAAAGATTGGAGTTTTTATACTCTTTCATGATGTAGCAATCCTTCCAGAGCTGGCCAGACGGTCTTTCTCGCGTCCCATGCCTTGGGCAGGGCTGATTTAGCATCTACTCAAGATTAAAGCCTGATCCTCCAGCCCGTGGGGGCGGTTTACCTTTACGACGCTGGCCATTATTCTGTGCGTTGGTGTTAGCCACAAAGTCCAAACTATTATCAGCTTTGCGCTTACCATTGCCTCCCTGATTCTCCGGATTATGCTGCTGTCCTCTGGTGCTGCTGCTCTTCTTTCCCTTTCCTAGCTTGTCATCATCAGACTCGGGGTCCTTGGTACCATCAGAGTCAGCGTACTTAACTAGAGCCACCATCAGCTCTCCCATGTCATTGCAGTGGCGCTTGAGCCAACCCAGCTTCTGCTTAAGAGGCGTAAACCGGCAATTCTTCTCCAACATTATGACCACCGAACCGGCATTGATGCGATCCGATGAATGTAAGATGGTCGAAACTCGGCGCACCCAATGGGTTGTGGACTCACCCTCTTCTTGGACACAGGCATCCAGATCCACAATTGACATCGGCTGCTTGCACGTATCTTTGAAATTCTGGATAAACCGGGCCTTTAACTTGGCCCATGACCCAATGGAGTTGGCAGGGAGCCCCTTCAACCAAGTGCGAGCTGTTCCATCCAACATCAGGGGAAAATATTTGGCACATGCCGCATCGCTAACATCTAGCAATTCCATGGCCATCTCATAACTCTCGATCCATGCTTCAGGAGGTAAATCGGCTGTATAGTTAGGCACCTTGCAAGGACCCTTAAAATCCTTGGGCAGACACTCATTACGTATGGCCGGCACTAAACATGGTACGCCCAAATTCCTAAAGGTTACACCTGGCTCCGCCGAAGTTGTCGGACGAACCGGAGAAGGTTGCCGGGCCGCATATTGCGCCGCCAGCTCGGCCTCTCGACGCGCTCTACCTTGATCCACCATGTTCTGAGCATCAGCACCACCGCCCGCCGGGTTATGCCCACGAGGCTGGTTATGGTTCTGCCCACTGCTTGACACAGCTGGTTCATCAATATGCCTACTGTAACTCCAGCTTGGGCGAGGGGTGGAATGAATCCGGCTTCGACTGTAAGAATAAGCCTGCTGCTGAATCAATGCTGTCTGAAGGAGCTCTCTAGCCCTCCGCATCTCAACCACCATTGGAGACTTGCCTTCAACCGGGATAGCTGCCAATCGTGACGCCGCGGCGATCATGTTATCCAAAGGGTTAGAGTAATGACCCGGTGGTGTTGGCATGTGTTGCGGCGGGATATTGTTCTGACGAGGCGGATCCGTGGTGTGCGGCTGAACCGGCGCTCCCGTCCCAGGCGTTTCAACCCGGTCCGCCACTGGCGGGTTACTGGTTCCTGCTCCTGGCGTGTTAAAGAGGTTCCTCACCTCGTAAACCGGTGGCAGGCGAGACTGATGCCTCCTCCTCATGACTTCGTTTGAAGCGTTCTGATCTAACATGAGCCGGTAAGACTCTGACTGAATCCGCTGCGCCTGTGCATCCAACGTAACCCGCTCCGCAGCCATCCTGGCATCTTCAGCTGCCAGGTCTTCCTTAGCTTGAGCTATCTGATCTCGCAATTTCACGACGTCCGCATTATGCTGATCTTGATTACCCGGGTTAACCTCCATCGTCAGCAGTGTTGCCAAGGCGTCTAGTAACCCAGACAAGACTTGAGCCGGCGGGCGCGCAGGGCCTCCTGCCCCGGCTGTCGTCGCCGCTGCTGACCCGGAAATCAATGCCGCTGCAGTTGAACAGTGCTGCACTGGCTGCGTACCGGCCATGAAGATTGCAACCCGGTTCGGCGGCTCGTAGGGGTCCGGAATACTATCGCCATCGGAACAGCCCCCAAGCCGACCGTCTTGCAGTTGGTACAATGACTCGGTTTCACCGGTGGATGTCTTGCCATCAGAATAGACAACTGTCTCGCCGTGAAATACCGATTTATCCTCAGATCCCGCACCATTGATGAATCCCACGAAGGCACGACTCATGGCGGGCTGAACTCGGGCGGGTTTTGCACGCTGAGCCGTCTCGATGATGTTGGTGCAGGTGTCCGGCTTAGAGCCCGGTTCGCCGATCTTGCCAATGAAAACATGAATTCCACCGAAGGGGACCCGGTATCCGTACTCAATTGAGCCGGCCTCGGGGCCATAGCCTTCATCGTCGATGTAGAGCTTGCCGCGATGACTCTTGGTCATCTGGCCCACAGCGTATCCCTTGATCCCTTCGAAGTTGCCCTTCAAGAACTCGAAACCACCATGCGCTGGCCCCACGGTGGGCGCCAACTGTCGTGGAATCGTCACGGCAGATGTCCTAATGCGAGGACTTAGTCGTGGAGCCATCGCAATGAGGTTAGCTTAAAGGGGTTAATCAGGACAAAGGACACGGGGAGTTTATACTGGTTCGGCCCCTTGCGGTGAAGGTGAAAGCCTAATCCAGTTTGAGGTGGTATTGCTAGGGTTTCGATGACCAGGGAGCGAATACGCTTAACCTGGCTCTCGATCTCTTGTCCCTCGTCCTAAACCGCCGCCGGGTCGTCCCTTTATATACACAGGTTGACGCCCGGCGGTTCACAGAATCCTGGCTGGCTCATAAACGTGTCTGGCTCGGTATCCACTCTTTCCTATCTTACAATACAAGTCATATACTTATGGCGGTTTACATCTATGGGCCCTAACTCGCCTTTGGGCTTTGGGCCTTCTTATTAAGTCTCCTTCGTAAGTCGCCATCTTCTATGTCTTCATGGGCTTCAATACAGGTAAATCACTATGAGCATAACCCGGCCCCTCCTGGGCGGTTTATACTCAATAGTTACATCCCCAACAGCCGGAGTTAAGCGAGCGTGGTGGGTAAGTTGGTGCACCCTTGCAGGGAAGAACTAATCTATGCATAGCCGGATCCTCAGTAACGGACGCTTGGAGTTGTATCCCGATCGATACAACTAGAACTGGATACTTGAGATGAGATATGGATACTAGGGCTCTGGCATTGCTTTCTCGCAGGGAGTCGAGAAAGGATCTCTGGCCGAGGTTGATACTTAATGCTACTACTAATTTTGCTGTACTAATCTACACTCTTCTAATGTTGCAAGACCGCTGAAGATACTACTCTTCGATAGGACTAGGCCTTCTCTCTATTCTGGCATTTCTGCAGCCCAGTCCACATATACAACCTTTCTTTGATAATGTTGCATATGTAGTGTAGATCCTTGCTTGCTGAGTACTTTGGATGAGTACTCACGGTTGCTTTGCTTCCTCTTTTTTCCCCATATCCGTTTGATACAACCAAGTGACAGAGCCCCGGAGCCAGCTGCGCCTGTTGACGATCACTACTGCTACACCGAGGGTGGTTACTACTACGAGCTGGCTGACGACCAGGACTAGATTCGGAGGGTCCCAGGCAGGAGGCCTGCGCCTTTTGGATCATAGTGTTTTCTTTTGCCCCGCCTTTTAATGGCTTATCTGTGATTTCTTTTATATCTGTACTCAGATATCTGATGCTTCCGCTGACGCTTGTATGCGAGTTTATGTATTCGAGCCCTCTAGGCCCCAGGCTTGTAATATAATGCTTGTATGACTTTATTTATGTTTTAGAGTTGTGTTGTGATATCTTCAAGTGAGTCCTTAGGCTTGATCATGTGCATTTGCATGTATGATTAGTGCACGATTAAGCCGGGGTGTCACATGGGGGGGGGGGGAGGGGAAGGGGAGGGCTCCGGGGAAGAATGTTGGGGCAAAGAGGGGAAAATAATGGAGTTACCAAAGCAGCCCTTTTCCGTCCATGTGGCAGGGGTAAAACAGGAATATCATAGGGCTAAACTTTCGGGCGAGAGATATTTCGATGTGAGCGGGAAGTTTGAAAGCTTTTGGCGGCTGAAATTAAGTGTTCTGCTCTTGTACGGCCGACTATGATATCATGGCCGAGAATTTATTTGTTTTGCACGCAAAAAAAAGTGCAAGTTTTGAGTCTCCAACTCGAAACTTAGATTGTCCATTCAATTCAAATATGGATCATCGAGCTAGTGGAAGCAAATACCATCATATGGTCCAATTCAAATGAAATTCTAAATGTGTTTATCCTAAATATGATGACAAAAACAAAAATGTGTATGTGTATGAATAATGTGGATGATTATAAGGTTTGAACATGCCCGTATGTGTATATCTCTAGGTTTGATATATGAATTTTAAATCACGAAATCCCGGCTTAAAAAATGTACCTCCGTTTAAATGAATTACAAAAGCTAATGATGGAGTCGAATTCCAAAATTCCTATCTTAGGTTTGTAATTCTGGTACTTCAAAGTATATCACGCATGTTCAAAAGTATCGTTATCTCATAGTCCAAACTGTGAAACAAATTGATTAACCATGAGTGCACACACTATTGACCATATATATCTCAATTACGCTAAAGTCTCTCAAATATAGACACCTCACTCTTTATCTGAAGCACCCACCCGCCCCCCCCCCCCCCACACAAGTCGTTCTCTCCCCCGAACACGAACACAGGAGCACATTAACACCCCTCTCTCTTCTAAGTCCGGACCCCAATATAGGTCTCTATCACTTTGTCTCTCGGGCATGCACACATCTCTTCCCCCACTCTCTAGGTCTCCCGGCATATCTCTTTCCCAAGCACACGCACTATATAGAGTGTATCTTTCCCATACACACAAAACGTCGCCCCCAAATGTCTATCTCCCTAGTTATGTGGTTCTCGCACACTCACCTCACTCACCACCCCCACTGCAAACAAGCACCCTTTGTCTCCTTGTGCACCACTCTCCTCTTTCTATCTCTCCCACATGCGGACCCGCCCCAGCTCCTTCCCTATATACATATATGTCGTGACGCTTTCCATAGCTCCCTAACGTATCATCGTTCTCTACACCATCTATTCTAGATCTCTCATTAAGTCTCTATCGCACACACGATGACTCGCTTCCCTTGCGTCTCCGTACATAGGCCACTTTCGAACAACATCAACCTTGTCTCCCTATCTATACGCCACTTCCGCACACAAACGATCCCTCTCTCTCCCCCTCTCTTGCTCTCTCTCCCTCGCTAGCTCTCTCTCTCACTCTCACACCCCTCTCCAACACAGACTCGATGTCTCTTCCAAATAGTCTGCTCCCCGCCCGCACCCATGCTATCCCGCTACTACACATGCCTTTCTCTTTCTTTGACACACATGTCACACCATCCCCCCTTCCCTACTAGGTTTACATCAATAGTGGTCTCTCTTCTCCACATACACACACACCCTCTCACACACACGAGCGCGCACAAACACACACAGACACGCACAAACACCCATCTATCTGGATCCTTCTTTTAAGACACACACCCTTGCATATTCTCTCCAGCTCTAGGTATGTATATATCCCCCTCTCTGTCTAGCTCACATGCACACCAAAATTCTCCATCTCTTTAACTCACACATCTCTCCCCATGTCCGCATGTGTATCTCACACACTCACTCTCTGATTATGTCTACGTGTCTCCACGTTACACAACACAAAGCCCCACGCACATGTCTCTCTCTATCCTCCACACACAGAGACACAAAGAATCTCTTATCATTGCCTCAGTCTCTACACATATCACACACGCACACGCTGTCTCTCTCTCGCACACACGCTCAACCAAGGTTTTCCCGTGAATAACTTACCGTCTATTCATCAACAGTCGTGGCAGTACGACGAACACGAGACATGAAAAAGAATAAATCTACACGTGCGTAGACCACCTAGTATGACTACTAGGACTAGAGCAAGCTGTAAGCGCGCCGCCGTCACCCCCTCCTTATCGGCGACGGAAAACCTTTGTTTTACACAGTCGAGAAGTCATCGTGCTAAGGCCCCACATGCTCAGCCGTTGAATAGAATGTAGATCCATGTTTATGGAAACAAGTATCGATAATACGTTTGTATCTCCATACTTATATCTCTTCTCTACTCTTATAAAAAACAGAGTTGGTGATGATGGTGTGCCTGCCATCCTGCAATATAGGCCATCCGATTTATATCTGACGGATAGGAAGGAAACTATGGCAATTTTGCAAAAAGATACCCACACCCCTCTCCACATTTACAAATAAGGCCTTCCCTCATTCATCCTTTTCTCTCACAAGATAAACTACTCATACAAATGCATCTTGATGTTACGTGCAACGCACGGGCATCTTGCTAGTCTTATAAAAAAACGAGTTGGTGATGATGGTATGCCTGCCATCTTGCAATATAGACCGTCCGATCTATATCTGATGGATAGAAATTAAACTAAAAGATACCCGCACCTCTGTCCACATTTGCAGACAAGGCCTTCCCTCGTTCATCCTTATCTCCCACAACCTCATTGTTGAGCAATTAAAAAAGGAAGCCTCTGGAACAAACTGGCATGGTGGTCGCTGCTGGCGTCGTCCATCCCCATGCCTCCACTCAGTACGACCACCAATCACCACCACGCCCCACTCCTCCTCACCTTATCTCTCCTCTTTCTCGAGATATCATTAGTTTTTACACATGGGATTACTCCCGCATGGGTCAATCACAACAGGTGTTTTATAAAAAATGCATCTTGATGTTCCGTGCAATGCACGGGCATCTTGCTAGTACTCCTACAGAAGACTTAGTTGGTGATGATGGTGTGTCTTCCATCCGTCATTTCTGACCATTTGATCTACATCTAACGACTGTGAGATAAGTTGTTGCCTTTTCTCAACAACATCCCACTTCTCTACCAATTTGCAAAAAAACCTTAATTAGTATCTTAAAACCAACCACACCCCTCCCTCACCTCACCAAAACAGCCCAAGGAATATATTCTGATTGAAACATAATATATTTCTAGTGATATATGTATATCAAAATTAGAGTGTTTTCTATCAAGTTTGTGAATAAGTATTATTCTAATTATGATCCGTTGCAACGCACGTGCACATTGCTAGTATTTCCAACCATGCAAAAAAAATTGCTAGTATTTCCATAGTTTCGAGTTTTCCATCAAGATATTAGTCACTCATGGTTGATATTTAGTTTGAATTACGTACACATAGGCACTATGTAACTACCCGTGCTTATTGGCTTACAAAGCTTAGCTTTCACTCCTACTTACAGTATGTAGAGTATTTAACAAAAAACTACCACTTTCAACCAGCCCTAGGAAGAAACTATTGTACAAAAAATAGCAAAAACATACCCAAAATTTCTTAATCCGCGCCAAAAAACTACTACCTAGTGCCGATTAGGCTCGTTTAAACCCGTTTATGAAAGGGTTGGCCCACACGTCCGTGCTGACGAGGCAGCTTAAACCAACACATTTTGTTTGACCATTGACATGAGGGACCCACATCTGACCTTCTATCCTGTTCTTCCTCCTCCAATCATTATTTTTCCTGAACATTACTTCAAACAGTTCTTATGCGTGTTCGTCGGTGGCGCAGGTGATGAGCGAGCTGGCCGCCTCTCCGCCGGATGGGCCGGACGCCGTGCTGGCCTGTGCACGGGTTGGCTGGCTGGCCCGAGCGTGGCTCACGCCCGAGCAAGCCGCTGCGCTGGCCTTCGCTCGAGCCAAATAGCTGGCCTTAGCGTGGCGCGCGCGAGCAAGCCACCGCACCGCCGTGCCAACCTAGCCAGCAAACCTTGCAGACAAGCAGCTGGATGCATCTAGCAGGGTGTGTGCTATCTTGGCTAGCTAGCGGCCGCGAGCGCCGGACGGAGTTGGCATCCGGGCTGCCACAAGAAGGGCTCCGCGCCGCCAACGCTTTTGACCTCGCCTTCTGCCGGCGGCGGTAGCTGCGTCCCATGGCCAAGGATGACTAGGTGGACGGGCCGGAGGTAGGAGCTCAATCGGGGATTTTTGTCCAGACTGACATGTAGGTCCCACAAGTCATAACGCCTAAGGGCATCTCCAATGGTCGTATGATCATCGTTGGTAAATTTGCCATGTAGACTGTTCTGATGAGGTGGCTTAAAATAAAAGAAGAGAGAGAATGGGATGGTATGATGCTGAACCAATGTTCTAGACACAAGCTCTGAGGTAATTGCATTCATTTCTGTGGCCCCTGCCTGGACCTGGTGAGAGCTGCGGCAGCTA
This sequence comes from Thinopyrum elongatum, assembly GCA_011799875.1. Taxonomy (NCBI): domain Eukaryota; kingdom Viridiplantae; phylum Streptophyta; class Magnoliopsida; order Poales; family Poaceae; genus Thinopyrum; species Thinopyrum elongatum. Next base: position 182,356,104 of record CM022303.1, read on the forward strand.
CCTCTCCAATTTCCTTCTCTCGGGTGTTGGTCATCAGTTTATTTACATTGATTTAACGTGCGTGGTTCCCAATAGATTAACATACGCTTCACTGGAGAACTTGTATGATACACTGTTGGTTGCTGACGTGGACCTTGTACCAACGATTCTATCGAACAGACTATTGCAGATGCTCTAACTTGCCGGTCAAATAGAAGGCGTTGACTTAAGGGGCGACATGGGTTGAAACATGCCTATAACGACACTTTGTAGAGTAGTCGTTTCTTGGTAGGGCTGGTTGGTAAGTGGTACTAGTTTCTTGGTATTAGTGGTTTCTTGTAAAGAACAATGTACTAGCGACAAAAGGCGATTCTAGGTTGCATTGTACTCCAACGAGTAGTACTAGTGGTCGCGGGAGTGTATAGCTCGTTTTGTGGGCTCGATCCCGGCCGAACGCACGGCGACCCTTTTTTTAAATAGTAACCTCGCTGCGAGCCAATATTGTACACTCGTAGTTTGACTTTTGAAGTCGAACGGACGTGTCGCACCACAATCTGGGTGTACTGGATAGCCCAGCCACGTGAACAGGTTTTCCCTCCCATCATCTCGTGGCTCGCGTACTAGAGTAGTACTCCTATCAGTAATGCTACACCCACGTAAACTAACATATGGTTTTTACGTAAAAGAGGACATGGAAACAAAGGATTGTTTCGGTGGGGATGGAAGGGCCCACCCCCTTGAAAATCAAGGGGGAGAAGAAAAGTAGTTAGGAAGATTACGTAGGTTTAAGTAGCTTTTACGTAGATGCAGGATTATTGATACTCCTATATATCAATTCACACCATGCAAAGTTTCTTGCCTGCGTGCTTGCCCTAGCCGCACCTCGCTCGAAGCTTCCTCACTAGCGCCTCCCAATTAAGCCCGAGGAGCCGGAAAAGCCTGGCGCGGCATTGGGAACTGTGCAATATGACTTTGTACGTAAAGTGCTACTCTACTACTCTGTAGCTTGTGGTGTTGCACGCATGGACTTCGCTCCATTATCGGCTCTATAAAAGAAATTCGTCTTGACGTGATTTTTTTTGTTTTGAAACGGAGGCAAAAGCTTTGCCTCGTCTCATTCATAAAGAAGGAACTAACAACGTTCGACGAGATCCATTACACCTCCATAAATGGAAGCGAAAAGCCTAGTCTTGCTGTATCAAAGAACTCAAATGTTCTGCCCCCACAGTAACCGTCGCTGATAAACAGGCTGCTAGTGTGCGCGTGAGAGGAGCGGCTGAGTAGGCCACCTACGCGCTTGAATAGAGCATGGAGAGTATGCACTACGCAGGTGTACTTTCCTTGCATTGATAGTACAACGATGGTTCTAGAGAACAATAGTACCCTCCACTTGCAACTGTAGCTCCTTGGCCATGAGATTCAAGAGTTCAAAACTGGTGCACTATAGAAGTACAGTACATCGCACTACTAGTTTAGAAAGTAGTAGTACTACTACTCCTACAGTACTACGTAGTAAATAATAGCCTCACCATCGCGAGGCACTAGGCACTACCACTATGCGTGCCCGCATACCTTCCTTAACGAAGGGACGAGGCCCTGCGGTTACGCTCTTATCTCCTCCTCGCCAGTTCTCCTCCCCCCGAAGAGACCAAGGCAGTTCGTCACTGCTCCCATGGATTCGCCAGGCGGTTCTCCTCCTCATCGGGGCTGGGAGACCTTGGACGATCATCCTCTGGGAGAAATCGCACGCCGCTCCGACGTCCTCACCGCCGCAAGACTTGGTGCTTCCTGCATCAACTATTTTAAGACGGTGCTTAAACAGGCTTGGGAAAAGGCCATGCTTGTTGGTCTTCCATGCGTCCTTGAGGAGAAGGTTATTCTATGGGGCAATCCATCGAACAGTCCACCGCTCCCTGGCCATGGTTGCACGTTGACTCCGCTAGAGTTGCCGACGTTGAGAGGTAGTCGGATTTTGCCCGATGAGCAGGTCAGTCATGAATTTGATCATGTAGTGTATATTCTAAATATAGTACTTAGTTATTACATCCCGTAATTTCTCCGCTGCCCACCGTCTTATATATAGGTCTGGGTTGGTGCCAACGAATATTGGCTTGCATACCTCCGGCCGGATACCACCATCATTTTGCACAACATCCACAGCAGTGCGGCCGTTCCCGTAGACCCCTTCTCCACCATTGGGATCGGCCTTCCGGACTGGCTGGGCTTGAATACATATGATGATGCCTACATGAGATTGAAGAAGATGACAATTGTGGACCCGCCGACAAAGCGACGCGGCTACGACGATTACTATCTCATCACGGTGTTCGACATAAGGATTGCCATCAATACAAAAAGGCAGTAACAGCAGAGGCTGGCACATGTTGGCCGCGGCAGATTTGTACCCCTACACGTTCGAAGATGCTGTGTGCCATGTAGGCCGTATCTTCGCGGTGACAAGCTAGGGGACTTGTTTCATCTGGTTGCCATCCTATGGTACGGGAGATTACAAACGGAATGCACAAACCATCATTTGCATCCCTAAAGGTACTCCATTATTTTGCAGGGACCAGTCATCCCCGAATCAAAATAAGATCGCCGATCCTGGATGTGCATTTGCATCCACGATTCGGTCTAACCTGGAACCTTGTAGCTGACTTTGGCATATTGGGATCAACTATCTTAGCAGTCGTTACCCATGGTACCACTGATGTGCAACATGGTCACACAATCTACCACGATCGGACCGTCACCATCTACCCAGGTATTCCATTTTCTCATTGCTGTGTGTTAGAGTAGTAGTACATGTTAGTTATTTTCTTTTCTTGACTGGGACATGTTTACTGTACTAGTACTACAATTTAGTATTATATTTTTTTAACCCTCTCGCCTTCTCTTTCATTGTAGTACTACTTACTAGTACTAGTACTTTTTACCTTGGAGGACGCGTATAGCTAGCTAGGCCCTGGAAGACTTGAACCCACTAGCTCCCACCATTTTTGTTTTTCCATGTCTTACTATCTCATCCATGTAGCCAAGAGTGGCTATATATAATAAGCCGGTTATTTTACTTCCTCTATACCGGAGTAGTACTATTTGCTGCACAATATTACTGACCGCCATATTTGTGCACAACATTATTATGCATGGACCTTGACCATGTACGTCACCATGTGTCCAGATCTGAGATGCCGCGTGTACCAGATGAAGGGCTCCGAGTTCGACCCCCATGATGCTATGTGGGTGCCGAGGAACACTCTTGGAGAGTACTCGCTTTTCATTGGGGACAGCTACCCCATTGTGAAGTGGATGCCACCTTCCGTGCATGACACCGAAGGCCTGCCGTTCCTGAAGCATGGTTGTGTCTTCAGTGCGCACCGCCGGATGAACGACATGCTGGGACACGCTATCCCTGATTTATGCCGCTTCAGCTTGGATGAGTCTCCATCGTGTGGAATCGGACTAGAAAGCTGCGACAATGATTCCCGTTGCCCACCGCTATGGATCATGCCATCTATGAAGAACACCTGGGACTGGAACCTGGAGGAGGACATGGAGCCCATCTATAACGTGTAAGTGGAGTATGGTAAATTGTGAATGGTAGTGTTGTGAATATATGTAGACTAGTCGTGCACAAATTTATCACATGAAGTGGAGATGAACTTGTGTGGCATACTGGCATTTGTCCTTTAGAATTTATTACTAGTAAATGTGTTATGTGTACGTGCAACTTGTGTGGCTATTGCATGGGCTCCAACACGCTCTGTGAGAAAAAAAGGTGGCACAGCTTTGGATATAGGTGACATGGCGGCATCATAAAGTAGCATCGTTCGCTATAGTTGTAGTACTAGGATGACAACTCCTATAAAACCTTGCGCTTGGCTCTTTGCCTCTTCGGGAGGTTCAATAGTTCGTACTCCTGTGAACCTTGCACTTGGCTCTTCGCCTCTTCGGAAGGTCCAACAATGATGATACTACAGTACAATATGCTTCTGGCAATCTGACACCGAATGAACTGCTGCACATCCACCGCGAGGGCGAGGGCGAGGGAGAGGGAGAGGGAGAGGGCGCTGTAGTCAAAACCCTCTCCTCGTCCTGTGAGCCACCGCGTGCGTGGGCGAGGGAGAGGCCGTAGGCATACGTAGTAAGCAAGCTTCTCCTCGTCCTGTGAGCCACCGCGCATGGGCGAGGGAGAGGGCGTAGTAAGCAAGCTTCTCCTCGTTCGGCGAGTTGACGGGACACATCAAAGTAATACTAGTCCATACTGCGTCCTTTCCGGTTAATATGACTTAATTTGAAATGAGAAAAATACGCTGGCGGTCAGCGTATGTAACAATACGCTCATTACAGTCACTATATAGTTTTGCGGTGATTATACGGTCACTAGCTCACCATAGAGCACCGTATTGCACCCTAATGACCGGCCACATAGTCGACGTGGCACTTTGTTGACTGGTTAAATTGACACCTGGTTTCTGGGTCCCACCTATCAGTTGGCAGAGCAAAGAAATCAGTTAAACAAAACTTTACGCAGGCGCGACAGGAGTCCAACCCTTGCGTGCGAACCACCCTGGCTGTGTATGTGAGTGCATGCATGTGTACTCCCTCGGTCCGTGAAAAACTGTACATCTAGCATTAGAAAATTTTCCAACAAAGAGTGTACATCTACACTTCCAATGCACTTAGCCTTTAATCTAATCGATATTGATTGACTAATGCACCAACTTGTGCTCTAGCTATAGGCTACATGTCTTTCCTTAATTACAGCATGCAACAACCTTCATTTAATCTTCTTCTCTCAATGGTCGCATGCACACATAAGTCTGCTACTTTTGGGCGTTAATTATGCCATGAAGTTCCGGTTCCTCTTGGTCAATGTGTAAATCTCTATATGTACAGTCCTTCACGGACGGAGGGAGTAGGTTGAGCACTTGAGCGTGAGCGTGTGTGTTGCGTCGTGTGCTGTGTGCCGCATGGATGCGTGAGTGTTGCGTGCGTGCATGTGTACGTGTGAGTGTTGCATGCATGCATGCATGAGGCTTTTACTCCCTCCCATTGACATGTTCATATTTCAAGCTTCATTAAAACGTTGCATGCAAGAATTAAGAGAAAACTCACCAATGCGTGTAAAAGTTCTGGTCATTTGTTCCTCATGCATGCATTCCAATTAATACGTTCGTAAACACAATTTTCTTGAGGAAAACGAGCCCATTATTGAGTACTTTCGGAAAAAAAATTCTTCGGGCACTCATCATTTACTACTACCTTGGTTGATGATTTTTATTGACATGTATATAAACCTCCGTCCAGGTTTAATAGTCCCCTTCGTACTTAGTGTAAAATTTTGACCGTAAATTTAACTAACAAAGTGTCAATGCATGTCATAAAAAACTATACAATTAAAAACAATGTTCAAATACAAATCCAGTGATATGATTTTTTGTGACATGCATTAACATTTTATTAGTTAAATAGATGGTCTAAGTTTGACACAAAATACTACTACATTATTGGCGCTGGGTGCCTTGGCCAATGTTTCATCTTGTTGGACAGGATGAAAGTAGAGGCATAGGGATACTGTAGATAGGAAGTCTTGGCGATCCATTATTCCCCATCTCGGTCAGAGAGAACTATTCAACTAGTCTTCACAGTGAAGTGACAATACACGCTGCAGCAGATCGGACAATTAATTAATAAGCTGAACCAGCTTGTTGGTGTTACTAAATCAGCCTTACCCAGTACTACCATCATGTTTGCCGGTGGAGCGCGCTTGCGCAAATACGCCTACGCACCTCTCTGTTCCATTAACTGACATATGGGCCCTCTTGAGGTAGACCCACATGTCATCGGCTTAACTATTTACACTCCGAAGGACGGTATATCCTGGTAGTAGTACTAGTAGAATTGAGATTTAATGCACTTTTTTCCCTGTTTTCCCTCTTCTTCCTCCTCTCTTCCCCATCGTCGGTCGCACACCATTTCCTCCCGCTCACTGCTCGCCCGCCCGCGCCATCTTCCTTGGTAGCTCGCGCGTACCATATCCCCCCCCCCCCGCTCACTGCTCATCCACACACGCCATCTTCTTCGCTCGCCCGCCCGAATCCACTTCCCCGCTCGCTCGCAGGCACCGAAAACCCCAATCACTCAACGCCCTAAAAAAACCTATGGCAGAACCGACTGACACGCAGAGCCGTGATTGGAATTCCCTCCCGATGTTCTCTTGGAGCAGATCTGTAATTGTATGGACCTGGTCAGCACCGTGCGTCTGGCCGCATGCTCGGTGTCTTTGTACCGTCTACTCGTCTGCAATCGGCCGGCCCTTTTCAAGACACCCTGCTTGCTGATGCCCGATCCTCACAGGTGGCCCAGACACCGACTTGACCATCCTACGGAGGTTGCCATGGTGCCCCTCGACATGCTATCACTACCCATCCACATGTCCTTCATGCGCGTCCACTACTAGGCAGGCATGAAGGCTAACTAGATCGTCCTCATCCACCAATCCGGTAGTCCGTGGAGTCTTGTGGATATCTACACCCAGCGAGAGATCACCCTTCCATCATTGGATACCGCCGGCATCGAGCCTCGCGGCCCGCCGGACACTCCTGCCTAGTACGCACGAGATGCGTCGAGCTTTTGGTGCGACCTCCGTTTGCTGAAGGTTGTAATCTATGAAGTGCCCACACCATCAGAAGACTACATGGATTACAAGCTCATTGCCTTGTTCGACATGGGATTAGTCTATCTGGAATCCGGTCGCCATACATGGTTATGGCTCATCATCAATCATGTTGAGCCTCCATTTTTGTCTGATGCTATAGTGCATGATGGCATCGTTTACGCGGTCGACGCACAGATTGGCTGCCTATACTGGTGGAATCTATCATCGTGTAATTGTTCTATCTCATCTTATCTTTACCTTATTAATACGACTGCCTGTTGATTGTTAGAAATGTAGAATAGATAGTATGTCTATAACCACATCATTGCTATATGTTCCTCTCATTTCCTAGATTTTTATGACCACACATGTTATTGTTAGAGTTGATATGAGAACAATTGGCATCTAATGATTGTTAGAATAGATATTATGAGTATAACCTCATGATTGCTATATGTTACTCTCATTTCCAAGATTTTTATAACCACGCATGTTATTGTTAGAGTTGATATGAGAACAGTAGTAACTGCTATGGTAGAATATGAGTAGGCCCTATCATAGCTGTTTTCCTCTCATTTCTACATGATGTTTGAACCATGACATATTGCTAGAATATATGAAAGCCATTGGCTTAATTTTTTTAACTTGGGGTATGATTATGACCACGGCATTGCAATTCTCTGTCTATGATCTGTGTCACTGTTACAATAATCTTAATTCCACACATACTCTGAACATGATTGTATATTTTTGTCCTTTTGGTCTCCAACTTGATTTGTTGCAGCAGACGCAAATGCGCTGGCCTTCATAATTCCAGGACCTAGAAATATACAAGTCAATGGGTGGTGGTTTATCGCTTGTTCAACTGACGGCGGTCATTTGATGCTCATTCGCACGTACCAAATTGACAAAACCATTTCATCAAACCACATGCAGTACAATGCCTGGGGCGTTCGTGACTGTGATGGCTATGGCTGCTTCGTGTTCGAGAAAGATCCCAGCTCTGTTGGGCTAGGCGTATTCAACTAGAGGTGGGTTTACAGCCTCGGCAACCACTCCATGTTCCTCGGGCTCAATTATTCGATCATCCAACCAATCATCGATCATATCACCGGCGATGATTACCATGCTATGCAACTTACATTCGCTAGGGGGAACTATGTTTACACATCGTACCATGGGTTTCATGAATCACCATATCCAGAGATTCGTCAACACAGCTTGTTGCCAGATAATCTTCAGTGTGTGAAAGGCATCAAGCTTCCAAGCGATGAATGGCTTTTGTAAACCCAACATGCGGCGATGTGGTTCATGCCAACAGCAAATATGCACAACTTGATTCGTAGTGATATCTAGACTGAGCCTTGTATCCTGCTGCTGTAGCATGACCCTCTTTTGTTGGATATTATGTACTGTAGTTAGTTTGAAAGATAGATACCTTTCTGCGATCAAGTGCATCCTAACTCACCTGCGTAGGATGTACTGATAATGATGATGGAGATGTTGTGCATAAGCCATATATATCAATTAGGCTTCAAGTGTGTACTTGTTGGTGAAAGTGTTGTCCAATGGGAATTACATTTTGTATTACTCATGTAGCCTACAAAGTCTGTCGCACAGCCTTGTAACTTCGTACTCCATTTCTAAATTTGTACTAGTCCTCTATACCGTATATTGCGCTACTCGTACTACTACCTCCCTCCTGGTTTATTGGTCCCCTTCGTAATTTGTGTCAAATTTTGACCGTAAATTTAACTAACTAATTGTTAATGCATGTCACAAAAAATTATATCATTGGATTCGTATTTGAACATAGTTTCCAATGGTATAATTTTTGGTGACATGCATTGACATTTTGTTAGTTAAACATATGGTTAAAATGTGACACTAAATACGACTATTAAGTAGAACAGTAGTAGTACTAGTATACATCGGTCAAATTATTCATCATGTCCTCACATTGAATTGGCGTGACAACACACTGCGCGTGAGGTGACACAAGAGTCCCGGCGGCGTGTTCGGTTCACCAAAGTGAGCCTCACCCCTCTCGTACTACAACAACACTCTCGCATTCTCTACAAAATCACTCTCCCATTCTCTCCCGGTCTCCCCGCCTCCCAGCCGCCGCCTTGTTCCGATCCATTTGGTACGATGAGCGATGAGCTACTGGAGTTGCTATACTTCATTGCAAGTAGTCAAAAGGAAGACGCTGAAAAAATTGATCTCAACAAGGATGCTCTTCAAGCTAGCCAGATGAAGGAAAGAACCAGCGTGGCCGCTCCTGTGAGTATTCGTCCTGTCGCCCTGTATTATGATTTTGATCTTTATGGTGGTTCTCAAGTCTTTAGAGTCTACATGTAGTAATGAAGCCGAGACCCCAGTTTGTTTGGATATTGTGGACTTCAGATTTGGAGTACCACTTATCTGTCGAAATCTTTCATCATTTACTTAAAACAGTTGATTGATCATACATTGAGTACCATTTAACTGGAATTAACCGATGCTGGTCCTAGAAGGATTGGCCGGTGCTGCCGGCTGGCGTCAAGTTTGATCCCACGGATCAGGAGCTCATCGAGCACCTTGAGGCCAAAGTGAGTGCTGACAGCGTGAGATCTCACCCTCTCATCGATTTGTTCATACCAACCATCGACAGCGAGCACAGCATATGCTACACCCATCCTAAGAAACTTCCAGGTGAGACACCGAACGGCCGTCTACTTGCACAAACATATTCCTTTGTTTATAGCTCTATTTTTCTTTTTGGACGCAGACCTAGTGAAGCAACTACAATTTGACAGTTAATAAAAAGTGAAACAAGCGACTGCAACATGCCAAAGATGTTATGAAAATGCCAACTACATACACTAAAACCTGTATTCGACAATACTGCAGGTATCACACTGAGTGGCCTAAGCAAGCATTTCTTCCAGCGCAACTCCAGGGTGTTCAAAAGGGGCACGCGGACACGTCGCAAGATACAGTCAGAGTGCGGCATGCACGCGATGTGGCACAAGACCAGCAATACCTTGCCGGTGATGGTCAACGGCCGGCAGAGGGGCAGCAAAAAGGTTCTGGTGCTGCACACCAACAAGAACTTCGACCAGCAGAGGATCAACTGGGTGATGCACCAGTACCACCTCGGGGACCTGGATCAAGAGAAGGAATGGGAGCTGGTCCTCTGCAAGATTTTCTACCAGACGAACACTAGGGCCAGGACTAAAAAGATTATAAGTTAGTTTGGTATTGGTACTTGTACTACCTGGCCGTCGGCAAGTTGGTATTGTTGTTAAGGATCTTTCGGTATGAACTTGGCATTTGCTTCCAACCATCATGTCGAGGGTCGACGTGGATATAAAGTTGAATCATTTGTTTCGAAACGAATTTTCAGGCACCTGATTTTTATTTCATGGGTAGCATAAGCACCTGCCGTTCGAATTCCCAGTTCTCCAATTTTTTTTACATCTTCGAAGTACGCAGGGGATCCATCCGGTTTCACAGGCTGATAGTTGGATGCAGCACGTCAGAACTGGGTTATGGCATGCCAAGCCCAGCTGCAAATTGTTAAAAGAGAGGAGCGATGGATTTGGGCCTTCCAGAACAGTTAAGTGTCGCGACCTCGATCGTGAGGCGCCTCCCATGGACTAAAAAAAGGCCTAGTCCGTTATTATTAGTTGAAATATGTAAAATATTCCATAATGAAAAGAAATATGTAAAATGCAATGAATTTAGTCCGTTTTCACTGAAAACCATCCGATTTGCATGAAATTCGTCCGTGGAACCACAAGACGGCTGTCCATACAGAGCCTAACCATACGGAACCAGCATGTCCATGGCCGTACGCAAGCAAGTGCATGCACTTATTATCACGATGGAAAAATAATGCTGATGTATGAGACGGTGAAACCCATGAAGTTTTCAACGTAGTCAATAAATGAGAGAATTCTGCAAGTATAGACTGATAACTAGGATCCAACAGGTATATTGTTTTTTCAGGTCGAGCAAGTTTCAACTGGGCTGTAGACTGCCTAGGCTTGGTTTTGTTTTTAACAGGCCCAGCCCATGACGACAACGGGGCACAAAGATCCAGCAGGTATCAACTGGCCTCTGGCCCGCCAGCCTTAGTTATATTTTCTCTTAGAACATCCGCAGGCAGTTTTTTTACTGAATCAAACACACAACCCAGTTCAATTTTCCTCTTGAAAAGCAATGTCCTACTTCCGTTTTCTAATCTCTACCTATAGTTTTACTAGTTCATATACACGTATTATTATATTGAAAATACATAAAGTTCCCTTTTCATCTTTACATCCTTATTTTTTGTTGTTGTTTTCCCTCCCAGCGCTATTTTTTTTACCACTGGTTTTCCCTAAAACCAACTCAATTGGCCCACGTCTTATTAGCTTACAAAAATAAAATGATATTTTATTTGGCAAATCAATAAGTTCTTAAAAAATAAATGTTTATCATTTCTGGATTAAAACAGTTCGGACTCCACCAAAATATGCAAAATAAGGTTGAACTTTTTGACCATGGTCCTGGGCAGAAAATGGCTGTAATAAATTCCTTAAGAATTAGAAAATGGTCTACAAATTATTAAAAAAATAGCAAATGGACTCTATGTTGTCTGATGTTTGCTTGAACTACGTCGGTATTTCCCCAAAGAGGAAGGGATGACGCAGCACAGCAACGGTAGGTATTTCCCTCAGTGATGAGACCAAGGTTATCGAACCAGTAGGAGAACCACGCAACACCACGTAAACAGCTCCTGCACACAAAGAACAAATACTTGCAACCCGACGTAAGAGAGGGGTTGTCAATCCCTCACGGGTAAAAAGATTGATAAAATTGTAGTAGATTGGATAAATAGATCTCGCGGGAACGCGAGATAAAATAAATAAGTAAAAATAGCAGCAAGATATTTTTGTATTTTTGGATTAATAGATCTGAAAATAAAAGCAAATAAAAATAGATCGCAAAGGTAAATATATTAAAGAAGAGACCCGGGGGCCGTAGGTTTCACTAGTGGCTTCTCTCGAGAAAAATAGCAAATGGTGGGTAAACAAATTATTGTTGGGCAATTGATAGAACTTCAAATAATCATGATGATATCCAAGCAATGATCATTATATAGGCATCACATCCAAGTTTAGTAGACCGACTCCTACCTGCATCTACTACTATTACTCCACACATCGACCGCTATCCAGCATGCATCTAGTGTATTAAGTTCATGGAAAAATGGAGTAATGCAATAAGAATGATGACATGATGTAGACAAGATCTATTTATGTAGAAATAGACCCCATCTTGTTATCCTTAATAGCAATGATACATAGATGTCGTTTCCCCTTCTGTCACTGGGATCAAGCACCGTAAGATCAAATCCATCAAAAAGCACCTCTTCCCATTGCAAGATAAATAGATCAAGTTGGCCAAACAAAACCCAAATATCAGAGAAGAAATACGAGGCTATAAGCAATCAGGCATATAAGAGATCAAAGAAGACTCAAATAACTTTCATGGATAAAAACATAGATCTGATCATAAACTCAAAGTTCATCGGATCCCAACAAACACACCGCAAAAAGAGTTACATCAAATAGATCTCCAAGAGACCATTGTATTGAGAATCAAACGAGAGAGAGAAAGCCATCTAGCTACTAACTACAGACCCGTAGGTCTACAATGAACTACTCACGCATCATCAGAGAGGCACCAATGAGGATGATGAACCCCTCCGTGATGGTGTCTAGATTGGATCTGTGGTTTCTGGAACTTGCGGCGGCTGGAATTGATTTTTGTCGACTCCCCTAGGGTTTCTGGAATATTGGGGTATTTATAGAGCAAAGAGGCGGTGCGGGAGGTCTCCGAGATGGGCACAACCCACCAGGGCGCGCCTGGGGGCCCAGGCGCGCCCTGGTGTCTTGTGCTCACCTCGGGCCCCCTCTTCGGTACTTCTCTGGCCCACTGGATGTCTTCTGGTCCAAAAAAAACCTCCAAAAAGTTTCGCTGCGTTTGGACTCCGTTTGGTATTGATTTCCTGCGAAGTAAAAAACAAGCAAAAAACAGCAACTGGCACTGAGCACTATGTCAATAGGTTAGTCCCAAAAAAATGATATAAAGTTGATATAAAATGATTGTAAAACATCCAAAAATGATAATATAACAGCATGGAACAATCAAAATTTATAGATACGTTGGAGACGTATCAGCATCCCCCAGCTTAATTCAAAGCAATAGTCTAGTTTTGACATGAGGACTTTAATACTCAAGCATATCAACAAGCAACCATGTGTTTCAAAATATCGACACTAAAGCAAGTTATCCCTAGCCCATTATGCTCAATCATTGAACCATTCATGAAACACACTCGAATATTAGCTACACCCAATGCTCAAGTACGATCATAGTGCCCCTTAGTTGGTGCTTTATAAGAGAAGATGGAGACTCAAGTAAAAATAAAAGTTGCATAAAGTAAAAGAAAGGCCCTTCGCGGAGGGAAGTAGGGATTTGTAGAGGTGCCAGAGCTCAAAGCTTAAATTGAGAGATAAAAACATTTTGAGAGGCATACTTTTCCCACCAACGAAAACGACTTAGAGTTTCCAATACTTTCCATGCTAGATATGTCATAGGCGGTTCCCAAACAGAAATTAAAGTTTATTCCTTTTTCCACCATACTTTAACTTTCCATGGCTAACCGTATCCATGGGTGCCCTCCATACCAACACTTTCCAAGGAATTTATTATTTGACAACATAAAGTAAATTCATTTTTCATTTCGGGACTGGGCATCCCTAATACCTTTTCGTACTCTTGTGCAATGACAAGTGAATAAACACTCATCGTGAGAATAACACATCTAGCATGGAAAAATATCGGCCACCCCTCACCGCCTCGCAAGCGGTACGAGCACACAAAAGAGAAATTTATTTTGAAAATTAGAGATGGCTCATACAAATTTGCTTAGAACAGCACAGAAATACCGCATATAGGTACGTATAGTGGACTCATATGGCAAAACTGGTTTAAAGGGTTTTGGATGCACAAGTAGTGATCATACTTAGTGCAAATGAAGGCTAGCAAAAAGATTGAGAAGCGTCCAACCAAAAAACAAAAAATCTCGTAAGCAAGCATTAAGCATAATTAACACCGAATAATGCACCACAAGTAGGATATAATTTCATTGCATAACTATTTACTTTCGTGCTTGCATTGGGAATCACAAACCTTAACACCAATATTCTTACTAAAGCATAATTACTCATCAACATGACTCACATATCACTATCATCATATCTCAAAGCTATTACTAAGAATCAAGTTTATTTTGTCCAATGATCTTCATGAAAGTTTTTATTATATCCTTCTTGGAAATCTATCACTTTGGGACTAGTTTCATATGTTGCTTTTAATAAGCTCAAAAAAATATAAGTGAGGAACATGAGCATAATATTTCTTTCTCTCAAATTAATCTAAGTGAAGCAAGAGAGAATTTATTTAAAATTTTACTAACTCCCAAATAAATCTAAGTGAAGTATGAGAGCATTTCTTCAAAAATAACAAAGCACACCATGCTCAAAAAGATATAAGTGAAGCACTAGAGCAATTCCATAGCTCATAAAAATTTAAGTGAAGCATAGGAGCAAGCATAGCATAATTTTTGGCTCTCCCAAAAAGGTGTGTCCAGCAAGGATTCAAGACTTAAAATACAAAGCAAAACAAGCAAAGACTCATATCATACAAGACGCTCCAAGCAAAACTCATAATATGTGACGAATAAAAATATAGCTCCAAGTAAAATACCGATGGTCGTTAGAAGAAAGAGGGGATGCCACTCGGGGGCATCCCCAAGCTTAGTTGCTTGATACTTCTTGAATATTACATTGGGGTGCCTGGGGCATCTGTCGTGGTTCTAAGTCTGACAGTAGAATAGGGGGTAGGTATGAGGAGGCAAGATCCTAGCTACGGTGAGGTTGTGCACGCAAGATTTATGAGTTCAGGCCCTTCTCGGAGGAAGTAACAGCCCTACGTCTCTGTGCCCGGGGGCTCGGTCGATTGGATTATGCGTGAAGTTACAGGGGGTGCGAACCCTTGTGCCAGTGGAGGGGGGTGGCTTATATAGAGTGCGCCAGGACCCCAGCCAGCCCACATTACAAGGGGTTCAATGTACATAAAGACAGGACGTTACTGATAATGCCCGCAATAAAGGCAAATAAATGATCATTAAGACTACGGAGTGAACGCCTGACCGTTGCCATTCTGAGTGACTTTAGATCTTTTGTCTTCCGAGTGATTTCTGATGTGGTCGAGTGAGTACACTCCGGTCGAATGGAATTGGGCTTTCCGAGTGGAATGCTTCTGGTCGAGTGGATGATATTGTCCTTTGAATATTCCTGACTTTAAGATAATGTCCTTGGGAAGGGTGTTTAGGTCAGGCCTATTACCGTACCCCAGGTACATGTCATCGTCATTAGCCCCCGAATGGTTTAGAGTTCGAGTGGAAAAAGGAGTTGAAGACGGTTCCGACCCAGTTTTCACGCTTCGGGAGTGTTTTGCCTGGATTAATGAACCACGTAATGACTTTGACTTCATTTTCAGTCGCCTTGATCCATTCCTAAATTGCCGAGTGAATTTCGTTGATAAGCTTCAATTGTGGACATGGTATGAGATCTTTGGTGCGATTGACTGCACTGTCGTTCCCTGATCTCATGGGATTCAAAATTTGGAGAAGCGCGTGAGACGGGGAGGCCCGCAGTAAACAGAACAGATTTGGCAGGGACGCCTCGATCCTCGCGCCACCTTTCTTGCCACATACCGAGCACGCGATTGTGGCAGGATTCGATGGGATTGCTTGGGCCCACGAGTCAGTCACTCGGTAACAAACCCATATAAGGCGTCCGGGCTGATGCGTCTGGCATTGTGCTCTTCATCCCCTTCTTCTTCCCCTGTTTCTCCACCGCATTCACCACCACCTTCGACACCGCCGCCCTGTCCAAGCGCAGCCTGCTGCGATGGGGAAAGAGAAAATGGTGGCCCTGGAGCGTGCGAAGAAGGCGACGGCGGCAGCGAAGGGCAAGAAGACGAGTCGGGGCGGGTCGTCATCTAGGTCCGGCCTGCCGCCCGGCTGGATCCAGGGCGACTAGATCAGATCCATGATCCGGAAGGAAGACATGGAGGATCTGGTCGAAGGGGGCTTGATTCCCCACTAGTCCTGGCGATTGCCGGGGAACGAGACCGAGCCGCAGCCGCAAGAGGGTGAGTGCGTCCTCCTCGCGACTCATGCCGACCGCGGTTTCTCCTTGCCTCCCCATCCCTTTTTTCGGGCTTTCTTGAATTTCTTTGGTGCCCAACTTCATCACTTTTCCGCCAACACCATCACCTATCTTCCTGCATTTGTTTCCCTGTGTGAGAATTTCTTGGGCTGTCGACCGCACTGGGGTCTTTTCAAACATATATTCACATGTCGCTCCCAAGCCATAAAGAAGTCCAATCCGAGTGACGAGAGAACACATGTGATCCAGATGTGCGGGGGTCTGGGAATTCAGATAAGGGGTAGGAGCACTTTTTCGGCTATGACGCTTCCCGATTCAGTTAGAGGGTGGCAGTCGACCTGGTTCTATTGCAAAGACCAGCCGACTCCTGGTCAGTCGACTGGGCTTCCTCCCTTTTTCGTGAATCGAGTCCAGCCGCCCTCTACTTTGAAAGTGAACCCAGAGGAGAAAGCAGAAGTGAATATGCTAGTTGAACGAGTAGTCTAGTTAGTCCGCGATGGCGTGACTGGTATGGACTTGCTTGAAATATTTCTCAGTCGACGCATCCAGCCACTCCAGGCTCATGATCATCCTATGTGGATGTATTCGGGTATTGATGACACTACCCGGATCCACCCGAAGGAGGTCACCGGGGAGGTAGTGGAGCAGTGGCTGCAAGGCATGACTGGTAACAAAGACAACCCGAGGGGGTCCAAGAGGGTCCCGCCATTTGACAAGACTAACGAACCGGATAAGGTACAATCTTCAGTGCCGAATGCCCTTTGCTCTGATTTCTTATTTAGGCTTCAATCCGATTGATGTTTGTATAATTCTTTGCTCTGAAGATATATACTGAGATGTACTCAATGCCCAACAGGGAGCAGATCCAGGAAGGAGAGGAGAGCGGAGGCAACAGCGGCGACTGGAACTCTGATGACGAGAGTGATGAAGAGTGCGAAGACTCGAGTAGTGATGAGGAGGTCGATTCTCCACCTCGCGTGGAAAAGCGTTCCAAGCAGAAGCACGACCCAGCAAGTATCCGGGGTAAAGTGGTAGCACCGACTGGACAAACTTTGAAGCGCACTCGGACATCTTCTCCGGTGCCGACTGAGAAGGCTCCGAAGCAGCACAAGACTGCGCTGTCAAAGCCACGGAAGGCCTTGCCCAAGATCAAGGTTGATGTTCCCGTCGCCTCTGCGTAAGTGTTTCGTTTTCACCCTTTGCTCCAAGAATCTTATATCAGTTGTCGACCCATTCCCTTGCTTGACCGAGTGAACCTTGGAATTTGCAGTGCTGCTACCTCTGGGACCTCTGCTTACAAAGATGATGATGACGAGGAGATGGAGGACGCAGTCACATCCAAAGCGGGTATGACTCCTGTTATCTTGTCTTTTCTTTGCTAGCCAATTCTACAGTCGACTGAACTCTTATGGTCGATTCTTTTGCAGCTCCGCAAAATGTTATTGAACTTTGAGACGATGATGAAGATGAGCCACAGAAGCTCGTGGGAAGGAGGAGCGGGACCTCGGGCAAAAAGGTACCAGCTAGCAAGACGCCTCAATCGACGCCGGCGGCGGAACCAGCTATCCAGCAATCCCGGGACTTCAACCGTGCTTCTGTTACTTTTGCGAATCCCTTGTCGAGTGGTCGTCCTTCAGCGTCGACTGCACAGGCCCCTGCTTCATCTATGCAACTTCATGCCTCAAGCTCTCAAGCTGCTGCAACTGATCCACCGTCTCCACTTTTCACCGCCCATCACGTCCCAGAGGACCAAGTGAGTGCTGCCAAGGAAGCCATACGCCAGGCAGGCATTATGATGGAGCAGATGAAAGTGGTGCGCGAAGCCAGTCAAGCTGCCTATGATGCCAGCTCAGCACTTCAGGCCAATGTCCAGGTTAGCTTACTTCCGACTGAACTCCATCTTGACGCTTGTTCTGTTAGGATATGATATTGAGAAACTGTTGCTTTATCCGCAAGACGTCCGTGGATGAGCGTTTTGGAACCTTAATTGCACACCCATTGTTAGTCTGTACACCCACTGGGTGTTTTAATTTCTGTTGAGTAGTTTTTCCACTTGAGTCGACTAGGTTGTGTCGATTGAATCTCTGAACCAGTGGGGGCACGCTGAGTGCACCTACTGGGTGTAGTCCCCGAGACCGCCGTCAAATGTTTGATTCGGCGGGGGTCTTTGAACAGAACTTTTCCACTCGGTCTGGGTAGATCATGTCGAGTGGAACCTTTACCAGTGGGGGCACGCTGAGTGCACCCACTGGGTGTAGTCCCCGAGACCGTAGTCAACTGCGGGCAGTCGGCTATGGTCTGAGTTTTTTTTTTGACTGGATGGACCAAGTCGATTGAAAAAGTTGAACTAGTGGGGGCACGCTGGGTGCACCCACTGGGTGTAGTCCCCGAGACTATTGTTGAATGTTTGATTCGGCAGTAGTCTTAGAACTATTTGAACTTGCTACTTTATTTCTCGGAAGCAACCAATCTTTGTGTCTGCCGACTGACTATCTTCTGAACACAGAAATCTTGTGATCTTGGAGCCTGATTCGCTGACTTGGAGCAGAAGCAAATCCAGCACAATCTTGATCTGGAGTTGGCTCAGAATAACTTGCAGAAGGCTAAGGATGACGCTGCTGGTATTGAAAGCTTGCGACTGGTTCTCTTGCCATCTTTTCTCCTCCTTTTTCTGATTCGAATGTTATTCTTTCTAGAAACAATGAGACAGGCTTTGGAGAAGAAGGACCTTGACCTTGTGGCAGCGAAGAAAACAGCAGAAGAAAAAATGGCACTTGCTGACCAAAAGCTGGCCTCAGTCGGAAAGTTGGAGGAAGAGAATACCAAGCTGAAGGTTGCTCTCGATGAAGCCAACAAAGAGGTAACTCGAGTGAAGAGGGATAAAGGGACCCTGACCGACAATGTGGAAGACATCACCCGCAAGAGGGACGAGCTAGAGAATTATCTGGGAGGACTCGCCAAAAAATTATTCCTCATGCTTGAAGGTACTTTTCTCTGTCCGATTGATTTGCTTTCGTTGACTCATCATACTACTGTCGGCTCATTATTTCTCTGTGAGTGCAGAATTCTGTCAAAACTTTGAGGAAGAGACTGGGCGAGTCGAGACGAGCTTGGACCCCATCAACTCCCCTGTTAAAGATGAAGCTGCCATGAATGTGCTCCGACTGGAGTCTCGCCTTGCCAGCGCCATGGATTACCTTGCTCGACTGAAGGTTGCGGTGTCGCAGATCGACACAGCGCTCTGGCCAAGGGAAACACTCCAAAATGACCTCGAGTCTTTGATGACTTGACTGAATGAGATTCCTGGTCGAGTGCAGGAATGGAAGAAGTCCTCTGCTCAATGCGGTGCTGACGTAGCTCTGTCCCTGGTTCGTGTTCATTGCAAGGAAGCCATAGAAGAGAAGCTAGCAGCAATCAAGGTTGCCAATACCAAGAAACTTGACTTCCAGTCCTTCATGGAGACTTTTATTGCTGCTGCTACTCAAATTGCAGATGGAATCGACATGGATGAGTTCGTCGAGCCTGCCAGCCCTCCTGCGGAGTGAACAAAACTTTTATGATCCGATTCAATTTGCCTCGGTATGCCGAGTGATTTTGTAATCGTTAAACTCCTTCGGGCCTGATGCCCGAGTACTTTAATCTGCGGTCCGGAACCTCATGGGATTTGTCCGAACTTAGTTTTCCCTTAAATATGCTTGTTTTTATTTCCGAGTGGAACTTGTATCTTCACTCAGAACAGAATTTTGTTCTTGTGATGCAATTCTGAGGAGAGGATCACGGACGACCTGCATCTCGTCATCCTTGCAGATCAGGATGGAGCACACATTGTACTTGTGGCGTAGCTCCGAAGAGAAGGTCGCAGTCGACCTGCACCTCGTCGTCCTCACGGATCAGGATGGAGCGTGTTTTAAACTTAGGCGAGTACAGGACCGCAGCTAAGCCCCCGAGTGAGAGGGTTGCTCATCACTCGGTAGGATTTTTTTAAACTTAGGCGAGTACAGGACTGCAGCTAAGCCTCTGAGTGAGAGGGTTGCTCATCACTCGGTAGGATTTTACAAACTTAGGCGAGTACAGGACTGCAGCTAAGCCTCCGAGTGAGAGGGTTGTTCATCACTCGGTAGGATTTTTTAAACTTAGGCGAGTACAGGACTGCAGCTAAGCCCCCGAGTGAGAGGGTTGCTCATCACTCGGTAGGATTTTACAAACTTAGGCGAGTACAGGACTGCAGCTAAGCCTCCGAGTGAGAGGGTTGCTCATCACTCGGTAGGATTTTACAAACTTAGGCGAGTACAGGACTGCAGCTAAGCCCCCGAGTGAGAGGGTTGCTCATCACTCGGTAGGATTTTTTGAACTTAGGCGAATCGGATTCGCGGCTAAGCCCCCGAGTGAGAGGGTTGCTCTTCACTCGGTACGATTTTTTAAACTTAGGCGAATCGGATTCGCGGCTAAGCCCCCGAGTGAGAGGGTTGCTCTTCACTCGGTAGGATTTTTTGAACTTAGGCGAATCGGATTAGCGGCTAAGCCCCCGAGTGAGAGGGTTGCTTTTCACTCGGTAGGATTTTTTGAACTTAGGCGAATCGGATTCGCGGCTAAGCCACCCACTAGGGGATTTTGGACACATGTATTAGTAACAACAATCATTTAGGAGACTGTAAAACCATGTCTTTGATAAACGAACTGAAAGGTACTCTTTATTACATCTCATCAGTCTGAACACTTAAGTATAAAAATGGCGGAGTAGCTCCGCATTCCAAGCGCGTGGCTCGTCTTTATTCTGCTCCACATTGTAGAGGTGATACGCTCCATTGTGGAGTGCCTTGGTGACGATGAAGGGACCTTCCCAAGCGGGGGCAAGTTTGTGAGGCCGCTGCTGGTCCACTCGGAGCAGAAGGTCTCCTTCCTGAAATGCTCGACCCTTCACGTTTCTGGCATACAATCGACGAAGGTCTTGCTGATAAATGGTCGACCGGATCAAGGCCATCTCTCTTTCTTCTTCCAGAAGATCAACAGCGTCTTCTCGAGCTCGTTCTGCTTCGGCTTCTGAAAAAAGTTCTACTCGGGGTGCATTGTGAAGCAAGTCACTCAGCAGCACAGCCTCAGCCCCATAGACCATGACGAAGGGGGTTCGACCGGTCGACCGATTTGGTGTTGTTCTTAATCCCCAAAGGACTGACGGTAGCTCATCTACCCAAGCGCCGGCTGCATGCTTGAGGTCGCGCATCAATCGAGGTTTCAGCCCTTTGAGAATCAAACCATTCGCTCTTTCTGCTTGTCCATTCGACTGAGGGTGGGCGACTGAAGCATAGTCGACCCGAGTACCTTGGGACGCACAGAAAGCTCGAAACTCATCAGAATCAAAGTTCAACCCATTATCCGTGATGATGCTGTGTGGAACTCCATATCTAAATGTTAACCCTCTGATGAAGCTGACAGCAGTACTTGCTTCCAGGTTTTTGATACGTTTAGCTTCAATCCATTTAGTGAACTTGTCGACTGCTACAAGCACATGGGTGAAACCACTTCGGCCAGTCCTCAGAGGTCCGACCATATCTAATCCCCAAACAGCGAATGGCCAGACGAGTGGAATGGTCTTCAAGGCTGAAGCGGGTTTGTGGGACATGTTGGAGTAGAACTGACAGCCCTCACACTTGTCAATTATTTCCTTTGCCAGCTCATTTGTTCGTGGCCAATAAAACCCTGCTCGATATGCTTTGCCCACGATGGCCCGAGAAGACGCATGGTGACCACAGGTCCCCGAGTGGATATCATTGAGGATCTATCGGCCTTCTTCTGGAGTGATGCATTTCTGAACGACCCCAGTAACACTCTCTCTATAGAGTTGCCCACCCATTACTGTGAAGGCTTTGGATCGACGGACAATCTGGCGAGCCTCTTCTTCATCCTGTGGAAGCTCTTTCCTGAGAATATATGCGATATATGGCACTGTCCAATCGGGAATAACGATCAAAACCTCCATGATCAAGTCGACCACAGCTGGGATTTCAACTTCAGTTGGATCAGTGGAACTTTTAGGCTATGGGGGCTCTTCAGTGAAGGGATCTTCTTGAACTGATGGTGCGTGAATATGCTCCAAAAACACATTGCTGGGAATAGGCTCCCGCTTGGAACCTATTTTCGCCAAGTCATCCGCTGCTTGATTCTTCAGTCGGGGTATATGGTGGAGCTCCAGCCCTTCAAACTTCTTTTCTAGCTTTCTCACTGCATTGCAATAGCCAGTCATCGCTGGGCTCCTGATGTCCCACTCTTTGATCACTTGATTAACCACTAAATCTGAGTCACCGTAAACCATCAGGCGACGGACGCCGAGTGAAATGGCCATACGCAACCCGTATAGAAGCGCCTCATATTCAGCTTCATTGTTGGAGGAATCAAAGTGAATCTGGAGAACATATCTGAGGTTGTCGCCTCGTGGAGATATCAAGACTACCCCAGCGCCTGAACCATTCAACATCTTGGACCCGTCGAAGAACATAGTCCAATGTTCCGACTGTATCTGAGTCGGTAGCTGCTGTTCAATCCACTCGACGAGGAAATCTGCTATTCCTTGAGATTTGATCGCCTTCTTCGCCTCAAACCTGATATCCAGCGGAAGGATTTCAATCGCCCATTTTGCCACTCGACCAGTTGCATCTCTGTTGTTCAAAATCTCTGACAAGGGAGAGTCGCTAATGACCGTAATTGAATGATCTGAGAAGTAATGTGCAACCTTCTTTGTGGTCAAGTAAATTCCATAGACAAGCTTCTTATAATGTGGATATCTCTGCTTGGATGGGGTTAAGACTTCAGAAATATAGTACACTGGGCATTGGACCTTGTAGGTTTTACCTTCTTCTTCCCGCTCGACCGTGAGTACTGTACTGACAACCTGTCCTGTGGCTACTATATAAAGCAGTAAAGGCTCTTTGCTGATTGGAGCAGCAAGCACAGGCCGGGTGGAAAGCAGGGCTTTGAGCTCTGCAAACGTTGCGTCAGCTTTAGGAGTCCACTCGAACTTATCAGATTTCTTCATCAGTCGGTAAAGAGGCAGTGCCTTTTCACTGAGACGAGAGATGAATCGACTCAAAGCGGCCAAACAACCAGTAAGCTTCTGAATGTCGTGTACACGCATAGGGCGTTTCATTCGGAGGATTGCACCAATTTTCTCTGGGTTGGCATCGATCCCACGTTCGGAAATGAGGAAACCGAGTAACTTTCCACCTGGAACTCCAAATGTACACTTCGACGGATTAAGCTTGATATCATATTTTCTCAAATTGGCAAAGGTTTCAGCAAGGTCAGTCAGCAGGTCGGAACCTTTACGCGACTTAACCACGATGTCATCCATGTACGCTTCCACATTCCGACTGATTTGAGTTAGTAGGCACTTTTGTATCATACGCATGAATGTGGCACCAGCGTTCTTGAAACCAAAGGGCATGGTGACATAGCAAAAGCACCCGAATGGAGTGATAAAAGTTGTTTTTATTTCATCAGGTCCATACAGTCGGATCTGATGGTACCCGGAATATGCATCCAGGAAGGACAATCGCTCACATCCCGCAGTCGAGTCGACTATCTGATCGATGCGGGGGAGAGGAAAATGATCTTTCGGGCAGGCCCGATTGATCTGCTTGAAATCAATGCACATACGAAGTGAATCGTCCTTCTTGGGAACCATGGTAACATTGGCGAGCCACTCGGAGTGGTAAATTTCGCGGATGAACTCAGCCGCCAGAAGCCGAGCCACCTCTTCGCCGATCGCCTTTCACTTCTCCACAGTCGACCGACGGAGATGCTCTTTAATGGGTTTTGCCTTTGGATCGACTCGCAAACGGTGCTCAGCCAGTCCCCTGGGTACACCCGGCATGTCAGACGGCTTCCATGCGAAGATGTCCCAGTTCTCACGGAGGAACTGGATGAGCGCTTCTTCCAATTTGCTGTCGAGTGTTGTCGAGATATGAGCCGGAGGAGCATTGTGATCGGTCGGGTGAATGTGAACAGGCTTTGTTTCACTGGACGACTGAAATGCAGACTCTGAAGCAGGCTTCTTAGTACGCAACAAATCACTCGGATCTGCAGTCTTCTTATATTCTTCCATTTCTACTGCTGCCATCTGTTCATCGGCTATCATAGAGCCCTTCTGGAGGCACTCTTCTGCTCATTGCCGATTGCCAGTGACTGTGATCACGCCTCTGGGGCCAGGCATCTTCAGCTTGAGGTACACGTAACACGGTCGAGCCATGAAACGGGCATATGCAGTTCTGCCCAGAATAGCATGATAGGCACTGTGAAAATCCACAACTTCGAATGTCAACTTCTCCTTATGGTAATTCTTTGAATCACCGAAAACCATGTCAAGAGTGATCTGACCGAGTGAATCAGCTTTCTTTCCTGGAATGACACCGTGGAATCGCATATTGCTCTCACTGAGCTTGGACATCGGAATGCCCATCCCACGAAGGGTCTCAGCATACAAAATGTTCAAGCTGCTGCCACCATCCATCAAGACTTTGGTCAGTCGGGTGCCCCCAACGACTGGGTCGACCACCAACGCTTGCCTCCCGGGGGTGGCAACGTGCGGTGGGTGGTCAGATTGGTCGAATGTAATGGGAGTCTTTGACCATTTCAAATATGTCGTCGTTGCCGGAGCAACCATGTTTACCTCTCTGTTGATGACTTTCAGTCGACTTTTGCTTTCAATGTAAAAAAAAATCACCAAAGTGGAATTAACGTTAGGGAAACCGTCATCATCTTCTTCCTTGTCCCCATCCTTGTCAGACTCTTTTTCCTTCTCATCGGGCTGTTTCTCTCAGAACTGCTGGATCAGGAGCCGACATTGTCGAGTGGTATGTTTGGGATAAATCAGATTACCCTCTTCATCCTTCTTGGTGTGAATGTGACATGGCAAGTCCAACACATCATTCCCTGCCTGATCTTTCACCTTCTTGGGGATCCAGGGCCCTTTGGGCTTTCCCTTGAATTTTCCTTGAGTTACAACTGCAGCTTCACCTAGACCTGCTGGCTCGGCTTTGCGTTTCTGCTTCCAATCTCCTCCAGTGTCTTGGGCGACTGGTTTGCCCTTTCCACTGCGGAGTCGATCCTCTTCTTCACCATTAGCATACCTAGTGGCTATTTCCATCATTCGGGTAAGAGACATATCTCCTGTCCGACCGAATTTCAGGTTAAGCTCTCGATACCGAACGCCCTCCTTGAAGGCACAAACTGCTTGGTGTTGGGATACATTTTCTACTGTGTGATGTAAAGTGGTCCATCTTTGGATGTAATCCCTCAGAGTTTCATTCGTCTTCTATACACAATGTTGCAATTCCGTCAACCCTGTAGGTCGTTTGCATGTGCCCTCGAATGTCCTGACAAACACTCCGGTTAACTCTTCCCAGCTGAATATACTGCCTGGAGCCAACTGATTCAGCCATGCTCTGGCCGATCCTTCCAACATGAGAGGAAGATGTTTCATAGCTACCTCATCATTTCCACCACCGATCTGAACAGCCACTCGGTAATCTTCCAGCCAAGTGTCAGGCTTCGACTCACCAGTGAACTTACTAACCCCAGTCGCCAACCTGAAGTTGGGGGGATCTCAGCAGCTCTGATGGCTCTGCTAAAACACTCGGGACCCGAAACATGTATTCTGCATCCACTCGGGCGATCTCTGTCTTGCCCTTCTCTGTGTGCTCGATTCCTGTCGACCAAACCTTGCACCAAAATTGACCTCGCATCAAACCCTGGCTCTCTTGGGTTGACTGGCATCCTCCGCTCTCCGCTGTACAGGCGCCTGTCATCATAATGCCGGGGCACATATGATCCGCCTCTCAGAGGGGGCGTAGGCGCTCGACGGCGGTCATTACGGCCGAGCCGATGATCGTACTGCTCGTGGTTCCGACCCAAGTACTGATCTTGGCGATGCCCCCGTCCCTCACGCCGCGGAGGTGATCTTGGGCTATGAGCCGATTGAACTGTGTCAGCCACCACAGATCTGCTATGGATTCTGTTATGCGACTGAGATACTGCAGTGTTTTGCTCTCCTGCTGC
This sequence comes from Thinopyrum elongatum, assembly GCA_011799875.1. NCBI lineage: Eukaryota > Viridiplantae > Streptophyta > Magnoliopsida > Poales > Poaceae > Thinopyrum > Thinopyrum elongatum. Next base: position 182,382,066 of record CM022303.1, read on the forward strand.
CCGGAGCAGAGCCCGGATTTGCATCAAACCTCGTCCAGCTTCCGACTGGGATGGCTGGATGGACTCTGCTATACGAGCTGCAGCCGTAAGATTCTGAATAGGAGTGCGGTATACCTGAGGTTCAGGCGGGAACAATTGTCGCCGTCGACTGGACTCAGGAATCTGCTGCCGAGCACGTTCGTCGAGTGCATGCTGAAGATTCTCCAGTCGAGTGCGTTCAGCCAAAGTGGCCAAGCGCGCTGCCTCCAAGGCCCGAGCCTCAGAGGTCTCTTCGACGATGGGCGTGTGGAGTGCTTCCTCGTTGCGGCGGTGGAGTTCCTCCCCCCGCTGCGAAGAGAGGGTTTCGGGGTGGTATTCCTCGTGAACATGCAACAGATCGCCACCGCCATCGCCGCCTCCATTACGATGCATGCCAGGTGGGCTACGCGGCATGTCAACCATCAGGACCTCTGCTGCAGGATCGCTGCTGTCACACTCGAACAGTGTCTCGACGGAGCCAGTCGACAGATCAAACAGGCCGTAAAGAGATTCATCGGGCTTGATTGCCGCGACTTGAGGGGTGGCCGACTGACATGCCACCGCATGCTTCACCCACCGCTGAAGCCACGATCGACCGGATCGCTTGCGACGGCGAACAGCGGGGAACGAAGATGCTACAGGAGCCGACCGGTATTGGGACGACGGCTGCCGCAGAAGGACACCGCGGACACACGCGCGAAAGTGCGTCGCCCTGCGGACAGGGAATGTCTCGACGTCGAGGGGGGCCTCCTGGAGCCAGGTGGAGTCGTCGGCGATGAAGACGAGCGCGCCGAGACGGATCTCGTGGCCCTCAGCCAAACCTCCACCAGAAACCATGATGATGGGAATCGAAAAAAATCACAACCTCACTGGAAAGTCGCTAAGACACCAGCCCCACGGTGGGCGCCAACTGTTGTGGTTCTAAGTTTGACAGTAGAATAGGGGGTAGGTATGAGGAGGCAAGATCCTAGCTACGGTGAGGTTGTGCACACAAGATTTACAAGTTCAGGCCCTTCTCGGAGGAAGTAACAGCCCTACGTCTTGGTGCCCGGGGGCTTGGTCGATTGGATTATGCGTGAAGTTACAGGGGGTGCAAACCCTTGTGCCAGTGGAGGGGGGTGGCTTATATAGAGTGCGCCAGGACCCCAGCCAGCCCATGTTACAAGGGGTTTAATGTACATAAAGATAGGACGTTACTGATAACGCCAGCAATAAAGGCAAATAAATGATCATTAAGACTATGGAGTGAACGGCTGACAGTTGCCATTCTGAGTGACTTTAGATCTTCTGTCTTCCGAGTGATTTCTGATGTGGTCGAGTGAGTACACTCCGGTCGAATGGAATTGGGCTTTCCGAGTAGAATGCTTCTGGTCGAGTGGATGGTATTGTCCTTTGAATATTCCTGACTTTAAGATAATGTCCTTGGGAAGGGTGTCTAGGTCAGGCCTATTACCCTACCCCAGGTACATGTCATCGTCAGCATCCCCAAGCTTAGCCTTTTGCTAATCCTTATTCCTTCATCAATCATGATCTCACCCAAAACTTGAAAACTTCAATCACACAAAACTCAACAAAACCTTTGTGAGATCCGTTAGTATAAGAAAGCAAATCACTACTATAAGTACTGTTGCAAATCAATTCATATTTTATTTTTGCATTATATCTACTGTATTCCAACTTTTCTGTGGCAAAAACTCTTCAAAGGAAACCATAGAATCATCAAAACAAGCACACAACGCAAAGAAAACAGAATCTGTCAAAAACAGAATAGTCTGTAGCAATCTGAAAACTTCGAATACTTCTGTAACTCCAAAAATTCTGAAAAATTAGGACAACGTGAGAAATTTGTTTATTAATCTTCTTAAAAAATAATAAAATTAAAAGCACTTTTCTGTTAATAATAAGAATTGTTTTCCTGAGCACAAAAAGTTTCTATTTTTTAGCAAGATCAAATCAACTATCACCCAAATCATCCCAAAAGCTTTGCTTGGCACAAAAACTAATTAAAACATAAAAAGCACAATCATAACAGTAGCATAATTGTGAAAACACTCAAGACCAGAAAGAAAAAGACAAAAATAAATTTTATTCATCGGGTTGCCTCCCAACAAGCGCTATCGTTTTATGACGCTAGCTAGGCATAAGATTTACATGATGCTCACAAGAAAGATAATAATTGAAACACAAAGAGAGCATCATAGGACATGTGACAAACACATTTAAGTCTAACATACTTCCTATGCATAGGAATTTTATAGGAAAACAAATTAGCAAGACAAGCAAGATCTAGCATATGCAAGGAAGAAGAAAGAAACAATAGCAATCTCAACATGAAGAGAGGTAATTTAGTAATATGAAAATTTCCACAACCATATTTTCCTCTATCATAATAATTACATGTGGGATCATATTAAAATTCAACAATATAGCTATCATATAAAATTTTCTCTTCATGATCCACATGCATGCAAAGTTGACACTCTTCCAATATAGTGGGATTAACATCAACTAAAGTCATGACCTCTCCGAACCCACTTTTATCAAAATTCTCATAAGATTGAACACTCTCCGAGTATGTGGGATTCTTTTTACCTAAAGCTGACACTCTTCCAAACCCACTTTCAATACTATTGCAAAAAGTATTATCAATAGCATATTCATAATGAGGCATAAATAAATTTTCAAGATCATAAGAAGAATCACCCCAATCATGATTATTGCAAAAAGTAGCGGACATATCAAAATTAGCATCCCCAAGCTTGGGGTTTTGCATATTATTAGAACAATTGACATTAATAGAGTTTATGGTAACATCATTGCAACCATGCTTTTCATTCAAGGAGCTATCGTGAATCACTTCATAAATTTCTTCTTTTAGCACTTCATCATAATTTTCAGATTCATAGATCTCAAGCAAAACTTCATAAAGATAATCTAGTGAACTCAATTTACTAGCAATTGGTTCATCATAATTGGATCTTTTGAAAAGATTAGCAAGTGGATGAGGATCCATATCAATAGATTACTAGCAAGCAAAGATGCAAACAAATAGAAGGCACATGGTAACATAAGTAGGCATAGCAAACAAGAGATCTCACAAGAAAAAGGCGAACGAAAAAGAGGGGCGAATAAAACGGCAAATTGGTGAAGTGGGGGAGAGGAAAACGAGAGGCAAATGGCAAATAATGTAAATTGCAAGGAGTTGAGATTTGTGATTAGGAACCTGGTAGGTGTTGATGATGTCTCCCCGGCAACGGCGCCAGAAATTCCTTTCGATGTTTGCTTGAACTACGTCAGTATTTCCCCAAAGAGGAAGGGATGATGCAGCACAGCAACGGTAGGTATTTCCCTCAGTGATGAGACCAAGGTTATCGAACCAGCAGGAGAACCACGCAACACCACGTAAACAACTCCTGCACCCAAAGAACAAATACTTGCAACCTGACGTAAGAGAGGGGTTGTCAATCCCTCACGGGTAAAAAGATAGATAAAATTGTAGTAGATTGGACAAATAGATCTCACGGGAACGCGAGATAAAATAAATAAGTAAAAATTGCAGCAAGGTATTTTTGTATTTTTGGATTAATAGATCTGAAAATAAAAGCAAATAAAAATAGATTGCGAAGGCAAATATATTAAAGAAGAGATCCGGGGGCCGTAGGTTTCACTAGTGGCTTCTCTCGAGAAAAATAGCAAACGGTGGGTAAACAAATTACTGTTGGGCAATTGATAGAACTTCAAATAATCATGACGATATCCAGGCAATGATCATTATATAGGCATCACGTCCAAGATTAGTAGACCGACTCCTGCCTGCATCTACTACTATTACTCCACACATCGACCGCTATCCAGCATGCATCTAGTGTATTAAGTTCATGGAAAAACGGAGTAATGCAATAAGAACGATGACATGATGTAGACAAGATCTATTGATGTAGAAATAGACCCCATCTTGTTATCCTTAATATCAACCATACATACATGTCGTTTCCCCTTCTGTCACTGGGATCAAGCACCGTAAGATCAAATCCATCACAAAGCACCTCTTCCCATTGCAAGATAAATAGATCAAGTTGGCCAAACAAAACCCAAATATCGGAGAAGAAATACGAGGCTATAAGCAATCATGCATATAAGAGATCAAAGAAGACTCAAATTACTATCATGGATAAAAACATAGATCTAATCATAAACTCAAAGTTCATCGGATCCCAACAAACACACCGCAAAAAGAGTTACATCAAATAGATCTCCAAGAGACCATTGTATGGAGAATCAAACGAGAGAGAGAAAACCATCTAGCTACTAACTACGGACCCGTAGGTTTACAATGAACTACTCACGCATCATCGGAGAGGCACCAATGAGGATGATGAACCCCTCCATGATGGTGTCTAGGTTGGATCTGTAGTTTCTAGAACTTGCGGCGGCTGGAATTGATTTTCGTCGTCTCCCCTAGGGTTTCTGGAATATTGGGGTATTTATAGAGCAAAGAGGCGGTGCGGGAGGTCTCCGAAATGGGCACAACCCACCAAGGCACGCCTGGGGGCCCAGGTGCGCCCTGGTGTCTTGTGCTCACCTCGGGCCCCCTCTTCGGTACTTCTTTGGCCCACTGGATGTCTTCTAGTCCAAAAAAAATCTCCAAAAAGTTTTGCTGCGTTTGGACTCCGTTTGGTATTGATTTCCAGCGAAGTAAAAAACAAGCAGAAAACAACAACTGGCACTGGGCACTATGTCAATAGGTTAGTCCCAAAAAATGATATAAAGTTGATATAAAATGATTGTAAAACATCCAAGAATGATAATATAACAGCATGGAACAATAAAAAATTATAGATACGTTGGAGACGTATCATTGTCTGCCACAGATTTGGAGGCTGACTTGTGGGCCTACCAAGTTCATGCGTACACAAGGTTTCTCAAAAAAAAGAAACTAAGTCAACAATCGACTCTACCAGTGTCAGACCGTTAGATGTCAATCTAATGGCAATCGTGCTTCTTCAGTGTCTGATCTTCCTGCTCCAGCCACCCAATCCAGCGCCGGCGGAACCGCCTGCTCCCGCCTCCCGTGGCCGGCCGTGCTGCCGGGCAGGCCTCACGGCCCCACCATACTCGCATCCCTGGCCTGGCTATCCCTCTACTCACCCACACCTCCTGTTATTCTTCGGCGATGACAGCCTCACACTGCAGCCGAACAAGTAAACCCTCATACCCACTCCACGTGGGAAACAACTGCCGAGTTTTCCTCGGCTCCGAGTCGTTCCCTTACTTGGCCTTGTCATCGTCCACCGCCTTGGTGCTCTCGGCACGGCGTGGTCAACGAATGACATCCATCGGAAGAGGACTGTACGTGGAGAGGCTGACAGCTGGGTCCATGGCTGCACGCAAGGAAGTGCCTCCTTTTTTTGCGAGTAGGAAGTGCCTCCTTATTACGCGCAAAATAATGATTCCTCCTCCTGACAGCTGGGACCGACCGGAAGGGCCTCTGTATTTCATGAAAAAAAACATTCCCCTCGCTGACACCTCGGATCCACAAGCTATTACGCACAAAAATAATGAATACCCCCGCTGCTAAGTCTGTCCCACCATATTTGGAGGCTGACTTGTGGGCCTACTAAGTTGGCGCGGACGCAGGGCTCTGTTAAATTAGTCAATATAAACGATTCCAGCTGCGGTGACCGTACGATGTCCATCCAACGGTCGTCGTGCTTCTTGAACCTCTAGTCTTCTTGCCCCAGCCGCCCAAACCAGCGCTCCTGCCTCCCGTGGCCGGCTGTGCTGCCACGCAGGCCTCGTCGCCCCACCCTACTCCCACCGCTGGCCAGGCCTTCCCTCTACTCACCCACACCCCCAGTTATTTTCCGGCGACGGCAGCCTCAAACCGCAGCCGAAGCAGTCAACCCTCGTACTCCCCTCCGCGTGGGCATCCACTGCTGTGTATTCCCCCACTCCGGGTCGTTCCCTTGCTAGGTCGCGCCGTCGTCCACCACCTTGGTGCTCTCGGGCTGTACGGCGTCGTCAACACGGTCAACGATTGATAGCCATCAGAAGAGGACTGTAAGTGGAGAGGCTGATAGCTGGGTCCATGGCCGCACGCAAGGAAGTGCCTCCTTATTACGCGAAAAATAATGATTCCTCTACGTGACAGCTCGGACCTACCGGAAGGGCCTCTGTATTTCGCGAAAAAAAGTTCCCCACTGACAGCTGGGACCCACCGGATTTAACTTCGCACGGAACGAACTGCCTTCTTACCCCCTGACAGCTGGGACCCACCAGGTTGAAGCGAAGGTAGCATTATCTGTCCGGCCGTGAACGTGTACGTACATAGCGGTCGATCAGTCTCTCTGCAGCGACGTACCATGGCCGAGTAAGGAGCGGCACGTGTTGAAGTAGAGGCGCCGACGTAGCATGTCATGCAGTCCCGTCTATATCGTGTACACGTACGTATGGCCACGCTGCAAGATAGTAAATACGGCTACATACGTACATACGGGCGGGGTCTCTAACGCGTACAGTGACGTCGTCCTGTTCATCGACAGCCAACTGGCTGGGTCGAAATGGAGTAAACAGCATCGCGTGTTCATCGGGAGCCAACTGGCTTGGATGGAACAGCCGAAACGAGGTCTGGCGTACCGCAGAACGGAGGAAACGGCCTTCTGTTCGACCGTGTACGGTCAATATGGGGTCCTGTTCATCAAGAAGGGTTTGGCGTACCGCAAAACAGAGGAAACAGACTTTTATTCGAGAGCCTACGGTCGAAATGGGGTGCTTTTGGTCGGGAGGGGTGTGGCATACCGCAAAACGGAAGAAACGGACTTGTGTTGGAGCACCTACGGTCGAAACGGGGTCTTGTTCATCGGGAGGGGTTTGGCGTACCGCAAAATGGGACTCCACGGGCTACTGTACATCCACCGTCGACTTCCTCCAGCCTCCACCTGCTACTGTTCATCCACAGTCGACTTCCTCCTGCCTCCACCAGCTACTGTTCATCCATGGGGTCCTGTTCATCCAGCCTCCACCGGCTATTGTTCAACCAGCCCTCCATGGGGTCCTGTTCATCCAGCCTCCACCGGCTACTGTTCAACCAGCCCTCCACGGGGACCTGTTCAACCAGTCCTCCACGGGGTCCCTCCACCGGCTACTGTTCATCCACCCCCCCCCTCCTCGATCGCGGTCCTGTTCATCCATCGGCAACGACCTCTACTACCATGGGATCCTGTTCATCCAACCCCCACCGGGACCGTTCATCCAACCCCCACCGGGGACTGTTCATCAAGAGCCAGCTTCGATCGACGTCAGTTAGCAGTAGTAGCGAAGGAATCACTCGGGTTCAATTAACAGCAAGGGATTGATCGGGGTTCAGTAACGTAGCTAGTGCAATCGCTCGGGTTCAGTTAGAGCCCAACGCCTCGCTCGAGTTTAGTTAGAGCGCAACGCCTCGCACACACGCGCGTACGTGTACGAGAGAAACGCGCAAACCTCCGTGCATCGCTCGACCCCGACCATCCACCGTAACCGGGAACACCCCGAAATTTTCCTCGCCCTTGTTTCTACCATGATTTTTCCGTCATGGACGGCCCAAAGAATGTCATGCAAGTGTGTCTCCGGCCCGCCCAGGATGAAAAGCCTATTTTCTGTCATGATTTTTTGTCATAGAAGTAGGAGCCCACCACATCTATGATGATACCGGGTTTTGTCACAATTATCGTCATAGAAGTGTCATAAGCATGACAGAAAAAAAAAATTGTTCAGCCCAAAATGTCACGGATGTGTCTTTTTTTTGTAGTGTATCACGCACACTATATCTGTTTCTCTATACATGCATCTATAGGTTGATCTCTTTTGCACAATCGTTGTGTCTCGCTCTCTCTGCTCGCCATAGATGCATGCTCCAGCCCACGCCACTATCTCTTAAAGACAAAAACACATGCTCAATTATCGGGCCTTCTTCCCTCCACTCTCATATGCATGCATATTGTCATACCGATCCGTCTCTCCCATGCCGTTGATCTTATGACTTATGTCTTCTTTCTTTTATCTCGATCATGCGCGCGCGCACACACACACACACATCCCACGTATACATGCATACCTCTAGCACATGCATGTTCAAGGTCTCCTATGTCTCCATACATAGTTAATTACCCTCAGCCCTAACCCCACATCGAATCGTTCTCTTCTTGTGTGCACATGACTTCCGCCTGGATGGGTCTCTTCTCTAAAACACACACTCACACCTAACAATCTCCTTCTAGCTACCCCCCTCTCTCACTCTTCCCTATATCCCCGAAACCAATAAGACCATCCCTTCGTTTAATTCCCGCCTACATGCACCATCGATATATAGTAGTCTTCCTTGGTGTCTCTCGAGCAAACACGTTATCTTGATGTTGACTCCTCTCACGCGCACACGCCTTCTCTTCCCTCTTTACGGGAATCTTCTCTCTCGCACCCCCCTCGTTGGTGGCCTCTGCCATACACATCACCTCTCTATGATGAAGCCACACACACTTAAATTACTTTCGCCACCGAAGACTCCGCTTCACACACTCACACACACACACTAAGACTCCATCTCGCACACACATGCTCTAGGTGGAGCATTTGTTCCTACCACCCTTGGTCCAACCTTACCCGTATGATAAACAATCACCTTAATTTACTTATATAACATGGACAAATTCCACTTTATTTTAGTACTCCTCTATCCCATAATATAAGAATGTTTTTCAAGCTATGCAAGCTTGAAAAACGTTCTTATATTATGGGACGGAGGGAGTAGTTAGTAAACTTCTCATGATTATATAACGCAAATCACGAGCAGGAAGTGACATTTTTTTTACACAACCACGTTAACATGGCCACGTAAATCACAAGCTAAAGTGTAATACCATTATACTTATATCCCGATGCAAAAGGTGGAGTACATGTCCGAAGAGTAGAGTCGCACACACGCACTCTATCTCTCAGAATCTCACACACATACCAGTTACGTCACGCCCCCTAAGCAGACCCGTATGTTACAATTTGTGCACCCATGGGTACACGTGCTGGTGCGCATTTATTTAAGCTGGACGGCGAACCCAAACAGTAGCTGCATTCATTCCCCTCCCGCCGCCTCTTCTTTGGTCGCCGTCGCCCGATAGCCATGGCCCGGCCGAAGGTAACGACATACGCCATGCTCCCGCCGGAGCGGCGCTTTGATCTGGAGGCGGCACGAAGCCCGGATCGTAGCCGCCCTTCCTCCGGAGTCCGGACTAGCCGGAGCCGGACAAGGAGGCATTGGAGGCAGAGCAGCACGCGGAGCTGGAGGACGAGAACGACGACGCGGAGCCGGAACAGGAGGACGACGGCGCGGGCAAAGCGAAGCCGGAGGAGGACGATGATTTCCATTATACTCAGACTTAAAGGGCTTTGAGTTTCACACCACATTTATTTCATAGAGATAAGAGAAATGAAATTTTAGTGGTCATGCATGCATCTTTTTGTGCTAGCACTCCTATATAAGGGTTGACCGGTCGCTTCCCACGGACGTGCGCGGGCAGTGGAAGAGGAAGAAGGGAAGCGGGCTGTGGAGTACGGCAGTTGCAGCACGAGCTCCAAGGAACATTCGTGCCAAACTATGCATAGTAGTACAGTATAGTCCAGCGGAGTATGAATTAGCCTTTAGGTTGCGTGTGGATGACATGGCTACAACATGCAGGCTGCAGTTCGACAGCCTACCGCTCCGCTTCGCACGGTTTGGTCACGCAAGATTTCATGCATGCATGTCACGCACGTACTTGTCGAAGGCGTGCTCGAAAAAGGGCGACCAGGTACGCTAGTCCGCGTTGGTCCATGTGCCCGGAAAACAACTAATCCCAGTTGCTGTAAATGTCGTGCGTTCTTTAATTCCGGGCTAGTGGATGGACGCGAACGTGCTGTACAACGAACCGCCCGCCAGCTCCCTAATCCCTATCTCTACTCTTATAATAATAATAATAATAAAATATAAAAAATCGAGTTGGTGATGGTGGTGTGCCTGCCATCCTGCAATATAGACCGTCCAATCTATATCTGACGGATAGAAAGCAAACAATGGCAATTTTGCAAAAAGATACCCGCACCCCTCTCCACATTTGCAGATAAGGCCTTCCCTCGTTCATCTTCGTCTCCCACGAGATAAACAGCTCGTATAAATGCATCTTGATGTTCCGTGCAACGCATGGGCCTCTTGCTAGTCTCAAATATAAACTGCACTAGTGCGCGCCCGCAGAACATCCTTTCCGAAGGGACTGGAACTACGAGACGGACATGTACCCAGGGATGTACGAACCTGAGTAATGTAGCGCAGTAAGTGAAGTAGAAAGGCACAAATAGTATGAACATGCGTGGCACATAGGCATTTGTCTTACTACCACTAAATGTTGTACGTGAAATGCACGGTGATATTATGATGTACGTGCCTAAGTACTCTACTACTATATTAATTGGAGGCACATATTAGGTTTTATATTTGTTTACGTGTATGGCCCGAGACCTTCCAACTAGACGCGTCTTTCACTCCGGGTCGCACTTTGTATCGTTACATACTACTAGTACTACGTGTGGTCTCCGACCTAGAAGTGGAAGAAGTGGAGACGCTCTACCACGCTGTTCATATCGCACTCCTTTCACTGACGTGTGGGACATCCAGCACGTGCCGTGTTTGTCACTCCTTCGTTGTAAGAGTTGAAATGCAAGCTTTCATCAAAAATAAAAAATAAATATAAATCAGCAGTGATACTATACCACGCGGTTTCCTTGCTCCTCGATATCGGAAAGAATACTTCCGTTCGCCAACATGTGGGACGTCGACCATCCTGGTCCACTTGCCATGCACACAGAAATCCAAGGGAGAGTCACCCCGGTCGTCGCGCCGCAGTAATAATGACTAATGATCCGTCAAATCACAGGCCCAACCTTTCCCACTGTAAAGTTGCTTGGACGAAGGAACCATCATGACTTCGTTGAATTCCGCTTCTTGAAGAAAACTACTGTACCAGCAATACTGCTAGCTACAGTAGTACTATACTCCAGCGGAGGCCTCCTGTGATTCATAGGATAGGAATTTTATAGGAATATGAAAATCATAGGAAGTGAGATGACATGCATCTCAATTCCTATAGAGAAAGAGATGCCATTTGATGCATAGGATAGGAATTTTTCCATTGAGTCTAGGCTAATGTACTGGTAATTTGCCCTAAAAACTACAGTAGTAACTAGTACTGGTACATGCTCATAATTAATTAAACAAACGTATGGGCGACACAGACACACACACTAACTACTAGTACTACTACTTCTCACATGCTGGCCAGACATCGTCGTTCTCCTTCCCGGCTTTGTCGGCGACACCCCACCGTGCTTGGATCTCCGCCGAGCTCTCCGCAGCAGCGCGTGCGTCCTCTTCTTTCTTGCGGCGGAGGGACTCTCTTTTCTTGAGTGCTTTTTGCCTTTTCTGCTCCCTCTGTGCGGCTTTGGCCGCCTCTTGCTCTACCGCCCATTCGGCCTTGGCAGCTTCAAAGTCCGCCCATGTAAGTGTGACGTCACGAGCGGCGATGAACTCGGTACGACGGGATGCCATCGCTTCCCAACCATTTTGTGTGCGGTCGTGGGCGGCGAGGAACTCGGCGCGGCGGGATGCCATCGCTTCCTTACCGGTTAGTGTGCGGCACGGTGGCATGAACAACACTTGGTAAGAGCTCTGGGGCGGAGTGGCCGGACAACCGTATAGTGCATTGGTTTGTCAAGAGCTCAAGGATAGACAACGAAGGAAATTTGGATTCCCCTTCAATCTTGGTCATTTATTACCAAGTAAAATGCATTGGCGGTCATCGAACTTGTCTTGATAGCTCACTTTGATCATTGTACTTAAGAATACGGTCAATACGGTCATTATATACAAGATATGGTGATTATACGGTCACTGGCTCAGCGTATAGCTCCGTATTTGTCTGGTTGACTGGTCAAACAGTCCACATGGGCCTCATCAGCTCGTGTTCTGTATCTATCAATCTATGTGGGCCTACCTGTCAGTGGAGAAAGAAATAAAAATCAAAATTATGCGTATGTGAGGAATCAAACCACGGACTCATCGCTGCAACGCACACTCGTCAGCCAAATGAAAATGAAATACTTTGCGTTAAATGCACAAACCGATTTTTTTAATATTATACGTGATGCACACATTACCGCACACCGTCCACAGACACAACTAGCATGTACGCGTGCAGACACTCACGCTCACGCTTTCAAACCATGGTAATGCATGCATGTCGCCCTCTCAATCAAAGTCCTGCTCATGGCGCAACGCAGACGGTGAGCCCGTCACCTGCGCGCCCCGGCGGTGCCTGACATTACTGTTTAGACGTTTGCTAGCGGCCTCCGCGAACACTGAGCATGTATTCATCTAGCTCAACACCAACGTCATACTCGTGCTTGGGCACCGAGCTGCTCGACATTAGCCATGGCTCTGCACACGACGCGATGACGTGACTCGGCGCCTTGCTCATGTATATCATCCATCACAACGACAATCTATAAACAACCTACCTAGAGAGGGTACTATGGTACCTATATATGTATCGTGAGCGACCGATCATAGTGCCACTGCACACGAGTGTATGTTTGATCAATTCATCCATTATTCGTAAGTTATGCATGGTTGTGTGTGTGTCTAATGGTGGTCGGCGAGGCTAGCTGGCAACAAGAGCGGTTGCATGAATGCCTGGTTGTCTATACATGCCGCATACGCTTCAAAGGCTCATCATCCATGAGTTCACATAATTTATTCCAGTACAATCATAAGCGTAACTGCGTAAGTGCGTCCGTGTGCTTGCTAGTATGTATTGTGTGCGTGCGCGTGCATACTGCGTGTGTGTGGGTCGTCCGCACGCATGCTTGTGCGTCGCGTTTGCTCCTTGCAAAAATACCTCATTTGGTTAGCTCGTGGGGCTTTACTGGAGAGGTTCGGGGTTAATTCCCCACCCATGCAATGCATAATTTAGCTTTTCTAATTTATTTATTTTTGACCCATTGACGGGTGGGCCCGTAGAACCTGGGTGAGGCGCATGTGGACTGTTTGACCGGTCAACCAGACAAAATACGGAGCTATACGCTAAGCCAATGACCGTATAATCATCTTAAGTCGTATATAGTGACCGTATTGATCGTATTCTTAAGTACAGTGACCAAAGTGAGCTATCGAGACAAGTTCGATGACCGCTAGTGCATTTTCCTCTTTATTACCGGACACGGTTACTTTCCGTTGCCTGTGAAAACTGTGTGCGCTGACCCTATTTTGGGTTGCTTTCTGATTGGCCGCCACACCAGCCACGCGGATCGCACGCGTGCACCATGATCGAATGGCATTCCACGTCCCTATCATCACACTCGTGTAGCTGTAGTTGTTATTTGATGTTTCTGCACCTCCGTCTTGGTTGATGCATGTAACTACAAATAATATCACTAGAAACTATGTTTATTAGTAAGGTACACGTGCATTGCACGCATGAGATTTGGCAACCAAATTATGAATAAATACCACACTATAGCATGTGAGCTTTGAGTCATATATGCATGATGTAGATGTTCGTTTACACGTGCATTGCACGCATGAGATTTGGCAACCAAATTATGAATAAATACCACACTATAGCATGTGAGCTTTGAGTCATATATGCATGATGTAGATGTTCATTTAATTCTTATAGTGGTAGTAAATTTCTACAAAATGCACATAATGGCCTAAATATGGTAAATGAACCCGGAGAAGTGCCAAATTATTTGAACACGGTGCTTTGTAGGGTGTATGTTGATCGTAGAAAAAAAAGTGAACTCCCACATTAATTGAGTACTTTTGCAAACTACAAAAACAATATACCACCACGCCAGCGTCTGACCGCCCTGGCCCACCGAAACCCCTTCCATTGCTAGGGCGCGCTTCCCGCCTAAAACGGTCCCCGTCGCTCCAGAACGTCAATGCCGCATTCACGCCCGACGCAACCTCTCACTGGCGCCGGCATTGTAGCAGCGCGACGGCCAAGAGAGCGCCACCCGCGCGGCATCCCGGTGCAAGTGACTGCTATGCGTTAACGACACCACGGCCATCCGTCCGTCCTCCGCCCACATTAATGACACGCGGTTGCCGACGAACCTACTCCGGCTCTAGCCGTCCGTCCTTCTACCACGGCTTATTGCCATTCGCCCGCTATATTAACTTCAGCCCCAGCCATAGCCAAAGACCCATAGTCATTCTCCTCCGGTCCCTTCCTTCTGTCGGCACCACTCCAACCATGGCCTCCTCGCGCTCCAAAGCTCTCTTGGACATACTATCGTAGGAGCTGACGAAGGACATCGCCGGCTCCGCTCCGGGCGCGCTCCAAAGCTCTCTTGGACGTACTGTCGCAGGAGGAGACGAAGGACATCGCCGGCTCCCCCCCGGCCGCCCTCCGCCGCCACGACCATGAAGCCGGCACACGTGCGCGGGCACAGTCGGCAGCGAGGAAGAGTAGTACATGGTAGGTCACCACCGCTCTGGTCCCAAGAAGGCCACCGCTCCTCCACTCAGTCGACGCCAAGCTTGGTGGGGTAAACATCGGCGGCCGCTTAGCCGCTTGACGGCGACATGGAGGCAAAAATCTTCAGAACCTTGTGCTCCGGAGGAGGAGGTTATCGAGGCGGAGCTGGACAAAGCCGAGGCGGATGAGGAGGAGGCAAAGGCAATAGCCGGAGCGTCAGTTCCCGAGGCTCATGGCCGGACATGGTGGTCGGGCACCGGCGATCGTTTAGATTAGGTTTACAGTAGGTTTTACTATGGTTTGTGCGAAATATGTAATGAATTTTGTCCGGTTTATAGGAAAAGTTTTTGAAATGTAATGAATTTTCATCCGGTTAATTTGAAATTTGCTTTGTTTGCATGAATTTCGTCCGGTTAGTTCATATAGTTGTCGAAAGGTATGCGGGCAGCATTGGATGGCATCCTCTGGCATCAGTGTCCTCTAACAGATGCCGGTGTAAATTTGTGGGTCAGCACTGGAGATGCCCTAACTAGTATCATGCTATAATCGCTAAAAGTGCTCCATTATTTCGCAGGGAACAGTTATCCCTCGATCAAAATCAGATCCGCCGTGTTTCGCACTCCTCCCATGTAAGAGTGGAGATGCTTGCTTACATAAAAATGGAGCAAGTGGACGGCACTATAGCACGTCATATCACTCAAACCCACTAGGCCAAACTAACCCACCTAACGCGCGGGAAAGCCCCGCCCCCGTCATTTTGTTCTGGATTTCTATCGATCGATCGCACGAAAATGTTACACTTTGCAAGTTCAAAAGCAAAAGGCGGCACACTTTAAGCACGCCTGTCGCGTTCGCGTCGCACCCCCGACAGTCCGTCTCACACGCCGCTCACCAAAGGGGACACGCGTTGTCCTGCATTTTCAATGACATGTGGGACTGCTATTGAATAAACCGTCGATAGCCGAAATCTAATCGCTCGGCGGGCGTCGGCTAAGAAGAGAGAGACGGGGGAGGAAGAAGAGATCGCCCGCCCTCCACGCACGGACTCCAAGAAATATGGTCATAATGTGAGGTGGGCCATGCGGGAGTCCGGGCCGCTTCGAAGCCCGCTTCTGACCGCCCTGGCCCACCAGAAAACCCCTCCCCCCTCCCGCGCGCGCTCCCCTAGGCGCCAGCTGCCCGCATTCATAGCAAGTACAATACTGGGCTCTGCAAGAGCCCGTCTCTACACGTGCTCCTAGGTAAAAAAACAATTGTGTCTAAAAAAGAAGGTAAAAAACATTTGAGAGGAAATAGATAGAGAGAAAGTGAGAAAAAGTTGTAACCTTATAGCCAACCTTATAGTCAACACTATGGTACATGAGGAAGGAGGGAGTTGTGCACATGCCAAGCTCACTGGGCTACCGTGTTTCACACTCCTCCGTCGTAACAGTGGAGACAATAGCTTTCATAAAAAATAAACAATGAATCCTCCTTGCTCGTCCTCGATATCGGAAAGAATACTTTCATTCACCGACATGTGGGACGTCGACCATCCTGGTCCACTTGCCATGCACAAAATTATACTGTAGTGCACCAGACAATACTGTAGGGGAGAGTCACCCCGGTCGTAGCGCAGGCCCAACCTTTCCCACTGTAAGTTGGTTGGACGAAGGAACCATCATGACTTCGTTGAATCCACTTCTTCAAGAAAACTTACTGTACCCACAATACTGCTACCACACGCGAAGACTGGACGGCACTGTAGCATGTCATATCACTGAAACCCACTAGGCCAAACTAGCCCGCCTAGGATTTGTACGTCTATGTACTGCTATGATTTTGTGTTCTCAAAAAATATCCTTTGTCAATCTAACGACTAGGAGTAGAAAGAAATGGAGGGTCTTTCTCTCTCTCTAGATCTCTCTCCATCCCACAACCCCTCTAGCAGACATACACACTCTCTGTAGCCACTCCGAAAGTACGACGTCACTACACATTCACGCTTTCAACAAAAAAATTACACATTCATGCATGTTACAAGTACGTGGCAATTTTGCTGGCTATTAATGTGAATGTATCCGTGAACCAAATCTTTGAGTTTGATGTGAATTAATGTATAATTGTGGACTATTGTCTGATCGATCGCTAAGCCTACAATTTTAGGAGCTTGGGCTATTGGCCGATCGACGACGAATCAGACCTATAAGCGTACCACGAGCTCATCATTTGGATGCATAAACATGCTGAACATGTGTATATCTGAATATTTTTGTGAATTATCTATGAATATTGTCTTGTGATCTATCAATCATTTGGATGCATACACATGCTGAACTTGTGTATATATGAATCTTTCGAGTTGTTGATTGTGAATGTTAGCTATAAATATGAACGTGTCCTGTGAACCTGAGTTTGATACGAATGTTTACCTTTTCTGTTGTACTTGTGTGTGAACTTGTTAGAATGTCTACTGTCGGATTGTGACGTATGAGTGTCAACGGCACACCTTCTTCCCGAGAAGAATTGCACCTGCTTGTTAGGGTAGCAACGGCGCATCAGCTCTTTTTTATCTTTTTGCTCTGTCTTCCCCCCTCCCCCGCTCAACCCCTGCCGTAATGTTTTCGACCTCAAAACAAACATAGTATTGCGTTATTTTTGGGCCTTGATGAAAAATCAAGTGCTGCTTTCTGTAGGTTGGCTCGCCCAGCAAATGGGCTGCTGGTCCACCACGGACTGGGAGGCTAAAAATACAAGTTGTATGGTGCAGAGGCAAGTAAAAAAAACACCATCGAGAGCCATCCACTGAAAAAAATTCGCGTCTGATGTGCTTCTTCAGTCGCGCCGCCGGCCCCCTCTTTAATCCAGTTCGCTCCATTCCCCAACCGGCAGCACGGGACGAAAGTTTATTTCCCCCTCGTGCTGCCGGGGGATTGAAGAAGCGCTGCATCGAATCCAACACCGGCGATGGCTGCTTGTCCAAGTGATTTTCAGATAAGAAAATGCATGTTTCAGAGGCAGAGCATTTAAATCAACACGCACTTTTCAAACATGGATAACAGAATGTTGGAAATTTTATTCATGGTAAAAAAAATGGAACTAACAACAGGTTAACATCATGCTGATTAACATTCATGTATAGCACATCTTCATATGATGCAAAGTCAAAAAGATATGCTATTTTCAAAATGGCAAGACAATGTTGAGTGTGCAAAAAACTGGGTAAACTAGGGACGAAATTTTGGCAAGTGTTAGATATTTTTCAACTGCACTAGTTGGAATCGAACCCGGGTAGTACAGCTTTTGGGTGAGAGGGCTGCAGCCACTGGGCTAGTGCGGTATGTTCAAAAGAATGAAGGCGTCTTCCTCGGCTCCGGTTCTTTCCCGTCCGTGTGCGCTCACCGTGGCGCCGCCATATACCGTTGTCAACATGCTCAACAAACAAGAGGAATCTGGAGAGGACTGTACGCCGAGAGGCTGACAGTGGGGACCCACCAAGTCCAAGCAGTACGCAAGCAAGTGCCTCATTGAAAAAAAACTTCCTCCTAATTGTATACTGACGTTGGGGCCCATGGGTTTGTCAACCTAGTCAATAAACGAAATAAATTTCCAACGATGATTGTCATCGAGGAGCTTTTTTTTCAAGGGTATCGGGGATCTTTTTTTTTGTTGCGGGAAAGGGGTATCGGGGATCTAGCTGGTATCATTTTTTCAGAGGGCAAACAAGTATCAGCTAGGCCTAGGTTTTGTTTTTTAACATGCATAGCCCACGACATACCGAGACAGTGGTTTCAACTTATTTTTTGAGGTCCATCATGTACGTACCGGCCTATGGGCCTCCCAGCGTTGGTTTTACTTTTTCTTATACATCGGCAGCCCAATCTATTTTTTTTAATAAAACGCAGATCTCTGTTCTATTTATCTATATATGATAATAATAATGCAGTGTCCAATTTATGTTTTCCCTTCTAACCACATTATATATATTTATATTATTACTATTATCATAAATTTAATAGAGACTTATATATACATTATAAAAACATCGCACGTCTTATTAACTTATAAAAGTAAATGTTTAACAGAAGTTGGCAAGGAAAATCCTGGTTGTTTTGACTCACAGGCAAGGAAAATCCTGGTGATTGCATACAAAAGCTTGCGAAGATTTTAAGGACCAATGTAATAATAACGCGCTCATTTTTCTTTTGAGCAATAACTCGCTAATTTGTTAATTTTATATATAATAAAATGTGTAGCTCTGGTTTATTTTTTGATATTAATTGCTTCTTCAAACCTAACATTAAATATAGAACAAGCCCAGCTAATTCGTGTATTTCAAGAAAGTGCAAATGGGCTGGGATTTCTTAGAAAATATTAAATGGGCCGCATTGACGCGAAATTATTTGTTCACCCAGCCCAGCAAATGGACTATAAATTCTAGAAAACATTGGGTTAAATATATGCCACATTTTTGCAGGCTGACATATGGACCAATAGGTCGAAGCCTACGCAAGGCGTTGTCAACTTAGTCAACAAATGATTCTGACATCCACAGCCATTGGATTTATATCCAATGGCCAGCATGCACCTTCAATCTCTCGTCTTCTTCCTCCAGCGTCACCGGGACCACCTGCTCCGGCCTCCGGTGGCTAGCGGCTCTGCTTAGCACGCATCGCTGTGAAGCGCTACCCCACCGCCGGCCAGGCTATCCCTCCACACCTCCTGTTATTCTCCACCGACTGCAGCCCCACGCCGCACCAGAACCAGTTATAACCCTTGTACTCCTCTCAATCTGCGACTCCACTGCCGCGTCTTCCCATCTCCGGGTTGTTCCCGTCCAGGGCCTCGCCGTCGTACACCGCCTTGCTGCGCTCGGCGTGGCGTAGTCAACAAACGATAGTCATCGGAAGAGGACTGTACGTGGAGAGCCTGACACCTGGGACCCATGAGGTCCATGGTCGCACGCAAGGAAAGTTCCTCCTTATTAAGCAGAAAAAATGTTTCCTCCCCCTGACAACTGGGACCCACCAGCTGTATCTTCGCACGAAAGGAAGTGCCTCCTTGTTATGCGAAAAAAAACTATTCCTCCCGATGACAGCTGGGACCCGCCAGATTTGGTGGCTGACTTGTGGGCCTACTAAGCTGACGCGTACGCAGGGCTTTGTCAACTTAATCAACAAATGATTCTAGCAGCTAGACCATTGGATGTTAATCCAACAGCCGTGCTGCTTCTTCAACCTCTGTTCTTGCTCTTGTCTCACATGGGCGGCAGTGCTGCCGCACACCCGAACCAGTCAAGTTTCCCACTCCTCTCCATCTGCGACTCCACTGCCGCGTCTTCCCCATCTCCGGGTCGTTCCAGTCTGGGGCCTCGCCATCGTCCACCGGCCTTGGTGCGCTCGCCACGGTGTGGTCAACATGGTCAACAAACAAGAGTCATCGGAAGATGACTATACGTGAGAGGCTAACAGTGGGGACGCACCACGCCCATGGACGCATGCATGCAACTGCATCCTTTTTACCCTGAAAAATAATGTTTTCTCCCCCTGATAGCTGGGACCCACCAGCTACATCTTCGCACGCAAGGAAGTGCGTCCTTATTACGGGGAAAAAATGATTCCTCCCCCTGATAGCTGGGACCCAGCAGCTATATCTTCGCATGCAAGGAAGTGCGTCCTTATCCTCCCTGATAGCTGGGACCCACCCGGTCGAAGCGTACGTAGCGTTGTCTGTCTTGTCGTGAACGTGTACGTAAATACTGGTCGATCGATCGCTCTGCAACGATGAACCGTGGCCGAGTAAGTAGCGGCACATTTCATAGTAGAGCCCCCCATGTAGCAGTTCAGGCTGTCCCGTCTAAACCGTGTACACGTACATACAGCCACACGCCAAAAAATATGGCCACGTACGTACATACGAGCGGGTCTCGAAACACGTACTCGCGCATACGGATGGCCAGGGCTCGTGTACATGGAGAGGCAACGGACGGCAGTGACGTCGTCCTGTTCATTGGCAGCTAACTGGCTGGGTCGGAACAGAGGAAACAGCGTCGTGTTCACCGGAAGCCAAGTGACTGGGTCGGACCATGTCCTATTCATCGGGAGCGAAGCCACTGGGTCGAAATGCGTCCTGTTCATCGGGAGCCAACCGGGTTGGACGGAACAGCCAGAACGGTGTCTGGCGTACCGCAAAACGGAGGAAAACGGCCTTCAGTTCGGCCGCGTACGGTCGAAACGGGGTCCTGTTCATCGGGAAGGGTCTGGCGTACCGCAGAATGGAGGAAACGGTCTTCTATTCGACCAGCTATGGTCGTAACAGGGTGTTGTTGATTGGGAGGGGTGTGGCGTACCGCAAAACGGAGGAAATGGACTTGTGTTGGAGGGCCTACGGTTGAAACGGGGTCCTATTCATCGGGAGGGGTGTGGTGTACCGCAAAACGGGACTCTACGGGCCACTATTCATCCACCGTCTACTGCCTCGCTCCAGCCTCCACGGGCTACTGTTCATCCATCGTCGACTTCCTCCATCCTCCACCTGCTACTGTTCATCCACTATCGACTTCCTCAAGCCTCCACCAGCTATTGTTCATCCACGGGGGTCCTGTTCATCCAGCCTCCACCGGCTACTGTTCAACCAGCCCTCCACGGGGTCCTATTCATCCACCCTCCACCGGCTACTGTTCATGGAGCCTCCACGGGGTCCTGTTCATCCACCTTCCACCGTCCTCGCCTCGATCAGGTTCCTGTTCATCCGGCGGCAACGACCTCTACTACCACGGGGTCCTATTCATCCAACCCCCACCGGGAACAGTTCATCCAAACCCCAATAACGGTCATTGTTCATCAAGAGGCAGCAGGTATGATCGGCTTCAGTTAGCAGCAGTAGCGAAGGAATCGCTCAATCAGGTTCAGTTAACAGCCAGGGATCGATCGCTCGGGTTCAGTAACGTAGCTAGTGCAATCGCTCAGGTTCAGTAAGCGAATGCCTCGCTCAGGTTCAGTTATAGCCCAACGCCTCGCTGCACACACGCACGTACGTGTACGAGAGAAACGCGCAATCCCTCCGTGCATCGCTCAGCCCTGACCACCCACCGTAACCGGGAACTCCCCGAAATTTTCTTCGCCCTCGCTTCTACCACAATTTTTTCCGTCATGGACGGCACAAAGAGTGTCATGCAGGTGCGTCTCCGGCCCGCCCAGGACGAAAAGCCCATTTTCTATCATGATTTTCTATCATAGAAGTAGGAGCCCACCACATCTATGATGATACCGGGTTTTGTCACAATTATCGTCATAGAAGTGTCATAAGCATGACAGAAAAAATCGTTAGGGCCAAAATGTCACGGATGTGTCTTTTTTTTTTGTAGTGAAACCGCATGTCATTTCCTTCTGCTCCTCGTTGGGTTCGACACTCTTACTTATCGAAAGGACTACGATAGATCACTAGTGCAGAACCAGGCTATAACACTGGTTCGTAAGGCCCTATAGTGCCAGTTCTGCAACCGGCACTAAGGGGTGGGGACTAAAGGTCCCCCCCCTTTAGTACCGGTTCAACACGAACCGCCACTAAAGGGCCACCACGTGGCACGAGCCAGCGCCGGGGGCTAGGAGACCTTTAGTACCGGTTGGTAACACCAACCGGTACTAAAAGGTTTAGGGGGTTTTGGGTTTATGATTTCTTTTTTCCTTTAATTTTGTGTTTTCCATTTAATTCTTTTTCATTTGCTGGTATTTTACGATACTACATATTGTACACGTTATGCATATATATAAATAGAATATCTCATAGAACCGATCATATATATATATATATATATATATATATATATATATATATATATATATATATATATATCATCGAATGTCTCGCACGACCATTCACACATACACATGTATATATGCAATTTGGTATATACAATTTCTCCTACATGGAGGCATTACTGTGGTAGCGGGTAATGGAATTCTCCTTTGGGATCTATGACCTGGTCGAGCAAAAATCCCGCTATTTCCTCTTGAATTGCTCGTACGCGATCCATTGGTAGGTGCTTATCCCGCATCTTGTTGAACTTTAAAGAAGGAGATCAAATATGCATGTATTAGTTGTGTGTATATATATTAGATATCGATAATGATGTAAAAATTGTGAATAGTGTTCTGGCAAACGTACCCATATCTGTCTATCAGATCTGCTCCTTTCGGACGCCATCATGCGAATGTTCTCGCAAACGTAGTATGCACATAAATCAGTCCCCCGCGCCTGCTTCATGGCCTTTACGAGAATAGAATTCAATCAGATAATAATTAATCAAGCATGATAATTAATGGTATTGAAACTAGAATTAAATAGATGGTAGCTAGCTAGTACTACTTAATTAATTACCTTGGGTCGATACCATTTCAGCTTTTCTTTCCATTCGCCTGGAATCTCTTTGATGAACTTTTGCCAAGCCCTGCCCGCCGGCAAAGAAAATGAATAAAGGAGTTATTAATTAGTTGATATCAGGAAATGGCGAACTAAAGAGGCCGACATATAGTTCAATAATGATTGAAATTACCTGTTGACTATCCCCTTCACGATTTCATAGTCAGTAACTGGTTTAAGTAGTGAGTCCAGTACTTCAACTTTTCCTTCTTCAACTTGAATGACTAACAAGATCCAGTGGAAACTGCATGCGCACACGTTTGCATGTATAAATTAAGTGGGCATGTGCATAACACTCATCAACTACCCTAAACCCTATACACTTATTAACATCTAGCTAGTAAGCAAAAACAGAATTTGTAGTACAAGACAGTGTGACTCACCCGAAGTTGTAAGGAAGTAGTATATCTCGATTGCTGTTGAGTTTCTTCAAGAACTCTAGCATGTTTTTCTCTACTTCTTCTCGATACCATTCATATGTCCATGTCTCTTGATTAATAGTATTTGGGTCAATGAACCCAATGCCATAGCGTCCAGCTTTTTTCATTTCATAGATCTTCATCCTGCATAATACCATAGAAAAGAATATAGTGAGGATAATTACAGGTAATGATCAACGAGCACTACAGCTAGCTTGAGACTTAAATTATAGAAAGAAATCACTTACAGACAATAGCAACTGACAATAGATTTGTCGAGTGCGTCTTGATTGAATAACTGAAACAGTTCTGTAAACTCAACATACAGAGCTGTCTCATTGAAGTAATGCTCTACCTTGACTTTCACCATGAGGGACTCGCGATTGGTAGTATTGGCAATTTTCATGTACCATTCATGCAATTCATACATTCTCGTTGGCAGCTTCTTGACCTCCTCAGGCTTGACCAAAGGTTCACCACGGGCATATTTCCGTTTTATGTCCTCCTCTCTAAGCGTATCCATGGGCTCGATCTCTAGGAGTTGATAAACAGTGATACCGAGCTCTGCAGCCTGCCTTCTATGCTCGCCGGTTATTACCAGCTGATCGGCGCCGGTACTTGCATGTGTTGGTACAATGAGCGGGGGGGATCGATTGCACCGCCTGTTCTCCCAGCTTGGGAACAGTTTTCCCACTTTTTTTGGCACCTGCTTGGCTGGAGCTGGAGCTCGAGCTCAAATCCTTCTTTTTTTGTGCTTGATATGCCTTCCTGATTTGGTGCTCATAGTCTGAGTCAATAGGCTTGGGAGCTGGTGGTTCAGCCATACGAATAAAGTGGTCAATGACATGCTCAGGTACTTTCTCCTTTGGCGGCGGTGGCGGTTTCGGTCCAAAATGGGCCCTCACTTGGGCTTGCACTTCTGCTTTGTTTTCCTCCACAGTTAGGTCATAAGGCCTCTTCGGAAGAGGCATGAGGCTTGGACCAAATTGGAATCTCTTGCCTCCTGTACCTGTACTTGTACCGCTAGCCACCATAGCTGCGGCGGCTCTCTTCCGCTGTTGCTTAGGCGGCGGAGACGGCTGACGCGGTGCCTGACTTGGAGGAGGAGGAGTGGGCTGACGCATTGCCGGACTTGGAGGAGGAGGAGTGGGCTGACGCGGTGCCGGACTTGGAGGAGGAGGAGTGGCCTGACGCGTTGGCGGACTTGAAGGAGCAGGACTCTGCTGAGGTGGTGGCTGATGACTTGGAGGAGCGGGAGTCTGCTGACGTGGTGGCGGACTTCGAGGAGGAGTCGGCTGACGCGGTGTCGGTGGCCTTGGAAAGATGATGCAATCCTTTCTCCATAGGTTGATATGATGTATGGCCTCTCCCAGTGTGTGCTCGTCGTCACCTCCAGGAATGTCAAGCTCTAGTCCCGAATATTGTGCCACCACTTCATCAACGACGACACTGTTGGGGAACGTAGTAGTAAATCAAAAATTTTCCTACGCATCACCAAGATCAATCTATGGAGAGACTAGCAACGAGAGAGAGAGGAGTGCATCTTCATACCCTTGAAGATCGCGATGCGGAAGCATTGCAAGAACGCGGTTGGAGGAGTCGTACACGCAGCGATTCAGATCGCGGTCGATTCCGATCTAAGCACCGAACAACGGTGCCTCCGCGTTCAACACACGTGCAGCCCGGTGACGTCTCCCGCGCCTTGATCCAGCAAGGAGGAGGGAGAGGTTGGGGAAGACAGCTCCAGCAGCACGACGGCGTGGTGGTGGAACATGCAGTTCTCCGGCAGGGCTTCGCCAAGCTCAAACGGAGGAGGAGGAGGTGTTGGAGAGGGGGAGGGCTGCGCCAGGGGAGAGGTTGTGGCCTCCCTCCCACCCCTCCAATATTTATAGGCTGGGGGGAGAGGGGGCCGGCCCCCTAGATCCCATCTAGGGTTGGGGGCGGCGGCCAAGGGGGGGAGGAGTGCCTCCCAAGTCAAGTGGAGGCCCTCCCCCTTTAGGGTTTCCCCTCTCCCATGCGCATGGGCCTTAGGGGGGCTGGTTCCCCTAGCCCATTAAGGCTAGGGCACCCCCTTACAGCCCATGCTGCTGTATTGGACGTGGTGGAACACTTTCCGGACTTCCGGAACCTTTCGAAAGCTTCCCGGTACAATACCGAAAAAACCAAACTTTTTTCCGGAACCCCAATAACAACTTCCCATATATAAATCTTTACCTCCGGGCCATTCCGGAACTCCTCGTGATGTCCGGGATCTCATCCGGGACTCCGAACAACATTCGGTATTCACATACTATTTCCCATAACAACCCTAGAGTCACCGAACCTTAAGTGTGTAGACCCTACGGGTTCGGGAACCATGCAGACATGACCGAGACATCTCTCCGGCCAATAACCAACAACGGGATCTGGATACCCTTGTTGGCTCCCACATGTTCCATGATGATTTCATCCGATGAACCACGATGTCGAGGATTCAATCAATCCCGTATACAATTCCCTTTGTCTACCGGTATGATACTTGCCCGAGATTCGATCATCGGTATCCCTATACCTTGTTCAATCTCGTTACCGGCAAGTCTCTTTACTCGTTCCGTAATGCATGATCCCGTGGCTAACTCTTTAGTCACATTGAGCTCATTATGATGATGCATTACCGAGTGGGCCCAGAGATACCTCTCCGTCATACGGAGTGACAAATCCCAGTCTCGATTCGTGCCAACCCAACAGACACTTTCGGAGATACCTGTAGTGCACCTTTATGGTCACCCAGTTACGTTGTGACGTTTGATACACCCAAAGCATTCCTACGGTATCCGGGAGTTGCACAATCTCATGGTCTAAGGAAATGATACTTGACATTAGAAAAGCTTTAGCAGACGAACTACACGATCTATTGCTATGCTTAGGATTGGGTCTTGTCCATCACATCATTCTCCTAATGATGTGATCCCGTTATCAACGACATCCAATGTCCATGGTCAGGAAACCGTAACCATCCATTGATCAACGAGCTAGTCAACTAGAGGCTCACTAGGGACATGTTGTGGTCTATGTATTCACACATGCATTACGATTTCCGGATAACACAATTATAGCATGAACAATAGACAATTATCATGAATAAGGAAATATAATAATAACCACTTTATTATTGCCTCTAGGGCATATTTCCAACAGACACGAGCATAGCCAGCTGGAATCGGGTTGCAATGGAAGGTTGCTTCGGGGGGATTTGTATAAGCAATGGCGTCCGCCACCTTCATGGTTATGTTCTTCATTTTGAAGTGTAGCTCACAATTAGTGTTGTCCATGATATCATCCACAGGGTATGTATCCAGCAGAGCCTCGCCCGGGGCGGAACCCATGCTGGTTCTCGGCATGGATGGGATGGTGCTATCCAATGCTGGATCATCCGCTAGCTGCTGCCGCTACTGAGACCCCCTTTCTTGGCTAAGTGAGTCGATCTGCTACTGCTGCCGCTGGAATTGGAGTGCCAACTCCACGTGCGCTGATTCTAGGCCTTTAAGGCGTTCTGCTTCCTGCTTCCTCTGCTCCTCCTCCAGCTTCCTCTTCTTCTCCTCCTCCATCTTCTTTCTCGCACGGCTTCTGTAGTCGGCGTTCCAGTCCGCAAACCCCTCATACCACGGAACAACGCCTTTGCCTCGTGTTCTTCCCGGGTGTTCAGGATTTCCCAGGGCGCGCGTAAGCTCGTCGTTCTCTCTGTTGGGCGTGAACACCCCCCGTTCGAGCCTCTTCTATTGCAACAAGTAACTTGTCGTCGGCTCCTTTAATACTTGCCTTCTTCAAAACCTGGCCTGTCTTCGGGTCCAACGCCCCCCCCCATGCGCATAGAACCAAGTCCTGCACCTTTCCGGCCAGCTCAATGTAACTGGAGTGACCCCTGCATCCAGCATCTGTTCCTCAGACTTGTCCCACTTAGGCCGGGCCACCGCGTAGCCACCTAGCCCCAGTGTATGGAAATGCTCCTTTTTTGCGGCATTGATCTTGTTTATTCTCGACCGTTCCTTAGATAATTCCGATTCCTTGAATTTCACGAAAGCGGGCCAGTGATCTCTTTGCTTCTCCAGTGTTCCCGTGAATTCTGGAGTCTTCTTTTCTCCTTCGATGTACTTGGCCCATATAGTTTTCTTGTGGGTGCTGAATGCAATTGCCATCTTCCTAAGAGCAGTGTCCTTGACTTTCTGCACATCTGCATCTGTGAAATGATCTGGTAGGGTGAAATGTTCCATGAGAGATTCCCAAAGCCGATCTTTTACTCTTTGGTCGACAAAACTAAGATCTAGACATTCCTTTGCTGGCTTTTTTCCATTCTTGCATGGAGATCATGATTTGGTCCTTCACAAGAACTCCGCACTGACGAATGAACTTGTTCGCATTCTTCTTAGGCTCGCTTGGTTCGCCATTAGGTTTGACGGCATCGATGTTGTACTTTACGCCCTCCTTCAACCTTTTGGCCGAGCCTCGCACTGTCCTGCTGTCTGTAGAAGATTTGCTCGATCCGGAGGGTTGAAAGAAGAAAGATCGATTCGTTAATATATCTTCAAATCATTTAAAACGTGTGATGATCACCAGATGCCTGCTTATATAAATATACCTCACCGGTCTCTGTTATTTCAAGATCAACATTTTCTTCGTCATCATAATCATAGTTCTGGACTTCATCAATCCGGTCGTCTTGATCGAATATCATATCACCCTCCCCGGTATTGTTCAGATATTGGGAGCCGTCATCTTCTTCATTCTGATCATTTGGCCGGTGAGGGGAGCGTATGATCTCGAACAGGGCCTCTTCTCCTTCTCTGCCGGTATTGTCCGCCATAGCTTTTATTTAACTAATCCAGAAGAAATATAAAACAATTTATTATTCAAATTACAATGCATGCATGCAATCAATAAGGAAAAACTGAATCATAGTACATAATATGCATCATCGAATATAATCTCGAATACATCATCTCGAATATTATCGAATAATATATATAATCTCGAATACATCATCTCGAATATTATATATCGAATACATCACTAGCTAGCTAGCTAATATAGATCGAATACTATCGAATAATCTAGTTCACTCGTGGTTCCTGAGGCGCGGGCGGTGGACACCAAAAGAGAAGGAACCATCACAGGATCATAGCTCGGGTGAGATCCCCGAAGAACCTGCCAGGTATTGGAGAACCTGATGTCCATAGAAGCCATGTAGCGACGGACATGCTCGTCCTCCTCCCTGACACGGCGACGTACCACCTCCGGCGGGGCCGGCTCCTTCCGCACCGAAAGTGGCGCACGCGAACGCCACCAAAGGAGCTCCGGGTCGACGACGGGACCCGGGGCCAGGTTCCTCACCAAGAGGCGCGCCCCTGAAGGTAGCACCTCCCAGTGCCAGCCCGGCGGAGCGCAGTCCCGTACATGGCTCCTCTGAAGCAGGACGTCGTCGCGAACGGGTCGACGGCGAGGATGCGGGCCGGGCATCTAACACATTAATATATCTAGCTAATTCATCTAACATTTGGCAAAAGTATTAAAAACTAATTCATCTAACATTAATATATCTAATTCATCTATAACTAAAAGTATAAAAAACTAATTCATCTAACATTTCTATCTAGCTAATTCATCTAACATTTGACATTAATCTAACATTTCTATCTAATTCATCAAACATTTGACATTAATATATCTAATTTGATCGTCTAATTAACAATTTGACATTAATCTATTTCATCTAGCTAGCTAAAACTTTGACATTAATCTAACATTTATATATATATCTAATTCATATAACATTTCTATAACTAAAAGTATAAAAAACTAAAAAACAGAAAATAAGTAAGAAAAATGTGTGTGTGTGTGCGTGTACGTGTGTGTGTGTGTGCGCGCACGGGGCTCACAGCGGGGCGACCGGGGCGGCGACGGGGGGCGGCGACGGGGCGGCGGCGTACGGGGCGGCGACGACGGGGACGGCGACGGGGACGGGCCGGAGCGGCGACGGGGACGGCGACGGCGACGGCGCGCGACGGGGCCGACGACGGCGCGCGACGGGGCCGGCGACGGGGACGGCGATGGCGCGGGACGGGGGCGGCGTACGGGGCGGCGGCGATGTCGAAGCAGAGGAGAGGAAGTGGGAGATGAAACTGTAAAATTTTGAAGTGTTGTTTATATAGGATGGACCCTTAGTACCGGTTGGTGGATCCAACCGGTACTAAAGGCCTATTTTGGCCAGGCCAAGCGGCGGGAAGCGCACACCCTTTAGTACCGGGTCGTGGTAGCAACCGGTACTAAAGACCCCCCCCTTTAGTACCGGTTGGAGCCACGACCCAGTACTAAAGGGGGTGCGCTGCCACCCGCAGTGCACAAAGTTTAGTCCCACCTCGCCGAGCGAAGGGCAGCCGCACAGGTTTATAAACCTAGCCACGGCTGCTCCTTCAAGCTCCTCTCCAAAGCAGGCTTCTGGGCCTAAACTACTGCGCTGCCCTATGGGCCTATTGGGCCTTGCAGGCCTGCATCCTGACCCAACTACAGGTTGGGTTTTTAGTCGTATGCAGGCCGCTGTGGCCCAGTAGGCGGGCTTTTTTTATTTTGTTTTTTTTCTTTTCTGCTTTATTTATTTTCTTTTATTTATTTGTGAGTTGTTTTTTTGCTGTATTTAGAGTTTCTTTGTGAATATTTTTGCTTTAGGTACAAAAAATTACAAACTTTCTGTTAGTGCCAGTAGTTTTCAAATTTGAATAGTTTAAATTTGAATTATTTGAAATTTGTGTGAATCACTAGTTTGTGAATAACTTTACTTTAAAAGTAGATTTTTCAGTGATTCTTTTTTCTTATGTTTAATATTAGTGTGTTTTATCATTATATTCAATTTGGTAATACTTAGGTTATTTAAAAAAATGAAATGCCTTTGTAATAGCTGAGTTTTCGTCCGAAACCCTTATACTTCGAAAGAGATTGTCCATTTTGTACACGAAGTGCATCCAGTTTTTGCCGTAACCCTCTCAAATTTTTTGCACATGCTATGTGGGTGAAATGATGATACCACGCCAACTTTCAACATTTTCAGAGTTCAATTGTTCTGCTTTTCAATTTCAGGGTCATTTAGCTAAAAAAAAATCAGTAAATGCATGAAAAATAGCAAATGATGTCAGAAAGGGTTGAAAGTTGATGACGTGGCTTTGAATGGTGCATACTGAGCACACAAAAAGTCTGGAGTTGTAATAAGTTAAAAAATGAATTGCCTTTGTAACAGCTGAGTTTTCGTCCGAAACCCTGATACTTCGAAAGAGATTGTCCATTTTGTACACGAAGTGCATCCAGTTTTTGCCGTAACCCTCTCAACTTTTTTACACATGCTATGTGGGTGAAATGATGATACCATGCCAACTTTCAACCTTTTCAGAGTTCATTTGTACTGCTTTTCAATTTCAGGGTCATTTAGCTCTAAAAAAATCAGTAAATGAGCTGAAAAATAGCAAATGAAGTCAGAAAGGTACACGTTTGTTCGAAGCACAAAAGTACATGTTTCAAATGCCAAAACACATAAGCACCCTAACTATTACAAAGATTCCCTACGGTTTGTCCAAAGTGGGACTTTTCAGATATACAAGTCCGGAAACTCACTAGAGAAGAAAGTGATGACAGTGAAGCCGATCACATCCCAGAGTGGGATCTTTGGGTGTGAAACTTTTTCTTCGCGTGTGTCCCTTTGCGCCGTAACCATGGACAATCTTCATCATTTAACTGGATGCTCGGGTCAATATTCACTGTGAATGGAGCAATTTCATCAAACTTTTCATAATCTTCTGACATGTCTGTCTTTTCATCCACTCCCACGATGTTTCTTTTTCCTGAAAGAACTATGTGGCGCTTTGGCTCATCGTATGATGTATTCGCTTCCTTATCTTTTCTTTTTCTCGGCTTTGTAGACATGTCCTTCACATAGAAAACCTGCGCCACATCATTGGCTAGGACGAATGGTTCGTCTGCGTACGCAAGATTGTTGAGATCCACTATTATCATTCCGTACTGCGGGTCTTCCGTTACCCCACCTCGTGTCATATTGACCCATTTGCACCGAAACAAAGGGACCTTCAAACCACATCCATAGTTAAGTTCCCATATGTCCTCTATGTAACCATAATATGCTTCCTTTCCCCTCTTGGTTGCTGCATCAAAGCGGACACCACTGTTTTGGTTGGTGCCCTTCTTATCTTGGGCAATCATGTAAAATGTATTCCCATTTATCTCGTACCCTTTGAAAGTCATTATATTCGAAGATGGTAACTGGGACAGCAAGTACATGTCATCTTCAACAGCGGCGTCATGCATGGCACGTGTCTGCAACCAACCGGCGAAAGTCCCAGTTTGTTCACGTGTAATCCAGTCGTTAGACTGCTCCGGGTGTTTGGAGCGTAGAAAATTCTTGTGTTCCTCCATATACGGAGCCATCTTCTTTAACATTATCAGCAACTTTCCAAATCCCTTGTCAGATACACCATTCTCTGCCTTCCATTGCAGCAATTCCAGTGTGGTGCCCAGCTTTTTCTTGTCAGCTTTGCAATTCGGGTACAACAATTTCTTGTGATCCTCTAACATGCGCTGCAACTTCTTCTTCTCCTTTTCACTTGTGCAGTTTCTCTTTGCATCAGCAATGGCCCGACCTAGATCATCAGCGGGCTCATCTGATGCCTCTTCTTCAGCTTCTTCCTGCATTGCCGGCTCAGCTTCTTCCCCCATTGTTGTACCATCGTATTCAGGGAACCCATGGCCAGGATAGCTGTCGTCGTCCTCTTCTTCTTCATTGTCTTCCATCATAACCCCTCTTTCTCCATGCTTGGTCCAAACATTATAGTGGGGCATGAAACCGGACTCAAACAGGTGGACGTGAATGGCTCATAACTTAGAGTAATTCTGATCATTCTTACAGCCGGCACATGGACAAGGCATAAAACCATCCGCCCGCTTGTTTGCCTCAGCCGCAAGGAGAAAAGTATGCATGCCATTAACGAACTGGGGAGAGCATCGGTCATCGTACATCCATTGCCGGCTCATCTTCATTACACAACACCGAAAAGACCAAATTAATACAAGTTCATACATAAAGTTGATACATAAAGTTCATACAACACTTATTCTCATAAAACAAACATACAAATGACTCTCTAGCTAAAGCATTTAAATGCAACAACAAATGCGATCAAGATCGCAACTAAGGTAACAATTGATCCAACAGCATAATGATACCAAGCCTCACTATCAATGGCATATTTTCTAATCTTTCTAATCTTCAAGCGCATTTTCTCCATCTTCATCTTGTGATCATCAATGAAATCGGCAACATGCAACTCCAATTCCATCTTCTCCCACTCAATTCTTTTCAATTTTTCATTCAAATACTCGTTTTCTCTTTCAACTAAATTTAACCTCTCGACAATAGGGTCGGTTGGAATTTCCAGTTCACATACCTCCTAGATAAAAATATCTATGTCAACTTGATGGGCATAATTTGTCATAAACACGAAATGCAACAAATAGTTATAAAAGAGAATATACCACATCCGAATCATAACCCGGGCGAGGGCCGACGGGGACGAATATCAAAACCATGGCACTATGTATAACAAACAACGTACGGGTAAGATAATTATACGAGTAACTATATATCTAAATCACACAAACATGAATTTTTTTTATATATAAAAGATAAGAACAAGAGGCTCACAACAAGGTGGTGCCGGCGACGGGACGGTGCGGGCGATCGGCGGTGGTTAGGACGGAGACGGGAAGGCACTAAGTAAACCACACCTACATATGCAAACTAAGAGTTATTTTGACCTCAAATTGCATATAAATCAAATACTACCACATATAATTCCTCCCAAAATAAAACACACAAAGCACTATACTTATAGAGCATTGCAAGAGCTAATCTAGCAATGAGAGATGAAAGGACAAAGTTGCTAACCTTTGTGATCACTTCGATGGATGGGGTGCCTTCAAATCTTCACAAATTTTGCCAAAAATGGAGTGTGAGCTCGAGAGGAAGAGGAAGAAAACAAAGGAGAGGGGAAAGGGGAAGAATAGAGCACTCGGGCTCGACGAAGGGGTTTATATAGGATGACCTTTAGTACCGGTTGGTTATACGAACCGGGACTAAAGGTGCATCTCTAGTCCCGGTTCGTATAACCAACCGGTACTAAAGGTGCTGGTGGGCCCTAGCCTGACACAAGCCTGCCACCACGTCTTTAGTACCGGTTCGTGGAACGAACCGGTACTAAAGGTTCGCCATGAACCGGTACTAATGATCGCCGCCCGCCTAGCCGTTGGAACCGGCACTAAAGAGCACATTAGTGCCGGTTCAGTTACAAATCGGGACTAATGTGCTTCACATTAGGCCCTTTTTCTACTAGTGGATCCCCTATACTTGTGGGTCATCAAGACTCTTTTCTGGCGCCGTTGCCGGGGAGTGAAGCGCCTTTGGTAAGGAAACATTTGTATTACGTGCTGAAATTTACTATCACTTGTCACTATGGAAAATCATCCTTTGAGGGGTTTGTTCGGGGTATCTTCACCCCGACCGAAAGAGCAAAGAGTTGCCCCTCAACCTACTGCACCTACTGAAAATATTTATTATGAAATTTCTTTGGGTATGATAGAGAAACTGCTAGCTAATCATTATGCAGGGGATGGAACATTACATCCTGATTTGCATCTAATCTATGTGGATGAAGTTTGTGGATTATTTAAGCTTGCAGGTTTGCCCGGGGATGAAGTCAAGAAGAAGTTCTTCCCTTTATCTTTGAAGGAGAAGGCATTGACATGGTATAGGCTATGCGATAATATTGGGACTTGGAATTACAACCGGTTGAAATTGGAATTTCATCAGAAGTTTTATCCTATGCATCAGGTTCATCGTGATCGGAATTATATATATAATTTTTGGCCTCATGAAGGAGAAAGTATCGCTCAGGCTTGGGGGAGGCTTAAGTCAAAGTTATATTCATGCCTCAATCATGAGCTCTAAAGAGAAATTATTATTTAGAATTTTTATGCTCGGCTTTCTCATAATAATCAATCCATGCTCGATACTTCTTGTACTGGTTCTTTTATGAAGAAGACTATTGAATTCAAATGGGAACTCTTGGAAAGAATTAAATGCAACTCTGAAGATTGGGAGCTCGACGGATGTAAGGAGTCAGGTATAAACCTTAAGTTCTATTGTGTTAAATCTTTTATGGATACCGATGCTTTTCGAGAATTTAGCACTAAGTATGGACTTGACGATGATGGGTTAATCGGCGAGTAATTCCTGAATCTTTTTCTTCAGCGCCTCCACCAACATCATGTCCTCTTGCTTGTCTTCCGCCATCTTCTTCATTGTGTACATGGCTTTGCCCATGTCGACACGAGCTCCAATGATCTCTTTGATGTCTTCACGATGTTGCTTCAAAGCTATGATGGATTCATCCATCAGCAGGTTGCGCTCGATGCTAATCTTCTCTTTCTCATCCATCAGTTTGATGATGACGGCGGCTGCATCCTGCAGTAAGGCCTTTCTGTCATCGTGTAGCTTTGCCAATCCGGCGATCTCCTCCTTGAGGAGGTCTTGCTCGATGCATAGCTTCTCCTTTCATCCATAAGTTTGACGATCAGAGCGGTCGCCTTCTCCTTGCCATCCATAAGTTTGTGGATAAGAGCTATCGCCTTGTCCAGCGCATCATTGCTCAGTTTCGCCCAGTCGGTGATGTCCTCAGCGGGCCTGTGGCTGCTCATGATAGAGGCCCCCACTGGCCGGTCGGCCCTGGGGCGACTCCGCTTCTTAGAGCCCTCGCGTGCCTGCTCGCCCTCGGGACGAGTGCGCTTGTTAGAGCTCTCGGCTGCCCGTGTGGCAGCCGCGAGGCGTCTATACCTCTCTTTTGCTTCTGCAGCCTTGGTCAAAGCTCCTTGGTTGTTTTCCATCTAGAGCTTCCCCCATGGGCCATGGCAGACCCAAGCACATAGAAGAAAGGCTTGTTCTTTTGGATGATGATGAGGATGAATGTGCAGCGATTCCCGAGCACACAGACGTACCAATTTAAAGACAGATGGGCGATTCGTCTGCTCTAGCCGTGTATGTTGATTCAGCGTGTATGCCGACGATAGGTCGCCAGACCATTTGGCGTTTCCACGGGGACTTGGGAAATGGAAGTTGTGCATGCATGCTTTGATAAGTACTTGGGAGCTGTAAACTTTAAGTTGGGAGTTATAAACTTCAAATGGTCAACACGCGTGGGGTAGTTGGTCCCACATCTAATAAGTACGCGGTGGCAACCAAAAAACATTTATAGACGCCTTCTCCCAATGCGTGTAATCAACTTTCGTAGAAGCAGTTTCATAGAACGGCAGTTAAACAATCATGTATGGAGTACAAATGGTTACTAAATAAGTTGCAGTGCCAGCGTGTTCCTTGCAGGCGGGAATAATACAAAGCAGTTAAGCAGGCGTCTGATACGTCCATTTTGCATCATGCTTTTATATTGATATTTATTGCATTAAGGGCTGTTATTACACATTATGGTACAATACTTATGCCTTTTCTCTCTTAGTTTACAAGGTTTACACAAAGAGGGAGAATGCTGGAAGCTGGAATTCTGGACCGGAAAGGAGCAAATCTGAGAGACCTATTCTGCACAACTCCAAAAGTCCTAAAAATTTACGAAGAATCATTTTGGAATATATAAAAAATATTGGGCGAAGAAAAATATTGGGCTTGTGGGGCCCCTGGCAGGTCTCCGGTGCCCATCTTCTGCTATATGGAGGGTTTTGACCTAGAAAAAATCATAAGGAAGCTTTCAGGACGAAGCACCGCCGTCTCAAGGCGGAACCAGGGCAGAAGCAATCTAGGGCTCCGGTGGAGCTGTTCTGCCGGGCAAACATCCCTTCGGGAGGGGGAAATCGAAGCCATCGTCATCACCAACGATCCTCTCATCGAGAGGGGGTCAATCTCCGTCAACATCTTCACCAGCACCATCTCCTCTCAAACCCTAGTTCATCTCTTGTATTCGATCTTTGCCTCAAAATCTCAGATTGGTACATGTGGGTTGCTAGTAGTGTTGATTACTCCTTGTAGTTGATGCTAGTTGGTTTATTCGGTGGAAGATCATATGTTCAGATCCTTAATGATATTTAATACCCCTCTGATTATGAACATGAATATGCTTTGTGAGTAGTTACGTTTGTTCCTGAGGACATGGGAGAAATCTTGTTATAAGTAATCATGTGAATTTGGTATTCGTTCGATATTTTGATGAGATGTATGTTGTCTTTCTTCTAGTGGTGTTATGTGAACGTCGACTACATGACACTTCACCATGATTTGGGCCTAGGGGAAGGCATTGGGAAGTAATAAGTAGATGATGGGTTGCTAGAGTGACAGAAGCTTAAACCCTAGTTTATGCGTTGCTTTGTAAGGGGCTGATTTGGATCCATATGTTTCATGCTATGGTTAGATTTATCTTAATTCTTCTTTCGTAGTTGCGGATGCTTGCGAGAGGGGTTAGTCATAAGTGGGAGGCTTGTCCAAGTAAGGACAGCACTCGAGCACTGATCCACCCACATATCAGATTATCAAAGTAACGAACGCGAATCATATGAGCATGATGAAAACTAGCTTGACAATAATTCCCATGTGTCCTCGGGAGCGCTTTGCTTTATATAAGAGTTTGTCCAGGCTTATCCTTTTCTACAAAAAGGATTGGGCCACCTTGCTGCACCTTTTTTACACTTGTTACTTGTTACCCGTTACGAATTATCTTATCACAAAACTATCTGTTGCTGATAATTTCAGTGCTTGCAGAGAATACCTTGGTGAAAACCGCTTGTCAATTCCTTCTGCTCCTCGTTGGGTTCGACACTCTTACTTATCGAAAGGACTATGATAGATCCCCTACACTTCTGGGTCATCAAGACTCTTTTCTGGCGCCGTTGCCGGGGAGTGAAGCGCCTTTGGTAAGTGGAATTTGGTAAGGAAAAATTTATATAGTGTGCTGAAATTTACTGTCACTTGTTGCTATAGAAAATAATCCTTTGAGGGGCTTGTTCGGGGTATCTTCACCCCAACCGGAAGAGCAAAGAGTTGCCCCTCAACCTACTGAACCTACTGAAAATATTTATTATGAAATTCTTTCGGGTATGATAGAGAAACTGCTAGCTAATCATTATGTAGGAGATGGAACATTACATCCTGATATGCATCTAATCTATGTGGATGAAGTTTGTGGATTATTTAAGCTTGCAGGTTTGCCCGAGGATGAAGTTAAGAAGAAGGTCTTCCCTTTATCTTTGAAGGAGAAGGCATTGACATGGTATAGGCTATGCGATGATATTGGGACTTGGAATTACAACCGATTGAAATAGGAATTTCATCAGAAGTTTTATCCTATGCATCTAGTTCATCGTGATCAGAATTATATTTATAATTTTTGGCCTCGTGAAGGAGAAAGTATCCCTCAAGCTTGGGGGAGGCTTAAGTCAATGTTATATTCATGCCCCAATCATGAGCTCCCAAGATAAATTATTATTCAGAATTTCTATGCTCGGCTTTCTCGTAATGATCAATCCATGCTCGATACTTCTTGTGAAGGTTCTTTTATGAAGAAGACTATTGAATTCAAATGGGATTTATTGGAAAGAATTAAACGCAACTCTGAAGATTGGGAACTCGAAGAAGGTAAGGAGTCTTGTATAAACCTCAAGTTTGATTGTGTTAGATCTTTTATGGATACCGATGCTTTTCGTGAATTTAGCACTAAATATGGACTTGACTCTAAGATAGTAGCTTCTTTCTGTGAATCATTTGCTACTCATGTTGATCTCCCTAAGGAGAAGTCGTTTAAATATCATCCTCCCATTGAAGTAAAAATAGTAGAACCTATTAAGGCTGAAGAGGAAACTATTACTTATAATGTTGATCCTATTGTTCCTACTGCTTAAATTGAGAAACCACCTTTCCATGTTAGAATAAAGGAACATGCTAAAGCTTCAGTTGTGGTTCGTAAGAGTTATACTAGAACACCTACACCCCCTGAACAAATTAAAGTTGAATCTAGTATTGCTATGGTTAAAGATCTTTTGGTCGATAATATT
The DNA here is from genome assembly GCA_011799875.1 of Thinopyrum elongatum. NCBI lineage: Eukaryota > Viridiplantae > Streptophyta > Magnoliopsida > Poales > Poaceae > Thinopyrum > Thinopyrum elongatum. The sequence continues at coordinate 182,420,584 of CM022303.1, forward strand.
GATGGGCATGTTATTTATTTCTGTGATGAAGCTGCTAGAATTGCTAGAGCTGATGATAAATATAAGCATAGACCTATTGTTGGCATGCCTGTTGTTTCAGTTAAAATAGAAGATCGTTGTTATCATGGCTTATGTGATTTCGGTGCAATTCCTTTTACTTTATACCAAGAAATTATGAATGATATTGCACCTGCTAAAATAGAAGATATTGATGTCACTATTAAGCTGGCGAATAGAGATACTATCTCAACAATTGCGATTGTTAGAGATGTTGAAGTCTTGTGTGGGAAATAAAATACCCTACTGATTTCCTAGTTCTTGGTTCCCCACAAGATGATTTTTGTCCCATTATATTTGGTAGACCTTTCTTGAACACTATTAATGCAAAGATAGATTGTGAGAAAGAAACTGTTAGTGTAAGTTTTGGGGATGTGTCTCATGAGTTTAATTTCCCCAAATTTCATAGACAACCCCATGATAATGAATTGCTTAATAAAGATGAAGTTATTGGTCTTGCTTCTATTGCCGTGCCTCCTACTGATCCTTTAGAACAATATTTGCTAGACCATGAAAATGATATGTTCATGAATGAAAGAAAGGAATTAGACAAGATTTTCTTTAAACAAATGCTTGTTTTAAAACACAATTTGCCTGTTGAGACTCTTGGAGATCCTCTACGACCCAAGAGCGATCCTGTATTCGATCTTAAACAATTACCTAATACTCTGAAATATGCTTATCTTGATGAGAAAAAGATATATCCTGTTATTATTAGTGCTAACCTTTCAGATCATGAAGAAAAGAAATTATTGAAAACTCTGAAGAAGCACCGTGCATTTATTGGATATACTCTTGATGATCTTAAGGGCATTAGTTCCACTCTATGTCAGCACAAAATTAATATGGAACCTGATGCTAAACCAGTTGTTGATCATGAGCGACGGTTGAATCCAAAAATGAAAGAAGTGGTAAGAAATGAAATACTAAAGCTTCTGGAAGCAGGTATAATTTAACCTATTGCTGATAGTAGATGGGTAAGTCCTGTTCATTGTGTCCCTAAGAAGGGAGGTATTACCGTTGTTCCTAATGATAAAAATAAATTGATTCCGCAAAGAATTGTCACATGTTATAGAATGGTTATTGATTTTAGAAAATTAAACAAAGCTACTAGGAAAGATCATTATCCTCTACCTTTTATTGATCAAATGCTAGAAAGACTATCAAAACATACACACTTTTGCTTTCTAGATGGTTATTCTGGTTTTTCCAAAATACCTATGTCACAAGAGGATCAAGAAAAAACTACTTTTACTTTTCCTTTCGGTACCTTTGCTTATAGACGTATGCCTTTTGGTTTATGCAATGCACCTGCTACTTTTCAAAGATGTATGACTACTATATTCTCTGACTTTTGTGAAAAGATTGTTGAGGTTTTCATGGATGATTTTTCTGTTTACGGAACTTCTTTTGATCATTGCTTAAGCAACCTTGATCGAGTTTTGCAGAGATGTGAAGAAACTAATCTTGTCTTGAATTGGGAGAAGTGACACTTTATGGTTAATGAAGGTATTGTCTTGGGGCATAAAATCTCTGAAAGAGGTATTGAAGTTGATAAAGCTAAATTTGATGCTATTGAAAAAATGTCGTGTCCTAAAGATATCAAAGATACAAGAAGTTTCCTTGGCCATGATGGTTTCTATAGGAGATTTATTAAAGACTTCTCTAAAATTTCTAGGCCACTAACTAATCTCTTGCAAAAGGATGTTCCATTTGTTTTTGATGATGATTTTGTAGAAGCATTTGAAATACTTAAGAAAGCCTTAATTTCTGCACCTATTATTCAACCACCTGATTGGAACCTACCCTTTGAAATTATGTGTGATGCTAGTGATTATGTTGTTGGTGCTGTTCTAGGATAAAGAGTTGATAAGAAGTTAAATGTTATCCATTATGCTAGTAAAATTCTAGACAGTGCTCAAAGAAATTGTGCTACCACTGAAAAAGAATTTCTAGCAGTTGTGTTTGCTTGTGATAAGTTCAGATCTTATATTGTTGATTCCAAAGTAACTGTTCACACCGATCATGCTACTATTAAATACCTTATGGAAAATAAACTTGCTAAACCTAGACTCATTATGTGGGTTCTCTTGCTACAAGAATTTGATTTACATATTATTGATAGAAAAGGAGCTGAGAAACCCGTAGGAGACAACTTGTCTAGGTTAGAAAAATATTCTTGATGACCCATTACCTATTGATGATAGCTTTCCTGATGAACAATTAGCTGTCATAAATGCTTCTCGTAGTACTCCATGGTATGCAGACTATGCTAATTATATTGTTGCTAAATTTATACCACCTAGTTTCACATACCAACAAAAGAAAAGTTTTTTCTATGATTTAAGACATTACTTCTGGGATGACCCACATCTTTATAACGAAGGAGTAGATGGTGTTATTAGATGTTGTGTACCTGAGCATGAATAGGAACAGATCCTACGCAAGTGTCACTCCGAGGCCTACGGAGGACACCATGCTGGAGATAGAACTGCACATAAGGTATTACAATCTGGTTTTTATTGGCCTACTCTTTTCAAGGATGCTCGTAAGTTTGTCTTGTCTTGTGATGAATGATAAAGAATTGGTAATATTAGTAGGCGTCAGGAAATGCCTATGAACTATTCACTTGTTGGTTTATTCGGTGGAAGATCATATGTTCAGATCCTTAATGATATTCAATACCCCTCTGATTATGAACATGAATATGCTTTGTGAGTAGTTACGTTTGTTCCTGAGGACATGGGAGAAGTCTTGTTATAAGTAATCCTGTGAATTTGGTATTCGTTCGATATTTTGATGAGATGTATGTTGTCTTTCCTCTAGTGGTGTTATGTGAACGTTGACTACATGACACTTCACCATGATTTGGGCCTAGGGAAAGGCATTGGGAAGAAATAAGTAGATCATGGGTTTCTAGAGTGACAGAAGCTTAAACCCTAGTTTATGCGTTGCATCGTAAGGTGCTGATTTGGATCCAGATGTTTCATGCTATGGTTAGATTTATCTTAATTCTTCTTTCGTAGTTGCGGATGCTTGCAAGAGTGGTTAATCATAAGTGGGAGGCTTGTCCAAGTAAGGACAGCACCCACGCACTGGTCCAACCACATATCAAATTATCAAAGTAACGAACGCGAATCATATGAGCATGATGAAAACTAACTTGACAACAATTCCCATGTGTCCTCAGGAGCGCTTTGCTTTATATAAGAGTTCGTCCAGGCTTGTCCTTTGCTACAAAAAGGATTGGGCCACCTTGTTGCACCTTTGTTACACTTGTTACTTGCTACCCGTTACGAATTATCTTATCACAAAACTATCTGTTACCGATAATTTCAGTGCTTGCAGAAAATACCTTGCTGAAAACCGCTTGTCATTTCCTTCTACTCCTTGTTGGGTTCGACACTCTTACTTATCGAAAGGACTATGATAGATCCCCTATACTTGTGGGTCATCACCTGTCCAGTGGTGGGAGTAGGGTGGGCCGATGAGGCCTGCGCGGCAGCATAGCCGACCACGGGAGGAAGGAGCAGGCTGTCCTGCTGACGCTGGTTTGGGCGGCTGGAGCAGGAAGATCAGACATTGAAGAAGCACAACGGCTGTTGGATGGACATCCAACAGTCACTGCTCTTGTGTGTTGACTAAGTTGACACAGCCTTGCGTACACGTCAACCTTTTTTTAGGAAAGCATACGCGTCAACCTAGTATGCCCACAAACCAGCCTCAAATCTGTGGAAAACAGCATACAACCCATCTCCCATTATTTCTAATAATTTACAGCCCACTTTCTAATTCTTAAGGATTTTTTTTGTAGCCCATATTCTTTTTGTTAGCATTACAGCCCATATTGTGGCCACGGTTAAAACAGCTCAAGAAAATTTTGCATATTTCGGTGCGATCCGAACTATTTTTAATCCTGAAATTTTGACTCACATTCAAACAAATTTGAAAATTAAATTTATATCAATTTAAAATCCAAATAATTTTCCCAGCATAAAAATCAATGAAATTTAAAATGTAGAAATGCAAAAAAAGAAATTTGAAACTAATTGCCGGTTTGCCGTGTCTTAAAAATGTACAGCCCATTTTCTGGGCAAGTCGAATGCATCCCTTGCAGCCAAGCAGGGCTGACAAAAGCAAGTAGGCCTTGGTTGGGTATTCTGCAAAAAAACAAAAAAACTGGGCTAGCCATTTTCAGAAAGAAAAAAACAACTGGGCTGGTCTTGTGGTTAACATAAAATAAAAGGTTGGCTAGACTAGCAAGAGTGCCCCGCATAGCCCAGTTGATACCCTGCTTCGTCTGAAAAACAAAAAGAACTGGGCGAGCTGCTGGGTCCCTGGTGTCAGCCGCTCGTTGTGCAATTCTCTCGATTATTGACTACGTTGATAATGGTGCTACTTCTTGAGCTTGCATTGATTTTTCCCTTGAAGAGGAAAGGGTGATGCAGCAAAGTAGAGATAAGTATTTTCCTCAGTTAAGAACCAAGGTATCAATCCAGTAGGAGGCACAAGCAAGTCTCCAATCTATGCACCTGCACAAACTAACAAACACTTGCACTCAACGCGAAAAAGGGGTTGTCAATCCCTTCACGGTCTCGAACAAGAGTGAGATCTAATAGAGATAGGTATAAAAGATAAATAAAAATGCAAACTAAAGTGAATATAAATAAAGTGCAGCAAGGTATTTTTGGGTTTTTTTGGTTTGTAGATCTGAAAATATATGGTGGAAAATAGACCCGGGGGCCATAGGTTTCACTAGAGGCTTCTCTCTTGAAGATAGCATACAGTGGGTGAACAAATTACTGTTGAGCAATTGATAGAAAAGCGCAAAGTTATGACGATATCTAAGGCAATAATCATAAATATAGGCATCATGTCCGTGACAAGTAGACTGAAACAATTCTGCATCTACTACTATTACTCTACACATCGACCGACTCCTGCCTACATCTAGAGTATTAAGTTCATAAGAACAGAGCAACTCTTTAAGCAAGATGACATGATGTAGAGGGATAAACTCAAGCAATATGATATAAACTCCATCTTTTTATCCTTGATGGCAACAATACAATCTGTCACTGGGTGAGGACACCGCAAGATTGAACCCAAAACTAAGCACCTCTCCCATTGCAAGAAAAACCAATCTAGTTGGCCAAACCAAACCGATAGTTCGAAGAGAAATACAAAGATATATTAATCATGCATAGAAGAGTTCAGAGAACACCCAAATAATATTCATAGATAATCTGATCATAAATCCACAATTCATCGGATCTCAACAAACACACCGCAAAAAAGTATTACATCGAATAGATCTCCAAGAACATCGAGGAGAGCATTGTATTGAAGATCAAAGAGAGAGAAGAAGCCATCTAGCTACTAGCTATGGACCCGTAGGTCTGTGGTAAACTACCATGCATCATCGGTAGGGCAGCAAGATTGATGTAGAGGCCCTCCGTGATAGAATCCCTCTCCGGCAGATCGCTGGAAAAGGCCCCAAGATGGGATCTCACGAGAACAGAGGCTTGCGACGGCGGAAAAGTATTTTGGTGGACGCTTCTGGTGGTTTGGGAATATTTGGGAATTTACAGTGCAAGAATTAGGGTTGGAGGACTCCCGAGGGGCCCACAAGCCCTCAGGGAGCCCCCCAAGGCGCACCTGGCAGGCTTCTGGCCTCCTCGGGCATCTTCTGACCCCCTCTCCAAGCTTCGTCGATGTCTTCTGGTCCAAGAAAAATCATCGTAAAGTTTTATTCCATTTGGACTCCATTTGATATTCCTTTTCTGTAAAACTCAAAAACAAGGAAAAAAACAGAAACTGGCACTGGGCACTAGGTTAATAGGTTAGTCCCAAAAATAATATAAAATAGCATATAAATGCATATAAAACATCCAAAACAGATAATATAATAGCATGGAACAATAAAAAATTATAGATACGTTGGAGACGTATCAAGCATCCCCAAGCTTAATTCCTGCTCGTCCTCGAGTAGGTAAATGATAAAAATAGAATTTTTGATGTGGAATGCTACCTAACATATTCATCAATGTAATCTTCTTTATTGTGGCATGAATATTCATATCCATAAGATTCAAAACAAAAGTTTAATATTGACATAAAAACAACAATACTTCAGGCATACTAATAAAGCAATCATGTCTTCTCAAAATAACATGGCCAAAGAAAGTTATCCCTACAGAATCATATAGTCTAGCTATGCTCCATCTTCATCACACAAAGTATTTCATCATGCACAACCCCGATGACAAGCCAAGCAATTGTTTCATACTTTTGATGTTCTCAAACTTTTTCAACTTTCACGCAATACATGAGCGTGAGCCATGGATATAGGACTATATGTGGAATAGAATATGGTGGTTGTGGAGAAGACAAAAAGAAGGAGAAAGTCTCATATCAACTAGGCAAATTAATGGGCTATGGAGATGCCCATCAATTGATATCGATGCAAGTGAGTAAGTATTGCTATGCAACGGATGCACTAGAACTATAAGTGTATGAAAGCTCAAAAAGAAACTAAGTGGGTGTGCATCCAACTTGCTTGCTCACGAAGACCTAGGGCAATTTGAGGAAGCCCATCATTGGAATATACAAGCCAAGTTCTATAATAACAAATTCCCACTAGTATATGGAAGTGACAAAATAGGAGACTCTCTATCATGAAGATCATGGTGCTACTTTGAAGCACAAGTGTGGAAAAAGGATAGTAACATTGTCCCTTCTCTCTTTTCTCTCTTTTTTTTCTCTTTTTTTTGGGCTTCTTTGGCCTCTTTTATTTTTTTGTAAAGTCCGAAGACTCATCCCAACTTGTGAGGGAATCATAGCTTCCATCATCCTTTCCTCACATGGGACAATGCTCTAATAATGATGATCATCACACTTTTATTTACTTACAACTCAAAAATTACAACTCGATACTAGAACAAGATATGACTCTATATGAATGCCTCCGGCGGGTGTACCGGGATGTGCTATGATCAAGAGTGACATGTATAAAAAATATGAATGGTGGTCTTACCACAAATACTATGCCAACTATATGATCATGCAAAGCAATATGACAATGATGGTGCATGTCATAATAAAATGGAACGGTGGAAGTTGCATGGGAATATATCTCGGAATGGCTATGGAAATGCCATAATAGGTAGGTATGGTGGCTGTTTTGAGGAAAGGTATATGGTGGGTTTAATGCACCGGCGAAAGTTGCGCGGTACTAGAGAGGCTAGCAATGGTGGAAGGGTGAGAGTGCGTATAATCCATGGACTCAACATTAGTCATAAAGAACTCACATACTTATTGCAAAAAATTATTAGCTATATAAAAAAAGTACTACACGCATGCTTCTAGGGGGATAGATTGGTAGGAAAAGTCTATCGCTCGTCCCAGACTGCCACTCATAAGGAAGACAATCAAAAAATAAATCATGCTCCGACTTCATCACATAACGGTTCACCATACGTGCATGCTACGGGAATCACAAACTTTAACACAAGTATTTCTACCAATCCACAATTACTCACTAGCATGACTCTAATATCACCATCTTTATATCTCAAAACAAATGCAAGGAATCAAACTTCGTATCTATTCAATGCTCTTTATATGAAAGTTTTTATTATATCCCTCTTGGATGCCCATCATATTAGGACTAAATTCATAACCGAAGCAAATCAACATGCTGTTTAAGACTCTTAAAATAATATAAGGGAAGCATGAGAGTTCATCAATTTCTATAAAATAAATCCACCGCCGTGCTCTAAAAAGATATATGTGAAGCACTAGAGCAAACTGCCTAGCTCAAAAGATATAAGTGAAGCACATAGAGTATTCTAATAAATTCATGATTAATGTGTGTCCTTATCAAACGGTGTGTACAGAAAGGATGATTGTGGAAAACTAAAAAGCAAAGATTCATGTCATACAAGACGCTCCAAGCAAAACACATATCATGTGGTGAATAAAAATATAGCCTCAAGTAAATTTACCGATAGATTGAAGACGAAAGAGGGGATGCCATCGGGGCATCCCCAAGCTTACATGCTTGGTTGTCCTTGAATATTACCTTGGGGTGCCTTGGGCATCCCCAAGCTTAGGCTCTTGCCACTCCTTATTCCATTGTCCATGAAATCTTTACCCAAAACTTGAAAACTTCACATCACAAAACTCAACAGAAAACTCATAAGATCCGTTAGTGTAAGAAAAGCAAATCACCACTTAGGTACTGTTGTGAACTCATTATTAATTTATAATGGTGTTATATCTAATGTATTCCAACTTCTCCATGGTTCATACCCCCCGATACTACCCATAGATTCATCAAAATAAGCAAACAACACATAAAAAACTGAATCTGTCAAAAACAGAATAGTCTGCGAAGATCTGAATTGTTCTCATACTTATGTACCTCTAAAAATTCTAAAATATTAGTAAAATGTAGAAATTTGTATATCAATCTTGTGTAAAAAAATCAGAACCAGAACACGCTCCTGTGAATTTAAACAATTCTGTTACTGGGCACAAAAGTTTCTGTTTTTCAGCAAGATCAAATCAACTATCATCGTAGACCATCCCAAAGGTCTTACTTGGCTCAAACATTAATTAAAACACAAAAACACAATTACTACCGAGGTAATAATGTGTATACTCATAAAAACAGAAAGGAAAAATATTGGGTTGACTCCCAACAAGCGCTTTTCTTTAAAGCCTTTTAGCTAGGCGTTGATAATTTTAATGATGCTCACATGAAAGATAGCAATTGAAACACAAAGAGAGCATCATATAGCATGTGAAAATCACTTTTAAGTCTAACATAATTCCTATGAATAGGCATCTTATAAGCAAACAAATTATCAAAATAAGCAACAACTGACACATGCAAGGAAGAAGAATAAAACATTGATAATCTAAACATGAAGAGAGGTAATTTAGTAACATGAAGATTTCTACAACCATATTTTCCTCTCTCATAATAATTGCATGTGGGATCATATTCAAATTGAACAATATAACTATCACATAACATATTCTTTTCATGATCCACATGCATGCAAAGTTGACACTCTTCCAAAATAGTGGGATTATCATCAAATAAAGTCATGACCTCTCCAAGCCCACTTTAATCAAAAATTTCATAAGATTTGTCATTCTCCAAAGTAGTGGGATCATTATTACCTAGAGTTGACACTCTTACAAACCCACGTTCAATATTATTGCAAACATATTCATCATGAGGCTTAAATAAATTTTCAAGATCATAAGAAGCATTATCACCCCAATCATGATCCCTGCAATAAGTAGCGGACATAGCAAAACTAGCATCCCCAAGCTTGGGGTTTTGCATATGATTAGCACAATTGACATTAATAGAATTTATAATAACATCATTGTAATCATGCTTTTGATTCAAGGAACTATCAAGTATGGGTGCAATAGCAATAATTTCATGTTTAACATAAGGAACTATAGCAAGTTCATCTCCATAAGCATAATTAATATTGGCATCATGGCCATAAAAATAGCAAGCATCATGTTCATCAAGGAGGATATCTCAATCAAATCAATGGAATCATAATTATCTATAGATTCATGCATATCATTATTTTCTTCCAAAGCAACAGTCATTCTATCAATAAATTCCTTAACATAGGCATTATGAGCATAGTTTTCATAGCAATATTTAAGTATGTCAAAATTTTCAGATTTGTAGAGAGTAATATCATACTTTTCAATCAAAGAAACAACTTCATAAGCACCCTAAAAAGCAACAAATTCTTCAATTTGTTTGATATCATAGTAACTATAAACACCCTTTTCATAAGAAGATAAGATTTCATTATCAATTTTTTTTAACCTTAAACAGTAGGAAAACCTCCTACTGTGAATTAAATTAAAGAATAAAGAATATTTACAAGAGTCTTTATTACATCCCCATTTGTTGGGGTAGGGAACAGAAATACCCTATGGATGCTAAAATAGAAGGGATGATTTCTTTGTGTTTCTCCTTGACCCTATGAGTAAGGAGTGAAAGGTCTTCCTTGAATCTTCGAAGCCAGGACTCTTTTGATGGATTGATTTTCCTGAAGTGTTTGTTATTCCTCTCCTTCCAGATACTCCAAGCTGCCAGTAGAAAGGTTTCCATGAATAGAGGCCGGTTCCAACTATGTCTGGCATCCAGTACTTTTTGTAGCCTCGTCGTTCCCGATGTCACAACTATGTTGAGGGTGGCCCAGCACTGGCAACTGAACTAACATTCAAAAAACAAATGCTCCAATGTTTCTTCAATTGGTGAATCACACAGTAAGCAGTTATGGTCATCTCCTATATTATAGTGCCTTCTTTTGAGCATATTGCGTGTGTTTAACCGATCAACAAGTAGTAACCATCCAAAAACCTTTATTTTCATAGTGGCCTTTGAATTCCAAATCCATTTGAACGTGTCATGGGCATGCATGTCTCGGAAGTAGTAGGTGTAATATCTGTGTGCAGAGTATTCTGCAGAGCCCCAATTGTAAGTCCATCGATCTTGTGATTCATTTAGAGTGATGCTTGCCATCTCAAGTTGCAGATCTCTCACCTCATCATATGCCTGGCTGGAGAGAGGAAGGTGGAACATCGATCCAAGAGATGTGGCAGTTAGGAAGCTTTTCACAAACAAATCTTCATTTAGCGCATAGGAGAAAGCACGTGGAAAAGAATCCGCCAGTATGTTACTTGTCCAATGGTCCTTCCAGAATAAAATATCAGCGCCATTGGACACCTGTGCTCTGGAGATCCCTCTACAAATTGGCATGAGCTTCGTGATGTCTCGCCACCAGAAAGATCCACAGGTGTCCGTTGCATGCGGTATTTTTGAAGTGTAGTACGTGGACCAGATCAGATGAACCCACGGGAGATCATGATGGTTATAGAACTTGTGTAGGTATTTAAGTAAAAGTGCATCTCCTTGGGTTTTCAGATTGAGAACGCCCAGATCTCCACTTTCCTTAGGTCTACACACCAAGTCCCATGCTGCAAGGGAATTGCACTTATCTCCATGATCCATTTTTTTAATCCATAGGCATTTTCTGCGGATTTTGTCCAATAATTCCACATTTTTTGCTGGAAGTCTGAGCATGCATAGTGCAAAGATTATGAGAGAAGTAACCACCGAGTTGAGAAGGGATAACTTGCCCCCATAAGAAATCATATTGAGTGTGGCCGATAACCGGCGTTCAACACAGCAGACCAGGGGCATCAAGTCTTGAACGGTGGGTCTCGTGGTTCCAAGGGGGAGGCCGAGATAAGTGAATGGCATTTTGCCTATGACACATCCAAAGATTCTTGCTAGGTGTTCACACTTTTCTGTGTCACAGTTAATGGGCACAATTGTTGACTTGTGGAAATTAATTTTCAGTCTAATTGAATCTGCGAAGTCAGTCAAGATGTTCCTGATGGTCATTGCTTGATCTGGGCAGGCAGGTAGGATCAAGATCGTATCATCAGCGTATTGTATCACTGGATAATCCATTTGTTGTGGATGTGGGAAGGGTAGCTTTATGAGATCTCTAGCAAAGGCATCATTAATGGCTGCTTGGAGAAGATCTGCCGCAAGAATAAATATGAAAGGCCAGAGAGGATCCCCCTGTCTCACACCACATTTACAATGGAATTGTCATCCCGGGGTCCCATTAAGCAGTACCGATGATTTGCCAGAGCTGAAAATACTGTCAATCCAATTAAGCCACTTATCATTAAAACCCATGTTTCTCATAATTTCGATCATCGCTTCATGTTCAATGGTGTCGAAGGCCTTCGCAAAATCTAGTTTTAAGAGCACTATCTCTTTTTTGGAGGTTTGGCACTGATGTATGTACTCAAAGGCCCAAGCTAGGCAATCCTGGATCAAACGACCTTTGATGAAACCATATTGGTTGCGATCAACAATTATCAGAATTACACGTTGGAGTCTGTTCACAAGGATTTTGGTGATCACCTTCAAGCAACAGTTCAGCAGAGTTATTGGTCTAAAGTCATTAATCATGGCTGGAGAATTAATTTTTGGGACCAGAGTTATGAAGCCATCATTAATGCTTTCTAAGTTCAGATTACCCTCAAAAAATTGGTTGCACAGATTGTAAAAATCCTCCTTGATGATTGGCCAGCAAGATTTTAGAAAAAACCCTGTAAATCCATCAGGGCTTGGGGCTCTGTCTGCAGGCATAGTTCTTATGACATTGTCAACTTCTTCTTTTGAAAAGGGGACAGTGAGTTGATCAAGATCCACACATTTTTTAATTATTCTTGCAAGGTCAAACTTCATAGTATGTGTGGAAGAGGATCCCAGACGTTCCTTATAAGTGTGAAAAATGATGGATTCTTTGCCTGCATGATCTTCAACACAAGTCCCATCATCCGTCATTAAGGATGCAATATTGTTCTTCCTGTATCTTTCTGAAGCCATCGCTTGAAAAAATTTAGAATTTTCATCCCCGAACTTTACCCATCGAATAGTGCATCTCTTCTTCCAATACTGTTGTTGATAAGACAGCAGCCTAAGTAAATGAGTTTTAAGAATTTGACGAAAGTTTGTCTCAGGAATTGTTAGGCATCTTCTATTTTCCAGTTCATCAATTTCATTTAAGGCTCTGTTGGAATTATCTATGGCCACAGAGAGTTTGGAGATGCTCTTGCTCCATAATTTTAGATCTCTCCATAGATTTTTGAGCTTTCTACAAATCACCTTGGCAGTATTGTCAGACTGGACCTGCTTCGACCAGGATTTCATCACTGTATCCAAGATTTCATTATCATTCAACTCACATAGGTAGGGAAGGTGTTTTTTAGGGTTCTTAGAGCAACTAGTAAAATCACAAAGTTCAAAAGGATTCCAAGGATAACATAGCAAAAAATTTATTTGATTCCATAATAGTCTCACTTTTTGAGACAAACGGTCACGCACAAAATGAGCATGCTCATCTAAAGATTTTTCCTCAACTAAACTAGTTGGGGTTTCAGCACGAGCACATATGGATCAAAGATAATCCAGGTAGAAAACTTTAAGTGGATCCATACACCTTTTGCTTTATGATTTTCAGTAAATACACAATTATACCAAGCGCACGATCAAACAAACCAAGTAAGATATAAAGGCAAACAAAAGGACGAACGAAAGAAGGCGAATAAAAAGGCAAATATTTTTGTGTTTTTCTAAAAACGTTTTAGAAGTGGGGGAGAGGAAAACGAGAGGCAAATGGCAAATAATGTAATGTAAGAGATGAGAGTTTATGATGGGTACTTGGTAGGCTTGATGTAGAACCTCCCCGGCAACGGTGCCAGAAATTCTTCCTGCTACTTCTTGAGCTTGCATTGATTTTTCCCATGAAGAGGAAAGGGTGATGCAGTAAAGTAGAGATAAGTATTTCCCTCAGTTAAGAACCAAGGTATCAATCCAGTAGGAGGCACAAGCAAATCTCTAATATATGCACCTGCACAAACTAACAAACTCTTGCACTCAACGCCAAAAAGGGGTTGTCAATCCCTTCACGGTCTCGAACAAGAGTGAGATCTAATAGAGATAGGTATAAACGATTACTAAAACGTAAAATAAAGTAAAATAAATAAATTGCAGCAAAGTATTTTTGGGTTTTTTGGTTTATAGATCTGAAAATATATGATGGAAAATAGACCCGGGGGCCATAGGTTTCACTAGAGGCTTCTCTCTTGAAGATAGCATACAGTGGGTGAACAAATTACTGTTGAGCAATTGATAGAAAAGCGCAAAGTTATGATGATATCTAAGGCAATAATCATGAATATAGGCATCACGTCCGTGACAAGTAGACCGAAATGATTCTGCATCTACTAGTATTACTCGACACATCGACCGACTCCTGCCTGCATCTAGAGTATTAAGTTCATAAGAACAGAGCAACGCTTTAAGCAAGATGACATGATGTAGAGGGATAAACTCAAGCAATATGATATAAACCCCACCTTTTTATCCTTGATGGCAACAATACAATACGTGCCTTGCTACCCCTTCTCTCACTGGGTGAGGACACCGCAAGATTGAACCCAAAACTAAGCACCTCTCCCATTGCAAGAAAAACCAATCTAGTTGGCCAAACCAAACCGATAGTTCGAAGAGAAATACAAAGATATCTTAATCATGCATAGAAGAGTTCAGAGAAGACTCAAATAATATTCATAGATAATCTGATCATAAATCCACAATTCATCGGATCTCAACAAACACACCGCAAAAAAGTATTACATCGAATAGATCTCCAAGAACATCGAGGAGAACATTGTATTGAAGATCAAAGAGAGAGAAGAAGCCATCTAGCTACTAGCAATGGACCCGTAGGTCTGTGCTAAACTACTCACGCATCATCGATAGGGCAGCAAGGTTGATCTAGAGGCCCTCCATGATTGAATCCCCCTCCGGCAGATTGCCGAAAAAGGCCCCAAGATGGGGTCTCACGGGAACAGAGGCTTGTGGCGGCAGAAAAGTATTTTGGTGGATGCTTCTGGTGGTTTGGGAATATTTGAGAATTTATAGTGCAAGAAATAGGGTTGGAGGACTCCCGAGGGGCCCACAAGCCCTCAGGGCGCCCCCCAGGGGTGCGCCTGGCAGGCTTGTGGCCTCCTCGGGCATCTTCTGACCACCCCCCCCCCCCTCTCCAAGCTCCGTTGATGTCTTTTGGTCCAAGAAAAATCATCGTAAAGTTTTATTCCGTTTGGACTCCGTTTGATATTCCTTTTCTGTAAAACTCAAAAACAAGGAAAAACATAAACTGGCACTGGGCTCTAGGTTAATAGGTTAGCCCAAAAAATAATATAAAATAGCATATTAATGCATATAAAACATCCAAAATAGATAATATAACAGTATGGAACAATCAAAAATTATAGATACGTTGGAGATGTATCACGTAGGTGCGTAGGATTCGTAGATGGATTGGACTGGTGGGGAGCCTTTATATGAGAAGTGCAGACTGCCCGCCCTTACTCCCTCCGTACCGGTGCACTATAGTCATCTCAGCGAGACCAAGTTGGGGAAAAACGAGAGAAGTTGATGTTTATTTGGTAATTAATGTCATTGCATGTAGAGATTTCAGATTTGAGCCATCTACCGGAAGGGAGAGTGTATAATATCATCGGAAACTACATTCAAAACCGAATAAAACAATACTCCATGTATTTATTTACAAAGGGAGTAGTATATTTTTTTGTGACATGCATTACTAGATATTGCTAGTCAAATACTAAATCCAGACGGAGGTGGTAGTACTACTAAATCCATACGGTGGTGCTAGTACTTGTAGTACTACCAATGTAGTAGTACTGTACTACCCGTTGGTCAAATTATTATGTGCTGCTCCTCACAGTGAAGTGACAAGACCCTGCGCCGGAGATGACACCTGAGTGTAGGCGGCGTGTTCGGCATACCAAAGTCAGCCTCACCGTGTGCAGTCACTATCATCATGGTTGTAGATCTAGCCTGCTTACAACTAGCCGTGTTCGACATAATTTCCAGTGCGTTGCCACTAGTAATAATAAATATTGTACTGGAGTAATGGGTATATTGTTGCTGCACCTATGCACGCGAACATTTATCGTAACATAGTGCCTCGTGCTGGATAGTCGTAATATTACAAGTTTCAAACTGATATTACAAATGCTAGGAGTAATGCTGCACCTACGAAGAGGGAATTATTAGGAAGTTTACGTAAGAACTTTCGTTACTTTAGGTGCATGCAGCATTATCATACAAACTAAAATCCGCCACCCTGACATGTCACTAATGGGCAAATAAATTTTTCAGTCTCTTGCGACTTGATGTTTCAAAAACAAATTCAGCTTCTGTGGAGGCTTTGTCATTTAGGCTTAGACGCTTGCGGTGATCAGCACGCCATTCATTGTTGCGCCAAAGAACGCCAAACCTCATTACCTTGAGCACACTTGCCTCTAGAACAAAGAACCTGGCCAATTTAATCTCAGATGTGGTGCCTCGATAGTCAATCAAATCAATTTCTGTCAGATGGAGATCAAGGCATTCGATGAGAATGTTATGTTGCAGCACATTTTTCACTTTCGGGTCTTTTTTGTCTGCAAAAGAAAAGAACATATTAGAGCAGCTGGCTGTATAAGATTACCATGTCATCAAGAGCTACCAATATCATTCGTTCATATGATAGGGTTGGCTCTAAGGCTAGTGATAATTTTTCACTCTCTCTCTTTCTCTTTCCTCTCATTTACCTAGGAGCACGTGAAGAGCTTGGGCATTTGTTGCCTTCCACTATGTGGCCGATGTCATACTTCTCAAAAGTATGCCACATAATACGCATCGATGTCAAATCAAAAGATTTTGACACCGCTCTAGCAATGTGAGAGAGTTGGCACCAGTATGCACACAGACCCACATGTATAAACAAATCAATCAAACCAACTACACCAGCCTCTCCCTCTCCCAAACAAGTGTTTTTTATTGCCTCAGTCCTCTTCCTCTCCCACGCAAGTGTTTTTTCATTGCGTGAGTTAATTTGGCACCGGAGCAAAGTAGGTGATCCAGATTAGAGCACCGGGTGAGCAGTGGAGGGCATTGATGCTCTATGCATCAAAAGTGAATTTGGCATGTGTTTTGGCCTACATAGTGGAGGGCCATTATAGCCCACTTTTGTACTACCTCGCATTTAGTGTAAAATTTTGACCATAGATTTACCTAAGAAAATACAATGCATGTCATCAAAAATTATACCATTTGAAATTATGTTCAAATACGAATCCAACGATATCATTTTTAGTGACATGCATTAACATTTTGTCAGTTAAATCTATGGTCAAAATTTGAAACTACAAAATACGAAGAGTAAACCAAGACGGAGGTAGTACTTGCTCTTAGGCTAACCATAGAGTTACTACTAGTCTAAGTTACTTGCCACTATGACTAGCCTAGGCTCCTTAGTACAACAAAAAAACGATGTAGGTGATCACGTGAGAAAAAATACTAAAAACATTTCTTTCGGTGCAGTGCGTAGATGCAGTTTTGAACACTACACTTGTCATCGTAATTTGGGAAAAATACGAAAAATTTGAGCTCCGTTGTGATTACCATTTACTAATAGGAAAGAAGTTTCACCTCGATGAGTAGCTTCTCCGTGCACGGAAAGCATCTAAGGAATCCAACAACTTGATCCAGATTGGGGCCGATAGATTTTATTACCAAGATCTTTACTATGCGCACAGACTAGGTCAAGCTTGTGGGAATCATTTTTTGGATCACAGTCATAAATACATCAAGAAGACGTTTAAAAATGTGAATTTCAAGAAGACAGAGAAGAAGATGAGTGTTGTGCCTGAACGATTATGGATCCAATTACGAGTTCGGAGAATTTGGCAGACGAGTAGACCAACACTGTCAATTTCGGCGTGTCAATGACCCTGATTTTTGTTGGACCATCTAGATCAGATACAAGCAATCTCTCAAGGAAAGGCGCATTGTCAATGACCATAACATGGAACAGCTCAAGTGATCTCTTCCCAAGTAATGTCTTATTGCGAGGCCAGCAAGACACATAAATCCATCGGAGATTCCTCCAGGCGATGTGGAGGCTAATGAACCTGTGGATCTGCCGAAGACGAAGGTACTCGAGCGCAGTACAGCCGCGGAGCAGGTGCTCCATAGCCTTCTTCGAGATGCCAATGTCGAAGAGGTCAAGCTGCTTGAGTTGAGGGAGAAGAAGAGCGGGCGCGGCATTAATCTGGGGAAATAGCAAGAGCTGAACCTGGCGCGGCGCAGCATTGGCGCGAGGCAGAGCGCGGACGTCGGCAGAGAGCGACATCGTCCAGCTTCAAACCGGAGCTCCTTGAGCTGATCTAGGGTGGGGGATAAGAACCACTCATCGAACTTCGCTTGGACCTTGCAGTTGGGACTGAACATGCAGATGTCAAGGCGACTGGCTGGCCCAGGGTTCGATGCAAGGATCTTGGAGACTGCGGCCATGCGTTTGCAATCCCCGTCGCAGAGGCAGCTATCAACGGTGAGGTTGAGGGGGGCGCGGCGCCAGAGGGGGCGCCACCGCCGGGAGAGTAGGGTGGTCTGCATGGTAGATTTGGTGGGGAGGAGGGCGATGATGACGAGCAGCATGTCATCGAGGAGGCTGCAGATGAAGTCCAGGCTCGCCGGATGCGGTTTTGGCTCTAGCCGCCTCCACTTGTTGGCTGCCTCGCCGTCCATCTTAGCCGGCGGCGACTCCGGTGTACACATGTGCTGGTGTGTATTGTGTGTTGGGTGTGCGCGAGTGCGTCCTTGTGTGCATGCCGCCGCGCAGTGGTGTTGTGTGCGCGAGTCCGTCCTTCACGCGGAAGAACTGTGCCCTCAATTTACTAGTGTGCGGGGTGCTACCGCGAGTGGTTTCAACTTTGTTTACTTCACCGTGTCAGATGGGCCTCTAGTTTATATATTTTCACCCACTGCCACATGGGCTAGCACACCAAGATAGAGACACACGAGCTGACAAGGCAGCATGTGGACTGGTTGACCCATCAACTAAACAATATACGGAGCTATACCCTGACACAGTGACCGTATAATCCCTTGGCAAAGAGAGATCGAGTGAGAGGGGAGGCCCGTGAGAGATACTTAGTAGACAGTGAGAAAGAGATACTCCCTCCGTTCGATAATGTAGTGCCTATAATTTTTTGAAAAATCAAACTTTTGAAACTTTGACCAAGTTTATAAAGAAATTACTTATATCTACAATACCAAAGATATATGATGTGAACTTAGTACATCTTGTGATGAATCTATTGATCATTCCGGATGTAAATGTTTTTCTCCACATATACCTGGTCAAACTTTTGTGAGGTTTTGACTTTTCAAAACATCCATAAGTTATGGACCTGAGAGAGTACCTAACTAGAGAGCGAGAGAGAGAAAGAGTGTATGTGTGTGTGTGTGAAAGAGAAAGGGACAGGACATGATAAAATAGAGAGAAAGTGTGTGTGTCTTATGCAAAAATATCACGCATGCATCCCTAAGATAGAAAAGCAAGGTGAGGAGATACCCCGAGATAGCTAGTGTGTGATTGTTTGCAACGGAGAGAGAGACCCCCATAACACCTGTCCAGCAGAGGTTTGGCCAACAAGGGATAGAGGTTGAGAGGGACGTATGGAGACGAAGATGGAGGCATGAGGGGAGAGAGAGCGTGTTTGTGACAGAGAGACCCCCTCGAGATTGTGATGGGACTATATGAATGGGAGATCGAGAGACGAGGTGTGTGCGCGCTATAAAGATGCCCCGAGAGATATCGAGATAGACCAAGTGAGGGTAGAGCCAATGCGCATGTTTGTGATGGAGACTGAGCAATAGTCATATACCTAGGGGGGTTGCGTGTGCCTACAATGGAGTGAGAGATAGGCGTACTTAGCTAGGCAGGAGATTGTGTGTGTGTGTGTGTGCGTGTGAGATGGAGAAAGAATAAGGGAGAGATTGAGAGAGTTTTAGATGGGTCTATCCAGTGCGAGTGAGATATGCATGTGTTTGTGTGACCTAGGGAGAGAGAGAGTTCGAGAGAGAGAGGGAAGAGCCCCGAGACGGCGGAGTGGTGCGTGAGAGAGTTACGGACGACGAGATAGGAAATTCGTGCACGTACGATGAGTGCACCCTACATATTTAGCTTAGACTAGAGAGTCGTACATTGGAGAGAGACCTATACATGGAGTGTGCATGCGAACCAAAGAGAGAGAGAGAGGCAGACAGACAGACAGACAGACAGACAGAGAGAGACAGAGAGACAGAGAGAAACGGGGAGGGACTGACAAGGATTGTGTTTGTATGCGCGCAATAGAAACCAAGATTGTCAGATAGAGAGAGAACGGGAGTTCGGGAGAGGGGAGAGGTCGCGTTTATGCATCGAAGACTGATATAAACCATGTTTCGATATAAATTTGCATTCAAAACTTTGAATTGGTGAACATGGTGTTTGCAATCCACACATGAACGGAGATATGCGTATCAAACAAGTTCATTAGTTAGACTTTCAGCATGTTCGTGGAGTACTATAATACAACATGCTACTCAATTGAGGTGTTCAATTTTGGATTTTGTCCACAATTTGGACCGGGTGAACGACCTATTTCACTGAATCGAGATATTTCATTTTGGGTTTGATTCCCGTTTTTGAGTGGGTCAACTATTTGTCAAATAGTAAATCGGTAGCAACGAGTACGTAAAAACACATTAGTCCCGAGCATAATCTCACCATCTAAAAAAGAAGTAGCAAGCTAATATTTCAAAATTTGATTTGAATTGACTTGGTAAGGTAGACGTGGATGCTCGTTCTCCCAAAATTTGAAGGAACCGCTAAACACCCTCTGCTCGGTGGAATTCGCCCGAGCAAATAAATGGGAGACGCGAAATTACCGGCCTACATGGGACACGCATCAATTAGCCCGTCGTACATTGAGGGTAGGTTTTTAACTTCATCCAAGCGCGTCCTCTCCTCAGCAAAAATGACAGGTGCTGAATAATTCATAAACCATGGGTGGTAAAACACCCTCTCCTCGGCCGAAATCGCTCGCGCCCACTATTTCAAAACACGCCCTCCTCGCCCGAAATCGCTGGCGCCCACTATTTGGGAGAAGCAAAGTTACCCTACTATCCCCGACCCTCAAGACACAGACCCAAGCCCAAAAGCCAAAAGGTAGGAGTAGAACTGTAACTTCCCCCACATTTCAGCCAAATGCGTCCGTAAGACATGGTTCCCCCCTCCTGATTCCCCATTCATATAGCGTGGGCGCCAAATCACCCTCTCCCCAGCCGCAAAACCTCAGCCCCTCCTCCACGGCGCACCCCACCGCACCAAATTCACCGCCGCCCTCCTCCCCAATGTCGGAGCTGCTGTCTGTTTGCCGTCGTGCACTAGGCCGTGTGCCTCTTACTCTGTGCTGCCGGAGCTGCCTCGATGACGACCGTGTGAACCATACCGGAGCCAATTCACCCGCGCTGTTGTGCACGGCGCTGGAGCGGCTCCAACTTCGGATGCGTCCAGGGCCCCGGCGCAGCTTCCCCGTAGCCGTCGACCATCATGACATATCTGCTTTCCTGCCGTCGGGAGCCACCGCAACCGCGCCGGCCTCACCGACTCGGCAGCTGGAGCTGCCTACTTCACCGGGCCGCAAGATAGGTCGTACACTCATCTTAAATCACTTTATTTAGGCGTCAATTGCCTGAATTTTTATTCTGGGCCAGTCAATTCCCAATGGGAAGCAGCACCCCTCGAGGCGGCGGAGCTCCTAGGCTGTCGGTTGGCTGGGGCAGCAGTGCCTCGGTTTCTATCGTAGGGGTGCGGGG
Source organism: Thinopyrum elongatum (assembly GCA_011799875.1). Lineage (NCBI taxonomy): Eukaryota > Viridiplantae > Streptophyta > Magnoliopsida > Poales > Poaceae > Thinopyrum > Thinopyrum elongatum. Next base: position 182,441,996 of record CM022303.1, read on the forward strand.
GCGCAAGTTCGCCGCGGAAGCAGCGCTTAGGTGGCTATCGTAGAGTTGTGTGGGTTGAAGGTACTGTCGCCGCCGGATCTGGATGACGGCGAGTCTTTGTGGTTTGGCCTGGGGCGGCACAACCATGGCAGTGCAGTGGGGCGGGGTGCGGGGTTTTGGTCGGAGCTCTCGCGGCCAGGGACGCCGGAGGTAGGCTGCTCTGCCGGTGGTCGCTGTCTCTTCGAGGAAGATTCTAAACAGTGTCAGCCGGGAGGCACAAGACGGCCATCCAGCCATCCGGCGTAGATCGGATAGTACCAAAAAAATCGTGTGACCCCAATTTAGTTTTCAGTCAACAGACGTGTGACCAGTCTCGTACCTTAGTGTTGATCTCTTAGGGTATTTCTTCAGATCAGAGATATCTGTCGTTCTTAACATTATGTGTTATCTGCATCTTCAGCCACACCATCTTCCTTCTCATCGCAGCTGCTCCAACAAGGGAAGCATACACCAGAAGGGAGCTATAGTCCCCACTCAACAATTCCCTGCCTCGAATGTGCGTGCCCAACATGGACAGCCACAACAACCGCAGGGCCATCAACAAGTCAGCAGATGATGCTCACTCCTATGGATGGCGGCCAGATAGGTTGTACCCTCATCTTACTTGTGTGCACCATTTATGGCTTCGGTATTCATCTAAGCATGGAAAATAGATTATCACATGTCACTGTATATTCATGCTGATCTCTTAAGAGTCTTGTTCAGGAGTTAACATTGTTCCATAGTTCAGATAAGAGACTTGTTTAGGTGTTAAAGATGTTCCATACTTATCATCCATCAGCCAATGCTATCCCACAGGCTGGTGATTGTACCACTTCTAATATTACCTATGTTGTTGTTCTTTAATACTTTTGTGTGCCATCTAGTTAATCTCGAGTACAAACAATACATATTCTGCAGCTTTCATCTGTGTTCTCCCTTTAGTTTTTGAGACATGTTGCTGCTAGTTAAGTCCAGTCCTACTATTTATGTCGTCTCCTACATGCACTCATTATATAATCTAACTACTAGTTGTCTTCCATGCATGTCAGATATAATTGCACACACTGATATATCCACAAGAACCTTGTGGAGCAATGTAACGGCCAACAAACTTGACGTCAATGCTGCCCAATATGATAGAACAGTTAAAGGCAGTTCTTCAGAAGACTTGCAGAAAGATGATGAATCCTATTCACCCCACAAGGTCCTTGCTCTAACTTGGCCCGTGATATGGGTACATCATGCATATAATGTCCTGGAGTGCGTCTACTCTGTTGCAATGCCATGTGCTTAGCCTGCTGATCATGCATGTAAATATGTCATGCCTTCCTGTTTTTTAGTACCTATTCCATTCATGATAACATGTTTTCAACTTCAAGTATTGTCATTCTACTCTGTCGCAATGCCATCTGTTTAGTCTGGACATCATGCTTTTAATATCTTATGCATTGTTATTCATCAGTATGTACTCCATCCGTCTACCATACCATGTTTTTTTACATTGAAGTGTTGTTCTACTGGTCTATTGCAATGCTATCTTATTGTCCCAATCATAAACGCATATGTTGCCTTCGTGTTTTTCTGTACCTATTCCACTATCATACAGTTTTACATTCAACTAGTGTTTTTTTACTCTGTTGTCCTGTCGTATCACTAGCTCTTACATCATACTCCCTCCGTCCGGATTACATGTCGCGGAAATGGATAAAAATGGATGTATCTAGAACTGAAATACGCCTAGACACATCCATTTATTTCCGGATAGAGGGAATACATGTCAATATGTCATGCCATTCTATTCTTCAGTACCTATTCCATCTCTCTGGCGTAGTATGTTTTATAATTGAAGCACCATTCTTCTATATAAGGCATGCAAGGAGAAGACGGCTATGTTAGAATCTGAAGGGCTACAAACAAGGTCTTTGCAAATGATCCAAACGCCAGGAGATAGTAAACCAACTCTAGTGTTCGTAGATACTGCTCCAGCACAGAGAAACCTAACTCCTCCTGATAATCAGCAGATTCCAGTGGCCAGAGAACTAGTCCGCTCCAGGCCAGTAAAAATATGTCAACTCATTTCTAAGAAGCGTGTGTGTATCCTCGCATCATGAAATTTTATAGCATTCAGATCATATTTTCTACATGTTTCTTACCTATCTCTCTTTTAGAAAACAAGCTTAAAGGATAGAAGACTTTCTAAACTGGGATCATGTTCGAGGAAAGTATCTTGCGGGAATTCTCTGTGCTCCATTGCTGATGTAAGTACCTGTTGTATATCACTATATTTTTACATCAGCATGTATTTTGTTAAGCGTGAAACCAACCTTTATCTGATCTAAATTTACTTGTAGCAACGTTGATTTTTGTAAGGACAATTTCTTGGTAGTTTTGCATACTGAGCTGCATGAGTGTACTATCTCATATCATGCACATTACTAAATTGTAGTGTTGTGGTCTGGTTGCCCAATCATTCATTGTGTCAATGTTGCTTTCCTATTATCTTACCTGGCTGATGATAGCTATGCCATATTGTATTAATTTGGTGTAGCCTGGTGTGGTCTGGTTACCCAAACGTTCATTGTGTCAATGTTGCTTTCCTATTATGTGACCTGGCCAATGATAGCAATGCTAGTGTGTTAATTTGGTGCAGGCTGCTGAAGATAAGAAGACAAACTCTGAAAATAGCAAGGCAACCCCATTGTTTCTTTTCAATAAATTTAGGGCAGGTAATATGGCAATAACTCTTGATTAATCTGTTCGGTTCCCCTCCTAATTTATGTTATGATGCAGTGGTCAAGACACTCTTCACTATCAATAATACAAGTCTGCCAAAATCGCCATCTGAATCTGATCAGTTTCCTCTGTCTCGAATCCAACAGAAAAAATGTATGTTGTGAACCAATTACTGGCTGAAGCAATGATAGAAATCGTGGAGGAATCAGAGGTACACATTCTTGCGCAACAACAACTGATCAATATTTTCAGAGACAGTGTAGCAAAGAAGGAAGAACTTGCTCACATGCTTATGGGCGTCATCCGCGCTGAGGTTGCAGATTGTGAGGTTGTAGATCGTTAAGTTCTGTTCATTTATTTGCAGTGGCATCAATCTTTGATTGCCCAGTGGATGTAATTTCCTGTAATATATACTGGATGTGCTACGTTTTCCCCATTATGTTGTACATTTGCTTAGCGCGCCTCGCATTCCAGCTAACTGGTCGCTAGGAAGCCAAAAAAGCTGTGAAATTAATAGCTAGCACGAACCGTCATGGGCCCTTTGTGAACGATAGCGGCCCACTGCCTTAATGGGCCCCCTAATGGGCTCGCATGGGCCAAAATTCTCTTGGGGCTTTGATTTACCGGTTTTTGTCCTGTCCATAAATGCTCGTAATGGGTTCAAATTATAGCTGGGCCAAATTCGACTTTGTCTAATTAGGCCTCGAAGCAGGTTTGAACTTTAGCGGGCCCAATAAGTTGATGGGCCGCAACAAGGCCGAAAGCTCTATTGGGCCGCTATAATTGAAACAAGCCAACAATTAATGCTTGGCCCAGTTACCTCTCGGGTCGTTAACAGGCCGAAATCGAAGCGAGCAATAAGTGGGCCCATTAGATTTCACGGGCCGCTAACAGGCCGATACTAAGGTCGGGTTGTATATGGCCCAACTGTATTGTGGACCTTTAGCAGGCCGAAAGAGATAGCGGGCTGGTATTGGACCATGAAGAACATGGGCCGCTAAAAGGCCAAAAGTCATGTCAGACTGTATATGGCCCAACTGTATTGTGGGCCTTTAGCAGGCCGAAAGCGAAACAGGGCTGTTATTGGACCATGAAGAGCATGAGCCATTAAGAGGCCAAAACTCAGGTCGGACTGCATATGGCCCAACTCCTTTATGGGCCGTTAACAGGCTGAAAGACACACTGGGCTAGAAATTGGCCCAACACTTAAATGAGTCACTAAAAAGCCGAAAGACGTACATCCTGAAAATTGGCCCATCCTTGGATGGGCTGTTAACAGGCCGAAACTACGTCGGGCCGATATTGAGCCCAAATATGTAGCGGGCTGTTAACGGGCTCGAAGTGACGATGGGCTGCAATAGTGTCAAATAGTTAACAGGCCGTTGACGACCCGTATTGGCACATCTCGTATGAGCCATGGGCCCAAATGGACCAGACACAAGTAGGCCTATGTGGGTCGGCCTGCAAATTTTGACTGGGCCAGCCTCTTTCACCTAAATGGGCCACTGTTGGGCCTGGCCACGTGTCGACGTATCATCGCCTCCCGTACAATGAGTGGATGACATATGTCCCAACGCTGAGCCGACATGTGGATCCTCCGGCGAATGAGAATTTTACACGTGGAAAATCCCCATTGGTCCTGGCTGTTAACGGATTATCGGATCCAAACCGGAACCCGATAGCTTAACGGCGACCCGTTACGGTGGATGCCACGTGTCGGTTACCCTTGACGAAAGCACTTCCATTACGCGCGATTTATCGTCATGGAAGTGGACACTTCCGTGATGATAATTTCAGTATTGTCATGAAACATTTCTACGACAGCACAGGTATGACTATCTTGATTCTGTCATAAAATCATCATGGATATACATGCATGACAGAAAACATGACCTACTGTGAGAAACACGTATCATCACGGAAGTGTTTTTTTTGTAGTGTTGGCCACCCTCGCCACTGCATCCGCCGCTTCCCGCTCGGACTACTCAATGCCGAGCCGGAGCGCCTTGGCGTTGATCCTTTAGAGCCGCCGGTTGTCCGTTTCCGCCGTCGTAAGTGACGAGCCATACACGTATTGGTGGAGATATTCATCCTCGTCGGGCATCGCAGGCATCACGCGGCGGCGGCAGGAGGACTACGCAGCCACGTCCGACGCGGCCCCCATCTCCCTTGCCCTCTGCCTCTCGCGACGGGCGGCGCGCGCCTCTAATTCTGGAGTCCACATCCGCGACGCCGGCGGAGCGGGCACTAGAACCCACCACTGCCCGCACAGAGCAGCGGCTGGAGGTGGAGGAGGCTAACGAACGGGGGGGCCTGATTGAACTGCCCTCGCAGATCCGCATGTGGAGTGGGAAGGGTCGGTGCTGGACATGATTGCTAGCGCTCGGGAGTTGACGAACGGATTGGAGAAATGGGAGCTGAGTGAAGTGAGACCATGGTTTGCTTCAGAGGGGGATTTTGTGGGGTCAGGGTGGGCCAGAGATGGGTCGGGGGACGTGGCGTATGCGCCAGGGCATGTCCGGACCACCTCATATTCGCCCTAGTTTTGGGTTAGATATGAAGGGTGCCGGTTACGGTTAGGTCCTTTTTCTGTCGGTCAGTGACCGGTCCGTCTATCGAGACTTTTGAGACGGGTTCGAGAAGTCCGGCTGTAGATCCTCCTAGGTCTAGGAAACATCTGTAAGAGTGGAGCCCAACGGTGCGTGGGCGAAACTCGACGTCTGTATGGTCAGCGGCCATCACGAAGCCCGCCCGGCCCTGCTGCATCATACGATACGAGCGTACTTGTGCAGGTGAAGCCAACTATAATTGGCCGCTCGTGTGGGCCAAACAGACCTCCGTGGATACCCAGACGCTCCTCCGCATTTTGACTCGGCTGTCACGATGCATACGAAGTCTGTGTAAAGAAATACCCACCCAGACCCAATCATCGTCGACGACAACCGAAAAGCATTCGGAAAACGTGCGGCACATGCGCACCGTACCCGTATGCACGGCTCGGAAGCTTCCGCCGTCGCCCTCCTGCCGCCCGCTCGCCCGCGGCGCAGATGCGCGCGGAGTCGTGGTGGTGGTACTACTCTGATTTTTGTTGTAGTATCAAAGTAAAAGAGACAAAGGAAAGACACAAATGATTCTCTTAAATCTATTGCAATGTGGGAGACCCACTTATATACATGCTGAAGGGGTGTGTTGGGGAGACATCTCTTCCCCAACAGACACCTCTTGGGAGGCATCCCTCCCATACAATTGATCATATGTTTTTATTTCTCAACACTCCCCCTTGATCAATTCGTCATATGTATATATTGCAAACTGAAAACTCCTCTAAAACCCTGTGGGAAAAATTGAGGAGAAACCTTATAATAATATGCCATCGAAAACTCCTTCAAAACCCAGTGGGAAAATATAAGGAGAAACCAATATGGCATATATCCGCACTTGCATTTATATTGTCTCATTAAAAACCTTAATGAGAAACCATCATGCAAAACTCATAAAGGGAAAAAGAGTACAATATGAGTGATTTGAGGATCACCAACGGGTTATAACTTGGGATTTTACTCCCCCTGAACTTTGCAAACCTCAAGAATATCTCATACCAATTCCAAGAACCTAGTTCTGGAATATAAACATTGATAGAGACATTGTGAATATCACAATAATCTGTTTGCATATTATCCTCTTACATTTCTGTAATTCACAAGGATAAATATAACCCATAAGCAATACAAGTGACATTATCTTGGTAGATAATGATAATCTCCACATGATTTCACATATGGCCAATCATTCTATGAAGTCATCCACATTTTGTGATGCTTCAAATAAAACAAAATGATTGCTGGAAGGACTCGTTTAGAGTCTATTCTGAAGACTTCCTTCAAAATACTCTCACAGCAAACCCAGTCTTTGATATGGCATTGTGGGATCAGATAATTAGCCACTATCAATATATCAAACCATGGTCCCATCTTGATTTTCCGGATGAAATTGATCAAGACCCTCTGTGCCCTGGATATATCCGAGGATATTCCTTACACAAACCTTATACCTTTTGGGGAATTGCACTCTCAATAAATTGCCAAAAACTATAGTGCCAGGCCTGACATATTTTCCAAGATATATGAGTGCTTCGATGGTATTTAGATATGGCAATTCATGCCCCACTATCACTTCACCATCTCCCGATTTGTATCCCATATTAGGTATAATATGACCATATGTGTCTTTGATATAATATATCCATATTGAACTTCTCCAATACTTTCGGATATATGAAGACTAATATCTTAGGGGGATATGCTCAAGTCATAAACTTAACATAATTTGGTTTAACCCAAATATCCGTCTTAACATGATTGTGTGTATTTCATGTCTTATATAGAATTTGATGATAAGATCATCGACACCACAAATTAAGGTGATGTAAAATCCAATCCAGGATTTCTTCATGAATACACGTCAACAATCATTAGTATGGGAGTAATTCTTGTCAAGGAATAACTCACTTAGTCGGTTGCACCACACAATTCTCCGACTACTTCAAGTCATATAATGACTTCAGAAGTTCCACACATGCATGTTGCGATTTACCTTTGGATTCAGAATATTGAGTCATTCAATGACTTCAATATATACATCCAAACTAATTGACCCATGGCAGTATGTAGACATTACATACATCAACCGTATGGATCTGTACTGCCATTAATATTCAGTATCGAAACATAATTCCACTCATACCAAGAAGGTATGCTACATCATAACCGATGTCGAGTCTCTGCGAAAAAAAAACCTTCTGCTACAAGCCTCTCTTTCTCACCACCTCATTTATTTTCATTTTCAAACGAAAATTCACTTCTCTTCCCTCTGGAAGATACTTATGAGGAGCAGGTTTTACAATGGTAAATACCTCTCTTTTGATGAGCGAGTGCCACTCTTCCATAATTGCTTCCTTTCATTTGAACCAATATAAGTGCAACAACACTCTCCATGGATTTGGTTCAGGGCCCAAAAGGATTCTAGCAATCATCGAGAAGAATTTTATGTCGACATATGTAGACTTTCTCATATACGATTCTCATGAATCATTATCATTTTGGAATTCTTATTACGCCTCTTAACTCCTTGTGATTTCCCACAACAATGGAGTCAAGGTGTTTCGATGTCCCAACACCTAAAAATGTGTGCACATATGTGTTGGACTTTGGATGTCGTGCATCCCTCAGGTGTCATTCAACTCGAGGTTGAATCATATTTACTGATCGAGGGGTCAATCTCCTCTATTTTCGCTGAAACATTTGAGAACTTAATCTCATGCGACCAGAATTCTCCCCCTCTTGCTCTCATCTAGGGAGACGAGTGGTTTATTAGGTACCTCCACTCGTTCTGGTACTTGACTATAGTGACACCTTTGTCATCAGTAAATATACTTGGCAGATTATTTGCAATATGATGCAAATTTCTCATAACTTGAACCTGCAGTTCAGATTCTTAAGTACGTGGACAAAATGTCTATGACATTTCTTATCCATTTCACTGCATTCTTTGTGGTGCTCATCTTCCCCTAATGCCAGAAAATACGCTTATTGCAAAAGCAATCAGCGTATGGGCTACAAATAACTCCCTTGTAAGGGTTAAGGTATTCGACGGATTAACGAACATACCACAGTTATTCCTCACATAGATCCCAACCATATGTGAAGGCCCATGATGTACGCTGGGGTGGTGACATCGGTATGCAACTGAATTACCGCAGATGGGAAATACTTCACTTATTTCCACGTACAAACTGCAAGGGGTGCAGTATCATTGGATCTCATTTAGACCAAATATGCGGAGTGTGAGACCGTATGCTACCATCAACCAAATGTTGGTAAATCACAATTCTACAACATTGGCTATGCAATATTGAATCTCTTTCATAAGAGATCAAGCCAAACCATTCTGGTTATGTACTATATACTGAATATAACCATTAAATGCTCGTGAATCAAGTTCAAAGACATTTCTATTCCAATGGGATTATCCCGCGTTAGGACAATTTGCTCTAAATTCGTCAATTTGAGCAATTAATTCAGTAAACACATGGTTTTCTGTGGACGATACACATCTAAGACCATCTTCTAGATGCGTCTACGAACACCAAGAAGTACCAACATAACCCAGATAATGGTTGAATAATCCAAACATATTCTTGAATGCAATCAAGAGTATTGGCTGGCTCATTTCAAATTTTAAGGTGAGAGTGCCTTAAAATTAATTCCCCAATTTCACATGTAGTGCATAAAACAATCTGATGATTGTTGGGAACATTGCAACTTGTCAAGTTGTGGCCAACAGAATTGTCAATAATTTCTCTAATCGTCCAATACCATAATGATAAAGGAGGAAAAATTATTATGTATGCAACAAGATTGAGTATGAACTGATTCATACACTCAATTATCTCAACTATCATGTCCCAGGGACAAGATGTGTAGTAGTACAATTATAGGCTAATGATATTTAGGGATAACTAGGAGACTACACGAGATCTCCAAAATATCTAGGGAATATCATTCCACAAGCATATCATCAATGTAGAGGAGTCCATTCTCCTTTACCAAGCCAGGATATTTTCTGGTTGTTTTCCTTTTGAAGTATAACTTCAAACTTATCCCATTAAAATCATTTGCCTCCAGTGAGCCGGTGGTGTGATTCAACCCAATACTTGACCAATTGGCAATCATTGGTTCAATATTTCATACAACCACCACTTTGACAAACTTGAGAGTTTGTCATTGTGATCATTTAGTTAAATGATTCATTCTTTTGCGAGATATACACTCCGTGTCTGCTTGTCTTTTTTTCTTCACATTACATTCAACTCCTCGTGGTTCTCTAACCACAAAATTGCTTAGTACTGTAAGCACTAGCACAAATTTCAGGTAATGGTATAGCACCCGTTGGGGTGTACCAGTTGATTCTTCACAAGAAGTTCATCATATTTTTACCCTGAAATAAAGATGGTATTTTTTTTACCATCATAGGAGAATGTAAAGTGCAGTAAGGACATACAATAAGATTAAGATCTGAGACTGCCTTATCGTATAATCTCAACTTAGTGTTGATTTATAGACAACAGAATTATAAGCCACAACAGACTCGAAGTCGTGAAAACGAATGAATAATCATTCATGTGATGCCTATAACAATATATCTCGCCTCAATGAAGGCTCAAAGGGAAAATGGATATTCATCATCCATTACATACGGCACATAAATGCAAATATGCATATTCTTAGCTATTTATAAATAGCCATGACATTTTTTGCAAGTGGAGTTTCTGTGGCAACAAGGCTCCAGGTCGACAAAATCTTTAATGTCCATGACCCATCTTAAATAGTTACTCCCACCAAATGTCATCTCATCGCATTTCCTTTCCAAAAAGGTCAGCCATATGTTGCATGAAATTCTCATGCATTAATTTACCTTCAGTAAATTAAGTAGGACGAAAATGCTATGGCTAAGCATAATCATGGTGATGGTGATTCTTAGTGACCCATAGGGCAAGCCTTCCAGAAGAACACCATAGTGTGGTGTGGATCTTCCAAGTAAAGGTAGTCACCTCAAAAGGGACAAACCTTTAATTTCCTTAAAACACATAGAGGTAGTCGACCACCTAGTGGTGCCTCACTCTTATGGACAGTTCCCATTGATTATAGCCTCCACAACCTTATGTTATTTATAACACATGAAGGTAATCACCATAAAATGGCGTAAACCTCTCAGTTGTGCATAAACTTAATTCATAGCTATGATGGCGTCTCATAAGTTGTGAAAATTAATCCATAGATATGATGACGTCTCATAAGTTGTGTATGCATGGAAGGTAATCACCAAAATATGCAAGTACTTTGCATAATTCTCTTCATAGTATAACATTCGATGTTGTCGCCAATAATGCCTTTGATTCCACTCCTGATGGAGTATGTAACTCAACAGTCACAACCAATAATAAATGCTATGAAGTTGCCAAGTATTTGGAAAAACATCATGAAGGTAGTCACCAATAATGCAGACATCATAGCTCCAAACGAAAAATTATTTCGTTACTATATATGCCAAATCCACATAAAGATCTAGGAAAAGCCTAAACGACCCATAATATGACTTTCTACAAATAAATAATCACCATAACATGGTGTAGATCATATTTGTAGAACACATAGAGGTAATTACCACCAAGTGGTGTAGACCTCACCCTTATGGCCATTATTCATTATGCCATAATATGTGTGCTTTCATATTTGCCTTAAACACAAAAAGGTAATTACTACTAAGTAGTGTAGACCTCACCCTTATGGTACTTCGCACAACCTTATGTTAATTAAAACACGTTGGAGGTAGTCGCCACACGGTGACGTAGACCTCTCAGTTGTGAACAAAGTTATACATTGGCTTAACCAATCAATAAGTTGTGTGCAGATTTGAAAATTGCCGTATCAGTTTGTCATGCATAGTCAACATATGGCAATTAAAATTGCAACTATTCATATGTTGACATAAGGTTTGTAGACATAACATAGTCATGCAATGTCATACACTGTACCACCTTTTGTTTTCCAAAATTTTGCAAGCAAATTCCATATCCATTCGAATAATGGAGTCAACATATTGCTTTGCAACAGTATTACTCACGTAATACAATAAGACCTATGGTCATATACAATCATTTTACATGATGTAAAATGATGCATAATTAATTATTATGCAATTGATCAAGACCAGATGATCTACTCTGAATATTTGCTCTGAAGCCTAGGGCTTAAATGCAAATAACAATAATTTCATTGTTAAAGTGCTAAAACCGAAAGGTTAAAACGCAAGATCTGATAAGCATATGGGTTGAATCAGGAAATGCAGAGACTTATACAGGATTATCATAGATCCAAGGGCTAATTAGCAAAATCGCCAAAGGATAACAAAATCCCCAATTTCTTCCCGTGCGTGCGATTACCAATTCCCTTTGGGAATAACCGCTGCCGCCGGTTTCCCGTGCACCGCCGTGGAGAGGCGTTGCCGCCGGCCGTGTCTCGCCTTGAGCCGCTGCTTTTGGCGGCCGCTGCCCCGAGGGCCGAGCAGCGCTGCGCAGGCCCATGACCGCCGCCGTTACCAGCGACACTGCCGCTGCGCCGTGCGTGCCGACAGGCTTGGCGGCGTCGTCACGCGAGCGTCCGGCGCCATTGGCCGCCGTTTTCGTCGGCCTCCGGGAGCGCGGATGCGCAGGGGCGAACCGGGCGTGGCAGCCGCGGATGTCTTAGGCGGAACGGCCGTGCCGCGTGAAGCCGCCGCGCCACGCACCAAGCTTGAGCCGGCCGTGGCTGCGCTACGCGTCGAGGGCTCGAGGCCACCATGCTGCATGGCTGATTGCTGCCGAAGCATGCGTTGCAATGGCGAGGCCCAAGGTACTATTCATGATAGCATGCATATAGTACAAGATTAAATAGGAAAAGAAGCACCTTAATCCTGTAGCAATTAGATCAATTCTCTGGTGTCCAGGGTGTTTGATTTGACTCCCATCGGACTTGTTCTTGTTGACCTTGTGCTTGACACGGATTATTTCTTCTTCTCCTTCTGTCCAAGAATTGCTTCCTGTTGATACTTGAACAGCGATCCATCCATCTTACGATGCTCATTTGGTTGGATTGACCGCCGTTGGCCGCAAAGGGCTTGTTCATGGACGAGGCCAGATTCACTTAGCGTCGAGGATCACGCAGAGCCGTGCTCCTCGTCGAGCAACTTGCCGCGGCCGACGGCCGCATGTGCGCCAGGGACAACAACGTCGGGCCTCAGGCGTCATGTTACACCCGTGGAGAAACTGCCATCGAGACCGACCCGTTGTCGTTTCCAGTTCTTTCCCGTTCGTCGAGTCGCCCTGGGAAGAGCGTGCCGATAACGTTTTGTAGTATCAAAGTAAAAGAGACAAGCAATGTGAGAGACCCACTTATATACATGTTGAAGGGGTGTGTTAGAAAGACATCTCTTCCTTAACAGACACCTTCTAAAGGCATCCCTCTCATGCAATTAATCATATGTTTTTATTTCTCAACAATTTTGACCCTGCCTGCGTGGTAGTGCCACGTACGTTGCGTCCCGTCCCGTACCACCACCGCGCGGAGGCGGAGGCGGAGACGGGTCTAGGTGGCCGTGAGACCGTTGAGGTCATGGCGCGGGCGGTCAAAAACGAAGACGGCACACGACACGAGAGCGTTTCTCGATGGGTCGGGACAGCGCCGCGCGACAGACCGGAGCGGGTGTGGGGCGTGCGGTGCCCAGGTTGACCGCTGCCGTTTCTGCGTGCGTCCGAGACCGCGTGCGGGCGAAAGTGTGTGCCACAGCACCTGGCAACGTGGGGGCGTCAGGGGACTCGGATTTCCGAAACAATTTGCTTCATGACGCAGCGCAACGAGGACACCCACCCGATTGTACCGGAGTCGTTATTAGCAAGCATAATAAGCTACCGCTGCTGCTCCACGACAGACTAATTCTCGGTTTAGTCGGCACAAAAAGGGAGTAAGACAGATGCTAGGATTTACTACTGGGTATGTGTAAAGGTAGACTAGTGGTGAAAGAATTTTCTGGCTGTTTGTACTTTTGGAACGGTCGACGACCCATGACGCGGCGCCAAAATGGATCCTCGTTCCATTCCCGTTCCATATAGGCACATCTTGTGCTTTCTTTTAAGAAAACGACTTTTGGCGCTGGCACGCACCAGGGAAGAAAATCTCCCTCCTCCTCGTCTGAACATGCGTTGAACAAATTTCTCGCTGGCCTGCACCGTGAAACCTCATTTTCCTCCCTCGTAAAAAAAACATTTTCCTCATGCTACCAGCAGGCAGGGTACATCAACTGAGAGGAACAAAAATGATGACAAGGCAGGATGACGTGCGCATTTCGATCGGTTCCAACGTCTGCCGCCTAATCAATCCCTACTTGTAACCTCTCCTCTTCCCAACTTTACTTCTTTTATCTGCTGATGGGAAAATCATTACCAACTCACAAGTGGCAAAGCTCCTACTTTTACCGACGGAGCGATCACCACGACGGTTTTCAACATCAAGGGTAGGGATCCACGCCAGTTTTGACACCTGTGTACGTAGTACCGAACAAAGTCGTTATTGCCGGGCCGCGAAAGCACACATGGGTCATCCGAAAAAGTTGGGTCCGAAGCAAAGTAGTCCTTGTACATCATCCGTGCTCCACAGACCCTATCCCGATTAATAACTTTTATTCGTTTGATTGAGTCCTTGAAATTGAGAATATGCTCCACCTGCCAGTCCATTTTCTCTTGCATGCTCATGAGCATGATCATATCCACTTCTTCGTCCGAATCCGACGAATCAAGGAACTCATTTTCCAAGCATTTTATCAAGCTCGCGTTGGTCCATACGCCTCGTCCAGCGAAGCATCGAAATCAACAGTTTTCCCCACAAAAAACCTAGCCAGACAATGTGTCAAACACATCAAGGGCAAGGTGTAGCCTAAAAGTTGTGGGATGTACCACGGTAGCGTCCAGGCCGGCGACAATGTCCATGGCAGCGAGAACGGACGGGGGGATTGCAGTGCTAGTGTTGGTGGCGTTGAGGTTCGGAACGACAGCGGAGCAAGGGTGGCGACGAAGCTACAGCATGTCCAGCGCAGAGGAGGAAGAAGAGATGAGAGAGCAAATGAAATCGGTAGGTTGGAGGGGTGGATTTGGTGCAATTTATGATGGGGCCAGGGTGTCGGGTCTGACATGACGGACACGCCCGGTCGCGCCTAGGCCTCCCCATATCCGCCCTATATCTAGGTTGGATATAAGGGGTGCCGGTCAGTCCGGATGTTTGAGACCCGTTTGAATCGTCTGTCCGTGTCGTATCTTTTAACTGGTCCATGACCGGGCGTTCGCGCGTGTGAGTTCGAGGGAGATTTGAGGCGCTCGGCTATAGATGCTCTTAATGAGAGCACCCATCAAAATGTGTCGGAGTCGTTATTAGGAAGCATAAGCACCAGGAATTAATCCTCAGTTTAGTCAGCACAGAAAAGGCGTGCTTTCGTTGGAACAAAACAGACGCTGGAATTTACTGGGAACTAGTGGATGGGGCGCGCCCTGGGCGTGCCTCTTGAGACGGAGCTGTGCGCACTTGTATTGCTGAAGCACCTCGGCGCTCTCTGATGTCAGGTATGGTACTGCCCCTTCTTTTTTTTCTTTTTTTTTGAACACTGGAAGGGTCCCGAAGGACCCAACACAATATTATTAAAGCTGGGGAACAGAACATTTTACAACAAAGCCCAACAAAGACAAAGAAAATGCAAACAAGCCCCTGGCTTTAACAGAAAGGACCCTAAACTGAAAGTAAAAACACGATCGAGTCCAAAGCATCATCCACGCAGGTTGAATCTCGCCGGCGCCGGGGACGGACCACTTGGGCCGAGGAGATCGCCGTGGTTGCCGTAGCAGACCAAGGCCACCGAGCAGATGATGAAGCTGCCTCCCATCTGGCAACGCCGGGAGGAATAGAAGCGGTCGCCCTTCGACCAGAATGGTCACCGACGAGGAAGGAAAGACAGGCCATCGACCGCCGTCATTGCAGAACTTCAGCAGGCGCCATCATCTTCCGTCGAACATCGGCGAGAATAAGTCCAACTCCAATCGCCACCTCACAAAGATCCACCCTCTCTGCACCTTTCCTCCATCACCATGATAGCCTCCAGGAACTAGAGAGAGAAGAGTCCTTGCCTGCAGCTCAGGGACAGGAAAACTGAGCTTATTGGAAGAGCTCTTGCCGGATCCACCACCAACCGCTGCCTTCCACCGTGGAAGGCCACCTTGGGATGGAACCAGCAGCCACTGGCCGCTGCTCGAAGACGCCAGGGCGGAGCTCAGGAACGGCATGGCGCCAACAACCGGCATAAAGCCAAACTCCACTAAGGAACAACTAAGCTAGAACTAATATGTACAGCGCAACCCCCAGGCTCCTCTCCCTCCTCTGCTCCGGCCGGCCTCGCCGTTGGAGAGATTGGGGATCGGGCGGCATCGGCAACTGGCGCGTTGCCATCACCCGCCGTACTGCCCCTTCCAGTTTCTTCATCTATAATTGCTATCACTTGCATATACAAGTGAGAAGCCTGTGAATGAATGGCAGCAAGAAGGGAAAATCCATAAATGGTGAAGGAAGATTAAAATTATGAGTAAAGCTGTTCACACAACGCATCTTCAAAAGTGAATCGAGTTGCTTTGCATTACACATGCAATATGTGGTTCAGAAGATAAACAAGATATGCTGGCATATACAAAGGCAGTTCCCTATTAGGAAAAGCACTACAGTGTGCCACCCTTTAAACAATATTGTCTTGAACCGTTATATCAAGGGTGATCATTAGACATAGCACCCTACGTCACCATAAGAACAACACCAAGCATTGTGCTAGCAACCTTGGATCGGCTCCCTATATGTGCCCAGGTCATCGTATCTATGTTGAGATAAGCAAAATACTTAAAATGAAGAACAAATAAAATGTAAACACAAAATGGTTAAAAGTTGGGGGAATGATAAGAATCAAGGCTGAAAACTATGACACAAAGCAAATAAACATGCCTAGCCACTAAAATTATGTGGGGCAGGGGGGTTCTCAATTACAATGCATAGATGCTCCAAAAAAGCACAAGCTCCAACAGGAAGACAAGAATATGAGGAGAGAAGTGACAACCTTAGCAAATACAGAAGTGGCATTATTGTGTTTATCAACATTTCTTATAAGAAAGTGCATGAAGAATTAATCATAATAACAATATCATGTTTTGCAATTAAGTAAGAGGGGTTTCGAAAAATAGTTCAGGTCACTGAGAGAAAATCGAGAAATTCAGAATTACAACTCATGAAAAATACTCTTTTCAGATTTAATTGTATTGACAAGGAACAAGAATAAAAGATTACAGCAAAAGCTAACAAAGCAACTAATAGTGTTACTTACGTATTTCAGGTTTTAAATGAGATCCCTTTTTGTTAGCTTTCTGATTTTGGTGACATGCTTGCTCACGCCCATTCGGCTGGCTTCTTTGGTGTGTGGTCTGTAGGGGATTAATCGATCTGCAGCCACATGTTATAGTTGTAATTGACGGTCTAACCCAAATAGATATGAAACGATGAACAACAATTGCACATTCTATCTAGTTACCCATCACAAAAAATGATAGAAGCAAGGGAAACACCCCCCAGTGTTGATTCACCTCATCCTCAAACCATCCTTCGTCTGATGTTAGCACCTCTGTAATATTGCAACCCTAAAATAAGAGAATGGAGTTCTAACACGAAGAACCGCTATGCAGAAATAATTCAAAATTGAATGCTCATGTCAATGTAGAATGCAATAAAAATAATAAGGTCACGTATTCTATAAGAGGAAATGCATGTTCTTCCAGTAAAACATTATGAGAGGCAACTAATAACTGGATGCAATAAAAGGTGGACACATAATTTTCCTCTGTGACCTGATATCCAACAAAAATATCTCATATATTCAATTGGAAGGCACATTTGATTGATTCACGCAACGATATTCGATCATAAGATCAAATGAACAAGATAACACATGCTTACAATTATAGTAGATGGTGAGAGTTGTAATATTTTGATGACTGGTAATACAGTGGAATGTAGAATTATCAACATTTACCTTTAGGAACTATGTCTTTGCCATGAAAAGCACACTGCCCATCATATGGTACTGCATGGTATGCATAAAATGAGCAAATGTGCAACACATTTTCAGATGAGAGATAGTAAAAAGGAAGAAGCTCAGATCGGGAGGATGTGTCATACACATAGCAGTGTTCCTATATGAAATCTGTAGCATTTTTCCTGCAGGACGTTATGCTGATCATTTCTTACCAGTTCAAACTGATGGTGCAATAAACAAAAAAAATAAGAGCTACCAGTGTTGGTACAAAGAACACAACATAGACTGCTTTGATAGAAGAGGTGGTCGAAAACCAGCCCTATGAGAAGATCAAACTAAAAACTTCAATCTATGATAGAACTATCAAAGTCCATGTCTACATATGTTCCTAGTTGATCACATAATTAGCAGCAAACAAAATAGTAGAAAATATAAAGGCGGGACCCGGTCGTTTCTAGCTTGTTTCAGGATCATCATATGGCGAACAGAACAACCAAGGAACCAATGGAGCTACTACATAAAACGAAATAAAATAAAATAAGAGATGATCTTGCCATGGCCATCCCATGTTGCAGCGGTCTTGACATCTGCTTTGGCATCACTTGTTTGGTTGTTTCCTCTGCAAGGTAAAGCAGGCAAGAGAACAAAGATGAATCAAATGCAATAAAAAATAGGAGAACAAACTTAAAAGACAGGCCGCAGAGAACGACCATGTTTGTGCGGTGAACAAATGTCCTGATTTTGAGCAATTTTTTTTAGAGGAAATCCCCTATGTCGTTCAGAACCTGCAATTAATTCAGAGCCCAAAATCCTTGTTGCAACTATCTTCGGAGCATTTCAACAAACATATGGTGGTCATGAGTGTTGGGCAAACCTGCAGGTCCTGGGTCCTACATCCGGTACGTCGTGGATAGCCTAGACAAGCACCATAGTAACCAGTGCCTTCACACTGCAGTAGAGGAAGCAGGGAAGTCGACGACGAGCACGGTCCATCTCAGCGAGTTGACCAGGGAGGCGGAGGCGGACTGTGCGGCGATTTGGTGGCGCTCTTGGCTCTAACCGGCAGGGATGCACGAGCAAGAGAATACATCGGGAGGGGGCCCAAACCAGACCGACGACGTTTGATGCGCGACGGCCACATCCCGTCACTAGTGCAGAACTGGGCTTTAGTCCCGGTTCGTAAGGCCCTTTAGTGCCGGTTCTGGAACCGACACTAAAGGGTGGGGACTAAAGCCCCCCCCCCCCCTTAGTGTCGGTTCAACACGAACCGGCACCAAAGGCCCACCACGTGGCACGAGCCCGCGCCAGGGGCTGGGAGACCTTTAGTCCCGGTTGGTTTATGTCAAATAAATCATAAACCCCTAAACCTTTTAGTGATATAACAATCTCACCATTATGATCATCATAAGTTAACCAACTACACTAGGTAAGGTAGCAGGACCTACTACTCTCTCTCGGGTAGCATAGCATAAAACAGAAAAACCCCTCCTTCTCCGTTATGCAACATAGAGATCCAACTGTCTCCATTTTGTGGCCTTCGCTCAGCCACTATTTTTCTTCAAGCCTTGATTTTGAGGCCTCCATCTGTTTTAGAGGTCGAGTATGCATATTTGAGACCCTCCGACCATGGTCGTACGCAAACAACTGTCATCTCACCTTCGACAAACATAAATGGAGGCACAACCATATCCGGGAGCTTCTGTTGAAGAGCATAATAGTAACATATGTAGTTAGCAATGAAGTTTACTTCAGAAGAATGTATGAAAAAGATGGACTAACTAGTGACACAATAGTAAAAATCTTACCATGATACTAGCACAAATGTTAGCATCGCACAACTCGTGGACTAGTGGCACGTATTTACCATAATTTTTCCCAACTCCATAGATGATCTTAAGTTGCAGAACGTCTTTAACAAAGGAGATAAGATAATTCTTCTCCTCCCAAGTTAGCTCTGCGCCATGCCTGTAGTAGGTGTCGTCCATTATCTTTTGTATTTCTTGGGAAGAGAGAAAATAAGCTGTCAATTATAAAAAACAAGTTCAGCAGGTATGAATAACAAGTATTTTTAGATAAGGAATATAGATCGTTTAACAAATGTGTTTAACAAACTCACACAGAGGCAGAATCGGAATCATGTTAGGATCCAGCCAAATGTTTACATCTTCCGGATTGCCAAGATCGAATGTTATTTTCATATCCTCCTCGAATCCATAGGCCTTGCATAATCCTTCCCAATTTGAACATCCAAAATGAGTGTGACCTACTTCATTTATGATCTTAACCTCAAAATCGAAAACATGTTTCGTTTTAAGGTGAGCTATCTTCGTGTGCACCTTGGACATCTCTTCGAAAGATAGCTTCTCAAGGACATATGGTCTTGCATAGCAGGGTATGCACTAGTCAAATTATAAAAAAATGGAAATTACACGTTAAAGCAAAAATCTTAAGCCATGCTTAATTCAGAAGAAACACGTGCCACTGAAGTTACATACCGTAAAACCTTCGAAGCCCTCCTTAAGCGTGAGGGAGAAGCATGTACCGTTATCTAGGTGCGGTCTGTCGCACATACCCCCGTCATCGGTACAATCATCGCACTCGGGGATCTTATCGTCGTCAGACATTTCCTATATATGTTCATAATTCAAAGATTAAAAATTACGGCATGACCTTTGCTAAAATAGGACATATCGAGCGTCTAAAATTTGTCCGAATGGAAATGAATCAACAATCCTCCCAAAAGGTATAGCATTCTTTGATGACAAAGTGATAATGACATAAAAATTTATATTGTAAACCTATATTCAAAAAACCTATACGATTACTAGTTTACTATTCTATTCAAAAGACCATTCTACCTATGACATAAAAAACCTATATGCAAATTAATCCACACTTGATTTTTGTAATTCTTTTTCACTTGATTTTGCAAATACATAACTAAAAGTATAAAAAACTAAAAAAGATTCATCTAACATTTATGTTTATATATCTAGCATTCTATATAACTAAAAGTATAAAAAACTAAAAACATTCATCTAACATTTCTATAACTAAAAGTATAAAAAAAACTAAAAAAACATTCATCTAACATTTATATATCTAATTCATCTAACATTTCTATAACTAAAAGTATAAAAAACTAAAAACAGAAAATAAGAAAATAAGAAAATATGTATTTGTGCGGCGCGTGGTGTGTTCATATGCATGTGTGTTTGTGTGCGGGTTGATCTAGGGGAGGCCGATGGCGCAGGGCTAAGAGGGGTGTGGGGGCGGCGACGGCGACGGCGACGGCGCGCGACGGGGGGGGGGCGGGCGAGGGGACGGCGACGGGGACGGCGTGGGCTACGCGTCGGGGGCGGCGCGTCGAGGGCGGCGACGGTGTCGATTAGGGCAGGCGGTGCGTGTCGACGAAGAGGAAGAAACAGAGGGAAACTGAAATTTTTTCAAGTGTTGTATATATAGAGCCACCAACCGGGACTAAAGGTCAATCTGGGCCAGGCGAAGCGGCGGGAAGGGACCACCTTTAGTCGCGGTTGGTAGCTCCAATCGGGACTAAAGACCCCCCCCCCCCCCCTTTAGTCGCGGTTGGAGCCACCAACCGCGACTAAAGGTGGTGCGCCGCCACGCGGTGCACAAGTTTAGTCCACCTCGCCGAGCGAAGGGCAGCCGCACTGGTTTATAAACCCAGCCGCGGCTGCTCCTTCGAGCTCCTCTCTAAAAGCGGCCTTCTGGGCCTACCTCTGTTGCGCTCCCCTGTGGGCCTACTGGGCCTTGCAGGCCTGCATCCTGGCCCATTACAGGTTGGGCTTCTATTCGTATGCATGCCGTTGGCCCAGTAGGCGGGTTTTTTTTAAATTTTTTTTGTTTTCTGCTTTATTTATTTCTTTTATTTCTGAGTGTTTTTTGCTTTATTTAGAGTTTCTTTTCAAATCTTTTTGCTTTAGGTAAAAAAAATTATAAACTTTCGTTAGTGCGAATAGTTTTCAAATTTGAATAGTTTAAATTTGAATATTTGAAATTTGTATGAATCACTAGTTTGTGAATAACTTTACTTTAAAAATAGATATTCAGTGATTCTTTTTTCTTCTGTTTAATATTAGTGTGTTTTATCATTATATTCATTTGGTAAAACTTAGATAAGTTTAAAAAAATAAAATGCCTTGTAACATATGAGTTTTTGTCCGAAACCCTGATACTTCGAAAGAGATTGTCATTTGTATACGAGTGGATCCAGTTTTGCCGTAACCCTCTCAACTTTTTAGCACATGCTATTGGGTGAAATGATGATATCATGCCAACTTTCAACCTTTTCAGAGTTCATTGTAGTGCTTTTCAATTTCAGGGTCATTTAGCTCAAAAAATCAGTAACTGCATAAAAAATAGCAAATGAAGTCAAAAAGGGTTGATAATTGATGACGTGGCTTTGAATGGTGCATACTAAACGCACAAAAAGTCTAGAGTTGAAATAAGTTTAAAAAATGAAATGCCTATGTAACAGATGAGTTTTCGTCTGAAACCCTGATACTTCGAAAGAGATTGTCCATTTTGTACACGAAGTGCATCCTGTTTTTGCCGAAACCCTCTCAACTTTTTAGCACATGCTATGTGGGTGAAATGATGATACCATGCCAACTTTCAAACTTTTCAAAGTTCATTTTTAGTGCTTTTCAATTTCAGGGTTGTTTAGCTCAAAAAAATCAGTAAATGCATGAAAAATAGCAAAGAAGTCAGAAATGGTTGAACATTGATGACGTGTTTGAATGGTGCATACTGAACGCACAAAAAGTCTGGAGTTGAAATAAGTTAAAAAAATGAAATGCCTTTGTAACAGATGAGTTTTCATCCGAAACCCTGATACTTCGAAAGAGATTGTCCATTTTGTACACGAGTGCATCCTGTTTTTGCCGTAACCCTCTCAACTTTTTAGCACATACTATGTGGTGTGAATGATGATACCATGCCAGCTTTCAACCTTTTCAGAGTTCATTTGTAGTGCTTTTATATTTCAGGCTAATCGAACGTTTTCCAGTAGAAGCCCCCTCAATGCAACCGGGAGCAGTTGCGTCATAATCACGTGGCAGTCATGAGACTTTAGGTTCTGGAATTTTTCTCTGCCATATTTATTATTCCCTTTATATTCGACGAGAAGCCAGACAGGACCTTCATCACCAGTACGGTGGCGAGGCTTCGTCCGGTGCTTGCCTTTCTTTCTTACGGGATGCCTGCTCGAAAGAAATCGACGATGTCCCAGGTACACATTCTTCTTACAATTATCCAAATATATACTGTCGGTATCATCCAAACATTGCGTGCATGCGTGGTATCCCTTGTTTGTCTGTCCTGAAAGGTTACTGAGAGCAGGCCAATCATTGATGGTCAAAATAGCAACTCATGTATGTCAAATTCTTCCTGATCGAGCTCATCCCACGCACGTACACCTTTTCCATTCCACAGCTGTAAGAGTTCTTCAACTAATGGCCTTAGGTACACATCAATGTCGTTGCCGGGTTGCTTAGGGCCTTGGATGAGCACTGGCATCATAATGTACTTCCGCTTCATGCAAAACCAAGGAGGAAGGTTATACTAACATAGAGTCACAGGCCAGGTGCTATGATTGCTGCTCTGCTCCCAAAAGGATTAATGCCATCTGCGCTTAGACCAAACCATACGTTCCTTGCATCATCTGCAAAGTCCCTCCACTTCCTCTCGATTTTTCTCCACTGCGACCCGTCAGGGGTACTCTCAACTTCCGTCTTTCTTACGGTTTTTTTTGTGCCATCGCATCAACTTGGAAGCTCTGTTGGGAACAAACGTTTCAACCATGGTATTATAGGAGTATACCACATCACCTTGGCAGGAATCTCTTCCTGGGGCGCTCGCCCTCGACATCACCAGGGTCATCGCGACTGATCTTATAGCGCAATGCACCGCATACCGGGCATGCGTTCAAATCCTCGTAGTCACCGCGGTAGAGGATGCAGTCATTAGAGCATGCATGTATCTTCTGCACCTTAATCCTAGAGGGCAGACAGCCTTCTTTGCTTCGTACGTACTCTCGGGCAATTCATTGCCTTGGAAGATCTCTTTAACATTATCAGCAACTTTCCAAATACCTTGTCAGATACCACATTCTCTGCCTTCCATTGCACACTTATTCTCATAAAGTTCATAACACATTATTCTCATAAAGTTCATACATAAAGTTTATACACCGAAAAGACCAAATTAATACAAGTTCATACATAAAGTTCATACACACTTATTCTCATAAAATAACATACAAACTCTCTAGCTAAAGCATTTAAATGCAACACAAATGCGATCAAGATCGCAACTAAGGTAACAATTGATCCAACAGCATAATGATACCAAGCCTCACTATCAATGGCATATTTTCTAATCTTTCTAATCTTCAAAACGCATTTCCATCTTGATCTTGTGATCATCGACGACATCGGCAACATGCAAATCCAATTCCATCTTCTCCTCCTCAATTTTTTCAATTTTTCTTTCAAATACTCGTTTTATTTTTCAACTAAATTAACCTCTCGACAATAGGGTTGGTTGGAATTTCTGGTTCACATACCTCCTAGATAAAAATATCTATGTCAACTTGATGGGCATAATTTGTCATAAACACGAAATGCAACAAATAGTTATAAAGAGAATTACCACATCGAATCATAAACCGGAGGAGGGCCGACGGGGACGGATATCAAAACCATGGCACTATGTATAAAAAACACGTACAGGTATGAAAATTATACAAGTAACTATATACTAAATCACACAAACATGATTTTTTTTTATAAAAAAGATAAGAACAAGAGGCTCACCACAAGGTGGTGCTGGCGACGGGACGGTGCGGGTGATCGACAGTGGTTAGGACGGACGGGAAGGCACTAAGTAAACCACACCTACATATGCAAACTAAGGTTATTTTGAGCTCAAATTGCATATAAATCAAATAACTACCACATATAATCTCCCAAACTAAAACCACCAAATCACTATACTTATAGAGCATTGCAAGAGCTAATCTAGCAATGAGAGATGAAAGGACAAAGTTGCTAACCTTTGTGATCACTGGATGGATGGGGTGCCTTCAAATCTTGACAAAATTTGGCAAAAATGGAGGATGAGCTCGAGAGGAGAGGAAGAAAACAGAGAGGAGAGGAAAGGGGAAGAACAGAGAGCTCGGGCTCAACGAAGGGTTTATATAGGATGATCTTTAGTCCCGGCGGTTATACGAACCGGGACTAAAGGTGCACCTCTAGTACGGTTCGTGCCAGAACCGGGACTAAAGAGGTGGTGGTGTGGGCTGGGCCCACCACACCTTTAGGCCCTGGTCGTGACGAACTGGTACTAGAGGTTCGACATGAACCGGGACTAATGAGCGCCGCCCGCCTGCCGTTGGAACCGGCACTAATGGTCACATTAGTGCCAGTTCATTTACAAACCGGGACTAATGAGCTGAACATTATGTCCTTTTTCTACTAGTGCATTCTTACCGAGGCGGCGGGCGCGACCATGAGAGGCCTCGAAATCAAGCCTAGGTTGACCCGCCCCACCCACCTTCCGGATTCTCTCTCTCTCACTCTTGCACTGCCTACATCCATCGTCGAGGGGGTCATCTGCCACACAGCTTGTAAGGATGGGAGGGGAGGGGCGCGAGGAAGAGAGGAGGAACGGCGACGGCGACGGCGATGAGCGGGAGGAGGACAAGGAGTTTCTGGTGGAGGCGATGTGAGAGGGCAGATGGGATGGTGGCGTGCGATGGGAGTGGCCTTCGTAAGGAAGGAAACGAGGTCCCCTGGAAATTAATCGCTGTTTTCTTTCTCGCGCAATTATTTACATTGATGCACTATTTCTAGCTGATGTGGCATATCCCAGCGCCCGCTTTACGTGTAGCTAATGATTTGATGTGTAAAGCAGGCTGTGGTGAAGAAAATGTTTCCGTTTCTTTTTTCTTTTAGAAAACGATGACCCATGATGCAGCGCCAAAATGGATCCTCGTTCCATTCCGTTCCATACAGGCATATCTTGCGCTTTCAGTTAAGAAAACGACTTTTTGTGCTGGCACGCACCAGGAAAAAAAAACTTCCTCCACCTCGTCCTCGTCTGAGCATGCGTTCAACAAATTTCTAGCTCGTCTGCGTCGTGAAACCCCATTTTCCTCATGCCACCAGCAGGGTACATCAACTGAGAGGAACGAAAATGATGACAAGGCATTATGACGTGGCGCGTTTCGATCGGTTCCAATGTCTGCCGCCTAATCAATCCCCACTTGTAACCTCCCTCTTCCCAACCTTACTTCTTTCATGCTGATAGGAACATCATGCCAACTCGTGGGAGATGCTCCTACTTTTACCGACGGGGCTTCCCTTTTGGAGCGACCACTAGGCCGGTTCTCAACATCAAGGGTCAGGATACACGCCACTTTTGACACCTGTGTACGTGCCGGACAAAGTCGTTATCACCGGCCCGGGAAAGCACACATGGGTTTGCTGGCGTCTCTCTTGAAAATTTCAGCCATTCCATCCATCTGCCTATCCCAAGCTCAGCAGTAAAGCGGGAAAACCTAGAAATTCATATTCAGGGTAACCCCAACGCGACCATCTCCTGTTCGCGTTTGTCCGTTTGGACCAAAACGGACAGATGGCTCGGCCTAACGCAGCGCGCTCTGCATTTTGGCAGTTGTATGTTAACACGATACATCGGACATGGCTCGCTCCCGGCCTGTCCCCCCACTACTCTGACGTCGTTACGTCTTTTGGCTCTTCCCATACTCGCTCCCTGCTCTGCTTTTTCTCGTGTCGCCCTGTTCTTAGCACCGCGACTTTTCGAACGCCAACGACCACGCCATTCTGCGTTGGCACCGCCTCAGGGGACGCATGGCGGCCGTCCATTCTACCTCCACCGCCCAAAATTAAAGTGCACGCGCGGCGGGCCCCGGCTGTCATTCACACGGACGGAGGGTCTCGTCCTTCTTAATGTGGAAGTCGTGGACTGGCCAAGTCCACAGCTTCACTTCCTAGCCCGGCCCTGCCTTCGAGTCCCGAATGAATGGCAACCCCTAGCTACCGCCATCGACACCCACACTCGCCCCACCTCCCCGCCGGCGCCCATGGATGGCATTGGATCAGCAAGGGGAGAAAGCACGAGGAAGGATGCTCACTTGCGGCCGACGCCGCTCCGAGAGCTCCGCACCCACCGCCAAAACCATCTCCGCCCCACCACCTGCTCCGGCAGCTTTCCAGATCGCGCGCTGGTGGCCCGCATACGACAGGCCGTAACATCATGTCGATGTCTGCCGGCGCTACTAGGAGACCGCGACGCCATTACCGTGAGGAGATGTCCACCTGCCGATATAAACTGGCATATCTCACTGACCGCGTGCCCGTGAGCGGCCGTCCGTGACCGCCTCATGGAGATCAAACGACACCACGCTCGCCTGCCACCGGATCTGCTAGAGGACCCCAGGTACGCCGTGGATTCGCCACTGTGGGATACGTGGCTCCGCGACGAGCACGACCTGCGGCGGAGATACCTTTTTTGAGGGTCGTCCTCCGACACCTCGCGGCCGCGGCCGGGGTGAGGAGCCCGACCACAACCGCGAATAGCGCCGCTGTGTGAGCGGGCATCACGACGTCGCCATCTCCGTCCCTTGTCCCACCAGCACCACCCCCATGGACGAGGAGGAGGAGGCATGGGCTCATGAGGCGTGTCATGGGGGACTCCATGAACATGTGTGTGACGAGCGGCAAGGGATGGCCTGAGAAACCGCGTTGGCCCTCTCGCGGCCGGCGACGTGGCCATCCTGGAGTTGGACGTCGACGTCAAGAGGAGGTGCCAGGAGGGGAGGGAGTGAGGAGCCTCCCATCGCCGCGGGGGAACCTTGTGTGCCTGGTGGCCAGCGGTGGTGGAGCTTCATTGCATGACGCCGGAGATGGCTGCTCAGTGGGTTGTCGGACCATGGTCAGCCACGCCGCCACGGTCAACAGAGCAGGAGCAGGAGGCACGGGAGGAGGTGGTGCAGGCGCTTGCCGATGCCTTAGGTCTGGCAAGGCCGCCAGCCCACCTTTGGCAGTTGCCTCCCTACGTCGACCTCACCAGCGACAACGACTAGTAGGATGGCGGCTCCTGAAGACGGACGGCAAGCCACGGCGAGGGCCTGTATCAAGTTTTTTAGTCTTTTATTAAGTTTTAGTTTAATTAAGACCTGTGTTGACCTTTGGTACTATGGAAGTTTTTGTTTTTAATTTATGGTATATTTGCAAGTTTTATTTTGTTTTTTGGGCAAAAATCGAAGTCCAAAACCCTGAACGGTTTGGGACGAGAGGCGTGCCAGTTGGGGCACCGATGGCCGCACGACCGCAAGCAGATGGCCGTGTCCATTTCCTGTCCCAAACGGACGAAAAAAACGATGAATGAACTGGACGTCCATTTAGGGTCGTGCGTTGGGAGTTGCCCCTCAACCTACATACACGACCTAAGGCAGAGTAAAAGAGGCATCTAAGCCGGAGCCTAAGGACGACCAACCGGCAATCGTGCCTATACGTCTGCGGACGCTCGGGCAAGCACGTGGACGCATCTGGCACAGGCCGCCTCACACATTCCATTTGTTTCGGCAATGGAATCCACAGCTAACACGAAATACTCAAAATTACCTGGGGCGGAGTGACAACGATACTGCAAACCGTTCGAGGATACGATATCATGTGATCCCCACTCCACAGAGCGAAGGAGAACATGGGCCTCTGGGCGGGTATGAAGAGAGTCAACCATGGCGACCAGGCGGTGACATCAAGTGTAGACTGCGCAAAGCGTACCCAAATACAAAGTGTTGGTACCGAAACAATTAAATCCTGTGGATTCACAAACTCAAGAAATTTAGGACCAAAACAGGTGCGAGGCCTACCAGGACAGGGCGCTTGGTTTCCATGTGTGTCCACAAGAATGACCCGGAATGAATCCTGAAAGTTGCTGACGTCGCGTCACTAAGTTGACATAAACGAGTGAGGGATCGACGAGCGCAGGTAGCGCCACCACAAATGAGGAGGGGTCGAAGCGCAAAACGCGCATAGACGCTCGACCACCAGTACAGAGTGTCTAGAAGCATGGAGTACGGTAGGAATACGCGGCAAGAAATGACCTCAGGATGTCAGACTGCTTACGCAGGCAGATGATATCCCATAGCGGGCGTGACCAAGCATACCGCAAAGTCCTGGGCAAAAAACCGACAACGATTGTCATAAGCGAAAGTCCGATCGGCTGGCATGAGTCGAGGCCTCACAGCCAATGAGTCGAGAGGCCACAAACAGAACCAAGACACGGATCGAGCAACGCAACCAAGGCATACAGCCGCGACCTCGAGTCGAGGACAAACAGAACTCGCCGCAAAACAAGAACACACCGAATAACCAGTAGGTTGCTGATATTTCGAGGATAGAAATCAAGGGGAATAAAGCGTGTAGCATTCCAGATCAGTGTTGATGAAGCAATCACCCCCAACATCATGCCCTCCCGTCTATCTACTGTCGCAACATACTGCGGATTCAAGCTGCATAATACCACCTGTATCGTAGTACCGAGAGGAACGCATGACGACAGGTCATACACACAACCTGTATCAGAGGTAGTCCCGACAATCATCTATGAGCAACAGGTATTACACATAGCCAGGGACAGCAACAAGGTTAGAGCAAAAGATGCCTCTCGAGGAATCAGACATCACGAGCCTGATCTGAAATGAGCGTTCGGTATTCCGAGAGGAGAGAGGAGAGAGAGTAACGCAAGCATCCATTCGAATGAAGACAAGCGAGAGTTACTATGCATAAGAGAAGACCCGTGCGTTTCCCAGTTCAATGAGGAAGATGGACCAGCTGGAAGCAAGGTAAGGATCCGCACAATACAAGTACGCAACCAAGGTAGGGGCTGTCAACTCACCGGACACCCGAGTATCGAACATAGATTAAATTGTATGAGATTGGAGAAATAGAGCTAGCGAAAACACAAAATAAAATAAATAAATAAAAAGTGCAGCAGTGTATTTTTGGTTTTTGGAGATAATAGATCTGAAAAATAATATGATAGAAATAGACCCGGGGGCCATAGATTTCACTAGTGGGCTCTCTCGAGAAAATAGCATACGATGGGGTAAACAAATTACTGTTGGGCAATTGATAGAAGAGCAAAAAAAATGACGAATACCAAGGCAATGATCATGTATTTAGGCATCATGTCCAAGATTAGTAGACCGACACCTGCCTACATCTACTACTATTACTCCACACATCGCCCGCTATCCAGCATGCATCTAGTGTATTAAGTTCATGGAGAAAACAAAGTAAGTAATGCAATAAGAACGATGGACATGATGTAGACAAGATCATTCATGTAGGAATAGACCCCTCTTTTATCCTCAAAGCAACGATCAGTGTCGTGTCACTTCTCTTCGTGTCACTAGAGAGGAGCACCGAAAAGGAACACCATCACAAAGCACCTTTCCATTGCAAGAAAATCAATCTAGTTGGAAACAAAGACGACGCCAAAAAGTATTGGGAGAACAGAAATAGAGTCTACTAACAAATCAATTGCATATGAAACGTGGAGAGATATCAGAAAGGAAGACTTCAAAAAGAAAATATCGAATTGATAGGAAACTGATCATAAACTCGCAATTCATGGGATCCCAACAAACACACCGCAAAAAGTCATTACATTAAATAGATCTCCAAGAACGTCAAGGAGAACATTGTATTGAGAATCAAAGAGAGAGAAGAAGCCATTAGCTACTGCCTACGGACCCGTAGGTTTGTGGTAAACTACTCATGCATCATCGGAGGAGCACCAATGAGGATGATGAACCCCCGTGATCGTGTTCCCCTCCGGCAAGGTGCCGGAATAGGGCTCTAGATTGATCTCATGGTTCTGGAAAATTGCGGAGTGCTGGAATAGTGTTTCATCGACTCCCAAGGGTTTCTGGAATATTTGGGTATTTATAGAGCTGAGAGGCGGTTGAAAAGGACTCCGTGGGCTCCACTGCCCCACCTGGGCGCACCAAGGGCTCTGGCGCGCCCTATTGTCTTTTGGGCCCACGGGCCTCCCCTCTTGCACTTCCTTGGCCCAAGTGTGTCTTCTGGGCAGAAAAAAATCTCCAAAAGTTTCGCTGCGTTTGGACTCCGTTCAATATGGATATTCCGCGAAGAAGTAAAAAACAAGCAAATGGCACTGGGCACATGTCAATAGGTTAGTCCCAAAAAATGATATAAAGTTGCTATAAAATGAATATAAAAACATCCAAGAATGATTAATATAAACAGATGGAACAATAAAAAATTATAGATACATTGGAGACGTATCATGCAGCGCCATAGAACAATTCTCCAGCGAGCTGAAGCACACCAAATGCCCTCTCCACATCCTTCCTAGCCGCTTCTACATTGTTACAAACGTGGCTCTGTTTAGCCATGTGATTTCGATATGGTCTTCACAAACGCCTCCCACTAAGGATAGATGCCATCGGCAAGATGGTATCCCATGTTGTAGTCTCGGTCATTGATGGTGTAGGTGTACGACGGTGTTCCCCATTGCAAAGCCTCCTGAACACCGGAGATCGTTGTGAAGCATGTTGATTGAGTTCATTGTGAGAACCTGGCATTCCAAAGAAAAGCATGCCCAAATCCATAAGTCATGGTGATGCCATCGCTTATAGTATGATGATGGCCTCTTTGGTGGGACCTTATACATTCCCCGCAAACCTTTGGGGCAGTTCTTCCATTGCCAAGCATGCAATCAATTGATCGCGGATTCCTGGAAACCTCCTGGCCTTCTACATAGCCAACAAATTCTCTGTGCCTGCCTATTTGTTCTTTGAGATACTCAGGCCCAAACACCTCCACCACAACATGAGCAAACTTGACAGTAGTCATTCAGGCATGTGCTCTCCCCCATCCTGGACCATCTCACCGACGGCATCTGCAGTAGTACCAAGTGCAAGCATCCTCAGAGCAGCCGTGCATTCTTCTTGGGCAGAGAGAGAGAGAGAGAGAGAGAGAGAGAGAGAGATTTAACCGCAGCAATCCTTGTCAGCTTGAAGTAGTTATTGATAGTCTCCAACGCATCTATAATTTGTGATTGTTCATGCCGTTATATATCAATCTTGGATGTTTTATATTCATTTACTAGAAATTTATATCATTTTTGGGACTAATTAACCTATTAACATAGTGCCCAGTGCCAGTTGTTGTTTCTTCTTATTTTTTTACTTTGTAGATATCAATACCAAACAAAGTCCAAATGCCACGAAACTTTTTGGAGATTTTTTTCTGGACAGAAGACACCCAGGGAGCCAAAAAAAGTGCACGGGAGGAGGCCCATGGGGCCCACTAGGCACCAGGTGCGTCAGAAGGCCCAGGCGCACCCTGGTGGGTGGTGGCATCACGGGAAACTTCTCCACCGCCATCCACCCTATAACATACTCTAAAATCCCCAAAACCCCTAGGGGCGACGAAACACATTCCAGCCGATGCAAGTTCTAGAACCACGAGATCCAATTAGAGGCCTTTCCGGCACTCTGTTGGGCGGGGTCAACGATCACGGACGGGTTCTTCGTCATCCTTGCTGCCCCTGATACCGTTCAAACTATCTATAATTTATGAAGTTTTCGGCCATGGTTACAACAATTTTATATGGTTTTGGTTTTGGTATGGTGTTGATTAGAACTAACCCGGACTGACGCTTGTTTTCAGCAGAACTACCGTGGTGTCGTTTTTGGTGCAGAAATAAAAGTTCCGGAATGGCTGAGAAATTTACGGTGATTTTATGGACCAAAAGTGACCCCCGAAGCACTGAGCTAGGCCAGGAAGTGGACGAGGAGGCCACAAGCTGGAGGGCGCACCCACCCCCTAGGGCGCGCCCCCGAGCTTGTGGGCCCCTCAGGCACTCCCCTTGACATGAGATCGACGCCAAAAATTCCTATAAATACCAAAAACCCCCGAAAAGAACCCTAGAAGAGAGGTTCCACCGCCGCAAGCAGCCTCTGTAGCCACGACAAACCAATCGGGACCCCCTTTCGGCACCTGCCAGGAGGGGAAGTCATCACCGGAGGCCATCTTCATCATCCCGGCGGGCCACCATGATGAGGAGGGAGAGTAGTTCACCCTCGGGGCTGAGAGGTGTAGTGTACTAGTAGCTATGTCTTTGATCTATCTCTATCGGTTCTTGATTTGGCATGATCTTGATGTACCGCGAGCTTTGTTACTATAGTTGGATCATATGGTGTTTTCCCTCTCTATCTTCTTGTGATGAATTGAGTTTTACCTTTGAGGTTTCACTATTATCGGATTGAAAACTTTTATGGATTTGAGAACACTTGATGTATGTCTTGCGTGGGGATACCGTGGTGACAATGGGTGTTCTATTGATTCACTTGATGTATGTTTGGCCCACTCAATTCATGGAATTCCCGAGGTGTGACATACTATGCATAGGGTTGATGCACGTTTCATCCTTTGTTTCTCCGGTAGAAATCTTGGGGCACTCTTTGAGATCTTGGGTGTTGGATTGAATATTATGAATCTGAAGTTGTTTGATGCTATATCATATAATTGACCCACACGGATACTTTGTGGTGACATTGGAGTATCTAGGTAGACATTAGGGGTTGATTGATGTCTATCATATGGTGGTTATTTTAGTACGAACTCTAGGGCTATATGTGACACTTAGAGGAATAGCTCAAAAGATGATCAAAAAGAATAACTTTGAGGTGGTTTCGTACCCTACAAGCAGAATTTCATCATTATGTTCTCCGCGATAGGAACTTTGGAGTGACTCTTTGTCGCAGTGTTGAGGGATTGCCATATGATTTAATTATGTTATCATTGTTGAGAGAATTTGCACTAGTGAAAAGTATGAACCCTAGAGCCTTATTTTCAAGCATTGCAATACTGTTTTTTCTCACTTTACTACTGCTACCTGATACGTCTCCGTGTATCTATAATTTTTATTGTTTCATGCCAATATTATACAACTTTCACATACTTTTGGCAACATCTTATATGATTATTGGACTAACCATTGTCCAGTGCCCAATGCCAGTTCAGGTTGTTGCATGTTTTTTGTTTCGCAGAATATCCATATCAAACAAAGTCCAAACGCGATAAAATTATTACGGAGAATTATTTGGAATATATGTGATTTTTGGGAGGTGGAATCAATGCTAATGGAGGGCCCACGACCTCCAACAACCCACCAGGGCGCGCGGGCACCCCCTTGGCGCCGCCTAGGTGTCTTGTGCCCTCCCGTACGTAAGCGATGGGGGCCTTCTCCGGGCACAAGAAAAGATAATTTATGGAAAAAAATGCATGAAAATTCCAGCGTAATCGGAGTTACGGATCTCCAGGAATTTAGAAATGGTGATGGGCCAGGAAGAAAAGAGGAACGTGAAAAAGAAGAGAAAGAGAGAGATGGATCCAATCTCGGAGGGGCTCCCGCCACCTCCGCCACCATGGAGGCCATGGACAGAGGGGGGAACTATCTCCCATTAGGAGGGAGGCCAAGGAAGAATAAGAAGGAGGATGGGGTCTCTACCCCTCTCTCCGGTGGCGCCGGAGAGTGCCGCGGGGGGCTAGGATCGTGACGGCGATCTACATCAACAATCTTGCTACCGTCAACACCAACTTTCTCCCCCTCTAGCAGCGGTTTGTGTTTTGTAACACCCCTTTCCCCACTGTAATCTCTCTTAAACATGGTGCTCAAACACTATATATTATTTCCCAATGATAGTGTGGTATCCTATGAGTGTTGAGTAGATCCGTTTTGTCATATGGGCTAATTGAGTGTGGTGGTTGAGTGTATATTTATTATGTGAGATCCTAGTGTGTTGTCGTGCCACAAAATGATGAGTGAATCATCGCCGGATCTGTAGGGTGTTGCAATACGATCATAATTGATTATGTTGCAGGAAGGAGAAGTGCAGAAGCCTGAACACGGATAGGGGGTTAATGCGTATGGGAGTAAAGAGGACTTGTACTTACTGCTATGGTTGGGTTTTACGACCTTAATGATCTTAGTAGTTGCGGATGCTGCTAGAGTTCCATCATAAGTGCATATGATCCAAGTAGAGAAAGGATGTAGCTCATGCCTCTCCTCATATAAAATTGCAAGAATGATTATCGGTCTTAGTATCGATTGCCTAGGGACAAATGGACTTTCTTATTGACAAAAGCTATCTACTTTATTGTCTTGCAATTTTATTCGTAGTTTTATTCTCGCCAATAGTACTAGTTTTATACTTGTCCTAGGTAAAGCAAAAAATATAAGTGTGCATAGAGGTGTATCGGTGGTCGATAGAACTTGAGGGAATATTTGTTCTGCCTTTAGCTCCTCGTTGGGTTCGACACTCTTATTTATCGAAAAAGGCTACAAACGATCCCCCCATACTGTGGTGGGTATCAAGACCTTTTTTTGGCCGCCGTTGCCGGGGAGCAATAGCGGGGGTGAATATTCTCGTGTGTGCTTGTTTGCTTTATCACTAAGTAGATTTTATTTGTGCTCTTGTTTTCATCTCTAGTTAGGAGGAAGGGAAATGCAAAATACCAAAAAAAATTTGTTGTACCCTCTAAACCCATGGTTGAAGAACCACCCAAAATCTATCAACTACTGACAGCTTTACTTGGATCATCTTTGATCCCTATGTGCCGTGCTAAAACCCCAACTAGCTTAGTTGAGGGAAAACTATCATGTAATGAGCATGCTCATTTGTGCGACACACCGTTATCTCAAAAAGGGAAACTTTATGGGCATCATATAATAGTCGTATTGCTATGCTTTGAATTTATGCGAAAATTAAATGATTTTACTTGTGTTCTGAAGACCCTAAAAAACACCTTCCCTTCCAATGTGAGTTTAAGGATAATGGAATCTATCTTCTTATGCCAAGGGTTTTTATACTTACTATGATATTGAACAAATTAAAGAATCATGCTTTTAAGGGTGCTTATGAAATTGCTTCTTTGATTGAAAATATGATGCTACTCTTTACAAATCTGAAAATTTTGCCATACTTAAATATGCTATGAAAATATTCTTCTAATGCTTAATTAAACCATATATTGAGGACTTCTCCGGTGTCCAGAAGAGACTAATATTTGCATGAGTCTATGGAAGGAAGGAAAGTGATGAAACTGTGAGCTCATTGCATGAAAAAGATGATGAGGAGAGCGAAGAACAAACATAGGAAGAACGGATTAGCTACCCTTGCCCACCTTCTAATGAGAGTAACTCTTCAACTCATACATTGTAATTTCCTTTTGTGCTTACGAAGGATGATTGCCATGATAATTGCTATGATCCCATTGGATTGTTTGAAAATTCTCTTTTGATGAACTTGATGCTTGCTATGCTTGTGGCCAAGATGCCAATTTGAATTATGTTGTGGAGCTATAAAGTGCTATAGTTCCTTATGTTGAGAATGAAATTGTGCTATTGCACCCACACATGGTAGTCCTATTATCTTTTTGAATTCTCCAACTACACTATATCGGAGAAGTTTGCACTGTATAAGGATTATATTGATGGGTTGCCTTTTACCGTTGCACATGATGATTTTATGAATATAATATGCATGTGCTGCTACTCCTACTTGCATATATTATGAGAGAGGAACTATATCTCCACCTCTCATGTTTCCAAACACGATAAAATTGCAAGAAAACTGCTTATGCTGTATGGCCTTTACTTGATGTGCTAGAATTGCATCTTGTATGACATGCCGATGCATAGGAAGAGAGTTAGACTTTGTCATTGCTTGATATATGTTGATTTGTGCTCACTACTAAATGCCAAATCATTGTTAATTAAAATGGCTTTGATATACCTTGGGATCCGGGTGGATTCATTCTTGAGCACTTATGCCTAGCTTAAGGCTTTAAAGAAAGCGCGCTGCCAAGGAGACAACCCGGAAGTTTTGAGGAGAGTCATTTTATTCTGTTGAGCTTTTATAAGTTTAAAACAAAAAAAATAGAGGGGAACCTAAAAACTTTTTCAAAAGAGAAGCGATTGAAAGGGTGATGCATTGGAGAAGTGAGGGTCGACCTTGAACATTGTGTTCATGATCATGGAAACAATTGTAAAGTTTTCATGGAATGTTTCTCACAAAAATAAATCCCTTGTACAAATCCATTGATTATAAAATATTGTCTGCCAAGATTTGCCTTTGGATGATAGATTGACTGTTTGGTATGGTGCACTGTAAAAAACAGAAACTTTAGCTGTAGTGCGCGATTTACATTTTTTACTGGAACATCAAAAGTTTCTGAAATGTTTACACAGTATTGTATAAAGTTTATTTTTTCCTAATTTTACAGAATTTTGGAATTACAGAAGTATGGTCATAGTTCAGATTACTACAGACTGTCCTGTTTAAGACAGATTCTGTTTTGAGCATTGTTTTGCTTGTTTTGATGAAAACTACGATTTATTGGGTGGTATAAGCCATGGAGAAGTTGATAATACAAAAAGGGGGATAATGCAAAAATAAAATATGAATGGGTTTGCAAGAGTACGATAAAGTAGTGCATTTGCTTATTATACTAACAAATCCTACCGAGCATTCTGTTGAGGTTTGTGTGTGAATGTGGGGGATGAAGTGATCAAAGATCGAGGAGGGTCTTCGATATGAGGAGAAGGAAGGAGGAGAGGCAAGTAGTTCAAGCTTGGGGATGACCAAGGCCACCCAAGGTAAATATTCAAGGAGACTCAAGCGTTCTAAGCTGGGGATGGCCCAGGGAAGGCTCCATCTTTCTTCAACAAGTATCGGTATTTTTTCATCTTCGTTTCGTTATGTGATATGTGGAAATCTTGGAGCGTTTTGTGTTTAGTTTTTCACTTTCCTTTTTAAGCACCATTGCTGGTATGAGATAGTACCAGGTGTATGTTGATTTATAGGAATGACTATTGCAAATTCACTTATATCTTTGAGTAGTGGTCTTATAATAATGCTTCATGTGCTTCACTATATCATTTGAAGTTGGATTGCCGGTTTTTTTTCACATGGAAAACCATTATTTGAAGAATGCACTTTTGCTTCACTTATATTTATTTAAGAGCATGGTATTTGTGTAAGACGAGAAATAATTAAACTCTCATGCTTCATATATCTATTAGAGAGTCAACAGGAATGGTCCATTTGAGCATGGTTAGTCATACCATTGATAAGGTTACTGAGAGCGGCCAATCATTGATGGTCAAAATAGCAACTCATGTATGTCAAATTCTTCCTGATCGAGCTCATCCCACCACGTACACCTTTTCCATTCCACAGCTGTAGAGTTCTTTCAACTAATGGCCTTAGGTACACATCAATGTCGTTGCCGGGTTGCTTAGGGCCTTGGATGAGCACTGGCATCATAATGTACTTCCGCTTCATGCAAAACCAATGAGGAAGGTTATACATACATAGAGTCACAGGCCAGGTGCTATGATTGCTGCTCTGCTCCCAAAAGGATTAATGCCATCTGCGCTAGACCAAACCTACTTCCTGCATCATCTGCAAGTCCCTCCACTCCTCTCGATTTTTCTCCACTCGACCCGTCAGAGCGGTACTCTCAACTTCCGTGCTTTCTTACGGTTTTTTTTTGTGCCATCGCACTCAACTTGGAATGCTCTGTTGGGAACAAACGTTTCAACCATGTATTATAGGAGTATACCACATCACCTGGCAGGATCTCTTCCTGGGGCGCTCGCCCTCGACATCACCAGGGTCATCGCGACTGATCTTATAGCGCAAGCCCGCATACCGGCATGCGTTCAAATCCTCGTAGTCACCGCGGTAAGGATGCAGTCATTAGAGCGCAGTTATCTTCTGACACCTACTAATCCTAGAGGGCAGACCAGCCTTCTTTGCTTCGTACACTCTCGGGCAATTCATTGCCTTGGAAGCAATCTCTTTAACATTATCACACACTTTCCAAATACCTTTCAGATACCACATTCTCTGCCTTCCATTGCACACTTATTCTCATAAAGTTCATACACACTTATTCTCATAAAAGTTCTACATAAAGTTTAACACCGAAAAGACCAAATTAATACAAGTTCATACATAAAGTTCATACACAACTTATTCTCATAAAATAACATACAAACTCTCTAGCTAAAGCCATTTAAATGCAACAAAAGCGATCAAGATCGACAATCTAAGGTAACAATTGATCCAACAGCATAATGATACCAGCCTCACTATCAATGGCATATTTTCTAATCTTTCTAATCTTCAAAAGCATTTGCCATCTTGATCTTGTGATCATCGACGACATCGGCAACATGCAATCCAATTCCATCTTCTCCTCCTCAATTTTTTCAATTTTTCTTTCAAATACTCGTTTATTTTTCAACTAAATTAACCTCTCGACAATAGGGTTGGTTGGAATTTCTGGTTCACATACCTCCTAGATAAAATATCTATGTCACTGATGGGCAAATTGTCATAAACACGAAATGCACAAATAGTTATAAAGAGAATTACCCATCGAATCATAAAACCGGAGGAGGGCCGACGGGACGGATATCAAACCATGGCACTATTATATAAAAACACGTACAGGTATGAAAATTATACAAGTAACTATATATCTAATCACAAACATTTTTTTGTTATAAAAAAGATAAGAACAAGAGGCTCACCACAAGGTGGTGCTGGCGACGGACGGTGCGGGTGATCGACAGTGGTTAGGACGAGACGGGAAGGCACTAAGTAAACCCACCTACATATGCAAAACTAAGAGTTATTTTGAGCTCAAATTGCATATAAATCAAAATAACTACACATTAATCTCCCAAACTAAAACACACCAAACACTATACCTTATAGAGGCATTGCAAGAGCTAATCTAGCAATGAGAGATGAAAGGACAAGTTGCTAACCTTTGTGATCACTTGGATGGATGGGTGCCTTCAAATCTTGACAAAATTTGGCAAAAATGGAGGATGAGCTCGAGAGGAGAGGAGAAGAAAACAGAGAGGAAGGAAAGGGGAAGAACAGAGAGCTCGGGCTCAACGAGGGTTTATATAGGATGATTCTTTAGTCCCGGCTGGTTATACGAACCGGGACAAAGGTGCACCTCTAGTAACCGGTTCGTGCCATGAACCGGGACTAAAGAGGTGGTGGTGTGGGCTGGGCCACACCACACCTTTAGTGCCCCTGCGTCGGCACGAACTGGTACTAGAGGTTCGACATGAACCGGGACTAATGAGCGCCGCCCGCCTGCCGTTGGAACCGGCACTAATGGTCACTAGTGCCAGTTCATTTACAAACCGGACTAATGAGCTGAACATTATGTCCTTTTTCTACTAGTGCATTCTTACCGACGCGGCCGGGCGCGACCATGAGAGGCCTCAAATCAAGCCTAGGTGACCCGCCCCAACCCACCTCACGGATCTCTCTCTCTCACTCTTGCACTGCCTACATCCATCGTCGAGGGGTCATCTGCCACACAGCTTTAAGGATGGGAGGGGAGGGGCGCGAGGAAGAGAGGAGGAACGGCGACGGCGACGGCGATGAGCGGGAGGAGGACAAGGAGTTTCTGGTGGAGGCGATGTGAGAGGGCAGATGGGATGGTGGGCGTGCGATGGGAGTGGCCTTCGTAAGGAAGGAAACGAGGTCCCCTGGAATTAATCGCTGTTTTTTTCCTCGCGCAATTATTTACATTGATGCATATTTCTAGCTGATGTGGCATATCCCAGCGCCCGCCTTTACGTGTAGCCTTAATGTATTTGATGTGATAAAGCAGGCTGTGGTGAAGAAAATGTTCCGTTTCTTTTTTCTTTTAGAAAACGATGACCATGATGCAGCGCCAAAAATGGATCTCGTTCATTCCGTTCC
The DNA here is from genome assembly GCA_011799875.1 of Thinopyrum elongatum. NCBI lineage: Eukaryota > Viridiplantae > Streptophyta > Magnoliopsida > Poales > Poaceae > Thinopyrum > Thinopyrum elongatum. The sequence continues at coordinate 182,482,344 of CM022303.1, forward strand.
ATACAGGCATATCTTGCGCTTTCAGTTAAGAAAACGACTTTTTGTGCTGGCACGCACCAGGAAAAAAAACTTCCTCCACCTCGTCCTCGTCTGAGCATGCGTTCAACAAATTTCTAGCTCGTCGCGTCGTGAAAACCCCATTTTCCTATGCCACCAGCAGGGACATCAACTGAGAGGACGAAAATGATGACAAGGCTTATGACGTGGGCGTTTCGATCGGTTCCAATGTCTGCCGCCCAATCAATCCCCACTTGTAACCTCCCTCTTCCCAACCTTACTTTCTTTCATTGCTGATAGGAACATCATGCCAACTCGTGGGAGATGCTCCTACTTTTACCGACGGGGCTCCCTTTTGGAGCGACCACTAGGCGGTTCTCAACATCAAGGGTCAGGATACACGCCAACTTTTGAACCTGTGACGTGCCGGACAAAGTCGTTATCACCGGCCCGGGAAAGCACACATGGGTTTGCTGGCGTCCTCTCTGAAAATTTCAGCCATTCCATCCATCTTGCCTATCCCAACTCAGCAGTAAAGCGGAAACCTAGAAATTCATATCAGGGTAACCCAACGCGACCATCTCCTGTTCGCGTTTGTCGTTTGGACCAAAGGACAGATGGCTCGGCCTACGCAGCGGTCGCTCTGCATTTTGCCAGTTGCACATACTTGCCGTTCAGCACCAACGATACGACGGTACAAATTGTTCTCTTTTTACGCTCCGGGCTGAATTCCGCCATCTATCTCGTCTCGTACAGTTTTTGGGTCCGTCTTGACCGCATGGACTCGCTAATCGACGGCTGCTCTGCATTTCCTTTACTGCTTTCCGGTGTCGCCCCGCTTCTTACGCATACAGCGCCGACTGTTTCAATCCGCGCGATAACACGGCCCGCTTGCTCTGGTGGCCCGCCTCAGGGGCCACGCCACATCGGCGGCCGTCATTCCTACCCCTCCAACCGCCCAAAATATAAAGTGAACTTACGCTCCGGCGGGCCCACAGGCTGTCAGTCACAACGGAGCGGTAGGGTCGTCGTCCTTCTTCATGTGGAAGGTCGTGGACTGGCGCAAGTCCAACGCTTCACGTTCTAGCCGGCCCTGCCTCATCGGTAGTCACCGAATGGAAGCAACCCCTTAGCTACTCGCCATCGCACCCACACTGCCCCATCAACCCGCCGGCGCCAAGGGATGGCATTGGCATCAAGACAAGGGGACAGCAAGCCATACGAGGAAGGCAATATGCTCACTCTCCCCCCCCCCCCCCCGCCCCCCCCCGGCGAGCGACTCCGAGAGCTCCGCACCCACCGCCCACACCATCTCCGCCCGCACTCACCTGCTCCGGCGCTTTCCCAGGATCGCGCAGCTGGTGCGCCTCGCATGAGACAGACCGTAACATATGTCGATGTGTGCCGGCGCTACTAGAGACCTGCGACGCCATTACCGTGAGGGAGATGTCCCACCTGCCGATATAATCTGGATATCTCACTGACCGCTGTGCCCGTGCGCGGCCGTTCGGACCGCCTCATGGAGATCAAAGACACCACGCTCGCACTTTGCTCACCTGGATCTGCTAGAGGACCCCAGGTAGCGTTGGATTCGCCACTGTGGGATACGTGGCTCAGGGCGACGACGGCACCGACCCTGCGGGCGGGAATTTTTTTAGGGTCCGTCCTACGACACCTCGCGGCGCGACGGCAGAGGGATAAAGACGATGACTACAGACCCCCCGCGAATAGACGACGTCGCCTGTGTGAGCGGCATCACGACGTCGCCATCTCCGCCCATATGTCCCAACCAGCACCACCCCATGACGAGGAGGAGGAAGAGCAAGGGTCATGAGGCGTTGTCAATGGGGGGGACTCCAGGAACATGTTGTGACGAGCGGCAAGGGAAGAGGCCTGAGAAACGGTGTGGCCCTCCTGCGGCCGGCGACGTGGCCATCCTGGAAGTTGACGTCGACGTCAAGAGGAGGTGCAGGCGGGAGGGTGGGGAGTGAGAGCCTCCATCGCCGCGGGGAGAACCCTTGTTGCGCTGGTGGACAGCGGTGTGGAGCTGAATTGCATGACGCCGGGGAGATGGTGCCAGTGGGTTGTCGGCCCCATGGTCAGGCCACGCAGCACGGTCAACGAGCAGGAGCAGGAGGCACGGGGAGGAGGTGGTGCAGGCGCTTGCGAGGCCTTAGGTCTGGCAAGGGCCAGAAAAAAAATACGCCCACCTTTGGCAGTTGCCATCCCTACGTCGACCTCACCAGCGACAACGACTAGTAGGAGTGGCGGCTCCTGAAGACGACGGCCAAGCCACGGCGAGGGCCTTATCAGTTTTTTTAGTCTTTTATTGAAGTTTTAGTTTAGTAAGACACTGTGTTGACCTTTGGTACTATGGGAAGTTTTTGTTTATAATTTATGTGTTATATTGCAAGTTTTATTTTGTTTTTTGGGCAAAAATCGAAGTCCAAACCCTGAACGGTTTGGGACGAGCGGCGGTGCCAGTTGGGGCGAACCGATGGCCCGCACGACCCGCAAGAAAGATGGCCGGTCATTTTTCCGTCCAAACGGACGAAAAAGACCTAGCGGATGAATGAAATGGACGTCCATTTAGGGGTTCGTTGCGTGGGTGTTGCCCCTACCTACACTGACCTAGGCAGTGGTACAAAGAGCATCTACAGCCGGAGCTAGACGACAATGCCTGGCAATCGCGTCCCTGCATACGTCTGCGGACGCTCGGGCAAGCACGTGGACGCATTGGACAGCTGCCCACACATTCATTTGTTTCGGCAATAACACAGCTACAGGAAATCTCAACAATGGCGAGGACGATGCAAGTTCGAATCGAAATGTACCATCCAAGGGGGAGATACATGGGGGCACGTCTGGGCGGGGTTGAGAGATCATCACAGGCCCAAGTGCGCGACCCATATGGACCTGTCGCACGTAAATACAAATGTTGGTACCAAACATAAATCGTGTTACACTCAAATTTATTTTAAGTGCCAAACACACTCTGACAGAACACGGCGCTTTGGTTTCCATTGGTGTGTCCACCAAATGACTCCGCAAGATTCATCCTGAAAGCTTGCTGTCGTCGCTGCTGCACTAATTGATCTCGAAAACAAGGCAGTTCTGACAAAGAAGTAGGCTCGAGCCGCAGAGCCAAAGTCTGACACAGACAGGAGTGTCAGAAGCCCTGGAGTCCGGTGCGAATAGGGGCAAGGGAAACTTGATCCTCTGGGATGTTCCAACCTGCTTCGTCCAGGCAATGCACTAATTCGAACCAATATGGTTGGGCTACACCATCACCCTCATACCTCGACAAATCACTTGTGCAAAATAACACAACATTGTCATAAGCCGCCACAAGTTTCCGTATTCCCACATAAGTTCGAGTGCCTCTCCCCCAATGAGTACAGAGACCCAAATTCCAAATCAACGACAAGAACCTCGAGAAGAAACACACCAGCCGCGACCCGAACGAAACCCAAAACAAGAAACTCGCGCCGACCAAAAAAGGCAACACCCAATTCCCAGTTATTGTGATTATTCTTCTAAATCAGAAACACGGAAAAACAATCCCCCAACAGTTTGATGAAGCACACCAAAATGCTCCTCCCTTTCATACAATTCCACATCCTTGCGGATTGCTTGTATCCTGCGTTCGGTAGGGTACCGAATGAGGAGAGGATGACGCAGGCTTACAACAACCGTGGTACAGATATCGTCCCGAGAATCAGTATGAGAAACAAGGTTATTACCATAAGCCAAGATGTGGAGAACAAAGCAACAAGTAGAGCAAGAGCGAGGAATAAGATACGAGCCTGCACAAGAGAGCGCGAGATGACAGAGAGAGGTAGGAGAGAACAGCAAGAAAAGCAGTCACATTCGATGGAGAGAGAAAGAATACTTGCAAAGAGAGACCCAGCTGCGTCCCGAGTTGCTGAGTGAAGAGTGGCGCTGTGAAGCGGAGCCGCAGCATGGTACGAAACAAGAGGGGCGTCACCTCATCCAAGAGACACCCGGGGGAGATCGAACCTATAGATTAAATGATGGGATTGGAGAAAATAGAGCATAAGCGAAAACACAAAATAAAATAAATTAAAAAAAAAGGCAGACATTGTGTTTTTTGGTTGTTGGGATACAATAAGACTTGAAAAATAATATGATAGGAAATTAGACCCGGGGGGCCACAAGAATTCACAGTGGAGCTCTCTCGAGAAAATAGCATACGATGGGGTAACAATGAATTACTGTTGGGCACTTAGATAGAAGAGCAAAAAAACAAATGCCGTAGCCAAGCGCGCAAATGATATGTATTTAGGCATCATGTCCAAAGATAGTGACAGGCACGACTACCTGCCTAACATCTACATACTATTACTCCACACATCGCCCGCTAATCCGACATTGCCATCTAGTGATAGTTCATGAGAAAACAAAGTAATATGCAAAATAAGAACGATGGACATAGATGTAGACAAGATCTATTCATGTAGGGATAGACCCCCTTTTTATCCTCAAGAGCAACGCGGGACCGGTTCATTTAAGCTGAAAAGCTGATAACGGTGTCACTTTATTCTTAAGTCACTGAGTCGAGGCAGCCGCAGCACCAGATCGAGGAACTCATCCAAGTCAGACTGAAGAAGGGAGCACCTATTCCTTTGCAAGAAAATCAATCTAGTTGGCGGACAACAGAACCAAGAGAACGGAAACCCAGAAAGAAGTCGAGAACAAAGTAGAGTCTATAGAACACGATCATTGCAAGTGAAACGTGGAAGATATCAAAAGGAAGACTTCACAATAACGAATGTCGATTGATAGGAAAATGCGATGGCATTAAAACTCGCACATTCCATTGGATCCACAACAAACACCACCGCAGCAAAAAGTCATTACATAAATAGACTCTCAAGAACGTCCAAGGAGAACATTGTATTGAGAATCAAAGGAGGAAGAAGCCATTTAGCTACTCCTTACCGGACCCGTAGGTTGGTGGTAAACTACTCATGCATCATCGGAGGAGCACCAAGAGGATGATGAACCTGCCGTGATCGGTTCCCCTCCGGCAAGGTGCCGAGGAATAGGGCTCTAGATGCCCCAATCTCATGGTCCTCTGGAAACATTGCGAGCTGCTGGACATGGTTTCATCGATCCCAGGGTTCTGGAATATTTGCGGTATTTATAGAGCTGAGACGGTGTTTGTGAAAACAAGAATCCCGGGGCTCACTCCCCCCGGGCAGCAACCAAGGGCACTCTGGCGCGTGCCCTATTGTCTTTGTGGGCCCACGGGACCACTCTGCACTTCCTTGGTCCCAAGTTGTCTTCTGGGCAGAAAAAAATCTCCAAAAGTTTCGCTGCGTTTGGACTCCGTCAATAGGATATTCGCGATAGTAAAGTAAAAAAACAAGCAAATGGCATGGGCACATTGTCAATGAGGTTAGTCCCAAAAAATGATATTAAAAAGTTGCTATAAAATGAATATAAAAACATCCAAGAATGATTAATATAACGATGGCAAAATAATTAAAATTATAGATACATTGGAGATCGTATCATGCGCGCCTGAACAATTCTCCAGCGAGCTTGAAGCACACAAATGCCTCTCCACATCCTTCCTAGCCGCTTCATATGTTACAAACGTGGCGTGTTTTAGGCCATGTTGATTTCGATATGGGTCTTCACAAACGCCTCCCATAGGATAGATGCAGTCGGCAAAGATGGTTTTTATCCCATGTTGTAGTCTCGGTATTGATGGGTAGTTGTACGACGTTGTTCCCCATTGCCAAAGCTCCTGAACACCGGAGATCGTTTGAAGCATGTTGATGGTTCATTGTGAGAAACCTGGCATTCCAAAGAAAAGCATCAAATCCAAGTCATGGTGATGCCATCGCTTATAGTATGATGATGGCCTCTTTGGTGGGACCCGTTATAATTCCCGCAAAACTTTGGGGCCGAGTTCTTCCATTTGCCAATGCAGCAAATCAATTATCGCGGCAATTCCGGAGAACCTCTGGCCTTCTACAATAGCCAACAACATTCTCTGTGCCTGCCTAATTTGTTTTCTTTGAGATATAGGCCAAACACCTCCACACACAACATTGCAGCAAAACTTACCAGTAGTCTTCAGGCATTGGTGCTCTCCCCCATCTGGACCACTCACCGACGCATCTGCAGTCAGTCAAGTTTGCAAGATCCTCAGAGCCAGCCGTGCATTCTCTTAGAGCAGAAGAGAGAGAGAGAGAGAGGAGAGAGAAGAGATTAACCGCAGCAATCCCATTGTCAAGCTTTGAAGGTTATTGATAGTCTCCCAACGCATCTATAATTTTGGATGTGTCATCCGTTATATGATCATCTTGGATTTTTATATTCATTTAACTAGAAAATTTATATCATTTTTGGGACTAATTAACCTATTAACATGTGCCCTCAGTGCCAGTTTGTTTTTCTTCTTCTTTTTTTACTTGTAGAGCTATCAATACCAAACAAAAGTGCCAAATGCCACGAAACTTTTGGAGATTTTTTTTGGAACAGAAGCACCCAGGGAGCCAAAAAAGTGCACGGGAGGAGCCCATGGGGCCCATCGGCACCAGGTGTTCGTCAGAAAGGCCAAGGAGCACCCTGGTGGGTGGTGGCGCTCCGCGGAACTTCTCCACCGCCATCCACTTCTATACATACTCTAAAATCCCAAAAACCCAGGGGCGACGAAACACACTTCCAGCCGCTGCAAGTCTAGAACACGAGATCCAATTAGAGGCACTTTCCGGCACTATGTTGGACAGGGGTCCAACGATCACGGACGGGTTCTTCGTCATCCTTGCGCCCCTTGATACGTCTACAACACTATATATAATTTATGAAGTTTTCGTGCTGTTACAACAATTTTATAGGTTTTGGTTTTGGTATGTGTTGATAGAACTAACCGGACTGACGCTGTGTTTCCAGCAGAACTACGTGGTGTCGTGTTTGGTGCAAGAGAAATGAATTAAAGTTCCGGACTGGCTGAAGTAAATTTACCAGGTGATTTTTTATGGGACCAAAAGGGACCCCCGAAGCACCACCTGAGCTAGGACCAGGAACGTGGACGAGGAGGCCACAAGCTGAGGGCGCACCCACCCCCTAGGGCGCGCCCCCGGCTGTGGGGCCCTCAGGCCTCCCCTGACATTGAGATCGACGCCAAACAATTCCTATAAATACCAAAACCCCCGAAAAGAACACCTCTTAGAAGCGATCGGTTCCCCGCCGCAAGAACGCTCTGTAGCCACGACAAACCAACAAAATCGCGGACCCCTTTCGGCACCCTGCCAGAGAAAGGGGAGTCATCACGGAGGCCATCTCCTCATGCACAACGGCAGGCACCATGATGAGAGGAGTGTAGTTCACCCTCGGGGCTGAGTAGGTTCAGGTATAGTAGCTAGTGGTCTTTGATCTATCTTATCGGTTCTTGATTTGGCATGATACTTGATGTACGCGGGAGCTTTTGTTACTATAGTTGGATATATGGTTGTTATCGCCTCTCTATCTTCTTGTGATGAATTGAGTTTTACCTTTGATGGTTTCACTAGTCATCGGATTGAAAAAACTTTTATGGATTTGAGAACACTTGATGTATGTCTTGCGTTGGGGGATACCGTGGTGCCAATGGGCAAGGGTTCTATGAATTCACTATGATATGTATTGGCCATATTTGGATTCGGGCACAACTGCAGTGATGCATTTTCATCTTGCGGTTAGAATTTGGCACACCAGATCTTGGTGGTTGAATATCTAGGACATGAGTGGTTTGATGCTTACTATATTGCCACGGCTACTTGTTGTCTGGTAGATCTAGGATACTTGGGGCATTTGATGATTCTATGGTGTTGTGATTAATAGTTAGGAACTCTCTGAAGGGCTTGATCATGCTAATGAAGTCGAATATAGGGCTAAGTTGCACCGGGCACGGACAGTCGCGGCTAAGTAGCCTGTATTGTGCGAGTCAGACAGATAACACTAAGGAGATGAGTACAGGGTGTGTACGCAAAAAGAGCCTGGAGATGCGAATCTTGCGAATGGGGCTTGGCTGGAGCGTGATAGGTTAGTCATACTGGGTTAGTTTTGAGTAACGCCTAGATTGCAGCTGTGACATTAGGAGAGAATTGCATCAAAGATGATCAAAAAGAATTGCGTCGTTATCGTGACCCTACAAGCCGAGAATTATGGATAGACGACGATAGGAACTTTGGATGTGATCTTATGTCGCAGTTGTGAGGGTTGCCAATATGTTAATTTGTTTATCATTGTTGAGTGAGAAATTTGCACTAGTGAACCAAGTATGAACCCTAACGCCGTACTTTCAAGCATTTGCAATACTGTTTTTTCTCACTTTACTACTGCACTGATACGTCCCGTTGTTATTTAAATTGTTATTGTTTCAGCCAATCATATGTGATACAACTTTTACATACTTTTGGCAACATCTTATATGATTTATTGGACTAACCAGTTGTCCAGTGCCCCAATGCCAGTTCAGGTTGTTGCATGTTTTTGTTTGCAGAATATCCCCTATAAACAAAAGTCCAAACGCGTATTTAAAATTATTAGGAGGAATTATTTTTTGGAATATATGTGATTTTTGGGAGGTGGAATCAATGCTATGGGAGGCCCACGACATCCCAACAACCCACCAGGGCGCGCGGGCACCCCCTGGGCGCCGCTAGGTGTCTTGTGCCCTCCCGTTACGTCGATGGGGCGCCTTCTCCGGGCACAAGAAAGATAATTCGTATGGAAAAAAAATTTGATGACAAATTCCAGGTAATCGGAGTTACGGATCTCTCAGGAATTTAGAAATGGTGATGGGCCAGCGAGAGGAAAAGGGAACGTGAAAAAGAACGAGAAAGAGAGAGAGGACCAATCTCAGGAGGGGCTCCCGCACCTCCCGACCTGGGGCCATGAGAAGGGAAGGGGGAAACTATCCATCCCCATCTAGGAGGGGAGGCCAAGGAAAGATAAGAAGGAGGAGGGGGCTCGATCACCCCTCTCTCACGGTGGCGCCGAGAGTGCCGCCGGGCCGGCTAGGATCGTGACGGCAGATCTACACCAACAATCTTCGCTACCTCAACACCAACTTTCTCCCCTCTGCAGCTTTGTTATGTTTGTAACACCCCTTCTCACCACGTAATCTTACTTAAAACATGGTGCTCAAACACTTAACTATTATTTCGCCAAATGATATAGTGGTAGATCCTATGATGTTGAGTTAGATCCGTTTTGTCAATAGGGCATGGGTGGTGATTTAATATGTGACTAGGATCGAATAAGTTAGTATTGCAGTATATTTTATGATGGTTGCTATTAGTCACTTCGCCGGAAAAATCCTGTAGGGTGTTGCAATACGAGTCATATTGATTATGTGAAGGAAGGCTGAGTGCAGAAGCCTGAACACGGATAGGGGGGTTAATGGTTCTATGGAGTAAAGAGGATTGTACTTCTGTATTGGTTGGGTTTTACGACCTTAATGATCTTTAGAGTTGCGGATGCTGCTAGGGAGTTCCAGATAAGTGCATATTGCATTCCAAGTAGAGAAGGATGTTAGCTCATGCCTCTCCCTCATATAAAATGCTAAGATAGATTATCGGTTTACGTTATTCGATTGACTAGGGACAAATGGACTTTCTTATTGAACAAAGTATCTACTTTATGTCTGCAATTTTATTCGTAGTTTTATTCTCGCCAAAGTCACCTGAGTTTATACTTGTCCTAGGTATAAGGAAAAGCAAATGATTAAGTGTGCATAGAGTGTGTTATCGGTGGTCGATAGAACTTGAGGGAATATTGTTCGCCTTTAGTCCTCGCTTGGGTTTCGACACTCCTTATTTACGAAAAGGTACAAACGATCCCCCCATACTTTGCCGTATAGGTGTTATCAAGCACCTTTTTTTGGCCGCCGTTGCCGGGGGGCAAGCAATAGCTGTGTGAATATTTACGTGTGTGCTTGTTTGCTTTATACTAAGTAGATTTTATTTGGCTCTTGTTTTCATCTCTAGTTAGGGTAGGAAATGCAAAATACCAAAAACAATTGTTGTACCCTCTAAACCATGGTTTGAAGAACCACCAAAATCTATACATACTACTGAGAGCTTTCTACTTGGATCATCTTTGATCCCTATGTGCCGTGCTAAACCCCAACTAGCTAGTGATTTGTAATTCTTTTTCACTTGATTTTGCAAATACATAACTAAAAGTATAAAAAACTAAAAAAGATTCATCTAACGTTTATATATCTAGCATTTCTATATAACTAAAAGTATAAAAAACTAAAAAACATTCATCTAACATTTCTATAACTAAAAGTATAAAAAACTAAAAAAACATTCATCTAACATTTATATATCTAATTCATCTAACATTTCTATAACTAAAAGTATAAAAAACTAAAAAACAGAAAATAAGAAAATAAGAAAATATGTATTTGTGCGCGCGCGTGTGTGTGTTCATATGCATGTGTGTTTGTGTGCGGGCTTGATCTATGGGAGGGCGGCCATGGCGGCAGGGGCTCACAGCGGGGTGTCGGGGGCGGCGACGGCGACGGCGACGGCGCGCGACGGGGGCGGCGGGCGGCGCGTCAGGGGACGGCGACGGGGGACGGCGTGGGCTACGCGTCGGGGGCGGCGCGTCGAGGGCGGCGACGGTGTCGATTAGGGCAGGCGGTGCGTCGTCGACGAAGAGGAAGAAACAGAGGGAAACTGAAATTTTTTCAAGTGTTGTATATATAGAGCCACCAACCGGGACTAAAGGTCAATCTGGGCCAGGCGAAGCGGCGGGAAGGGACCACCTTTAGTCGCGGTTGGTAGCTCCAATCGGGACTAAAGACCCCCCCCCCCCCCCCTTTATGCGGTTGGAGCCACCAACCGCGACTAAAGGTGGTGCGCCGCCACCCGCGGTGCACAAGTTTAGTCCCACCTCGCCGAGCGAAGGGCAGCCGCACTGGTTTATAAACCCAGCCGCGGCTGCTCCTTCGAGCTCCTCTCTAAAGCAGGCCTTCTGGGCCTACCTCTGTTGCGCTCCCCTGTGGGCCTACTGGGCCTTGCAGGCCTGCATCCTGGCCCAATTACAGGTTGGGCTTCTATTCGTATGCATGCCGTTGTGGCCCAGTAGGCGGGTTTTTTTTAAATTTTTTTTGTTTTCTGCTTTATTTATTTTCTTTTATTTCTGAGTTGTTTTTTGCTTTATTTAGAGTTTCTTTTCAAATCTTTTTGCTTTAGGTAAAAAAAATTATAAACTTTCTGTTAGTGCGAATAGTTTTCAAATTTGAATAGTTTAAATTTGAATTATTTGAAATTTGTATGAATCACTAGTTTGTGAATAACTTTACTTTAAAAATAGATTATTCAGTGATTCTTTTTTCTTCTGTTTAATATTAGTGTGTTTTATCATTATATTCAATTTGGTAAAACTTAGATAAGTTTAAAAAAATAAAATGCCTTTGTAACATATGAGTTTTTGTCCGAAACCCTGATACTTCGAAAGAGATTGTCTATTTTGTATACGAAGTGGATCCAGTTTTTGCCGTAACCCTCTCAACTTTTTAGCACATGCTATGTGGGTGAAATGATGATATCATGCCAACTTTCAACCTTTTCAGAGTTCATTTGTAGTGCTTTTCAATTTCAGGGTCATTTAGCTCAAAAAATCAGTAACTGCATAAAAAATAGCAAATGAAGTCAAAAAGGGTTGATAATTGATGACGTGGCTTTGAATGGTGCATACTAAACGCACAAAAAGTCTAGAGTTGAAATAAGTTTAAAAAAATGAAATGCCTATGTAACAGATGAGTTTTCGTCTGAAACCCTGATACTTCGAAAGAGATTGTCCATTTTGTACACGAAGTGCATCCTGTTTTTGCCGAAACCCTCTCAACTTTTTAGCACATGCTATGTGGGTGAAATGATGATACCATGCCAACTTTCAACCTTTTCAAAGTTCATTTTTAGTGCTTTTCAATTTCAGGGTTGTTTAGCTCAAAAAAATCAGTAAATGCATGAAAAATAGCAAATGAAGTCAGAAATGGTTGAACATTGATGACGTGGCTTTGAATGGTGCATACTGAACGCACAAAAAGTCTGGAGTTGAAATAAGTTAAAAAAATGAAATGCCTTTGTAACAGATGAGTTTTCATCCGAAACCCTGATACTTCGAAAGAGATTGTCCATTTTGTACACGAAGTGCATCCTGTTTTTGCCGTAACCCTCTCAACTTTTTAGCACATACTATGTGGGTGAAATGATGATACCATGCCAGCTTTCAACCTTTTCAGAGTTCATTTGTAGTGCTTTTATATTTCAGGCTAATCGAACGTTTTCCAGTAGAAGCCCCCTCAATGCAACCGGGAGCAGTTGCGTCATAATCACGTGGCAGTCATGAGACTTTAGGTTCTGGAACTTTTTCTCTGCCATATTTATTATTCCCTTTATATTCGACGAGAAGCCAGACAGGACCTTCATCACCAGTACGGTGGCGAGGCTTCGTCCGGTGCTTGCCTTTCTTTCTTACGGGATGCCTGCTCGAAAGAAATCGACGATGTCCCAGGTACACATTCTTCTTACAATTATCCAAATATATACTGTCGGTATCATCCAAACATTGCGTGCATGCGTGGTATCCCTTGTTTGTCTGTCCTGAAAGGTTACTGAGAGCAGGCCAATCATTGATGGTCACAAATAGCAACTCATGTATGTCAAATTCTTCCTGATCGAGCTCATCCCACGCACGTACACCTTTTCCATTCCACAGCTGTAAGAGTTCTTCAACTAATGGCCTTAGGTACACATCAATGTCGTTGCCGGGTTGCTTAGGGCCTTGGATGAGCACTGGCATCATAATGTACTTCCGCTTCATGCAAAACCAAGGAGGAAGGTTATACATACATAGAGTCACAGGCCAGGTGCTATGATTGCTGCTCTGCTCCCCAAAAGGATTAATGCCATCTGCGCTTAGACCAAACCATACGTTCCTTGCATCATCTGCAAAGTCCCTCCACTTCCTCTCGATTTTTCTCCACTGCGACCCGTCAGCGGGTACTCTCAACTTCCCGTCTTTCTTACGGTTTTCTTTGTGCCATCGCATCAACTTGGAATGCTCTTTGTTTTGGAACAAACGTTTCAACCATGGTATTATAGGAGTATACCACATCACCTTGGCAGGAATCTTCTTCCTGGGGCGCTCGCCCTCGACATCACCAGGGTCATCGCGACTGATCTTATAGCGCAATGCACCGCATACCGGGCATGCGTTCAAATCCTCGTAGTCACCGCGGTAGAGGATGCAGTCATTAGAGCATGCATGTATCTTCTGCACCTCTAATCCTAGAGGGCAGACAGCCTTCTTTGCTTCGTACGTACTCTCGGGCAATTCATTGTCCTTTGGAAGCATCTTCTTTAACATTATCAGCAACTTTCCAAATACCTTGTCAGATACACCATTCTCTGCCTTCCATTGCACACTTATTCTCATAAAGTTCATACACACTTATTCTCATAAAGTTCATACATAAAGTTCATACACCGAAAAGACCAAATTAATACAAGTTCATACATAAAGTTCATACACACTTATTCTCATAAAATAACATACAAACTCTCTAGCTAAAGCATTTAAATGCAACAACAAATGCGATCAAGATCGCAACTAAGGTAACAATTGATCCAACAGCATAATGATACCAAGCCTCACTATCAATGGCATATTTTCTAATCTTTCTAATCTTCAAACGCATTTTCTCCATCTTGATCTTGTGATCATCGACGACATCGGCAACATGCAACTCCAATTCCATCTTCTCCTCCTCAATTCTTTTCAATTTTTCTTTCAAATACTCGTTTTATTTTTCAACTAAATTTAACCTCTCGACAATAGGGTTGGTTGGAATTTCTGGTTCACATACCTCCTAGATAAAAATATCTATGTCAACTTGATGGGCATAATTTGTCATAAACACGAAATGCAACAAATAGTTATAAAAGAGAATATACCACATCCGAATCATAAACCGGAGGAGGGCCGACGGGGACGGATATCAAAACCATGGCACTATGTATAACAAACAACGTACAGGTATGAAAATTATACAAGTAACTATATATCTAAATCACACAAACATGATTTTTTTTATATAAAAAAGATAAGAACAAGAGGCTCACCACAAGGTGGTGCTGGCGACGGGACGGTGCGGGTGATCGACAGTGGTTAGGACGGAGACGGGAAGGCACTAAGTAAACCACACCTACATATGCAAACTAAGAGTTATTTTGAGCTCAAATTGCATATAAATCAAATAAACTACCACATATAATTCCTCCCAAACTAAAACCCACAAATCACTATACTTATAGAGCATTGCAAGAGCTAATCTAGCAATGAGAGATGAAAGGACAAAGTTGCTAACCTTTGTGATCACTTGGATGGATGGGGTGCCTTCAAATCTTGACAAAATTTGGCAAAAATGGAGGATGAGCTCGAGAGGAGAGGAAGAAAACAGAGAGGAGAGGAAAGGGGAAGAACAGAGAGCTCGGGCTCAACGAAGGGTTTATATAGGATGATCTTTAGTCCCGGCTGGTTATACGAACCGGGACTAAAGGTGCACCTCTAGTACCGGTTCGTGCCATGAACCGGGACTAAAGAGGTGGTGGTGTCGGGCTGGGGCCCCACCAACACCTTTAGTCCCTGTTCGTGGCACGAACTGGTACTAGAGGTTCGACATGAACCGGGACTAATGAGCGCCGCCCGCCTAGCCGTTGGAACCGGCACTAATGGTCACATTAGTGCCAGTTCATTTACAAACCGGGACTAATGAGCTGAACATTATGTCCTTTTTCTACTAGTGCATTCTTACCGAGGCGCGGGCGCGACCATGAGAGGCCTCGAAATCAAGCCTAGGTTGACCCGCCCCCACCCACCTTCCCGGATTCTCTCTCTCTCACTCTTGCACTGCCTACATCCATCGTCGAGGGGGTCATCTGCCACACAGCTTGTAAGGATGGGAGGGGAGGGGCGCGAGGAAGAGAGGAGGAACGGCGACGGCGACGGCGATGAGCGGGAGGAGGACAAGGAGTTTCTGGTGGAGGCGATGTGAGAGGGCAGATGGGATGGTGGCGTGCGATGGGAGTGGCCTTCGTAAGGAAGGAAACGAGGTCCCCTGGAAATTAATCGCTGTTTTTTCTTTCTCGCGCAATTATTTACATTGATGCACTATTTCTAGCTGATGTGGCATATCCCAGCGCCCGCGCTTTACGTGTAGCTTAATGTATTTGATGTGTAAAGCAGGCTAGTGGTGAAAGAAAATGTTTCCGTTTCTTTTTTCTTTTAGAAAACGATGACCCATGATGCAGCGCCAAAATGGATCCTCGTTCCATTCCGTTCCATACAGGCATATCTTGCGCTTTCAGTTAAGAAAACGACTTTTTGTGCTGGCACGCACCAGGAAAAAAAAACTTCCTCCACCTCGTCCTCGTCTGAGCATGCGTTCAACAAATTTCTAGCTCGTCTGCGTCGTGAAACCCCATTTTCCTCATGCCACCAGCAGGGTACATCAACTGAGAGGAACGAAAATGATGACAAGGCATTATGACGTGCGCGTTTCGATCGGTTCCAATGTCTGCCGCCTAATCAATCCCCACTTGTAACCTCCCCTCTTCCCAACCTTACTTCTTTCATCTGCTGATAGGAACATCATTGCCAACTCGTGGGAGATGCTCCTACTTTTACCGACGGGGCTTCCCTTTTGGAGCGACCACTAGGCCGGTTCTCAACATCAAGGGTCAGGATACACGCCACTTTTGACACCTGTGTACGTGCCGGACAAAGTCGTTATCACCGGCCCGGGAAAGCACACATGGGTTTGCTGGCGTCTCTCTTGAAAATTTCAGCCATTCCATCCATCTGCCTATCCCAAGCTCAGCAGTAAAAGCGGGAAAACCTAGAAATTCATATTCAGGGTAACACCAACGTGCGACCATCTCCTGTTCGCGTTTGTCCGTTTGGACCAAAACGGACAGATGGCTCGGCCTAACGCGCGGTCGCATCTGCATTTTATGTCTGTTTGGTGTCCGGCCCGCCCCATCTCTGACGCAAACATGCGCCTAGTTTGCTTTCACACGGACGTCGAACAGACGGGCACGCGCTTGCTCGTCGCCCGCCTCGGGGACGCATGGCGGCCGTCCATCTACCTCCACCGCCCAAAATTAAAGTGCACGCGCGGCGGGCCCCGGCTGTCATTCACACGGACGGAGGGTCGTCGTCCTTCTTAATGTGGAAGTCGTGGACTGGCCAGTCCACAGCTTCACTTCCTAGCCGGCCTGCCTCCTCGAGTCCCGACATGAGCAACCCCTAGCTACCGCCATCGCACCCCACTCGCCCACCTCCCCGCCGGCGCCATGGGATGGCATTGGATCAGCAAGGGGAAGCACGACCACGAGGCCGGCTGCTCCTCTGGCCGACGCCGCTCCAGCAGCTCCGCACCCCCCGCACCACCATCTCCGCCCGCACCACCTGCTCCGGCAGCTTTCCAGATCGCGCCGCTGGTGGCCCGGCATCGCGACAGGCCGTACATCCATGTCGATGTCTGCCGGCGCTACTAGGAGACCGCGACGCCATTACCGTGAGGAGATGTCCACCTGCCGAATAACTGGCATCTCTCCACTGACCGCGTGCCCGTGAGCGGCCGTGACCGCCTCATGGAGATCAAACGACACCACGCTCGCCTGCCACCGGATCTGCTAGAGGACCCCAGGTACGCCGTGGATTCGCCACTGTGGGATACGTGGCTCCGCGACGAGCACGACCTGCGGCGGCGACCTTTTTTTGCGGGTCGTCCTCCGAGCCCTCGCGGCCCGCGGCCGGCTCGTGCTGACAGCCCGCCGCAAACGCGCGGCCGTCGCCGTGTGCGCGGCATCACGACGTCGCCATCTCCGTCCCTGTCCCCACCAGCACCACCTCCCATGACCGAGGAGGAGGAGGCATGGCTCATGAGGCGTGTCATGGGGGACTCCATGAACATGTGTGACGAGCGGCAATGGGATGGCCTAGAAACCGCGTTGGCCCTCTCTGCGGCCGGCGACGTGGCCATCCTGGAGTTGGACGTCGACGTCAAGGAGGAGGTGCCGGAGGAGGTGGAGGAGGAGCCTCCCATCGCCGCGTGGAACCCTTGTCTGGTGGGCCAGCGGTGGAGCTGGTCATGCATGACGCCGGAGATGGCTGCTCAGTGGGTGTCGGCCCATGGTCAGCCACGCCGCCACGGTCACCAGAGCAGGAGCAGGAGGCACGGGAGGAGGTGGTGCAGGCGCTGCCGATGCCTTAGGTCTGGCAAGGGCCGCCAGCCCACCTTTGGCAGTTGCCTCCCTACGTCGACCTCACCAGCGACAACGACTAGTAGGATGGCGGCTCCTGAAGACGACGGCAGCCACCGGCGACGGGCCTTTATCAAGTTTTTTATGTCTTTTATTAAGTTTTAGTTTAATTAAGACCTGTGTTGACCTTTGGTACTATGGACGTTTTTGTTTATATTTATGTTTTCGTATTATTTGCAAGTTTATTTTGTTTTTTTGGGCAAAAATCGAAGTCCACAACCCTGAACGGTTTGGGACGAGGCGTGCCAGTTGGGCGCACCGATGGCCGCACGACCGCAAGCAGATGGCCGTGTCCATTTTCCTGTCCCAAACGGACGAAAAACGGATGAACTGGACGTCCATTTAGGGTCGTGCGTTGGAGTTGCCCTCACCTACACTACCGGCATGGGTAAGAGCATCTACAGCCGGACTTGGCAAATCCGGCCCTCTATACGTCTGCGGACGCGTCCGGGGCAAGCACGTGGACGCATCTGGACAGGCCCTCACATTTCATTTTCGGCATCCACATATCTCAAATCCGGACTCTCGAATCCATGTGAATCCATGCACGTCGATCATACAGGCCATTGTCGCACGTAAATACAAATGTTTGGTACCAAACATAAATAGTGTTTACATCAAATTTATTTTAAGTGCAAAACTCAAACATCGGCTCTTTGGTTTCCATTGTGTGTCCACAAATGCTCCGCAAGATCATTGAATTGCTGTGCGTGCACCTAATGATCTCGAAGATTCTGATGCATCTGCAGAAAGTTCATGAGCTGAGTTGCATCTTGATCTTCTGGGATTTCAACTTGTTCTCCTAGTGCTTCGAAATTATTGGTTTGGGCTACACCATCACCCTCATCCTCGACAATCATCTTGTGCAAAATAACACAACATGTCATCAGCCGCCACAAGTTTCCGATTCCCACATCATTCTAGTGCCACGAACAATTCCCCAACAAGTTTGAAGCACACCAAATGCCCTCTTCATACCATTCCCACATCCTTGCAGTGATTGCTTGTATCTGCGTTGGTATTTCCCGAAGAGGAGAGGATGACGCAGCACAACAACGGTAAGTATTTCCATCAGTTATGAAACCAAGGTTATTAATCCAATAGGAGAACCAAGCAACAATATGTAAGCGGTACCTGCACACAAATAACAAATACTTGCAACCCAACGCGTAAGAGGGGCTGTCAATCCCTCCTCGGTATCGAGATAGATTAAATTGTATGAGATTGGAGAAATAGATCTAGCGAAAACACAAAATAAAATAAATAAATAAAAAGTGCAGCAATGTATTTTTGGTTTTTTGGAATAATAGATCTGAAAATAATATGATAGAAAATAGACCCGGGGGCCATAGATTTCACTAGTGGCTTCTCTCGAGAAAATAGCATACGATGGGTAAACAAATTACTGTTGGGCAATTGATAGAAGAGCAAAAAAAATGACGATATCCAAGGCAATGATCATGTATTTAGGCATCATGTCCAAGATTAGTAGACCGACTCCTGCCTACATCTACTACTATTACTCCACACATCGCCCGCTATCCAGCATGCATCTAGTGTATTAAGTTCATGGAGAAACAAAGTAATGCAATAAGAACGATGACATGATGTAGACAAGATCTATTCATGTAGGAATAGACCCCATCTTTTTATCCTCAATAGCAACGATACATGCGTGTCACTTCTCCTTCTGTCACTGAGATGGAGCACCGCAAGATCGAACCCATCACAAAGCACCTCTTCCCATTGCAAGAAAAATCAATCTAGTTGGCCAAACCAAACCAAAGTTTCGGAGAAGAAATACGAGTCTATAACAATCATGCATATAAGATATCAAAGAAGATTCAAATAATATTCGTTGATAGAACTGATCATAAACTCGCAATTCATTGGATCCCAACAAACACACCGCAAAAAGTCATTACATTAAATAGATCTCCAAGAACGTCAAGGAGAACATTGTATTGAGAATCAAAGAGAGAGAAGAAGCCATTTAGCTACTGCCTACGGACCCGTAGGTTTGTGGTAAACTACTCATGCATCATCGGAGGAGCACCAATGAGGATGATGAACCCTCCGTGATCGTGTTCCCCTCCGGCAAGGTGCCGGAATAGGGCTCTAGATTGGATCTCATGGTTCTGGAACTTGCGGCTGCTGGAATAGTGTTTCATCGACTCCCAAGGGTTTCTGGAATATTTGGGTATTTATAGAGCTGAGAGGCGGTGAAAAGGACTCCCGTGGGCTCCACTGCCCACCTGGGCGCACCAAGGGCCTCTGGCGCGCCCTATTGTCTTTTGGGCCCCACGGGCCTCCCCTCTTGCACTTCCTTGGCTCCCAAGTTGTCTTCTGGGCAGAAAAAAATCTCCAAAAAGTTTCGCTGCGTTTGGACTCCGTTCAATATGGATATTCCGCGAAGTAAAAAACAAGCAAATGGCACTGGGCACTATGTCAATAGGTTAGTCCCAAAAAATGATATAAAGTTGCTATAAAATGAATATAAAACATCCAAGAATGATAATATAACAGCATGGAACAATAAAAAATTATAGATACATTGGAGACGTATCATGCAGCGCCATGAACAATTCTCCAGCGAGCTTGAAGCACACCAAATGCCCTCTCCACATCCTTCCTAGCCGCTTCCTACATTGTTACAACGTGGCTCTGTTTATTGCCATGTGATTTCGATATGGTCTTCACAAACGCCTCCCACTAAGGATAGATGCCATCGGCAAGATGGTATCCCATGTTGTAGTCTCGGTCATTGATGGTGTAGTTGTACGACGGTGATTCCCCATTGCAAAGCCTCCTGAACACCGGAGATCGTTGAAGCATGTTGATGTCATTGTGAGAACCTGGCATTCCAAAGAAAGCATGCCAAATCCATAAGTCATGTGATGCCATCGCTTCTAGTATGATGATGGCCTCTTTGGTGGGACCTTTATACATTCCCCGCAAACCTTTGGGGCAGTTCTTCCATTGCCAATGCATGCAATCAATTGATCCGAGCATTCCTGGAAACCTCCTGGCCTCTACAATAGCCAACAACTTCTCTGTGTCCTGCCTATTTGGTTCTTTGAGATACTCAGGTCCAAACACCTCCACCACAACATGAGCAAACTTGACAGTAGTCTTCAGGCATGTGCTCTCCCCCATCCTGACCATCTCACCGACGGCATCTGCAGTAGTACCAAGTGCAAGCATCCTCAGAGCAGCCGTGCACTTCTTCTTGGCAGAGAGAGAGAGAGAGAGAGAGAGAGAGATTTAACCGCAGCAATCCCTTGTCAGCTTGAAGTAGTTATTGATACGTCTCCAACGCATCTATAATTTTTGATTGTTTCATGCCGTTATATTATCAATCTTGGATGTTTTATATTCATTTACTAGAAAATTTATATCATTTTTTGGGACTAATTAACCTATTAACATAGTGCCCAGTGCCAGTTGTTGTTTTCTTCTTATTTTTTTACTTTGTAGAATATCAATACCAAACAAAGTCCAAATGCCACGAAACTTTTTGGAGATTTTTTTCTGGACAGAAGACACCCAGGGAGCCAAAAAAGTGCACGGGAGGAGGCCCATGGGGCCCACTAGGCACCAGGGTGCGTCAGAAGGCCCAGGCGCACCCTGGTGGGTGGTGGGCATCACGGGAAACTTCTCCACCGCCATCCACCTCTATAAATACTCTAAAATCCCCAAAACCCTAGGGGTCGACGAAACACAATTCCAGCCGCTGCAAGTTCTAGAACCACGAGATCCAATCTAGAGGCCTTTTCCGGCACTCTGTTGGAGGGGTCAACGATCACGGACGGGTTCTTCGTCATCCTTGCTGCCCCTTGATACGTCTACAACATATCTATAATTTATGAAGTTTTCGTGCCATGTTTACAACAATTTTATATGGTTTTGGTTTTGGTATGGTTTGATTAGAACTAACCCGGACTGACGCTGTTTTCAGCAGAACTACCGTGGTGTCGTTTTTTGTGCAGAAATAAAAGTTCTCGGAATGGGCTGAAAATTTACGGTGATTTTTTATGGACCAAAAGTGACCCCCGAAGCACCTGAGCTAGGCCAGGAAGTGGACGAGGAGGCCACAAGCCTGGAGGGCGCACCCACCCCCTAGGGCGCGCCCCCGAGCTTGTGGGCCCCTCAGGCACTCCCTTGACATGAGATCGACGCCAAAAATTCCTATAAATACCAAAACCCCCGAAAAGAACCCTAGAAGAGAGGTTCCACCGCCGCAAGCCTCTGTAGCCACGACAAACCAATCGGGACCCCCTTTCGGCACCCTGCCAGAGGGGGAAGTCATCACCGGAGGCCATCTTCATCATCCCGGCGGCCACCATGATGAGGAGGGAGTAGTTCACCCTCGGGGCTGAGGGTATGTACTAGTAGCTATGTCTTTGATCTATCTCTATCGTGTTCTTGATTTGGCATGATCTTGATGTACCGCGAGCTTTGTTACTATAGTTGGATCATATGGTGTTTCTCCCTCTCTATCTTCTTGTGATGAATTGAGTTTTACCTTTGAGGTTTCACTATTATCGGATTGAAAACTTTTATGGATTTGAGAACACTTGATGTATGTCTTGCGTGGGATACCCGTGGTGACAATGGGGTGTTCTATTGATTCACTTGATGTATGTTTTGGCACTCAATTCATGGATTCCCGAGGTGACATACTATGCATAGGGGTTGATGCACGTTTTCATCCTTGTTTCTCCGGTAGAAATCTTGGGGCACTCTTTGAGATTCTTTGTGTTGGATTGAATATTATGAATCTGAAGTTGTTTGATGCATATCATATAATTGACCCACGGATACTTGTGGTGACATTGGAGTATCTAGGTGACATTAGGGTTGATTGATGTCTATCATATGGTGTTATTTTAGTACGAACTCTAGGGCTATATGTGACACTTATAGGAATAGCTCAAAAGATTGATCAAAAAGAATAACTTTGAGGTGGTTTCGTACCCTACAAGCAATTTCATCTTATGTTCTCCGCGATAGGAACTTTGGAGTGACTCTTTGTCGCATGTTGAGGGATTGCCATATGATTTAATTATGTTATCATTGTTGAGAGAATTTGCACTAGTGAAAGTATGAACCCTAGGCCTTATTTTCAAGCATTGCAATACTGTTTTTTCTCACTTTTACTACTTGCTACCTGATACGTCTCCGTTGTATCTATAATTTTTTATTGTTTCATGCCAATATTATACAACTTTCACATACTTTTGGCAACATCTTATATGATTTATTGGACTAACCTATTGATCCAGTGCCCAATGCCAGTTCAGGTTTGTTGCATGTTTTTTGTTTCGCAGAATATCCATATCAAACAAAGTCCAAACGCGATAAAATTATTACGGAGAATTATTTTGGAATATATGTGATTTTTGGGAGGTGGAATCAATGCTAATGGAGGCCCACGACCTCCACAACCCACCAGGGCGCGCCGGGCACCCCCTGGCGCGCCTAGGTGTCTTGTGCCCTCCCCGTAAGTCGATGGGGCCCTTCTCCGGGCACAAGAAAGATAATTTATGGAAAAAAATGTGCAAAAATTCCAGCGTAATCGGAGTTACGGATCTCCAGGAATTTAAGAAATGGTGATGGGCCAGAAAAGAGGAACGTGAAAAAGAAGAGAACAGAGAGATGGATCCAATCTCGGAGGGGCTCCCGCCCCTCCGCCACCATGGAGGCCATGGACTAGAGGGGGAACTCTCCTCCCATCTAGGAGGGAGGCCAAGGAAGAATAAGAAGGAGGAGGGGCTCTCTCCCCCTCTCTCCCGGTGGCGCCGGAGTGCCGCCGGGGCTAGGATCGTGACGGCGATCTACATCAACAATCTTGCTACCGTCAACACCAACTTTCTCCCCCTCTATGCAGCGGTGTAACACCCCTTCTCCCCACTGTAATCTCTACTTAAACATGGTGCTCAACACTATATATTATTTCCCAATGATATGTGGTTATCCTATGATGTTTGAGTAGATCCGTTTTGTCCTATGGGCTAATTGATGATCGTGGTTGGTTTGAGTGTATATTTTATTATGGTGCTATCCTACGGTGCCCTCCGTCTCGCGCAAACATGAGAGGTCCCCATTGTAGGGTGTTGCAATACGATCATAATTTGCTTATTGTTGCCGGAGTGACAGAAGCCTGAACACGGATAGGTGGGTTAATGCGTATGGGAGTAAAGAGGACTTGATACTTACTGCTATGGTTGGGTTTTACGACCTTAATGATCTTTAGTAGTTGCGGATGCTTGCTAGAGTTCCAATCATAAGTGCATATGATCCAAGTAGAGAAAGTATGTTAGCTCATGCCTCTCCCTCATATAAAATTGCAAGAATGATTATCGGTCTAGTTATCGATTGCCTAGGGACAAATGACTTTCTTATTGACAAAAGCTATCTACTTTTATTGTCTTGCAATTTATTCGTAGTTTTATTCTCGCAAAGTACTCCTAGTTTTATACTTGTCCTAGGTAAAGCAAATGATAAGTGTGCATAGAGGTGTATCGGTGGTCGATAGAACTTGAGGGAATATTTGTTCTGCCTTTAGCTCCTCGTTGGGTTCGACACTCTTATTTATCGAAAAAGGCTACAAACGATCCCCCATACTTGTGGGTTATCAAGACCTTTTTCTGGCGCCGTTGCCGGGGAGCAATAGCGTGGGGTGAATATTCTCGTGTGTGCTTGTTTGCTTTATCACTAAGTAGATTTTATTTTGTGCTCTTGTTTTCTATCTCTAGTTATGGGTAGGAAATGCAAAATACCAAAAAAATTAGTTGTACCCTCTAAACCCATGGTTGAAGAACCACCCAAAATCTATCATACTACTGAAGCTTTCTACTTGGATCATCTTTGATCCCTATGTGCTCGTGCTAAAACCCCAACTAGCTTAGTTGAGGGAAAATCATTAGATGAGCATGCTCATTTTGTGCGACACCGCTTATCTCAAAAAGGGAAACTTTTATGGCATCATATTAATAGTTCGTATTGCTATGCTTTGAATTTATGCGAAATACATGATTTTACTTGTTGTTCTGAAGACCCTAAAAAACACCTTCCCTTCCAATGTGAGTTTAAGGATAATGGAATCTTATCTTCTTATGCCAAGGGTTTTTATACTTACTATGATATTGAACAAATTAAAGAATTCATTGCTTTTAAGGGTGCTTATGAAATTGCTTCTTTGATTGAAAAGTATGATGCTACTCTTTACAAATCTGAAAATTTTGCCATACTTAAATATTGCTATGAAAATTATTCTTCTAATGCTTATATTAAACCATATATTGAGGACTTCTCCGGTGTCCAAGAAGAGACTAATATTTTGCATGAGTCTATGGAAGAAGAAATTGATGAAACTGTGAGCTCATTGCATGAAAAAGATGATGAGGAGAGCGAAGAACAAACATAGGAAGAACGGATTAGCTACCCGTGCCCACCTTCTAATGAGAGTAACTCTTCAACTCATACATTGTTTAATTTCCCTTTGTGCTTACCGAAGGATGATTGCCATGATAATTGCTATGATCCCATTGATTCGTTTGAAATATCTCTTTTTGATGAACTTGATGCTTGCTATGCTTGTGGCCAAGATGCCAATTTGAATTATGCTTGTGGAGCTAAACTTGCTATAGTTCCTTATGTTGAGAATGAAATTGTTGCTATTGCACCCACACATGGTAGTCCTATTATCTTTTTGAATTCTCCCAACTACACTATATCGGAGAAGTTTGCACTTATTAAGGATTATATTGATGGGTTGCCTTTTACCGTTGCACATGATGATTTTGATGAATATAATATGCATGTGCTTGCTACTCCTACTTGCAATTATTATGAGAGAGGAACTATATCTCCACCTCTCTATGTTTCCAACACGATAAAATTGCAAGAAACTGCTTATGCTATGTATTGGCCTTTACTTGATGTGCATGAATTGCTCTTGTATGACATGCCGATGCATAGGAAGAGAGTTAGACTTTGTCATTGCTTGATATATGTTGATTTGTGCTCACTACTAAATGCCAAATCATTGTTAATTAAAATTGGCTTTGATATACCTTGGGATCCGGGTGGATTCATTCTTGAGCACTTTATGCCTAGCTTAATGGCTTTAAAGAAAGCGCTGCCAAGGAGACAACCCGGAAGTTTTAGAGAGTCATTTTATTCTGTTGAGTGCTTTTATAAAGTTTAAAAACAAAAAAATATAGAGGGGAACCTAAAAACTTTTTCAAAAAGAGAAGCGATTGAAAGGTGATGCATTGGAGAAGTGAGGGTCGACCTTGAACACTTGTGTTCATGCTCATGGAAACAATGTAAATTTTTCATGGAAGTTTCTCACAAAAATAATTATCCCCTTGTACAAATCCATTGTATTATAAAAATATTGTGCCAAGATTTGCCTTTAGGATGATTAGATTGCTTGTTGGTATGTGCAGTGTAAAAAACAGAAACTTTAGCTGTAGTGCGCGATTTTACATTTTTTACTGGAACATCAAAAGTTTCTGAAATGTTTACACAGTATTGCTAAATGTTTATTTTTTCCTAATTTTACAGAATTTTTGGAATTACAGAAGTATGGTCATAGTTCAGATTACTACAGACTGTCCTGTTTAAGACAGATTCTGTTTTTGATGCATTGTTTTGCTTGTTTTGATGAAACTATCGATTTTATTGGTGGTATAAGCCATGGAGAAGTTATAATACAACAGGGATAATGCAAAAATAAAATATGAATGGGTTTGCAAGAGTACTTAAAGTAGTGATTTGCTTTATTATACTAACAAATCCTACCGAGCATTCTGTTGAGTTTTGTGTGGATGAAGTGATCAAAGATCGAGGAGGTCTCGATATGAGGAGAAGGAGGAGAGGCAAGAGTTCAAGCTTGGGGATGACCAAGGCACCCCAAGTAAATATTCAAGGAGACTCAAGCGTCTAAGCTTGGGGATGCCCCGGAAGGCATCCCATCTTTCTTCAACAAGTATCGGTATGTTTTCATCTTCGTTTCGTTCATGTGATATGTGTAAATCTTGGAGCGTCTTTTGTGTTTAGTTTTCACTTTCCTTTTAAGCACCATGCTGGTATGAGATAGTCCATGGTTGATTTATAGAATGCTCATTGCACTTCACTTATATCTTTTGAGTATGGCTTTATATAATGCTTCATGTGCTTCACTTATATCATTTGAAGTTTGGATTGCCTGTTTCTCTTCACATGGAAAACCATTATTTGAAGAATGCACTTTTGCTTCACTTATATTTATTAGAGCATGGTATTTTGTAGAAATAATTAAACTCTCATGCTTCACTTATATCTATTTAGAGAGTCAACAGGAATTGGTCATTTGCATGGTTAGTCATAAAATCCTACATAAAACTTGTGGATCACTGAATATGATATGTTTGATTCCTTGCAATAGTTTTGCGATATAGAGATGGAATATGTGGGACGTACTAGTAAATGGTTGTGGTTAGTAAGAATATTGGTGTTAAGGTTTGTGATTCCCGAAGCATGCATGTATAGTCTCTCGTTATGCTATGAAGTTGGAGCTTGATTTATTATTGATTGTCTTCCTTATGAGTGGCGGTCGGGGATGAGCGATGGTCTTTTCCTACCAATCTATCCCCCTAGGGGCATGCATAGTAGTACTTTGCTTCGAGGGCTAATAAACTTTTGCAATAAGTACATGAGTTCTTTATGACTAATGTGAGTCCATGGATTATACACACACTTACCTTTTCGCAATTTGCTAGCCTCTACGGTACCGTGCATTGCCCTTTCTCACCTCAAGATGTGGTGCAAACTTCGCAGGTGCATCCAAACCCCGTGATATGATACGCTCTATCACACATAAGCCTTATTATATCTTCCTCAAAACAGCCACCATACCTACCTATTATGGCCTTTCCATAGCCATTCCGAGATATATTGCCATGCAACTTCCACCGCTTCCGTTTTGATGACTTGACCATTCATTGTCATATTGCTTTCCATGATCGTAAGATACCTAGCATGATATTTCCATGGCTTGTCTGTTTTTTGATATCATTGTTATGCTAGATCATTGCACATCCTGGTACACTGCCAGAGGCGTTCATATAGAGTCATATTTTGTTCTAGGTATCGAGTTGTAATTTTTATTTCTTTTGAGTTATAAGTAAATAGAAGTGTGATGATCATCATTATTCATTATTAGAGCATGTCCCAGTGAGGAAAGGATGATGGAGACTATGATTCCCCCACAAGTCGGGATGAGACTCCGGACAAAGAGAGAAAAAAAAGGAAAAAAGAAAAAAGAAAAAAAAGAAAAGAAAAAAGGAAAAGGAAAAAGAAAAAGAAAAGACAAAGAGAGAAGGGGCATGCTAGTTCCACACTTGTGCTTCAAAGTAGCACCATGTTTTTCATATAGAGAGTCTCCTATGATGTCACTTTCATATACTAGTGGGAATTTTTTATTATAGGATTTGATGCACACCCACTTAATTTTCATATTGAGCTTTCATACACTTATAGATCTTAGTGCATTCGTTGCATGGCAATCCCTAGTCCTCGCATTGATATCAATTGATGGCCATCTCCATAGCCCGTTGGTTAAGCCGCGTTGATGTGAGACTTTCTTACCTTTTTGTCTTCTCTATATTTACCCCTATCATCATACTCTATTCCACCCATAGTGCTATATCCATGGCTTGCGCTCATGTATTGCATGAGGGTTAAAAAAGCTGAAGCGTGTTAAAAAGTATGAACCAATTGCTCGGCTTGTCATCGGGGTTGTGCATGATAAATACTTTGTGTTAAGAAGACAGAGCATGACACGATTGTTTGTTGGGATGCCTGAGTATTGATGTCTTTATGTCAAATTATAGACTATTGCTTTGAATCACTTATGTCTTAATATTCATGCCATGATTAGATATATGATCAAGATTATGATAGGTAGCATTCCACATCAAAAATTATCTTTTTTATCATTTACCTACTCGAGGACGAGCAGGAATTAAGCTTGGGGATGCTGATACGTCTCCGTCGTATCTATAATTTTTGATTGTTTCATGCCAATATTATACAACTTTCACATACTTTTGGCAACATTTTATATGATTTATTGGACTAACCTATTGATCCAGTGCCCAGTGCGAGTTCCTGTTTGTTGCATGTTTTCTGTTTCGCAGAATATCCATATCAAACAAAGTCCAAACACAATAAAAATTTACGGAGAATTATTTTGGAATATATGTGATTTTTGGGAGGTGGAATCAATGCTAACGAAGGCCCACAGCCTCCACAACCCACTAGGATGCGCCGGGCACCCCCTGGCGCACCCAAGTGTCTTGTGCCCTCCCCGTAATTCGGTTGGGGCCCTTCTTCGGGCGCAAGAAAGATAATTTAAGGAAAAAATCGTGTAAATATTTCAGCGTAATCGGAGTTACAGATCTGCGGGAATTTAAGAAACGGTGAAGGGCTAGAAAAGAGGAACGTGAAACAGAAGAGAACAGAGGGATAGATCCAATCTCGGAGGGGCTCCCGCCCCTCCGCTGCCATGGAGGCCATGGACCAGAGGGGGAACTCTCCTCCCATATAGGGGGGAGGCCAAGGAAGAAGAAGAAGGAGGGGGCTCTCTCCCCCTCTCTCCCGGTGGCGCCGGAGTGCCACCGGGGCTAGGATCGTGACGGCGATCTACATCAACAATCTTGCTACCGTCAACACCAACTGTCTCCCGCTCTATGCAGCAGTGTAACACCCCTTCTCTCCGCTGTAATCTCTACTTAAACATGGTGCTCAACACTATATATTATTTCCCAATGATATGTGGTTATCCTATGATGTTTGAGTAGATCCGTTTTGTCCTATGGGCTAATTGATGATCGTGGTTCGTTTGAGTGTATATTTTATTATGGTGCTGTCCTACGGTGCCCTCTGTCTCGCACAAACGTGAGGGGTCCCCGCTATAGGGTGTTGCAATACGTTCATAATTTGCTTATTGTCGGTTGCCGGAGTGACAGAAGCCTGAACACGGATAGGTGGGTTATTGCGTATGGGAGTAAAGAGGACTTGGTACTTAATGCTATGGTTGGGTTTTACGACCTTAATGATCTTTAGTAGTTGCGGATGCTTGCTAGAGTTCCAATCATATGTGCATATGATCCAAGTAGAGAAAGTATGTTAGCTCATGCCTCTCCCTCATAAAAAATTGCAAGAATGATTATCGGTCTAGTTATCGATTGCCGAGGGACAAATGGCTTTCTTGTTGACAAAAGCTATCTACTTTTATTGTGTTGCAATTTATTCGTAGTTTTATTCTCGCAAAGTACTCCTAGTTTTATACTTGTTCCAGGCACTGTTTAAAAAATCTTCCGATTCAGCGATTTATCATCTGATTTATCGCTACTCTTGGGGTGGCCGATAAGATTATGCCTTATCTTCATCATTTATCGTTTGGGCCGATTTATTGCTATGACAAGCGATTTATCGGGAATCTACCGATAAATCGGCCTATTCATTGCACTATGTTTGCAAAAACTTTGTTTATTTACGTTTTGTGGACCTTTTTATGCAATATGTACTATTGTCCTATTTTGTTTGTCATTATACGAGGATTCAAAGGCTAGGAATCAAGGTAACACTTCTGTCCAATATTGTTTTGATTTTGAATATAGAATATTTTAGTGTTGGGAACCTGGGATTTGCAAAAAATGGCCGATTAATTGTCGACCGATAAAATCGATTAATCAGCTGATTTACGATTAATCTCTAATCCCCAGCCGACCGAGACGCTAAAGATAAGCGATGTCCTCAACATTGGTTCCATGTAAAGCAAACGATAAGTGTGCGTAGAGTTGTATCGGTGATCGATAGAACTTGAGGGAATATTTGTTCTGCCTTTAGCTCCTCGTTGGGTTCGACACTCTTATTTATCAAAAAAGGCTACAAACGATCCCCTATACTTGAGGGTTATCACTACCTTGCTATTTTTATATTTTCAGATGACAAAAACATATATCTACTATCCATATTACACTTGTATCACCATCTCTTCGCCGAACTAGTGCACCTATACAATTTACCATTGTATTGGGTGTGTTGGGGACACAAGAGACTCTTTGTTATTTGGTTGCAGGGTTGGTTGAGAGAGACCATCTTCATCCTATGCCTCCCACAGATTGATAAACCTTAGGTCATCCACTTGAGGGAAATTTGCTACTGTCCTACAAAACTCTGCGCTTGGAGGCCCAACGTGAGTCTACAAGAACAAGTTGTGTAGTAGACATCAAGCTCTTTTCTGGCGCTATTGCCGGGGCAGTGAGTGCTTGAAGGTATATCTTTAGATCTTGCAATTGAATCTTTTATTTTCTTGTTTTATCACTAGTTTGGTATATAAAAGAAAACTACAAAAAAATGGAATTGAGGTTACCTCATATTATTCATCTTTATAATGTCTTTCATGAAAATGATGGAAAGGAAAATTATGCTCAATTGATAGAAGAAGGATTCAATAAAATGTTTTGCATAAAAACTTTGAATGATGAGCATGATTGCAATGTTGTTAGTACGAATTCTTTGAATATCCATGATGCTAATGATATGCAAAGCCATAAGCTTGGGGATGCTATGTTTGATGAAGATGATATTTTTAGTCCCCCAAGTTTTGATGAGAAAATTTATTATGATGATAGCATGCCTCCTATTTATGATGATTGTATTGATGAAAGTGGGTTTTGAAGAGTGTCAACTCTAGGTACTAATGATCCCACTATTTTGGAGGGTGTTGAATCTTATTGTAATAATTATTAAAGTGGATTTGGAGAGGTCATGACTTTATTTAATGATGAATCCACTATTTTGGAAGAGATTTCAATTGACTATGATAACAAAGTTGCTATCTATAATGATTATTGTGATGACTTGTATGCTATAAAGAATAATGATAACCATGAAACTTGTCATCATGATTTTAATTTTCAATTGGATCATGCCTCACATGATAGTTATTTTGTTGAGTTTGCTCCCACTACTATTCATGAGAATAAATTTGCTTATGTGGAGAGTAAAAAAAATTCTATGCTTGTGGATCATTAAAATAATACTTTATGTGATAGTTATATTGTTGAATTCATTCATGATGCTACTGAAAATTATTATGAGAGAGGAATATATGATTTTACATATTGCAATAATATCAAGTTTCCTCTCTATGTGTTGAAAATCTTGAAGTTTTGCTTGTTTTGCCTTCCTATTCTATTTGATTCTTGCTCACAAAAATTGTTTACTCACAAAATCCCTATGCATATGAAGTGTGTTAGACTTAAATGTGCTAGTCATATGCTTCATGATGCTCCCATTATGTTTCAATTCTTATCTTTTATGTGAGCATCATTAAAATCATCATGCCTAGCTAAAAAGGCATTAAAGAAAAGCGCTTGTTGGGAGACAACCCAATATTTACCCCTACTATTTTTGTGTTTTCACATGATTAATCTACTGTATTAATCATGTTTAATAGCTTTTGTTTCAATAAAGTGCCAAGTAAAGCCTTTGGGATAGTGTGGATGATAGTTGACTTGATTCTGTGCAAAAACAGAAACTTTTGCGCCCAGTAACAGAATTGTTAAACATCACTGGAGCGTCGAAAAACTCTGAATTTTTTACACATGATTTATATAAAAAAATTATAAATTTAAATATTTTTTAAGAATTTTCGGAGATACAGAGGTATTACTATAATTCAGATCTTTACAGACCGTTCTGTTTCTGACAGATTCTGTGTTCGATGCATAGTTTGCTTGTTTTCTAGTTTCTATGGCTTATATTGATCAATATAAATTTTAGAAATGATAGGGTACAGTAGGAATCATGTGAGAAATTTTTTAATCTTGTCTTGACAGTACTAAAGTGAATTATTTGTTTTATCATACTAACCCATCTCACGAAGTTCCGTTAAGTTTTGTGTGATTGAAGTTTTTAAGTTTTGGGTGAGATATCGATATGAGGAGAATAAGGAGTGACAAGACCATAAGCTTGGGGATTACCAAGGTACCCAATGTAATATTCAAGGAAGATACAAGCAACTAAGCTTGGGGATGTCCCGGAAGGCATCCCCTCTTTCGTCTTCAACATTATCGGTAACCTCACTTGGAGCTATATTTTTATTCATCACATGATATGAGTTTTGCTTGGAGCATAATTTTATTTTGTTAGGATTTGCTTGATGTTATTTAGAGTAATGTTTTGCATCTTTTATTTCAATAAATGTGTCAAGTATAGCCTTTACCATGCTTATTTTGCAAGTCTATATGTTGCTGTTTGAAAACATAAAGTTTGTTGTTATGTTTTGAATATTTGTGAATAGTCAGAGCATGATAAAATCTTGAAATTTTTACACAATATGCTACAACAAATTTTCTACAGTGTGGTAATTTTTCATAAATTTTGGATTAGGGAAGTATGAGTATTATTGCACTTTTTACAGATTGTCCTGTTTAGACAGATTGCTGTTATGTTTGCTTGTTTAATGATTCTATTTGAGGATAGGAGTATTAAATATGCAGAGGCATTTAGTATGCAATGTTAAATTATAATTTTAGTGATTTTCTACAGTAGAGAATGATAAGGTTTTGCATTTGATTTATACTAACTTATCTCACGAGTTCATGTTGAGTTTTGTGTGGATGTAGTTTTTAAGAATTAGGGAAACCGTGATATGAGAGGAATTAAGGAGACACAAGAGCTCAAGCTTGGGGATGCCCAAGGCATCCCTAGTTAATATTTCAAGAAGGCTCAAGAATCTAAGCTTGGGGATGCCCCGGTTGGCATCCCACCTTTCTTCTTCAACAATGATCGGTTAGTTTTGGTTAAGCCTAAGTTTTTGCTTCTTCACATGATATGTGCTATCCTTGGAATGTCATTTTATTTTGTTTTACTTGCTGTTTGAATTAAATACTTAAGATCTAATTTTTTTATGAGAGAGAGAGTCTTCACATAGCTACTTAATTATTTGACTACTCATTTATCTTCACTTATATCTTTTTGGAGTAGTTTGTCATTACTATCGTGCTTCACTTATATCCTATGAGTAAATGGTTGAATGAATTGAATATCATAAATCTAAAATTAATATGTTTCATATTCTTATCCCATGGGGAGTAATGACTTCACATATAATAAGTATAGGTGGTAAAATTTATTGAAAGTTAGCAAACACAGCATTGGTCACTTGAACAATTCATGAAAGAATATTGAAGGAAGAGAGATTGCACATATAAATATACTATCTTGGACATCTTCTATGATTGTGAGCCCCATTAATTATTTTCAAACTTGATCAAATTAGTTGAAGTTGGACAAGGAAGACAACATAATGAGTTATGTTTGGGTATATTTTTATGGAAGTTATATTGTTATGTATCCTCCAACATGTGGTGCTTGCTTAGGATCTTTTGCTAGCCTTCACCTGTACTAAGTGGGAATACTGCTTGTGCATCCACTTCCTTAAACCCAAATTTATTCGATATGAGTCCACCATACCTACCTGTATGTGGTATTTACCTGCCGTTCCAAGTAAATTTGCATGTGCCAAACTCTAAATCTTCAAATAATAATCTGTTCTGTATGCCCAAATCGCTCATGAAGCGACAGGGGGCGGTCAGTATCTTCCATGCTAGGTTGGTTATGTTGGGAAACGTTGTTGTAGCGACCCGACCTCTGACGGTCAGGCCTCTGTGTATCTGTGCCATCCCTGGACCAGTATGCTGGCACCCACAGTACTTCAATGTATATATCAAAGTGCAATCACATGTCGAAATAACATAAAACTGATATATATATATACCTCATAAGTTCAGCGGAAACAAACAATCGGGTGTGGAGTCCCATCAACGCCATCGGCAGGTTGAGTGTAGACCGTAACCCTGTATCGTAACTCTTACTCGTCGAAGAAATATCTGCAACATGATACGTTGCAGCCGTGTAGGTCAGTACATTGAATGTACCGGCAAGATCACAAATAGGAGAAACAGATGATAAAACTATTCTATATGCAATATGGCTTTGTGGCTCTGTGTCTGAGTTTTGTTTGCGTAAAAGCTGGATTTTATTTTCCCTACAACAAAGGAATATCAGGAGTCTCTCACTACAGAGTTTTCTATCATGACATGGTTCCGCCAACCGATGTCTCATACCCCAAAAATCATCATAAGTTGCCCACAATTAAGTTATCAGTCCGGTGTTGAGAGTTCCGAGATAGATCCAAGTCCAGATGCTCAAATTGTCCGTAACCGGGGACACGGCTAATCGATTAGGGTTTAACCCTCTGCAGAGGTTTGTACACTTTACCCGCAAGATTCAATCCCTCTTTTTTACGTTCTCGCACTTCAGGGTGTTTGAGAACAAGACAACCGAAACATGGTCTTCCGAAGAGTTCCCCTGACCACTGTCCGGTGCTCATCCAATCCTACCGTAGTTCTACATCTGCTAGCACCGTCCCAGCCAGAGTCACAACTAAGGTCAACCAAGCCAGAGCCCATAATGACTTGCGGTTGCACAGGTAAGCTTCCGGGCAGGAAGTATTCATCCGTCTCTTTGAGTCTGGGTGAAGCTTTCCGCAAGATGTCATGGCGCTTCTCCATGCATCCCGGCCATCCATTGGTTGCTCCAGGGTGCCCATCAAATCCGTCCTTCACCCAGTAGTGTGTATTGAATTCTTGTCTCGAGTCTCGAAATCTTGAGGTCTTGAAGATGCAGTCCTTGCAGATTTCCATCATGGGGTTGTCGTCATTGACGTAGAGTCCACCTTCTTCACACCACTCTCGTGCACTCATACCAAACCCCGTCTACTAAAGCGTAGCATTAAAACTATATAACGTCCCGGGCTTGGTAACAGGGAGATGGGTTCCTACCTCATGCATTCTACTCAACTACAAGATTCAATAACACTACTGGAGGGATTGTTGAAGGGGTGCTACTACATGCAAATAAAACATAGGTATGAAAAAAACATGGTCAAAGTGAACTTGCCTGGTAAGTTGATGAAGATAATAACGCTCTTGGAAACTTTGATAAACTATTCGTCACTCCGAGAAAATCTATATAGTCAAACATAGCATTCATATAAGCGAACATACTAGCAAGCAATACTAACACTCAAAATAACAATTAAAACAACAAATAAAAGCTCAATAATAAAGCTCCAAAAAATTCCAAAGAAGCTTCAAATAAAACTAGAAAGAAAAACTACTAACAAAAATCTATGACTTTGCTACAAACATCTAACATAGTTTTGCCCTAAGTAAAAACTTAACAGCAATTAAAACAATAAACTAATAAGTCAACAGAAAATAAAAAGTAAAACAACTGAGTTAACAGAAAGTATTTTTCATAAAATTTTATTAGCAAAAAGAAACGAATGAAAAGCTTTTATAAAACTCTAACTATGACCTATCCAAGTTTTCCAACAAAACTAACAAAATAATTTTTTTTAAATAAGAATAAAATTGTCTACTATTAAATAACAAAAACAATACTAAATTTTTCAAAAGTGACAAAAATAAATAATTTTAAAAAACAATGAAAACTATAAAGAAAAGACTAAAACAAAACTAGAACTAAAATAGTACTGTTTTGCCTAAAACCCTAATTTAAACTAAACTAAAAATTACTAAATATATGCTACTGGATAGACAAAACAATAGCAAAACAGTAGCAAAAAAATCAATCAAAAATCTATTCTAGAATTCAAACTAGAGCCAAAACAGTGTTTGAAGCATATTTGAAATAATTCAAATTTAAACTACTCAAATTTGAAAACTAAGTACACAAACAGAAACTTCAACAAATTTTTGACACAATGCAAAAAGAATCACTCAATTTGGATCTAAAACATAAAAGATATAGAATTTCTAAAAACAGAACTATTCTGTAAACAGAATATAAATAGAAAAAGAAAAAAAAACTAACGATCGGACGGTGCACACGTGGCGTCTCCTGACTGGCTACGGGCGTGCGCTGCGAGAGCTGAATGGGCGGACAGCCGCTACTTAACTAAAGCACGTACGGGCTAAAAAAACCGATCTGGCCGGTCTAGGATAAACCGTGAATAAACCGAAACAAAACCGGTCAAAAAAAACCTACCTATTCGTTTGCATCTAATCTGAGCCGTTCGAAACAGATCGGACGATGAGGAGAGAGGGAGAGCTTACAGCGGCGGTGGTGGAACTTCGGCGACGGTCGACGGCGGCGGCAGCTTCGGTGATGAAGGGGCGTCGGCTCCAGGGGTCCTCGGAGTCGGGGAAGGCATCGGGGTGGCGTAGTCGAAGACGACGATGAGGATGATGGTGACGGCGAGGCTCGGGGATGATGGAGTCGAGCAGGGCGAGGTGGCGGAGTTCCAGTGTTCCGGTGAGCTTCGGGAGATGATGGCGACGGCGCTCCGGTGGTCGAGGGAGTCGGGCGAGGGCACGGGGAGGTGCGGGCGGGCGAGAGGGTTGCGGTGGTGATCTTAGGTGGTGGCTAGGAGGTCGGGGTGGTGCGGTAGGGTTTCAATGGCGCGACGGCGGAGCTCGGGCTCCGGTGAGGGATGGCAGGCGATGGAGGGGTTCTTCGGGGGAGATCAGGGGAGAAACGGGTCGAGGGGCTCCTCCTTATATAGGAGGCCTCGCCTTGGAGCAGGGGGCAGATCGGGGATCACGATCCCGAGATCTCCGAGATTCCGGCGGCGTTCATTCCGGTGGGCTCTGCCCCGCAGCTTGTGGAGGAGGAAGACGGAGGTGGGGCCGGGCGTCAGTGGGCGCGGGAGCGAGGGAAGTGAGCGGGCAACCGAGGCGAAGCGGCGGCGGAAGCGAGGCCATGGGGTCGGTGGCCATGGGCCGGCCTGCTGGCCTAGTGGGTTGCGGCGCTAGGTTAGGTTAGCTAGGGTTTTCTCTTCTTTTTTTGAGGACAAAACAAAAATAAACACAAAATAATAAAAATGATATATAGGCATATAATATATCAAAATGTTCAGAAAAAGAAATCCTAAAACATGGACTATTTTGCAAGTCCAAATAAAATCAACAAAAATTCAAATAAGGCAAACAGTGCTACTGTTGCAAATAAACCCAATAAAAGTTATTTTTAAAATACCAAAATGATTCCAAATTTATTTTCTCCTAATTTTCCATTGAAGGGAATCATTTTACCCTTATTTCAATTTATTTATTTTTAGGAGAAAAGAAATTTGAATAAAAACCAAATAACTCCAAATTGAAAGTGGGTTTCAAAATACCTTCAAAAGGGACTTTCAATTTGATCCTTTTTAACTTCCAACTCATATTTCATATAATTGAAGAAGTCATTTTATCTTCTCTCCTGAAAATCATTGAGTTGCATAAAGTTTCGAATTTGAAATATTTTTGGATAGAATTCAAATCTTTTCATAACCCTTTTCATTTCAAATGGAAGAAGTCATATCATCTTCACTCTAGGGTTTTGTGATGAAATGAATTTGAATTCATGGACATCAATTTGCAAAGATGAGAGTTTTGGGAAAGTCCTTTTATTCCCTCTCATTCAACTTTCAAAAAGTTTCAAATTTCACTCAAATTCACACAATCAATCCCACAATAATCAAACAAACAATCATAAATATTTATTTAATATAACATTCCAAAATTTAGAATTTTGGGATGTTACAAACCTACCACACTTAAAATGAATCTCATCCTCGAGATTCGAAGAGGCTAGCAAGAAAGGTTAGGGTTTGGGGGTCTTCCAGCAAAACCATTGGTCGGAAACCTCTAGTGTGCTACCACACTTAAAAGCAGGGTTATGTTTCCGATAGAACTCATGAACTCCATCCCTTTGGGTTGACGGTGTCGGTCTTCTTATTTCTCTCTGGAATAACTCCTTCACTGAGGCTCTTCTGGTAGGGTCACAACCTTTTCCTCAAACACGTGTCCTTTCATCCTGGTGAGGTTCTTCCAAGACTGGGTCTTCTTGGTTGACAGGTCTGCCGCCAATGCTAAACAACTATCGAAAATCTCATGGTGGTCAACAATTTATGGTTGCTCCTACAGGAAAATGGTCTGGGTTGAATCTCATCGTATATCCTACGGTTGGCAACGGTTGCTTGTACATGGATCAATCGTCCTACCATTCTAGGGTTTAAACAAGGTTTTGACATCGTCGTCACTCTACTATGGGCAAGTCACTCAGATTTACCAATCCAAATAGCAAGAGCAAATGATATGAGTAAGTCGGTATGGTGATCAATCCATTCCGCACCCAGATCATTACCCTGTATAAGGTTTAGTGAATCTCGTATTTCTAACACTCGGGCAGTCTCACAAGCATTGCAAAATTTCTCTTGTCCTCGAACTGGGTTCGGGTAAACCATTGTTTCTGCAAGCTGAATGAAACATCTATCATTACTTCACAACTCTCAAGTTTTCGTATCCTCCTAAGAAACGTCTGCTGATCAATTCACAACTTCTTCCAAAATTTCTTCTTCTAGGTGGGGGGGGGGCGTACTCGATCCTTATTAATTCCTGGGCCTGTGGGTTATGGGTCCACTTCAATACTTGCACAACTTTTTTTAACTCATCCTTGGAGTTACTCTTGTTCCATATTCCAACATTACATCTCCTTTAAATCCAATAGTACTCCATTTCTTCATAACTATCGTATCAAAAGCAAAACTCCAACTATATTTTTTTTGTCCGAACTCCAGTCTGTGGAATATAATTATCCTTTCCATTGGTTAGGTGTTCCCACAGGGTACTACCACCCTTAAAATGTAATACACAAATCCATCTGTAGACCATATTTCTCATATCCTTGAAAATGGTCAACATCTGTGTTTTTAGAGTAACAACTCAAAAAAAAAATACACGTATGAAATCATGACACATTAAGTTTATTGATTTCATGAATTCATTACAATCTCTGAGCATCCATTACATAACTCAACTCATTGTACTCATGAAAGTAAATTGCTTCCTACTACACTTATTACCAATATCAAAATTCCAACTACTCAGCTCCAGCTTTCATCTTGTCGGGACATTTAGTAGCATAATGTCCTGCTTCCTTGTAGCGAAAACAGATGACTTCTGACAAGTCTTTGGGCTTCTTGGAGATCGTGTCTGCTCTTTGGGTTCTTGGCTTCTTCTCTGGACATTTATCAGCGTAATGACCTAAATCCTTGCACCGGTAACAAGTGATATTACTCAGGTCCTTCTCCACAGAAATTGGGTTGTTCTGGGGATGCCTTTGTCTTCTCTTCTTGGGTCTCTCCGTAATTATCAGAGCTTCTATCTCCTGAGGGTCAAACTCCACTTTCGCTGTCGGGAATTCTCCCAGATACTCTTCTCTTTCCTTTGCGCAATACTGGGAATAATGTCCTTCTTCTCCACATGAATAGCAAGCATTGGAGTAAAATCTAATTAGGCCTTCTTCTTCAGGGTCTTCAACAGCTTACTTCATCACAGGTGCTTCTACACTTTCCCTGAGGGCTTCTTTCTGTTGCTTCGTAACTTCTTGTACCTTGGGGTAAATGTGGCATTGAGCCGGGTAGTGCGTAGTTCCTTCACACAGGAAACAAGTAACCTGTCCAATCGGGCATTTTTCGGCTGCGTGATTTTCCTCACAATGAGGGCATCCATTCTTGTGCTCTTCATGGGTGTGTCCTATTTCTACGCAAATCTTGCAGGCACAAGGTTTCTTCATCAGGTTATCACAGTGCTTCCGGATGAGACGTGATCTCAACAGAGTCTTCTTGAATTCCTCCCAGGTTTTTGCTCTGTTGCATCCTTGTATGGATTGATGCATTTTCCACCAGGTTGCAGCACTCCCGGTAAAATACTGAAGAGCGTATTGAACCTCATACTTTCTTGCAATCAAATTTTTCCCGAATTGATCCTCCATGTTTTTAATCCATAGCTCTGCCTCCAACTTAGGCATCGGTCCAGAGAATACCAGTCCAACTTCATTCATCATCTATGGGTCCAAGGGTTTTGGGATGAGATACGAGAGAAGAAAGGAGGGATATACATACAATACAAACAAAAGTTTTGAAGAAACGGGTTTTATTTTGTGGCTGTCGGAAAAACATCAAACAAATGACAGATCACAATCGTCGCAATCTAACGTAAGTATATAATAGGGGTTTGGTCTTCTAAAGGTCAAATAAATCTTCAGAGTCTTCAATTTCTTCGAGTCTTTAGAGTCTTCAACGGTTGTAGCTTCTTTCTCCGAAATGTATGGTGAAATACTCTTTACTCTGAAGTGGCCATCAGTTGTCCGATATCTTGTTCTTCTTGGAGCGGCTTCAGTTGATCCTTCGTGTGGTCAAAAGGGAAAAGGGTATATTCCAACTATTTGAGGTAAGAGAGACTATTTGAGAAAATTCAGAAAAGACGAGAAGTAAAGGTTCTTTTTGAAAACAAAGTTTTAGAGATTTCCTATCCTAAGGCTTTCCGATTTCTAGGGTCACGTCCTACAGTCAACATGTGCTCTGATACCATATCTGTAGCGACCCGACCACAGACGGTCAAGCCTCTGTGTATCTGTGCCATCCCTGGACCAGTATGCTGGCACCCACAGTATTTCAATGTATATATCAAAGTGCAATCACATGTAGAAATAACGTAAAACTGATATATATACCTCATAAGTTCAGCGGAAACAAACAATCGGGTGTGGAGTCCCATCAACGCCATCGGCAGGTTGAGTGTAGACCGTAACCCTGTATCGTAACTCTTACTCGTCGAAGAAATATCTGCAACATGATACGTTGCAGCCGTGTAGGTCAGTACATTGAATGTACCGACAAGATCACAAATAAGAGAAACAGATGATAAAACTATTCTATATGCAATATGGATTTGTGGCTCTGTGTCTGAGTTTTGTTTGCGTAAAAGCTAGATTTTATTTTCCCTACAACAAAGGAATATCAGGAGTCTCTCACTACAGAGTTTTCTATCATGACATGGTTCCACCAACCGATGTCTCATACCCCAAAAATCATCATAAGTTGCCCACAATTAAGTTATCAGTCCGGTGTTGAGAGTTCTGAGATAGATCCAAATCCAGATGCTCAAATTGTCCGTAACCGGGGACACGGCTAATCGATTAGGGTTTAACCCTCTGCAGAGGTTTGTACACTTTACCCGCAAGATTCGATCCCTCTTTTTTACGTTCTCGCACTTCAGGGTGTTTGAGAACAAGACGACCGAAACATGGTCTTCCGAAGAGTTCCCCTGACCACTGTCCGGTGCTCATCCAATCCTACCATAGTTCTACATCTGCTAGCACCGTCCCAGCCAGAGTCACAACTAAGGTCAACCAAGCCAGAGCCCATAATAACTTGTGGTTGCACAGGTAAGCTTCCGGGCATGAAGTATTCATCCGTCTCTTTGAGTCTGGGTGAAGCTTTCTGCAAGATGTCATGGCGCTTCTCCATGCATCCCGGCCATCCACTGGTTGCTCCAGGGTTCCCATCAAATCCATCCTTCACCCAGTAGTGTGTATTGAATTCTTGTCTCGAGTCTCGAAATCTTGAGGTCTTGAAGATGCAGTCCTTGCAGATTTCCATCATGGGGTTGTCGTCATTGACGTAGAGTCCACCTTCTTCACACCACTCTCGTGCACTCATACCAAACCCCGTCTACTAAAGCATAGCATTAAAACTATATAACGTCCCGGGCTTGGTAACAGGGAGATGGGTTCCTACCTCATGCATTCTACTCAACTACAAGATTCAATAACACTACTGGAGGGATTGTTGAAGGGGTGCTACTACATGCAAATAAAACATAGGTATGAAAAAAACATGGTCAAAGTGAACTTGCCTGGTAATTTGATGAAGATAATAACGCTCTTGGAAACTTTGATAAACTATTCGTCACTCCGAAAAAATCTATATAGTCAAACATAGCATTCATATAAGTGAACATACTAGCA
Organism: Thinopyrum elongatum; assembly: GCA_011799875.1. NCBI lineage: Eukaryota > Viridiplantae > Streptophyta > Magnoliopsida > Poales > Poaceae > Thinopyrum > Thinopyrum elongatum. Next base: position 182,524,652 of record CM022303.1, read on the forward strand.
AGCAATACTAACACTCAAAATAACAATTAAAACAACAAATAAAAGCTCAATAATAAAACTCCAACAAATTCCAAAGAATAAGTTTTCCATTGAAGGGAATCATTTTACCCTTATTTCAATTTATTTATTTTTAGGAGAAAAGAAATTTGAATAAAAACCAAATAACTCCAAATTGAAAGTGGGTTTCAAAATACCTTCAAAAGGGACTTTCAATTTGATCCTTTAACTTCCAACTCATATTCTATTAATTGAAGAAGTCATTTTATCTTCCTCCCTGAAAATCATTGAGTTGCATAAAGTTTCGAATTTGAAATATTTTTGGATAGAATTCAAATCTTTTCATAACCCTTTCATTTCAAATGGAAGAAGTCATATCATCTTCACTCTAGGGTTTTGTGATGAAATGAATTTGAATTCATGGACATCAATTTGCAAAGATGAGAGTTTTGGGAAAGTCCTTTTATTCCCTCTCATTCAACTTTCAAAAAGTTTCAAATTTCACTCAATTCACACAATCAATCCCACAATAATCAAACAAACAATCATAAATATTTATTTAATATACATTCCAAAATTTGGAGATTTGGGATGTTACAAACCTACCACACTTAAAATGAATCTCATCCTCGAGATTCGAAGAGGCTAGCAAGAAAGGTAGGGTTTGGGGGTCTTCCAGCAAAACCATTGGTCGGAAACCTCTAGTGTGCTACCACACTTAAAGCAGGGTTATGTTTCCGATAGAACTCATGAACTCCATCCTTTGGGTTGACGGTGTCGGTCTTCTTATTTCTCTGGAATAACTCCTTCACTGAGGCTCTTCTGGTAGGGTCACAACCTTTTCCTCAAACACGTGTCCTTTCATCCTGGTGAGGTTCTTCCAAGACTGGGTCTTCTTGGTTGACAGGTCTGCCGCCAATGCTAAACAACTATCGACTTCATGGTGGTCAACAATTTATGGTTGCTCCTACACAGGAAAATGGTCTGGGTTGAATCTCATCGATATATCCTACGGTTGGCAACGGTTGCTTGTACATGGATCAATCGTCCTACCATTCTAGGGTTTAAACAAGGTTTTGACATCGTGTCACTCTACTATGGGCAAGTCACTCAGATTTACCAATCCAAATAGCAGAGCAAATGATATGAGTAAGTCGGTATGGTGATCAATCCATTCCGCACCAGATCATTACCCTGTATAAGGTTTAGTGAATCTCGTATTTCTAACAATCGGGCAGTCTCACAAGCATTGCAAAATTTCTCTTGTCCTCGAACTGGGTTCGGGTAACCATTGTTTCTGCAAGCTGAATGAACATCTATCATTACTTCACAACTCTCAAGTTTTCGTATCTCCTAGAAACGTCTGCTGATCAATTCACAACTTCTTCCAAAATTTCTTCTTCTAGGTGGGGGGGGGGCGTACTCGATCCTTATTAATCCTGGGCCGTGGGTTATGGGTCCACTTCAATACTTGCACAACTTTTTTAATTATCATTGGAGTTACTCTTGTTCCATATTCCAACATTACATCTCCTTTAAATCCAATAGTACTCCATTTCTTCATAACTATCGTATCAAAAGCAAACTCCAACTATATTTTTTTTGTCCGAACTCCAGTCTGTGGAAATAATTACTTTCCATTGGTTAGGTGTTCCCACAGGGTACTACCACCCTAAAATGTAATACACAAATCCATCTGTAGACCAATTCTCATATCCTTGAAAATGGTCAACATCTGTGTTTTTAGAGTAACAACTCAAAAAAAAAATACACGTATGAAATCATGACACATTAAGTTTATTGATTCATGAATTCATTACAATCTCTGAGCATCCATTACAAACTCAACTCATTGTACTCATGAAAGTAAAAATGCTTCCTACTACACTTATTACCATATCAAAATTCCAACTACTCAGCTCCAGCTTTCATCTTGTCGGGACATTTAGTAGCATAATGTCCTGCTTCCTTGTAGCGAAAACAGATGACTTCTGACAGTCTTTGGGCTCTTGGAGATCGTGTCTGCTCTTTGGGTCTTGGCTTCTTCTCTGGACATTTATCAGCGTAATGACCTAAATCTCTTGCACCGGAACAGTGTATTACTCAGGTCTTCTCCACAAGAAATTGGGTGTTCTGGGGATGCCTTGTCTTCTCTTCTTGGGTCCTCCGTAATATCAGAGCTTCTATCTCCTGAGGGTCAAACTCCCTTTCGGTGTCGGGAATTCTCCCAGATACTCTTCTCTTTCCTTTGCGCAATACTGGGAATAATGTCCTTCTTCTCCACATGAATAGAAGCATTGGAGTAAAATCTAATTAGGCTTCTTCTTCAGGGTCTTCAACAGTACTTATCACAGGTGCTTCTACACTTTCCCTGAGGGCTTCTTTCTCGTTGCTTCGAACTTTTGTAACTGGGTGAACAGTGTGAATGCGAGCACCGTCATGCCTTAAACTAAAAATTACTAAATATATGCGACTGGATAGACAAAACAATAACAAAACAGTAGCAAAAAGAATCAATCAAAATTCTATTCTAGAATTCAAACTAGAGCCAAAACAGTGTTTGAAGCATATTTGAAATAATTCAAATTTAAACTACTCAAATTTGAAAACTAAGTACACAAACAGAAACTTCAACAAATTTTTGACACAATGCAAAAAGAATCACTCAATTTGGATCTAAAACATAAAAGATATAGAATTTCTAAAAACAGAACTATTCTGTAAACAGAAAAAGAAAAAAACTAACGATCGGACGGTGCACACGTGGCGGCTCCTGACTGGCTACGGGCGTGCGCTGCGAGAGCTGAACGGGCGGACGGCCGCTACTTAACTAAAGCACGTACGGGCTTAAAAAAACCGATCTGGCCGGTCTAGGATAAACCGTGAATAAACCGAAACAAAACCGGTCAAAAAAACCCTACCTATTCGTTTGCATCTAATCTGAGCCGTTCGAAATAGATCGGACGATGAGGAGAGAGGGAGAGCTTACAGCGGCGGTGGTGGAACTCCGGCGACGGTCGACGGCGGCGGCGGCTTCGGTGATGAAGGGGGCGTCGGCTCCAGGGGTCCTCGAAGTCGTGGAAGGCGTCGGGGTGGCGTAGTCGACGATGACGATGACGATGATGGTGACGGCGAGGCTCGGGGATGACGGAGTCGAGCAGGGCGAGGTGGCGGAGTTCCACTGTTCCGGTGAGCTTCGGGAGATGATGGCGACGGCGCTCCGGTGGTCGAGGGAGTCGGGCGAGGGCACGGGGAGGTGCGGGCGGGCGAGAGGGTTGCGGTGGTGATCTCAGGTGGTGGCTAGGAGGTCGGGGTGGTGCGGTAGGGTTTCAATGGCGCGACGGCGGAGCTCGGGCTCCGGTGAGGGATGGCAGTCGATGGAGGGGTTCTTCGGGGGAGATCAGGGGCGAAACGGGTCGAGGGGCTCCTCCTTATATAGGAGGCCTCGCCTTGGAGCAGGGGGCAGATCGGGGATCATGATCCCGAGATCTCCGGGATTCCGGCGGCGTTCATTCCGGTGGGCTCTGCCCCGCAGCTTGCGGAGGAGGAAGACGGAGGTGGGGCCGGGCGTCAGTGGGCGCGGGAGCGAGGGAAGCGAGCGGGCGACCGAGGCGAAGCGGCGGCGGAAGCGAGGCCGTGGGGTCGGTGGCCATGGGCCGGCCTGCTGGCCTAGTGGGTTGCGGCGCTAGGTTAGGTTAGCTAGGGTTTTCTCTTTTCTTTTTTTTTTTGAGGACAAAACAAAAATAAACACGAAATAATAAAAATGATATATAGACATATAATATATCAAAATGTTCAGAAAAAGAAATCCTAAAACATGGACTATTTTTCAAGTCCAAATAAAATCAACAAAAATTCAAATAAGGCAAACAGTGCTACTGTTGCAAATAAACCCAATAAAAGTCATTTTTAAAATACCAAAATGATTCCAAATTTATTTTCTCCTAATTTAGTTGACTACCTGAGTTGTCAGGTATTTATTTTTAGGAGAAAAGAAATTTGAATAAAAACCAAATAACTCCAAATGAAAGTGGTTCAAAATACCTTCAAAAGGGACTTTCAATTGATCCTTTTAACTTCCAACTCATATTTCATATAAGAGAAGTCATTTTATCTTCTCTCCTGAAAATCATTGAGTTGCATAAAGTTCGAATTTGAAATATTTTCGGATAAATTCAAATCTTTTCAAAACCCTTTTCATTCAAATGGAGAAGTCATTATCATCTTCACTCTAGGGTTTTGTGATGAAATGAATTTGAATTCATGGACATCAATTTGCAAGATGAGAGTTTTGGAAAGTCCTTTTATTCCCTCTCATTCAACTTTCAAAAAGTTTCAAATTTCACTCAAATTCACACAATCAATCCCACAATAATGAAACAAACAATCATAAATATTTATTTAATATAACATTCCAAAATTTAGAATTTTGGGATGTTACAGTTGCATGAAAAACAAAAAAATTCTACTCACATGCAAGATCTATCCATGGAGATGCATAGCAACGAGAGGGGAGAGTGTGTCTACATACCCTCGTAGACCGCAAGTGGAAGCGTTTGTTAACGCGGTTGATGTAGTCGAACTTCTTCGCGCTCCAACCGATCGAGTACCGAATGTACGGCACCTCCGCGTTCAGCACACGTTCAGCTCGGTGACGTCCTCGCCTTCTTGATCCAGCAGGACGGCGAGGTAGTGGATGAGTTCCGACAGCACGACAGCGTGGTGAAGGTGATGGTGAAGTTATCTCCGTAGGGCTTCACCTAAGCACTACGAAAATATGACCGAGGGACTAAACTGTGGAGGGGGCGCCGCACACGGCTAAGCAATTGTCGTGATTATGTGTGGCGACCCCTTCCCACATATATATAGGTGGGGGAGAGGGGAGAGGCCAAGGGGCACCCCAAGTAGGGCCGAATCCTACTTGGAGTCTTCCCCAAGCCGCGCCCCCCTTCCTTATTTGAGTGCGGGAGGAAGGCAGGGGGAGGTGGCGCCCCCCCCCCCCCCCCATTTCCTTTCTCTCACGAGGAGGGAATGGCAGGAGGGGCCACCCCTCCCCTTTCCTTCCCCTAGGGCAAGTCGGCCAGGGAGAGGGCCACGCCCGCCCCCTAGTGGGCTGGTCTGCCCCCCCCCCTTGGCCCATTAGGGCCATACACTTCCCGGGGATGTCCGGAACCCCTTCCGATGCCCCGATGACTACCCGGTACACTCCGAAACTCTTCCGGTGTCCGAATACCATCGTCCTATATATCAATCTTTACCTCCGGACCATTCCGGAGCTCCTCGTCATGTCCGTGATCTCATCTGGGACTCCGAACAACATTCGGTCACCAAATCATATAACTCATATAACACTATATCATCAACGAACGTTAAGCGTGCGGACCCTACGGGTTCGAGAACTATGTAGACATGACCGAGACACCTCTCCGGTCAATAACCAATAGCGGAACCTGAATGCCCATATTGGCTCCTACATATTCTACGAAGATCTTTATCGGTCGAACCTTATGACAACATACGTAATTCCCTTTGTCCATCGGTATGTTACTTGCCCGAGATTCGATCATCAGTATCTTCATACCTAGTTCAATCTCGTTACCGACAAGTCTCTTTACTCATTCCGTAATACATCATCTTGCAACTAACTCCTTAGTCACTTTGCTTGCAAGGCTTCTTATGATGTGTATTACCGAGAGGGCCCCGAGATACCTCTCCGATACTCGGAGTGACAAATCCTAAACTCGATCTTTGCCAACCCAACAAACACCTTCGAAGATACCTTTAGAGCATCTTTATGATCACCCAGTTATGTTGTGATGTTTGATAGCACACAAGGTATTCCTCCGGTATTCGGGAGTTGCATAATCTCATAGTCGAAGGAATATGTATTTGACATTAAGAAAGCAATAGCAATAAACTGAACGATCAATATGCTAAGCTAACGGATGGGACTTGTCCATCACATCATTCTCCAAATGATGTGATCCCGTTATCAAATGACAACACATGTCTATGGTTAGGAAACCTTAACCATCTTTGATCAACGAGCTAGTCTAGTAGAGGCATACTAGGGACACGGTATTTGTTTATGTATTCACACATGTATTTAAGTTTCCGATCAATACAATTCTAGCAAGAATAATAAACCTTTATCATGAATAAGGAAATATAAAATAACAACTTTATTATTGCCTCTAGGGTATATTTCCTTCAGTCTCCCACTTGCACTAGAGTCAATAATGTAGATTACATTGTAAGGAATCTAACACCCATGGAGTCTTGGTGTTGATCATGTTTTGCTCGCGGAAGAGGATTAGTCAACGGATCTGCCACATTCAGATCCGTATGTATTTTGCAAATCTCTATGTCTCCATCCTTGACCTTTTCACGAATGGAGTTGAAGCATCTCTTGATGTGTTTGGTTCTCTTGTGAAACCTGGATTCCTTCGCCAAGGCAATTGCTCCAGTGTTGTCACAAAAGATTTGCATTGGACCCGATGCACTAGGTATTACATCCAGATCGGATATGAACTCCTTCATCCAGACTCCTTCATGTACTGCTTCCGAAGCAGCTATGTACTCCGCTTCACGCGTAGATCCCGCCACGACGCTCTGCTTGGAACTGCACCAACTGCAGCTCCACCATTCAATATAAATACGTATCCGGTTTGTGACTTAGAGTCATCCGGATCTGTGTCGAAGCTAGCACCAACATAACCATTTACGATGAGCTCTTCGTCACCTCCATAAACGAGAAACATATCCTTGGTCCTTTTCAGGTACTTCAGGATGTTCTTGACCACTGTCCAGTGATCCACTCCTGGATTACTTTGGTACCTCCCTACCGAACCTATGGCAAGGCACACATCAGGTCTGGTACACAGCATAGCATACATGATAGAACCTATGGTTGAGGCATAGGGAATGACTTTCATTTTCTTTCTATCTTCTGTAGTGGTCGGGCTTTGAGTCTGACTCAACTTCACACCTTGTAACACAGGCAAGAACCCTTTCTTTGACTAATCCATTTTGAACTTCTTCAAAACTTTATCAAGGTATGTGCTTTGTGAAAGTCCTATTAAGCGTCTTGATCTATCTCTATAGATCTTGATGCCCAATATATAAGCAGCTTCATCGAGGTCTTTCATTGAAAAATTCTTATTCAAGTATCCTTTTATGCTATCCAGAAATTCTATATCATTTCCAATCAACAATATGTCATCCACATATAATATCAGAAATGCTACAGAGCTCCCACTCACTTTCTTGTAAATACAGTCTTCACCGTTAGTCCGTATAAAACCATATGCTTTGATCACCTCATCAAAGTGTATATTCCAACTCCGAGATGCTTGCACCAGTCCATAGATGGATCACTAGAGCTTGCACACTTTGTTAGCACCTTTAGGATCAACAAAACCTTCTGGTTGCATCATATACAACTCTTCTTTAAGAAATCCATTAAGGAATGCAGTTTTGACACCCATTTGCCAGATTTCATAATCATAAAATGTGGCAATTGCTAACGTGATTCGGACAGACTTAAGCATCGCTACGGGTGAGAAAAGTCTCATCGTAGTCAACCCCTTGAACTTGTCAAAAACCTTTCGCAACAAGTCGAGCTTTGTAGACAGTAACATTACCATCAGCGTCAGTCTTCTTCTTGAAGATCCATTTATTTTCTATGGCTTGCCGATCATCGGGCAAGTCCACCAAAATCCACACTTTGTTCTCATACATGGATCCTATCTCAGATTTCATGGCCTCAAGCCATCTGTCGGAATCTGGGCTCATCATATCTTCTTCATAGTTCGTAGGTTCGCCTTGGTCTAATAACATGACTTCCAGGATAGGATTACCGTACTACTCTGGTGTGGATCATGCTCTGGTTGACCTACGAGGTTCAGTAGCAACTTGATCTGAAGTTTAATGATCATTATCATGTGCTTCCTCTCTAGTTGGTGTATGCATCACGGGAACGGTTTTCTCTCATGTGCTACTTTCCAATTCGAGAGAAGGTACAATTACCTCATCAAGTTCTACTTTCCTCCCAGTCACTTCTTTCGAGAGAAACCCCTTCTCTAGAAAGGATCCATTCTTGGCAACAAAGATCTTGCCTTCGGATCTGTGGTAGAAGGTGTACCCAATTGTTTCCTTAGGGTATCCTATGAAGAGCACTTCTCCGATTTGGGTTCGAGCTTATCAGGCTGAAGCCTTTTGATGTAAGTGTTGCAACCCCAAACTTTAAGAAACGACAGCTTAGGTTTCTTGCCAAACCATAGTTCATACGGCGTCGTCTCAATGGATTTAGACGGTGCCCTATTTAACGTGAATGCGACTGTCTCTAATGCATAACCCCAAAACGATAGTGGTAAATCGGTAAGAGACATCATAGAACGCACCATTCCAATAAAGTACGGTTACGACGTTCGGACACACCATTACGCTGTGGTGTTCTAGGTGGCGTGAGTTGTGAAACAATTCCACATTGTTTTAAATGAAGGCCAAACTCGTAACTCAAATATTCGCCTCCGCGATCAGATCGTAGAAACTTTATTTTCTTGTTACGATGATTCTCCACTTCACTCTAAAAATCTTTGAACTTTTCAAATGTCTCAGACTTGTGTTTCATCAAGTAGATATACCCATACCTATTCAAATCATCTGTGAAGGTCAGAAAATAACGATACCCACCACGTGCTTCAACACTCATCGGACTGCATACATTAGTATGTATTATTTCCAATAAGTCATTAGCTCGCTCCATTGTTCCGGAGAACGGAGTTTTAGTCATCTTGCCCATGAGGCATGGTTCGCAAGTATCAAATGATTCATAATCAAGTGATTCCAAAAGTCCATCTGCATGGAGTTTCTTCACGCGCTTTACACCAATATGACCTAAACGGCAGTGCCACAAGTATGTTGCACTATCATTATCAACTTTGCATCTTTTGGCATCAATATTATGAATATGTGTATCACTACGATCGAGATTCAACAAGAATAGACCATTCATCAAGGGTGCATGACCATAAAAGATATTACTCATATAAATACAACAACCATTATTCTCTGATTTAAATGAATAACCATCTCGCAATAAACAAGATCCAGATATAATGTTCATGCTCAACGCGGGAACCAAATAACAATTATTGAGGTCTAAAACTAATCCCAAAGGTAGATGTAGAGGTAGCGTGCCGACGGCGATCACTTCGACCTTGGAACCAGTCCCGACGCGCATCGTCACCTTGTCCTTAGCCAATCTTCATTTATTCCGCAGCTCCTATTTCAAGGTACAAATATGAGCAAATGAACCAGTATCAAATATCCAAGCGCTGCTACGAGCATTAGTAAGGTACACATCAATAACATGTATATCAAATATACCTTTGTTCACTTTGCCATCCTTCTTATCCGCCAATTATTTGGGGCAGTTCCGCTTCCAGTGACCATTCCCTTTGAAGTAGAAGCACTCAGTTTCAGGCGTGGGTCCAGCTTTGGGCTTCTTCCCGGGAGTGGCAACTTGCTTGCCATTCTTCTTGAAGTTCCCTTTCTTCCCCTCACCCTTTTTCTTGAAACTAGTGGTCTTGTTAACCATCAACACTTGATGCTCCTCCTTGATTTCTACCTCCGCGGCCTTAAGCATCGCGAAGAGCTCAGAAATCGTTTTATTCATTCCTTGCATATTATAGTTCATCACGAAGCCTTTGTAGCTTGGTGGCAGTGACTGAAGAACTCTGTCAATAACACTATCAACTGGAAGATCAACTCCCAGCTGAGTCAAGTGGTTATGATACCCAGACATTTTGAGTATGTGTTCACTGACAGAATTGTTCTCCTCCATCTTGCAGCTATAGAACTTGTTGGAGACTTCATATCTCTCTACCCGGGCATTTGCTAGAAATATTAACTTCAACTCTTGGAACATCTCATATGCTCCATGACGTTCAAAACGTCTTTGAAGTCCCGGTTCTAAGCCGTAAAGCATGGCACACTGAACTGTCGAGTACTCATCAGATCGAGCCTGCCAGACGTTCATAACATCTGCAGTAGCTCCTGCAGCAGGTCTGTCACCTAGCAGTGCATCAAGGACATAATTCTTCTGTGCAGCAATGAGGATAATCCTCAAGTTACGGACCCAGTCCGTGTAGTTGCTACCATCATCTTTCAACTTAGCTTTCTCTAGGAACGCATTAAAATTTAGGGGAACGGTAGCTCGGGCCATTGATCTACAACATAGATATGCAAAACTATAAGACTAAGTTCATGATAAATTAAGTTCAATTAATCAAATTACTAATGAACTCCCACTTAAATAAACATCCCTCAAGTTATCTAAGTGATACATGATCCAAATCAACTAACCCATGTCCGATCATAGTGATGGGGTAGTCATCAATGGTGAACATCTCTATGTTGATCATATCTACTATATGACTCATGTTCGACCTTTTGGTCTCTAGTGTTCCGAGACCATGTCTGTACATGCTAGGCTCGTCAAGTTTAACCCAAGTATTTTGCATGTGCAAAACTGTCTTACACCCGTTGTATGTGAACGTAGAGTCTATCACACCCGATCATCACGAGGTGCTTTGAAACGATGAACTTTGGCAACGGTGCATACTCGGGGAGAACACTTTTATCTTGAAATTTAGTGAAGGGGTCATCTTATAATGCTACCGTCGTTCTAAGCAAAATAAGATGCATAAAGGATAAACATCACATGCAATCAAAATATGTGACATGATATGGCCATCATCATCTTGTGCTTTTGATCTCCATCTCCAAAGCATCGTCATGATCTCCATCGTCACCGGCTCGACACCTTGATCTCCATCATTGCGTCGGGGTCGTCTCGCCAACTATTGCTTCTACAACTATTGCTAACGCATAGCGATAAAGTAAAGCAATTACATGGCGCTTGCATTTCATACAATAAAGAGACAACCCTAAGGCTCCTGCCGGTTGTCGATATTACAAAACATGATCAACTCATACATCAACATATATCACATCACGTCTTGACCATATCACATCACAACATGCCCTGCAAAAACAAGTTAGACGTCCTCTACTTTGTTGTTGCAAGTTTTACGTGGCTGCTACGGGCTTCTAGCAAGAAATGTTCTTACCTACACAAAAACCACAACGGTGATTCATCAAGTTTGTTGTTTTAAGCTTCTTCAAGGACTGGCCGTAGTCAAATTCGATTCAACTAAAGTAGGAGAAACAGACAGCCGCCAGCCACCTTTATACAAAACTAGTTGCATGTCAGTCGGTGGAACCGGTCTCATGTGCGTGGACATGTAAGGTTGGTCCGGGCCGCTTCATCCCACAATACCGCCGAATCAAAATAAGACGTTGGTGGTAAGCAGTATGACTTTCACCGCCCAGAAATCTTTGTGTTCTACTCGTGCATATCATCTACGCATAGACCTGGCTCGGATGCCACTGTTCGGAAATGTTGCATGAAAAATAAAAAAAATTCTACGCACACGCAAGATCTATCCATGAAGATGCATAGAAATGAGAGGGGAGAGTGTGTCTACGTACCCTCGTAGACCGTAAGCGGAAGCGTTTGTTAACGCGGTTGATGTAGTCGAACTTCTTCGGGCTCCAACCGATCGAGTACCAAACGTATGACATCTCCGCGTCCAGCACACGTTCAGCTCCGTGACGTCCTCGCCTTCTTGATCCAGCAAGATGGCGAGGTAGTGGATGAGTTCTAGCAGCACGACGGCGTGGTGACGATGATGGTGAAGTTATCTCCGCAAGGCTTCACCTAAGCACTACGAAAATGTGACCGAGGGACTAAACTTTGGAGGGGGCTCCGCACACGGCTAAGCAATTGTCATGATTATGTGTGGCACCCCCTTCCCACATATATATAGGTGGGGGGAGAGGGGAGAGGCCAAGGGGCGCCCCAAGTAGGGCCGAATCCTACTTGGGGTCTTCCCCAAGCCGCCCCCCCCCCTCCTTATTTGAGTGTGGGAGGAAGGCAGGGGGAGGTGGCGCCCCCCCCCCCTTTCCTTTCTCTCACGAGGAGGGAAAGGCAGGAGGGGCCACCCCTCCCCTTTCCTTCCCCTAGGGCTGGCTGGCCAGGGAGAGGGGTGCGCCAGCCCCCTAGTGGGCTGGTCTGTCCCTCCCTTTGGCCCATTAGGCCCATACACTTCCCAGGGGTGTCCGGAACCCCTTCCGGTGCACCGATGACTACCCGGTACACTTCGAAATTCTTCTGGTGCCCGAATACCATCATACTATATATCAATCTTTACCTTCGGACCATTCCGGAGCTCCTCGTCATGTCCGTGATCTCATCCCGGACTCCGAACAACATTCGGTCACCAAATCATATAACTCATATAACACTATATCGTCAACGAACGTTAAGCGTGCGGACCCTACGGGTTCGAGAACTATGTAGACATGACCGAGACACCTCTCCAGTCAATAACCAATAGCGGAACCTGGATGCCCATATTGGATCCTACATATTCTACGAAGATCTTTATCGGTCGAACCTTATGACAACATATGTAATTCCCTTTGTCCATCGGTATGTTACTTGCCCGAGATTCGATCGTCGGTATCTTCATACCTAGTTCAATCTCATTACCGGCAAGTCTCTTTACTCGTTCCATAATACATCATCTTGCAACTAACTCCTTAGTCACTTTGCTGGCAAGGCTTCTTATGATCTGTATTACCGAGAGGGCCCAGAGATACCTCTCTGATACTCGGAGTGACAAATCCTAATATCGATCTATGCCAACTCAACAAACACCTTCAGATACCTGTAGAGCATCTTTATGATCACCCAGTTACGTTGTGACGTTTGATAGCACACAAGGTATTCCTCCGGTATTCGGGAGTTGCATAATCTCATAGTCGAAGGAATATGTATTTGACATTAAGAAAGCAATAGCAATAAACTAAACGACCAATATGCTAAGCTAACGGATGGGTCTTGTCCATCACATCATTCTCCTAATGATGTGATCCCGTTATCAAATGACAACACATGTCTATGGTTAGGAAACCTTAACCATCTTTGATCAATGAGCTAGTCTAGTAGAGGCTTACTAGGGACACGGTATTTGTTTATGTATTCACACATGTATTTAAGTTTCCGATCAATACAATTCTAGCATGAATAATAAACCTTTATCATGAATAAGGAAATATAAAATAACAACTTTATTATTGCCTCTAGGGCATATTTCCTTCAGGTTATTCTCACGATGAGTGTTTATTTGCTTGTCATTCACGAGAAAGTGGTTGGTAATTGGATGCCCAATCCTATGATCAAAATCAAAATCAAAATTTAATAATAAAATAAAACTCCCCCGGATTGTTGTTGGTATGGAGGGCACCCAAGGATTCGGCTAGCCATGGCTTGTGTTTGTTGGTGGAGGGGGAGTAAAAACTTTACCTTTCTGTTTGGGAACCGCCTATAATGTGTCTAGTATGGAAGATATTGAGAACTCTCGGTCGTTACATTGACAATGAAATCATACCTCTCAAAACTATATTCATCTCTGTTTTAAAAGCTTCGAGCTCTAGCACCTCTGCAAATCCCTGCTTCCCTCTGCGAAGGGCCTATCTTTTACTTTTATGCAAGAGTCAGTAGTATTCCTTCTCATTTCAACCTCAATTATTCTCTAGTTGGCAAGCATCATGTGGTGGGGAAATATCTAGGCATATATGGCCATTCAAATATATTTGATCATGAATTATTATTGTTGACAATTATCTATATGATAAATAAGTTGGGAGGTGAAACATTAAGCCCCTATCTTTCTCTGTGTTCGATGGATGCTATTTGTTCTAAAAATATGCTTTGAGTGTCAGCAATCATGGAAGACTATATGATAGTTGAGTATGTGGAATTTGCTAAATCAAAGCTCTTACATAGACCCTTCCTGAAAATAAGATGAATTGCAATTGTTTGATGACTGAGAACATAGTTTGTTAGTTTTCATGAAAGTTTATGGTCTATGCTTTAACATGTGAATAGCTTGTTACTTGATCATGAGAAGTTTTATGAGATGAGCTACTGTTTATGATATATAATGATGCTAGAAAAAGTGTTTGGAACTATCATTGATCAAATTTATGCACTATGCTAGCATTCAGACTTCATAAATTATTTCTTTTATCATTTACCTACTCGAGGACGAGCAGGAATTAAGCTTGGGGATGCTGATACGTCTCCAATGAATCTATAATTTATGAAGTATTCATGCCATGTTTACAACAATTTTATACGGTTTTGGCATGATTTGATTAAAACTAACCCGGACTGACGCTGTTTTCAGCAGAACTACCATGGTGTCGTCTTTTGTGCAGAAATAAAAGTTCTCGGAATGGGCTGAAAATTTACGGTGATATTTTATGGACCAAAAGAGACCCCCGAAGTACTGGAGCTGGGCCAGGAAGTGGACGAGGAGGCCACAAGCATGGGGGGGCGCCCACCCACCTAGGGCGCGCCCCCGAGCTTGTGGGCCCCTCGGGCACTCCCTTGACGTGAGACCGACGCAAAAAATTCCTATAAATACCAAAACCCCCTAAAAGAACCCTAGATGAGAAGTTCCGCCGTCGCAAGCCTCTGGAGCCATGAAAAACCAATCGGGACCCCGTTCTGGCACCCTGCCGGAGGGGGAAATCATCACCGGAGGCCATCTTCATCATCCTGGCGGCCACCATGATGAGCAGGGAGTAGTTCACCCTCAGGGCTGAGGGTATGTGTTTGATCTCTCTCTCTCTCTCTCTCTCTCTCTCGTGTTCTTGATTTGGCACGATCTTGATGTACCACGAGCTTTGTTACTCGACACGTCTCCAACGTATCTATAATTTTTGCTGGTTCCATTCTATTATGTTATCATTCTTGGATGTTCTTCAATCATTTTATAGCAACTTTATATCATTTTTTGGGACTAACCTATTGACATAGTGCCTAGTGCCAGCTGCTGTTTTTTGCTTGTTCTTTACTTCACAGAAAATCAATACCAAACGGAGTCCAAACGCAGCAAAACTTTTTGGAGAATTTTTTTGGACGAGAAGACACAAGATGGGCCAAAGAAGTACCAGAGGGGTGCCCCGAGGGGGGCACAACCCACCTGGGCGCGCCTGGGGGCCCAGGCGCGCCCTGGTGAGTTGTGCCCACCTCAGTGGCCTCCCACACCACCTCTTCGCCCTATAAATCCCCAAATATTCCAGAAACCCTAGGGGAGTCGACGAAACACAATTCCAGCCACCGCAAGTTCCAAAACCACGAGATCCAATCTAGACACCATCACGGAGGGGTTCATCATCCTCATTGGTGTCACTTCGATGATGCGTGAGTAGTTCATTGTAGACCTACAGGTTCGTAGGCAGTAGCCAGATGGCTTCTTCTCTCTTTTTGATTCTCAATACAATGGTCTCTTGGAGATCTATTTGATGTAACTCTTTTTGTGGTGTGTTTATTGGGATCCGATGAACTTTGAGTTTATGATCAGATCTATATCCATGAAAGTTATTTGAGTTCTTTGATCTCTTTTATGCATGATTACTTATAGCCTCGTATTTCTTCTTTGAATCTTTGGTTTAGTTAGGCCAACTAGATCGATTTTTCTTGCCATGGGAAGAGGTGCTTTGTGATGGGTTTGATCATGCGGTGTTCTTTCCCAGTGACAGAAGGGGCAGCAAGACACGCATGTATCATTGCTATTAAGGATAACAAGATTGGGGCTATTCCTACATGAATAGATCTTGTCTACATCATGTCATCGTTCTTATTGCATTACTCCATTTTTGCATGAACTTAATACACTAGATGCATGCTGGATAGCGGTCGATGTGTGGAGTAATAGTAGTAGATGCAGGCAGGAGTCGGTCTACTAATCTTGGACGTGATGCCTATATAATGATCATTGCCTGGATATCGTCATAATTATTTGATGTTCTATCAATTGCCCAACAGTAATTTGTTTACCCACCGTATGTTAGTTTCTTGAGAGAAGCCACTAGTGAAATCTACGGCCCCCGGGTCTATTCTTTATCATATTTGCTTTCCGATCTATTTTTATTCGCTTTTATTTTTAGATCTATTATTCCAAAAACCCAAAAATACCTTGCAGCACCTTTTTGCTATTTATTTTATTTTGCATTTTATCGGGATCTATTTATCCAATCTATCACAAATTTATCTATCTTTTTACCCGTACAGGGATTGACAACCCCTCCTAATCGTCGGGTTGCAAGTATTTGTTATTTGTGTGCAGGTACCGTTTACATAGTGTTGCTTGGTTCTCCTACTAGATTGATACCTTGGTTTCATAACTGAGGGAAATACCTACCGTAGCCGTGCTGCATTATCCCTTCCTCTTTGGGATAATACCGACGTAGTTCAAGCGACATCAAAAAGAATTTCTGGCGCCGTTGCCGGGGAGACTTCATCAACATCTATCAGGTTGCTAATCATAAATCTCATCTCCTTGCAATTTACATTATTTGCCATTTTCCTCTCGTTTTCATCTCCCCCACTTCACAAAAATTTGCCGTTTTATTCGCCCTCTTTTTCATTCGCCGTTTTCTCGTAAAATCTCTTGTTTGACATCTTTGCTTGTGTTGCCATGTGCCTTCTTTATGCTTGCATCTTCGCTTGCTAAAAATCTTTTGATATGGATCCCCATCTACTTGCTAATCTTTTTAAAAGATCCAATCATGATGAACCAATTTCTAGTGAGTTGAGTGCACTAGATTATCTTTATGAAGTTTTGCTTGAGATTCATGAATCTGAAAATTGTGATGAAGAAATTTATGATGTGATTCATGATAGCTCCTTGAATGAAAAGCATGATTGCAATGATTTTACTATAAATTCTATTAATGTCAGTTGTGCTAATAATATGCAAAATCCCAAGCTTGGGGATGCTAATTTTGCTATGTCCACTACTTATTGCAATGATCATGATTGGGGTGATTCTTCTTATGATCTTGAAAATTTATTTAAGCCTCATGATGAATATGATATTGATAATAATGTTTGAAATAATATTGAAAGTAGGTTTGGAAGAGCGTCAACTTTAGGTAAAAATAATCCCACATATTTGGAGAGTGCTCAATCTTACAATTTTTTTGATGAAAGTGGGTTTGGAGAGGTCATGACTTTAGTTGATGTTAATCCCACCATCTTGGCAGATTATAAAACTTTTATGCATGTGGATCTTGAAGAGAAAATTTTATATGATAGCTATATTGTTGAATTTGATTATGATCCGACATGCAATTATTATGAGAGAGGAAAATATGGTTGTAGAAATTTTCATGTTACTAATTTACCTCTCGTTACGTTGAGATTGCTATTGTTTCTTTCTTCTTCCTTGCATATGCTATATATTTCTTGTCTTGATAATTTGTTTGCTTATAAAATCCCTATGCATAGGAAGTATGTTAGACTTAAATGTGTTTGTCACATGTTTTATGATGCTCTCTTTATGTTTCAATTCTTTTCTTTCATGCGAGTATCATTAAAATTATTATGCCTAGCTACGGGCATAAAACG
The DNA here is from genome assembly GCA_011799875.1 of Thinopyrum elongatum. Classification (NCBI taxonomy): domain Eukaryota; kingdom Viridiplantae; phylum Streptophyta; class Magnoliopsida; order Poales; family Poaceae; genus Thinopyrum; species Thinopyrum elongatum. Next base: position 182,542,200 of record CM022303.1, read on the forward strand.
ATAGCGCTTGTTGGGAGGCAAACCAATGAATAAAATTTATGTTTGCCTTTTTCATTCTATTCTTGAGTGTTTGCACAATTATGCCTCTGTTATGATTGTGTTTTTTATGTTTTAATTAGTGTTTGTGCCAATTAAAGCCTTTGGGATAGCTTTGGTGATAGTTGATTTGATCCTGTTGAAATACAGAAAGGTTTGCGTCCAGTAAAATAATTGTCTAAATTCACATAAGCGATGAAAAATTCTGAAATTTTTACACAGGATTTATATACAAATTGCCTCTGCTCCTAATTTTTTAGAATTTTTGGAGCTAAAGAAGTATGAGACAATTCACATCTTTACAGACTGTTCTGTTTTTGACAGATTCTGTTTTCTTTCCATTGTGTGCTTATTTTGATGAATCTATGGATTGTATCGGGGGGTATAAGCCATGGCAAAGTTAGAATAGCATAGATATAATGCAATAACAAAATTTGAATTGGTTTTCTACAGTACTTAAAGTAAAGATTGGTTTTCTTATACTAACGGATCTCACGAAGGTTTTGTTAAGTTTTGTGTGATCGAAATTTTCAAGTTTTGGGTGAGATCACGATGGATGAAGGAATAAGGAGTAAGAAAAGCCCAAGATTGGGGATGCCCCATGGCACCCCAAGTTAATATTCAAGGAGAACCAAGCAACTAAGCTCGGGGATGCCCCGGAAGGCATCCCCTCTTTCTTCTAACAACCATCGGTATTTTACTTGGAGCTATATTTTTATTTGTCACATATCATGAGTTTTGCTTGGAGCGTCTTGTATTATATGAGTCTTTGCTTGTTTTGCTTTTTAGTTTGTCACAAGAATCCTTGCTGGACACACCTATTTGAGAGAGCCAAATTATGCTATGATTTGTTAGAATTTCTCTTTATGCTTCACTTAAATCTTTTGAGCTATGGAATTGCTCTAGTGCTTCACTTATATCTTTTTGAGCACGGTGTGCTTTAATATTTTTGAAGAAAAGCTCTCATGCTTCACTTAGACTTATTTGGGAGTTAGTAAATTTTTGAAGAAATTATCTCATGCTTCACTTATATTATTTTGAGAGACAGAAAATTTTATGCTCATGTTCTTCACTTAGATTTGTTTGAGCTTGTCAAAAGCAATTGCAACATATGAAATTAGTCCCAAAGTGATAAATATTCAAGAGGGATATAATAAAAACTTTCATGAAGATCATTGGATAAAATAAACTTGATTCTTTGTAATAGTTTTGAGATATGATGATAGTGATATGAGAGTCATGTTGGTGAGTAATTATGCTTTAGTAAGAATATTGGTGTTAAGGTTTGTGATTCCCTATGCAAGCACAAAAGTCAATAGTTATGCAATGAAATTACATCCTACTTGTGGTGCATTATTCGGTGTTAGTTATGCTTAATGCTCGCTTATGTGATTTTTCGTTTCTTGGTTGGTTGCTTCTCAATCTTTTTGCTAGCCTCCATTTGTACTAAGTAGAAATACTACTTGTGCATCCAAAATCCTTAAACCCAGTTTTACCATATGAGTCCACCATACCTACCTATAAGCGGTATTCCCGTGCCGTTCTAAGCAAATTTGTATGTGTCATCTCTAATTTTCAAAATAAATTTCCTTTTTGTGTGCTCGTACCGCTCATGAAGCGGCAGGGGGCGGCCAATATTTTCCATGCTAGATGTGTTATTCTCAAGATGAGTGTTTATTCACTTGTCATTGCACGAGAGTGCGGTGGTAATTGGGATGCCCAGTCCGAAATGAAAATGAAATATACTTTATGTTCTCAAATAATAAATTACTTGGAAAGTGTTGGTATGAAGGGTACCCGTGGATACCGCTAGCCATGGAAAGTGAAAGAATGGTGGAAAAAGGAATAAGCTTTATTTTCTGTTTGGGAACCACCTATGATATATCTAGCATGGAAAGTGTTGGGAATTACTCGGTCGTTTTCGTTGACGGGAAAAGTATGCCTCTCAAAAAAATTATCTCTCAATTTAAGCTTTGAGCTCTGGCACCTCTACAAATCCCTACTTCCCTCTGCGAAGGGCCTATCTATTTACTTTATGCAATTTTTATTTTTATTTGAGTCGCCATCTTCCCTTATAAAGCACCAACTAAGGGGCACTTTGATCGTACTTGAGCATTGGGTATAGCTAATATGCGAGTGTGTTTCATGAATGGATCAATGATTGAGCATGATGGGCTAGGGATAACTTTCTTTAGTGTTGATATTTTGAAAGACATGGTTGCTTGTTGACATACTTGAGTATTGAAATCTTCATGTCAAAACTAGACTATTGCTCTGAACCATATAAAAGTGCAAATGTCCATGCTACAAAGAAAAGAATATGTGATGAACATGTTAGTCAGCATTTCACATAAAAAATTCTGTTTTTATCATTTACCTACTCGAGGATGAGTAGGAATTAAGCTTGGGGATGTTGATACGTCTCCAACGTATCTATAATATATTCTTGTTCCATGCAGTTATATTATCATTCTTGGATGTTTTACACTCATTTTATAGCAACTTTATATCATTTTTTGGGACTAACCTATTGACATAGTGCCCAGTGCAAGTTGCTATTTTTTGCTTATTTTTTACTTCGCAGAAAATCAATATCAAATGGAGTCCAAACACAGCGAAACTTTTGAATAATTTTTCTAGACCAGAAGACACAAGATGGGCCAAAGAAGTACCAGAGGGGTGCCCCGAGGGGGGCACAACCCACCTGGGCGCACCTGGGGGCCCAGGCGCGCCCTGGTGGGTTGTGCCCACCTCGGTGGCCTCCCGCACCGCCTCTTCGCCCTATAAATCCCCAAATATTCCAGAAACCCTAGGGGAGTCAAAAAAACACAATTCCAGCCGCCGCAAGTTCCAGAACCACGAGATACAATCTAGACACCATCACGGAGGGGTTCATCATCCTCATTGGTGCCTCTCCGATGATGCGTGAGTAGTTCAGTATAGACCTACGGGTCCGTAGGCAGTAGCTAGATGGCTTCTTCTCTCTTTTTGATTCTCAATACAATGGTCTCTTGGAGATCTATTTGATGTAACTCTTTTTGCGGTGTGTTTGTTGGGATCTGATGAACTTTGAGTTTATGATCAGATCTATATCCATGAAAGTTATTTGAGTTCTTTGATCTCTTTTATGCATGATTACTTATAGCCTCGTATTTCTTCTTCGAATCTTTGGTTTAGTTACGCCAACTAGATCGATTTTTCTTGCCATGGGAAGATGTGCTTTGTGATGGGTTCGATCGTGCGGTGTTCTTTCCCAGTGACAGAAGGGGCAGCAAGACACGCATGTATCGTTGCTATTAAGGATAACAAGATGGGGGCTATTCCTACATGAATAGATCTCGTCTACATCATGTCATCGTTCTTATTGTATTACTCCGTTTCTTCATGAACTTAATACACTAGATGCATGCTGGATAGCGGTCGATGTGTGGAGTAATAGTAGTAGATGCAGGCAGGAGTCGGTCTACTAATCTTGGACGTGATGCCTATATAATGATCATTGCCTGGATATCGTCATAATTATTTGATGTTCTATCAATTGCCCAACAGTAATTTGTTTACCCACCGTATGCTATTTTCTTGAGAGAAGCCACTAGTGAAATCTACGGCCCCCGGGTCTATTCTTTATCATATTTGCTTTCCGATCAATTTTTATTTGCTTTTATTTTCAGATCTATTATTCCAAAAACCCAAAAATACCTTGCTGCACCTTTTTGCTATTTATTTTATTTTGAGTTTTATCGAGATCTATTTATCCAATCTATCACAAATTTATCTATCTTTTTACCCGTACAGGGATTGACAACCCCTCCTAATCGTCGGGTTGCAAGTATTTGTTATTTGTGTGCAGGTACCATTTACATAGTGTTGCTTGGTTCTCCTACTAGATTGATACCTTGGTTTCATAACTAAGGGAAATACCTACCGTAGCTGTGCTGCATCATCCCTTCCTCTTTGGGGAAATACCGACGTAGTTCAAGCGACATCATTACTATAGTTGGATCATATGGTGTTTCTCCCTCTCTATCTTCTTGTGATGAATTGAGTTTTACCTTTGAGGTTTCACTGTTATCGTATTGAATACTTTTATGGATTTGAGAACACTTGATGTATGTCTTGCGTGGGATACCCGTGGTGACAATGGGGTGTTCTATTGATTCACTTGATGTATGTTTTGGCACTCAATTCGTGGATTCCCGAGGTGACATTGGGGTAACCTATGCATAGGGGTTGATGCATGTTTTCATCCTTGTTTCTCTGGTAGAAATCTTGGGGCACTCTTTGAGGTACTTTGTGTTGGATTGAATATTATGAATCCGAAGTTGTTTGATGCATATCGTATAATTGACCCACGGATACTTGTGGTGACATTGGAGTATCTAGGTGACATTAGGGTTGATTGATGTGTATCATATGGTGTTACTTTAGTGCGAACTCTAGGGCTGTTTGTGACACTTATAGGAATAGCTCAAAAGATTGATCAGAAAGAATAACTTTGAGGTGGTTTCGTACCCTACAAGGAATTTCATTTTATGTTCTCTGCGATAGGAACTTTGGAGTAACTCTTTGTCGCACGTTGAGGGATTGCCATATAATTTAATTGTGTTATCATTGTTGAGAGAATTTGCACTAGTGAAAGTATGAACCCTATACCTTATTTTCAAGCATTGCAATACCGTTTTTCTCACTTTTACTACTTGCTACCATGCTGTTTTTATATTTTCAGATGACAAAAACATATATCTACTGTCCATATTACACTTGTATCACCATCTCTTCGCCGAACTAGTGCACCTATACAATTTACCATTATATTGGGTGTGTTGGGGACACAAGAGACTCTTTGTTATTTGGTTGCAGGGTTGTTTGAGAGAGACCAACTTCACAATATGCCTCCCACAGACTGATAAACCTTAGGTCATCCACTTGAGGGAAATTTCCTACTGTCCTACAAAACTCTGCGCTTGGAGGCCCAACACGAGTCTACAAGAAGAAGTTGTGTAGTAGACATCACCCCTCCGATGATGCGTGAGTATTTTATCACAGACCTACGGGTCCATAGGCAATAGCTAGATGGCTTCTTCTCTGTTTTTTACCTTCAATACAATGTTCTTGGAGATGTATTTGATGTAATGACTTTTTGCAGTGTGTTTGTTAGGATCCGATGAATTGTGAGTTTATGATCAGATCTATCCATGAATATTATTTGAGTCTTTGCTGAACTCTTTTATGCATGATTGTTATAGCCTTGTATTTCTTCTCCGAAACTTTGGTTTGGTTTGGCCAACTAGATTGATTTTTCTTGCCATGGGAAGAGGTGCTTTGTGATGGGTTCGAGCTTGCGGTGCTCAATCTTAGTGACAGAAGGAGACATGACACGCATGTATCGTTGCCATTAAGGATAAAAAGATGGGGTCTATTCCTACATGAATAGATCTTGTCTACATCATGTCATTGTTCTTATTGCATTACTCCGTTTTTCCATGAACTTAATACACTAGATGCATGCTGGATAGCGGTCGATGTGTGGAGTAATAGTAGTAGATGCAAGCAGGAGTCGGTCTACTAATCTTGGACGTGATGCCTATATAAATGATCATTGCCTTGGATATCATCATAATTATTTGCTCTTCTGCTAATTGCCCAACATTCTTTTGTTTACCCACCGTATGCTATTTTCTCGAGAGAAGCCTCTAGTGAAATCTACGGCCCCCGGATCTATTTCCTATCATATTAAATCTAAAAATAACTTGCTGCGTTTTTCCTTTATTTATTTTATTTTGTGTTTTAGTTAGATTTTTTTATCAAATCACATACAATTTAATGTATCTCAATACCGAGGAGGGATTGACAACCCCTCTTACGCGTTGGGTTGCAAGTGTTTGTTGTTTGTGTGCAGGTGTTGTTTACATAGTGTTGCTTGGTTCTCCTATTGGATTGATAATCTTGGTTTCACAACTGAGGGAAATACTTACCGTTGCTGTGTTGCATCATCCTCTCCTCTTCGGGGAAATACCAACGCAGATACAAGCAATCAGGAAGAATTTCTGGCGCCGTTGTCAGGGAGACATCATCAACATCTATCAGGTTCCTAGGCACAAACTCTCATCTCCTTGCAATTACTTTATTTGCCATTTGCCTCTCGTTTTCATCTCCCCCGCTTCTAAAACGTTTTTTTGCAAAAATACAAAAATATTTTTTGTTTGCTTTTTTCTTGTTTGCTTACGATCTTGTTTGCCTTGTCACTATGTCTAGTAGAACTACCCCTCCTTTGTCACCGGATTTTGAAGTTCTATACTTCAACCAGAAACAAGGATAAAATTTGAAAGATGCCTGGTATGGATTAATTGAATCTTACTGTGTTTGCAATATAAAAGGGGATATGAAAATTTTACTTGGTAATTTTTACGTGGGATTATTTATGTCTCATAGACAACTCTTGGACTTTGCTGCAAAAGGGAAGTTTACTGAATGTGATGCCAATACTGCCTATGAAATAATAGAGGGAATATTGGGGGTTCCACCACCACCAAAAGGGTTAGCTTTTACTCAAGAAGGGATTCAAATATTAGACAAATTAGGTGATATGCAAAAAAAATATGGTTGAGTTCCAGAATTCTAACGAACCCCTTAAAAATATTAGTGGAAATCTCAATCGCATGAACACTTTGATTACTCTATGTAATAAGTGATTAGATATTTTTGATATTAAAATGGCTTCATTTCCTGAGAATAATGGGAAGCGTAAAGAACCCCCTTGGTTTGAGAAAACCCCTATGAAAATTATCAAAACTAAAGATGACAACACTTGAATCTATGCATTATGCCTAGCTAGGGGCGTAAAACAATAACGCTTGTTCGGAGGCAACCCAATATTTATCCTTTAAATTTTTGTTTCTTTTCTGGTTTTCAATAATTACACAATTATGCCTCCGTTATGATTGTGCTTTTTATGTTTTAATTAGTGTTTGTGCCAAGTAATGCCTTTAGGATGGCTTGGGTGATAGTTGATTTGATCCTGTTGGAAAACAGAAACTTTTACGTCCAGTAGCAGAATTGTTAAAAATCACTGGAGCGACAAAAAATTCTGAATTTTTTACACAAGATTGATATACAAATTGCTTCTGTTGTATTAATGTTTCAGAAATTTTGGAGTTACATAAGTATGAGAAAAATTCGATTCTTTACAGACTGTTATGTTTTTTACAGATTCTGTTTTCGTTGCATTGTGTGCTTATTCTGATGAATCTATGGGTTCTATCGAGAGGGGGGGGGTATAAGCCATGGTAAAGTTAGAATACAGTAGGTATAATGCAATAACAAAATATGAATGGGTTTGCAAGAGTACTTAAAGTAAAGATTGGTTTCTTATACTAACGGATCTCACGAAGGTTTTTCTTAAATTTTGTGTGATTGAAGTTTTCAAGTTTTGGGTGTGATCACGATGGATGAAGGAATAAGGAGTGAAAAGAGCCTAAGCTTGGGGATGCCCATGGAACCCCAAGGTAATATTCAAGGAGTACCAAGCAACTAAGCTTGGAGATGCCCCGGAAGGTATCCCCTCTTTCTTCTAACGACCATCGGTAATTTTACTTGGAGCTATATTTTTATTCGTCACGTATCATGAGTTTTGCTTGGAGCGTCTTGTATTATATGAGTCTTTGCTTGTTTTGCTTTTTAGTTTATCACAATCATCCTTGCTGGACACACCTATTTGAGAGAGCCATAATGATGCTATGATTTGTTAGAATTGCTCTATGTGCTTCACTTAAATTTTTTGAGCTATGGAATTGCTCTAGTGCTTCACTTATATCTTTTTGAGCACGGTGGTGATTTAATTTTGAAGAAATGCTCTCATGATTCACTTAGATTATTTTGAGAGTTAGTACAATTTTAAAGAAATATCCTCTCATGCTTCATTTATATTATTTTGAGAGTTGAAAATTTGAAGAAATATTTATGCTCTTGTGCTTCACTTAAATTTGTTTGAGAGCCTTGTTAGTAGCAATGGTAATATACGAAATTAGTCCCAAAGTGATAGATATTCAAGGGGGATCTAATAAAACTTTCATGAAGATCATTGGATATTATAAACTTGATTCCTTGTAATAGTTTTAAGATATGGAGATAGTAATATGTGAGCCATGTTGGTGAGTAATTATGCTTTAGTAAGAATATTGGTGTTAAGGTTTGTGATTCCCTATGCAAGCACGAAAGTCAACAGTTATGCAATGAAGTTACATCCTACGTGTGGTGCATTATTTGGTGTTAGTTATGTTTAATGCCCGTCTATGTTCGTTTTCATTTTTTGGTTGGTTGCTTCTCAATCTATTTGCTAGCCTTTCCTTGTACTAAGCGGGAATACTGCTTGTGCATCCAAACTCCTTAAACCAAGTTGTGCCAAATGAGTCCACCATACCTACCTATATGCGGTATTTTCGTGCCCTTCCAAGTAAATTTGTATGTGCCAACTCTAATTTTCAAAATGAATTTCCTTTTGTGTGCCCGTACCGCTCATGAAGCGGCAGGGGGTGGCCAATATTTTCCATGCTAGATATTTTATTATCAAGTTGAGTGTTTATTCACTTGTCATTGCAGGAGAGTGCGGCAGGTAATAGGGATGCCCAGTCCCGAAATAAAAAAATTACTTTATGTTATCAAATAATAAATTCCTTGGAAAGTGTTGGTATGGAAGGCACCCGTGGATACGGCTAGCCATGGATTGTGAAAGAATGGTGGAAAAAGGAATAAACTTTATTTTATGTTTGGGAACCGCCGATGATTTATCTAGCATGGAAAGTATTGGGAATTCTCGGTCGTTTTCGTTGACAGGAAAAACATGCCTCTCAAAACAATTTTATCTCTCAATTGAAGCATTGAGCTCTGGCACCTCTACAAATCTCTGCTTCCCTCTGCGAAGGGCCTATCTACTTACTTTTATGCAATTTTTATTTTTATTGAGTCTCCATCTTCTCTTATAAAGCACCAACTAGGGAACACTATTATCATACTTATGCATTGGATACGGCTAATATTTGAGTGTGTTTCATGAATGGATCAATGATTGAGCATAATGGGCTAGGGATAGCTTTCTTTAGTGTTGATATTTTGAAAGACATGGTTGCTTATTGATATGCTTGAGTATTGATGTCCTCATGTCAATTATAGACTATTGCTTTGAATCATCTAAAAGTCCAAATGTCCATGCTACAAAAGAAAAGAATATGTGATGAACATGTTAGGCAACATTCCACATCAAAAATTCTGTTTTTATCATTTACCTACTTGAGGACGAGTAGGAATTAAGCTTGGGGATGCTGATACGTCTCCAACGTATCTATAATTTTTGATTGTTTCATGCTGTTATATTATCAATCTTGGATGTTTTATATTCATTTACTAGCAACTTTATATCATTTTTTGGGACTAACCTATTGACATAGTGCCCAGTGCGAGTTGTTGTTTTCTGCTTGTTTTTTTACTTTGCAGAATATCAACACCAAACGAAATCCAAATGCCACGAAACTTTTTTGGAGATTTTTTTCTGGACAGAAGACACGCAGGGAACCAAAGAAGTGCACGAGAGGAGGCCTGTGGGGCCCACTAGGCACCAGGGCATGCCAGAAGGCCCAGACGCGCCCTGGTTGGTAGTGGGCACCACGGGAAGATTCTCCACCGCCATCCACCTCTATAAATACTCTAAAATCCCAAAAACCCTAGGGTAGTCGAAGAAACACAATTCCAGCCGCCGCAAGTTCCAGAACCACGAGATCCAATCTAGAGGCCTTTTCCGGCACTCTGTCGGAGGGGTCAACGATTACGGAGGGGTTCTTCATCATCCTTGCTGCCCCTCTGATGATGCGTTAGTAGTTTATCATAGACCTACGGGTTCGTAGGCAGTAGCTAGATGGCTTCTTCTCTCCTTTTGATCTTCAATACAATGTTCTCCTCGATGTTCTTGGAGATCTATTTGATGTAATGACTTTTTGCGGTGTGTTTGTTGGGATCCGATGAATTGTGAGTTTATGATCAGATCTATCCATGAATATTATTTGAGTCTTTGCTGAACTCTTTTATGCATGATTGTTATAGCCTCATATTTCTTCCCTGAAACTTTGGTTTGGTTTGGCCAACTAGATTGATTTATCTTGCCATGGGAAGAGGTGCTTTGTGATGGGTTCGATCTTGCAGTGCTCAATCTCAGTGACATAAGGAGACATGACACGGTATCGTTGCCATTAAGGATAAAAAGATGGGGTCTATTCCTACATGAATAGATCTTTTCTAAATCATGTCATCGTTCTTATTGCATTACTCCGTTTTTCCATGAACTTAATACACTAGATGCATGCCGGATAGCGGTCGATGTGTGGAGTAATAGTAGTAGATGCAGACAGGAATTGGTCTACTAATCTTGGACGTGATGCCTATATACATGATCATTGCCTTGGATATCGTCATAATTATTTGCTCTTCTGCTAATTGCCCAACAGTAATTTGTTTACCCACCGTATGCTATTTTCTCAAGAGAAGCCTCTAGTGAAATCTACGGCCCCGGGTCTATTTCCTATCATATTAAATCTAAAAATACCTTGGTGCATTTTCCTTTATTTATTTTATTTTGTGTTTTAGTTAGATCTATTTATCAAATCTCATACAATTTAATCTATCTCAATACCGAGGAGGGATCGAAAACCCCTCTTACGCGTTGGGTTGCAAGTATTTGTTGTTTGTGTGCAGGTGCTGTTTACATAGTGTTGCTTGGTTCTTCTACTAGATTAATAACCTTGGTTTCACAACTAAGGAAAATACTTACCGTTGATGTGCTGCATCATCCTCTCCTCTTCGGGGAAATACCAACGAGATACAAGAAATCAGTTATCATGTGCCTTCACTCCCTCAACAATGCGCGAAAACAATGGTTTCCGCATGTGAAAACGGCGACGAAACCATGGATCATCCGGGAAAGTAGGCTTCGGAGCAAAGTAGTCCCTCTGCGGTAGCCGAGATCCGGACACCCATCCCAATTGATTACTCTTCCCCCTTTTAAGCCCTTGAAATTAAGAATATGCTCCACTTGCCGGTCCATTTCCTCTTGCATGCTCATGAGCATGATCATGTCCACTTCTTCATCCGAATCCGAGGAATCGAAGAACTCATCTTGAATCATTTGATCAAGCTCTGTCGTTCCATACTCCTCGTTGTGGGACGAAGCATCGGAATCTATCGTTTTTCCTAATAAAATCACAAAAAATCCGGCCAGACAATGTGTCGAACACATCAAGCATAGGGCGGAGCAAGAGAGTTGTCGAACGTACCGCGGTGGCGTGCAGGCTGGCGATGACGTCCCCCGCAGCGAGGACGGGACAGAGGATTGCTCTGCCAGAGCTGGCGGCGCAAAGGCTAGGAACGGCTGTGGAGCGCCCGCGGCGGCGGAGTTGCGAGACGGATGGCGTGGAGGAGGAAGAAGAGAGGAGAGAGCAAATGGACCAGGCAGTTCTGGGGGGTGGATTTGGTGCAATTTGCGGTGGGGTCGGGCTGTCGGATCCGACATGGCGAGCGTGCCCATGCGCCCTTATATCCGCCCCATATTTGGGCTGGATATGAGGGGTGCCTGTCAGCCCGGGCGTTTGGGCCCCGTTTGAGGTGCCCGTCTGGGTCGTAATTTCGTGACCGGTCAGTGACCGGGCGGGCCGCCAGGGCATTTGAGGCCGGTTTGGAGCGCCCGGCTGTAGATGCTCTGACAGGCTCGGAGGGACTTCGCAAATCCAACCATGTATACGTCTGCGGCCATAACCGCCACTCATATGTCATGTACGCTAGTCACATACCTTAAATCCAGACTCTCAAATACACGCAAATCCATGAACGTCCATCACACACACTAATGTCACACGCACATAACAAAATGGTGGTAGCAAAAATACCATATTAAGTGCACAACTCAAACATTAGCTCTATGGTTTTCATTGTGAGTCCACGCATTCTCCACAAGGTTATTGAGCATCTAATGATCTCGAAGATTATGATGCATCTGTAGAAAGTTCATAAGTTGATTTATATCTTGATCTTTCGGGACTTGGACTCTCCAGGCGCTTCAAAATCATTGGTTTGAGCTACCCATCACCCTCATCCTCGACAATCAAACCGTGTAAAATAACACAATAACACAATATGTCATTAGCTGCCACAAAGTTTCTGTTTCACACATCATTGCAGCTCCACGAACAATTCCCCAACGAGTTTGAAGCACTTCGAATGCTCTCTCCACATCCTTCCTAGCTGCTTCCAGCATTGTTGCAAAGTGGCTTTGTTTGTTGCCTTGTGGTTCAGATATGGTCTTCACAAACGGCGCCCACTGAGAATAGATGCCATCAGCAAGATAGTATCCCATGTTGTAGTCGTGGCCGCTGACAGTGTAGTTGCACGACAGCAATTCCCCATAACAAAGCCTCCTAAACATAGGAGATTGTTGAAGCAGAGTGATGTCGTTATGAGAACCTGACATTCCAAAGAAAGCATGCCAAATCCATAAGTCATGTGAAGCCACCGCTTCCAGTATGATGGTGGTCTCTTTGGTGTGACATTGATACATTCCACGCAAACCTTTGTGGTAGTTCTTCCATTAGCAATGCATGCAATCAATTGATTCGAGCATTCCTCGAAAACCTCTTGTTTCTCCAATAGCCAACAACTTTTTTGTGACCTGCACATTTGGTTCTCTCAGATACTCTACTCCAAACACCTGCACAACGGTGCGGGGAAACCTGACAGTAGTCTTCAGACATGTACTCTCCCGACCATCTCACCAACCGCATCGGCGGCCGTACCAAGTGCAAGCATCCTCAGAGCGGCCGTGCATTTTTGCTTAGTGGAGAAAGAAAGTTCGCCGCAACAATTCCTAGTGAGCTTAAAGTAGTCATGGTGTGCCTCCACTCCCTCCATAACACGCAAAAACAATGGTTGCGCATATGAAAACGGCGACAAAACCATGGATCATCCAAAAAAGTTGGGTCCGGAGCAAAGTAGTCCTTGTACAATAGCCGTGCTCCAGATACCCTATCCTGATTAATAACCTTCTCTATTTGATTGAGCCCTTGAAGTTGAGAATATGCTCCACCTGCCGGTCCATTTTCTCTTGCATGCTCATAAGCATGATCATATCCACTTATTCGTCCGAATCCGAAGAATCGAAGAACTCATTTTTAAGCATTTTATCAAGCTCTGTTGGTCCGTACGTCTCGTTCGACAAAGCATCGAAATTCATAGTTTTCCCTACAAATAAATCACAAAAAACCTGGTCGATCAATTTGTCAAACACATCAAGGGCAAGGTGGAGCCCCAAAGTTGCCGGAGTTTCACGGTGGCGTCCAGGCCGGCAACGATGTCCGTGGCAGCCAGAACGGACGGGGGGACTTCAATGCCGGCGCTGGCGGCGCTGAGGTTTGGAATAGCGGCGGAGCAAGGGTGGCGGTGAAGCTGCAAGATATCCGGCGCAGAGGAGGAAGAAGAGAGGAGAGAGCAAATTAAAGCGGTAGGTCGGAGGGGTGAATTTGATGTAATTTGTGGTGGAGTCGGGGTGTCGGGTCCTCCACGACGGACGCGCCCGGTTGCGCCCGTGCCTGCCCATATCCGCTGTACATTTAAGATGAAAATGAGGGGCGCTTGAGTCCTGTTTGAGGTGCAATCCGATCGTATTCTTTTTACCGGTCAATGACCAAAGCGTCGGTCCGACCGTCTGAGAGGGTTTTGAGGCGTCTGGCTGTAGATGCTCTCGACCAGAGCACCCACCCAAATGTGCCGGAGTCGTTATTAGGAAGCATAAGCAGGAGGAATTAATCCTCAGTTTAGTCGGCACAGAAAAGGCGTGCTTTTATTAGAACAAAACAGACGCTGGAATTTAATGGGATTGTGTAAAGCAGGCTAGTGGTGAAAGAAATTCTGCCCATCTACTTTTTTTTAGTAGAACGATGACCATGATGCGGCGCCAAAATGGATCCTCATTCCATTCCGTTCCATATAGGCATATCTTGTGATTTCGATTAACAAGATTACTTTTTGGCGCTGGCACGCACCAGGGAAGAAAACCTTTCATCCTCGTCGTCGTCGTCTGAACATGCGTTCAACAAATTTCTCGCTGGCCTGCACAGTAAAACCCCCATTTTCCTCATGCTACCAGCAGGGTACATGATACATCGACTGAGAGGAACAAAAATGATGACAAGGCAGGATGACGTGCGCATTTCGATCGGTTCCAACGTCTGCCGCCTAATCAATCCCCGCTAGGGATGAAAATGAAGTGAAAGCTTTCCCTTTTTTCGGATGAAAAATGAAAACGGAGAGAAAATATAAAAACGGAAACGGAAATTTGTAAAATGGAAGTGGAAATGAAAAATTTTATGTGAAAACAGAGACAAAAACGGAACGGTGCTTTCCGGTGGAATAGACGTGGAAACGGAACTTTCTGTTTCCGTGAATATGGAAATTGTGTTTTTACTATACGCTTATGGCTGCTTTTTTTTTACTTGGCTTATGGCTGCTTTGTAGCTAAACCACCAAACAACACATAATGAGCAGAATGAATCATTTAAAACCTAATTTCTACTATCTCACACGTATTCAACTAGACCATATACACAATTATCCAAAACCCAATTTCTACTATCTCACACGTACTCAACTAGACCATATACACAATTATCCAGTACTACTGCAATACTATGCTGAGTTTCTAGCCATGTTATCAATTTATTAAATTTGTTTGTTTTTGTGTGTATTTCTTTATGATTCAAGGGGTTTTTAACTTCCGGTCAACGCCCTTTTTTGTTTCCGTGTCCGCTATGTATTCGCTCCGTGTTTGTTTTCGGAAGTATCTATTTTTGTATTCATTTCCGGTGTTTCTGTATTCGTTTCCGCTTTTGCAAAACAATATGAAAAAAAATGTGGCAGCACTCAGTTCCGTCCGTTTTCATTCTGTTTCATCCCTAATTCCTACTTGTAACCTCTCCTCCTCCCAATTTACTCACAAGTGGCAAATGCTCCTACTTTTACCGACGGAGCTTCCCTTTTGATCTCAACATCAAGGGTCGGGATCCACGCCACTTTTGACACCTGTACGTAGCATCGGACAAGGTCGTTATCACCGGCCCGGGAAAGCACACATGGGTCTGATGGCGTCGCGTTGAAATTTCAACCTTCCTTCTGTTCTGCCCATCCCGAGCTCGGCAGCAAAACAAAACGCTAGCAAGTCGTGTTTTCCGCCGGCACAGGTAAGTCCAGAGAAACTGTTTCTGGGTTCAGATCAGACCCGATCGAGGGAGCTACCGGCCGGCCGTCGGCGTGGTCGATCCACCCCTCCCGCACCGCACCAGACAGAGGCGATCGGGCGGGATGGAACCGTCGCGATCCGTACCTGATGCACGGATTTTTTCTGGTGTGGGATGCGATGGGGACATGGCATCGGCTTGATGCTGGGGGCAGTGGGCATCCGGTAGACCTCCGGAATCGGCATGCGATCCGACCCTACGATGCGACTTGACTTGGGAGAATTATTCTGGGCACGATCATCGCCTCTGTTGCTATCAGGTCAGGCATCAGCAACAGTAGGGAAGCACTGGGGCGGGCGTTCGTATCTATCTACTGTGGTGCTGCACTACTACTGAACAAAACAAGGGCGCACGTGAGAACAGTTCAGGGTAACTGGATCGTGATGGTCATCCGGGTCTTGGCCTCGTGGCATGGCAATGCATAGCTTAAGGGTGATGTCTCCCATGTCATGTGTTGATTAAATAGGTAATTTTTTGATTAACTTGATCCATGAGTAAATCACTAGCATGACATTGACACAAATAATTGCACACTGATATTCAATCATGCAAGCACATACTACACTAATTGTAGAAAGATCTACGTATAACGCTAGCATAGATAAAACAGAAAACAGTAGGGGCGGGATAAACGAGTTATACCCTTCAGTAGGCCATGCAGAGGCCGCGGCGGCGGTGGCGGCAGCAGCGTCCTCGGCGGCCTTCTTGTCAGCCTCGAGTTTCTCGGCAGCGAGACGGTCGGCGTCGGACTGCGACATGGTGATGATGAAGACGACGCGGATGTAGAGGAAGTAGTGGATCGGAGGCGAGCAGTCGCGTAGTCGCTTCCCAAAAACCTATTCGCCTCTCTCGCGTACAGAAACCGGAGGGGCGGGGTTTCGGAGACCTGCTCTCCCGTCGACCGTGTACGCGGCGGACGGGATGGAGTCACCGGCGGCAGCAGCAGCAAAGGAACGACGGTGGGCGTGCGCGTGGAGCAGATGTGATCTGTTCGTGGCGGCTAGGGTTAGGAGACACCTCACACTTATATAGGCGCAACCGCGTGTAGAGACGTGGGTTCGACCCACGTCCGAATCCGAGACAGTCCATGATCCGACGTCTCAGATCGTGGCCCAACTGTCAGAAAACTCTCCGTTACTGACCGGCAAAAATAAGCGCGTAGGTGTGAGCTCGGCTCGGCTCATTCCCGCAACCCGCGGCGCGTCGTAACGAGGCGTGGCGTGGCGGGCGGCGGAGGAGGAGTGCGCGAGGGCCTCTTCTATTCTCAAGCTCCAATAGCATGTAGACGAGAAACCCTTATAAGGAGGTCCAACTCCTCTCCAACTTTCGGGGTGGGACTAAACTTCTCACTACACCTAGTGTCAAATAAACCCACGTGGGCCCTTAGAGATTTTTCTGAAATTGTTGGATGGGCCTAAAGCCCACCCCATATTTCAACAATCCCCCACCAGATCTGGAGGGCCCATTGTGTTCTCTGTTCCAATTGCTGTTTCGATATACCAGTGTTTCAGTGAAGACCTGTTAAGGTTGAACTTCACCTAGAGCAAGCAGTTACACTCCTTCACAGCCGAACAATGGACTAAGCCTTGAATTGGCAGTTTGGCGTAAAGAAGCTTCACCACATGTCTTACCAGTACTAGGCTGCCGAAGGCTGACCCCTCGGGTGGAGCATATAAGTCACACTCCTAGTCTATTCATGAGCTTCCTAGAGATCACCCCAATCTCATAGACTGTGACCAGCAGTGGGCTCATATAGGTATGTTTCTCCAAAGATCGCTCTGTAGGATAGCATCTTGCTTACATAAGCTTTGAAACACATTAAGACAGTAGTCATCCTACCATACAGTATCGAGAGTATTGCATCTCCAACGGAGTGGGTTAGTATAGTTACTCTCCTCAGTTCACCACTGGCTTGTTTTCCCAGGTCCTATTTCGCGGGATCTCCGATCACATAGGTTGGGTTACCACCGTGGCAACTCATGTGGATCTCATACCCATCTCCCTCGATGCATTATCTATCACAACACGTGATAGCCATTTTGTAAAGGGATCTGCCAGATTCTTAGCCGTATGGACATACTCCAGCGCTATCACTCCGGAGTTTCTTAATTTTCTGACAGCTTTTAATCTCATTCTTATGTGTTTGTTGGACTTCATGTTGTCCTTTGAACTCTTCACCTTGGTGATAACAGTCTGATTGTCACCGTTCATAAGGATAGCTGGAACCGGTTTATCAACCAATGGCAAGTCCATCAAAAGATCTCGAAGCCATCCTGCTTCGACACCAGATGTGTCTAATGCTGTTAATTCTGCTTCCATTGTCGATCTCGTTAAGATCGTTTGCTTGCAAGACTTTCAGGAAACAGCACCACCTCCGAGAGTAAACATATACCCAGTTGTGGCCTTCATCTCATCAGCATCAGAGATCCAATTCGCATCACTATACCCTTCAAGTACCGACGGGTATCCGGTATAGTGAAGTCCATAGTTCATAGTACCTTTCAGATAGCGCATAACTCTTTCAACAGCATGCCAGTGTACATCACCCGGTTTGGAAACAAATCGGCTCAGTTTGCTCACAGCAAATGCGATGTCAGGCCTCGTTGCGCTCGCTAGGTACATGAGTGAACCAGTGATTTGAGAGTATCTCAATTGATCTTTAGCTATGCCTTCAAACTTTCAAATCAACACGCTAGGATCATATGGTGTTTGAGATGGTGTGCAGTCTGAATATCCAAAACGACTCAACACCTTCTCAACATAATGGGATTGCAGAAGTGTAATCCCACCGTCATCATCTCTCAGTAGCTTGATGTTCAAGATAACATCAGCCACACCCATATCTTTCATCTCAAAGTTCTGAGACAGAAACGACTTGACCTCCTCAATGACTTTGAGGTTGGTTCCGAATATCAATATGTCATCAACATACAAGCACAGTATAACTCCTTCGCCCCCACCATGGCGATAGTATACGCATTTGTCAGCTTCATTAATAACGAAACCAACAGATGTCAGAGTTGTATTAAACTTGTCATGCCATTGCTTAGGTGCTTGTTTCAGGCCATATAAATATTTCAGCAACCTACACACCTTTCTTTCCTGACCATCTATCACAAAGCCATCTGGCTGTTGCATTTAAATTTCCTCGTTTAGCTCTCCATTCAGAAAAGCCGTCCTAACATTCATCTGGTGGACGAGAAGACCATGCGAGACCGCCAACGAGAGTAATACTTGAATGGTGGTCAGTATGGCCACAGGTGAATAAGTATCGAAGAAATCTTTCTCTTCTTTCTGGTCATAGCCCTTGGCCACAAGCCTAGCCTTGTACTTTTCAATCGTACCATCGGGCCTAAGCTTCTTTTTGAACACCCACTTACATCCCAATGGTTTGCAACCATAGGGACGCTCAGTGATCTCCCATGTCCCATTAGCCATGATGGAATCCATCTCGCTACGGACCGCATCCTTCCAGTAGTCAGCTTCTGGAGAGGCATACGCTTCTGAAATAGAAGTGGGAGTATCATCCACGAGGTACACGAAGAAATCATCACCAAAGGTCTTTGCAGTCCTTTGTCTCTTGCCCCTACCAAGGGTTTCCTCGTCCTCCTCCTCGGGATTTTCATCATGTGTTTGTTCATAATATTCCATGGGAATGGCAGGCTCAGGAGTCTCCTCAGATTCCTGTCTAGAAGTGCTTTATATATCTCTCATAGGAAAAATATCCTCGAAGAATGTAGCATCCTTAGACTCCATAATTGTACCAACCTTCTGGTCAGGTACCTCAGATTTCACTACTAGAAATCTATAGCCAACGCTGTTCTTAGCGTAGCCCAAGCTAACGCAGTCCACAATTTTTGGTCCAAGCTTACGCTTTTTGGGGATCGGCACATTGACTTTCGTCAAACAGCCCCAAGTACGCAAATACGAGAGTGTTGTCCTTCTCTTCGCCCATTTCTCATAGGGAGTGATCTCATTATCCTTTATCAAAACTTTATTCAGGACATGACATGCCATCAATATAGCCCCCCCCCCCCCATCATGCCTTGGATAAATCCGATGTATCTAACATGGTGTTAACCAAATCAGTTAGAGTACGGTTTTTCCGCTTGGCAACCCCGTTTGACTAGGATGAATAGGGAGGCGTCCTCTCATGAATGATGTCGTGTTCCACACAAAAAGAATCAAACTCACTCGAGAAGTACTCTCCACCACGATCTGACCGGACTCGTTTAATTTTCTTTGCAAGTTGATTCTCAATTTCTGCCTTATAGATTTTAAAGTAGTGTAGAGCCTCATCTTTAGTATTTAACAGATACACATAGCAATATCTAGTGGAATCATATATCAATGTCATGAAGTATTTCTTTCCACCTTTAGTCAACACACCATTCATCTCACAAAGATCGGAATGTATGAGTTCTAATGGTGCCAAGTGTCTCTCCTCCGCAGCCTTGTGAGGCTTGCGAGGTTGCTTAGCTTGCACACATGAAAGGCACTTAGAACCTTTGGCTAAAGTAAAACTTGGGATTAAATCCAACTTAGCTAGCCGCGTCATAACACCGAAACTAATGTGATAAAGACGTGAATGCCAAACTTCAGATTCATTAACACTCGAATGAATATGGTTCATGAGTTTATTACAAAAATCTGCGAGGGAAAGGCGGAACATCCCTCCGCTCTCATAACCTTTTCCAACAAATAGTCCATACTTAGTAACAACTAATTTATTAGACTCGAATACCAACTTAAACCCTTCTCTACATAGAAGGGAGCCACTAACAAGGTTCTTCTTGATGGCGGGGACATGCTGCATGTTCTTCAGCTGCACGATCCTTCTCGAAGTAAACTTCAGATCGACCGTGCCAACACCATAAACAGAAGCACTCGCGCCATTCCCCATCAATACGGACCCGTGGCCTGTGACTTGGTAAGAAGTGAACAAAGAAATGTCAGCACACACATGAACACCTGCACCTGTGTCAACCCACCAATCGGTGGGCTGAAACACAAATTACCGTACTCAGATGCACCATTCTCATTGTTGTCCATAATCATTTTGACAGACTTGGAGTCCTGTCCTGACTTCTTAAACTTGTTTGGGCAATTGCTGGCCCAATGTTCAACCGAACCACAAGTAAAGCAGCCCTCATCCTTCTTGTTCTTCTTGAAGGTCTTCTTACCCTTCTTCTTAAAGTCGGTATTGTGTTGGACACCGTTCTTTCCCTTGGGCTTGTGGGAGTTGAAGTTCCTCTGGTTCACCATGTTGGCGACAGAAGTCCCTTCGGCCCCTTTTCCGTGCGAGTCCTTTGCCCTCGAATTCTGCTCAACACTCAGATGGCCAATGACATCCTCCACAGAGAATTCACGCCTCTGATGTTTCAGAGTGGTGGCAAAGTTCCTCCAGGAATTAGGGAGCTTAGCTATTATGCAGCCCGTGACAAACTTGCCCGGTAAATCGCACTTAAGAAGCTCAAGCTCCTTAACGATGCATATTATCTCATGAGCCTGCTCCAATACAGGACGGTTCTCAACCATCTTGTACTCGTGGAACTGCTCTATAATATACATCTCGCTCCCGGCATCTGTGGCCCCGAACTTAGATTCGAGCGCCTCCCACAAGTCCTTGGCGACATGCACATGTAAATATGCGTCGACCAGTTTATCTTCGATCACGCTAAGAACTGCTCCGAGAAATACGACGGTGGCCTCCCTGAACGCCTTCTCCTGTTCAGGAGCAATCGTTCCTGTGGAGACACCGGCAACCCAGAACACGTTCATAGTCGTGAGCCATAAAGTGCTCTTAGTCTGCCAACGCTTAAAGTACGTACCGGTAAACTTATCCGGTTTCAGTGCAGCGACAAAGCCACTTGCCGAAAAATTCCTACACATAATAGGTTTTTGGATTGTTGAGTAAATAGGCAATTTTTTGATTAACTTAATCCATGAGTAAATCACTAGCATGGCATTGACACAAATAATCGCATACTGATATCCAATCATGTAAGCACATACTACGCTAATTGTAGAAAGATCTACGTATAACGCTAGCATGGCTAAAACAGAAAACAGTAGGAGCGGGATAAATGAGTTATACCCTCCAGTAGGCCATGCAGAGGCCACGACGGCGGTGGCGGCAGCAGCGTCCTCGGCGGCCTTCTTGTTAGCCTCGAGTTTCTCGGCAGCAAGACGGTCGGCGTCGGACTGCGACATGGTGATGATGAAGACGACGCGGACGTAGAGGAAGTAGTGGATCGGAGGCGAGCAGTCGCATAGTCGCTTCCCAAAAACCTATTCGCCCCTCTCCCGTATAGGAACCAGAGGGGCGGGGTTTCGGAGACCTGCTCTCCTGTCAACCGTGTACGCGGCGGACGGGATGGAGTCACCGGCGGCAGCAGCAGCAAAGGAACGACGGTGGGCGTGCGCGTGGAGCAGATGTGATCTGTTCGTGGTGGCTAGGGTTAGGAGACACCTCACACTTATATAGGTGCAGCCGCGTGGAGAGACGTGGGCTCGACCGACGTCCGAATCCGAGACAGCCCACGATCTGACGTCTCAGATCGTGGCCCAACTGTCAGAAAACTCTCCGTTACTGACTGGCAAAAATAAGCGCGTAGGTGTGAGCTCGGCTCATTCCCGCAACCCGAGGCGAGGCGAGGCGGGCGGCGGAGGAGGAGTGCGCGAGGGCCTCTTCTATTCTCAAGCTCCAATAGCATGTAGAAGAGAAACCCTTATAAGGAGGTCCAACTCCTCTCCAACTTCTGGGGTGGGACTAAACTTTCCACTACATCTAGTGTCAAATAAACCCACATGGGCCCTTAGAGATTTTTCTGAAATTGTTGGATGGGCCTAAAGCCCACCCCATATTTCAACATCATGTAGGATCGGACGGCAGGAAAAGTAGGTTCGGATGGAGAAGCGGAATCCTATGCAGAAGGCGTGTGCTTGATGAGAAAAAATATGGTCCGATGTAAAAAGCTAAAAATGTTGAAGTGAAGAGTAAAGATGCATGTGTACTAAAGTCTTTATTTCTTTTTCCTTGATGATGTCCACTAGCAGTAGGTTGTGTTGGGGAGCAAAAATCAATGTAGTTGCCTCAACCTACTTTATTGTTCATCGAGGAGCAAAAGTGATTTTTTTTTCTAGGTAAGATACATGCCAAAATTTCATCTCTCAGACCGTCGCCATGTTTGAACTGTCCGTAGTATTATGGAACAGAGGAATATATTTCCCATTTACCGGTGTTGTGGTCAATTTTACATGTGTTGATTTTAGTTTTCATATGAAACTTTTACAACCGCTTACACTAAAATGTCATAGAATTTTTTTCTTGCAACAAAAAAGTCATAGAATTTTCCCCTAAAAACCCTTATAATTTTATGGTATAATCCAGTGATATCCTTGCTTAAAGCATGGCTAATTGTGCAATCAACTGCTGGCTATATGATGTTGCATATCATTTATAGTCATCACTTATAGTCACTCGTACAATAAGGTTAGCTATAAGATTGGCTACAAGACTACTGCTTTTTTTTCATATTATCTCAATCTCTGTCTTCACATTTACTCTATTTGCCTAGCAGCACGCTATAGCTGGGCTGAGAGCTCACTTCTCTTTTTTTGTGTGTCTCTCTTCTCCACATAAGCAAGATTGTCATATAAGCAAGCTACAAGCTTACTATTGTACTTGCTCTTAGATTACTTTGTTACATATTATTTTCTTAGTTTGGGGTAAAAATCTTAGGACTAACATTCACTGGTTGCTGTGGTGCTAAATCTGACAGTAAGATAGTTATGTGTATGGAGCTTGATCTACCGAGACTCAATGAGGAGGTAACAACCCTAGCCCTGTCTCTCTGGGAGTTGCTCCCGCGTATATGAATATGAGATTACAAAGATTGTGAATCTTTAGCTAGATGCCCTAGACAGGATTATATAGAGTGCGCCATCACCGGGGCCCATTGAGATAGCAACTAATGACTAAATCTGACAGTAAGATAGTTGAGTACTTTTGCACTCGTATGTAGTGCTACTACATGCACTTCTTCAAAATTGTCCTCTTACAAAGAGTGGAGTGGAACTATTCTAACAGGATTACCGATTATATAAACCAAGTATTGAGATCGACCAAATCAAAGCTATTCCGGAGAACTAATCTGTCGTTGAATGGTTAGGAGGGTTGTGGTACCTTAGCCGATCAGGGATCAAACCCTAAACCCTAGGTTTGACGCTTTGGTGCCTCATAAAGGCAGAATGTTCTTTTTCTTTGCGAGGAAGGCAGAATATTCTTTCAGTGGAAGGCGTGTTTCCGTTGATAGCGAGATATTTGTGATGACTTTGTCAATCTCAAGAACTGTCGGCTTAGTCTCTCAGATGTGTTCATACGGGTAGAATGTATGTGTGTGCACTTATATGAACGAGTGTATGTACATATTTGTGAACGTCAGAGTACATGTTTCTAAAAAAAGTTATTCCGTTATGTAATATTCACCGAAAAGCAAATGCGATTTTTTTCCTTGGTAGATACGTGCCAATATTGCACCTTTGAGACCGCCGTCATGTTTGAGTTGTCATGTATTATTACAGGAATATATTTCCCAATTGCAAGTGTTGTGGTCAATATTACATGCGCTTGATTGAGTTTTGGTATGAAACTTTTGCAACTATTTACACCACTTCTTTTAAAAAAGATCTAGATTTATTATAAAGTTTCATAAGAAGTACATATCACCCCAAACATAGTAAAATTACGTTGGGTACCCTGCGCCATTGAACGACCACTACCTTCGTCGAATAGAGCCATTGACGCATTGTTGTCACCTACCAGAGTGAGGTTTACCTTGTCGATGACAAACTAGAAAGTCTTCGTGCATGTGCCCCTAAGGACCAATGCCCTAGAGCAACAATTGTCGCCATTGAACCTTAGAATCGATCTGAAATGCCCGACACCAAATCTTGCTGGCGCACACGCATGGCGAGAAACCCTAACCTTGCCGCCCCAAGGAGATGGCAGGAATCTACAATGGAGCTTCGTCCCGCTGGACGAATTCGAGGAGGATCAGAAGACCAGCTCAAAGATGAAGCACTACCATCCATCGGAACACCGTCACTACGAGAAAAAAAGAACTAACCTAAACTACTAGCCGGAGCCAAGGCATCCGAATCCCCCTCCCGTCCACCGGAGGAAAAAACTAACCTAAACTAATAGCCAAAGACCAACTCAAAGGGAGAGTGGATCCATGGGCTCGCTGACAAAGCTTGGGGTAGCTACTGCAGATGCGAGAGGGAAAGATAAACCCTAATATAATGCCAAACCTTGCCTTCTATTGAATACTTCAGCTGCCACACGCAACAACATTCTTGCACCTTTGGCTTGTGTTCCTTGTAGTTCTCGTTGTTGTAGTAAAAAACCAGTGAGCAACCTCTACTATCACACTAGGATCGTAAGAAAAATGCACCTTCAAAACAAGCTTTGTTCCTAGTTTTCCAAATAGCCCACAACACTACTCCCAAACCTACAACCACTACAATCCTAAAAGAACTAGGAATCTGAGATATCTAAATTTTCTTTAGTCAGAATACTATCTCGAAAACATAACCAGAGAAAAACCTTTAAGGGAGAAGTCGATATTTGAACCTTGACTATTACAAATTTCTATGAATCAACCATTAACTTTGAAAACCGTCTAAGTTACAACCTTGAACTATCAAAACCCGTCAAGTTTCAACCCTGCCCTCTCCTAAAACCAGTTTTTGATGAGTTGGAGTGGTTTGACCAGTTGACCGCCCAGTCAGCTGCCACATCACAAAAATGAAGTGTCTAGAAAAAATGATTATTTCGTAAAGTCAATACTACCATGGTGATCATTCTAGGAAGGATTCAAACTTTTTTGCCAAACATATTAAAAATACATATTCAATCCTTTTTTTCAAAATTTGACCAAAAAATGGAAGTGTTCGAAACATTTTGAAAAAAATTGTAACCTCAACACTACCATGATGATTATTCTCAGAAAGTTTCAAACCTTTTTGCCAAACAGATTAAGAATTACTGTTGAAATACATATTCAATCCCCTTTTTGTCAAATTATTGACTACATAATGAGAGTGTGCAGAAAAAATTGATTTTTTTATGTAAAACGAACACTACCAAGATGATCATTATGTGAAAGTTTTAAACATTTTGCAAAGCATCCTAAAAAGAGACGAGCAAAATACATACATATGCAGCCACAAAATGAAAGCGTCTAGAAAAAGTTAAATTTTTAATAAAATGAACACAACCATGCTGATTAATCTAGGAAAGTTTCATACCTTTTTTACAAATATATTTAAAAAAATAGAATAATAATACATATTCAACCTCTTTTTTGGTCAAAATTTGACCCAAAAATGGAAGTGCCTGGATTTTTCTGTAAAATCAACACAACCATGGTGGTCATTCTAGGAAAGTTCCAAACTTCTTTTGCCAACCATATTAAAAAATACAAGCAAAATACATATTAAGGCCCTTTTTTGGCCAAAATTTGACCAAACAATGGAAGTGTCTAGAATTTTTTATAGACATTCTGTAAACTCGAAACTCCATGGCGATCATTCTGGGAAAATTTCAAACATTTTGCCACATTTTTTTTAAAAGACAAGCAAAATGCATATACAATCTTTTTGGTCAAAGATTCTCCAGAAGTTATTTTTTTAAAATTGTAAAATGGAAACTGCCATTCCGATAACTCTAGGACCTTTTAAATAATTTTGACAAAAAGTTTAAGAAATACGAAAAATACATATTCAACTCCTTCTTTGGTAAAAAAAAAAGACCAAAAATGAAGTGTCCAGATTTTTTAAAACATTCTGTAAAATCAAAACCACCATGGTAATAAATGTGGGAAAGTTACAAACTTTTTTTCTGAAATAGAATAACAAATATAAGCAAATTACATATTCCATAAAATACTAGGTGATGTGTGGTAGCTGACTAGGCGGCCGACTGGGCGGTGAACTGGTCAAAACCACTTCAACTCTCGAGAAACATGTTCGAGGAGAGGGCGGGATTGAAACTTGACTCGTTTTGACAGTTCAAGGTTGTATCTTAGGCGGTTTCAAAGTTCATGATTGATTCTTAGACATTTGTTGCATTTCAAGGTTGAAATATGGACCTCAAACTTGTGCAGCTTTTAGCATAGTATACAAAGAGTTAGTTGTGAACTTTCCAGATTTAGTGAGAGTCCAAATATATTTATTCAATAGCCCCCTCCCCAATATCTCCTAATTTTTAAATTGCTCCAGTTAGATGTAAGAACACTAGAAACTTTATATAAACACAAACAATTACTCCATACAACCTGGGAAATCTTTTGACTAGAAAGACATTTCCTATCCATATACCTTCTGAACACCTAGTACCAAGTTTATTTCCTACTTCCTTTCTACAATATTTCTAGAAAGTTCCCTTTGTCCTTGCATAAAATGAGACTGAGTTGGCTTGAAAGGCAAAGAACAAAACAAATTCATGTTGGAATACTTCTTCTTAATAACCTCCTGCCATAATCCCTCCTCATTTTCAAGCTTCCAAATCCATGTACTCAACAAATGAACATTCATAATATGTAAATCTACAATCCATAGCGCCCCCCCCCCCCCCCCCCCCCCCCCCCCGATCAACTGGTTGACACACCTCATATCACCTAACTAGATTATATTCATTAGATTTATCATCTTCTTGCCACAATAATATTTTCATAAAAACTCTACTTTATGTGAAGGGCCTTTAGGAACAATAAACACTGGCATCATATAATATATAATACTACTAAAACAAGAGATTATCAGAATGAGCTTACCACCATAATATTTTTTTTTGCCTTGCCAAGTCCCTAGTTTTTTCTCTACCTACATTCCCCATTATTCCAGTCACGATTCCTCAACTTAAAATTATGTACAGGAATCCCTAAATACTTCATCGGCAAAGTACCGAACATTCATATAAAATCCTCCTATGTAACTGTACATTTTCACTAGCTTCTCCAAAATAACATATATCACTTTTATGGGAATTAATCCTTAAACTCTACAGTTTGGTTGCCCTTGCCGTCATGTTGTGTTAGATGAGTTGTCGCGAGGTTAGCCAAAGGTTGTTCCAACAAAATTGGCTACATCATATCAGTTCATTTGTAAAGTGGTTTTCGTTTCCCTCTCTTGTAAGCCTATTTCTTTGGTCAAAACATCTTTGACATCATTTTTAACAAATTATGCTATGTTCATTAATGTATGATGCAGTGGTTGAGACACTTTCCTTTCCATTATATAGGTATATATATACTCTATCATATAATAATGGGCGCTGCTACGCGTCGGCCGACGGATCTTTTTAAAAGATCCGCCGCCTCGTGAGCCGTCAGATCCGACGAATTGAGCGACCGAGGGTCACCCTTTTATCATTGCAACACATGGCGTGTTGCGGGAAATTTCTGCAACACGAGTCATGTTGCAGATTTTTTTTGCAAGATATTCATTTTTTTTGCAACAGAGGTCTTGTTGCAATTTAGTTTTTTTTTTCAACAGAGGTCTTGTTTCATTTTTTTTGCAACAGAAGTCTTGTTGCAATTTAGTTTTTTTGCAACGAAGGTCTCACTGTAATATTTTTTTTTTAAACAGAGGTCTTGTGGCAGTTTTTACTGCAACGGTCTTGTTGCAGGTTTTACTGCAACAGAGACATTGCTGCGGAAACTCATCGTAGTGGACATTGAGCAGCGAGAAGCGAGCAGCGGCCACGTTGACCGAAAGAAAGAAAAAAGACCGCTCCCTCAGGACATGCGTCGTATGGCGAGCCAGCGGATGCTCGCGTGTGATCCGCCGGTAGAAGCCAAGCGTTTTCCTATAATAATGGAGTATTTGTTAAAGAAAACACATTTTTTTATTATACAAGGAAGATACAACCCCCTTGCACACACATACACACACGATGGAGATCAGGAATAAATCATCAATCCTTGCTAAATTATACCAAATACACCATCTTGTGTATAATTGTGAACACTAACATTTAAATCCTTGCGGGTAGACTTATGTCCTCACAATTGTACCTCACCAAAAGACTAATGGTAGTTCTCAATATTAAAATAAAATGTTTGCATGCTTTTCAGCTAAATGTCATCTATCTTTAATTGGGCCTCTTTGATTTGAAAAAACTCTCAAAAGGTATTTTGAAGGATTCTAACCCTTAGGAATTTCTCCAACATGGTTTGTTTGGTTTATAAAATTGTTACGATTATAAAATTATTATTACGATTCATTTGTA
This sequence comes from Thinopyrum elongatum, assembly GCA_011799875.1. Taxonomy (NCBI): domain Eukaryota; kingdom Viridiplantae; phylum Streptophyta; class Magnoliopsida; order Poales; family Poaceae; genus Thinopyrum; species Thinopyrum elongatum. The sequence goes on from CM022303.1 coordinate 182,570,859, forward strand.
GTATTAGATTTCATAAGAAAATTTTAATTCACTCCAACCTCATTTGAAGAATCCTTTGATTTTCACATGCACAGTCAAACAACTATTCAACATGTGAGGCACTCTACTTCCGTCGTTTTTTCTTCTTCTATTTCTACGAATTCAATGGACGCTGCTCCCCGTGACGTACCGTTGGCACACTGACAGGTGAACCCGGGCCCACATGTTGGTGGCCCCACATGGAGTAGGTCAGACGATCCGGCTCCGAATTCAATAAGCCTGTGAATCGAAGTGTTTTAAGGGGTTAGGTTACTTGCTCGTGCAAAACTGAAACAGATTGTTCTGCACGTAAAGCACTTGTTGTAAATTAAAAACCGGCTGCTTTGCTTCTTGGACATCAACTGTCCAACTGAACAGCGAATCTAACAATAAAAAATAATGACAAACGAACAAGACCAAACACTGTGACGAAAAAATTGCAGGCGCGCATTTGACAAGAAAAGGAGAGAGCAACTAACCGGAGCAGGAGAGGCCTGCAATTTCATACCACCACCGAACGAAACATCGAACCAATCGTGTTGGGGATCGCAAGATCATCTGTTTGCCCTCATCCGCCTATATCTAAAGAACACACACACACACACACACGAATAATTAAGTAAAGAACGGTTAACCAACTCCTCCTAATGATAAGCACAAACGACCACTCCCGCTATCCCATTCCCTCCGTGGAGAAAGAAAGTTTGAATGGATGGTTGGTGGGTCACCGTTAATCAAAAGGGAAGTCACCATCATCCATGGATGATGCATCACCATTCACCAAAGCTAGGCCACCCCCTTTCATACCTTGATGCTTTGCTTTGCTTTGCTTTCGCCCACTATTAATTATTTGTTTGAAGCTGCTTTTGGCCATTACTTAACTAACTAACTAACCAAGCTTCCTGCATCCAGAAAAATGCGACCACCATGCCAAGGCTAGAATTTAGACTCCAGCGGGTTGGTTCCACCACAAGAAACCCCTATATTTTTCCGAATTTATTTCAGACCTTCCGACGATGTTCGCTCGGTGAGAGAAGACATTCCGTCCACTAAAAAGACGTTTGTGGCGACTTCGTCGATCTCAAAATGATATGTCGGCCCAGTCTCTCTCAAAGGTGCTCGTAAGAGTAGGATGTCCGTACATGCATTTATAAAGATAAGTGTATGTGCATATGTGTATTTACGAGTGTCTGCGTGTGTAGTGTGTTAAAAACAAACGAGCTTCGTGCGTACGCATCACCGATGATACAAGCTTTCTAATCACTAAGTACACCACCTGCTCTATTTGGCTTGTTAATTGATCAAAAAGTTAACGAGACCCTTCTCCAACTCCAACCCCACCCACCAGGAAGCCACGTAGCCAAAACTACCCGCCCCGGCCTTTATATGCGCGCGCCATCTCCGTCTTGTCCTAGCACAGAAGTCGCAGACCACTCCCTGCAACCTCTTGACTTCCTCGGAGCAGCAGAGAAGAGCAGAGCAAGAAAGCAGAGATGGGGTTCAGGAAGGGCCTCCTGGCGTGCTTCGGCCCGGGCGGAGGAGACGAGGAGACGGAGCAGGACGCGCGGTCGAGGCCAGGGACGGCGCGGCGGAGGCGCACGGTGATGAACCTGCGGTCGCTGTCGCTGGAGGACCTGTCGCGGACGCTGGCCACCACCAGCCTGCACGCCTTCACCCTGGACGAGCTCAAGTCCGTCACCAAGAACTTCTCCACCTCCAACTTCCTCGGCGAGGGCGGCTTCGGCCCCGTCTACAAGGGGTGCGTCGTCGGCGGCCTCCGCGCAGGCCTTGCCGCGCAGCAGGTCGCCGTCAAGTACCTCGACCTCGAGAGCGACGGCGTCCAGGGGCACCGCGAGTGGCTGGTACGTCCCGATTGAGCCGCGCCCGCAAGATTTTCAATCAATCGCCAACCGCAGCTCGTCCTCTTAATCTAATCATGCGTGGTGTTTTGTGTCTGGCAGGCGGAGGTGGTGTATCTGGGGATGCTGAGCCACCCGCACCTGGTGAAGCTGCTGGGGTTCTGCAACCAGGACGACCACCGCATGCTCGTCTACGAGTACATGCCTCGGGGCAGCCTCGAGAACCACCTCTTCAACAGTAAGCACTCAAAATTCATCAACATGATTCCCAGTAAATTTTCTTTCCTTTGTTTCGATCGATCGACTGGGTTGCTAATTATCGGTACGTGTGATGCAGATCCGCTGGCGCCGCTGCCCTGGTCGACGCGGCTCAAGATCGCCGTCGGCGCGGCCAAGGGGCTGGCGTTCCTGCACGAGGCGGACACCCCCGTCATCTACCGCGACTTCAAGGCCTCCAACATCCTGCTCGACTCGGTGAGCTCCATTCCTGCTCATCCACCCGCTCGATCCGATCTCCCGATCCAATCCAAACCTGTACCACCACTGTACGAGCCCACATCTGCGCCAGAATTCAATCTTGTCGAGCAAGTGGGCCAGAGCCAGTAGCAGGTCGCCGTCGACTTCGCTGCGGCACTAGTATTGCAGAGCAAGTTGCCTGAATTTTGTTATGGTTGCTGGTCGCCACGCCAGCTAGCTTAGCGTCCGATGGTTCCGGGTCAAGGCCTCGCTCAATTTAGAATTCAGAGAAGCCAACACACTCGTGCGAAAAATCAGATTTTGCATCAGCAACGCCCGACAAAATTAGCCAGCCGCAAGTTTCTCTTTGTTTATGTATGTTTATTGGTGATTCTAGATGCCGGCTGTTGCACATAGTCTAAACCAATTTGTCTGGTTGGTCAGAAGCCCGTACAGTTCTTTAGCCCCTTGCTGGTACAGTACGTGTACATCTCAACCACTATTATAATGCACAAACGGTACGCTCATAGCAGCGGCATTATTGAGGTCCAATGTGCAAATACACAGTAGATTTCCTTAAGATAATCATCTCGGTCTTACCATCATCTGTGCTGAAAGTTCAGAGTGTAATTCAGTTAAAAAAAGTTCTGTAATTCAGTTAAAAAGAAGTTCAGAGTGTAATTTGCTGACCTTGGTTTGATGATGTGGATTTCCAGGATTATGCGGCGAAGCTGTCGGACTTCGGGCTGGCCAAGGAGGGGCCAAAGGGGGACGACACGCACGTGACGACGCGGGTGATGGGCACGCACGGCTACGCGGCGCCGGAGTACATCCTCACGGGCCACCTCACGGCCAAGAGCGACGTGTACAGCTTCGGGGTGGTGCTCCTGGAGCTGCTCACGGGCCGGCGCTCCGTCGACAAGCGGCGGCGCGGGCGGGAGCAGAACCTCGTCGACTGGGCGCGCCCCTACCTGCGCCGCGCCGACGACAGGCTGCACCGCGTCATGGACCCCGGCATGGAGTCGCAGTACTCGACGCGGGCGGCCCGCGGCGCCGCGGCCGTGGCGCACTCCTGCCTGCAGAGCGTGCCCAAGGCGCGGCCCCGGATGCGCGACGTCGTGGACGCCCTCGAGCCGCTGCTCGCGCTCGACGACGACGTGCCCATGGGGCCATTCGTGTTCACGGTCGGCGAGCCGGAGCCGGCGGCGGGCAAGGGGAACGGCGCCGGTGACGACGAGCCGGCGGCCGCGCAGGGCAAGTGGCACGTGAAGTCGGCCGTGCACGCGGACAGCCCGCTGCGCAAGGGCGACTGCTGGGTCACCAGCGCCGCGAAACGGCCGGAGAGCCCCCCCGGTGTGATCTGAGCAGGGACTCCAGACGAACTCCGGTGCATAGAGAGGAGGGATTACGGTGTAAATAGTGGCGATCTGTTCTTTGATTCTTTTCTTTCTCTTCTTCTTGGTGATGTTATTTCATTCTCTCAAGAACTTTTTAGGGGCAAATTTTGTATTTTAGTTTTGTTGCTGATATGTGTACTGCCAAGAGTAGTTCGGCTGATGCCATACCTCCTGTGACCTGTATTACAAAAGTTTGAGGCAATTATACAAGGTATTAATGTGAATTCCAATGGACTAATTTTTGCAACGTAGCAAAAATGCATCCAGTTTTGTGAGTATTACGCTGTTTGCTCATGTTACCATATATGGAACGAAGATGTAAGATGTGCTTCATCCGTTAATTAAGAAGAAAGAAGAGTGTTACAAATCTCCCGTCATGTTACAAAAATCATTTGGTAAACGTTTGCGGCCGGACGACCGGCTAACGACTCGGCCGGTCGCACGCGAGCCGGGCGATTGAATCGCAATCGTGCGTCTCGTAGGATCCTTTCGCGTAGGCCCTGCACCGTCCTTCCCCTCCGCCTAGACCTCAGCCTTATCCCCTTCGGGCCATCCCCACCTCTCAATCTTATCCGACGAGCGCCATCCCCTCCTTGCAACTCCTTTTTTCATGGCTCTCGGCTGAAGCTCCCTTCATGGCTGCTCTTCCCCTGTGCGTCCTCACCCGAGTTTTCTCATGGATGCGAGCTGCATCCGGCACAGCTGCGAGTTGGGACCCCGGAACCCTTCGCAGCTGCATCTCGGGCTGGCCGCGAGCTGAGACACGCAGGCGACAACGGGGCGACCATGGCCGGCGAGTGCTACAACTGCGGCAGCCTGATGTTGGGACCAGCGCCCAGTTTTGTTACCACCATGTGCTATTCTGGTTTGGCCCAATTTTTACATTGTTTTGCTACCACCGTTTCTTGGTTTGCTGGAACCAACATAAATTTTTGCTACCATCCCCGGTTTGGGTTTGCTGGAATCGATTTCAACCTTTTGCAATTTTGCTACCACCGGCGTTTTGGTTTGCTGGAACCAGCTCCAATTTTTGCTACAACCGTCGTTTTTTGCTTTTGCTGGAACAACTCCATTCTTGCATTTTTGCTACCAATGGTGTTTTGGTTTGTTCGAACCAGCTTCAATTTTTGCTACCACCGGTGGTTCGATTTTTGCTGGAACATCATCCAATTTTGCATTTTTGCTTCCATCCTTTTTGGTTTTGCTGGAACCAGCACAAACTTTTGCTACCAATGTTGTTCGATACAAGTCACGAGGTCGTCGCCAATGATTCTGCAGGGGGCGAGGGTAGTAGCACCGACGAGGGGCGAGCGTCGGCCGGCGGCGGTCGATAGCGACCGGGTTTGTTTCCTTGCCCGTGACCATGACAAGTTGCTTTCTGTATTTCTTTTTTGCTGCAACCTGAACCTGCTATGAGCTGCGAGCCAACCGGCGACAGGAGATGGCGGGTTGCCGACGAGCACGACGCCGGGGATGAGCGCGGCTGGGCGCGGCGATGGAGGAGCTGTGGGAAACTGCGCCAGATGCGGGGGGAAGCTGCGCGAGGAGGAAGGAAGTCTCTGGGCGAACCCTTTTTTCCGCTGGATCCAACGGCCAGGGCGACTGTGATCCGGCGGCTAGCGCTCTATCGGCCCAAATTTGGGCCGGCGCGCTAGGCGCGCGCCTACCACTCCCAAATCATTTAGGGCATCTCCAACGCCGACCCTTAAACCGCTCACAACCGTCCAGACCACGCGGTCCGGACGTGTTTTGCCATCGAACGTGGTCCTGTATCGATCGGTCTGGACGTGTTTTTTTCGCAAACCAAAAACAAACTTGGAGGGAGGGGGGTGCGGGCTTCCGAACCGCTGCCATGCCCGCGTCCCACAATCGTGGCCCACCCAAAACCCTCCCCCTCGCCCGCACACTTTCCCTCCCGAAGCCAGCTGCCCGCATTCATACTGCTCTAGAGCGACCGGCCTAGTGTGGACATGACCTCTCACTGGCGCTAGCATTGAAGCGGCTCGTCGGTCGAGTGCGCCGCCCATGCCGTGTCCCTGGTTTTCGCACATGTTCAATGCTAGAGAGACGTTTACTGGACGGGGTGGATATCTACCGCGCCCTTTCAATACACTTCTGTTCGTCTGCCACCATTAAAAAGGCTCACCGACCGAGGAACCAACTCCGGCGCATGCGCATTGGCGCACCCGGATGCTTGGTCTCACCGAAATCTGCTATTTAAAGGCGGCCACACCAAGCTCATAACACACCACAACACATCCACTCCGCATCTTCCTCCCGTGCACAACATCCGCCCTGACTGCGAGCGGGAACGCTTTGTGGGAGAGCCTCTCAACAGAGCACAAGCACGAGGTGGCTGCCCTTGTGGCCGCCTGGCAGGGCCATCATGCCAGGCAGATCAAGGCTGGCATGCAGGCCAGCTTCCGCGAGATCTTCGACGACGCCCGCACGATGGAGACGGGCTTCGACGTCGACTCAACGCCGGTGCATGCCGGCTTGATCATGGAGTAGGCGCACTTCACTGCCGCCATGTCAGAGGAGCAGCCTACACTGGCGCCTATGTCGGCGTTCCGGCAGGCGTAGGAGGAACAATGGCACAACTTGTTCCTTCTCGAGCAACACCGGCTGGCACAACTTTAGTTGGTGGCACATCATTTCCAACCAACGTCAACACTATTTTTTCTACATAGTGGTGGCAGGCATATTTGGAACGCCATCACTATACACTTAGTGCTGGCATTGTAATTTTATTGAACGCCATTTGTGTTATCTGTATTTTTCTAGGCTGAACTTTGTTATGGCATGGCCTGTTAGGCCCATGCCAGCATTGGTCCATCTTCTTTATGACCCATACTAAGTAAAAAAACCTAGCCATCTCACATTCTATAATTTTCACCCCTCTCTCTCAATCAGCCGTCGCCGCCACCTACGGACCTCGCTACTCTTCACCGCCGGGGACCTAGACACTCATTGCCACACCGCTGGTGAGGGTCACCTCGGCAGTAGGTTCAATCGTACCCCCCCTTCCCCCCCCTTGCGCCTCTCGTCCCCCTCCCCTCGCGCCTCCTTTGTCCGCGGACGCCATGGAATCCATGGATTAGGTTTATTTGTGTTCAGTTTTAGTTGGGTTTCGCCATTGATTGCTTTGTGTAGTAGTGTAGAGTACATGGATTGCTTTGTGTAGAAATTTTAGTAGTGGAGATATTTTTTAGTGTAGAATCCATACTTAGTAGAAAATTAGTAGTGTAGAATCCATGGGTTGCTTATCCATACTTAGTAGAATCTGATGTAGTAGTGGTGTAGAATCCATGGATTGTTTTATGTAGAAATTTTAGTATCATTGAATATTTTTTAGTGTAGAATCCATACTCAGTAGAAATTTATTAGTGTAGAATCCATGAATTGCTTAGTAGTGTAGAATCCATACTTAGTAGAATCCAATTTAGTAGTGTAGAATTCATGGATTGATTTGTATAGAAACTTTAGTAGTGTAAAATATTTTTTAGTGTAGAATCGGATGATAGTCTTTTGTGTTGGAAATTTTCTAGTCTAGTCTATTTATTTTGATAGATATTTAACCACTGACTTTATTCTCTAATAGGAAAATGGCACCGCCACCGTGTGAACATTGCAATTCAAGGTGCGCCAGCAGTCTTGCAACTGGCACGTTGTTCGACATCTATTTTCGATAGTGTTTTGTTCCTTCAGCGATACGTCTTATCTAACAGGATATGTCAGTTTTTTCTTTTGTTTGCATTGCTATTACCATTAATGCATTGTATTTTTTGTTTTTGTTACACAGATCGTCCCATGCAACGTGAGGTTGAAATTCAACGGGCTTACCGAAGACACTGTGCTCTTCGAGACTCCTGGGGCCCCCTACACTATGGAGCTTGAGAAAGGACCAACGATGACCCGGATGGAGGAGATGGATGTGATCGTTTCCTCGCCCACTATCATCTCACTGTGGGTGAATTGATCAGCTTCTACTTAAGAGGACAAAGACCCAAGGCTTCTGTTATCTATTTCAAGACGGATGATGATGATAAAGACCCATTTGACGATGTCGTCTTTGCCCAAAGAATGAGGCTCAACGAGGATGAGACCGACCACCTCTTCGAGAGAATTCCGCCACATGAGGAGTACGTCGGTCTGCCATTTGTGACCTATCTGACAAGGACTAATGTTGTCTGCCATATCATTGTATGTTACTTAATTAAAGTCATTTGATAATTGATATGCTCAGTTTAGAAATTTGTTTAGTGTCCATCCTAGTGTAGAGCCTCATGATATGCTTAGTGTAGAAATTTGTTTAGTGTACAACCTCATTGATATGCTTAGTGTAGAATCCGATTGATATGTGAATTGAAGGTTTCCATGTTATTTTGATAATTGCGTGTCATCGTCATTTCTCTTAGTGTAGGGTCTTTTTGTGTAGAATCTGTATGAGATGTGCTAGTTAATTGAAATCGTTGCTATATATTTATATGCTTTTTTGCAGAAACTGCTTGAGAAGTTTCCTTTGAGCTGTGACATCGAGGCTGATGAAGCAGGCCTTGCTGGAGTACGCCTTAGAGTAAGGGGCACCGTCACCACCTATGAGTACAAAGCAGCCACTGACGGCCACATTGTCTTAGGTGTGGAGGGGTTGCAGGACTTCCTTTATGGCAAGAATCTTCAGGTTGGACAGGCCGTTGTCGTCACTATAAAAAACACCGCACGCCCCAACTTGAGGATGATGATCGTCATCGACATCATCTCAAGTATGTGGGCTTGGCCATCGGTGTGATTAGTCGATCTATTAAGTAAGTTGTGTATTAATTAGTTTACTTGTGCATGTTGGCAATGACTGAGTACTAGCTAGCTAGTATTTGTGAGATTGTCATGGTTGTTAACTGATATGTTTCTATATAAGTATGTTTGGTGATTGTTAAACTTAATGTTGTTCTATTTTATACTATCTCATATGTGTCGCTGCCATGCGGGATGCAAAATGGTATATGGTGCTGCCAATTTATTTTTTGGGCTATAAAACACGTTGGTGGCGTGTAGCTTACATGAGACGCCGCCAGGTGAGGTAATATAGTGTTGGCGTTGGCCAAGTGGCATGCCATCAACACCTATAATACTGCTGGCATGGGCTCCAACGCCATCATTATTTTTTAACAATGGCGCCGTATTGGTGGCATTGAGATTCCACGCCAGTAAGACCCTTTTTGTAGCTCTGGCACTAGGCTTTTCTGCACTAGTGAAATCTACGGTGAGCAGGCCATGGCCTTGGTGAACCCCAACTTTGTGCCCAAGCAGTGGGCGCTCTACGAGGCCGCACATGCTCAAGCAACCGCTCGCAATGCAGAGGCAGCATAGCCGAACACGGAGGTGGCACTGGCGGCGCAGGCGATCGAGGACGAGAACGTCGCCAGCTGCACGTCTTACGCGCCACCACCGAACTTTCGAGGGCATGTGAAAGGACGAAAATGCCAGCCCATTCACGTCCATCATCGACCACACGTTCACCGACGACAGACAGGTCGCAGACTCCGACAAAGATGAGTAGAGTGGAGGCGGCGGGGTCTCATGTCCCAAGTGAGTCGGTTCGTGATGACCCACAAGTATAGGGGATCAATCGTAGTCCTTTCGATAAAGTAAGAGTATCGAACCCAATGAGGAGCAGAAGGAAATGACAAGTGGTTTTCAGCAAGGTAATGTCTGCAAGCATTAAAATTGTCAGTAACAAGTAGTTTGATAGCAAGATAATTTGTAACAAGCAAGTAACGGTAACGGTAAATAAAGTGCAGCAAGGTAGCCCAATCCTTTTGTGGCAAAGGACAGGACAAAACGGTCTCTTATAATAAGCAAAGCGTTCTTGAGGGTACACGGGAATTTCATCTAGTCACTTTTATCATGTTGGTTTGATTCATGTTCGCTACTTTGATAATTTGATATGTGGGTGGACCGGTGCTTGGGTGCTGTTCTTACTTGAACAAGCCTCCCACTTATGATTAAACCCCTCGCAAGCATCCGCAACTACAAGAAAAATATTAAGATAAAATCTAATCATAGCATTAAACATATGGATCCAAATCAGTCCCTTACGAAGTAGCGCATAAACTAGGGTTTAAGCTTCTTTCACTCTAGCAACCCATCATCTAATAACTACTCCACAATGCATTCCCTTAGGCCCAAATATGGTGAAGTGCCATGTAGTCGACATTCACATGACAGCACTAAGGGAATCACAACATACATATCATCAAAATATCGAACACATATCAAATTCACATGATTACTTGCAACATTATTTCTCCCGTGACCTCAAGAACAAAAGTAACTACTCACAAATGATATTCATGCTCAAGATCAGAGGGGTATTAAATAGCATAATGGATCTGAACATATAATCTTCCACCAAATAAACCATATAGTAATCAACTACAAGATGTAATCAACACTACTAGTCACCCAACGGTACCAATTTGAGGTTCCGGTACAAAGATTGAACACAAGAGATGAACTAGGGTTTGAGATAAGATGGTGCCATTGAAGATGTTGATGGAGATTGGCCTCCCAAAGATGAGAGGGTTGTTGGTGATGACGATGGCTTCGATTTCCCCCTCCGAGAGGGAAGTTCCCCCGGCGGAATCGCTTCACCGAAGGGCAAAAGTGCTCCTGCCCAAGTTCCGCCTCGAGACGGCGGCGTTCCATCCCGAAAGTCCTCTCTTGATCTTTTCTAGGTCAATATGACCTATATACCGGAAGATGGGCACCGGAGGTGGGCTGGGCTGCCCTCAACCCACCAGGGCGCGCCCTGGTGTCTTGGGGGCACCCAGGGACCCCCTCCTCCGATAGTTCTTTGCTCCAGTATTTTTTATATATTCCAAAATAATTCTCCGTATATTTTCAGCTCATTTGGAGATGTGCATAATAGGTATCTCTGACATAGTTTTTTCCGGTCCAGAATTCCATCTGTCGGCATTCTCCCTCTTTGTGTAAACCTTGCATATTATGAGAGAAAAAGCATTAGAATTACTCCATAAATCATTATTATACATAAAAACAATATAAATAACAGTAGGAAAACATGATGCAAAATGGACGTATCAACTCCCCCAAGCTTAGACCTCGTTTGTCCTCAAGCAAACACCGAAATCGAAAATCATGTCCACATGCTTTGAGAATACGGACATAGTAGCATCATGCTTATTATTATAACAGCAACAAACTTTATCATAAAACTTTATTATGAAACTTTATCATATAAATTCTCATGAATAGGTAACAATTCATCACCACATCGAAGTAAAAGGAATAAACTCTATTGAAAACAAACAAACTATGTTCTTAATCAACTTTGGAACTACAATTTATCATATTTTCAGGAAGGGTCTCGTACCGGAGCCTTTTGGGCAAGTCCACATACTCAACCATCTTTTAATCTTCTATGATTGCTAACACTCACAGCATACCCATGAGCAAAAAGTTTCAACCGGACACATCGAAAGATATGGGCTTAAAGTTTTGCCTCCCAACGTATTCACCTCAAGGGTGATGTCAACAATAATAACTCATGCTCACTCACATCCAACTGGATATATGTGCCTAGATTTTTCCTCACCACATGATGCTTGCAAAGGAGAAAATAAAAAGGAATAGGGAAGAATACTTTGACTCTTGCATAAAAGTAAATACATAAAAGTAAGAGATAGGCCCTTCGTAGAGGGAAGCAGAGGTTGTGATGCGCTTTTTTGTTTGTATGCTCAATCCCTTAATGCAAAAGAGCATCATGTTATATTGCCCCTTATGATAGCAACCTTTATTATGCAGTCCGTCGCTTTTATTACTTCTGCCATCACAAGTTCGTACAACGCTTAATTTTCTCTTACACTAAATGATCAAACACATTTAGAAGCAATTTTTATTGCCTTATTGCACCGATGACAACTTACTTGAAGGATCTTACTCAATCCATAGGTAGGTATGGTGGACTCTCAAAACATGAGTTGGGTTTAGGGTTTTTGGATGCACAAGTAGTATCTCTACTTAGTGCGGAATTTTGGCTAGCAAAGTGATGTCGCTAGAAACTGTGTCGGTATTTCCCCAAAGAGGAAGGGATGATGCAGCACAGCTGTAACACCCCTGTGTAATAAGCACTGTGACATAATGATAATTATGCCAAGTCATCACCTTATTCAATGCTTGAACATATGGTTAAACACTTCATTTCAAATTCCTCTCTGAAATCAATTCAAATTCAAAGTGCAATTTGAAGTTGCTCAAAAGTGGTTGGAAAAATGTTCATTATGTAGCATAAATTCCAAAACAATTTGTTGATAAGGAAAACAACATCACTCTTATGCTAAAATGAGCAGTAGCATTTAAATAGTGCTATTTCAGCCATATAAAATTGCTATTTCATTTTTGTAAATTCCCCAAATGGAATCTTCTGGCCTCCAAACTTTTTGTGGCAGTGTCATAAATCACTTAGTAATTATGTGGACTAGTTCTACATTTTATAAAAGTGTTTTGGCAGCCCATTTGTTGTTCTGCACTTCTGTAAAACAGAAAACAGGAGAAGAAAATAAAAAAAGGGGCCGCAAGGCACGGGGCCCAGTAGACAGAGCAGCCCAGCCCATCTGGCCTCGTCTCTCTCCTCCCTCCTGCGTGTCGCCGTCCGTGCGCATCCGAGCGCCGGGCGCCGCGCTGTCGTCGATCCCGCGGTTCCCCGGCGCCTACAAGTGTTGCCCCGAGCTGCTATCCTCCTTCCCCGCAACCCTAGCCCCCACTCCTCCCCGTTCCCCTCCTCCCATCGTCACTTTCTTCACCGCATCGCCGCCCGTCTCTGCCGTCGATGTTGCCGCTTTGATCCCGCGCACCCCGACGACCTCGAGCCCCGCTGACATGACGTAGAGCACCGCCACGGTCTTCTCCATCGATCGCGCCCATCCATCGGCGTCGGGAGCCATCGCCGCGAGCTCCACGAGCTCTTCTTCAACTTTCGGTCGCTGGCGCATCTCCGGCCAATGACGCTACTCTGCTGCTCCTAAACTTCTGCCGGGCCTCCGTGTGCCCTCCTGGTGAGCAAGCGCGCCTTTCCCCTCTCTCTCCCACGCCTTTCCGCCGCCGTAGCCGTAGTTGCCATCGCCGTCCGAACGAAGCTCCGCTGATGAGCTCGCCGCCGTCAAGGTGCTCCCTGTCATGGCCGTCCGAGTGCGTGGATGTGCTCTGCGCGTCCGTGCGGTCCCAGTGCGTTAGTCCTCGTCGCCTGCCGTGCCGTGTAGCCGCCGTTCACGAGAAGGCCATACTCCGGCGAACTCCCCGAGCTCGCCGTCGTCGATGTAGGGCTCCTACGGTCGCGAGACCGCCGCAGGTCGACGCGGCTTAGTCTCCGCTTTTGAACGCCACCTCGCACGCATCGAACAGTGGCCGAAGCGCGAATTCCGGCCACCTCCCGTGCCGTGACGCCGCAAATTTGGTCACCGAAGCCTGTTCCGGCGCCGGCGCCGGCGAGGCTGAGCTGGCCTGACCAGTGGGGCCCGCCTGAGCTACTGACGGGTGGGCCCAGTTGACTCGTTGACTGGGTCAATCCCCTGATGTGGCACCCTCTGTGGCTGACTTGTGGGTCCCATGAGAGATTAAGTTAGTTTAAATTTAACTAAAAGCTAATTAGATTAATCAGTCACTGACAGTACGGGCCCACTAGTTAATTAGGTTATTTAGTTAGTTTTAACTCTGATTATTTAGCTGAGACACTGACCAGTGGGTCCCACTGGACCCACAGGTCAGGTTTGACCTGGTCAGCGTCCTGTTGACTGCTGATGCAGTGATGACCTCATGCTGACATCATAATTCATTTTCAGTAATTCAGTTAAATTAAATAATTCCAGAAAATGCTAAAATCTTTAGAAAATCGTAGAAAATTAACCGTAGCTCGGATCGAAAAACTTTCTACATGAAAGTTGATCAGAACGACGAGACGAAATTGACTGTGCCGTTTGTTTCCTTGTCGGGATCCTCTACAGAGATGAACCCGCAACTTTTAGCCTGTTTCCGGTAGGTGAATGGTGCATATACACCAGTTAATAAATCCAACTTAAATCTTAAAATAACTAATATGACTTAGACATGCTTTTAGGCAGCCCTGCACTGCACGTTAGCATAGCAAGCTCTGTGTTACTTTGTCTACCTTGAATTTATCTGTTTCATCCCCCTCTTCTCTCTCGATAGAGCCCGGCACCGACGCAGCTCCGGAGATCGACGACCCCTGACGACCTTGCCTTTGCCGCCGAGCAACCAGGCAAGCCCCCCTTTTGATCATCCCGATATCGCCCATTCTATTTTCTCATGCTTGCATTAGATTTTGCTACTGTAATTGATTGCTCCTATTCTGATGCATAGCCTGCTTTTGTAACCTACGTATTGTTACCTTACCTGCCTATTTCAAACTGCTTAGTATAGGCTGGCTAGAGACCCACCAGTGACACCCACTTGTCCCTACTGCCCCGCTGGATTATCAGAAGACCCGATCAACGGGATTGAAGACCAGGCCCCGGCACCGCACATCACCCCCTAGTTGTACGACACTACAGGGTTACCATCGAGTGCCGAGGGTGATACCTCGTCAGCACTTCTGATGTTAACCTTGTAGGTTAGTTCATCGGTTGTGGTCATCGAGGGTGATTCCTCTTTCTCCACTCCCGGTAACGACGTTGTCATGCAACTCCTCAAGAGTGGACCTCAAGGGTGATTCCTCCTTAGTTCACCTTGACGATGACATCAGGTGGAATTCCATCGAGGGTGATTCCTCAGGGTTCCCCCTTGGTGTTATGGACACATGGATACTTGGACTTTTCAACTGTTACCTGGAAAGGCGGGTCGACCCTGAGGGGTGCCCGCGAGTGATGTGAAGACGGGTTAACCTGGAGGTTACCCGAGAGATGAATACGAGGCGTGGCCGGGCATTCTTAGCCCTTGCCACAAGTCCTCGAGACGGGGAGACGGGGTCACATCGATCGTGAGTCTCTGCTCGTTACCGCAAGCCCCTAATTCACTAATAATTTGGATATTTGATCCGAGCAGGCCTCTGGCCTGATAGCACTAACCATCACGTGGTAAGAGTTATGGGCACTCTGCATCGTAACATCAGCCGAAAGCTCTGTCAGACGTCCAGTGCAGCATCGCGGCACGGCTGGGCCGGCGCCATCCTGAGGGGTGGTACCGAGATTCGCCGTGTGCGCAACGACTCGGAGGGCGAGGGGCGATGGCCCAAGACCCCCTTGCGCTTAGGAGGTAGACCGACGGGGACCTCTCTGCTAAGCTGTAGGTAGGGTTGTGGTGTATCGTTTGGCCGAGGCCGGGCATGACCCAGAAAAGTGTGTCCGGCCGGAGTTAATCGAGCGTGGTGGGTAAGTTGGTGCACCCCTGCAGGGAAGAAAACATCTATCGATAGCCGGTCCTACGGTAAAGGACACTCGGAGTTGTATCCCAATCGATACAACTAGAACTTGAGATGATAACTGGATATGATGGCTCCGGGATCACTTTCTCGCAGGGAGTCGAGGAAGGATCTCTGGGCGAGACTGTTACTTGACACAACCACTACTATATTATACTGTGCTGATCTACTCTCTTCTATTGCTGCAAGACTGCTGAAGATGCTAGTCTTCGATAGGACTAGGCCTTCTCTCTATTCTGGCATTTCTGCAGCCCAGTCCACATAAACAGCCTCCCTTTGATAATGTTGCATATGTAGTGTAGATCCTTGCTTCCTGAGTACTTCGGATGAGTACTCACGGTTGCTTTGCTTTCTTTTTCTCCCCATATCCATTTGATGGGACCAGATGATGGAGCCCAGGAGACAGCTGCTCCTGCCGACGACTTCTACTACCACCCCGAGGGTGGTTACTATGAGCTGGCCGATGACCACAAGTAGGATCGGAGGGTCCCAGGCAGGAGGCCTGCGCCTTTCGATCGTAGCTTTTGTTTTGCACCACCTTTCTAAAGGCTTATCTGTTTCTGTTTCATATCTGTACTCAGATATCTAACGCTTCCGCTGATGTTTGTTTGGCATCAAGCTTATGTATTCGAGCCCTCGAGGCCCTGGCTTGTAATATAATGCTTGTATGCCTTTATTTATGTTTTAGAGTTGTGTTGTGATATCTTCAAGTGAGTCCTTAGGCTTGATCGTGTGCATTTGCGTGTATGGTTAGTGCACGATTAAGCCGGGGGCGTCACAACAGCTACGGTAGGTATTTCCCTCAGTTATGAAACCAAGGTATCAATCCAGTAGGAGGACCAAGCCAAGCTATGTAAATGGTACCTGCACACAAAGAACAAATACTTGCAACCTGACGCGTAAGAGGGGTTGTCAATCCCTCTCGGGTAAAAGATTGGTAAATAGATAGATTGGTAGATGCAAATAGAATAACGACAAATAAAGTTCAGCGAGGTATTTTTGTGTTTTTGATAATAGATCTAAAAATAAAATATGCAAATAAAGAAAAAGGCAAATAGCAACGTAGATCTGAAAGTATATGATGGGAAAATAGACCCGGGGGCCGTAGATTTCACTAGTGGCTTCTCTCAAGA
The DNA here is from genome assembly GCA_011799875.1 of Thinopyrum elongatum. Lineage (NCBI taxonomy): Eukaryota > Viridiplantae > Streptophyta > Magnoliopsida > Poales > Poaceae > Thinopyrum > Thinopyrum elongatum. The sequence continues at coordinate 182,587,174 of CM022303.1, forward strand.
AAATAGCACATGGTGGGTAAACAAATTACTGTTGGGCAATTGATAGAAGATCGAATAATTATGACGATATCCAAGGCAATTGTCAATATATAGGCATCACGTCCAAGATTAGTAGACCGAAACGATTCTGCATCTACTACTATTACTCCACACATCGACCGCTATCCAGCATGCATCTAGTGTATTAAGTTCATGGAGAAACGGAGTAATTCAATAAGAACGATGACATGATGTAGACGAGATCTATTCATGTAGGAATAGCCCCCATCTTGTTATCCTTAATAGCAACAATACATGCGTGTCTAGCTACTTCCTACGAACCCGTAGGTCTATGGTGGACTACTCACGCATCATCAGAGAGGCACCAATGAGGATGATGAACCCCTCTGTGATGGTGTTAGATTGGATCTCGTGGTTCTGGAACTTGCGGCGGCTGGAATTGTATTTTGTTGACTCCCCTAGGGTTTCTGGAATATTGGGGTATTTATAGAGCGAAGAGGCAGTGGAGGAGACCCTGTGGGCCCCACAACCCCCCTGGGCGCGCCCTGGTAGGTTGTGGTCCCCACGGGCCTCCCTCAGATGCTTTCTTGGTCCCCAAGGTGTCTTCTGGTCCAAAAAAATCTCCAAAAAGTTTCGCTGCGTTTGGACTCCGTTTGATATGGATATTCTGTGAAGTAAAAAACAAGCATAAAACAGCAACTGGCACTGGACACTATGTCAATAGGTTAGTCCCAAAAAATGATATAAAGTTGCTATAAAATGATGGTAAAACATCCAAGAATGATAATATAACAGCATGGAACAATCAAAAATTATAGATACATTGGAGACGTATCACAAAGATATTGAGCAAGCACCACATGTTGAAGGATCTATGACAATATAACTTCTATGTGAATATGAACAAACATAAATCATTACGTTGTCTTCCTTTTCCAACGTCAACAATTTTGGCATATAATATTTAATGGGGGCTCACAATCATAAAAGATGTCCAAGATAGTATATTTGCATGTGAATCTTCTCTTCCCTTATTAATTCTTTCATGAGTTGCATCATTGACCAATGCTATGTTTGTCAATCTCCAATAAAGTTTACCACTTATACTTTTCCTTATGTGGTGTCATTACTTACCATTAGATTAGCATATGATCTTTTTCATTTATTTCCTTTTATTTGATTGCAACATAAAAGTAAAGAAGCAAAAACTCAAATTACACTTTACTATATAACTCTCACTCAATTTCATAGATAGATAGATCACGAAACTAGCACTCAAAAATAGATCATACTAAACTTTTATTCAACTAAATCATGAAATAACTAAGGATCGAACTAAAACTGGTAAAGGTAATGAAAGTCATGGTGATACGATAACGGGGCATCTTCCCCAAGCTTGGCACAAGCCAAGGGGAGTGCCCATACCCGTGTACTCAAGTCTCCTTTGGTGGGGAAGATGATGAAGGTGGTGGTGATGAGGTAGTAGGTTTGTCCTCCGGCTTCCAGGGCAGGGGCTCACCATCAAAAGACAATGCACGAGTCTCCCGAGTCCTGCAACTAGCAGCTAAAATCATACCTTTAAATCTTGTTTCATACTCAAAGACTTGGTTTTGAAGATCATAGATTTCGCTTTGCAGAAAGTTGATTTGCTCATTGAAGGTGAAGACGATGTCCTTCATGGACCGGCCATCCACCATGTGGTCATGGGTGAATTCCGTGATCATGGAGTGATTGGCACTAAGTCCACGCTCCACCATCCCTTGGCACTTGAAGATGTCTTATTCCACCGCCTCGAGCCTGGCCTCCACGCTTCCCGTCCTCTTGTGCCCCTGAACATCCCGGATGCGGAGCACCCCCTCACGCATCTCAATGGCTTGAGGGTGCTTCATCACCTCCGACAAGTACGGATTGATGACCTTCTTGAAGAACTTGTCCTTGGAGGAGCTTGGTGGAGCCATGGTGATTTAGATCTGACAGAAAACAACATAAAACAAGAATAGAGAATTTTTCTGCGATGCGGTGGTCAAACCGATCGGGGGTATATATAAAGATTTTTTATCTTGGGAAACAAGAATATGGAAGGAAAAAGGAGTCGGGAAGGTTCCCGAGGAGGGCACAACCCACCAGGGAGGGCAGGCGCACCCTGGTGTATCGTGCTCACCTCGGTTGCTTTCCTGTTTATTTATTATTTTCCTAATTTTTGTAATATTCCAAAACTGAGAGAAAATATTTTTGCAGATTTTTCGGAGTCCGTTTACTTACCGTATCACGTACCTCCTCTTTTTCAGGGTTCTGGAGTGTTCTAGAAGGTTTCTTGTATGTGTTCCTCCGGTGTCATGGTTTGGATAATATTGCTTTCAACATTAATAGGCGTACCTGAGATATATTGTTTAATTCTTTGTCCATTGACCACCTTCGGGTTAGTACCTTCGGCATTATTAATCTTTATAGCTCCAGAGCGATAAACTTCTTCGATGATATATGGCCTTCCCATTTGGAGAGAAGTTTGCCTAAAAAAAAATCTAAAACGAGAGTTATACAAAAGAACATATTCTCCAACTTTGAACTCCCGCTTTTGGATTCTTTTGTCATGCCATTTTTTAACTTTTTCTTTGAATAATTTGGCATTTTCATAAGCTTGTGTTCTCCATTCATCTAGTGAGCTAATATCAAATAACCTCTTTTCACCGGCAAGTTTGAAATCATAGTTGACTTCTTTAATTGCCCAAAATGCTTTGTGTTCTAACTCAAGAGGTAGATGACAAGCCTTTCCATAAACCATTTTATATGGAGACATACCCATAGGATTTGTGTAAGCTGTTCTATAGGCCCAAAGTGCATCATCTAGTTTCTTAGACCAATTCTTTCGGGACTATTGATAGTTTTTTGTAATATTAATTTTATTTCTCTATTGCTAAGTTCAACTTGACCACTGGATTGAGGATGATAGGGTGATGCAATTATATGGTTAACATCACATTTAGCAAGCATTTTTCGGAAAGCACCATGAATAAAGTGTGAACCACCATCAGTCATTAAATATCTAGGGACTCCAAACCTCAGGAAGATAACTTCTTTAAGCATTTTAATGAAAGTGTTATGATCAGCACTACTGGTTGGAATAGCTTCTACCCACTTGGTAACATAATAAAAAACAACCAAAATATGAGTATACTCATTAGAGGAAGGAAAAGGTCCCATATAATCAAAAACCCAAAGATCAAATGGTTCAACTACAAGTGAATAATACATAGGCATTTCCTGACGCTTACCGATATTACCAATTCTTTGACATTCATCACAAGACAAGACAAACTTACGGGCATCCTTGAAGAGAGTAGGCCAATAAAAACCAGTTTACAATACCTTGTGAGCAGTTCTATCTCCCGCATGATGTCCTCCATAGGCTTCGAAGTGACATTTCATTAGGATTTGTTCCTGTTCATGCTCAGGTACACAATGTCTAATAATACCATCCACTCCTTCTTTATAAATATGTGGGTCATCCCAAAAGTAATGTCTTAAATCATAGAAGAATTTTTTCTTTTGTTGGTATGTGAAACTAGGTGGTATGTATTTAGCAACAATGTAATTAGCATAGTCAGCATACCAAGGAGTGTTATGAGAAACATTTATTGCAGCTAGTTGGTCATCAGGAAAACTATCATCAATAGGTAGTGGGTCATCAAGAATAGTTTCTAACCTAGACAAGTTATCAGCTACGGGGTTCTCAGCTCCTTTCCTAACAGTGATATGTAAATCAAATTCTTGTAACAAGAGAACCCACCTAATGAGTCTAGGTTTAACATCTTTATTTTCCATAAGATATTTTTGTTCGGAAACGTAGCATGCAATTTCAAAAAAATTCTACGCTCACGCAAGATCTATCTAGGAGATGCATAGCAACGAGAGGGGGAGGGTGTGTCCACGTACCCTCGTAGACCGAAAGCGGAAGCGTTAGCTTAATGCGGTTGATGTACTCGAACGTCTTCTCGATTCAACCGATCAAGCACCGAACGTACGGCGCCTCTGAGTTCTGCACACGTTCAGCTCAATGACGTCCCTCGAACTCTTGATCCAGCAAAGTGTCGAGGGAGAGTTTCGTCAGCACGACGGCGTGGTGACGGTGATGGTGAAGTGATCCACGCAGGGCTTCGCCTAAGCACTACGACAATATGACCGGAGGAGTAAACGGTGGAGGGGGGCGCCGCACACGGCTAAGAACAATTGGTGTGTACTTGGAGGCGCCCCCCGCCCCCGTATATAAAGGAGGGAGAGGGGAGGAGGCCGGCCCTAGGGCGCGCCAAGTGGGAGGAGTCCCACTTGGACTCCTAGTCCAATTCGCCCCCCTTTCCTTTTACCAGAAGGGGAAAGGGGGAAGGAGAGGGAGGAGGAGAAGGAAAGGGGGGCGCCGCCCCCTCCCCTTGTCCAATTCGGACTCCCCATGGGGGGGGGGCGCGGCCACCCCTTGTGGGCTGCCTAGCCTCCCTCCTATGGCCCATATGGCCCATATCTTTCCCCCGGGGGTTCCGGTAACCCCCCCCCCTCGGTACTCCGATACGTACCCGATACATTCCGAAACACTTCCGGTGTCCGAATACTATCGTCCAATATATCAATCTTTACCTCTCGACCATTTCGAGACTCCTCGTCATGTCCATGATCTCATTCGGGACTCCAAACAATCTTTGGTCACCAAAACACATAACTCATAATACAAATCGTCATCGAACGTTAAGCGTGCAGACCCTACGGGTTCGAGAACTATGTAGACATGACCGAGACACATCTCTGGTCAATAACGAATAGCGGAACCTGGATGCTCATATTGGTTCCTACATATTCTATGAAGATCTTTATCAGTCAAACCGTAATGACAACATACATCATTCCCTTTGTCATTGGTATGTTACTTGCCCGAGGTTCGATCGTCGGTATCTCCATACCTAGTTCAATCTCATTACCGGCAAGTCTCTTTACTCGCTTCGTAATGCATCATCCCGTAACTAACTCATTAGTCACATTGCTTGCAAGGCTTATCATGATGTGCATTATCGAGAGGGCCCAGAGATACCTCTCCGATACTCGGAGTGACAAATCCTAATCTCGATCTATGCCAACCCAACAAACACCTTCGGAGACACCTGTAGAGCATCTTTATAATCACCCGGTTATGTTGTGATGTTTGATAGCACACAAGGTGTTCCTCCGGTATTTGGGAGTTGCATAACCTCATAGTCAAAGGAATATGTATAAGTCATGAAGAAAGCAATAGCAATAAAACTTAACGATCATTATGCTAAGCTAACGGATGGGTCTTGTCCATCACATCATTCTCCTAATGATGTGATCCTGTTCATCAAATGACAACACATGTCTATGGTTAGGAAACTTAACCATCTTTGATCAACGAGCTAGTCAAGTAGAGGCTTACTAGGGACTCGGTGTTTTGTCTATGTATTCACACATGTATCAAGTTTCCGGTTAATACAATTCTAGCATGAATAATAAACATTTATCATGATATAAGGAAATATAAATAACAACTTTATTATTGCCTCTAGGGCATATCTCCTTCAATTTTATAGCAGCATGATCAGTGTGAACAATTACTTTAGAATCAACAATGTAAGATCTAAATTTATCACAAGCAAACACAACTGCTAAAAATTCTTTTTCAGTAGTAGCATAATTTCTTTGAGCAGTGTCTAAAGTTTTGCTAGCATAATGGATAACATTTAATTTCTTATCAACTCTTTGTCCTAGAACAACACCAACAACATAATCACTAGCATCACACATAATTTTAAAAGGTAAGTTCCAATCAGGTGGTTGAACAATAGGTGCAGTTGTTAAGGCTTTCTTAAGTGTTTCAAAGGCTTCCATGCAATCATCATCAAAAACAAAAGGAACATCCTTTTGTAAAAGATTAATAAGAGGCCTAGAAATTTTAGAGAAGTCTTTAATAAACCTCCTATATAAACCAACATGACCAAGGAAACTACGAATACCTTTAATATCTTTAGGGCATGGCATTTTCTCAATTGCATCAACTTTAGCTTTATCCACCTAAATACCTCGTTCAGAAATTTTATGCCCCAAGACAATGCCTTTATTAGCCATAAAGTGGCACTTCTCCCAATTCAAGACAAGATTAGTTTGTTCACATCTCTGCAAAACTCGATCAAGGTTGCTTAAGCAATCATCAAAAGAAGTTCCGTAAACGAAAAAAATCATCCATGAAAACCTCAACAATCTTTTCACAAAAGTCAGAGAATATAGCAGTCATACATCTTTGAAAGGTAGCAGGTGCATTGCATAAACCAAAAGGCATACATCTATAAGCATAGGTTTCAAAAGGGCAAGTGAAGGTGGTTTTCTCTTGATCAGGTTGTGATACAGGTATTTGAGAGAAACCAGGATATCCATCAAGGAAGCAAAAGTGTGTGTGCTTAGATAATCTTTCTAGCATTTGATCAATAAAAGGTAGAGGGTAATGATCTTTTCTAGTAGCTTTATTTAGTTTTCTGAAATCAATTACCATTCTATAGCCACTAACAATTCTTTGTGGGATAAGCTCATTTTTATCATTAGGAACAACAGTAATATCTCCCTTCGTAGGGACACAATGAACATGACTTACCCATCTACTATCAGCTATGGGATAGATTATACCTGCTTCCAGAAGTTTTAGTATTTCAGTTCTTACCACTTCCTTCATCTTAGGATTCAAACATCGTTGGTGATCAATAACGGGTTTAGCATCAGGTTCCATATTGATCTTTTGCTGACAAAGAGTGGGACTAATGCCCTTAAGATCATCAAGAGTATATCCAATAGTAGCTCGGTGCTTCCTCAATTTTTTTAATAATCTTTCTTCTTCATATTGTGAAAGGTTAGCACTAATAATAACAGGATATATCTTTTTCTCACCAAGATAAGCATATTTCAAAGTGTCAGGCAATTGCTTTAATTCAAACACAGGATCACCTTTAGGTGGAGGAGGACCTCCTAGAGTTTTAATAGGCAAATTGTGTTTAAGGATAGGTTGTTGTTCAAAGAAGATTTTATCTATTTCATTTCTTTCACGTAAGTGCATATCATTTTCATGGTCTAGCAAATATTGTTCTAGTGGATCAGTGGGAGGTACAGCAATAGAAGCAAGACCGATTATCTCATCTTTATTATGCAATTCTTCATTACGAGGTTGTCTACTAAACTTGGAGAAATTAAATTCATGAGACACATCACCAAAACCAACACCGACAGTTTGTTTTTCACAATCTATCTTAGCATTGACGGTGTTCAAGAAAGGTCTTCCAAAGATAATGGGACAAAAGTCATCTTGTGGGGAACCAAGAACTAGAAAATCAGTAGGATATTTTATTTTCCCACACAAGACTTCAACATCTCTAATTATCCCAAGTGGTGTGATGGTATCTCGGTTTGCAAGTTTAATAGTAACATCAATATCTTCAATTTCAGCGGGTGCTATATCATTCATAATTTCTTGATATAAGGTAAAAGGAATAGCACTCACACTAGCACATAAATCACATAAGCCATGATAGCAATGATCTCCAATTTTAACTGAGACAACAGGCATGCCAACTACATGCCTATGTTTATCTTTTTCATCGGGTTTGGCAATTTTGGTAGCTTCACCAACGAAATAAATAACATGCCCATCAATATTATCGACCAAGAGATCTTTCACCATAGCAACACTAGGTTCCACTTTGATTTCTTCAAAGGGTTTAGGTGCTTTAACATTACTTTTGCGAACCACAATTGATACCTTAGCATGTTCCTTTATCCTAAGAGGGAAAGGTGGTTTTTTAATATAAGCAGTAGGCACAACTGAATCAGCATTGTAAATGACAGTTTCATCTTTAGCTATCACCGGTTATTTGATTTCTTCTTTAATAGGGGAATGATATTTAAACCACTTCTCTTTAGGGAGATCAATATGAGTAGCAAATGATTCACAGAAAGAGGCTACTATCTCAGAGTCAAGTCCATATTTAGTGCTAAACTTTTGAAAAGCATCGGTATTCATAAAAGATTTAACACAATCAAACTCAAGATTAATACCTGACTCTTTACCTTCGTCGAGTTCCCAATCTTCAGATTTGCGTTTAATTCTTTCCAAAAGATCCCACTTGAATCCAATAGTTTTCTTTATAAAAGAACCAGTGCAAGAAGTATCGAGCATGGATTGATCATTGCGAGAAAGCCGAGCATAAAAATTCTGAATAATAATCTCTCTCGAGAGCTCATGATTGGGGCATGAATATAACATTGACTTAAGCCTCCCCCAAGCTAGAGTGATACTTTCTCCTTCACGAGGCCAAAAATTATATATATAATTCCGATCACGATGAACTAGATGCATAGGATAAATTTTTTTTGGTAAAATTCCAATTTCAATCGATTCCAGTTCCAAGATCCAATATCATTGCATAGCTTATACCATGTCAATGCTTTTCCCTTCAAAGATAAAGGGAAAAACTTCTTCTTAGCTTCATCTCCGGGTAAACCTGCAAGCTTAAACAATCCACAAATTTTATCCACATATATCAAATGCGTATCAGGATGTTCGGTTCCATCTCCTGCATAAGGATTAGCTAGCAGTTATTCTATTATACCCGAAGGAATTTCATAACCAATATTTTCAGTAGGTGCAGTAGGTTTTGGGGAAACTAATTGTGCTTCTGGTCGAGGTGAAGATACCCCGAACAAACCCCTCAAAGGATGGTTTTCCATAGTAGCAAGTGACAATAAATTTCAGCACATAGTATAAATTTTTCCTTACCGATTTCCACTTACCAAGAGCGCTTCACTCCTCAGCAACGGCGCCAGAAAAGAGTCTTGATGACCCACAAGTATAGGGGATCAATCATAGTCCTTTCGATAAGTAAGAGTGTTAAACCCAACGAGGAGCAGAAGGAAATGACAAGTGGTTTTCAGCAACTGCAAGCACTGAAATTGTCGGTCACAAGTAGTTTGATAGCCAGATAATTTGTAACAAGCAAGTAACGTTAATAGTAAATAAAATGCAGCAAGGTAGCCCAATCCTTTTGTGGCAAAGGACAGGCCAAAACGGTCTCTTATAATAAGCAAAGCGTTCTTGAGGGTACACGGGAATTTCATCTAGTCACTTTCATCATGTTAGTTTGATTCGTGTTCGCTACTTTGATAATTTGATATGTGGGTGGACCGGTGCTTGGGTGCTGTTCTTACTTGAACAAACCACCCACTTATGATTAACCCCCTCGCAAGCATCCGCAACTACGAGAAAAGTATTAAGATAAAATCTAACCATAGCATTAAACATATGGATCCAAATCAGTCCCTTATGAAGTAGCGCATAAACTAGGGTTTAAGCTTCTGTCACTCTAGCAACCCATCATCTAATAACTACTCCACAATGCATTCCCTTAGGCCCAAAGATGGTGAAGTGCCATGTAGTCGACGTTCACATGACACCACTAAGGGAATCACAACATACATATCATCAAAATATCGAACACATATCAAATTCACATGATTACTTGCAACATGATTTCTCCCGTGACCTCAAGAACAAAAGTAACTACTCACAAATGATATTCATGCTCAAGATCAGAGGGGTATTAAATAGCATAATGGATCTGAACATATAATCTTCCACCAAATAAACCATATAGTAATCAACTACAAGATGTAATCAACACTACTAGTCACCCACAGGTACCAATCTGAGGTTCCGGTACAAAGATTGAACGCAAGAAATGAACTAAGGTTTGAGATGAGATGGTGCTATTGAAGATGTTGATGGAGATTGGCCTCCCAAAGATGAGAGGGTTGTTGGTGATGACGATGGCTTCGATTTCCCCCTCCGGGAGGGAAGTTCCCCTGACGGAATTGCTCCATCGGAGGGCAAAAGTGCTCCTGCCCAAGTTCTGCCTCGAGACGGCTGCGTTCCGTCCCGAAAGTCATCTCTTGATTTTTTCTAGGTCAAAATGACCTATATACCATAAGATGGGCACCGAAGGTGGGCTGGGCTGCCCACAACCCACCAAGGCGCGCCTGGGGGCCCTGGCACGCCCTGGTGTCTTGTGGGCACCCAGGGACCCCCCCTCCGGTAGTTATTTGCTCCAGTATTTTTTATATATTCCAAAATAATTTTCCGTAAATTTTTAGCTCATTTGGAGATGTGCAGAATAGGTATCTCTGACGTAGCTTTTTCCGGTCCAGAATTCCAGCTGCCGGCATTCTCCCTCTTTGTGTAAACCTTGCATATTATGAGAGAAAAGGCATTAGAATTACTCCATAAAGCATTATTATACATAAAAACAATGTAAATAATAGTAGGAAAACATGATGCAAAATGGACGTATCAGTTCATCTTGTAGAAGACTATAGGATGCAACTCAATTGTATTCATCGGAGTCTGTTACAGTATATACAGGTGATGTCTTGCGTGACAAGCCAACTAACCCTACAATATCTCTAGGAGTTAACCTATACAAGGCTAGAGATGATAGCAGAATCAGTCGGTAATAAATACAGATATGTCACGGTTCAACACCCCCCCCCCCCCGCGCAGTCGAAGCGTCGGCATCGGTGATGCAAAGACTAGAATGAAACTCCTGGAATGCAGCGGTTGGCAACCCCTTGGTCATGATGTCGGCGAACTGTTGGGTAGTCGGTATGTGAAGAACACGAAGCTGACCCAACTGAACCTTCTCACGCACAAAGTGAACATCCAGGTCAATGTGTTTGGTGCGCTTGTGCTGCTCTGGATTAGCCGCGAGGTAGGTGGCCGACACGTTATCGCAGAAGACCACAGTAGCCTTCGGAAGGGAAATCCGAAGCACACCAAGAAGGTGACGAAGCCAACAGGTCTCCACGACCACCTTGGCAACAGCCCGGTACTCAGCCTCAGCACTCGAACGGGAGACAGTAGGCTCCCGTTTAGAGGACCATGAGACAAGAGAGTCACCGAAGAAGACACAATAGCCAGACATGGAACGTCGAGTGTCAGGACAGCCAGCCCAATCCGCGTCAGTATAAGCAATGAGCTCAGTCGAGGCGAAGGCACGGAGGCGAAGACCGTAGGTCGGCGTGCCGTGAATGTACCGAAGAATGCGCTTAACCAGAGACCAGTGAACATCACGGGGCGAGTGCATGTGCAAGCAGACTTGCTGCACCACAAACTGAATGTCTGTTCTGGTGAGCGTAAGGTACTGAAGAGCACCAACGATGCTGCCGTAGAGGGCGGCGTCGGTAGCGGGCTGTCCAGCGGTGGCAGAGAGCTTCGGCTTGGCCTCAGCGGGCGTGGCGGCCGGCTTGCAGTCAGTCATGCCAGCACGGTCCAGGAGGTCAAGAGCATACTGCCCCTGATGAAGGAAGAACCTAGAGGCATTGCGTCACACATTAATGCCGAGGAAGAAGTGCAACGCGCCCAGGTCCTTCAGCCGAAACTCAGAGCCAAGACGACCGATGATGTCGCGAAGAAGATCCTCTCGGGAGGCAGTGATGACAATATCATCGACGTACAGCAGGAGCATAGCCACATGATCAGACCGATGGAGCACAAACAACGATGTGTCAGATGTGGTGCTGCGAAACCCGAGAAGGCCGAGGAACGCCGCGATGCGCTGGTACCACGCGCGCAGAGCCTGTTTGAGGCCGTATAACGACCGTGATAATAGGCAGACATCATCCGGACGCTGAGGGTAAACAAACCCAGCCGGCTGCTGACAGAGAACCTGCTCCTGAAGATGGTCGTGCAAGAAAGCGTTGTTGATGTCGAGCTGATGTACGGGCCAGCGACGAGATGCGGCCAGCTGGAGGACAACACGGATCATGGTGGGTTTGACAACCAGAGAAAAGGTCTCAGAGAAGTCAACGCCGGCACGCTGTGCAAAGCCACGGACAACCCAACGAGCCTTGTACCTGTCGAGAGAACCGTCCGGAAGGAGTTTCTGACAAAAGACCCACTTGCCGGAGATGATGTTCGCCCCGGGAGGACGAGGAACGAGGGTCCAAGTCTGATTGGCGACAAGAGCATCATACTCAGCGCGCATGGCGGCGGTCCAATGCGGATCACTCAATGCAGAATGCACCGAGCGCGGAACTGGAGAGATGGTCGTGACGCTGAGGTTGTGGTAGCGCGGGTTCGGCTGATGCACCCCGGCCTTGGCACGCGTCACCATGGAGTGGTGAGGCGGCGGGGGAGGCGGGCGTAGACCACGACGAGGAGCCACAACCGGTGGCTCGGACGACGATGAAGAGGCGGGCGAGGTCACGGGCGTCGGAGTAGAGGGCATGGACGACGAGGCCGAAGGTGCGGCCGAAGAGGCACTGGAGGGCCCGGCCATGGGCGGTGATGAAGGCGCCAATGGGGCCGAGAAGGCCGGCTCCTCCTGAGCCAGCGAGGGGGTCGGCAACGCCATTGGGAGCCCAGCCGAGGGGGGCGCCGTGGTCGGGGACGAGACCCCCAAGGGCCCGGCTGGGGGCGAGGCCGGGAGCACCACCGGACCTGGGGAGGCCGGCTCCTCCCGAGCCGGGGAGTGAGAGGCCGGCGAGGCCTGGGAAGCCAGCTCCTCCTGGGCCAGCGAGGGGGATGCCGAGGGCGGCGGGGCCGCAACCGAGGGCGAAGAGTCCGACGGGGTCGCAGCCGCGCCCAGTCGACGTGGCGGAGGGAGTTTAAGGGCTCCCCTAACCCGTTGAGGAGGAGCGTCCGGAGACAGCGAGGAACCCGTCGATGCCTGCTGAAAAGGAAAAACAACCTCATCAAAATAAATATGCCGGGACACGAGCACACGATGGGACACTGGGTCATAGCAGCGGAAGCCTTTGGTGTTAGGCTGGTACCCAAGAAAGACACATGCAAGGGAATGAGGCACCAACTTATGTTGTGCCATGGTTGTGATGTTAGGATAACAAAGGCAACCGAAAACATGAAGATCATCATATGACGGAGGTGACCCGAATAGAAGATGATGAGGCGTGTAGTTCCACCGAGGTTTGCAAGGCCGGATGTTGAGAAGAAGTGTGGCGGTGGCAAGAGCATCGGGCCAAAACCGGGCAAGCATGTGCGCATGGAAAAGCAAAGCGCGAACACTCTCATTGAGCGTGCGAAGAACACGTTCGGCACGACCGTTTTGCTGTGATGTATATGGACATGTGAGGCGAAAAATGGTGCCATGAGTGGATAAAAGAGTGTGAATAGTGAGGTTACCAAATTCTTTTCCGTTGTCCATTTGGAGATGGGCAGTGGTGCGATGAAAATGGGTGGCAACATATGCGTAAAAGGCATGGAGAGTCGAGGTGACGTTGGATTTGCGGTGTAACGGAGAAGTCCAAGTGAAGTGAGAAAAATCATCCAAAATCACGAGGTAATATGATAGACCCGAATTGCTAGGCACGGGGGATGTCCACACATCACAGTGAATAACATCAAAGGGAAAAGTGGCAATTGATGATGAAGATGAAAACGGCAAACGAACGTGTTTTTCTACGCGACACGCATGACAAGTGTGTGCCTCCGACTTATTACATGAAAACGGAAAAGTCCGCAAAACTTTATGAAGAACGTCGGCGCCGGGATGACCAAGACGAGCATGCCAGAGGGAGACGTCTGCGTGAAGGGCGACGGGACCGCTGCTCGTCGTTGGACCGCATGGATAGAGGTCGCCTGGAGAATCACATCGGTGCAGAACCTTCCGGGAGTGAGCATCCTTAACAGAAAAACCATGTTTGTCAAACTCAACCGTAACAGGGTGTTCACGAGTAAGAGTACGAACGGAACATAAATTTTTGATTAAGGACGGAGACACAAGAACATTGTTAAGAGGTAATGATGACGATGGGAGGGGGAGGGAAGACGCGCTGTGGTGGGTGATGGGAAGGGTGGAACCATCACCGACGACGATGCGAGAGAAGAAGGGGTACGGAGAGGCATGAGAGAGGATACCGGGGTGCGATGCCATATGAGCAGCGGCGCCCGTGTCCATGTACCAGTCCCCGCCGCCGTTGTAGTTGCTTGGGAAAGGGGCGGCGTGGAGAGCAGCAAGGAGCGTCGGGTCGTAGGAGAAGCCGCCAGGTGCGGCACCATAGGGGAGCGGCATGGCGCTGCTGTAGGCCGCAGGCCCGCCGTACGCCGAAGTGCCGCCGGGGCCAGAACCACCCGACGCAGCCAGGAGAGCCTGATGAGTGGCCAGGCGAGGGCCAAGGAGGCCTGGAGCGGGTGCCCTGGGGAGGGGCATGGAGTAGGCGTGAACCACCCCGGTCCAGGGGTTGTACCCCGTGAGCCAAGGCGGGGGCGCCGAGGCTGAGGCAGCGGCGGGCGCGGCGGCCTGGCAGGGCTGGGAACCCGGGTTGCGGGCCCGCCCATCGTGCCCCCGCTGTTTCTTCTGGCGGCCGCGGTCAGGAGCTGCTGGCGGCGGTGGAGCCGACGCGCGAGGAGGAAGCTGGGGGGCGGCGGGGCTCCCGATGGTGCCGACGTGGAGCGTGGCATGAGGCGCCTGCCGGGCCACGTGACAGAGGCGTTTCTCCTCCATCCGCAGGTAAGTGACGGCCTTCGTGAAGGAGGGCGTGGTGAGGGAGAGGTTGGCGGCGGACTGGCCAAGGTCGGGGTGGAGGCCGCGGAGGAGGTTGGTGAGGAGGACGGAGTCGTCGACCACCATGCCGACGTCGCGAAGCTCATCGGAGAGGACCTTCAGCTTGGTGCAGTACTCGTCGATCATGAGATCATTTTGCTGCATGGTGAAAAACTCCCCTTGGCGGAACACGCGGTGTTGGAGCTGATTGTCGAGGAAGAGATCGCAAAGCCGCGTCCAGATGGTGTGCGCGGATGGGTCACGGCAGTTCACCATGTCGAAGAGCCCTCGCGAGATCGTGAGGAACAGCCACTTGACGATGCATGCGTCGACGGCCAGCCACTCGTCGTCACCTTTCATGTCGCGGATGTCGATGCTCCCATCAACATGATCGATGAGGCGGTAGGAGTGAAAGAGGAGCGCGAAGTAGGTGCGCCATGCGTTGGAAGATGGGGAGTCGAGCTCGAGAACGACGGGGACATGGTCTTTGATGTGAAGTTCGTTGAGGCGATCGGAGGTGAAGGCGGGAACGGTGGTGGAGCTGTCAAGGGAGGAAGCGGAGCCAACCATGGTGAAGGTGCAGCGGCGGCTTAGGCAAAAGCGACGCCGGCGGGGTAGGTTGGAGGGTGGCGGCGGCGGCTGAGGTTTAGGGTTTTAGATGGGTAGGGTTGGGGAAGCGGCGGCGGCGGCTTGGGAAGAAGCAGCGGCAGCGGCGTGGGAGAGTTAGGGTTTGGGTGGCGGTGGCGGTGGCTTGGAGAGGAAGCGGCGGTGGCGGCTTGGGAGAAGCGGCGGCGGCGGCAGGAGAGGAGGAGGCGGCGGCGGCATGAGGCGCGGCGGCGGCCTAGAGCGGAAGCGATGGAGACCGGGAGAAAACTGATACCATGTAGAAGACTATAGGATGCAACTCAGTTGTATTCATCGGAGTCTGTTACAATATATACAGGTGATGTCTTGTGTGACAAGCCAACTAACCCTACAATATCTCTAGAAGTTAACCTATACAAGGCTAGAGATGATAGGAGAATCAGTCGGTAATAAATACAAATATGTCACGGTTCAACACATCTCCCATGTTCTACTCTTCCTCGTAGGCTACCGTGCCTTCACTTCGCAGGTATTATCCCTGTCGCTCATGGAGACGTCAGATGGAGGACGTAGTCGCCAAAAAGGAACAACAAGGAGTTGAACGACGGGCACCCTCATACACTAGGTTTAGGTCAGGCCCTTTTTTAATGAAAAATGTCCTAAATGTAATGAATGTGCTTCGGTTTGTATGAAAATCATCCGGGTTGAATGTAATTCATCCAGTTTGTTGAAATCCGACTTGAAATGTATGTGGATAGCTTTGGATGGCCGGCTCCCGCCTCAGTGTTCGTGGAGTCCCCCCCCCCCCCCCCGCACACAGACGGATGCGGTGTCTGGTATGCGGGTCGGCATTGGTGATGCCCCTACTTAATGTCTACTACACAACTTATTCTTTTAGACTCATTTTGGGCCTCCAAGCGCAGAGTTTTGTAGGACAATAGTAATTTTCCCTCAAGTGGATGACCTAAGGTTTATCAATCTATGGGAGGCTTAGGATGAAGATGATCTCTCTCAAACAACCCTGCAACCAAATACAAGAAATCTCTTGTGTCCCCAACACACCCAATACAATGGTAAATTGTATAGGTGCACTAGTTCGGCGAAGAGATGGTGATACAAGTGTAGTATGGATAGTAGATATAGGTTTTTGTAATCTGAAAATATAAAAACAGCAAGGTAGCAAGTGACAAAAGTGAGCACAAACGGTATTGCAATGCTTGAAAATAAGGCCTAGGGTTCATACTTTCACTAGTGCAAAATCTCTCAACAATGATAACATAATTGGATCATATAACAATCTCTCAACGTGCAACAAAGAATCACTCCAAAGTTCCTATCGCGAAGAACATTAGATGAAATTGTTTGTAGGGTACGAAACCACCTCAAAGTTATTCTTTCCGGTCAATCCATTGAGCTATTCCTATAAGTGTCACAAACAACCCTAGATTTCATACTAAAATAACACCATATGATACACATCAACCAACTCTAATGTCACCTAGATACTCCAATGTCACCACAAGTATCCGTGAGTTGATTATATGATATGCATCAAACAACTTCAGATTCATAATATTCAATCCAACACAAAGAATTCAAAGAGTACCCCAAGATTTCTATCGGAGAAAGGAATATGAAAACGCATATCAACCCCTATGCATAGATTACCCAATGTCACCACGGGAATCCGCAAGTTGATAACCGAAACATATATCAAGTGAATCAATAGAACATCCCATTGTCACCACGGATATCCCATCGCAAGACATACATCAAGTGCTCTCACATCCAAAAGATTCAATCCGACATAACAAAACCTCAAAGGAAAAGATTCAATTCATCACAAGAAGGTAGAGAGGGAAGAACACCATAAGATCCAAATATATTAACAAAGCTGGGGGTACATCTAGATCGTGCGAAGTCAAGAACACGAGAGAGAGAGAGATTAAACACATAGCTACTGGTACATACCCTCAGCCCTGAGGGTGAACTACTCCCTCCTCGTCATGGAGACCGCCAGGATAATGAAGATGGCCTCCGGTGATGATTTCCCCCTCCGACAGGGTGCCGGAACAGGGTCCCGATTGAGTTTTCGTGGATACAGTGGCTTGCAGCGGCAGAACTTCTCATCTAGGGTTCTTTCTTGGGGCTTGGGTATTTATAGGAATTTTTGTCGTCGGTCTCACGTCAAGGGGAGGGGGGTCCACGAGGCAGCGACAAGCTCGGTCGCCCCTCCCTAGGGGGAGGGCGCGCCTAGCGAGCTTGTCATGTCCTCGTGGGTCTTCTGGACCTCCCACGAAGCTTTGGGAGTCTCTTTTGGTCCATAAAAAATCATCATAAATTTTTAGCCCATTTCGAGAACTTTTATTTCTGCACAAAAAATGACACCATGGTAGTTCTACTGAAAACAGCGTTAGTTCGGGTTAGTTCTAATCAAATCATACCAAAACCATATAAAATTGTTGTAAACATGGCATGAATACTTCATAAATTATAGATACGTTGGAGACGTATCACTACTCTTCCAGCATTATTTTACCCAAGTGTTTTGCCCCTGCTAAGGTCCAAAGTTTGATCTCAAGTATGATGAAAGGAGGGGTTGATCGGTGGGGAGGGGTTGATCGGTGCCGCAACACTAGCATTTTTTTGCTCCTTATTGTCTGAGAAACATGCATGGTGAGCGATGCCATGGCCTTGAGGTGAGGCACGTGCAAGTCTGACATGCCAATCCACCAATCCTTCACGAATCTTTCCACCGGCCATGAAGAAGTGTTGATCGCATATAATTGTAGCCAATCCTCGATGAGTTCCCAAAGCCTCAAGGTGAACCGACATTTGTAGAATAGGTGTGCCACGAACTCATGTTCTCTTTTGCATAAAGGGCATACACTGCATTTTGGCCATCCCCTCTTGCCAAGCGGTCGGTGGTCCAAATCCTATCTAGGATGACCAACGAAGCAAATAATATAATCTTTGAGGCCGCCTATGGCTTTCAAATCATTGCCTTCATGGATGTTTGGGTAGTTCCCAAACAAATGCACTTGGTAAGCGGAGGCCGCCAAGTAGTGACCACTAGATGTGTGCTTCCATACAATGTCATCCTCCATATTTTTTGTGAAGCAGGGTATAACAAAGGCAAGCCCACAGTGTGATGAACTCACAGATGAAGTCCAACGTCCATAGAGTAGGGGGTTGATTTTACTGATCCATCCACCATTGCTCATTGCCACCCTAACCTTTGAAATTGTTCCTCTTGGAGGCCTCGTAAATAAGAGGGTACATCTCTTTATGCTTCCACCCATTCACCAAGGAAGTACCAAAATTGAATGTGAGCACCGTTGCCCACAATAATGTTGGTGGTGGTGTAGAATAAATCAAGTCCTAACTCGTCGCACGGGTTTGTTATACCCACCCACATTTTGGAAGGGTTCATTCATTCGTGCCATGACCATCATAGCCTAATATCTCAAGAGAATTGCTCGAGGTTAAGGACACCAAGTTCCCCATACACGACATGACGACATGCGACCTCCCAATTGACTTTGCATTTTGCACTGGCCACTTTGTCGGTTCTCGCCCATAGGAAATCACACTTAATCTTGTTTAACTTGTGGGAGAGACATGGAGGTATGACAAGGGGAGTAAAAGGGCACAATGCTTGAAGGTTACACCGACTTGACTATGGTACCACGCTCAATGATGGTAATATTTTTCCCATCACGTGATGGTGAGTCTTGCCGCATATTTGTCTTCGAGGAATTAAAGGTCCACTCTCTTGAGTTTCCAAACCAAGAGCAGGTGGCCCAAATATTTCATTGAGAAGGATGCTGAGGTGGTTGTGAAGTTGGCAAGGAGGTCTTGGTTAAGTTGCTCGCGTCGAATGGAAACCACCGAACTCTCTTGAGAATATTAGTGGACAGCCTCGTAGCATCGCCAAAGCATTGCGTAATGCGATAGAGTTTGTAAATGTCCTCCTTGAAAGGTGCCATAAATATGTCTGCATCATCCGTAAAAAAAAGGACGTGTAGAGCAATCCATGTTGAGTAGCTAAGTCAACGATTGGTTGGAGGGGCTCAATGGCAATGACAAATAAGAGATGGCAATGATAAATAAGAGCAGTGATAGTAGCTCACTTTGACGGAGACCCCGACCATGCTTGATGGGTGTGGTGGAGGGAGGGGGTAAAAGGATCGAGATGGACCTAGGGGGTGAATAGGGACAAAACAAATTGTACTTGATTATTAGCAAGTTTAAGCTATGCTTGATGTACAAAGGTGCGCCTAAACAATTGCTACGGTGAGCTAAACAATGTGTATGATGCTTGCAAGGTTAAGAGACCAAAGTAAAGCCCAAGTAAGGAGATTGGATTGTGGATAACTAAAGACAACGAAGAGGGGGATGTATCTTAATGCTCACTTCCTTGGAGGGAAGCTGACAACCTTTGGAGAGATGGGTATTATCACAAAGGCACACCAACACCATAAAGGCTCACCCTAATCTCCTTGAGATATCACCATCAATGCAATTCCCAATCACTCGTGGCAGACCTCTACTAGAAATTGATGTTTTACCTAGAGCCGTATACCCTACGAAAACATAAAAATCATTGGGAAAGACTTTACGTGGAGCTTGACCTAGGTAAAGAACCGTAGGTTTAATATAGATGGGAAAAGACCTCTTCCCCCAGAGTGCATGTAGCAAGATCCAGGGAAACTTTATTTACCTAGGGGTGCAAGCCCTAGGTAAAGATTGTGGAATCCTTCTAAATCATGCCACCCCATAACTTCTACATTTTCCCCTACCAGATGTTTGAATAATACAATAGAGGTACATTATATGCATATATCTTCCATATGCAAATATGTAATTCAAATTTGACTTCACCTCTTTCTCAACAAACATTGCCTTTGTCATTTGATCCATTTTTATCCGTTAGCTAGGAACAACTTTGCTAAATACTGCATATGCAACATAATTCAAATAAATTTAGAGCGATAATTAAAATTTATAAATTTAGTGTAGACATCGAATTGTTAATTAACACCTACATCAGACTCTCCTCAATTTAGAGCCAGAATACCAAAATAAAATGTTACTATAACTAGTAGAATAACTAGTTCAACAAGGATCCTAAGAAAAAAACTAGTCCAACATGTACAAGCACTGTTGGTCAGGCCAAGTATGTTCTACTACAAAACAAGCTTTTAACATCATGTTATTATCATGCACCCGAGAATATAGTCCTCAAGTTTCAAGTGTCAAGTGTCAAGCACTGCCCAAGAGGTGTGACAAGTTGAGTGAGGAAGTTCTAGATTTTTTTCGAGGGCAACACGCTAGACTTTATTGCTCATTTGCCAAAGTTACAGTAATGATGTTCGAATCATGAGGCTAACCCAACCAAGCGTGGCGCCCAAGATCTAAAGAGAGTGACAATCTAGCTAGATTGTGTGCTTCCGAATTACAAGTTATAGTTTCAAAAACAAAATTACAAGAAGTAAAGATAAGCTTCGAGTCTCATATCTCTTGATAACAACTCCATGCACTACACTAGTACCTTTGTGTATGTCCTGGATCACAGAGTGATGAAGTTCTAGATGGCATGTAAAAGAACCGAACATCCCCATAGCACCCGTGTGGGCCTCCAGATTCAAAGCTTGGGCAGAAGCATCCAAGTGACATTTGTGGCCAGTAATGATAAGCAGCTTAGCACTTGGTTGTAAGTAAAGTTATTTAGTACTTGCAATTAGCAAGTGTAAGTAAAAGAAAATGGTGATTTGACTCCAAGCAAAACACATTGAAGTTTCAAATTGACAATAATTTAACTCAAATAGCAAGGTTATACAATGTAAAAATTTGTTCGCGTAAATTCGGAAAAATGGTCCGAACCATTCAAAAAATGTTTGTGACATTTAAAAAAATGTTGGTAACACTTCAAAAATGTTTCACACGTTTTTAAAAAATGTTCATAGGATTTATGGAATATGTTTGATGTGTGTTGAAAAAAAATGCTCACCCTGTATTTGTAAAGTGATCAATATGCGTTTGAAAAATGTTAACCATGTATGCAAAAATATGTTCAATGTGTATTTGAAAAAATGTTCAACGTGTAAGCGATATTTCAGAATTTATATATTTTTGAATGCGCATTTAACAAAAATGATTGACATGTACTCAGAGAAAATATTCAACATGTATTTGAAAAATGATCAACCTTTTTTACAACCTATATCAAAAAAATGTTCAACGTGTATACTAAAAATCTTTGACTTGTATTAACAAATAGACTTTTTTGAATAAGTGAAGAAAAAAGAAAAGAAAAAATAAAAAGGAAAAGAAAAGAAAAACAAACAGATAGAAAAATCCAAAAAAATAAGAAAATCTCTAAACTCCAAGAAGGAAAACACACACAAAATGAAGAAAAGTGATAAAGAAGACGCAAAAAAAGAAAACAATCCACGTGGAAAGTTGTTAAACTGGTTTGTAGCATTCTATAAAACCTTCCAAAAATCGCCCCATTGGGCCGGCCCACTTAGACGAGCGCACATCGAGTGCTCATGGTGCTACATCTTGCAAAAAGCGAGATCTAGTCTTGCTTTACCCGCTCCAAAGGTGTTGCGCGAATGTCAACCCATTTTGCCATGGGCTACTGCTCAGGCTTCTTTTTATTTTCTTGCAGCACATCTGCTCTTCTTTAATCGGGACTGAACAAAATTCCACACGATTTGTTTGGTGATGTTATTAGAAAGTGGAATACCTATTTGCCGAATTATGCGGCAAACTCCCGACTCTTCGCATAGGCACACGACCGATCGAACAATATGGGGCGGCCCATTTCTCTGAAAAGCGAACGTACACACGACCCAATTTTAGGAGAAGGTTCCTGGCCAGTTTTGGAAACCTTCTAAACGGTTCAGGAACTGGTGTTTTTATTGGTTTTTATTTTATCTATTTTTCTTTTATTTCTATTTTTTTTGTTTTCCTGTTTTGTTTTCTACTTTCCTTTTCATTTTTGCTTTCCTTTCCTTTTTCAAAGTTTATTTTTTATTCTTAGAAAATTTATCATTCTTCAGAATTTCAAATTTTGTTCAGAAATTCTAAAAAGTTTGCAGTTTTTATTTTTTTTACATAATTTTAAAGATGTTCCTATTTTTCAAAGTTTCTCCATGGTTTCATGAAATGATTGTGCTTTCAAAACTAACTTTATTCCTGTTTTTCGAAATTTGTTCACAAATTCAATAAATTTTTAGGAATTTAAAAAATGTTCATGTTTCAAAAAATGTTCAGTAATTCAAACTGTTCATGGCTATAATATTTTATTTGGAATTTATAAGTATATAGCAATATTACAGTTTGTTCACAATTTCAAAAAAGTTTATGTTCAAAATTTCGTTCAGGAGTTTAAAAAGAGTACCTCTTTTTTTAATTTTGTTCACACACTCGAGAAATTCGAGATTTTTAATGTTTGTTCGTGTTTAATTTTTTTTCAAATTTTTTGTGTTATTTAAGAGAATCACAGAAATTCAGGAAAAAGTCAAATTTCCAAATTTATTCGTGTTTTTTTCAGAAATATTTCGTAATTTAAAAAAACTACAGTACTCAGTCAAGTTCTCTACAGTTATCTTGTTATTTAGGAAAACTCACAAGCTTTGTTAATGCGTCACCATATTTACATGCACGAATAAAAGGTAACCAGGTTGGCCAAACAAGACATAGCCGCTGCATTAGGAATTCCCTAACGGACGCTCGCTGCGTCAAACAGTCATTGTTTCGCGCAGGGACATCGAGCGACCGATCTGCTCGGGCCGGCCCGTTTAATCGCTTCAGCGATCCTGGTCTTGGGAACTTTCTGGAGGTTTCCGGCCGGGGTTTTCCCGGTTTTAGGAACCTTCTAGAAGATTGCTGAACCTTTTTTTCTTTTTTTCTTATTATATATTTCTTTTTTGTTTTCTTTTTTCCTGATTCTTTTTCATTTTTCTGTTTATTTCTCTTTACGTTTTTCTTATTATGTTTGTTTTTTGTTTTTGTTTCCTTTTTAATTTTCTTTCATCTTTATTATCTTTTTCCAAGTTTATTTTCCTTTTTAATTTCTTTTCCTTTTTATTATTTTTTATTCTCCCCCTTTTGTTTTTCTATTTCCCCCCTTTTAGTTTTTTTATCTTTCCTGTTTATTTTGTTCCAAAATTTCAAGTATTGTTCGGAATTTGAAAAAATGTTCTCATTTTCAAAATTTTGTTCACATTTTTCAAAAAATGTTCACCCATTTCAAAAATTATTCTCATTTTCAAAAATTTGTTCATGATTTCAAAAAATGTACTCATTTTCACAAACTTGTTCGCAATTGTACAATTTTCTTCACAAATTCAAAAAGGTTCCTGTTCTTTTAAAATTTGTTCACAATTCAAAAAATGTTCTCGGTTTCAAAATTTGGTCGAAATTTTAAATATGTTCTTGGTTCCAATTTTTTTGGGAATTTGATGAAAAGTTCCATTTTCCAATTTTTTTCGTAAATTCTAAAAATGTTCATAGTAATGAATTTTTGTTCGGAATTTCATTAAACTTCCATATTTTCAAATATTTGTTCAAATTTTTAAAAATGTTCATGGTTTCAGAATTTGTTCACATATTCAAAATATATTCCTGTTGCCAATGATTTGTTCAGAAATTATAAAAATGCTTGCACAATTCCAAAGTATAGAAGTACACTTAAAAAGAAACTATCACCACAGTAAATTATTTCTAGTTCGCTACAGTACCTGATTCACATTCGCTAGAGTGGAGCAGCCCGGTCCTACGCTAGCATCAGTTCATTAAGACGTGCGCTGCAATATTAATCAGAAAACTTGCCTGGTCTAGTGGCTATGAGGTCGCAATTGCAAGCGGCAGGTCCCCTGTTCGAATCCTCACATCGCTCTCCCGCTGTGGTTTGAAACATGTAGACCTGTGCACCCATCGGTTCTCAATCGCCAGATAGAATATTTGGTTCTCATGACAAAAGATCGCGACAAAGGCGGAGCCGTGGGTCTTTTTACAAAAGAAACCTTATACAGTAGCTCAATGAAATCAACTTGCACCCCCGTATGCATCACAGTTTCATTACGGTGGGTTGATTTCCTTTTCGATGAAATAAGGGGTGTTTATTGCAAATGTGCCAGACTTCAAGTGGGAATTGCGGGTTGATTTCGATGAAAAGCGAGGTTTTTATTGCAAACGCGCCGTACAGCCAAATCGTGGCCATCGGTGTTCCATCTAACGGCTCAAAATAGCCTGGTGCGTTGGTTGCACATACTGGAGCCGCGCGCGGACGATGTACCTATGTTACTAGCCACAATTGGGAGTAACTCATGCCTATGTTACTAGTCTATGTTACTACCCCTATAGTGGGAAGTAACATATGTGTGGTAACATGCAACAATTAATTTATTAGGCTATAGACTCATCTTGCTTTGATATGTGTGATGTTACCCATACTACTAGTAACTAGCTATGTTATCACATGCCTCTCTTTCTTCATTTATTGCTTGCCACATCATCTATTTTATCTAGATATGTGTGATGTTACTACCTACTAGTAGAACGCCCGTGCGTTGCCACGGGCTTTTTAAAATTTATAATTAGTCTTTCCATTTACCATCCCCTCATCTTAGGTGAATCTGCGGTGCTCTGGTTAGAAACACAACATTATGAAATTTTATTGAATGTGATAATCTACATAAACCAGCAATAACGAAGAACATGATATCTATACCTACTTGGTCCGTCATGCACCTCTACATAAAAGCCGCTCATCCTTTTAGAATCAACCCGCGGTCCAATCAAATCATACATCCCAAAAAGAATGTAAGTCAAACTGCTCCACTTGCACGCGAAAAAAAATACATCACTAAAGTGGGGAGCCAGCCGCAGCCAACAAGAAATCCTATCCGATTTCGACTTCGTGCTCTTGACTTTCCTCACCACGACCTCGAGCAGCCGTCAACATCCACCACTACGTCCTGCTGCCGCCTGCATTGTTCTTGCTCGTCGGGGAAGGGCCATAATCTCGTCTACGATAGCTACGGACAAACCCACGGGGAGGCCACAATCTTCCAGGGGCACTCAACCAAGCACGCCACCCTCCACATTCATCCAATCCCAGCCCTAACAGTGTCAAGACCCTCCATCGATCCATGAATCAGGCTCATTGCATCTAGGTTCATTGCGACGAGTCCGTAGTCGACGTCTTGACTTTGGCTATCCCCACGGTAGCACCATCAGATCTGCTTTTACCTTCACTTTGTCTCTCCCCAAGGCAACAGGACCACCCAGCCAATCACCACCACCGCTTGCCTAGATAAAATCACGAACAATCCCCATGACAATGCTGTAGGATCACCTTGGAGACCTCGACAGTGATCGCCTGGTCTAAAATCTAAGCGAGCAAATCTTTGTAGAAACTAGTAGAAGCAGGGGGCATGGCTCATATTTGTTCATTCTTCGGCGCACGCGCCTATCTGAAGACAGAGAGGAGAAGCAGCGTGCTTGCCCTGCTGCTCACCAACTCCTGGTCTACAGCTCACCTAGCTAAATACCTAGTGCTTTGCCACGGGGCCGGATATTTTTCACAATTATAATATAGTTGAGTGGGTTAAACTATTGCAAAACAACACACACTTTTATAATCTCTTAATCTCTAAATACATATTTAGTTCGGTCCATATGTAGATCTGAAGTAACTTATCCGCGCCTGCTCGTGCATGGGACCCGAATACTCGACGTCCAAAATCACGAACAAGCTCAACATGTTCGCTAGAGTTCCACGACGGCATGCAAAATCACAAATAAGTATTGTCTTGTTGTATAAAGAGAAATTTGTTTGCGAAAAACTGATATCGCTTGACATGTGGAACCTGGACTTACTTGTCTTCACCACTATTATGTTAAATAGCTTCAAAATAATCAAACACATACTTTTCTTCATATTTCCAGCCTCTCCACACAAGCGACATTTCCCAACAAGTAAATTCCTAAAGGAGCTCATGGTCTGTCCATTTTAGTGAAACTGAATCTCAACAAATGGGGCAAATTTAAAGACACCGAGTTTCAAGTAATTCATTGCAGTTTCAGTTCTCAGTTTAGGTGCAAGTCACACAACAACCTGCAATTATATACCTATTACAGAATTATTTTGAAGGCATGTTAATACTTAGAATAAAAAATAACGGACAGGAGGGTAATTAATTTATACCAATGAGCATGCTCTCTCATGACCATAATGCTGCCATACCTTAACAATGGCAATATCAGTTGCCTGACTATACATGGAGATTGCCCTTGTACCGCTCATTGAGAAACTTGCCAAGAAGCTGTCCCAACACGCATCTCATGTGCACCTTTGATATCTATACTGACTGTACTTTGGTACATCATGAGTTGAAGCACATCGAACGAAGGGGTGTAGATCTCTTAATCTTAGCCAAATTTAAAAATATTTCAAAATACATTCAATTGTTTAAAACAAAAGGCAACCTCATTCAAAGTAAATAGAGTATTGAACAAAAATCTATGATATGTTTCAGAGAGCATTCGACAGCTATGTCATGTTTTCTTTCAGAATATACGTACTGAGAATAGCTTGCATCTGAGTCAAGTACGCACATAAAAATATGCACAATACATGGAATGGAAAACCTATAAACTACTTCATTTAAGTAGTTGTCTCACAAAGAGTTAAATATTTAAGTCAGTAGTGGGGAAAATGAACATCATATCCTAAAGAACAGTACTGTACGCTATGTCTTCATTGGTCCTATTTGGCCCTGCTTCTTCAATCATTGTGTAGGTTACAACATATTGTAGTATACTTTGTACTCTCTTCATTGCATCAAAAAGCTAGTGAACATCACCCTACTAACTTATCTATCTCTAGATGTCAATTTGGATTTTCTGTGCACACCAAAGAAGAAAAAATTGGAGATGTTTTATACTGCATATCACTATGCTCATGTGGAGTTGAAGATAACTACTTCAACAAGTACAAAGATGTTAAACTAAGAATTCGAAAACAGAAGGCTAGAACTACTTGTTCCTCCGATCCTAGAAGTATATATATCTGATGAATTTGACTACAGTTTGTTACAATAATAAAAAAAAAGATTCCACCATGTTACCACGTATTATCGAGTCAAGCCAGAATGACATTTAACACAGCAAGTTTCTCCTTCTCAGCATCATTCTCATGAACCGGTGTACTATAAAGCAAAAGATATAATCATCTTCTTTTATGATTTAGTACATATACACTGAAGCAGCACCAAAGTGGGTAAAAGCAACAAAGTTTAATCACAATCCATTAGGAAAATATACTGTTTATAAATAGGATTTTATCGCAACAAAGTGTAGTTTCAGCAAGTATTGTAATTTGGGGAGCCATTATCATTGCTCATCAACACGAAGAATGATTATTTGCACAACAGAACTAACAGAGCATCCCATATGTATACATATATAAGTAGAAAGACGAACAAGATAACCCCATTGGTTTATATTCTGAAGGTATGTGCACGATAAAAATAATCAAACCCTGACCATGCTACAAACGTTTACCATTCCACGCATAGTGATCAAATAGGCAATCTATGAAAACATGACAAGATTTGTTAAATTTAGCATGAACAGATCCTTCAACACAGAGTAGCATATAATCCAATCACCAAAGAATAAAAAAGACAGAAATGAGTAGCCCTTAATGAATGAGCTATACCTGCATCACCAGAAAAGGAGAAAGCTGTTAAATGAGTTCACTTGTTTACCTAGATTGGAATTCCAAGACCTCGGCGAGCTTGTTCCCGAAGGTGTACTTCCATGATCTTGCCTTAAATATAGGGAGGCATGCTGCAGGCCATCATAATTTAAATCACAATAATTGCAGTAGATCCAGCTAACAGCTTGAGGATGCCAAAGAATATGAATGTCAAACCCATTCATATTTGAATCCCTATAAATAATGGTCAAAGTCCATGACAAGAGGAACACGTAACCCTTCCACGAGATTAGCCACTCCAGCACCGAATATGTGGAAGATGTGATCGTATTCAATGAGTGAATCATCAATGCTGTCGTGCAGAAGCCCAGCAGAGACGACCATGGGGCTCACCCTCGTGAAATCACATACCCAAAGAACAAAACAAGCAAGATTCAGTGACTAATCCAGAAATTATTGAACAAGGGAAAGTGAAAATCTTGCATGGGGTTTCATCTAGCCAAGTGAATTGATAACAAGTAGTAAGAGTATAAACCACGGCATGGTATATCTCACCAATCATCAAACCTGAATTGCGTTGGTGTAGGAGAGCCGCATGATGCTGATGATTGTGTTGTACTTGATTGTTGTTGCTAAACACCAGGTGATGTTGCCGTCATCCTCTCCTGTCTCCACTTCCACTATTTCCTACGTGATCCCCTTGTCATCAATTCATCTCCAAATACTGAACCAACCATCCATGAGTTAGGTTCTCCACAATGTTCTCTCGACAAATTGCAGATCCCCTCGGCTTAATGCAGGAGACTAACTTGACTTGGATTAAATTAGGGTGATCAAGGACATGACAAACGAGCAGCAGTCTGCCGCAAGAGGAACCATGTGGAGGCCTTGACGACCCAGTAAGCAGGGCGTCTACCTTGTAGGCTCCTAGCTTGCTGTCGTCAATGCCACAGTAGCTGAAGGAGATGCGTGGCAGGGAATGAGGTGGTCGTGGCCGCCGACGGCGAGTTGCTTGACGAGCTCGGGCACCCACCTTCTGTGGGGCTGCTGCTGCTGCGCCGACGTTGAGGCTCTACAGCGGCTCCCCTGGCCGGATTTGGCCAAAGTGACCAAGGGAGTGGCAAGGCCTGGCCTTCTCTCGTCAGATCGGGTCGGGGAGGGAAGGTCCTGGCCTTGGTGAAGGGAGGAGGGAGGGAGAGGAGGGCGGCGTGAGACCGCGGAGGAGTGGTCGGCATCACAAGGCCACGGAGGAGTGGCCGTCAAGGGAATGGTCCAAACTTGTCATCGAAGGGCACTCTTCGCAGCCTGACTTGGGGTTGAAATCGCCCAGCCCTCGGTTTATCCCGTATCGTGGCGGTGGTCTCGTACGTCGGCGGCTGCGAGATCGCACGAGATCCGACGGCATCTTCTCGGAGAGGATGGCGGCGGAGTTTACTCAAGGGGATCGTTTTTTTTTTTGGGGGGGGGGACGAAAAAAAACTAGCCGAAAAAAACCGAACAAAAGTGGGGGATGTAATCCTACCAACTGCTTCATTAGGAGTAGAGATGTTACTCCCATTGTGGGTAGTCTGAGGGACGCGCTGATCATTTCAGGCAGGGGCTGTCGTGCTGAATCTGCCAAGAAGTGGAGTATTTATGTGTCTGCTCTCTAGCTAGTCGTCCTGACAGTGGAAGCGTGTCACCGCGTCCCGTGCTTGGGGCATGCCAAGGAAAAAAAACAATCATGTTGCCTATAGACGCGACGTCCAACAGGAGTAGTACTACCTACAAGAAAGAGAGCCTGGTGAAAATGGATGAAACTGGCCCTTTTTCGAAACTTCAACACAAAATGGCTCTAATCTGAAAATATTTCCGAAACTGGCCCCTTTGCATGACGCCCGGGGTTAGGGCGCCATGCTAGATAGCATGACGCCTCGGGTTAGGATTCCATGAGATTCCATTTATCAGATCAGTCGACTGTGAATGACTGAGAATAGGAAAAACACGGACGATCGAGGCGCGTGCGGATGCAGGGAGTGGCGAGCACGGCCTCCTCGATCCCCTCCTGCTGCTACTTGGGGATGCTTCCAGACGGAGGGCGATGTGTGGGTTGGAGATGATGGAGCAGTTGCCGGACATGGGGCGGACGAACTCGATGGAAGTAAAAAAACCATGTTTGAGAACAGCTTCAACAAACAAGTAAGCGTCGAAAACCTCCATGATGAGAAGTAAAAAACCATGGCTATGGACAGACCAGTCCACACAACTTGACTATAAAAATGATGAGCACAAAGTCTTCTCTAGATCCTTTAGTGAGATTACAACACACTTTTCATGTTGCCAACCAGCAACGACAATAGACTTCACATTTGGCTACCGAAAATGAAACGAATACGGCACAAAAACGGGGACCGAAGTGGAGTGCTCACCGAAATAAAAGACCCTTTGAACCATAGACAAAAAACAAGGAAACCTACAAAGTTCTTCAATTGATAAGATGATTACCAAGTATTATGATGTCTCATGGCTATACAATAGGATATGTCAGAGACGCCGGCATGCTCAATTAGAGATTAGGGATTCTGCTCGCGTGCTGCTATGGTCGATGTTGTAGTACTGCAGATGTTGGGCCATGTGGGCCATTCTGCTAATAGTGTGTAGGGCCTAATTTTGTGTCTGTTGGGCTGCGAAACACCATGGCTCATATTCAAAACGGAAAGTTCCATACTAATGGAAACAAAAAATTTGTTTCCACGCTTGTTCCACTAGAAAACATCATTCTGTTTCAAATTCAAGATTAACATTTTCTAATACATTGTCAACATTTTTCCTATGCACATTTAACTTTTTTCAAATGCTCGATTAAAAATTTTAAATGCAATATTAACATTTCTTGAACAAATTTTCAACATTTTTTATAAACACTTAACATTTTTCAAATGCTTGCTTAAAATTTTCCAAATACTTGTCCAACATTTTTCTATTGCCTAATTAACATTTTTATATACATGATCAAAATTTTCCATTATTTTTTAATACATGGTCAACATTTTTCTATACACATTTAACATTTTTCAAATGCTTGATTAAAATTTTTCTTGTTCAATATTTTTTCATGTGCTTCATTAACACTTTTATATTCAAGATCAAATTTCTTCATCATTTTTTTAAGTCATGGTCAACATTTTTTCTATACACATTTAACCTTTTCCAAATGCTTGATTAACATATTTCAAACACTTGTTCAACATTTTTTTCAAATGCTTGATTAATATTTTTTAAATACATGATCAAATTGTTTCATAAACATTTTTTTATACATTCTCTTCTGTACTGCATGGTCCATCGGTCAAACACAAATCCGGTCATCCATCGAGCCATTGTGGCCCGAACCCTCCCCGTCCATCTACAGGTCCATCTTACCTAGTAAACTATACACACACGGTCATGGCATGCACGAGAGCTATTTCTTGCTTTAAGCGAGATGATAGCTTGCTCTTGCTGAAGGAATTTTGCTCTCACGTGCAAATCGGGCCAACCCATTTTCTTCTCCTCCCTCGCTCATGCAGACTTGAAAACAGCGAAGAAAAAGGAGGAGAACTCAGGGATCGAACCCTTGTCACCGGGATAATGCACATCGCTACGGGCCTGTAGGCTAGCGTCGGGTTCTTGCTTAGGTAGCTGGGCGTAACCATACTTGAGGCAAAAATATCTGCTATTTCAGTGGATTTCCTGGGTTTTTTATGTTTATGTTTTTTCTTTTGTTTTTCCCTATTTTTCTTTTTTATCGGGTTTTATTATATTATATTTTACTTTCTTTATTTTTTCGTTGTCTTTCTTCGGTTTTCTTCATATTTTTCTCGGTTTTCACTGTGTTTTTTCTTTTCTTTTCTTTGTTTTTCTTCAGTTTTGTTTCTTTCTTTCTTGTTTTTATTAATTTTCTTCAAATACTATATTAACATTTTTTAAATACATGGTCAACTATTTTCTATGCACATTCATTTTTTTTTAAATTCTTCATTAACATTTATCAAATACAACTTTACCATTTTTAATACATGGTCAATGTCTTTTCTATACACATTTAACATTTATGAAATGCTTGATTAAGATTATTCAAATACTTGTTTAACACTTTTCTCAAATGCTTTATTAATATTTATATATACATGATCAAATTTTCACCATTTTCTTAATACATGCTCAACATTTTTTACATACACTTAACATATTTTGAAATAATTGATTAAACATTTTTCAAATACTTGTTCAACTTTTTTCAAATGCTTGATTAATATTTGTAAAATACTTGTTCAACATTTTTATATACATGATTAAAAAAATCATCATTTTCATGGTCAACATTTTTTTATACACATTTTTAACATTTTCCAAATGGTTGATTAACATTTTGCAAATACTTGTTCAACATTTTTTCAAATGCTTGCTTAATATTTTTGTATACATGGTAAGCAATTTTTTTCATTTTTAATACAATGTGAATATTTTTTATATACACATTTAACATTTCCAAATGTCTGATTAATATTTTTCCAATACTTCTTCAACATTTTCTTGAAATGCTTTGTTAACATTTTTTATATACATGATAAAAAAAAGTTCATCATTTCTTTAATACATGGTCAATATTTTTTCTATACACATTTGATACGGCAGTAGCGGTGCCAGGATCCAAGCCTTGTGTTGTCAAGCTTTTTAAATGGAATTTTTTGGACAAAATAAACAGGAACATAAAAGGCCGTACTTCATTTTACACATATTTCCGGTTGCAACCCTTTGAGAAATTTATCAATTTATGATTGGTGTCATTACCAAACATAAGATTTTGTTTGCGGGTGTCATTACCAAACATAAGATCTAACAAGTGACAAAACAAGCTTTTTAGTATGAAAAACAAGATTTAATTTCTTAGTACGAGAAAAAAAATTGGAAGACGAGATATAACGTACAAAACTACAAATGGAAGAAAAAGGACCTCGTGCTAGACTCCTGGTACACTCGCCGGTCGCCGGAGGTACAGTAATGCAGAGAGTCGGACACTGGCTGAGGAGGTGGCTGTGCTCACGGTGGTGATTCCGGGCGGCGGGGGGGCGTCAACACTTGGCGTGCGACATGCGCATCCGTGCATGATGTGCTCCTCCATGCCAGCGTTATGCCCCCATTGGCCATTAGGATTACATGGGAAGGTGAAAAAGAGAGAAGTAGTAGTAGAAAGAGTAATCACGGGATTTGAGAATCGGCTGATTAGGTAAGTTATAATTTGGACAGCCCTGTGTACTTTCCTTTGTTATATGAGTCAGCCAAATCATAGGCAAACCCCATAACAAATAGGTTTGTCTTAGTCAGTTTCCAGAACCTGTTTCTTAGCGCTGAGGTACGGAGAGACGTGGTGGCCTTCATCATTCCAAATTGCTGTGTAGTCGCTTGACTACCCAGCTGTAACGTGGCTTGGCCACTGTGATACGGGGATGGGCGCCCCTAAAGCCTCGCGTCAGGGGAGCTCTATATGGGCCGGCCCAGCCGTGCGGGAGGCTACAGCCTCCTTTTCATGTTTTTCTTATGTTTTCTGTTTTT
Organism: Thinopyrum elongatum; assembly: GCA_011799875.1. Classification (NCBI taxonomy): domain Eukaryota; kingdom Viridiplantae; phylum Streptophyta; class Magnoliopsida; order Poales; family Poaceae; genus Thinopyrum; species Thinopyrum elongatum. Next base: position 182,620,663 of record CM022303.1, read on the forward strand.
GTTTTTTGCTTTATTTTTTTGTATTTGTTTATACTTTAAAATATTTAGAAGTATTCTAAATATATATTACAAAACATATCTATAAAAGCATTTGAAAAGTGTTAGCCAAGCATTTTAAAAATGTTAAATGTGTATAGCGAAAATGTTTATCACGTATATGAAAAATGTATAAAACAAACTGATCATGTATTCAAAAAAATATTAATCAAGCACATGAAAAACATTTGAACAAGTATTTGAAAAATGTTAATAAAGCATTTAAAAAATGTCAAATATGTATAGAAAAAATGTTGACCATGTATTAAAAAATGATGAATTTTTTTATCATGTATATAAAAAATATTAATCAAGCATTTCAAGAAAATGTTGAAGAAATATTTGAAAAATGTTAATCAGGCATTTGGAAATGTTAAATGTGTATATAAAAATTGTTCACCATGTATTAAAAATGAGGAAATTTGTTTACCATGTATACAAAAATGTTAAGCAAGCATTTGAAAAAATGTTGAACAAGTATTTGCAAAATGTTAATCAACCATTTGGAAAATATTTAAAAAGTGTATATAAAAAATGTTGACCATGAAAATGAAGATTTTTTTAACCATGTGTATAAAAATGTTAATAAAGTATTTGAGTGCCTAGGAGTAATCAAGATTTTGCATTGGTGTAACTAACTAACTGGCTATGGTTTGATCTTGAAGGAAATGGATAGCAGGAAGGACATGTTTTTGTTGGTCATCTTCGACCACGAGCGGAGAGAGTTCAATAGGGACGTGCATGCTTTAGCGAAATTGTCTTCCTCCCTTAGTGAGGGTAGGCATATTTGGTTTTCGGGGGCCTCCGGACCCCTCTTGTATCCCTGTGAACATTATTGAGCAATAAAACTTTCGCGTTCCCTTAAAAAACTAACAAGAAATAAGAGCTCTCTTATTTATTTAATTATTTATTTATTGCGTGAGTGAGGAGATTACAAACTTTTTCTGCGAGCCCAAATAGATTTCGAAATGGCCCATGGGCCGAGGAAACGGCGACAGAACCCAAGTTCTCCCCTTCCCACGGCTACCCAATAGTGTAGATAAGGTAGGCTTCGTCTCCAACAGATTCCCCAATAATTTTCTCCAAACAATTTCTGATGAAGAATCAAAGCAAGAAACCAGCCGGTGAACAAAAGAATCGCGGCGGGCCAATGGCGCGCGCGCCCCTCTCATGGCTGAGGTGCCGGCGGCCGCCGCGGGCTGTCCATGTGCGCTCTCCGACGGCTGTCCGTGCGCGCTCTCCGCTTCCAGTGCAGAAGCCGCGGCGCACGGACGCTCCCAGAGAAGAATCGCCGGGGACCAACCCAATCGCGCCGCCGCGGCGCAGGCGCTCGCAGCCACCCGACCAGCCCCGGGTGGTCCAGCCACCTCAGTTCAAGTCGGCCATCACGCAGCTCGCCCAGCAGCGTGACCGCCGCCTCCGGACGCACTTCTTCAACGGCAGGCCATACCCAAGAATTTTCGCAAGCGCTCTCAAGGCCGCCGTCAACCAAGAAGCGCCTTCCTCCAGCCGTGGGGCCGGCAACTTCTCCGCCGGTGTGCCCGTGGACCGCCGGGCCCCTGGCGAGGCCGGCGGGTCTGCAGGATTCCCGCGGGCCCAGGCTCGCCGCCTCGGGAGCGGCTATGGTGCCCCGACTCTGGAGGCCAAGAACCGCGGCGCTCCCTTGGAGCGTAAATCACTCTGTTCGTGCTGATGTTTAGACCACATTAACAGCGTAAATCACTCATGTGGTAACCATGCGGCTGAAGAGTCTTTTACATTGCCCATGGTTACCACATGAGTGATTTACGCTGTTAATGTGGTCTAAACATCAGCACGAACAGAGCCTGTTTCTAGTTTTTTTTAAATTCTTTGGTGCTGAAATTTTGTTGGAATTTTCTGTTCAATATGCTCGACGGAAGTTCAGTTGTAGTTCAGGATTCAGTAAATATACTTTAAATTTTCAGTTCATGGAATCATCCTCTGCTCAATTCGGGGGAGCACATACTTCACTTTGTGTGCAAAATTATCATCAGAACGCAATAATTTCTTTTTTCTTATACATCTAAATAATTCCCAACTGAAGCATTTAAGCTCAAGCTCTGCAGATAACAGCCCACAGGAATGAGAGGTGACTTTCTCTCAATCATACTACTAAATATGAGGACCCAGAACATATTATATGTTTACATGCAGACAAGTACCTTGTGTTCCAATCAAAAAGAGAGGGAAACTACAAAACAGCAACCCGTTGCATGTACAAGAGCCGCTAGATGTCTGGCATACAGTTAAATAATACGGAGCTCAACATTTGGTGAAATTATCCACTTCTCGAAACTGAAAAAATAATCTCCTTTCCCTTCTTGATTGAGATCACAACCAGTCAAGTCAGCCCCTTTGATCGTCAAGATCTTCAGGGCAGGGGCATTTTCAACAACCTGCACCAGAAATTCAAGTTGTCCTGTTGTTCCCGAAAATCCTGTAATATGCAGGTTGTTCAGATAACGATGTGCACACCATGAAGGCTCTTGATAGGCTTCGAGACACAATGTGCGAAATCAAAAACAGTAAACTGCAAAAGTTTCACACAGAAAGCACGATAAGCAGAGGCATAATTCATGGTTCGCTAGTCGATCGACTTGTAGCAAAAGAGAAGGCTAGGAGATAGGAGTATATTTACATGCATTTATAACTTCTAAAACAGATGGAGCAGCCCACAAAAAAAGAGGCCAAAGACAGAATGTTGCCAGCTTCTTTATGATCTAAAATCAACCACAAATCTGAACATTTTAAGTGGAAAAACTTGCAAGTGGTTTCCATCAACAAGGGCATCTGAAAAGTGGATAATAAATGGTCTTGTATCAAATGGCGAGTTTATGCAATAAAGTGTTCAAGGCATGATGTGTGTCATTTCCTCCTTATGTAAGCTGGTTTTATGTAGACGTTCAAGTCTTCTGTCGAATTACGAGCTCAGGTAATAAAGTGCTTGACACACGATGTGTTCCTTTTACCTGTTGATTTTATTGTGCTGTGTTCGTCGTGTTTGCCAGGATTGAGCGGCTTCCTGGTTTAGCAATGAAGGATACAGTAATCAGTACACATTTGGCAATGATGTGCATACGACTTGCTGAAAGTAATGTAAACGACTTGCTGAAAGTACTGTACTGTTCTTTCTTATCATCTGTGCAGTTCTGTGTTTACACTTCACTTAGAACAATTTGTTATAAGTAGCCTGCTATGACCATTTTTCTTGTGTGTTAGAGCAAAGTAAATGTTTAAATGTTGTATATATAGGCCCTGTTCGGATTCTCTCCACTCCGCTCCAATATTTCTGACTCCGCGGAGCTGTGGAGCTCGGTTTTACCCGCTCCATGAAAATAAGCTGCAGCCAGGTCCGCTCCAGGAGCGCAGTCGAGGGAGTGGAGAGGAACCGAACAGGCTTATAATATATACTCCGTATGTCCTAACAGGTAATGTGCGGACAGCGCGCTTCCTATCTAGTACTTGAAAGCCGAACAAAAATCAAAAGCCGTAACCACATACATGCGCACAAGCCAAGAACAAGATCAAGTGGAAACTAAATGGTAACTCAACCAGAGAATGATAGACGAAAGAGTTTACTCACCTGGACAGATCTGCACACTGCAATCAGCAAGAAGTTTCACCAGTCATCAGCAACGACGTTGCATCTGCCTTCCCGTCGCCATCATGGGAAACATCTCTGCTTCTTGCAGGTCGAAGCCTCGGAGCGGCTTACCGACAGAGGAGGATCTAAAAAACGTACAAGGCCAAGATTATTAACATGTCCGCCTCATGAGTTTTGTCGGGAAATCCCAGACATGACAGCACAAATCCTGGTTTAGTTTTGTTGGGAAATCGCAGACATGACAGCGCAAATCCTGGTTTAGGGGTTAATTAGTTAAGTGGACAACAAATTTTAAGTTGGGAAATGATTTGAGCCAAGAAAATTGGAGTGTAAAAATAGATTAGTTAGTAAAGTGGATGTTTTCCTTTGGAATATACGTTTATATGCATACAAGCACCTTAACTTCAAGTCAAAATAAAGTGGGCAAATGGAACAGCAGCCCATTGCTTGTACAAGAGCAGCTAGATGTCTGGCACACTTAAATAATACGGAGCTCCACATTTGGTGAAATTATCCCATGAAGGTATTTCCTTTCGAATTCGCGAAACTTCAAAGTAAATCTTCTTTTCCCTTCATTATTGAGATCACGGCCACTCGAGTCAGCTCCTTTAATCGTCAATATCTTCAGAGCAGGGGCATTTTCAACAACATGCACCAGAAATTCAAGTTGTCCTGTAGTTCCAGAAAATCCTGTAATACGCAGGTTCTTCAGATAACTATGTGGACACCGTGGAAGGCTCTTGATAGGCTCCGAGACACAATGTGCGAATGCCAAAACACTAAACTGCAAAAGTTTGACAGAGGAAATATGCTCAAGCAGAGGCACAATTCATGGTTCGATAATCGATCAAGTTGTGCAAAGAGAAAGCTACGAAATAGGAGTATACTCACATGCATTTCTAACTTTTCAACAGAAGGAGCAGCCCTCAGAAAAGAGGCCAAAGATAGAATGTTGCCAGCTTCCCTATGACCAATTGACAGCTTCAAATGTAAATATTTCAACCGGGAAAATTTGCATGGATTTTCCATCAACAAAGGCATCTGAAAAATAGGTAGTGAATGGTCAAAAATAAGAGGGGGAGAAATGTGATAAAATATAAGTGTGAAACAACAGACCTTAAGTGTAAAATGAGCATGCAATGTCAGATCTTGAACACTTGGAAGCACTTTGGGAAGCACAGTCAAAGCATGCTCAACAGTCAATAGGGAATGGATATTAAGAAATGTGTGCTTCAGTTTGGGAGTATGCCCAAGGTCGATAGGATACAGACGTCCATAGAACAAGAAAGTTTTGACTTCCACTGCATGGAGTACTATCTTGGTTATCTTGCAGTGTGCAACACGCAGGTATCTCAGGTTTGACAACGGACGTGCTACTGTCAGTTCATCATTCAAATGGCATCTAACCATACTGAACCACTCAAGATTGATGCAATTTGACAGCATATCTTGAAGATCATTTCGAGTGACTCGTAACAAGTGCAAATCAAGTGTTCTCAGATTAGGGAAACCGCTGAATTGAGGGGGTAGTTCAAGACATGCGAAGCTAAGTTGAAGATGACGAAGCCGAAATATGCTTCCATCGTCTAACAGCTCAACCGGTAATCTGTACTGATCAGTACGGCCCGGGGAGTTGGCTGGCACTAAATCAAGGGCAAGGCTCTCCGTCCGCGATGAAACGGCAAAAGCAACCCACGTGTTGATACGATCCAGTACCCTGTGGTCAAACCCAAATTTGATCACGAGCTCTTCAACAACCACGCACTGATGCTTCTGCATGACTGCATTAACATTGTCAATGAATTTCTGAGTGTACTGTTCTCCCCCAAACACGCTGTCACTGCACACTGTGAAGCCATCAAATCTCAGTTTGGGGCAAACTCTCCACACATCTTTCCATTTACTTGACAGAATAACGGTTCTTGCAGCTTCCTTTAGCGGCAATTTTGATAGAACCGTAGACAGCAGATCATCAGGAAGGTCTGCAAACTGAACCTTTGCTCGCGTTTTCTTAATGACTGGTCCGTGGTAGTAACGCCTCAGTCTTTTCCTCGTGTGTGTTAGATCGCTGCCCATTTTGCTTCTGCACACAAATGATGCCAGGTTAAGTATGAACAGATCGAGGAAACGAGCATGGAAGGCCAGAACACATGTGAACTGCAGAACAGAGTGTTATTGTATTCTACTATCCCTCATACCAGATAAAAACACCAGCTCTAATTCTAGCAAAACTATAAAACGAGCATGGAAGGCCAGAACACATGTGAACTGCATAACAGAGTGTTGCTGTATTCAATACCATCTCTAGTTTCTACTATCCCTCATAACCAGATAGAACAGTCAGTCCATAAAGTTGTGTTTTTTTAGGGGAAGTTGTAAACTTTTCCTTGACAAATAAACCAGCTCTATTTCTAGCAGAACTATAAAACGAAAGGTCACTTTTGTTAAATTTTACTACATTAACTATGATTTCGGGGATAGATCAGAGGATGGGTTTGGGTGTTTGTGGGGGCGAGAGGGTGCAGGGCGGATCTAGATGGCACCGGCACACTAAGACTGAAATTCGTGGGATTCAGTGGGGGTTAGCGCATCACTGGGTGACAAAAAAAACTTACCACTGGCAAAGATTGGGGGCGCTGTTGAGACAGCAGCGGCGCGACGGCTGAACGGAACGGCGATGGGCGGCGACGCGGCAGCTGAGTTTGGGGACTGGGGTTGAGGCGTCCGCGGTGGCGCTACCCTACGGCACGGAGGCAGCTCTAGGTCACGGAGGGTGGTATTTCAGAGCCTCGTTGGGTCCGATCCCCACTGGAGGTCGGTCAGGACAAGGTACTGCGAGACGAGTTGGAGAAGGGAGGAGGAAAGGGTGGACTGCCCTCGGTTTTTTTTTTTTTGATAACATTTTTTTTGAACGAGAGAGGGTCCAGAAAGACCCCGAGACTGCATTAGTAATACTAGCAAAAATGCCCGTGTGTTGCAACGGTACAAAATAACTAATAATTAGTATTACATCCCTTCTTCACCATCGTTTAAATAAGCAGTAAATTTTCGTCGGTCGATTTTTTATTTTTTCTAGAATTAGTTTGGGTGTTGTTTTAAAATAATCACTCGAATAATTAGTATCACTTTATTGAAATTATACTTATCACTTTGTTGAAATCATATAGTTTTGAATTAATGAAATCTATAGTTATTTTAGAGTTAGTAGAAAAAACATACATGTGATAAAAAAACATACCACTATGCCTAGAGTACGTAGAAGCATATGGCACATGCACGCTGCATGCGTGCTGTAGCCGATCCATGCGCACGATCAGTTAACTAGTCTTTGCATGCAATTTTTGATTAAGAAATCTTTGACCTGTGGCTTTGCCGCACCTTCCCATTATGAGGTCTTCCTTTCTAAAAAAATCCATCCGAATGATCAGTTAATTGGTCTTTGCATGCAATTTATGACGAAGAAGAATTCCGCAAAAAAAAAAGAGTTATGATGAAGAAATCTTTGACCTATGTATGGCCTTGCCGCACACCTTCCCATTATGGGGTCTTTGTTTCTAAAAAATCCATCCAAACGATCAGCTAATTGGGCTATTATATTAATAGGGGAGATTTCTTTCTTTTGAATTTCTTAGCGCAGGTTTATTGGGTCTCACTCGCAAATTTATGTCCAATTCCCGATGAGGCTTGTTGATGTCTACTTGCTGATCTATATAAATTCATAGAATCTTGTTTAAAGCAGCGAGGTGGTACTATTAAATAAAACAAGCGAGCCCTTGTATGCATAGAAAGGACAGCTAGCCCGGCGGGGCGCGAGTTCGATCCCCCGATGCCATGATTTATTTTCGCTGCGAACGGAAGGGCCGGCCCACTATGGAGTGTGGGTTTATTGCAAAATAATATAGGGGGCTTTTTGCAAAAGTGCCATGACGGTGGATGCAGAAGCACTAATCGCTTTATTATTAGGGAAAGAAACAGCGGTGGAACACAACAGTATGCAAAAGGACCCCAAACTAAACCTAGATAACACACTGGTTCCTGCATTTTACAAAGAGAACCCCCACAACCAAATGAAAAACGCAATCGGGTCCCAAGCACCTTCGTCACAGATGCAACCTTGCCACCGCCGGGGACAACACCACTTGGTGCGGCAAAGCCTCCACGACATCTCGCAGATCCGATGGCATGGAAGAAACGACCGGCAGCCAAGCGCCATGGCCGACGCCGTAGCCATTCCCCAGCAGCCATCGGGGATGAGCACAAACCTGATCTGGACCTCCATCTTTCCCCTGCTTCAACTCCACCACCACGGCGACCATAGAGGCAAGAGAGGGAGCGGAGCACCTCCAAAACAGGGAACCAGGCGAGCTTATTGGTGGAGTAGCCGATGATGCACTCCACGGCAGCGACTGACCTCCAGTCAGCACCACCATGAAGACCACCGCCGTAAGCCACCGGCCGCGGCTCGCTCGCGGCGGCGGCGCTATCCACATCGGCGTACCGCCATACACTACATGGGCAGAATACCACCTAAAACTACGTGCACTATATACAAGACTACTCCGTGCACCTCTCCCTTCTTTGCTCCGGCCGGGTGGGCCATCCTTTTTTTTCGAGAAAATTCCTTATATAACACTACTTTAAATTTTGCTTCCCTATTTAACACTGGAATACTTTTTCTTCCCTATCTAATATCGTGTCTAAATTTTATGCCCTTTATGACACTTCCGTCCATTTTAAGCTTTAACGGTATTAAATGACACTTGAAAAGACCTATTTGCCCCTCATGGGTATGTGACCAAAATTTCACGTGGTAGTTTAGATTCAATGCGTGACTTGGTCAGGATGGTGTTCGACACAATTTCTTACCAAGGAGAAGGTAATTAGTGAATATTTTTCTCGAATGCAGAATATACAGGAAGGAAACATGCACCAGTACATACATGCACTAGCTGTCTTTCTCTTTTTTTGAAGCTTGCGCTAGCTATCTTTCATTAGCTTTGCACGTGCATGTATCCAGAAACAAGAGAAGAGGGTTACACCGAGCCTCCTCAGAGCTCAGCGATCGTGGGCCGTCGGATGCGTTCGCTTGATGGGATTCTGGCCGTTGGATCGAGTGGTGGAAGGAGCTGGGCCGTCGGATCGAAGATGAGCTCCTGTAGCAATGAATAGTTACATCCCGCTGTAAATATCTCGTGCCACCGCCTGTTAATACAGCACCCCACCGAGGGCATTTTTGGAATTTCGCTACGTGGTATAAAAGCCCAACGCCAGGGTTTCTCCCCAATCAGCTTCGTCTCCTCTCCCCAATCGGCTTCCTCTCACGCGAGGGAGAGCCGCCGCTGCCCCCTCCCCTCCCGTGCCCCTCTCCTCTCCATGGTCTCCCGTCCCCCTCTCCTCTCCACGGTCTCCCGTCTCCCTCTCCTCTCCATGGTCCTCGGCAGAGGCAGCACGGGCGGCCGCCGCACCACGTGAGAGAGCGCCCTATCAGGCCATCGGAGAGGTCCTGGATGTCGTGGTGAGGAGCGTGTGCTGCCGAGACGGCCATCCGTAGCATCGTCGCTGTCGTCCACGGTAGGTGGCCAGGCGGAGCGCGGGCGGTGCTTGACGGTTCGTGTGGGACCTCAACGGCGTGGAGGAGCAGCGAGGAGGAGGAGGATGGGGTTCATGCTACGGGTGTGCCTGGCCTCCTTCGCGGCGGCGGCGGGCGGCGGCTACTTCCTCTACAAGGACTACAAGCTCGCCCACGACTCCACGGCCCTCCAGGTACGGTTTGCACCCTCACACGCATCTGCACCTCCATGGATTGCAACTCCACCCAAGCCGCTGCTGTAGGTTCACCTCTCTCTCTCTCTCTCTGACGGCTGCTCCTCATTTTCTTGGATTGCAGGCCACCACTATCACGGGGCATGACGTTGTCTTTGTAGTAGCTTGGATGGTGTCTCCACTGCTTGATCTACTTCGCTGCTGTAAATGGAGATTTATATATCTGACATAGAACCTTATATATGAAATACTAATCTCATGCATTAGTTTTGTAAGCCATGGTGTATTAGCAGCAAACACATTACTCATGAGATGTGGGTTTCATTCTGCACCTCTAAAATTCTCCATCACACAAATACAACAAACAATTCGACTTATTGCCCACATATGGGGGATCTGTATATGTTTTCTGGTGCCTGTTAAAGCTGCGACTTGGTTATGCAATGCATTATCTAGGCAAAGGTAGATTGGGGACCCTGATGATCTATCTGATGTCAGCTGCAGGGCAGTTGTGTATGGGTAAACCGGCTCACGTGGTGATCTAGGTTCTAGGGTATATATCAGTGCACGCCCGTCTTTCTCTGTTATTGTTGATCCATGCTTGGTATGGAAATGTTGCTCTCTGATCTCCTGAGCGCGATTCCATGACTAGCTTGTGGTGGTGGGTAATTTAGTGCAACTCTGCCTGCTCATATCTGGAGTATGATGAGAATTGGGTGATTTTGTGCAGTCCTTTAGCTTGCTGTAGACTTGTCGATATATGTAGCGAAAGCAAGTAGGGTTTGGTATGTGATTTTTGTAGCTTTTATTATGATACATCCTTTAAACATGTGCTTTGATGTACTCATTATTAGCAACCGTAGCGGGAACTCCGGCTGCCTCCACCACCACCCACCGACAGGAGGCCCCCGTCACTCCTTCTGCCCCATCGCGTGGCCATCACCGGGGTGTCGCCGCGGTCTCGAGGCTGCGATCCTGAAAGGTGAGTGAATTTGTCAGAACCCCCGGGTTGCATTGGGTGGGGATGCGCCTTCTAAGCATTTGCTAATGCTGAGATTGTTTGTCGCTCGTGTTGCCAGGGGCAGGATGACACCACGCTTGGTGGTGTGGGATGGCTGCAGATGCAGAGCGCTTCTGATCTCGTAAGACAACAATCTTCCTGTTCTGTTTTGCGCTTGAGTTTGTATAGGATACTGTGATTGGAAACTGCTGGTCGCTGTTTGATAGCTGGATTTTTTGAGAGGGGGACTTTTATTTGTTCTGAACATGACGCTGACTTTGTTTCTGAAAATGCAGGATCTTAGGTCCCAACTGTAGGAAATGATTCCGGAGCAACAGGTTTGTGGCTCACTCGTGCATTCTGTTGTGAAGTTAAGTTGGAAAGTATTCGTGGCATCTGAATCCTTATCCTCTCTTTTTATCAACCCCTGATATTTACTCAACCAGTGTTAACCCTGTCAGTTCATGTGATTCTGTGTGATGCTTAGTTTCTGCTTCCAAATAGTGTAGAACACCTTTTATTCACAAATGCCATGGTGTAACATGCTAGCAAATGATAATTGTTGCAAACTAGCATTTAATACCTTAACGCCTTTAAGGAACAAATTTACCTTGTTTCAAATATATTATTCCTGTGTTGCACTAGATTGTGTTACGTGCCTGATATGAAAATAAATTAGTAGATTAGTCAATTACGCTCTTAATATTGGAGAGGTGCTACTTGGGTTCGTCTTCACCGCTCTAACCACTTGTTTTTATGAAAGAATAATTCTGTCGGTTCAAAGTTATTTCATGTCGATTGCATTTTTTTACAAGACCGCTTGAAAAAACTTAAGTTAGAGCATGAAAAGGTCCAGCTTGGTAACATAACTGTGGACATGGTATGCATTTAATAACATTTGCCTTTAAAAACTCTGTTTCTATGCCGACCAAATTCTGAACAATGTTTCTACTTTCTCCAGGTCCTTGGTGAGATGAGAGGGATTACTGGAATGCTCTGGGAAACATCTTTACTTGACCGGGAGGAGGTATCCTTTTATTGTTCTCCTTTGTAGTGCTATCGGTGCTGTAATAAGAGCAAATTACATATTAGCTTGTATGTCTAGGAATGTTCCTTGGGTTAAAAAACTGATTATTATATTATCTTGAGATCTCTAGTCAAGTTTCGGTGCTGAAGTTGAGCTTAATTTGTCCCTGTACAGTAGTAATTAGTGTGTTAATTGTATACTTTATGTCGAAATATAAATCACTTTCCAGAATTGACTATATCACAGTGATTTAAAAGATATGTTCACGTTCAAATTTGATTAATTCATTATACATCAACTTGCTTGACTACAAGATCATAATCCTTTATGGTTTATATTTTAGCATGCCTGCCTCATTGCAGAGTTTTGATAGAATTGGTACTTAGTTTGGCTTGAGATATTTAAATTTATGCATCATTGGTATATCTCTGTTGATGCCTGTAATTTGTGTGCTTTCTATTCAGGGTATTCGATTTAGAGGTCTCTCTATTTCAGAGTGCCAGAAAGTACTGCCGGCTGTAGTTAAAGATGGAGAATCTTTACCTGAGGGTCTCCTTTGGCTTCTTTTGACCAGAAAGGTTTGACTTCTATGAAACACGTACCCCTCTTTAGTTTAGTGGTCGGTGAAAATAGTTCGTTCGAAAATAGGAGGTATAATTTGTTCATTGATGCAGTAGAGGACGTAATGTATTGGTTGACTTTTCTATTATACATCACCGACGGTGAAGTGATCTGTTCCCCTGCCTAGAGGTGCTGGTGTTTTCCTTCAGTTCTAGGTTTTCATGTTTTTATTGACGAGCCCAAACCGATCCCTACAGGACTTGGGCATGGTTCTGCACCAATGATGGTATTTCCTGGATGTGCCGCAGTCCTCTTGTTTGATTATTGTAATTGTTGGGTGCTGGCTGGCGTACTCGAGCATGGGGTGGACGATTTAATTTGTCTGTATTGTTGTTTAGTGCAGCAGCAACACTGATGGCAGTGCTACCTGACAATGTGTAGTATTGTACTCATTAGTTAGCCCACTTGTGTCGGATAGTTTCTTGTTTTATTGCTTGTGTACTGTCCTTGACAAATGAAATGTGCAGCAGGCTTTTGATATTTTAGTCCTCTGGCCTTGTATGCAGTACTTTGCTAGACTATTGCAGACAAATTCAAAGAACTGCAAATGTGTAGCTCCAGAATTAGGAGACTAGAAATAATTGAGCTTTTTTGCCAAAAAAAACTAGGATTTTACATCACTAATTAGCCCTTCATTCTTATATGCTTTTGCATTTGCTGCATTCCCGCTTTCAGGTATTTTCATTGTTTTCACACATTAGCTTTAGGATGCCAAGTGTAATTCAGTTCATATGTACATGTACTGTTTTCAGGTCATTTGTTTGTCCTATCTGGTGCATGTTTTGTTTGGTTACCCTCTGTATACCAGTCATTTTAGAATGATGCAGGTTTTGTTCTTACAGAAATAAACATCACGAGTGGATTTCCTTTTACCTGAACACTTGCCGAATTCAGTGCTCGGAGAAGTCTGCTATGCCAACTTGTGGGTTCAGAACTTCAGATCCTTATTATCAGATCGTGTCACTCTTTCCACTCCAAAACCGATGAGCTCTGGAAAACGGTATATCTTTGCAGTCTCCTGTTCCTAGCACTACTCATTTATGAAACAATTCATTCCCTATACAGCATTTAAATATCTTGCATTTGCACACAATTTGTATTAGCAATTCGTGGCTTTTATGTAATAAGGTGAAACCTACTCTTGCAGGCTCTTGATTGTGTGTGTATATTTTGTAGCTTCAGAATATTTTAGTTTTCGCCTTATGGCATCAAGATGCAGCTGCTCATATGATTTCATAGTTTGGCAAGTACCACAGAATTTGTGGTTGACTGCTTACATACAAAATCATCGTGTTAGTACTTAGTACTGAAGTTAATTTCTACATTGTTATTAGAGTTGCCTTGATGTCTCCCGTACTATAAAGATCTATCTATGCTCTATTTTTTAACCATCTAAAACTGTAGTCATTTATACTTCATGCAGCAACAATATATGTTGTTGTCGGTTTGCTGATCCATATTTATCTCTCCCAGCTTGTTTTTATGTCTGCTCAGATTGCACAAGAAGCTGACATGTAAATGTAGATCGTGTAGCTTTATGGGCATGCATCAGATTCCTATTATAATAAAGTTTTGCCTTCATACTATAAATCCATTCATTGGAGCTATATATCATATGCCGTACCATTTAATCTAGTTCATGAGTAAAATGTTGTTTTAATAAATTTAAGGTCGTTCTTTGTTTGCTTGTTGTTTGCTAGCACTAATGCTGATGTATGAACAAATATAGAGCTTCAGAAGAAAACAAAGTATAGTTCATATTTTTAATCATTTATGTCCATATCATGTGATGCTAATGTATGAACTTTATATAGTTTGGTTTAAATGATATCAAATAAAAGAATATACATTCTGGAAATTAAATAAACCCTACAAATCAAATTAGGAAACTATTGTTACTGGCAAAATGAAATTATAAAATTAGGGATTTGCAAGGCTTTCGTTTATTGATTTTTGCTAAGCGCTAAGCGCTATAAAAGTAGGGATTTGCAAGGCTTCCATTGTTTATAAAATTATAAAATGAAATTAAAATGAAATACTTTCGCTAAGCGCTATACGAGTATTTTGATTTTTGTGCATTTCCTGATATTTTTAGGAATTAGCGATGATCAATTTACAGCCAATTATCAATTTGTGCGGTGCATTAAATAATCAAGATAACATGTGGAGGCCCATTCTTCTTTTAGGAATCGTTGGCTTGCCGGGTGTTGGCCACTTACCTGGTGGCTCCAGCTAAGCTGAGGTGAGCAGACTGATCGAGGTTTTCTTCCACTTTTGGTGCATCAGATCTAGAGTCTTCCTTTCCTGTTTCAGTTTTCTTGGATGGTAAGATGGTGTGCTCGGATTTGAAGAGACTTACCTCCAAATATTTGAGATCTTATAGAAATTAGAACTGAGGGTCTTTTAAAATGAATTATGCATAATAGTATTGCTCGGTGGGATGCATAATTTGTTGTTTGTCTCATCAGCTATAGTGCTAATTTACATACTGATTTTGTCGTGATATAACTTGATGCTTAGACTAATTTGTTTTGTTTCGGCTGCAGAATATACCATATGGTTACATACAAATGGTTGGTTTAATTCTGGTTAAAAGTGTGAGGCTTTGGTGAAATTCTGGTTCCACCACTAGAAGATTTTATTGTTAAAGTAGTGGTGGCCCTGATTATTTTAGCGGCACATGAGGCTGTACTTGCTATTCCCTACGAGTTGTTGCTGTGTACACTCATAGGCTTCCGGTCGCAACTAACTACAATACATATATGCATGCTATTAGGAAATTATAGTTGTTGACGCAGTTGGAGCGCTTGGTGCCACGTCGAGTTCATCTTATTATGTAAATATAGTGGTTGGCATGCTATTGTGGTTACCCGATTGTTTTGGGTTGTGGACCTACTACAAAGTGGAGTTATATTCTGTTTTTTTTCTACAACTCACATGACAAAGTGGAGTTTTGTTCATTTTCTGGATTTTGTTTCCCCACATTATTTTTCTTACTCTTCTTTCTTTTGTTTTTCTTTGCTTCTCCTTCACCTGATTGATAATGTGTTGTTTATCTGCTTATTGTTTTGCAGGTGCTGGTTTTCATGTGAGCTGCTGGTGGTGGTTGCGCGTTGATAGGTAGATGATCTTTTTGTTCATGCACAACCTCTGTGCCTACTTCCGTTGGTTACGATTTATGTGCTTATTTCGTGTATTTTTGTTTTCAGTAGTAATTATTCAAGTGGAGGTCAGATGCACTTTTTTTGTGTGCTAAAACACATATAAGAACATATTCACTGTCACATCTTTATAGCATCAATGTTCGTTCGTTAACACATGCCCTTATTGTCACATTTGTTGCTTAGTGTAATATTAATCAGATTTTTAATCTCCTGAAGCAAGAAGAGTATTTTGGTGGAGCACAATTTATGAAGGTATTTGTGTGTTAAAAAACCTGAAACTTCTTAACAATTACTCCCTCTGTAAACTAATATAAGATCATTTAAATCATTACTTTAGCGATCTCAAAGATTTTATATTAGCTTACAGAGGGAGTACTCAATTATTATGTAACACTTGATTTTCTTCATCTACGACGCTGTTCTGTTTTCTAACATCGGTGTGCTGTTTTTCTTATTCATCCTTGCAAAAAAAAGTAGTCTTTAATGATTTGGTATAGCCAATGTGCATACTATCCAGTGTAGGCATTTAATTCGCTTTATTTTTTTGTTCCATGATGAGATGATGGATTGTAACAGGGTAGCCATTTTCTTCTCTTTATAACTCTTCAAAAACAAAATGGTCTTGGTTATATGGTTTATATCGATGCACTCTCGAGGAATAAGGATCTCTGCAATGCCAGCCGTTTGAATTCTTGTCTTAGGTTGATATAATTTAATTGCAATTATGTACAGATGTTTCATTTGGACCGATATAAAAAGTACAATATGAGTGTCCATTGAACAATCCGAACTTAGATATGAGTATTGAGTTGCTGAATATGTCTATCTGAACTATACTTCTATTAAAATTAGAGTACTCTTAAAATTATCTCAATGTGTGATATCGACTGATGTATCATATGGTTTGGGTGTTTTTCTTCAGGAGCAGCCTGGTTGGGTGGTGACGTTTCCGAGTGGCCAAGCAAAAGCTATTTTTTGTCTACTACCTTTGCAGTGGCTACTTCTGCTATAATGTGCACCAACATAAGAACCACGTTCCCTATCATGGTATGGGGCTTAGCATCATCGTCTTCTTCCAGAAGTTCGCGTTTTCAAATGCTTCCACATTTTGGGCTGAACGGCTTTCGATCTGCGGAATGCATCACTTTCTATGTACATGATTTGCTCTAATTCTGATCTATTAAACGTTTCTTTTGGTCTATTCCTTTGTGCCGAGCTTGATGTGGCTCAATTGTATTCTGTGATATTTATTTCGATTGGAAAATTCATGAGGTTAAAGATTTGGTGTATTGCTTTTGGTGTTGAACCGTGCATTGATTGCATATTACATTGATTTGAATTTTACGTCTGGACCGGACAACACGGCGCACACTTCCTATCTATGTCTGCAATTTTGGTTTCAAACTTCCTATCGAGTGGCTGCGCTTTTGGTTTATAACTTCCTGTCGAGTGGCTACTTTTTGTGGTCTTATAAACACACTGAAATTGATTCTGCCTTATAGCCTAATGCCGGTATTAAACATCATCATGTCATACTTGTATCACAATTGAATGTTTCTTCTTCATTGTATTGTTATCATGTATGAATGCATATGACATACCTGAATTACTATTGACTTAGCATTATTTGCTTGACTAACGTTCAGACCGGCACCCTCGCGCCAAGGCGCGATCCCGATCTAGTGCATATTAGCACAGGCGGAACTTTCCACTCATGCATGCACCGGAGACTTGCTGCTCGAGGCATGAGTGCCCAGCCCACTGCAGGCCAGCTGCAAGGCCGCATGAAAGAGACGGGTAATTAGCGTTGAGGTCCAGCAGCCAGGTAGCCTGTCGCAGTGCTGAGGCAGCCGGTAGCTAGCACGACAAGCCGGCGACGGGCGGCCCAGGAAATGAGCACAAGCAGCGGCACAGGCGCTTTGCACACGTCCCACGATGGACCGAGCAAAAAGGAGACGCGCCCGTAGCGGCACGTACACAAGAGCTACCTAGCAAAATGAGTCCGTCGGATACACACGTACATACCACATGAAGGGTAAATAAGACTTTTCAGGTGCCATTTAACACCATTACGTCTTAAAATGGACGAAAGTGTCATAAAAGGTATAAAATTTAGACTCGGTGCTAAATAAGGAAGGAATTTTTTTTTTATGTCAAATAAGGCAACAAATTTTAAGACAGTGTTAAATAAGGAATTCTCTCTTTTTTTTTCATTTGATAGCCAAGTCATTTACAATAAGGTGAGAAACAAAGTCTGAGATAGAACTTTCCCAAAAATCTGAAGATCTATTTTCGAAGGAGAATTTCACTAAGCTATCTGCTCCTCCATTGGCCTCTCGGAAGCAGTGGATATATTCCACATTTGTAAGTTCTGCTGTTAATTATTTGCATTACAGTACTATGGCAGCATCTGGTCCAAAGAACTCATCGCCTTGGTTGAAAATCTGAACTGCATTTGTACTATCAGACTCAGTAACCACTGATCTGCAACCAATTCGGAGTGCATGGATTATACTGTTGTATACTGCATGAATTTCTGCAGAATCCACACTGCTAACATGGGAAATGAACCAGCAAGCAGCAGCAACAACATCACCTTTATCGTCTTTAGCAATAGCTCCCGTAGCCCCTGACATGTTTTCAGAGCAAAAGGATGCATCCACATTTATCTTGACAGTTCCCACTGCTGGTTTCCACCACAAATGCTCCCTCTTACGCACCGGAAGTTTGGGCGATGATGCTTGGATAAAATTAGTGCAGAGTACTTTGGTCGATGTGGCTGTACGATCAGGGGATTGTATGCTTACCCTCCTCACAAACTGACGGCGTTGCCACCAAATATACCATGCCAAAACTGCAATCAACTCTACCTTTGGGTGCTCGTTCGAAGCACCTTGAGCCCCGCATAGAATCTCGATAGTTACAGATCCTGACCGATCTTCAGAAATAGCTCGACAAATGTCGTCTTTAAGGCCAAGTTCTGACCAAACTTCCATCGCTCGAGAACACGTAAAGAGACAATGTTGGATATCTTCCATACCAATCCTACAATATGAACACTGTGCACTTAACGGAATATGGCGATTAGCTAAGGTTCCGAAGAAGGGGAGGACTCATTTTAATGTTTTTCAGATGAAATGCTTCACTTTCCCGGGTAAAGCAAGGGCCCCAAATGCTTTTTTTTTAACTGGAGAATCTGCAGATCCCGTCAGCGGTGATTGAGGAGATTTTGTTACCCTTGAGCAGTACACTTCAGTCTTGATTAGCACCGAGGAGATGAAGAGAACCCTACTTTACTGTTAACTGTTTTTTCATTTCATTTCTTGATAATTTTTTTAATACGTGTCTCATTTATATCAAAAGGATCATAGTACAAGTCACGTACACACCAACCTGCAGAGGCGGAGCCAGGATTTGAGCATAGGGAGGGCCAAAAAGACAATGCTACATGTTTTTTTCTAACACGTATACACATATTAATATACATATTTGACAAGTATTGATTTAAATTTAGCTAACAAAAAGAAGTGTAGAAGTTAAAATCTCATTAGAGCCGAACCTGGATTTCCAATGCCTGGGTTAAGGATTGAAGCAAGTAGTGTAGAAATAAATTTCTTCGATTCCTTCTTTTCATTTTTTTCAATAGAAAACCATAGCTGGTATAAAAAAGACAAATTAAATGTGTATTTCTGTTCTGATCACAATTAGTAAAGCATGAACATATCAAACAAAATAGATTAATGTATATACCTTGAAAAATTGAACTGTGGCAAGATCACTCGATCGTGATACAGGCGTGAGTAATCCAGTATGGGAAGCGGCCGTCCGAGATCATGATGTACGCGTGAGTAATATCAGTCGGCAGCGGCCGTCCGAGCATAGCTGAATGCCCAGGTTGAATCAAGTAGCAGTCTAGCAGAGGAGGCGCCGCGTCTCTGATCAGGATCTGACCGGGAGAAATTCAGATCGGGAGCAGCAGTTCAGGGCAGGGAGAGCATAGGCGAGCGGGAGCAACGGCGGCGGCTATCTTCTGTGGACTAATCGCACGTACACGGTTACCGGTAGAACGCAGTGCCCAGGCCAATCGCACCTACTGGGCTTTTCACATGGGACAGCCAGATAGGGGTCGTCCGTGCCCTCGTGCGCGTGCGGACAAGGCGCCGCGTTCCTACTCTACCTCGGCCTGGACCTCGCCGAGGCGTCGCCGTTGTATGATGAAATTCAATTGCTCTACAGACATTACGAATTACTGAAGCAAACCCCTTACTAAAATCATTATGAATTGTATCCTCATACCGACGGGAAGCAGGTAGGGAAAGGTAGACTTGCATGTCTCAACCGTGCAAGAATCAGTGTACAACATTGTCAGATGGGTGGATTAATTCAGAACTCGCAAATCGTACTCTCAGATCCCCAACAGCCGCGTCGACCTGAATCGCGCCGCGCTCTACCATGTTGGCATGCAGCGACAGAGAAGGTGCCATGCATGGCATCTCTCTCTCTTTTTTTTTTTTTTGCGTTGAAAATCGGGATGGCATATAACTACAGCACCGGCGAAGGTCAGCGCCGCTACGCCGGGTCGACCTTCCACTCGCTATGGTCGTCCTCGTACACCTCTTCCACCAGCCGGCCACCACCGGGGCACCGCCCAGCCTGACGACGTCCATGCGGCTATGCTCGATGCCGCGACCTCGTGCTACAGACCGGCGGCTGTGGCAGCCTAGTTCACAGTCGTAGTGTCGATCCATGCTTCTTCACTCAGGGAATGGGAAGGGAGCGGCGACGGGTATAGATTGAGGTGGTTACAAGACTAGCTCACGGCCGTTCCATGCTTGACTCGGGGTCGGCAAGATGGGATAGGGGAAGAAGAATACGTACGCGAGGAAAATACCTGGAGTTTTGCTTTTGTTTTGGCTGTAAAAGGAATGCGCGGAGAGGGAAAATGTTGTAGCCGTTGGATTAATAATGGATGAAGCAGGAGCACGGATGGGAGCACCGAACGGGAGCAGGCAAGCCCTACGTACGTTTCTGTCGCTAACTCCATGTCAACGTCCCATGTTCCTCTAACCTGTAACCTGTGGTTGTTGGGATGGTTAGGTAGATAGTGGTGTCTTCGGCCCATCAGAGTTTAAGTTGTGATGCTCGCATTTATCCTGAAATTATTACAGGATTTTTGGCGATACGCTTTAGTGGGAGGAGACGTTCCCGTCAACTACAAGGCGCATACGGTGACTTCGTAAAATTTCAAAATGATATGTTGGCACAGTTTCTCGGAGGTGCTCATAGAGGTAGGATGTGTGTGTTCATAGGGGTGGGTGTATGCGCGTTTATATGAGCGCTTGCGTCTGTATTGTGTTAAAAAAAACGTCTCATGTTCGCTCGATCGATGGGGGGCCAGGACCCTGCTCCCCCCCCCCCCCTCTCCCGTCTGTCTCCGTCACTGCCGACCTGGCAAAACTGAACAAATAGTAGAACGCTAGCCTTTGCATAAAGGAACAAACGGCCAATAAGTAAAATTACAAATAAGACCGAAGAAACCTTTGAACTTGACACCAACATCCGTCACCTGCCTCTGGCACCACCAAAGCAGCCACCAGAGGGAAAAAAATGACGGATCACCTCCATACCCGAGCTCGACACGGCTCCATCGCTGATATGCAGCTTTGCGGACCTTCAAGGTGGCTCGTCAAAGGCGAAACCATTACCGTTGAACGAATCAGACCGAGGCAACACCCGGGACACGTCATCGAACTCCAGATCTGGCACCTCCACATGACTAAGATGTCGGACGAGAAAACCATACCTGCCGTCCACGTACCACAAACCCAGCACACGATCCACCATCTTCCAGATGCCACCGATGCAGACCACAATCTGCATCCGCTCCTGGACTACCTCTCTAGCTCCGCGCCAGCGCTGGAGCAAACGTCGTCGCAACGGCGGAGCCCGAGGACACAGGTCCACCACGAGGATGCTACCGCCGTCACACCATCCTTACTTGAACATACTGGATTCCAAATCCATCCCCAACCATAGGATCAATCGCCTCATCGGAGTAGGATCCGAAGAAATTTTATTCAGCGCCGCCATCGCCACCGTTGAAGTAAGCGATGAATAGCCTAAAAACTAAGCAAATTTGGCATAAAACTATCCACACGCGTGGATCCGACGACCCCCCTCACCACTGACGACCGAGGTCATCGACGGAGGGGAGCCACCGAAGGACGGCGGCGGAGGAACTCCCTGGCAGCGCAGGCGAGATCGCCTCTTTCTTCGATAGGAAGAAAAGAACGATACATTATTTGTAAGTAATACCTTTGTGTGACACACTAGCCCGTGCCCATGGCGGATGACACATTAGTCAGCAGTTCTTTCTCATCCTCCGTGTGGTACCAGTTCTTTCCTATCCTATGTGTACACATTAACGAATGACACAGTAGTCAACTTGTGTCCCTGATTTACATTTACATTTCCTTGGATTTGGATTGTGCTTCTGCTCGATATAATGGAATGTTTGTCTCCCAGTTTTTAAGCATCCACACGGCTTGTCGGAGCTGTACAAATACAATATAATGTTTTGCAAACAGTATAATTACATACACACTCGACGATGGAAAGAAGAAAAGGCATTGAGGACGAATCGTTGGACATAATTTACAACCAAAAAGTTACATACACACATGTTTATTTTTTTAACGGAGGCAAAAAACTTGTCTCATCCATTAAATCCACGGCGACCCGCCCTTCCCTAGGGGCATGGACCAGCTCTCTGGCTACCGCCCCTACTCCTAGGCATCCATCGACTGGCTCGCGCGACTCATCGCCCGGCGCATCCGTGCGTCCTCTGCCCGACCTGTTTCCCCTCCTGTCCAGGTTCGTCTTGTGATTCGCGTCTCCTCCTTCTGTTTCCTCTCCACCTTCGTTTTGTCTCACACTGTGTTCCTGCCATCTGTCTTCCCCCCTTCTGTGCTGCAGGAGCAGCCTCCTGCCCCTGTTGCTGATGCATCCCAAAAAAGGGCTGATGCCTTTCCCCTGTGCCTTGACCCGGAGGAGGTGCACGAGGATGTCGCTCGCAAGCAGCGTGTGCGTGACCGCCGCAGCGCGCGTCTAGCTGCCAAGGAGCCGGCCCAGTACGTGCCCTTGGTGACCCGCGTGGCCAGCCTCAAGGCGTGCAAGTTCGACTTCTCCAAGGCCTCGGCGTCCCTCAAGAACATCATCCACGAGGCGCGCCTCGAAGATGTTCCCCGCCAGCCGATGCCGCTCGTGGTGCTCCAGGGGCTTGCTGAGCCGTGTGGAGTTGTCCCTGCTGATCTCGTGGGGACGGTGGCCACGCCGGAGGCTTAGGCCTCATGATGCCCGCGAGCCCTCTTTTGGATCCCTGCCTGGGTGCAGCCTCCACCCCTGAGTCGTCTTTTTCTTTATGTTCTTGTGTTTCCCTTCGATCCCCGGTGGATCCGCTCTCGGCCTTAAGCCGAATGTAACGAATGATGTTCCGACTGATGCGGGGCTCGTGATCACTACTAGTGATAAGCTTAGTAGTAGCGCGGGTACCCGTGCTACTGATACGACGCTACAACTAACATGTAGCAGTAGCGCGGGTCGCCCACGCTACTGCTATACATGGGTAGCAGTAGCGAGCTTTGGAGTGATGCGCTACTGCTAATAGCTGCAGCGCTTTTAATTAAGCCGCGCTACTGGTAAGGACGCGCTGCTCCTAACTTTATTCCCCTCGCTACTGCTAGTTTTATTAGTTTCTGTTTTTTTTGCATATTTGTTTTGTATTTAAACAGGCTTTATATAATAATCTTTAGCATATCATACACATACAAATGTAATCATAGCATATACATACAAATAGTCTCATCAAATCAAGTCATCATCATAATCATCATCCAACACAAAGTGGTCTCTCGTCATCATCTCGAAAATAGCGATACAAGTCACGAATACTTGCAACTACATCATCATCCATCTAAACAATGATATGCGCGAGAAGAGCTATCACTATGAGTGAGAGCGGAACTATGCAGTACATGAGGCGGCGGTTATGAGTCCTCTCTCGCGCTAGCGTGAACCTCAAGTAACTAACTTCTGCTTCTTGTCTGCTTTTGAAGCCTTTATGGCTGGCGCCCGAGACCCCGTAGGATGCATTCTACTTGGTTCCCACAGCACTTGCGAGGTTCTTCCGGCTCTAATGGCTCAAACTTGCCAGGGGCCATCTTTGTGATCACCAGTCGTCCGATGCCGAGTTTGTTAGGTTTTCGTATCCTCTGCTTCTTCTTTTCGGTAGCGGCTTCGGCGCCGGTACCTTCCCCGCCGGTCTCGGCGCCGCCATCGGTGCCGGCGCCGTCGGTGTCGATGTCGGCGTCAGTACCATCATCGAGGCCGCCCTGCAAACCTTGACTGTGCTTAGCAGACAAAAAATCGAGGTACTGTTGTTCACCCTCATCTGCATCTTGGTCAGAAGGCCCGGTTTCTTCGTTGTTCGACATGTTTCCTATGATTAAGTCTCCTCGTTTAATTCTAAAACTATAATAAAATGAGAAATGACATAAAAAAGGTCTATGGTTTGCCGGAATGCCGTTTCATTCCCGTCGCAGCAAATCCCGGCACTCGATAGGAAGCGGATTAGGAGCACTCGGGCGCTCCAACCCCCTATATTCAAAAATAATTTAATAATTAAAAAAAAGTCAAAAAAAACCTGGATATATTTTTGAACCAAATATGACTAGGTATTGTACTCATATAAAAAGTTTAGCCAAGGAATAATTCTCGTTGACTTCAGGGCAAAAAAAAACAAATTTATGACGACAATATAGCATGAATAGTACTTGTATCTAGCATTTTTGGGAAAATCTTTGACCCCGGATACAGTAAAAGTCATTTCCCATTTAATCTTTTTATACGAGTGCAATACTTGGTCATGTTTGATTCCATAAAAAGTTCCGGGATTTTTTGACTTTTTTAAAATTACTAAATTATTTTTGAATATAGGGGGGCGTAGCACCCGAGAGCTCCTATGCATTTTCGGCACTCGATATGCCTACTTTCTAGTCATGCCAAAATTCACGGAAAATTTCGGCATGACCTTTGCTAAAAAGTGGACATATCGAGCGCCTGAAATTCACCGGAACGGAAATGAATCAACATTCCGGCGAAACATAGGCCACTCGGATCATTTACCCTGCGCATAACCATCATTTTCCAAATATCACATGTCCACTTCAAATATGTCCAAATCACATGTCCACATATCATATAGGATTCATATAGCAACAATAGCTTTAACTAAAAAAAATCAAATAGCAACAATTCTGTTTTTCTTTAAATACCAATAAAAATTCCTTGAATAAAATTTGATACCTAGCTAAATACCAAATTAACCTACTAGTTTGATACCTAGCTAAATTCATAACTAAATTTGATACCTAGGGTTCATAACTAAATTTGATAAATTCATCACCGCAAAATTCATAACTAGGGTTCATACCTAGCTAAATTCATAACTAAATTTGATACCTAGCTAGGGTTCATAACTAAATTCATCACCGCAAAAAAAAAACTACCTACTGCCCTAACTAAATAGATAACCTAATTAACCTACTGCCCTAACTAAATAGATAACCTAATTAATCTACTGCCCTAACTAAAACCTAAGTAAATTAACCGAAGAACCCTAGCTAGAACTCTAATGGCAGAGAGAGAGGAGCGGTGGGGGGGCTTACAGAGGGTGCAGGGCGAGGAGGCAGGCCCGACGACGGCCGAGGTTGGGAGGGGAGGAAACAGAGGAGGGAGGCGTGGCGTGTCGGGGTCAGGGTCGGGGCCGGGGCCGGGCGACGGAGGCGTGCGGCGTCGTGGTCGGGGCCGGGGCCGAGAGAGGACGCGCGCGGCGTTGGGGTCGGGGCCGGGCGATGGCTAGGGAGGCGTGCGACGTCGGGGTCGGCGCTCGGGCTCCGGCGAGGGCGAGGGCAGGGGTGATGAGGGGGAGAAGAGAGTGGGGGAATTGGGGGAGGAAGGAGAGGAGGGAAGGGGGAGGGGGGAGGAAAAAGGTGGTATGGCTGCGGTTTAGCAGTAGCGCTGGGTGTAAAACGCGCTATTGCTAATAAGATAGCAGTAGCGCACTTCTGGAAGAGGCGCTACTGCTAAGCGGGGCCCGCCATGTGGCCAGGTTCAAAATTAGCAGTAGCGACCTTAAAAAAAGCGCGCTGCTACTAAAACATTAGCAGTAGCACGGTTAAAGTGGGCGCGCTACTGCTAAACCTAGCATGACGGGAACGGTCTGGGAATTTTAGTAGTAGCGTGGCTCTACCGAGCCGCGCTACTGCTAAGTCGATAGCGGTAGCGCCTGTTTGGGGCCAGCGCTACTGCTAATTAGCAGTAGCGCCACTTCTTGTCCAGCGTTACTGCTAAGATTTTGTGTATAAAGTTTTCCCTAGTAGTGGATTAATGTTGCTCGGGTTATTTATCTTGCTTGGTGTCATTTTTCTGTGAACCATGCCTAGTTCTTCCCAACACGTATTCTGTTCTTGTAACGTAAGAGGGCTTGGTGATCCCGACAAATGTTCCGACGTCCGGTCTGAACTCTCTCGGCTCAACCCCAGCCTGGTTGCTATCCAGGAATCTAAACTTGCCTCCCCTCCCCCCTCCAAAATGCAGTCCTTCCTCCCCCCGTTCCTCCTAACTTACTCCCTAGTTGACTCGATCGGCGCTTCAGGTGGGATCGTCACTGCTTGGAATGGCGCTATTTTCTCCCTCTCCTCGTCTTTGTGCACTGACCATATCCTCTCTGTGGACCTGGTCAGCACTCACGATCTAACCACCGTTCGAGTGACTAACATGTACGCGCCTACCGAAAGGGCGGAAAAAATTGCCTTCCTCGAAGAACTACGCCTACATGCTACGGCCACGGTCCCCTGGCTCCTCGTGGGCGATTTCAATCTCATTAGAACCCCGGAAGACCGAAACAACTCACGCTTCTCAACTCTAGAAGCCTCCTCCTTCAATGATACGATCAATGACCTCTGTCTGCTAGAGCTCCCGTTGCTCAATCGCGCTATCACTTGGTCAAACAGAAGGGACCAGCCCACTCTTATCCGGCTGGACCGTATGTTTGTTAATGTTGTTTGGGAGGAAAAGTTTATGGATAGCTCTTTGACATCCCTCCCCTGCCATGTCTCTGACCATGTTCCGCTTGTGGGTCGCTTCTCCTGTGACATCCCTCGATCGCCTGTCTTTCGTTTCGAGCTGGCGTTTGCGGCTCACGCCTCTTTCCGGGCCGCTATCACGGCTGCCTGGTCAGATGCCTTTCGCCATGACGCTACTGCCAGGCTTGTGGCTCGACTCCGACACTGCCGGGTGCGTGCTAGAAACTGGGCGTGGAGATCTTCGTCAGCTCGGCAGCGGGAGGACAACTGTCATGTGGTGATCAATATTTTGGACCTCGCTGAGGAAGTGTGTCCTCTCTCTGATCTGGAGCGTCGCTTGCGCTCGCTTACCATTTGTGCTCTCCAAACCTCGATTAAGGAGCAGGTTGCCTACTGGCGCGCTCGGGCCAAGACCTGCGGCGCCCTGGAAGGCGATGAAAACAGCCGCTTCTTCCATATCTCAGTGTCTTGCCGGCGGAAAAAAAAATCCTTATCCCGGTCCTGGAAGACAATGGTGTGAGATTCACCGCCCACTCCCACAAAGCTCAGATTCTCAAAAACTTCTACACGACCTTGTTGGGCACGGTCCCGGTAAGCTCCTGGAACTTTGATGTTGCTGCTCTTTCCCAGAATGAGGCGCCCCTCCCGGTTGAGCTGTGCTCTCCCTTCTCTCGTGAAGAGATTGAAAGTGCTTTTTTCAAAGCCAACCCCCTGGCCAGCCCTGGTCCTGATGGCTTCGGCCCTGGGTTTTATCGTCGCTTTTGGCAATTGGTTGAGCAGGATGTGGTGGCTGTTTTTGAGGATTTCTTTCTTGGTAGGTCTGACCTAGGCCGCATTAACAGGGCTTACCTCGTCCTCCTCCCCAAAACCACAACCTCGATATCTCCCGCCAATTTTAGACCGAACTCGCTGCAGAACGGTATCATGAAGGCCATCACTAAGGTCATTCACTCTCTCGTTGATCTTGACCAAACTGGGTTCCTTTCCGGACGATGCATCTCTGAAAATTTTGTTTATGCGGCCGATATTCTTCACTCCTGCCACTCTAGAAAATGTCCCACTGCGGTCCTCAAGCTTGACTTTCGCAAAGCCTTTGACTCCGTTAGTTGTGATAGTCTTGCTTGTATCTTGCGTGCCCGTGGTTTCCCCCCTGTGTGGTGTTCTTGGATCCACTCGATCCTCTCGACCGAACATACCTCAGTCCTCCTCAACGGGGTCCCCGGCGATTGGATCCGTTGCCGGAATGGTCTTCGGCAAGGAGACCCGCTCTCCCCCTACCTGTTCATCATTGTCGCCGACGTGCTCCAACGTCTGGTGAGGCAAGCGTGTGGAGATGGAGTGCTCTCTCACCCCCTTGTGGCTGGTGCGGCGTGTCCTGTTTTGGAATATGCAGATGATACCCTTATCATTTGCAATGCTGACGAGGCGGCCATGCTCACTCTCAAGAGAGTCCTTACGGTTTCGCCGCCGCTACCGGACTTTCGATCAATTTCGCTAAGTCCACCTTCGTCCCCATGCATGTCTCCCCGGATGCTGCAGCCCGCCTTGCAGCTATCCTAGGATGTGTTGTCTCCTCCTTTCCTCAAACGTACCTTGGCCTCCCGCTCTCTCCTATCAAACTCCCAGCCTCTGCCTTCGCTCCTCTCATTGCAAAGGTGGATAAAACCTTGGCTGGCTGGCAAGCGCATCTTCTTTCGTTTGGTGGGCGGATGGTTCTCTGTGACTCTGTTCTCAATTCTCTCCCTTCCTATTTCATGACTTGTCTTGTGCTACCCCCTGGAGTGCTTGAGTCAATTGATAAAAAGCATCAGTCGTTTTTCTGGTCTGGAACGGAGCGGTGCTCCGGCTCCAAGTGTCTAATTGCTTGGGATAAATTGTGCTTTTCTAGACAGGAAGGTGGGCTCGGCATGAAGGATCTTCGGCGGCAGAATCAATGCCTTCTCCTACGCTTCGTCCACAAGCTCCATGGATACTCAGACAGCTCCTGGACTATCTGGTACCGGCAGTGGCACCGGGGCGATCTTGGTGACCTCCCCTCCAAGCCCTCTGTCATTGAGCAGCTCGTGTCGGATGGCTTGGGCATGTACAGGGCGGTTACCAGAGTGGCCATCGGCGACGGCAGGCGGACCTTCTTTTGGTTGGACCGCTGGCATACTCGCGGTGCGCTTGCTTTCTCCTTCCCGGCGTTCTTCTCGCACTGTGTAAGACCGAACGCTTCGGTGGCTGATGTTCTCTAGGAGGGCGTGCGCGACATGATGCGCAATAGGCTCTCTGCTGCTGCGGAGATGGAGCTAGATGCACTCTCTGAATCCCTCGCCGGTACGGTGCTCACTGAACAAGACGACTCTCGGTCCATGGCCTGGGGGGCTGACGTTGCAGTGTCTACTGGTGCTCTGTACCGGGCCACAACACAACATGGGGTCCAGTCCTGCTATGCCGGCAAGATTTGGGGATCGAACCTTCCCCGAAAAGATCAAGATCTTCATGCTCTTGGTGACTGCTGACAGGCTGAACACGCGGGTGAATCTGGCCCGCAAAAACTGCTCTCCCTCTGAACAATGTGAGCGCTGCGCGGGACTCGAGGATGTCGATCACCTGTTTGCTGGATGCTCTTTTAGTGTCTCTGTCTGGACTGCTGTTGGCCTGCGGCCTGCGCCGGCGACGGTTGGGCTGATCCTGGATGTGCAGCCACCTCTGAATGTGTCTCTGACATCCTGGGAGGCAGGCTGCATGGTGCTGCTCTGGCAGATTTGGAAGGCCAGAAACGATCTGGTATTCAACCACAGAACCTGCACTGTGCGCGAAGTGCTCACGAGAACTGTTAGTGATCTTGACCTCTGGTCCTGCCGGTTTAATAGCCATCATAGAGCAGGTCTTGAGCAGGTTCGCTCGCACCTTGCTAGTGCGGCTGCTGCTTGACAGCAGCCGTGTTTTTTTCTTTTCGCCACCCCCTCTCATAATGTAACTGTTCTTCGTGTATGAACACCTGTACCCGGCGCCCCGTCGGCTTTCGAGAGTATAATAACAAGCGGTGGGGAGTTGTTCCCCCCGTACGACTCGAAAAAATTAAATCCATTAATTAAGAAGAGAGATTACAAGGCTAATGCTCGAAAAAGAAGGTGCATTACAACAACAGTTTGGAATACAACAAAGTTTTTATTCCCGCGCCATCAAATTACTCTGGACTTCTTTGACTCATAGGATAGGAATATCATAGGTATGAAAATCATAGAAAGTGAGATGTCACGTATCTCAATTTCTATAGGAAAATATATGTCATCTGAAGTATAAGATGATAATTTTTCAACTGAATCTAGACTAATATTTTTTTCCTTCGAAATGTGAAGGATTGTTTCCTATCCTACATAGGAATAGGAAATCATTCCAACAAATCAAAGAGATTCAAGGGATATTTTCCTACATAATTCCTGTAAACCAAAGGAAGACTCCAGTGTTTCGGCCCCGCGGCGACCCGAATCTTGGCCTCCTCATTGATGAGTTGCATAATATAATATGGCGGCATCGATTTCTTCCAGAAAACTCATGTGTTCTGTCCTTCCAGCATTCTATAATTCTGAGAGAAAATGGAGAGCTTCACATTTGGTGAAATTATTTCATGAAGATATTTTCTCTCCAGTTCTCGAAATAGGGAACGGAATCTTATTAGCCATTTATCATCACGGCCAGCTATGTCAGGTCCATTAATCGTCAAAATCTCCAGGGCATGGGCACTTTCAACAACATGCACTAGAAATTCAAGTTGTGTTGTTGTTCCAGAAAATCCTGTAATATGCAGGTTCTTCAGATGATTATGTGGACACATGGTAATGCTTTTAATAGGCTCTGAGACATGATGTGGGAAACCAAAAACACGAAACTGCAAAAGTTTGAGGGAGAAAACATGGTAAGCATAGGCATAATTCATGGTTAACGAGTCGATCTATTTATAGCAAAGTGAAGGTCGTTGTAGGAGATAGGAGTACTATACTCACATTCATCCCTAACGTTTCAATGAAAGGAGCAGCCCTCAAAAATGACGCCAAAGACAGTATATTGTCAACTTCTTTGTCATCTAAAATCAACCACAAATCTAAACATTTTAAGTGGGAAAACTTGCAAGAGGTCTCCATCAATAAGGGCATCTGAAAAGTAGATAATATAAATGGTCATTGCGAGAGAGAGAGGAAAACTAGAAAAACCAACTTGCATATTAAAGTGAAGAAACCTTGAGTTCAAAAGAAGCACGCAATGTCAGATCCTGAACACTTGGAAGCACTTTGGGAAGTATAGTCAAAGCATGTTCAAGAGTCACTGGGGTATAGAAATCAAGAAATGCGTGTTTCAAGTCTAAGTTGAAGATGACGAAGCTGAAATATGCTTCCGTTGTCTAAAAGCTCGAGCGGAAATCTGTACTGATCAGTACAACCGAAGAACTCGGTTGGTGCTATATCAAGGGCAAGGCTCTTCGTCCGCGACGATACAACAAAAGCAACCCACGAATTGATATGATCTAGTATCCTGCAGTCAAACTCAAATTTGATCATGAGCTCTTCAACAACCATGCCCTGATGTTGTTGCATGACTGCATTCACAGTTTTAATGAATTTCCAAGTGTATTGTTGTTTGTAAAACACATCCCTGGACACTGTGAGAACATCAAATCTTAGTTTGGGGCATAACATCCACCTATCTTTCCATTTACTTGATAGAATGCCACTCCTTACAGCATCCTTTAGTGGCAACTTTGATAGAACCATAGATAGCATCTCCTCAGGAAGGTCTGCAAACTGAACCTTTGCTCTGGTTTTCTTAAAGACTTTTCCCTGGTAGGATTCGTAGGAACGCACATGTTTTTTCTTGTGCGTGTTAGATCGTTGTCCATTTTGATTCTACATGAAAATGAAGCCAGGGTAAGTACGATTATATCAAGCAAATGAACCTGGAAGGCCGAAATGCAAGTACACTGCACAACAAAATGTTATCCCATTTCATCACATTTATAGCTTCTACTACCCCTCATAATTAGATAAGAACAACCACGCAATAGAGTTGTCATATTTTCCTTGATAAATAGCCAACTGTGCTTCTAGCAAAAACTGTAAAATGGAACCATAGATCAGTACGATAAATAAGAGCATGAGTTTGTGTGGGCCAACATTTGATCTAGATTGTGTGCTCGTTGTGCACGACAAACCCAAAGTTCATTTGTGGAATTCGGTAAGGTTTAGATAATGATGGGATGACAAAAACATTACCAATGGCAAAGATTAGAGAAGGGTGAACTCTGGAGGTCCCTTGTTTGCAAATCCACCATACGTAGTTAAATAAATCTATATCGTTGGAGAAACTCTAGGTTTTGTAAAAGTTCAATAAATCTAAACCGTTAGATTAACTCTAGCAAATTTCCCAAAATGTTGAGCCTTTATAGTGGGTTTAAAGGGTCTTTTAAAAAATAAAGGCTCCAACGCAAGGGTATAAAGTCAAATTATATGAACTACAGTCTTTATATTTCTTCTTCCATGTAGGACCCACTTGTCAGTGGGTTATCATTTCTTTTTTATCCTTGCCCATCTTGGCCATACCTCCCCATCATAGTCGCTCCTC
Organism: Thinopyrum elongatum; assembly: GCA_011799875.1. Lineage (NCBI taxonomy): Eukaryota > Viridiplantae > Streptophyta > Magnoliopsida > Poales > Poaceae > Thinopyrum > Thinopyrum elongatum. Next base: position 182,652,647 of record CM022303.1, read on the forward strand.
TGCACGCAAACTCTCCCCATGTTCCGGTGGAAGCCCGATTGTCCGAGGCGGCGAGGTTGTGCCGCGATGAAGGAGTGCGGCGTAGAACTCCAAGGTTCTGGCGAGAGAGGGAGGAGGCAGCGGCAGAAGATGGAGGAGAGGCGCTAATGCATTCACCAACTCGGAAAGAGCGCTGGAGGGATGGTCGCAAAGTTGTCGGGCATGGCCAACAAACAGGGTTCCATGTTTCTCTCATAGGAAAAGTAGATCAAACGTACATTTCCTACATTTATTTCACCGTATACTTACTTCATAGAAAGATAAACTGAGTTTAATATGCTGCCGCAACAATGAACTTTTTAAAATCGATAAATGATTCTATGATTCTACATTTGAGAACAAAGTTCTGCCTATTAACAGGTAATTAAGCTGCATTACCACTATTTACTGATCAGAAAGATTCAACGAAAAATATGAAAAGAAAACATATAATGGCAACACTCTCATTCATAACGATGACCTATGAGGTGAACTTTTTGTAGTAGTACAAACTAGTTTCTTGATAATTACTATTCCAGTAATAAGTGACTAAAAATTATATTACGGGAGGTGGCGGCGTCTCCCAGACATCCAACGCGTTGTCCTCCTTATGCACCGCAAAGAGACGGTCGCCCCCAACGGAGAAGTCGCTAATGAAGCCACCGCCTTGGCTCCCGCGCAGTGCCAGCCTCAGGTCATATTTAGGGCCGCCAAACACCGAGATGGTGTCATCCTTGGAGGCCAAGAGCAGTCCGCCGTGGACGGCAAGCTTTGGATTGCACTTGGAAGTCGAACTCATCTTGCTCTGATGTAGCCACTGCACGTTTCCGGAGTTGCCCTGGATACGAATGTCGAGTAACCCGAGATCATGGTACTCACTGATCAAGCAGACCGATCTCTCGTCCTCCATCACGGCTGCATCCACAACGTATCCCTTCTTCCCCTCGCGGGCACCGTCACACCTGTTGGGTTTGCCCCAGGAAGAAGAAGGAACACATATGCACAAGAGGAAGAAGAAGAGCACACAAAGCCTTTGGCACACACACAACTTGTGCCATTTTCTGTTTTTCTTCTCTCACATACATGATGCAGATAAATGGCTTTAATAGCCGGACTCACACGACTATCACGCACCCATTAATCACTAGCATGCACACACGCCGGTCAAGCCACACCTACTTGATCCTATTTTTACTCACCACAAGCTACTTTTTTTTTTGAGGGGAACCACAAGCTACTTGCACGCCCACGTTCAGCACTTGTACTCAGAGGCGGAGAACGAAAAAAAATTAAGGTGTGGCAAACTATCAACTAGACAAAATTGATGCCCCTTAAAAAAAATTGATGCAAAAACATAATAGTCAATTCACACTGCACTGCACCGAAGCTTGTAATGACGTCTAGAAGACGCATGCAGTGGCAGGGATAGGCCGCGGGGTCGCGGCGGAGTTAGGGATGGATGGATGGGTGGCGGCGGCGGCGTTTTCGGGCACAAATCACCGGCGGCGGAGGCGGGCAGTCATCAGCGTAGCAGACTCAAAATTGGCGGGTCAGCGGCGGCTACGACTGCGCGGCCGGCGGCGGGGTCGGGGATGGGCCGACGGGCGACGACGACGCGTTTCAGGGCAAAAATCGCCGGCGGACGGGCTGGCGGAAGTGAAATGAAGGCGGTTGGGCGGTTGGCGCGATGCCGTCAGTTTTACATATCCTAGAGGTGAAGATGCAAATTTGCACCGCGAGGTGTTGTAGTTTACATCTCCGAGAGGCGGAAATGTAATTTCTTTTGCATCTACATCATCTGTTGGGAAGTGTTTTTGGGCCTCAGAGATGCAAAAGATAGTTATTTTTGCATATACATCTTCTCTTGAAGATGCTCTTAAACCTAACACTGAGTCGCGTCGTGTTTGTAGTCAATCATGTACTCTTATATATGTCATAAGAAAAAAAAAAAAAAGTTGCACGCATCAACAAAATTTTATCTGTTCTGTTTTTGGATCGCCTAGTCATGAGTTCCATCAGGAGCGAGCCGCGGAGAGAATCGATCCGATCGTTGTGCAGCGGAAGCGAGCTGGTTCGCGTACGTCTAGTAGTGAGATGGGCATGTGCTGGGCAACACATCAATCAGGCTGCCTGCTTGTGTGCTTCCGATCTAACTTATGTGCTTTATCTAGCTTTGTTTGAGTGAATCGATCTAGTGTGGTCTAAAACTAACAAGCAGTATATATATACATGAAGAAAAGTATATGCTTATATATATATAAAAATTGGTGCCAAATCAAAGTGTGGCGGCTGCCACACCTTGCCCACTGGGCTCCTCCGCCCGTGCTTGTACTGCCTTACTCAACGGCCATACGACCAGGCCAAACTGCGTGCATGCAGCCTCACACTAAGTACAACCTGACCACACCAATACATGTGCATGCAGGCCACATCTCTCCACATGCACTGATCACTTGATCACCTAATACACATATACATGACTACGGCCAGAGGCGGAGGACGAAAAAAATTTAAGGTGTGGCGGACTCTTAAGCATAATAACAAGCAATTCTCTCCTTCCGAGGAATTCACTTGATCTTGATGAGCGGCATGTGCCGTAACCTACGAAGCACCGATAGGGACACGGACACGGCCATACGGATATGGCAATTTCTAGAAACAACCATATGACGATACAACGAATATATATAAATAATTAATAAAAAGCCGTGTAATAAAGACAAAGAATAATTGATTGCGTGAGATGAGATCAAAATACTGCCCCATTTGTTGCCTCCATGCCTCTTTCAAGTCCTCAATGATGCGAATGATCATCAATTTCCTCAACCCTCATGGTACTTGCAAAATACATCAGCAGGTATGTCACTCCCTAGCCTGAAGCCCTGAACAACAGCAAAATCAGCAGGTCAGCAGCAGCAAGCAACAGCATTATACAGCATTACAGCAAAGCAAAGCAGCCAAGCACTAGAGCAGCGGCAAGCCAGCACCCAGCGCCCAGCTCAGCCAGCAAGCACGCAGCAAACAGCAAGCAAGCGCCCAGCAGCCAGCGCACCGGAGGACTGTGCGGTCGCTCGATCCAATCCCGTGCCCTGTTCAGTCGAGCGAATAGAGAGGGGGAGGACTGTGCGGGAGGCGGAGCTGGTGTCTGGAGAGGCGGAGGCGCGGACGGCCGGACCCCGTGAGGGAGGCGGAGCTGGCGACAGCCGCGTCGTCCGCTTGGTCGCAGCCGCCGCTCGGCGCTCGCTGCACAGTGGCGCCCTGCCCATGCCCCAATGCCCGGCCTCAGCGGCAACCGGCTGCGCTGTCCATCCTCCGCCCACCGCCGTCCTCCACTGCGTCCGCTCGCTCGCCGCCCACAGCCGTCCGCTTGGCCGCCGCCGGCGCTAGCTAGGGTTCGTGGCATGCGTGCGTCGCTGGGGCTCGGGAATGGCTTCGTGCGCGCGCTAGAGCGAGCTGCCTGGCTCTGTTCGTGGCAGGGATTAGGCCCAAATAGCGGGGCAGCGTGCGTCGCTGGGCGTTGCCATAGGCCCAATTAGCGTGGCTGCGTGCCCCTTTTCTTTTTTCAGCGATTCTTTTCCATCTAACGAGAGCCAGCAAGCCAGTAAATAATGGTATGCATACATGTATAATTTTTTTTGGACCAAATCAAGGTGTGGCGGCTGCCACACCTTGCCCACCGGGGTCCTCCGCCAGTGACTACGGCCACTCATCTCCTGGCTTGCCGATCTGCTCGCATGCACTCGCTCTATCTCTGTGCTGCTGATCCAGCCGCTACGCCATGTTGCCGAGCATGCAATTTTCTTTGTACTTGACTGACTAATGCAACTCTACGTGGCTATTACACAATGCAACAAATTAAACATGACCTAATCTTAAATGCTTAATACTAATAACAAGATTAGTTCCCACAATACCACCACGACCACACAACGCTCGTATCCCGGGAATCTACCAGAGCCATGGAAAACGACGGCCGAGATGCGCTGGCCGCCATGAGCGCCTTGGTGTTTGCCAGCCATTGAAGCTTGTTGGTGTTGCTTTCGGGCTTGTGGTACAAAAGGGAGCCCGCCTGCTCGCCGGTGATGCAGTCCCAAACGCCGATGCCGTAGCTGTCGTAGCGGCTAATTCCTCTGCAGCTCGCAAACATTTTTGTTTCCTGGTCGGAGGCCAAAGCCAGTGTGTCAACACTCTCGCCCAGGTTTGCTAATCGGAAGTCGTGACTTAGGTCGCCGGTAAGCGCGGAGAAAGCAGCCATGCCCAAGCCGCCAACGAGGAGCGTGGAGGGGCCGTGGTAAACCGCATCGCGGACCCACGACACTGCAGGTGTCAGGCAGACCGGCCGGCGCTCCTCCAGCATCCAGTTGTACACCCGGGCGGTGGCGCCGTGCGTGTGCGTGTGCGTGATGCAACACCCACCGTCGGGCGCCGCTCGGACGATCGGGCGGTCAACCGGCACCCGCCCTGCTGGCACTGAAGCGGCTAGGCGGACCCTCTCGAGATCGAGCTCGCCGATGCGGGCGGCGCGGACGCGGTCGAGGAGGCCGTAGTAGCTCGCCTCGCGGAAGAGCACCCTCTCCGGGACGCCGGCCGGGACGTGGAGCTCGCCCGTGCGGAGCATGTCGAGGAGCGAAGCGAAGCAGGCCGGGTCGCGGTCGATGAAGTACTCGGGCACGCCCCCTGCCGTGCCTGCGGCGCCGCCCGCGTTCCAGCAGGGGGTCCATCATGGCGCACAGCATGGTTCCCTCGCCCGCGCCTGTGAGCGTGTCGACCGTCGTCTCGAACACCTGCCCGCCGACGTTCAGCCGGACGCGGCCGGCTGGCTGTGGCGTGTGCATGGCCAGTGGCTGTGTAGAGGTCTTGCGCGTGCGTGGGCGTGTCGCGTCGAGGGGAAACTCACGTTGGGTTCGGTGGCCAGAACACAAGTGCCGCGTCCTTTTATTGATCCAAGCCCTGAATAAAAACATCGCTCTCCGAGTCGGCACCGTTTTGGACCGCCAAAGATGACGTGCAGGGGGAAGCACTGGCGTCGGTGGGAGCCCCAGATGGGCCGGCCCAGCCGCGCGGGTGGCCACGGCCTTTTTTTAGTTTTTTTTTTCTGTTTTCTGTTCTCTTTTTTGCTTTATTTTTGTACTTTCCTTTATATTTAAAAAAATATATATATATATTACAAACACTCTTCAAAAACACATTTGAATACATATTGAACAACTATTTAAAAAATGTTAAATAAGTACTCCCTCCGTAAGGAATTATAAGAGCATTTAGATCATTAAAGTAGTGATCTAAACACTCTTATATTTCTTTACAGAGGGAGTATTAAAAAATGGTGAACAAGAATTTAAAAAAAGGTGAACAAGTAATTGAAAATGTTGAATAAGTAGGAAAAATGTTGAACAAATACTTGAAAAATGTTGAATTAGTATTAAAAAATGTTGAATGAGTATATAAAAAATGTTGAACAAGTATTTGAAAAATGTTGAATAAGTATTTAAAAATATTGGAATGAGTATTTAAAAATGTTAAACAATTATTCGAAAAATGTTGAATAAGAATTAAAATGTTGAACAAGTATTTGAAAAATGTGGAATAACATTCGGACAATGTTGAGCGTGTATATAAAAAATGTTGATCACTGATTAAACAAATGTTTTTGACATATACAAAAATGTAGAATGAAAATGAAAACAAACATAAGAAAAATAAAAATGAATAAAAAAGAAAACCAAATAAAAACCATGAAAAAATAAAGAAAAGAAAAAACCAAAGGAAAACGGAGAAAAACAAGTGAAAAAAAACAAAAAAAAGGAGAAGAAACAGTGGAAACCCCAACTCATCCGACTTAAGTAAACCCGCCCTGCAACTATATCACGAACCCGAGCCTAGCCTAGTGGCTAGCCGCGCTTGCCCACAACGAGGAGGCCAAGGTTTGAATCCCGTTCGTGCATCCTTTTCTCCTCTCTTTTTCCAGTATCTACTGTGCGCGAATGGGCCCGGCCCACTACTGTAGTCCCCTTCAACGAGACATCCGTACGGTCTTGCTGAAGGCGAGATATAGTCGCCCCGGATGTGCAGAACTGTGCCAAAATCGTTTTCTAGTCAGATACCATGACAGTATGGGCCTACAGATGGATGGGGAGGTTTTGGGCCAAGGCACTCGATACGATAGCCTGATGGACGACATCTCATTGGTGGACTTGTGGTCCAGGATTTGTGTTTGATCGATGGACCATGCGGTACAAAGAATTGTGGGCGCGGCTATGTTTCCCTTCTAGTTGTTTTAGGCAATCTCACTAAGCTTTATTATGACGTCACAATGTTTACAGGGACGAACAAAAGATCCCCGGGGTGTCCTAACCAAACATGGTGGCCCACCCCTAATTTTAAATCATGCTTCGCTAGATTGTGAGCCTCGAAATTCGAGCTCTTAAATCATGGGTGAAATTACATAAATTGAAAGAACTACTAGACTCTATGATTTCATGTATAATAGCACAGTAGCTAGCCAGACTCTGATGCTTGATGCCGTCCACCACCACCTTGCAATCAGAGTATATTCGTTGTTGGTTCAGTTTCCCTTCTAGTGAGATAAACAGTCCGCTCGCTTGAAGCGTCGAAATAATGGGCCGGCCGAGTGGCGTGTTAGCTCAACGGTTTTTGTTAGTTCGTTCGTTCCTTCAGTCAATTTCGTTTTCTTTTTGTTATATTTCAAAAAAACTAAAACACACATATTTCAACAACAAACTTAACTTTGAAAAAAAATTGCGCGGTGTTAAACAAAATTAGTGCAACTATAAAAAAAAATACTTCGAAATATTCTGAATATATATCACCCAAAAACACTTCACGTAGAAAAATTTGCAAAAAATATTATCACCAAGCATTTAAAAAATGTTAATTGCGTATAGAGAAAATGCTTCTCGTAAATGTATCCAGAAAAATACAAATGTGTATGAAAAAAAGGCGATTTTGTATTTTAAAATGTTAATCAAGCATTTTGAAAAAAAATGATAAATATGTATCGAAAAATGCTGACCATGTAGTCATAAACTATTAATCTCATGTCTGAAAAAGGTTAAACAAGCATTTGAAAATGTTAAATGTGTATAGAAAAATATTAACTATGTATTAAAAATGTAATATTGTATTTGAAAATGTATTAAGCATTAGAAAAATGTTAAATGTAGAAAAAAAATGTTCATATATTATTGAAAATTGTTAATAAATGTTTAAAAATATGTTCAAATTGTGTATAAAAAAATATTGACCATGTATTCACAAAATATGAAATATTCTATTAAAAAGTAGACATAAAAATCGAAAAATATAATAATATATTAAAAAAAATTAATATGATATAAAAAATATTTCTGATGTATACTAAAAATATGAATAGTACTAAAAAAGTTAACATGTGTTGAAAAGAAAAGAAAAACGCTGAAAATCGACAAGGAAAGAAAAAAAGGCAAACAAAACAAAGAAAGAAAACCAAAGTATAACGAAGAAGCAAAGATAAACAAAAGAAGACCAGTGAAAAAATAAAACTAAATTTATAACGAAAAAGAAGGGAAAAATAAAAAAACTGTGAAGAAAGAAATCAAAGAAAAAACAAAGGAAACCAAAGAAAATAAAAAACTGTGAGAAATCAATAAATAAAAGAAGAAAACGGTGAAAAGCAACAAAACTGAAGAAAAAACAGAAAACAAAAGAAAACCATGAAAATAGAGAAAACCAAAGGAAATAAAAAAGAAAAAGAAAAAACCAAACAAATAAGCGAGCTGAATGATCGAACGCAGCGAGCCTAGCAAACTAACGGGCCAAACATGTACTGTAGCGTGCAGTGAACATTCATCAGTGAGCTGATCATACATCTCGGTATAAGCAAGACTAGCGCCGAAGAAGCGTGGCGCACGCCGCGCCCGTGACCGATTCCGTCTGTATTTTACGAAAATAAGCAAGAAAATAATATGTATCACGCCAGAAAATAAAATAAAAAGAAGAATATTAATTCTATCTTTACCCCATGATCTACGTAGGCACGTAACAAACATTAAATGATTTAACAAATTAAGTAAACCGGCTGGTCTATTAATATTTTTTTCATAAGAACATATTTTTTCCTTTTGTAGGTAAAAAAAAGTGATGGGCACGGTAGTAATATGTAGTTGAATTCATTCTCATATGGCATGTTTGATCAATAGTGAAATCGAATGAGATTGCTACCAATGTGTAGACCCTATAGTAGGGAAATATTTCTTGTCCTGTTTGTGCATACTTTTCACCTAAATTTCATATCTAGTTCCTAGTCGGCATTCTTTCATCCTCTCTCAAATATGGATATATTTAATAAAATTCAAATTTCAAATTTTATAAGTAATTTAAACCCCAAATTTATCGTGGTGTAAAAATGGATAGTAATTGGCGGAAAGCTTATTTTAATGCATTATCTATGAATGGCTAACCTGATAATAGGACGTTCAACCTAATGCGCTTTTCAAATTGTGATATATGATAAGTGGTATATCCATACTTCGGGAAATTTTGGCAGCTAAGGAATAACTGGTTCTAGAGTAGTTTTTTTGAGCAAACACTACCCTCCACGGATGATCTGTTGTCTTGTATTATTTTTTCCTTGAATCGGTCAAAGAAATAGAATTGGGTGTGGAGTGGAGTGGAGAGGTTGGTCGAGTGACAGTTTTTAGTTTTATGTTCCCCTTTACCGTTGGTTGCTTATAGACTGCCGTGATGGGGCGCGTCGTAGAGGTGGATTCAGTAATCGCACTGTGGTTAAAACCTCGATTTGGTTGGCCACAGGGAAGGAGAAGGCGAGGTAGACGATGACAACAACACCGGTTATTCTCCTTGCGTAGGTGAACGCACCGAGGGAGAAGGAGTCTTACTTTTTTAGGGGATTTTTTTCCTGACATTTATTCTAGATTATTGTTCACTTGAATGCATGGTGTTGATTTATTGTTTTTATTGTCCCAGTTTACTCGGGTGTATTGCTCTGGATTACAGTTCGTGTATTATTTTGGTTTATGGTTTGGATGGGCGAATGTTTCCGGCGTACTTAGGTGTTGTCCCGTTTTACTGGTTTTACTGTTCCGGGTCGAGGAAGGAGGAGTCTCAAAATAAGGGTTTATTTTTTATTTTTGGTTTTCCTTCTGGATCACTGTTCACATGAATGCATAGTGCTAGTTTACTGTTTTTGTTGTCCCGATTTATATGGGTGTATTGCTTTGGGTTACAATTCGATTATTTTTTCGGTTAAAAATTTGCTGGAACCCCTTAAACCTTAAAAATAAAAAGATGGAATCTCATAACGCCACCCATTATTATATGAAATTCATGTTGAATTATAGTGTATGTATGTGTGTTATGGTGCATATTTTAATATTCTTAAATATGTTGAGACAGATACACACTATGTGAATCAACTAATTTGCCGTCTGTGGAACTCATTGCCGTCAGCTTTTCGTCGGGATTGACGGTAACGACCACTTTGTCGTCTGTAAAAAGAACATAGACAGCAAAGTGTGATTTGGAGTGTTGGGTTGAGACCGACCAATTGCGTGTAAATCACCATGAGGCTTCTAATAAAGAATCCCAAATCAGAAAAAGAAAAAACCTTGCCGGTTAACCCTTTACGTAATTCTCCGATCTAAGCAGCACAAAAATAAAATTAAAAAAGAGACCAATCCACTGCTGGCATAGTATATGTGTATGTGTATATGTAATTTTTTTTGAACTGATATGTATATAGTTTCCTCTTAAGCTACTGTTCAAAAGTAAGTACTGTTCAGAACTAATTACTGTCTATGCATGATTACTGTTTGAATTTGGTTACTGTTCACATATGATTACTGTTCACAGGAGGGGTGCTGTTCACTGGATGGCTACGTGACACTGGGCTGAACAGTAAAATGTACAATAGACAATAAAAAAATTCAAAAAAAAACGAGAGAAAGAGAAAGCTTCCTGCTTTAGTATTGTTACTTACTTGGGCAGTACTAGGCGCCGGTCGACCGGCCCAAATTTGGGCCGGTCACCGCGCAGCCGCCCGATACGTGCGCCCTGGACCATAGGATTGCCTCGCACACGTCCCTTTTCTTCTCGCGAGCGACGCCGGTCACGCAAATCCCCCTGCTTGTTCATCGTTCCCCCGCGGCTTTCTGCCTCTGCCTCCATGGCGTCACTCGCCGCGGCAGCTCGCCGGGCGACCTCGCCGGCTCCATGGTTGCATCGCTCGTGCCCCGCATCTATCCGCCCCTATGCAGCAAAAAGCGTTGTCGGTTCCAGCAAAACAGCCCGCAGGTCGCAACATCCCTCGCTAGTTCGTTGCTCCTGTCATAGTCGTCGTCATCGCCATAGCCGGTTCCAGCAAAATTGGCCGTCGGTTCCAGCAAATTTGGGCGATGGTTCCAGCTTTGCGAATTTCGTAGCTCCCCCGACACATCTCGCGCGAGGGAGAAAAGCGGCTGCCGGCAGATGGATCCAATACAAAATAAAAAAGATGGGATGGTAGCAAAAATCTAAGACGGCGGTAGCAAAAACAAAGGATGGTAGTAGCAAAAATTTAGAACTGGTTTCATAAAAAATCAAAGATGGGCGGTAGCAAAAATCAAGACTGTAGTAGCAAAAATCATATATGGTGGCAACAAAAATTGAAGCTGGTTCCAGCAAAAACAACCCCCAATTACAGATCCTAGCAAAAAAAAAAGTCATTGGTTCCAGCAAAACAAAAGCCCGGTTGTAGCAAAAATTGCCGCCGATTGTAGCTCCTGCCAATGCTGATTCCAGCAACTCCGGCGTGGTGTGTGACTTGTAGCAACGGCTGCCGCGACGCATCCCCTCGGTACAGCTGGAGCAACTCTGGCGTAGTGCGCAGCTGGACTGCTCGCAGCCGCTCGCGGTGGTGGTGATGAGACAGCTCGCGGCGGCGGCGTGTGGTCGTGAGTCGGCGATGCACGGCAGGAGTTGTGCTTCTCTGGTGTGCTGTTGACGCAAGGCGGGGCTGGTGCGACGGCCGTCAACGGTGAGCTGCTGGCAGGTGGATCGGGACAGAAGAGATGGAAGGGAAAGTACTAGCGAAAGAATAGGAACGAGAATGAGTGGACCAGAGCATTGCACCTGAGAAGATAAGGAAACAGAGAAGAAAAGCGATGCAAGGGACCCCACTGCGCGTGACGCTCCGCGTGTGACCGGCCGAAATCGTGGCCGGTCGACCGGGTGGCACCGTTTCCCTACTTATATAGCCCTGATGGAGAATTGCCGACGTGTGTGGGCTCGTCGCACAGCGGACGTGTGAAGACCAGGATTACCTGGGAGGATAGCATTTCCTCAAGAAAAAAATCCCTGTGAGGATAGGATGTCCGATTTGCTGATATTGAATGTATTACTGAGAACTAAGTTGATTAATAAAGTGGCAGTTTATTTGTGCTAAAATGGTGACGTGTGAATAGAAAAAAAAACTTAGTCGGAACATTTTTTTAAGCCCGTTTGTTGGGTAAAAACGAGAGCAAAGCCACTCCAGCTCTCGGCCTACGGCTGCTGTCCGTCTGTGCTTACCAAAAGAAAAGCGCATCATATCACATGGCAGTGTACAAAAGGAAACGAAGGTGTCCGAACCAACACCCAGCTTTAAGTACCACTGTTTGTTACTCGTATGCCAACTGTTGACCCAGCCACGTTCAAAGTCAAGCTGACATAGTATGTGGTAAGCAACCCAAATTTTCTTTAGAAAAAATTTGAAAAGTCAAGGAGGAACGTGAATGGCTGAGCTGCAAAACAAATCAGCTCGTCTCGCAGGCTTTCGACTCAAAAGGCGCGACCTCTTGTACATAAGAACAACTCCAACGCACGATCCAAATGGTTCGCTCCTGTTCCTTTGGGGTAAACGGATATAAAACGCGGTTCAACGTGGGAGTAAATGGACAAACGTCCGTTTTCATCCGCTTTCGACCCATTCCCGGCTTAAATTTTGGCCATGTTTGCATCGAAACGTACGCGTGCAGACGGGCGGGACGCTTGCCCTTGTTCTCACCTGGCTCGCCCGTCGGTGACACAGACGCCCTTTTCTCTTCCCCTGCCCCTCTCCGCCCCTCGCCATCGCCGCCGCTACCCGTCGCCGCCCATTGATATGTCTCCATCGTATCTACTTTTCCAAACTCTTTTACCCTTGTTTTGGACTCTAATTTGTATGATTTGAATAGAACTAACCCGGACTGACGCTGTTTTCAGCAGAATTGCCTTAGTGTTATTTTTGTGCAGAAATAAAAGTTCTCGGATTGACCTAAAAATTTATGGAGAATATTTTTGGAATTAATAAAAAATACTGGCGAAAGAATCAACCAGAGGGGGTCCATCCATTGGCCACAAGCTTGGGGGGCGCGCGCCTAGGTGGCTTGTGGGCCCCCTGGACCTCCTCCGACCTCAACTCCAACTCCATATAACCCTATTCGGGAAGAAAAAAAATCAGGGAGAAAAGTTCATCGCGTTTCACGATACGGAGTCGCCGCCACCTCCTGTTCTTCCTCGGGATGGTAGATCTGGAGTCTGTTTTGGGCTCCGGAGAGGGGAAATCGACGCCGTCGTCATCACCAACCATCCTCCATCACCAATTTCATGATGCTCATTGCCGGGAGTGAGTAATTCCATCGTAGGCTTCCTGGACGGTGATGGGTTGGATGAGATTAATCATGTAATCGAGTTAGTTTTGTTAGGGTTTGATCCCTAATATCCATTATATGTTCTGAGATTGATGTTGCTATGACTTTGCTATGCTTAATGCTTGTCACTAGGGTCCGAGTGCCATGATTTCAGATCTGAACCTATTATGTTTTCATGAATATATATGTGTTCTTGATCCTATCTTGCAAGTTGTAGACACCTATTATGTGTTATGATCCGCATACCCCAAGGTGACAATAATTAGGATTCTTTCCAGTGATTACCGTAGTTTGAGGAGTTCATGTATTCACTAAGTGCTAATGTTTTGGTCCAGTTCTCTATTAAAAGGAGGCCTTAATATCCTTTAGTTTCCATTAGGACCCCGCTGCCACGGGAGGGTAGGACAAAAGATGCCATGCAAGTTCTTTTCCATAAGCACGTATGACTACATACGGAATACATGCCTACATTATATTGATGAATTGGAGCTAGTTCTGTGTCACCCTAGGTTATAACTGTTACATGATGAATGCCATCCGACATAATTATCCATCACTGATCCATTGCCTACGAGATTTTCACATATTGATCTTTGCTAAGTTACTTTGCCGCTGCCACTGTTACAATTACTACAAAACTACTACTGTTACTTTTGCCACCGTGACCGTTACTTCCATACTACTTTGCTACTACATATTTTGCTGCAGATATTAAGCCTTTCAGGTGTGGTTGAATTGACAACTCAGCTGCTAATACTTGAGAATATTCTTTCGCTCCCCTTGCGTCGAATCAATAAATTTGGGTTGAATACTCTACCCTCAAAAACTGTTGCGATCCCCTATACTTGTGGGTTATCAAGACCTTTTTCTGGCGCCATTGCCGGGGAGCATAGCTCTATTCTCTGAGTCACTTGGGATTTATATCTGTTTATCATTATGAAGAATCTGAAAGATCCAAGAACCAAATTGTTTCCCTCTAAGACGAGGGGGGGGTAAGGAATTGCCATCTAGCTCTGCACTTGATTCACCTTCTGTTTTGGGTAAACTTGTGACACCACCACCTGCTAGTAGTTCTGATATGTCGCAAGTAATTGATGATGCTACTTCTGCTATGAATGATTCTTATGATGCTAGTACTTTGCTTGATAAGACTGTGCCACTGGGTGAATTTCTTGATGAACAACTTGCTAGAGTTAATGCTGAAACTGATGAAATTATTGAAACTGACGAGTATGATTCTCCTCCTAGATATGAATTGACTGAAATACCTGAGGGTTATGTTATGGATGAAGAGGTAGCTAGGGACTTTCTTGCTTGTAAAGATAGAGATGACCATAAGAAATTATTATGCAAGTGGAAAGAAAAATCTTTGAATGCTAGAATGCAATATGATCCTAAGTTTGCTACTTCACCTATCTGTGTTACTGATAAGGATTATGAATTCTCTGTCGATCCTGAGTTAATTACTTTGGTTGAATCTGATCCTTTCCATGGTTATGAATCTGAAACTGTTGTGGCACATCTTACTAAATTGAATGATATAGCCACCCTATTTGCTTATGAGGAAAAAATTCGCTATTACTATATTCTTAAGTTTTTCCTTTCTCATTAAAGGGTGATGTTAAGATATGGTTTAATTCTCTTGCTCCTGGTTGTGTGCGTAGTCCCCAGGATATGATATATTACTTCTCTGAAAAATATTTTTCTGCTCATAAGAAACAAGCTGCTTTACAGGAAATATTTAACTTTGTGCAAATTGAAGAATAGAGTCTCCCACAAGCTTGGGGGAGGATTCTCCAATTACTTAATGCTTTGCCTGATCATCCTCTCAAGAAAGATGACTTACTTGATATCTTTTATAATGGACTAGCCGATGCTTCTAGGGACCACCTAGATAGTTGTGCTGGTTGTGTTTTCAGGGAATGAACTATTGAACTAGCTGAAGTACTATTGAATAATATATTGAGTAATGATAATGATTGGACTCTTCCTGAACCACCTCCTAAGCCAACTCCGAAGAAAAGAGGTATTCTATTTCTCAGCCCTGAAGATATGCAAGAGGCAAAGAAATCTATGAAAGAAAAGGGTATTAAAGCTGAAGATGTTAAGAATTTACCACCTATCGAAGAAATACATGGTCTTGATAATCCGTCATAGGTAGTAGAGGTAAATTCTCTCTATATATTTGATGAAGGTGATAATCCTCATAATAAGTCTGCTAGTCAATCCTTGGATGAATTTAATAACTTTATTGTTAAACAAGAAAATTTCAATGCTTATGTTAGTACACAATTGAAACGTAATGCTTACATGCTAGACCACTTAGGTGATTATATGAGTAGAACTGTTAATGATCTTAAGCTTATCAGTAAACATGCTTCCATGGTAAAAACTCAAGTAGAACAAGTTCTCAAAGCATAGAATGAGTTGTTGAATGAGATGAATACTAAGAACAATGATAATGCTGTTAGAGTTATGACTAGAGGTGGTAAAATGACTCAGGAACCTTTGTACCCTGAGGGCCATCCTAAGATAATTGAGCAAGATTCTCAGAGAATTAATACTGAAGCACCTAGTCCTTCTTATAATAAAAAGAGAAATAATGATGATAGGACTAAGCATGCTTCTAGTGAACCTGTTGTAGACACACCTGAGAATCCAAATGATATTTCTATTTCTGATGCTAAAACACAATTTGGTGATGAACATGAACCTAGTAATAATGATAATGATGATGTTCATGTTGATGCTCAACCTAGTAATGATAATGATGTAGAGATTGAACCTGCTATTGATCTTGATAACCCACAGCTTACGAATAAAAGATATGATAGAAGAGACTTTATTGCTAGGAAGCATGGTAAAGAAAGAGAACCATGGGTTCAGAAACCCATGCCCTTTCCTCCTAAACCGTCCAAGAAAAGGATGATGAGGATTTTGAGTGCTTTGTTGAAATGCTTAGACCTGTCTTTTTGCGTATGCGGTTGACTGATATTCTGAAAATGTCACCGTATGCTAAGTATATGAAAGATATTGTGAGAAAGATACCGGAAGCTGAAATTTCCACCATGCTTGCTAATTATACTTTTAAGGGTGGAATACCAAAGAAACTAGGAGATCCCGGAATACTGACTATACCATGCTCCATTAAATGAAATTATGTTAAAACTGCTTTATGTGATCTTGGAGCCGGTGTTAGTGTTATGCCTTTCTCTTTGTATCGTAGACTTGATTCGAATAAGTTGACATCTACTGAAATCTCTTTGCAAATGGCTGATAAATCAACTGCTATACCCATCGGTATTTGTGAGGATGTGCCTGTCGTAGTTGCTAATGTTACTATTTTAATGGATTTTGTTATTCTTGATATGCCCGAAGACGACAGTATGTCGATCATCCTTGGCAGACCCTTTTTGAATACTGCAGGGGCTGTTATTGATTGCAACAAGGGCAATGTCACTTTTCATGTCAATGGTAATGAGCATACAATACACTTTCAGAAGAAACAACCTCAAGTGAATAGTATCAACTCTATTGGAAAAATTCCAACAATTACTATTGGAGGTTTTAAATTCCCTCTCCCTACTGTCAAGAAGAAATATGATACTCTTATTGTTGAGGTAACCTAGTGTTATTCAAAAATTCTTCGGGTTCATGTCATTTGGAAGAAGTTTGTTAACAAGACTTGATCAACCTTGTTAATGGATTCCTTTTGACGGGCATGAGACGGATGAATTTAGAAGGCACAACTTTCTGTACCCAACTTTTACTCTCTGTTATTTAGAATAAATAAAGCAAAAATACCATTATTTTTCTGTTTTCTGATTTATCCATGCAATAAAAAAAATGACCCAAAAATAAAAGTTCTCCAAGTGCCCTGAAATTTAGTACGATTTTTTTAGAATATTTAAGAATTTTTGGCACTGAAAACACACCAGGGGGCAGCACCAGTGGGCCACAAGCCCACAGGGCGCGCCCTACCCCCTGGGTGCACCTAGGTGGCTTGTGGGTCCCACCTGGGTCCCCCTCACTTATTCCAGCACCCATCCACTTCGTCTTCCTCCAAAAAAAATCCCACCATTGCTCAAACCAGTGTTCTAGCTCATTTTTCTGCCATTTTTGATCTCCTTGCTCGGAACTCCGTTTCCAAAACTGTTTCGGGGGATTGTTCTTCGGTATGTGACTCCTCCAATGGTCCAATTAGTTTTTGCTCTAGTGCTTTATATATTGCAAATTTTTGCTGTTGTGGTGACCTTATTCTTGAGCTTGCATGTCAAACTTATATGGTCCCAAGTAGTTTTGATGCATGATATAGCCTCTAGGCACTTGTGGGAGTAGTTGCTATAAATTTTGTTGAGTTTTGTTCACTTTTACTTTGAGTCACTAAAATTTCAGAAATTTTCAGAGGAAGAAAATGATGGGGAGATTGTTAAGAGGCTCTTCAAGTCGGGGTTCTAAAGAAAATGAAAATGAGGGGAAGAAGAAGCCCAAATACAATGTTCCCCGCACCGCGGAGGTTCGGCCATGTGAATGGCTAAGTGATGCATTCTTGAGGGCGGCCGGAATTTATGATGACTTCTATTATTTTGCAGAGAATGCAGGCATCACCGACTTCCTTCACGATAAGTGTGACCAATACCTCTTACTCACTAATACCTTCATGCAAAATTTCCAGTTTCATTCTAGGGAGGATCCTCCTATGTTAGAATTCCACTTACATGATGTGCCTAAGCGAATGTCACTTTATGATTTTTGCAATGTTTGCAAATTACCTTATGAGGGCAGCATCAGCGAACCACGTCCTAGAGATGTGGAGGACTTTATTGCTGAAACTACTGTGGGGGAAGAGAGAGGGGTGTCGGAAGCGAGAGTGGCTGGTTTATATTTTCCTGTTTTACGCTATTATTCATTATTTGTTGGGAGATGTTTGATTGGTCGTGGGGAGAGTGGAGGCCTTAGTGCCACTGACATTGCCATTTTACGCCATGCTCTATATACTGATAGAACTTTTAGTTTGGGCGCTATTGTGACGACCCCGGCTTAATCGTGCACTGACCATACACGCAAATGCACACGATCAAGCCTAAGGACTCACTTGAAGATATCACAACACAACTCTAAAACATAAATAAAGTCATACAAGCTTTATATTACAAGCCAGGGCCTCGAGGGCTCGAATACATAGCTCGATGGCATACAAGTGTCAGCGGAAGCATCAGATATCTGGGTACAGATATAACAGAGTTACAGATAGGCCTTTAGAAAGGCGGGGCAAAATAAAACACTACGATCGAAAGGCGTAGGCCTCCTGCCTAGGACCCTCCGAACCTACTCCTGGTCGTCGGTCGGCTCCTCGTAGTAGTACTCATCGGGAGGGTAGTAGTAGTAGTAGCCGTCGGCGGGGGCTGCAGGCTCCGGGGCTCCGTCGTCTGGTTTCGACAAATGGATAAGGGGAGAAAAAGAAAGCAAAGCAAACGTGAGTACTCATCCGAAGTACTCAGCAAGCAAGGATCTACACTACATATGCAACATTTTCAAAGGAGGGCTGTATATGTGGACTGGGCTGCAGAAATGCCAGAATAGAGGGAAAGCCTAGTCCTATCGAAGACTAGCATCTTCAGCAACTTCATCGGTCTTGCAGCATTAGAAGAGTGCAGATTAGCATAAAGTAAAGTAGTAGTAGTGTTATCAACCTCGCCCAGAGATCCTTCCTCGACTCCTTGCAAGAAAGCAATCCCAGAGCCATACTATCCAGTTATCATCTCAAGTCACCAGTTCTAGTTGTATCGATCGGGATACAACTCCGAGTGTCCGTTACCGTAGGACAGGCTATCGATAGATTAGTTCTTCCCTGCAGGGGTGCACCAACTTACCCACCACGCTCGCTTAACTCCGGCCGGGCACACTTTTCTGGGTCATGCCCGGCCTCGGCCAAACGACACGCCGCAACCCGACCTAGGCTTAACAGAGAGGTCAGCACATCGGACTAAACCTATGCCCCCAAGGGTCTTGGGCCATCGCCCTGGGAACTCCCGCACGTTACGGGGCCACCGAGAGCAGACCTAGCAACCCCTTATACAAGCGCGGTTGCGTTCCCAGTCCAACTCGGCGTGCGCTGCTCCTTACTGACGTCAGTTAAGCTTCAGCTGATGTATACGACGCAGAACGCCCATACTATGCCCACGTGATGGTTAGTGCTATCAGGCCAGAAGCCCCTCGGATCAAATATCCAAATCGTTAGTGGATTGGGAGTGCGGTAACGAGCAGAGATGATCGATGTGACCCCATCACCCCGTCTCGAGGACTTGCGGCAAGGGCTAAGAATGCCCGGCCACGCCTCGTATTCAACTCTCGGGCACCTTCCAGGTCAACACGTCTCCACATCACTTCGCAAATATGCTCGCACAGGTACTCCTCAGGGCCGACCCGTCTTTAGTAACATGTTTCAGTGTAAAGTCATAGTAACCATAGTAACCATGTATCTAACACCAAGGGAACCCTGAGGAATCACCCTCGATGGAATTCCACCTGATGATATCGTCAAAGTGAACGAAGGAGGAATCACCCTCGAGGTCCACACTTGAGAAGTTGCACAACGTGTTGTTATCGGGGGTGGTGTAGGAGGAATCACCCTCGCTGACCACGACCGATTAACTAACCTACAAGGTTATCATCAGAAGTGCTGACGAGGTATCACCCTCAGCACTCGATACTAACCCAGTAGTGTCGAGCAATTAAGGGGGAAGTGGTGTGCGGTGCCTGGTCTTCGATGCCATTGATCGCGTCTTCTGATAATCCAGCGGGGCAGTCGGGATAAAGTGGGGTCCCTGATGGGTCTCTACCCAACCTATACTAAACAGTTTAGGATAAGCAGGTAGGAAACAATAGCAGGTTACAATAAACAGGCTATGCAACAGAAATAGGATAACAGCAGCAGCAGTAACTTCTAATGCAAGCATAAGAGAGAAGAGAATAGGCGACATCGATATGCTCAAAAGGGGGGTGCTTGCCTGGAACCTCTGTGGCAAGGGTCTGGTCATCAGGGGCGTAGTCGACCTCCGGAGCTGCATCGGTCTCGGGAGCTATGTCGACGTCGGGGTCTAACGAGAGAGAAGAGGGGGAGGAGACAAATAAATACACAGCAATAATGCAACACAGAGCATGCTATGCCTAGGATGCAGTGCAGGGTTGCCTAAAGATTTGTCTAAGTTATTTTAGGATTAAGGTGGGATTTATTAACCGGTGAATATGCACTTTTCATATACCGGAATCGTGCTAAAAGTTACGGGTTCTCCTACGTAGGGGGTTCCGACATGGAAACAGATGACACGATCAGATTCGTCTCGTCGTTCTGAGAAACTTTCATGTATTAAGTTTTTCGATCTGAGCTACAGTTTATTTATTATGAATTTTTAAAGATTAAAGCATTTTCTGAATTTATTTTTATTTACAGAAAAGAAAATATGACATCAGCATGATGCAATGATGACATCAGCAGTCAACTGGTCGGTTGGCCAGGTCAAACCTGACCTGTGGGTCCGGTGGGACCCACATGTCAGCCTCTGTTGACTTAACAGCGGGTTAACTAACTTAACAGGGTTAGTTAGGGGGTGTGTGCCCCATATGTCAGTTAGTTATTAGGCTAAACTAATTATTTTTATTTAATAAACTGTTGATTAGGCTAATTAATCGAGGGCTCCCACATTTCAGTGTCTGGAACTGCCCAGTCAGCACGTTGACTGGGTCAACCCAGTCAACTGGGCCCCCCGGACCCACTGGTCAGCGACCCAGGGGCGGGGCCCATCGAGCCACGCCGGCGTCGGCGCCGGAGACAACTCCGGCGACCAAATCCGCGGCAGTGCGTCGCCGAAGCGCATCGGAATCGCTCCACAGGGGGTTGTTTAGTGCGCGACTACTCGCGTTCGAACGGCCGAAGTGTGCCGCGTTGTTTGGTGGCGGCGCCGGACCAGATGGTCGCCGGAAATGGGACCGGTGATGAGCTACGGCGGCCGCGCGTACGGAACCTCGACGGGATCGACGCTAGGGAGTACGTGGAGGCTCGGGCGCGGGCTCGTTGGGCTCCTGGGAGCACCAGGAGCTCGACCGTGGCCTCAGGCGGCGGTGACGATGGCTACAACGACGGCTGCGAGCTCGTCGGCGACGAGCAGAGCACGGACGCGGCGGCAGCTAGCTACGGCAAGCGATGAACCTAACTGAGGGGAGCAGGAGGCGGGGAAGCTCACCGAGCAGCACGCACGAGGGCCCTTGGGGGTTTAGTAGCTGCAGATGTCGCCGGAGAGGAGGAAGATCACCCGTGGCCGAAGCAAAGGGAACGGCTTGATCCCGGCGTAGCAGGGCTCTCCTGCTCGCGCTCGTGGTCGAGGACGAGGAAGTCGAGGTTGGCGAAGGCGATGGACAGGACGGCGAGGCGATGTGTCGACGGTGGCCGCGGCAACGGCGAGGTGCGGCGGCGATGGCGCTCGGTCGCCGATGAAAATGGACGGGGGAGAGCGAGGGGAGAGGGGAGAAGTGGATGAGGGGGCCAGGGGAGATGGACGAGGCTTCCTTATCCCCTCGGCCTCTCCTGTAGCGTCGGTGGGCGCCGTGCTGTCGGCAGCTCGCCGGTGCGCGCCGGCGCAGCCATGGAGGAGGCGACAGCACGAGGGAGAGAGAAGGAGATGGGCCTATTGGGCCGGTTTCGGGGCACTGTGCACTTAGGCCCAGTGCACAGTGCCTCTTTTCTTTTTCTTTTTCTGTTTTCTTTTATTCTTTTCTGTTACATTTTATTTTTAAGTCCATTTGACTTTTGTAAAATATGTGACTCAGCCACATAATGCAATACAATAATTTGCACTGCCATGAAAAGTTAGGAGGCCAAATGATTTTATTTGAATTTTTCATAATTAAGATAGCATTTAGAAATGCTGAATTGGTGCTGTTATATTTGCTAATGCTCATCTTACACATAAGTGATCTTGTGTTCCTTAACAGCAAATAGTTTTAGATTATTTGCTAAAAGGTGAACATTTTTCCATCAGGATTTGAGCAACTTTATTTTGCACTTTTGAATTTGAGTTGATTTTCAGAGAAGTATTTGAATTGATTTGATTAACCACTATGACTAGGCACTGCAAAAGAATATGACTTGGCATACTTACAAATACTTCAAGCTTTGATGATCAGTATATATCTCACACCGATTACCAAGAAGGTAATGTTGCCACTGCTTTAAAGCATATATCACAACAACGAGTTCGAGATCATGCACTGGATAGTTTTCTTCATGCAGACGCAATTGTCACGAGGCATATGCAATTACCTATCGTTCTTGCATTAGGACACAGCCTAATCCCTGACGAGAGGCATCGCAATATATCACAAAGTCCTTGCGAGAATCGGCAGGAGCAAGCACTAGAGCAGAAGTAAGGGTACAGATATAATAGAGTTACAGATAGGCCTTTAGAAAGGCGGGGCAAAATAAAACACTACGATCGAAAGGTGTAGGCCTCCTGCCTAGGACCCTCCGAACCTACTCTTGGTCGTCGGTCGGCTCCTCGTAGTAGTACTCGCCGAGAGGGTAGTAGTAGTAGTAGCCGTCGGCGGGGGCAGCTGGCTCCGGGGCTCCATCGTCTGGTTGCGACAAATGGATAAGGAGAGAAAAAGAAAGCAAAGCAAACATGAGTACTCATCCGAAGTACTCAGCAAGCAAGGATCTACACTACATATGCAACATTTTCAAAGGAGGGCTGTATATGTGGACTGGGCTGCAGAAATGCTAGAATAGAGGGAAAGCCTAGTCCTATCGAAGACTAGCATCTTCAGCAACTTCATCGGTCTTGCAGCATTAGAAGAGTGCAGATTAGCATAAAGTAAAGTAGTAGTAGTGTTATCAACCTCGCCCAGAGATCCTTCCTCGAGTCCCTGCGAGAAAGCAATCCCAGAGCCATACTATCTAGTTATCATCTCAAGTCACCAGTTCTAGTTGTACCGATCGGGATACAACTCCGAGTGTCCGTTACCATAGGACAGGCTACCGATAGATTAGTTCTTCCCTGCATGGGTGCACCAACTTACCCACCACGCTTGCTTAACTTTGGCCAGACACACTTTACTGGGTCATGCCCGGCCTCGGCCAAACGATACGCCGCAACCCGACCTAGGCTTAACAGAGAGGTCAGCACGCCGGACTAAACCTAAGCCCCAGGGGTCTTGGGCCTTCGCCCTGGGAACTCCTGCACGTTACGGGGCCACCGAGAGCAGACCTAGCAACCCCTTATACAAGCGCGGTTGCATTCCTAGTCCAACTCGGTGTGCGCCGCTGCTTACTGACATCAACTAAGCTTAGGCTGATGTATACGACGCAGAATGCCCATACTATGCCCACGTGATGGTTAGTGCTATCAGGCCAGAGGCCCCTCGGATCAAATATCCAAACCGTTAGTGTGTTGGTAGTGCGGTAACGAGCAGAGACTCACGAAAGATGTGACCCGTCACCCCGTCTCGAGGACTTGCGGCAAGGGCTAAGAATGCCCGGCCACGCCTCGTATTCATCTCTCGGGCACCCTCCAGGTCAACCCGTCTCCACATCACTTCGCAAATATGCTCGCGCGGGTACCCCTCAGGGCCGACCCATCTTTAGTAACATGGTTTAGTGTAAAGTCATAGTAACCATAGTAACCGTGTGTCTAACACCAAGGGGAACCCTGAGGAATCACCCTCAATGGAATTCCACCTGATGTTATCATCAAGGTGAACGAAGGAGGAATCACCCTCGAGGTCCACTCTTGAGGAGTTGCACGACGGTGTCGTTATCGGGGGTGGTGTAGGAGGAATCACCCTCACTGACCACGACCGATTAACTAACCTACACGGTTATCATCATAAGTGCTGACGAGGTATCACCCTCGGCACTCGATAGTAACCCAGTAGTGTCGGGCAACTAAGGGGGCAGTGATGTGCGGTGCCGGGGCCTGGTCTTCGATCCCGTTGATCGAGTCTTCCGATAATCCAGCGGGGCAGTCGGGACAAAGTGGGGTCTCTGATGGGTCACTACCCAACCTATACTAAACAGTTTAGGATGAGCAGATAGGTAACAATAGCAGGTTAGAATAAACAGGCTATGCAGCAGAAATAGGATAACAGCAGCAGCAGTAACTTCTAATGCAAGCATAAGAGAGAAGAGAATAGGCGATATCGATATGCTCAAAAGGGGGTGCTTGCCTGGTTGCTCTGCGGCAAAGGCAAGGTCGTCAAGGGCGTAGTCGTACTCCGGAGCTGCGTCTGCCTCGGGGACTACGTCGATGTCGGGGTCTAACGAGAGAGAAGAGGGGGAGGAAACAAATAAATACATAGCAAATAATGCAACACAGAGCGTGCTATGCCTAGGATGCAGTGCAGTGTTGCCTAAAGATATTCTAAGTCATATTAATTATTTTAGGATTTAAGTAGGATTTATTAACCGGTATGCATGCACTATTCATCTACCGGAATCGGCTCAAAGTTACGGGTTCACCTACGTAGAGGGTTCCGTCGTGGAAACAGATGACACGATCAGATTCGTCTCGTCGTTCTAAGCAACTTTCATGTAGAAAGTTTTTCGGTCTGAGCTTCTGTTTATTTTCTACGAATTTTCGAAGATTAAATCATTTTCTAGAATTTATTTAATTAATTAAATCGAACATTATCCAGAATAGTATTTGGTGACGTCAGCATGACGTAGTGGTGACATCAGCAGGTCAACTGGTCGGTTGACCAGTCAAACCTGACAGGTGGGTCCAGTGGGACCCACATGTCAGTGACTTTAATCAGAGGGGTTAGTTTAATTAAATAGGTTAATTAGTGGGTGGGGCCTACTGGTCAGTGAGTGTTTAGTAGTTTAATTAACTAATTAGCTAATTATCTATTTAATTTAATTCGTTCATTTCAGGCGGGACCCACATGTCATAGACACAGGGGGCGGCCACGTCAGCGTTGGCCCAAGTCAACAGGTCAAAGTGGGCCCCTGGGCCCACCAGTCAGTGGCCCAGGTGGTGCCACATGGACGCCACGTCGGACACCGACCGGAGACGCGCCGGAGCTGACTCCGGCGAGCCAAACGCGGCGGCACGGCTCGGGAGGGGCTCGGTTTTTGCGCACACAGCACCATTTCGAGCGC
This sequence comes from Thinopyrum elongatum, assembly GCA_011799875.1. NCBI lineage: Eukaryota > Viridiplantae > Streptophyta > Magnoliopsida > Poales > Poaceae > Thinopyrum > Thinopyrum elongatum. Next base: position 182,677,484 of record CM022303.1, read on the forward strand.
AGTCGTGCTCATTCGAATGAGAAGACAACGGCAAGGCGACCTGGGGTGGTGGCAGAGGCTGCGATGGCCGGGAACGGCGTCAAAGAGCGGCGAGGCGGACGCCGAAGTTTGGTCGTCGTCGGGATCGGGGCTATGGTGCGTTTGCGGGGAAACTGAGCAGCTAGTCAAGGCCTACGCGGTGCGGTGAATGCAACGGTGGCACGCACTGGACCATAAGGTCACCGTGGCCACGCCGGTGACAAGGCCAGGCGGTGGAGGGCTCGGCCAAGTGCCGGAGCAGTAGCTAGGGATGGTTAGAGGGGGCAGGGAATGGTGCATTCGGCGTTGAGCTCACCATGGGAGCGTGGGGTCTAGGCAGAGGGCTCGGGGAGGTCCGGTGAAGCAGATCGGCGGCGAGGTCGTGCGGTGGCCGTGGGTGGAGGCGAGGTCGAATGCAGCATTGGCGTTGCTTCCCGGTCTCGATCTGGTGTCGAGGAAGAAGAGGAGGACCACGCCGGAGCTCCTGGACCTGACGGGGCATCGAACGGGTGTCGGTGGCCACGCCTACGACGAGGCATCGGCGACGAGCCCGCTCGAGCGAGCGGGATCTAAGAGGGAGAGCGAGGAGGAGGGGGAAATTGGGGGCGCTAGGGTTCAGGGAACGGGCGAGGGGGCAGACCATATAAGCGCCGGGGAGCCGCGGGATGCTCGACACGGCGACGGACGTCGACGTGTCGGCGCGAGCGCTCGACAGCGCACGGGAGGAGGACGACATGGCTAGGTGGGTTGGGCCTGACCCTGTAGCACGCAGGCTTGAGTGCACAGTAAGGCTTTAGGCCTTTTTCTATTTTTCCTTTTTCTTTTTCCTTTTCAACTCTGTTTTGCTAATTGTTTGGGCACTAAATGAATTTTGTAAAAAGTGTGACCTAGCTCATAATTCACAGTGCATTATAACCTAACACCAAAAACTAGTTCGGGGTAAATACTACTTCATATTTATTTTGGATTAATTAAAAGGTTTATTAAATGTTGTTTTCAGCCACTGTTTGAGGTTGTTGAAGTAACTTAGTTAATCCCATTAATGTTGGTTACCATTTTGTAATTGCCTATGAATTATTTGCTATTGATTGAACATTTTAGTTTCTGATTTAAACAACTTTTGTTTTCCATTTTGAATTTGAATTTATTCCAGAGAGGAATTTGAATTGATTTGAATAACCACTATGATCTAGCTTTGCAAATGAGGATGACTTGGCTTTATTAGCAGATGATCACAGTGCTTATTACATAGGGGTGTTACAAATTCTCCTCCTCTAAAAGAAATTCTCGTCCCGAGAATTTAGGAGGTTGAAGGAAAGAGGTCAGGATATTCTTCCCGAAGATGATCCTCGCATTCCCAAGTGGCTTCATCTTTAGTGTGATTCGACCACTGCACTTTCAGGAACTTGGTTGTCTTCTGACGAGTTCGACGTTCAGCTCCATCGAGAATGCGGATCGGATGCTCCTTATAAGAAAGATCGTCTTGTAATTCGAGCATCTCGTGATCCACTGCGCGATCCGGAGATTCCTTGAAGCAACGACGAAGTTGCGACACATGGAAGACGTCATGGATATGAGAGAATTGCGGCAGCAACTCCAATTTATATGCCACCTGTCCACGTCTGGCAACAATGCGAAAGGGGCCGATGTAGCGAGGGGCTAGCTTGCCCTTGATTCCGAAACGACAAGTGCCCTTCATAGGAGTGACACGCAAATAAGCTTGATCACCTGGTTGATAAGTCAAACCCCATCGTTTGTGATCATAGTTGCTCTTCTGGCGGTCCTGAGCCGCTTTGAGATTTTCTCGGACAATACGGACTTGTTCTTCGGCGTGTTGAATAATGTCCAGTCCCACTAGTGGTCGTTCCCCAGTTTCTGACCAATTCAGAGGGGTTCGACACTTACGTCTGTAAAGCACTTCGAAGGAAGCCATTTTGAAGCTGGCTTGATAGCTGTTGTTATAAGAGAATTCGGCATACGGGAGAGATTCCTCCCATTTCTTGCCAAAGGATATAACACAAGCCCGAAGCATATCTTCAAGCACTTGATTAACTCACTCAACTTGTCCTTGGGATTGTGGATGATATGCTGAACTCCAGGTAATGTGAGTTCCCATAGCCTCTTGGAAACTTTCCCAGAACTTGGATGTGAAAAGACCGCCACGGTCTGAACTGATCTCCTTCGGAATACCGTGGAGTGAAACAATTCTGGAGATATACAATTCTGCTAGCTGGCTAGCGGTGATAGTCTCCTTGACAGGCAGAAAATGTGCAACCTTGGAAAGTTGATCGACGACGACAAGAATAGCATCGTGACCTTTCTAAGACTTTGGAAGACCAGTAATGAAATCCATTTGAACCTTATTTCATTTCCATAAAGGAATAGGGAGCGGTTGAAGAATTCCAGCAGGGTTCTGATGTTCTGCTTTCACGCGACGGCAAACGTCACATTCAGCAACATATCGAGCAATGTCCTGCTTCATTCTAGACCACCAGTACCTTTCGCTTCATCATTCCCTTTTGCCGGATGCCGTCGATGTTCGATTGCATCTTCATAGAGCCTCTCGACAAAATTTTTCGTGATCACCATCAATATACTGCCTTGTTCTAACATATCGATCGAATTCATGGTGAGAAATACCATTCTTGCCCCTCGATGATCTGTGTTATCATCGACCACATCCTTGACTTCCTCCAACACTCACCTGATGATGTTTTTCTCATACACTGAGTTCCTTGTTATTCTTGAAATTATTCCTTCGTATCTCTTGTGCTCTTCAGTTCCAACATTTTACTTGAAACACCATGTCAATGCTATCCCGAAGCTTGACTGTCGCACTCCGAACCTCCTTGAGAACATTGGAGGTGCAATACTAAATGTTTCTTGATCCCCTATCCAGACACTGTTGTATGGGTAACGTCATGAATTTCCTCTCCCCTTTACCTAAATGGAAATCAACTTACTATCCTGTCATGGATGTCATCCTCCGCTTGTCCTTGGGAAGGATATACTTTTGTTATTTGCGTTTAAACACATTTTCCTATCCATTGTTCTGATTAAATTAATAATCACATTTTCCTTCCCATTGATTTGTTTAACCTTTCTTGTGATCTATATGATATAAGCAGTAATACTTCCCTGCTTATGTAGACATCTCGGTCTACAAATCTGTCAGTGAGACCCCGTTACTGTTGTTGCTGACATTCCGGTAACCGCCGGTGGACGAGAACTTTGCCTATTGGTCCGCCTCATCCTTACGAGCAAGAAAATGGTTCTCTTTGTCCCCCGCCCTTGGTGCCGACGTTGTTGCCAACATAGTGACAGACTTCCCTCTGACGTGCCTTGTTATCGAAATCGTGTAAGATATCACCATTCTCCCTACCTTTGATCGACACCCTCCACAGTTCCACAGGATCGTAACCTGACTCTCCTGTATATCTTTGATTCCGAAGTATAATATGCTCTTGGTTTTGTGTGTTATCATGAGTTACCCTCCGGGAGATGATTCATTCGCGATGCTATGAACCCCTTCCACCCTCTGCTTCGAGCATCGAACGATTGTCTGTCCGCTTGAAATATTTTATTGTAACCTCTTACTTTGCTCTTGCTGTTTTCCTTAAGTTTCAATACTTCTGCCACATTTCCTGAAATGTTCACCAAATGATTAACCCTATAAGGGTTAGTTCTCCTGAAGTTACCCTTACTCCACCTCTTAAATCTCGGGACGAGATTTCTTGTAGTGGAGGAGATTTGTAACATCCCCAGATCTTAACCCTGCCATTTTGCTAATTAATTAGCCATGTCACCATGATCATCCTAAAATAAAATGCATCTAGAAAATAATTCAACTTCAAATTCAAATCCCAAACTCAAGTCAAATAATTATTTCTTCAAACAGCAAATCAAAAATTGTTCACAATATTGCAAATAATCCAGAAGAAATTATAAAAATAAGATCAACATTAATTGGATTATTCAAATGACTTTAACATCCTAAAATAGTACTAAAACAACAAGGTTTAATCCATTTTATTTAATACAAAATTTATGTGAAGTCCAATTGCCACCAAACCTTTTTATAGCAGTGTTAAATAATGCACTATAATTATTGGGCTAAGTCATACATTTTACAAAACTATAATTGAGCCCACACTTTTAGCAAAACAAAGAAACAAAAGAAAAAAGAAAACAAAAACTAAATAAATAGAAAAGGCCTAAACTCTAATGTGCTACTGGGCTCTAGTTATACAGTGCCTGGTGGCCCAGCCCGCCGCGGTCGCCGTCCTCCTCCTGCGTGCTTTCGCGCGCGCGCACTGACACGGCGCCGCCGGCCTCGCTGTCGCCCATCCGTGCCTCCCTGGCGAGGATAAGGACGCGCCTAGCCCCCTCTCTCTCTCCCCGCAAACCCTAGCTACCCATTCGCCCCCGCGCGCCTCTCCCTCTCTCGTTCCCCACCTCACCCGAAACGCCCGCCGCCGTCGCCGTCGATCCCGCGGCCTCCGTCGTCCCCAAGCTTCGCCGAGGTGTCGTAACTCTCCGCCGTCGTCCTCCACATCGCCATGCGCCAGCAGTTCAAGCAGGGAGCCTCCGAGCCAAACCCGGCAGCCTCTTCTTCAACCTTCGGCCACCTCAACTCCGGCAACGATTCCGGCGACAACGAGCTACCCCGAGCCCACTTGAGCACATCTGCAGTGCCCGGTGAGCAGTCGCCGTCTTCCCCTTTCCTCTCCCGCACATTTTCATCACCGTAGTGGCCGCGTTCGAGACGGCCGAACCCCCTCGCCGCCGATGAGCTCCTCGCCGTGGCCGCGCTGCCCGTCGAGCTCACCCGAGTTCATGGCCGTGCTCTAGACCTCGCTAGGACCCCGTAGAGCACCTCCGCTGGACCTGCTGTGCCGTCTAGCCGCCGTTCGCGAGATGGCCAAACTCCGGCCGCCACAAGAATGGACGCCGCCGTCGATTTAGGTCACCTACGGCGAGGCCATGAGCACCACATGAAGCGCGCGAGCGCCAACTTTCGAACGCAAGTGAAACCGCGCGATCTGGTGCGCTGTGGCAATATTCCGAGCCTCTCCGGCGAAACAGCCGCCGCGGAGCGCTTGCTGGCGCGTTTCTGGCGACCCCTCCGACGTGGCAAGTGGTGGGGTCCTCCCTGTGAAACTGCCAGTGGGTCACCTGGCCCCACTTTAACCAGGTTGACCGAGTCAATGCTGGCTACTGTTCAACCTTAGACACTGACATGTGGGCCCCTTCGGCTAATTAGTCAATTAAACAATTTAATAAATAAAACTAATTACTTTAGCCTAATTACTCACTAACATATGGGGCCCACACCCTAATTAGTTTCTGCTTAGTCTTAAATAAACTCTGTTTTATAACAGAGGCTGACATGTGGGTCCCATTGGACCCACAGGTCAGATTTGACCCTGGCCAGCGAAACTGTTGACTGCTGATGTCATCTACACGTCATGCTGATGTCATATCTCTTTTTCTTGATAATTTTGTTAATTTAAATAATTTCAGAAAAAGCAATATTCTTTGAAAATTCGTAGAAAATAAACCGTAGCTCAGATCGAAAAACTTTATACATGAAAGTTGCTCAGAACAACAAGACGAATGTGATCGTGTCGTCTGTTTCCATGTCGGAACCCCCTACGTAGGAGAACCCGTAACTTTGAGCCCGATTCCGGTAGATGAATAGTGCATACTTACCGGTTAATAAATCCCACTTTAATCCTAAAATAACTAAAATGACTTAGACATGTCTTTAGGCAGCCCTGCACTGCATCATAGCATAGCATGCTCCGTGTTGCATATACTTGCTGTGTATTTATTTGTTTCCTCCCCCTCTTCTCTCTCGTTAGACCTCGGTACCGACGCAGCTCAGGAGCCCGACGACATCGTTGACGACCTTGCCTTTGCCGCAGAGCAACCAGGCAAGCACCCCCCTTTTGAGCATTCCGATATCGCCTATTCTCTTCTCTCTTATGCTTGCATTAGAAGTTGCTGTTGTTACTGCTATCCTATTTCTGTTGCATAGCATGTTTATTGTAACCTGCTGTTGATACCTACCTGCTTATCCTAAACTGTTTAGTATAGGCTGGGTAGAGACCCACCAGAGACCCCACTTTATCCCGACTGCCCCGCTGGATTATCAGAAGACCCGATCAACAGGATCGAAGACCAGGCCCCGGCACCACACATCACTTCCCCCTTAGTTGCTCGACACTACTGGGTTACTATCGAGTGCCGAGGGTGATACCTCGTCAGCACTTTTGATGATAACCTTGTAGGTTAGTTAAACGGTCGTGGTCAGCGAGGGTGATTCCTCCTACACCACCCCCGATAACGACACCGTCGTGCAACTCCTCAAGATTGGACCTCGAGGGTGATTCCTCCTTCATTCACCTTGACGATAACATCAGGTGGAATTCCATCGAGTGTGATTCCTCAGGGTTCCCCTTGGTGTTAGACACACGGTTACTATGGTTACTATGACTTTACACTGAACCATGTTACTAAAGACGGGTTGGCCCTGAGGGGTACCCGCGCGAGCATATTTGCGAAGTGATATGGAGACGGATTGACCTGGAGGGTGCCCGAGAGATGAACACGAGGCGTGGCCGGGCATTCTTGGCCCTTGCCGCAAGTCCTTGGGACAGGGTGATGGGGTCACATCTTTCGTGAGTCTCTGCTCGTTACCGCACCACCAACATACTAACAGTTTGGATATTTGATCCGAGGGGCCTCTGGCCTGATAGCACTAACCATCACGTGGGCATAGTATGGGCATTCTGCGTCGTATACTTCAGCCGGAGCTTAATAGACGTCAGCGACTGAGCGACACACGCTGGGTTGGACTGGTAACACCCTGCACTTGTATAAGGGGGGCTAGGTCTGCTCTCCGGCCGCGTACGCAACGTGCAGGAGTTCCCGGGGCAAAGGCCCAAGACCCCCGGGTGCATAGGTTTAGTCCGGCGTGCTGACCTCTCTGTTAAGTATTCGGTCGGGTTGCGGCGTGTTGTTTGGCCGAGGCCGGGCATGACCCAGAAAAGTGTGTCCGGCCGGAGTTAAGCGAGCGTGGTGGGTAAGTTGGTGCACCCCTGCAGGGAAGAAACAATCTATCGATAGCCTGTCCTACGGTAGCGGACACTCGGAGTTGTATCCCTATCGGTACAACTAGAACTGGACACTTGAGTTGATAACTGGATAGTATGGCTCTGGGATTGCTTTCTCGTAGGGAGTCGAGAAAGGATCTCTGGGCGAGGTTGATTACACTACTACTACTTTACTTTATGTAAATCTGCACTCTTCTAATGCTGCAAGACTGCTAAAGATGATGAAGATGCTAGTCCTCGGTAGGACTAGGCTTTCCCCTCTATTCTGGCATTTCTGCAGCCCAGTCCACATATACAACCTCCCTTTGATAATGTTGCATATGTAGTGTAGATCCTTGCTTGCTGAGTACTTCGGATGAGTACTCATGGTTGCTTTGCTTTCTTTTTCCCCCATATCCATTTGATGCAACCAGATGACGGAGCCCCTGAGATAGCTGCCCCCGCCGATGGCTACTACTACTACCCTCCTGGCGAGTACTACTACAAGGAGCCGACCGACGACCAGGAGTAGGTTCGGAGGGTCGCTGGCAGGAGGCCTGTGCCTTTCGATCGTAGTGTTTTAATTTGCCCCGTCATTCTAATGGCCTATCTTTGTTTCTGTTTTATATCTGTACTCAGATATCTGATGCTTCCGCTGACGCCTGAATGCTATCGAGCTATGTATTCGAGCCATTGAGGCCCTGGCTTGTAATATAAAGCTTGTATGACTTTATTTATGTTTTAGAGTTGTGTTGTGATATCTTCAAGTGAGTCCTTAGGCTTGATCGTGTGCATTTGCGTGTATGGTTAGTGCACGATTAAGCCGGGGTCGTCACAGGTTGGTATCAGAGCCGACTGCCTATAGGAACCCCTTTCCAACTCCTTGGCCGAAGTTGAGTATAGTAACCGAAAACTGTTTTACTAACATGGCTGTGTGGCTTACGGGCCCACGTCGCCAATTGGGTGGTATTAGGATCTTTTATTCCTCGTCTTTACTCTGGGACTCTGATCTCTCTTCTATTTGGGTTAAAGATTTTGCTAACTCTGGCATTAGGTTCTCGTAACCACTTCTTCCCGGAGAGCCCCTTCACTACAGATGATCGTCTGCCCCACCAGAAGACTCTGAAGATACTCCTCGATGATTCTCGAGACCCTGTGCCCACTGCTTTGCAGTTCCTGACCACCGATGAATCCTGATGAATAACTACTTACACTCGTCATACATATATTCATTCCAGTCACTCTTTTGTTCCATCCAACATATCAAAATACTATCCGACATTTCGAAAATTCTCTAAACCCACTGCCTTGCAGTTCCTTTCCGCCTGAACATACTTACGAATAATTCCTCACATTTCCGAGAATCCATTCATCCCCAGTTGTTCTTGTGTTTCACGAAATACTTCGTATTGCTATCTGATCTCCCGAAGATCCTCTATAGCCTAGTGCTCCCGAAAGTCTTGTCTGCCTGCATTATGGTTAAATCCATACGTCTGACAATATTCATTAACATCCTTTGTCATTGCCATCCTGAGCCTATTGATTCATCATGTTGCGAATGCTCGCAATCAACAGCCGATTCCTAGAACTCATCCTTCTGGCTCAGACATCAATTTGGACATGAGTTGGTTCTCGGCTAATCAACTTGCAATCGATTGTCCATCGTATTCAATAACCTTGTGAGTTCTTCCCTGATGCTAATACCTTCGGTAAATTGTATCTTCTACTTTGACTTCGACACTTTTCTTTCGAACTCATATCCCCTGCTTTGGTTGATGGTTGTATAGACTCGTAAAATGTCCCGATGGGTTGTATCTATGCTTCTGCCATCAGCGAGAACCCAGAAACCTCTACAGTCATACTCTTCTGGTATTTCGCCAGATTAAATTTCAACACTACAGCTTCCCCGAATGCGAGAAGTGAATGACAGGTGATGCATTGAAGAAGTGGGAGTCGACCTTGAACCTTTGCGTTCATGCCCGTGGACCCGATGCAGAACTTATCATGGAAGCTTCTCTTAAAGGTTCATCTGTACCTGTGAGTTGATCCTTTGTGATCGTGGTTCCGATCATAATTTTTCCTTGATTCCATTTTCTCAGACAAGTTAAGGCACTTTTCTTATGCAAACCAATATGCCTGCCCAACCTCTATCTTGATTTACCCTCGAGTATTACCCCCTGGTATCTCGGGAATATCACAGGAACTACATAACTTCTTATGAGTTCTTCATCAAACTACTATTGATCACCAATTCCAATATCCCCGGGTTCTGAGTTGTTGGTCACTCGAGGACACCGGTAAGTGAATCGATTCCGCACTATGATTCAATAACTCTAAGTAATTTTTGTTGCTTATGAATTTAATAAACCTTCGATTCTTTTCTAACCTGATCGTCTATATCAATATTGTGCAAATTTCAACTGTGCTACCTGGTCCCTATAACCCGGAGCAACTTCCGACGATGAGCTAAGCTTACGTCGATCTTCCTCATCTTATCATTTCACCTCGAACAACAAGCTTGATGTGGTACCCTGGCTCAGAGGAAACCGAAACGCCCCGTATTCCAGCCCAGAGACAAGTCTTCTGGAATATGGCACTGTTGGCATAGAACAAATCAGCTCTTTATTACTATGGATAAGGTTACAAGGGTACATGGAATACATCGGCACAGCGACACTACGCCTGCCCAGGGTAGCTCTATGCTAACAGCGAAACAACCCGAGGAAGCGGAGTACCCTCGGCAGCGGAACAACGACGGTGGTGGTGAACTCCACTCCATAGGGACTCTGGCTGGAACACGTATCCTAGCTCGCAAACTCGGAATCCTCGGCAAGCAAGCATTCATGGCATGACCTGCAAACTGGCATGACACGCCAGGTGAGTACTTTGAATGTACTCGCAAGCTCACAGCAACCAAAGCAGTCAAGACAAGCAACAACATGGCACTTACAGGTTGAGCAGGTGTAAACATGATGATGCTAGAACAATATAAGCATGGCATGACATATACTACATGTAACAGGTTGCAACTTACTCTGTCGTGAGGTTACCCCTTAACCATCACCTGTAAGAACTTACCATCGAGTGTGCCACATGATAACCTCGGGACCAACCAAACTTGGTATTACAATACCGTAGTGATAACATGATCACAAGGAGCTTGGTCTTTACCGAGATCACCACATAACACCAAACCACGGTGATCCTCTCGTGATCACGATCAACCAACATCGGTATCCTTGATACCACGGTGATCCTCTCGCGATCACATAAAGATCAACCAACTTCTTTCTCATCGAACCAGGTTGTTATAAGAAAGATTATTATTCTGTTGACCCATAGTGTGTCCTACTACGAACTGTGCCCATGACCGAGGACGCGGCTATCAATAGATCATACACTCTGAAGAGGTTAGTACACTGTACCCACACCATGAATGCATGGCCTCGTGCTCCCATTCGGGTGGACCAACGACATTCCGACAAAACCCAATCTATTGCATGGCACTCTCCCAGCCATTCCGACAAACTCCCCTTTGGGCTATGTCATGGGTGACCCCTTTGTCCTTCCGACACCTGCCACCGTCGTGGGCAAACAAAACTGTCCCAAACGGGGACCTGAGCTCAATACCAAAACTGGGTTCACAAGGTTATAGCCGCCTACCGGGCCAGGGTAGCACGCGCTCATAACCTTCCCTGGTTGGAGGCACCGGCGAGAGGCATGACAATAGACCGAGTTAGGGCTGCCCCATCCCAGCAAGTGTGGTTGCACTGGTGAGCTCGATTCGGTCTGCACTATGACTCAGCCAACAGGTGTTCAAGTTTGATTACATCTAGTTTAACTTAAATGATGATGTACTGAGTCATGATAACATGATGAAATCATATTGCATATGAACATGATATAACCTAAGCAAGGATGGGAAGCATAATATCTGGATCATAGTAACCACATCATGCAAGCATTTACCCACCTAAATGCAGACGAGCATGGTGAGCATGAACAACATCATTATGTTCATAACCATTAAATAAACATGCAGACATGTCATCATCCTGGCTTGAACCACTGCAAGTATTAATAAGGAGCATAATGCTACCAATGAGTAGTTGATAACTGGCATGTCATATGAGTATATAGAAATTAACATGCACACATTAGATAACTATTCAAGTATGAACCATAGATACTACAAATCCATCATGCAAGTGGTTGTCGTGGCTTACCTGGGGATGAAGGAACCACCGGGAAGAAGTGCGGAGAGTCCACGGAAACGATTGCCGGAAATAGTTCTCTCTCGGAGAGGGCTGTTTACGGGCAAGGGCAAAATGGTCATTTTCACTGTGTCAACACATTATGAAAATGGCACCAGCAGATAGAGCTCGACGAGACGAAGAAGTGGGCTTTGGATTCACCTCATTTGGAGTTACGGATGAAAAGATATAGAGGGTGGAAGATCAGGGACCGATCTGTAATAATATTACTACACACAAGTCCCTGGGAGGAAAAACAGAAAACGTATTCCCGGAACTACGCTTTCGGGACAGTGAAAACGTATTTCTGGCCGAAGCCACAGCACATTACGCTTTCACTGAGACGAAAGCGTAAAATAGGAACTACACTTCCACTTATCCCAGTCAGCAGAGACGGGGCCGGGCGCCAGAGTCGCTGCTAGGTGGGGCCCGCTGCTGACATCTCTCCCTCCCACTCCTCCTTCTTCTTCCCCGATGCGGGCACGCATAGCCGAGGCAGAGGCGGCGTTGCGACGACGATAGCCGGGGCTACCGGCCGTCTCCGGGAGCGTTCCGGCCACCGGCGTGCTCAGGGCGATGCGGCGCATCCATCCCTGCAGGGCACAGCCGCCGGAGAGGACCGAGACAAGCGGGACTCCGACGCCGGCGGACGGCGGCTCGGTGGAACTTGGGGGCGGCAGCCTGGGACACTCCGGCGATGAGCTGAGAGGAAGTGGAGGGTCGCCGGACTCCGGGTGGTCTTCTGGTGGTGATGGGAAAGGGAGAAGAGGCTCGGACGGCTCGAATTTAGTTGGGCAACGGCGACGGCCATGGCGGCGGTGGTGGAGCAGGAGCGGCTCTGAGGCTCCGGGGAGAGGACGGGGAGGACCAGGAGAGTGAGGTGGAGAGGTTGGTGAGGTGAAGCGAGGCGGGGTGCGGCTTTTATAGCCGGGCGGCGATGCCAGCACCGGATCCCACCGCGGGGAAAACGCCAGCGTCCGTGTTGCGCTGGCAGTCGCGCTAGTGCTCGAGCCGCGTGGGGGAGGTGACGGGAGAGGCAGGGGAGTTAAGAGCAAGGCGACGACTCACCGGGAAGCTGCCAGCCAGCTCACCCCGTACGACCACTGTGCGCGCACTTGGCCGAATACGGCGGCGAGGCACGCCGGAGTTTGGAGAGGGTTCTGGAGTGGGTACGTGGACGGTGGCGACGACGTCGGCACGACGGGACAAGGAAAGGCAGCACGAGGTGGCCGGAGCGGTCATGTCCGACGCGGTCGGCGTGTAGAGCACGACTTTGGCTCGGGCAGACGCGTGGTCACCGCGTGCATTGGCGCACGCGGCGCGCTCTGGCCCGTCCAGTCATGTCTAAATGGTAGTCCTTGCTCCCCAAGGTATCACAGAAGTGATAGATCATCAAGAGAAGCCACGAGATGATGTGAGGCTTCTCTGTAACTTTGTTGTAGCAAACTTGACTGCTCAACTGTGATCAACAGAGATGTGTTAAGGGCCAAATGTGATGTGTGGGAGGTTTAGATTAAGAGGGACTACAGTCCTGTGAAGTTTGGAAGGATTTGGACAAAGATTTGACGTAGTTGCTTCACATCTGCCCAAACTGATCCAGAAAATGAATCATGAAGTGGCACTCTATTAGATGCTTGGATTGAGATGAAATTTGGTAGATAGGAGTTATTTGGATACAAAAACACACTGTAAAAATTTCATACCATTTGGACACACCAAAATGGTACTTCCTTCACAGTGGTCCTCTCTGGACAGAAATTATAGAGAAATATTGGGTAGATAAAATGAGACCAAATTGGGTGGAGAGATATCACATAGGTAGAAGCATGTTTTGGAAATTATTCATGAATTATGGAGCAATAAAAATTATAGTTGCTTCACAACCCAAAATAATTGCCAGAAACAAAGATTTGATGCTGTGATCACATAGATAATGGAATGATGCTCAAATTTTGTGTAGAGCTATTATTTGAGCATATGAAGATGCTTGCAAAATTTCAACTCATTTGGATATGCCTAGCTTGCACTTCCTTCACAAGGCCTCTGTTTGAACAGAAACTTTGAAAAATTGCTTAGGAATATTCACTAGGCAAATGAAGTTGAAATTTGGCATGAGAAATTATATGGATGGGAAAGAGAGCACAAAATTTTTGAGACCAAGCAAGCAAAGATAATGGGTACTTGCTTCACAAACTGCCAGCTAGGGCAGAATCAGAAAATGAAAATTGGTGGAATAATTTTGGTCATGGCAAGGAAGGATTTTGACATATCTGAGGAATATTTGACCCAAACAATTTATGGGAATTATTTGGGAATCTTTGGAATGATGGAAGTGTGGGTTGCTTCACAACCCAGGGTAGACAGGGTTATTCCTTTAATAAGAAAAAGGAATATTCCCGAGAAAAGAATATTGGGATTGGTCCAAGATGGAAATGGCAAGGTCTTGGGATGGTTTTGAGATTGACAAGCCACTTAGGAGAGGAATCAAGGGTGATCTCTCCAGGTTTCAAGACCACTAAGGCACCGTAGGGCAAAACCAAACAAAAATCAAAAGAAAAAGAAAATGGGCAAAATCCAGGGTGTTACACTTGATTTCGAGCTTGTGTCAAATCCGTGGTTTCAATAACCTTTCGCTTCATCATTCCCTTTTGCCGGATGCCGTCGATGTTCGATTGCATCTTCATAGAGCCTCTCGACAAAATTTGTCATGATCACCATCAATATACTGCCTTGTTCTAACATATCGATCGAATTCATGGTGAGAAATACCATTCTTGCCCCTTGATGATCTGTGTTATCATCGACCACATCCTTGACTTCCTCCAACACTCACCTGATGATGTTTTGCTCATACACTGAGTTCCTTGTTATTCTTGAAATTGTTCCTTCGTATCTCTTGTGCTCTTCAGATCCAACCTTTTACTTGAAACACCATGTGAATGCTATCCCGAAGCATGACTGTGGCACTCCAAACCTCCTTGAGAACATTGGAGGTGCAATACTAAATGTTTCTTGATCCCCTATCCAGACACTGTTGTATGGGTAACGTCATGAATTTCCTCTCCCCTTTACCTAAATGGAAATCTACATACTATCCTATCATGGATGTCATCCTCCGCTTGTCCTTGGGAAGGATATACTTTTGTTATTTGCGTTTAAACACATTTTCCTTTCCATTGTTCTGATTAAATTAATAATCACATTTTCCTTCCCATTGATTTGTTTAACCTTTCTTGTGATCTATATGATATAAGCAGTAATACTTCCCTGCTTATGTAGACATCTCGATCTACAACTCTGTCAGTGAGACCCCGTTACTGTTGTTGCTGACATTCCGGTAACCGCCGGTGGATGAGAACTTTGCCTATTGGTCCGCCTCGTCCTTACGAGCAGGAAAATGGTTCTCTTCATCCCCCGCCCTTGGTGCCGACGTTGTTGCCGACATAGTGACAGACTTCCCTCTGACGTGCCTTGTTATCGAAATCGTGTAAGATATCACCATTCTCCCTACCTTTGATCGACACCCTCCACAGTTCCACAGGATCATAACCTGACTCTCCTGTATATCTTTGATTCCGAAGTATAATATGCTCTTGGTTTTGTGTGTTATCATTAGTTACCCTCCGAGAGATGATTCATTCGCGATGCTATGAACCCCTTCCACCCTCTGCTTCGAGCATCGAACGATTGTCTGTCCGCTTGAAATATTTTATTGTAACCTCTTACTTTGCTCTTGCTGTTTTCCTTAAGTTTCAATACTTCTGCCACATTTCCTGAAATGTTCACCAAATGATTAACCCTATAAGGGTTAGTTCTCCCGAAGTTACCCTTACTCCACCTCTTAAATCTCGGGACGAGATTTCTTGTAGTGGAGGAGATTTGTAACATCCCCAAATCTTAACCCTGCCATTTTTCTAATTAATTAGCCATGTCACCATGATCATCCTAAAATAAAATGCATCGAGAAAATAATTCAACTTCAAATTCAAATCCCAAACTCAAGTCAAATAATTATTTCTTCAAACAGCAAATCAAAAATTGTTCACAATATTGCAAATAATCCAGAAGAAATTATAAAAATAAGATCAACATTAATTGTATTATTCAAATGACTTTAACATCCTAAAACAGTACTAAAACAACAAGGTTTAATCCATTTTATTTAATACAAAATTTATGTGAAGTCCAATTGCCACCAAACCTTTTTATAGCAGTGTTATATAATGCACTGTAATTATTGGGCTAAGTCATACATTTTACAAAACTATAATTGAGCCCACACTTTTAGCAAAACAAAGAAACAAAAGAAAACAGAAAACAAAAACTAAATAAATAGAAAAGGCCTAAACTCTACTGTGCTACTGGGCTCTAGTTATACAGTGCCTGGTGGCCCAGCCCACCGCGGTCGCCGTCCTCCTCCTGCGCGCTATCGCGCGCGCACACTGACTCGGCGCCGCCGGCCGCACTTTCGCCCATTCGTGCCTCCCCGGCGAGGATAAGGACGCGCCCAGCCCCCTCTCTCTCTCCCCGTAAACCCTAGCTACCCATTCGCCCCCGCGCGCCTCTCCCTCTCTCGTTCCCCACCTCACCCGAAACGCCCACCGCCGACGCCGTCGATCCCGCGGCCACCGTCGCCCCCAAGCTTCGCCGAGGTGCCGTAGCTCTCCGCCGTCGTCCTCCACATCGCCATGTGCCAGTAGTTCAAGCAGGGAGCCTCCGAGCCAAGCCCGGCGGCCTCTTCTTCAACCTTCGGCCACCTCGACTCCGGCAACGATTCCGGCGACGACGAGCTACCGAGCACATCTGCAGGGCCCGGTGAGCAGTCGTCATCTTCCCCTTTCCTCTCCCGTGCATTTTCATCACCGTAGTGGCCGCGTTCGAGACGCCCGAATCCCATCGCCGCCGATGAGCCCCTCACCGTGGCCGCGCTGCTCGTCGAGCTTAACTGAGCTCATGGCCGTGCTCTCGACCTCGCTAGGACCCCGTAGAGCACCTCCACTGGACCTGCTGTGCCGTCTAGCCGCCGTTCGCGAGATGGCCGAACTCCGGACGCCGTCGATTTAGGTCACCTCCGGCGAAGCCATGAGCACCACGCGACGCGCGCGAGCGCCAGCTTTCGAACGCAAGTGAAACCGCGCGATTTGGTGCGCTGTGGCGAAATTCCGAGCCTCTCGGCGAGACAGCCGCCGCGGAGCGCTCGCCGACGCGTTTCCGTCGACCCCTCTGACATGGCAAGTGGTGGGGTCCGCCCTGTGAGACTGCCAGTGTGTCCCCTGGCCCCACTTTGACCAGGTTGACCGAGTCAACGCTGGCTACTGTTCAACCTTAGACGCTGACATGTGGGCCCCTTCGGCCAATTAGTCAATTAAATGATTTAATAAATAAAACTAATTACTTTAGCCTAATTACTCACTGACATATGGGGCCCACACCCTAATTAGTTTCTGTTTAGTCTTTAATAAACTCTGTTTTATAACAGAGGCTGACATGTGGGTCCCACTAGACCCACAGGTCAGATTTGACCCTGGTCAGTGAAACTGTTGAGTGCTAACATCATCTACACGTCATGCTGACATCATATCTCTTTTTCTGGATAATTCTGTTAATTTAAATAATTTCAGAAAAAGCAATAATCTTTGAAAATTCGTAGAAAATAAACCGTAGCTCAGATCGAAAAACTTTATACATGAAAGTTGCTAAGAACGACGAGATGAATATGGTCGTGTCGTCTGTTTCCTTGTCGGAACCCCCTATGTAGGAGAACCCGTAACTTTGAGTCCGATTCCGGTAGATGCATAGTGCGTACATACCGGTTAATAAATCCCACTTTAATCCTAAAATAACTAAAATGACTTAGATATGTCTTTAGGCAGCCCTGCACTTGATGTGTATTTATTTGTTTCCTCCCCCTCTTCTCTCTCGTTAGACCACGGTACTGACACAGTTCTCGAGACCGACACAGCTCAGGAGCCCGACGACATCGTTGATGACCTTGCCTTTGCCGCAGAGCAACCAGGCAAGCACCTCCCTTTTGAGCATTCCGATATCGCCTATTCTCTTCTCTCTTATGCTTGCATTAGAAGTTGCTGCTGTTACTACTATCCTATTTCTGTTGCATAGCCTATTTATTGTAACCTGCTGTTGATACCTACCTGCTTATCCTAAACTATTTAGTATAGGCTGGGTAGAGACCCATCAGAGACCCCACTTTATCCCGACTGCCCCGCTGGATTATCAGAAGACCCGATCAACGAGATTGAAGACCAGGCCCCGGCACCGCACATCACTTCCCCCTTAGTTGCTCGACACTACTGGGTTACTATCGAGTGCCGAGGGTGATACCTCATCAACACTTCTGATGATAACCTTGTAGGTTAGTTAAACGATCGTGGTCAGCAAGGGTGATTCCTCCTACACCACCCCCGATAACGACACCGTCATGCAGCTCCTCAAGAGTGGACCTCGAGGGTGATTTCTCCTTCGTTCACCTTGACGATAACATCAGGTGGAATTCCATCGAGGGTGATTCCTCAGGGTTCCCCTTGGTGTTAGACACACGGTTACTATGGTTACTATGACTTTACACTGAACCATGTTACTAAAGACGGGTCGGCCCTGAGGGGTACCCGCGCGAGCATATTTGCGACGTGATGTGGAGACGGGTTGACCTGGAGGGTGCCCGAGAGATGAACACGAGGCGTGGCCGGGCATTCTTAGCCCTTGCCGCAAGTCCTCGAGATGGGGCGACGGGGTCACATCTTTCGTGAGTCTCTGCTCGTTACCGCACCACCAACACACTAACGGTTTGGATATTTGATCCGAGGGGCCTCTGGCCTGATAGCACTAACCATCACGTGGGCATAGTATGGGCGTTCTGCATCGTATACTTCAGCCGGAGCTTAATAGACGCCAGCGATTGAGCGGCGCGCGCTGGGTTGGACTGGTAATGCCCTGCAGTTGTATAAGGGGGGCTAGGTCTGCCTCCGGCCGTGTACGCAATGTGCAGGAGTTCCTAGGGCGAAGGCCCAAGACCCCCGGGTGCATAGGTTTAGTCCGGCGTGCTAACCTCTCTGTTAACAATTCAGTCGGGTTGCGGCATGTCGTTTGGCCGAGGCCGGGCATGACCCAGAAAAGTGTGTCCGGCCGGAGTTAAGCGACCGTGGTGGGTAAGTTGGTGCACCCCTGCACGGAAGAAATAATCTATCGATAGCCTGTCCTACGGTAACGGACACTCGGAGTTGTATCCCGATCGATACCACTAGAACTGGACACTTGAGTAGATAGTTGGATAGTATGGCTCTGGGATTGCTTTCTCGCAGGGAGTCGAGAAAGGATCTCTGGGCGAGGTTGATTACACTACTACTACTTTACTTTATGTTAATCTGCACTCTTCTAATGCTGCAAGACTGCTGAAGATGATGAAGATGCTAGTCTTCGATAGGACTAGGCTTTCCCCTCTATTCTGGCATTTCTGCAGCCCAGTCCACATATACAGCCTCCCTTTGATAATGTTGCATATGTAGTGTAGATCCTTGCTTGTTGAGTACTTCGGATGAGTACTCACGGTTGCTTTGCTTTCTTTTTCCCCATATCCGTTTGATGCAACCAGATGACGGAGCCCCTGAGATAGCTGCCCCAGATGACGGCTACTACTACTACCCTCTTGGTGAGTACTACTACGAGGAGCCGACCGACGACCAGGAGTAGGTTCGGAGGGTCCCAGGCAGGAGGCCTGCGCCTTTCGATCGTAGTGTTTTAATTTGCCCAGCCATTCTAATGGCCTATCTCTGTTTCTGTTTTCTATCTGTACTCAGATATCTGATGCTTCCGCTGACGCTTGAAAGCTATCGAGCTATGTATTCAAGCCCTCAAGGCCCTGGCTTGTAATATAAAGCTTGTATGACTTTATTTATGTTTTAGAGTTGTGTTGTGATATCTTCAAGTGAGTCCTTAGGCTTGATCGTGTGCATTTTCGTGTATGGTTAGTGCACGATTAAGCTGGGGTCATCACAGGTCCCAGGATCGAAACCTGCCTCTGATACCTACCTGTGACGACCCCAGCTTAATCGTCCACTAACCATACACGTAAATGCACATGATCAAGCCTAAGAACTCCCTTGAAGATATCACAACACAACTCTAAAACATAAATAAAGTCATACAAGCTTTATATTACAAGCCAGGGCCGCGAGGGCTCGAATACATAGCTCGATGACATACAAATGTCAGCGGAAGCATCAGATATCTGAGTACAGATACAACAGAGTTACAGATAGGCCTTTAGAAAGGTGGGGCAAAAGAAAACACTACGATCGAAAGGCGTAGGCCTCCTGCCTAGGACCCTCCGAACCTACTCCTGGTCGTTAGTCGGCTCCTCGTAGTAGTACTCGCCAGGAGGGTAGTAGTAATAGTAGCTGTCAGCGGGGGCAGCTGGCTCAGGGGCTCCGTCATCTGGTTGCGACAAAATGGATAAGGGGAGAAAAAGAAAGCAAAGCAAACGTGAGTACTCATCCGAAGTACTCAGCAAGCAAGGATCTACACAACATATGCAACATTATCAAAGGAAGGCTGTATATGTGGACTGGGCTGCAGAAATGCCAGTATAGAGAGAATGCCTAGTCCTATCAAAGACTAGCATCTTCAGCGGTCTTGCAGCAATAGAAGAGAGTAGATCAGCACAATGTAATGTAGTAGTGGTTGTGTCAATTATCAGTCTCGCCCAGAGATCCTTCCTCGACTCCCTTCGAGAAAGCGATCCCGGAGCCATCATATCCTGTTATCATCTCAAGGGTCCAGTTCTTATTGTATCGATCGGGATACAACTCCGAGTGTCCGTTACCGTAGGACAGGCTATCGATAGATGTTTTCTTCCCTGCAGGGGTGCACCAACTTACCCACCACGCTCGCTTAACTCCGGCCAAACACACTTTCCTGGGTCATGCTCGGCCTCGGGCAAACGATACACCGCAACCCTACCTACAGCTGAGCAGAGATGTCCCCGTCGGTCTATATCCTAAGCGCAAGGGGGTCTTGGGCCATCGCCCCTCGCCCTCCGGGTCGTTGCATGCAGAGCGAATCTCGGTACCACCTCTATAAATGGATGGCGCCGGCCCATCCCTGCCGCAGTGCTGAACTGGACGTCTGACAGAGCTTTCGGCTGATGCTACGATGCAGATTGCCCATAACTCTTCCCACATGATGGTTAGCGCTATCCGGCTAAAGGCCGGCTCGGATCAAATATCCAAATCGTTAGTGGATTAGGGTCTTGCGGTAATGAGCAGAGACCCACGATCGATGTGACCCCGTCGCCCCGTCTCGAGGACTTGCTGCAAGGGCTAAGAATGCCCGGCCACGCCTCGTAAATATCTCACGGGTAACTTCCCATCATTCGCGGGTACCCCTCAGGGTCGCTCGCCTTTCCAAGTATTAGTTGTAAAGTCATAGTAACCATAGTAACCGTGTGTCTAACACCAAGGGGAACCCTGAGGAATCACCCTCGATGGAATTCCACCTGATGTTATCGTCAAGGTGAACGAAGGAGGAATCACCCTCGAGGTCCACTCTTGAGGAGTTGCACAACAGCGTCGTTATCGGGGGTGGAGAAGGAGGAATCACCCTCGATGACCACGACCGATTAACTAACCTACAAGGTTATCATCAGGAGCGCTGACGAGGTATCACCCTCGGCACTCGATAGTACCCAGTAGTGTCGTACAACTAAGGGGGTGAAGTGCGGTGCCGGGGCCTGGTCTTCGATCCCATTGATCGGGTCTTCTCATAATCCAGTAGGGCAGTTGGGACAAGTGGGGTCACTGGTGGGTCTCTAACCAACCTATACTAAGCAGTTTGAAATAGGCAGGTATGGTAACAATAAGCAGGTTAGAAAAGCAGGCTATGCATCAGAATAGGAGCAATCAATTACAGTAGCAAAATCTAATGCAAGCATGAGAAAATAGAATGGGCGATATCGGGATGATCAAAGGGGGGCTTGCCTGGTTGCTCGGCGGCAAAGGCAAGGTCGTCAGTGGTCGTCGATCTCCGGAGCTGTGTCGGTACCGGGCTCTATCGAGAGAGGAGGGGGAGGAAACAGATAAATACAAGGCAGGCAAAGTAACACAGAGCTTGCTATGCTAACGTGCAGTGCAGGGTTACCTAAAAACATGTCTAGGTCATATTAGTTATTTTAGGATTTAAGTTGGAATTAATAACTGGTATATATGCACTATTCATTTACCGGAATCAGGCTAAAGGTTACGGGTTCTCCTACGTAAGGGGTTCCGACATGGTAACAGATGGCACAAATAGATTCGTCTCGTCGTTCTGAGCAACTTTCATGTATAAAGTTTTTCGATCCGAGCTACGGTTTATTTTATATGAGTTTCTAAAGATTTTAGTATTTTCTGAAATATTTAAAATATCAGAAATGGAATTATGATGTCAGCAGAGCATCAGCATGACATCAGCAGGTCAACAGATCCGCTGACTAGTCAAACCTGACCAGTGGGTCCCGCTGGTCAGTGACTGTGCTAACTAAACAGAGTTTAAATCAATTAATTGATTTAATTAGCAGGTGGGACCCCTATGTCAGGGACTGTTAGGTTAATCTAATCTGCATTTAAACTAATCCGTGTTTAATTAGTGAGCGGGGCCCACCAGTCAGTGGCTCAGCTGCCCAGTCAACTGAGTTGACTAGGTCAACAAGGCTGCGGGGCCCAACGGTCAGTGGCACTGTGCGCGGCCCAGATGTGCTAGGTGGCGGCCACGTATGACGCCGGCCACCGGAGCTCTTTGGCGAGCTCGTGCCGCAGCGAGTAACTCCGGCGAGCTTGGATTTCGTCTACGGTGCATATTATCGGGTGTTCATGGGCTCTAACGAACGAGTACTCCGCCGCGCGTCCGATGGTGGCATTGGTTTGTCGCGGGAAGGACCACAGCGTCAACGGCGGCCACCGTGGCGGACGCCGGAATCGGGAGCCGTTTGGGTTTGGGCAAAACGGCAACGAGAAGGAGCGTGGCTGCTTGCGTTCGATCGGCCGCGACCTCGCACATCTACCTACGGTGTTGGAGCGGGCGGAGGTGGCCGCTAAGCGCCAGCGATGAGCCGTGGCGGCGGCGAGCTACGGGTTGAGACGGAGGCACGGTTGTGGTTCGTCCTAAGGCGCGCAAAACGACTAGGAAGGCGCAACAGCTCACCAGAAGCACATGGGTGCCACTGGCTCGAGCCGTAGAGGCTCGGAAGCAAGCTAATGGCTGCGGCGGCGACGGTCAGAGCACGGCACGGCGGCGAGCTAGATAGAAGGGAGCAGAGCGGCTCGGGAGAGAGACGGAGGGAGATGGTGGTTCACCGGGCGGCTATGAAAAGCCTGCGACAGTTTAGTAGCCGCAGTGCGTCGTCTCAGACGGAAGGGATCGCCGGCGGTCGCCGCTGATGCAGAAGGGAAGCTCGGCTTGATCTGGTCAGTGTAGAACTCCCCGGGTCACGTTCATTGGCGAGGAGGAAGTAGCGGCCTCGGCGCTCCTCGTAGACACGGCCTCGGCGCTCCGGATCGTCGGTGGCCACAGAGACGACGGAGGGGCGGCGGCGTTTCCGCTCGGTGGTGTTGGAAATGAGCGAGAGGAGGGAGGAGAGCGAGCGGAGAGAGGGGGAAGTGGAAGAGGATGGCCAGGGGGAAGGAACGGGACGATCCTTATCCCCTCTCGGCGTCCGCTGCGTTGCGGTGTCGAGCGATGGCCGGCGCGAGCATGGTCGTCCACAGGGAAGACGACACCGAGGCGAGGTAGGTGGGGGGAGGCCTGCTGGGCTGCCTTGGCCGCACTGTGGCTTCGGCCCAGTGCCAGGTAAGCCCCTGTTCTTTTTTTTTTCCTTTTTATTTAGTAGCAGAGAGAGAAAGGGATTTATTTGGGCACCCTATTCACTTAGGAAAAATAGGGGAAGGGCCCCATTATTTTCCTGGTGTTTTTAGACAGTGCCACAAAAAGTTTGGGGCCAATGGAAATTTATTTTGGAATTTTCATAAATGCAAAAGCATTATAAAGTGCTGAAATGGCACTGTTTTAAATGCTACTGCTCATTTGTGCAAATGAGTGATGTTGATTTTCTTAATCACAATTGGTTCTATAATATTTGCTAGAAAGTGAACATTTTTTCAGCAGTTTTTGAGCATCTTTATTTTGCACTTGATTTGGAATTGATTTTTAGAGAGGAAATTTGAAATGAATCTTTAACCAGTATGATCAAGCTCTGCAAATGAAAATGACTTGGCAATATTAGCAGAGTGTCACAGTGATTATTACACAGGGGTGTTACAAATTCTCCTCCTCTAAAAGAAATTCTCGTCCCGAGAATTCAGGAGGTAGAAGGAAAGAGGTCGGGGTATTCCTCCTGGAGATGATCCTCGCGTTCCCAAGTGGCTTCATCTTCAGTATGATTCGACCACTGCACTTTCAGGAACTTGGTCGTCTTCTGACGGGTTCGACGTTCAGCTTCATCGAGAATGCGGATCGGATGCTCCTTATAAGAAAGATCATCTTGCAATTCGAGCATTTCATGGTCCACTGCTCGGTGCTGAGATTCCTTGAAGCAACGACGAAGTTGCGACACATGGAAGATGTCGTGGATATGAGAGAATTGCGGTGGCAACTCCAATTTATATGCCACCTGACCACGTCTAGCAACTATGCGGAAAGGACCAATGTAGCGGGGAGCTAACTTGCCCTTGATTCTGAATCGGTGAGTGGCCTTCATAGGAGTGACACGAAGGTAAGCTTCATCACTAGGTTGATAAGTCAAACCCCATCGTTTGCGATCATAGTTGCTCTTCTGGCGGTCCTGAGCCGCCTTCAGATTTTCTCGAACGATACGGACTTGCTCTTCGGCGTGTTGAATAATATCCAAACCCACGAGCGGTCGTTCCCCAGTTTCTGACCAATTCAGAGGGGTTCGACACTTACGTCCATAAAGTACTTCGAATGGGGCCATTTTCAAGTTGGCTTGATAGCTGTTGTTATAAGAGAACTCGGCATACGGGAGAGATTCTTCCCATTTCTTGCCGAAAGAAATAACGCAAGCTCGCAGCATGTCTTCAAGCACTTGATTTACTCGTTCGACTTGGCCTTGGGACTGGGGGTGATATGCTGAACTCCAGGTGATATGAGTTCCCATAGCTTCTTGGAAACTTTCCCAGAATTTTGAGGTGAAAAGACCGCCACGGTCCAAACTGATCTCATTTGGAATCCCGTGGAGTGATACAATTATGGAGATATATAATTCTGCTAACTGACTAGTAGTGATCGTCTCTTTGACAGGCAGAAAGTGTGCAACTTTGGAAAGTTGGTCGACGACGACAAGAATAGCATCGTGGCCCTTCTGTGACTTGGGAAGACCAGTAATAAAATCCATTTGAACTTTATCCCATTTCCATAAAGGAATAGGAAGGGGTTGCAGAATTCCAGCAGGATTCTGATGTTCTGCTTTAACGCGATGACACACATCACATTCATCAACATATCAAGCAATATCCTGCTTCATTTTGGACCACCAGTACCTTTGACGAAGATCACGATACATTTTGGTGCTACCCGGATGAATAGACAGCGGTGTATCATGTGCCTCCTTCATGACCTTGTCAGTCATAAGCTCGAAGCGAGGTACGACAATGCGGTCTCTGAAGTACAAGGTTCCATCTTCAGACAGCGAGAAATCCCTGTACTTTTCCAGGTGAAGATCTTTCTTCATCAGATCGACTTCAGCATCTTTAGCTTGCGCACTCTTAAGGACACAACCTAATCCTTCACGGGATGCGTCGCAATAAATCACGAAGTCTTTGCAAGAATCTGGAGGAGCAAGTACTGGGGCAGATGTCAACTTATCTTTAAGTGTTTGAAAACTTTGCTGACATTTTTCTGTCCACTCAAACTTTACGCCCTTGTGAAGCAGATCAGTCAAAGGCTTAGCAATCTTTGAGAAATTCTCGACAAAGCGACGGCAATAGCTTGCAAGGCCGAGAAAACTTCTGACTTGCTTGACATTCTTCAGAGGAGTCCAGTCCAGAATAGCCTGAACTCGTTCTGGGTTAATGGCAATGCCATCTTTGGAAATTACATGGCCGAGATATGTCACTTCAGATAACCAGAACTCGCATTTTGAATACTTGGCATATAGTTGATGTTCACGCAGCTTTTCCAGAACAAGGCGAAGATGTTCGGCATATTCTTCTTCATTCTTCGAATAAACCAGAATATCATCCAGATATACCACGACGAATTTGTCGAGATAATCCATGAAGATGTAGTTCATTAACCGGGAGAAGGTTGCTGGAGCATTGGTTAAGCCGAAGGACATGATAGTGTACTCATAAGAACCATAGCGGGTAACGAAGGCTGTCTTTGGAATATCCTCTTCACGAACTCGGATCTGATGATAGCCCAATCTTAAATCAAGCTTAGAGAATACTGAGGAACCAGCAAGTTGATCATACAGATCGTTGATTCTGGGAAGCGGATACTTGTTCTGAATTGTTGCTTGGTTGATAGGTCGGTAATCTTGAACCAACCGATTCGTACCATCCTTCTTCTTGACAAAGAGGGAAGGTGCTCCCCAAGCAGAGGAACTGGGGCAGATGATACCCTTCTTAAGTGACTTATCGATTTCTTCCTTAAGCTCGAGAAGGTGGTGTGGAGGCATCTTATAAGGACGCTTCAAAATAGGGGTAGTGCCAGGCTTCAAGTCGATGACAAACTCGATAGCTCTAGCAGGGGGTATTCCTGGAAGTTCTTCTGGAAAGACATCTTGAAATTCACGAACAACTAGAATGTTCTCGATGCCCTCAAGAGGTGAAGCATTCAATGCATTCAGAACATATATCTGATTCTCGGCATTCTGAACTGTTCGAACTGAGTACTTGACTGTCTGGCCAGAAGGGTGAGTGAGCTGGACTGTCTTAGTGGCACAGTCAATCAAAGCTTTATGCGCTGTCAACCAATCCATGCCAAGGATGATGTCAATGTCGGATGGTCCAAGAGCAATAAGGGAAGCAGAGAACATCAACCCTTCAATTCTAATTTGATTGTTGTGACTTACCATCTTGGTTTGCCACCTGGAACGGGGAGTACTAATCTCCAATGGAGTGGGTAATGAGCTCATGGTTAACTCATGCAATTGTGCAAATTGCTGGGACACAAAGGAATGTGATGCACCTGAATCAAAAAGAACAGAAGCTGCCACTGAATTAACTGGAAGGGTACCCATCACGATTTTAGGGGACTCTCGAGCTTCTTCCATTTTGACATGGGAGACTTGATCACAATCCATAGCAGGTGGCCTGACACCAAAGCTTCTATGGCGATGGTTTCGACGGCCCTTTTTACGGCCAATCGTAGGACGTGATGCATTCTATGACTGATCTGAGGGACAGTTGATAGTACGGTGCCCTGACTGTCCACATTTGCGGCATAAGCCATCATGATGGGGAGGAGCCATAGTATTGAGCTGTCCACCCTGAACCGTTAGCTGTCTCGGCGGTGAAGGCAGACGAGGTGCAACATATGACGGCCTTGGTGTTGGTGCAGGTCGGTGATGAACATTGTGCGGAATCCACACTAGACGTTTCTGAACAGGCTAACCTGAGGATGATCCTACATCACGAGTGCGTTTAAGCGACTCCTGGTATTTAGCCAGACCAATTTCAACTCGGTAGGCTTGGCTGACAAGCGTCGCAAAGTCCTCACAATCAAGGACAAGAAGTGCGAGCTGTATATCGGAACGCAGTCCTTCACGGAATTTCTCCTGCTTGCGAGCGTCAGTGTCGACATCATCTTTAGCATAGCGGGATAATTCGAGAAATTTCCTCTGATATTCATCCACAGTCATTGTGCCCTGTGAGAGTTTGCAGAACTCCTGCTTCTTCTGGTCGATCAGACCTGGAGGAATGTACCGTGCACGAAAGGCTGACTAAAATTCCTGCCAAGTGGTTACAGATTCAGCAGGCAACATACTCCTTTGCCTTTCCCACCATTGAGCAGCGGGACCCTTCAAGTGAAATGTCGCAAAGGTGACGTAACTATTAGGGGCAACATTAGCTGACTCCATCTCAAACAGGATGTCATGAAGCAAATCATCAGCATCCATAGGATTGGTGGAGTTGCGTAAAACAGACGGGTTGAGGCGCACGAATTCTGGCAGAGTTATTGGAGCAGACTGTCACTGAGCATTCTGAGTTGGGAACTGAGCCAATACTCCGGTCATAAACTGACGGTTTAGTTCAAACTGCTGACGGTTGCGTTCGAACTGGTGCATCATTGCGGCAATATAGGGTGGAGGTGGAGGATCATCAGCCATCCTGACAAATTTAACAGGGGCAGTTTAGCAAGAAAAACTGCATGTGTAAGAGGTCATTCATGATGTAACATGAGTAATGAACAAGATGGCATCAGGTGCATATTAGTAGTCATTAAAGACATACAGAACGATGCATGGAGTTGGACACAAATGGTGGTAGGAGTTCGGAAACGCACGCAGCTAGATAAGCTAGGTGGCGCGCAGGCACGCGGTAAGGAAGTACACAACGAGACATAGTAAAGGCTACATCAACGTCAGAGAAAACTGTTGGAGCGAGGCTTCTGCAAGTGACAACACAGGGTGCCCTCGATAAAAGGATCCTATAAGCACAACCTGGCCCACAATCTTGAAGCAAGGGGGAATAATTTCAGAACTCCGGGAGGATGTGATTTACGAGAACCTAATGTTGGAGTTAGTAAAATTTTAACCCGAAAGGAAGAGAGATCAGAGTCCCAGAGTATAGATGAGGAATAAAAGATCCTAATACCACCCAATTGGTGACGTGGGCCCGTAACCCACACAGCCAAGTTAGTAAAACAGTTTTGGACGACTAGACTCAACTTCAGCCAGGGAGCTGGAAAGGGGAATTCCTAGAGGCAGTCGGCTCTGATACCAACCTGTGACGAACCTGGCTTAATCGTGCACTAACCATACATGCAAATGCAAATGATCAAGCCTAAGGACTCACTTGAAGATATCACAACACAACTCTAAAACATAAATAAAGTCATACAAGCTTTATATTACAAGCCAGGGCCGCGAGGGCTCGAATACATAGCTCGATGACATACAAATGTCAGCGAAAGCATCAAATATCTAGGTACAGATTTAAAAGAGTTACACATAGGCTTTTAGAAAGGCGGGGTAAAATAAAACACTACGATCGAAAGGCGTAGGCCTTCTGCCTAGGACCCTCCGAACCTACTCCTGGTCGTCGGTCGGCTCCTCGTAGCAGTACTCACCGGGAGGGTAGTAGTAGTAGTAGCCACCGGCGGGGGCAGCTGGCTCAGGGGCTCCATCATCTGGTTGCGACAAAATGGATAAGGAGAGAAAAAGAAAGCAAAGCAAACGTGAGTACTCATCCGAAGTACTCAGCAAGCAAGGATCTACACTACATATGCAACATTATCAAAGGGAGGCTGTATATGTGGACTGGGCTACAGAAATGCCAGAATAGAGGGAATGCCTAGTCCTATCGAAGACTAGCATCTTCAGCGGTCTTGCAGCAATAGAAGAGAGTAGATCAGCACAGTATAATGTAGTAGTGGTTGTGTCAATTAACAGTCTCGCCCAGAGATCCTTCCTCGACTCCCTGCGAGAAAGCGATCCCGGAGCCATCATATCCTGTTATCATCTCAAGGGTCCAGTTCTAGTTGTATCTATCGGGATACAACTCCGAGTGTCCGTTACCGTGGGACAGGCTATCGATAGATGTTTTCTTCCCTACAGGGGTGCACCAACTTACCCACCACGCTCGCTTAACTCCGGCCGGACACACTTTCCTGGGTCATGCCCGGCCTCGGGCAAACGATACACCGCAACCCTACCTACAGCTCAACAGAGAGGTCCCCGTCGGTCTATATCCTAAGCGCAAGGGGGTCTTGGGCCATCGCCCCTCGCCCTTCGGGTCGTTGTGCAGACCGAATCTCGGTACCACCTCTATACATGGATGGCGCCGGCCCAGCCCGGCCGCAGTGCTGAACTGTACGTCTGATAGAGCTTTCGGCTGATGCTACGATGCAGAGTGCCCATAACTCTTCCCACGTGATGGTTAGTGCTATTCGGCCA
The DNA here is from genome assembly GCA_011799875.1 of Thinopyrum elongatum. Classification (NCBI taxonomy): domain Eukaryota; kingdom Viridiplantae; phylum Streptophyta; class Magnoliopsida; order Poales; family Poaceae; genus Thinopyrum; species Thinopyrum elongatum. The sequence continues at coordinate 182,706,976 of CM022303.1, forward strand.
AAGGCCGGCTCAGATCAAATATTCAAATCGTTAGTGGATTAGGGGCTTGCGGTCACTAACGATTTGGATATTTGATCTCTCTTCCTTTCGGGTTAAAATTTTACTAACTCCAACATTAGGTTCTCGTAAATCACATCCACCCGGAGTTCTGAAATTATTCCCCCTTGCTTCAAGATTGTGGGCCAGGTTCTGCTTACAGGATCCTTTTATCGAGGGCACCCTATGTTGTCACTTGCAGAAGCCTCGCTCCAACAGTTTTCTTCGACGTTGATGTAGCCTTTGCTATGTCTCGTTGTGTACTTCCTTACCGCGTGCCTGCGCGTCGCCTAGCTTATCTAGCTGCGTGCGTTTCCGAACTCCTACCGCCGTTTGTGTCCAACTCCGTGCATCGCTCTGTATGTCTTTAATGACTACTAATATGCACCTGATGCCTTCTTGTTCATTACTCATGTTACATCATGAATGACCTCTTACACATGCAGTTTTTCTTGCTAAACTGCCCCTGTTAAATTTGGCAGGATGGCTGATGATCCTCCACCTCCACCCTATATTGCCGCAATGATGGAGCAGTTCGAACTCAACCGTCAGCAGTTTGAACTCAACCGTCAGTTTATGACCGGAGTATTGGCTCAGTTCCCAACTCAGAATGCTCAGTGACAGTCTGCTCCAATAACTCTGCCAGAATTCGTGCGCCTCAACCCGTCTGTTTTACGCAACTCCACCAATCCTATGGATGCTGATGATTGGCTTCGTGACATCCTGTTTGAGATGGAGTCAGCTAATGTTGCCCCTAATAGTTACATCACCTTTGCGACATTTCACTTGAAGGGTCCCGCTGCTCAATGGTGGGAAAGCCACAAGAGTATGTTGCCTGCTGAATCTGTAACCACTTGGCAGGAATTTCAGTCAGCCTTTCGTGCACGGTACATTCCTCCATGTCTGATCGACCAGAAGAAGCAGGAGTTCCGCAAACTCTCACAGCGCACAATGACTGTGGATGAATATCAGAGGAAATTTCTCGAATTATCCCGCTATGCTAAAGATGATGTCGACACTGACGCTCGCAGGCAGGAGAAATTCCGTGAAGGACTGCGTTCCGATATACAGCTCGCTCTTCTTGTCCTTGATTGTAAGGACTTTGCGGCGCTTGTCAGCCAAGCCTACCGAGTTGAAACTGGTCTGGCTAAATACCAGGAGTCGCTTAAATGCACTCATGATGTAGGCTCATCCTCGGGTCAGCCTGTTCAGAAACATCGAGTGTGGATTCCGGACAATGTTCATCACTGACCTGCACCAACACCAAGGCCGTCATATGTTGCACCTCGTCTGCCATCACCGCCGAGACAGCTAATGGTTCCGGGTGGACAGCTCAATACTATGGCTCCTCCCCATCATGTTGTCTTATGCCGCAAATGTGGACAGTCAGGGTACCGTACTATCAACTGTCACCCGGATCAGTCGCAGAATGCATCACGTCCTACGATTGGCCGTAAAAAGGGTCGTCGAAACCATCGCCACCGAAGCTTTGGTGTCAGGCCGCCAGCTATGGATTGTGATCAAGTCTCCCATGTCAAAATGGAAGAAGCTCGAGAGTCCCCTAAAATCGTGATGGGTACCCTTCCAGTTAATTCAGTGGTAGCTTCTGTTCTTTTTGATTCAGGTGCATCACATTCCTTTGTGTCCCAGCAATTTGCACAATTGCATGAGTTAACCATGAGCTCATTACCCACTCCATTGGAGATTAGTACTCCCCATTCCAGGTGGCAAACCAAGATGGTAAGTCACAACAATCAAATCAGAATTGAAGGGTTGATGTTCTCTGCTTCCCTTATTGCTCTTGGACCTTCCGACATTGACATCATCATTGGCATGGATTGGTTGACAGCGCATAAAGCTTTGATTGACGTGCCACTAAGACAGTCCAGCTCACTCACCCTTCTGGCCAAACAGTCAAGTACTCAGTTCGAACAGTTCAGAATGCCGAGAATCAGATATATGTTCTGAATGCATTGAATGCTTCACCTCTTGAGGGCATCGAGAACATTCCAATTGTTCATGAATTTCAAGATGTCTTTCCAGAAGAACTTCCAGGAATACCCCCTGCTAGAGCTATCGAGTTTGTCATCGACTTGAAGCCTGGCACTACCCCTATTTTGAAGCGTCCTTATAAGATGCCTCCACACCACCTTCTCAAGCTTAAGGAAGAAATCGATAAGTCACTTAAGAAGGGTTTCATCTGCCCCTGTTCCTCTGCTTGGGGAGCACCTTCCCTCTTTGTCAAGAAGAAGGATGGTACGAATCGGTTGGTTCAAGATTACCGACCTATCAACCAAGCAACAATTCAGAACAAGTATTCGCTTCCCAGAATCAACAATCTGTATGATCAACTTGCTGGTTCCTCAGTATTCTCTAAGCTTGATTTGAGATTGGGATATCATCAGATCCGAGTTCGTGAAGAGGATATTCCAAAGATAGCCTTCGTTACCCGCTATGGTTCTTACGAGTACACTGTCATGTCCTTCGGCTTAACCAATGCTCCAGCAACCTTCTCGCGGTTAATGAACTACATCTTCATGGATTATCTCAACAAATTCATCGTGGTATATCTGGATGATATTCTGGTTTATTCGAAGAATGAAGAAGAACATGCCGAACATCTTCGCCTTGTTCTGGAAAAGCTGCGTGAACATCAACTATATGCCAAGTATTCAAAATGCAAGTTCTGGTTATCTGAACTGACATATCTCGGCCATGTAATTTCCAAAGATGACATTGCCGTTAACCCAGAACGAGTTTAGGCTATTCTGGACTGGACTCCTCCGAAGAATGTCAAGCAAGTCAGATGTTTTCTCGGCCTTGCAAGCTATTGCCGTCGCTTTGTCGAGAATTTCTCGAAGATTGCTAAGCCTTTGACTGATCTGCTTCACAAGGGCGTAAAGTTTGAGTGGACAGAAAAATGTCAGCAAAGTTTTCAAACACTTAAAGATAAGTTGACATCTGCCCCAGTACTTGCTCCTCAAGATTCTTGCAAAGACTTCGTGATTTATTGCGACACATCCCGTGAAGGATTAGGCTGTGTCCTAATGCAAGAGCTTAAAGTGATTGCTTATGGCTCTCGACAGTTGCGCCCGCATGAAGAGAATTATCCAGCACATGATCTAGAACTAGCTGCGGTCATTTATGCATTGAAGTTGTGGCGACATTACCTCCTCGGTAATCGTTGCAAAATCTACACGGATCATAAAAGTCTGAAGTACTTGTTCACTCAGCCATCTCTGAACCTCCGACAGCAAAGATGGATGGAGACCATTACGAATTATGATTTGGGTATATCTTATACCCCTGGCAAGGCTAATGTAATGGCTGATGCGTTGAGCCGCAAATCCTATTGCTGTTAACTTGAAGTCCAGCTAGAGCAACCACTTCTGTATGAAGAGCTTCGAAAGCTAAATATCGAGATAGTTCCTCAAGGATACTTAAAAACCTTGGTTGTTGAACTAGACCTTGAGAAGGCTGTTAAGAGTGCGCAAGCTAAAGATGCTGAAGTTGATCTGATGAAGAAAGATCTTCACCTGGAAAAGTACATGGATTTCTTGCTGTCTGAAGATGGAACCTTGTACTTTAGAGACCGCATTGTCGTACCTCGCTTCGAGCTTATGACTGACAAGGTCATGAAGGAGGCACATGATACATCGCTGTCTATTCATCCGGGTAGCAACAAAATGTATCGTGATCTTCGTCAAAGGTACTGGTGGTCCAAAATGAAGCAGGATATTGCTTGATATGTTGCTGAATGTGATGTGTGTTGTCGCGTTAAAGCAGAACATCAGAAGCCTGCTGGAATTCTGCAACCCCTTCCTACTGCTTTATGGAAATGGGATAAAGTTCAAATGGATTTTAATACTGGTCTTCCCAAGTCATAGAAGGGTCACGATTCTATTCTTGTCATCGTCGACCAACTTTCCAAAGTTGCACACTTTCTGCCTGTCAAAGAGACTATCACTGCTAGTCAGTTAGCAGAATTATATATCTCCAGAATTGTATCACTCCACGGGATTCCGAAGGAGATCAGTTCGGACCGTGGCGGTCTTTTCACCTCAAAGTTCTGGGAAAGTTTCCAAGAAGCTATGGGAACTCATATCACCTGGAGTTCAGCATATCACCCCCAGTCCCAAGGCCAAGTCGAACGAGTAAATCAAGTGCATGAAGACATGCTGCGAGCTTGTGTTATTTCTTTCGGCAAGAAATGGGAAGAATCTCTCCCGTATGCCGAGTTCTCTTATAACAACAGCTATCAAGCCAGCTTGAAAATGGCACCATTCGAAGTACTTTATGGACGTAAGTGTCGAACCCCTCTGAGTTGGTCAGAAACTGGGGAACTACTGCTCATGGGTCCGGATATTATTCAACACGCCGAAGAGCAAGTCCGTATCGTTTGAGAAAATCTGAAGGCGGCTCAGGACCGCCAGAAGAGCAACTATGATCGCAAACGATGGGGTTTGACTTATCAACTTGGTGATCAAGCTTACCTTCGTGTCACTCCTATGAAGGGCACTCACCGATTCGGAATCAAGGGCAAGTTAGCTCCCCGCTACATTGGTCCTTTCCGCATAGTTGCTAGACATGGTCAGGTGGCATATAAATTGGAGTTGCCACCGCAATTCTCTCATATCTACGACGTCTTCCATGTGTCGCAACTTCGTCGTTGCTTCAAGGAATCTCCGCACCGAGCAGTGGACCATGAAATGCTCAAATTGCAAGATGATCTTTCTTATAAGGAGCATCTGATCCGCATTCTCGATGAAGCTGAACGTCGAACCCGTCAGAAGATGACCAAGTTCCTGAAAGTGAAGTGGTCGAATCATACTGAAGATGAAGCCACTTGGGGACGCGAGGATCATCTCCGGGAGGAATACCCCGACCTCTTTCCTTCTACCTCCTGAATTCTTAGGACGAGAATTTCTTTTAGAGGAGGAGAATTTGTAACACCCCTATGTAATAATCACTGTGACACTCTGCTAATATTGCCAAGTCATTTTCATTTGCAGAGCTTGATCATACTGGTTAAAGATTCAATTCAAATTTCCTCTCTAAAAATCAATTCCAAATCAAGTGCAAAATAAAGATGCTCAAAAACTGCTGGAAATTTTTTCACTTTCTAGCAAATATTATAGAACCAATTGTGGTTAAGAAAATCAACATCACTCATTTGCACAAATGAGCAGTAGCATTTAAAACAGTGCCATTTCAGCACTTTATAATGCTTTTGCATTTATGAAAATTCCAAAATAAATTTCCATTGGTCCCAAACTTTTTGTGGCACTGTCTAAAAACACCAGGAAAATAATGGGGCACTTCCCCTATTTTTCCTAAGTGAATAGGGTGCCCAAATAAATCCCTTTCTCTCTGTGCTACTAAATAAAAAGGAAAAACAGAAATAAAGAAAAGAACAGGGGCTTACCTGGCACTGGGCCGAAGCCACAGTGCGGCCCAGGCAGCCCAGCAGGCCTCCCCCCACCTACCTCGCCTCGGTGTCGTCTTCCCCCTGGACGACCACGCTCGCGCCGGCCATCGCTCGACACCACGACACAGCGGGTGCCGCGAGGGTATAAGGATCGTCCCGTTCCTTCCCCCTGGCCATACTCTTCCACTTCCCCCTCGCTCCGCTCGCTCTCCTCCCTCCTCTCGCTCGTTTCCAACACCACCACGCGGAAACGCCGCCGCCCCTCCGTTGTCTCTGTGGCCACCGACGATCCGGATTCCAGCGTCCGCCACGGTGGCCGCCGTCGACGCTGTGGCCCTTCCCTCGACAAACCAATGCCACCAACGGACGCGCGGCGGAGTACTCGTTCGTTAGAGCCCATGAACACCCGATAAGATACACCATAGACGAAATCCGAGCTCGACGGAGTTACTCGCCGCTGCGCGAGCTCACCGGAGAGCTCCGGTGGCCGGCGTCATACGTGGCCGCCACCTGGCACATCTGGGCCCCGCATAGTGCCACTGACCGTTGGGCCCCGCAGCCCAGTTGACCTAGTCAACTCAGTTGACTGGGCAGCTGAGCCACTGACTGGTGGGCCCCGCTCACTAATTAAACATGGATTAGTTTAAATGCAGATTAGATTAACCTAACAGTCCCTGACATAGGGGTCCCACCTGCTAATTAAATTAATTAATTGATTTAAACTCTGTTTAGTTGTCACTGACCAGCGGGACCCACTGGTCTGATTTGACTAGTCAGCGGGTCTGCTGACCTGCTGATGTCATGCTGACGCTCTACTGATGTCATAATTCCATTTCTGATATTTTAAATATTTCACAAAATACTAAAATCTTTAGAAATTCATATAAAATAAACCGTAGCTCGGATCGAAAAACTTTATACATGAAAGTTGCTCAGAACGACGAGACGAATCTAATCGTGTCGTCTGTTACCATGTCGGAACCCCCTACGTAGGAGAACCCGTAACTTTTAGCCTGATTCCGGTAGATGAATAGTGCATATATGCCAGTTATTAATTCCAACTTAAATCCTAAAATAACTAATATGACCTAGAAATGTTTTTAGGCAACCCTGCACTACATGTTAGCATAGCAAGCTTTGTGTTACTTTGCCTGCCTTGTATTTATCTGTTTCCTCCCCCTCTTCTCTCTCGATAGAGCCCGGTACCGACGCAGCTCCGGAGATCGACGACCCCTGACGACCTTGCCTTTGGCGCCGAGCAACCAGGCAAGCCCCCTTTGATCATCCCGATATCGCCCATTCTATTTTCTCATGCTTGCATTAGATTTTGCTACTGTAATTGATTGCTCCTATTCTGATGCATAGCCTGCTTTTGTAACCTGCTTATTGTTACCTTACCTACCTATTTCAAACTGCTTAGTATAGGTTGGTTAGAGACCCACCAGTGACCCCACTTGTCCCAACTGCCCTGCTGGATTATCAGAAGACACGATCAACGGGATCAAAGACCAGGCCCCGGCACCGCACTTCACCCCCTTAGTTGTACGACACTACTGGGTACTATCGAGTGCCGAGGGTGATACCTCATCAGCACTCCTGATGATGACCTTGTAGGTTAGTTAATCGGTCATGGTCATCGAGGGTGATTCCTCCTTCTCCACCCCCGATAACGACGCTGTCGTGCAACTCCTCAAGAGTGGACCTCGAGGGTGATTCCTCCTTCATTCACCTTGACAATAACATCAGGTGGAATTCCATCAAGGGTGATTCCTCAGGGTTCCCCTTGGTGTTAGACACACGGTTACTATGTTTACTATGACTTTACAACTGATAATTGGAAAGGTGGGTTGACCGTGAGGGGTACCCGCGAATGATGGGAAGTTACCCGTGAGATATTTACGAGGCGTGGCTGGGCATTCTTAGCCCTTGCAGCAAGTCCTCGAGACGAGGCGATGGGGTCACATCGATCGTGAGTCTCTGCTCGTTACCGCAAGCCCCTAATCCACTAACAATTTGGATATTTGATCCGAGCCGGCCTTTGGCCGGATAGCGCTAACAATCACATGGGAAGAGTTATGGGCACTCTGCATCGTAGCATCAGCCGAAAGCTCTGCCAGACGTCCACTTCAGCACTGTGGCCGGGCTGGGCTGGTGCCATCCATGTATAGAGGTGGTACCGAGATTCGCTCTGCACGCAATGACCCGGAGAGCGAGGGGCGATGGCCCAAGACCCCCTTGCGCATAGGATATAGATCGACGGGGACCTCTCTGCTGAGCAGTAGGTAGGGTTGCGGTGTATCATTTGGCCGAGGCCGGGCATGACCCAGGAAAGTGTGTCCAGCCGGAGTTAAGCGAGCATGGTGGGTAAGTTGGTGCACCACTGCAGGGAAGAAAACATCTATCGATAGCCGTCCTACGGTAACGGACACTCGGAGTTGTATCCCGATCGATACAACTAGAACTGGACCCTTGAGATGATAACAGGATATGATGGCTCCGGGATCGCTTTCTCGCAGGGAGTCGAGGAAGGATCTCTGGGCGAGACTGTTAATTGACACAACCACTACTACATTATACTGTGCTGATCTACTCTCTTCTATTGCTGCAAGACCGCTGAAGATGCTAGTCTTCGATAGGACTAGGCATTCCCTCTATTCTGGCATTTCTGGAGCCCAGTCCACATATACAGCCTCCCTTTGATAATGTTGCATATGTAGTGTAGATCCTTGCTTGCTGAGTACTTCAGATGAGTACTCATGTTTGCTTTGCTTTCTTTTTCTCCCCATATCCATTTTGTCGCAACTAGATGACGGAGCCCCGGAGCCAGCTGCCCCCGCAGACGGCTACTACTACTACTACCCTCCCGGTGAGTACTACTACGAGGAGCCGACCGACGACGAGGAGTAGGTTCGGAGGGTCCTAGGCAGGAGGCCTACGCCTTTTGATCGTAGTGTTTTATTTTGCCCGCTTTTCTAAAGGCCTATCTGTAACTCTGTTATATCTGTACCTAGATATCTAATGCTTCTGCTGACGTTTGTATGTCATCGAGCTATGTATTCGAGCCCTCGCGGCCTTGGCTTGTAATATTAAGCTTGTATGACTTTATTTATGTTTTAGAGTTGTGTTGTGATATCTTCAACTGAGTCCTTAGGCTTGATCGTGTGCATTTGCGTGTATGGTTAGTGCATGATTAAGCCGGGGTTGTCACAGGTAGCGTAGTGGACCCATAACCCACAGGTCCCAGGATCGAAACCTGGCTCTGATACCACCCTGTGACGACCCCGGCTTAATCGTGCACTAACCATACATGCAAATGCACACGATCAAGCCTAAGGACTCACTTGAAGATATCACAACACAACTCTAAAACCTAAATAAAGTCATACAAGCTTTATATTACAAGCCAGGGCCTCGAGGGCTCGAATACATAGCTCGTTGGCATACAAGTGTCAGCGGAAGCATCAGATATCTGGGAACAGATATAACAGAGTTACAGATAGGCCTTTAGAAAGGCGGGGCAAAATAAAACACTACGATCGAAAGGCGTAGGCCTCCTGCCTAGGACCCTCCGAACCTACTCCTGGTCGTCGGTCGGCTCCTCATAGTAGTACTCGCCGGGAGGGTAGTAGTAGTAGCCGTCGGTGGGGGCTGCTGGCTCCGGGGCTCCACCGTCTGGTTTCGACAAATGGATAAGGGGAGAAAAAGAAAGCAAAGCAAACGTGAGTACTCATCCGTAGTACTCAGCAATCAAGGATCTACACTACATATGCAACATTTTCAAAGGAGGGCTGTATATGTGGACTGGGCTGCAGAAATGCCAGAATAGAGGGAAAGCCTAGTCCCATCGAAGACTAGCATCTTTAGCAACTTCATCGGTCTTGCAGCATTAGAAGAGTGCAGATTAGCATAAAGTAAAGTAGTAGTAGTGTTATCAACCTCGCCCAGAGATCGTTCCTCGACTCCCTGCGAGAAAGCAATCCCAGAGCCATACTATCCAATTATCATCTCAAGTCACCAGTTCTAGTTGTATCAATCGGGATACAACTCCGAGTGTCCGTTACCGTAGGACAGGCTATCGATAGATTAGTTCTTCCCTGCAGGGGTGCACCAACTTACCCACCACGCTTGCTTAACTCCAGCCGGACACACTTTTCTGGGTCATGCCCGGCCTCGGCAAAATGACATGCCGCAACCCGACCTAGGCTTAACAGAGAGGTCAGCACGCCAGACTAAACCTATGCCCCCAGGGGTCTTGGGCCATCGCCCCGGGAACTCCCTCAGGTTACGGGGCCACCGAGAGCAGACCTAGCAACCCCTTATACAAGCGCGATTGCGTACCCAGTCCAACTCGGCGTGCGCTGCTCCTTACTGACGTCAATTAAGCTTCGGCTGATGTATATGACGCAGAACGCCCATACTATGCCCACGGGATGGTTAGTGCTATCAGGCCAGAGGCCCCTCGAATCAAATATCCAAATTGTTAGTGGATTGGGAGTGCGGTAATGAGCAGAGACTCATGATCGATGTGACCCCGTCTCCCGTCTCGAGGACTTGCGGCAAGGGTTAAGAATGCCCGGCCATGCCTCGTATTCAACTCTCGGGCACCTTCCAAGTCAACCCGTCTCCACATCACTTCGCAAATATGCTCGCGCGGGTACCCCTCAGGGCCGACCCGTCTTTAGTAACATGTTTCAGTGTAAAGTCATAGTAACCATTTGTCTAACACCAAGGGAACCCTGAGGAATCACCCTCGATGGAATTCTACCTGATATCGTCAAAGTGAACAAAGGAGGAATCACCCTCGAGGTCCACACTTGAGCAGTTGCACGACGTGTCGTTATGGGGGGTGGTGTAGGAGGAATCACCCTCGCTGACCACGACCGATTAACTAACCTACAAGGTTATCATCAGAAGTGCTGACGAGGTATCACCCTCGGCACTCGATAGTAACCCAGTAGTGTCGAGCAACTAAGGGGGAAGTGGTGTGCGGTGCCGGGGCCTGGTCTTCGATCCCGTTGATCGGGTCTTCTGATAATCCAGCGGGGCAGTCGGGATAAAGTGGGGTCTCTGATGGATCTCTACCCAACCTATACTAAACAGTTTAGGATAAGCAGGTAGGTAACAATAGCAGGTTACAATAAACAGGCTATGCAACAGAAATAGGATAACATCAGCAACAATAACTTCTAATGCAAGCATAAGAGAGAAGAGAATAGGCGATATCAATATGCTCAAAAGGGGGGTGCTTGCCTGGAAGCTCTGTGGCAAGGGTCTGGTCGTCAGGGGCGTAGTCGACCTCCAGAGCTACGTCGGTCTCGGGAGCTACGTCGACGTCGGGGTCTAACGAGAGAGAAGAGGGGGAGGAGACAAATAAATACATAGCAATAATGCAACATAGAGCATGCTATGCCTAGGATGCAGTGCAGGGTTGCCTAAAGAATTGTCTAAGTTATTTTAGTTATTTTAGGATTAAGGTGGGATTTATTAACCGATGAATATGCACTTTTCATATACCGGAATTGGGCTAAAAGTTATGGGTTCTCCTACGTAGGGGGTTTCGACATGGAAACAGACGACATGATCAGATTCGTCTCGTCGTTCTGAGCAACTTTCATGTATTAAGTTTTTCGATCTGAGCTACAATTTATTTATTATGAGATTTTAAAGATTAAAGCATTTTTTGAATTTATTTTTATTTACAGAAAAGAAAATATGACATCAGCATGATGCAATGATGACATCAGCAGCCAACTGGACGGTTGACCAGGTCAAACCTAACCTGTGGGTCCAGTGGGACCCACATGTCAGCCTTTGTTGACTTAACAGTGGGTTAACTAACTTAACAGGGTTAGTTAGGGGGTGTGGGCCCCATATGTCAGTGAGTTATTAGTCTCAACTAATTATTTTTATTTAATAAACCGTTGATTAGGCTAATTAATCAAGGGGGCCCACATTTCAGTGTCTGGAGCTGCCCAGTCAGCACGTTGACTGGGTCAACCCAGTCAACTGGGCCCCCCGGACCCACTGGTCAGCGACCCAAGGGCGGGACCGCCGACCCACGTCGGCGTCGGCGCTGGAGACAACTCCGGTGACCAAATCCGCGGCGGTGCGTCGCCGGAGCGCGTCGAAATCGCTCCACAGGGGGTTGTTTAGTGCGCAGCTACTCGCGTTCGAACGGCCGAAGTATGCCGCGTCGTTTGGTGGCAGCGCCGGACCAGATGGTCACCGGAAACGGGACCGGCGACGAGCTACGGCGGCCGTGCGTACGGGACCTCGACGGGATCGACTCTAGGGAGTACGTGGAGGCTCGGGCGCGGGCTCGTTGGGCTCCTGGGAGCACCAGGAGCTCGACCGTGGCCTCAGGCGGCGGTGACGATGGTTCAACGACGGCTACGAGCTCGGCGGCGGTGAGCAGAGCACGGACGCGGCGGCAGCTAGCTACGGCAAGCGATGAACCTAACGAAGGGGAGCAGTAGGCGGGGAAGCTCACCGAGCGGCACGCACGAGGGCCCTTGGGGGTTTAGTAGCTGCAGATGTCGCCGGAGAGGAGGAAGATTACCGGCGGCCGAAGCAAAGGGAACGGCTTGATCCCGGCGTAGCAGGGCTCTCCTGCTCATGCTCGTGGTCGAGGACGAGGAAGTCAAGGTCGGCGAAGGCGACGGACAGGACGACGAGGCGATGCGTCGACGGTGGCCGCGGCAATGGCGAGGTGTGGCGGCGATGGCGCTCGGGCGTCGATGAAAATGGACGGGGGAGAGCGAGGGGAGAGGGGACAAGTGGATGAGGGGGCCAGGGGAGATGGATGAGGCTCCCTTATCCCCTCGGCCTCTCCTGTAGCGTCGGTGGGCGCCGCGCTGTCGGCAGCTCGCCGGTGCGCGCCGGCGCAGCCATGGAGGAGGCGACAGCGCGAGGGAGAGAGAAGGAGATGGGCCTGTTGGGCCAGTTTCGGGGCACTGTGCACTTAGGCCCAGTGCACAGTGCCTCTTTTCTTTTTATTTTTCTGTTTTCTTTTATTCTTTTCTGTTACATTTTATTTTTAAGTCCATTTGACTTTTGTAAAATATGTGACTCAGCCACATAATGCAATACAATAATTGCACTGCCATGAAAAGTTTGGAGGCCAAATGATTTTATTTGAATTTTTCATAATTAAGATAGCATTTAAAAATGCTGAATTGGTGATGTTATATTTGCTAATGCTCATCTTACACATAAGTGATGTTGTGTTCCTTAACAACAAATAGTTTTAGATTATTTGCTAAAAGGTGAACATTTTTCCATTAGGATTTGAGCAACTTTATTTTGCACTTTTGAATTTGAGTTGATTTTCAGAGAGGTATTTGAATTGTTTTGATTAACCACTATGACTAGGCACTGCAAAAGAAGATGACTTGGCATACTTAGCAGAGTGTCACAGTGCTTATTACATGGGGGTGTTACAGCTATGATTGCTCGACGGTTGAGCTTAAACCGTTCGAGGGGTCCTATTTTCGGAGGTATCTACGCTTCCCGCCTAGCTGAACATTTTGAGATACCCATTAGGCTTGATGAGAAAGAGGAGATGCTGCTACCCACTAGATATTTGGACTATAATAGTATGCTGGCGCATGATTTTATTAAGAAGGATAAGGAAAAGAATCTCCTCTACAACTTAGTATTTAGTCAGGGTACTTGTGAGACTATTGTTCTGCCTGCTTCTTCCTTGTTCAATTTTTTTTCAGGCTGGTACACTATTATGCCCGAGGACATCTACAGATTTTGGGGTCTGTCACAACCCCCAGTACCTGGGCCAGCACCAGTCCCTGATCCATATCAGGCGCCAGTTTTTCAGTGGGAGCCACAGGAGCTCGCCAACCAGTGGAACCCTCAGGACCCTCCGGAGTATCGAGGAGAGGGTTATTTTGAGCCGTGGCCCTATACCAACTTAGGCCAAAAGCCTAAGCTTGGGGGAGTACGTATTTCTCACCGACATTACATTCATGTTCATACATTCATTTCAGTTGTCGGTTTTCATACTTTTCCATTGTAATATCCATGTTAGTTTATTTTTCTCGCTTTCTTCTTGTGTGTTTGAAAAACTTTGAGAAAATAAAAAAAAGTTTTAGTTTTACTTTCTAGTTTGCTTAGTAGTATTAAAAGAAAACCCAAAAAGATTTCTCGTTCTTCATTTGCTTGTTGGGAGCTTTCCCGTGTAAATAGTTTTTCTCGTTCTTGTTTTGCTTTCTTCAGAAAAACAAAAACTCCAAAAACATTTTAGTGTGTTTCTTTGAAATTCTTTTTATTTTTCTTTGGGTCGTAAGGAGAAGACCACGATGAAACGGTTGAGTGGCTCTCATATGCATAATTGTTTATCTAACAGAGAGCCCATATTACTTTGTCTTCTCCTTTGAGTAAATGTTTGCAGATTCCAGCTTAGTCCAATGCACGTGCACTCTTATTATTATTCACATCGTTCGGTCATGCAAGTGAAAGGCAATAATGACGATATATGATGAAATGATTGAAATGGAGAAAAGCTGGTACGAACTCAACCTATTTTGTTTTTGTACAAATGATTAGCTCATCGTTCTTGATTCAGCTTATTATGAATGAGACATGTTTGCAATGATAATTAGAGATTATAATTACTCATGCCATGCTTAATTAACTAGGAGTATATAATGGTTTGTGATAACCCACAAGTATAGGGGATCGTTTGTAGCCTTCTTCGATAAATAAGAGTGTCGAACCCAACGAGGAGCTAAAGGTAGAACAAATATTCCCTCAAGTTCTATCGACCACCGATACAACTCTACGCACACTTGACGTTTGCTTTACCCAAAACAAGTATGAAACTATTTTGCAAGAATAAAACTATGAGTACTTTGCGAGAATAAAAGTACGAATAAATTGCAAGGTAATAAAAGTGGATAGCTTTGTCAACAAGAAAGTCATTTGTCCCTAGGCAATCGATAACAAGTACCGGTAATCATTCTTGTAATTTTATATGAGGGAGAGGCATGAGCTAACATACTTTCTCTACTTGGATCATATGCACTTATGATTGGACCCCTAGCAAGCATTCACAACTACTAAATATCATTAAGGTCGTGAAACCCAACCATAGCATTAAGTATCAAGTCATCTTTACTCCCATACACCATAACCCACTTATCCGCATTTAGGCTGCTGTCACCCCCGCAACACCGACAATAAGCAAACCATGAACATATTGCAACACCCGACAACGAGGATCCCTCACGTTTGCGCGAGATGGAGGGCACCGTAGGACAGCACCATAAATAAAATATACAATCATACCAACCAAGATCACGATTAACCAATAGGACAAAAAGGATCTACTCAAACATCATAGGATAACCATAGATCATTGGGAAATAATATATGGAGTTGAGCACCATGTTTAAGTAGAGATTACAGCGGGGAGAAGAGGTGTTACACCGCTGCATAGAGGGGGAGAAAGTTGGTGTAGACGGTAGCAAGATTGTTGATGTAGATCTCCGTCACGATCCTGGCCCCGGCGGCACTCCGGCGCCACCGGGAGATAGGGGGAGAGAGCCTCCCTCCTTCTTCTTCTTCCTTGGCCTCCCCCCTAGATGGGAGGAGAATCCACCCTCTGGTCCATGGCCTCCATGGCGGCGGAGGGGCAGGAGCCCCTCCGAGATTGGATCTCCCTCTCTGTTCTCTTCTGTTTCGCGTTCCCCAGATCTGGCCCTTCACCGTTTCTTATATTCCCGGAGATCCGTAACTCCGATTGCGCTGAGATTTTAACATGATTTTTTTCCATAACTTATCTTTCTTGCGCCAGAAGAAGGGCTCCAACCGACGTTCGAGGAGGGCACAAGACACCAGGGCATGCCTGGGGCCTGGGGCGCGCCCTGGTGGGTTGTGGGCATTGTGGGCCCCCGTTTGCGTTGATTCCACCTCCCAAAAATCACATAAATTCTAAAATAATTATCCATAAATTTTTATCTCATTTGGACTTCATTTGATATGGATTTTCTTCAATACAAAAAACATGCAAAAAACAGGAATTGGCACTGGGCACTGGATCAATAGGTTAGTCCAATAAATCATATAAAAAGTTGCCAAAAATATGTGAAAGTTGTATAATATTGGCATGAAACAATCAAAAATTATAGATACGATGGAGACGTATCAACATCCCCAAGCTTAATTCCTGCTCGTCCTCGAGTAGGTAAATGATAAAAAAGATAATTTTTGATGTGGAATCTTACCTAGCATAAACTTGATCATATATCTAATCATGGCATGAATATTAAGACACGAGTGATTCAAAACAATAGTCTATAATTTGACATAAAGACATCAATACTCAGGCATCCCAACAAACAATCATGTCTTTCAAAATATCAACGCTAAAGAAAGCTATCCCTACAAAATCATATAGTCTTGCCATGCTCTGTCTTCTTAACACAAAGTATTTATCATGCACAACCCTGATGACAAGCCGAGCAATTGGTTCATACTTTTAAACGCACTTCAGCTTTTTCAACCCTCACGCAATACATGAGCGCAAGCCATGGATATAGCACTACGGGTGGAATAGAGTATAATGGTAGGGGTAAATATAGAGAAGACAAAAAGTAAGAAAGTCTCACATCGATGCAGCTAACCAATGGGCTATGGAGATGCCCATCAATTGATATCAATGCGAGGAGTAGGGATTGCCATGCAATGAATGCACTAAGAGCTATAAGTGTATGAAAGCTCAATATAAAAACTAAGTGGGTGTGCATCTAATCCTATAATGAAAAATTCCCACTAGTATATGAAAGTGACAACATAGGAGACTCTCTATATGAATAACATGGTGCTACTTTGAAACACAAGTGTGGAACTAGCATGCCCCTTCTCTCTTTGTATTTTTATTTTATTTTTTTTTCTTTTCTTTTTTTTCTTTTTCTATTTTTTCTATTTTTCTCTTTTTTTTCTCTCATTGTCCGGAGTCTCATCCCGACTTGTGGGGGAATCATAGTCTCCATCATCCTTTCCACACTGGGACATGCTCTAATAATGAATAATGATGATCATCACACTTCTATTTACTTATAACTCAAAAGAAATGAAATTACAACTCGATACCTAGAACAAAATATGACTCTATATGAATGCCTCTGGCAGTGTACCAAGATGTGCAATGACCTAGCGTGACATGTATAAAAAATGATGCACGGTGGCTGAACCACAACTACTATGTCAGCTATATGACCATGCAAAGCAATATGACAATGAATGCTCAAGCCATCAAAACGGAAGCGGTGGAAGTTGCACGGCAATATATCTCGGAATGGCTATGGAAAGGCCATAATAGGTAGGTATGGTGGCTGTTTTGAGGAAGATATAACAAGGCTTATGTGTGATAGAGCATATCATATCACGGGGTTTGGATGCACCGACGAAGTTTGCACCACGTCTCGAGGTGAGAAAGGGCAATGCATGGTACCGTAGAGGCTAGCAAATTGCGGAAAGGTAATAGTGCGTATAATCCATGGACTCACATTAGTCATAAAGAACTCATATACTTATTGCAAAAGTTTATTAGCCCTCAAAGCAAAGTACTACTACGCATGCCCCTAGGGGGATAGATTTGTAGGAAAAGACCATCGCTCGTC
This sequence comes from Thinopyrum elongatum, assembly GCA_011799875.1. Taxonomy (NCBI): domain Eukaryota; kingdom Viridiplantae; phylum Streptophyta; class Magnoliopsida; order Poales; family Poaceae; genus Thinopyrum; species Thinopyrum elongatum. The sequence continues at coordinate 182,724,076 of CM022303.1, forward strand.
CTTGACCGCCACTCATAAGGAAGACAATCAATAATAAATCATGCACAACTTCATAGCATAACGAGAGACTATATGTGCATGCTTCGGGAATCACAAACCTTAACACCAATATTCTTACTAACCACAACCATTTACTAGTACCTCCCACATATTCCATCTCTATATCGCAAAACTATTACAAGGAATCAAACATATCATATTCAGTGATCCGTAAGTTTTATGTAGGATTTTATGACTAACCATGCAATTGACCAATTCCTGTTGACTCTCTAAATAGGTATAAGTGAAGCACGAGAGTTTAATTATTTCTACAAAAGACCATGCTCTAACAAATATAAGTGAAGCAAAAGATCATTCTACAAATAACGGTTTTCTATGTGAAGAGAAATAGGCAATCCAAACTTCAAATGATATAAGTGAAGCACATGAAGCATTCTATAAAGCCATACTCAAAAAGATATAAGTGAAGTGCAATGAGCATTATAAATCAACCATGGACTATCTCATACCAGCATGGTGCATAAAATAAAAATGAAAAATAAACACAAAAGACGCTCCAAGATTCACACATATCACATGAACGAAACGAAGATGAAAACATACCGATACTTGTTGAATAAAGATGGGATGCCTTCCGGGGCATCCCCAAGCTTAGACGCTTGAGTCTCCTTGAATATTTACTTGGGGTGCCTTGGGCATCCCCAAGCTTGATCTCTTGCCTCTCCTCCTTCTTCTCATATCGGGACCTCCTCGATCTTTGATCACTTCATCCACACAAAACTCAACAGAAACCTCGGTAAGATCCGTTAGTATAATAATGCAAATCACTACTCTAAGTACTGTTGAAAACCAATTCATATTTTATTTTTGCATTGTAGCTACTGTAATATAATTTTTCCATGGCTTATACCACCGATAAAAATCGATAGCTTCATCAAAACAAGCAAAACAATACATCAAAAACAGAATCTGTCTTAAACAGGACAGTCTGTAGCAATCTGAACACCTACCATACTTCTGGTACTCCAAAAATTCTGAAAACTTAATAAAAAATAAAAAAATTGTATAGAAATACTGTGCAAAAAGTTTCAGAAACTTTCGACATTCCAGTAAAAAATGTAAAATCACGCACTACAGCCAAAGTTTCTGTTTCTGCACCGCACATACCAACAGGCAATCTAATCATCCTAAAGGCAAATCTTGGCACATTATTTTTATAATACAAAGGATTTGTACAAGGGGATAATTATTTTTGTGAGAATCTTCATGAAAAATTTACATTGTTTCCATGAGAATGAACACAAGTGTTCAAGGTCGACCCTCACTTCTCCAATGCATCACCTTTCAATCGCTTCTCTTTTTGTGAAGTTTTAAGGTTCCCCTCTATATTTTTTTTGTTTTTAAACTTTATAAAAGCACTCAACAGAAATAAATGACTCTCTAAAACTTCCGGGTTGTCTCCCTGGCAGCGCTTTCTTTAAAGCCATTAAGCTAGGCATAAAGTGCTCAAGTAATGGATCCACCCGGATCCCAAGGTATATCAAAGCCAATTTTAATTAACAATGATTTGGCATTTAGTAGTGAGCACAAAGCAACATATATCATGCAATGACGAAGTCTAACTCTCTTCCTATGCATCGGCATGTCATAAAAGAACAATTCATGCACATCAAGTAAAGGCCAATACATAGCATAAGTAGTTTCTTGCAATTTTTTCGTGTTGGAAACATAGAGAGCCGGAGATGTAGTTCCTCTCTCATAATAATTGCAAGTAGGAGCAGCAAGCACATGCATATTATATTCATCAAAATCACCATGTGCAACGGTAAAAGGCAACCCATCAATGTAATCCTTAATAAGTGCAAACTTCTCCGATATAGTGTAGTTGGGAGAATTCAAAAAGATAATAGGACTATCATGTGTGGGTGCCATAGCAACAATTTCATTCTTAACATAAGGAACTATAGCAAGTTCATCTCCATAAGCATAATTCATATTGGCATCTAGGCCACAAGCATAGCAAGCATCAAGTTCATCAAAAAGGGATATTTTAAAAGAATCAATGGGATCATAGCAATTATCATAACATTCATCCTTTGGTAAGAACGAAGGGACATTAAACAATGTATGAGTTGAAGAGTTACTCTCATTAGAAGGTGGGCACGGGTAGCAAATCTGCTATTCCTCCTTTTGTTCTTCACTCTCTTCATCATCTTTTTCATCCAATGAGCTCATAGTTTCATCATTTTCTTCTTCCATAGATTCCTGCAAAATGTTAGTCTCTTCTTGGATAGCGGACAAGTACTCAATATATTCTTTAACATAAGAATTGGAAGCATAGTTTTCATAGCAATATTTAAGAATAGCAAAATTTTCAGATTTGTAAAGAGTAGCATCATACTTTTCACTCAAAGAAGCAATTTCATAAGCACCCTTAAAAGCAACAAATTCTTTAATTTGTTCAACATCATAGTAATTATAAACACCTTTGGCATAAGAAGATACGATTCCATTATCCTTAAACTCACATTGGAAGGGAAAGTGTTTTTTAGGGTTTTGATAACAACAAGTAAAATCATGTATTTCACATAAATTCAGAGCATAGCAATACAAACTATTCATATGATGCCATAAACGTATCCCTTTTTGAGATAAGCGGTGTCGCCACTCCGCTGGATGCGTCTTCATCACTCGGACGCCCCGCGCTTCGTCACTCGGTTGGTCACCTCATCACCACTCGGCCGCCCTGCGCGTCGCCACTCGGTTGGTCACCTCATCACCACTCGGCCGCCCCGCGCGTCGCCTCTCGGTTGGTCACCCTCCTCACCCACTGCGGCCCGCCCCGCGCGTCGCCACTCGGTGGTCACCTCATCACCACTGGCCGCCCCGCGCGTCGCCACTTGGTTGGTCACCTCTCACCACTCGCCGCCCCGCACGTCGCTCTTGGTTGTCCACCTCATCACCACTTGGCCGCCCCGCGCGTCGCCACTAGTTGGTCACCTCATCACCACTCGGCCGCCCCGCGCGTCACCTCTTGGTTGGTCACCTCATCACCACTCCGGCCGCCCCCGCGCGTCGCCTCTTGGTTGGTCACCATCATCAACCACTCGGCCGCCCCGCGCGTCGCCTCTTGGTTGGTCACCTCATCACCACTCGACCGCCCCGCGCGTCGCCACTTGGTTGGTCACCTCATCACCACTCGGCCGCCCCGCGCGTCGCCACTTGGTTGGTCACCTCATCACCACTCGGCCGCCCCACGCGTCGCCTCTTGGTTGGTCACCACACCACCACTCGGCCGCCCCGCACGTCACCACTCGGTTGGTCACATCCTCGCCACTCGGCCGCCCCGCACGTCGCCACTCGGTGAGACACATCTACATCAATCAGTCGCCCCGCGCATTGCCATCGGTTGAACACATCTTCACCACTCGGCCACTCGCGCGCCTTCAGACAGCTAAGTCATTCTACATGCGCTACATTTTTTTATTTCCGTGTTCCCGAGTATCCTGTAATTCACACATCACGTTCACTCGGAGGCCACGCCACCGAATGTACCTCTACGCTCGGCTACTTATTTTCACATACTTGCTTAGTACTGGTTATGTGACTCCCGAGTCCAACTTCCATTTTTTCGCATACATCATTCACAAACACCATGTGTTCTTCATTTCGAGTTTGCATCGGTCCTCCAGGGCTGCAACTCAGTCGAAACACTACACTTCCGTTTTATTTGAGCCAGTACTCCAACGAGTTGAGTCGGATCCTTCACTTCGACAAGTTCGAACGGATCCTTTGCTCTTTCAGACTCTTGCTGGCCCCTTGCACTCCCAGCGGGTGTCTATGGGTGTTATTCACACAAATTATTTCAGCACACATCAAATTTCCTCGAGAAATTATTACGTTGGCTTGTGCTATTTTTCATACACAAGTTACACGACACCCAGTGGGTGTCTATGGGTGTTATTCACACAAATTATTTCAGCACACATCAAATTTCCTTGAGAAATTATTACGTTGGCTTGTGCTATTTTTCATACACAAGTTACGCGACCACTCGACGGCCCTATGCGCTAACTTCATCGCTACTCAGACTCAGTCACCATACCGATCTTAGCGCACCACAACACCGACCTTGTCGCTCTGTTGACTTCAAACACATCCGGCCGACCCCTCTGTGGGATCCTCTTCATCGTATCAATGATATAGACCTCGTCAGGCATGAGACAGATAAGTCCCTTTTGTAATCAAACTACACACTTCACTCCTTTGCGAGTTTGCCTCTTTCGAGCATCACTCAGAAACTCCTCACCATTACCCGAGTCCGACTCGATGAATTACAATTTATCCATTCAAAACTATATTAATCGTGTTCCGACAGGACCGCGGTCGAAGCCTATAGTATGCTCGGGGGCTACGCCACACTCGGGGGCTACACCGCACTCGGGGGCTGTAGCTCATTCAGAATCACACTCTCCTGAGTGGTTGAATACTTCATCACCAGACATATCTTTCACTTCAAACAAATGCATCCGATCCGCCACATTGAGAAGTTACATAATCACTCAGATGCTCTGCCCGCCATCTTCGTTCCTACTCAGGCTCAGTTGTCACACCGGTCTTCTTGCGTCGCAACCACACTACACCAACCTCATCGCTACATCATCTTCGAAAACATCTGGCTAACTCCTCCGAGGACCATCTTTGCCACTTGGCTGGACACGTAGTCTTTCACTTGGCTGCCCCGCGCATCCTCACCACTCAGCCTCCCCACGCGTCACCACTCGGTTGTGCACGTCCTCGCCACTCGGCCGCCCCACGCGTCACCACTCGGTTGTGCTCGTCTTCACCACTCGGCCACCCGCGCGTCGCCACTTGGTTGTGCACTTCTTCACCACTCGGCCGCCCCACGTGTCATCACTCGGCTGTACACATCCTCGCCCCTCGGCCGCCCCGCGCGTCACCATCAGTTGGACATGTCTTCACCACTACACCCCAACACAGGAACGACAAAGTTACTCATATGATCAAACCTCATATCACACTCTGTAGCGAGCTTACCTCTTTCGAGCATCACTCGGGGGCTACGCACAGCCGAGGGTTATGCCACCCTCAGGGGTTACACCCATTTGATCAACTTGTTGATCACATCAGGAATATTTTTCTGACCATACATGATCGGTCCACCGAAGATCTATAAGGGTAGCACTGTCCACTCGGACATTCATCCAACCATTACCTGGAGTCATCTTCAGGACTGCAAAAGGATGAAAACGACGCTCCTCTACGGATACACTTGGCCCTTATTCTAGGCTCCAAGGCATCAGTTTCACAAACTTGGACTCAGAGATGGCATGTGCTGGTGTTCCCCTGGGATAATGAGTGGCCTCTCTCCGGAGAGTCAGCTCACACGCTAGCCACGCCACTCGGGTTTCATGGCATGTCCACATCGGACCACTAGTCTATCTCCTCCGGGAGACATACGAGTGCCACCAAGTTTTTCCTTGCAGTCAACTTACCCCGATAAGTCGGGAAGCGCGTCCACTCGGACAAATACCCCTTTCATGCAAAAGGGTGAAAACAAGAAGCTATCGGTCAATGTAAGAAGTACTACTGGAACGATTACTCCCTGGAGTGTATAGCTCTTTTCTACAGTCGGCAGTTTCGAGGCCGAATTCATTCATCGTGCCGAGAGCACAAAGATTCGCCTGCTTGACCCAGTTCCATGCTGAACTTATTTACCGTGCCGAGTGCACGAAGATCAGTCCGACTGATTCAGCGCCAGACTGAGCTTATTCACCGTGCCAAGCGCGTGAAGATCCATTCCGAATGCATGAAGACCCGCCATAGTTCTAGGTTGAAGTCACTTACCGTGCCGAGCGCATGAGGGTTCACCTGTTTAATTCAGTTCCAGACTAGAAGACAGGCTCTAAGACTCCCGCTGACTGCCCACAGTCGACGGCGGTCTCGGGGACTACACCCAGTGGGTGCACTCAGCGTGCCCCCACTGGAATGGTATCCACTCGGAACGGTCCGCCCAGTCCGAGTGAAGGCCAAACAACAACAAAAAAGACAGGCTCTAAGACTCCCGCCGACTGCCCGCAGTCGACAGCGGTCTCGGGGACTACACCCAGTGGGTGCACTCAACGTGCCCCCACTGGAATGGTATCCACTCGGAACGGTCCGCCCGGTCCGAGTGACGGCCAAACTACAACAAAAAAGACAGGCTCTAAGACTCCCGCCGACTGCCCGCAGTCGACGACAGTCTCGGGGACTACACCCAGTGGGTGCACTCAGTGTGCCCCCACTGGAATGGTATCCACTCGGAACGGTCGCCCGGTCCGAGTGACGGCCAAACAACAAAAAAAGTCACGTTCCAGGTGTGAAGAAATTCCGAGTAATCAGTTACTCGATGCAGGACCAGCTCCAAATCACTCCAAAAAAATTGCTATAAGGTGAGTTTAACGCTCCTCCGCGGACCCGTTTGAGCTCATTTCACTCGGACACCATGTAGTCCGGAATCCGTCAAGGCAACACGCGGAGATGAGGCCGCCGGGTGACCAGAGGGAGTTCATGAGCACCTCCGTAGCACTCGACTCATCTGGGAATTCACCTCGACTGGACCCGCTCAACCTCGACCGATTCGGGGGCTAATGACGAGGACATGTATTGGGGGTAGGGTAACAGGCCTGACCTAAAGACCCTACCCTAGGACACCACACACCTTATACTAGGCCCCAGGGCCAGATCAGCAGTCAGATGTTCTGCAGAGTGACATTCACTCGGAAGGCAACAACCACTCGGAGCATAGCACTCCACTCGACGAACTCATTCCACTCGGAGCACTTGATCTCACTTGGATATGCGAAGACCAAACAGTCGACGAGGCAGTCGGAGCATCATTCTCATAGTGGAGGTTTCGTAGTGGGCTAACATTATGGCATTTATGCCCTTCTTTGTAACATAGGAGGTGAGGGGGTGGCGCACTCTATATAAGCCACCCCCACCACTAGACCGGGGGGCTTTTTTGCTTCCATCTCTCTCTCTCTCTCTCTCTCTCTCTCTCTCTCTCTCTCTCTCTCTCTCTCTCTCTCTCTCTCTCTCTCTCTTTTCTACTAGTCTCCGAACTTAGCCCAGGCAGGGGATCCGTTCTCCTCGCTCTCACACACATTGTAATCTCCGGATATATACTCAGATAAAACAAAGCCTCTCCGGAGCACGAGACGTAGGGTTGTTATCTCCACCGTGAGAGGCCCGAACTCGCTAAAATACCGTGTCACCCATATGCATCTCGGTAGATCATGCTCCTTTACCCTACCCCCTTCGTACTGTCGGAATCGTTCCCACGACAGGTGGTTCTTCAACCATTGGTTTAGCAGGTACAACTATTTTTTTTGGTATTTTGCGTTTCCTACCCATAATTAAAGATAGAAAACAAGAGCACAAAATAAAAACTACTTAGTGATAAAGCAAACAAGCACACATGAGAATATTCACCCCACGCTATTGCTCCCCGGCAACGGCGCCAGAAAAAGGTCTTGATAACCCACAAGTATAGGGGATCGTTTGTAGCCTTCTTCGATAAATAAGAGTGTCGAACCCAACAAGGAGCTAAAGGTAGAACAAATATTCCTTCAAGTTCTATCGACCACTGATACAACTCTACGCACACTTGACGTTTGCTTTACCCAAAACAAGTATGAAACTATTTTGCAAGAATAAAACTACGAGTACTTTGCGAGAATAAAACTACGGATAAATTGCAAGGTAATAAAAGTGGATAGCTTTGTCAACAAGAAAGTCATTTGTCCCTAGGCAATCGATAACAAGTACCGGTAATCATTCTTGTGATTTTATATGAGGGAGAGGCATAAGCTAACATACTTTCTCTACTTGGATCATATGCACTTATGATTGGACCCCTAGCAAGCATCTGCAACTACTAAAGATCATTAAGGTCGTGAAACCCAACCATAGCATTAAGTATCAAGTCCTCTTTACTCCCATATGCCATAACCCACTTATCCACGTTTAGGCTGCTGTCACCCCCGCAACACCGACAATAAGCAAACCATGAACATATTGCAACACCCTACAGCAAGGATCCCTCATGTTTGCGCGAGATGGAGGGCACCGTAGGACAGCACCATAAATAAAATATACAATCATACCAACCAAGATCACGATTAACCCATAGGACAAAATAGATCTACTCAAACATCATAGGATAACCATAGATCATTGGGAAATAATATATGGAGTTGAGCACCATGTTTAAGTAGAGATTACAGTGGGGAGAAGAGCTGTTACACTGCTGCATAGAGGGGGAGAAAGTTGGTGTAGACGGTAGCAAGATTGTTGATGTAGATCGCCGTTACGATCCTGGCCCCAGCGGCACTCCGGCGCCACCGGGAGAGAGGGGGAGAGAGCCCCCTCCTTCTTCTTCTTACTTGGCCTCCCCCCTAGATGGGAGGAGAATTCCCCCTCTGGTCCATGGCCTCCATGGCGGCGGAGGGGCAGGAGCCCCTCCGAGATTGGATCTCCCTCTCTGTTCTCTTCTGTATCGTGTTCCCCAGATCTGGCCCTTCACCGTTTCTTATATTCCCGGAGATCCGTAACTCCGATTGCGCTGAGATTTTAACATGATTTTTTTCCATAAATTATCTTTCTTACGCCAGAAGAAGGGCTCCAACTGACGTTCGAGGAGGGCACAAGACACCAGGGCATGCCTGGGGCCTGGGGCACGCCCTGGTGGGTTGTGGGCACTGTGGGCCCCCGTTTGTGTTGATTCCACCTCCCAAAAATCACATAAATTCCAAAATAATTCTCCGTAAATTTTTATCGCGTTTGGACTTCGTTTGATATGGATTTTCTGCGATACAAAAAACATGCAAAAAACAGGAACTGGCACTGGGCACTGGATCAATAGGTTAGTCTAATAAATCATATAAAAAGTTGCCAAAAATATGTGAAAGTTGTATAATATTGGCATGAAACAATCAAAAATTATAGATACGACGGAGACGTATCAGTTTGTCTTGAGTGTCAACATGCTTTTGAATTGGTTATGATGTAGTATGATAGGATGGTATCCTCCTTTGAATGATTCAAGTGGCTTGACTTGGCACATGTTCACGCATGTAGTTGAAACAAAATCAACATAGCCTCTACGATATTTATGTTCATGGTGATTTATATCCTACTCATGCTTGCAGTCAATGTTGGTTATTCTCAATGCATGTTTATGACTGTTGTCGCTCTCTAGTTGGTCGCTCCTCAATCTTTTGCTATCCTTCACCTGTACTAAGCGGGAATACTGCTTGTGCATCCACTTCCTTAAACCCAAAGTTGTTCCATGTGAGTCCACCATACCTACCTATATGCGATATTTGCCTGCCATTCCAAGTAAATTTGCATGTGCCAAACTCTAAACCTTCAAATGATAATCTGTTTTGTATGCCCGAATCGCTCATGTAGCGACTGGGGGCTGTCAGTATCTTCCATGCTAGGTGGGTTATTCTCACGGTGAGTGTTTATTCACTTGTCATTCACGAGAAAGTGGCTGGTAATCAGGATGCCCAGCTCCATGCTCTAAATCAAATCAAAATATAATTTCAAACAAAACTCCCCTAGGACTGTTGTTGGTTTGGACGATACCCGTTGTTTCGGATCAGCCGTGGAGTGTGATTGTTGGTGGAGGGGGAGTAAAAACTTTACCATTCTGTTTGGGAACCGCCTATAATTTATCTAGCATGGAAGATAGTGAGATCTCTTGGTTGTTATGTTGACAATGAAAGCATACCGCTCAAAATTATATTCATCTCTGTTTTAAAATCTCGAGCTCTGGCACCTCTGCAAATCCCTGCTTCCCTCTGTGAAGGCCTATCTATTTACTTTTATTGTTGAGTCATCATCCTCTTATAAAAAGAACCAGTTAGAGAGCACTACTGTCATTTGTATGCTTTGTTATTAATTGATATTGAGTATGACTATGACTGGATCTATTTTACCATGAATTACAATGTCTAGTCAGTCCTTGGTCTTTAGAGGTGCTCTGCATTTATGTTTTGCGGTCTCAGAAAGGGCTATCGAGATACCATTATATCATATTGTATCATGATTGTTTTGAAAAAGTGTTGTCATCTGAGACTTATTATTATTGCTCGCTAATTGATTATGCCATTGATATGAGTAAATGTGAGACCTAAATGTTATTGTGAATATGGTTAGTTCATAACCTTTGCTGAAAACCTGAACATTAGTTAGACCTATTTACAACAAGATCAAACAGAGTTTGTAAAAGTTTTTCTTTGTCACTTTCAGTTTGTCAACTGAATTGCTTGAGGACAAGCAATGGGTTAAGCTTGGGGGAGTTGATACGTCTCCATCGTATCTACTTTTCCAAACTCTTTTGCCCTTGTTTTGGACTCTAATTTGCATGATTTGAATGGAACTAACCCGGACTAATGCTGTTTTTAGCAGAATTGCCTTGGTGTTATTTTTGTGCAGAAATAAATGTTCTCGGATTGACCTAAAAATTTACGAAGAATATTTTTGGAATTAATAAAAAATACTGGCGAAAGAATCAACCAGAGGGGGTCCACCCATTGGCCACAAGCCTGGGGGCGCCCCCTGGGGCGCGCCTAGGTGGCTTGTGGGCCCCCTGGACCTCCTCCGACCTCAACTCCAACTCCATATAACCCTATTCGGGGAGAAAAAAATCAGGGAGAAGAGTTCATCACGTTTCACGATACGGAGCCGCCGCCACCTCCTGTTCTTCCTCGGGAGGCCAGATCTAGAGTTTGTTTTGGGCTCCGAGGAGGGAAATCGACGTCGTCGTCATCACCAACCATCCTCCATCACCAATTTCATGATGCTCACCGCCGGGAGTGAGTAATTCCATCGTAGGCTTGCTGGACGGTGATGGGTTGGATGAGATTAATCATGTAATCGAGTTAGTTTTGTTAGGGTTTGATCCCTAGTATCCACTATATGTTCTGAGATTGATGTTGCTATGACTTTGCTATGCTTAATGCTTGTCACTAGGGCCCGAGTGCCATGATTTCAGATCTGAACCTATTATGTTTTCTTGAATATATGTGTGTTCTTGATCCTATCTTGCAAGTTGTAGACACCTATTACGTGTTATGATCCGCATACCCCAAGGTGACAATAATTGGGATTCTTTTCGGTGATTATCGTAGTTTGAGGAGTTCATGTATTCACTAAGTGCTAATGCTTTCATCTTGTTCTCTATTGAAAGGAGGCCTTAATATCCCTTAGTTTCCATTAGGACCCCGCTGCCACGGGAGGGTAGGACAAAAGATGTCATGCAAGTTCTTTTCCATAAGCACGTATGACTACATACGGAATACATGCCTACATTATATTGATGAATTGGAGCTAGTTCTGTGTCACCCTAGGTTATAACTGTTGCATGATGAATGCCATCCGACATAATTATCCATCACTGATCCATTGCCTATGAGCTTTTCACATATTGATCTTTGCTAAGTTACTTTGCCGCTGCCACTGTTACAATTACTACAAAACTGCTACTGTTACTTTTGCCACCGTTACCGTTACTTCCATACTACTTTGCTACTACATATTTAGCTGCAGATATTAAGTCTTTCAGGTGTGGTAGAATTGACAACTCAGCTGCTAATACTTGAGAATATTCTTTGGCTCCCCTTGTGTCGAATCAATAAATTTGGGTTGAATACTCTACCCTCGAAAACTGTTGCGATCCCCTATACTTGTGGGTTATCACCCATATTCTCAGCCGCCTTCCTTGATTTTCCGCGAGGCCGCCCAAACCACGACCATGCCATGCCACAGCCAGCTCCAGGCGCAGTCTGTGGGAGTACTTTTTTGCTGGCGACCGTGCCTCTTGGTTGCTGCTGCCGACGGGAGAAAAGCTATGGCCGCCAACAGCGCCCATCCAACCCAACACCTTTCGGCAGACGCTGCATAGCCGCAGGGCACCGCCCGCCATCTTCAACCTTGCATGTTGCTTGTGTGGAGAGCTCGAGGTGCTCTTCCTAGCCGCATCTCCACCACGACCGCAAGGTGTTCGACACTTTGCCCATAATGTACCATGGACAGTGGTGATGAGTATTTCTGTCGCAACTTCATTTGTTTATCGGATAATTCATCCTCGGATGACGAAGACTTTGTGGTGGCTGCATTGGTCGTGAATGACCATAGTGCAAGGCAGCAGCCTCGGTTCAGGGGATCAATCCCGGGTCATGCTCCGGCCTTGAACCATAATAGGGAGAGCGGCCACACCCTACTCTATGTCGATTACATTGAGAATACCGTGCTCTTCAAACCACACCAATTCCGCCGCAGCATCCGTATGCTGACACATGTGTTTAATCGTATTCGGGAGGGAGTGGTAGGATATGACCCATACTTTGAGTGCAAACAGGATGCCCTTGGCAAGCTTGGCTTCTACTCTTACCAGAAATGCACTGCGGCTATTCGTATGCTTGCGTATGGAATTCCAGGTAACCTTGTTGATGAGTCCAGGTGATCTTGTTGATGAGTACGTGTGTATGAGTGAGTCCACATGTCTCCTATCAATGTATAGTTTCTGCAAGACCGTGCTGGCAGTGTTTGGCCCTGATTACTTGAGAGAGCCAATTGCCGCTAATACAAATAGGTTGTGGGCGATCAATGCCAATAGGGGCTTTCTGGGCATGCTTGGTAGTATAGATTGTATGCACTGGAAGTGGAAGAACTGTCCATTTGCTTGGTAGGGGCAGTACAAGGGCACGTGAAAGGTGGCACTGTCATACTGGAAGCGGTGACTTCCCAAGATATGTGGATATGTCATTCTTTCTTCGGCATGGCTGGTTCTAACAATGATATCAACGTGTGAAAGGGCATGTAGCCCCTAAGTGTGGTTTTGGTGATTAATGACAATCTCTATGGACTAATGTTTTCATTGAGATATATTTGAAGGGATTGTCCATAGATGGTGCATCAAGGATATTAGATGGAATCAAGGATAAAGTCCATATATACGAAGATATGTTTGCTCTAAGCATTGGTATTAATTGACAAATTCTTATGGAGCATCAAGTGCATTGAATCCTATATGAAGAAATGTTCCATAGTGATGCATGAAGCATGTTGGATTTATGTGGGAAGAATGCCATCAAAACATTCGAAGTCCTCATGGTATCGCTCTCTGGATACCCCGTGCGCACGGGCCTCCTGACCCCCATGCGCACGGGGTCGAGTGTCAAATCGATGGATACCCCATGCGCACGGGGTCCCTGACCCCCGTGCACACAGGACCTAGGTTTTGGCACTCAAGGTCCCATATCCAGTGAGGTTTCAAGTTGGTCTTTGGGGATTTATGTTGAAGCCATCAAGATTGATTTTAATGTCTAACCAAATATATTCAAGGTGGAGTTCGTTAGAGGATCTCAAAGGTTGACATATGTGGGCTTTTAAGGATCAAGAGCTTGAGAGTATAATCATATAGAAGAATTCAAGTTATGGTTTCAAGACAAGATCATGGTAAGCTCATGTGTTGGGTTTTCGGTTGATCAAGTCTTGAAGCAAGCAACTAGAGTGAAGAATTCATTGTGCCTCTCAAGAGATTATGATGGAGTTTTTAGAGAGCAAATGATGACCAATATGATATTCATAGTGAAACTTGATATGGTCATGAAAGAGTCTTTGGTGATCTCTTTCTTGAAGCAATGAAGGGAAATGAAGAGTTCATTGTGGCTTTCAAGAAACTAAGATGGGACATGAAGTAAAGATGTTGGTTGACCAAGATGAAGCTCGAAGATTATCTAGATGGTCAACTCTCAAAGCGCAATCTTTGTACCACGTGGGATCAAGTGATCTAGTGGTATGGTAAGTAATTGTGAATTGTGCTTTGCTAGCTAACCCATGCTATGTTCTTTCTATGTCTATGTGGGTTAGGTGTTTCTAATGGACTTGCATCAAAAGAGAGATTTCAAGTAGCCTATGTGTGGATGACATCAAGTGGTGATGGTCATCGGGTTCGAGGAGTCCAAGTGCAAGATGAGAAGCCGGAGTTTATATGCTTTGAAGCTTGCGGTCCACATCATGATAATGTGCATGTGAGGACCTTGGGCTTTTCCCTAGCTTCAAAACGAGCCCAAGATCATCGAATTCGGAGTCCGTATGCCAAAGTTATCACTGTTTTAGTAAGCTGCTGCAGGCTGTTCTGGGTACCCCATGGACACGGGGTTTTTGACCCCCATGGGCACGGGGCCCCGTGCACACGGGCATGTACCATGTGCACGGGACCCTGTGGGCATGGGGTCTAAACCCCCGTGGGAACGGGGTGTCCAGGAACTGCCCGTTGAGCCCCAACGGCTAGTTTTGGGTTTTGGCTATTTAAGGGCTCCTCCCTCCCACCGGTTGGGGCGCTGTTCCTACACTTTCCTAACACCATTTTGAGCCTCTTACCACCTCTCCCAAAGCCCTATCTCCCCTCTATGTGAAGGGGGATTTGTGGATGGATTTGTGAGCCATTTGTTGATCCTATCCATTGCATCTCCTCTCTTCAATCTCCTACTTTCGTGAGTGCATCTTGTGAGATTGAGAGAGTGAGTTGAGCATTTGCTGCTTGACCTTGCATTGCATTTGTTGCATTAGTTTGAGCTCCCCACATTGATTAGTTCGAGTGAGAGCCCGTGAGTTTATTACTCTTGGAGGCTTCCGCCTCCTAGATGGTTTGGTGATACGTTGAGAAGATTGTGAAGAGGCCTATGTGGCCAAGGTTCCCCCAGAAGCTTCCTTTTGTGGTGTGCTCCGGGGAAGGGTGTTGAAGTGCCCTAGGTGGTCAAGTTCCTTCGGAAGCTTCCGTGTTTGTGGTGTGCTCCGGAGAAGGTTGTAAAGGTGTGGTGGCCGCCTTCAAGACCAACCCCGAGTGAATCGAGGCTCATCCGTTGGGGGTGACTCGAAAGGGAGAATAATGTGAGTCACTTGGTGACGCCCCAAAGCTTTGGCTTCGGCACCGCTCCAACGGAGATTAGCACTCTCATGAGTGTGAACTTTGGGATAAATCCGCGTCCCCGACTCACTTGTTGTTATCTCATACCCACACTCTTTACTTTCCGAAATTCATACTTGCTCATATTGATATATCTTGTGCTAGTTGAATTGCTTAGTTGTTCCTTCATTTCCACATCTTGTGATATAGTTTGTGCTTGCTAGTTTGCTTAAGTGCCTATCTTGTTTAGCGTAGGTTGTTGGTGCACTTAGGTGAGCCTAGCATATTTAGGATTTGTGCTTGAAAAGTATCCGTTAGTTTAATTCCACATTAGGATAAAGCCAAATCCGTAAAAGTTTTAAAACGCCTATTCACCCCCCCCCCTCTAGTCGTCATCCAGATCCTTTCAATTGGTATCAGAGCTTTGGTCTCTCCTTGGTAGGCTTCACTGCCTAGAGAGTAAAGATGTCGACTAGTGGTATAGTGCACGATGACACTTTTTGTTTTAGTGGCACAAACTATCACTTGTGGAAAATTCGCATGCTTTGTCATTTCCGGACCATGGGTCCAAATTTTGTGCGAATTGTTCTTGTAGGGGCTTCTCCGTGGAAGGATGACCTTTTTCCAACTAATGAGGAAAATGATGATATGCTTTGTGGGTATGGTGCTAAGAATGCCATAATCCGGTCTATATCCCTCGAAGTGTTTGAGTTAATTATGACTTGTGTGACGGCTCATGATAAGTGGACCAAACTTGAAGAAATATATGGTCGGTCCAATCTTGTTGATATTCATCATCTTTTGGAGGAGTCAATTGAGGAGGTATCCACATCTTCAAAGCTCAAGGTCTCCACATCTTCAAATCATGAAGATCTCCATATTGCTTCTTACTCCCTGTACTTGGACATTTCAAGTTCTTCCGCCTCACCATCATGTGGCATGTCCCAAGGTAATGACATGGTGAGTGGAAATATCATTTGTGATGATGATGATGATGTGCTCAACATTGATGATCATTTATGCATAAATGCTAATGTTGTAGCTTCTTTGGACTTGAACACATCTAGGAGAAATGACATACATTCTTGTGTTGATAGTCCATGCATGTCATATAGAGATTCATCGAATACATTGTATGATGATATGCTTGATACTCCTTGTTGCCATGATCTCTATGCTTCTATTTCCTCTAGTTGCTATTTGACTAACCAATGTAGAGGAAATAAGAGAAATTAGTGCACACAACACTAATGGAGAAATTGCTACAAGAGCAAAAAAGGAAATCACCATGTTGGAGAGGAAATGCTATGAGCGTCAAGAGGATGGAAATGAATCTCCTACTATTGTTTATGAAGAATCTTCCTCTCCAAAAGAATCATCATCAACCTCCAATGTTTATATGTGCCTCATGTCAAGAGGTAACACCAAGGTATCATCTACTCTTAGTAATGATATTGATGAGAGTGATGATGAATGTGATAGGGATATGAGTCAAGAAATATTTGAAATTGGTAATTCTCTTCATGGGGTAAATAAGAACACTTATTTGATGTTTAAAGATCTTATTACTCACTTTGGTAAGTGTAATGATTTACTTCACGAAGAGCAAGAACAAAATGAAAAACTTGATTGTACCTTCTTGATGCTCTAGAAACTCCTAGAGATTTAGAATCTTCCAAAGAAGAGATTGAAGTTGCTCATGATCAACTTAAAGAGGATTTTGAGCACCTTGACCTTGGCTACAAGAATGTTAAAGGAGAGCTCATCAAACTCTCTAAGTCTTATGAGGAACTTCAAGCTACTTATGTGAAGTCTCTAGGTTCTTCTAGCTCCTCCCATATTATCAATGATGCTTGTGCTACTATCTCTACTTCTTGTGAAGCATCTATCTTGAAGGAGAATGTTGAGCTAAGGGCTCAACTTGCTTTGCTAACTAGCAATTATGGGAAATTAGAAGAAAGTCATGAAAAGCTCTCGGGCTCTCATGATGACCTTCTAGTCTCCCATGAAAGGCTAAAGTTAGCTCATGAGGTTATTGTGACTAAGGTAACATCTCGTGAGCCTCATGTGGACATTAGCACTATTTCTACTCAAAATGCTTTATTGACATGTGCTAGTGCTAGTAATTCATCTAGACATATTATAGCCAATTCTTGTGATGAATTGTTCTCCTTGCCTTGTTGCTCTAACAATGAAGCTTCTACTTCTTCTCGTACTTTTGTTGATACTAACCTTGTAGAGGAAAACAAAGAGCTCAAGTCCCAAGTCACTAATTTGAAGAAAGACTTGGAAATATGTTGTAACACACCTATGTAATGGTGCTACAGTAATCCATCATGATGATGCTAAGCTACTGTGAATTGCAATGATAATCATGTTGGGATAATATCTCATTTCAAATTCCTTCTCTGAATTCTATTCAAATTCAAAGTGAAATTTCAAGTTGCACAAAAGTTGCTAGAAAAATGTTCACCTTCTAGCAAATATTCCAAAATCAATTGATGTTAAGGAATACAACATCATCATCAACTCTAAATGGGCCAGAGCATTTAGTCCAGTACCAAAACAGCACTTTCAATGCCATATTCATTTTTTAAAAATTCAAAAGGATTCCAAAACTCCTCAAACTTTTTAGGGTAGTGCAGAATATTCCATTGTAATTGTGTGACCAAGTTTCACATTTTTACAAAATCATTTGGTGGCTCCAAATATTGCAAACCCTCTCTGAAAAAGAAAAGCAGAAACTAAAAAAGAAAAAAAGGAAAAAGGCCACTGTGCACTGGGCCTAAGTGCACAGTGCCTGAGGCCCAGCCAGCCGGCCCACTCCTCCCTCCTCCCTCTCTCTCCTTCGCCGTGTCACCATGCCCGTGGCCGCCACGCGCTGCGTCGGCCGAACGGCGACACGCCGATGCCACCGACACTGAGAGGATAAGGCCGAGGCCCCGTCCTTCCCCCTGGCCACTTCTCCTTCGCCCGCTCACTCTTCTCCTTCCTTCTCGCCTCTCCTCGCCCAAATGCCATCACCACCGAGCGCCATCACCGCCGTCCTCCGTCGCCACCGCAGCCACCTTCACCGTCTCGCCTCGACGACTTGTCCATCGTCTTCGTCGTCCATGACTGCGTCGACCACGCCCTCAAACGGAAGCTGGGGAGCTCTGCATCGCCTAGATCGAGCTGCCCCCTTCCGCCTCTGCTCGGGCGATCTCCTTCGACTCCGGCGACGCCCGCTGCTGCTACTAACCTTCCAGGGGCTTTACGTAGCCGCACGGTGAGCTCGCCCTCCTCTCCCCTCCATTTGCGCCGTCTCCCATAGCCCGTAGATGTGTTGCCGCGGTACCGTGCTCCGCCACCGCCATGGCCGCCGTTGACGTGCTCCTGAGCCGCTACAAGCTTGCCCGACCGCTCTGGCCTGTTCCTCATGCGCCGTAGACCCCGCGTAGCTAGCTAGGTTTCCAGCTCGCGCGCTCAAACACCGAACTCGACGAGCTCGTGCTTCGGTCCCCGCCACGGCTCTTTGCTGGCGCCGTTTTTGGCTGAGTCCGGCTGAGCCACCACCACCAACCGATGCGGCACGTTCGACTCGTTCGAACGAGCCCAACCACGCGCCGAATGGCGCCCTGTAGGTGTTTTCCGGCGACTTCCATGGGTCGCCGCCACGTTTTTGCGTCGCCAGCGGCGAGATGCCGGCCGTCGCCGATGTGGCACACCCGGGGCCACCCCCCAGGGTCACTGCCAGTGGGCCCAGGGGCCCCGTTGACTGGTTTGAACAGTCAACGTGCTGACTGGGCACCCCTGTGTCACTGACAAGCGGGCCCCACCACGTAATTAAGTTAATTAAAATGATTTTATAAATAAACTTAATTAGTAACCTAATCAGACACTGACATGTGGGGCCCTGTGTGGCGCCCCCGGCTCGATCGTACACTAATCATGCACGCAAACGTGTACGATCAAGATCAGGGACTCACGGGAAGATATCACAACACAACTCTAAAACATAAATAAGTCATACAAGCATCATAATACAAGCCAGGGGCCACGAGGGCTCGAATACAAATGCTCGATCATAGACGAGTCAGCGGAAGCAACACTATCTGAGTACAGACATGGGTTAAACAAGGTGCCATAAGATGGCTAGCACAAACAGGGATACAACAGATCGAACAGGCGCAGGGCCTCCTGCCTGGGATCCTCCTAACTACTCCTGGTCGTCGGCGCCCTGGACGTAGTAGTAGGCTCCGTCCTGGTGGTAGTAGTCGTCGAAGGTGGCGTCTGGCTCCTGGGCTCCAACATCTGGTTGCGACAACCAGCAAGAAGGGAAAGGGGGAAAGGAGGGGGAAAGCAACCGTGAGTACTCATCCAAAGTACTCGCAAGCAAGGATCTATACTACATATGCATGGTATATGTGTAAAGAGGCAATATCGGTGGACTGAACTGCAGAATGCCAGAATAAGAGGGGGATAGCTAGTCCTGTCGAAGACTACGCTTCTGGCAGCCTTCATCTTGAAGCAATAGAAGAGATTAGTTGGAAGTTAACCAAGCAACAACGTATAGCATAATCCTACCCGTCGGTCCTCTCGTCGCCACCATGCGAGAGTGCGACCACCGGGTTATATCTGTCACTTGTAAGGGTGTGTTTTATTAAGTATCCATTTCTAGTTGTCATGAGGTCGGAATACAACTCCGGGTCGTCCTTTTACCGAGGGACACGGCTATTCGAATAGATAAACTTCCCTGCAGGGGTGCACCACATATTCCCCAACACGCTCGATCCCCTTTGGCCGGACACACTTTCCTGGGTCATGCCCGGCCTCGGAAGATCCACACGTCGCAGCCCCACCTAGGCTCAACAGAGAGGTCAGCACGCCGGACTAATCCTAGGCACTCTGGGGTCTGGGCCCATCGCCCAGTGCGCTCCTGCACGTTGCGTACGCGGCGGCGAGCAGACCTAGCAACCCACACGATCACGGCGGTTACGTTAGCGCGGTCCAACACGGCGCGCGCCGCTCAGTCGCTGACGTCAAGAAGGCTTCAGCTGATACCACGACGCCGGGATACCCATAACTACTCCCGCGTAGTTGGTTAGTGCGTATAGGCCAGTGGCCAGACTCAGATCAAATATCCAATCTCGTTAAACGTGTTATTATGAAGTAAACGCGAACGCCGACCAGGGCCTGGCCCACCTGTCTCCTAGGTGGTCTCAACCTGCCCTGTCGCTCCGCCACAAAGATCCACTCAAAGGGCCGTTGGGACAAAGGTCCTTTCAGCCCCCAATCCGTGAATCACTCGCGGGTACTCTTCGAGCCGACCCGACTTTAGTCACCATTTGTATAGTATGTATATATGTATAGTATACACCCGTGATCACCTCCCGAGTGATCACGGCCCGATAGTATAGCAAGGCAGACTGACAAGAATGCAGGGCCAATGATGACAAACTAGCATCCTACACTAGGCATTTAGGATTGCAGGTAAGGTATCAACAACAGTAGCAACAATGACAGGCTATGCAGCAGAATAGGTTTAACCGAAAGCAGTAACAGGCTACACTACTCTAATGCAAGCAGTATAGAGAAGAATAGGCGATATCTGGTGATCAAGGGGGGGGCTTGCCTGGTTGCTCTGGCAAGTAGGGGTCGTCAACAACGTAGTCGGTCGGGGCACCAGCAGCTGCGTCGGTCTCGTAGTCTACCGAAGAGAAGAGGGGGAAGAAACAGTAAACACACGGCAATAATGCAACAGGGATGCATGACATGTCTAAATGATATGCCGGGGTGATATACAGCCTAACTAAGCGATTTAGTTAATTTAGGAATTTATTCGGATTTATTTAATTAGGGTTGGACACTATTCATTTATCGAAATCGGTCTAATTGTTCAACGTTCTTATAGCTGCGGGCGTCTGACGGAGATACCGAGGGCGTATCCGGGTTCGTATCGTCGTTCTGAGCAAGTTTCATGTATAAAATATTTTCATCGGAGTTACGGTTTAAAAGATATGATTTCTCAAAGTTTAAATCAATTTCTGGAATTATTTAATTAATTAAATTCGAATTATCCAAAACAGTGCGAGGATGACGTCATCGCGACGTGCTGCTGACGTCAGCAGTCAACAGCGGCTGACCGAAGTCAAACCTGACAGGTGGGACCCACCTGTCAGCCTCACAGTAGGTTAATTAGGCTTAAATTAAACTAATTAGGATTAGTCAGGGGGGTGGGCCCCATTAGTCAGAGGCTAATTAGTCAGCTAATTAACTAATTATTTTAATTAACAGTTTTAATTAGTATTCTTATTTATCTTAAAACGTTTAATGGGCGGGGCCCACACGTCAGCGACCCGGGCGGGCCACGTCGGCGTGGACTGGGTCAACGGGACCCAGTGGGGCCCAGGGTCAGTGGCACGGGCGGTGGGGCCCGTGGGCCACGTCGGCGCTGAGTCAGCGCGGCCACCGGAGTGCGCCGGCGAGCTCAGGCGCGGCCGAGAGCTCCGGTGAGCGCGGGTTTCGCCCACAGGGCACCCCAGGGGCTGGGGCCGGGCGCGTTGGAACGTGCGGAGCACGCCGCACGCGATGGTGGCGGTGGTTGGCTCGGGGGTGGCCGGAGAGAGGCCGGCGTCGACCCGAGGCGGAGCACGGCTCCGGTGAGCGGTCGGGGACGGGACTAGGAGGGTTCGGCGCGGGGGTTTTTGGCGCCGTTCGAAAGAGCCGGATGCCCCGCGTCGAGCAGTGGCACATGTGTCGCCAGGGATGACTGAAAACGACGGCGGCGCCCAACTACGCGGCAACCGGAGCACGGCAGCTACGGTGGCTAGTTGCAGTGCGCGAGGGGACGAACGGGGAGGAGCAGGAGGTAGGGAAGGAGCTCACGGTGATGGTCGCCGTTCAAATGTGCTCGACGGGGAGGCGGAGCAGACGGGGCGATGGAGATCGCCGGCGGGGATCCGAGAAGGGGGACGACCCAGGGAAGCAGCTGGGGGGGCCCCGGCGTCGGTTCCTCGGCGTAGTCGAAGCAGCGGCCGCCGGCGAAGCTTGGGGACACGTCGTGGAGACGAGAGGTGGGCGGTGGTCGCGAGGTTCAACCGAGGCCGTCCATGGCTGCGCTCGGAAGCAATGGCCGAGGGGGAGAGAGGGGGAGAGTGGGCGAGGGGGAGCCAGGGGGGGTCCGGGGCGCTGCCCTTGTACGAGGCAGTCTCGGCGACGCGCTGTCACGCGGAGAGAGGGGGGGCCAGGGCGCGCGCAGCGCAGTGGTGCGCACCAGGCGCTCGACAGCGCACGGGAGGTGGGGGGTGAGCAGTGCGGGGGGGTAGGGGATGGGGCTAGTTGGGCCGGGCACTGTGGCCACTCAGGCCCAGTGGCCGTGGGCCTTTTTCCCCTTTTCTTTTTCTTTTCTGTTTCTCTTTCCTTTTCTTTATTCTCTTTTCTCCACTGTTAAATGTTTAGGCCCCAAATGGTTTTTGTAAAAAGTGTGACCTATTTCATAAATACCAGCGCATTATTCCTTAACACCTAAAATTAGTTTGGACAAAACATAATTCCATATTTATTTTAGATTTAATAAATGGTTATTAAATATTATCTTTATCCACTGTTTGAGGTTGTTCGAGTCACTTATCCAATTCCAATGATGTTGGTTTCAATTTTAGAATAGCCTCTGGAATATTTGCCACTTATCTGACATTTTAGTTTCTATGTTGGACAACTTTTATATTCCACTTACATTTAAATTTGAATTTGACTTAGGAGTTGAAATGCAATATGATGCTAATGATGATTATGCACTATTAATCATGATGACATGGCCTCATCAAAAGGGTGATCACTGTAGCTTAATACAGGGGGTGTTACACCCTGCTACTAATTAACCTCAGTTTAGTTAAAATAAAACTCTGTTAGCCCCTCTGTCTATGACATGTGGGCCCCACTGATCAGGTTTGACCTGGCCAGCCGGCTGTTGACTACTGACGTCACCCACATGTCATGCTGACGTCATATTTCATTACTGTTGATTTAAAATAATTCCAGAAAATGATTTAACTTTTGAAAATTTGTAGAAATTAAACCATAGCTCAGATCGAAAAACTTTCTACATGAAAGTTGATCAAAACGACGAGACGAACCCGACAGTGCCATCTGTTTCCGTGTCGGGACCTTCTACGGAGGTGAACCTGTAACTTTTAGCCTGTTTCTGGTAGATGAATAGTGCATATATACCGGTTAATAAATCCAACTTTAATCCTAAAATAACTAAAATGATTTAGACATGTCTTTAGGCAACCCTGCACTGCACGTTAGCATAGCATGCTCTGTGTTGCATATGTTTGCTGTGTATTTATCAGTTTCCTCCCCCTCTTCTCTCTCGGTAGACCCCGGTATCGACGCAGTTCCGGAGACCGACGCAGCTGAGGAGACCGACGACACCGTTGACAACCTTGCCTTTGCCGCCGAGCAACCAGGCAAGCACCCCCCCCCCTTGAGCATGCCTATATCGCCTATTCTCTTCTTTCTTGTGCTTACATTAGATTTACTGCTGCTACTGCTTTACCTATTCTTATGCATAGCCTGTTTATTGTAACCTGCTATTGATACATTACCTGCTTATCCTAAACTGCTTAGTATAGGCTGGATAGAGACCCCAGTGACACCACTTGTCCCGGTTGCCCCACTGGATTATCGAAAGACTCGACGACCAGGCCCCATCACCGCACATCACCCCCCTTAGTTGTACAACCCTGCAGCGTTACCATCGAGTGCCGAGGGTGATACCTCGTATAGCACTTCTGATGTTAACTCTGTAGAGTAGCTATTTGGTCATGGTCCTCGAGGGTGATTCCTCCTTCACCACTCCCGATAACGACGCCGTCGTGCAACACCTCAAGTGTGAACCTCGAGGGTGATTCCTCCTAAGTTCACCTTGATGACTACATCATGTGGGATCCGTCGAGGGTGACTCCTCAGGTTTTCCCCCTGGTGTTTGGACACACAGTTACTATGACTTTGACCATGAACCATGATAAAGTCGGGTCGGCCGTGGGGGTACCCGCGCAAGCATGTGATGCGATTGATGTGTAGTCGGGTGACCAGAGAGAGTACCCGTGAGATAATTACGAGGCGTGGCCGGACATTCTTAGCCCTTGCCGCAAGTCCTCGAGACGGGGCGATGGGGTCACATCGATCGTGAGTCTCTTCTCATTATCACGCGCTCCTAATTCACTAACGTTTTGGATATTTGATCCGAGTGGGCCACTGGCCCGATAGCACTAACCATCACGTGGGAACAGTTATGGGCACTCTGCATCGTATGCATCAGCCGAAGCTTAATGGACGTCAGTGACTGAGCGGTGCGCGCTGGGTTGGACCGCGTTAAGCACCCTCCATTGTACTAGAGGCTGCTAGGTCTGCTCACCGGCCGCGTACGCAACGTGCAGGAGCGCCCGGGGCGATGGCCCAAGACCCCTGGGGGCATAGGTTTAGTCCGGCGTGCTGACCTCTCTGTTAAGCCTAGGTTGGGTTGCGGCGTATCGTTTGGCCGAGGCCGGGCATGACCCAGAAAAGTGTGTTCTGCCGGAGTTAATCAAGCGTGGTGGGTAAGTTGGTGCACCCCTGCAGGGAAGGAAACATCTATGCATAGCCGGATCCTCGGTAACGGACGCTCGGAGTTGTATCCCGATCGATACAACTAGAACTGGATACTTGAGATGAGATATGGATACTAGGGCTCTGGGATCCCTTTCTCGCAGGGAGTCGAGAAAGGATCTCTGGCCGAGGTTGATACTTAATACTGCTACTACTTGTTACTTAATACTGCTACTACATTATATTGTACTAATCTACACTCTTCTAATGCTGCAAGAGTGCTGAAGATGCTAGGATTCGATAGGACTAGGCCTTCTCTCTATTCTGGCATTTCTGCAGCCCAGTCCACATATACAGCCTCCCTTTGATAATGTTGCATATGTAGTGTAGATCCTTGCTTGCTGAGTACTTCGGATGAGTACTCATGGTTGCTTTGCTTCCTCTTTTTTCCCATATCCGTTTGATGCAACCAGATGACGGAGCCCCGGAGCCAGCTACCCCCGTCGACGACTACCACTACCACCCCGAGGGTTGTTACTACTACGAGCTTGCCGACGACCAGGAGTAGGATCGGAGGGTCCCAGGCAGGAGGCCTGCGCCTTTTCGATCATAGCTTTTGTTTTGCCCCGCCTTTCTAAAGGCTTATCTATTTCTGTTTCATATCTGTACTCAGATATCTGATGCTTCCACTGACGCTTGTATGCGAGCTTATGTATTCGTGCCCTCAAGGCCCCTGGCTTGTAATATAAAGCTTGTATGACTTTATTTATGTTTTAGAGTTGTGTTGTGATATCTTCATGTGAGTTCTTAGGCTTGATCGGGTGCATTTGCGTGTATGATTAGTGCACGATTAAGCCGGGGGCGTCACAGGTTGGTATCAGAGCCGACTTCCTGTAGGATCCCCCTGTCCAACTCCTTGGCCAAAGTTGAGTCTAGTATTGTCGGTGTAGTGAACAGGGGGTGTTCATTACCCCTGGACACGCACCGGCGAGTTGCAGCCCCCAGACGGGAAGGGCATGGCAGGGGAGCGAGCCTTCCTGGGAGAAGACAACTGGGAACAAGCACAAGACTATCCAAAAAGCATTCGAGTCAATAATTGGAAGGCAGAAGACCAAAGGCCGAAGCCCCAGCAAGATTCTTGCTGGTGAGGCCCGGCAAGATTCTTGCTGGTGAGCCTCGGCAAGATTCTTGCTGGTGAGCCCCGGCAAGATTCTTGCTGATGAGCCCCGGCAAGATGATCCCGGCAAGCTTGGTCCCGGCAAGATGACCCCGCCAAGCTGCCACCGCTCCAGTGCAGCGACCAAACCTGTCCCGGCAAGCTTGGTCCAGCAAGATGACCCCGCCAAGCTGCCACCGCTCCAGTGCAGCGATCAAACCTGTCAGATGGGTTTTGTCCTCCTGGATGCGTGTCAAGGCACCAACGGCGGGTGGGTATAAGCGGTGCTGATGGGACGGCCCCTTTTTCCATCCCCAAGAAGCTAAGGGACACCTAGACAGAGCATTTAATGCGCTTGTCCTGAGCCGTCAGTGATAAGCATGTAAATGCTGTAGCAACTTTCCACCTCATGTAAACCCTGCAGCTACTTTACACCTCAATGTATGTACATTTTGCCACTGTGGTGACCCCTTTGAGCGTATAAAAGGAGGCCCGAGGCAACTGCTACGGAGGAGAACTTCTGGCCCATTCTGCATGCGTAGCTGCTCTTTGAACGTACTGTTCATAGCGAGCGCTCCTGAAGGCTGGTCTCAAGAACACTAATAAGAACACAAAGCAGGAGTAGGGTTTTACGCTGATCAGCGGCCCGAACCTGGGTAAAATCTTCCCGCGTCGATTGTTGGTTCTGCTCTTTGCGTATACCTCTCCCCCCGCCGAATCATAAAGGGATTCCTCGGGATCCCATAGGTGTCCTACCCCGACATCTTTGGCGCGCCAGGTAGGGGGATCGAGGTTGCGCGAACCTGATCCAGCGGTCGGCGCGTCAGCTTCATCGTCCATGGCGACTTCGCTCAACATACAGAAAGCTAAGTTCTAAAACTTTAATGCTTTTTGCTGATTTGATTTTATCCATGATGATGTTCTTTGCACATAACCTGTGCGCAAAGGAGCACTCTTGAGACATTCTGCGCTCCGGGTTGTTCGGGTCTGCCTAGCAACACCTGTGCAGCCGCGTTTGTTCTTGGAGTGTGAAGCTGTCGAGGAGGCGGCGTCCTCGATAGGCTGCTAACTAGGATCCATTCCTAAGCGCCATTGACTAGGACATGCGCGATCGAGATGCATTCCGGCAAGCATAGGGGACAACTGTGCAAAAACAAAAACATGTGGAGAAGAGCTCTAAATAAAGTTACGCACAAGTTAAAATGCTTTTAAGATGCTAATTAACTTGTCGTATTTAAACGCAGTTGTGGCCCGGGGGCTGGCAGCGTCCTCTGGACCAATCTTCTCGACGTCGAGAATGACGAAGTTCTCCGCCATAAGCCTTCCTGGCAACAAGCTTGCCGGAAGCCAGCGTCGAGAACGACAAAGTCCTCCGTCATGAGCTTTCCCGGCAACTCCTTGCCGGAAGCTAGCGTCGAGAATATTAAAGTTCTCCGCTAAAGTCAAAAGCTTCCTGACAACCGCCCTTTGAGCAAAAAATAAGCTCGGGGGCTGGCAGCGCCCTCGCAAGAAAAGCTAAGTTGCCAAGATTTATTACATTCATTTTGCTATACTCACTTGCTTCTTATACCTACACGCGAAGGAGCCCTCTCGGGGCTAATTGCGCCCTTAGTTGTCTCGAGTCTGCTCGACAATTTAGGTGGCTGCATAAGCACCGAGGAGGTAAACCTTTCCGGGAGGCGGCATTCCCGGCAAGTTGCTTAGGACCCGTTCCTCAAGCACTGCCGACTGGAGCATGCGCACCGGAAAGCTTTCCGGCGAGCGTGGGTCGCCTTGATTAATTCTTTGTCCTTGTACGTCAACCTGCATGCGGAGGAACCTTGTCGTGGTTAGCCCACGGTCTAGCTTCGCCTCGAGTCCGCTCGGCAAGCTTAGCAGCTGCGTTCTGGCCCGGCAAGTCGCCTTGCCGGCGGCGGCGCTTCCAGCAGGCTGCTAAAGACCCGCATCTAGCGCTCGCGGCCAACGTGCGCACCGGCAAGGTTTCCGGACAGCGTAGGGACTAAAATAAGTGCAAGGACTGAATTAATCAAGGGGGAAGCATACATTCATTCAGCATAAAGTAACATGCATTGCATGCATAAAGATTGATTTAACCAAGATAAATTGCTTCTTTATATGCGCCTTTGCAGCAACAGGCCGGCAAGACGGCAGTGAGACATTCGCGGTAGACGGCTGTGGCAGCAGGGGTGACTATATGGATCGAGCACCGCACCCGCAGTACCCTATATGGGGAAAGTTCGGGGACTGGCTCCTCGTCGCACAGTGTGGCACTTCCTTTCGGGCACACGACTCCTGTTGCCGTCCTGCTCTGTCTGCCCACGCTGCCGGCAAGCCCAAGGCCCGGCAAACTGCAAGCTCTCTTGCGTCATCACCAGCATGCAGTTAAAAGTCAAGAGTAATGGTTACTTCTCGCCGCGCATGTACCGGTGCATGTTTTTGGGCCTAGCCCAGACAAACACTGTGCGCGTTTGTCCGGCCCAGGCCCGGGGGCTCCTGTCGGTGTAGTGATCAGGGGGTGTTCATTACCCCTGGACACGCACCGGCGAGTTGCAGCCCCCAGGCGGGAAGGGCATGGCAGGGGAGCGAGCCTTCCTGGGAGAAGACAACTAGGAACAAGCACAAGACTATCCAAAAAGCATTCGAGTCAATAATTGGAAGGCAGAAGACCAAAGGCCGAA
Organism: Thinopyrum elongatum; assembly: GCA_011799875.1. NCBI lineage: Eukaryota > Viridiplantae > Streptophyta > Magnoliopsida > Poales > Poaceae > Thinopyrum > Thinopyrum elongatum. The sequence continues at coordinate 182,752,466 of CM022303.1, forward strand.
GCCCCAGCAAGATTCTTGCTGGTGAGGCCCGGCAAGATTCTTGCTGGTGAGGCCCGGCAAGATTCTTGCTGATGAGCCGCGGCAAGATGATCCCGGCAAGCTTGGTCCCGGCAAGATGACCCCGCCAAGCTGCCACCGCTCCAGTGCAGCGACCAAACCTATCCCGGCAAGCTTGGTCCCGGCAAGATGACCCCGCCAAGCTGCCACCGCTCCAGTGCAGCGACCAAACCTGTCAGATGGGTTTTGTCCTCCTGGATGCGTGTCAAGGCACCAACGGCGGGTGGGTATAAGCGGTGCTGATGGGGCAGCCCCTTTTTCCATCCCCAAGAAGCTAAGGGACACCTAGACAGAGCATTTAATGCGCTTGTCCTGAGCCGTCAGTGATAAGCATGTAAATGCTGTAGCAACTTTCCACCTCATGTAAACCCTGCAGCTACTTTACACCTCAATGTATGTACATTTTGCCACTGTGGTGACCCCTTTGAGCGTATAAAAGGAGGCCCGAGGCAACTGCTATGGAGGAGAACTTCTAGCCCATTCTGCATGCGTAGCTGCTCTTTGAACGTACAGTTCATAGCGAGCGCTCCTGAAGGCTGGGCTCAAGAACACTAATAAGAACACAAAGCAGGAGTAGGGTTTTACGCTGATCAGCGGCCTGAACCTGGGTAAAATCTTCCCGCGTCGATCGTTGGTTCTGCTCTTTGCGTATACCTCTCCCCCCGCCGAATCGTAAAGGGATTCCTCGGGATCCCATAGGTGTCGTACCTCGACAAGTATTTGAAAACTGTTTTACTAACATGGCTGTGAGGCTTACGGGCCCACGTCGCCAACTGGGTGGTATTAGGATCTTTTATTCCTTGTCTTTACTCTGGGACTCTGATCTCTCTTCCTTTCGGGTTAAAATTTTACTAACTCCAACATTTGGTTCTTGTGCTCACATCCACCTGGAGTTCTGAAATTACCCCCCTTTGTTCAAGATTGTGGGCCAGGTTCTGCTTGCAGGATCCCTTTTATCGAGGGCACCCTGTATTGTCACTTGCAGATTCCTCGCTCCAGCAGTTTTCTCCGACGTTGATATAGCCTTTGCTATGTCTCGTTGTGTACTTCCTTACCGCGTGCCTGCGCGCCGCCTAGCATGTCTAGCTTTTAAATTTGTGCCGTTATGCTATCTGCATGAACCTGACTCAGTGTATGGATCTGTACGTCTTAATTGACTACTGTTAAGTATCTATTACACTGCTCAATTATTGTCGTGTTACATCATGCTTGTCGCTAGACACTTGCAATTGCTCTTACTAAACTACCCCTGTTAAAACTTAACAGGATGGTTAGACCAGGAGGTCGTGGTCGTGCCCCTGAACAGCCACCACCGCCAGATTATATGGCACCTATGATGCAACAATTCAAGCCCAACCGTCAGTTCATGACTGGGATTATGGCTCAGTTCCCGCATCAGAACAACCAGGACCAGAACCCTGCTTCAATAACTCTGTCGGAGTTTGTGCGTCTTAACCCCACTCAGTTCTGCAACTCTGATAAGCCGCTGGATGCTGATGACTGGATTCGCGACATCACTCATGAGATGGAGTCTGCAAATGTCTCCCCTGCCAACTTTGTCACCTTCGCGTCCTTTTTCTTAAAGGGTCCCGCTGCTCAATGGTGGGACACACACAAGCGTACACTGCCTGCTGGAACAGTCATTACTTGGCCTGAGTTCCAGGCTGCTTTTCGTGCCTGATATATTCCTCAAGGAATCATGGACCGGATGAGAACCCAGTTCCGCAACCTCACCCAAGGCAACAAGACTGTCGAAGCCTATCAGCGGGAATTCCTTGACCTATCCCGCTATGCTGAAGAAGACATCGCCACGGATGCTCATAGACAAGAGAAGTTCCGTAGTGGACTCCACCCAGACATCGAGCTTGCACTTGCTGCTCAAGAATTCACCGACTTTGCTACCCTTGTGAACAAGGCTATTCTGGTTGAGGCAGCTCAGATCAAGCACAAGGAGTCACAGAAGCGCTATCGTGATGTTGGCCCATCTTCGGGCTCGTCTTCACAAAAGCGCCGTATCTGGATTCCCCACAGCATGTATCGACCAACTGCACATGCACCAAGGCCGTACCATGCTGCACCTCGTCTGCCTCCTCCACCACCGAGGCAGCTTCTTCGAGCTGCACCACCCCGAGCTCCTGCAATCCGTCCAGACAGTGGGCTCTGCTACAAGTGTGGCAAACCAGGTCACCTTGCCAGGAACTGCTATCAGAATCAGAAGCAACTGGCTCCGCCTCCTAATGCCCGCAACAATAATGCCAGGCCTTCTTATGGTCAGGGGCAGGCTTATCACGTTAACATGGCTGAAGCTCAAGATCAACCAGAAACTGTGATGGGTACACTACTTGTTAATTCAGTACCTGCATCTATTTTATTTGATTCAGGAGCATCGCATTCATCATGTCAGAACATTTTACGCTCATGCATGACGTTAAATGTGAAACGCTACACCATCCATTAGTGGTAAACACACCCGCGGGTCAATGCCAAGCCTCCATATTCAGCCCCGAAGTCTCTGTTGAGATTGAAGGGAGGAATTTCCAGGCCTTCCCCATTATCCTGAATACTTCCAACATTGATCTTATCCTGGGAATGGATTGGCTAAAGGCTCACTATGCCTTAATCAATTGTGCCTCTAAAGTTGTACATCTCATGCACCCAACAGCTGGGCTAGTGAATTATCATGCTCATATCACTCAAAATGCTGAGGCTCAAATCTACGCGCTAAATGCGTTGAACGCTTCTCCGCTTGAGGGAATCGAAAACATTCCAGCCGTTCGTGACTTCTAGGATGTTTTTCCAGAAGAACTTCCAGGAATACCCCCTGTTAGAGTTGTCGAGTTTGTCATCGACTTGAAACCAGGCACAACTCCTATTGCGAAGCGTCCTTATAAGATGCCTCCGCACCACCTTCTCAAGCTTAAGGAAGAAATCAACAAGTCACTTAAGAAGGGTTTCATCCGCCCCAGTTCCTCTGCTTGGGGAGCACCTTCACTCTTCGTTAAGAAGAAGGATGGAACTAACCGATTGGTTCAGGATTATCGGCCCATTAACCAAGCCACAATCCAGAACAAATACCCGCTTCCCCGGATCAATGACTTGTATGATCAACTTGCTGGATCATCGGTGTTTTCTAAACTCAACTTGAGGTTGGGTTATCACCAGATCCGTGTCCGCGAAGAGGATATTCCCAAGACTGCCTTCGTTACTCGCTATGGCTCTTATGAGTACACTGTCATGTCCTTTGGCTTAACAAATGCTCCAGCTACGTTCTCCCGTCTGATGAATTATATCTTCATGGATTACCTCGACAAGTTCGTCATGGTATATCTAGATGATATTCTGGTATATTCAAAGAATAAGGAAGAACATGCTGAACACCTTCGACTTGTACTGGAAAGGCTCCGAGAACACCAACTCTATGCCAAGTATTCCAAATGCGAGTTCTGGCTTTCTGAAGTAACCTACCTTGGTCATGTGATTTCCAAGGATGGAATTGCTGTTAACCCGGAACGAGTTCAGGCTATTCTTGACTGGACTCCTCCGAAGAACGCCAAGCAAGTGAGAAGTTTTCTCGGCCTCGCGAGCTATTGCCGTTGATTTGTCGAGAACTTTTCCAAGATTGCTAAGCCTCTGACTAACCAGCTTCACAAAGGCGTTAAGTTTGAGTGGACAGACAAATGTTAGGAAAGTTTCTAGACTCTCAAGGACAAGCTAACTTCTGCTCCAGTGCTTGCTCCTCCGGATTCTCGCAAAGACTTTGTGATATATTGCGACGCCTCTTGTCAAGGATTAGGCTGTGTCCTAATGTAAGAACAAAGAGTAATTGTGTATGCTTCGCGTCAATTGCGTCCACATGAAGAAAACTACCCAGTGCATGATCTTGAGCTTGCTGCAGTGATCTATGCATTGAAGCTGTGGCGGCATTACCTTCTGGGTAACCGGTGTGAGGTATATACTGATCATCAAAGCTTGAAGTATTTGTTTACTCAGCCGGATCTTAATCTCCATCAACAGCGATGGTTGGAAACAATTACGGACTATGACTATGGTATTTCTTATACCCCTGGCAAGGCTAATGTGATGGCTGATGCCTTGAGCCGCAAGTCCTATTGTAACAACCTCATGGTTAAGCAAGCTCAGCCTCATCTTTATGAAGAATTGTGCAAACTGAACCTGCGTATCGTTCCATAGGGTTCTCTTAATAACCTTGTGTTACAGCCAGATCTTGAGAAAGCTGTTAAGGATGCGCAAGCTAAAGATGCTGAAGTTGATCTGATGAAGAAAGATCTTCACCTGGAAAAGTACAGGGATTTCTTGTTGTCCGAAGATGGAACCTTGTATTTCAGAAACCGCATTGTGGTACCTCGCTTCGAGCTTATGACTGACAAGGTCATGAAGGAGGCACATGATACACCGCTGTCTATTCATCCGGGTAGTACCAAGATGTATCGTGATCTCCGTCAAAGGTATTGGTGGTCTAGAATAAAGCAGGATATTGCTCGATATGTTGCTGAATGTGATGTGTGTCATCACGTTAAAGCAGAACATCAGAAGCCTACTGGAATTCTGCAACCTCTTCCTATTCCTCTATGGAAATGGGATAAGGTTCAGATGGATTTCATTATTGGCCTTCCCAAGTCACAGAAGGGTCACGATCCTATTCTTGTCGTCGTCGACCAACTCTCTAAGGTTGCACACTTTCTGCCTCTCAAAGAAACTATCACTGCTAGTCAGTTAGCAGAGTTGTATATCTCCAGAATTGTTTCGCTCCACGGTATTCCGAAGGAGATCAGCTCGGACCATGGCGGCCTTTTCACCTCTAAGTTCTGGGAAAGTTTCCAAGAAGCTATGGGAACTCATATTACCTGGAGTTCAGCTTATCATCCCCAATCCCAAGGCCAAGTCGAGCGAGTCAATCAAGTGCTTGAAGACATGCTTCGGGCTTGTGTTATATCTTTCGACAAGAAATGGGAAGAATCTCTTCCTTATGCGGAATTCTCATATAACAACAGCTATCAAGCCAGCTTGAAAATGGCCCCCTTCGAAGTACTTTATGGACGTAAGTGTCGAACCCCTCTGAATTGGTCAGAAACTGGGGAGCGACCGCTCGTGGGACCGAATATTATCCAACACGCCGAAGAGCAAGTCCGTATAGTCCGCGAAAATCTTAAGGCGGCTCAGGACCGCTAGAAGAGCAACTATGATCGCAAACGATGGGGTTTGACTTATCAACCTCGTGATCAAACTTATCTGCATGTCACTCCTATGAAGGGCACTCACCGCTTCGGAATCAAGGGCAAGTTAGCTCCACGCTACATTGGTCCTTTCCGCATTGTTGCAAGACATGGTCAGGTGGCATATAAATTGGAGTTGCCACCGCAATTCTCTCATATCCATGACGTCTTCCATGTGTCGCAACTTTGCCGTTGCTTCAAGGAGTCTCCGCACCGAGCAGTGGATCACGAGATGCTCGAATTGCAAGATGACCTATCTTATAAGGAGCATCCGATCCGCATTCTCGATGAAGCTGAACGTCGAACCCGTCAGAAGACGACCAAGTTCCTCAAAGTGCAGTGGTCAAATCATACAGAAGATGAAGCCATTTGGGAACGCGAGGATCAACTTTGAATGGAATACCCCGACCTCTTTTCTTCTACCTCCTGAATTCACGGGACGAGAATTTCTTTTAGAGGAGGAGAATTGTAACACCCCTATGTAATGGTGCTACAGTAATCCATCATGACGATGCTAAGCTACTGTGAATTGCAATGATAATCATGTTGGGATCATATCTCATTTCAAATTCCTTCTCTGAATTCTATTCAAATTCAAAGTGAAATTTCAAGTTGCACAAAAGGTGCTAGAAAAATGTTCACCTTCTAGCAAATATTCCAAAACCAATTGCTGTTAAGGAATACAACATCATCATCAACTCTAAATGGGCCAGAGCATTTAATCCAGTACCAAAACAGCACTTTAAATGCCATATTCATTTTTGAAAAATTCAAAAGGATTCCAAAACTCCTCAAACTTTTTGGGGCACTGCACAATATTCCATTGTAGTTGTGTAACCAAGTTTCACATTTTTACAAAATCATTTGGTGCCTCCACGACCTGTTCATCGTCTTCGCCGTCCACGACTGCGTCGACCATGCCCTCGAACGGAAGCCGGGGAGCTCTGCATCGCCTGGATCGAGACGCCCCCTTCTGCCTCTGCTCCGGCGATCTCCTTCGACTCCGGCGATGCCCGCTGCTGCTACTAACCTTCCAGGGGCTTTACGTAGCCACACGGTGAGCTCGCCCTCCTCTCCCCTCCATTTGCGCCGTCGCCCGTAGCCCGTAGACGTGCCGCCGCGGTGTCGTGCTCCGCCACCGCCATGGCCGCCGTTGACATGCTCCCGAGCCACTACAAGATCGCCCGACCGCTCTGGCGTGTTCCTCATGCGCCGTAGACCCCGCGTAGCTAGCTAGGTTGCCAGCTCGCGCGCTCAAACGCCGAACTCGACGAGCTCGTGCTTCGGTCCCCGCCATGGCTCATCGCTGGCGCCGTTTCCTGCCGAGTTCGGCTGCGCCACCACCACCAACCGATGCGGCACGTTCGACTCGTTCGAATGAGACCAGCCGCGCGCTGAATGGCGCCCTGTAGGCGTTTTCCGGCGACTTCCGTGGGTCGCCGCCGCATTTTTGCATCGCCGGCGGCGAGACGCCGACCGCTGCCAACGTGGAACACCCGGGGCCACCTCCCAGGGTCACTGCCAGTGGGCCCAGGGGCCCCGTTGACTGGTTTGAACAGTCAACATGCTGACTGGGCACCACTGTGTCACTGACAGGCGGGCCCCACCACGTAATTAAGTTAAGTAAAATGATTTTATAAATAAACTTAATTAGTAACCTAATCAGACACTGACATGTGGGGCCCTGCTACTAATTAACCTTAGTTTAGTTAAAATAAAAATCTGTTAGCCCCTCTGTCTATGACATGTGGGCCCCACTGATAAGGTTTGACCTGGCCAGCCGGCTGTTGACTGCTGACATCACCCACACGTCATGCTGACATCATATTTCATTACTGTTGATTTAAAATAATTCCGAAAATGATTTAACTTTTGAAAATTCGTAGAAATTAAACCGTAGCTCAGATCGAAAAACTTTCTACATGAAAGTTGATCAGAACGACGAGACGAATCCGACCGTGCCATTTGTTTCCATGTCGGGACCTTCTATGGAGGTGAACCCGTAACTTTTAGCCTGTTTTCGGTAGATGAATAGTGCATATATACCGGTTAATAAATCCAACTTTAATCCTAAAATAACTAAAATGATTTAGACATATCTTTAGGCAACCCTGCACTGCACGTTAGCATAGCATGCTCCGTGTTGCATATGCTTGCTATGTATTTATCTATTTCCTCCCCCTCTTCTCTCTCGGTAGACCCTGATACCGATGCAGTTCCCGAGACCGATGCAGCTCAGGAGCCCGATGACACCGTTGACGACCTTGCCTTTGCCGCCGAGCAACCAGGCAAGCACCCCTCCTTGAGCATGCCAATATCGCCTACTCTCTTCTTTCTTGTGCTTGCATTAGATTTGCTGCTGCTACTGCTTTACCTATTCTGATGAAAAGCCTGGTTATTGTAACCTGCTATTGATACCTTACCTGCCTATCCTAAACTTCTTAGTATAGGCTGGATAGAGACCCCAGTGACACCACTTGTCCCGGTTGCCCCACTGGATTATCGGAAGACTCGACGACCAGGCCCCAGCACTGCACATCACCCCCCTTAGTTGTACGACCCTGCAGCGTTACCATCGAGTGCCGAGGGTGATACCTCGTATAGCACTTCTGATGTTAACTCTGTAGAGTAGCTATTTGGTCGTGGTCCTCGAGGGTGATTTCTCCTTCACCACTCCCGATAACGACACCGTCGTGCAACACCTCAAGTGTGAACCTCGAGGGTGATTCGTCCTAAGTTCACCTTGACGAATACATCATGTGGGATCCATCGAGGGTGATTCCTCAGGTTTTCCCCCCGGTGTTTGGACACACAGTTACTATGACTTTGACCATGAACCATGATAAACTCGGGTCGGCCCTGAGGGGTACCCGCGCGAGCATGTGATGTGATTGATGTATAGTCGCGTGACCAGAGAGAGTACCCGCGAGATAACTACAAGGCGTGGCCGGGCATTCTTAGCCCTTGCCGCAAGTGCTCGTGACGGGGTGACGGGCTCACATCGATCGTGAGTCTCTTCTCATTATCGCGCGCTCCTAATTCACTAACGGTTTGGATATTTGATCTGAGTGGGCCTCTGGCCCGATAGCACTAACCATCACGTGGGAACAGTTATGGGCACTCTGCGTCGTATGCATCAGCCGAAGCTTAATGAACGTCAGCGACTGAGCGGCGCGCGCTGGGTTGGACCGCGTTAAGCACCCTCCATTGTACTGGAGGCTGCTAGGTCTGCTCACCGGCGGCGTACACAACATGCAGGAGCGCCCGAGGCGATGGCCCAAGACCCCTGGGGGCATAGGTTTAGTCCGGCGTGTGCTACTTCTTGAGCTTGCGTTGGTTTTTTCCTTGAAGAGGAAAGGGTGATGCAGCAAAGTAGAGTAAGTATTTCCCTCAGTTTTGAGAACCAAGGTATCAATCCAGTAGGAGACAACACACAAGTCACCGAATACCTGCACAAACAAACACCAAAGTTGCACCCAACGCGATAAGGGGTTGTCAATCCCTTCACGGTTACTCGCAAAAGTGAGATCTGATAGAGATAGATAAACGGTAAAGTAAATATTTTTGGTATTTTTGTTTTATAGATTGGAAAGTAAAAGATTGCAAAATAGTAGATCAGAAACTCGTAGATTGGAAAGTAGAAGATTGTATGATGGAAAATAGACCCGGGGGCCATAGGTTTCAGTAGAGGCTTCTCTCAAGATAGAAAATATTACGGTGGGTGAACAAATTACTGCCGAGCAATTGATAGAAAAGCACAAAGTTATGACGATATCTAAGGCAATGATCATGAATATAGGCATCACGTCCGTGTCAAGTAGACCGAAACGATTCTGCATCTACTACTATTACTCCACACATCGACCGACTCCTGCTTGCATCTAGAGTATTAAGTTCATGAAGAACAGAGTAACGCATTAAGAAAGATGACATGATGTAGAGGAATTAACTCAAGCAATATGATGAAAACCCCATCTTTTTATCCTCGATGGCAACAATACAATACGTGCCTTGCTGCCCCTACTGTCACTGGGAAAGGACACCGCAAGATTGAACCCAAAGCTAAGCACTTCTCCCATTGCAAGAAAAACCAATCTAGTTGGCCAAACCAAATCGATAGTTCGAAGAGACTTGCAAAGATATCAAATCATGCATAAAAGAATTCAGAGAAGATTCAAATAATATTCATAGATAAGCTGATCATAAATCCACAATTCATCGGATCTCGGCAAACACACCGCAAAAAGGTATTACATCGAATAGATCTCCAAGAACATCGAGGAGAACTTGGTATTGAGAATCAAAGAGAGAGAAAAAGCCATCTAGCTACTAGCTATGGACCCGTAGGTCTGACGTAAACTACTCACGCTTCATCGGAAGGGCAATGGTGTTGATGTAGAAGCCCTCCGTGATCGAATCCCCCTCTGGCAGGACGCCGGAAAAGGCCCCTAGATGGGATCTCACGGGTACAGAAGGTTGCGGCGGTGGAAAAGCCTTTTCGTGGATGCCTCTGGTGGTTTGGGCATATAAGAGGATATATAGGCGAAAGAATTAGGTCAGGAGACGCACGAGGGGCCCACAAGGGTGGGGGCACGCCCTACCCCCCTGAGCGCGCCCTCCATCCTTGTGGCCGCCTCGTGGCTCCTCGGACTTCATCTCCAAGTCTCCTGGTTTCCTTTGGGTCCAAGAAAGATCATCGCGAAAGTTTTATTCCGTTTGGACTCCATTTGGTATTCCTTTTCTGCGAAACTCAAAAACAGGGAAAAAACAGGAACTGGCACTGGGCTCTAGGTTAATAGGTTAGTCCCAAAAATAATATAAAATAGCATATTAATGTATATAAAACATCCAAAACAGATAATATAATAGCTTGGAACAATCAAAAATTATAGATATGTTGGAGACGTATCAAGCATCCCCAAGCTTAATTCTTGCTCGTCCTCGAGTAGGTAAATGATAAAAACAGAATTTTTGATGTGGAATGCTACCTAACATATTTATCCATGTAATTTCTTTATTGTGGCATGAATGTTCAGATCCGTATGATTCAAAACAAAAGTTTAATATTGACATAAAAACAATAATACTTCAAGCATACTAACAAGATAATTATGTCTTCTCAAAATAACATGGCCAAAGAAAGCTTATCCCTACAAAATCATATAGTCTGGCTATGCTCTATCTTCATCACACAAAATACTCAAATCATGCACAACCCCGATGAAAAGCCAAGCAATTGTTTCATACTTTTGACGTTCTCAAACTTTTTCAACTTTCACGCAATACATGAGCGTGAGCCATGGACATAGCACTATAGGTGGAATAGAAGGTGGTTGTGGAGAAGACAAAAAGAGGGAGATAGTCTCACATCAACTAGGCGTATCAACGGGCTATGGAGATGCCCATCAATAGATATCGATGTGAGTGAGTAGGGATTGCCATGCAACGGACGCACTAGAGCTATAACTTTATGAAAGCTCAAAAAGAAAACTAAGTGGGTGTGCATCCAACTTGCTTGCTCATGAAGACCTAGGGCAATTTGAGGAAGCCCATCGTTGGAATATACAAGCCAAGTTCTATAATGAAAAATTCCCACTAGTATATGAAAGTGACAACATAGGAGACTCTCTATCATGAAGATCATGGTGCTACTTTGAAGCACAAGTATGGAAAAAAAAGGATAGTAACATTGCCCCTTCTCTCTTTTTCTCTCATTTTTTCCTTTTTTTTCTTGTTTTTCCTTTTTTTTCTTTCTTTCTCTTTTTTTCCTTTTTTTATTTCTTTCTTTTTTTTCTTTATTTCCTCACATGGGGACAATGCTCTAATAATGAAAATCATCATACTTCTATTTACTTACAACTCAATACTAGAACACAATATGACTCTATATGAGTGCCTCCGGCGGTGTACCGGGATGTGCAATGATTCAAGAGTGACATGTGTAAAAAAATGATGAAAGGTGGCTTTGCCACAAATACGATGTCAACTACATGATCATGCAAAGCAATATGACAATGATGATGCGTGTCATAATAAACGGAACGGTGGAAAGTTGCATGACAATATATCTCGGAATGGCTATGGAAATGCCATAATAGGTAGGTATGGTGGCTGTTTTGAGGAAGGTATATGGTGGATTTATGGCACCGGTGAAAATTGCGCGGCACTAGAGAGGCTAGCAAAGGTGGAAGGGTGAGAGTGCGTATAATCCATGGACTCAACATTAGTCATAAAGAAATCACATACTTATTGCAAAAATCTATTAGTCATCAAAACAAAGTACTACGCGCATGCTCCTAGGGGGATAGATTGGCAGGAAAAGACCATCACTCGTCCCCGACCGCCACTCATAAGGAAGACAATCAAAAAATATCTCATGCTCCAACTTCGTTACATAACGGTTCACCATACGTGCATGCTACGGGACTCACAAACCTTAACACAAGTATTTCTCAAATTCACAACTACTCACTAGAATGACTCTAATATCACCATCTTCATATCTCAAAACAATTATAAGGAATCAAACTTCTCATAGTATTCAATGCACTTTATATGAAAGTTTTTATTATATCCCTCTTGGATGCCTATCATATTAGGACTAAATTTATAACCAAAGCAAATTACCATTCTATTTTAAAGACTCTCAAAATAATATAAGTGAATCATGAGAGTTCATCAATTTCTATAAAATAAAACCACCGCCGTGCTCTAAAAAGATATAAGTGAAGCACTAGAGCAAAATTGCCTAGCTCAAAAGATATAAGTGAAGCACAAAGAGTATTCTAATAAATCATGATTCATGCGTGTCTCTCTCAAAAGGTGTGTACAGCAAGGATGATTGTGGAAAACTAAATAGCAAAGACTCAAATCATACAAGACGCTCCAAGCAAAACACATATCATGTGGTGAATAAAAATATAGCCTCAAGTAAAGTTACCGATAGACGAAGACGAAAGAGGGGATGCCTTCCGGGGCATCCCCAAGCTTAGGATCTTGCTTGCCCTTGAATATTACCTTGGGGTGCCTTGGGCATCCCCAAGCTTAGGCTCTTGCCACTCCTTATTCCATAGTCCATCAAATCCTTACCCAAAACTTGAAAACTTCACAACACAAAACTCAACAGAAAATCTCATAAGCTCCGTTAGTATAATAAAATAAATCACCACTTTTGGTACTGTTGTGATCTCATTATTTATTTATATTGGTGTAATATCTACTGTATTCCAACTTTTCCATGGTTCATACCCCCCGATATTACCCATAGATTCATCAAAATAAGCAAACAACACATAGAAAACAGAATCTGTCAAAAACAGAACAATCTGTGAAGATACGAATTGTTCTAATACTTATGCAACTCCAAAAATTCTGAAAATGAAATTTGTATATCAATCACGTATAAAAAAATTCAGGGTTTTTCAATGCTCCAGTGAATTATTAAAATTCTGAGACTGGACACAAAAGTTTCTGTTTTTCAGCAAGATCAAATCAACTATCACTGTAAACCATCCCAAAGGTTTTACTTGGCACAAACACTAATTAGAACACAAAAGCACATCTAACCAGAGGCTAGATGAATTATTTATTGAAAAACAGGAACAAAAAGCTAAAACAAAAATAAAATTGGGTTGCCTCCCAACAAGCACTTTTCTTTAAAGCCTTTTAGCTAAGCATTGATAATTTTAATGATGCTCACATAAAAGAGAAGAATTGAAGCACAAAGAGAGCATCATAAAACACGTGATAAAACACATCTAAGTCTAACATACTTCCTATGCGTAGGCATTTTATAAGCAAACAAATTATCAAGGCAAGCAAAAACTAGCATATGCAAGGAAGAAGAAAGAGACGATAGTAATCTCAACATGAAGAGAGGTAATTTAGTAACATGAAAATTTCTACAACCATATTTTCCTCTCTCATAATAATTACATGTAGGATCATAAGTAAATTCAACAAAATAGCTATCACATAACATATTCTCAACACGATCCACATGCATGCGAAGTTGACACTCTTCCAAAATAGTGAGATTAACATTAACTAAAGTCATGACCTCTCCAAACCCACTTTTATCAAAAAAATCATAAGATTGAACATTCTCCAAATATGTGGGATCTAAAGTTGACACTCTTCCAAACCCACTTTCAGTATTATTGCAAACATTATTATCAATCTCATATTCATCATGGGGCTTAAATAAATTTTCAAGATCATAAGAAAAATCACCCCAATCATGATCATTGCAACAAGTAGTGGACCTAGCAAGACTAGCATCCCCAAGCTTAGGGTTTTGCATATCATTAGCACAACTAACATTAATAGAATTTATAGTAGAACCATTGTAATCATGCTTTTCATCCAAGGAGCTATCGTGAAACTTCATAAATTTCTTCATCACAATTTTCAGATTCACGATTTCAAGCAAAATTTCATAAAAATAATCTAGTGCACAAAACTCACTAGCAATTAGTTCATCATAATTGGATCTCTTAAAAAGATTAGCAAGTGGATGAGGATCCATAAACTTTTAGCAAGTGAAGATGCAAGCAAAAAGAAGGCACATGGTAACACAAGCAAACAAAAGGTCTAACAAGAAAAAGGCAAACGAAAAGGAGGGCGAATAAAAAAGGCAAATCTTTTCGAAAATCATTTTAGAAGTGGGGGAGAGGAAAACGAGAGGCGAATGGCGAATAATGTAATGCAAGAAAATGAGAGTTTATGATGGGTACTTGGTATGTCTTGACTTGGTGTAGATCTCCCCAGCAACGGCGCCAGAAATTCTTCCTGCTACTTCTTGAGCTTGCGTTGGTTTTTCCCTTGAAGAAGAAAGGGTGATGCAGCAAAGTAGAGTAAGTATTTCCCTCAGTTTTGAGAACCAAGGTATCAATCCAGTAGGAGACAACACGCAAGTCACCGAATACCTGCACAAACAAACACCAAACTTGCACCCAACGTGATAAGGGGTTGTCAATCCCTTCACGGTTACTCGCAAAAGTGAGATCTGATAGAGATAGATAAACGGTAAAGTAAATATTTTTGGTATTTTTGTTTTATAGATTGGAAAGTAAAAGATTGCAAAATAGTAGATCGGAAACTCGTAGATTGGAAAGTAGAAGATTGTATGATGGAAAATAGACCCGGGGGGCATAGGTTTCACTAGAGGCTTCTCTCAAGATAGAAAATATTACGGTGGGTGAACAAATTACTGCCGAGCAATTGATAGAAAAGTGCAAAGTTATGACGATATCTAAGGCAATGATCATGAATATAGGCATCACGTCCGTGTCAAGTAGACCGAAACGATTCTACATCTACTACTATTACTCCACACATCGACCGACTCATGCCTGCATCTAGAGTATTAAGTTCATGAAGAACAGAGTAACGCATTAAGAAAGATGACATGATGCAGAGGAATTAACTCAAGCAATATGATGAAAACCCCATGTTTTTATCCTCGATGGCAACAATACAATACGTGCCTTGCTGCCCCTACTGTCACTGGGAAAGGACACCGCAAGATTGAACCCAAAGCTAAGAACTTCTCCCATTGCAAGAAAAACCAATCTAGTTGGCCAAACCAAATCGATAGTTCGAAGAGACTTGCAAAGATATCAAATCATGCAGAAAAGAATTCAGAGAAGATTCAAATAATATTCATAGATAAGCTGATCATAAATCCACAATTCATCGGATCTCGGCAAACACACCGCAAAAAGGTATTACATCGAATAGATCTCCAAGAACATCGAGGAGAACTTGGTATTGAGAATCAAAGAGAAAGAAAAAGCCATCTAGCTACTAGCTATGGACCCGTAGGTCTGAGGTAAACTACTCATGCTTCATCGGAAGGGCAATGGTGTTGATGTAGAAGCCCTCCGTGATCGAATCCCCCTTCGGCAGGAAGCCGAAAAAGGCCCCTAGATGGGATCTCACGGGTACATAAGGTTGCGGCAGTGGAAAAGTATTTTCGTGGATGCCTCTGGTGGTTTGGGCATATAAGAGTATATATAGGCGAAAGAATTAGGTCAGGAGACGCACGAGGGGCCCACAAGGGTGGGGGCGCGCCCTACCCCCCTGGGCGCGCCCTCCGTCCTTGTGGCCACCTCGTGGCTCCTCCGACTTCATCTCCAAGTCTCCTGGTTTCCTTTGGGTCCAAGAAAGATCATCGCGAAAGTTTTATTCCGTTTGGTATTCCTTTTCTGCGAAACTCAAAAACAAGGAAAAAACAGGAACTGGCACTGGGCTCTAGGTTAATAGGTTAGTCCCAAAAATAATATAAAATAGCATATTAATGCATATAAAACATCCAAAAGAGATAATATAATAGCATGGAACAATAAAAAATTATAGATACATTGGAGACGTATCAGCGTGCTGACCTCTCTGTTAAGCCTAGGTTGGGTTGCGGCGTATCGTTTGGACGAGGCCGGGCATGACCTAGAAAAGTGTGTCCGGCCGGAGTTAATCGAGTGTGGTGGGTAAGTTGGTGCACCCGTGCAAGGAAGAAAACATCTATGCATAGCCGGATCCTCGGTAACGGACGCTCAGAGTTGTATCCCGTTCGATACAACTAGAACTGGATACTTGAGATGAGATATGGATACTAGGGCTCTGGGATCCCTTTCTCGCAGGGAGTCGAGAAAGGATCTCTGGCCGAGGTTGATACTTAATACTGCTACTACTTGTTACTTAATACTGCTACTACCTTATACTGTACTAATCTACACTCTTCTAATGCTGCAAGACTGCTGAAGATGCTAGTCTTCGATAGGACTATGCCTTCTCTCTATTCTGGCGTTTCTGCAGCCCAGTCCACATATACAACCTCCCTTTGATAATGTTGCATATGTAGTGTAGATCCTTGCTTGCTGAGTACTTCGGATGAGTACTCACGGTTGCTTTGCTTCCTCTTTTTTCCCATATCCGTTTGATGCAACCAGATGACGGAGCCCCGGAGCCAGCTGCCCCCGTCGACGACTACCACTACCACCCCGAGGGTGGTTACTACTACGAGCTTGCCGACGACCAGGAGTAGTATCGGAGGGTCCCAGGAAGGAGGCCTGCGCCTTTTCGATCGTAGCTTTTGTTTTGCCCCGCCTTTCTAAAGGCTTATCTGTTTCTGTTTCATATATGTACTCAGATATCTGATGCTTCCGCTGACGCTTGTATGCGAGCTTATGAATTCGAGCCCTTGAGGCCCCTGGCTTGTAATATAAAGCTTGTATGACTTTATTTATGTTTTAGAGTTGTGTTGTGATATCTTCAAGTGAGTCCTTAGGCTTGATCATGTGCATTTGCATGTACGATTAGTGCACGATTAAGCCGGGGGGCGTCACATATGTCATGAAGGAAATACCTCTCTCAACGCTATCTTGAGTGTTCAAAAATCCCCTCATGACAAGGGCGGTCTTGGTTTCATCCCCAACAACAATAAGTCCAAGAAAAAGAAGAAGGGACAAGATCAAGTCAAGAATCCAGCCAACATTACATGCTTCAAGTGCAAGAATGTTGGACACCATGTGAGATCTTGTCCATTGAAGAAGAAGGCTTCAAATGTGAAGCATCAAGGGAAGTGTCCTCAAGTTCAATCTCAAGGTCAACCTCATGTTGAAGAAAGGCCACTACCAATGATGAACAAAGATAATGCTCCCCAAGTTGATGAAATAAAGAAGAAGAGAGGGGGGAGCACATGTTGCTATATTTGTCGGGAGAAGGGACACATATCCTCATCTTGTCCCAACGGTAACATCCCTAAGCCTCCTCTAGTCAATGATCATTATTCGCTTAGGAAGGATGTTGTTGGCAATTTGTTTGCCAAGTTTGTTGGTGCCCAAAGTGGTTTGGAAATGGAAAAGACCATTTGGGTTGCCAAGCCTATTGTGACTAACTTCTTAGGATCCAACTTGGTTGGGGACCATCAAGCTCAAACTTGATCAATAGGTGTGTGGAGGACATTGGAGATTTGGCTAGTTCATGAAGAAAAGGATATCCACCATTTATTTGTTCGAGCCAAGTCATGTGGATTATCTTCATATTATCTATCCAATGTTCCTCTTTGCGGTAACTTGTATTTATTGTTGGGAAACGTAGCATGCAATTTCAAACAAATTCCTACGCTCATGCAAGATCTATCTAGGAGATGCATAGCAACGAGAGGGGGAGAGTGTGTCTACGTACCCTTGTAGACCGAAAGCGGAAGCGTTTGACAACGCGGTCGATGTAGTCAAACTTCTTCTCGTTCCGACTGATCAAGCACCGAACGTACGGTACCTCCGAGTTCTGCACACGTTCAGCTCGATGACGTCCCTTGAACTCTTGATCCAGCAAAGTGTCGAGGAAGTAGATGAGTTTCATCAGCACAATGGCGTGGTGACGGTGATGGTGAAGTGATCCGCGCAGGGCTTTGCCTAAGCACCGCGAGAATATGACCGAGGGTGTAATCTGTGGAGGGGGGCGCCGCACACGGCTAACAGTTGATGTTGTGTGTTCTAGGCGCCCCCTTCTCTACATATATATAGGTGGGAGGGGAGGAGAGGCAGCCATGGGGCGCCCCAAGTAGGATCCGAATCCTACTTGGGGTTTCCCAAGTGGTGCGCCCCTCCCTTCCTTATTTACCGGAGGGGGATGGAAAGAGGAGGGAGGAGGGAAGGAAGGGGGAGGCCGAATCCCTCCCCTTCCTTCTCTATTCCCCTCTTTCCTTCTTCTTTGGTGCGGCCCATATGGGGGGCGCAGCAACCCCTGCTGGCTGTTGTGTTTCCCCTCTTGGCCCATTAGGCCCATATCTTTTGCCGGGGGTGCCAGGAACCCCTTCCGGTGACCCGATATGTACCCGGTACCCTCCGGAACACTTCCGGTGTCCGAATACCATCGTCTTATATATCAATATTTACCTCTCGACCATTTCGAGACTCCTCATCATGTCCCTGATCTCATCCGGGACTCCGAACAACATTCGGTCACCAAATCACATAACTCATATAATACTAAATCATCATCGAACGTTAAGCGTGCGGACCCTATGGGTTCGAGAACTATGTAGACATGACTGAGACACTTCTCCGGTCAACAACCAATAGCGGAACCTGGATGCTCATATTGTCTCCCACATATTCTACGAAGATCTTTATCGGTCGAACCGTTATGACAACATACGTTATTCCCTTTGTCCATCGGTATGTTACTTGCCCGAGATTCGATCGTCGGTATCTTTATACCTAGTTCAATCTCGTTACCGGCAAGTCTATTTACTCGTTCCGTAATACATCATCCTATGACTAACTCATTAGTCACTTTGCTTGCAAGGCTTCTTATGATGTGCATTACCGAGAGGGCCCAGAGATACCTCTCTGATACTCGGAGTGACAAATCCTAATCTCGATCTATGCCAACCCAACAAACACCTTCGGAGATACCTGTAGAGCATCTTTATAATCACCCAGTTACGTTGTGACATTTGATAGCACACAAGGCATTCCTCCAGTATCCGGGAGTTGCATAATCTCATAGTCGAAAGAATATGTATTTGACATGAAGAAAGCAATAGCAATAAAACTAAACGATCATAATGCTGAGCTAACGGATGGGTCTTGTCCATCACATCATTCTCCTAATGATGTGATCCCGTTATCAAATGACAACTCATGTCCATGGTTAGGAAACCTTAACCATCTTTGATCAACAAGCTAGTGAAGTAGAGGCTCACTAGGGACACAGTATTTGTCTATGTATTCACACATGTATTTAGGTTTCCGTTCAATACAATTCTAGCATGAATAATAAACATTTATCATGAATAAGGAAATATAAAACAACAACTTTATTATTGCCTCTAGGGCATATTTCCTTCAGTCTCCCACTTGCACTAGAGTCAATAATCTAGATTACATTGTAATGATTCTAACACCCATGGAGTCTTGGTGCTGATCATGTTTTGCTCATGGAAGAGGCTTAGTCAACGTGTCTGCTACATTCAGATCCGTATGTATTTTGCAAATCTCTATGTCTCCCTCCTTGACTTGATCATGGATGGAGTTGAAGCGTCTCTTGATGTGTTTGGTTCTTTTGTGAAATCTGGATTCCTTCGCTAAGGCAATTGCTCCAGTATTGTCACAAAAGATTTTCATTGGACCCGATGCACTAGGTATTACACCTAGATCAGATATGAACTCCTTCATCCAGACTCCTTCATTTGCTGCTTCCGAAGCAGCTATGTACTCTGCTTCACACGTAGATCCCGCCACGACGCTCTGCTTGGAACTGCACCAACTGACAGCTCCACCATTCAATATAAATACGTATCCGGTTTCTGACTTCGAGTCATCCGGATCAGTGTCAAAACTAGCATCGACGTAACCATTTACGACGAGCTCTTTGTCACCTCCATAAACGAGAAACATATCCTTAGTCCTTTTCAGGTACTTCAGGATGTTCTTGACCGCTGTCCAGTGATCCACTCCGGGATTACTTTGGTACCTCCCTGCCAAACTTATGGAAAGGCACACATCAGGTCTGATACACAGCACAGCATACATGATAGAACCTATGGCTGAAGCATAGGGAATGACTTTCATTTTCTCTCTATCTTCTGCAGTGGTCGGGCATTGAGTCTTACTCAACTTCACACCTTGCAACACAGGCAAGAACCCTTTCTTTGACTGATCCATTTTGAACTTCTTCAAAACTTTATCATGGTATGTGGTTTGTGAAAGTCCTATTAAGCGTCTCGATCTATCCCTATAGATCTTGATGCCCAATATATAAGCAGCTTCACCGAGGTCTTTCACTGAAAAACTCTTATTCAAGTATCCTTTTATGCTATCCAGAAATCCTACATCATTTCCAATCAACAATATGTCATCCACATATAATATTAGAAATGCTACAGACCTCCCACTCACTTTCTTGTAAATACAGGCTTCTCCGAAAGTCTGTATAAAACCATATGCTTTGATCACCTCATCAAAGCGTATATTCCAACTCCGAGATGCTTGCACCAGTCCATAGATGGATCGCTGGAGCTTGCACACTTTGTTAGCACCTTTAGGATTGACAAAACCTTCTGGTTGCATCATATACAACTCTTCTTTAAGAAATCCATTAAGGAATGCAGTTTTGACGTCCATTTGCCAGATTTCATAATCATAAAATGCGGCAATTGCTAACATGATTTGGACGGACTTAAGCATCGCTACGGGTGAGAAAGTCTCATCGTAGTCAACTCCTTGAACTTGTCGAAAACCTTTTGCAACAAGTCAAGCTTTGTAGATAGTAACATTACCATCGGTGTCAGTCTTCTTCTTGAAGATCCATTTATTCTCTATGGCTCGCCGATCATCGGGCAAGTCCACCAAAGTCCACACTTTGTTCTCATACATGGATCCTATCTCAGATTTCATGGCCTCAAGCCATCTGTCGGAATCTGGGCTCATCATAGCTTCTTCATAGTTCGTAGGTTCGCCTTGGTCTTGTAACATGACTTCCAGTACAGGATTCCCGTACCACTCCGGTGCGGATCATGTTCTGGTCGACCTACGAAGTTCTGTAGCAACTTGATCTGAAGTTTCATGATCATCATCATTAGCTTCCTCTCTAATTGGTGTAGGCATCACGGGAACGGTTTTCTCTGATGAACTACTTTCCAATTCGAGAGAAGGTACGATTACCTCATCAAGTTCTACTTTCCTCCCACTCACTTCTTTCGAGAGAAACTCCTTCTCTAGAAAGGTTCCATTCTTGGCAACAAAGATCTTGCCTTCGGATCTGTGGTAGAAGGTGTACCCAATTGTTTCCTTGGGGTATCCTATGAAGACGCACTTCTCCGATTTGGGTTTGAGCTTATCAGGCTGAAGCCTTTTGACATAAGTGTCGCAACCCCAAACTTTAAGAAATGACAGCTTAGGTTTCTTGCCAAACCATAGTTCATACGGTGTCGTCTCAATGGATTTAGACGGTACCCTATTTAACGTGAATGCAGCTGTCTCTAATGCATAACCCCAAAACGATAGTGGTAAATTGGTAAGAGACATTATAGATCGCACCATATCTAATAAAGTACGGTTACGACGTTCGGACACACCATTACACTGTGGTGTTCCAAGTGGCGTGAGTTGTGAAACTATTCCACATTGTTTTAAATGAAGGCCAAACTCGTAACTCAAATATTCGCCTCCATGATCAGATCGTAGAAACTTTATTATCTTGTTACGATGATTCTCCACTTCACTCTGAAATTCTTTGAAATTTTAAAATGTTTCAGACTTGTGTTTCATCAAGTAGATATACCCATATCTGCTCAAATCATCTGTGAAGGTCACAAAATAATGATACCCACCGCATGCCTCAACACTCATCGGACCGCATACATCGGTATGTATTATTTCCAATAAGTCATTAGCTCTCTCCATTGTTCCGGAGAATGGAGTTTTAGTCATCTTGCCCATGAGGCATGGTTCACAAGTATCAAATGATTCATAATCAAGTGATTCCAAAAGCCCATCTGCATGGAGTTTCTTCATGCGCTTTATACCAATATGACCTAAACGGCAGTGCCACAAATATGTTGCACTATCATTATCAACTTTGCATCTTTTGGCATCAATATTATGAATATGTGTATCACCACGATCGAGATTCAACAAAAATAGACCACTCTTCAAGGGTGCATGACCATAAAAGATATTACTCATATAAATAGAACAACCATTATTCTCTGATTTAAGTGAATAACCGTCTCGCACTAAACAAGATCCAGATATAATGTTCATGCTCAACGCTGGCACCAAATAACAATTATTCAGGTCTAAAACTAATCCCGAAGGTAGATGTAGAGGTAGCGTGCCGACGGCGATCACATCGACCTTGGAACCATTCCCGACGCGCATCGTCACCTCGTCCTTAGCCAATCTTCGTTTAATCCGTAGCTCCTGTTTCGAGTTACAAATATGAGCAACCGAACCAGTATCAAATACCCAGGTGGTACTACGAGCATTAGTAAGGTACACATCAATAACATGTATATCAAATATACCTTTATTCACTTTGCCATCCTTCTTATCCACCAAATACTTGGGGCAGTTCTGCTTCCAGTGACCAGTCCCTTTGTAGTAGAAGCACTTAGTTTCAGGCTTGGGTCCAGCTTTGGGCTTCTTCCCGGGAGTGGCAACTTGCTTGCCATTCTTCTTGAAGTTCCCATTCTTTCCCTTGCCCTTTTTCTTGAAACTAGTGGTCTTGTTAACCATCAACACTTGATGCTCCTTCTTGATTTCTACCTCCGTAGCTTTGAGCATTGTGAAGAGCTCGGGAATTGTCTTCTCCATCCCTTGCATATTATAGTTCATCACGAAGCCTTTGTAGCTTGGTGGCAGTGATTGGAGAACTCTGTCAATAACACTATCATCTGGAAGATTAACTCCCAGCTGAGTCAAGTGATTATGATATCCAGACATTCTGAGTATGTGTTCACTGACAGAACTGTTCTCCTCCATCTTGCAGCTATAGAACTTGTTGGAGACTTCATATCTCTCAACTCGAGCATTTGCTTGAAATATTAACTTCAACTCTTGGAACATCTCATATGCTCCATGACGTTCAAAATGTCTTCGAAGTCCCGATTCTAAGCCGTAAAGCATGGCACACTGAACTATCGAGTAGTCATCAACACGCGACTGCCAGGTGTTCATAACTTCCGTAGTTGCTGGGGGGTGGTACACCTAGCGGTGCATCAAGGACATAATTCTTCTGTGCAGCAATGAGGATAATCTTCAAGTTACGGACCCAGCCCGTGTAGTTGCTACCATCAGCTTTCAACTTAGCTTTCTCTAGGAACGCATTAAAGTTCAAGGGAACGGTAGCGCGGGCCATTGATCTACAACATAGATATGAAAAATTATCAGGACTAAGTTCATGATAAATTAAGTTCAATTAATCAAATTACTTAAGAACTCCCACTTAGATAGACATCCCTCAAGTCATCTAAATGATACGTGATCCAAATCAACTAAACCATGTCCGGTCATCACGTGAGATGGAGTAGTCATCAATGGTGAACATCTCTATGTTGATCATATCTACTATATGATTCACATTCGACCTTTCGGTCTCCAGTGTTGTCGGGGATATCGTGCGACATATGCCAGGGGGTGGCTTATTGTGGATGGGGACAAGAGTACGTCGCCGGGCTCTAGAAGCGGGAGTGAGCGAGACCGCATACGCCTGCGAATCTTACCCAGGTTCGGGGCTCTCCTCAGAGATAACACCCCTAGTCCTACTCTGCGGGGTCTCCGCATGATGACTATGATCAACAAGGTAGCTACAAGCTTGCTCCTTGAGCTGTTTTGGGCTAGAGGAGGAAAAAGGGCAAGGCTAGCTCTACTCTTCTCTCTACGTGTGTGTGTGTATGGTGTCGGTGCTGAACCCTTTGCATGGGTGAGCCTGGGGGGTTTATACAGGCCTACCCCCCAGGGGTACAATGGTAATCCGGCCGGGTGTAGGTCCCGGCCGTCAGCGTCTCTGGTCACCGGCTTCTCCGCCGACCGCTGGGCCCCGCCGACTACCATGATCTCGGCCGACAAGTAGGGCCCGCCGCCTGCGGGCCATGTTGACTGCTTTATACTGTAGCCTCGCCCTTGATGACGAAGGCTTTGTCGGGGGGAGCGTGGCTATAGTCCCGCCGCCTGACGGGCGCTCACTGTAGCCATACCCCGTCTCATATGGTTAATGGCGCACAGACTCCAAGGGGGAGAAGGGCCGCCTGCTAGGAGTCGGCCCTCCCTTGTTGCCGCCTGCTTGAGGTTTGCCGCCTTCTGGTGCCTCGCGAACAGGTAGGGCCCGCCGCCTGCGGGCCGTACCGACCGCCCGTCGTGGGAGCGTGGCTCCCTCTGGCACTAGTGATGTCACGGATTGCGTGGCAACAGTGCCGCGCTGGACGGGGGGTGTCCGCCCAGTACGCAACTCTGTGGCCATGTTCCATCCTGGATTCGGGGGTGGCAGGCTGCACTGTAGCCATGCCTTGTCTTGTCGTGGTGATGTGGTGCTAACTTTGAGGGGACGAGGGGCCGTCTGCCAAGAGTCGGCCCCCTCGCGGCCGCCTTCCATGGTCTTGCCACCGTATAGCAGCCGGCCCAAGAAGGCGGTCGTGCTTCTGGAAGGTGTGAGGGGCGCAGCCAGCCCTGATGTCTCGAAATACCATGGGGGACTGATGAGGCTACCCGTGGTCATTTACTCCGACAGTAGTCCCCGAAGCTGGTGGGGCACCGTGGATAGAAAACGAGGAGCCTCAGCAGCTTCCTACTCTGAGTGGTCTGGTAGTTGGGCTCCGTCCGTCTTCTGAAGAGGCCGACTGCCAGGAGCCGGCCAAGGCCAGGCCGGCCGCCTGGCGAGTTCGAATCGTCGTGGTGGAGGCCGGGTAGAGTGCCAGCCAAATGATAGGCTTGCCGCCCGTTGCTCGCTCGCCATGCGGCGCCAGCAGGCCTGGCCGACCTGCCAGCCCGCGTGCGTGATGGGACATCGCCGCAGGCCTGGGCCCGCCACTACAGGGCCTCGGCACGCACGCGGATCTGCTACGGCCGAGGTGGGCGGTTGCGCTTCCCAGGTGCGGTTAATACACGCCATTACGATGCGGTAATCGCGGGGCCGCGGGGGGAGTGGGCGCAGTTATTCTTGCGCCCCCCATGTCTCGCCCCCTCGGCTCCGCTGCCGGGGGGCTATAAGTAGGGGGAGGAGGGGGTGGCAGAATGTACGCGCGCCCTCCTCTCCCTTCTTCTTGCCTTTCTCCTTCCTCTTCTTCTTGCTGCCGCCGCGGCCTCTCCTCTTGCCGGGGTGCAGCCGCAGCCTGCCGTCGCCGGACCTCCTCGCACTGTAGCTACCTTGTGCCGCTGCCGAGCATGGAGCCCATGGCGCAAAGCGGTCGCGCGGGCGACTGGGACGGCTCCAATGTCCACGAAGGGCACTTGGAGTTCCTCCGCCAGACGCGGCGGCTCCCTCATGCGTCGAACGTCAAGGTGCGTGTCCCCCCCGAAAGGGAGATCTTGCCGGTGCCGGAAGGCGGTGAGTGCGTTGCCTTCCAGTCGCATTTCCTCCGTGGCTTCGGCCTTCCGGCGAGCGGATTCCTTCGCTCGTTTTTGGATTTCTATGGAGTGCAGCCCCACCACCTCACTCCGAATACGGTGGTGCTGCTCTCCGCCTTCATCACCCTGTGTGAGGGCTACCTCGGCATGCTCCCCACACTCGAGCTGTGGGGAGAGCTCTTCTATCTCAAGCTCGGCACCGCCGCCAAGAACAAGGCGGCCCAGTGTGGAGCCTGCGTCGTGGTGCGGCGCACGGGATCCGGGGTCCGCTTCCCAGCTCTCGCCCTGCTGCAGTCGGCCAAACTGTGGCAGAAGTCATACTTCTACGTTGAGAGTATCCACTCGACGCAGGACTACATCAACCTGCCGGCCTATGCAGCCGGCTCGCCTATTGGGCCTCGCACCAACTGGAAGTTCCGGCCGAGAACCCCGTCGACCACCTGCACCTCCGCGCTCCTCCGGCTCTAGGAGATGACGGCATCGGACGACCTCAATGCCTCGGACCTGCTGGGCGCGTTCGTGAAGCGCCGAGTGCTGCCCCTTCAAGCCTGGCCTCACTTGATCAGTGACATGAGCGGGCGCCGGGACCCGTGCCGGCTGTCCACCAAGGTGATGCCGGACATGTAGGTGGTCCGCATGGTGAACTTCTTCTCCGACTGCAAGCTGTCGAAGACGGATTGGCGATTCGGCAAGCCGCCGTACAGCCAGGCCAACCCGCCGCCTCCGGTAAGTCTTCTAATTCTTTTTCCTTTGTTCGCCCGGGCTCTTTCTTGCCGCCTGACCAGTCGGCATTGGTGTAGCGCTTCCCGGGCCAGACGTCCACTGACGCGCTGGCCCCAGGTCACCAGTACATGGCAGACCGGGCGGCGAGTGACATGGACGACCCCGACTTGGGGGCGGCCGCTCAGGAGGAGGACGATGCCACAGGCGGTGGCGGCGAGGGAGCAGGCGACTCCTTAGGAGGCGGCCTCGAGGATTGGCCTGATGACGACGAGGAGGACGACGAGCCGCGCCGTACCCATGGCACCGACAGGGCGGGCGCCAGCTCCTCGACAGCGCCGACTGCAACAGCCGGCGCGCCGAAGCGCCGGGCCGACGCCGGGTCGTTCGACAGCCGGCCCAAGAAGGCCAGGACCTCGGCCGCCACGACCAAGCGGCAAGAGGCTACTGCGAAGGCGGCCCTCTTCCAGAAGGCCCCAAAGCGGCTCCCGCTGGTGTCCGCATAAGCGCCTTGTCCTTTCTTGCATCTTGCTTTGCGTTTGCTTTTCTTCTATCTTTGCGATCTTTTTATTCTCTTCCTCCTTTGGTGCGTAGCGTCCCACTTTCCTTGTCGCGAGCCCCGTCCGGCTCGGTGATCGGGGCGGCAGACGGCCTCGCGGGCCCCGGCCGTGTGGATCCGCTCGCCGCCCTCCAGGAGGCGATGGAGAGGAACGCGCGGGAGGCGCGAGAGGAGCGGGAGGCTGCGGCCTGGGAGAAGGCGGAGGCCGACGCGGCGGCCGAGGCCCATGCCGATGCCGCGGCCAAGGAGCAGGCGGACGCGGCCGCCAAAATGCAGGCGGAGGAGGCGTCCCGCAGCCGGGCTCCAGAGTCCACCGGTCCGCAATCTGCGGAGCCAGTGGTGCTGGAGGGCCAGGCTCCGGTTGGAGGGGCTGGGAATGACCAGCCGGCCCTAGAAAGGGGAGGGGACCCTGTTGTCCCGGAGGTGGAGGTGGCCCCGTGCACGCCGGCTATCGACGGCCAGGGCAGTCGGCCTGACGCGTCGCTAGTGCCGCCAGCCGGCGGCGAGTTGGTGGTGGGTCTGACTCCTGCAATCCATACCCCGGTGCGCCGGCGTGCGGTGAAGGCGGCCTCAGCACAGTGGCCATTGGAGATCGGGGCCGCTAGCTCATCAGCCCCCGACGCCGAGGCTACCAGCGTCACCCCACCGGATTGGACGTCTGGGGGCGGTACGGGTGTTTTGAACGCGGCCTCGCAGGAAGTCCTGGCCCGGCTCAACACCCAAGGCGCCACTCTCCAGCAATACACGCAGGAGTTCCTGGCGACGCGGGCGGCCGTCCGGGTACGACTCTTGTTTTCGTTTCTTGTAATCTTCCGTGGGGGCGCGCCAGCGCACCCACTGGGTGTAGCCCCCGAGTTCCGGGTCGGCTGTTGAGCAGGTGACTCGGAACTTCAGGTTGAGCTCTGAGTACTGACTCGTTACCTTCTTCTGTTGTCTTTGTTGCAGGATTACCACAACCTCCGTGTGGCCGCCTATAACTCTCAGCTCCGGGAGCTGACCAAGCGGACCGCCGATCTGGCGGAGAGCCGAAGTAAGTCTTTGGTCTTCTTCTTGGCGGGGGCGCGTCAGCACACCCGCTGGGTGTAGTCCCCGAGATTCGGGCCGACTGCTGAGCAGTCAGGCCAGATCTCCCGGCAACTACTTTCCGTTGGTGTTGATGGTTTTCTTTTTTCTCTGTTTTGGCAGAGGCCACCGCAAATCTGCGGCAGCGCCTGGGCAAGGCCGAGTCCGCGCTCCACACCAAGGAGCAAGAGCGCAGCCAGGCGGCCCAGGAATGCGACCGCCTGGCCAAGGAGCTGGCGGACCAGGCGGAGCGGCACAAGGCGGAGCTCCAGAAGCTGAAGGAGGAGGAAGACTCCCTCAAGGCCGAGTTCGAGACTCAACGCTCGAACTGGGCCGAGAAGGAGAGACTCCTGACTGACGGCTACGGTGAGATTGAGGACATGATCGATGGTAAGTTACTTCTTCTTTTGAACAGCCGCCGACTGCTGTAGGAGTCAGCTTCTGGCTTCTAATCTTTGATCTTCTTCTTGTGCAGAATACTTTCCCCGTCACTCCGTCGCCGCCAGCCAGGCCATCGAGGCGCGTTGCGACGTGCGGAGGAGGGCGGGCGCGGGCATCACGCCCAACGCGCCCCGGAATCTCGGTGAGCAGCTCCTGGTCGTCAAGACGCGCCTGCAGCTGGCTCGCAGGATGCTCCACCGCCTGCAGCGCGCAGGGGCTCAGGTGTTAACCGCCTTCTGGCCCGACGCTCGAATTCCGCGCACCCCCAATCGGACTGCCGACTGGCTGGAGGTAGCGGTCGGCCGCTTCGAGGCTTGGAAGGGCACCGCGGCTCAGGTGGGTGCGCGAACGGCCTTGGAGTTCTCCAAGGCGTGGTATCCTGGGCTGGACCTGGCCCAGTTGGCCACCTCCCGGCAGGAGGCCGGACCGAAGCTGGCGGCGGTGGGCCCTGCGCTTACTCAACGCATGGCGGCGATCGCCGAGTACGCCGACACCACCGTTTTCACCCCTGAGCTGGACGAGGAAGGCGCTGTGGTGCCGCCCAACTGGTTCGGGCTGAACCCGGGGGGTGAGGAGGACTCGGCGGAAGAGATCGCCTCCAGCGACGAGGGCGAGGACGAAGAGGACAAGGACAGTGAAGATGATGCACCCGATGACAGAGCGGACGGCCGGCCTCAGCCCGACCAAGCCTCGACCAACGAGCCACGTGCTACCGCACTGACTGCTGCCGGGGGTGATCAGGCCGAGACCCCTCAATCGACCGCTCCACCATCCGGTGCCGCTGCCTCCGCCAACCTGTCGGACCTGCCTGCTGCTCTCCTGGCCTAGACAGCCACTTTATCTTATCTTTCCTGTTCTTGTAATCTTTTGAACAAGTATGTTAAATTCGCGCAATTCCACCCGCTGGGGGTGTATTCAAACTTTGTTGAATGCTGGCTATGAGCTCTTGCTATGTAAATTAACTTTATTCGCACAAGTTGTGCTCTACTGGGTTCTGACTTTGTCTTGCTTTTCTGCTCTTTTTTGGCGTTTTCCTTTGCCGCTTTCCTTTGGCTACCGCCCTGCCAGCCGGGCAGCCGCTCTGCGGTCTGTGGCTGGGTCCGGTACTTGGCCGTTTAGGAAGACAAGTACTTTGGCCGTTTAGAACATAGCAAGTCAAGTGAGAAGCCGGCCGGCCGGCTGCTCAGCAGCCGGATGGAGAGGCGAGGAGCCGGCTTGGCCTATGTTGATGCTTTTTCCTTAGTCATTTTTCATGTGGACACCATTTCCTGCCTTTAGCTCTTGCCAGCCGAACAGTCGCTCTGCGAGCTGCGGCTTAAGGCAAGAGAGGGCTTAGATGTCGGCACACTACTTGTCCGACTGCAGGTGGCACCAACATAGGACAAGGCGGCGAGCCCCCGGGTCGACTGGTCGGACCCGGTGCCAGGCGGAGGAATGAAATAACACATTCTCAGGCATAAACTTATCATACAGATAAAAAGGGTAGCCCCCGAGTGCTCCTCGAGGGACCCGATGTCTTTGCTCTGAATACGAAAGGTAGCGTGGTACATACTGCATTAACTGTAAAATCTTCGGAGGAGATTTGTGTTCCATGGGCGCTCTGTTTCCTTGCCGGAATCGTCCCTCTTGCGTGCACTGGGTTTCTGCGCGTCGATGAGGTAGTAGGAGTCGTTGCCCAAGGCTTTGCTGATGATGAAGGGCCCTTCCCAAGGGGCCGAGAGCTTGTGCTGGCCGGTTGTTCGCTGGATCAGCCGGAGCACAAGGTCCCCCTCTTGGAAGGATCGTAGCTTGACCTTCCGGCTGTGGTAGCGGCGCAGGGCCTGCTAGTAGATGGCGGACCGGCTGAGTGCCAGCAGCCGGCCCTCTTCCAGCAGGTCGATGCCGTCTTCTCGCGCCTCCTTTGGCTCCGCCTCTGTGTACATGGTGACGCGAGGCGAGTCAAACTCGATGTCGGTTGGGATGACGGCCTCGGCCCCGTACACGAGGAAGAAGGGAGTGAAGCCGGTCGATTTATTTGGCGTGGTCCGGAGACTCCATAGGACGGCCGGCAGCTCCTTGATCCAGCAGCTGACCTAGCGCTCCAGTGGCTCGACCAGCCGGGGCTTGATGCCGGACAAGATGAGGCCGTTTGCTTGCTCGACTTGGCCGCTTGACTGCGGATGGGCAACGGACGCTAAGTCCAGTCGGATGCCCTGCGTCGCGCAGAAACGGGCCAAGGCGCCTTTGGCAAAGTTTGTGCCATTGTCGGTGATGATGCTGTGCGGTATGCCGTACCAGACGGTGATATCTGCGATGAAGGTCACCGCAGTCGGACCGTTCAGCTTCTTAATTGGCTTTGCTTCAATCCACTTGGTGAATTTATCCACGGCGACCAGCAGATGGGTCATGCCGCCGCGTGCTGTTTTGAACGGGCCCACCATGTCCAGCCCCCAGACGGCAAATGGCCAAGTGAGGAGGATGGTCTTGAGTGCAGAAGCCGACAGATGTTGCTTGGAGCCGAATTTCTGGCACCCTTTGCACTTCTTGACCAAGTCCTTGGTGTCGTCCAAAGCAGTCGGCCAGAAGAATCCATGGCAGAAAGCTTTGGCGACAAGGGATCTGGAGGCCGCGTGGTGGCCGCATTCACCTTGATGGATGTCTCTGAGGATTGCCTTGCCTTTTTCTGGCTCAACGCAGCGCTGGAAGACGCCAGTCACGCTGCGTCTAACAAGCTCTTTGTTCACTATCGTGTATGCTGCTGCCCGGCGTTGCACTTGCCGGGCCAAGGTCTCGTCGGTTGGTAGCTCTCCGCTTACCAGGAAATTGAGGATGGGCTGTGCCCATGATGGTGCTTCGACCACTGTCATCATGGCCACTAGGACCAGGGCAGTTGGGTTGGGAGGAGGCGGGTTGGAGTCGGCCGCCGCTTGTTGTGTCGTTGAAGTCCCCGGGCCGACTGCTGCAGCCCCCGGGCCGGGTTCTGAAGTCCCCGGGCCGAGTGCGACTGCTGCAGTCCCCGAGCCACCTGGCGACGTCCCCGGGCTGACTACCGCAGTCCCTGGGTCCGGGTTCTGAAGTTCCCGGGAGGGGTGTGACTGCAGCAGTCCCTGAGCCGCCTGCCGAAGTCCCCCGGCTGGCTGTTGCAGCCCCCGAGTCGGATCTGACTGTTCCGGGAGCAGCCCGCATGAAGATGGACTCTGATTCCGGCGAAGGCTTGATAGACGGCTTGCGGAGGCATTGGAGGGAGACGTCGGCTGGTATCGCTTGGCGGGTGGAGCCAATCCGTGCCAGGGCATCAGCTTGCTCGTTGTCGGCTCGTGGCACGTGAAGGAACTCGCACCCGTCGAAGTATCCACTGATCTGCTGGACGAGGAAGCGGTAGCTCACCATGTTTGCATCCTTGGCGTCCCAGTCGCCAGACGACTGCTGGACTACCAAGTCCGAGTCGCCGTAGCACAGAATCCGGCGGATGCCAATCTCTTTGGCCAGTCGAAGCCCGTGGACGAGTGCCTCGTACTCGGCCACGTTGTTGGAGGCGGCAAAGTGAATTTGCAACATGTACTTGAGCTTGTCGCCTTTGGGAGAGATGAGGACGATGCTGGCTCCCAGACCGGTGCACATCTTTGAGCCATCAAAGTGCATCCGCCAATGGGTAGAATCCAGCGCCGGCGGCAGGTACTGGGTCTCAGCCCAGTCGACGAGGAAGTCGGCCAATGCTTGGGACTTGATGGCGGTGCACGGCTGGTAGAGGATGGTGTGGGGAGCTAGCTCGATGGCCCACTTGGCCACCCGGCCTGATGCATCTCTGTTGCCCATGATCTCGGCCAGTGGGGCAGTGCAGACAACCGTGATGGAGTGCTCTTGAAAGTACTGCTTGAGCTTCTTGGCGGCAAAGTACACGCCATAGCACATCTTCTGGTAGTGGGGGTAATTCTGCTTGGAGGCCGACAGCACTTCACTCAGGTAGTAGACGGGCCTCTGGACTGGCTGCGCCTTGCCGTCTTCTGGGCGCTCGACCACGATGACAGTGTTGACCACCCAACTGGTGGCGGCGATGTAGAGGAACATGGGCTCCTTAGCAGCCGGAGCCGCCAAGACAGGCGACGTAGTCAGCATTTTCTTGAGCTGGAGGAAGGCCTCGTCCGCCTTGTCGTTCCACTCGAAGTGAGCGGTTTTCTTCATTAGTTGGTACAGAGGAAGAGCCTTCTCGCCCAGCCGACTGATGAAACGGCTAAGGGATGCTAAGCACCCGGTGAACTTCTGGACGTCTCGCAGCCGGGTGGGCCTCTCCATCCACTCAATGGCCTTGATCTTCGCAGGGTTGCACTCGATGCCGCGTTCTGAGACAAGGAAACCAAGGAGCTAGCCCGCTGGGACTCCGAAGACACACTTTTCTGGGTTGAGCTTGATTTGAAAACGGCGCAGATTGTCGAAGGTCTCCTTGAGATCCTCCAGGAGGGTGCCACGCTTCTCCGTCTTCACCACAATGTCATCTACATAGACGTGGGCATTTCTGTCGTGTTGCTTGAGGAGGCACTTCTACATGCAACGCTGAAACGTGGCACCGGCATTTCTCAAGCCGAATGTCATGGTCAGGTAGCAGAAGGCTCCGAATGGTGTGATGAAGGTGGTCTGGTGGTAGCCAGAGTAGGCATCCAAAAAACTCAACAGCTCGCATCCGGCTGTGGAGTCAATCACTTGGTCTATCCGAGGTAGAGCAAACGGATCATTGGGGCAGCTTTGTTGAGGCTAGTGTAATCAATGCACATGCGCCACTTGTTGTTCTTCTTCAGTACAAGGACTGGGTTGGCAAGCCATTTCGGAAAGAACACTTCCATGATGAAGCCGGCTGCCAGAAGCCGGGCGATCTCTTCACCAACAATTCTTCTCTTCTCTTCTAACAGGTGGCGGAGGGGTTGCTTGACTGGTTTTGATCTAACATGTAGCTTGTGCTCGGCGAAATCCGTCGGAACACCCGGCATGTCCTTGGGAGACCATGCGAAGATGTCCCGATTCTCACGGAGGAAATCGACGAGCTCGCTTTCCTATTTACTGTCGAGGTGGGCCCCTACGACAGCGAACCTCTCCGGGTGCTCAGGGTCCAAGGGAATCTTCTTGGTTTCTTTGGCCGGCTGGAAGGAGCCCTGGGCCTCCGACTCCTTGGGATCTAGTGACAGGTCTGGCTGCTTGCCGGCCATGACCACAACCCGATCGAGGAGCCGCCTTTCTGCAACGATGACAAGGGACTCGGCCAGCCGACTGCTAGCAGCAGCACATGTGGCCGACTTCTGGTAGTCGGTGGCTACGGTGATAATGCCCTTGGTGCCCGGCATCTTCATCTTGAGGTAGGCGTAGTGCGGCACCGCCATGAACTTGGCCAGAGCAGGCCGGCCAAGGAGCGCATGGTAGGGGCTCTCCAAGTCCACCACCTAGAACCAGATTGGCTCGTGGCGGAAGTGATCTTTGTCTCTGAAGAGGACATCTATCTTGATCTTGCCGATTGGAGAGCAGGAAAGGCCAGGTACGATGCCATGGAAGACAGTCCGGCTGGGCTGGAGCTGCTTCTCCTTGATGCACAGCTTCTCCAAGGTGTCACGGTAGAGAATGTTGATGCTGCTACCGCTGTCTATCAGAACTCGGGAGAAGCGACAGGCTCGCTACTCCGTTGAAAAGGTGGCATCCAGCACTAGGGTGTGGGAACCCGGAGAAGGCATCACCTCCGGGTGGTCGGCGTGGCTCCAGCTGATGGGCCTCTTGGACCAGTGCATGAACTCTGGGACCTCAGAAGCGACCGCGTTCACCTCGCGGTGCTGCTGACGCCGGCTGTGCCTGTCGTCGGCCACACTGGTGAAGACGACATAGGCTCCGTGTTCTTCGGGGAATTCATCTTGGATTGCGCCGACTAGGCGGGCCGCCGGCTGCTGAGGAGGCGGAGCCGGCGGGCCAGCGGGCCAGCGGGCGGAGGGGGCAGTCCTTCACCTTTGGCAATGCGAGCGAGCCAGAGGCACTTCCAGGTGGTGTGGTTGGACGGCTTCGCGCCGCTGTGGAACTTGCAGGGAGCATCAAGGGTTTGCTCGAAGGAGAAGGCGGGCAACCAGGCAGTCTTGCCGCCTTTCTGACGCTTGGGGCCGGGCTACCCCTCCAGCTACTGGTCCTCAACTGCTGCCACCTGCCGGCTGGTGGAAGCCGGCTGCTGGGCCTTGCGCTTGGTGTCGTTCGACTGCTGGCGCTGACTGGAGTCACCAGCCGGCGTCTGAGGGGCCGGAGGGAGCATCTTTCCAGACGCGTCCACTCGGAGCTCCGACCCCATGGAGGAGTCGGCAGTGGCATACTTGTCCGCTATGATTAGCA
Organism: Thinopyrum elongatum; assembly: GCA_011799875.1. Taxonomy (NCBI): domain Eukaryota; kingdom Viridiplantae; phylum Streptophyta; class Magnoliopsida; order Poales; family Poaceae; genus Thinopyrum; species Thinopyrum elongatum. The sequence continues at coordinate 182,786,941 of CM022303.1, forward strand.
GCTCGTCGAGTGTGGCCGGCTCGTCACAGAGGAGTCAGTGCTTGAGTCCGGTAGTGAAGTACTCTATGGCTTGCACCTCGTGCATCCCTTCGCAGGAGTTGCGCAGTTCGGCCCACCGCGTCAAGTACTCGCGGGTGGACTCGGTCGGGCCTTGGACACACAGGGAGAGCTGGCGAGGCTTGGGCGGCCGCTTGTAGGTGCTGGTGAAGTTGCGGATGAAAACTTCGGTAAAGTCCAGCCAGCTGTTGACGCTGTAGGGCTTGAGGCTGTTCAGCCATGTCCGGGTCGTGCCCTGGAGCATGAGAGGCAACATACTTCATGGCAACGCGCTTGTTGCCGTTTGCTATGTTGACGGCGGTGGAGTAGTCAACCAGCCAATCCTCCGGCTTCACGGAACTGTTGTACTTGGGAGTGTCCCGCGGAAGCGAGAACCCTTTGGGGAAGGGCTCGTCGCGAATGCGGGGGCCGAAACAAGGCGGGTCGATCGCATCTTCTTCTTCTAACGCCAAGGATCGAGCCAAGCGGTCGATCCAGTGGTGGGCGTCGTTCTCTCCGACTCCTTCACGGGGGCCCAGCCGGCGTCCGAGAGTCGGATGCTCAACAGGCGGCAGGGAGGCGCGCCTCTCCCTGCGCGGGGGAGGCGGACGATCGTCCCGTCGTTCCACTGCTCGTGGGCGGCCCACTTGGTCGCGCTCGATGGCGATGCGTGTGCGGCTATGGCTAACAGCCGGCTCTTGGTCTCCTCGGTCGCGGGCGCCGCCCGTCGGCGTCCGGGGGGTCGCGTCGTGCTCTCGGCGAGGGGGAAGGTTCTCGGCCTGCAAGCTGGGTTCCACCACGCGGCGACCGGCTTCTTGATGCGCGGCAGCCACGTCGATGAGCTGCTGGACGCGCTCCATCATGCAGCGACGCTCGTCGCCCTCCAGGCGGTCCAGCTCGTCTGCGGCCGCCTGGGCGGCACGTAAGTTCTCCATTGGCGTGGCGTAGACTGGGCGGTCGGCCCCCAGCATGCTGGCGATGGCTGCGCCGCGCTGCCGGACCATGCCCACATGGCTGGGTTCGCCAGCAGCCGGCGTGCCGCAGATGGCGCGGTCGATCTCGCGCTGGTAGGCCTCGGTGAGGCGTCTCATGGCTGCCAACTTGTTGGCGCTGTCGAGGAGTGCAACACGGCATGCTTCCAGCGTTTCGCCATTCGCACCGGGCGCTACGGGCGCGGACAGGTCCCGCATTGCCGCCTGCAACGGGTCCTGGCCGGCCTCGTCAGAGGCTCCATCGTGGCTGATGACCAGCACCTCGGTGACGGTGCTGGTGCTGGCGCTGCTGTCAGCAGTAGGGAGCGGGTCGTCGAAGATCACCACGTCACCGGGGAAGGCATCAGAAGGCGCGGCGTCGGTGTCGATGACCATGTCGACGGGCGGGTCGGTGGAGCCAACGGACTCCAGATCGGAGGCCGACTCGTTTGCGATGTGAAGCTTGCCGAGGGGGTCGACAAGGCAGCTCCCAGAGCTGGCTGCGCCCGCGTCGGGTGCGGGCTCGTCGAAGAGGCGAATCCCACCGATGGAATCAGAGAGGCAGCTCGCGGCGCAGGCGGCTTCCACGCCACGTAGCGTGTCGGCGCAAACGCCGTCGGGCGTGCCGGGCTGGCTGCGCTCGCCAGGAAGGAAGAGGGTTCCCGTCCAGAACGTGTTTCCGGACGACGATGCACCTTGCCCTACGATGGGCGCCAAATGTCAGGGATATCGTGCGACATATGCCAGGGGGTGGCTTATCATGGATGGGGACAAGAGTACGTCGTCGGGCTCTAGAAGCGGGAGTGAGCGAGACCACATACGCCTACGAATCTTACCCAGGTTCGGGGCTCTCCTCGGAGATAACACCCCTAGTCCTACTCTGCGGGGTCTCCGCATGATGACTATGATCAACAAGGAAGCTACAAGCTTGCTCCTTGAGCTGTTTTGGGCTAGAGGAGGAAAAAGGGCAAGGCTAGCTCTACTCTTCTCTCTACGTGTGTGTGTATGGTGTCGGTGCTGAACCCTTTGCATGGGTGAGCCTGGGGGGTTTATATAGGCCTACCCCCCAGGGGTACAATGGTAATCCGGCCGGGTGTAGGTCCCGGCCGTCAGCGTCTCTGGTCGCCGGCTTCTCCGCCGACCGTTGGGGCCCGCCGCCTGGTGGGCCCCGCCGACTGCCATGATCTCGGTCGACAAGTAGGGCCCGCCGCCTGCGGGCCATGTTGACTGCTTTATACTGTAGCCTCGCCCTTGATGACAAAGGCTTTGTCGGGGGGAGCGTGGCTACAGTCCCGCCGCCTGACGGGCGCTCACTGTAGCCATACCCCGTCTCATCTGGTTAATGGCGCACAGACTCCAAGGGGGAGAAGGGCCGCCTGCTAGGAGTCGGCCCTCCCTTGTTGCCGCCTGCTTGAGGTTTGCCGCCTTCTGGTGGCTCGCGGACAGGTAGGGCCTGCCGCCTGTGGGCCATACCGACCGCCCGTCGTGGGAGCGTGGCTTCCTCTGGCACTAGTGATGTCACAGATTGCGTGGCAATAGTGCCGCGCTGGGCGGGGGTGTCCGCCCAGTACGCAGCTCTGTGGCCACGTTCCATCCTGGATTCGGGGGTGGCAGGCTGCACTGTAGCCATGCCTTGTCTTGTCGTGGTGATGTGGTGCTAACTTCGAGGGGACGAGGGGCCGTCTGCCAGGAGTCGGCCCCCTCGCGGCCGCCGTCCATGGTCTTGCCACCTTATAGCAGCCGGCCTCTTGGACCAGCCGGCCCAAGAAGGCGGTCGTGCTTCCGGAAGGTGTGAGGGGCGCAGCCAGCCCCGATGTCTCGAAATACCATGGGGGGACTGATGAGGCTACCCGTGGTCATTTACTCCGACAAGTGTTCCGAGGCCATGTCTGCACATGCCAGGCTCGTCAAGTTTAACCCGAGTATTCCGCATGTGCAAAACTGTCCTGCACCCGTTGTATTTGAACGTAGAGTCTATCACACCCGATCATCACGTGGTGTCTCAACACGACGAACTGTCGCAACGGTGCATACTCAGGGAGAACACTTATACCTTGAAATTTAGTGAAGGGATCATCTTATAATGCTACCGCCGTACTAAGCAAAATAAGATGCATAAAAGATAAACATCACATGCAATCAAAATATGTGACATGATATGGCCATCATCATCTTGTGCTTTTGATCTCCATCTCCAAAGCATCGTCATGATCTCCATTGTCACCGGCTCAACACCTTGATCTCCATCGTTGCGTCGTGGTCGTCTCGCCAACTATTGCTTCTACAACTATCGCTAACGCATAGTGATAAAGTAAAGCAATTACATGGCGTTTGCATTTCATACAATAAAGCGACAACCATAAGGCACCTGCCAATTGCCGATAACTTTTACAAAACATGATCATCTCATACAACAACGTATATCACATCATGTCTTGACCATATCACATCACAACATGCCCTGCAAAAACAAGTTAGACGTCCTCTACTTTGTTGTTGCAAGTTTTACGTGGCTACTACGGGCTTCTAGCAAGAACCGTTCTTACCTACGCATCAAAACCACAACGGTGATTTATCAAGTTTGTTGTTTTAACCTTCGACAAGGACCGGCCGCAGTCAAATTCGATTCAACTAAAGTAGGAGAAACAGACACCCACCAGCCACCTTTATGCAAAACTAGTTGCATGTCTGTCGGTGGAACCGGTCTCATGAACGTGGTCATGTAAGGTTGGACCGGGCCGCTTCATCCAACAATACCGCCGAATCAAAATAAGACATTGGAGGTAATCAGTATGAGGATCACCGCCCACAACTCTTTGTGTTCTACTCGTGCATATCATCTACGCATAGACCTGGCTCTGATACCACTGTTGGGAAACATAGCATGCAATTTCAAAAAAAATCCTACGCTCATGCAAGATCTATCTAGGAGATGCATAGCAATGAGAGGGGGAGAGTGTGTCTACGTACCCTTGTAGACCGAAAGCGGAAGCATTTGACAACGCGGTTGATGTAGTCGAACTTCTTCTCGTTCTGACCGATCAAGCACCGAACGTACAGCACCTCCGAGTTCTGCACACGTTCAGCTCGATGACGTCCCTCGAACTCTTGATCCAGTAAAGTGTCAAGGAAGTAGATGAGTTCCGTCAGCACAACGGCGTGGTGACGGTGATGGTGAAGTGATCCGCGCAGGTCTTCGCCTAAGCACCGCGAGAATATGACCGAGGGTGTAATCTGTGGAGGGAGGCGCCGCACACGGCTAACAGTTGATGTTGTGTGTTCTAGGAGCCCCCTTCCCCACATATATATAGGTGGGAGGGGAGGAGAGGCAGCCATGGGGCGCCCCAAGTAGGATCCGAATCCTACTTGGGGTTTCCCAAGTGGTGCGCCCCTCCCTTCCTTATTTACCGGAGGGGGAAGGAAAGAGGAGGGAAGGAAGGGGGAGGCCGAATCCCTCCCCTTCCTTCTCTCCTCCCCTCTTTCCTTCTTCTCTGCTGCGGCCCATAAGGGGGCGCAGCAGCCCCTGCTGGCTGCTGTGTTTCCCCTCTTGGCCCATTAGGCCCATATCTTTTGCCGGGGGTGCCCAGAACCCCTTCCGGTGACCCGATATGTACCCGGTACCCTCCGGAACACTTCTGGTGTCCGAATACCATCGTCATATATATCAATCTTTACCTCTCGACCATTTCGAGACTCCTCTTCATGTCCGTAATCTCATCCGGGACTCCGAACAACATTCGATCACCAAATCACATAACTCATATAATACTAAATCATCATCGAACGTTAAGCGTGCGGACCCTACGGGTTCGAGAACTATGTAGACATGACCGAGACACTTCTCCGGTCAATAACCAATAGCGGAACCTGGATGCTCATATTGGCTCCCACATATTCTACGAAGATCTTTATCGGTCGAACCGTTATGACAACATACGTTATTCCCTTTGTCCATCGGTATGTTACTTGCCCGAGATTCGATCGTCGGTATCTTTATACCTAGTTCAATCTCGTTACCGGCAAGTCTCTTTACTCGTTCCGTAATACATCATCCTGTGACTAACTCATTAGTCACTTTGCTTGCAAGGCTTCTTATGATGTGCATTACCGAGAGGGCCCAGAGATACCTCTCCGATACTCGGAGTGACAAATCCCAATCTCGATCTATGCCAATCCAACAAACACCTTCAGAGATACCTGTAGAGCATCTTTATAATCACCCACTTATGTTGTGATGTTTGATAGCACACAAGGCATTCCTCCGGTATCCGGGAGTTGCATAATCTCATAGTCGAAGGAATATGTATTTGACACGAAGAAAGCAATAGCAATAAAACTGAACGATCATAATGCTAAGCTAATGGATGGGTCTTGTCCATCACATCATTCTCCTAATGATGTGATCCTGTTATCAAATGACAACTCATGTCCATGGTTAGGAAACCTTAACCATCTTTAATCAACGAGCTAGTCAAGTAGAGGCTCACTAGGGACATAGTGTTTGTCTATGTATTCACACATGTATTTAGGTTTCCGTTCAATACAATTCTAGAATGAATAATAAACATTTATCATGAATAAGGAAATATAAAATAACAACTTTATTATTGCCTCTAGGGTATATTTCCTTCATTTATATTGCTTACATTGAAAGTTACTCGCCCCTTACATGTTTAGGTTTTGTATCTAGCATGTGTAGGTTGCTTTGCACATCATATAGTGGTGTTTGTAGGCTTGAGCCTTATTGTATCATATTTGAATCTTTCTTGGCTTTCGTGAGATATTAGTGGATCATCACATTATGGGGGAGTGTTATGTTTTGTGCACATCACAAACCCGAAATGTGAATATGAGAAATACCACCTAGTATTGATATTCAATATTATCTAGTTACTATGTGGTATGTCAAGCTCATTTGAAATTTAAATTCTCAAAGTATCCATTAATTATCTCTTGTTGGTGTTTATTTTGCCTTTGTAGTGTGCGTCGCCGTGGTGTCCTTAGAGTTTCACAGAATCTTCTGGACACCCCGTGCGCACGGGGTCTTTGACCCTCGTGCACACGGGGTGCCGCGTAACTCTCTGGACACCCCGTGCGCACGGGGTCTGTTGACCCCCGTGCGCACGGGGCTGACTTAGCCCGTGCGCACGGGGTACAACGGGCAGAAATGCCCACCCGGCCAAGAACACTATGATTCTCTCTTCTTATCCTTTGGAATATGATTTTGATCTTGTGCATCTTCGGAATCTACCACTGAGTGTTAATTCCAAATACCATTGTTATTCTCTTACAATTGGTATTTCTTCATGTGGTAGAACTTTATGATCATCTTCTTCTCGGCTCATGCTTCAACTTGCCTTATCTCACTACTTGTTCTATCTCTATCTACTTAAGCGAGATAAACCTTTGAGCATGTGTGTAGTGTATATCCTTTGCTCTTTGGTCTTTGCTTAGTTCATATGTTGTTCTTTGTGTGCAGTATTGTGTGGATTTGTCACTTTGATATAATTTGGACAACTTTGATGCTTTGTGATATTAGTGGTGCATTCATCGTGTACGTGTTCTTTTGTCCAAATTGTATCTCTTTGGATCTCGGTAGGCTTGTGCATGCATATTTATTTATATACTTCTTTTTGCCTTAGTTGCTCTACTTGATCCTTTATATAGGGTAAACTCCATAATATCCTTAATGGTTAAAGATGTGCATGAATTTCGAGTTCATATCCATATGCACATATTTAATGTCGAGTTTGCCATATGTATTGTAGTTGGTCTAACTACTTCGAACCCAATAAGTTTGGGGACCAAATTGTACCTTAATGTGTTTTAGGTACTTTGGAGAAGCATTGGATGCTTGGCTTATTCATGAGGAAGGTGGAGACACCATGGAAAATTACTAGAGCCAAGCTTGGTTGGTTCTTTGCTTTGAGGGAGAAGATAATTAAAAACCCGGTTCGGTTGTAAGTGTTTCATTCTCATCATGAAAACCCGGTTAACAAAAATTTGGGTCAATTTGTTGGATATGCATCAAACTCCCACACTTACCGTATTCTCAATAAATCCACGGGATGTATTGAGGAAACGGCGAATGTGGAGTGTGATGAGAATAACGGCTTCCATGCGGAGCAATTTGTTTCAAGTGTTGTAGGTGATGAGGCTCCTTCCCAAGCTACAAGTACAATGGGGATTGATCATATTCTTCCACAAGAAACACCCCATGTCCATGTAGAAGAAGGAGTAAGAGCCCCTCTTGTGGATTCACTACAAGGGAAGTCATCACCCCCAACACAAGAGCAAGATGCTTTGGGAGATCATGTACCTATCCGAGAACAAGATCAAATCACTCATGTTCGCGTACTAGATCAAGGGCCGCTTGAACCAATGCTCTCTCGGTAACAAGTACTCACTTCATGCATTTATTTAAATTAGAGTCAACATTGTGTTTGTTGCATCACGACATGATTAGTACTTGTTGGTTTTGTGTTTCTTTTAAGAGCTTAAACATCCTTATTGCATCTATGAGCCATTTGAGAAGAAGCATATCATGGGGATCTATAAAACCATGCTCATGATTCACTTATACCAAATATGCCAATTAAGCAATTTATTGCATACCAAGTCCTCAAAGTGCTCTTATGTGCAATATTGATAAATTTGCAAAAACACTCATTTGGTTGTGGTATTATCTCTCATGCTTAGTAATTCATTTTTATGCAAATGATATCAATTTATGCCATGTGCCTTGTGCCATGTGACAAAGCTCTTATGCTAAAGATCAAGTTTGGATAATAATGGATTCATTCATGGATATCAAGTTATTATCTTTTGTACATTATAAGTAACAGTTTCTTCTTCAACTTTAATAGGTTCTACTACTTTCACTTCAATGGGAGGATGATATTTAAACCACTTCTCCTTAGGGAGATCAACATGAGTAGCAAATCTATCTCAGAGTCAAGTCCATATTTAGTGCTAAATTCACGAAAAGCATCGGTATCCATAAAAGTTTAACACAATCAAACTTAAGGTTTATACCTAACTCATTACCTTCGTCGAGTTCCCAATCTTCAGAGTTGCGTTTAATTATTTCAAATAAATCCCATTTGAATTCAATAGTCTTCTTCATAAAAGAACCAGTAAAAGAAGTATCGAGCATGGCTTGATCATTACGAGAAAGCTGAGCATAAAAATTCTGAATAATAATTTCTCTTGAGAGCTCATGATTGGGGCATGAATATAACATTGACTTAAGCCTCCCCCAAGCTTGAGCGATACTTTCTCCTTCACGAGGCCAAAAATTATATATATAATTCTGATCGCGATGAACCAGATGCATAGGATAAAACTTCTGATGAAATTCCAATTTCAATCGGTTGTAGTTCCAAGATCCAATATCATCACATAGCCTATACCATGTCAATGCATTCTTCTTCAAAGATAAAGGGAAGACCTTCTTATTGACTTCATCCTCGGGCAAACCTGCAAGCTTAAATAATCCACAAACTTCATCCACATAGATTAGATGCATATCAGGATGTAGTGTTCCGTCTCCTGCATAAGGATTAGCTAGCAGTTTCTCTATCATACCCGAAGGAATTTCATAATAAATATTTTAAGTAGGTGCAGTAGGTTGAGGAGCAACTCTTTGTTCTTCCAGTTGAGGTGAAGATACCCCAAACAAGCCCCTCAAAGGATTATTTTCCATAGTGATAAGTCATAGTAAATTTCAGCACGTAATATAAATGTTTCCTTACCAAATTCCACACACCAAAGGGGCTTCACTCCCCGGCAATGGTGCCAGAAAAGAGTCTTGATGACCCACAAGTATAGGGGATCTGTCGTAGTCCTTTCGATAAGTAAGAGTGTCGAACCCAACGAGGAGCAGAAGGAAATGACAAGCGGTTTTCAGCAAGGTATTCTCTGCAAGCACTGAAATTATCGGTAACAGATAGTTGTGTGATAAGATAATTCGTAATGGGTAACAAGTAAAAAAAGTAACTAAGGTGCAGCAAGATGGCCCAATTCTTTTTGTAGCAAAGGACAAGCCTGGACAAACTCTTATATAAAGCAAAGCGCTCCCGAGGACACATGGGAATTACTGTCAAGCTAGTTTTCATCATGCTCATATGATTCGCGTTCGTTACTTTGATAAGTTGATATGTGGGTGGACCGGTGCTTGGGTACTTTCCTTACTTGGACAAGCCTCCCACTTATGATTAACCCCTCTCGCAAGCATCCGCAACTACGAAAGAAGAATTAAGATAAATCTAACCATAGCATGAAACATGTGGATCCAAATCAGCCCCTTACGAAGCAACGCATAAACTAGGGTTTAAACTTCTGTCACTCTAGCAACCCATCATCTATTTATTACTTCCCAATGCCTTCCCCTAGCCCCAAATCATGGTGAAGTGTCATGTAGTCGATGTTCACATAACACCACTAGAGGATAGACAACATACATCTCATCAAAATATCGAACGAATACCAAATTCACATGATTACTTATAACAAGACTTCTCCCATGTCCTCAGGAACAAACGTAACTACTCACAAAGCATATTCATGTTCATAATCAGAGGAGTAATAATTATCATTAAGGATTTGAACATATGATCTCCCACCGAATAAACCAACTAGCATCAACTATAAGGAGTAATCAACACTACTAGCAACCCACAGGTACCAATCTGAGGTTTTGAGACAAAGATCGGATACAAGAGATGAACTAGGGTTTGAGAGGAGATGGTGCTGGTGAAGATGATGATGGAGATTGCCCCCGTCTCAATGAGAGGATCGTTGGTGATGACGATGGCTTCGATTTCCCCCTCCCGGAGGGAAGTTTCCCAGGCAGAACAGCTCCGCCGGAGCCCTAGATTGGTTCTGCCCAGGTTTCACCTCGAGACGGCAGCGCTTCACCCCAAAAGCTTCCTCTTGATTTTTTTCAGGTCAAAACACCTCATATAGCAGAAGATGGGCACCGGGGGCCTGCCAGGTGGCCCACAAGGCAGGGGGCGCGCCCAGGGGGGTAGGGCGCGCCCCCCACCCTTGTGGATGCCTGGTGGGTCCCCTCTGGTGCTTTCTTCGCCCAATATTTTTTATATATTCCAAAATAATTCTCCGTAAAGTTTCAGGACTTTTGGAGTTATGCAGAACAGGTCTCTCAGATTTGCTCCTTTTCCAGTCCAGAATTCCAGCTGCCGGCATTCTCCCTCTTCATGTAAACCTTGTAAAATAAGAGAGAAAAGGCATAAGTATTGTGCTATAATGTGTAATAATAGCTCATAATGCAATAAATATCAATATAAAAGCATGATGCAAAATGGACGTATCACCCTTCAGTCTGTCTTTCATTCCAGATAGATCAGATATAGCATCATCATGAGCTGCTGCAGTCTCAGTGTTGCTGGGGTCAGCTGATGCACAGCTACTCTTGTGCGGTGTTGTCGCGCAATAACCAGCATCCTCCATGCTCACCTCCCCTCCCATCTGCTGGCTATCTGTCGGTGTTAGAGTCTTCTGCATCATCATTGACTCCTCAATATCCTTTCGAACAGCCGGATACATGTCCTTCCTCAACCTTTCATACAATTCATTCTGCTTCATTTCACTCCTCGCTTTTTCATGCTGAGCCTCTCTTCTTTGCTGAGTGTGAAAGCCCTCTTGTGCAGGACATTAACACCTATACCCCTTGCACGGCTAGGGGGCTCTCTTGTTTCCAGAGCATCGGACAGAGTGTCACATGGCCCTGAGTTCCTGTAGAACCTTCCAGGGATCTTGGAAGCCTTTAACATCACGCGATACACTTCTTCGTCATGTGAGTTTTCAAAGTAATAAGTTCCATCATCACGCCACCTTGCACGTGCCCGCAAGTAGTCTCTAGCGCGTTCGCCCCTGATTTCACTAAAGGCCGGTTTCCCACCCGCCGCTACTGCTTCTTTGTCCTCCTGGTCCCATATCGGTTTCATGTCGTAGTATCCTGCCACACCCATATAGTGGGGGTGTGTGTTCCTCTTCTGAAGTTCCGATTGCTTGGCACTCTTCTCAGCAAACTCTGTAGTTGCCCTGACCCTTTTGAATTCTGCCCAGTCTGCCTTTGTAATTTGGGGGTATGCGGGGATTAGGTCCTTGCCTTCACTCAAGTACTTCTTATACAGCACGTGCTTCTAGTTTCTCCAAGCATCCCTAGCCTTCTTCAGGGCAGCGTGTTCCACTTGCATTCTCCACTGCTCTAGAACATTGAAGTGATCCATGATCTCCTGGACTATCCTTTGCCGTGTTTCGGTGTCAGCCTTCCGAAACCCCGGCAGATTAATGTTGAGCCTTGCCCTGCCAACAAATCCACACACACTCCTGAACCTCGTGCGTGCTTTATCTGGTTTAGTTGGAGCCCAAGACTTTAAATCGATCTCGGTTACTTCATATACACCTTTAGGCTAGTGTGTGGGCTTCCTTGGAGCGTTCCTCCGTGTCCTGACCAGAAGGGTAATTGCTGCAGCTCTATCCCATTCAAGATTACTTGATCCCTCACCATCTGCTGAAGATCTAGGGTTGTCGGAATCAGATGAAGATACATTGCCTGAAGCATGAGTGCTGTCGCTGCTACTCGGCATCTACAGAGAACACATGCGAAACTCAGGAAAGGAGGATAAGCATAAAACTAACAACTTGGTATCAAGCTGTCTAAACATGTCATGCAATAATTTAGAAAATGTACGATTTATTTGTTAAGTTTGTGTGACTCGGGCGCCCGCGTTCTGTAAATCGGCAGTAACTTATTCGAACAAATACAACTTATATGTACTAGTTAGGAAGGTAGATAATGAACATATATACGATCTCCGTTATTTTATAGCCAATTTGGGAACATACAAAACGAAATAGGAAGAGGGATTGCGAGGAAATATGCCTCACCGTGATGGAGTAACTAACAGGTTTCTTAATGCAAACCCGGCCGAACCACAGGAGAGGCGAGGGTTACAGGATCGATATGCTCAAGGGTGGCTGGCGAGCAAACGAAGACGGCGAGGCGTGGGCAGCCGCGTGTTGGAAACGGCAGTGGAGGTAGGGTTGACACCGAAGAGCGGGCACATGGCCGGGGTGAGCACGCCGGCGCTGGAGAGGGTTCTGCTGTGGATCTGGGGGAGGGGGAGCTAGCAATGGAGATTGGGTGGACTAGTTGAGTGAAATGCGGGCGGTGGGGGGTGTTGGCGGCCTAGGTGAAAAGGGTGAAAAAATATCCCCGGTCGCCGCACGGGAAGGCCTATGCAAACGGTTGCCTCTAAGCGCTCGTGTGCACAAAGAGAATAATTTCGTTTGAAATGAAGACGTACAAATTTTGAAATAAAGACGTGAGTTCATCGTTTCGCCTCTAAAATTTTCCCACGTTAAGCAATCACCATCATACCACGGGTTTGATTTGCTGGCGCATTTCAAGTCTCGTGTGCTATATTTAAGACATTTTTTGGCATTTACCGTGCATTTTGGCATTAAATCAAATCCTAGCCGGACTGCATTTGCTGTCGAAAGGGATGAGGATTGCCGTTCGATCTGGGAGCATCCAACGGTGCAGACGTACGATCCGTGGGGTTTGGGTTCTGGCCAATCAGAACGCACGACTCAGATTGCGCGCGCAGCAAGGGGGGCATCGGCCACGATTTGGTAGGCACACGGCTTTCATGAGTGAACCATGTGCTATTTGAAAACATTTACATGAACTAACAGCATATTTTCGTTTGAATGAAAACAAGAGTTCATCGTTTCGCCTCCAAATTGTTTTTCACGGTAAGAAATCACCATTGTACCCTATGGTTCGATTTTCTGGTGCATTTGAGGTATCGTTTGCTATATTTGAGTCATTTGCTATAGTCGCAACTACACGTGGGTGCTAGCTAGCAAGATCATTTGTGTGTCGCTTTGGGAGTTTTCATTCATTATTCGAGAAACATAAAAAAAATCAAACAGTTCGGCCGCAAGGTGCAGCCAGAGGCGTAGGCCTTGTTGGTATTCTAATTACAGGAAATGCATATAGAGTCCAGAAATAACGAAAATCGGTGTGTCACCATGGCGTGCTCTCAGGATCCCATGGAAAAATTTTGGTAAAGTTTGGCACAAGTTTTGATGCTCACACCTTCCAAATCGGAGCATCTCACAAGAAGGATCATAGTTTCCAAAAGGAGACGTGGCACTTCGGACTCCAATCATCGGTGACTACATCATTCCGCCTCAAATTTTTTTCACGGTAAACAATCACGTATATACCCTAGGTTTGATTTTCTGGCCCATTTCAGGCCTCGTCTGCTATATTTAAGTCATTTTTTTGCACTTACCTTTCATTTAGTGCATATAAATTCAAAACCGCTCTACAACTACATCTGGGTGTTAGTTAGCAAAGAAGGTGTACAAATCATTTGTGTGTCGCTTTGTGAGTTTTCATCCATTGTCCAAGAAACGGGGAGAAGTTTCAAACATTTCGGCCGCGAGGTGCGGCCATCGGCGTAGGCCTAGTTGGTATTTTAATTATAGGGAATTCAGATGGAGTCCAGACATCATCAAAATTGGTGTGTGCCCGTGGCGTGCTCTCACGACCCCAGGGAAAAAATTTGGTAAAGTTTGGCACAAGTTTTGATGATCGCTCCTTCCAAACCGGAGCATCTCACATGAAGGAGCATGTTTCCAAAAGGAGACGTGTCAATTCAAACTCCAGTGGCCGGTGACTTCATTGTTTGGCCTCATAAAACTTTCCATGGTACGCAATCACCATTATACCACGGGTTTGATTTTCTAATGCATTTCAAGTATCGTTTGCCATATTTAAGATATTTTTTAAATTTAACGTGCAATTTGTGGATATAAATAAAATCACAACCGGAACTGCATGTGCTGTCGAAAGGGATGAGGATTGCCGTTCGATCAAGAAGAATCCAACGGTGTAGACGTACGATCCGAGGGGTTTGGGTTCTGGCCAATCAGAACACACGACTCAGATCGCGCGCGTGCCAGGGGGGCATCGGCCATGGTTTAGTAGGCACACGGATTTCGTGAGTGAACCGTGTGCTATTTGAAAACATTTACATGAACTAACAACATATTTTCGTTTGAATGAAAACATGAGTTCATCATTTCGCCTCCAATTTATTTTCCACGGTAAGAAATCACGATTGTACCCTATGGTTTGATTTTCTGGTGCATTTGAGATCTCGTTTGCTATATTTGAGTCTTTTTTTGCACACACACACACACACACACACATATATATATATATAGTCGCAACTACACGTGGGTGTTAGCAAGATCATTTGTGTGTCGCTTTGCGAGTTTTCATTCATTGTCCGAGAAACGGGAAAAAACTTCAAACAGTTCGGCCGCAGGGTGCGGCCAGAGGCGTAGGCCTTGTTGGTATTTTAATTACAGGAAATGCATATAGAGTCCGGAAATAACGAAAATCATTGTGTCACTGTGGCGTGCTCTCACGATCGCATGAAAAAAAATTGGTAAAGTTTGGCACAAGTTTTGGTGCTCGCACCTTCCATACTGGAGCATCTCACAAGAAGGATCATAGTTTCCAAAAGGAGACACGGCACTTCGGACTCCAAATCTTCAGTGACTACATCGTTCCGCCTAAAAAAAATCATGGTAAACAATCACGGATATACCCTTGGTTTGATTTTCTGGCCCATTTCAGGTCTCGCCTGCTATGTTTAAGTCATTTTTTGCACTTACCTTGCATTTAGTGCATATAAAGTCAAAACCCTACTACAACTACATGTGGGTGTTTTAGTTAGGCTATACTTAGGCTACTCATAGTGGAGAGTATCATATACTAGTATCATACATATATTGATACTAGTGTATGATACTACATTTAATTATAGTGCATAGTATAATAGAGTAGTAACATAGATGATCATATTTATTACCATGCATGACACAAATTAGCATCGCATTTAACATGATACGGTATCTACCTATATGTTACTCTAACCCTCTCTATATTCTTTAATTCTTTTCCACATCAGCATACTTGCTATTTCCGAGTGCATGATACCGGCTATGATACCACCACTATGGCCAACCTTATAGTGGGGAGTATCATATACTAGTATCATGCATATGATACTAGTGTATGATACTACGTACCTTCATAGTGCATAGTATCATAGAGTAGTATCATAGATGACCGTATTTATGGCCATGCATGACACAAAGTAGTATAGCATTTATTATGTTACGGTATCTACCTATGTTACTCTAACCCACTCTCCCTTCTTTAATTCCTTGCCACATCATCATATTTGCTATTCCCGAGTGCATGATACCGGCTATGATACCCCCACTATGGCCAGCCTTAGCAAAGAAGGTGTACAAATCATTTGTGCGTCGCTTTGCGAGTTTTCATCCGTTTGTCCGAGAAGCGGGGAGAAGTTTCAAACATTTCGGCCGCGAGGTGCGGCCACTGGCATAGGCCTAGTTGGTATTTTAATTACAGGAAATTCAGATGGAGTCTGGACATCATCAAAATCGATGTGTGCCCGGTGTGCTCTCACGCTCCTGTGGAAAAATTTTGGTAAAGTTTGGCACAAGTTTTGATGATCGCTCCTTCCAAACCGGAGCATCTCACATGAAGGATCATGGTTTCCAAAAGGAGACGTGTCAATTCAAACTCCAGTGGCCGGTGACTTCATCGTTTGGTCTCATAAAAATTTCCACGGTACACAATCACCATTATACAACGAGTTTGATTTTCTGGCGCATTTCAGGTATCGTTAGCTATATTTAAGACATTTTTTTGAGTTTAAAGTGCATTTGGTGCATAAAAATAAAATTACAACCGGAACTGCATTTGCTATCGAAAGGGATGAGGATTGTCGTTCGATCTGGGAGCATCCAACGGTGCAGACGTATGATCCGTGGGGTTTGGGTTCTGGCCAATCAGAAAGCACGACTCAGATCACGCGCGGGGTTTGGTCGGCACACGGCTTTCATGAACGAACCGTGTGCTATTCGCAAACCAGATTGCATATCTTTTGTTCACACATACTGGAGTGAGATCAATTGAGTGTGCTACCTCTATGATATAATAATAATAATAATAATAATAATAATAATAATAATAATAATAATAATAATAAACATTTCATATTCATTGCCTGAGCTGACAGCATATCAAGGTCAACATATTAACGGTTCTTACATCAACAGAAAACCGGGCATAACTCACAAATTCAGTACACGCGACAGTTCTAAATTGAACGAATTAAGTTGCAGGGTAGGCATAAAGACTAGTCTTACGGCATAATTCCCATGTACATGGGGGAACTGGGATCATTACGTTGACCCTGAATGAACTTGGGTTTTCTGATGATTTTACGCTTCTCTGTTAGATGGGTGCGTGATCCCTTGGCTGGCAACTCAGCAAATTCATCGTACTCGTCCTCATCGGCAACATCCTCGACACCCAGTACCCTCCTCTTCCCATGCATCACTACATGGCAGTTCTTATTCCGCATAGAAAATCTAGGTAGCATCGCTAGCAAGAATGAACGGGTCTGCGTGATATGCCATCGTTGTCCTGTTAACACAGGTTGCGGCACCCCGGCTCAGAGGAACCGGAACACCCCGTATTCCATCCCAGAGATCAAGTCTTCTGGAATACAGCACTGCTTGACATAGAACAAATCAGTTCTTATTACAAAGAATAATGGTACAAGGGTATGATGTTACAGAGGATCACATCAGCACGGCGACACTACGCCTGCTAAGGTAGCTCTATGCTAGCAGTGGAACAACTCGTAGCAGCGGAATAACTTCTAGCAGCGGAACAACGACGACGGTGAAGAACTCCACTCCGCAGGGACTCTGGCTGGGACACGATCTAGCTCGCACGCGCAGTAACCATCGACAAGCAATCAATCAATCACGGCGTCACCTGCAATCTAGCATGACACGCCAGGTCAGTACATTGAATGTACTTGCAAGCTCACAACAACCAAATACATCAAGGCAAAACAACAACATAGCATTTAGCAGATTAAGTTATTATCAACTACTATGATGTGAAAGCAATAACTAAGCATGATATAAAACTACTGGAATACTGATGAACCAACATCTCAGAACCACCTCACTCTTGGCTATCCATCCAAGAAATAAATCACCTCGATCACCTCGTGATCAATACCTCCACATGATCACCGCATGACCACATCACAAATTGAATGATCATCCCCGAGATCATCCCAATATCCTCATCATCATCCTGCCAAACTGTACTGCTCAAATATATCAACATATAAATCACCTATAAGTCATTCCGTCATGTGAGTGTTGATCGAACAGTGTGACCTAGTACGAACTTGTGCCCATGACCGAGGACGCGGCTATCGATAGATTAAACAAACACTCTGCAGAGGTTAGCACACTGTACCCACATCACAGAACCCATGGCCTCGTGCTGCCATTCGGGTGGACCAACGGCGTTCCGACAAAACCAGTCTACTGCCATGACACTCTCCCGGCCACTCCGACCAACTCCCCTTTGGGCTAAGTCATGGGTGGCCCCGATACCACTCTGGACATCCAACGGCCACTGTCGTGGCAAAACAAAAACGATCCCAAACGGGGACAAAAGCACGCAAACAACTCGGGCACACAAGGCTTATACCAGCCAACCTGATCAGGGTAGCGCACGCGTATAACCTTCCCTAGTTGGAGGCACCGACGGGAAGCATAACAATAGACCTCATTAGGGCCTTCCCATAAAGGCAAATGTGGCTGCACTGGAAAAGCCCGGTTTGGTGGCACCTGACCAACGAAATGACGGAATTTGTCCCCAAAATATATCTGCGATAACTGATACTCCGATATCATCAATCAACCTGTGATCCAAGTCATAGCAATATCCAACAAATAATCCAGAGAATAATATAGTCATAACCTAATATTCCGAGGGTAGCGTATCAACTAAGATCATGATGAATCCAAGTACCAAGATACTACTAATCCAATAACAAGAACAAGATACCTAACCATAGATCAACATGATAGCATCATATCCAAAGTAATACTCCAAAGCATAATATCAAATACTATCATACAAATAATCATACGGGTCACTAATAATCCAAAGGCAACATGCCATCCACCATCTACAAAATATTAGTCCTAGAATTCCAAACAACATCATGGCAATAGCAAGATCAAAATATCACTCCGAGAAATGCCATGAACAAGTCACATGTAGCTAAAGCAAATTTTAAATAAGTTTATTTCATAAAACCATGATATTGCATTGCAATCATGCAAATGGAGGGTGTGGCTTGCCTGAGAGGGATGGAATCACCGGGAAGAAGTGCGAGAAGCTCGCGGAAAGAATCGCCGGAAGTCTTTCTCTCCCGTAGGGGGCTGAATAAGGGCAAGGGAAAAATGGTCATTTTCATAATGTTACAACATGGTGAAAATTATACCATCGGAACGGGCTCGACGAGATGAAGAAGTGAGCTTTGGAATCACCTCGTTTGGAGTTGTGAGCAAAAACATATGAGTGTTTGACTGCCAGGGACCTTTATGTAAAAATTAATCCACAAATAAGTCCTTGATTGGAAAAACAGAAAACGTATTTGGCCAAATACGCTTTCAAGATAGGAAAGCGCATTCCTGGCCTAAGCCGCACCGAAATACGCCTTCAGAACCAGAAAACGTACCCGCGCGAATGCGCTTCCACTTATCCACGTCAGCGGTCGTGGGGTCAGTGGACTGTGTGGATGACGAGTGGGGTCTGCTAGGAGGTGGGGCCCGCCTAGCCTTCATCTTCAACTGCCTCCATCGGCGCCCGACGAAGCAGAGGGAGGGGCGCGGCGCCGGCGGCCGTCCCGGTGCCACCGGCCATCGTTTGAGGCGCCCGGACCACTGCTGGATTCGGGAGGCCGAGGCGATCCGATCCAAGCAGGGCGCGGCCGCCGAGGAGTGCTCGGCCGAGCGGGATGCCAGCCATGGCGGACGGCTGCTTCGGCCGAAGACGAGGGCGGCACCACGAGCCGCTCTGGGGACAAAGCGAGGACATGGGGAGGCTCCAGGGGGTGGTGGAGGTCTACTGGAGGAGGAAGAGTGGAGAGTTGAGCTCGGGGTCACCGGAATTGAAGCGGACAGAGGCGGCGGCCATGGCGGCCAATCGTGGCGAGGAGGAGCTCCGGGGCTCAGTGGAGTGGATGGGGAGGGGGAGAGGAGTGAGGCGAAGAGCCTGGGGAGGTCGGGAGGCCTAGGGGTCGCTTATATAGGCGAGGGGAGGATGAGGCCGAACCAGATGCCGCCGTGGACGCATGGGCCTGCTCCGGCGATGGCCGAGAGCATCACGGGAGCGAGGGAGGGGACGGGAGAGAGCAGGGGAGGTCACGGGGCAGTAGACGACGCCAGGGACATGAAGAAGAAGAAGACGGGGCGCGGATAGAGCCATGTCGGCCACAGTGCGCCCGTGGGCGCTCGGCCGCTAGCGCCGGCAAGAAGGGTTCTGGAGGGTGCAGGGGGGAAGAGCGATGGGTCAAGGCAGGGAAGTCAGGTCGGCAACACCAGACGCGCAAACATCGCCAGGGCGAGGCAGCACGACGCGACCCGACACGCAGAGCGCGCTCTCTGCAGCCAGAGCGTGCGCACAGGCAAAAAAACATGCTATCACCGCCTGGCATGGCAAAGAAAGGACTAGAGGGGCTGTCAAACTATGTCCAGAGTATTGTCTCTCCATCATGGGGACTTTGGGAGTTGATGGATCATCAAAAGAAACCAAGGTGGGAAGTGAGGCATCACTGCAAGTTTGCTCTATCAAACTTGATCAGGTCACTATGATCAACAGGGAGAAGCTAGGGGCCAAAGATGATGTCTGGGGGGCTTAGATTAAGAAGGACTATGATCCTAGGGGTTTTGGAAGGAAATGGACCACAAATAAATATAGTTGCTTTGCAACTGCAAAATTGGTCCAGAAAAGAGAATAGGATGATGCTCTCACATGGAGAAGCCACTTGAGCTAAAATTTGGTTGATCATGATGATATGGACATATGAAGATTCTGTAAAAACTTCATACCAAATGGACTTGCCAAAATGGTACTTCCTTCACAGACATCCTCTCTGTCCAGAAACTTGAAATAATATTGGTGAGATAATGAATTGCTTAAATGATACCAAATTTGGTGTAGAAAAGTGATATTGGTAGGAGCATGATCTGGTAATTTTTCAGATTTAATGAAGCAATATAAAATATACTTGCTTCACAACCTGAAAATATTAACAGAATCAAAGATTTGATGTTGTGCTCACCTAGATAGTTGGATGGAGCTAAAAATTGGAGAAGTATGATGATATGAGCACATGAAGGATTGTGAAAAATTTCAACTCATTTGGATACTCCTAGCTAGTACTTCCTTCACAATGGCTTCTGTCTGACAGAAACTTTGAAAAATTGCTGAGGAAGATTCACTAGGCAAATGGAGCTGAATTTTGGCATGAGGCAATTATTTGGACATAAAAGAATGCCCAAAAAAGTTTGGGAGCAAGCAAGAAAAGATAAGTGACACTTCCTTCACAGAAGACCACTTTGGACAAAAATGAAGAAATAATATTGGGGAATTATTTTTGAACTGGACAAGGATGGTTTGGACATATTTGGGACATATATGATCCAAACAATTTATGAGAATTAATTGGGAATTTTGGGAGTGACAGAAATATAGGTTGCTTCACAACCTAGGGCAAATAGGGTTATTCCTTTAATAGAAAAATGAATATTCCCTAGAAAAGAATTTTAGGGTTGAGCTAGAATGGAAGTGACATGGTCTTGGGAAAGATTTAAGACTGATGAGCCACTTGGGAGAAGAAATGAGGATGATCTCCCAGGTTTCAAGTCCACAGATCCACTCCAAAAAAAAATCAGAGCAAAAACTAAATAAATCAAAAAGAAAAAGAAAGGGCAAAAAACCAGGGTGTTACAAACCTTCCCCCCTTAAAGAAATCTCGTCCTCGAGATTTGGTTTCTCAGGGAACAAGTATGAATATACCTTAAGGAAACCATTTCCAACTCAGGTATCCTTTTCCTTTGCTTATTATTCCCTCAAGAATTTCATATGATCTGCTTACCTTGCGCTGGGGTGGTTTGCTTCACCTTTCCCAACTTCTGACGGGTTTTTGCTCACATACTAAATCCTTTTGCTGACATTGATTCTTTCATATCTGCGGTGATATCCAAGGGATCTGAGCATAAATTTCCTTTTGTTATGAAACTTTTTACTTCTGGCATGGGGTTGCTTAAACAAATGCATGTCTTCCAGGTTCAATCAATGCTGAGAATCATGGCTATTCTCCTAACGAGATCTGACTGCTCGTAGGTGGTGCTGACTTATCTTGTTTTGTTTCTTTGGCTCGAGCATGCGACATGTACCAAAGATTTGACTACCTTCTATTGTGAGCAATATAAAAGGGTATGGACTTATAGCTGTAGCATACCTCAAACATTAGCATCTTGAGACTGGCCTGACAGAGGTGCTGGCGGAAATATACTTTTCATGACAGTCTATCCGTATACTTGGTTTCACCAGTGAGTAGACTTGGTCTGAGCTGATTGTTTGTCTTTTGACTTTCTCATGTTGTTGTTATACCCATCTGTGGTAATAGACCGTGAGATGCTTTAACACTTCTGCTGAAGTCAAACTACAGAGTTTGCAAAGGAAATCTTGGATGTGACAGAACAAACTTGGATATTCCACACTAACCATTTTAAGTGGGCCAGCGGGATATGAAGTCCTTGTAGAACAGAGTAGGCCTCTGAGGGTATGCCTTTTGTGGATCCATATGGAATCATGGCCTCCGACTGACTTGGGTATCCGGACCCTGATGGTCACACAAAAATCATGATGCCTTTGCTGTCAGTCTCACCCTTTGATGGTCATGCTTTTCTTTGTCAGGATACCTTACTGAAATAGCATGGCCACATATGTCCTTGATTCTTTGTACGACCATGGATGTGGTTAGTGCAATATTTTGGCACCATTCCTTGTGCTTGTTTTCTGACTTGGATCTGCACATATATGACATATACTCGGGGCATGTAGCTGTATAGAGCTCGTTGTTTGAGGCCAATCATACAGGAGGGTGACAAGAGTTCATGAGATCTCCTTGTCTGGTGCGGGAATAATGACTTTGGTAGCCATTGTCAAGACTGTTGATTCTGCATTGTCAGCTCCAGAACTTGTCGATCCTTTCATTACATGAGTTGTGTTTCTGCTCATCTTCATTTGCATGGCTCATGAGGTTTCTTAGGTATGTCTGCTTCATCATTGCCGTATCTCGTATGAGTGACTTGTATGACCGGGGATGCATGCTCACCATATATATACGAAGAATATGCAATCGAACACTCAATCTTTGCGGCAGGCATATGTATTGACTGAATTGTACTTCTGACAGAATGTTGCGGATCTGATTCTTGAGCTGGACTGTCAAATACTGCCAACTCATAGTGGAATATCTGACGACGGTGAGTAGTGTCATACTGACGCAGGTGGGGTGTCTTATGTGGGAAGCCATCCGAGTAGCTTGCCGACGAAGACTTGATACTTTATGCTCGAAGCTTTTGTCGCGATGGCGTGCTGGAGAAGCCTGGGTTCCATACCTGAGAAGCTTCTCCCCTAGTTGCTTGTTGAGAAAGATTCAATTCCTTATGTCAGAAGCCTCTATCGAGGTATCTTGCTGTGAAAGACTGGGTATCTTGGACCGGAATCTGTCCATATGTTGTACTGCGGAAAAATTGAGGAGCCTTGCATCATACGCTTCTTCCGACAATGTGTGGAGGAAGACTGAGTTTCTCATACCCAAAGCTTCATACTGTGATATGCATACTGAAAGCCATACACATACCCACAATATTTTGCGGCTAGTTACTTGCATAAGAAAATTGTTTTGACTGTCTCCCTTGATCAAAGCACATTCGGGCTTTCTTTCGGAGTATAACATATTTCAAGCATCATTCATTGCTAAGCCAAAACTTTGTATATGATCTATACCTTTGACTGAAAATATATCGTTGATCTTGCACCTGACTTGTCTTCCTGCTGGCTTGACCATTACTGTGTGAGGATTAAATACTTGATGTGTTTAGCTGAGCTTCTTCCAAATATTTGAAATCCTTATTGCTTCTTCGAGTCCGGTGTCGGTTGATGAGCAACTTCCATCAGGGGAAATAAGGTAACACCGAGGGCCCAAAAAGAAAGAAGCAAAAGAAACAACTCAGCTAAACAAAAGCACACAAAAACAATCCACTCACACAAACAAGGTCACATATTACTTCTAGTCACACAATATGCATGCCTACTTAAGCACACAAATCTCGCGGGATCTCCGGTACTACGATCTAGCATGTTGTGACGGTGTGCACGAATATGGATCAATGTGTGGAAGAGTTGGTGCAAACATAGCTACACCAAGTGCTGGCTTAGCAAGGTAGCATCCTTGACTAGCTCGGAGGCGAGGACGAACTTGGTAACCATGTAGCGGGACACGAATGTCACGGCCTACATCATCATCAAGCGGACGGAAAGGCTCCGTACTCGTCCAAGGAATAGGATAGCGGGGAAAACTGAGTCTACTGACATTGCCCTTTCTTGACGACTAAGATCATTAAGGGTTGCCAACACGACAAGATGAAAAGCATGATCCAGGGTAGAAGCATGTAAACCACCGAAACGATAGGATATCGGCGCGATACCTGAGCATCATTTTCTGCAAACAGTGTCGGGATCACTTGGCATCACTCCTCAGGGACAAAAATGACACCAAATACCAAAGAAAAGGGAAACTGACGGGATGCAGGGGCTGAGCTGTAGTGGATCCGAACCGATGCCAGCTACACTCACAAGATAAACCGTTAGCAACAAAATAATAAGTCTATATGCATGCTATGCAACAAACAAATGCAACAACCAAATGCAACCAACAAGATAGACTCTATACTACCGATTTCTATCGCTCGCGCCGACTAGGGCGTCCTACAGCCAGACCTGCAATGATACCAAGCTCTGTGGCACCCTGGCTCAGAGGAACCGGAACACCCTGTATTCCAGCCCAGAGATCAAGTCTTCTGGAATACGGCACTGCTTGACATAAAACAAATCAGCTCTTATTACAAAGGATAATGGTACAAGGGTCTGATGTTACAGAGGATCACATCAGCACGGTGGCACTACGCCTGCTAAGGTAGCTCTATGCTAGCAGCGGAACAACTCGTAGCAGCGGAATAACTTCTAGCAACGGAACAACGATGACGGTGAAGAACTCCACTCCGCAGGGACTCTGGCTGGGACACGATCTAGCTCGCACGCGCAGTAACCATCGACAAGCAATCAATCAATCACGGCATCACCTGCAATCTGGCATGACACGCCAGGTCAGTACATTGAATGTACTTGCAAGCTCACAACAACCAAATACATCAAGGCAAAACAACAACATAGCATTTAGCAGATTAAGTTATTATCAACTACTATGATGTGAAAGCAATAACTAAGCATGATATAAAACTACTGGAATACTGATGAACCAACATCTCAGAACCACCTCACTCTTGGCTAACCAGCCAAGCAATAAATCACCTCGTGATCAATACCTCCACGTGATCACCGCGTGACCACATCACAAATTGAATGATCATCCCCGAGATCATCCCAATATCCTCATCATCATCCTGCCAAACTGTACAGCTCAAATATATCAACATATAAAGCACCTATAAGTCATTCCGTCATGTGAGTGTTGATCGAACAGTGTGACCTAGTACGAACTTGTGACCATGACCGAGGACGCGGCTATCGATAGATTAAACACACACTCTGCAGAGGTTAGACACTGTACCCACATCACAGAACCCATGGCCTCGTGCTCCCATTCGGGTGGACCAACGGCGTTCCGACAAAACCAATCTACTGCCATGACACTCTCCCAGCCACTCCGACCAACTCCCCTTTGGGCTAAGTCATGGGTGGCCCTGATGCCACTCTGGACATCCAACGGCCACCGTCGTGGCAAAACAAAAACGGTCCCAAACGGGGACAAAAGCGCGCAAACAACTCGGGCACACAAGGCTTATACTGGCCTACCTGATCAGGGTAGTGCACGCGTATAACCTTTCCTAGTTGGAGGCACCGACGGGAGGCATAACAATAGACCGCATTAGGGCCTTCCCATAAAGGCAAATGTGGCTGCACTGGAAAAGCCTGGTTCGGTGGCACCTGACCAACGAAATGACGGAATTTGTCCCCAAAATATATTTGCGATAACTGATACTCTGATATCATCAATCAACCTGTGATCCAAGTCATAGCAATATCCAACAAATAATCTAGAGAATAATATAGTCATAACCTAATACTCCGAGGGTTGCGTATCAACTAAGATCATGATGAATCCAAGTACCAAGATACTACTAATCCAATAACAAGAACAAGATAACTAACCATAGATCAACATGATAGCATCATATCCAAAGTAATACTCCAAAGCATAATATCAAATACTATCATACAAATAATCATACGGGCCACTAATAATCCAAAGGCAACATGTCATCCACCATCTGCAAAATATTAGTCCTAGAACTCCAAACAACATCATGGCAATAGCAAGATCAAAATATCACTCCGAGAAATTCCATGAACAACTCACATGTAGCTAAAGCAAATTTTAAATAAGTTTATTTAATAAAACCATGATATTGCATTGCAATCATGCAAATGGAGGGTGTGGCTTGCCTGAGAGGGATGGAATCACCCGGAAGAAGTGCGAGAAGCTCGCGGAAAGAATCACCGGAAATCTTTCTCTCCCAGAGGGGGCTGAATAAGGGCAAGGGCAAAATGGTCATTTTTAGAATGTTACAACATGGTGAAAATGATACGATCGGAACGGGCTCGACGAGACGAAGAAATGAGCTTTGGAATCACCTCGTTTGGAGTTGTGAGAAAAAAGATATGAGTGTTTGACTGCCAGGGACCTTTATGTAAAAATTAATCCACAAATAAGTGCCTGACTGGAAAAACAGAAAACGTATTTGGCCAAATAAGCTTTCAAGAATAGGAAAGCGCATTCCTGGCCTAAGCCGCACCGAAATACGCCTTCAGAACCAGAAAACGTACCCGCGCGAATGCGCTTCCACTTATCCACGTCAGCGGTCGTGGGGTCAGTGGACTGTGTGGATGACGAGTGGGGTCCGCTAGGAGGTGGGTCCCGCCTGGCCTTTGTCTTCAACTGCCTCCATCGGCGCCCGACGGAGCAGAGGGAAGGGCGCGGCGCCAGCGGCCGTCCCGGCGCCACCGACCATCGTTTGAGGTGCCCGGACCACCGCTGGACTCGGGAGGCCGAGGCGGTCCGATCCAAGCAGGGCACGGCCGCCGGGGAGTGCTGGGCTGAGCGGGACGCCAGCTGCGGCGGACGGCTGCTTCGGTCTAAGATGGGGGTGACGCCTTGAGCCGCTCCGGGGACAAGGCGAAGACATGGGGAGGCTCTAGGGGGTGGTGGAGGTCTACTAGAGGTGGAAGAGTGGAGAGTTGAGCTCGGGGTCGCCGGAATTGAAGCGGACAGAGGCGGCGGCAATGGCGGCCAATCATGGCGAGGAGGAGCTCCGGGGCTCGGTGGAGTGGATGGGGAGGGGGAGAGGAGTGAGGCGAAGAGCCTGGGGCGGTCTGGATGCCTAGGGGTCGCTTATATAGGCGAGGGGAGGATGATGCCGAACCAGATGCCGCTGTGGACGCACGGGCTTGCTCCGGCAATGGCTGAGAGCGTCACGGGAGCGAGAGAGGGGACGGGAGAGAGCAGGGGAGGTCACGGGGCAGTAGACAACGCCAGGGACACGGGGAGGAAGAAGATGGGGCGCGGACAGAGCCATATCGGCCACAGCGCACCCGTGGGCACGCGGCCACTCGCGCCGGCGAGGAGGGTTCTAGAGGGGGCAGGGGGTGGAGAGCGATGGGTGAAGGTAGGGGAGTCAGGTCGGCAACACCAGACGCGCAAACATCGCCGGGGCGAGACAGCACGACGTGACCCGACGCGCAGAGCGCGCTCTCTGCAGCTAGAGCGCGCGCATAGGCAAAAATACATGCGGTCACCGCCTGGCATGGCAAAGAAAGGACTAGAGGGGCTGTCAAACTATGTCCAGAGTATTGTCTCTCCATCATGGGGACTTTGGGAGTTGATGGATCATCAAAAGAAACAAAGGTGGGAAGTGAGGCATCGTTGCAAGTTTGCTCTATCAAACTTGATCAGGTCATTGTGATCAACAGGGAGAAGCTAGGGGCCAAAGATGATGTCTGGGGGACTTAGATTAAGAAGGACTATGATCCTGGGGGTTTTGGAAGGAAATGGACAACAAATAAATATAGTTGCTTTGCAACTGCAAAATTGGTCCAGAAAAGAGAATAGGATGATGCTCTCACATGGAGAAGCCACTTGAGCTAAAATTTGGTAGATCATGATGATATGGACATATGAAGATGCTATAAAAATTTCATACCAAATGGACTTGCCAAAATGGTACTTCCTTCACAGACATCCTCTCTGTCCAGAAACTTGAAATAATATTGGTGAGATAATGGATTGCTTAAATGATCCCAAATTTGGTGTAGAGAAGTGATATTGGTAGGAGCATGATCTGGTAATTTTTCAAAATTAATGAAGCAATATAAAATATACTTGCTTCACAACCTGAAAATATTAACAGAATCAAAGATTTGATGCTGTGCTCACCTAGATAGTTGGATGGAGCTGAAAATTGGAGAAGTGTGATGATATGAGCACATGAAGGAGTGTGAAAAATTTCAACTCATTTGGATACTCCTAGCTAGTACTTCCTTCACAATGGCTTCTGTCTGACAGAAACTTTGAAAAATTGCTAAGGAAGATTCACTAGGCAAATGGAGCTGAATTTTGGCATGAGGCAATTATTTGGACATAAAAGAATGCCCAAAAAAGTTTGGGAGCAAGCAAGAAAAGATAAGTGACACTTCCTTCACAGAAGACCACTTTGGACAAAAATGAAGAAATAATATTGGGGAATTATTTTTGAACTGGACAAGGATGGTTTGGACATATTTGGGACATATATGATCTAAACAATTTATGAGAATTAATTGGGAATTTTGGGAGTGACAGAAATATAGGTTGCTTCACAACCTAGGGCAAATAGGGTTATTCCTTTAATAGAAAAAGGAATATTCCCTAGAAAAGAATTTTAGGGTTGAGCTAGAATGGAAGTGACATGGTCTTGGGAAAGATTTGAGACTGATGAGCCACTTGGGAGAAGAAATGAGGATGATCTCCCAGGTTTCAAGTCCACAGATCCACTCCAAAAAGAAAATCATTGCAAAGACTAAATAAATCAAAAAGAAAAAGAAAGGGCCAAAAACCAGGGTGTTACATAGGTCTTCCTGTAATCATCAACCTTTACATGACCAAGAGGTATCCATGCGCACCTGAATAATGCCACCTTAACTTTCACATAGTTAAGCTCCCAAATCTCTTTGATGGTTGCATAGTATACCCTTTTATCAGCTTCATCTACAGTCATGCATTCTATTCCAACAGAGTTGTTCTGATATGAGGTCTTCTCATCACGTTCCTCAGTGTAGAACATGTATCCATTTATGTCATATGCTTGGTACGTCAACACCGTAGGTGAAGGCTTTTGTGCCAACCACATAACAATGTCATCGATGGATCCTTGTGCCAAACGATTCTTCAGCCATTCGGTGTAGTTCTTAGTGTGCTCCTTCATCTCCACATCTAATGAAGGCACAATTGGTAAAAAGCTTTGGCGTATCTCCGCCAAGTGTTCTTCGACATAAGCGATGAGAACTGGGCTGTTAAGCAGTACCGTCAAATGGGCTTTCTTTGCCAATTCTCCAGGTGCAGCCATTTGCGTGCCAGCAAGGACCGGCTTACCTTTCAGCCTTCCCTCATGGCGAGAGAGGGGTAAACCTATAGGTCTTTGTTTCATGTATTCGGTGCAAAACTCAACCACCTCCTCCGCGGTATAACCTTGTAGGATGCTTGCCTGTGGATGGTTTCGGTTCCGACAATAGCGCTTCAGTATTCCCATGAACCGCTCGAAGGGATACAAGTTGCGAAGAAACACAGGACCACAATACTTTATCTCGTCGACAAGGTGCACAGTGAGATGGACCATGACATCAAAGAATGACGGTGGGAAAAACATCTCTAGGTTGGACAATATTCTTGCAATATCCTCTTGCATATGATCAAACTCTTCAGGATCTACAACTTTCTGCCATAGTTGGTTGAAGAAATCACAAACCTCAATGAGTGTGTTTCTTATATCTTTGTCCATCAGATTCCTGATGGCCACCGGGAGGATTTGTGTCAACATTACGTGGCAATCATGTGACTTCATGTGTCCCAACTTCATTTTACCTGAGCTCACATCCACGAGACTTCTGATGTTTGCGGAGTAGGAAGAGGGTGTCTTAACTGACAACAAATAGGTGAAGAACTGTGTTGCTTCTTTTGTACTGAAATTGTAACTCTGGCAAGCTTTGATGAATTTGTCATCATCTTCTGCTTCACTCTTGTGTTTTGATTGATCAGCAAGCATATTGAGTCGTGCACCATCACCATCCTTTGTTTTACCTTTAATCTTGAGCAGAGTACCAAGGATGCTTTCACATACATTCTTCTCTACGTGCATGACATCGATGCAGTTATGTACACATAGAATCTCCCAGCAAGGTAATTTCCAGAACACCGATTTCTTATTAAACACTTGACCCTTGGGTGTTTGTTTCACCGTCAAAGCGTGCTTCTTGCCAAGCACAACATTAATTTATTTAGCCATGTTGTGGACCACCTCCCCATCATAGGGTCTTGGGCCCACATCTACCTCTGCAGTACCATCAAATTCAGCTTTCATCTTTCGGTATGGGTGATTTCTCCGTAAGAACCTACGATGACGCAAATACACGGTTTTGCGCGAGTTGGGAAGAAATCTGCTAGCTGTCCTATCCATGCATGTGACACACCCTACAGCTCCCTTTGTTTTCTGTCCCGATGTGTTGCCTAATGCCGGCATATCTTGAATGGTGTGCACCAGCATCGCATGTAGATCGAAAATCTCCTTTCTGTAAGCATCATAACATTTCACAGCAGGCGCATCTATCCACACTGTCAGCAGTTCTTCTACCAGTAGCTGAAAGTAAATGTCGATGTCATTTCCAGGTTGCTTCGGGCATTGGATAATCATTGACATCATAATGTATTTTTTCTTCATACACAACCAAGGTGCTAGGTTATATATGCACAGAAGCACCGGTGATGTGCTGTGATTGGTGCTCATATCGCCAAAAGTATTCATCCTGTCAGTACACTCCCCGAGCCTTATACTTCTAGGATCCTTGGCAAAGTCTTGAAACTTGTTGTCGATTAATTCCCACTGAGCCCCATCTTTTGGGTGCCTCATATATTTATCCGCAGTTCGCTCATCATGATGCCACCGCAACCTCTTTGCCTCTCGAGGGTTTGCAAACAAACGCCTCAACCTTGGAATTAAAGGCAAGTACCAAACAACCTTGAACGGGATTCCTGTCTTGATCTCGTCGTTCAATTTGTACTTGTCCTTTGCTCTCCTGCGGTTGTATCGTGCATGCTTGCATGTGGGACATGCACGCAAATCTTTGTACTCACCACGATACAATATACAATCATTCACACAAGCGTGCATCTTCTGTACTTCAAGTTCCAATGGGCAAACAATTTTCTTCGCTTCGTTCGTGCTTCTGGGGAGCACATTATCTTCTGGAAGAATTTCTTTGAAAAGACCTAACATCTCTGTGAAGCCCTTGTTTGATAGACCGTTTGCTGCTTTAAATCTGAGAAGCGCCAGGGTGGCACTCAACTTGGAATATTTCTTTTTGCAACCTGGATACAATTCTTTCTTGGAGTCCGCATCAATGGTTGGCAGATCCTTGTACCCAATCATATCCTTTTTTGGGCCCTTGAAATCAGCAATCATAGCAGCAAAATCTGGCATATCAAAATCATCGTCATCTGCGTCGACGTCTTGGTTTTCCACTGGGCGTTTCGGCTTTCCGGTGTTCCATTGGTAGCTTGACGCCTCTGCCCCGATGTTATATTCAACATCCATGTGACACTGACCGGGGTTTGGCATCTCGCAGCCCTGGGTATATTCATCCATGACCTGCTCTTCACCGTATCTGGTCCAACGTGTATATCCATCCATGAATCCCCGAGAGAGTAAGTGCCACTGGACATCTCCAACTTCACATGACTCTGTATTGGCACAATGAGTACATGGACACATGATGTAATCCGCATCACCAATTCTCCTCTTTGTACTTTCAGCCAAATTCATGAACTCTGTCACGCCACTGATAAAATCTGTGGTTCTCCGATTCTTCATCCATTGAGATCGTTCCATCTGCACCACACGAATGGTAACTAAAAACAAAACAACAACATTAATACACGGATTAACCGATGCCCAAAGATGCGTGCATAAATCACAAGGTTTTATTTTCATAATTACTGAGGGCACTCCATATTGTTATCCAGACGTGCAATGACAAAAATTAATGGCCAGTCAATTTACACGCAGAGTACTACAGCACTACCCTTAGGAATTGAATACCTTAATTAAGCCACTCACGAAAAGAATACCTTAATTAATTAGCCATGGCGACCTTCACCCAGCAGATAGAGAAGCGCGATGCGGCGGCATGCCAAGACAGCAGAATCGAGGAGCAAAGCTTAGTGCGGCTGCCGCCTGAAGTTCGACCTTCACTATCCCGCCATCGACCGTGATGGATGTGCTCCAATTACGCCACCGCCGACCTCGATGGTTGAGCTCCTCCTATCTCCCTCCGCAGACCGAGGATTGACCTCCTATGACACCGCCACCGCCCACCGACCGAGGATTGACCTCTTATCCGGTAGCCGCTGCCTAGGCCGCCGCCGCCATCTCTATCTGCAGATCGTCTGTTTTATTTTTTGACGGATATCCGCAGCGGCTCTTTACATAGTATCACTGTAACTCAATTATATGTACAGGGACACATACGGTTATGTAACGGCAACCGTGTCTCACCTACGTTGTCTTCTCACACGGTTTGGTGCGGAAATCGTGTGTGAAGTTGTAATACCTAACACAAACGACATGTATAAACAGTGTGCAGTATACAACATATAGTGCCATAAGTAGTTCCCGGCCATTAGCTTATCCCCACAGTTTCCCCATTTCCCCCAAATCCCTAGATAGCCTGCAAATTCCTTCGCGTGGCGCTAACATTGGGGGAATGCAGACGAGTGGTGCTGATGGTTTCGGTGCGGCTGCACCTGCTCGTATCGCCGCTCTCGGCAGCGCCGCCACGACTGTGGTCGCCGCCGAGCACTTGCCTAAGGTCATCAGAAGGCAGGTGTACTATGGATCCGAATCGTCCTTTCAGGTTCCAATTTATCCCGATCTTTTTTAGCACGTCCAAAGTAGCTCCTTGCTGAATCCGTCCTGAATGACCCCCCCACCAGGAAAGCGATCTGCCACCGGATCCGGAGCATGACTCCAGACTCCCGCAACATGAGTTCGACTTTGAGTTTTGCGCCACCGAGAAGTACCAAAAGCTGAGTTGTGTGCATGGGCACACTCCCGCTCGACGTGTATGCACGGAGGGATTCAACATTGGCAGGCGGTTTCTCAGTTGCCCCTTAGAGGTTAGTGCTAAGTTTATCATTTTACTTGAGTTAATGCCACCGCTCATCCTGAATACTATTTAACATTGGCAGGGATATGAGGCTTGTGCCTTTGTTAAGTGGCTGGATGAAGAATGACATGGCAGGGCTCGGAGTGTTATCACCAAGCTCGCAGAAGATAATGTAAAGCTGAAGAAGAAACTGGCTGATCTGGAATGTACAATCAGTACGATGAAGCAAGAAAGAATCAATCATGGGCAATAGATGAAAGCAAGAGACAAGAAGGAACTAGCATGTGTAGTTGTGGTTGTTGCATTAGCCATGTTCTATGCGTTGTTTGCAATGATGATTAGGGGTTTTGTTTGACAGTATTGCTAAAGCACATCTAGGTCCTATGCCATTGATGTTACGCGAAGATTCGTGCAGATATTTTCCTTTGTCTTTTTTTCTTTTCCTTTGTAGTCTGATTATTACTGGCTTCATCAATAAGAAGAGCTCAATGTATTGCTTGCCAACTATCCTACTCCGTTCGTACCGGTACCGGTGCATAATCCCAAAACTCGTTCCTTGTTTTTGTCCTGAAAAAGGAAATCATCCAATAGGAGTCCTGCGCAACCCCGGGAATTTGGAGCGACTGGGTACAAATAATTGCGGTTGATTATATCAGCGGTTAGATAATACATCAACCCCCGCTTCAATTGGCATTTCCTCTTCTCTGCATACCCCGCTTAAGTGTCCACCATCTTCATCGTCCCCGGCAGGCCGTGCTACACACTTTCACACACTCTGCAATCTCGCTTTCTCGCGGTTTTTATACGACCACAGCTATGTCGAGCGACAGCGAGGACGACAGTTCGGCCAGCAGTCTGGTGCCCGATGATAGGTCAACATCGGAATCATCCCGCTCGTCTTCCATGAGTCCGGCGTCGAGTCCAGACCTCGATTATATCCGGATCATGGAAGGGACGCCGCCTCCGGAGTCATCAGACGACAACCAGACGGACGAGGAGCCGTCGGAGGACGAAGAAGGGGACGACGATGATGAGGAGGAGGAATGGTCGAACGAGGAGGAGGACGACGATGACAGCAACGACGATGATGACGGTGGCGGCGATGAAAAGCCAACGGTCAGCGGCAAGAAGCGTCCTTGCCAAGACGATGTCGCGGGGCCATCCAACAACAACAAGAACAAGAAGAAGGACTAAATTAAGCAGACTGTATATATCTCTGTTTCCATTCGCTCATATTAATTTGTTATCTCTGTTTATCCTGTCAATCTCATCGCAGACGGTTAGTAATACGTATTCGATAGAGATCTTCTACATTATCGCCCACAGGTTGGTTTGTTGAACTGTGTGCCCTAACGAGCACATAATTCACAAAAAAAGACCGTATGGGCTGTCTATAATGATCGCACACAATTCTGATTACCGACCTGTTTGCCGGGTATCACACACATCTTGTTACGCCGAATCGTTTGTGTTCACCTCGATCATCGCAAACGGTTCATCGGAGCGAACTGTATGCTGTATATCGCACACACCTTGATCTGGCTGCCCGTTTCTGTTGTTCTGTCTCATCGCAAACAGTTCGTATGGATCAACCGTATGCCCAGCATCGCACACGCAACTAAAATCTGAACCGTATTTGATGTATCATTCATCGCAAACATTTTGCATCTTTTTTGATGGTTTTTTTACATCACCGTTTGCGATTAATGCATCACACACAGTTTCGTCAAAGGGTCTCTGATCGTAGTGTCGCGTTAGCAGCATCCTGCAGTAGTGTTTGTCACTCCGTATGACGGAGAGGTATCTCTAGCCCTCTCGGTAATACAACATCACAAGAAGCTTGCAAGCAAAGTGACTAAGGAGTTAGTTACGAGATGATGTATTACAGAACGAGTAAAGAGACTTGCCGGTAACGAGATTGAACTAGGTATGGAGATACCGATGATCGAATCTCGGGCAAGTAACACACCGACAGACAAAGGGAACTACGTATGTTGTTATAAAGGTTCAACCGAAAAAGATCTTCGTAGAATATGTGGGAACCAATATGGGCATCCAGGTCCCGCTATTGGTTATTGACCGGAGAAGCGTCTCGGTCATGTCTGCATCATTCTCGAACCCGTAGGGTCCGCACGCTTAATGTTCGCTGACGATATAGTATTATATGAGTTATGTGAGTTGGTGACCGAATGTTGTTCGGAGTCCCGGATGAGATCACGGACATGAAGAGGAGCTCCGGAATGGTCCGGAGGTAAAGATTGATATATATGACGATACTATTTGGTCTCCGAAAAGGTTTCGGAATGCATCGGGTATTTATTGGATCACCGGAAGGGGTTCCGGAAGACCTACGGGGAGTTATTGGGCTTATTGGGCCAATGAGGGAAGCACACCAACCCACAAGGGGCTGGTGCGCCCCACCTCTAGGCCGCCGGCCCTTAGGGAAGGAAGGGGGGGCGCCTAAAGGCAGGGCAGCCGCCGGCCCCCCTCCTACCTTCTTCTCCCCCCCCCCTTAGGAAGGAAAGAGGGGGGGCGCCTAGGCAGGCGCCCAGGGTGGCCGCCGGCCCCCTTGGGGCGCGCCCTAGGGCAGCCCCTCCTCCCCCACCTATATATATGAGAGGAGGGAGAGGGACAACAGACACCACGATCCCCAAGCCGTGTGCGGCGCCCCCTCTCCCTCTAGTTCTAGTTCCTCCTCCGTCCACGTCTGTTGTGTTTGGCGAAGCCCTGCGGATAGTTTCACCACCACCGTCATCACGCCATCGTGCTGCCGGAACTCATCTACTACTTCGCCTCTTTTGCTGGATCGAGAAGGCGAGTATGTCATCGAGCTGAACATGTGCTGAACGCGGAGGTGCCGTACGTTCGGTACTTGATCGGGACGGATCGTGAAGGTGTACGACTACATCAACCGCGTTGATAAACGCTTCCGCTTAGCGATCTACAAGGGTATGTAGATGTTCTCCCCCTCTCGTAGCTATGCACCTCCATGGATAGATCTTACGTGTGCGTAAAATTATTTTTGTTTTCCATGCAACATTCCCCAACAAAATTGTCCTAAGATTTTTGGACTCGCGATCTTGAGAATCATAACGATGAACGTGCAGTTAATCTCCTTCGGTGAATCCTCTCCATTGAGCAATCTAATGATCATACCAGTGATCTCATCATCACATAAATCAATGTCTCTTAAAGAAGTGCGCCGGAAAACCATCCGGTCCCGGAGCTCTTGTGGGGAACATTTGAAACAAAGCATCTTGCACGGCCGGCCCCTTACTGCGTAGGCTACAGCGAGAGCAACTATTCGACTCCTTAAAGCGAGAAATAGCTCTCGCGGTGAGGTTGAGGTGCGAAGCAGGCCCAAGAGGCGGGACGGCCAGCCCATCCGAGTCCGTCCACCAACCCTCAAAAAAAAATAAAAAAAATCCGAGTCCGTCCACCAAGAAGAGCTACAAAAGGCAGCGGCTCTCGGCTTTCACAACAAAGACGAGGCCCCGGATCGATCGAGGAAGCAAGCAACTGCACCCAAACCCTAGCCGACGCCCCCTCCTCCTCCTCCGGATTCTTGCGGCGTGCGGCGTGCTGGTGCCATGGCGCTGCGCTCTCCCTCCAGCACTTCGCGGCGGAATCTGGGACCCCCTTATTCGCCGCCGGCGGACTCTCTGCCTCCCACCTCTCAGGTACCTAATTCCGCTCTCGTTCGTTCGATCCACCTACTATGCCTGCAATTCGCTGCCCGACTGCCTTGTTCTGACTTTTATCACCAAATTAACCCCAGCAAACGGTTTTTATGCTAGTAACAAATCAAATTATATGATGCGCCCTGACCTTTTTTCCAGACAGTAACAAAGATATTGGTTTGATGCAATTTCCTAATTCAGACCCTTGTTAGGAGAGGGTTTCTGTAATTTGACCCAATAATGGTGAATATTGCCACTGAAATGTGCACAATAAGTGCCGGATTCAAGTGGAGGCCTATCTTACAATAACAAAGATATTGGTTTGATGCAATTTCCTAGTTCAGACCCTTGTTAGGAGAGGGCTTCTGTAATTTGACCCAATAATGGCGAATATTGCCACTGAAATGTGCACAATAAGTGCCGGATTCAAGTGGAGGCCTGTCTTAGATTTTTGTGCTAAATTTGTTACTTTTGCTTGCTTGAAAAAGTGGTGACAATTACTCAGTGGTTGGGTTTGGCCCCTGGCCCTGCTCGCACATTGACTACACAGTGGATATGATGAACCCCTTTTATATGCACATAAATCTAAGATGAAAAAATTGGTACTTTTGCACTGTAGTTTGAAAATTTTGTTACTTTTGCAGAGTACTCCCTCGGTCCAGTAATATAAGAATGTTTTTCAAGCTAACATAGCTAGAAAAACGTTCTTATATTATGGGACGGAGCGAGTAGTTTTTACTGAAGCAATCTGTAGTGGTTGGGCTTGGCCCCTGGCCCCGCTAGCACATTGACTACACTGCTGATATGATGAACCATTGATTCCATGATATATGGGCATTTGATTTACTTGGAGCGAAGAAGAGTATGCCATCCTTATGTTTTATGTTTGCTTAGTGACTTTTTGTGGATTTTCTACTGTACTGTTGTTAAATCAGTTCCAAAACCCACTAGTAATATAAATTTGATAGCTGTAGACATATACTAGTGATTAATCTTTTGAAAGTTTGATAGTATGGATTCTAGAAGGACTATTTGCAGCCATGCATGCTCTGTCGTTAGCATCTACTAACACGCAGGACTAGCTGCTTTAACTCATGCATCACTGTCACATAATTATCTAATTAATCTTACCAGGGTGGATCCAGCAATGGAGCCAGAGCTGATGTTGCTAGGAAGACGAAGGAGGAGGCTGATCATTTGTTGGCAAAATTAGAAAAGGAGGGAGTGGAGATAGATGGCAAGATAACTAGTATTATTGGTGATGGGATAGGTAGAATCCAAGCTGATGCTGCGAGGTAATTAATTCTGAGGCAGTACAACTTATTTGATTTGTTATAATCAAATGAAACGATCCTAGCATTTATGCA
Organism: Thinopyrum elongatum; assembly: GCA_011799875.1. Classification (NCBI taxonomy): domain Eukaryota; kingdom Viridiplantae; phylum Streptophyta; class Magnoliopsida; order Poales; family Poaceae; genus Thinopyrum; species Thinopyrum elongatum. The sequence continues at coordinate 182,824,745 of CM022303.1, forward strand.
TCATGCACATCCTTTTTATAGGGAGCACATGAATGAACCAAAATGGAAGAGGATTAGACGGCTGCTCGCTATTGCATCTGCTGCTGTTGGTTTCGTCGTGGGTGTGAAATATGAAATGAATAGGTACCAAAAGGAACTTGCCAAGAGTAGGGGACAGATCTTTTGGCAGCTTAAAGAATAAGCTGCATCCTCCCCAGCTTTTCCCATAAGCCGCCTCTCTTATTCATTGGGGCTTCTAAACTAGTTATGGGATAACTAATTTAGAAGTCTCAACAAATTTAGGGGGCGGTTTATTTATTAATCTGGAGAGAGGCAGCTTATTTTTTAAGCCGCCCAAAAGAATTGGTCCAAGCTTGTGGGTGCACTCTGTTTATGGTATGTAAAACCAAGTAGGCAATCTTAGGAAACTACTGTTGGCTAATTACTGTGGTTTTTGGCATGTATACTGTAACTCTTATTTGGTAACACCATGTTGCGGCTCTAACCTGTGTGGAGCAGGTGCTCCATTAAGTCCCCCTGGTTGGCTAATGTTTGGTTATTGAAGAAGGTGTGTGCGATGATTATCTGTGGACCGATGGTGATAATTTATGAAATAGTCCATAATATGACAATCAGATGGTGGTTTAGGATTTGTGGCTTCACTTGCATAATTTGTTTATATTGAAATCATACATTGTCACTGTGTTGTCGTATATTGGAATCGTTAATTATACTGACTTTGCCCCATGGGCTCTTCCCTAGATGGTCTTCATTTGTTACTCTTTTTTGTAAATGTTATTTTATTTGTCAGCTGAGCGTCCAAAGAAGCAATTCGGATGTTCATATTTGAACCTGATGCCCAGCCTGTCGTCCAAGCATTTTACTTATAAAGGATGCTGGCAGCCGCGTTCGCTCCGTACAGCCGCTACAGTGCAGCCAGCGCATTACTATCAGCAGTGCAGCAAGCGACGCCCGCGCGAGAAAAAAGAGAGGGTTTCTAGGCACTCCTGTTCGCAAGGGGAGCGAGTGGGCAGCGGGGAAAAAAGGCCAATCCTCGCTCGAACCCTAGCCGCCTCCACGCTCGCTTCCTCCTCCATCCTCCCGCGTCAGTCGCGCCCCCTCCACCCTCCTGCATCTCATCCACCCCGGGATCCGGGTTGTGCGGACGCGGAGGCGAGCTCCCCCGGCGCCGGCGGCGCTCAATTCGATCTGTAGGAGAGAGAGAAGATGAGTGGGAGAAAAAGGGAAGAGAGGAGGGAGAAAGAGAGAGGAAAGAGGAGAGGGAGGCGCCACGTCGGATGGGAGAGGGTCACAGCCGGTGTCGGCCTGCTTCGGCGAGGTCAGGCGTGAACTGGCGGTTGGTGGCGGCTCGATCCACTCCTGGATCGAAACCTACGAGGATGCTGGGGCTCGGGCGTGAGGCACGGGAGGCTGCGCTCCGCCTCTTCCTCGCTCAACAAGAGGAGCATGTGCGGTGCGGTGGTGCGGCGTCCGGTGGCCTCAGCGGGTGGGCAACGACACCTGCAACTGGTGCACAATGGTGACGCCATGCAGCTCCTGCGCTCCGCAACCCTTTCCTTCCCGGCACAACAGGAGCAGGAGCAAGGATGCCGAGGCATTTCAGGTTTGCCTCCACCTCCTCTCTTCCCCAATGCTCTCCACTTCTCTGAGTTGGTTTTAGTTCTCAGATTTTTACTTAGCCTTTTTTGAAAAAAAAAGGATGTATGAAATCTGAGATCTGGACCTCATGTTCACTGCTTTTCTTTTCATCTGCAGTTGCAAGGAAGAGTAGGAAGATCAGGCAGAGAAGGTTTAACATACCTCTTCTACACTGACAAGTCTTTGCTTCCCAGGATTGTCATGGTGAGCTGCTGCTGTAGTGCTTTATAATTTGTTGGCCCCTTCCTGAAAATGTGCAGCTTGATGGTTCTGCACAATTGCTAGGAGCAGCTTATGTGCTCATGAAATCTCATTACCTTGATTAGGTAAAATTGTTATGATTTTGTTTCATATATGAATAGCTAGATGCAGAGAGTGTTTCTCGTATCGTACATATCATTCTAGATCTTGGACAAAGTACATGCCCATTTTCCTTTCTTCAGGCAGTAAACTCATGTTGATTTCTAGACCCATGAAGACCTATGATGTTAGATGAAGCCTTCAGACTTTTAATTCTGTGTTGACTTCGTATCTTCTACGCAGGCTCCTCCGGAGGGACATATCCCCTTTGACCCTCCACTGTCAATGATGGGAAAAAATGGTGCTAGAGGACAAAGAATCGTTAAGCAGAATCTGCTACCAGCTGTGCAAAGTGTTTGTTGTAAGTTATATTGTCCTGATATTGTTCTCCCTGTAGATGTATTATGCTTCCGGATACAAACAATAGATGTGGATCATGTCCGTTTAGGGCTTGCGAAAGCTTATTTTGTTAGGGACACGGTGCTTCTGATCGCGAGCACATGTGTGCTCGTTATCTGGGCGGTTGAGTTGCGTCGCTGGACTTGATGCATTTATTAGCTGGGCCAAATACGCGAGCGACGAAAAGTAAGTAAATAGGGAAATACGGCTGGGCCGTGGGCCACGAAGAAGACGGAGGAGATGCGGTCGCCGACGGCAAGCAGGCGAGCCGTGGCTCAGGACGTCTGACCTCTTCCCGGTCCGTGGATCAGGAACCTTGCTTTTCGTTACTTCTACCGGCGACGAGCTGATTGCGGGGGTACTGTCGTCTCCTACCTCTGGGGCTGCTGGAATTTTCGAATAGAAAGAGCGCCGAGCTTGGGAAGAAACGATTCTACGAAGCCAAGATCTGTCGGTGGGACATGGGGTTCTTGATGCAGCCAATTAGGAGGTAAGGCAGCAGTTAATCTCCCGTAGTATGTATGTTCGTTTTTGGATTTCATGGTGTCGATCTGTAATTTGGACCGCTTGCTTTGTAGATGCACCATGCTGGAGGAGGTAACTGACAGTGACGTCCCGATGGAGCCCCTACCTTACTCGGTGAACACGCCGCCGGCGGGGATGGAGCAGAATCAGCCCCACGCAGACAGCTTCGACAGGCAGATTTGTGCGGCAGGGGCACCGGCGCCATGTGAGAGGGAGTACTCGCCACAAGCTTGCAGAGTTGGTAGGAAAGATGGATCCTACAGCTCCAGGATGGACCAACAGGTATGTTAGAATCAATTTTGTGTGCAGATCTGCAGAAAACTGAGTCCATATGCACGTGAATGCTTGTAATTTGCAGATTATATATCAGGTGGGATATCAGAATAGTGTGAACAATTAGAGATTTAGTTGGACACTTAAAGTGTTCGTGGACACATAAAGTGTTGGTTCAGTAATTTACAGTTTTGGTAGGCGCTGATATACATTGGGTGCCGAAGAAAATGAGCTCTTTACTAACGAATGTGACAGTTAAGAGTTGTTCGGCAGAGTGAAGAAGCAATGCATTTTTTTATAAGAGTGCTTCAGGATTGCGTTCTTTTATATGTGGATTAGAGTTGAAAATTCCTGCCGGAATTGTAGGCAGTACTGAACTTACAAAGTCATCAAACGCATGACTAAAATGGATAAAATTAAGTAGGCAATCATTGGATGAAGGGGGAAAACCTATATTTTGTTTGTGCATAAATTGTCACTGTACTGGCATCCGCGTGTGCATGCTGACTTCAGGGTTAGAATCGGTGCTGCCGCACCAGGGAGAACACCATGGGATAAGACAAGAGTCTGCACACAAAATGATGAAACATTATTAGGAGGCTCTTGTGTATGGAATGGCAGTAGCAGTTTGTGCATCATGCAAGATATTCCTCATTGAAATTCAGGTTTGATTGGGTGCCTCCATGTGAGATAGGGCGATTCCTGGTTTGATTCCACGTCAAGCTGTGAGTAGTGGCACGAGATTATGGACATCAATTCATGATCCATAAGCATGTTCCCGGCAAGCTGTTCCTTCAAAGCAACACCTCTGATCCTTATGAATCTAGGCATTTCGTGAACAATGAAATTCCTACAAAGCATATGGATGAGTATGAGCAACACATGTGTGCTAGAGAGAAGATGGAATTAAATACATGTGTAAGGAATCTAGCCTGGGTATTTCATTAGTGGATGCAGAACTGAAGAACTGCAGTAAAAGTTCAGAGACGCTTTCTTCAAACGGGTATGGAACAACACATGTGTTACATGGGTTAGTCTGGAAACCAGGGCAGAAGACATATTTTCGCCCGTGAAGTTGGTCTTGCCATTGACCAAACACAGTCATGCTACGATCATTGGGTAGGTTGATGTATATCTCTAACTTCACTAAGCTTCCTGGGATTGGAGCTCCCAGGGCCAATTGAGGACATTGATGCGGCCGGCTGTACTGTATGTGATTTTGACGTAGTCACGCGCTGGGTTGGCTGGTCGGTTGCTGGGCCCTTTTGGTCAGCGTTGAGAGGTTGGGCCTGCGCTGTCGGTGAGGGGGAGGTCTTTTTGGTCAAGATGGGCGGCGGGGCGGCTAGGAAGGCGCTTGATGAATGCGTGATGTGTGGGTGCCTTCCTTGGCCTGTGGACACAGGGGAGAGCGTGGGCTGGGGAAGGCTTTGGCCACCGTCGCAGGGAGCGTGTGCTTGTGGTTCGAGGTGGTCAGCTGATGTGAGCACTAGTGTTAGAGGGGTATCTGCTGGTTTTGGCTGTTGCGTTGGGGCGGGGGGCTTCGCCTCTGTGTGGGATGCCTCTCTTCTTTGTTGTCTCGCTTTTGGGGCAGTGCGGTATGTGTCATTCTTTCCCCCTCTATTTATCTTGCTTTCTATTCAATTTGGGCGGTGTTGTTTACCTGCTGACAATGGATTTCGATTTCGTTATTAGGTTGTGGTGGCGATGCTGTGTTTTTATTCCTGATTTTGGTGAGTGGGGGCTGACTGCGATTGCGGTTTGGTGTCGGCAAGTGTTTTTTGGGGGGAGTAGATTCAGTTCCCTTAGTCTAGGGTTGCTCGGTGTTTCGCTAAAATTGGTTGTTGGGTGATTTATCATGGGCTGCTGTGGTCACTTCTATGGCTATTGTTGAGTGTTCGATTCATCGGGAGCTGCTGCTGCTGCTGCTCCCTTCTTGGTAAATGATTGATGGTCCTGAAGGAATTCAGAGCTTACGTTTACCAGGGAATCAGAAAAAAAATTTAGGATTATGTTTGCTATGGCCCGCTTGTTCTCCTAATGGAGACAAAGAGTTCACTCCAATTAGTTGTCACAGTTCGCCATTTTGTACAGTCTAGAGCTCTCTTAATATTGGAAGAATATATATGTGGATAGCTCTTGTTGTGACCTTGTTTGCTCACCATTGTCTTTGGATCGACTATGAATTAGAATGCATAACTAAGCACGATGATAGTGATGCTGAATTTATTACATTAGAAGATATATATGCTCATGATAACTGAATATGCATGGCTGAATAACAGACGGTTACTCACTTTAGTTTGTGATTTGAAATATATCTCACGCATTACACAAAACCTTGCATCTAATCTAACTATCATGTGCCTCTGAAAATATAAGAACACTTGACTGCCACAGGTGTGACTCATATCAGTTAGTATCAAAATTTAAATAACTGATTTACCTTCACATTTCCATCTGACTTGGGCTTCATATAATCTGTCATTTAGTGTTGAGGTGCATACTTTTTGCATCAGCACATAAGAATTCCGACATTCTTCGGACTGAGTTTATTTCTAAACATCTAACAGAAGAGCTCAATGAAAGATGACTTCGATGCATACATCTCACTGCATAATGAGAAATTATGGTCTTTTCATTGTCTTTGTTTCTGCATCTTTCTCCAATTCCCTTAAAATCTTTTATGCTACTGTTTGACTATAATTTTTCTTTTTCGTTCAGGTGTCACAACATTAATTAAGCAACTTTGGTTTGGCTACAAATGATGTGCTGAATTAGCATTGCTAAGAGAATGCATTCTATTATTTTGGTATGACTAACTATAGGAACGAGGTTTCACTAGCATGAATAATTTTTCCTGGTTGCACTATGTGATCGAATCCTTACCGGTAGTAGTTGGTTGTACCATGTAATTGGATCTTTATCAGTAGTAGTAGCAGAACTAAGTCATGGAGCTCTGTATTTTGTTACTGGAGATCTGTTTATCTGGTTGCTAACTGGTAATAGTATCTTAGAATTTTATTCTTATATACTATACTTCATTCACTTCACGATGTCAATACGTGCCTGCTACTGGTACCTTCCAGTTAGTTGTGTTCTTGTGTATTCTAAGAATATATGATATTTACTTCTCTTTTTTGTCCAGTTAATTTTTGAAATAATATATAGAAACATGTACTATTAGGTTATGAAAGTAATTTAAATATTTGCTCAAAGTATTTATTGTACATTTTCTCAATTGTTAATCTCTCTGCACAAGCTATGTGCATCAACAAGCTTACTAGTTTGTTGGCACCAAAAAAGCGGAAGGAGATGGGGCAGCCAACAACTAGCCGAGAGAAGGCGTCAACGAGGGGCTCAACAAACGGACAAGGTTTTGCATGATATGTCGCCAGCAGGGACATAAGAGGACAACCTGCCCGGACCAACAAACGGACAAGGTTTTGCACGATATGTCGCCAGCAGGGACATAAGAGGACAACCTGCCCGGACCGGGGCCATATCCCGAAGCCGGTTCGTAAACCGGCCAGGTGCACAAACTGTGGCACTGAAGGTCACAGGCGAAACAACTGCAAAAGAGTAGGCGATTTGCGGATAAACAACATGTGAGGACCGACAACAATGTCCCTGACTAAGCTATCTGTTTGATCGTTTCTTTACTGTAGACCACTGTGTTGTGTAGCTAAGTGTGTGCGGCGAGAATGTGTTGGATTTCCTGTAAAATCTGTCTTGTTTGCATGCTTGCTGAATGTAATGCAGTGTTGATGGACGTGTTAATGTCTCGTTTCTGAATAAAAATGAAACTCCTCTGCGTGTATGTTCAAATTGATACCAGCTTAGAATGGATGATGTCTGTTTCTGAATTTTTTGTCAGCATGGGCATGCATTCTGAATTTTTTGACAGTATGCTGATGTATTCTGAATTTTTTGACAGTATGATCACGCATTCTGATTTTTTTTGTCAGTATGGGCGTGCATACTGAATTTTTGACTGAATGCTTGTGCAAACAGACTGGCGAGCATATTCTTGTTTGAGCTGACTGGCAAGCATGGTTCCTGTTACCTGAATTTTAAAACTGAGGTAATCCAGCTATGTTTGCCTGCTGGAATGGGGCACGGGATTGAAAGCTAGACACGTAGCAGTGTGCAGCTGTGACAAGTGCATGCATCTGTGAGGTTGCGCGCCCAGTGCTCTGTGGATCCTATTCGAAATTCAAACTGCACGAGCGTTAGTCCAGAATCTGCAAGCTGACGGCCCACCCGTTACAGACCGGCTGAGCCGAAGCCCATTTGGTTGACGTCGTAGCAGTGGAACTGTTCGTCAATAGATATACGGGAGAAATACTTGGGCCTGTTCGCGTCAGCCTGTGGATCACGAGGACGACGGGCGCCGCGAGTGTGCTCGCGCTCAGAAGATCACTTTCGATTTTGTTAGATACTTTCCACCCCTAAACTTATTTATATGCAGGAATATTTATGTGCTCCTCGATCAGGTTTTTTATTTTTTTAGAAAAGGAGGAGAACCCCGGCCTCTGCATCTGGACGATGCATGCAGTGATCAGGTTTTTTATAACTGATGAGATCTTACATTGTTGTCTTTTACCGATTAACTGGTTAATTCTTTTGCTAAATGGTCTTAGATTTCCGCTTTCTATTTGCCTTTGTTGATCTAATTCAAATTTGTCTTCAGCACGTGCTTATGATGTTAATATAAAACTATTTAGTATTTATATGTTCCACAGCATAATCCTATATTTGTGTAGATAGTTCCTATCACCTGAAGTAATGCTCTAAATCTGGCTAAGCGTCGACCTGATGTTTTTTATAATTTCAGCACCAAGGGCGATGTGCTTCTCTGAAAGTATGTTAGGCTCATGCTCTTGGGAGATTTAGCTGTTGTGGTTTTGCTTGGTATGACTTGCTAAAATGTTGGTTGTTAGTACAGAGGTGGTGACACTATTTGGTCCTCTGGTATTGATTCATGATTTGTGCGTAATACATGATGTTGGTATCTGATCTCTTTATTGCTCATGTCTCACTTGATGTTGCATGGGGTACAGGCAAAATGCGATTGGAGTGGCATATATCGTACTTCGTTACTGCCTACACGTGATTCCATTTGATTTCACTTTGATTTTCTTTTTCTGCCGATCGTTTCTAGGTTGCTGCTGATGAATCATGTAAGGATGGTGCAGAACTCACAAGAGGGAAACGACCGAACTGCGGTAACCAAATCAAACAGCTGACAAGGTACAGATTTCGGAAGATATATGGTTTGCCCTAAACAAGCATATACATCAGAGTACAAAGGGGAATTACGTCTCTGTTTTATGTTATGTTTTCTGCTTGCTATCTTGTTTACAGACTCTCTGTAAGTGCGCCTTTCTATTGGCAACCTTTGTGCCAATGACTCAACAGTCAGCTATCAATTAGAATAGCAGGGGTTTGAGCTTGTTTAAACTGCAGAGTACACATGCATGTACTGTTTCTCAGACATCAAGAAAACATGAGATAAACATGTATGACGATCTACCATGTTATTATTCGGGTGTTGATTAGGAAGCACACATAGGTTTAGCAGAGAAGAAACTTCCAGCGAAGAAGTTTCAGTCATTTATCAGATCAGGCTATGGAAGTAAACATGAGGCATTGAAGCTAATTTGAATTAGGTGGGACGAACCAAACATTTTTGCAATTGCAATTAGTGGGTCAGCAGGGTAGGTATTTTCATGAGAATATTTATTTTAATGACGGCTAATAATTACATTACTGCCTTTGCTTCAGAAGTAAAACTTTGCTATCTTTGGCCTTGCAAAAAACATCAGCTCAAAACTGAAATACACCAGATTTACTTGCTATCTTTTTGAGGTAATACTGTGTTGTTTGTCAACGTTCACTTGGAAGTGGTTGAGGCAGCCTGACCTGGTGAGGATACAGTGTGACGACCCCGGCTTAATCGTGCACTAATCATACACGCAAATGCACACGATCAAGCCTAAGGACTCACTTGAAGATATCACAACACAACTCTAAAACATAAATAAAGTCATACAAGCTTTATATTACAAGCCAGGGCCTCGAGGGCTCGAATACATAGCTCGATGGCATGCAAGCGTCAGCGGAAGCATCAGATATCTGAGTACAGATATATTACAGAGAGAAAGAGATAAGCCTTCACAAAGGCGGGGTAAAATAAAATACTATGATCGAAAGGCGTAGGCCTCCTGCCCCGGACCCTCCGATCCTACTCCTGGTCGTCAAACGGCTCCTCGTAGTAGTAGTACTCGCCAGGTGGGTAGTAGTACTGGTCGTCGGCTGGGGCTTCTGGCTCAGGGGCTTCGTCGTCTGGTGGAATCAAATGGAATATGGGGAAAAAGAAAATAAAGCAAACGTGAGTACTCATCCGAAGTACTCAGCAAGCAAGGATCTACACTACATATGCAACATTGTCAAAGGAATGGCTGTATATGTGGACTGGGCTGCAGAAATGCCAGAATAGTGGGGGAAAGCCTAGTTCTATCGAAGACTAGCATCTTCAACAATCTTCGACAGTCTTGCAGCAATAGAAGAGAACAGATGAACATAATGTAAAGTAGTAGTAGTAGTATCATCAACCTCGACCTGAGATCCTTTCTCGACTCCCTGCGAGAAAGCAATCCCAGAGCCGTACTATCCAGATCTCATCTCATGTTCTAGTTGTACCGATCGGGATACAACTCCGAGTGTCCGTTACCGTAGGACAGGCTATCGATAGAAGTTTCTTCCCTGCAGGGGTGCACCAACTTACCCACCACGCTCGCTTAACTCCGGCCGGACACACTTTACTGGGTCATGCCCGGCCTCGGCTAAGCAACACGCCGCAACCCGACCAAATACCTAACAGAGAGGTCAGCACGCCGGACTAACCTATGCCCCCAGGGGTCTTTGGCCATCGCCCCGGGAACTCCTGCATGTTACGTGCACCGCCGGTGAGCAGACCTAGCAACCCCTTATACAAGCGCGGTTGCGTTCCCAGTCCAACCCAGCGTGTGCCGCATCAGTCGCTGACGTCCATTAAGCTTCGGCTGAAGTATATGACGCAGAACGCCCATACTATGCCCACGTGATGGTTAGTGCTATCAGGCCAGAGGCCCCTCGGATCAAATATCCAAACCGTAGTGGATTAGGAGCGCGCGGAAACGAGCAGAGACTCACGATCGATGTGACCCCGTCGCCCCGTCTCGAGGACTTGCGGCAAGGGCTAAGAATGCCCAGCCACGCCTCGTGCTATCTCGCGGGCACCATCCAGGTCAACCCGACTCCACATCACTTCGCAATAAGCTCGCGCGGGTACCCCTCAGGGCCGACCCGTCTTTAGTAACATGGTTTAGTGTAGGTCATAATATCCAAGGTAACTGTGTGTCTGACACCGAAGGGAACCCTGAGGAATCACCCTCGATGGAATTCCCGCTCGATGTTGTCATCAAGGTGAACGTAGGAGGAATCACCCTCGAGGTCCACACTTGAGGAGTTGCGCGACGACGTCGTTATCGGGGGTGGTGTAGGAGGAATCACCCTCGCTTACCACGACCGAGTAACTAACCTACAAGGTTAACATCAGAAGTGCTGACGAGGTATCACCCTCGGCACTCGACGGTAACCCAGCAGTGTCGGCAACTAAGGGGGAAGTGATGTGCGCTGCCAGGGTCTAGTCTTCAATCCCGATGATCGGGTCTTCTGATATCCAGCAGGGCAGTCAGGATCAAGTGGGGGTCTCTGTCGTGTCTCTACCCAGCCTATACTAAGCAGTCTAGGATAACCAGTAAGGTAGCAAGGCAGGATACAATAAACAGGCTATGCAGCAGATATAGGAAACAGTAGCAGTAGCAGTTCTAATGCAAGCATAAGAGAGAAGAGAATAGGCGATATAGGCATGCTCAAAATGGGGGTGCTTGCCTGTTTGCTCGGGGGCAAGGGCAAGGTCGTCGGTGGTGTCGTCGGGGACGTAGTCGTACTCCTGAGCTGCGTCTGTCTCGGGAGCTACGTCAACGTCGGGGTCTACCGAGAGAGAAGAGGGGGAAGAAACAGGTAAACTTAATGCAAACAAATGCAATACGGTGCGTGTGATGCTATGATGCAGTGCAGGGTTGCCTAATTATGCATCTAAGTCATTTTAGTTATTTTTAGAATTATTCTGGGATTTATTTACCGAAGTGTGTGCACTATTCATCAGCCGAATACGGGTCCGGAGTTACGAGTTCTTCTACGTAGGGGGTTTCGATGAAGAAACAGACGGCACGATCAGACTCGGCTCGTCGTTCTGAGCAAGTTTCATGTTTTAACTTTTTCGATCCGAGCTACGGTTTAAAAGTTATGATTTTTCGAAGTTTATTTGAATTTCTGGAATTACTTTAATTACAGAAAATGAATTATGATGTCAGCATGACGTCATTGTGACGTCAGCGGTCAACAGGCGGCTGACCAGAGTCAAATCTGGCATGTGGGTCCAGTGGGACCCACATGTCAGCCTCTGTTATTTTAACAGTGGATTAAAACTATCTAACAGAGATAATTAGAGGTGTGGGCCCCAGTGTCAGTGTCTGATTAGGGTTTAACTAAATAGATTTTAATTTGAAACGTGATTAATTAGCCTAATTACGGGAGGACCCACACGTCAGTGGCACTGTGCTGCCACGTCAGCGCGTTGACTCAGGTCAGCGCGGTCAACTGGGCCCGTGGGACCCACTGGCAGTGACCCAGGGGCGACCCACGTGGCAGCCACGTCGGCGGCCGGCGCCGGAGTTGCGCCGGCGACCAAAAACGCGGCGGTGCGTCGCCGGAGTTGCTCGGATTTGCGCTACAGAGCTCGGTTCGAGCCGTGGTTAGGTTCTTTCGAACGGGCGTTCAACGCCGCGTCCAACCGTGGCGGTGGAACAGCCGGACTTGGCCGGAAACGGCGCCGGCGACGAGCAAAAGCGGCGGCGTATTCGGGAGCTCGATGGAATCGAGGCTGTGGTGCACTGCGGCTCGAACCAGAGGGATGGTCGTGTTTCACGCGTCGCTGCGAATGTGATGGACATGGCCTCGTGTCCGCTGGGTCACCGGAGACTTGCCGGCGACGAGCTTCACGGAGGTGAGCTCGGGCGTGCGTGGAGTGGTGGCTACGGCCTTCTAGCGGCGGCGAGAGAGGGCATGGAAGAAGCAGCAGCTCACCTCGTGGCTATGAAAAGCCTTCGACAGCTTTGTAGCAGCAGGCGGTGGCCGGAGATGGAAGGGGATCGCCGGAGCCGAAGCGGAAGGGGGCGGTGTCGTGCAGCGTCAGCGGGGCCCCTCGGCTCCACCCGTATCCTCCATTAGATGAAGAAGACGACGGCGGAGCTGACCGACTCGGTGGACGAGCGCAGGGCCGCCGGTGGCCACGACTGAGTAGAGGCGCGGCGTCGACGGCCCTCGGTGGCCGGATCTGGAGAAGGGGAAGAGGCAGAGCGGAGCGAGCTGGGAGAGGTGAGGAGTGACGATGGGGACCAGGGGAGCTGGACGGGGCTCCTCCTTATCCTCCCCCCGTTCCTGTTTCGTCGGTGGCCGCCCCGGTGTCGCGCGCTCGCCGGCGCGCGCGCGCTCGGCCAGGGGCGCGCCGACACGCATGAGGAGGGAGAAGGTGTGGGCTGCTGTTGGACTGGGCTGCACACTGTGCACTTAGGCCCAGCCAACAGTAGCGTTCTCTTTTTTTTTATTTCTCTTCTTCCTTTTCTTTTATTCTTTTTCTGTTTCAAAATGATTAGGCCACTTGTGCTCTTTTGAAAAATGTGGAAGTTGGCCCAAATATTGCAATGCAATATTATCTCTCACCAAAAAGTGGTTTGGACAGATTTGGAAGCCATTTGAATTTGTAATGATTTCAAATGAATTAATATTGCTGTTTTGGGTGCTGTTTCACCTTGTTTGAGTCACTTGTCCAACTCCAAATATTTTGATATTGGTTTTAGAAATGTTCCTGGATTATTTGCCATTTAATGAACATTTTCCCAACAGAGTTTGACCAACTTTATATTTCACTTTTGAATTTGAGTTGATTTTCATATGTGAATTTGAGTTGGATCATTAACCCATATGACTTGGCACTGCAAATGATTATGACTTGGCAGTTTTAACAGAGTGTCACAGAGCTTATTACAAGGGGGTGTTACAAGTTCTCCTCCTCTAAAAGAAATTCACGTCCCGAGAATTTAGGAGGTAGAAGGAAAGAGTCCGGGATATTCTTCCCGAAGATGATCCTCACGTTCCCAAGTGGTTTCATCTTCAGTGTGATTCGACCACTGCACTTTTAGGAACTTGGTCGTCTTCTAACGAGTACGACGCTCAGCTTCATAGAGGATGCGGATCGGATGCTCCTTATAGGAAAGATCATCTTGTAACTCGAGCATCTCATGATCCACTGCACGGTGCGGGGATTCCTTGAAGCACTTACGGAGTTGCGACACGTGGAAGACATCATGAATATGGGAGAATTGCGGTGGCAACTCCAATTGATAGGCCACCTGTCCACGTCTAGCCATGATGCGGAAAGGACCAATATAGCGAGGAGCTAGCTTGCCCTTGATTCCGAAACGACGTGTGCCCTTCATCGGAGTGACACGAAGATAAGCTTGATCACCAGGTTATCACACCCCATCGCTTGCGATCATAATTACTCTTCTGACGGTCTTGAGCTGCTTTGAGATTCTCCCGGACAATTCGGACTTGTTCTTCGGCATGCTGAATAATGTCCGGTCCAACAAGAGGTCGTTCCCCAGTTTCTGACCAATTCAGAGGGGTTCGACATTTACGACCATAAAGAACCTCAAAGGGGGCCATTTTTAAGCTGGCTTGGTAGCTGTTGTTATAAGAGAACTCGACATACGAGAGAGATTCCTCCCATTTCTTACCGAAGGATATAACACAAGCTCGAAGCATATCTTCAAGCACTTGATTAACGCGCTCAACTTGACCTTGGGATTGTGGATGATAAGCTGAACTCCAGGTAATATGAGTTCCCATTGCTTTCTGGAAACTTTCCCAGAAATGGCCAGTGAAAATGCTGCCACGGTCTGAACTGATTTCTTTGGGAATACCATGGAGTGAAACAATTCTGGAGATATATAGCTCTGCTAACTGACTAGCAGTAATAGTCTTCTTAACTGGCAAAAAGTGTGCATCCTTGGAAAGTTGGTCAACGACGACAAGAATAGCATCGTGACCCTTCTGAGACTTGGGAAGACCAGTAATGAAGTCCATTTGCACTTTATCCCACTTCCATAGAGGAATAGGGAGCGGTTGCAGAATTCCAGCAGGTTTCTGATGTTCTGCCTTCACGCGACGACAAACGTCACACTCAGCAACATAACGAGCAATATCTTGCTTCATTCTAGACCACCAGTACCTTTGATGAAGATCTCGATACATCTTGGTACTACCCGGATGGATAGATAGCGGTGTATCATGGGCCTCCTTCATGACTTTGTCAGTCATCAGCTCGAAGTGAGGTACTACAATGCGGTCTCGGAAGTACAAGGTTCCATCTTCAGCAATCGAGAAATCTCTGTACTTTTCAAGGTGAAGCTCTTTCTTCATTAGACCAATTTCGGCATCTTTAGCTTGTGCAATCTTGACAGCTTTCTCAAGATCTGGTTGTATCACAAGGTTATTAAGAGAACCTTGCGGGACGATGCAGAGATTCAGCTTGTGCAATTCTTCATACAGCTGGGGTTGAGCTTGCTTAACCATGAGGTTACTACAATATGACTTGCGGCTCAAGGCATCAGCCATCACATTAGCTTTGCCAGGAGTGTAGGAAATACCACAGTCATAATCGGTGATTGTTTCCAACCAACGCTGCTGACGAAGATTAAGTTCCGGTTGAGTGAATAAGTACTTCAAGCTCTGATGATCGGTGTAAATCTCACACCGATTACCAAGGAGGTAATGACGCCACTGCTTCAAAGCATAAATGACAGCAGTAAGTTCGAGGTCATGCACTGGGTAATTCTCTTCATGTGGACGCAGTTGTCGCGAAGCATAAGCAATTACTCTTCGCTCTTGCATTAGGACGCAACCTAGTCCTTGACGAGAGGCGTCGCAGAAGATCACGAAATCTTTGCGGGAGTCTGGAGGAGCAAGCACTGGAGCGGAAGTCAGCTTGTCCTTGAGGGTCTGGAAGCTTTTCTGACATTTGTGTGTCCACTCAAACTTAACGCCTTTGTGGAGCAGATTAGTCAGGGGCTTGGCAATCTTGGAGAAATTTTCGATGAATCGACGACAATAACTTGCAAGCCCGAGAAAACTTCTAACTTGCTTGACATTCTTCGGAGGGGTCCAGTCAAGAATAGCCTGAACTCGCTCCGGGTTAACTGCGATACCATCCTTGGAGATGACATGTCCAAGGTAGGTTACCTCAGAAAGCCAGAATTCGCACTTAGAGTACTTGGCATATAATTGGTGCTCTCGAAGTCTCTCCAGAACAAGGCGAAGATGCTCAGCATGTTCTTCTTTGTTCTTCGAATAAACCAGAATATCATCCAGATATACCACGACGAATTTGTCGAGGTAATCCATGAATATGTAATTCATTAGGCGGGAGAATGTAGCTGGAGCGTTTGTTAAGCCAAACGACATGACTGTGTACTCGTAAGAGCCATAACGAGTAACGAATGCAGTCTTCGGAATATCCTCTTCGCGGACACGGACCTGGTGATAACCCAACCTCAAGTCGAGTTTAGAAAACACCGAAGATCGATCAACTTGCAGGATCCTACTCTCCGTGTGCACTCTGATGCAGAACCCGGTCTCGAACTGTAAGAAGAGGTCCACGTGCAGGCGTGTGACCTCCCACTGCAGGCCAATCAATACCTGGCGGCATCTCGGTCCTGCGTGGGTAAAGAATATACTCCGGATGTATCCCTGCACGAACAACTGGTAGCAACTGTGTCATAGCCTCGTAGTAGCGTGCTCGAGTGGCGAACAACTCGACGGCAAGAGCCCGAACAGTGCGATCCAGAGCCTGAGTGCACTGAATCAGAACCTGCGGGTCGTAGCGTCGAGACTCGTACGGGGCACAGATAGCTGTGTAAAATCCAGTAGCATCTCCAACAGGTGCATACGGAATGTACCGAAACACAGAATCATCCAAGTTAGCATTGTGCTCTCCTCGGAGACGTACGACAGCAGAGTAGGCGGCATCATGGACTGCCATCTCAATCGTCATGCCTATTCCGTGAAAAAGGTGTAGCTCAGTGTCTGAGTTGTTCTGCTGATCATAGATCCGAACTTCAGCATAATACTGCTCCTGGTTGAACTCGCGGTAAACCTCATAGACCAAGTACTCGGGGCACCAGCGGTATCCCAGCCTGATCAAGAGGGCGATCAGAACAGCTGGAAATCCAGGGGCATCACGAGCCCAAGTGCGACACACAAGCTGGGTCGTAGGCCGCGGTGGAAACAGTCGATCCATCTGAAACAGAGAAGTTCAGGGTTGTCATAAGACAATGAGAAGTATAACCGATCCCAGAAGGAAAGGTTAAACAAAACAATGGAAAGGAAAATGATTATCAGACTAATCAGATCAAAGACAGGGAAATCGCACTGAATCCAGCTCTCCGGGTGGATAGAATTAACGAGAACCTAAATGTCGATGTTAGTAAATTTTATTAAACCCAAATAGATGAGAGATTAGAATCCCAGAGTAAAGACGAGAAATAAAAGATCCTAATACCACCCAGTTGGCGATGTGGGCCCGTAAGCCACACAACCAAGTTAGTAAAATAGTTTTTGACCACTAGACTCAACTTCGGCCAAGGAATTGGGAAGGGGGATTCCTAGAGGCAGTTGGCTCTGATACCAACCTATGACGACCCCGGCTTAATCATGCACTAATCATACACGCAAATGCGCACGATCAAGCCTAAGGACTCACTTGAAGATATCACAACACAACTCTAAAACATAAATAAAGTCATACAAGCTTTATATTACAAGCCAGGGCCTCGAGGGCTCGAATACATAGCTCGATGGCATGCAAGCGTCAGCGGAAGCATCAGATATCGTAGTACAGATATATTACAGAGAGAAAGAGATAAGCCTTCACAGAGGCGGGGTAAAATAAAATACTACGATCGAAAGGCGTAGGCCTCCTGCCCCGGACCCTCCGATCCTACTCCTGGTCGTCAAACGGCTCCTCGTAGTAGTAGTACTCGCCAGGTGGGTAGTAGTACTGGTCGTCGGCTGGGGCTTCTGGCTCAGGGGCTCCGTCGTCTGGTGGCATCAAATGAAATATGGGGAAAAAGAAAATAAAGCAAACGTGAGTACTCATCCGAAGTACTCAACAAGCAAGGATCTACACTACATATGCAACATTGTCAAAGGAATGGCTGTATATGTGGACTGGGCTGCAAAAATGCCAGAATAGTGGGGGAAAGCCTAGTCCTATCGAAGACTAGCATCTTCAACAATCTTCGACAGTCTTGCAGCAATAGAAGAGAACAGATGAACATAATGTAAAGTAGTAGTAGTAGTATCATCAACCTCGACCTGAGATCCTTTCTCGACTCCCTGCGAGAAAGCAATCCCAGAGCCGTACTATCCAGATCTCATCTCATGTTCTAGTTGTACCGATCGGGATACAACTCCGAGTGTCCGTTACCGTAGGACATGCTATCGATAGAAGTTTCTTCCCTGCAGGGGTACACCAACTTACCCACCACGCTCTCTTAACTCCGGCCGGACACACTTTACTGGGTCATGCCTGGCCTCGGCTAAGCAACACGCCGCAACCCGACCAAATACCTAACAGAGAGGTCAGCACGCCGGACTAACCTATGCCCCCAAGGGTCTTGGGCCATCGCCCCGGGAACTCCTGCACGTTACGTGCACCGCCGGTGAGCAGACCTAGCAACCCCTTATACAAGCGCGGTTGCGTTCCCAGTCCAACCCAGCGTGTGCCGCATCAGTCGCTGACGTCCATTAAGCTTCGGCTGAAGTATACGACGCAGAACGCCCATACTATGCCCACGTGATGGTTAGTGCTATCAGGCCAGAGGCCCCTCGGATCAAATATCCAAACCGTAGTGGATTAGGAGCGCGCGGAAACGAGCAGAGACTCACGATCGATGTGACCCCGTCGCCCCGTCTCGAGGACTTGCGGCAAGGGCTAAGAATGCCCGGCCACGCCTCGTGCTATCTCGCGGGCACCATCCAGGTCAACCCGACTCCACATCACTTCGCAATAAGCTCGCGCGGGTACCCCTCAGGGCCGACCCGTCTTTAGTAACATGGTTTAGTGCAGGTCATAATATCCAAGGTAACTGTGTGTCTGACACCGAAGGGAACCCTGAGGAATCACCCTCGATGGAATTCCCGCTCGATGTTGTCATCAAGGTGAACGTAGGAGGAATCACCCTCGAGGTCCACACTTGAGGAGTTGCGCGACGACGTCGTTATCGGGGGTGGTGTAGGAGGAATCACCCTCGCTTACCACGACCGAGTAACTAACCTACAAGGTTAACATCAGAAGTGCTGACGAGGTATCACCCTCGGCACTCGACGGTAACCCAGCAGTGTCGGCAACTAAGGGGGAAGTGATGTGCGCTGCCAGGGTCTAGTCTTCAATCCCGATGATCGGGTCTTCTGATATCCAGCAGGGCAGTCGGGATCAAGTGGGGGTCTCTGTTGTGTCTCTACCCAGCCTATACTAAGCAATCTAGGATAACCAGTAAGGTAGCAAGGTAGGATACAATAAACAGGCTATGCAGCAGATATAGGAAACAGTAGCAGTAGCAGTTCTAATGCAAGCATAAGAGAGAAGAGAATAGGCGATATAGGCATGCTCAAAATGGGGGTGCTTGCCTGTTTGCTCGGGGGCAAGGGCAAGGTTGTCGGTGGTGTCGTCGGGGACGTAGTCGTACTCCTGAGCTGCGTCTGTCTCGGGAGCTACGTCAACGTCGGGGTCTACCGAGAGAGAAGAGGGGGAAGAAACAGGTAAATTTAATGCAAACAAATGCAATACGGTGCGTGTGATGCTATGATGCAGTGCAGGGTTGCCTAATTATGCATCTAAGTCATTTTAGTTATTTTTAGAATTATTCTGGGATTTATTTACCGAAGTGTGTGCACTATTCATCAGCCGAATACGGGTCCGGAGTTACGAGTTCTTCTACGTAGGGGGTTTCGATGAAGAAACAGACGGCACGATCAGACTCGGCTCGTCGTTCTGAGCAAGTTTCATGTTTTAACTTTTTCGATCCGAGCTACGGTTTAAAAGTTATGATTTTTCGAAGTTTATTTGAATTTCTGGAATTACTTTAATTACAGAAAATGAATTATGACGTCAGCATGACGTCATTGTGACGTCAGCGGTCAACAGGCGGCTGACCAGAGTCAAATCTGGCATGTGGGTCCAGTGGGACCCACATGTCAGCCTCTGTTATTTTAACAGTGGATTAAAACTAATCTAACAGAGATAATTAGAGGTGTGGGCCCCAGTGTCAGTGTCTGATTAGGGTTTAACTAAATAGATTTTAATTTGAAACATGATTAATTAGCCTAATTACGGGGGGACCCACACGTCAGTGGCACTGTGCTGCCATGTCAGCGCGTTGACTCAGGTCAGCGCGGTCAACTGGGCCCGTGGGACCCACTGGCAGTGACCCAGGGGCGACCCACGTGGCAGCCACGTCGGCGGCCGGCGCCGGAGTTGCGCCGGCGACCAAAAACGCGGCGGCGCGTCGCCGGAGTTGCTCGGATTTGCGCTACAGAGCTCGGTTCGAGCCGTGGTTAGGTTCTTTCGAACGGGCGTTCAACGCCGCATCCAACCGTGGCGGTGGCGCAGCCGGACTTGGCCGGAAACGGCGCCGGCGACGAGCAAAAGCGGCGGCGTATTCGGGAGCTCGATGGAATCGAGGCTGTGGTGCACTGCGGCTCGAACCAGAGGGATGGTCGTGTTCCACGCGTCGCTGCGAATGTGATGGACATGGCCTCGTGTCCGCTGGGTCACCGGAGACTTGCCGGCGACGAGCTTCACGTAGGTGAGCTCGGGCGTGCGTGGAGTGGTGGCTACGGCCTTCTAGCGGCGGCGAGAGAGGGCATGGAAGAAGCAACAGCTCACCTCGTGGCTATGAAAAGCCTTTGACAGCTTTGTAGCAGCAGGCGGTGGCCGGAGATGGAAGGGGATCGCCGGAGCCGAAGCGGAAGGGGGCGGTGTTGTGCAGCGTCAGCGGGGCCCCTCGGCTCCACCCGTATCCTCCATTAGATGAAGAAGACGACGGCGGAGCTGACCGACTCGGTGGACGAGCGCAGGGCCGCCGGCGGCCACGACTGAGCAGAGGCGCGGCGTCGACGGCGCTCGGTGGCCGGATCTGGAGAAGGGGAAGAGGCAGAGCGGAGCGAGCTGGGAGATGTGAGGAGTGACGATGGGGACCAGGGGAGCTGGACGGGGCTCCTCCTTATCCTCCCCCCGTTCTTGTTTCGTCGGTGGCCGCCCTGGTGTCGCGCGCTCGCCGGCGCGCGCGCGCTCGGCCAGGGGCGCGCCGACACGCATGAGGAGGGAGAAGGTGTGGGCTGCTGTTGGACTGGGCTGCACACTGTGCACTTAGGCCCAGCCAACAGTAGCGTTCTCTTTTTTTTATTTCTCTTCTTCCTTTTCTTTTATTCTTTTTCTGTTTCAAAATGATTAGGCCACTTGTGCTCTTTTGAAAAATGTGAAAGTTGGCCCAAATATTGCAATGCAATATTATCTCTCACCAAAAAGTGGTTTGGACAGATTTGGAAGCCATTTGAATTTGTAATGATTTTAAATGAATTAATATTGCTGTTTTGGGTGCTGTTTCACCTTGTTTGAGTCACTTGTCCAACTCCAAATATTTTGATATTGGTTTTAGAAATGTTCCTGGATTATTTGCCATTTAATGAACATTTTCCCAACAGAGTTTGACCAACTTTATATTTCACTTTTGAATTTGAGTTGATTTTCATATGTGAATTTGAGTTGGATCATTAACCCATATGACTTGGCACTGTAAATGATCATGACTTGGCAGTTTTAACAGAGTGTCACAGAGCTTATTACAAGTGGGTGTTACATACAGCTGAAGAACTGACCTAGTGACGCGATGCATACATGGGAGGAAGCAGATCTTGTGCGTGAGGGAGTAGATCTTGCAATTGAAATCATCTCTCCGATGCAGAGGAGCAACGGCGATGCGGTGGAAACTACAGGGTGAGTGAGAGAGTGGAGAAGGAGGGGATGGATAAGGTCAAGTCGTCAACAAGTAAGTGGATCAACATTGTCTGGTCAAGTAACTTGGGTCGGCCCAGTATAGTGGATTTGTCATTTGTCTTTTTTGTAAGCCCACAGCACGGTTTAAATATGTATTGGGACAGTTAAATCAGATAAATGAAAGAAACTATAACGCTTATAACGGTTTATAAAATGAATTAACAAAGAGCATAGCCAAGTTTAGTAAATTTTAGAATGTGGTTGTTTGTTGTTATTCATTGTTAGGGTTGGCATTTGAATATTTGTTAGATCTGAAGTGCCTATGATAGCATGGGATTTGTACAATGCACTGTTGAGGCATGTTCTTTCTCAGGATGACTAACAAGGATGATCAGCAAGTATTTGTTTGCCAAAGTCATGGTGGTTTTGAAAAAGTCATTGGTGCATTGTCGTGGATCTCAAGATGGCTATGTTTTTATATTTTGCATAATCACTCTGAAGACCTTGGCAGCATCGCCGGTTACCAATTTGCTTGAAAAGGGAGCTGAGTTCCAGAAATTAAACTGTGAAGATCATGCGTTTTACACAGTTTAATCCATGTGTGTGTGTTAGGTGAGTTTGTATTGTTATGTATGTGATCGTAGTTACTTTTTTATGTCCGCCAGTGTTATGACTATTATCCAGCAGTGCAACCATATTAAAAAGCTTGAATGCATCCTTAGGGTTATTATGAGATTAGAGATAACTGTCACGCATCTCTTTTCACTACAAACAAATATGCACTTGCGTTTGGATCTTTAGTGCTTCCCTTTCTATGCTATTAAAAATATGGCCCTAAGTGGCTGCATTTAGTTCTTTAACAGAATCAGCCCTGAAAACAAGGAGAACAGATGTCGATCTTCTCTCGAAGACCACAACATTGATGCCTTTTGTTGATCATCGGTCTTTAAATATTCTTAATTGCATGGTTTAAATGCTTGGTTCGCTCTTGCCCTTTGCGCCATCGGCGCACTGGGTCATCTAGTTTCAGCTAAAGGCCAAAGCATATGCATCGACAGGTTCAGTGGTGATCCGACGAAACCAAATTCCTGATGCATGTTCCATACATATTCCTGCTCTGTGCAACAGCATGTGGACTCGTTACTAATTGAGATAGTTGTGCACCACATCGGAAAATGCCAACGGAGGCATTTTGAAAAAATCAAAAGTCATATTTCAAAGTTTCAAATAAATTCAAAAAAACATTGTATAAAGCAGAGTAAAGAAAAACATTGCTGCAAATTCAT
Organism: Thinopyrum elongatum; assembly: GCA_011799875.1. Classification (NCBI taxonomy): domain Eukaryota; kingdom Viridiplantae; phylum Streptophyta; class Magnoliopsida; order Poales; family Poaceae; genus Thinopyrum; species Thinopyrum elongatum. The sequence goes on from CM022303.1 coordinate 182,847,389, forward strand.
TGGCATTGGGCGTACTTATGCAAAGATCAGCACAAAATTTATGACTGGAGCAGCAAGCTACGTACACAAAAGGAAAAATCATGCATGCATGCAGCTAGCGTGCTTTCTCGGGTGGCTAGGAGAGCCGAGAGCGCCACGGGTCTGGGGTGCCCGAAACATACACTCCGGCCAGGCGCAAGTGCATGCGTCGGGTTCAGCCAAGCCAAGAAGCGGAACGGTAAATAGGTGTAATCTTTTTTTTTTCTGACTATCTATTACAATAAGTTTTGCCCATCGCCGGTGAGGGAGGGGCGATGACGGCGGCGCCTTCGGCTCGCTTTAGTGTTTGTAGTCGTCGCTAGGTGGTCTATGAATCTGGATGTAATTTTTATTATTTTTTATGTTCATTGTACCGTCATGATTGAAGATGAATAGATGGGATGTTTTCTCGAAAAAAAATAAAGACGAGTAGAACACAACCAAGCGTAAATGAAAATGTACTCCTGCGACAGAGAATGTGGAAACATATCCATTTATTGCTTCCATTGTTTCCACAGCTCCATTGCTACAGCCTGCTGATTGTGCTCCCGCGCCTATCAATGGATGTCAAGTGAAAAGCAACAGGGTCGGGGTCTGGGTCGGGTGGGGGATAGGATCTGTGCTTCGTGGTTGCCCGCCCCCGGGGGTGATGGTATGGAACCGTACGCGGGCTGCACTCGCAGGCGTTCATGGTGTTCGCACCACAGTGGGCACGAGCGCCACGGGCCGAGGGCACGACCTTGTACTGTAGGCGAGCGGAGTGGAAGTTTTCGTAAAGTTTGCATAAAATGGAACTTGTCCCGGCCAGTACAAAAAGAGAGGGGATGTTCTTGCCCATGGAACTTGCAATTGCGAGAAGAGAAAACGCCAGCTCGGACAAGAGGATTGCTCGCACAGGTTCAAGTGGAGTAGTACATTTGAGAACATGCATGGGTAATTAGGCGGGCAATTAGCTGAAGCCGTGTTCCCCTCACTTGGTCACATAGAATACTGCTTCTCGCTCCCCCAAAACAGGGGCTTTCCATTATTCTAGAGCGTCTCCAAATGTGGATTTAGAGCATCTCCAACAGTGGCTGTAAAAAACGCGTGCGTGCAGTAAAAGTGCGTTTTGGCGGGCGCGGGGCGGTTTCGCGCGCTCCAGCGCGCGCGGGAAAAGATCGCACGCGCGCGAAAAAGCGTCTGGGCGCGCACTACTTTTGTTGCGCGGCGTCCGGCGCGCTTTATAAATGCAGCGCCCTCCCGCCGCTCTCTCCCCGCTCTCCACCTCGCCACGCGCTCTCTGTCGCTCTCTTCTCGCTCTTCCTCGCCTCGCCGCCGCCGCGCCGCCGGGGACTTTCGGGCTACCGCGGCGTCCGCGCGCGCCCCTCTGGCACCTTCTCCGCCGAGATCCGGTCCGGCGAGACGCGCTTCGGCCTCGGCACTTTCGACAACGCCCACGAGGCCGCCCGCGCGTACGACGCTGCGGCGAGGCGCCTACGGCGGCCTCATAGGGACCTGAACTTCCCCGAAGTGCCGACGCGGGAGCTGGCGCAGGAGCTCGCGCCTTCCCCGCGGCTTATCACCGACGAGAATCGTCGCGACAACCGGAGGCGGGTGCGCCGTCTCGGCTTCGCTGAGATGGACGAGGAAGCCATGGCGTTGTGGCACCAATGCTTCCCGCGGACGTCATCAACGAGCGCTAGTTCTTCGCGTAAAGGAGGGCGGAGAGGGATGAGAGAAGGACGGAGCGAGCCGCCTATCGCGAGGACAGGTGTACGCGACCTAGGAGCAGTGTCGTCCTGGGACTCCGACGACGATCGGTATCTCGACGCCTTCATTGAGACGTCGGAGGAGGACATCACCGAGGCGGAGTCGGAGTCAGAGGAGGAGGACGATGAGTAGTTGAACTATCTTTTTTTTATCTATGCATGCTATGAATTATCTATGCTATGAACTATGTATGCTATGAATTATTATCTATGCTATAGTTTATGTTTGAAATATCATTATACTGTCTTCAAAATGAATATATTGCAAGCGCCGGCTGCTCGCGCGCGCTGTAGTTTAGCGCGTATGCTGGAGCGGCGCGCGCGCAATTTTTTGAAACGGCCGCTGAAGCCAGCGTTCCGTGGCGCGTAAAAACTGGCTATGAAGACGCTGTAAATATTTTTTTAACACGCCGCACGTTACGCGGCTGTTGGAGATGCTCTTAAGGTCGGTCTTATAAAGAGGTAAAGACCCCCAAAGTCGTCCTTAGCGAGTCCTATACACTGTGAGCGTCCCTCCCGAATAATCATGAGTGGACATGCGGCCACGTGCTGCCCAGATTCACACCGCATGCACTCTCGCGATTTGTGCAAACTGAATACGTGTGAGCTGTATAATGATTCAAACCTCTCGTATAACACTCTGTATCCCGCGTATTTTCCCAGCTGACATGCACAGTTGATGGCCCGCAGGGCAGGAGCGGGGCATTGAACCGAGGTCTGGGCCTCACGCATCTCAGTCCCAACGGCCAGTTGCAGGACGCTTCTCGTGGTCCTTTTTAAACGCCATGCGTGCTTGCTCACAACCATATTCTCACTCCATCTGTCTCAGCTTGCCGTCCTGATTTCGCATGCATCCGTCTATCGTCATGTATCACTGCTTGAACAGAATCAAGCATGGCTGAAGAACGTTTTCATCCTCGGCGTCGTGAACCTGCTGCTGCTGGCCATTATCTGCATGCACAAGGTCTTAATCTCCCCCTGCGCAGTGCATTTTTTTTTTTGAAAAATCTTCCGATCTATTAATCTTCAATCATGGCAATACAACGAATACCAGAAATAATAAAAATTACATCCAGATCTGTAGACCACCTAGCAACGACTACAAGCACTGAAGCGAGCCGAAGGCGCGCTGCCGTCATCGCCCCTCCATCATCGGAGTCGGGCACAACTTGTTGTAGTAGACAGTCGGAAAGTCGTCGTGCTAAGGGCCCATATGACCAGCGCACCAGAACAGCAACCGCCGCAGATGAAGAATAACGTAGATCGGAAGGATCCAATCCGAAGACATACGAACGTAGACGAACACCAACGAGATCCGAGCAAATTCATCAAAGATAGATCCGCCGGATACACACCTTCACACGCCCACCAACGATGCTAGACGCACCGCTGGAACGGGGGCTAGACGGGGAGACCTTTATTCCATCTTCAGGGAGCCGCCGCCGTTTCGCCTTCCTGAGCAGAACACAAACCCTAACAAAACTGAAAGGAACGACTAAAAACGAAGCCCTCCCGTCGGCCCTTGGCAGGATCCACCGCGCCTCCATGGCCCTAGGGCCACCAGAGACGAGGCGGACCTGCGTCGGCGCCGGCGAGAGGCAGAAACCCTAGCTGTTTTTTTGACAATGAGGAAGTCCTGGCGGCAGCTTGTTCTCGCCAAGATGTAGATGTTCTACACAATGAAGATGCCCCCCGCGCAGTGCATTTGCTCTAGGCCCCATATCAGGGCCGTCTCTAGGAATTTGGTGCCCCGGTGCGAAAAGCAAAATGAGGCCTTAACATTAAAAAAAATACAATAACGCAAGCATAATCACCTAATTATGTGATTAAAATTTATGTTATTCCATACAATGCTTAGAAAATTCTCAAGTATCAATTAAAAATACTAAAACCAATATGATGAGCAACTAGTGAAATATAGTCTTGTGACTCGTATAGATAAATAGAAACTTAGAATCAGATAGAACCTTGATTTTGAACTTGGATGTAGGACGAGCAACTAGTGAACTCTTGAATCTGTGACTACTTCTGAACTTTAACGACTACACAAAAATCGTTCCAAAACATATTAGTAAAATATTAACACAACTTTGTAATTTGTATCAAAATTAGAGAAAAGGGGAAGAGCGTAGGGAGGGCACCACACCGGTTGGCTTCTGTTCCTGTTGGGTGGCACCGCGGCAGTGTTGGCCGGCCGCTGGCGCGGCGGTGTACGGCGCTCGAAAGTCAGTTGCAGTTCCGCGTCTGCCGTCGCCTCGCTGCAACCTACAAAGCGATCGCCGCCGAGCCGCCGATTCAGTCCAAAGCGAAGGCGACATCGAAAGCCAAGCGATCAGGGAATAGGAAGCGGAAGTTATGGAACGTACTGCGCTGGGGCTATCGTTTCATCTACGATCGCTAGGATCGATCCACCTCATCCAGGTGACGATGGGCAAAGCGTATCGCTCGAGGCCTTGAGCGGACAAGGCCCAAGAAGGCCCAAACCAGTGTTTTCAGCCTTCAGGCAACGAACAGAAGAAGAGTTTGACCTAATAACTGATTTTTTTCAGACTATACATATACGTATATGAACCCCAGTTGGGGCCCCAGGATAGGCCCCTCAATGGCCCTGCCCCATATGTATCCAGCGAGATGGATTCGATGTAGTTACCGGCATTTCCTATTTGGCGCCACAGGCGCCAGTTAACGTGCATTTTTCTTAACTGGCGCCTGTGGCGTCCGTAAATGGGCCGGCCCATCTAGGCGCTGGTTGACTTTTTCTTTTTTGAAAATTCTATGAACTTTTTTGAATATCGATGAACTTTTTTAAAATTTCAACAGTTTTTTTTTCAGATTGATGAACTTTTTTGAATATCAATGAACTTTTTTGAAATTTGATGAACATCTTTTTGAAAATGGATGAACTTTTTAGATTTATGAACTTTTTTTTCAGTTCACTGAACTTTTTCTAAAAACACATGAACTTTTTTTGAATTTCTATGAACTTTTTTCAGATTTAATGAACTTTTTAAAAAATTAAAGAACTTTTGCTAAATTGGATGAACTTTTTTTTCTACTTGAATGAATTTTTTTTAAATTGATGAACTTTTTTTAAAATTGGTGAACCTTTTCTAAAGATATGAACTTTTTTTTCAAATGGATGAACCTTTTTTCTTTAAATCTCTAAACCTTTTTTGATTTCATATTTTTATTTTCGTAACAAAAAAAATAAAAAAAAACTGGGGCAGCACGCTAGTGGGCCGGCCCATGCTAGCAGCGCTGCAGGCGCCGGATCGTTAACGGGCGCCTGCAGCGCTGCATAGGAGCTCCCGTAGTTACCACATGTATCCCGGGCGATGGATTTGCTCTAGTACCCATATGTAATTTTTTTTTTCTCTCTTTTTTTTTGCGTGGTAATACGTGTCTCATTTATATTGCAGGATCATAGTACAAGTCACGTACATACCGACCTGACAAAACTGAATGTCTCTCTGGTTGCTCTATGTCTCCGCATGTATCTGTCAGTGCATGCGGCGTTCGTACGTACGCAGCATGATGGCCTATCAATAATACACTGCAACGGTTGTGATAATGGAGCATTAAGGTCATTTTTTGGGTCATGTTTTTACGTAGTCAGGAGTACTGATCACGATAGTCCACCGCAAAACGTAATTAAATTACGCTCAGCAGAAGCAAACGGCATTAACACCAGCCGCGCTGATCCAACCCCCCCCCCACCCCAAAATCTTGCTGATCTCCTGCTGTTCGAGGGTGCTTGTGGTTTCTGGGTTCTGTCACTGTTCGGGGTGACTACGGGGCGTTCTTTGTATCGCTACCCACCCTTGGCAGGGGCGGGATCTGGGCACTACCTGTGCCGGCATGGCGGGAGCTCGTGATGAGGGGGGTTTGGGTGCCCTTGGGGCTGAGCAATCTGCGCTGGGCGGGGACGGCGTTCCTCTAGTCCGGGCGCTCCCAAGCGGGGGAAGGTGGTGGTGGTTACAGGCCCATCTCCTTCGGCGGGCGATTCGAAGACTGCGGATCGCGTGGAAGAGATGATGGAACGGCTTCGTCTCACAGCGGTAGAGGCGCAGCCGGTGGTGCTGGATGACGAGGATGAGGCTGATCTGGTCGCCCCGGATTGTGCCCTGGTGGGAAAGGTGCTTTCTTCCAATACTCTCCATATCCAGACGATCGCGTCGGCAATGAGGCCGGCTTGGGGCAACCCAAAAGGTTTGCTGTTTAACCCCTCCGGGGACAATGTGTTCGTCGCTGAATTTGGTACCCAGGCAGACAGAGCAAGGGTGATCGAGGGCTCGCCTTGGATGGTGGGCAAGCATGCTGTTCTTCTCAAGGTCTTTGATCTGAACATCCAACCTCTTCAAGTCCAGTTTGATCGTCTGGCCATTTGGGCCCGTATCATGAATCTACCGCCAAGGTTGATGAAAGCTAAGCTCGGAATGGAGTTTGCCAAGCCCATTGGCAGAATTCCAAGGTGGAGGCCGATGCTGATGGGCGCTGCTGGGGAGGATTTATGCGTGTGAGAGTTGAGATTGCAGTTCACGAGCCAATTGTTCGTTATGTGACAGTGACTTCAGTCCGGCTCCAGTCTACCGACACATACTCTGTGATGTACGAGCGCCTTCCCTTTCATTGCTTCTCTTGTGGCCTCCTTGGGCATTCTTCGGTCTTGTGCCCTAGTCCTGGTCTCAGGGATGGGAATGGTGACCTACCGTATGCCGCCAAGAAGCTTTGTGTACCTGAGGACAGTGTAACATCCCCAGGTTACCCCACTCTGGTTAAGCTAATTAAAATGCCATGCCATCCTATTCACTAAGTCAAACTGTCACTTGTCTCAAATCAAATTCAAATTCAAATTTAAAATGCAAGTCAAATAAATATTCCTTCAAACAATCAAACTAAAATGTACATATGGTTGCAAATAATTCAGAGGCTATGCTAAAATTATAACCAACAATAAAGGGATTAGCCAAGTGACTCTAACAACCTCAAACAGTGGCTGAAAATAACATTTAATAACCTTTTTAATTAATTCAAGCTAAATATGAAATAGTATTTAGCTCAAACTAGTTTTTGGAGTTAGGATATATTGCACTGTAATTGGAGGATTAGTTCACACATTTTTCAAAAACCACTAAGCGCCCAACCAATTAGCAAGACCGAAGAGAAGAGATAGCAGAATAAGGAATAATGGAAAAGGCTTATTCGGAACTGTGCACTTAAGCCTTTGGACTATAGTGCGGCCCAACCCGCCTCCCCTCGTCTCCTTTCTCTCTCCGTCGCCGTGTCGTTCCGCCCGTGGACACGCCCACGCTGCGCCGGTCAGCGCTCGACAGCGCGATGCCGCGGCCGTCTGCGAGGGGATAAGGGCGACGCCGTGCGTTCCCCCTGGTCCTCCCCGTCACTTCTCCCCCTCTCCCTCGCTCGCTCCGCTCCTCCCCTCGTTCAGATCCGAGCGCAGCCGAGCGGGTCCGCCGCTACTCGCCGTCGTTTTCGCAGCCACCGGCCTCGTCTCGCCTCACCACCGTGTCCCTCGTCTCCGCCGTGGTCGACCGCGTCGACTGCTGCCCTCTGGTGGAGCTGGGGAGCTCCGCAGGCGTCGATCTTCTCCGCCCCCTTTTCTTCGGACGCCGGTGCCTCTCCGACGATCCCCGCCGTTCTGCTGCTACTAACCCGCCAACGGGCCTCCGTGCGCCTTCACTGTGAGCTCCTCCACCTTCCTTCCCTTTCCTTTTGGCCGCGCACGCTCGCTAGCCAGCTGCTACGCTATGCCCGAACATGCTGCCGCCGATGAGCTCGCCGCCGTGGTCTCCGTCACTGTCACGTGCGGCCGAGGCCAGCATCGAGCTCCTGGAGCTCTTGCGAGTCCGATGCCACCGCCCACGCGTCCCCACGTGCCTCCCATCGCCTTATCCCCGAGGCCAGAACTCCGCCGCCGCCGCGGTCGCCGTTGCGCTCAGCTCCGGCCGCCTCAACTCGCGCTAGCGCCATAGATTGACGCAGCGCATCTCGCTCGTTCGAATGAGCCCAGAAGCGCGCGCTGTCGTGCCCCCTAGCAAGATCCCGTAGCTCGCCGTGGTTCGGCTTCCGCCAATCTCGTCGCCGGCGAGCATTCCGGCGATCCCAGCTCCGGCCACCGCCTCCATTCGACGCGGCGCTGAACGGCCTTTCGAACGCGCCCAGCCGCGCTCGCACTCGAGCCCTGTAGGCAATTCCGGTGGGTCTCGTGTGTCGCCGCCGCGTTATCTGGACGCCGGCGTCGTTCCGGCGACGGCGCCGACGTGGCACAGGCGGGCCCCGCCCCTGTGTCACTGCTCGTGGGCCCAACAGGTCCACCAGTCAGGGTTGACTAGGTCAACCCTGCTGACTGGGCAGCGTGGGCCACTGACAGGTGGGCCCCGCGCTAATTTAATTAATTCTGGAAATAATTAAAATGTTAATTAAATTAAATACTTAATCAGTCACTGACATGTGGGCCTAGAAGCTTAATTAGTTAGTTTAGTTTAAATTAATCTCTGTCAGTTCCAGAATCAATGACATGTGGGGCCCACAGGTTAGTTTGACCAGTCAGCGCCACTGTTGCATGCTGACATCATCCTCACGCAATGCTGGCATCATCAGGCACTATTCTGGATAATGTTGATTTTATTAAATAAAAATAAATTCTAGAAAATCAATTAATCTTTATAAATTCATAACTTTTAAACCGTAGCTCAAATCGAAAAAGTTAAAACATGAAAGTTGCTCAGAACGACGATCCGAGTCTGATCGTGCCGTCTGTTTCTTCGTCGGAACCTCCTATGTAGAAGAACTTGTAACTCCGGACCCGAATCTGGTAGATGAATAGTGCACACACATCGGATATTAAATCCCAGATTAATTCTAAAAATAACTAAAATGACTTAGATGCATAATTAGGCAACCCTGCACTGCATCATAGCATCACACGCGTCGTATTGCATTTGTTTGCATTATGTTTACCTGTTTCTTCCCCCTCTTCTCTCTCGGTAGACCCCGACGTTGACGTAGCTCCCGAGGCAGACGCAGCTCAGGAGTACGACTACATCCCCGACGATTCCACTGAAGACCTTGCCCTTGCCCCCGAGCAAACAGGCAAGCACCCCCATTTTGAGCATGCCTATATCGCCTATTCTCTTCTCTCTTATGCTTGCATTAGAACTGCTACTGCTACTGTTTCCTATATCTGTTGCATAGCCTGTTTATTGTAACCTGTCTTGCTACCTTACTGGTTAACCTAGACTGCTTAGTATAGGCTGGGTAGAGACACGACAGAGACCCCCACTTGATCCCGACTGCCTTGCTGGATATCAGAAGACCCGGTCATCGGGATTGAAGACTAGACCCTCGCACCGCACATCACTTCCCCTTAGTTGCCGACACTGCTGGGTTACCGTCGAGTGCCGAGGGTGATACCTCGTCAGCACTTCTGATGTTAACCCTGTAGGTTAGTTACTCGGTCGTGGTAAGCGAGGGTGATTCCTCCTACACCACCCCCGATAACGACATCGTCGTGCAACCTCTCAAGTGTGGACCTCGAGGGTGATTCCTCCTTCGTTCACCTTGATGATAACATCGACCGGGAATTCCGTCGAGGGTGATTCCTCAGGGTTCCCTTCGGTGTCAGACACACAGTTACTTGGATATTATGACTTGCACTAAACCATGTTACTAAAGACGGGTCGGCCCTGAGGGGTACCCGCGCGAGCTTATTGCGAAGTGATGTGGAGTCGGGTTGACCTGGATGGTGCCCGCGAGATAACTACGAGGCGTGGCCGGGCATTCTTAGCCCTTGCCGCAAGTCCTCGAGACGGGGCGACGAGGTCACATCAATCGTGAGTCTCTGCTCATTTCCGCGCGCTCCTAATCCACTACGGTTTGGATATTTGATCCGAGGGGCCTCTGGCCCGATAGCACTAACCATCACGTGGGCATAGTATGGGCGTTCTGCGTCATATACATCAGCCAAAGCTCTATTGACGTCAGCGAGGAGCGGCCCGTTTTGGATTGGACTGGGAACGCAACTGCGCTTGTATTAAGGGGTTGCTAGGTCTGCTTCCAAAACGTCCTCGCAACGTGCAGGGTTCCCGGGGCGAAGGCCCAAGACCCCCGGGGGCATAGGTTAGTCCGGCGTGCTGACCTCTCTTTAGAGCCTAGGTCGGGTTGCGGCGTGTTGTTTGGCCGAGGCCGGGCATGACCCAGAAAAGTGTGTCCGGCCGGAGTTAAGCGAGCGTGGTGGGTAAGTTGGTGCACCCCTGCAGGGAAGAAACTTCTATCGATAGCCTGTCCTACGGTAACGGACACTCGGAGTTGTATCCCGATCGGTACAACTAGAACATGTGATGAGAACTGGATAGTACGGCTCTGGGATTGCTTTCTCGCAGGGAGTCGAGAAAGGATCTCAGGTCGAGGTTGATGATATTACTACTACTTTACATTATGTTCATCTGTTCTCTTCTATTGCTGCAAGACTGTCGAAGATTGTTGAAGATGCTATTCTTCGATAGGACTAGGCTTCCCCCTCTATTCTGGCATTTCTGCAGCCCAGTCCACATATACAGCCCCTTTGAAAATGATGCATATGTAGTGTAGATCCTTGCTTGCTGAGTACTTCGGATGAGTACTCACGTTTGCTTTATTTTCTTTTTCCCCATATTCCATTTGATGCCACCAGACGACGGAGCCCCTGAGCCAGACGCCCCAGCCGACGACCAGTACTACTACCCGCCTGGCGAGTACTACTACTACGAGGAGCCGTCCGACGACCAGGAGTAGGATCGGAGTATCCAGGGCAGGAGGCTTACGCCTTTCGATCGTAGATTTTATTTTACCCCGCCTCTGTGAAGGCCTATCTCTCTCTCTATAATATATCTGTACTCAGATATCTGATGCTTCCGCTGACGCTTGTATGCCATCGAGCTATGTATTCGAGCCCTCGAGGCCCTGACTTGTAATATAAAGCTTGTATGACTTTATTTATGTTTTAGAGTTGTGTTGTGATATCTTCAAGTGAGTCCTTAGGCTTGATCGTGCGCATTTGCGTGTATGATTAGTGCACGATTAAGCCGGGGTCGTCACAGGTTGGTATCAGAGCCGACTGCCTCTAGGAATCCCCCTATCCAATTCCTTGGCCGAAGTTGAGTCTAGTGGTCAAAAACTGTTTTACTAACTTGGCTGTGTGGCTTATGGGCCCACGTCGCCAACTGGGTGGTATTAGGATCTTTTATTCCTCGTCTATACTCTGGGACTCTGATCTCTCTCCTATTCGGGTTAAAGATTTTACTAACTCCGACATTAGGATCCCGTAACCGTTTTCCCTCGGAGAGCCCCCTCATTCCAGAAGATGACGTGACATCATCAGAAGGCTCCGAAGATACTTCCCGAAGTTTTCCGAGACCCCTTTACCCACTACTTTTGCAGTTTACTAACACCGATAATCCCCGTGGATATCTACACATCCTTGCCGTTGTATCATCATGGCCAGTCGATCATGTATGTGCGATGGTACTCCGTAGTACTGCTCGATAAACCGGGAATCCTTTGAACCTGCTACCGTGCAGCTTCTTTCGCACTGCGGGTAATTTCTTACATTACCTGGGATCCGATCATCCCCAGTTGTTCCTGTGATTCCTAAAACACTTTGAAATATCATCTTATCTTCCGAGAATCCCATGCATCCTACTACTACTGAAATTCTTCCTAGCTTATATTATGGTTAGCTCCATATGTCAAGTAATTGTTGTTGATATCCCTTGTCATTATCATTTCGATCCTATTGATTAAACATGTGTGCGAATACTCGCAATCATCAGCTCTTCTCTACTAATTCATCCTTCTGGCTCAGACATCATTTCGGAGATGAGCTGGAACTCAGCCAGTCAAGTTGCAAATGGTTGCCCATCTAGTTCTATCCAACTTACTCATCCTTTGATTAAAACTTCTGCTTCTGATCCTTCGTCTTGAGAATCGTAACCCTTTTGTGCTTAAGCGCCAAATTATTTTGGTGTTTCTATAATCCGATGCCTTTGCATCCCTTCTTCATCTGATTGATTGCCGATACTCACAATCTTGTCTTTTGCGGTCCGCCAGATCTTTTGGTGGAACATTATCTGGTAGTGTCCTCCATATTCCATAACCTTGATAGTTATCCCCCGTTACCCAATACCTTCGATACATTGTATCACCCGCTTTGATTCCGATACTCTGCTTTCAGTTCGCATCCCTTGCTTTGGCATCTGGTTGTATGGATTCGTAAAATGTCCCGAAGGGTTGAACCTATGCTTTCTCTAATTCGTGTGAACTCGAAGGTTATGCGAGTCAAACTCTTCTGGTGCTTCACCAGATAAAATCTCAGCACTACAATTTCTTCGAAAACGAGAAGTGAATAAAAGGTTATGCATTGAAGAAGTGGGAGTCGACCTTGAACCTTGTGTTCATGCCCGTGGACCCGATGCAGAACTTATCATGGAAGCTGCTCGTAAGAAAAATTATTTCCTTGGTACCAGTTCATCTTGTATCTATGAATTGATCCTTTGCAATCGTGGTTCCGACCATATTTTCTCCTTGATTCCATTTCCTGGATAAGTTAAATACTTTTCCTCTGTTATATCTTTATCATGCCAACTTTCAACTGTGCTACCTGGTCCTTATGCCCGGAGCAACTTCCGACGATGAGCTAAGCTTACGTCGATCCTCCTCATCTTATCATTTCACCTCGAGCAACAAGCTTGATTTCCAGCTTGTGACGTATCCGTAGTTCCAATAAACTTTTCGCCTCATCATTCCTTACGATTGTTGACGTCACTGTTCGATGGCATCTTCATAGAAACCTCTCGACAAATTTGTCGTGATCACCGTCCACGCTTTGACTTCCTCGGAGATGCCCATCGAATTCATGGCTAGAAATACCATCTCTGCCCCTCGATGATTTGTGATATCATCAATAACATCCTTTGACTTCTTGCCAACAAAGACCTGGTCGCGATATCCTGTGAAATGATCCTTTGAATTCCTTGAGATCTTCTGCTCCAAACCTTAACTGAAACAATATGTTATTGCTTCCTCGAAGCATGACTACGGTATTCTGAATACCCTTTAGAACAGTGGAAGATCCATACCACCTGTTCCTTAATCAATTATCCCAAACACCGTTGTTCGGGTAAACATCATGATTCTTTCCTCGCCCCTTTTGTCTAAATGCTTTTGGGCTTGCTGATCTATCAAGTGTATCATGCTCCGTTTATCCATGGGAAATGAGATACCCCTAGTTCATGTGTGCAAACACATTTTCCTTTCCATTGTTTTGTTTAACCTTTCCTGTAATCTAATTTGTCTGGGCAGAAATGAATTCTCTGCTTATGAAAACGTATCGGTCTACAACCCTGTCAGTGAGACCCTGTTACTATCGTCGAAGACATTCCGGTAACCACCGATGGACGAGAACTTTGCCTTTTGGTCCGCCTCGTTCAACGAGCAGGAAAATGGTTCTCTTTGTCCCTCGCCCTTGGTACCGACCTTGTTACCAACACAAATGACAGACTATCCTCTGACATACCCTGATGTCGTGACCGGTAAGATGTCACCGTTCTCCCTACTCTTGATCGACACCCCTCCACAGTTCCACAGGATCAGAACCTGACTCTCCTTTAACATACTTGATTCTGAAGCATCCTTTTGCTCTTAGTTTTGTGTGTTATTCCAAGCCACCCCTCGAGAGTTGATCTACTCCCGATACCCTGAACCCCTGTTCACACTTTGTTCAGGTATCGATCGAATGTCCATTCAATTGATAATTCTTATCGTACTTTCATACTTTGCTCTCGACGTTTCCTAAGTTTAAACTCGAGAGATTCTTCTGCCGCATTCCCTGAATTGTTCACCAGCTAATCGATCCTATAAGGATTAGTTCTCTCGAAGTTACTCTTTCTTCCCCACTTAAATCTCGGGACGAGATTTCTTGTAGTGGAGGAGACTTGTAACATCCCCAGGTTACCCCACTCTGGTTAAGCTAATTAAAATGCCATGTCATCCTATTCACTAAGTCAAACTGTCACTTGTCTCAAATCAAATTCAAATTCAAATTTAAAATGCAAGTCAAATAAATATTCCTTCAAACAATCAAACTAAAATGTACATATGGTTGCAAATAATTCAGAGGCTATGCTAAAATTATAACCAACAATAAAGGGATTAGCCAAGTGACTCTAACAACCTCAAACAGTGGCTGAAAATAACATTTAATAACCTTTTTAATTAATTCAAGCTAAATATGAAATAGTATTTAGCTCAAACTAGTTTTTGGAGTTAGGATATATTGCACTGTAATTGGAGGATTAGTTCACACATTTTTCAAAAACCACTAAGCGCCCAACCAATTAGCAAGACCGAAGAGAAGAGATAGCAGAATAAGGAATAATGGAAAAGGCTTATTCGGAACTGTGCACTTAAGCCTTTGGACTACAGTGCGGCCCAGCCCGCCTCCCCTCGTCTCCTTTCTCTCTCCGTCGCCGTGTCGTTCCGCCCGTGGACGCGCCCGCGCTGCGCCGGTCAGCGCTCGACAGCGCGATGCCGCGGCCATCCGCGAGGGGATAAGGGCGTTGCCGTGCGTTCCCCCTGGTCCTCCCCGTCACTTCTCCCCCTCTCCCTCGCTCGCTCCGCTCCTCCCCTCGTTCAGATCCGAGCGCAGCCGAGCGGGTCCACCGCTACTCGCCGTCGTTTTCGCAGCCACCGGCCTCGTCTCGCCTCACCACCGTGTCCCTCGTCTCCGCCGTGGTCGACCGCGTCGACTGCTGCCCTCTGGTGGAGCTGGGGAGCTCCGCAGGCGTCGATCTTCTCCGCCCCCTTTTCTTCGGACGCCGGTGCCTCTCCGACGATCCCCGCCGTTCTGCTGCTACTAACCCGCCAACGGGCCTCCGTGCGCCTTCACTGTGAGCTCCTCCACCTTCCTTCCCTTTCCTTTTGGCCGCGCACGCTCGCTAGCCAGCTGCTACGCTATGCCCGAACGTGCTGCCGCCGATGGGCTCGCCGCCGTGGTCTCCGTCACTGTCACGTGCGGCCGAGGCCAGCATCGAGCTCCTGGAGCTCGTGCGAGTCCGATGCCACCGCCCACGCGTCCCCACGTGCCTCCCATCGCCTTATCCCCGAGGCCAGAACTCCGCCGCCGCCGCGGTCGCCGTTGCGCTCAACTCCGGCCGCCTCAACTCGCGCTAGCGCCATAGATTGACGCAGCGCATCTCGCTCGTTCGAATGAGCCCACAAGCGCGCGCTGTCGTGCCCCCTAGCAAGATCCCGTAGCTCGCCGTGGTTCGGCTTCCGCCAATCTCATCGCCGGCGAGCATTCCGGCGATCCCAGCTCCGGCCACCGCCTCCATTCGACGCGGCGCTGAACGGCCTTTCGAACGCGCCCAGCCGCGCTCGCACTCGAGCCCTGTAGGCGAATTCCGGCGGGTCTCGTGCGTCGCCGCCACGTTATCTGGACGCCGGCGTCGTTCCGGCGACGGCGCCGACGTGGCACAGGCGGGCCCCGCCCTTGTGTCACTGCTCGTGGGCCCAACAGGTCCACCAGTCAGGGTTGAGTAGGTCAACCCTGCTGACTGGGCATCGTGGGCCACTGACAGGTGGGCCCCGCGCTAATTTAATTAATTCTGGAAATAATTAAAATGTTAATTAAATTAAATACTTAATCAGTCACTGACATGTGGGCCTAGGAGCTTAATTAGTTAGTTTAGTTTAAATTAATCTCTGTCAGTTCCAGAATCAATGACATGTGGGGCCCACAGGTCAGTTTGACCAGTCAGCGCCACTGTTGCATGCTGACATCATCCTCACGCAATGCTGGCATCATCAGGCACTATTCTGGATAATGTTGATTTTATTAAATAAAAATAAATTCCAGAAAATCAATTAATCTTTATAAATTCATAACTTTTAAACCGTAGCTCGAATCGAAAAAGTTAAAACATGAAAGTTGCTCAGAACGACGATCCGAGTCTGATCGTGCCGTCTGTTTCTTCGTCGGAACCTCCTACGTAGAAGAACTCGTAACTCCGGACCCGAATCTGGCAGATGAATAGTGTACACACATCGGATATTAAATCCCAGATTAGTTCTAAAAATAACTAAAATGACTTAGATGCATAATTAGGCAACCCTGCACTGCATCATAGCATCACACGCGTCGTATTGCATTTGTTTGCATTATGTTTACCTGTTTCTTTCCCCTCTTCTCTCTCGGTAGACCCCGACGTTGACGTAGCTCCCGAGGCAGACGCAGCTCAGGAGTACGACTACGTCCCCGACGATTCCACTGAAGACCTTGGCCTTGCCCCCGAGCAAACAGGCAAGCACCCCCATTTTGAGCATGCCTATATCACCTATTCTCTTCTCTCTTATGCTTGCATTAGAACTGCTACTGCTACTGTTTCCTATATCTGTTGCATAGCCTGTTTATTGTAACCTGTCTTGCTACCTTACTGGTTAACCTAGACTGCTTAGTATAGGCTGGGTAGAGACACGACAGAGACCACCACTTGATCCCGACTGCCCTGTTGGATATCAGAAGACCCGATCATCGGGATTGAAGACTAGACCCTGGCACCGCATATCACTTCCCCTTAGTTGCCGACACTGCTGGGTTACCGTCGAGTGCCGAGGGTGATACCTCGTTAGCACTTATGATGTTAACCCTGTAGGTTAGTTACTCGGTCGTGGTAAGCGAGGGTGATTCCTCCTACACCACCCCTGATAACGACATCATCGTGCAACCTCTCAAGTGTGGACCTCGAGGGTGATTCCTCCTTCGTTCACCTTGATGATAACATCGACCGGGAATTCCGTCGAGGGTGATTCCTCAGGGTTCCCTTCGGTGTCAGACACACAGTTACTTGGATATTATGACTTGCACTAAACCATGTTACTAAAGACGGGTCGGCCCTGAGGGGTACCCGCGCGAGCTTATTGCGAAGTGATGTGGAGTCGGGTTGACCTGGATGGTGCCCGCGAGATAACTATGAGGCGTGGCCGGGCATTCTTAGCCCTTGCCGCAAGTCCTCGAGACGGGGCGACGGGGTCACATCGATCGTGAGTCTCTGCTCGTTTCCACGCGCTCCTAATCCACTACGGTTTGGATATTTGATCCGAGGGGCCTCTGGCCCGATAGCACTAACCATCACGTGGGCATAGTATGGGCGTTCTGCGTCGTATACATCAGCCAAAGCTCTATTGACGTCAGCGAGGAGCGGCCCGTTTTGGATTGGACTGGGAACGCAACTGCGCTTGTATTAAGGGGTTGCTAGGTCTGCTTCCAAAACATCCTCGCAACGTGCAGGGTTCTCGGGGCGAAGGCCCAAGACCCCCGGGGGCATAGGTTAGTCCGGCGTGCTGACCTCTCTTTAGAGCCTAGGTCGGGTTGCGGCGTGTTGTTTGGCCGAGGCCGGGCATGACCCAGAAAAGTGTGTCCGGCCGGAGTTAAGCGAGCGTGGTGGGTAAGTTGGTGCACCCCTGCAGGGAAGAAACTTCTATCGATAGCCTGTCCTACGGTAACGGACACTCGGAGTTGTATCCCGATCGGTACAACTAGAACATGTAGGATAGTACGGCTCTGGGATTGCTTTCTCGCAGGGAGTCGAGAAAGGATCTCAGGTCGAGGTTGATGATATTACTACTACTTTACATTATGTTCATCTGTTCTCTTCTATTGCTGCAAGACTGTCGAAGATTGTTGAAGATGCTATTCTTCGATAGGACTAGGCTTCCCCCTCTATTCTGGCATTTCTGCAGCCCAGTCCACATATACAGCCCCTTTGAAAATGATGCATATGTAGTGTAGATCCTTGCTTGCTGAGTACTTCGGATGAGTACTCACGTTTGCTTTATTTTCTTTTTCCCCATATTCCATTTGATGCCACCAGACGACGGAGCCCCTGAGCCAGACGCCCCAGCCGACGACCAGTACTACTACCCGCCTGGCGAGTACTACTACTACGAGGAGCCGTCCGACGACTAGGAGTAGGATCGGAGTATCCAGGGCAGGAGGCTTACGCCTTTCGATCGTAGATTTTATTTTACCCCGCCTCTGTGAAGGCCTATCTCTCTCTCTATAATATATCTGTACTCAGATATCTGATGCTTCCACTGACGCTTGTATGCCATCGAGCTATGTATTCGAGCCCTCGAGGCCCTGACTTGTAATATAAAGCTTGTATGACTTTATTTATGTTTTAGAGTTGTGTTGTGATATCTTCAAGTGAGTCCTTAGGCTTGATCGTGCGCATTTGCGTGTATGATTAGTGCACGATTAAGCCGGGGTCGTCACAGACAGCTACAAAAAGTCGGGAGGATCAAGATCTAGCACTGCTTCTACTTCTGTTGGCGACGATGGCAAGGCGGGTGTTTCCCGATCGGCCTCATTGGGTAGGTCGAAGTCGGGCGCCCCTGCTAGCAGATCTGATGTGGATGGTGAGGTTTCCTCCCCTTCCAAGAGGGGTGGAAGGGGCCGAGGCCGTGCACCCTCCTCTAGAGGACAGGGGAGGGGAAGGGCAGGAACGGCTAAAATGGAGCTCTTCCCGGAAGGACAGGTGAAGAATGGCACTACGGGGCTGAAAAGGAAATCTGCTAAGTCTCTTTCGTCGGGGGTGGCTCCTGATACGGGGGACACCGGGGCCGACAAGCTTGCTCTGGTCCTGGTTGCGGGCTCTCAATCAATTCCTTCCGAAGTGGAGCGGGTTATTAACACGGAATCAAACAAGAAACAACGTACCTCAAACTCTCGATCGGCGGATCCGGCGGTGGCTGCGGCGCAGCCCCGCCAGACGCAATGAGTATCATCTGCTGGAACTGTCGAGGTTTGGGGTCGGACTTGACAGTTGGCGAGCTTCGCTGGCTTGTGAAGCTCTACCATCCCTCCCTCCTCTTCCTTTCGGAGGCGAAGATGAGGGATGTGAGAGTAAAGAATTTTATGTGGTCTCTGGGTTTTTCTGGATGCTATGCTGTCAGTAGTGAGGGCCTCAGTGGTGGCCTTGCTCTCTTCTGGACGTCTACTTCTGATGTGACTGTCAAGGCAGCCAACAAGCATTGTATTCATGTTCATGTGAAAATAGAGGATGGTATGACTTGGCGTGCTTCGTTTGTCTATGGAGAACCAAGGAGGGAGGACCGACCTCACTTCTGGGAGTTTCTTTGATGTATGCGATCTTCCTGGAGTGGTCCTTGGGTTTGCTGTGGTGATTTCAATGAGGTACTCTCTCAGGATGAACATTGTGGTCCTAGAGACTGGTCTGATTCTCAGATTGCTGCTTTCCGGGACTGTGTGATGGATTATGGCCTGGCTGATCTGGGTTTCATGGGCCCGAAGTTCACTTGGTGCAACAAGCAAGACCCTAATAGCCATGTCAGGTGCCGCTTGGACCGTGCCATAGCTAACAATGCTTTCTCCAATCTTTTTGAGGCATGCTGTGTGGAGAACATCATCGCTACTACCTCAGATCACTATCCTATCCTTGTTTCTCTGGACCGGGGCTCTCAGCTCCGTCGTCCGGCTCCAGTGCAACAAGGTTTCAGATTTGAGGCTATGTGGCTACAGGCTTCAGACTACAAGAATACCTTGGAACAAGCGTGGACAGCTGGCAGAGATGGCCTCTCGTCGCTGCGGTCAACATGGGATAATCTGAAACATGTCGCCGGCTCTCTGCGGGCATGGAGTAAAGAAGCCTTTGGATCTATTCGCAGAAATATTGGTAAGATGGAACGCCGCCTGGCTTCAATTAGGGCTTCCCCGCCCTCTCCTTCTTCTCTGGCGGAAGAACGTCACATTGAAAGTCTGTTATGTGAGTTGTTTGAGCGGGAGGAAATCATGGAAAGGCAGCGATCCAGAGTGGATTGGCTGAAAGCGGGTGATCGAAATACTGAATTTTTTCAAGCTCGTGCGACGGCCAGGCGAAGGACGAACAAAATTCACTCTCTGACTTGTGAAGATGGTTCGGTGTGCACTTCCCAGGGGGAGATTAAGGGCTTGGTGCAGTCCTTCTATGAGAAACTGTTCACGTCTGAACCGTGCCTCGCGGCTGATCAAGTTATGCAAGCCATTCCTAACATGGTCACCGGGGAGATGAATGAAGACCTCTGTAAACCCTATTCTAATGATGAGATCCGTGCTGCTCTGTTCCAAATGGGCCCTACTAAATCCCTGGGCCTGACAGTTTCCCGGCTCTTTTCTATCAGACTCACTGGGATTTCTTGGGTGAGGATATTTGTCAGGCGGTCCGTGGCTTTCTGGAGGGGAGGCCTATACCGGAGGGGTTCTGCGATTCGGTTATAGTTTTAATTCCGAAGACGATCAAGCCAAAACAGTTGAAGAACTTTCGGCCTATTAGCCTTTGCAATGTCCTCTATAAGATTGCGTCCAAGGTTTTGGCGAATCGTTTAAAGTCAATCCTGAATGTGGTGGTTTCTGAAAGTCAGAGTGCCTTCGTTCCGGGCAGGTTGATCACGGACAACACTTTGATTTCTTATGAGTGTTTGCACACTATCCGTCAACAACGAGTGAAAAAGCCTTTCTTTGCTTTGAAGATAGACATGATGAAGGCTTATGATCGTGTGAAGTGGAGTTATCTCCATGGATGTTTAACTAAACTGGGTTTTGCCCCTTCCTGGATCGAGGTGGTCATGCGATGTGTTACCAATGTTTGATATGCTGTCAGGGTGAATGGGGAACTTACACAACTGGTGATTCCTTCTCGTGGCATTCGGCAAGGGGATCCAATCAGCCCATGCCTTTTCCTCTTATGCACCGAAGGACTGTCAAGTCTGCTGTTCCAAAAGGAGGCTCGTGGCGAGCTACATGGGATTCGAAATGGCCGGCATGGCCCACCTATCTCACACCTCCTATTTTCGTAGACGATAGCATCTTCTTTGCTAAGAGGGATTTCCAGAGTGTGGAATCTTTGGAGGGTACCCTCAGTTCTTATTGTGCGGGATTGGGTCAAGCGATCAACAAGGACAAGTCTTTGGTTTTCTTCGGTCGGCACTGCCCTGCGAGTGTCAAGAACCATGTTAAAGCTCAGCTGGGCGTATGCAATGAAAATTTCCGTGACTCTTATCTGGGCATGCCTACAGAGGTCGGAAGATCACCCACTAGTACCTTAAAATTTCTTCCGGATAGGGCATGGCAGAACATTCATGGCTGGTCGGACTGGCCCATGTCCAAAGCTGGGACGGAGACCTTGCTTAAGTCAAAACCCAAGCGATTCGCACTTTCATTTCAAGTTGTTTCCGTCTGCTGGTGGCTACTTGTGAGAAGTTCAGGCAGATCGTGTCGGATCAGTGGTGGGGACGTGAAGATGGGAAAAAGAAGCTTCACTGGCGCTCTTGGGATTAGCTCTCGACACCTAAGTCTCTTGGAGGGATGGGCTTCCGTGATATGGCTTTATTCAATCAGGCGATGCTAGGGAAACAAGGCTGGCGTTTGCTGACTGATCCAGGGTCGCTTTGTGCGCGTGTTTTGAAAGGAAGGTACTTCCCATATGGAGACTTTTGGAATGATGTTGCTCCGCACTCGGCCTCGGCGACTTGGCGTGCTATTCTACACGGCCGGGAGTTACTGAAAAAGGGAGTTCAGTGGGGAATAGGGGATGGTAGAAGCATTCATATTCTCAAGGATCACTGGATCCCCTCTTTTCCTCCGGCTTTGCTTCGGCCTCTCTCGCCAATTCCGGCTAGTGCCACGGTTCACTGTTTGATTGACGAAGACAATGGGTGTTGGAACGAGGAATCGGTGCGGGCTTTCGTCAGTGAGGAGGTGGCTAATGATATTCTTCAGGTCCCAATTAACATGGCAGGTGGAGATGACTATGCGCGCTGGCCTTTCACCAAATTCGGCGAGTACACAGTCCGCTCTGCATATAACTTGGCCAGGACGAGTCGTTTTGTAGTGAATCGGAGCGGCAATGGCTTGGGACAGCACTCTAGTTGGTCTTTGGAGGAAAAACTGTGGAAGAAATTGTGGAAGGTCAAGGTTCCGAATAAGATGAAGGTTGTGCTGTGGAGGTTTGCTCATGATTGCCTACCCTCAGGCGAGCAACTTCGCCGACGCCATGTCCCGACGAGGACGGACTGCTTCTTCTGTGGCCGCCCGGAAAGTATCGAACACACGATGCTCTTCTGTTCCCACGCTTGAGCTGTCTGGGATGAGATCAAGAATGCTTTTGGAATCAAATTGCTTCGCTCTTCTTTTGCGTCTCCAAAGCAATGGCTGTTCAACTTTCTATCCCGTGTCTCTGATCGTGAAGCCTCCATCATGATGGTCACCTTTTGGCACATCTGGGAAGCTCAGAATGCTGCGCGGAATGAACCTGATGCTCCTCATCCAAAGCGTACGGCATCGAGGGTGCGTGCTTATATTGACATGATTTTCCAGCATCTTTTTAAACCTGATTCCGCAACCAGGCGTGAGACCCTTGCATCTAGCTCTCCGTGGTCTCCGCCGCCGCAAGGTACGTTGCTGGTGTCTTCAGATGCGGCCGTCTCTCCGTCCAGTGGTTCGGCTGCGGTAGGCGTGGTCATTCAGGACCACACGGGCCTGTGTGTTGTTGCTGCTTCTGAACCTCTACCGGGTGTTTCCTCCCCGGAGGTGGCGGAGGTCCTTGCCCTTCGTTGCGCGGCCAGGTTGGTCAGGGAGGAGAACTTTGCTAATGTGATCTTCCAATGTGATTGCCTCTCGGTGGTACAAAGACTGAACTCTTCGACCCTGGACCGCTCCATCGTGGGTTCCATTGTTGCTGAAATCAAGTTGGCATGTGGGGCTCTATCTTCTGCGACTTTCAAGCATGTTCGTCTGCATCGTAATGTGTTAGCTCATGTTTTGGCTAGATCTAGTCTGAACTCTGTAAGTCTCTGTATTTTTCATTCTGCTCCGGATTGCATCCGGAAGACCTTGTGTAATTTGGTTGCTTGATTAATAAAGGCCGACGTTCTCTCAAAAAAAAAATCCCCAACTTCCATAAACCACGACATCTTGTTCCAAAAAAAAACACGGCATCTGGCTGAAAATCCAACTCCAATGTCTCGCTGCGGGGGTTGAGGGGGAAGAGAGATGATTAAGACAGGTGTGTGTGCTCGTAGGCCAAGGAAACCACGCATACCCATCTCCGCTCCTGTCTCTGTTCCTCACCGGGACGCTGAAGGGAGTATACAGGGGGAGTCTTGGGAGAGAGGCGTTTTGGAGGCCGAGCTCCATGTAGGCCTTTATTTTTGAAAAATTCAAATTCAAATTTTTATAATTCAAAAAAATTTGAAAAAAATATGCGTGTATGTAAGGATGTAACACACATGTGCGTAAAAATTCATGATGAAATACCTTGAGTTGGGACCTATTCAAAAAAGACAAATTCATGGCCTGGGAGGATGAATAGTATCATGTGTTAAATAGCCCCAGAGTTGTCTATTTTGCACAGCCCTCATTTTAATGTATTTTGAACTGAAAATTTACACACATGTGTGTTATGTCTTCACGTATATCTATATTTTTTTTCAGAATTTTTTGAAATGTAAAAACATGAATTTCGATGAAATTTCAAATTTGAATTTGGAGGCCTCACTGGAGAGCGAGCTACTTCTCTTCTCTTCTTTTCATGGAAAAACGAGGCAGTTTGTCTAATTCACATCTAGATGTTTTTTAAAAATGTCACATCTAAACTCTCAGAGATATATAATGCAGCAACAAAAAACAAAAAAACAAAGAAAAAAATAGACCACAAACAGAGTGGACATCAGCTTAGATGTGACATAAATATATGTCACATCTAGATATGTCCTAGATAGACCCAAAAAGAGCAGGGCGTAAGAAGATCAAAAAGGCAGTGGTAGCTCGCTTCCGTATCCTCTCTCTCACTCGCTCGCTCGCTGCAAGGAGATGGGCCGCGCTTCCCTAGCTGCTTCCTCATTTCTCCTGCCTATTTAAAGGCCCCTCCGTGGTTCTCCCTTTACCTAAAAAGGCTTCCACCTCGTTTTATATATAAAGCAAAGATCATCATCACCCGATATAAACGCACGCCATCACAACACACGCATACATCCAAGGCAGGATACATAGGCGCTGAGTGCAGCACCATCATCCCTAGCACTATCGCGAAGAGACGAAGCCGCATACGACGAACCGTGGGCTCCAAGGCGGTGCCTTCAGAAAGGATATGACACCGGAGCGCCGCTACCGCCCGATCCGAAGATCAGAGTTTCCCCTGGAGCCACACGAAGGGCAGCGAGAGCCGCGACGACGCCTTCAAGAAGGGAACGAGCTCCGCCGCCGTCGGTCCGTCCGAAGATAGAACGGGTTTTCACCCCGGCCAACACTCACCGCCACCGATCGCCACACCCCGGCTACCACGCCGCCCACACTGCCATGGCCACCGGGCAGCACCAAGCCACGGGCTCTGCCCATGAGCACCGCGAAACCACCCCCAGGGCCGCCTCTCCGGCATCCAAGATCTTGACACCACCTCACCCGAGATCCGCCGCTACCCCAACCAAAGAGACGAGCGGAAAGATCGCGCCTTTCCCACCCCTGGGCAGCCCCAGCGCCGAGACCCAATAGGCCGGCCAAACCGGGCCTGCATCGACTCGTCCTGCAGCACCGGGCGCGAGACGAGCTCGGTCCTGCGGCACCATGTGCGAGACGAGGTCGGTCCTACTGCACCGTGCGTGAGACGAGCTTGGTCCTACAACACCATGCACGAGACGAGGTCGGTCCTGCCGCACCGGACGCGAGACGAGCGATGGACTGCAGCTGGGAGCGGGCTAGCCCTTGGACAGAAGTAGAGCTCGGACGACGAGAAGATGAAGCGAAGGTCGACACGGTCCGACCGCAGACGAGCCGACGCCGGAGTAGAGCCGGCCGTCGCTGCAGGCAGAGCCGCCGCGCCACCGTGTAGCCGCCACGCCACCGAGAGGCCGCCGCCCATGTGCCAGACCTCCCCGCGCCGCCGCCCACGGCCGGAGCAACAGCCACGCCATGCCGCTAGCCAACCCGCGCCGCCCACCCTGATCCCAAGCCAGATCCAGGACAAGCGCGCCACCACCCACCTCACCTGCCACAGCCCACCTCCGGTCCCGACCAAAATCAGAGGAGAGGTAGGCCGAGACCCACCCCGCTGCGCCGCCACCTCCACCACCAGATCCACGACGAGGACGACCGCCCGCAGCCCGCACCCACCACGACTGGATCCGGCCGCCAGCCTTCACCACGCGGCCGTGCACCACCAGGACGTGGCTCGTCGCGCCGCCACTGCACCCGCGCGCCACCACCAGTTCCGGTGCGACACCGCGTGGAGGAGCCCCATGGGAGCGCCACCACCCAGTCTGGGGTTGTCAGCCCGCGCCGGCCTCCCCGCACGAAGGGACGAAAGGAGCCCCACTATCGCCGGCGGCGATCGGGCTTCGCCCGGCCCCGCCTCTGGCGGCGGTGAGGGAGGAGGAGGCGGGAGTAGGGGCGCTGGCGGCGGTGGCTATGTCGCCCTCCCCGTCGCCTGCGGGAGCGATGCGGGAGAGTATAAGGTTCTCCTCTCTGTTCTCCCTTTCCATACCAATGGCTGCTTCCCTCCTCTGCGACGCCGCCACGGTCGTCCTCCGCGCCATGCTGCACCATATTCCCGCCTGTTAGAATAAATCTGAGGAGTGTAGTCGATTATTCGAGGACCAAGCAATCACATAAGCACGACACCGAGATTTGTTAATGAGGTTCACCAATATGGCTACATCCCAGGGCTTGACTACGGGCGCTCCTCCCCGTGACACCGTCACAATACCGCACACCGGCCACTCGAGCGCCGGCTCCTCCTTGCGCGTCTGTGCTATTATGTTGGCATAGGTTACATCGTGTGTCTACCCCCACTATATATGAGAGGCCAAGGATACAAGTGTCCTACTTAGACACGACTCCATATCCTATCTAAACACAATACAACTACAAGTCCAACTGTAACCTACCTTGTACACTATATTCGACACAATTCCAATAAACTCCACCTTGGTGAATATTCTCCATCACCCTGAATTCGTCCATGTGTCAAACTTCCATATACATTGGACTTGAATGTATCCCATGAGTACGACTGCTACTCTAAAGACCCCATATGACTCCACCTGCAACTTGTAGTCTCTTATATTCTTGACCACAGTCAACACTCGAGCGAAATTAAGTTCCCCTTACTCTAGTTTGTGCTCCCAACTTTCAGAATATCTGTACAACGCCATCACACACCGATCACTGACCTGCGTGAAAGTGAACAACTCATATATTGGGTGTCACACATAAGAGTTACCTAAACTCAACATCACCGCTCCTTATTGACCGCCTGTTTGAAACTTGAAGAATTTCACTGTTCCTTGTAGTCATCCTGAGTCAAATTCGCAGTTGTCTCACCACATGTATGACCACCAGAGCCCTGGCCCGTCTCCATGTCCCCGTGCTTACCGCACGCCTCGCCGCTATTACCGCGTCGAGCCTCCGCTGTCCTGGTCGAGTCTCAAGGGTCACAGACCCACACCACTCAACCACCACTGCAGAGTACCATCGTTCATTGCCGACTGATGACGAGTTTCACGTTTCCATCAGACCACTGGGCTCCAGTCTGAATTACGTGTCCCTCGCTTTTTCCCGCTGAAATAGGCTCCGATTATCTGGATCCTTACACCGTAACCCCTCAATCCAGCTCCACCTTCAACATGACCCCATGGTAGATGATCAGTCCACCCTCGCGCCCCGTCAACTTCAAGCTCCGTGTACACACCACCTTGAATCAACCACGCGACATAGTCTTGTCGAATTCACACAAGCCCTGGCTTGCGCCACGTGTTTCCACGCCCCAGAAATCGGTCACCATCAGCATCACGCTCCTATGTCGTCGTCGCTGGTCCCACCACCGTCTTCTGTACCAACCGACACACGTCGATCCATCAGACTGACTAGTCCGACCCAGCCGAACTTGTTCGACTGCATGACACACTCCAGACTCCTCAAGCTATCATCGTAACAATCGCCATCCATACACAAATGTGTACCAACAAAGAAAACCCAAAGCACAATCCTTCATAGCTTTCCCGTGTGAACACCAAAGGAGATTAACAAAGCAAGCCAAGCTCCTAATTCACCACACGTACGTAGCTTTTGAACCAACTTCTCTATTTCTTTTTTGATAAGCATCACGATCTGACTCTGAGTCCTTGTGCCAATTTTTTTTTCACCAAACAAATCTCGTTGCCACCACAGCCTCCGTACGCCCCGCAGCCTCCGAGAGCAACTAGTTAACGAGCGCTTCTTCGGGAGCCTCACAACGATCAGCGCCATTTGGTGCGCTCTCAGCCGTTCGCCACGTGCCGCGCTCTGGGTGTTCCTTCCGGGTTTTTTTATTTTTCCACACGCGTTTTCGACTTTTTAAACGGGGTTTTTAGGGGTTTTTTCGACGTTTCGTTTTCCAACGGTCTTCCTTAACATTTGGAAAAAAAATTACACGAAAAAACGCATTTTCTTTTTTCTTTTTTCTTTCGCGAGAGTCACGGTTTTGCTTCCGCAAGTCACGGCCGTGCCTCTCGGAAACGAAAAAAAACGCGTTTTCTGTTTTTTTCTTTTCGCGAGAAGCACGATTGTGCTTTCGCGAGAGGCACGACCGTTCTGTTTTTTCCCTTCCGAGAGAGGCACAGTTGTGCTTTTGCGAGAGGCACGGCCATGCCTCTCGGAAACGAAAAAAACGCGTTTTCTCTTTTTTTTTTGCTTCCGCGAGAGGGACGGTTTTGCTTCCGCGAGAGGCATGGTTGTGCTTTCGCGAGAGGCACGGCCGTGCCTTCTCGGAAAAGAAAAAAATACGCGTTTGCTCTTTTTTTTTTGCTTCCGCGAGAGGCACGGTTGTGATTTCACGAGAGGCACGGGCGTGCCTCTTTCTGAAAGGGAAAAAACCCGTGCTGCCGGTTCGGTTTTTTCATGAAAAAAAAGTTCGTCAAAACCTATCAACATAGTATCTAGTTTTGAAGATCTCGACGCGAGGGATCCAACGGTGAAAACGGTTCGAGATTTGGACGCACGGTTTAAAAGATAAAACGTTTTGAATAAGCGGATCAACGAAAAAAAGGAAAACTTCAGGTTGCGACAAGTGGCGCGCTGCATGTGTGTCACTTGTCGCAACCTTAGAAGGTGGGAGCGATCTTTGCAACGAGTACTACTCAATTAATGATTTTGGCAGCCTCCCACAGACAGGCGTGTGTGCAACAGCCCAACATGGGCCTCGCCAGCCCAACACAGTGCGGTTTAAGCCTCCAGCACAAACAGCCTGACTAGGCCGCACCAGACCTCCCCTCAAGTGCCGTGGCCCACCACGCTGCACCCCTGATGGGCGTCCGCTTGATCCATCGCTCCTGCGATCCGATTATGTTGAGTCACCCTCCTGCACGTTCCGCCGCTAGTACGCTCGCCCGATCGATCTAGGAAAACTCTTTCTGTAAAACGACTGACCGTTTTAAGCCGCGTCGCTCGAATGACGCGTGTCTCATATGGGCCCATGAATGCTTATCCCCTCGCTCCCAACCGCCCAATGCTTATCCCCTCCTCCGCTCATTCTTCCACCTTGTCTGTTCCTATCCTTACCCATCCTCTTCCCATATCGAGGTAGCAAGCTAGCCATAGCTATGCACGGAGACGCCGGAGGCGATGCCCGGCCGCGCCTTGCTGCAAGATCCCGCCGCCCGGCCGCAGCGATGCTGTAGGAGGAGGTGTTGTCGCCGCTCGCCATGCTGCCTGCGTGGTCCTTCCAGCGTGATGCCGGATGCACCCATCATGCTGCGAGCAGTGGGCGTCCTCGCCGGCGACGCCTACTTCACAGAAACACGGGGGAGGGAGGTACGTGCTTGAGGAAGGTGAGGTGCTATAGGCGCCTGACGTACGGCGGCGACGCGGACGCCATTGCTGCTTCCCCCACTTCATCTCGACGCCGGTGCTGCAATGGAGCTTCGTTGGAGTTACAACGAGCTTCGTCGGAGCCGTCGATGCTGCGTTGGAGCTCGGACTTGCTTGCAATGGACCTTCGTGGAGTTGCAATGGAGCTTTGCCGGGCCGTCGGTGCTGCGTTGGAGCTCCGCCGGAGTTGCAATGGAGCTTCACTGGAGCTCCGACAGGGCTGCAATGGGGTTTCGCCGGAGGCCATTGGTGCTGCCACGAGAGCTACAATGAAGCTTTGCCGAACGCCATCCTGTGGATCTCGTCGCCGGCGGAGCTGCAATGCAACGCCCCCGCTGTTGCGAGTTGCGACCCGGATCTCGCCGGTGGAGGAGCTGCTGCAACGCCCGTCGTGCTGCGACCCGGGTCTCACCGCCGGTGGAGCTACATAGCAACACGCATGGTGCTGTGACACAGGTTTGCCGTAGGATCTCGCCGGCGGCATCGAGGACCGTTGCATTGAAGCTCCGGCGGCGTCTGGGACCTCTGCATCGCAGCTTTGACGGTCGCTGCATCACAGCTCCGGCGGCAACGGCGTCCGCTGCAACGCAACTCCGGCGGCCTCATTGCATCGTAGCTCCGGCGGCAACGCGTCCGCTGCGTCGCAGCTCCGGCGGCCTCACTGCATCGCAGATGTCCACTGCATCGCAGCTTTGACGACCTTGCTATACCGCAGCTCGGGTGGTTTCGCGGCCGTTGCATCGTAGCCGCTGCCTCCATGCTGCTGGGCGTGCTTGGAGCGCGACTCTTGGGCGCTGCATGGCGATCCACGAGACACAAAGTGAACGGCTATTATATGCACGATCGGACGGTTATCAAGGAGGTTTATACTTGCGAGCTATCAGCCAGCTTATGCCTAGCATCGGCCATCGATCTATCCGAGATCTTTCGCCGCACGTCTAGCCTGCTTGCATGTCCAATCCGATCTGCGCGAGTCGCCGTGATTGCCTATCGCCTTATCTTCCGATCGATTCTCAACCGTGCTCATCACGATATCGATCGAAACATCAAATCTTCCTCTAAATTGAATCAACGCCTTCGCAAACCTTTGATATTCAACTATACCTCATGATACCACTTGTTACAATAAATCCAAGGCGCGTAGTCGATCATTCGAGGACCAAACAATCACATGAGCACAACACCGAGATTTTTTAACGAGGTTCACCGATATGGCTACATCTTCGGGGCTTGACTACGGGCGCGCCTCCCCGTGACACCGTCACAATACCACACACCGGCCACCTGGGCACCTGCACACGCCGCCGGCTCCCCCTTGCGTGCATGTGCTATTATGTTGGCATAGGTTACATCGTGTGTCTACCCCCCACTATATATGAGAGGCCTAGGATACAAGTGTCCTACTTGGACACGACTCCATATCCTATCTAAACACAATACAACTACAAGTCCAACTGTAACCTACCTTCTAAACCATATTCGACACAATTCCAACACCACCTTTTTCCTTCCCGACCCCATCGGAGTCCTCTTCGATGCCGCCACGTTCGTCCTCCGCGCCATGTGCACCATGTTCCCTCCTTCTTCCATCCCAGCCCATCGGCGTCCTCCTAGACGAGGCCGTGAACGTCCTCCTCGACACTTTCATCGGTGTCCTCTGAATCACCCTGCGTCCGTCTTCCTCGGCGTCGTCAAACTGGCCGCCTTCCTCCTCCTACTATTTACCTGCTGCGTCCTTGTGGCCCTCGCGGCCATTGTCATCTACCACGACCAACTCAGGCTACCAGGGCTAGAAAGGTGTGGCTTGCTGTTCTGTCACTCGTGTATACGTATCGCTGTTTCTCCTCACGGTGGCCGTGATTCTCTTGGTCGTTCTCTATAGAGCATATCATTGCACGGGTTACACATGGATGCACTAAAAGAAGACGCCAAGTGCGAAGAAGCAATGACAACTTCGGGAGTCCTCGGATATGGTGTCAAATTAGAAAGATCGAACTCACCTACGTAACCGAAGACTAAAGAAGACGAAGCGATCTCAAGGAGTAATCCCCGGTCCCCGGCTTGAAGAGTAGTTCAGGGACTACTGACGGTGTCTTGGATTAGGGTGTACTAATCACGTCTGCCAGCCATTCGTGGGCCGGGCCGAGGACCAACAAAATCCGAAGAATCGGTCATATTCACCATAACACACGGCATACTCAAGATGGAATCCTATGAAGACTTGACACATACTTTAAGGCATATTCAAATATTCAGCATGTTTATCTCTAGATGCAACCAACTATGTGTAACCCTAGGTACCCCTCAGCTCTTATATAAGCCGAGGGTTTTAGTCTATAGAGGCAAGGTTTTTGAGATTAGATTCGTATGTACGATCTTGAGATAGATCATCCTGTACTTTGTACTCCATCCATGGATTATAAACAAGAACATGAGTAGGGTATTACATCTTTGAGAGAGCCCGAACCTGTGTAAACACCGTGTCTCTCTACTTCCTTTTACCATCTAGCCGAGATCACTAGCTCGGGACCCCCTGACGTGGCTTGAAACTGCGTCGGTATTTCCCCAAAGAGGAAGGGATGATGCAGCACAACTACGGTAAGTATTTCCCTCAGTTATGAAACCAAGGTATCAATCCAGTATGAGAACCAAGCAACACTATGTAAATGGTACCTGCACACAAAGAACAAATACTTGCAACCCAATGCGTAAGAGAGGTTGTCAATCTCTCCACGGTAAAAAGATAGATTGGTTTGTATGAGATTGGATAAATAGATCGCACAAAAACACAAAATAAAAGATGCAAATAAAAAGTGCAGCAAGGTATTTTTGGGTTTTTGGAATAATAGATCTGAAAACAAATGCGGTAAAAGATAGATCAAAAAGCAATGTGATAAAAGATAGACCCGGGGGCCGTAGATTTCACTAGTGGCTTCTCTCGAGAAAATAACACACGGTGGGTAAACAAATTACTGTTGGGCAATTGATAGAAGAACAAAAAATTATGACGATATCCAAAGCAATGATCAATATATAGGCATCACGTCCAAGATTAGTAGACCAAAATGATTCTGCATCTACTACTATTACTCCACACATCCACTGCTATCCAGCATGCATCTAGTGTATTAAGTTCATGGAGAAATGGAGTAATCCAATAAGAACGATGACATGACGTAGACAAGATCTATTCATGTAGGAATAGACCCTATCCTGTTATCCTTAATAGCAATGATACATACATACGTGCCCCGCTACCCCTTCTCTCACTGGGTGAGGACACCGTAAGATCGAACCCATCACAAAGCACCTCTTCCCATTGCAAGAAAAATCGATCTAGTTGGCCTAACTAAACCAAAAATTCGAAGATGAAATACGAGGCTATAAATAATCATGCCTATAAGAGATCAAAGAAGACTCAAATAATATTCATGGATATAGATCTGATCATAAACTCGAACTTCATCGGATCCCAACAAACACACCGCAAAAAGTCATTACATCAAATAGATCTCCAAGAGACCATTGTATTGAGAATCAAAAAGAGAGAAGAAGCCATCTAGCTACTACCTACAGACCCGTAGGTCTATGGTGGACTACTCACGCATCATCGGAGAGGCACCAATCAGGATGATGAACCCCTCCGGGATGGTGTTAGATTGGATCTCGTGGTTCTGGAACTTGCGGCGGCTTGAATTGTGTTTCGTCGACTCCTTTAGGGTTTCTGGAATATCTGAGTATTTATAGAGCGAAGAGGCGGTGGAGGATACCTCCGTGGGCCCCATGATACATCAGGGCGCGCCAGGGGCCTTTGGCGCGCCCTAGTGTATCATGGGCCCCACGGGCCTCCTCCCAGGTGCTTCCTTGGCTCCCAAGTTATCTTCTGGTCCAAAACAATCTCCAAAAAGTTTCGCTGCGTTTGGACTTCGTTTGGTACTGATATTCTGCGAAGTAAAAAACAAGCAAAAAACAGCAACTAGCACTGGGCACTATGTCAATAGATTAGTCCCAAAAAATGATATAAAGTTGCTATAAAATGATTGTAAAACATCTAAAATAATAATATAACAGCATGAAACAATCAAAAATTATAGATATGTTGGGGACGTATCACCCCCTACCTGAGATCTGCCTAATTTAGCTCCGACAATCCCCGCCATGGACACCGACGAAAAAAATCAATTCGTCTTCTTTTTCTACTGTATGAAATGAAATTGGCAATCCCATCAATTTTTGTTCAACAATACCCTAGATATATTACTGGATACTTACACACTAACACACACATTATTTCAAGTAAATTTTAGTTCGGAGCAGTTTATACATTGATACAAGTAAAACATGATACACGTGGAAAGCATCATGGGGAAACAGGGAAGCATCCCAGAAAAATACAAGAAGATGATAGTTTGTGTGCATGTACTTGATAGGTTTTGGTGATGACTCCCTGGCAACAGCGCCAGAAATTCTTCATACTACTTGTGAGCTGCGTTGGGATTTCCTCGAAGAGGAGTGGATGAAGCAGTACAGTAGAGATAAGTATTTCCCTCAGTTAAGAACCAAGGTTATCAATCCAGTAGGAGAACCACACAGAAACTTGTTAGCAGCACCTACACACACAAAAACAAATACTTGCACCCAACGCAAACAAGGGGGTTGTCAATCCCATGGGCTGTTAATTGCAAGCATCAAATCTCATAGTGATAGATAGATAAAGTAAAACACAAAATAAAATAACAATAAATAAATTGCAGCAACGTATTTTTGGATTTTATATATGATAAAAGTAGACCCGAGGGCCATAGTTTTCACTAGAGGTTTCTCTCTTGAACAAAAAACATACGGTGGGTAAACCAATTATTGGTAGGCAATTGATAAAAAAGACATAGTTATAACGATATTTAAGGCAATGATCATGTATATAGGCATCACGTCCGAGACAAGTAGACCGACTCCTGTCTGCATCTACTACTATTACTTCACCAACCGATCACTATCCAGCATGCATCTAGGGTATTAAGTTAATAAAAACGGAGTAACGCCTTAAGCAAGATGACATGATGTAGATAAAGTAAACTCAGCTAATATGAATAAACCCCATCGTTTTGCCCTTAATGGCAACAATAAAAATAAGTGTCTTGTCCCCTACTTTGTCACTGGGATATAGAGCACCGCAAGATTGAACCCATTACAAAGCACCTCTCCCATTGCAAGATAAATCAATCTACTTGGCCAAACCAAATGGATAGATCGGAGATAAATATAAAGCTATAATAATCATGCATAAAAGAATTCAGAAAAGACAGAAATATTTCTCATGAATAATATGATCATAAACCCATAATTCATCGGATCCCAACAAACACACCACAAAAGAAGATTACATCGGATAGAACTCCAAGAACATCGAGAAGAACATTGTATTGAAGATCAAAGAGAGAGAAGAAGTCATCTAGCTACTAGCTATGGACCCGTAGGTCTATGGTAAACTACTCACACGTTATCAGAAGGGTAGCAAGGTTGATGTAGAAGCCCTCCGTGATCGATTCCCCCTTTCGGCAGAGTACCAGAGAAGGCCTCCAGATGGGATCATGGAAGAACAAAGGCTTATGCCGGCGGAAAAAGTGTTTTGGATGGCTCTCTGATGTATTGGGAATATTTGAGAAATTATAGAAGTGGAGTTAGGTCAAGAGGTGCCACGAGGGGCCCACAAGCCTGGGGGCGCCTCCCCGGGGCACGCCTCCCGAGCTTGTCGCTTCCTCATGACTCTTCAGATCTTCTCCTGAAGCTTCTAGGGTCTCTTTGGGTCCAAAAAAATCGTCAAAAAATTTCGTAGCATTTGGACTCCGTTTGGTATTGATTTTCTGAAAAGCCAAAAACAAGCAAAAAACAGCAACTGGCACTAGGCACTAGCTTAATATGTTAGTCCCAAAAAATGATATATAATTGCATATAAAAACATCTAAGATTGATACTATAATAGCATGAAACAATCAAAAATTATAGATACATTGGAGACGTATCATTATGTCAGCAGTAGTCACTAGTCAGTGTTTGCATGTTGTATATATCGTTGTTTCAGACTATTTTTTGTTTCGAACTGCTGATGGGCTAAATGAGGGCATCACCATTCTCCAGTTTTCAGTCTATATATCCTTTTTTATCAAGTTATGATTTGAGCTCAGTGACTTTTCGATGATGTACACTTGTTTGGGCAAATGTGAGGTGTTGTTGAATATGGGCCGAGTAGTAACGCAATGCCAAACAGGCCAATTATGAACTCTAAGGATGGGCGCTCAAAAAAAGAAAGAAAAATGACTCTTAGGCCGACATGTGGGTGGCACGGGTGTTTTCGTGCGCTTGTGCGGTGAGAGCGTATTAGCGCGCGTTCGAAATTCATGCTACCTTTTCATCCCCAATCCCCTGCTTCTCCCCCACCTCTGGAATCTCGATTCCTACTCCAGATCCCCCAATTCCCCCTACTCTACTCCATGTACTCAAGTGCACCATCATGTCGCCGGTCAACGCGGATCTCCAAGTCGGAGATTCTGAGGTCCCTCCTGCCTTCGGGCACTGCGTGCTGTCGCTCAACAGTGGCATGGCGGCGTTTGGCGACCAGTTTGCCAACAAAGTATTGATGGTAACCATCATCGGCGACCAGCCTCCCGTCTCACCGGACGACCTTGTCAAAGCTCTTGGCATTGCGCATGTTATCCAAATAAGTGACTTGCTCATCGAAGTCTGTCCGCCGCCGGTTGATTTCTTCATTAGGTTTTGGACAACTTTTGACTGCAGTCATGTGTTCGAATCTTCTCGGCGTTTGTTCTGTGATGGCGCGCTGGTGAGTTTTGATCGATGGCACACAGGATGGGGCTTGGTGCCCTCTGAGCTTGAGTTTTTAACAAAGTTTACCTTCCACAACATGCCTCGACGGGCTTGGAACAGCGAGTCCATAAATGAGCTTATCAACGACCTAGGAGGTGAGCTGTTAAGTATGTTTGTTCCTCCAGACATCTGGGCTTTGATGGTTATGGCATGGATGAAGAAGCCATCCACCACACCGAAGGTGATTGGTGTTGAGATACCGGTGTAGGAACCGGGGTTGTACTATTCGTCGCCACCAAAGGCCACCGCGAACCATGTTAGGTACGTACCTGCATCGAGTCTTCGTGCATGTCGAAGAAGTGGTCAATCCGTCAATCCAAGTCCTGCCGGTTGACGACGTCAATTACAGGACTTGGATTGATGGATTGACCACTTCTTCGACATGCACGAAGACTCGATACAGGTACATACCTGATGTGGTCCGCGGCAGCCTTGGTAGCGACGAATAGTACAACCCCAATTCTTGCACCGGTATCTCAACACCAATCACCTTCAGTATGGTGGACGGCTTCTTCATCCATGCCATAACCGTCCGAGCCCAGATGTCTGGAGGAACAAACATACTAAGAGCTCACCTCCTAGGTCGTTGATAAGCTCATTCATGGACTTGCCGTTCCAAGCCCGTCGAGGCATGCCGTGGAAGGTAAGCTTTGTTAAAAACTCAAGCTCAAAGGGCACCGAGCCCCATCCTGGGTGCCATCGATCAAAGCTCACCAACGCGCCATCGCAGAACAAACGCCGGGAAGATTCAAACACACGACTGCAGTCTAAAGTTGTCCGGAACCTGACGAAGAAACCAGCCGGTGGCGGATAGACTTCAACGAGCAAGTCACTTATTTGGATGCCATTGATACGTCTCCAACGTATCTATAATTTTTTATTGTTCCATGATGTTATATTATCATTCTTGGATGTTGTACAATCATATTATAGCAACTTTATATCATTTTTTTGGGACTAAACTATTGACATAGTGCCCAGTGCGAGTTGCTGTTTTTTGCTTGTTTTTTACTTCACAGAATATCAGTACCAAATGGAGTCCAAACGCAGCGAAACTTTTTGGTGATTTTTTGTGGACCAAAAGACAACTTGGCAGTCAAGGAAGCACCTGGGGGGAGGCCCGTGGGGCCCACAAGACACCAGGGCGCACTAGAGGCCCCTGGCGTGCCCCGATGGGTTGTGGGGCCCACGGGGGTCTCCTCCACCGCCTCTTCGCTCTATGAATACCCCAATATTCCAGAAACTCTAGGGGAGAAGTCGAAACACAATTCCAGCCGCCGCAAGTTCCAGAACCACGAGATCCAATCTAACACCATCACGGAGGGGTTCATTATCCTCATTGGTGCCTCTCCGATGATGCATGAGTAGTCCACCATGGACCTATGGGTCCGTAGGCAGTAGCTAGATGGTTTCCTCTCTCTCTCTCTTTTGATTCTCAATACAATGGTCTCTTGGAGATCTATTTGATGTAATGAGTTTTTGCGGTGTGTTTGTTGGGATCCGATGAAGTTTGAGTTTATGATCAGATCTATATCCATGAATATTATTTGAGTCTTCTTTGATCTCTTATATGCATGATTATTTATAGCCTCATATTTCTTATTTGAATCTTTGGTTTAGTTAAGCCAACTAGATCGATTTTTCTTGCCATGGGAAGAGGTGCTTTGTGATGGGTTCGATCTTACAGTGTCCTCACCCAGGGACAGAAGGGGTAGCGAGGCACGTATGTATTGTTGCTATTAAGGATAATAAGATGAGGTCTATTCCTACATGAATAGATCTTGTCTACATCATGTCACCGTTCTTATTGCATTACTCTGTTTCTCATGAACTTAATACACTAGATGCATGCTAGATAGCGGTCAATGTGTGGAGTAATAGTAGTAGATGCAGAATCATTTCGGTCTACTAATCTTGGACGTGATGCCTATATATTGATCATTGCCTTGGATATCGTCATAATTATTTGTTCTTCTATCAATTGCTGAACAGTAATTTTTTTACCCACCGTGTGTTGTTTTCTTGAGAGAAGCCACTAGTGAAATCTAGGGCCCCCGGGTCTATCTTTTATCATATTGCTTTCCGATCTATCTTTTGCCGCGTTTATTTTCAGATCTATTATTCCAAAAACCCAAAAATACCCTGCTGCACTTTTTATTTGCATCTTTTATTTTGTGTTCTTGAGCGATCTATTTATCCAATCTTACACAGACTAATCTATCTTTTTACCGTGCAGAGATTACAACCTCTCTTGCGCATCGGGTTGCAAGTTTTTATTCTTTGTGTGCAGGTACCGTTTCCATAGTGTTGCTTGGTTCTTCTACTGGATTGATACCTTGGTTTCATAACTGAGTGAAATACTTATCGTAGCTGTGTTGCATCATCCCTTCCTCTTTGGGGAAATACCGACGCAGTTTCAAGCCACATCAGCCATGCGCAATGCCAAGAGCTTTGACAAGGTCGTCCGGCGAGATGGGAGGCCAGTCGCCGATGATGGTTACCATCAGCACCTTGCCGGCAAACTGGTAGTTAAGCGCCACCATGCCACTATTGAGGGACATCACGCAGTGCCTAAAGGCAAGACGGACTTCAAAATCTCCGACTCATAGATCCGCGTTGACCGGAGACATATTAGTGCGCTTGAGTGCAAGGAGTAGAGGAGGGGGATTAGAGGGATCTAGAGTAGGAATCGAGATTCCAGAGGTGGGGGAGGGACGGGGGATTGGGGATGAAAAGACAGCATGAATTTCGAACACGCGCCAATATGCTCTTGCCGCGCAAGCGCACGAAAACACCTGTGGCACCCACATGTCGGCCTAGGAGTCATGTTTCTTTCTTTTTTTGAGCGCCCGGCCTCAGAGTTCATATTAGCCTGTTTGGCATTGCGTTACTACTCGGCCCATATTCAATGATACATCACATTGTCCCAAACAAGTGTACGTCATCGAAAATTCACTGAGCTCAAATTATAACTTGAAAAAAAGATATATAGACTGGACACTGGAGAATGGTGATGTCTTCATTTAGCCCATCAGCAGTTCGAAACAAAAAATAGTCCGAAACAACGATATATACAACATGCAAACACTGACTAGTGACTACTGCTGACATAATGATACGTCTCCAATGTATCTATAATTTTTTATTATTCTATGCTATTATATTATCAATCTTAGATGTTTTATATGCAATTATATGCAATGATCATTTTTTGGGACTAACCTATTAATCTAGTGCCAAGTGCTAGTTGCTGTTTTTTGCCTGTTTTTGGCTTTTCTGAAAATCAATATCAAACAGGGTCCAAACGGAGAAAAATCTTTGGATTAATTTTTTCTGGACCATAAAGGACCCACGAAGGTTCGGGAGAATACCAAAAGAGCCATGAGGGAGCGACAAGCTCGCTAGGCGCGCCCCGGGGGGGGGGGGCGTCCCTTGAGCTTGTGGGCCCCTCGTGCCACCTATTGACCTAATTCCGCCTCTATAAATTCTTAAATATTCCCAATATACCAGAAGGAGCCTCGAAACAGTTTTTCTGCCGCCGCAAGTCTCTGTTCTTCCGCAATCCCATTTGGATGCCTTTTCCGGTACTCTGCCAGAGGGGGAATCGATCATGGAGGGCTTCTACATCAACCTTACTGCCCTACCGTTGATGCGTGCACTAGTGGAGAAATGCCTAGCTATGGAGTGCCAAAAACAACCTTGCTGGCGTAGGAGCCCCACGCCTCCAATATGGCGCCAGTGTTAAAAAATAGTGGTGGCGCTGGAGCCTACGTCAGAAGTATTATACGTGTTTCTGGCGTACGATGTTTGCAACGCCACCACTATATTCACTCACCTAGTGGCGCACAATGGAATTTGCATGTCACGAACGTTTCGTGCACAAAAAAAAGGTTTTTCAACACCATGTAACATTTAGCATTTCACATTAACACTAAGTACGTACTATATAACATTACACAGTAGAACAGTACCAGATAATAGAACATTAGGAGTTGATATTTAAGTGGTTGCTAGCTAGCTAGATCTCACAAACATAACCTGTTAATAGAAACATTACAAGCTAAAACAGTACTAGTACATAGCGCTAATACGTAATTAAGCAGTTCATTCATGTACTGCCCCGCCACACACATAGTTCTAATAAGGTCGATGACCACCATCATCCTCAAGCCATGGCGCCGGGTGTTCCTGATGGTGACTAAGATGGCCTGTCCAATCTGGAGATTCTTTCCAGCAAGGAAGTTGTTCCATCCCGTGGCGCTGAACACAGTGCGACCGTCTGTGTCCAGTGCGTACGCACAGTTCGTGATGGAGCCCCTTGCGGTAAGGCGTAGTCCAGCAATGCCTGCTTCATCCGGCTTGATGCCACAGCTCTCACTTATCCTCTTAGGTAATTTCTGGAGAAAAAAAACAAATATGGTAAATGAGCATGTCACATTACTACACACTAGCTAATTAATTAAGCATATCACGCATTGCTACACACTAAGCATATCCTCAAATTCTACACTAATAAGCATATATATATCACAACACATTAGTAAGCATATCACATTACTACACACTAAGCATATCCTCAAATTCTACACTAAGCATATATATATCACAACACATTAGTAAGCATATCACATTACTACACACTAAGCATATCTCAAATTCTACACCCCCTTAAAAAACATATAATATATCAATATTATAGAATATATATTATATATATATATATATATATATATATATATATATATATATATATATATATATATATATATATATATCACAACACATTAGTAAGCTATTCACTTACTACACACTAGCTGAGCATTCATTACATTCTACACTAAGCATATCACATTACTACACACTAAGCATATCCTCAAATTCTACATTAAGCATATATATATATATCACAACACATTATTACAGTAAGCATATCACATTACTACAAGCATGTCACTGATAACCCACAAGTATAGGGGATCGCAACAGTTTTCGAGGGTAGAGTATTCAACCCAAATTTATTGATTCGACACAAGGGGAGCCA
The DNA here is from genome assembly GCA_011799875.1 of Thinopyrum elongatum. Lineage (NCBI taxonomy): Eukaryota > Viridiplantae > Streptophyta > Magnoliopsida > Poales > Poaceae > Thinopyrum > Thinopyrum elongatum. The sequence goes on from CM022303.1 coordinate 182,888,028, forward strand.
AAGAATATTCTCAAGTATTAGCAGCTGAGTTGTCAATTCAAACACACCTGAAATACTTAATATCTGCAGCAAAGTATTTAGTAGCAAAGTAATATGGAAGTAACGGTAACGGTGGCAAAAGTAACAGTAGCAGTTTTGTCGCAATTGTAACAGTAGAAACGACAAAGTAACTTAGCAAAGATCAATATGTGAAAAGCTCGTAGGCATTGGATCGGCAATGATAATTGTGTTGGATGATATTCACCATGTAACAGTTATAACCTAGGGTGACAGAGAACTAGCTCCAATTCATCAATATAATGTAGGCATGTATTCCGAATATAATCATACGTGCTTATGAAAAAGAAGAGGGTCATCCTAAGAGAATAGAACAAGATTCTCATGAGCAAATAGGGTGGCTATATCATTCAATTTAGTAAGATGTGCCACAACGGTTTCAGATTCATAACCATGGAAAGGATCAGATTCAACCAAAGTAATTAACTTAGGATTAACAAAGAATTCATAATCCTTATCAGTAACAAAGATAGGTGAAGTAGCAAACTTAGGATCATATTGCATTCTAGCATTCAAGGATTTTTCTTTCCAATTGCATAGTAATTTCTTAAGATCATCTCTATCCTTACAAGCAAGAAAGTCCCTAGCTACCTCTCCATTCATAACATAACCCTCAGGTATATCAGGCAGTTCATATCTAGGAGAGCTAGGTCTAGCAGGTGTCTCAAAGTGTTCAGTTTCAATAATTTCATCAGTTTCAGAAATATCATCATCTTCAGCATACTCAATATTTTTAGCTCTAGCAAGTTGTTCATCAGGAAATTCACCTAGTGGCACAGTGTTATCAAGCAAAGTAGTAGTATCATCATAAGCATCATGCATAGCAGCAGTAGCATCATCAATAACATGCGACATATCTAAATCAATAGCAGGTGTAGGTGTCGCAAGTTTACTCAAAACAGAAGGTGAATCAAGTGTAGAGCTAGATGGCAATTCCTTACCTCCCCTCGTTCTAGAGGACAAAATCTTGGTTTTGGTATCTTTCAAATTCTTCATAGTGATCAGCAGATATAAATCCCAAGTGACTCAGAGAATAGAGCTATGCTCCCTGGCAACGGCGCTAGAATAAGGTCTTGATAACCCACAAGTATAGGGGATCGCAACAGTTTTCGAGGGTAGAGTATTCAACCCAAATTTATTGATTCGACACAAGGGGAGCCAAAGAATATTCTCAAGTATTAGCAGCTGAGTTGTCAATTCAACCACACCTGAAAGACTTAATATCTGCAGCAAAGTATTTAGTAGAAAAGTAATATGGAAGTAACGGTAACGGTGGCAAAAGTAACAGTAGCAGTTTCGTAGCAATTGTAACAGCAGAAACGACAAAGTAACTTAGCAAAGATCAATATGTGAAAAGCTCGTAGGCATTGGATCGGCAATGATAATTGTGTTGGATGATATTCATCATGTAGCAGTTATAACCTAGGGTGACAGAGAACTAGCTCCAATTCATCAATATAATGTAGGCATTTATTCCGAATATAGTCATATGTGCTTATGGAAAAGAACTTGCATGACATCTTTTTTCCTACCCTCCCGTGGCAGCAGGGTCCTAATGGAAACTAAGGGATATTAAGGCATCCTTTTAATAGAGAACCGAACCAAAGCATTAGCACTTAGTGAATACATGAACTCCTCAAACTACGGTAATCACCGGAAAGAATCCCAATTATTGTCACCTTGGGCTATGCGGATCATAACTCATAATAGGTGTCTACAACTTGCAAGATAGGATCAAGAACACATATATATTAATGGAAACATAATAGGTTCAGATCTGAAATCATGGCACTCGGGCCCTAGTGACAAGCATTAAGCATAGCAAAGTCGTAGCAACATCAATCTGAGAACATAATGGATACTAGGGATCAAACCCTAACAAAACTAACTCGATTACATGATAAATCTCATCCAACCCATCACCGTTCAGTAAGCCTACGATGGAATGAATCACGCACGGCGGTGAGTATCATGAAATTGGTGATGGAGGAAGATTGGTGATGATGATGGCGACGAATCCCCCTCTCCGGAGCCCCGAACGGACTCTAGATCAGCCCTCCCGATGAAGAACAGGAGGCGGTGGCGGCTCCATATCGTAAAATGTGATTTATCCTTCTCTTTGATTATTTTCTCCCAGAATAGGGTTATATGGAGTTGGAGTTGAGGTCGGAGGGGCTCCAGGGGGGCCACAAGCCTGCAGGTGCGCCCCTAGGGCTTGTGGCCTCTGGGTGGCCCCCTCTGGTTAATTCTTGCGCCAATATTTTTTATATATTCCAAAAATATTATCCGTAAATTTTCAGGTCAATCTGAGAACTTTTATTTCTGCACAAAAATAACACCATGGCAACTCTGCTGAAAACAGCGTCAGTCCGGGTTAGTTCCATTCAAATCATGCAAATTATAGTCCAAAACAAGGTCAAAAGAGTTTGGAAAAGTATATACGATGGAGACGTATCAACTCCCCCAAGCTTAACCCATTGCTTGTCCTCAAGCAATTCAGTTGACAAACTGAAAGTGACAAAGAAAAACTTTTACAAACTCTGTTTGATCTTGTTGTTGCAAATATGTCTAGCCAGAATTCAAGTTTTCAGCAAAGACTATGAACTAACCATATTCATAATAACATTTAGGTCTCACATTTACTCATATCAAATGGCATAATCAACTAGCGAGCATTAATAATAAATCTTGGATGACAACACTTTTTCAAAACGATCATGATATAATATAACAAAATGGTATCTCGCTAGCCCTTTCCGAGACCGCAAAACATAAAAGCAGAGCACCCCTAAAGATCAAGGACTGACTAGACATTATAATTCATAGCAAAAGAGATCCAGTTACATTCATACTCAACATCAATTAATAGCAAAGCATACAAATGACAGTGGTGCTCTCTAGCTGGTGCTTTTTATAAGAAGATGATGACTCAACAATAAAAGTAAATAGATAGGCCCTTCACAGAGGGAAGCAGGGATTTGCAGAGGTGCCAGCGCTCGAGCTTTTAAAACAGAGATGAATATAATTTTGAGCGGTATGCTTTCATTGTCAACATAACAACCAAGAGATATCTTCCATGCTAGATACATTATAGGCGGTTCCCTAACAGAATAGTAAAGTTTTTACTCCCCCTCCACCAACAATCACACTCCACGGCTAGCCGAATCCATGGGTACCGTCCATACCAACAACAGTCCTGGGGGAGTTTTGTTTTAAGATTAAATTTTGATTTGATTTCGAGCATGGAACTGGGCATCCCGAACACCAGCCACTTTCTCGTGAATGAAAAGTGAATAAACACTTATCATAAGAATAACCCACCTAGCATGGAAGATACTGACAGCACCCAGTCGCTACATGAGCGATTTAGGCATACAAAACAGATTATTATTTGAAGGTCTAGAGTTTGGCAAATGCAAATTTACTTGGAACGGCAGGTAAATACTGCATATAGGTAGGTATGGTGGACTCATATGGAACAACTTTGGGTTTAAGGAAGTAGATGCACAAGCAGTATTCCCGCTTAGTACAAGTGAAGGCTAGCAAAAGATTGAGGAGCGACCAACTCGAGAGCGACAACGGTCATAAACATGCATTGAGATTAATCAACATTGAGTGCAATCATGAGTAGGATATAAATCACCATGAACATAAATATCGTGGAGGCTATGTTGTTTTTGTTTCAACTACATGCGTGAACATGTGCAAAGTCAAGCCACTCGAATCATTCAAAGGAGGATACCATCCTATCATACTACATCATAACCATTTTAATTTTCATGTTGGCACACAAGACAAACCATTATACACTCCTAGCTAATTAAGCATGGCATGAATAACTATAATCTCTAATTGTCATTGCAAACATGTTCCATTCATAGTGGGCTGAATCAAGAACGATGAGCTAACCATATTTACAAAAACAAAATAGGTCGAGTTCGTACCAGCTTTTCTCCATCTCAATCTTTTCATCAAATATCGTCATTATTGCCTTTCACTTGCACGACCGAACGTTGTGGATAATAATAATAATAGTGCACGTGCATTGGACTAGGCTGGACTCTTCAAACATTTATTCAAAGGAGAAGACAAGGTAGTATGGGCTCTCTGTTAGATCAACAATAATGCATATGGGAGCCACTCAACATTTTCATCGTGGTCTTCTCCTTACGACCCAAAGAAAAGAATTTCAAAGAATCACACTGAAATATTTTTGGAGTTTTTGTTTTTCTGAAGAAAGCAAAAACAAAAACGAGAAAAACTATTTACACGGGAAAGCTCCCAACAAGCAAAAGAAGAACGAGAAATCTTTTTGGGTTTTCTTTTAATACTACTACTAAATAAACTAGAAAGAAAATTAAAAAGAAGCGAGGACTAATTTTTTTATTTTTCTCAAATTTTTTCAAACGCACAAGGAGGAAGCAAGAAGAATAAACTAGCATGGATAATACAATGAAAAAGTATGAACACCAACAACTGAAATGAGTGTGTGAACATGAATATAATGTCGGTGAGAAATACGTACTCCCCCAAGCTTTGGCTTTTGCCTAAGTTGGTCTAGGGCCACGGCTAGCCTGGCGGATACCCAAAGTTGTAGTTGGGGTTGTACTGAGCTGTGGTAGCTACCGCTTGGAGAGCTGCCTCGTGGAGACGAGCGGCCTCCCCCTCTCTGTCATACTTGTCCGCCTCCTCTCTGGTTATGAAGTATCTTCGTTTTACCTGATAGTCAAAGAAGGCAGGAGCAGGAAGCGTAATACAAAAAACGCGCTCCTTGTCAAAGATTAGTCGGTACATGAGGGACTGTTCGTTCCTCTCAAGAAACTGGTAACGTACCATAGCATTATAATCAAGGAAAGTAGGTGACAACGGAGCATCATTTTATCTTATGTGGACACCAAAATAATTAGCTAAGCGGGTGGCATAAATTCCACCAAATAAATCCCCATCTTTAGCATTGTTATGTAAACGACGTGCAATGATAGCCCCCAAGTTAAATTGTTTATCATTCATTACAGCACTCTTGAGAGCACTCAAATCAGAGGTGCAGAGATGACTATGATCATGTTTACCATTAATGCATCTACCCACAAAGAGAGCACGGGAAAATAATGCAGGAAAGTGAATGCTCCCTATAGTGGCTTGTGTTATGGTTCTGGTTTCACCTACGGTAATGCTAGAAAGAAATCAAATGCAATCAGATTTGCAAGGTTCAGTACAAGTACCCCATTGCTGAATTTTGCATGCATCATTAAAATCTTCTAGGTTCATGGTAAATGATTTATCATAAAGATCAAACAGAACAGAATGCGTATTGCGACGGACTGAATACTTAAATCTCTGCACAAAGGAATCAGTGAGGTTGTAATACTGTAAACACTTATCTGACACGAAGTCTGTCAGGCCGGCGTTACGTACATACATATCAAATTCTTCTTTGAAACCTGCATGAGTCATGAATTGATTCGACGGCCATTCGCAAGGTTGCACTTGAGCCTCCCTCGGTGGTTCAAGGTCTGGCTCACGTATCGCGAGCCTTGGAGATTTCTTCTTTGAGGAATAACCTTGGAACACTTTCCTCAACATTTTCTTTCACTGAAAAATTTCTGAAATTTTTAGTGACTCAAAATAAAAGTGAACAAAACTCAATAAGATTAATAGCAACTACTCCCACAAGTGTCTAGAGGCTATATCATGCATCAAAACTACTTTGGACCATATAAATTTGACATGCAAGCTCAAGAACAAGGTCACCATAGCAACAAAAATATGCAATATATAAAGCACTAGAACAAAAACTAATTGGACCATTGGAGGAGTCACATACCGAAGAACAATCCCCCAAAACAGTTTTGCGAATGGAGCTTTGAGCAAGGAGATCGAAAATGACAGCAAAATGAGCTAGAACACGGGTTTGAGTAATGGTGGGATTTTTTCTGGTGGAAGACGAATTGGATGGGTGCTGGAATAAGTGAGGGGGACCCACGTGGGACCCACAAGCCACCTAGGCGCGCCCGGGGGGGTGGGCGCGCCCTGTGGGCTTGTGGCCCACTGGTGCTGCCCCTGGTGTGTTTTCAGTGCCAGAAATTCTTAAATATTCCACAAAAAATCATACTAATTTTTCAGGGCATTTGGAGAACTTTTATTTTTGAGACATTTTTTATTGCACGGATAATTCAAAAAACAAACAAATAATAGTATTTTTGCTATATTTATTCTAAATAACATAAAGTAAAAAGTAGGTACAGAAAGTTGTGTTTACTAAATTCATCCATCTCATGCCCATCAAAAGGAATCCATTAACAAGGTTGATCAAGTCTTATTAACAAACTTCTTCCGAATGACATGAAACCGGAGAATCTTCGTATAACACTAGGTTACCTCAACGGGGATATGCATGTCCCCAACAATAGGAATATCATATTTCTTTTTGACAGTGAGGAGAGGGAATTCAAAACCTCCAATATCAATAAATGAAAAATTTCCAATAGAATTGATGCTATTAACTTGAGGTTGTTTCTTTAGAAAGTGTACCGGATGCTCATTACCATTAACATGAAAAGTGACATTGCCCTTGTTGCAATCAATAATAGCCCCTGCAGTATTCAAAAAAGGTCTGCCAAGGATGATCGACATACTGCCGTCCTTGGGAATATCAAGAATACAAAGTCCATTAAGACAGTAACGTTTGCTACTACGATAGGCACATCCTCACAAATACCGATGGGTATAGCAGTTGATTTATCGGCCATTTGCAAAGAGATTTCAGTTGGTGTCAACTTATTCAAATCAAGTCTACGATACAAAGAGAAAGGCATAACACTAACACCGGCTCCAAGATCACATAAAGCAGTTTTAAAATAATTTCTTCTAATGGAACATGGTATAGTAGGTATTCCTGGATCTCCTAGTTTCTTTGGTATTCCACCCTTAAAAGTGTAATTAGCAAGCATGGTGGAAATTTCAGCTTCCGGAATCTTTCTTTTATTTGTAACAATATCTTTCATATACTTAGCATAAGGAGACATTTTCAGAATATCAGTCAAACGCATACGCAAAAAGATAGGTCTAAGCATTTCAACAAAGCGCTCAAAATCCTCATCATCCTTTTTCTTGGATGGTTTAGGAGGAAAGGGCATGGGTTTCTGAACCCAAGGTTCTCTTTCTTTGCCATGTTTCCTAGCAATGGAGTCTCTCTTATCATATCTTTTGTTCTTAGGTTGTGGGTTATCAAGATCAACAGCAGGTTCTATCTCCACATCATTATCATTACTAGGTTGAGCATCAACATGAACATCATCATTGACATTATCACTAGGTTCATGTTCATCACCAGATTGTGTTTCAGCATCAGAAATAGAAATATCATTTGGATTCTCAGGTGTGTCTATAACAGGTTCACTAGGAGCATGCAAAGTCCTATCAGTCTTCTTTTTCCTCTTTGAAGGACTAGGTGCATCAGTATTAATCCTCTGAGAATCTTGTTCTATTCTCTTAGGATGACCCTCAGGATACAAAAGTTCCTGAGTCATTTTACCTCCTCTATTCATAACTCTAACAGCATGATCATTGTTCTTATTATTCATCTCATTCAGCAAATCCTTTTGTGCCTTGAGGACTTGTTCTACTTGAGTTTTTACCATGGAAGCATGCTTACTAATAATTTTGAGATCATTAACAGTTCTACACATGTAGTCACCCAAGCAATCAAGCATATAAGCATTACGTTTCAACTGTCTACTAACATATGCATTGAAGTTTTCTTGTTTAACAATAAAGTTATCAAATTCATCCAAGCATTGACTAGCAGACTTATTATGAGGAATATCACCTTCATCAAATCTATAGAGATAATTTACCTTTACTACCTATGTCGGGTTATCAAGACCATGAATTTCTTCAATAGGTGGTAAATTCTTAACATCTTCAGCTTTAATACATTTTTCTTTCATATATTTCTTTGCCTCTTGCATATCTTCAGGACTGAGAAATAGAATACCCCTTTTCTTCAGAGTTGGCTTAGGAGGTGGTTCAGGAAGAGTCCAATCATTATCATTTCTCAATATATTATTCAATAGCACTTCAGCTTGCTCAATAGTTCATTCCCTGAAAACACAACCAGCACAACTATCCAAGTGGCCCCTAGAAACATCGGTTAGTCCATTATAAAAGATATCAAGTATTTCATTTTTCTTGAAAGGATGATCAGGCAAAGCATTAAGTAATTGGAGAAGCCTCCCCCAAGCTTGTGGGAGACTCTCTTCTTCAATTTGCACAAAGTTAAATATTTCCTGTAAAGCAGCTTGTTTCTTATGAGCAGGAAAATATTTTTCAGAGAAGTAGTAAATCATATCCTGGGGACTACGCACACAACCAGGAGCAAGAGAATTAAACCATATCTTAGCATCACCCTTTAATGAGAAAGGAAACAACTTAAGAATATAATAATAGCGAATTTTTTCCTCATGAGCAAATAGGGTGGCTATATCATTCAATTTAGTAAGATGTGCCACAACGGTTTTAGATTCATAACCATGGAAAGGATCAGATTCAACCAAAGTAATTAACTCAGGATCAACAAAGAATTCATAATCCTTATCAGTAACAAAGATAGGTGAAGTAGCAAACTTAGGATCATATTGCATTCTAGCATTCAATGATTTTTCTTTCCACTTGCATAGTAATTTCTTAAGATCATCTCTATCCTTACAAGCAAGAAAGTCCCTAGCTACCTCTCCATCCATAACATAACCCTCAGGTATATCAGGCAGTTCATATCTAGGAGAGCTAGGTCTAGCAGGTGTCTCAAAGTGTTCAGTTTCAATAATTTTATCAGTTTCAGAAATATCATCATCTTCAGCATACTCAATATTTTTAGCTCTAGCAAGTTGTTCATCAAGAAATTCACCCAGTGGCACAGTGTTATCAAGCAAAGTAGTAGTATCATCATAAGCATCATGCATAGCAGCAGTAGCATCATCAATAACATGCGACATATCTGAATCAATAGCAGGTGTAGGTGTCACAAGTTTACTCAAAACAGAAGGTGAATCAAGTGTAGAGCTAGATGGCAATTCCTTACCTCCCCTCGTTCTAGAGGAAAAAATCTTGGTTTTGGTATCTTTCAAATTCTTCATAGTGATCAGCAGATATAAATCCCAAGTGACTCAGAGAATAGAGCTATGCTCCCCGGCAACGGCGCTAGAAAAAGGTCTTGATAACCCACAAGTATAGGGGGTCGCAACCGTTTTCGAGGGTAGAGTATTCAACCCAAATTTATTGATTCGACACAAGGGGAGCCAAAGAATATTCTCAAGTATTAGCAGCTGAGTTGTCAATTCAACCACACCTGAAAGACTTAATATCTGCAGCAAAGTATTTAGTAGAAAAGTAATATGGAAGTAACGGTAACGGTGGCAAAAGTAACAGTAGCATTTTCGTAGCAATTGTAACAGCAGAAACGACAAAGTAACTTAGCAAAGATCAATATGTGAAAAGCTCATAGGCATTGGATCGGCAATGATAATTGTGTTGGATGATATTCATCATGTAGCAATTATAACCTAGGGTGACAGAGAACTAGCTCCAATTCATCAATATAATGTAGGCATGTATTCCGAATATAGTCATATGTGCTTATGGAAAAGAACTTGCATGACATCTTTTGTCCTACCCTCCCGTGGCAGTGGGGTCCTAATGGAAACTATGGGATATTAAGGCCTCCTTTTAATAGAGAATCGGAACAAAGCATTAGCACTTAGTGAATACATGAACTCCTTATACTACGGTAATCACCGAAAAGAATCCCAATTATTGTCACCTTGGGGTATGCGGATCATAACTCATAATAGGTGTGTACAACTTGCAAGATTGGATCAATAACACATATATATTAATAGAAACATAATAGGTTCAGATCTGAAATCATGGCACTCGGGCCCTAGTGACAAGCATTAAGCATAGCAAAGTCGTAGCAACATCAATCTCAGAACATAGTGGATACTAGGGATCAAACCCTAACAAAACTAACTCGATTACATGATAAATCTCATCCAACCCATCACCGTCCAGCAAGCCTACGATGGAATTACTCACGCACGACGGTAAGCATCATGAAATTGGTGATGGAGGAAGATTGGTGATGATGATGGCAACGAATCCCCCTCTCCGGAGCCCCGAACGAACTCCAGATCAGCCCTCCCGATGAAGAACAGAAGGCGGCGGCGGCTCCGTATCGTAAAATGCGATGAATCCTTCTCTCTGATTTTTTTCTCCCTGAATAGGGTTATATGGAGTTGGAGTTGAGGTCGAAGGGGCTCCAGCGGGCGCACAAGCCTGCAGGGCGTGTCCCAGGGGTGTGGGCGCGCCCCCAGGGCTTGTGGCCTCTGGGTGGCCCCCCTCTGGTTAATTCTTGCGCCAATATTTTTTATATATTCCAAAAATATTCTCCGTAAATTTTCAGGTCAATCCGAGAACTTTTATTTCTGCACAAAAATAACCCCAAGGCAATTCTGCTGAAAACGGCGTCTGTCTGGGTTAGTTCCATTCAAATCATGCAAATTAGAGTCCAAAACAAGGGCAAAAGAGTTTGGAAAAGTAGATACGATGGAGACGTATTAGTCACAACTAAGCATATATATATCACAATACTACAAGCATGTCACAACTAAGCATATATATATCATCAAATTTCAACATTAAGCATATCAAATTTCTATAGTAACAAGTAACATACCATGACATGGCGACACACATTTGTCCTTGTCAGGCAGGTCGCGAATTGTTGGAAATATGCCCTAGAGGCAATAATAAAGTGGTTATTATTATATTTCCTTGTTCATGATAATTGTCTATTGTTCATGCTATAATTGTGTTATCCGGAAATCGTAATGCATGTGTGAATACATAGACCACAACATGTCCCTAGTGAGCCTCTAGTTGACTAGCTCTTTGATCAATAGATGGTTATGGTTTCCTGACCATGGACATTGGATGTCGTTGATAACGGGATCACATCATTAGGATAATGATGTGATGGACAAGACCCAATCCTAAGCATAGCACTAGATCGTGTAGTTCGTCTGCTAAAAGCTTTTCTAATGTCAAGTATCATTTCCTTAGACCATGAGATTGTGCAACTCCCGGATACCGTAGGAATGCTTTGGGTGTATCAAATGTCACAACGTAACTGGGTGACCATAAAGGTGCACTACAGGTATCTCCGAAAGTGTCTGTTGGGTTGGCACGAATCGAGACTGGGATTTGTCACTCCGTGTGACGGAGAGGTATCTCTGGGCCCACTCGGTAATGCATCATCTTAATGATCACAATGTGACTAAAGAGTTAGCCACGGGATCATGCGTTACGGAACGAGTAAAGAGACTTGCCGGTAACGAGATTGAACAAGGTATAGGGATACCGACGATCGAATCTCGGGCAAGTATCATACCGGTAGACAAAGGGAATTGTATACGGGATTGATTGAATCCTCGACATCGTGGTTCATCTGATGAGATCATCGTGGAACATGTGGGAGCCAACATGGGTATCCAGATCCCGCTGTTGGTTATTGGCCGGAGAGATGTCTCGGTCATGTCTGCATGGTTCCAGAACCCGTAGGGTCTACACACTTAAGGTTCGGTGACGCTAGGGTTGTTATGGGAAATAGTATGTGGTTACCGAATGTTGTTCGGAGTCCCGGATGAGATCTCGGACGTCACGAGGAGTTCCGGAATGGTCCGGAGGTAAAGATTTATATATGGGAAGTTGTTATTGGGGTTCCGGAAAAAGTTCGGTTTTTTCGGTATTGTACCGGGAAGCTTTCGAAAGGTTCCGGAGGATTCCGGAGGGGTCCGGAAGTCCGGAAAGGGTTCCACCACGTCCAATACAGCAGCATGGGCTATAAGGGGGCGCCCTAGCCTTAATGGGCTAGGGGCATCAGCCCCCCTAAGGCCCATGCGCATGGGAGAGGGGAAACCCTAAAGGGGGAGGGCCTCCACTTGACTTGGGAGGCACTCCTCCCCCCTTGGCCGCCGCCCCAACCCTAGATGGGATCTAGGGGGCCGGCCCCCTCTCCCCCCAGCCTATAAATAGTGGAGGGGTGGGAGGGAGGCCACAACCTGATCCCTGGCGCAGCCCTCCCCCCTCTCCAACACCTCCTCCTCCTCTGTTGAGCTTGGCGAAGCCCTGCCGGAGAACTGCAAAGTTCCACCACCACGCCGTCGTGCTGCTGGAGCTGTCTTCCTCAACCTCTCCCTCCTCCTTGCTGGATCAAGGCGCGGGAGACGTCACCGGGCTGCACGTGTGTTGAACGCGGAGGCACCGTTGTTCGGTGCTTAGATCGGAATCGACCGCGATCTGAATCGCTGCATGTACGACTCCTCCAACCGCGTTCTTGCAACGCTTCCGCATCGCGATCTTCAAGGGTATGAAGATGCACTCCTCTCTCTCTTGTTGCTAGTCTCTCCATAGATTGATCTTGGTGATGCATAGGATTTTTTTTTGATTTACTACTACGTTCCCCAACACGAATGGCATCCCGACGTAGTCATCACGTGGAGGAAGTATGTACCAGAGGTTGCCCGATTCGTCCTCGCTTAGCCTGATTCCTTTGGCATAGAGGGCTTCATCAAGTGGGTCATTATCTTCATCCTCCCAATTGATGTAGATAACAGCCAGCCTTGGAGTTTGTCTTCTGAAGGAGAAGCTGATAAGTTCACCCCCAGTGAGATGCATGTGGTTGATGAAACGATTCCATTCATCTCCTCCAATCTAGGATGTTTTTCGTCCCTTGTGGACCTCCATAGTGTAGGGCCCTCCTGGAGCGTCGAAGATCACATTGTCTTCGGTAATGAGCTCATTGAACTCCAGTCTCACATTGCAAGGGACGATCTGTGTAAAAAAACCAAAAAACAAACACATTGCATTACGGGAAATAGCAAGAAAAACAAAAGAAAAAACTGTTATAGAAGGTTCATGTAATGCGTTACCGCTGCAGGAACAAAGCACGTCTGGAAGTAGATGCCAAACAGCGTGCCACTTGAATGGTCGGTTGCGCACCTTGACTGCACACTGGACATGGTAGCGGCTGATCCATTCTACATATAATATAATTGAAACTAAGGCTAGTGTTTGATAGCCAAGTATTGAAAAATTAAAGTATTAGAAAACCACAGTAATTTAACAAGTAGGTACAAGCGGATGGTGACGGGTTGGGGCCTAAGTATATAAAAACTTTGTACACTAGTAATTGCATACACAAATAAACAAAATTTCTACACAAAGCTATAATTTCTACACTAGTAATTATCACTAGCTACAAAGCAATCCATGCAACTAACTTTGAATTCTACATGACACAGTAATCCATGATATATATACTAAAATTTCTACACAAATTAAATCCATGATAAAAAAGGCATCTAAGTGCCCCAGTCTACAACGACAACCGCTAATTTCCTGGGTTAATTAAACCTCTTGATGAGGAAAGAAAACGAGCCTACCGCTCGGTGCACAAGTTTGTGCCAGCGCTTAATGTGACACCGGGATTCACTAAAATAACTATTAATTGGCCGGGAATTTGAGCCTAGCATTCGTGCTAAGCGTCTGCATTGTAGATGCCCTAATCAACTACACATGAATCCCGATGGATCCCGGCGACGTGTCCGAATGGAGGACGTGCGAGAGTGGAGAGGAAGAAGATGCGATAGGAGGAGTATAGTGGATCTAACCTAGGTGCCGGCGAGGGGCGGCGACGGGACGGCAACGGGGCCGGCAATGGGGCATCGACGGGGCGGCGGCGGCTTTCGTCAGGGGGGAGGGGTGTGAAATGAGAGAGAGCAGTGACTTAGGTCTTTTACTAAGTTGGCTCAGATAGATTATCGGTGGCGTTGGGAGAAAGGGCAACGCCATAGCTAATAACAGGCCAAATAAAAAAAGACTAGGATTAATAATGAAAGACTTGACAAAATAAAAGACTCAAAATTTGAACTAGTAGTAAAGAAATATAATTACTAAATTGATAAAAATGGTAAATTAATTATCACAAAAAGCATAATATAAAATTTGTATTATTTTGTGACTAGTCTAATAATTAAATACTTAAAACACTTGATCAAATGGAAAAAGTGTTTCTGGCGTACAAAGGAGACAGACGCCAGCACTGACAAATTAACTATGACGTGCAAATAAAAGCAACGCCACCAGTGCGTTCCAAACGGTGAGTGCATATGGGCCAAAAGATTTGTGGCGGTTCAAAGAAAAGCAATGCCAGCACTAAGCATGTAAAGCTGGCGTGATGATTTGGCCTACGCCAGCACTATTTAGAAAAAATAGTGCTGGCGTTGATGGGAAATGGCGCGCCACCAACGATAGTTGTGGCTAGCCGTTTTTCCACTAGTGGTGAGTAGTTTACCACAGAACCACGGGTCCAAAGCTAGTAGCTAGATGGCTTCTTCTCTCTTTGATCTTCAATACCATGTTCTCCTCGATCTTCTTGGAGTTTTATCCGATGTAATCTTCTTTTGCGGTGTGTTTGTTGGGATCCGATGAATTGTGGGTTTATGGTCTAAATATTCATGAGAAATTTTTGTGTATTCTCTGAACTTATTCATGCATGATTGTTATAACTTTGTATTTATCTCCGATATATCCATTTGGTTTAGCCAACTAGATTGATTTAGCTTGCAATGGGAGAGGTGCTTGGTGATGGGTTCAATCTTGCGGTGATCTATCCCAGTGACAGAAAGGGACAAGACACATATTTGTATTGTTGCCATTAAGGATAAAATGATGGGGTTTATTCATATTAGTTGTGTTTACTTTGTCTACATCATGTCATCTTGCTTAAGGCGTGTAACACCCCAGTGTCGTGCTACAGTAACCTCACACTAATGGTGCCATGTCATCAAGATTGACTAAGCCAAATTTGCCCCTTGATAAAAATCCAAGTCAAATTCTAAATTCAAAATTAAAGTGAGAATTTAAATTATCAAATAAGGTTGGAAAATATTTCACCTTTTAGCAAATATTCCAAAACAAATATTGGTGAAGAAAAACAACCCAAATTATGAAAAATCCAAAATAATTCAAAGGCCTTCCAAACTTGTTGTGGCAGTGTCTAAAATTGCAATATAAATATTGAACGAAGTTCCATATTTTTATAAAAATCATTTGCTATTAAAGATAAAAGCAAATCAGAAATAATAAATGAAAACAGAAAAGGGTAAAGAAAATAAAAGCCCCCCTCCCCAATGTGCACTTGGGCCTCAAGTGCACAGTGAGGCCCATCCCACTCCCCTGTCTTCCCCTCCCCCCTGTTCACCATGGCGCACCCGACCGAGCGCGTCCCCGTCGAACCACCTTGCCAGCCACGCCACTACAATGTCGCCGAGTGGATAACGAGGCCACCACGACCCTCGGATATCCCCCCCCACTCGCTCGCTCCTCTCCATCGCTCTCTCTCTTCCCACCTCGGCCGACGCAATGGGTCACCTCGCCGCCGTGGCCACTGCCCTCCCCAAGCTCTGAGACATTGTACACAAGCACCATCGATGTCTCTCTCACCCCTGGATCGGAGTGGGGAAGCCGCACCGACGATGACCACCTTGTTTTCCTCCATTCAGTCACCGTGGATTGCCGCCGCCGCCTGTCTGCTTCAGGCCTTCCCGGAGCATGCTGAGCGCAACTGCAGGCTCCCGGTGAGCCTTCCGTATGAACCCCTCTTCCCTACGCTATTGTCGTGCCGTTGCTACTGCTGCCAAGGTGGCCGGAGCTCAGCTCCGCCGTGCTGCCAGCCGTCGCCGTTACCGTCGTTGTCAGGGGCGTCCGAGCGCCGCTTTGTGCTCTGCACGTCCCCAGCAATACAACACAACCCTCAGCACATCGATTTGTACCCCGCAGCTCACGCCCGTGCTAACCCGAGCGCTGCCGCCGCCACCGCTCAACGTCGGCGCCGTTTCCGTCAGCCCCAGCTCCGGCCAGTAGCATCAACCGATGTGGCGTCGAGCACCCGATCCAACACTACCAGCCGCGCGCGATATGGCCTCCTGTAGCAAAATTTCGGCGAAGAACCGAACCCTCCACCGCGTTTCTCGCTCGCTGAAGCTCCTTCGGCGCCGCCCGGCGATGTGGCTGTCCTGGGGCCCACCCCTGGGTCACTGCCAGTGGGTCTCAGGGGGCCAGCTGACCACGTTGACCTAGTCAATTGTGCTGACTGGGCTGGGTCCAGTCACTGACTAGTGGCCCCCTCAGTAATTTAACTAAGTTAATTAATTAATTAATTAGATTAATTGATGTGACACTGACAGTAGGTCCCACAACTAATTAGTCTAATTAGATATATTAGGTGATGTTTTAACACTTTAGCCTATGACAGTGGGGTCCCACTTGCCAGGTTGACCAGTCAATAGTCAAACTATCGACTCATGACTGGGTGATTGCTTGTATCTGCGTTGGTATTTCCCCGAAGAGGAGAGGATGATGCAGCACAGAAAAGGTAAGTATTTCCCTCGGTTATGAAACCAAGGTTATCAATCAAGTAGGAGAACCAAGCAACACTATGTAAACAACACCTGCACACAAATAACAAATATTTGCAACCCAATGCGTAAGAGGGGTTGTCAATCCCTCCTCGGTATTGAGATAGATTAAATTGTATGAGATTTGATAAATAGATCTGGCAAAAACACAAAATAAAATAAAGAAAGAAAAATTGCAGCAAGGTATTTTGGGTTTTGATATGATAGGAAATAGACCCGAGTGCCGTAGATTTCACTAGAGGCTTCTCTCGAGAAAATAGCATACAGTGGGTAAACAAATTACTATTGGGCAATTGATAGAAGAGCAAACAATTATGACGATATCCAAGGCAATGATCATGTATATAGGCATCACGTCCAAGATTAGTAGACCGACTCCTGCCTGCATCTACTACTATTACTCCACACATCAACCGCTATCCAGCATGCATCTAGTGTATTAAGTTCAT
This sequence comes from Thinopyrum elongatum, assembly GCA_011799875.1. Taxonomy (NCBI): domain Eukaryota; kingdom Viridiplantae; phylum Streptophyta; class Magnoliopsida; order Poales; family Poaceae; genus Thinopyrum; species Thinopyrum elongatum. The sequence continues at coordinate 182,905,069 of CM022303.1, forward strand.
GAAAAAACGGAGTAATGCAATAAGAACGATGACATGATGTAGACAAGATCTATTCATGTAGGAATAGACTCCATCTTTTTATCCTTAATGGCAACGATACATGCGTGTCATGTCTCCTTCTGTCACTGAGATTGAGCACCGCGAGATCGAACCCATCACAAAGCACCTCCTCCCATTGCAAGAAAAAACAATCTAGTTGGCCAAACCAAACCAAAGTTTTGGAGAAGAAATACGAGGCTATAACAATCACGCATAAAAGAGTTCAACAAAGACTCGAATAATATTCATGGATAGATCTGATCATAAACTCACAATTCATCGGATCCCAACATACACACCGCAAAAAGTCATTATATCAAATAGATCTCCAAGAACATCGAGGAGAACATTGTATTGAACATCAAAAAGAGAGAAGAAGCCACCTAGCTACTACCTACGGACCCGTAGGTCTGTGGTAAACTACGCACGCATCATCGGAGGGGCAAGGGTGATGATGAAGAACCCCTCCGGGATCGTTGACCCCTCCGGCAAAGTGCCGGAAAAGGCCTCTAGATTGGATCTTGTGGTTCTGGAACTTGCGACGGCTGGAATTGTGTTTCGTCAACTCCCCTAGGGTTTTTGAGATTTTAGAGTATTTATAGAGCCAATAGTCGGTAGAGGGGGTGCCTGCGGGCTCCACTACCCACCAGGGCATGCCCTGGTGCCTAGTGGGCCCCGCAGGACCCCTCTGGTGCACTTCTTGGGCCTCCTGAGTGTCTTCTGGGCAGAAAAAAATCTCCAAAAAGTTTCATTGCATTTGGACTTCGTTTGATATGGATATTCTGCAAAGTAAAAAACAAGCAAAAAACAACAACTGGCACTGAGCACTATGTCAATAGGTTAGTCCCAAAAAATGATATAAAGTTACTAGTAAATGAATATAAAACATCAAAGAATGATAATATAATAGCATGGAACAATCAAAAATTATAGATACGTTGGAGACGTATCACTGGGCTTTGACTGGCCCCACATGTCAGCCACAGTAGCAACCCTCCTGGTACACTTCTGTGTACCCATAGCAAATACCCTTTAGTAATTTTTGAATTAAATTAAATCAAAAAATTCAGAAAATCCTTTAAACTTTGAAAATTCATATAAAATAATGTATAACTCAAATGAAAATAATTTATATATGAAAGTTGCTCAGAAAAATGTGATGAATCCGAATATGCTATCCACATACATGTCACATGCCTCTAACATGATGAACATGGATCCTTCCCCTCTATTTCATTTGTCTGATAACCGCCTAAAGCCGGGAAAACATTCCCAGATGTTTTCCCGCTCCGTCTGTAATGTGTAGCACTGCGTTAGGTCACCCCTAGCACAGCACATTGCCATGTCATGCATCATGATGCATTTGTTTGCTTGTATTTATTATTTCTTCCGCCTCTTCTCTCCGATAGACACTGAGACCAACGCTGCTCCCGGGTACGACTACACACCTGACAACCAGCCCCTTCAGCACAACTTCTAGGCACGCAAACCCCCCTTGATCATTCCTATATTGCCCATTCCTTCTCTCTCATGCTTGAATTAGATTTTGCTACTGTTGTTCAATAGTTCCTATTCTGATGCATAGCCTGCTTTTGTAACCTGCTATTGTTACTTTACCTCTTATCATATATGCTTAGTATAGGTTGATTAGTGACCCCTCACCTTGTCCTTGCTACCCCACTTTATTATTGGATGACTCGATCAATGTGATCGACGTCCAGAGACCGACACATCACCGGCACCCCCCTAGTTGTACAACTCCGTAGAGCTACTATCAAGTGCCGAGGGTGATACCTCGTACGGCACTCCTGATGATATCTCTGTAGTGTAGCTAATCGGTCGTGGATTACTTTGGGTGATTCCTCCTTCACCACTCCCGATAATGGCTCTGTCGTGCAACACCTCAAGTGTGAACCCTTCGAGGGTGATTCCTCCAAGTCCACCTTGACGGTTACATCGAGTGGGAATCCATCAAGGGTGATTCCTCGGATTTCCTCCCTTGATGTTATGGACACACGGTTACCTTGACTTTACCTCAGAACCTTGTTGAAATCGGGTCGGTGCGGGGTACCCGCGAGAGTTACTGAAGTCGGGTTGACTGTGAGGGTACCCGCGAGTTAATTACGAGGCAATATTTTCATATGGTGTATGCGCATTCAAAGTTTGGTAAGCAAGCAAGCACATTTCTTGGTAAGCCTCTAATGATAAGATTAACCGTCCTAAGATTGCGAACCATGTCAAAATACTCATCAGGGGTAGGATTCAAAGGATCAATAGGAGGCACATAAGGGTGAAGAATATACTTGCTCAAATTATATTCATTGAAGATCTCAAGCATTTCATTTTTCCATGAACCATAAAACTCTCCATCAAGAATAGGCACTCTATGTCTAATACTCCCAAATGTAGACTCGTCCATCTTCCTTCGATGGCGATTAAACCAAAGTAATTGTCGGGTGTTGGGTGCGACATATGCCAAGGGATGGCTTATCATGGTGGGAGCTAGTAGAACGTCACCGGTGCCTGGAAGCGGGATGTGGCGTAGACACGATCGCTGGCGCGCTTTACCCAGGTTCGGGGCTCTCCGGGGAGATAACACCCCTAGTCCTGCTCTGCGGGGTCTCCGCATGATCACTAAGGCACTAGTGAGTACAATGGTGCTCCTCGAGCTGTATGCCAGAGGTAGAAGAAAGCAGGGCCGGCTCCCTCCTCCCTCTGAGTGAGTCTAGGTCTAACTGGTTTCTGAACCCCTTGCATGGGTGCCAGGGGGGGGGGGGGGGGCTTATATAGGCCTACCCCCCCAGGGGTAATATGGTAATCTGGTCGGGCATAGGGCCCGGCCGTCAGTGTCTCTGGCCGCCGGCTTCTCCGCCGGCTGCTGGGGCCCGCCGCCGGGTGGGCCCCGCCGACTGGTCCAGTACGTGGCCGTGACGTTGGTGACGCAGGCTTGGTCAGGGGAGCGTGGGTACTGTCCCATCCGCTGGCGGGAGATCACTGTAGCCACTCCGTGTCCCATCTGGTTAATGGCGCGCAGACCCCGAGGAAGGAGATGGCCGCCTGCTTGAGGCCGACCTCCCTCAGGTCCGACTGGTCAGACTCCCACCGTCCTCTGGGCTCTCACTATCTGGTAGGGCCCGCCGCGTGTAGGCCGTACTGACAGGCCATCGTGGAAACAGGGTTCTGCCTGTCAGGGGTGACGTCAAGGGCGGAGTGGCAACAGTGCCGCGCCAGGCAGAGATCTCCGCCCGTACGGAGCACTGTGGCCACGTCCTGCCCTGGATACGGGGGGGGGGGGGATGGGCTACACTGTAGCCTCACCCTATCTCGTCTCTTTAATGGAGGCGCAAACTTTGAGGGCACCGTGGGCCGACCGCCAGGAGCCGGCCTCTCTGGAGGCCGCCCTGGAGGAGTCGGCCTATCTTGATGCCGTCTTCTGAAGCTCGGCCGTCTTCGGGCAGCCGGCTGCTTGGGCCAGCCGGCCGTCAGAAGGCGGCACTTTATCTTGGACGTTCGTGGGCGTTGCCGGCCCAATGTCTTGAACAACTCAGGGACTCGGGTTAGGCTACCCGTGGCCCATTACTCCGACAGTAATGGAGACCAATGCTCTGATACCAATTGAAAGGATCGAGAAGAGGGGTCTAGAGGGGGGTGATTAGAACCTTAACAAGTAAAAGTGGCAGTTTTTAGTTTCTTCAAGTTAAGGTGGAGTTTAGTACAAATTAAAGGGCACATTATACATTTCACACAAGCATAGCAAGAGTATGAGCAACAAAAAGAGTAAAGCATGCAAGTGCAAGAATGTAAAGGGATGGGTTTGGAGAATGCAAACGCAAAGGAGATGCGGAGACTTTTGGCGTGGTTCCGATAGGTGGTACTATCGTACGTCCACGTTGATGGACACTTCAACCCACGAAGGGTAACGGTTGCGTGAGTCCACGGAGGGCTCCACCCACGAAGGGTCCACGAAGAAGGAACCTTGTCTATCCCACCATGGCCCTCGCCCACGAAGGACTTGCCTCACTCGGGTAGATCTTCACGAAGTAGGCGATCTCCTTGCCCTTACAAACTTATTCTTGGTTCAACTCTACATCATGTCGAAGGCTCTCAAGCGACACCTAACCAATCTAGGAGACACCACTCTCCAAAAGGTAATAGACAGTGTGTTGATGATGAACTCCTTGCTCTTGTGCTTCAAATGATAGTCTCCCCAATACTCAACTCTCTCTCACAGATTTGGCTATGGTGGAAGAAAGATTTGAGTGGAAAGCAATTTGGGGAAGGCTAGAAATCAAGGTTCAAATGGTAGGAATGGAATCTCTTGATCTCAACACATGAGTAGGTGGTTCTCTCTCAGAAAATGAATGATGAAAGTGTAGGCATGTTCTGATGGCTCTCCTCTATGAGGAAGAATGGGTGGAGGGTTATATATAACCCCCCCACAAAATCCAACCGTTGCACACTTTTGACCCATCTCGGTGGCATCGATCAGAAAACTCGGTGGCACCGATCTGTATAAAAATATGAACGTTAGGAATCTTGGTGGGACCGACGAGAACAACTCAGTGGGACCGATGTGCAAGGGTTTAGGGAAAACCTAATCTCGGTGACGCCGATTGCATCATCTCGGTGGGACCGAAGTGAAGCAACAAGGCAACATAATCAGTCAAGCCATCTCGGTGAGACCGATTTCAATATCACGGTGAGACCGAAATAATTGCAACAAGTCACAGAGAGCTGACAAGGCCATCTCGGTGGGACCAAGATCCATATTGGTGGGACCGAATTGTTAGGATTTTGGCAGTGGCTAAGTCCAGATGAACTCGGTGGCTCCCGGTAGGAAATATCTGTGTGGTCGAGTTGGGAATTGGGGTTTGGACATATTTGGATAGAGAAACTGGCTAAGGGTTTTGGAGCAATATCACTAAGTACTTGAGCAACAAGATCATTAAACAACACCTCATCTCCTTTTAATAGTATTGACTTTCCTATGAACTCAAACTGATTTTGGATCACTTAAACAAAAATGAAGAGTCTTAAGCTTTTGCCAATCCTTCTCCTTAGCATTTTGAAGGGGGGTTTCACATCCTCTTGTCCTTGCCACGCCACTTTGGAACTTATCTGAAATATACTAGATAAAACTTATTAGTCCAACAAAAGATATGTTGATATTAATTACAAAAAACACCAAGAGAGCACTTGTGCTTTCAGGAGGGAAGATTGGCCGGATAGGCGATTGGGACCTTCAAACACAATGGCAAATGAAAAATCGTGGGACAACTTGTGGGGAGTAACAGTACCGGCTAAGATAAAGGGGTTCTTGTGGAGATTGGAGCATCATTATATTCCTATAGAGGATGTCAGACAACATAGGAATATGTCCACAAGTGATTTATGCTCTGTGTGTGGTATGCAGGACTCTTGGAGGCACAGCTTAATAGAATGTAACATGGCTCTGTGCGTGTGGGCTCTCGTCGATCACGAGTTATTGGAACATATGATTGCCACAACCAAACCTACAGCAAGAAGTTGGTTGTTTTCCATGTTTGATGTTTTGAACCATGAGGAACTCACCGGGATGATTGCGACACGGTGGTCGATTTGGTATGCTCGCCAAAAACTGATACACTAAGGAATCAACCAAAGCCCCTTATCCACTCATCTCTTTGTGACTTGGTTTATAGCTGAGCTGGATCAGCTACAACAACCGAGTGAACCACATGTGATAAGGACATCTATAGCCGGACTGAACAAATTTGTTCCCTCAAACGCCCGCGGACGCGTCCGGGCGTGTCCGCTTTGACTCCCTATTTTTTTCGTTCACGCAGTCATGTCCCTCACTTTTCTCTTATATGTTCAGTCACATGCATGTGATTGGTGGAGAATGAGAGAGAGAGAAAGAAAAGAAATAATAAAGAAAGAAAAAATGATGCTCTATGGGGGACCCAATCCTATGTGGTGGACACAGGACCACTGACCGGGCATGCCCGATCACTCCTCATACTCATCCCATATATGAGATGAATATAAGGGCTGCCGGACAGCCCGGGCATTTAAGGAGACTTTGAGGGGTCGGCTGAGTCAACTTTTTACTTCTCTCTCTTGTCCGGTCAATGGTCCCCGCGCCTGCCCGATCAATTTGAAGAGTCCAGCTGTAGACGCTCTAACAGCGCCGAGAAGTGCACCGGTGAGAATCTGGCAACCACCGCCGGAAGGGACAGTGAAAATAAACGTGGATGCAGGTGTTTCGGAAGAGCATGGAGTGGGTACCGCAGCTGCTATCTGCAGGGACCGGGATGGTTACTACCTCGGCTCGTCCATACTGGTGATACAAGGACTACTCGAACCTGCAGTTTTAGAAGCAGTCACGAGCAGGAAAGCTCAAGCTTTGGGGCTGGATCTTGGTGTACATCAGCTGTTGATAGCATCTGATTGCAAGCAAATAGTGTCTCATATCCAGAAGGAAAGAGGAGGCGAAGAAGGAGGCATTATCAAAGAGATTTCTGAAACCACGGTCGTGTTTAATTCCTGTTCTTTCAATTATGAACCTAAGACTTCAAATTTTGAAGCCCATAAGCTAGCTAGATATGGCATCTCTTTGCCTGTAGGGAGACACGTGTGGTTAGGTGTTCCGCATGACACCCTTGTAATACCCAGGAACATCCTTGATGATCAATAAAGGCTAGCTACCTTTGCTAAAAGAAACTTCTAGGCAGGAAACGTCCGAACTTTTTTCTGCGTCAAAGACGGCTAGAGAACAAATGTGCATATTTGTAGTAAATGATAGCTCTAGACTGTACTATTGCCGGGAGAAAGAAATGCCTGGGAAGCAATATTAATGCTATAGCCTCTAGCTTTCAAGATAAATTTGTTTACGTGACATGTAGTTACTGAAGAGAAAGGTGTTTGGAGTAACATAATACTTCTTTCATTCCACAATGTAGTGCGCTTACGCTTTTCAAGATCTAACTTTGACCATAAATTTAACCAACGAGACCAACTACGGCGGGAGCAAAAATTATACCATTAATATTGAACTACATTGGTTAAATTTACGGTCAAACTTAGATCTCAAAAAGCGCGGACGCACTACATTGTGGAATGGAGGGAGTATGCTACCATCACATAACACGTCCCAAGACGAAATGAGTCTACAAGCTAATAAATACAACCACCTATGACACTACCTCTATGTCACTCCCCACTATGAAGGTACTCCCTTCTTTCCGGTTTATAGGGTTTATCTTAAAATTTTAGGTTTTTCATTTTATAAGTCTTAATTTGATAGTTCCCCGTCACACGTTCAGATTTTAAGGTGCATTAAATCATTGCATGCGAGTATTAAGAGAAAATTGACCAATGCATATACTTTATGCATGCATGCATTGCAATTAATGCATTGGACACACAATTTTGTGAGAAAAATGAGGACATTAATTGAGTGCTTTTGTAAACTACAAAAATTATTCCACCACTCATCATCTACCTTGGTTGGTGAGATTTTTGAATTGAGCCCTATAAACCGGAAATGAGGTAGTAATAACATAGACTAATGTCATATGCATGACACTAGTGAGGATTTGTGGCTCCCGGGTGCCACACACACCCCTATATGAATATAGCATTAAAAATATATTAGAAAGTTTCAAAAAATTCTGAAATTTTGCGATATGAAACTTGGGTGCCCGTTGTACACACGTGTTCAGTTTCGTGGGTAATGGGTGCCCGTGGTAATGTTAGTAAAAAAGACAAAAGAATCGTATCTGTAGGGAAAAAAAACTGAGCGTAACTTATGTCAGACTGTAATTCCTACACCGCGGATACCATAGGCGCCCATTCCCCACAAAAATGAACACGAGTGTACAATGGGCACTCAGGTTTCGTATCCTAAAATTTCAGAATTTTTTGAAATTTTCTTATATTTTTTAATGCTATTTTTATATAAGGGTGTGTGGCACCTGGGTGCTCCAATAAATTTCCCAAGTTACTCCCAACTATGACTAATGTGGCTGCAAGTCGATGCCTGTGTGCAAAATGCGTCTTGTTCTTGGGAAGCATCCTATTGCTTTGCAGTAACAGGAACCTGTGGATCACCTCAGCTGAGTCAAGTAGCCTATGTGGTGCAGAGTGAGGGCTTTTGGAGGCCGAGCTCCACGGAGCTCGTTTTCAAAATACGAATTTCCACTGCATGAAAAAATTTGAAATTTTTTGTATACACTCTCACATATGTGTATTGCGTATGTGCAAAAATTCATAACCATATACTTTCACATGTGGCGTACAGAAAAAAGACAAAAACGTATTTCTAAAATGGGCCGATTTTTGTTGTTGTTGGGCCGGAATTTTGTCTTTTTTATACAGCCTACAAAATACAAAATTTTCAAATGATTTTTTCGCACGTGCATGCGGAAATCATATAAGTTCCCGTGGAATTTTTTTTGAATTTATTTGAAACTTTAAAATATGACTTTTGATTTTTTTCAAAATACCGAGCTTCGTGGAGCTCGGCCTCCGTTGGCATTTTCCGCGCCTGCCGGCACTATCTTGAAGCAAGAAAAAACATAAATCTTATTTCTGGGTCGCTTATGATTCACTAGCTAGAAACTTGAGGAAGTCCACATATGCTCCATAGAAAATACTACTGTACTATCTGGTAGTACTACTGGTAACCAAGTATTACAGTACCACTGTTAAGTGCTCAATATACAACTGAGTGCGTTGGTACCATATATAGTAGGGGTGCATTACAATTACTTCATCCCAGCTGCAATTTACTCCCTCCGTTCTTGAAAGAGTGTACTTTCAAATTTGTTGGAGGGTCAAACTATCTCAAAATTTGACCGTGTTTGTGCAAAAATATGTCAATGCTTGTGACACCAAATAGGTATATGGTGAAAATATATTTTATCATGAATCTAATACTACTAATTTGATGGCATATGTGTTGGTCTATTATTGTATAAATATGGTCAAACATAAAAAAGTTTGACTTTTTTTAGAAAGTACGCCTAAATAGATATAACTCTTATCTGGACCTTGCACAAATACTACTATTCGCTCATTACATTAATGTAACTACTGATGAGTTCCCCTACTGATTTGTCTAGGATACTACTGCTACTAGAAGAACGCCGTGCGTTGCAACGGGGCCACATTAACTTTAAGAGTTTAATATTAATATTCTCATACATATCAAGTGACATTGTCGACCTTTTTTACCATCAACTCCTCACACACACACTCTCTCCCTCCCTCTTCCTCACTCTCTCTCCCCCTCTCCCTCTCTCTCTCTAACACACACACATATCCATCTTATTGGGTACGGGACCATAATCCATCTATTTCACACACACACATGCTAGTGCATAACAATATGGATTATGTGTATTATATTTGCCACCACAACTGAGGGAATTAATTTCATGTAAATCGGCCAGCCACAGCTCCAAAAATACGGGGAGGAGGTGGCCCAGGGCGGCGTCGGCGCCGTCCGGCGCGGGCCACGGGCCCGCTTCCAAGTGCGTCTGCGCGCCGGCCACCCACGCCGGGTCCTTCAAGTGCCGCTTCCACCGCACCAACTCCCAGGGCCACGGCCACGGCCAGGGCCAGGGAAGCCGCCCTTCTTCGCCCCCTTCACCGGCCGCGGCCAACACGGTGCCGCGGCACCCGGCCTCGCCATCCTCGTCCTCCGGCACCGTCGCGACCCAGTGACGCAGCCCAAGCATCGGCCTCGAGAATCAAGAACGCTCGACAACGGAGAGGGAAGGGAAGATCATATACATGTCATAAGAAAGGGAGTTTATTTACTGCTCCCTCGATGTATTGTTTCCTTTGTTTGGAGATTGATTACCATCCGTGAGTTAAGGTAAGGTTAATGTGATTGAGTGATTTAAGGTAAGGTTAATTAATTTAGATTTGATCTTTAGAGATTGTTCATGATTGATTCTACATTACTAAATATAACTTGCGCCAGTATGGAAAGTTCTGATCTGTTCAGATTTCTTTCGTTGTGTAAGAGGGTGACGCGAAAATAGACCGATGAAGTGGGGGGAGGGGACGAAAAAAAATCTACGAAAAAAAACCAGCGAAGGTGGGAGGAGGTACCCAAAAAAACCATGGGAGGTGGGACGAAAAAAAACCTGGAAGCGAGACTACCAACTGCTCCATTAGGAGTAGAGACTAATAACCATCTGTCGTTCCCTCGGTAGAGTTATTCTGTAGTATTTCCTCACTCCTCGTCGTCTACAGTGGCGAGAAAGAGGACGACTACGAGAACCATGGCCACCGTGAGGAGAAACAACAAGACGAAAGGCAGAATAGAATAGCGAGACGCTGTTCTCTAGTCCTGGGCGCCCGCGCGCGGCCGAGGTACACGACGATTGCCCGGAGGGTGGCGACAATGCACGTGGCAAATAGTAGTAGGAGGAGGATGGCACTGGTGTAGAATCAGCCTTTAGTCCCGGTTCGTAAGGGCCTTTAGCCTCGATTCACCAACCGGCACTAAAGGGTGGGGACTAAAGGCCCTCCCTTTAGTTCCGATTCGTCACGGCCCAGGACCAAAGGCCCACCACGTGGCACAAGCCCGCGCCGGGGGCTTGGGGACCTTTAGTCCCGGTTGGTGACACCAACCGGAACTAGAGGTTTAGGATTTTAGGATTTTTGAATTATGGTCTGGTGCAAGCATCTCGGAGTTGGAACATTCGCTTTGATGAGATGATCAAAGCGTTTGGGTTTACACAGACTTATGGAGAAGCCTGTGTTTACAAGAAAGTGAGTGGGAGCTCTGTAGCATTTCTCATATTATATGTAGATGACATACTATTAATGGGAAATGATATAGAATTCTTGGAAAGCATAAAGGCTTACTTGAATAAGTGTTTTTCAATGAAGGACCTTGGAGAAGCTGCTTACATATTAGGCATCAAGATCTATAGAGATAGATCGAGACGCCTCATTGGTCTTTCGCAAAGCACATACCTTGACAAGATATTGAAGAAGTTCAATATGGATCAGTCCAAGAAGGGGTTCTTGCCTGTATTACAAGGTGTGAGATTGAGCACGGCTCAATGCCCGACCTCGGCAGAAGATAGAGAAAAGATGAGTGTCATCCCCTATGCCTCAGCCATAGGGTCTATTATGTATGCCATGCTGTGTACCAGACCTGATGTGAACCTCGCCGTAAGTTTGGTAGGAAGGTACCAAAGTAATCCCGGCATGGAACACTGGACAGCGGTCAAGAACATCCTGAAGTACCTGAAAAGGACTAAGGATATGTTTCTCGTTTATGGAGGTGACGAAGAGCTCGTCGTAAAGGGTTACGTCGATGCTAGCTTCGACACAGATCTGGATGACTCTAGGTCACAAACCGGATACGTGTATATTTTGAATGGTGGGGCAGTCAGCTGGTGCAGTTGCAAGCAAAGCATCGTGGCGGGATCTACATGTGAAGCGGAGTACATAGCAGCCTCGGAGGCAGCACAGGAAGCAGTCTGGATGAAGGAGTTCATCACCGACCTAGGAGTTATTCCCAATGCGTCGGGCCCAATGACTCTCTTCTGTGACAACACTGGAGCTATTGCCCTTGCCAAGGAGCCCAGGTTTCACAAGAAGACCAGGCATATCAAGCGTCGCTTCAACTCCATTCGTGAACATGTTCAAGATGGAGACATAGATATTTGTAAAGTGCATACAGATCTGAATGTCGCAGATCCGTTGACTAAACCTCTTCCACGAGCAAAACATGATCAACACCAGAACTCTATGGGTGTTCGATTCATCACAATGTAACTAGATTATTGACTCTAGTGCAAGTGGGAGACTGTTGGAAATGTGCCATAGAGGCAATAATAAAGTGGTTATTATTATATTTCCTTGTTCATGATAATTGTCTATTGTTCATGCTATAATTGTGTTATCCGGAAATCGTAATACATGTGTGAATACATAGACCACAACATGTCCCTAGTGAGCCTCTAGTTGACTAGCTCGTTGATCAACAGATGGTTACGGTTTCCAGACCATGGACATTGGATATCGTTGATAACGGGGTCACATCATTAGGAGAATGATGTGATGGACTAGACCCAATCCTAAGCATAGCACTAGATCCTGTAGTTCGTCTGCTAAAGCTTTTCTAATGTCAAGTATCATTTCCTTAGACCATGAGATTGTGCAACTCCCGGATACCGTAGAAATGCTTTGGGTGTATCAAACGTCACAACGTAACTGGGTGACCATAAAGGTGCACTACAGGTATCTCCGAAAGTGTCTGTTGGGTTGGCACGAATCGAGACTGGGATTTGTCACTCCGTATGACGGAGAGGTATCTCTGGGCCCACTCAGTAATGCATCATCATAATGAGCTCAATGTGACTAAAGAGTTAGCCACGGGATCATGCGTTATGGAACGAGTAAAGAGACTTGCCGGTAACGAGATTGAACAAGGTATAGGGATACCGACGATCAAATCTCGGGCAAGTATCATACCGGTAGACAAAGGGAATTGTATACGGGATTGATTGAATCCTCGACATCGTGGTTCATCCGATGAGATCATCGTGGAACATGTGGGAGCCAACATGGGTATCCAGATCCCGCTGTTGGTTATTGGCCGGAGAGATGTCTCTGTCATGTCTGCATGGTTCCCGAACCTGTAGGGTCTACACACTTAAGGTTCGGTGACGCTAGGGTTGTTATGGGAAATAGTATGTGGTTACCGAATGTTGTTTGGAGTCCCGGATGAGATCCCGGACGTCACGAGGAGTTCCGGAATGGTCCGGAGGTGAAGAATTATATATGGGAAGTCCAGTTTCAGTCACCGGAATGGTTTCGGGGGTTATCGGTATTGTACCGGGACCACCGGAAGGTGTCCGGGGGTCCATCGGGTGGGGCCACCTGCCCCGGTGGGCCAAGTGGGCTGAGCAAGGGAGGGAACCAGCCCCTGGTGGGCTGGTGCGCCCCCCCAAGGGGCCCAAGGCGCCTAGGGTTGAAAACCCTAGGGGGTGGGGGCGCCTCCCACCAAACTTGGGGGGCAAGTTCCCCCCGTTGGCCGCCGCCCCCCCTTAGATGGGATCTAAGGGGGCCGGCCCCCTCTCCCCTTCACCCTATAAATAGAGGGTGGTGGGAGGGCAGCAGGAGCTGATCCCTGGCGCAGCCCTCCCCCCTCTCCAACGCCTCCTCCTCCTCCGTTGAGCTTGGCGAAGCCCTGCTGGAGAACTACAAAGTTCCACCACCACGCCGTCGTGCTGCTGGAGCTGCCTTCCTCAACCTCTCCCTCCTCCTTGCTGGATCAAGGCGCGGGAGACGTCATCGGGCTGCACGTGTGTTGAACACGGAGGCACCGTTGTTCGGTGCTTAGATCGGAATCGACCGCGATCTGAATCGCTGCGTGTACGACTCCTCCAACCGCGTTCTTGCAACGCTTCCGCATCGCGATCTTCAAGGGTATGAAGATGCACTCCTCTCTCTCTCGTTGCTAGTCTCTCCATAGATTGATCTTGGTGATGCGTAGGAATTTTTTTTTGATTTAGTACTACGTTCCCCAACAGTGGCATCATGAGCTAGGTCTATGCGTAGTTTCTTGCACGAGTAGAACACAAGTTGTTGTGGGCGTCGATTTTGTCAATTTTCTTGCCGTTACTAGTCTTATCTTGATTCGGCGGCATCGTGGGATGAAGCGGCCCGGACCGACCTTACACGTACGCTTACGTGAGACAGGTTCCACCGACTGACATGCACTAGTTGCATAAAGGTGGCTAGCGGGTGTCTGTCTCTCCCACTTTAGTCGGATCGGATTCGATGAAAAGGGTCCTTATGAAGGGTAAATAGAAATTGGCATATCACAGTGTGGTTGTGGCGTAGGTAAGAAACGTTCTTGCTAGAAACCTATAGCAGCCACGTAAATTTTTTTGCAACAACAATTAGAGGACGTCTAACTTGTTCTTGCAGCATATGCCGTGTGATGTGATATGGCCAAAAGGATGTGATGAATGATATATGTGATGTATGAGATTGATCATGTTCTTGTAATAGGAATCACGACTTGCATGTCGATGAGTATGACAACCGGCAGGAGCCATAGGAGTTGTCTTAATTTATTGTATGACCTGCGTGTCAATGAAAAATGCCATGTAATTACTTTACTTTATTGCTAACCGTTAGCCATAGTAGTAGAAGTAATAGTTGGCGAGGCAACTTCATGGAGACACGATGATGGAGATCATGATGATGGAGATCATGGTGTCATGCCGGTGACGATGATGATCATGGTGCCCCGAAGATGGAGATCAGAAGGAGCAAAATGATATTGGCCATATCATGTCACTATTTGATTGCATGTGATGTTTATCATCTTTTTACATCTTATTTGCTTAGAACGACGGTAGCATAAATAAGATGATCCCTCGCTAAAATTTCAAGAAAGTGTTCCCCATAACTGTGCACCGTTGCGAAGGTTCGTTGTTTCGAAGCACCACATGATGATCGGGTGTGATAGATTCTAACGTTCGAATACAACGGGTGTAAGCCAGATTTACACATGCAAAACACTTAGGTTGACTTGACGAGCCTAGCATGTACAGACATGGCCTCGGAACACGGAAGACCGAAAGGTCGAACATGAGTCGTATAGAAGATACGATCAACATAGAGATGTTCACCGTTGATGACTAGTCCGTCTCACGTGATGATCGGACACGGCCTAGTCGATACGGATCATGTATCTCTTAGATGACTAGAGGGATGTCTATCTGAGTGGGAGTTCATAGAATAATTTGATTAGATGAACTTAATTGTCATGAACTTAGTCTAAAATCTTTACAATATGTCTTGTAGATCAAATGGCCCACGCTAATGTTGCCCTCAACTTCAAGGCGTTCCTAGAGAAAACCAAGCTGAAAGACGATGGTAGCAACTACACGGACTGGGTCCGTAACCTGAGGATCATCCTCATAGCTGCCAAGAAAGCTTATGTCCTTGAAGCACCGCTAGGTGACGCACCTGTTTTCCCGGCAACTCAAGACGTTATGAACGCCTGGCAGTCGCGTGGTGATGATTACTCCCTGGTTCAGTGCGGCATGCTTTACAGCTTAGAACCGGGGCTCCAAAAGCGTTTTGAGCAACACAGAGCATATGAGATGTTCCAAGAGCTGAAAATGGTTTTCCAAGCTCATGCCCGGGTCGAGAGATATGAAGTCTCCGACAAGTTCTACAGTTGTAAGATGGAGGAGAATAGTTCTGTCAGCGAGCATATACTCAAAATGTCTGGGTTGCACAACCGCTTGTCTCAGCTGGGAGTTAATCTCCCGGATGACGCGGTCGTTGACAGAATCCTTCAGTCGCTTCCACCTAGCTACAAGAGCTTTGTGATGAACTTCAATATGCAGGGGATGGAGAAAACCATTCCTGAGATATATTCAATGCTGAAATCAGCGGAGGTGGAGATCAAAAAGGAACATCAAGTGTTGATGGTGAATAAAACCACTAAGTTCAAGAAAGGCAAGGGTAAAAAGAACTTCAACAAGGACGACAAGGGAGTTGCCGCGCCCGGTAAGCAAGCTACCGGGAAGAAGCCAAAGAATGGACCCAAGCCTAAGACTGAATGCTTTTATTGTAAGGGAAACGGTCACTGGAAGCGGAACTGCCCCAAGTACTTAGCGGATAAGAAGGCCGGCAATACCAAAGGTATATGTGATATACATGTTATTGATGTGTACCTTACCAGCGCTCGTAGTAGCTCCTGGGTATTTGATACCGGTGCGGTTGCTCATATTTGTAACTCAAAACAGGAGCTGCGGAAATAAGCGGAGACTGGCGAAGGACGAGGTGACGATGCGCGTCGGGAATGGTTCCAAGGTCGATGTGATCGCCGTCGGCACGCTACCTCTACATCTACCTTCGGGATTAGTTTTAAACCTCAATAATTGTTATTTAGTACCAGCTTTGAGCATGAACATTGTATCAGGATCTCGTTTGATGCGAGATGGCTACTCATTTAAATCCGAGAATAATGGTTGTTCTATTTATATGAGAGATATGTTTTATGGTCATGCCCCGCTGGTCAATGGTTTATTTTTATTGAATCTCGAACGTGATGTTACACATATTCATAGTGTGAATGCCAAAAGATGTAAGGTTGATAATGATAGTCCCACATACTTGTGGCACTGCCGCCTTGGTCACATTGGTGTCAAACGCATGAAGAAACTCCATGCAGATGGACTTTTGGAGAGTCTCTTGATTATGAATCATTTGACACGTGGCGAACCATGCCATGGGCAAAATGACCAAGACTCCGTTCTCCGGGACAATGGAGCGAGCAACCAACTTATTGGAAATCATACATACTGATGTGTGCGGTCCAATGAGCGTTGAGGCTCGCGGTGGTTATCGTTATGTTCTCACCCTCACTGATGACTTAAGTAGATATGGGTATGTCTACTTAATGAAACACAAGTCTGAGACCTTCGAAAAGTTCAAGGAATTTCAGAGTGAGGTTGAGAATCAACGTGACAGGAAAATAAAGTTCTTACGATCAGATCGTGGAGGGGAATATTTGAGTCACGAGTTTGGCACGCACTTAAGGAAATGTGGAATTGTTTCACAACTCACGCCGCCTGGAACACCTCAGCGTAATGGTGTGTCCGAACGTCGTAATCGCACTCTATTGGATATGGTGCGATCTATGATGTCTCTTACCGATCTACCGCTATCATTTTGGGGTTATGCTTTAGAGACTGCCGCATTCACTTTAAATAGGGCTCCGCCGAAATCCATTGAGACGACACCGTATGAATTATGGTTTGGGAAGAAACCTAAGCTGTCGTTTCTGAAAGTTTGGGGATGCGATGCTTATGTCAAGAAACTTCAACCTGAAAAGCTCGAACCCAAATCGGAAAAATGCGTGTTCATAGGATACCCTAAAGAAACTATTGGGTATACCTTCTACCTTAGATCCGAAGGCAAGATCTTTGTTGCCAAGAATGGATCCTTTCTGGAGAAAGAGTTTCTCTCAAAAGAAGTAAGTGGGAGGAAAGTAGAACTTGATGAGGTACCCCCTCTTGAACCGGAGAGTAGCGCAGCTCAGGAAGATGTTTCTGTGGTGCCTGCACCGACTAGAGAGGAAGTTAATGATGATGATCATGAAACTTCGGATCAAGTTGCTACTGAACTTCGTAGGTCCACAAGGACACGTTCCGCACCAGAGTGGTACGGCAACCCTGTCTTGGAAGTCATGTTGTTAGACAATGGTGAACCTTCGAACTATGAAGAAGCGATGGCGGGCCCGGATTCCAACAAATGGCTAGAAGCCATGAAATCCGAGATAGGATCCATGTATGAAAACGAAGTATGGACTTTGACAGACTTGCCCGATGATCGGCAAGCCATAGAGAACAAATGGATCTTTAAGAAGAAGACAGACGCGGATGGTAATGTGACCATCTATAAGGCTCGACTTGTCGCTAAGGGTTATCGACAAGTTCAAGGGGTTGACTACGATGAGACCTTCTCACCCGTAGCGAAGCTGAAGTCCGTCAGAATCATGTTAGCAATTGCCGCATACTATGATTATGAGATATGGCAAATGGACGTCAAAACGGCATTCCTTAATGGTTTCCTTAAGGAAGAGTTGTATATGATGCAGCCGGAAGGTTTTGTCGATCCTAATAATGCTGACAAGGTATGCAAGCTCCAGCGCTCAATCTATGGGCTGGTGCAAGCATCTCGGAGTTGGAACATTCGCTTTGATGAGATGATCAAAGCGTTTGGGTTTACACAGACTTATGGAGAAGCCTGTGTTTACAAGAAAGTGAGTGGGAGCTCTGTAGCATTTCTCATATTATATGTAGATGAAATACTATTAATGGGAAATGATATAGAATTCTTGGAAAGCATAAAGGCCTGCTTGAATAAGTGTTTTTCAATGAAGGACCTTGGAGAAGCTGCTTACATATTAGGCATCAAGATCTATAGAGATAGATCGAGACGCCTCATTGGTCTTTCGCAAAGCACATACCTTGACAAGATATTGAAGAAGTTCAATATGGATCAGTCCAAGAAGGGGTTCTTGCCTGTATTACAAGGTGTGAGATTGAGCACGGCTCAATGCCCGACCTCGGCAGAAGATAGAGAAAAGATGAGTGTCATCCCCTATGCCTCAGCCATAGGGTCTATTATGTATGCCATGCTGTGTACCAGACCTGATGTGAACCTCGCCGTAAGTTTGGTAGGAAGGTACCAAAGTAATCCCGGCATGGAACACTGGACAGCGGTCAAGAACATCCTAAAGTACCTGAAAAGGACTAAGGATATGTTTCTCGTTTATGGAGGTGACGAAGAGCTCGTCGTAAAGGGTTACGTCGATGCTAGCTTCGACACAGATCTGGATGACTCTAGGTCACAAACCGGATACGTGTATATTTTGAATGGTGGGGCAGTCAGCTGGTGCAGTTGCAAGCAAAGCATCGTGGCGGGATCTACATGTGAAGCGGAGTACATAGCAGCCTCGGAGGCAGCACAGGAAGCAGTCTGGATGAAGGAGTTCATCACCGACCTAGGAGTTATTCCCAATGCGTCGGGCCCAATGACTCTCTTCTGTGACAACACTGGAGCTATTGCCCTTGCCAAGGAGCCTAGGTTTCACAAGAAGACCAGGCATATCAAGCGTCGCTTCAACTCCATTCGTGAACATGTTCAAGATGGAGACATAGATATTTGTAAAGTGCATACAGATCTGAATGTCGCAGATCCGTTGACTAAACCTCTTCCACAAGCAAAACATGATCAACACCAGAACTCTATGGGTGTTCGATTCATCACAATGTAACTAGATTATTGACTCTAGTGCAAGTGGGAGACTGTTGGAAATATGCCGTAGAGGCAATAATAAAGTGGTTATTATTATATTTCCTTGTTCATGATAATTGTCTATTGTTCATGCTATAATTGTGTTATCCGGAAATCGTAATACATGTGTGAATACATAGACCACAACATGTCCCTAGTGAGCCTCTAGTTGACTAGCTCGTTGATCAACAGATGGTTACGGTTTCCAGACCATGGACATTGGATGTCGTTGATAACGGGGTCACATCATTAGGAGAATGATGTGATGGACTAGACCCAATCCTAAGCATAGCACTAGATCCTGTAGTTCGTCTGCTAAAGCTTTTCTAATGTCAAGTATCATTTCCTTAGACCATGAGATTGTGCAACTCCCGGATACCGTAGGAATGCTTTGGGTGTATCAAACGTCACAACATAACTGGGTGACCATAAAGGTGCACTACAGGTATCTCCGAAAGTGTCTGTTGGGTTGGCACGAATCGAGACTGGGATTTGTCACTCCGTATGACGGAGAGGTATCTCTGGGCCCACTCAGTAATGCATCATCATAATGAGCTCAATGTGACTAAAGAGTTAGCCACGGGATCATGCGTTATGGAACGAGTAAAGAGACTTGCCGGCAACGAGATTGAACAAGGTATAGGGATACCGACGATCAAATCTCGGGCAAGTATCATACCGGTAGACAAAGGGAATTGTATACGGGATTGATTGAATCCTCGACATCGTGGTTCATCCGATGAGATCATCGTGGAACATGTGGGAGCCAACATGGGTATCTAGATCCCGCTGTTGGTTATTGGCCGGAGAGATGTCTCGGTTATGTCTGCATGGTTCCCGAACCCGTAGGGTCTACACACTTAAGGTTCGGTGACGCTAGGGTTGTTATGGGAAATAGTATGTGGTTACCGAATGTTGTTTGGAGTCCCGGATGAGATCCCGGACATCACGAGGAGTTCCGGAATGGTCCGGAGGTGAAGAATTATATATGGGAAGTCCAGTTTCAGTCACTGGAATGGTTTCGGGGGTTATCGGTATTGTACCGGGACCACCGGAAGGTGTCCGGGGGTCCACCGGGTGGGGCCACCTGCCCCGGTGGGCCAAGTGGGCTGAGCAAGGGAGGGAACCAGCCTCTGGTGGGCTGGTGCGCCCCCCCAAGGGGCCCAAGGCACCTAGGGTTGAAAACCCTAGGGGGTGGGGGCGCCTCCCACCAAACTTGGGGGGCAAGTTCCCCCCCTTGGCCGCCGCCCCCCCTTAGATGGGATCTAAGGGGGCCGGCCCCCTCTCCCCTTCACCCTATAAATAGAGGGGGGTGGGAGGGCAGCAGGAGCTGATCCCTGGCGCAGCCCTCCCCCCTCTCCAACACCTCCTCCTCCTCCGTTGAGGTTGGCGAAGCCCTGCCGGAGAACTACAAAGTTCCACCACCACGCCGTCGTGCTGCTGGAGCTGCCTTCCTCAACCTCTCCCTCCTCGTTGCTGGATCAAGGCGCGGGAGACATCACCGGGCTGCACGTGTGTTGAACACGGAGGCACCGTTGTTCGGTGCTTAGATCTGAATCGACCGCGATCTGAATCGCTGCGTGTACGACTCCTCCAACCGCGTTCTTGCAACGCTTCCGCATCGCGATCTTCAAGGGTATGAAGATGCACTCCTCTCTCTCTCATTGCTAGTCTCTCCATAGATTGATCTTGGTGATGCGTAGGAATTTTTTTTGATTTACTACTACGTTCCCCAACACTAAAGGCCCTCCCTTTAGTTTCGGTTCGTCACGGCCCAGGACCAAAGGCCCACCACGTGGCACAAGCCCGCGCCGGGGGCTTGGGGACCTTTAGTCCCGGTTGGTGACACCAACCGGGACTAGAGGTTTAGGATTTTAGGATTTTTGAATTATGGTTTATTTTTCCTTTTTGTTTTGTGTTTTTCATTTAATTATTTTTCATTTTAAACATATTTTACGCTACTGCAGTCGTACGTTAAGTGCCACTGTTACCATATACTGTACACGTCATATATAATAGAATTTCTCGTACGACCACACACACACACACACACACACACACACACACACACATATATATATATATATATATATATAATTTGGTATATACAATTTCTCTTACAATTTACAGATCATTATATGTGGCATTAGGTGTAATGGTATTCTCCTTTGGGATCTACGACTTGGTCAAGCAAAAATCCCGCAATTTCCTCTTAAAGTGCTCACTACAAGAAATATGTCAACTTGCGACCATCACTATTGGTCGCTGAAAGGTCATTGTTTTTCATTTGCGACCTTTTTGTGACCAAAAACAAATGGTCAAAAGCTAACGGTCGTTAATGGAAATTAACGACCTTCTTTGTGATATGTAAAAGGTCGTTGGTTCTACGACCAAATTTTTGGTCACTGGCAGCCTCCCCAGGCCACGTAGGATCCAACGTGGCAAGCTGACGTTGATAAGAATCAGCCCGGTCCAATTCGGTGTTTTACATGGGCCGAGCCCAACAATTTAGCCTTTCTATATATTTTTTCCTGTCAATTTTTGGTCGACTTCATGGGCCTAGCCCAACATTGCAGCCTTTTTTTATTATTGGGCCTTGGCCTTTTCGTCTAAATAATTTTAATTTCCTTTTTTTTATTAAATGGGTCCACTAGTCAGATGGGTCCCAGTTCTCAGGTTCTGATAACTGGGTCCCAGTTGTCAGGTTTGGGTCTGGTAAGTGAGTCCCATCTATCAGGCTCATATTCTTCATATTTCAACCAGTATTTAAATTGGCAGACAAAAAGCACACATGATACTTCAAATAAGAGCAACCAGATCACGTTGCCAATACATATGACTATGTGTAATACAGTACTTTACAAGCTCTACATGTGTAACGAGCTCTACAAGTGTGATACAGTACTGCTTTACAAGAAAATGACGACATGCCGGACTCGCTGGACGACCATAGTCAAGGCTGGGAACAAACAAAACGGCAACATGGCTTCCTCTGTCACCCTGTTACATGAATGAGAGAAGAATTAGAAAAACTGGGGCAAATATATTATGAACAGACCTTTCAGGAAAATGACATTTATTTAGAATGATAACACAAATTGAGCTAGCTAGTACCA
Source organism: Thinopyrum elongatum (assembly GCA_011799875.1). Classification (NCBI taxonomy): domain Eukaryota; kingdom Viridiplantae; phylum Streptophyta; class Magnoliopsida; order Poales; family Poaceae; genus Thinopyrum; species Thinopyrum elongatum. Next base: position 182,927,064 of record CM022303.1, read on the forward strand.
TGATTTTTGTTCTCCAACTAGTTAAAATGAGATACCCACTCATACAAGAAAACAAATACACAGTGGAAGAGATACCGAAACAGATACACAAGTTGAGATGTAGCAGGCAGATTCATCAAGTATATATCATGATGTGTATTCATCATATAGCTGTACCATTGCAAACCAAGAGATACTGAAACAGTGGAAGAGCAACAATTAATAATGTACTAGATTAGTCAGTAGGCTAATTTAATTGAGTGCAGCAACTTGGTTGCTGTTCAAGTTGCTGTTGTTGTTTTAGCAGCAGTGGCATACTCAAAATCTAACAAGTATTAGTACTCTGATGTGCTAGTGCTAGTATTAAAAAAGGATGAATTTGACTAGAGCAAGGAAATGAAAACAAGGACAAAAATTCTTTCTTGCAAATTAACCACCACATGCATAGCATAGCTAGCTAATGACCCAAAGGAAAAAACTGATGAAGCAGCAAGGCCATGACCACCACCAGGTGCATAGCTACTCTACCTAATGGGCCATTAGTAGAAAGCAAGCCGTTTAACTAGCTAACAAACATCAACCATTATAAAATTATGATAGCAGCAGCTCGTGCAGGGAGATTAGCAGCAGGTGAGTGAGCAGAGGGAGAGGGAGGTGCTACCTGCTGGGAGCGGTGCGTGGTCGTCGCCGGGCTGGATTCATCGAGCTCAGGCAGGGCAACTTGGTTGCCTTGGAAGCAGAGGGGCAGACTCCTTGTTGCGGGACAGGGCCGGTGCCTAGCTGCGTCCCTCCTCCTCGAGCAGGACAAGGCCATGTTCCCGGCCAGACCTCCTGTTCATCCAACAGCGGCAGTTCAACACCACAGCAAAGTACAAAGCAAAATAAATAAAGGAGGAGAATGATGTACAATGCTGCCCCAGAAGAAAGACATCAGGCAAAGAAAATAAGGAGCCTAAGAATACCCTTCAGAATATACTATCATATTGGAAGAATACCCTTCAGAACATATCAGACACCAGACGAATAAATCACAAGGAAAACACGCAATAAAAATGAGCACAGGCTGCAGAACGCTATCATATTGGAAGAATACCCTTCAGAACATATTGCACAAGCTGTCCGCAACCAAAACAACTGTTGCAGGATTGTAACTTACTAGTAAATCAACAACAAAAAACTAATGATGATACATCTACTCTGCTCTACTGTCTGCTGGTACAAGAACAGCTGCATGCACCTGTGGCCAAAGGAAATACTCAGTTTGTTGGGCTAGTTTGATTTGTACTGCTACTTGCATATGTACAAAGCACCGAAGCACCGAATGGTTAGCCGGGACCAGATGGTGAATTGATCCCAAAGCACCGAAGATTACAATATGATGCAATTGATTATTCAAAATTTTGACTTGCATACAACATCACTACACTGTTACTGCTATCAACTCATAATTTACTCCCTGGACCTAACCTGTACAGCACTATTTTGAGAATAAAAAGATTGGTTATCATAATAAAATACTATTTATTTCCTTCATTGTTCAGCACAATTATCTTACAATATAATACCAATCACTGAACACTTTCTCACAGGGTCATGCCTACATTCTGCATTTGGGCATCATTGCTAGCATAGACTGATAGACATGCTAGGCTGTCGTCAATTCTAACTTCACATATGCATAAGAATCGCTAGAGCAAGCAAACCAGAAAAGCATAGAGCATATATCGACCCCCATTTCGCGGAGAATCTCCTCTTGCACCTAGGTGGTCACCGCCACAGCCTCCTGTGGAACAAGAAGAACACACGGATACTGTAAGAGGGATGCTCCACATGAACTAAACCATCTACCATCCAATCCAAGTCAGTCACATTTCAAAAATTGTCCAAACTGAATGAAACTACAACGGACCGAGTTAATTCACTTCAATTGCATCTGCACAAATTACAGATACTACTAGTGCTGCTACCAAAGGAATGCAGGGGAAAGAACCGAGAAAGATGTCGAACCTGCTTGTCACTGACGGCGTCGGCGATTTGGTCCTTGAACTCTGGAACTCCGCCGCAAAGACCGCATCACGGGCGAGGGCGGCGCGGTTGGCGGCGGGTTGGGGCTTCGCCGTCGACATCTGGCCGGAACCCTAAGCAGCCGCCCGCGTCGTCGCATGTGTGCGGTGGAGTGCTGGTGCACCGACTCCGGCAGCACCACCTTGAACACCTCGGACGACATATGCGGGCATGAAAAATCGAACACCAAAGGAGCGCATGACAGCGTCAGAACATCGTCTCGAGAAGGAGAAACGTACGGGCTCAACGCGGGGCACGACGGGAGAGGAAAATACCTTGGGGTTGGGGACACCGGAGGAGGAGACGAGCTGGGCGCGGGCGTGCCCGGCGCGTGGCTCGCCGCCGACCGCACGGAAGTAGCCGAACAGGCACCCCATCCTCCACCTCGGCCTCACCGCGTCCCCCTCGCTAGCGCCGAGCCTTGGAGCCTAGGAGGAAGGCGAGGGGAGAGGTGCATGGCGAGGGGAGAGGTCGGCGGTGTTGGGTGGGGGTGGTGGCGGTGCCTCGATCGGATCTGGGAGAAAGATGAGACGAGGGAGAGGAAGGCGGGGGCGGCTGGTGCCTCGATCGGATCTGGGGAATGGGTGAGAATGAGGATGGGTGGGTGGGTGGGTTAGGGTTAGGGTTTCTCGGGAGAAGCTCCACCGTTGATGGGCGTGTGATGGATGGCTCAGATCGCTTTGAACTGGGTGATCCGCGTGATTGTGGTTCCTCGCTTCTCATTGGCAGGTTGTTTTGTGCTGGAATCTTTAAAATTTGGACCCAAATCTTCTACTACGTTTTTTAAGAAAAAACTACAAATTTGTCTTGTAAAAAGGACCAAAACTTTTTTCAAAAATATTAGTCCACAACTTATTTACAATTAACTAAAATGTCAAGATCACAACCGTTTACAATTAAGCTAGAAAATCAAGACACTAGCGGCCCGACATTGCTTCATTGCAACTCCGTCGGTCTCGATGATGTTGGATCACAGCACCGGCGGTCCCCGGCGATGCTCTGTTGCATCACCGGTGACTATTGCAACATCACCTTCTGCTGCAACCCCCGACGACCTTGCAACACCATCGTCGTGTGCATGACCGGTGGCCACTACCCGGCAGCCAGCGACGCCACGCGTCACTGCCCCATACCATGAGCTTCGACGCCCCTCGCATCAACAAATCGTCGTCATCATCGTCGAACAGCAGCCATCTCAGCAGCAGCAGCTTCGCCGACCAGGGTGGAAGAGGGCCCAGACTGAGGGGAGGTTATTAAGGAGAGAGGAGATAAAGGTTGCAGAGGGGGATGGTAAGAGAGGAGCAGGATTATCCCCCGATTCAAAAAAGTGTTCTCAGAAATGAGCTATCATGTGTGAGGATTCATGGCTTTCAAGCCAAATGATCAATCTTATGGCCACATTCATGGCATAGTTTGTTCAACTGATCTCATATTGTTCACAAGGGTGCATCTTGGAATGGCAAACAATGTTGCCTAACGGAGTTTTCATTTGCTTTGGACGAAAAATCAATTTTCCATTTTCTGAGTGCCCAAAATGAGTTTTTTTTGTGAAGGACCTACCATATATTTGTTGCAAAATTGTACCAAATCAACTTTCTAAAATACTAGGCCATATTTAATGCACAATTGACCAAATGGTTGGGTGTCAAAAGTTTTGATCCACCTCTGGTGAAAAAGATAAATTTCTGCCGATTCAGAACGAAGCGGGTCAAATTTGAACTGCAGCTGCCTCATAGTTTGTTCTTTATTTTTTCCAAAAATCATTTCTAGGTACATAAGTATCTATTTAATCAGAGAAACATCAAATTTTTTCCAAGATTCAACTACTATCTAGGAACGGTCATGTCCGCCGTTTTGACCGCATTTTGAAACGGGCATGAAAAATTCAAAAAAATAGAAAACCTGCGCATTGTGTCATTATATGTGGCCAAGTTACCAAGAAAAATAATAAACTTGTAATACGGCAATTATTTTAAAAAAGTGTTCTTAGAAACGAGCTATCATGTGTGGAGATCAATGGCTTTCAAGCCAAATGATCAATCTTATGGCCACATTCATGGCATAGTTTATTCAAATGATCTCATATTGTGCACAAGGGTGCATATTGGAATGGCAAACAATGTTTCCTAAGGAAGTTTTCATTTTCTTTGGACGAAAAAATCATTTTCTATTTTTTGAGCGCGCAAAATGAGGTTTTTTTGTGAAGAACCTACCAAATAATTGTTGCAAAATTGGACCAAATCATTTTTCTAAAATACTAGGACATATTTAATGCACAATTGACCAAATGGTTGGTGGTCAAAAGTTTTGATCCACCTTTGGTGAAAAAGACAAATTTCTGCCGATTCAGTTGAAAGCGGGTCAAATTTGAACTGCAGCTGCCTCATAGTTTGCTATTTATTTTTTCCAAAAATAATTTTTAGGTACAAAAGTATCTATTTAATCAGAGAAACACCAAAAGTTTTCCAAGATTCAACCATTAGCTAGGAACGGTCATGCCCGCCGTTTTGACCGCATTTTGAAACGGGCATGAAAAATTCAAAAAAATTCAAAAAATTAGAAAACCTTCGCATTGTGTCATTATATGTGGCCAAGTTACCAGGAAAAATAATAAACTTGTAATACGGCAATTATTTTAAAAAAATGTTCTCAGAAACGAGCTATTATGTGTGGAGATCAATGGCTTTCAAGCCAAATGATCAATCTTATGGCCACATTCATGTCATAGTTTGTTCAAATGATCTCATATTGTGCATAAGGGTGCATATTGGAATGATGAACAATGTTTCCTAAGGGAATTTTTATTTTCTTTGGACAAAAAATCAATTTTCTATTTTTTTATTGTCCAAAATGAGTTTTTTTTAAGGACCTACCATATATTTGTTGTAAAATTGGATCAAATCAATTTTCTAAAATACTAGGCCATATTTAATGTACAATTGACCAAATGGTTGGGTGTAAAAAGTTTTTGATGCACCTCTCGTGAAAAAGACAAATTTCCGCATATTCATTTTCCATTTTTCGAGTTCCCAAAATGAGTTTTTTTGTGAAGAACCTAACAAATATTTGTTGTAAAAAAAAACTTCTCCATTTTTCAAGAATATTAGACCATATTTTATGAACAAATTTGTGTACACTAGAAACATTTTTTATAGATATTAAACGGTTTTTAGTTACATCATTAACATTTTTAATAAATATTTTGATGGATAATATTTTGAACACATGTTTACATTTTTTAAGACACATTGTACATATTGTTTATATATGTTTAACTTTTTTAAATACATGATTAACATATTTTCATATATTCCCAACAAAAAAACATCTTTTCATACATACGTTTTGATGTCTATATTGTTTTTACACATTATATATTTTTGTTACAATAAAAACATTGTTGATATTGGTTAGAAAAATTAAATACATGATTAACATTTTTAGAAAATCTTGTTTGTTATCTACTTTTCCATATATATATTGTAAAATTTCCATAATTACGTACTGATGACTATTTTTGCATACACATGAAACTTTTTTATAATATATCTAATTTATTTATGATTATCATTTTTTATATGCACGAAACTTTTCAAATACACACATTTAGTTTTTTAAACACATGATTACATTTTTTGAAATACATATTAATATTAACATTTTTTTGAATTACACGTTTAGTTTTCTAATTGCTAAACGATATAGCAAGATTCACGAAGGAGTTCTTTATTTTTTCTATTCTTATAATTTTATATTGTTTAATTGGTTTCGAGATTTTTCTATAAGGAAAAACCTTTTTAGAGTTATACAATGAAAAACATGTTTTTTAGACAATAATGAATTATTATTTTCAGATAACTGACCATCCTTACCAAATGGTAATAATAAAAAACTTGTTATTTTCCCATTTTCGTTGGGCCGATTATATGTTTTTTTTTTGAGTAATATGAGGGTATCCCACATTTTTTCCTTGATGGGCCGAGGCCTACATGGCACACGGATTTTTTTTTAGAAAAAGGAGGTGGCCTCGTTCCACCGAGGCCCAAGCCCACCTTGAGCGACACCTTAAGTACCAACGCATCCACGTTCACAACCTCATGACCATTTATATTGGTCGTAATCAGGTAGAAATAAGGTCGTCGACCACTCTTGTCTGCTTTATGACCATTTGGTGTAAGGCAATTTCAGGGTTTGAGCCCTTCCAAACGAAATGGCCGTGGATTTACGACCAATTCAGTTGGGGTCACTGAGAGAAGGTCACAAGTTGACATATTTCTTGTAGTGCTCGTATGCGGTCCGTTGGTAGGAGCTTATCCCGCATTTCCGTCATCTTTATTAAAGAAGGAGATCAATAATATGAATATATTAGTTGTGTGTATATATATTAGATCATGATAAAAAGAATTTTAAATTGTGTTTGCGTACCCAAAGTTGTCTTGCAGATGTGTTCCTTTCGGACGTCATAATGCGAATGCTCTTGTAAACGTAGTACACACATAAATTATTCCTCGATGCCTGACTCGTGCACTTTACGAGAATAGAATTCAATCAGATAATAATTAATCAAGCATGATAATGGTATTGAAACTAGAATTAAAGAGATGTGCGGACGTAGCTAGTACTACTTAATTACGTACCCTGGGTCGCACCCATTTCAGCTCTTGTTTCCATGGGCCTTGAACCTGTTTGATGAACTTTTGCCAAACCCTGCCCACCGGCAAAGAAAACGAATAAATGAGTTATTAATTAGTTGATATCAGGAAATGAACTAAAGAGGCCGACATAGTGCGCTAATGATTGAAATTACCTGTCGATCATCCCCTTCACGATTGAGTATTCTTTAGTTTCTTTAAGTAGTGAGTCCAATACTTGAACTTTTCCCAAGTCAACTTTAATGATTAGTATGATCCAGTGGAAACTGCATGCGCACACGTTTGTATAATTAACGGGCATGTACATAACTCATCAACTACACTTATTAACATCTAGTAAGTAAAACAGAATTTGTAGTACAAGACAGTAACACTCACCCGAAGTTGTAAGGAAGTAGTATTTCTGGTTGGGTATTTAGTCGCTTCATAAACTCTAGCAAGCTTCTCTGTGTGTCTTTTTTGTGACGTGACCATGTATCTTCATTAACAGTATCTGGGTCAATGAACCCAATGCTATAGCATCCATCTCTTTTCATTTTATAAATCTTCATTCTGCATAATACCACAGAAAAGAATATAGTGAGGATAATTACAAGTAATGAACGAGCACAACTAGAGACTTAAATTACAGAAAAAAATCACTTACAGACAATAGCAACTGACGATAGATTTGTCGAGTGCGTCTTGATTGAATAACTGAAACATTTCTTGAAACTCAACCCACAAATCTTTTTCATGGAAGTAATGCTCTGCCTTGACTTTCACCATGAGGGACTCTCGCCCGTTCTTTACTTCTCTCAGGTACCACTCATGCAATCTGTGCATTCTCGTTGATAGAAGCGGGATCTCCTCAGGCTTGACCAGAGGTTGGCCGGGGACATATTTCCATGTTAGTTCCTCCTCTGTAAACCCGGGGAGAAACTCGATGCCTAGGAGTTGTTCAACAGTGACACCGGCCTCTTTAGCTTGCCTTCTATGATCGTCAATTATTACCAGCTGATCGGCGGTACTCACATGTGGTTGTACAATGAGCGGCGGGATCGATTGCACTGCCTGTTCTCCCAGCTGGGGAACCGTTTTCCCGCTTTTCTTACCAACTTCTTGGGTCAAGCACGAGCTCGACTCCTTCTGTTTTTGTGCATGATATAACTTCCTAATAGAGCGCTCATAGTCTGAGGCCGGTCTCTTCACAGCCGGTTGAGCATTATCAATAAAGTGTTGTATCACTTCCTCAGGTATTTTCTCCTTTGACGGCGGGGACGGTTTCTTCGCAAAAAAGGCCTTCACTTGGGCATCCACTTCGGCGTTGTTTTCCTCGATGGTCATCTCGTAAGCCAACTTATCTTTGGCAGGAGGAGAGTCTTTCTTGCTTGGTGCTCTCTTCCGCTTTGGAGAACGCTGACGTGCCCGAGATCGATATGGCGGACTCGCGCTGATGGGCTCCGTCTCGGGGTGGGCTAGTGCAGTCGGCTAACGCGGTGGCGGACTAGCACCGCACTCCATCTCGGGCAGGGTTGGAGTTGGCTGACGCGGTGGCGGACTTGGAGGAGGAGTCGGCTGACGCGGTGGCGGACTTGGAGGAGTAGGAGTCGGCCGATGCGGTGGCGGACTTGGAGGAGGAGTCGGCTGACGCGGTGGCGGACTTGGAGGAGCAGGAGTCGGCTGACGCGGAGGCGGACTTGGAGGAGGAGTCGGTGGCCTTGGAAAGACGATGCAATCCTTTCTACATAGAATGATACGACGTATGGCCTCTCCCAGTGTGCGCTCCTCGTCACCTCCATGAATGTCAAGCTCTAGCCCATCATATAGCGACATCACTTCATCCACCCCGACACGAGCATAGCCAGCTAGAATCGGATTGCCATGAAAGGTTGCTTCAGGGGGATTTGTTAAAGTATAGCCGTCTGCCACCTTCATGGATATGTTCTTCACTTAATGTGTAGCTCACAAGGTGTCGCACGTTTGATATCATCCACGGGGTATCTATCCAGCACTGCTTCTCGGCATAGATGAGACGGTGCTATCCAATGCTGAATCTGCTTGCTGCTGCCGCTGCTGAGACGCCCTTTCCTGGCTAAGTGAGTCGATCTGCTCCTGCTGCCGCATGAAAGCGCGTTCCAACTCCGCGTGCTTTGATTCTACCAGTTGAAGGCGGCCTGCTTCCTCCTTCCTATGCTCCTCCTCCAGCTTCCTCTTCTCCTCCTCCTGCTGCCTCTTTCTCGCACGGCTTCTGTAAGTGTCGTTCCAATCCACAAACCCATCAAACCACGGAACAACGCCTTTGCCTCGTGTTCTTCCCGGGTGTTCAGGATTCTTCAGGGCGGGCGTAAGCTTGTCGTTCTCTCTGTTGGGCTTGAACGCCCCCGTTCGAGCCTCTTCTATTGCAACAAGTAAAGCATCGGAGGCTTATTTAAGACTTGCCCGCTCCATAACCAGCCCTATCTTTGGGTCCAACTTCCCCCCATGCGCATAAAACCAAGTCCTGCACCTGTCGGGACAACTCAATGTAACTGGAGTGACCCTTGCAGCAATCATCTGTTCCTCAGCTTGATCCCACTTAGGCCGGGGGACCTGGTAGCCACCTGGCCCCAGAGTATGGTGCCACTTCTTTTTCGCAGCATTAATCTTGTTTATTCTAGACCGTTCCTGAGCTGCCTCCGATTCCTTGAACTTCACAAAAGAGTCCCAGTGATCTCTTGCCTTCTCCAGTGCTCCCTTGAATGATGGAGTCTTCTTTCCGTCTGCTTCGTACTTTGTCCATATTCTTTTCTTGTGGTTGCAGAATGCAATCGCCATCTTCTTAAGAGCACTCTTCCTGACTTTCTCCTGTTCTACATCTATCAAATGATCTGGTAGGGTGAAATGTGACATGAGCGATTCCCAAAGCAGATCTTTTGCTCTTTCGGAGACAAAACTAACTCCTTCATCTCCCTTTGCTGGCTTATTCCATTCTTGAACGGAGATTGGGATTTGGTCCCTGACAATAACTCCGCATTGACGAGTAAACTTGTCCGCATTCTTCTTAGGTTCAAGCGGTTCGCCATTTGGTCTGATGGCATCGATGTTGTACTTTATGCCAGCCTACAACCTTTTGGCCGGTCCTCGTACTGCCCTGCTTGTAGAAGATTTGCTTGATCCGGAGGGCTAAAAGAAGAAAGATCGATTCGTTAATATATATATATATATATATATATATATACAAATCAATTAATACATGTAATGATCACCAGATGCCTTATATAAATATACCTCGCCGGTCTTTGTTATTTGAAGAACATTTCCTTCGTCATCGTTGTTGTGGCATTCATCTATTCGTTCGTCTTCATCAAATATCACACCCTCATCGGAATTGTTCAGATATTGCGAGCCGTCATCTTCAGGTTCATTGTCTGGGCTCGGGTAGCGTATGATGTCGAACATGGTCTCTTCTCCGTCTCTGCCGGTATCGTCCATAGCTTAACTAATCCAGAAGAAAGATAAAATAATTTAGTATTCAACTTAGAATGCAATCAATAAGGAAAACTGAATCGTAGTAGATAATATGCATCTCGAATAATATCATTAATACATCTCGAATAATCCAGATAATATGCATCATCAAATACAATCTCGAATACATCGTCTCGAATATTATCGAATAATATAATCTCGAATACATCATCTTGAATATTATCGAATATAATCTCGAATACATCTCGAGCATTATCACTAATACATCTTGAATATTATCATATATATAACATCACTAGCTAATACAGATCGAATATTATCGAATAATCTAGTTCACTCACAGTTCCTTAGGCGCGGGCGGTGGACACCCAAAGAGAAGGAACCATCACAAGATCATAGCCCGGGTGAGATCCTGATAACCCACAAGTATAGGGGATCGCAACAGTTTTTGAGGGTAGAGTATTCAACCCAAATTTATTGATTCGACACAAGGGGAGCCAAAGAATATTCTCAAGTATTAGCAGCTGCGTTGTCAATTCAACCACACCTGAAAGACTTAATTTCTGCAGCAAAGTATTTAGTAGCAAAGTAGTATGGAAGTAACGGTAACGGGTGTAAAAGTAACAGTAGCAGTTTTGTAGCAATCGTAACAGTGGCAACGGAAAAGTAACGAAGCAAAGATCAATATGTGAAAAGCTCGTAGGCAATGGATCAATGATGGATAATTATGTTGGATGGCAGTCATCATGCAACAGTTATAACCTAGGGTGACACAGAACTAGCTCCAATTCATCAGTATAATGTAGGCATGTATTCCGAATATAGTTATACGTGCTTATGTAAAAGAACTAGCATGGCATCTTTTGTCCTACCCTCCCGTGGCAGCGGGGTCCTAATGGAAACTAAGGGATATTAAGGCCTCCTTTTAATAGAGAACCGGACCAAAGCATTAGCACTTAGTGAATACATGAACTCCTCAAACTACGGTCATCACCGGGAAGTGTCCCGACTATTGTCACTCCGGGGTTGCCAGATCATAACACGTAGTAGGTGACTATAACTTGCAAGATAGGATCAAGAACACATATATACTCATGAAAACATATTAGGTTCAGATCTGAAATCATGGCACTCGGGCCCTAGTGAAAAGCATTAGGCATAGCAAAGTCATAGCAACATCGATCTTAGAACATAGTGGATACTAGGGATCAAACCCTAACAAAACTAACTCGATTACATGATAAATCTCATCCAACCAATCACCGTCTAGCAAGCCTACGATGGAATTACTCACGCACGGTGGTGAGCATCATGAAATTGGTGATGGAGGATGGTTGGTGATGATGATGGCGATGATTTCCCCTCTCCGGAGCCCCGAACGGACTCCAGATCTGGCCTCCCGAGGAAGAACAGGAGGTGGCGGCGGCTCTGTATCGTAAAACGCGATGAATCCTTCTGTCCGATTTTTTTCTCCCCGAACGTGAATATATGGAGTTGGAGTTGAGGTCGGTGGAGCTTTGTGGGACCCACAAGCCAGGGGGGCGCGCCCAGGGGGTAGGGCGCGCCCCCCACCCTTATAGACAGGTGGTGGGTCCCCCTTGGTTGATTCTTTCGCCAATATTTTTTATTTATTCTAAAAATATTCTCCGTGAAGTTTCAGGTCATTCTGAGAACTTTTATTTCTGCACAAAAATAACACCGTGGCAACTCTGCTGAAAACAGCGTCAGTCCGGGTTAGTTCCATTCAAATCATGCAAATTAGAGTCCAAAACAAGGGCAAAAGAGTTTGAAAAAGTAGATACGATGGAGACGTATCAGATCCCTGAAGAACCTGCCAGGTATTGGAGAACCTGACATCCAACGCAACCATGTAGCGACGGACATGCTCGTCCTCCTCCCTGACATGGCGACGTACCACCTGCGCGGGGGCCGGCTGCCTCCGCACCGAAAGTGGCCCACGCGACCGCCACCAAAGAAGCTCCGGGTCGACAGCGGGAGCCCGGTTCCTCACCAAGCTGCGCGCCCCGGAAGGTAGCACCTCCCAGTGCCAGCCCGGTGGAGCCCAGTCCCGGACATGGCGCCTCTGAAGCAGGTCGTCGCCAACGAGTCGACGACGAGGATGCGGGCCGGGCATCGTCCTAGCCAAAAATGTTTCTATGCAAATTTAATATTTTTTTAAATGCTTGATTATGATTTTTGTAATTCTTGTTCACTTGATTTTGCAAATACATGGCAAACTTTTGCAAATACAACATTAAATTATTTTTTCTATGCAACTTTTTTCTATCCAAAATTTTTCTATACTATGATGATACAACATTAAAAGTATAAAAAACTAAAAAAACAGAAGAAAAAAAACTAGCTAGTGAAAAAGAAACAATTTGTGCAAATTCCACCATTCATCTACAAATACATACATACATTGTATACGTACATACATACATACATACATACACATATATATACATATGAAAAAGAAACAATAATCTATGCAAAAAAAATAGCCGGAGATCGAGGGGGCGGCGAGATCACAGCGGGCGAGGTTGACACCGGCGATGGCGGGGTCGAGGCCGGCGCGGGGCGGCGTCGACGGGCGGGGCTCGGCCGGTGAGGAGGCGCGAGCGCAGCACGGCGTCGCCGGGAGGAGGCGCGGGCGGCCGGCGTCGATCGGGTCTCGGGGAAGGAGGCGGCAGCGCGGGCGGCCGATGTTGTGGCGGCGACGACGAGGGCGGGCACGGCGGCGTCGGGTTCGGGGAGGAGAGGCACGGGCGGCCGGCCGATGCGTCGGGGGTGGCAAGGACGTCGAGGGCGCGGCCGGGCACGGCGACGTCGGGCTCAGGGAGGAGGCGCGGGCCGCCGGCGTCGGGGGCGGCGATGGCGTCGGGGCAGGCGGCGGCGTCGTCTCTGTGGTTTGGCGTCAAGAGAATGGAGAAGAAATTCGAAGTGGCCGCTTATATACGAAAGCCTTTAGTCCGGGTTGGTGGCTCCAACCGGGACTAAAGGCACCCTTTAGTCGCGGTTGGAGCCACCAACCGGGACTAAAGGTGCCTTTAGTCCCGGTTGGTGGCTCCAACGGCGACTAAAGGGAGGCCTTTGGACGCGGTTGGAGCCACCAATCGGGTCTAAAGGCCTGTTCCTGGCACAGCGAAGTGCGATGGAAGTTTAGTCCCACCTCGCCCAGCGAAGGGCGCCCGCACTGGTTTATAAGCCCCGCCGTGGCAGCTCTTTCGAGCTCCTCTCTAAAGCAGGTCTGTGTGGGCCTAATGAATCTGTCACTGCCCTGGGGGGCCTATTAGGCCGTGCGGGCCTGCATCCTGGCCCAACTAGTAGTTGAGTTTTTAGTCGTATGCAGGCCGTGGCGGCCCAGTAGGCGGGCATTTTTTTAATTTATTTTCTAGCTTTTTTTGGCTTTATTTATTTTCTTTTGTTTCTACTTACAGCCAAATATTTAGAGTATATGAGTGAATCTTTTTGCTTTAGGTCACAAAAATTATAAACTTTTTGTTAGTGCCAGTAGTTTTTAAATTTGAATTATTTGAAATTTGTGTGAACCACTAGTTTGTGAACAACTTTACTTTAAAAATAGAATTTTGAGTGATTCTTTTTTCTGCTGTTTAATATTAGTGTGTTTTATCATTATATTCAATTTGGTAATTCTTAGGTTATTTAAAAAAATGAAATGCCTTTGTAACAGATGGGTTTTCGTTTGAAACCTTGATACTTCGAAAGAGATTGTCCATTTTGTACACAAATTGCATCCAGTTTTTGCCGTAACCCTCTCAACTTTTTAGCACATGCTATGTGGGTGAAATGATGATACCATGTCAACTTTCAACCTTTTCAGAGTTCATTTGTAGTGCTTTTCAATTTCAGGGCCATTTAGCTCAAAAAGATCATTAAATGCATGAAACATAGCAAATGAAGTCAGAAAGGGTTAAAAATTGATGACGTGGCTTTGAATGGTGCATGTTGAACACACAAAAAGTCTGGAGTTGAAATAATTTTAAAACAATGAAATGCCTTTGTAACAGATGAGTTTTCGTCCGAAACATTAATACTTCGAAAGAGATTGTCCATTTTGTACACGAAGTGCATCCAGTTTTTGCCGTAACCCTCTCAACTTCTTAGCACATGCTATGTGGGTGAAATTATGATACCATGCCAACTTTTAACCTTTTCAGAGTTCATTTGTAGTGCTTTTGAATTTCAGGGTCATTTAGCTCAAAAAAATCATGTAATTGCATGAAAAATAGCGAATGAAGTCAAAAAGGGTTGAAAAATTGATGATGTGGCTTTGAATAGTGCATGTTGAACTCACAAAAAGTCTGGAGTTGATATAAGTTAACAAAAATGAAATGCCTTTGTAACAGATGAGTTTTCGTCCGAAACCCTGATACTTCGAAAGAGATTGTCCATTTTGTACACGAAGTGCATCCAGTTTTTGCCGTAACCCTCTCAACTTTTTAGCACATGCTATGTGGGTGAAATGATGATACCATGCCAACTTTCAACCTTTTCAGAGTTCATTTGTAGTGCTTTTCAATTTCAGGGTCATTTAGCTCAAAAAATCATTAAATGCATGAAAAATAGCAAATGAAGTCAGAAAGGGTTGAAAATTGATGACGTGGCTTTTAATGGTGCATGTTGAACACACAAAAAGTCTGGAGTAGAAATAAGTTTAAAAAAATGAAATGCCTTTGTAACATACGAGTTTTCGTCCGGAACCCTCATACTTCGAAAGAGATTGTCCATTTTGTACACGAAGTGCATCCAGTTTTTGCCGTAACCCTCTCAACTTCTTAGCACATGCTATGTGGGTGAAATTATGATACCATGCCAACTTTTAACCTTTTCAGAGTTCATTTGTAGTGCTTTTGAATTTCAGGGTCATTTAGCTCAAAAAATCATGTAATTGCATGAAAAATAGCGAATGAAGTCAAAAAGGGTTGAAAAATTGATGACGTGGCTTTGAATAGTGCATGTTGAACTCACAAAAAGTCTGGAGTTGATATAAGTTTAAAAAAATGAAATGCCTTTGTAACCGATGAGTTTTCGTCCGAAACCCTGATACTTCGAAAGAGATTGTCCATTTTGTACACGAAGTGCATCCAGTTTTTGCCGTAACCCTCTCAAATTTTTAGCACATGCTATATGGGTGAAATGATGATACCATGCCGACTTTCAACCTTTTCAGAGTTTATTTGTAGTGCTTTTCAATTTCAGGGTCATTTAGCTCAAAAAATCATTAAATGCATGAAAAATAGCAAATGAAGTCAGAAAGGGTTGAAAATTGATGACATGGCTTTTAATGGTGCATGTTGAACACACAAAAAGTCTGGAGTTGAAATAAGTTTAAAAAAATGAAATGCCTTTGTAACATATGAGTTTTCGTCCGGAACCCTGATACTTCGAAAGAGATTGTCCATTTTTTACACGAAGTGCATCCAGTTTTTGCTGTAACCCTCTCAACTTTTTAGCACATGCTATGTGGGTGAAATGATGATACCATGCCATCTTTCAACCTTTTCAGAGTTCATTTGTAGTGCTTTTCAATTTCAGGGTCATTTAGCTAAAAAAACCCAGTAAATGCATGAAAAATAGCAAATGAAGTCCTACATAATGCATGAAATAATTTGTTTGGACATAATATTTCTTCGCGTTTCAAATGCCAAACACATAAGTACCCTAACTATTACAAAGATTCCCTCCGGTTTGTCCGAAGTGGGACTTTCTAGATATATAGGTCTAGAAACTCACTAGAGAAGAAAGTGATGACGGTGAAGCCGGTCACATCCCAGAGTGGGATCTTGGGGTATAAAACTTTTTCTTCGCGTGTGTCCCTTTGCGCCGTAACCATGGACAATCTTCATCATTTAACAGGATGCTCGGGTCAATATTCACTGTGAAGGGAGCAATTTCATGAAACTTTTCATAATCTTCTGACATGTCTGTCTTGTCCTCCACTCCACGATGTTTCTTTTCCTTGAAAGAACTATGTGGCACTTTGGCTCATCGTATGATGTATTCGCTTTCTTATCTTTTCTTTTTCTCGTCCTGGTAGACATGTCCTTCACATAGAAAACTTGCGCCACATCATTGGCTAGGACGAATGGTTTGTCTGCGTCCGCAAGATTGCTGAGATCCACTGTTGTCATTCCGTACTGCGGGTCTTCCTTTACCCCGCCTCCTGTCAGATTGACCCATTTGCACCGAAACAAAGGGACCTTCAAACCACGTCCATAGTCAAGTTCCCATATCTCCTCTATGTAACCATAATATGTGTCCTTTGGCCTATTGGTGTTTCCTGCATCAAAGCGGACACCACTGTTTTGGTTGGTGCTCTTTTTATCTTGGGCGATCGTGTAAAATGTATTCCTATTTATCTCGTACCCTTTGAAAGTCAATATAGTCGAAGATGGTAACTGGGACAACAAGTATAGCTCATCTGCAACAGTGTCATCATGCATGAGATGTGTCTGCAACCAACCGGCGAAAGTCCCCGTTTGTTCACGTGTAATCCAGTCGTCAGACTGCTCTGGGTGTTTGGAGCGTAGAACATTCTTGTGTTCCTCGATATACGGAGCCACCAAGGTGGAATTTTGTAGAACTGTGCAGTGTGCTTGTGCCCAAGAATGCCCGTCCATACATATTACTTGGTCCCTTCCTAGCGTGCCTTTTCCACCCAGTCTGCCCTCATGCCACGATTCAGGAACACCAATCGGCTTAAGGTCAGGAATAAAGTCAACACAAAACTCAATGACCTCCTCTATTTCATGGCCCTTGGAGATGCTTCCTTCTGGCCTAGCACGGTTATGAACACATGTCTTTAAGACTCCCATGAACCTCTCAAAGGGGAACATATTGTGTAGAAATACAGGACCCAGAATGGCAATCTCTTCGACTAGGTGAACTAGGACATGCGTCATGATATTGAAGAAGGATGGTGGGAACACCAACTCGAAACTGACAAGACATTGCACCAAATCATTCTGTAACCTTGGTATGATTTCTGGATCGATTACCTTCTGAGAGATTGCATTGAGGAATGCACATAGCTTCACAATGGCTAATCGAACGTTTTTCGGTAGAAGCCCCCTCAATGCAACCGGAAGCAGTTGCGCCATAATCACATGGCAGTCATGAGACTTTAGGTTCTAGAACTTTTTCTTTGCCATATTTATTATTCCCTTTATATTCGACGAGAAGCCAGGAGATACGTCTCCAACGTATCTATAATTTTTGATTGTTTCATGCTATTATATTAACTGTTTCGGATGTTTTATATGCATTAATATGCTATTTTATATTATTTTTGGGACTAACCTATTAACCTAGAGCCCAGTGCCAGTTTCTGTTTTTTCCTTGTTTTTTACCTTCGTGGAAAAGGAATACCAAACGGAGTCCAAACGGAATAAAACCTTCGCGATGATTTTTCTTGGACCAGAAGACACCCAGGAGACTTGGAGATGAAATCGGAGGAGCCACGAGGCGGCCACAAGGGTGGAGGGCGCGCCCAGGGGGGTAGGGCGTGCCCCCTGCCTTGTGGGCCCCCCGTGACTCCCCTGACCTAATTCTTTCGCCTATATATTCACATATGTTCCCAAACCACCAGAGGCTTCCACGAAAACACTTTTCCACCGCTGCAACCTTCTGTACCCGTGAGATCCCATCTAGGGACCTTTTTCGGCACCCTGCCGGAGGGGGATTCGATCACGGAGGGCTTCTACATCAACCCTATTGCCCTTCCGATGAAGCGTGAGTAGTTTACCTCAGACCTACGGGTCCATAGCTGGTAGCTAGATGGCTTCTTCTCTCTCTTTGATTCTCAATACCACGTTCTCCTCGTTGTTCTTGGAGATCTATCAGATGTAATCTTCTTTTGCGGTGTGTTTGTCGAGATCCGATGAATTGTGGATTTATGATCAGCTTATCTATGAATATTATTTGAATCTTCTCTGAATTTTTATATGCATGATTTGATATCTTTGTAATTCTCTTCGAATTATTGGTTTGGTTTGGCCAATTAGATTGGTTTTTCTTGCAATGGGATAAGTGCTTAGCTTTGGGTTCAATCTTGCAGTGTCCTTTCCCAGTGACAGTAGGGGCAGCAAGGCACGTATTGTATTGTTGCCATCGAGGATAAAAAGATGGGGTTTACATCATATTGCTTGAGTTTATTCCTCTACATCATGTCATCTTACTTAATGCGTTACTCTGTTCTTCATGAACTTAATACTCTAGATGCAGGCAGGAGTCGGTCGATGTGTGGAGTAATAGTAGTAGATGCAGAATCGTTTCGGTCTACTTGACACGGGCGTGATGCCTATATTTCATAATCATTGCCTTGGATATTGTCATAACTTTGCGCTTTTCTATCAATTGCTCGACAGTAATTTGTTCACCCACCGTATTATTTGCTATCTTGAGAGAAGCCTCTAGTGACACCTATGGCCCTCGGGTCTATTTTCCGTCATATAAGTTTCCGATCTACTATTTTCCATCATATTAGTTTCCAATCTACTATTTTGCAATCTTTTATTTTCAAATCTATATAGCAAAAAACCCAAAAATATTTTATCTTTTGTTTATCTATCTCTATCAGATCTCACTTTTGCAATTGACCGTGAAGGGATTGACAACCCCTTTATCACGTTGGGTGCAAGTGTTTGATTGTTTGTGCAGGTAATAGGTGATTTGTGTGTTGTCTCCTACTGGATTGATACCTTGGTTCTCTAACTTAGGGAAATACTTATCTCTACTTTGCTGCCTCACCCTTCCCTCTTCAAGGGAAAAACCAATGCAAGCTCAAGAAGTAGCAGGAATAATTTCTGGCGCCGTTGCCGGGGAGATCTACGCCAAGTCAAGACATACCAAGTACCCATCATAAAATCTCATTTCTTGCATTACATTATTCGCCATTTGCCTCTCATTTTTCTCTCACCCATTTCTAAAATGATTTTCGAAAAGATTTTCCTTTTTTATTCGCCTTCTTCCGTTCGATCTTTTGTTTGCTTGTGTTACCATGTGCTTCTTTTTGCTTGCATCTTCGCTTGCTAAAAGTTTATGGATCCTCATCCACTTGCTAATATTTTTAAGAGATCCAATTATGATGAACCTATTGCTAGTTAGTTGAGTGCTCTAGATTATCTTTATGAGGTTTTGCTTGAAATTCGAGAATCTGAAAATTGTGATGAAGTGTTGAAATAAGAAAATTATAAAGTGATTCACGATAGCTCCTTGAATGAAAAGCATGATTGCAATGATGTTATTATAAATTCTATTAATGTCAATTGTGTTGATGATATGCAAAACCCTAAGCTTGGGGATGCTAGTTTTGCTATGTCCACTACTTGTTGCAATGATCATGATTGGGGTGATTCTTCTTATGATCTTGAAAATTTATTTAAGCCCCATGATGAATATAAGATCGATAATAATGTTTGCAATAATATTGAAAATGTGTTTGGAAGAGTGTCAACTCTAGATCCCACATATTTGGAGAATGATCAATCTTATGAAATTTTTGATAAAAGTGGGTTTGGAGAGATCATGACTTTATTTTATGATAATCCTACTATTTTGGAAGAGTGTCAACTTTGCATGCATGTGGATCATGTAGAGAATATTTTATGTGATAGCTATATTGTTGAATTTTAATATGATCCCACATGTAATTATTATGAGAGAGGAAAATAGGGTCATAGAAATTTTTATGTTGCTAAATTACCTCTCTTCATGTTGAGATTGTCTATGTTTTATTCTCCTTCCTTGCATATGCTAGGTTTTTCTTGTCTTGATAATTTGTTTGCTTATAAAATGCCTATGCATAGGAAGTATGTTAGACTTAAACTCGTTTTTCACATGCTATATGATGCTCTCTTTGTGCTTCAATTCTTGTCTTTCATGTGAGCATCATCGAAATCTCAATGCCTAGCTAAAAAGGCTTTAAAGAAAAGCGCTTGTTGGGAGACAACCCAATATTTTTCCTTGCTTTTTTGCAATAAATAATTCATCTAGCCTCTGGTTAGATGTGGTTTTGTGTTTTAATTTGTGTTTGTGCCAAGTAAGACCTTTAGGATGGCTTACGATGATAGTTGATTTGATCTTGCTGAAAAATAGAAACTTTTGCGTCCAGTCACAGAATTTTAATAATTCACTGGAGCATTGAAAAACCCTGAATTGTTTACACGAGATTTATATACAAATTACCTCTGTTGTCCTAATTTTTCAGAATTTGTGGAGTTACATAAGTATTAGAACAATTTGGATCTTCATACACTGTTCTGTTTTTGACAGATTTTGTTTTCTTTGTGTTGTTTGCTTATTTTAATGAATCTATGGGTAGTATCGGGGGGTATGAACCATGGAGAAGTTGGAATACAGTAGATATTACACCAATATAAATAAAGAATGAGTTCACAACAGTACCAAAAGTGGTGATTTATTTTCTTATACTAACGGAGCTTATGAGATTTTCTGTTGAGTTTTGTGTTGTGAAGTTTTCAAGTTTTGGGTAAGGATTTGATGGACTATGGAATAAGGAGTGGCAAGAGCCTAATCTTGGGGATCCCCAAGGCACCCCAAGGTAATATTCAAGGACAACCAAGAGCCTAAGCTTGGGGATGCCCCGGAAGGCATCCCCTCTTTCGTCTTCGTCTATCGGTAACTTTACTTGAGGCTATATTTTTATTCACCACATGATATGTGTTTTGGTTAGAGCGTCTTGTATTATATGAGTCTTTACTTTTTAGTTTGCCACAATCATCCTTGCTGTACACACCTTTTGAGAGGGACACGCATGAATCGTGATTTATTAGAATACTCTATATGCTTCACGTATATCCTTTGAGCTAGGCAATTTTGCTCTAGTGCTTCACTTATATCTTTTTAGAGCACGGCGGTGGCTTTATTTTATAGAAATTATTGAACTCTCATGCTTCACTTATATTATTTTGAGAGTCTCTAAACAGCATGGTAATTTGCTTTGGTTATGAATTTAGTCCTAATATGATAGACATCCAAGAGGGATATAATAAAAACTTTCATATAAAGTGCATTAAATACTATGAGAAGTTTGATTCTTTATGATTGTTTTGAGATATAAAGATGGTGATATTAGAGTCATGCTAGTGAGTAATTGTGGATTGTAGAAATACTTGTGTTAAAGTTTGTGATTCCCGTAGCATGCACGTATGGTGAACCGTTATGTGATGAAGTCGGAGCATGATTTATTTATTGATTGTCTTCCATATGAGTGGAGGTCGGGGACGAGCGATGGTCTTTTCCTACCAATCTATCCCCCTATGAGCATGCGCGTAGTACTTTGAGTTCTTTATGACTAATGTTGAGTCCATGGATTATACGCACTCTCACCCTTCCACCATTGCTAGCCTCTCTAGTGCCGCGCAACTTTCGCCGGTACCATACACCCACCATATACCTTCCTCAAAACAGCCACCATACCTACCTATTATGGCATTTCCATAGCCATTCCGAGATATATTGCCATGCAACGTTCCACCGTTCCGTTTTATTATGACACGCTTCATCATTGTCATGTTGCTTTGCATGATCATGTAGTTGACATCGTATTTGTGGCAAAGCCACCGTTCATAATTCTTTCATACATGTCACTCTTGATTCATTGCACATCCCGGTACACCGCCGGAGGCATTCATATAGAGTCATATTTTGTTCTAAGTATCAAGTTGTAATTCTTGAGTTGTAAGTAAATAAAAGTGTGATGATCTTCATTATTAGAGCATTGTCCCATGTGAGGAAAGGATGATGGAGACTATGATTCCCCCACAAGTCAGGATGAGACTCCGGACAAAAAATAAATAAAAAAGAGAGGCCAAAGAAGCCAAACAAAAAAAATGAGAGAAAAAGAGAGAAGGGGCAATGTTACTATCCTTTTACCACACTTGTGCTTCAAAGTAGCACCATGATCTTCATGATAGAAAGTCTCCTATTTTTTCACTTTCATATACTAGTGGGAAATTTTCATTATAGAACTTGGCTTGTATATTCCAATGATGGGCTTCCTCAAATTGCCCTAGGTCTTCGTGAGCAAGCTAGTTGGATGCACACCCACTTAGTTTTCCTTCTCACTCACACTTATAGCTCTAGTGCATCCGTTGCATGGCAATCCCTACTCACTCACATTGATATCTATTGATGGGCATCTCCATAGCCCTTTGATACGCCTAGTTGATCTCCTTCTTTTTGTCTTCTCCACAACCACCATATTCTATTCCACCTATAGTGCTATGTCCATGGCTCACGCTCATGTATTGCGTGAAAGTTGAAAAGGTTTGAGAACATTAAAGTATGAAAACAATTGCCTGGCTTGTCATCGGGGTTGTGCATGATTTGAATATTTTGTGTGATGAAGATGGAGCATAGCCAGACCATATGATTTTGTAGGGACAAGCTTTCTTTGGCCATGTTATTTTGAGAAGACATAATTGCCTTGTTAGTATGCTTGAAGTATTATTGTTTTTATGTCAATATTAAACTTTTGTTTTGAATCTTATGGATCTAAACGTTCATGCCACAATAAAGAAAATTACACGGATAAATATGTTAGGTAGCATTCCACATCAAAAAATCTGTTTTTATCATTTACCTACTCGAGGACGAGCCGGAATTAAGCTTGGGGATGCTTGATACGTCTCCAACGTATCTATAATTTTTGATTGTTCCATGCTATTATATTATCTGTTTTGGATGTTTTATATGCATTAATATGCTATTTTATATTATTTTTGGGACTAACCTATTAACCTAGAGCCCAGTGCCAGTTTCTGTTTTTTTCCTTGTTTTTTAGATTCGTGGAAAAGGAATACCAAACAGAGTCCAAACGGAATAAAACCTTCGCGATGATTTTTCTTGGACCAGAAGACACCCAGGAGACTTGGAGATGAAGTCGGAGGAGCCACGAGGCGGCCACAAGGGTGGAGGGCGCACCTAGGGGGTAGGGCGCGCCCCCTGCCTTGTGGGCCCCCCGTGACTCCCCTGACCTAATTCTTTCACCTATATATTCACATATGTTCCCAAACCACCAGAGGCATCCACGAAAACACTTTTCCACCGCCGCAACCTTCTGTACCCGTGAGATCCCATATAGGGACCTTTTCCGGCACCCTGCCGGAGGGGGATTCGATCACGGAGGGCTTCTACATCAACCCTATTGCCCTTCCGATGAAGCGTGAGTAGTTTACCTCAGACCTACGGGTCCATAGCTAGTAGCTAGATGGCTTCTTCTCTCTCTTTGATTCTCAATACCATGTTCTCCTCGTTATTCTTGGAGATCTATCCGATGTAATCTTCTTTTGCGGTGTGTTTGTCGAGATCCAATGAATTGTGGATTTATGATAAGCTTATCTATGAATATTATTTGAATCTTCTCTGAATTCTTATATGCATGATTTGATATATTTGTAATTTTCTTTGAATTATCGGTTTGGTTTGGCCAACTAGATTGGTTTTTCTTGCAATGGGAGAAGTGCTTAGCTTTGGGTTCAATCTTGCAGTGTCCTTTCCCAGTGACAGTAGGGGCAGCAAGGGACGTATTGTATTGTTGCCATCGAGGATAAAAAGATGGGGTTTACATCATATTGCTTGAGTTTATTCCTCTACATCATGTCATCTTACTTAATGCGTTACTCTGTTCTTCATGAACTTAATACTCTAGATGCAGGCAGGAGTCGGTCGATGTGTGGAGTAATAGTAGTAGATGCAGAATCGTTTTGGTCTACTTGACACGGACATGATGCCTATATTTCATAATCATTGCCTTGGATATCGTCATAACTTTGCGCTTTTCTATCAATTGCTCGACAGTAATTTGTTCACCCACCGTATTATTTGCTATCTTGACAGAAGCCTCTAGTGAAACCTATGGGCCCCGGGTCTATTTTCCCTCATATAAGTTTCCGATCTACTATTTTCCATCATATTAGTTTCCGATCTACTATTTTGCAATCTTTTATTTTTAGATCTATATACCAAAAAACCCAAAAATATTTTATCTTTTGTTTATCTATCTCTATCAGATCTCACTTTTGCAATTGACCGTGAAGGGATTGACAACCCCTTTATCGTGTTGGGTGCAAGTGTTTGATTGTTTGTGCAGGTATTAGGTTATTTGTGCGTTGTCTCCTACTGGATTGATACCTTGGTTCTCTAACTGAGGGAAATACTTATCTCTACTTTGCTGCATCACCCTTTCCTCTTCAAGGAAAAAACCAACGCAAGCTCAAGAAGTAGCACCAGGCGGGACCTTCATACTGAGGAAGATTTCCTTCTCTTCTTTGGTAAGAGCGTAGCTGGCATGACCCTGATACTGCTTTGGATGCATGCCGTCTTTTCCGTGCATACGTTGCTAGTCCTCCCGTGCCTCCGGTGTATCTTTTGTCTTCCCATAGAAGCCTAGCAAGTTCACACAAAGATTCTTCGTCACGTGCATCACGTCGATTGCAGAGCGGACCTCTAGGTCTTTCCAATAGGGTAGGTCCCAAAATATAGATTTCTTCTTCCACATGGGTGCGCGTCCATCAGCGTCATTCGGAACAGATTGTCTGTCGAGACCCTTTCCAAAGATTACTTTTAAATCCTTGACCATATCAAGTATATCACGACCAGTACAGTGGCGAGGATTCTTCCGGTGATCTGCCTCACCTCTGAAATGCTTGCCTTTCTTTCTTAAGAGATGCCTGATCGGAAGAAATCGACGATGTCCCAGGTACACATTCTTTTTACATTTATCCAAATACATACTGCCAGTATCATCTAAACAGTGCGTGCATGCGTGGTATCCCTTGTTTGTCTATTCTGAAAGGTTACTGAGAGCAGGCCAATCATTGATGGTTACAAACAGCAACGCATGTAGGTCAAATTCCTCCTGTTTGTGCTCATCCCACACACGTACACCTTTTCCATTCCACAGCTGTAAAAGTTCTACAACTAATGGCCTTAGGTACACATCAATGTCGTTGCCGGGTTGCTTAGGGCCTTGGATGAGCACTGGCATCATAATGAACTTCCGCTTCATGCACAACCAAGGAGGAAGGTTATAGATACATAGAGTCACATGCCAGGTGCTATGATTGCTTCTCTGCTCCCCAAAAGGATTAATGCCATCTGCACTTAAACCAAACCATTCCTTCCTTGCGTCATCTGCAAAGTCCTCCCACTTTCTCTTGATTTTTCTCCACTGCGACCCGTCAGCGGGTACTCTCAACTTCCCATCTTCCTTACTGTCTTATTTGTGCCATCGCATCAACTTGGCATGCTCTTTATTTTGGAACAAACATTTCAACCGTGGTATTATAGGAGCATACCACATCACCTTGGCAGGAATCTTCTTCCTGGGGCGCTCGCCCTCAACATCACGAGGGTCATCGCGGCTGATCTTAGAGCGCAACGCACCGCATACCGGGCATGCATTCAAATCCTCGTACTCACCGCGGTAGAAGATGCAGTCATTAGGGCATGCATGTATCTTCTACACCTCTAATCCTAGAGGGCAGACAGCCTTTTTTGCTTCGTACGTATGTCAGGCAATTCGTTGTCCTTTGGAAGCATCTTCTTTAATATTATCAGCAACTTTTCAAATCCCTTGTCACATACACCATTCTATGCCTTCCATTGCAGCAATTCCAGTGTGGTACCCAACTTTTTCTTGTCATCTTCGTAATTTGGGTACAATAATTTCTTGTGATCATCTAACATGCACTGCAACTTCAGCTTCTCTTTTTCACTTGCGCAGTTTCTCTTTGCATCGGCAATGGCCCGACCAAGATCATCAGCGGGCTCATCTGATGCTTCTTCTTCAGCTTCTTCTCCCATTGCCGGCTCAGCATCTTCCCCCATTGTTGTACCATCGTATTCAGGGAACCCATGGCCAGGATAGCTGTCATCATCCTCTTCTTCTTCATTCTCTTCCATTAGGACCCCTCTTTCTCCGTACTTGGTCCAACAGTTATAGCCGGACATGAAACCGGACGTAAACAGGTGGATGTGAATGGTTCTTGAGTTAGAGTAATTATGATCATTCTTACAGACAGCACATGGACAACACATAAAACCATCCGCCCGCTTGTTTGCCTCAGCCGCAATCAGAAAAGTATGCACGCCGTTAATGAACTGGGGAGAGCATCGGTCATTGTACATCCATTGCTGGCTCATCTTCATTACACAACACCGAAAAGACCAAATTAATACAAGTTCATACCTAAAGTTCATACACAGTTATTCTCATAAAACAACATACAAACTCTCTAGCTAAAGCATTTAAATGCAACAACAAATGCGATCAAGATCGCAACTAAGATAACAATTGATCCAACAGCATAGTGATACCAAGCCTCTTTATTAACGGCATATTTTCTAATCTTTCTAATCTTCAAGCGCATTGCGTCCATCTTGATCTTGTGATCATCGACGACATCGGCAACAAACAACTCCAGTTTCATCTTCTCTTCTTCAATTCTTTTCAATTTTTCTTTCAAATACTCGTTTTATTTTTCAAGTAAATTTAACTTCTCGACAAGAGGGTCGGTTGCAATTTCCGGTTCACATACCTCCTAGATAAAAATATCTATGTCAACTTGATGGGCATAATTGTCATAAACACGAAATGCAACAAATAGTTATAAAAGAGAGTATATACCACATCCGTATCATAAACCGGACGAGGGCCGACGGGGACGGATATCAAAACCATGCCACTATGTATAACAAACAACCATACATGTAAGAAAATTATACAAGTAACTATCTAAATCACACAAACATGATTTTTTTTATAAAAAAGATAAGAACAAGAGGCTCACCAAGGTGGTACCGGCGACGGGACGGTGCGGGCGATCGACCGTGGTTAGGACGGGGACGGGAAGGCACTAAGTAAACCACACCTACACATGCAAACTAAGAAGTAAATTTGAGCTCAAATTGCATATAAATCAAATAAACTCCCACATATAATTACTCCCAAACTAAAACCCACAAATCACTATACTTATAGAGCATTGCAAGAGCTAATCTAGCAATGAGAGATGAAAGGACAAAGTTGGTAACCTTTGTGAACATTTGGATGGATGAGGTGCCTTCAAATCTTGACAAATTTTGGCAAAAATGGAGGATGAGCTCGAGCAAGAGGGGAAGAACAGAGAGAAGAGGAAAGAGGAAAAATAGAGAGCTTCGGTTCGGGCTGGACGAATCACTATATATAGTGATCTCTTTAGTCCCGGTTCGTGACCCAAATCGAGACCGGTTTGTGATACGAACCGGGACTAAATGTGCTCGTAGGGGCCCAAGCCTGACACAAGCCTGCCACCACCTCTTTAGTCCCGATTTGTGACACGAACCGGGACTAGAGGCACGCCACGAACCGGGACTAATGATGCCCGCCCCCTAGCCGTTGGAACCGGGACTAATGGTCACATTAGTACCGGGTCGTTATCAAACCGAGACTAATGGGGCTCACGTAAAGTCGTTTTTGTACTGGTGTGGCCAGGACGGCGATGTAGACGACGCCGATGATCGTGCCCAGGACGCCGACGGCCACGTCGAGGATGCGGTGGCTGGGCCGGGAAGGAAGAAGGCCGATGCATAACGCTGCATGGCGCGGCCAAAGGCGACGCAGAGGGCGAACGCTGCGGCGTGGGAGAGGAAGGAAGCAGCCATTGTTGCTTGAGGTTGGAGGTGGAGCAAAGGGGAGGGGCTGGTAACGCATGATCGATGGCTGCAGGTGGTGGAGAGAAGCAGCAAGCCAGCTATCAAGAAGAGGAGCTCAATGTGAGATATTAATGGTGGTCGGGGTGGGAAGAGAGAAGAAGCGGAGGGGCCATTAAATAGGCTTGAGAAATGAGGATGCAGCTGCGGGCTGCGGCTGCTTGCTGGGAGACACGGTCCATCTCCTTGCAGCGAGTGAGTGAGAGGATGCATACGCGAGTTACAGTGAATCGATTTGGAGTGAATGTAGAAGCTGGAAATAATGCTTAGCTATGGCGCTGCTTTCCACCCTTCCCTTCCCATGCCTTTCCAAAAAAATAGGCCTGCCGTTCGCCATGCTGCAATCCCTCCTTGCACCTTTGCTACCCCTTGTCACCAGTGTGGAGTAGGCTTTTACCCTTTCTCCTTGCCACCACCGGTGACCAATCCCTCTGCTTTCCACCCCCTACCTGTACGAACATTGCTAGGAGACGGCTAGGCAGGGCCACGGGGGCGAGCCAGGCAGCCAGCTATGCCCTCCTCCCCGGGCGACATGGGGGAACCAGCCGCCGCCCAGCATCCCCCCTCCCCGCCGCCCTCTCCCGCTCGCCGCCGCGGGAGGGTCGGCCGGTGAAGCCGCGCCGGACCCCAGGATGGCGGCAGCCAGGCGGATCTGACGCACTGCTCGGCGAGACGCCTCGTCAAGCTTCGGCTCCCCTGCCGGCCGCCCTCCGCCGGCCGTGCCTTGCGCCGGTGCGTCCCCGGCGGCCTCCTACACCCCCGCCCTCGCCCGCCCTCCCTGCCACCGGCCGCTGCGAGCTCCTGCCGCCGGCAAGGTGCCTCCGCCTTCCCCCGTGTCTGCGTCAGATCTGTCCGTCCTGCCGCCGGCATCCTCTCTGCTGACGGAGCCAGACCCGGGATTGGGGTTGGCGTGCTCCTTTGCTGGTCTCGGGCTGTCCTTGCGGCGCTCGCGACGACACTCTTCTCCTTCCGAGCCGCGGCCATGGCTTCAAGGTGCGGCTTTTTGGTGTGCTTCCGATGGTGCCTCCCCAGCGCCGGCTGGCCCTTGCGGTGTGCCTGCTGGTGTTCTGCGGGTGCTCGTGCCCTTGCGTTGGAACCCTCGCTGGTGTTGCTCTAGACCCGGCGGCCCTCGACCTGCGTTTTCCAGTGTCCTTGGGTTGCCGGTGCCTATTCCGGCGCGACGCCGGCCCCGGCGCTAGTGAGGCTGCGTCTCCTCCAGCCTCTATGGCTTGCCGGTGTCTTGATGGCCCTAGGCTCCGGCGGCCCGGATCTGCGTCTCCTCCAGTTCCTGGCTTGTCGGCGTCGTCGGGCGCCGTCGCGTTCCCTGCATCGGCCCCTTTTGCCCTGCCAACTACCCCAACCCCGGCCACCTCGCTGCCCCACCCCTCGTCATGTATAAGGTTCGCGTGTCCAGCGCGGCTCCCCTCTGGTGATGGTGGTTCTTCGACCTACGTGTGGCTTCCGACTCCCGGTTCCGGTCCGGTGGCTTTGGGATTGCTCAAATATAGGCCAGGGAGAAATCCCTCTCGGCTTGCCGATGCTGGCAACGGCGACACTCGCGAGTGCCGTCCCCTTCCTGGAGGTGTTGTCATGGCCTCTCCCCGTGCCCATCTTCGAGCACTAGGGGAAACCCTTGGTCTGATTCTTCAGATCGGACGACGATGGCGCCACGGCATTGTTTTCCTTCCTGAAGGCGTCGTCTTGTGTGCTCGCGGCGTCCCCAGTGCTGATTCGTGGTTGTCTGACTTCACATTGGTTTGGACCTGCATCTCTAGTTAGTGGGCTTAGCTGTGTCGTTTGCTTGTTCGGGCCAAGCACCTTGTCTCTCTTTTCTATTTTTGGGCACCGTGTTCACGCCTTGCGTTCGTGGATGTGTTGTACCTCATTTGTACTCATTCTCTTTTCTTCTATCAATGAAAAGATACGCATGCTTTGCATATTCGCGAAAAAAAGGGTTTACACTATGTGCACCAGCAGAAAACTGGCCATGCAAAACAGGCTCTGCAGATAGAACTGGCCTGATGGATTTACTTGACGACGCAGCTGCGTATGTGTTTGGCACCCCCATGCTCTACATCTCTACTGTTGTAGAGGTTGCTACTATTGCAAGGGGAGAGTGTGGCCCGTGGTTAATGTGCATGCTCCCCTCTCATCTCTCCCGCGGCTACACACACACCCAGACTCACACGGACTCCCCAGTCACGCACATATTCCTACCATCCACGGACCAACACAAACTCCTACGGGTCCTACCAGCACATCCCCACATCAGGCGCTGGCCGCCGTGCTGCGTGCATGCGTGCCTGTTCGTGCTGGCCGCTGGTCTCGCGCCGAGTTTTCGTACGCGTGCGCGTGCTCGCGCAGCTAGCCGCCGAGGTCGCGTACGTGTGTGCTTGCTCACGCAGTTGGCTGGCCGCGAGCTGCATGCGCGCGCGCAGCTGGCCGTCGAGAGCTCGCGAAGCTGCGTCCATTGTCTGTGAGGTCGTCGTGGACGTTTAAGAGGCTGGCTATAGATGCTCTTATTTATTTTTTAGGACACCGATAACAGCCTGACGTGCGGCCTGGGCACCTCCTGCACTGAACGTTCGGCACGAGGGATCGATCTCGTTCGGCAGGGCGCAAAAGCTATTTATCGCATTAAGCGAACGAACAAACAAAGCGCACTAGCCACCGTGGCACGCCAGAAGTTCGTGATAATAGCAAGGGCGCGACCAACTTGAAGCATGACATGCCGGTTTTCTCCTTTTTTTCTTTTTTTTTTCTTATCCTTTTTTCCATTTCTTTGCTTTTGTTTCTTCACTGTTTTTCTTCATTTTTTCATTGTCCGAACGCTTATTCAACACTTCTCAAATACTCGTTTCACATTTTAATACTTATTTAACATTTTTTAAATACTTGTTCAACATTTTTAAATACTCGTTCAACATTTTTTAAAACTTGTTCAACATTTTTTTGTTCTTTTCTACATCATACATGTTCAATATTTCTTCAAATACTTGTTCAACATTTATTAAATACCTGTTCAACATTTTTTTATACATGATCAACATTTTCCTAAATACATGTTTCACATTTTACTTTTTTTTATTCTACATTTCAGGATATGTCAATAATTTTTTTCAATAAGTGATCATCAATTTTTGTATACACGTTCAACATCGTCCCAACGCTTATTCAACATTTTTAAAAATATTGTTTCAACATTTAATACTTATGTCAATATTTTTCAAATACATGTTAACATTTTTTAAATATTCGTTCAACATTTTTCAAATACCGGTTCAACATTTTTTAATACTTATTTAACATTTTCAAATACTTGTTCAACATTTTATATAATTATTCAACATTTTCAAACACTTGGTCAACATTTTTCAAATACTTGTTCAAAATTTTTTAATACTTATTTAATATTTTTTTCAAATACTTTTACAACATTTTTTCAAAATATATATTGCAATAAAAACTCTTCAAAAACACATTTGAAAAATGTTGAATGAGTATATGAAAAATATTGAACAAGTATTTAAAAAAGTTGAATAAGTATAAAAAATGTTGGACAAGTATTTGAAAAATCTAGAATAATTATTAAAAAAATGTTGAATGAGTATTTTAAAAGTGTTGAACAAGTATTTGAAAAATGTTTTATAAGTAATTAAAATGATGAAAGGGTTTTTCAAAAATGTTGAATAAGCACTCGAACAATGCTGGACGTGTATACCAAAAATGTTGACCACTTATTAAGAAAACATTTTTGACATATACAAAAATATAGAGTGCAAACAAAACAAACATAAGAAAAAAATGGAGAAGAAAAAAGAAAACCAAACAAATACAAAAGAGAAGGGGAAAAAGAACAAACCCAGAGAAAACCAAAAAAAGAAGAAAAAGAAAGCAAAGAAAAAAAGTAAAACGGGAAAAGAATGTACACAGGGCAAAACCGGGCTCATTTTCCTTCAAGTAGGCGCGCTCTACACAATGTACGACATGTTGAGTGTGGCGCGGTGGATAGCATCGCTTGGAGACTACTAGTCGATCCTAGGTTCGATCCCCCAGTTCCCCCTCGTCGTGCTTAAGGCGAGAAATAGGGGCGCCCTCGGCAGGGGGACCTACAGCCTGAACGCCTCCCTGTGGCCAGGCCTTTTCTTTACGAAAATTGAAAAAAGGAAAAAATTCCATTAACGAAACAAACGAAAAGGCCCAGATTTTAAATTTTTTTCGGTGACAAATGAAAGCCTAGTTTTTGCGCTGCTATGAAAAAATGCCATCAACTCTAAAAGGAAAAAAAATGCCATGGAAAATTCCAAAAAAACGTCAGTCAAGTTTGACGAAACTATTTTATGATTTGCCATGGCAACTATGTCGGAAATGTACTATTTATGATCCATGGACTAAAAAATGTATATACTATAATTTCATGGCATGATCTAGAGGCTAGAAATGCAGACTAAAAAATGACATGATGCATAGACTATATTTTGTCATGGTCCATATGAGAAGAAATTTGCCATGTTGGAAAAAATGAAGAAAAAATGGCCATGTTACATATAGTAAAAATTGCAATGACACATAACACATTTTCCAACAAAATTGCCATGGCCCATGGCAATTTTAGTTTTACTCTTCATGTTTCTCGTTTAATACTATTGCAATTTTATTGAACCATGGCAATATATATCATGGTCCGTGGACTAAAAAAATGCCATGATCCATAAACTTTATTTGCCATGATACATACATTAAGTTTCTCATGGTCCCGTTCAATTTATTTTTTGCCATGTTGCAAAAAAGGAAGAAAATTTGCCATGGTCCATATAATTAGAAGTTGCCATGCTCCATAAACTACATTTGCCATGATACATAGACTAAGTTTGCCATGATACATAGACTAAGTTTGCCATGGTCCTGTTTCTAAAAGAAAATTTGCCATGTTGCAAAAAAAGGAAGAAAATTTTGCCATGCTCCATAACGTACATTTGCCATGATACATACACTAAGTTTGCCATGGTCCCATTCGAAAAATAAAGTTGGCATGTATGTAAAAAGTAAAAATTGCCATGCGTATGAGGGTACAATTGCCATGGCAATTAATAAAATTAATTTGCAACGGAGAATTTTAAAGATAAATTTGCCATGGCAGAATTAAAGGTAAAATTGCCATGGCAAACACTAAAGGAACTGACCATGGCCTTTGAGCCTAGATTTTTATCAATTGCCATGTTATGTATGAGAAAAATGCCACGATCTTTGCCGAGAGATAGGAGCATTCGGTGGAACTGGTGAACTACACTTGCTTCTTGATAGATGTGTGGGAAGGGCTCGTGGTACCTGCTGCCTGCCCTTCCTCCGCTTTGGTAACCGTGTGAATGGAGAGTTGGCAGAGCAAAAGGGAAGGAGTATGTAAAGTACAAACACGAGTGATGAACAAAAATTGCCATGGCAAATTCATTCCAAAAATTGCCAAGGTATTTTAATTAATTGTCCATGTTCCGTATGAGAAAAATGCCATGTATGCAAAGTAGAACACAAGTTTTGAACAAAAACTGCCATGGAAAATTAATATAAAAAAATTCCATGATATTTTAATTAAATTTACCATGTTCTGTATGAGAAAAATGCCATGTATGTAAAGTAAGCACAAGTTATAAAACAAAAAAAAATGCCATAACAAAAATGAATGTTATAAAGTAAGCATACTGCTCTGGTCATAGATTTGTATTCTGTTGCTCACCCAATGTATTTTTTCGATTTTTTTTACCCATTGTATTTGAGCAAATTTTGTACTAAACACGTATTAGTGTCAACGTTTCCCTTTTTTGTTTTTTTTTATTTCGCCATTGTATTACTGCGGCGTTGCCAATGCACTCCTACTACTAAGCACTATATTGAAAACAGGACAGACATAATCTTTGTGAGTCGTTATGATTAAGCTAGCAAGAAACTTCAGGAAGTCCATGCTTCATAGAAAGTAGTACTACTATTACCACTGAGTGCATACTACGTAGAGACATAAGAGAAACTGCTGCGACTAATTGATATACCTCTATCTAGCTAAGTGAGATTCTAGACATTGCAGTAATACTAGCAGCTCATCATACTGCACTAAGGATAGTAACCATCTGCCATCCCGGCGGTCGCGTCACGCGTGCACTGTATTTTCTCACTCCTCGCCGTCTACAGCAGCGAGAAGGAGGACGGCCATGAGAACCACGGCCACCGCGAGGAAGAAGAACGAGACGAATGACAGAACAGCGAGCCGCCGCTCTCCATCTCCAGTCCTGGAGACCCGAGCGCGGTGGTGGTAGACGACGATGGTCGCAAGGGCGGCGACGACGCAGGAGGCAAATAGTAGGAGGAGCAGGACGGCCAGGACGGCGATGTAGAGGACGCCGACGACCGTGTCGACGAGGACGCGGGCGGCCACGTCGAGGACGCGGATGGGCGCGGCGGTGGGGCCGTCAAGGAAGAGGGCGGGAGCATGCTGCTGCATGGCGCGGCCGAAGGCGGCGCGGAGGGCGAACGCGACGGTGGCGGAGAGGAGGGAAGAAGCCATTGTCCGGTCGGCCAGCTCTCTCGTCTCGAGGTTGGAAGGAGCTAAGTCGAGGGATTGCAAGAGGAGCAGATCTAAACGTGAGAGATTAATGGTGGTCGGGACTCGATCGGGAGAGGAAGTGGGAGGGCGTCCTTAAATAGGCGTGAGAAATGATGAGGATGCAGCGGCTGGCCGGCTGCTTGCTGGTGCTGGCCGGGGTGGGCAAAGGCATCTCCTTGCAGCGAGTGAACGAGAGGGCACAGATGCAGCGGCTGGCGCTGCTGCAATGAATTAATAGGGATAGAAGATGGAGGTCGGGAATGTACTCCTAGCGCTGGCGTTCAACTTCATTCGCCTTTGCTGTAGACCCCGTTCGCCCTGCCACCTCCACCTCCTACCCCTACAGCGAGCCTAGCTATGGGACATGCAGTGCACAAGGCGGTGTGCTGTGCCGATGCAGCAGTTTAATTTCCCCGAGCACGAGCTGTGCAGCAGGCAAGGCTGTTGGTTCATTTATTTTACAGTTTTTCCTGCGGAGATATACATGTTACCGTGAATGCATGTTCAAGAAGAACGAGGTTCTGTTTTACACCAAAAATATATAAAAAAGGTCCTTTATTAGAGAAAACATCTGTAACAAAAAAATTGATTTCATTGGTCTTCAAGAGACCATCAAAAGTGATTTCATCAAGAATGAACTGCATAATCTTTGTGGTGGCAGAAATTTTAGCTGGAATTGGGTACAACCTAGAGGAAAATCTAGGGGTATATTGGTTGGCATTAACAATGATAGTTTTGAGATTCTTATTGTGGAAAAGGGGGTCTATTGCATTTGAACACTTCTCTTAGACAAAAAAGCTAAATTTGAATGGAACCTCATCATTGTATATGGGGATGCCCAAAGTGTGGGTAAAGTTGCTTATATGGCAGAAATATCCAGAGTTTATCATGATAATGCTTCTGTCCCATGTCTTGTGGGGGGGGGGGGGGGGGGGGGGGGACTTCAATGTGATTAGAAAAAGTGAGGAAAAAAACAAACCTAGTGGATATGACCACTGGAGTTTTATTTTTAATGCTATAATTGAGCAAGCAGGCTTGAGAGAGTTACCTTTAAATGGTAGGAAATTTACCTGGGCTAATAACCTTCAGGAGCCTACTTATGAGAAATTGGATAGAATTCTAATATGCCCAGATTGGGAAGATCATTACCCTCTGACTGAAGAATTTGCTATGGAGAGGGAATTATCTGATCACACTCCTCTTATATTAGATAGAGGGGAAAAAACATATACTCCTCCTATTTTTAGATTTGAAAACTCTTGGATGATGAGAGAAGGCTTCAGGGAATTTGTGATCGAAATTTGGTCTGCTAATTGTTCTGGAAATACCATTGAACAATGGCAAACTAGGATGAGGGTTTTTAGACAGAAAGTGAGAGGGTGGATTTTGATTTCTGATGCATGGTATAGAAAATTAAAAAGAGAAATCTTGATGAAACTTGATTCTATAGATAAAATGCAGAAATGATGGGACTTTCTGCTCATGATAGGGATGAACAAAAAGAATTTAGGGCTCAACTACATAGGCTGCTTAGACAAGAAGAATTGAAATGGTTACAAAGATATAAAGATAGAGAAATTAAAGATGGGGATTGCAATACAAAATATTATCATGCTAAGGTGAACAGCAGGAGAAGGAAAAATAGAATTTTATCCTTTAAATCAAGAGGAGGGGATGATTGAGGGAGATGATAATCTTATCAAATACATCACTGACTTCTACAAAAATCTTTTTGGACAACCAGACATATCTACAGTCAAATTAAATATTTTGGGGGGACAAGGAATCACCAGGGAGGAGGCTGACCTGTTGACTAAACCTTTTTCAATGGAAGAACTGCACTCAGTGGTCTTTGGGATGAAAAAAAACAAAAGCCCCGTCCCTGATAGACCTCATATTGACTTTTATCAGCATTTTTGGGAAATAGTTAATGAAGGAAATATGCCCTAGAGGCAATAATAAAGTTGTTATTTTATATTTCCTTATATCATGATAAATGTTTATTATTCATGCTAGAATTGTATTAACCGGAAACTTGATACATGTGTGGATACATAGATAAAACACAATGTCCCTAGTAAGCCTCTACAAGACAAGCTCGTTAATCAAAGATGGTTAAGTTTCCTAGCCATAGACATGTGCTGTCATTTGATGAATGGGATCACATCATTAGGAGAATGATGTGATGGACAAGACCCATCCGTTAGCTTAGCATAATGATCGTTTAGTTTTATTGCTACTGCTTTCTTCATGTCAAATACATATTCCTTCGACTATGAGATTATGCAACTCCCGGATACCGGAGGAATGCCTTGTGTGCTATCAAACATCACAATGTAACTGGGTGATTATAAAGATGCTCTACAGGTATCTTCGAAGGTGTCTGTTGGGTTGGCATAGATCGAGATTAGGATTTGTCACTCCGAGTATCGGAGAGGTATCTCTGGGCCCTCTCGGTAATGCACATCATAAGAAGCCTTGCAAGAAAAGTGACTTAGTCACATGATGATGTATTATGGAACGAGTAAAGAGACTTGCCGGTAACGAGATTGAACTAGGTATGAAGATACCGACGATCGAATCTCGGGCAAGTAACATACCGATAGACAAAGGGAATAACGTATGTTGTCATAATGGTTCGACCGATAAAGATCTTGATAGAATATGTGGGAGCCAATATGAGCATCCAGGTTCCGCTATTGGTTATTGACCGGAGAAGTGTCTCGGTCATGTCTACATAGTTCTCGAACCCGTAGGGTCCGCACGCTTAACGTTCGATGACGATTTAGTATTATATGAGTTATGTGATTTGGTGACCGAATGTTGTTCGGAGTCCCAGATGAGATCACGGACATGACGAGGAGTCTCGAAATGGTCGAGAGGTAAAGATTGATATATAGGACGATGGTATTCGGACACCGGAAGTGTTCCGGAGGGTACCAGGTACATATCGGGTCACCGGAAGGGGTTCTGGGCACACCCGGCAAAAGATATGGGCCTAATGGGCCAAGAGGGGAAATGGAGCAGCCAGCATGGGCTTATGCGCCCCCCATATGGGCCACACCATAGGAGAAGGAAAGAGGGGAAGAGAGAAGGAAGGGGAGGGATTCGGCCTCCCCTTCCTTCCCTCCTCCCTCCTCTTTCCTTCCCACTCCGGTAAATAAGGAAGGGGGGGCGCACCACTTGAGAAACCCCAAGTAGGATTCGGATCCTACTTGGGGCGCCCCTTGGCTGCCTCTCCTCCCCTCCCACCTATATATATGTGGGGAGGGGGGTGCCTAGAACACACAACATCAACTGTTAGCCGTGTGCGGCGCCCCCCTCCACAGATTACACCCTCGGTCATATTCTCGCGGTGCTTAGGCGAAGCCCAGCGCGGACCACTTCACCATCACCGTCACCACGCCGTTGTGCTGACGGAACTCATCTACTTCCTCGACACTTTGCTGGATCAAGAGTTCGAGGGACGTCATCGAGCTGAACGTGTGCAGAACTCGGAGGTGCCGTACGTTCGGTGCTTGATCGGTCGGAACGAGAAGAAGTTTGACTACATCAACCGCGTTGTCAAATGCTTCCGCTTTCGGTCTACGAGGGTACGTAGACACACTCTCCCCCTCTTGTTGCTATGCATCTCCTAGATAGATCTTGTGTGAGCGTAGGAAAATTTTGAAATTGCATGCTACATTTCCCAACAGTGGCATCCGAGCC
Organism: Thinopyrum elongatum; assembly: GCA_011799875.1. Classification (NCBI taxonomy): domain Eukaryota; kingdom Viridiplantae; phylum Streptophyta; class Magnoliopsida; order Poales; family Poaceae; genus Thinopyrum; species Thinopyrum elongatum. The sequence goes on from CM022303.1 coordinate 182,965,248, forward strand.
AGGTCTATGCGTAGATGTTATGCACGAGTAGAACACAAAGAGTTGTAGGCGGTGATCGTTATACTGCTTACCACCAATGTCTTATTTTGATTCGGCGGTATTGTTGGATGAAGCGGCCCGGACCAACCTTACATGACCACGTTCATGAGACCGGTTGCACCGAGAGACATGCAACTAGTTTTGCATAAAGGTGGCTGGCGGGTGTAACACCCCGGTAGTTAAGCTACAGTAACCACATGCTAATGATGCCATGTCACCACGATTACTGTTGTTAAACGCGCGATGATTCAAATCCCGTTCAAATTCAATTTTAAAATAAAGTCAAACAATAAAAGTTTTCGAACATAAAAACTAAAATGTTCAAAGTGTGGCAAATAATCCCTGGATATTTGACATGTTGGAACCAACCTCTTTTGAATTCCCAAAATGCCTGTGGGAATTAATTTTTGGTCCAGTAGTAATTAAAATGGCCTTTGCAAAATAAATAGTTATTTATTTAACTCCAATTGCCTCCAAACTTTATGTGCCACTCCAAAATATTGTGCTTGAATTAGGTGCCAAATTTCAAGTTAACTAAATTCTTTTGGTTTGGCTAATAAATAGAAAATAGTGGCAGAAATATAAAACAGAAAAGAAATTATAAAAAGGGGGAAGACAAAGCTACACTGTGCACCGTAGCCCACTGCTACAGTACACAGCCCAACCCAACTCCCCCTATTTCTCCTTCCTCTGTTCACAGGGGGCTGGGTGGCCGTCGTGCGCCCGTCCACGCCGCGGATTGACCACGTGCCGGCCATCCACCATCTCCCCGGCGACCTACAAGTACCTCTCGACCCCCTCGGCCGAACCCTAACCTCTCCTCCCTCCCCCTCGCGCCGTAGCTCTTGCCCTCGCACACGCCCGAGCCCTCGCCGCCATGGTCTCCGATGTCCACGTGCCTACCGAGCTCCCCGCGCCCAGCCACCTCGTCCGCGAGCTTCGTCGACGTCCACTCCTTCGACTACATCCACCAATTGGAGCCGGGAGCCCCTAGATCGCAGGGATCGACATCGTCTTCTACCTCCGGCCACCGCGACACCATCGATGGATTCATCGCCTACGCTCCATCCCCGGCTTCCCCGAGCACGCCATCCGCTTCCTGGGTGAGCACTCTCTCGATCCCTCCCAAGTCCCCTTCGAATCCGGTGCCATAGCACCGCACCCGTGCTCGTCCGTCGCTCCCCACGCTAGCGCTCACCGCGGCCACCACCACCTCCGGTACGCGCCCCGTTTCCCCTTCGCGCGCGACCGCCGCTGTCGCTGCAGTGCTGCTGTTGCTGCTAACTGCCGCCTCCCGCTGCTGCCGTGCTGCCCCCCATCGCGCCGCTTGCTGTCCGCCACCGCCGGCCGCGCTCGCTGCGAACTGCTGGCCGCATCCCTGCGCCGCGCCAGCCTCGCGCCTCGCCTGCCGTCCCCATTAGCTGTTGCTGCCCGGGGCCAGGCCCCTGCTCGTCCGCCCGCGCTGCCGCCTACCCCCTCCGGCCTCCCCTGCCACACCCCGCCGCCGCCCGCCTGCGCGGCCTCTCCCGCCGCCCGTAACCCATCGCCGCAACCGCTGCGGTCCGCCTCGTAGCGCGTCGCGCCTCACACCCCCGAGCCCCGCTGCACATCCGCCTGCAGCCGCCCTCGTCGGCGCTGCTGCTAATCTGCACAGCTCGCCGCCGTCGCCGGCCGCGGCCCCGGCCGGCCGGCACCCCGTACGCTCCGCCCGGGTCGAGCCCCGACGGGCGCCCGCGCCCGATAGACGCCCGGTGGCTCTGGGCCACTGCCCAGTGGGGCCCGTCCCCTGTAAAAGAAAAGAGACAAAAAAAGAAGAGAAAAGTTTAGATAAAAAAAAGAGATATTTAGTATAATGACTCTATGACAGGTTGGACCCACCCTACACTATTCACCCTTTGACCAGTCCAGCGTTGACTGGGTCAACTCATCAGTGGCCCCACATGACAGACTAAGCTGGGTACACTTTTGGGTGCATTTAGCTATTTCTGTTTTATTTTCGAATTAAAAGAATTTTAGAATTTTATTAAAACTTTGAAAAATCATATAAAATAATCCGTAACTCAGATCGAAAAACTTTGTACATGAAAGTTGCTCAGAATTTCGAGGCGGATCCGAATACGCGGGCCGTTCATCCGTCACACGTCCCTAGCTACCCGAACATGGAACCGTTCCCCTCCGGTCATCTGTCTGACAAATGTCCGGAACTTGGAAAACATTCCCGGATGGATTCCCCCTTCCTCGGTGACGTGTAACCATACGTTAGGACACACCAGGCACTGCGTATTGTCATGTCATACTCTTGTTTGCTTTATATTTACTGTTACCTCCCCTCTTCTCTCTCGTTAGACCCCGACGCAGTTCCCGGTACCGACGCAGCTCCGGAGTCCGACGACACCATTGACGACCTTGCCCTTGCCGCCGAGCAACCAGGCAAGCCCCCCCTTTGATCATCCCGATATCGCCCATTCTAATTTCTCATGCTTGCATTAGAATTGCTGCTGCTATTGCTTTATCTACTCTGATGCATAGCCTGTTTATTGTAACCTGCTATTGATAATTACCTGCATAACCTAGACTGCTTAGTTTAGGCTGGGTAGAGACCTATCAGTGACCCCACTTATCCCGATTGCCCCGCTGGATTATCCGAAGACCCGCTCAACGGGATTGAAGACCAGGCCCCGACACCGCACATCACCCCCCTTAGTTGTAACGACACAGCAGCGTTACTATCGAGTGCCGAGGGTGAAACCTCTTGTAGCACTTCTGATGTTAACTCTCTAGAGTAGCTATTTGGTCGTGGTCATCGAGGGTGATTCCTCCTCCACCACTTCTGGTAACGACGTTGTCGTGCAACACATCAAGTGTGAACCCATCGAGGGTGATTCCTCCGAGTTCACCTTGACGGATACATCGAGTGGGAATTCAACGAGGGTGATACCTCGGATTCCTCTGATGTTATGGACACACGGATACTTGGACTTTACACTGTTACTTGGATAGGCGGGTCGACCCTGAGGGGTACCCGCGTGCGCCTGAGAGGCGAGTGTTGTGAAGACGGGTGCCTGTGTGGTGCCCGAGTGAGAATACGAGGCGTGGCCGGGCATTCTTGGCCCTTGCCGCAAGTCCTCGAGACGGGGCGACGGGGTCTCATCTTTCGTGAGTTTCTGCTCGTTACCGCAAGCCCAAGGTACTAACGATTTGGATATTTGATCCGAGCAGGCCTCTGGCCTGATAGCACTAACCATCACGTGGGCATAGTATGGGCGTTCTTCATCGTATGCATCAACCGAAAGCTCTGTCAGACGTCCAGTTCAGCATGGCGGCACGGTCGGATTGTGTCGGCCACCCGAGGCGATGCTGGTATCCACCCTGTGCACAACGACCCAGAGGGCGATGGCCAAGACCCCCTTGCGCTTAGGATGTAGACCGGCGGGGACCTCTCTGCTGAGCTGTAGGTAGGGTTGCGGTGTGTCGTTTGGCCGAGGCCGGGCAGGACCCGGAAAGTGTGTCCGGCCGGAGTTAAGCGAGTGTGGTGGGTAAGTTGGTGCACCCCTGCAGGGAAGAAAACTTCTATCGATAGTCGGTCCTACGGTAAAGGACACTCGAAGTTGTATCCTGATTGATACAATTAGAACTGGATACTTGGATACTATGGCTCTGGGATTGCTTCTCGCAGGGAGTCGAGAAGGGATCTCAGGACGAGGTTGATGACTGTATGGCTCTGGGATTGCTTTCTCGCAGGGAGTCGAGAAAGGATCTCTGGGTGAGGTTGAGACTTAATGATACTGCTACATTATATTGTACTGTTCTACTCTCTTCTATTGCTGCAAGACCGCTGAAGATGCTAGTCTTCGATAGGACTAGGCTTTCCTCTCTATTCTGGCATTTCTGCAGCCCAGTCCACATATACAGCCTCTCTTTGAAAATGTTGCATATGTAGTGTAGATCCTTGCTTGCTGAGTACTTCTGAGTACTCACGGTTGCTTTGTTTTCCTTTTCTCCCCACATCAGTTTGTCGTGACCAGAGGACGGAGCCCCCTGAGACAAATGCCCCGTCGATCGACTACTACTACTAGCCCGAGGATGATTACTACTACGAGCTGACTGACGACCAGGAGTAGGTTCGGAGGGTCCCAGGCAGGAGGCCTGCGCCTTTCGATCGTAGTGTTTTATTTTGCCCCGCCTTTCTAAAGGCCTTTCTGTTTCTCTTTTAATATCTGTACTCAGATATCTGATGCTTTCGCTGTCGCTTGTATGCCATCGAGCTATGTATTCGAGCCCTCGAGGCCCTGGCTTGTAATATAAAGCTTGTATGACTTTATTTATGTTTTAGAGTTGTGTTGTGATATCTTCCCATGAGTCCTTACGCTTGATCATGTGCATTTGCGTGTATGATTAGTGCATGATTGAGCCGGGGGCGTCACAAGTTGGTATCAGAGCCGACTGCCTGTAGGATCCCCCTTTTCAACTCCTTGGCCGAAGTTGAGTCTAGTCAAAGAAAACTGTTTTACTAACTTGGCTGTGTGGATTATGGGCCCACGTCGCCAATTGGGTGGTATTAGGATCTTTTATTCCTCGTCTATACTCTGGGACTCTGATCTCTCTTCCATTCGGGTTATATGATTTTGCTAAATGTAACTCTAGGTTCTTGTAAATATTTTCTCCCAGAGAGCCCCTCACAGTAGATGATTGCCTGCTTCACCAGAAGATTCCGAAGTTATCCTTCGATGTTTTCCCGAAACCTTTGTGCTCATCGCTTTTGAAATTCCTTACCACCGATAAATCCTTAGGTATAATTACATACACTTACCATTCGTACATTCAATCACGTTGATCTTGTTATTACAAGATGCTCCGAACTGCTCTTCGTTGTTCCGACAATCCTTTGAGCTTACTGCCTTGCAGTTCTTTCCTCATGAGTACCCCTACGGATAATTCCTCGCACTCATCGAGTATCCGCTCATCCCCAGCTGATTCAGGTATTTCACAAAAGTCTTTGAAATACCATTCGATCTTCTGAAGTCCTCAACAGCCTATTGCTCTTGAAATTCTGGCTTGCATGCATTGGGATTAAATCATATAAGTCCGGTCCAATATGATGTGAATGCTCTCAATCATCAATCAGATCCTAGAATTCATCCTTCCAGCTCAGACGTCATTTTGAACATGAGCGGGTTCTCGACCAATCTAATTGTCGTCGATCGTACCCTTAGGTCTATTCAAGTTACCCATCCTTGATCAGAGCGTCTGCTTCTGATCCTTCGTATTGGAACTCATAATTCCTTTGTTATCTAACCATAAAATTAGTCAGATGTTCTATAATCCAATGCCTTTGCATTCCTTCTTCATCTGGTTGTGTGCTGATGCTCACATCAGCTCCGCTATAGATCGTCAAATCCTTTCTTGGATTATTATTCGATAGTGTTCTTCATATTTAACCGCCTTGTGAATTCTTCCCTGATACATCATGTCTTTGGCAAATTGTATCCTCTGCTTAGCCAACCATGCTCTGCTTTTGAGCTGGTGATATTTACTCCTGAAGTTTGTGCTATATGTTCCTAAGATACCCCGATGGGTTGAACCTATGACTACCCTAATCTATGTGAACCCGAAGTTTATGCGGGTTATATCTACTGGTGTTTTGCCAGATAAGATTTCAACACTACAACTTCATCGAACGCGAGAAGAGAATGAAAGGTTATGTATTGGAGAAGTGGGAGTCGACCTTGAACTTTGTGTTCATGCCCATGGAACCGATGTGGAACTTATCAGGAAAGTTTCTTGCAAGAATATTTAATCATTTGAATAATTCTTTCGGTGTCACTAAAATTGGATCCCTTGCAGTTACGGTCCCGGCCATACATACCTTGTTCATTACATCTGAAAGGAAACCATTCCAGTACCTTGTCTATTTTTGACAAGATCAAAGTATCTGCTATCGCAAGTCAACGATCCAGTTCAGTTTCTATTCTAGTCTACCTTCGAGTATTACCCCCTGGTATCCCGATAATATCACATGACTGCAGTACTTCTTATGAGACTTCGTCAAGTATTCCTTCTCACTGATTCAGTATTCCACGGGTTTTGGGTTGTTTGTAAACTGAGAACAACGATAAGTGAATCGAATCTACCCTGTGATCCAATACTCCTAGTAGTGTACTGCTGGGAAATTTAACTTTCAACTCATGTCATTCTTAACCTAATCGGTTACATCATTATCTTAACTGTGCTACCTAGTACTGCTTCTCGGAGCACAATTTAGATGATGAGTTAATCTTACGTCGATCTTGATCGTCATATCTTTTTACCTTGAACAGCAAGCTTGATTCCAAGTTTGTGTCGTACCCGTGGTTTCGATAACCTTTCGCTTCATCATACTTTGGCTTGATGTCATCGCCGATCGATGGCATCTTCATAGAACCTCTCGACAAATGTGTCGTGATCGTCATCAACATTCTAAGCCCTTCCAGGATATAAATCGAATTCATGGTGAGAAATACCATCCTTGTCCATCGATGATTTGTTATCATCAACAACTTCCTTGACTTTCTGCCAACCCAGACTTGGTCATGTTTTGGGTTATACCTTACGTTCCTTACCATTCTTGAAATCGTTCCTTTGCATCTCTTGTGGTCTTCAGACCCAACTTCTACTTGAAACACCATATTGCTGCTACCTCGAAGCATGACTGTGGTACTCTAACATCAACGAGGGCATTAAAAACGCAATGCTAAATGTTTCTTGATCAATTGTCCAAACACCGTTGTATGGGTGCATATCATGATTCTTCTTAACCCTATTAACTAATTGTCCATGCCTTTGATCTCCTGTCACGTATATCATGCCCTGCTTAACCTTGGGAAGGATATACTCCTATTACTTGTGTTTAAACAAATTTTCCTTTCCATTGGTTTGTTTAAACTGATAATCACATTTTTTATTTCTTTTCATTGGTTTGTTTAACCTTTCTTGTGATCTATAAGATATGAGCAGAAATAATCCCTTCTTAAGTAAGAACCTCGGTGTACAACTCTGTCAGTAAGACCCTGTTACTATTGTTGATGACATTCCGGTAACCACCGATGGATGAGAACTTTGCCTATTGGTCCGCCTCGTTCAACGAGCAGGAAGATGGTTCTCTTCGTTCCTCGCCCTTGGTACCAACGTTGTTGCCAATATAACTAACAGGCTATGCTCTGACCTCCCCTGCTATCGTGACCGTACAAGATGTCACTGCTCCTTCTACCTTTAACCCACATGGTGGGCCCATAACCCACAGTTCCACAGGATCGAAACCTGACTCTCCTGTACACTCCCCCTGTTTCTAAAAGTTATTCCTCACGCTTGGCTTCATATTTAATTCACGAGCCACCTTCCCAGTGTTCTATTCTGGTACCAGGCACAATACTTATTCTCGTTGCTCGGGAACCCCTTTTCACCCTTTGTTTCAGGCAACGAGCGATTGCCTATCCGCTTGGAACTGCTTACCGTACCTTTTTGCTTGGCTCTCGATGCGTTTCTTTTGACCAACTCGAGAGATTTGCATGTGTTCTTTTATGGGATAACCCCAGATGATTACCCCTTATAACATTCTAGCATTTTCGAGCTGCCCCTTACCTATTCGTAAGTACGATGGAGATCCTGAAGAAAAGAAGGACGACTTCACCATGATGACCTGAAGCAGAGAAATGAAGACGTCAACGGAAGGGATCGACTTCTTCGAGAAGGGTAACCCAGAACCAATGGATCCGTTAGAATTTCGTACCCTGAGCTTTCCCCCTACTCCCCCTCTTAAATCTCGGGACGAGATTTCTTGTAGTGGAGGAGATTTCTAACACCCCGGTAGTTAAGCTACAGTAACCACATGCTAATGATGCCACATCACCACGATTACTATTGTTAAACGCGCGATGATTCAAATCCCGTTCAAATTCAATTTTAAAATAAAGTCAAACAATAAAAGTTTTCGAACATAAAAACTAAAATGTTCAAAGTGTGGCAAATAATCCCTGGATATTTGACATGTTGGAACCAACCTCTTTTGAATTCCCAAAATGCCCCTGGGAATTAATTTTTGGTCCAGAAGTAATTAAAATGGCATTTGCAAAATAAATAGTTATTTATTTAACTCCAATTGCGTCCAAACTTTATGTGCCACTCCGAAATATTGTGCTTGAATTAGGTGCCAAATTTCAAGTTAACTAAATTCTTTTGGTTTGGCTAATAAATAGAAAACAGTGGCAGAAATATAAAACAGAAAAGAAATTATAAAAAGGGGGAAGACAAAGCTACACTGTGCACCGTAGCCCACTGCTACAGTACACAGCCCAACCCAACTCCCCCTATTTCTCCTTCCTCTGTTCACAGGGGGCTGGGTGGCCGTCGTGCGCCCGTCCACGCCGCGGATCGACCACGTGCCGGCCATCCACCATCTCCCCGGTGACCTACAAGTCCCTCTCGACCCCCTCGGCCAAACCCTAACCTCTCCTCCCTCCCCCTCGCACCGTGGCTCTTGCCGTCGCACACGCCCGAGCCCTCGCCGCCATGGTCTCCGATGTCCACGTGCCTACCGAGCTCCCCGTGCCCAGCCACCTCGTCCGCGAGCTTCGTCGACGTCCACTCCTTCGACTACATCCACCAATTGGAGCCGGGAACCCCTGGATCGCAGGGATCGACATCGTCTTCTACCTCCGGCCACCGCGACACCATCGATGGATTCGTCGCCTACGCTCCATCCCCGGCTTCCCCGAGCACGCCATCCGCTTCCTGGGTGAGCACTCTCTCGATCCCTCCCAAGTCCCCTTCGAATCCGGCGCCATAGCACCGCACCCGTGCTCGTCCGTCGCTCCCCACGCTCGCGCTCACCGCGGCCACCACCACCTTCGGTACGCGCCCCGCTTCCCCTTCGCGCGCGACCGCCGCTGTCGCTGCAGTGCTACTGTTGCTGCTAACTGCCGCCTCCCGCTGCTGTCGTGCTGTCCCCCTCGCACCGCTTGCTGTCCGCCACCGCCGGCCGCGCTCGCTGCGAACTGCTGGCCGCATCCCTGCGCCGCGCCAGCCTTGCGCCTCGCCTGCCGTCCCCATTTGATGTTGCTGCCCGGGGCCACGCCCCTGCTCGTCCGCCCGCGCTGCCGCCTACCCCCTCCGGCCTCCCCTGCCACACCCCGACGCCGCCCGCCTGCGCGGCCTCTCCCGCCGCCCGTAACCCCTCGCCGCAACTGCCGCGGTCCGCCTCGTAGCGCGCCGCGCCTCACACCCCCAAGCCCCGCTGCACATCCGCCTGTAGCCGCCCTCGCCGGCGCTGCTGCTGCTCTGCACAGCTCGCCGCCGCCGCCGGCCGTGGCTCCGGCCGACCGGCGCCCCGTACGCTCTGCCCGGGTCGAGCCCCGACGGGCGCCCGCGCCCGATAGACGCCCGGTGGCTCTGGGCCACTGCCCAGTGGGGCCCGTCCCCTGTAAAAGAAAAGGGACAAAAAAAAGAAGAGAAAAGTTTAGATAAAAAAAAGATATAGTTAGTATAATGACTCTATGACAGGTTGGACCCACCCTACACTGTTCACCCTTTGACCAGTCCAGCGTTGACTGGGTCAACTCATCAGTGGCCCCACATGACAGACTAAGCTGGGTACCCTTTTGGGTGCATTTAGCTATTTCTGTTTAATTTTTGAATTAAAAGAATTTTAGAATTTTATTAAAACTTTGAAAAATCATATAAAATAATCCGTAACTCAGATCGAAAAACTTTGTACATGAAAGTTGCTCAGAATTTCGAGGTGGATCCGAATACACGGTCTGTTCGTCTGTCACACGTCCCTAGCTACCCGAACATGGAACCGTTCCCCTCCGGTCATCTGTCTGACAAATGTCCGGAACTGGGAAAACATTCCCGGATGGATTCCCCCTTCCTCGGTGACGTGTAACCATACGTTAGGACACACCAGGCACTGCGTATTGTCATGTCATACTCTTGTTTGCTTTAAATTTCCTATTAACTCCCTTCTTCTCTCTCGTTAGACCCCGACGCAGTTCCCGGTACCGACGCAGCTCCGGAGCCCGACGACACCATTGACGACCTTGCCCTTGCCGCCGAGCAACCAGGCAAGCCCCCCCTTTGATCATCCCGATATCGCCCATTCTAATTTCTCATGCTTGCATTAGAATTGCTGCTGCTACTGCTTTACCTATTCTGATGTATAGCCTGTTTATTGTAACCTGCTGTTGATAATTACCTGCATAACCTAGACTGCTTAGTTTAGGCTGGGTAGAGACCTATCAGTGACCCCACTTATCTCGATTGCCCTGCTGGATTATCCGAAGACCCGCTCAACGGGATTGAAGACCAGGCCCCGACACCGCACATCACCCCCCTTAGTTGTAACGACACTGCAGCGTTACTATCGAGTGCCGAGGGTGAAACCTCTTGTAGCACTTCTGATGTTAACTCTGTAGAGTAGCTATTTGGTCGTGGTCATCGAGGGTGATTCCTCCTCCACCACTTCTAGTAACGACGTTGTCGTGCAACACATCAAGTGTGAACCCATCGAGGGTGATTCCTCTGAGTTCACCTTGACGGATACATCGAGTGGGAATTCAACGAGGGTGATAACTCAGATTCCTCTGATGTTATGGACACACGGATACTTGGACTTTACACTGTTACTTGGATAGGCAGGTCGACCCTGAGGGGTACCCGCGTGCGCCTGAGAGGCGAGTGTTGTGAAGACGGGTGCCTGTGTGGTGCCCGAGTGAGAATACGAGGCGTGGCCGTGTATTCTTGGCCCTTGACGCAAGTCCTCGAGACGGGGCGACGGGGTCACATCTTTCGTGAGTCTCTGCTCGTTACCGCAAGCCCAAGGTACTAACGATTTGGATATTTGATCCGAGCAGGCCTCTGGCCTGATAGCACTAACCATCACATGGGCATAGTATGGGCGTTCTGCATCTTATGCATCAGCCGAAAGCTCTGTCAGACGTCCAGTTCAGCATGGCGGCACAGTCGGATCGTGTCGGCCACGCAAGGCGATGCTGGCATCCACCCTGTGCGCAATGACACGGAGGGCGATGGCCAAGACCTCCTTGCGCTTAGGATGTAGACCAGCGGGGACCTCTCTGCTGAGCTGTAGGTAGGGTTGCAGTGTGTCGTTTGGCCGAGGCCGGGCAGGACCCAGAAAGTGTGTCCGGCCAGAGTTAAGCGAGCGTGGTGGGTAAGTTGGTGCACCCCTGCAGGGAAGAAAACTTCTATCGATAGCCGGTCCTACGGTAAAGGACACTCGGAGTTGTATCCTGATTGATACAATTAGAACTGGATACTTGGATACTATGGCTCTGGGATTGCTTCTCGCAGGGAGTCGAGAAGGGATCTCAGGACGAGGTTGATGACTGTATGGCTCTGGGATTGCTTTCTCGCAGGGAGTCGAGAAAGGATCTCTGGGTGAGGTTGAGACTTAATGATACTGCTACATTATATTGTACTGTTCTACTCTCTTCTATTGCTGCAAGACCGCTGAAGATGCTAGTCTTCGATAGGACTAGGCTTTCCTCTCTATTCTGGCATTTCTGCAGCCCAGTCCACATATACAGCCTCTCTTTGAAAATGTTGCATATGTAGTGTAGATCCTTGCTTGCTGAGTACTTCTGAGTACTCACGGTTGCTTTGTTTTCCTTTTCACCCCACATCAGTTTGTCGTGACCAGAGGACGGAGCCCCCTGAGACAAAAGCCCCGTCGATCGATTACTACTACTAGCCCGAGGATGATTACTACTACGAGCTGACTGACGACCAGGAGTAGGTTCGGAGTGTCCCAGGCAGGAGGCCTGCGCCTTTCGATCATAGTGTTTTATTTTGCCCCGCCTTTCTAAAGGCCTTTCTGTTTCTCTTTTAATATCTGTACTCAGATATCTAATGCTTTCGCTGTCGCTTGTATGCCATCGAGCTATGTATTCGAGCCCTCGAGGCCCTGGCTTGTAATATAAAGCGTGTATGACTTTATTTATGTTTTAGAGTTGTGTTGTGATATCTTCCCGTGAGTCCTTAGGCTTGATCATGTGCATTTGCGTGTATGATTAGTGCACGATTGAGTCGGGGGCGTCACAAGTTGGTATCAGAGCCGACTGCCTGTAGGATCCCCCTTTTCAACTCCTTGGCCGAAGTTGAGTCTAGTCAAAGAAAACTGTTTTACTAACTTGGCTGTGTGGCTTATGGGCCCACGTCGCCAATTGGGTGGTATTAGGATCTTTTATTCCTCGTCTATACTCTGGGACTCTGATCTCTCTTCCATTCGGGTTATATGATTTTGCTAAATGTAACTCTAGGTTCTTGTAAATATTTTCTCCCAGAGAGCCCCTCACAGTAGATGATTGCCTGCTTCACCAGAAGATTCCGAAGTTATCCTTCGATGTTTTCCCGAAACCTTTGTGCTCATCGCTTTTGAAATTCCTTACCACCGATAAATCCTTAGGTATAATTACATACACTTACCATTCGTACATTCAATCACGTTGATCTTGTTATTACAAGATGCTCCGAACTGCTCTTCGTTGTTCCGACAATCCTTTGAGCTTACTGCCTTGCAGTTCTTTCCTCATGAGTACCCCTACGGATAATTCCTCGCACTCATCGAGTATCCGCTCATCCCCAGCTGATTCAGGTATTTCACAAAAGTCTTTGAAATACCATTCGATCTTCTGAAGTCCTCAACAGCCTATTGCTCTTGAAATTCTGGCTTGCATGCATTGGGATTAAATCATATAAGTCCGGTCCAATATGATGTGAATGCTCTCAATCATCAATCAGATCCTAGAATTCATCCTTCCAGCTCAGACGTCATTTTGAACATGAGCGGGTTCTCGACCAATCTAATTGTCGTCGATCGTACCCTTAGGTCTATTCAAGTTACCCATCCTTGATCAGAGCGTCTGCTTCTGATCCTTCGTATTGGAACTCATAATTCCTTTGTTATCTAACCATAAAATTAGTCAGATGTTCTATAATCCAATGCCTTTGCATTCCTTCTTCATCTGGTTGTGTGCTGATGCTCACATCAGCTCTGCTATAGATCGTCAAATCCTTTCTTGGATTATTATTCGACAGATGCCCCGTCGATCGACTACTACTACTACCCCGAGGATGATTACAACTACGAGCTGACTGACGACCAGGAGTAGGTTCGGAGGGTCCCAGGCAGGAGGCCTGCGCCTTTCGATCGTAGTGTTTTATTTTGCCCCGCATTTTTAAGGCCTTTCTGTTTCTCTTTTAATATCTGTACTCAGATATCTGATGCTTCTACTGACGCTTGTATGCCATCGAGCTATGTATTCGAGCCCTCGAGGCCCTGGCTTGTAATATAAAGCTTCTATGACTTTATTTATGTTTTAGAGTTGTGTTGTGATATCTTCCCGTGAGTCCTTAGGCTTGATCGTGTGCATTTGCGTGTATGATTAGTGCACGATTGAGCCGGGGGCGTCACAGCGGGTGTCTGTTTCTCCTACTTTAGTTGAATCGAATTTGACTGCGTCTGGTCCTTGTTGAAGGTTAAAACAGCAAACTTGATAAATCACCGTTGTGGTTTTGATGTGTAGGTAAGAACAGTTCTTGCTAGAAGCCCATAGCAGCCACGTAAAACTTGCAACAACAAAGTAGAGGACGTCTAACTTGTTTTTGCAGGGCATGTTGTGATGTGATATGGTCAAGATATGATGTGATATACGTTGTTGTATGAGATGATCATGTTTTGTAAAAGTTATCGGCAACTGGCAGGAGCCTTATGGTTGTCGCTTTATTGTATGAAATGCAAACGCCATGTAATTGCTTTACTTTATCACTATGCGTTAGCGATAGTTGTACAAGCAATAGTTAGCGAGACGACCACGACGCAACGATGGAGATTAAGGTGTCGAGCCGGTGACGATGGAGATCATGACGATGCTTTAGAGATGGAGATCAAAAGCACGAGATGATGATGGCCATATCATGTCACATATTTTGATTGCATGTGATGTTTATTTTTTATGCATCTTATTTTGCTTAGTACGGCGGTAGCATTATAAGATGATCCCTTCACTAAATTTCATGGTATAAGTGTTCTCCCTGAGTATGCACCGTTGCGACAGTTCGTCGTGTTGAGACACCACGTGATGATCGGGTGTGATAGACTCTACGTTCAAATACAACGGGTGCAAGACAGTTTTGCACATCCGGAATACTCGGGTTAAACTGGATGAGCCTAGCATGTACAGACATGGCCTCGGAACACTGGAGACTGAAAGGTCGAACATGAATCATATAGTAGATATGATCAACATAGAGATGTTCACCATTGATGACTACTCCATCTCACGTGATGATCGGACATGGTTTAGTTCATTTGGATCACGTATCATTTAGATGACTTGAGGGATGTCAATCTAAGTGATAGTTCTTAAGTAATTTGATTAATTGAACTTAATTTATCATGAACTTAGTCCTGATAGTATTTGCATATCTATGTTGTAGATCAATAGCTCGCGTATAGCTCCCATGTTTTATTTTGATATGTTCCTAGAGAAAACTAAGTTGAAAGATGATAGTAGCAATGATGCGGACTGGGTCCGTGATCTAAGGATTATCCTAATTGCTGCACAGAAGAATTATGTCCTTAATGCACCACTAGGTGACAGACCTATTGCAGGAGCAGATGTAGACGTTATGAATGTTTTGACAAGCTCGATATGATGACTAATTGATAGTTTAGTGCGCCATGCTTTACGGCTTAGAACCGGGACTTCAAAAACGTTTTGAATGCCATGGAGCATATGAGATGTTCCAAGAGCTGAAATTGGTATTTCAGACTCATGCCCATGTCAAGAGGTATGACACCTCTGACAAGTAATTTGCCTACAAGATGGAGGAGAATAGCTCAGCAAGTGAGCATGTGTTCAAAATGTCTGAGTACTACAATCGCTTGAATTAAGTGGGAGTTAATCTTCCAGATAAGATAGTGATTGACAAAATTCTCTAGTCACTATCACTAAGCTACTAGAACTTCGTGATGAACTATAATATGCAAGAGATGACGAAAACGATTCCCAAGCTCTTCACGATGCTAAAATCGGTGAAGGTAGAAATCAAGAAAGAACATCAAGTGTTGATGGTTAACAAGACCACTAGTTTCAAGAAAAAGGGCGAGGGAAAGAAAGGGAACTTCAAAAAGAATGGCAAGCAAGTTGTCGCTCACATGAAGAAGCCCAAAGCTGGACCCAAGCCTGAAACTGAGTGCTTCTACTGCAAAGGAAATGGTTACTGAAAGCGGAACTGCCCCAAATACTTGGCGGATAAGAAGGATGGGAAAGTGAACAAAGGTATATTTGATATACATGTTATTGATGTGTATTTTACTAGTGTTCATAGTAGCCCCTGGGTATTTGATACCGGTTCAGTTGCTAAGATTAGTAACTCGAAACAGGAGTTGCAAAATGAACAGAGACCAGTTAATGACGAGGTGACGATGTGTGTTGGAAGTAATTCCAAGGTTGATAAGATCACCATCGCACACTCCATCTACCTTCGGGATTAGTGCTGGACCTAAATAAATAAATGTTATTTGGTGTTTGCATTGATCATGAATATGATTGGATCATGTTTATTGCGATACGGTTATTCATTTAAGTCAGAGAATAATTGTTGTTCTGTTTACATGAAAAAACCTTCTATGGCCATACACTCGATGTAAATGGTTTATTGAATCTCGATCGTAGTGATACACATATTCATAATATTGATGCCAAAAGATGCAAAGTTGATAATGATAGTGCAACATATTTGTGGCACTGCCGTTTAGGTCATATTGGTGTAAAGCGCATGAAGAAACTCCATGCAGATGGGCTTTTGGAATCACTTGATTATGAATCATTTGATACTTGCGAACCACGCCTCACGGGCAAGATGACTAAAACTCCGTTCTCCGGAACAATGGAGCGAGCTAATGACTTATTGGAAATAATACATACCGATGTATGCGGTCCGATGAGTGTTGAAGCACGCGGCAGGTATCGTTATTTTCTGAACTTCACAGATGATTTAAGTAGGTATGGATATATCTACTTAATGAAACACAAGTCTGAAATATTTGAAAGGTTCAAAGAATTTCAGAGTGAAGTGTAGAATCATCGTAACAAGAAAATAAAGTTTCTACGATTTGATCGCGGAGCCGAATATTTGAGTTACGAGTTTGGCCTTCATTTAAAACAATGTGGAATAGTTTCACAATTCACGCCACCTGGAACACCACAACGTAATGGTGTGTCCGAACGTCGTAACCGTACTTTATTGGATATGGTGCGTTCTATGATGTCTCTTACCGATTTACCACTATCGTTTTGGGGTTATGCATTAGAGACAGCTGCATTCATGTTAAATAGGGCACCGTCTAAATCCATCGAGACGACACCGTATGAACTGTGGTTTAGCAAGAAACCTAAGCTGTCATTTCTTAAAGTTTGGGGTTGCGACACTTATGTCAAAAGGCTTCAGCCTGATAAGCTTGAACCCAAATTGGAGAAGTACGTCTTCATAGGATACCCTAAGGAAACAATTGGGTACATCTTCTACCACAGATCCGAAGGCAAAGATCTTTGTTGCCAAGAATGGAACCTTTCTAGAGAAGGAGTTTCTCTCGAAAGAAGTGAGTGGGAGGAAAGTATAACTTGATGAGGTAATTGTACCTTCTCTCGAATTGGAAAGTAGTTCATCCGAGAAAACCGTTCCCGTGATGCCTACACCAACTAGAGAGGAAGCTAATGATGATGATGATGAAACTTCGGATCAAGTTACTACAGAACCTCGTAGGTCAACCAGAACATGATCCGCACCAGAGTGGTATGGGAATCCTGTACTGGAAGTCATGTTACTAGACCAAGGCGAACCTATGAACTATGAAGAAGCTATGATGAGCCCAGATTCCGACAGATGGCTTGAGGCCATGAAATCTGAGATAGGATCCATGTATGAGAACAAAGTGTGGACTTTGGTGGATTTGCCCGATGATCGGCAAGCCATAGAAAATAAATGGATCTTCAAGAAGAAGACTGACGCCGATGGTAATGTTACTATCTACAAAGCTTGACTTGTCGCAAAAGGTTTTCGACAAGTTCAAAGGAGTTGACTACGATGAGACTTTCTCACCCGTAGCGATGCTTAAGTCCGTCCAAATCATGTTAGCAATTGCCGCATTTTATGATTATGAAATCTGGCAAATGGATGTCAAAACTGCATTCCTTAATGGATTTCTTAAAGAAGAGTTGTATATGATGCAACCAGAAGGTTTTGTCGATCCTAAAGGTGCTAACAAAGTGTGCAAGCTCCAGCGATCCATCTATGGACTGGTGCAAGCATCTCAGAGTTGAAATATACGCTTTGATGAGGTGATCAAAGCATATGTTTTATACAGACTTTCGGAGAAGCCTGTATTTACAAGAAAATGAGTGGGAGCTCTGTAGCATTTCTAATATTATATGTGGATGACATATTATTGATTGGAAATGATGTAGAATTTCTGGATAGCATAAAAGGATACTTGAATAAGAGTTTTTTAATGAAAGACCTCGGTGAAGCTGCTTACATATTGGGCATCAAGATCTATAGGGATAGATCAAGGCGCTTGATAAGATTTTCAATGAGTATATACCTTGACAAGATTTTGAAGGAGTTCAAAATGGATCAGTCAAAGAAGGAGTTCTAGCCTGTATTGTAAGGTGTGAAGTTGAGTAAGACTCAAAACCCGACCAAGGCAGAAGATAGAGAGAGAATGAAAGTCATTTTCTATGCCTCAGCCATAGGTTCTATAAAGTATGCCATGCTGTGTACCAAACCTGTTGTGTACCTTGCCATGAGTTTGTTAAGGGGATACAATAGTGATCCAGGAGTAGATCACTAGACAGTGGTCAAAATTATCCTTAGAGGACTAAGGAAATGTTTCTCGGTTATGGAGGTGATAAAGAGTTCATCGTAAAGAGTTACGTCGATGCAAGCTTTGACACTGATCTAGATGACTCTAAGTCTCAATCTAGGTACGTATTGAACGTGGGAGCAATTAGCTAGAGTAGCTCCATGCAAAGCATTGTAGACATAGAAATTTGCAAAATACATACGGATTTGAATGTGGCAGACCCGTTGACTAAACTTCTCACACAAGCAAAAAGTGATCGCACGTTAGTACTCTTTGGGAGTTAATCACATGGCGATGTGAACTAGATTATTGACTCTAGTAAACTCTTTGGGTATTGGTCACATGACGATGTGAACTATGGGTGTTAATCACATGGTGATGTGAACTAGATTATTGACTCTAGTGCAAGTGGGAGACTAAAGGAAATATGCCCTAGAGGCAATAATAAAGTTGTTATTTTATATTTCCTTATATCATGATAAATGTTTATTATTCATGCTAGAATTGTATTAACCGGAAACTTGATACATGTGCGGATACATAGACAAAACACTATGTCCCTAGTAAGCCTCTACTAGACTAGCTCGTTAATCAAAGATGGTTAAGTTTCCTAGCCATAGACATGTGTTGTCATTTGATGAACGGGATCACATCATTAGGAGAATGATGTGATGGACAAGACCCATCCGTTAGCTTAGTATAATGATTGTTCAGTTTTATTGCTACTACTTTCTTCATGTCAAATACATATTCCTTCGACTATGAGATTATGCAACTCCCGGATACCGAAGGAATGCCTTGTGTGCTATCAAACGTCACAACGTAACTGGGTAATTATAAAGATGCTCTACAGGTATCTCCGAAGGTGTCTGTTGGGTTGGCATAGATCGAGATTAGGATTTGTCACTCCGAGTATCGGAGAGGTATCTCTGGGCCCTCTCGGTAATGCACATCATAAGAAGCCTTGCAAGCAAAGTGACTTAGTCACAGGATGATGTATTACGGAACGAGTAAAGAGACTTGCCGGTAACGAGATTGAACTAGGTATGAAGAAACCGACGATCGAATCTCGGCCAAGTAACATACCGATAGACAAAGGGAATAACGTATGTTGTCATAACGGTTCGACCGATAAAGATCTTCGTAGAATATGTGGGAGCCAATATGAGCATCCAGGTTCCTCTATTGGTTATTGACCGGAGAAGTGTCTCGGTCATGTCTACATAGTTCTCGAACCCGTAGGGTCCGCACGCTTAACGTTCGATGACAATTTACTATTATATGAGTTATGTGATTTGGTGACCGAATGTTGTTCGGAGTCCCGGATGAGATCACGGACATGACGAGGAGTCTCGAAATGGTCGAGAGGTAAAGATTGATATATAGGACGATGGTATTCGGACACCGGAAGTGTTTCGGAGGGTACTGGGTACATATCGGGTCACCGGAAGGGGTTCCGGGCACCCCCGGCAAAAGATATGGGCCTAATGGGCCAAGAGGGGAAACGTAGCAGCCAGTAGGGGCTGCTGCGCCCCCCATATGGGCTGCACCATAGGAGAAGGAAAGAGGGGAAGAGAGAAGGAACGGGAGGGATTCGGCCTCCCCTTCCTTCCCTCCTCCCTCCTCTTTCCTTCCCACTCCGGTAAACAAGGAAGGGGGGCGCACCACTTGGGAAACCCCAAGTAGGATTTGGATCCTACTTGGGGCGCCCCATGGCTGCCTCCCCTCCCCTCCCATCTATATATATGTGGGGAGGGGGGCGCCTAGAACACACAACATCAACTGTTAGCCGTGTGCGGCGCCCCCCTCCATAGATTACACCCTCGGTCATATTCTCGATGTGCTTAGGTGAAGCCCTGCGTGGATCACTTCACCATCACCGTCACCACGCCGTTGTGCTGACGGAACTCATCTACTTCCTCGACACTTTGCTGGATCAAGAGTTCGAGGGACGTCATCGAGCTGAACATGTGCAGAACTCAGAGGTGCCGTACGTTCGGTGCTTGATCGGTCGGAACGAGAAGAAGTTCGACTACATCAACCGCGTTGTCAAACGCTTCCGCTTTCGGTCTACGAGGGTACGTAGACACACTCTCCCCCTCTCGTTGCTATGCATCTCCTAGATAGATCTTGCGTGAGTGTAGGAAATTTTTGAAATTGCATGCTACGTTTCCCAACAGTTAAGTGGGATCTCATGGAACTGTTAAATGACTTTCATGCTGGGAAGTTGGACATTGCAAGACTTAACTATGGAATCATCACTCTGATCCCCAAGTCTGCTGATGCTAAACAAATCCAAAAATTTAGACCAATTTGTCTGCTCAATGTCAGTTTCAAAATTATTACTAAGGTACTGATGAACAGACTGAGTTCTATCATTAAACCTATAATGTTACCAACTCAAACTGCCTTTATAAAAGGAAGATATATAATGGAGGGGATTGTAGTGTTGCATGAAGCTCTGAACACCATTCATCATAAGAAACAAAGTGTTGTTTTGTTTGAAGTGGATTTTGAGAAAGCCTAAGATAAAATAAAATGGCCATTTGTATATAAGATGCTAAAATTGAAACAATTTCCTGATAAGTGGTGTGACTTGGTTATGCACACAATGATAGGAGGGCAGGTTGGTATTAAGGTAAATGACAGAATTGGACCTTACTTTAAAACCTACAAAGGATTGAGACAGGGGGATGCTATGTCACCTCTCCTGTTTGACATAGCTGCGGATGCCCTGGCAATTATTTTAGATAAAGCTAAACATGCAGGATATGTCAAAGGGTTTTTAACTGAGTTAGGAGATAATGGGGTGAACATGCTGCAATATGCAGATGACACCATATTTTTGCTTAGGGATGATGAAGAAAGTGCAAAAGATTTAAAATTCATTCTCACAACTTTCGAGCAAATGTCTGGCCTGACAATCAACTTTCACAAAAGTGAGGTTTTCTTATTTTGGGAGGCCAGTAACAAAAGTGAGATGTATCAGGAGATATTTACTTGTAAAAAAGGGGAGACTCCATTCAAATATTTGGGGCTGCCTGTTACTGATATTAGATTGGGGAACAAGTTTTGGAAAGGGGTCACGGAAAAAATAGAAAAAAGATGCGCATGCTGGCGGGGGAGGCTGTTGAATATGGCAGGGAGAGTTACCTTGGTATAATCCTACTTATCAAACATGCCCATGTATATGATGTCGTTTTACCCCTTGCCAGTAGGGGTTAGGAAGAGAGCTGATTTCTTCAGAGCTAGACTAGTGTAGCAGGAGAATGAAGATAAGAAAAAATATCACCTGGTTAATTGGAAAACCTGCTATCTTCCAAAAGACTTGGGGGGGGGGGGGGGGCTGGGGATTTTAAATCTAGAGCTAATGAATAAAGCTCTCTTAGCTAAATGGCTGTGGAAACTGGAAACAGAGGATGGGATGTGGATAAACATTCTTCTTAACAAGTATGTGAAAGGAAAATGTATCTCTGGACTAAAAAAGAAAACGGGAGATTCCCAATTCTGGGGGAGGCTCATGCAGATCAAAGACATATATTTTTGAAACGTTAAGAAGAAACTGGGAGATGGCAAAGGCACACGTTTCTGGGAGGATTGGTGGGTGGGATCTAAACCTCTAAAAGAGGCCTACCCAAGCCTCTACTACATCATTTGAATCATAACATTTCAGTGGCTGAGGCCATTAACATGGGATGGGCTGGGTTTAAATTCAGAAGAAATTTATCTGCAGACAAACATGCTTTGTGGGATAGCTTGAAATCAAGATGTGAGAGAGTGAGAATGTATGAAGGTAAAGATCAGCCACAGTGGATGCTGACAGCGAATAGACAATTTTCTATTAGATCGTTATACCACTCCTTGATCAAAACTGAGGTGGGATTCCCACAGAAATTTCTTTGGAAGATTAAAATACCAGCTAAAATTAAAATGTTTTTCTGGCTTATTGCTAGAAAAAGTGTGTTGACCAAGGATAATCTAATCAAAAAAGGGTGGCGAGGGAGGCAGGGCTGTGTTTACTGTGGACAGAATGAAACCTTAGATAATCTGTTCTTCACTTGCTCTGCTGCTAGACTTCTGTGGAGCCTGATAAAATGTTCATTTAATTTGAGAACAATCCCAAATGGGGTGGATGATTGTTTGGGAACTTGGATCAAAAGTTTTGTTAAGATTGAGAAAAAACTTGTGTTAGTTGGAATATCTGCCCTATTATGGTCCATCTGGAAATGCAGAAATGATATTATCTTTCGAGATAAGAAAATTAATGATCCTATGACACTGATAAAACTCACATGCAACTGGATTGTGGATTGGTCTGTTTTGCAGAGAAAAAACCCAGAACGAAGCTTACTGATGCTGGGGGCAAAGCTAATCGAGCGAGTAGCAAGTGAGATCTACAAGCTTCACAGGGATGGAGGCCTGGAGTGCTGCGTCTGACAGGCTGAAGCGGACCTGTTCTCTATACTTGTTCGAAAGCTAGTAGTCTTTGCTTGTCTTTTGCTTTTCTCCTA
This sequence comes from Thinopyrum elongatum, assembly GCA_011799875.1. Lineage (NCBI taxonomy): Eukaryota > Viridiplantae > Streptophyta > Magnoliopsida > Poales > Poaceae > Thinopyrum > Thinopyrum elongatum. The sequence goes on from CM022303.1 coordinate 182,987,718, forward strand.
TTTCGGGGGCTGCGTCCCCTGTCTGTCCTTGCCGCCTGTGGCCTAGGAATGTTAGTTGATCTAAATTTGAACTGCTAAAGTTGGTAATTCCCTCTTAAAGGGTTAGTCGTCTAGGGGACTGAAAAACTTGCTATCTGAACTTGTTCTCGTGCGTGGGTTTCGTTAATGAAATCGGAGGGGAGTCCCCCCCTCTTTTGCTAAAAAAAACATGAAAAATATATTTTTCTACATCAGTTGATATTCCGTAATCCTTGAGAGAGTAAGAGATGAAATGCATTCCAGTAGGAACTAGGATGCACATAGGAAGTTGGACTGTGAGGTCAGTTTGGTATTTATCCGCTGCTGGGCCTGCTGCTGCTGGTCGATCGATCGTCCGCCTACGCGTTGCCAGCAGATGCTTCAATGCCTGGAACCCATGCATCAGTAGTAGTTGAGCTTTGAGTGTGTGCTGCCATGGCATATGGTTAATGTGCATTGATGAAAGAGAACACCCAGGACGGCCACTGCTCACCCAGTGACACAGCAAACTATCGCCGCGCGCACCCCACAAGGACACAGTATTCTCACGCACATACCTGCCGGCACAACCCCACTTGGAGGATGGCAGCCGCGACCCGTGAGCACCCGCTCAAGTCGGGCTACCTGCGCGCGGCTTCTCTCCTCGCTTCACCGCCCGACTCCACCAAGTATCTCTTGTCGCCCCCATTGGTGGCCGCTGCATGCGGCTTTCCCCCATTTTATTGGCCGTGCCTTTTTTTCTTTTTGCGGTGGGCATGCGGCCTTTTTCCATGGGCAAGGACAGTCGTCAGTTGGTCTTGGATTGGCGGGCAGCGCAAGGCGACGTCAAGTGGAGGACGTACACGGCCTCCTTGAGAACGGGGTGGTTTCACGCTCGGGCGGCGGGCAGTAGCAAGGCAGCAGGATCTGGAACAAGGGGATATCAAAACGCAGAAGTATCCTTCCGAGCTTGAGCTTAAACGAGCTCGGATGAATAGTAAAATCGAAAAAGAATTTCAAAAACTTATGAATTATTTTGTGGTGAATTTTGACAAATATTTTAAGTGTTTGTGAATTTTCATCATGAGATCACATTTGTGGAAGGCGTGGCAAAAAAGAAATCAGTGCTCCAAAATACTTTCAGAAGTAGCATTTTCGGAGCATCGATTTCGTTTTTTTGTCACGCCTTTCATAAATGTGATCTCATGATGAAAATTTGCAAGCACTTATAACATTTGTCAAAGTTTACCACAAAAAATAATTTTTTAATTCTTTAGTCCTGCTTCGGTACACCCTCCTAACAAAACGTATAAAGGGTAACATAGACTTTTCACAAATCGTATACACTTTCGTATGTATACGCTGTATAGCAGCACTGGTTATACGCTTTGTTAGCATTTTCGGAGCATCGATTTCGTTTTTTTGTCATGCCTTTCATAAATGTGATCTCATGATGAAAATTTGCAAGCACTTATAACATTTGTCAAAGTTTACCACAAAAAATAATTTTTTAATTCTTTAGTCCCGCTTCGGTACACCCCCCTAACAAAACGTATAAAGGGTAACATAGACTTTTCACAAATCATATACACTTTCGTATGTATACGCTGTATAGCAGCACTGGTTATACGCTTTGTCACGCCCTCGGTCCACTTACATTTTTTTCTTTTTTTAGCTTCAAAAGTATTGCACCAGTTGGGATTCGAACTCATCACTATTAGGTTTATCTCCAACCAGAGTAACCACCTCCGATTGATAAGTTATTGTGGATACTTTCACTTCTTTTTATTCTTGTTGCCTACATTTCCTGTTCTAGTTCTGTATGATTTTTTGGACGATTTTTCTTTTGGTTTTTTTATGCATGGTTTTCGCCGTTTTTTTTTCTTTTTTTTCTCATTTTTGTTTTATATTATTTTTTCTGCTTTTCCCTTTTATTTTTACGAATTTTCTTTTTGGTTTGTGAACTTTTCAAAAATTCGTACATTTTTTCAAATCCGCAAACTATTTCAGATTTGTGAACATTTTCCAGACTCTGAACTTTGAGCTCCTCAAATGGACGTCGCCACTCACAGGCACTCTTGCCTATCAACATTCCTCAGAATCTTAAAACACAAACATTTTTCTAAAAGAGCGAACAACATTTGAACACGAACAATTTTTAAAGTTTCCAACTTTTTTTTTGAAAAAACTAACAAATTCGGAATTTCAAAAAATCAGAAAAATACGACCAAAATCTGAAATGATTTTTTTGTGAATTCCCCCGAACATTTTGTGTGTGTATATTGTTTTTTAAAACAGGAATATTTTTTAAATTCGGAAAAGTATTTGAAATCACGAACATTATTAGAAACTCCCCGGAAGGAATTTGACTTTCCGAACAAGTTTGAAAAAGGGAACATTTTTGGAGTTTATGGATGAATTTGAAAACGGGGACATTTTTTGGATCGTTGAACCTTTTTCAAATCCGGGGCGCTTGCCTTGTCCCAAAAGGCGCCCGACCAGACCGACACCGTCTCCTTGTTCGGCCAAGACCTAAGCTCTTTTTTCTTTCTATTTTTTTGTTTTTCTTCTCTTTTTTCCTTAATTCATTTTCCTTTTTCAAACTTTATTTTTCTTTTTGAAACTTTTTCACAAAATTGAAATATTTTTTGGAATATCGAAATAGTAGTTTTAAGTAATTGTCTTCATTATGATTTTTTCCCTTTAAATATGTAATAAATGTTTTGAAAAAACATTGACTGTTTTCAATTTGTTCCCTTTGTATTTAGTTGTTTTGTAAAAAACTTAACATAACAGTTTTAACTATCTATTTGAACGAGTTAATGAAATTTTGCCAGCAGCTGGGTATGCACATTCGGACAAACGTTGCGTCACGTTCGGCCAGTGTTTTAGGGTTTTTTCATCGGGAAAACCGTAGAAAATGCTTAAAAATGCCAAAAGTCAATAAAACTTGGCATGGATGCATGCCATGATGATTCTAGTGTGTGGAAAAAAGTAGGTTTCATGGATGTATGTGAAAAAGTGATATGGGACGGACTCTTTCGCCTAAACTGAAACCCCTCTATTGTACATGATGTATCTATGGACATTGATAAAATTTACCCAATTTTTTCTAGTAGCTGTGCATGCCCACTCTAGTACTCCATGCAAATTTGGGACAAATTCGGACACCGGACGCACGTTGCGTCACGTCCGACCAGTATTTTATGGTTTTTCACCGAAAAAACCGTAGAAAATGCATAAAATGTCAAAAGTTGATGAACCTTGGCATGGATGCTTGCCATCATGATTGTAGTGCGTGGAAAAAAAATGTGTTTATGTGATGTATGTGCAAAAAAAGTGTTATGAGACAGGCTCTTTTGCCTAAACCGAAACCCCTCCGTTGTACATAATGTAGGTGCGGACATTTATAAAATTTACCTAAATTTTTTTAGAAGCTGGACATGCTCATTCTAGTACTGCACGTAAAAATTGAACGAATTCGGACACCGAACGCGCTATTTGTAAAAAAAAAAGTTTGAAAATGAGAATATTTTTTAAAATTGTAAGCAATATTTGAAAACTTTTTTTTTCCGATAGCGATGGGCATAAAAACCGAACGACCAACCGAAACCAAAACTGAAAATACCGAATTTTGGTTTTTGCTGCTGGTACAACAAAACTCGGTTTTTTACTTTAAACAACTCAATTCAAATCGGTTGATTCGGTAGGAAACTGAATAACCGAAAAAAAACCAAAGCACTAGGCTCTCTCACGTACACGTCAAGCTCACGACGCGTCTCGCCAACCACCACCAGCTCACGGCCACGCGCGTGTGTCCAAGCGCGCTCGTGTTGTCAGCGCTTGATGCGCTAATCAGCAGACACAATGCTCGCACGCCACCTTTCATGGGCCGGCCCAACTACACGAGCGACCAGCTGTCGCTCTTCAAGAGCATACGCTCGATCGCTTCTTCCTGGTTCGACCAAAGAAACCTTCTTCATGGGTGACCTGGACGACAAGTTGAGCATGGACATGTTTGACCTTTCACAGTTGACTTTCAAAAGGTTCATCTTTTTGGAAAAGTTTATGGATTTGAAAAAATATTCGTGGATTTACAAAATGTTCACAAATTGAAAAATACCATGAATTGAGAAATTTTTCATGGATTTTGGGAAAAAGTTTAAGGAATTGAAAAAAGTTCATTGATTTTGGAAAAAGTTTATCGATTTCGAAAAAAGTCCATCAACTTTTAAAAAAATGTTCATCGACTTTGAAAAAAATGCAGTCATTTTGAAAAAAGTTCATCAATTTTCAGAAAAAGGTTCATCGGTTTTGAAAAAATTCATCCATATTGAAAAAAATTCATTGATTTTGAAACAACGTTCATCATTTTTTTTACAAATTTGAATAAAAATTCACCAAATTATAAAAATTGGAAAAGTAAACTAAAAAAGGAACAGAAAAAAGAAAGGAAAACGAAAAAGAAAAAGAAAAAAGAAAATAAAAGCCGAACAAAACCGTTTGGAAAAATGACAAATAATAATAAGAAAAATGTAAAAAGAAAAAAGAAAGAAGGAAAAGAAAACAGGATATAAGAAAAGAGCAAGAAAGACAAAAGTATTAACGTCAACTGAGGTGGCTAGTTGGTTATGAACCAAAGGTAGCTGGTTCGATTCCCGCTGCTCTCACATTTACGTTTTTTTCGATTTAAAATCAGAAAAAAAAAATGTATGGGCAAATCGGTTGATTCGGTAGGAAACCGAATAACCGAAAAAAAACCAAAGCACTAGGCTCTCTCACGTACACGTCAAGCTCACGACTCAGGCGCTCAGCTCGCATTGTACAGCGCGTACGTATACAACAAAATATGACCATCATGCCCTCTATTATGAAGGGGTATGGGTTAATCTGAGCCGTCTTTGAGTTTAGAGGGGGTGTATCGAAGCGAAAGTGTTGTTTTTATAGTAGACTTGCCTAAGTGCTATACAAATGAAAAGCAAGAATGCTTAAAATTCATTTTCACAGGCATCTCTCTAATCAGCTTGCATTGTACATGGTCAAAGTTGATAAAGCGTGATATACAATGGTTTTGCATTAAAGAAAACAATAACGTGTGTTTTGCCAGCACATGCGGCGAGCAGAATATGTTACAAACGAATGCAACCCAGCATCTCAACTAGCTGATTTACATGTAATGATACATGTACACGCTCACAGGCATTTGTTAATGGGTAATGCAGCTGGCTAATCACCACGCAGACCCTGGTGCCAATTGGGGAGAGAATACATTCTTCCACTTTAATTAAAGATTGACAAAAGCGCGAGCTTTCAGACCCAACAATGATAACAAGCTTCACCAGTCTCCACTCACCAGACCCATCCATCTTGGAAAAACTCGATGCCTGGCTTTGGCGCCTTCACCAGTCTCCACTCACCAGACCCATCCAGCCAAGCTTCACCAACCCTTCGGTTTCGAGCCAATATTTATAGTGCTCGACTCTGCTCTCTAGGAAACCAAGCAGCCTGCGCCACTACAACAGTCACAGGCTCACAGCTCATCTCATCTGCCCCGGCTGTACTAGCTTGATCATCATAGCAATGGCCTCCACCAACAGCTGGGTCCATGAGATTGAGTCGCCCGTCGCTGCATCGCGCCTCTTCCGCGCCGGTGTCATGGACTGGCACACCCTGGCCCCCAAGCTCGCACCGCAGATCGTCACCAGCGCCCACCCCGTTGAGGGAGAAGGTGGCATTGGCAGTGTCAGGCAGTTCAACTTCACCTCAGGTATGCATCACATACAATTCATGTCACCTGCAAAGTGATAGACATGGTCAAAGCATAAAACACAGTTGATCTTGCAGCCATGCCCTTCGACCTCATGAAGGAGAGGCTCGAGTTCATTGACGCGGACAAATGTGAGTGCAAGTCGACCCTCATCGAGGGTGGTGACATTGGCACGGCGATAGAGACGGCCACGTCGCACATCAAGTTGGAGGTGGCAGCCAACGGCGGGAGCGTGGTGAAGGTGGAATCGACATACAAGCTGCTGCCAGGCGTGGAGGTGAATGATGAGATTACCAAGGCCAAGGATTCTGTCACGGCCATCTTCAAGGCCGCCGAGGCCTACCTTATCGCCAACCCAGACGCCTACAACTAAATCAGTTGAAAGGGATCATATATGATTATGTTGTCCCTGATTTGATTTTTGTGTGCTTTCTTCCTGATATAATAAAGCTGCTCCAACCTCCAAGTAGTGACGCGAGCGAACTGAGCACGGTGTGGACTTGAGGAGTTTAAAATTTGTGTATTTGTAACTATCAAAGGGTGCTGTTGCTGCTGCTTGCTTATGTATATTCGTCATGATTTTGTATGGGAATAAAAGAAAGTATGTGAAACACATAAAAGGAAGTGGAAGTTTATGGGCCAAGAAAGTCGTATGTTTGCTCGAGTGAATATAATTTCCTTCTCAAATATAGGAAGAAACAGTTTGAATGTATATGTTATTTTATTTATTTTTTGCCAAGTCCCTCTATTAGGCCCATGCATTTTCTTCACTTGTAGCTTTGCTGACGACTCGTCCTTCCGCTCGGACGAACGATCAGAAGCCCTGGCCGCTGCCGCGGGGGGGGGGGGGGGGGGGGGGGGGGGGGGATGGCCCGGTGGGTTAGAGTAAGAGCAGATGGCAGTTGCGGATGTGCGGTCAGGCGACAGTGGTTCTAGACCTGCGGCGCTGAACAACAATGCTACGTGCCAACGGCATCCGGCGGTCCCCCAAGACAGGGTCCTAGATGGCGGCGGGCTGACTTTTGGTTCGACTTTTGCGTAAAACAACATTGGACTCTTGGTTTAGACTGGGTTTATGGAGTCTTTGTGTGTTGGTCGGGGCTGTGAGGGGACGCGGCGACGTTGCTACAATTCAGGAATAATGTCTCCCTGTCATATCCCCGTTTCATCAGTGCGCTTAGTGTCGATGGAGGGCGTGTGGAGGTGTGTCTTCGACGGATCTTTGTGGAACTGGTCGGCTTTGGTCCCCAGTGGGTTCCTCTGCATTCGGTCGGTGTTCGTGGTCTTTGGAGTTTCTACATGCTCTTTTCAGCGTTTTCATCCCCAGCACGGCTATTTGTCATGCTAATCATGGTCGTCGGCTTCTTCTGGTCTATACATCGACAACTTCTCGACCTCTACTTCTAAGAGCTCCTTGGTTTTAAAAAGTTTGCTCCACCGAGGTGGAGACGCAAAGGTAGCATCGAGCTTTTCTCATGGTCGCCGCCGGTGGATGCAGAAGGAAGAAGATTTTTCCACCCCTAAGGATTTGGATGTGATATTATTTTCTATAAGAGTGTGTTTATAAGGACTTGTGATACTTAATATATGGCTTTAGCCTTTTCACAAAAAAGTCTTAAGCTGTTAGCGTTTGGCCAAGCCTCGTGTTTCTCTTCGGAAATTGGGGCCTAGAGATTCAATGTTCTCATATCCCATTTTTTCAAATTGGGATGTGCTACTTGGTGTAGTGTTGTGTTTTCCCGAAGAGGAAGGGATGAAGTAATATAGTAGCAGATAGTATTTTTCTCAGTTAAGAATCATGGTTTATCAAACCAATACGAGACACCACACAAACAAGATAAATGGTACCTGCACACACTAAGCAAATGCTTGCACCCAACAAAGACAAGAGGGTTGCCAATCCCCTTGTTCTCGCCAATTACAAGAATTAAATCTGATAGTGGTAACATAATAGAAATATCGGATAGCAGGACACTCAATGCAACTGGCCCTATGCTTATGGCCTTCAAAACTATCTCATAGAATAAATGTACTGGAGGCGGGTGTAGCACGTCGTGGGACCTAACGGGCATGGTCGTCATTGTTAGTGAAGACGAAGTCAGTGCACCCCTCTGTTAAGGACATGTCAAAGCTTTTTTCCATGAGGCGAAAAGTAATCCGGTCCTCATCGCTCGCCGGATTAAGCCTGAAGCGTCTAGCCATCCGGAGCAGGAAAAAAACCCTAACCGACCCACACTTAAAAACGAAGCAATATCCCTCCCGCCGGCAAGGCCGGGGTCGACCGTGCCTCCATGGCCCTAAAGCCACATGAGACATGAAAACCGACGGGGGCACCGACGGGAGGTAGGAAAAGCTAATCACATGTTCGCCCGAGTCATGAGATGAAGCAGTAGATTCTTAGGCCTACTCAGTGAGCCTTTCATTTACTAGTTTTAAATGAATTTATGGACTAGTCACCTTTTTATTGACGTTCAGTTAGATCTTTGATTGCGATCACTTTTTTGTTTGAAGGAGACGACAAACTCTTTTCCTCCTTCGAGTTAATGGACATAAAAACAAGCACCAAAGAGCGTACCCACATCTCAAATGCAACCGATCTAAGGGCATCTCCAGCAGCAAACATCAAGCAGACTCCTCCATTTGTCCGCGGACACGTCCAAGCATGTTCATTGACAGTCGGGCAGGCGCTGGCCATCCAAAGGTAGCCCCCGAAAGACCCCTACTTGTATGCCCCTCCTCTTTTTTCTTTCGAAGTCATTCTCCTAACATTGAAATAATTCTAAGATTAATATAAGAATGCAACAATAATTAAAATAATAAATATTTCAATGCAACAATAGTTAAAATATAAATATTCGATCCAAATATAAAGTTTCCAAATAACATAGTTCAAATTGAAATTCACTTTATTCAACACTCGGTATCCTGACGTTGAACCCTTGGAGGCGAGAACATGCTCGTTTCTTCAAGACGCCATCATTATCGCCTTTCAATGTCTTCCTCCTCCTCATCTCACGAAGAACAACCCATGAACTCCTCCTTGTAAAAGTACCCCTTGTCTGGATCCATCCTGTTTCCCTGAAACTATACAACAAAGACGTCAAACACTACTGGGAAAGGGCTTATAGGTGAACCCCAAATAGCGACGGGCGGGGCGTGGCACCCGCCACAGTTAATTTTGAAAGAAAGCAGTGGCGAGTCCTAAAGCACGCTCGCCACTACTAGGTGACTAGCTATGGCGGGCGACAAAAATTACCCACCAAAGATCTGCGTTTTCTAATTTCTTCCCGACTGGCAAGCTACTATGGCGGGTGAAGTCCGTCGCCCGCCACGGTTCGCTCGCACATGTGTGGCGGGCAGCTTTAATCGCCCGCCACAGCTATATTTGGGCAGCCAGGCGCCAACCTTTTTCAAATATTTTCAAACTGCGGGTGACGGGTTTTAGCAGTCGCCCGCCACATCTATATTTGGTCGTGTTGCCACCTCCCACGCTTACACTTGGGTGGCGGGCTACTCCTCGCGCCCATCACTGCTCTACGAGACATTACCTACCCCCCGTACCAGTTGAATCTCATTCTACACCCAAACCCTTTCTCACATCCTCTCTCGCCGCCGCCAACGTCGTGGCGTCCTCCGTCGCCACCGGCGAGGTCACGGTCCACCGCCTCTAACGGCCGCGGCGTCCGTCCCCGCCTCGAAGTTCGTCGGCGTCGCCGTGCAACGCTACCTCGAACTACTTCCCCGGGACTGTCGCCCGTGCTTTCCTCCGCATCCAACATCATGCTCGTCTCCGTCGAACTCGCCGTCCGCTGACGCCTCCGCCATCAACCTCCGCCTCATACAGCTACCCTTCCGACTCTGGGCCCGTAAGCACACCTCCCTCCTCTCTGTCAATGGTTACTTGTGGTATGGGTTTCTCTCTCTCTCTCTCTCTTTATTAGTGTAGCTAAAATGTAAAACATATGGATAAAATCTAGTACAACATTTTATTAGTGTAGCAAAAATTTGTTGTATGATGTATCATTGAATCTTCGTAAGTGAATGTCTTAAAATTGATTGCGTGTGCTATACCAAAAGTACTACATATAGATGCAAGTGTATTCACAGTGAGTGCCAATGTTTTTGTGAAGCGTGGATTAATTTCCGTTTCGCTTAATTTCTGGCTATCGATATGTCCAAATTCTATCAAAGGTCATGCTGTTTTTTTCTTTCTAAATGTTATATCTAAATGAAAAATTGTTTAATGTGATTTAGATGAAGAAGCCAAGACGCCTCGTTAGGACTCCTACACCCATAGACGAGATTCCTACTGCTGTAGACATCGTCACGAGGGTGGCTCAGTACACCGAGATCGTGCTCGCCTATGTCGAGAGTGCTCGAGCAGCCACCGAGAGTGCTCAGTCATATTCTGAGAGTGCTAGAGCAGCCACTGCGAGCGCTAGAGCAGCCGCTGAGAGTGCGCAAGCAGCTGCGGAGAGTGCGCGAGCAGCCGTCGAAGCTGCGAGGACCACCCAAGACGAGATCAAGAAGATGACGGAAGGCGAGGATAGCTCATGATGGAGCTGAACAACTAGTGCACTGCTTTCATGTGATCTATATATATGGTCGATGCGAATGATGGAGCTAAACTTTTGCTTTCGAGTTACTAATGAACTGTGCAACGTGGTGATTTGTATCGTCAATAATGCTATGAAGATTATGATGTGACTTTGCTCTATGTGATTGGATAACTATGAAATTGACTTGTTGGCTTCTTTATTTATTTACGTAGATGAAGTGGAACTGGTATGTGATGTACACCGGGAGGAATCCTAGAATTTATGATTCATGAGAGATATGCAAGGAGCAAGTGAACAGTTACAAAAACAGCTGCTACAAAGGATATAAGACTAAAAAAGAAGCTGAGGATCATTATGCTAACTACGTCCGCAGAGAAGTTGAGAATCATTATGTCAATTACGTCCGCAAAGAGAAAATCAACTATGAAGTATGCAAGACCGTGTGGACAAGTGGACGAGCAAAGAATTTGATTATCTTTATCCAGCTCATTGTCATTATGGTATTGTTGTTAACACGAGGTCTTGTATGTATGTGTTGTTGTACTAATGATGCGACATGAGTTGTTGTACACTAATCCGCACATCTATTTGTATGAGTTTAGATTATTGCTATGTTAAATGTAATGTGTATGATCGCTTACGTTAGTTGTACGCCGTAATGTGGTTAGTTGTATGTTGTAATGTGGTTATTTGTATCCGGTGCTGGAATGGCTGGAGGGACGTAGCTGTGGCGTGCGACAGGTACGGCCTGCCACAACTAATAACATAAACCAATGACGGGCAAGTAGCACTGCCCGCCACTCATGGACTCTAACAGTGGCGGGCGCCCGCCCGCCATTGATGGCATCATAGCAGTGGCAGAAGGTCAGTGACGGCCGCCCCTGGGAGCCTAGCCCGCCACTGCTGGCCATTTGGCGTCCGCCACTACTAGGCATTCCTACAGTAGTGAAAGAATGAAATATGGAATCTGACCGAAAATTTGTTGTGCCATGTGTCCGGCATGGACGACAAAGGTTCGGGCGGACGGTACAAGGGCGAGTGATGGATCCGACGACGACGACTTGATGGAGAGGCGGCTGGGTGGAGTGGCAGAGGTCCATCAAGGCTTGATTATCGTCCGAGAGGGTGTGAGGTGGTTCCGATGGGTTTGGGTGGGTCCAGGCTGCCGGAGTCCGACAGAGAACGTTCGAACTTATCGGTCTTGAGGATTCTGGCCCAAATCAGTGGTCCACGTTCTAAAGGTGCCAGAACAGTCAAGTCCAAACATTTGGGACTGAAATGAAGGTATGCGTTGGAGATGCCCAGACCATCTCTTGAATAAAACTCTGACTAGATACAGTGCATGGTCCTTGGTTAGTTGCTTAAAAAATAAACCAAGTTTTGTTTAGCATCATATTTTATTTTTATAGTAGACGTGCCTAAGTGCTATACAAATAAAAAGCATCAATGCTTAAAAATTCACTTTCACAGGCATCGCTCTACTCAGCTTGCATTGTACATGGTAAAAAAAAAGATGATAAAGCGTGATATACAATGGTTTTGCATTAAAAAAACAATAATGTGTGTTTTGCCGGCACATGCGGTGACCAAAGTATGATGACCATGTACTGCTAGGTTAGTGCAAATTAATCCCATCGTTGTGTATTTTCTACATTACCTCAGTTAACTTATTATGTTCATTTTATGTTGCAATCATTGTTTTTCAACAATCTTGGTCGCAAATGAATTAAGATTGTTGCATATATACACTGGAAATATTTGTAGTATTTTTTTACGGTCTTTGACATACAACAAAAAAGTGCTTACGACCATGTTGTATACACTCATGTTGGTGCTGTAAGGATGCCGACGTGCTTCAAGACGGTGTTGCAAGCTGGATCTGCGAGGGCATTGAGGGAGTCCTGGATTAAGGGGTCCTCGGGCGTCTGGGCTACGTAATGTGGGCCGGACTGATGGGCCATGAAGATACAAGACAGACGACTCTCTCCCGTGTCCGGCTGGGACTCTCCTTAGCATGGACGGCAAGCTTGGCGTTCGGATATGAAGATTCCTTTCTCTGTAACCGACTTTGTACAACCCTAGCCACCTCCGGTGTCTATATAAACCGGAGGGTTTAGTCCATAGAGACAAGGATAATCACAATCATAATCAGATAGGCTAGACTTCTACGGTTTTAGCCATTACGATGTCGTGGTAGATCAACTCTTGTAATACTCATATTCTTCAAGATCAATCAAGCAGGACGTAGGGTATTACCTCCATAGAGAGGGCCCGAACCTGGGTAAACATCGTGTCCCCCGTCTCCTGTTACCATCGACCTTAGACGCATAGTTCAGGACCCCCTACCCGAGATCCGCCGGTTTTGACACCGACATTGGTGCTTTCATTGAGAGTTCCGCTGTGTTGTCGCTAGAGGACTCGATGGCTCCATCAATCAACCACAACGATGCTGCCTTGAGGGAGGTCTTTCTCCCCGGCCAGATCTTCGTATTCGGCAGCTTCATGCTGCGGGCCAACTCGCTTGGCCATCTAGAGCAGATAGACAGCTACGCCCCTGGCCGTCAGGTCAGGTTTGGAAGCTTGAACTATGTTGCTGATATCCGCGGAGACTTGATCTTCGACGGATTCGAGCCCATGGCAGCCGCTCTCTGCCACCGCGATTAACATGACCTAAATCTGTCATCGGACCATACCCGGGAGATAGCTCCTGTAACTGCCCTGGCCCTAGTTCCGGAGCAGATTGCGCCATCCGAGGACAGGAAGCTCAACCCCGCCACGGAAGCCGCAGACTCAGCGGCGTTGGAGCCGCACACAGACCCAACTTCGAACGAGATCTGTGTCACCGGAACCTCGGACTCGTCTCCGGCAACAGGTTTCGAACCGCATGTGTCCGCGCCCGTCGAGCTCAATCGGGCGCCGATCGTCGAGTTCAGCTCCGCGGACATCTTCCAGCACTCACCTTCGGGTGATGTGCTTAACTCATTAAAAACCCTCTCCTTAGCGGGGGACTCGCAGCCGAACTATATCCGGTTTGAACTGGGGGCTGAGGACGAAGAATTTCGCTTCCCACCCACCGCCCACTTCATTGCCACTGTCGAAGATTTAACCGACATGCTCGATTACGACTCTGAAGACATCGACGGTATGGACGCCGATGCCGGAGAGGAGCAGGCCCAAAACCCGCCGTTTACTGGGCGCTGGATAGCCACCTCCTCGTATGACGTGTACATGGTGGATACCCCCAAAGAGAATAACGGCGATAATAAGAAAGATCCAGTCGAGGATACACCTCCTGAGACACGGCCAAAGTGCCGACGTCAGCGGCGCTGCTCTAAATCACGCCGTGGAAAAGATAGCAATATCGGCACGAGAGAGAACAATACTCCGGATAAGGCCGAAGACAAAGAAGATCCCGTCGAGCCGACTTTCGAACATGACGATAGGGAAGATGGGCAAGCCAGCCCTGATGAACAAGCCATAAACGAAGACTCGGAGGACAGCAACTATCTTCCACCCTCCGAAGATGAGGTGAGCCTCGGCGACGAAGACTTTATCGTGCCTGAGGAACCCGTCGAGCAGGAGCGCTTTAAGCGTCGGCTAATAGCCACTGCGAAGAGCCTGAAAAAGAAACAGCGGCAGCTTCAAGCTGATCAAGATCTACTCAACGATAGATGGACTGATGTCCTGGCAGCCGAGGAATACGGACTCGAGCGCCCCATTAAAAGTTATCCGAGGCGTAAACTGCTACCCCAATTCAACGACAAGGCACTTAAGCCCATGCCATCAACACATAATGCGGCTGACCGACCACCACGTGACCGGGACAAAGCGGCAACTCAAGCCGAACACCAGCCCATACTACCTCGCCGCAAAAGCAAAGACATAACAGCCCGGGGTCATACATATGACCTGCAGCAGGACCTGGGCAATAGAGCAGGTCAGTCCAGATCAATCTATGGATCGCGGGGGCATGCCCTGGCGCGCAACGACGGCTATCAAGCCAGACGTGACAAACATAACCACGCCCGGGCCGAAGACTGCCGGCGAAGTCAATCCGAGCTACGTCGCGACGTGGCCCGATATAGAGGCGCCGCACACCCCCTCTGCTTCACTGATGAAGTAATGGAGCACGAATTCCCAGAAGGGTTTAAACCCGTAAATATCGAATCATATGATGGAACAACAGATCCCGCGGTATGGATTGAGGATTTTCTTCTCCATATTCATATGGCCCGCGGTGATGACCTTCACGCCATCAAATACCTCCCATTAAAACTCAAGGGGCCAACTCGGCACTGGTTAAACAGTCTGCCTGAAAACTCTATTGGCAGCTGGGAGGACTTGGAAGACGCCTTCCGCGACAACTTCCAAGGTACATATGTACAACCTCCGGATGCCGATGACTTAAGTCACATAGTTCAACAGCCTGGAGACTCGGCCAGGAAATTCTGGACTAGGTTCCTAACTAAAAAGAACCAGATCATCGACTGCCCGGATGCCGAAGCCCTAGCGGCCTTTAAGCATAGCATCCGCGACGAATGGCTCGCTCGTCACCTCGGCCAAGAAAAACCGAAGTCCATGGCAGCCCTCACGGCACTCATGACCCGCTTTTGTGCGGGCAAGGATAGTTGGCTAGCTCATAGCAATAACACTGCAAGCGATGCCGGTACCTCTGAAGCCAAGAATAGCAATGGCAAGCCCCGACGCAGCAGGCACAAGCGCCGAAGCAATGGTGGCACTGCCGATGACACGGCGGTCAACGCCGGTTTCAGTGGCTCCAAGTCCGGCCAGCGGAAGAAGCCATACAAAAGAAACAATACGGGCTCATCTAGCTTGGACCGCATACTCGATCGTCCATGCCAGATTCACGGCACCCCTGATAAACTAGCCAATCATACCAATAGAGACTGTTGGGTTTTTAAACAGGCCGGCAAGTTAAATGCCGAACACAAGGAGAAGGGGTCACAAAGCGAGGACGATGACGAGGGTGAACATGATATACGCCACTCATATCCCCAAAAGGGAGCGCAAACGAGCGCTCAGGGACGTCTACGCGATGGAGCCAGTCGCCCCAAAGTTCAACCCATGGTCTTCCTGCCCGATCACCTTCGATCGCAGGGACCATCCGACCAGTATTCGTCATGGCGGTTCAGCCGCACTGGTCCTCGATCCAATTGTTGATGGATTCCATCTCACGCGCGTCCTCATGGACGGCGGCAGCAGCCTGAACCTGCTCTATCAGGATACAGTGCGCAAAATGGGCATCGATCCCTCAAGGATCAAATCCACAAAAACTACCTTTAAAGGAGTCATACCAGGTATAGTGGGCCGCTGTACGGGCTCAATCACACTAGAGGTTATCTTCGGATCCCCGGACAACTTCAGAAGCGAAGAGTTGATCTTCGATATCGTCCCCTTTCACAGCGGCTATCATGCACTGATCGGACGAACCGCATTTGCTCGATTCAATGCGGTGCCACACTATGCTTATCTCAAGCTCAAGATGCCGGGTCCACGCGGTGTCATAACAGTTAATGGAAACACGGAGCGCTCCCTCCGTACTGAGGAGCACACCGCGGCCTTGGCAGCAGAAGTACAGAGCGGCCTTGCCAAGCAGAATCTTAATTCAGCGGCTAAACTCCTGGACACTGTCAAGAAGATCCGGACTACTCCGCAGCATAACAGTCCGGCTCGTCAGGAGTTAGACTAGTAATCTGGCCTCCGTCTCCGTCCCGGCCAGATGGTGGCATACGTACCACGCATACATAATTATGCACTTAAAATACCATGGTCATCGGCGGAGGCACAGTACGGACAGGCCTACAATGCGGTCCGCACCCTCATAGTCTTTTTACTTTTTCTAACTATTTTTTATCTTCTACAACAGGTGATTCAAAGCCTGGTCATCTTACAGACTCTTTCTAAAGTTCGGCTTCGTATAAATAACCAAAGGCTATTCCTCCTAAGGAGTCCTTTAACTGATGCAAGGCAGCGCAGACGTGCGACAGGAGGTCCTAATGATTTTAGTAAGATCGCACTCTTTATTTTAAACCTGTAAAGTGTCTATTTTTTCCTCAGCCCTCGGCCCCCGGCTTGTTAATAACCCGGGTAGGGGCGTTATAATCTGTAAAAATTGCGTTTGACGTGTCAATCAGATTCCAGTGAACATAACCCGTATTCAGTATTCGCTTTTTCTACGTACTGAATTTTGCTTCTTCGGTTGTTTCACGAACGCACCTCGGCACAAATTGCCAGGGGCTCGATACGGCAACACATGAGTTGCCGACAAGTCCGAACAGCTTTTCAGCATACTTCGGCGTCACGAGTTTTGGCCTTATATGCATCAGCTCCGAATCATGTCTTTGGTCAATAGTTGGGTTGCCCGGCTCCTATGCTTACTACCTTACGTTCCGTTGTATCGGCTAGGGTAGTAAAGGGAGAACTACTGCGATTGTGTCCTGGCTTATCCGGATGAGCACCTCAGTAGAGAAAGCCAAAAACTGACTGTCATGATGCGGCGAGAGCTTGTCAACCACTCGATGACTCATCAGAATCTTTCGCGATTCTTTCCGTATTACACGAAGGACCGTTCTTCTGGTCACCTATGTAACGCACCGTATTCGGGTAAACGCATACATACCAGGGGCTATATCGTAGACCCGCCGTCAAACTCCTATGGCTAAGTGAAAGTGTTAAAGCCCTATAGTCCGATTGCCTAGTTCGCCGCATTGACACCTCCTTCATGGACCAAGACGTTGGGTTAAGAGTGATCAATTGTTTTTCCGAAAACCCCCGTATTATATGCGACGGGGCTGAAGCCGACGACTGGCAAACTTTCAGATTACACTAAGAACGGCCGCAAAGGAGGCACTAAAACTTTCAGGCAAAAGTATAAAATATGGCCTTAATATATCATAATATTGTTTTTACAAATTTGGTATACTCACTCGAACATCATATTTTTCGAGTACTGACCCTCTATTAAGCGGGCACCCTCTAGGACATCCTCAAAATAATGCTCTGGCGTGTGATGGTCCTTGCCCTCGGGTGGACTCTTTGCTGCAATATCGGTGGCCTTCATCTTCGCCCAGTACGTCTTGACGCGGGCAAAGGCCATCCGTGCACCCTCAATGCACGTTGACCGCTTAACAGCGTCGATACGCGGCACCGCATCAACAAGTCGCTGCACCAAACCGAAATAACTATTTGGAATTGGCTCAGTCGGCCACAGCCGGACTACGACATCCTTCATGGCCGATCCGGATATCTTGTGGAGTTCGGCCCACTGGGCCATCTGTTCGTTTAGTAGCAGCGGACGCTTCGGCATGCTGAATTGCGACCAGAAAAGCTTCTCCGTCGCATGTCCTTCTTGCGTTTGGTAAAACTGTGCCGCATCGGAGACACTCTTCGGCAAGACCAAGAATGCGTCTGGAGAACTCCACATTAGATTAAGGGGGGCATACTTCGAATCGCCGAATTTAGTCTGTAATAAGAAAGGCTTACCAGCCGCTATCTCCCCAGCTTGCCGGATCTCTTCCCGAGCCGCTCTAGACTCGGACCGTGCTTCTTTGGCCTCTTGTAAGGCCTTGCCGAGATTGACCGTTCTGGCTTTCTTATCCTTCTCGAGGAATTTGCATCGAACATTGGCATCCTTTAGCTCGCGCGTCATGGTAGATACTCTCTCCTCGCACTGGCGCCGAGCAGCCTGTTCGGCCTTTAACTCAGCAGCTACCTTCTTGGCAGCCGCTTCACTCGTCCTGGCTTGCTCCTTGGCCCGGGCAAGCTTAGCCCGTAGGGCCTCAACTGCGGCAGCATTATCTGCAGTTATGCATATCTCAGTATACAATTTTCAGCGTCATGCACACATTATCATACTTACATATACTGACTGCCCTAAACACATACCTTGCGCCTCGTCCAGCCGCCTGTTAATCAGTATAAGGTCGTCATCCGCCACATCAAGTTTCTGCTTCAGCCTTGCAACCTCTGTAGCTGGGGCAGTCGTGATGGATGAAACAGCCTGTGTGCCAATTCATTAGATTAGTTCATGGGAATATCTTTTTGATCCTCTGATCGCCTCCCTTCGGACGCCAATCAGAGTCTCAGGGGCTACTATATATACACAGGTGCATTTTGCACGTAGAAGTGCAATTGAGGATATTACATTACATACCTCGAAGCCTCCTAGCAGGCTCATGAAGGATTCATTCAATCCGCTTTTCGCGGACAGAATCCTCTCAACTACCGTACCCATTAAGGTACGATGTTCCTCTGAAACGGACGGACGTTGCAGCATGCCCGTCAATGTATCCGGCGCCCCCGGATCCCTGGGAGCGGCCGCGGGAGTACGGGCTTTCTTCGGAAGAATATGTTTACCCGACTCTAGAGTCGTCCCCGGCTGCAAACCGGATAGCCCGGGCCCTTTATTGTTGATCCCCATAGGGTCCGTATGCCCCGGACTCTGGACGACCGAAGTATCACCTTCGGGCGTAGTTTTCATTATCCCCCGCACCGCTTGTTGATCGGGAGAGATCCTCCAGGACGACACCTCGGCGTCGTCCGCCCTGTCGGGCGAGAAGGTCTGTGGAGGCGTCTCGCTTTCCATCATCTCCGGAAGAAGATCCCCCGAGGAGGAGGACTGTTGAGGAAGACTGCGTGCCGAACTGCAAACACATATATTTTAAATGTTACCCTGGTAACTGGAAGGCAATGGGATATGTTTCGGACACCCCTGTTCACTTACGATTCGGCTAAGGGCTTGTCCTTACGGAGGAACTGCACGACAACGTAGTCTTCGGAACCCGAGCCACCTGACAGGGACATCTTCCCTCGCTTAAGAGACTTTGCTTCCAAATCTTCGGAGGCGGCCCTCTTCTTCCCATCGGGAGAGGGGGTGTCAGTTTCTTCTTCTCTTTTGTCTTCGGAAGAGGGAGTTTCAACCTCCCCGGACATAGCACCTCTCGAATAGAGGTCGCCTTTGGCCTTCTTGCTCTCCTCTTTGCCCCCCTTCGCCGACACTTGGTATGGCGCCAGGGCCAGCATCCTTGTTAACACAGGATCTGCTGAGTCTTCGGGAAGAGGGGCCGAACACCTAATTCTTTCCGCCTTCTTGATCCAGCCCTGGTCGAAGATGGTTTTCTCTGTATGTTGTTACAAGATATTTAACTAAGCTGTGTTCAGAGAGTCAAGGGCCTACCGAGGTATCCGGATGGTTGCAGTCGAGGCCGATGTCCTCGGTAGTATCCGGCCACTGTTTTCGTGTCTCGAAGAATAACTTCCACATTCCTTTGTGCGTCGTGCCAAAGAAGTGCTGAAGAGCCCGTGGTCCTTCCGGATTGAACTCCCACATGCGGAGGGGCCGTCGCTGGCACGGCAGGACCCGGCGGACTAGCATTACCTAGATTACGTTGATGAGGCCAGTGTCCTTCTCAAGGAGGCTCCGGATGCGGCTTTGTAGCGTCTGCACTTCATCCGTTGATCCCCAGTCCAGCCCCTTATTAATCCATGATGCAAGCCGCAATGGAGGGCCCGACCGGAACGCAGGTGTAGCTGCCCACTTGGTGCCACGGGGTTCAGTGATGTAAAACCACTCCCGCTGCCATAGGTTGGAGGTTTCCGTGAAAGAGCCTTTTGGCCAAGGTGTATGGATGAGTTTGCTCACCGTAGCACCGCCGCACGCCGCTTGCTTCCCATCGACCACCTTCGGCGTCATCTTAAAGGTGTTGAGCCATAAGCCGAAGTGTGGAGGAATCCGGAGAAAGGCCTCGCACATGACGATGAACGCCGAGATGTGAAGAAAGGATTCCGGAGCCAGATCATGAAAATCTAGCCCGTAATAGAACATGAGTCCGCGAACGAAGGGATGGAGAGCGAACCCTAGCCCTCGTAGGAAGTGAGAGATGAATACGACCCTCTCGCTGGATCGGGGAGTAGGAATGACCTGCCCTTGGGCAGGGAGCCTGTGGGGGATTTCCGCGGTCAGGTTTCTTGCCGCCCGGAGCTTCGCGATGTCCTCCTCTGTGACAGAGGAGGCCACCCACCGGCCTTGAAGGTTGGGTCTGGACATGGCTAGGAGGCTCGGAACCAATAAATTGAACCTTGGGTGCTAGAACTCGAGGTTGGAAAAGATGAGGAAGGGGAAAGCGTCGAGGAGAAAGACGGGTCTGTGCCCCTTTATAAAGGCAATGAATATAAAAAACGCCTCCTCCTAGGCCTCAAAACCTGCCTATTCCCAAGGAATCATACCAACGGGACGGTTGGGTTACCCACGCCCGTATTGATGAGAATCCCGTAATAAAGGGGACACGATCTCTGCTTTGACAAGACGTGCCAATAAAACCGCTTCTCGAAACATGGAGCGGGAGGCTAAAGAAAAAAAAATGGTTCGGAATAATGACCGTGCAGGAATGTGGTGTCGCGTTACAGAAAGTTGTCAGCAGATTGGACTCGTGAAATATTGTACTCTCTGCGGTGGTGTGTGGTACCTGTTTTGCAGAGCCGGACACGTTTTCTGCGCTCGATGTCTGTTTTGGAGTATTCGGAGGAGGAACCCGCCTTGCAATGCCGAAGACAATCTGCGCGCCGGACACATCGTCATTGAAGCCTGGTTCAGGGGCTACTGAGGGAGTCCTGGATAAAGGGGTCCTCGGGTGTCCGGGCTACGTAATGTGGGCCGGACTGATGGGCCATGAAGATACAAGACAGACAACTCTCTCCCGTGTCCGGCTGGGACTCTCCTTAGCGTGGACGGCAAGCTTGGCGTTCGGATATGAAGATTCCTTTCTCTGTAACCGACTTTGTACAACCCTAGCCCCCTCCGGTGTCTATATAAACCGGAGGGTTTAGTCCGTAGAGACAAGGATAATCACAATCATAATCAGACAGGCTAGACTTCTAGGGTTTTAGCCATTACGATCTCGTGGTAGATCAACTCTTGTAATGCTCATATTCTTCAAGAGCAATCAAGCAGGACGTAGGGTATTACCTCCATAGAGAGGGCCCGAACCTGGGTAAACATCGTGTCCCCCGTCTCCTGTTACCATCGACCTTAGACGCACAGTTCGGGACCCCCTACCCGAGATCCGCTGGTTTTGACACCGACAGGCATCGCCGTGCTTCAAGTCGGTGTTGCGGGGACACCATCGTGCTGCAAGTCGATGCTGCGAAGGCCCTGCGGTGCTTCAAGCCAGTGTTGCAAGGGCGTCGCCGTGTTGCAAGCTGAAGCTGCGAGGGCACCGTTGTGCTTCAAGTTGGTGCTGCGGGGACTATGTCGTGCTGCAAGTCGATATTGTGAAGGCGCCGCCATGCTTCAAGCCAATGTTGCAAGGGCGCCGACGTGTTGCATGCCGGAGCTACGAGGGCATCGTCGCGCTTCAAGTCGGCGCTGCAAGTCGACGTTGCGAAGGCACCGTCGTTCTTCAAGCCGGTTGTGACGACCCCGGCTTAATCGTGCACTAACCATACACGCAAATTCGCACGATCAAGCCTAAGGACTCACTTGAAGATATCACAACACAACTCTAAAACATAAATAAAGTCATACAAGCTTTATATTACAAGCCAGGGCCTCGGGGGCTCGAATACATAGCTCGATGGCATACAAGCGTCAGCGGAAGCATCAGATATCTGAGTAGAGATATATTACAGAGAGAGAAATAGGCCTTCACAGAGGCGGGGTAAAATAAAATACTACGATCGAAAGGCGTAGGCCTCCTGCCCTGGACCCTCCGATCCTACTCCTGGTCGTCGAACGGCTCCTCGTAGTAGTAGTACTCGCCAGGCGGGTAGTAGTACTGGTCGTCGGCTGGGGTATCTGGCTCAGGGGCTCCGTCGTCTGGTGGCATCAAATGGAATATGGGGGAAAAGAAAATAAAGCAAACGTGAGTACTCATCCGAAGTACTCAGCAAGCAAGGATCTACACTACATATGCAACATTGTCAAAGGAATGGCTATATATGTGGACTGGGCTGCATAAATGCCAGAATAGAGGGGGAAGCCTAGTCCTATCGAAGACTAGCATCTTCAACAATCTTCGACAGTCTTGCAGCAATAGAAGAGAACAGATGAACATAATGTAAAGTAGTAGTAGTAGTATCATTAACCTCGACCTGAGATCCTTTCTCGACTCCCTGCGAGAAAGCAATCCCAGAGCCGTACTATCCAGTTCTCATCACATGTTCTAGTTGTACCGATGGGGATACAACTCCGAGTGTCCGTTACCGTAGGACAGGCTATCGATAGAAGTTTCTTCCCTGCAGGGGTGCACCAACTTACCCACCACGCTCGCTTAACTCCGGCCGGACACACTTTTCTGGGTCATGCCCGGCCTCGGCTAAGCAACACGCCGCAACCCGACCGAATACCTAACAGAGAGGTCAGCACGCCGGACTAAACCTATGCGCCCAGGGGTCTTGGGCCTTTGCCCCGGGAACTCCTGCATGTTGCGTACGCGGCTGAAAGCAGACCTAGCAACCCCTTATACAAGCGCGATTGCGTTCCCAGTCCAATTCAGCGCGCGCCGTTCAGTCGCTGACGTCTATTAAGCTCCGGCTGAAGTATACGACGCAGAACGCCCATACTATGCCCACGTGATGGTTAGTGCTATCGGGCCAGAGGCCCCTCGGATCAAATATCCAAACCGTAGTGGATTAGGAGCGCGCGGAAACGAGCAGAGACTCACGATCGATGTGACCCCGTCGCCCCGTCTCGAGGACTTGCGGCAAGGGCTAAGAATGCCCGGCCACGCCTCGTAGTTATCTCGCGGGCACCATCCAGGTCAACCCGACTCCACATCACTTCGCAATAAGCTCGCGCGGGTACCCCTCAGGGCCGACCCGTCTTTAGTATCATGGTTCATAGTCAAGTCATAATATCCAAGGTAACTGTGTGTCTGACACCGAAGGGAACCCTGAGGAATCACCCTCGATGGAATTCCCGCTCGATGTTATCATCAAGGTGAACGAAGGAGGAATCACCCTCGAGGTCCACACTTGAGAGGTTGCACGACGATGTCGTTATCGGGGGTGGTGTAGGAGGAATCACCCTCGCTTACCACGACCGAGTAACTAACCTACAAGGTTAACATCAGAAGTGCTGACGAGGTATCACCCTCGGCACTCGACGGTAACCCAGCAGTGTCGGCAACTAAGGGGGAAGTGATGTGCGGTGCCAGGATCTAGTCTTCAATCCCGTTGATCGGGTCTTCTGATATCCAGCGGGGCAGTAGGGATGAAGTGGGGGTCTCTGTCGTGTCTCTACCCAGCCTATACTAATCAGTCTAGGATAACCAGAAAGGTAGCAAGGCAGGTTACAATAATCAGGCTATGCAGCAGATATAGGAAAACAGTAGCAGTAGCAGTTCTAATGCAAGCATAAGAGAGAAGAGAATAGGCGATATAGGCATGCTCAAAATGGGGGTGCTTGCCTGTTTGCTTAGCAGATGGAAAAGAAACTCCGACGGTGTAGTAGTCGATTTCCAGGTCATCATCAGCGGCCTCGGGGTCTACCGGGAAGAAAGGGGGAGAAGAAACAATATAAATACATAGCAACATATGCATGACAATACGAAACGCGATGCTAGAGGTGGCCTAACGTAGAGCTACCTGGCAACGGTGAAGGAGGAGAACATACGGGAATGTTTTCCCGAAGTCTGACCTTTCCAAACAGATGAAACGGAGGAGGACGGTTACAGGTTCACTATGCTAGGGATGCGTGAAAGACGAACGGTCTGCGTATTCGGATGCGTCTCGTCATTCTGAGCAACTTTCATGTTTTAACTTTTTCGATCTGAGCTACGGTTTAAAAGTTATGAATTTTTAAAGTTTATTTAATTTTCTGGAATCATTTAATTAACAGAAATAGATTATTACGTCAGCAGTGTGTCAGCATGACGTCAGCAGGTCAACTGACCCGTTGACTGGTCAAACTGACCAGTGGGTCCCACATGTCATTCTCAGAGACTTTAACAGAGGGGGTTAAATTAATTAGCTGGGTTAATTAGTCAGTGGGGCCTACTGTCAGTGTCACATTAGTCAACCAATTTAACTTAATTAGGATTATCAAATTAATTAGCATTTTATTTATTTTCCTTAAATCATTTAAATTAGCGGGGCCTGGCTGTCAGCGGCTCAGCTGCCCAGTCAGCCAAGTTGACTCGGTCAACTGGGCTGCGGGGCCCAGTGGTCAGCGGCACGGGGCGGGGCCCAGAGGTGCCGGGTGGCGGCCACGTAGGACGCCGGCCACCGGAGCTCAACGGCGAGGCCGCGCGACGGCGAGCAACTCCGGCGAGCCCGGAATCTCTCTGTAGGGCATCGTTTCGGGCGTGGTTTAGCTCTATCGAACGAGCACTCCACGGCGCATCTCGTGGTGGCGGTGGTCTGAGCTCGGGAGGTCGGAGCTGGCGGCGGCAAGGGGTTTGGTGACGGCCGGCGTTCGGCCACGACGGCGAACATCAAAAGAGGGCGCAACAAGGTAAGCGGGCGGCGCCGTTCGAATGCGGATAGCGATCCGCGTCGAACGGAGGCAGCAGCGCGTGTGGGAGCGGCCGGAGTCGTTCGCTGCATCAACAATGGCGGCGGTGGCGTACGGTGGTCGCACGGGCGGGCGGTTATAATGGCGGAACGGATGCGAAAGGAAGGGGATGGTGCGGGGCTCACCGTGTGGACGCACGGAGGTCCCTCGAGGGCTTAGCAGCGCGGGGATGAAGCAGAGCGTTGGCGAGGCCGCGGTGGCCGGAGCTGGAGAGGACGGTCGATGGCAACCTCCCTGGCTCCAGCTGGTAGTCGAGGACGAAGGAGCGGAGGACGGCGCACCTCCCAGCTACCAGCAGGGGTCGCGGGGTCGCCGGGGACCGCGAGGACGAGGCGAGCGAGGCGACGGCAGCGCTCGGCTGCGCAGCGAGAAGAGGGGGAGCGAGGGAAGAGAGCGAGGGGGAGGAAGGAGAGTGGGTAGGAGAAGCCAGGGGGAGTGAACGGGCGCCGTTCTTATCCCTTCCGTCCCGCTGTTCGTCGCCGTGTCGCGCTGCGACCGGCGGAGAGGCGGCCGTCCATGGAGACGGCGACACGGAGGGGAGGAGTTGGTGGAGATGGGCTGGGGCGGCCAGGTAAGTCAGGTAATTGGCCTGCGGGCCTTTTTCCTTTATTCTGTTTTTTGTTTTTTTTTTCTTTTCTTTTCTGACTTCAAAATGTTTGGTCACTTAAGGGTTTTTGTAAAATGTGTGACCTGGCCCATATTTCACAGTGCAAAATATCCTATCACCCAAACTTAGTTTGGGGTAAATACTATTTCATATTTATTTTGTGTTAAATAAAAGGTGGTCAAATATTGTTTTCAGTCACTGTTTGAGGTTGTTAGAATCACTTGGCTAATCCCTTTATTGTTGGTTATAATTTTAGCATAGCCTCTGAATTATTTGCAACCATATGTACATTTTAGTTTCTGGTTTAGACAACTTTTATTTTCCATTTGAATTTTAATCGAAGTTTGAATTGGGAGTTTGAAAAGCAACATGATGCAAATGATGACTAGGCACTGTTAAACTGGCTGACATGGCATGATTAAGAGGTGATCACTGTAGGGTAATGCTGGGGATGTTACAAGTCTCCTCCACTACAAGAAATCTCGTCCCGAGATTTAAGTGGGGAAATAAGGAGTAACTTCGAGAGAACTGATCGTTATAGGATTGATTAGCTGGTGGGCAATTCAGGGAATGCGGCAAAAGTTTCTCTCGAGTTGAAGCTTAGGAAGCATCGAGAGCAAGGTATGAAGGTACAATACGAAGTATCAATCGAATGGACATTCAATCGATACCTGAACAAAGTGTGAACAAGGGTTCAGGGTATCGAGGGCAGATCATCTCTCGAGGGGTGACTCGGGATAATACACATGGTCAAGGGTAAAGGATGCTTCAGCATCAAGGATGCTTCAGGAGAGTCAGGTTCCGATCCTGTGGAACTGTGGAGGGGTGTCGATCAAAGTAGGGAGAATGGTGACATCTTACCGGTCACGACAACAAGGTATGTCAGAGAATAGTCTGTCAGTTATGTCGGCGACAACATCGGTACCAAGGGCGAGGGACGAAGAGAACCGTTTTCCTGCTCGTTGAACGAGGCAGACCAATAGGCAAAGTACTCGTCCATC
Source organism: Thinopyrum elongatum (assembly GCA_011799875.1). Lineage (NCBI taxonomy): Eukaryota > Viridiplantae > Streptophyta > Magnoliopsida > Poales > Poaceae > Thinopyrum > Thinopyrum elongatum. The sequence goes on from CM022303.1 coordinate 183,014,179, forward strand.
GGTGGTTACCGGAATGTCTTCGACTATAGTAACAGGGTCTCACTGACAGGGTTGTAGGCCGATATGTTTTCATAAGCAGAGAATTTATCTCTGCCTAGACAATTTAGATTACAGGAAAGGTTAAACAAAACAATGGAAAGGAAAATGAAATTATCGGATTCAACCGACCAATGAAAAGGATAGATGTGCCTATACACAAGAATTAGGGGTATATCCATTCCAGGGAAAAGTAGAACACGATATACCTGAACAGTTCAGCCGGTACAAAACCATTTAGATAAAGGGCGAGGGAGAATCAAGATGTTACCCGCACAATGGTGTCCGGATAATAGATCAGGAAGCATTTGGCAATGTGCCTCCAATGTTCTTGTTGATATTCAGAATACCCCAATCATGCTTCGTTGCAGCAATGATATGGTGGTGTCAAGTAAAAGATTGGGTTCAAAGATCTCAAGAAGTACCGAGAAACACTTACAAGGGTATCTCGGGACGTAAGGAATAACCATACACGACCAGGTTTGTGTTGGTCGGAAGTCAAGATGTCATCGGTGATATCACAAATCATCAAGGGGCAGGGATGGTATTTCTCAACATGAATTCGATTGATATCCTGAAAGAGCTCGGAATGTTGATGATGATCACGACACATTCGTCGAGAGGTTTCAAGAAGATGTAATCGGTCAGCGATGACATCAAGAGAAAGGAATGCCGAGGCGAAAGATTATTGGATCCACGGATACGACACAAGCTCGAAATCAAGCTTGTTGTTTGAGGTGATATGACAAGATGAGGAAGGTCGACGTGAGCTTAACTCATCGTCGAAAATTGTGCTCCGGGAAGAAGGGCCAGGTAGCACAGTTAAAAGTTAGCACGATAGGGATATAGCTGATCCGGCTAGGAATGTTGTGATGGGGTGTTAGACTTCCCAGTAACAAGTACTAGGGGTAACACCGGAAGGTAAGTCGGAGCAGAGGTTGGACGAGGAAAATGATCTGCAGAGGACAAGTATTTTAACTTATCCGGGAAATGAACCCAAAGAAGAAATATGGTCGGAACCATGTTTGCAAAGGATCAATTCTTAGATACAAGATGAACTTGTACCAGGGGAATAATTATTCTTACGAGCAGCTTCCATGATAAGTTCTACATCGTTTCCATGGGCATGAACACAAAGGTTCAAGGTCGACCCCCACTTCTTCAATGCACAACCTTTCATTCACTTCTCGTTTTCAAAGAAATTGTAGTGCTGTGAATTTATTTGGTGAAGCACCAGAAGAGTATGACTCGCATAACATTCGAGTTCACACGAATTAGGGTAAGCATAGGTTCAACCCATCGGGACATTTTTATGAAGCTATACAACCATCAACCAATGCAAGGGGTGCGAGTTCGAAAGCAGGGCATCGAAGTCAAAACAGGTGGTACAGTTTACCGGAGGTATCAAGTACCAAGAAAAGAGCTCACAGAATATTTGAGTATGAAAGATACTGTCGAATATTAATCTAACAAAAGATCAGGTAGATGACATAGGATCTGGCGTGAGTAGCGGCACTCAACCATAAGATGAAGGATGTGACGGCATAGGATTATAGAAACATCGAAATAATCCGACGTTTAAGTACAAAGGATTCATGGTTCAGAAACGAAGGATCGGAAGCAAAAGCTCTGATCAAAAGGTGAGTAGGTTGGACAGAACTAGATGGACAACTTTGGTATTCCGTCTTGGAGAGATCTCCAACCATGTTTACGGGACATGTCCTGGTCAGAAGTCAGTCCCAAGTCAATAAGGAGAAGGAGTACAATACCTCTCCGTGCCATGCAATCTGGGCGGATGTACAGTCGGCAAGAAGTAGAGAATGATTCAGTGCCAAAGGCAATGTCAACTGGGAAGGAACCGATAAGGTTCTTAGATTAGAAAAGAATCGGTCGGATAATTGTCCACAGAAGGAATCAAGTGATCCGTGAGAACTAATGGATAAAGTTTAAATAACTGGTTCCACCTGAGAGTTCTCCGAGAAAGGACGGAAGGTAAGCTCAATGGGTTTAAGGAAAACACTAGAACAACCTAAGTATGAAATTCAGAGGGTTCACGATTTCCAAAGCCAGAAGTGACAATTAGTTCACCGGGGCAGAGGGACGAGTGATTTGTACATGCTTAGTTGGACAATCAATCAATGCTTGATTGGCCGAGATCCAACTCATGTCCGAAATGATGACTGGGCCGGAAGGATGATTTAGTAGGGAAGAGCTGATGATTGCGAGTATTCGCACACATGTTGAATCAATAGGATCGAAATGAGAATGACAAGGGATATCAACAACAATTACTTGACGTATGGAGCTAACCATAATATAAGCAAGCAAGAATTTCAGGAGTAGTAGGATGCATAGGATTCTCGGAAGATCAGATGATATTTCAAAGTGTTTTAGGAATCACAGAAACAACTGGGGATGATCGGATCCCCGGTACTGTGAGTAATTAACCGCAGTGCGAAAGAAACTGCACCGCAGTAGGTTCAAAGGATTCTCGGTTTAACGAGGAGTATTACGGGGTACCTCGTACAGGCATGATTGACTGGCCATGATGATACAACGGCAAGGATGTGTAGATATCCACGGGGATTATCGGTGTTAGTAAACTGCAAAAGCAGTGGGTAAAGGGGTCTCGGAAAACTTCGGGAAGTATCTTCGGAGCCTTCTGATGATGTCACGTCATCTTCTGGAATGAGGGGGGCTCTCCGGAAGAAAACGGTTACGAGATCCTAAATGTCGGTGTTAGTAAATTTTATTAAACCCAAACAGATGAGAGATTAGAATCCCAGAGTATAGACGAGGAATAAAAGATCCTAATACCACCAAGTTGGCGATGTGGGCCCGTAAGCCACACAGCCAAGTTAGTAAAACAGTTTTCGACCACTAGACTCAACTTCGGCCAAGGAATTGGAAAGGGGGATACCTAGAGGCAGTCGGCTCTGATACCAACCTGTGACGACCCCGGCTTAATCGTGCACTAACCATACACGCAAATGCGCACGATCAAGCCTAAGGACTCACTTGAAGATATCACAACACAACTCTAAAACATAAATAAAGTAATACAAGCTTTATATTACAAGCCAGGGCCTCGGGGGCTCGAATACATAGCTCGATGGCATACAAGCGTCAGCGGAAGCATCAGATATCTGAGTACAGATATATTACAGAGAGAGAAATAGGCCTTCACAGAGGCAGGGTAAAATAAAATACTACGATCGAAAAGCGTAGGCCTCCTGCCCTGGACCCTCCGATCCTACTCCTGGTCGTCGAACGGCTCCTTGTAGTAGTAGTACTCGCCAGGCGGGTAGTAGTACTGGTCGTCGGCTGGGGTATCTGGCTCAGGGGCTCCGTCGTCTGGTGGCATCAAATGGAATATGGGGGAAAAGAAAATAAAGCAAACGTGAGTACTCATCCGAAGTACTCAGCAAGCAAGGATCTACACTACATATGCAACATTGTCAAAGGAATGACTGTATATGTGGACTGGGCTGCATAAATGCCAGAATAGAGGGGGAAGCCTAGTCCTATCGAAGACTAGCATCTTCAACAATCTTCGACAGTCTTGCAGCAATAGAAGAGAACAGATGAACATAATGTAAAGTAGTAGTAGTAGTATCATTAACCTCGACCTGAGATCCTTTCTCGACTCCCTGCGAGAAAGCAATCCTAGAGCCGTACTATCCAGTTCTCATCACATGTTCTAGTTGTACCGATGGGGATACAACTCCGAGTGTCCGTTACCGTAGGACAGGCTATCGATAGAAGTTTCTTCCCTGCAGGGGTGCACCAACTTACCCACCACGCTCGCTTAACTCCGACCGGACACACTTTTCTGGGTCATGCCCGGCCTCGGCTAAGCAACCCACCGCAACCCGACCGAATACCTAACAGAGAGGTCAGCACGCCGGACTAAACCTATGCGCCCAGGGATCTTGGGCCTTCGCCCCGGGAACTCCTGCACGTTGCGTACGGGGCTGAAAGCAGACCTAGCAACCCCTTATACAAGCGCGATTGCGTTCCCAGTCCAATTCAGCGCGCGCCGCTCAGTCGCTGACGTCTATTAAGCTCCGGCTGAAGTATACGACGCAGAACGCCCATACTATGCCCACGTGATGGTTAGTGCTATCGGGCCAGAGGCCCCTCGGATCAAATATCCAAACCGTAGTGGATTAGGAGTGCGCGGAAACGAGCAGAGACTCACGATCGATGTGACCCCGTCGCCCCGTCTCGAGGACTTGCGGCAAGGGCTAAGAATGCCCGGCCACGCCTCGTAGTTATCTCGCGGGCACCATCCAGGTCAACCCGACTCCACATCACTTCGCAATAAGCTCGCGCGGGTACCCCTCAGGGCCGACCCGTCTTTAGTATCGTGGTTCGTAGTCAAGTCATAATATCCAAGGTAACTATGTGTCTGACACCGAAGGGAACCCTGAGGAATCACCCTCGATGGAATTCCCGCTCGATGTTATCATCAAGGTGAACGAAGGAGGAATCACCCTCGAGGTCCACACTTGAGAGGTTGCACGACGATGTTGTTATCGGGGGTGGTGTAGGAGGAATCACCCTCGCTTACCACGACCGAGTAACTAACCTACAAGGTTAACATCAGAAGTGCTGACGAGGTATCACCCTCGGCACTCGACGGTAACCCAGCAGTGTCGGCAACTAAGGGGGAAGTGATGTGCGGTGCCAGGATCTAGTCTTCAATCCCGTTGATCGGATCTTCTGATATCCAGCGGGGCAGTAGGGATCAAGTGGGGGTCTCTGTCGTGTCTCTACCCAGCCTATACTAATCAGTCTAGGATAACCAGAAAGGTAGCAAGGCAGGTTACAATAATCAGGCTATGCAGCAGATATAGGAAAACAGTAGCAGTAGCAGTTCTAATGCAAGCATAAGAGAGAAGAGAATAGGCGATATAGGCATGCTCAAAATGGGGGTGCTTGCCTGTTTGCTTAGCAGATGGAAAAGAAACTCCGACGGTGTAGTAGTCGATTTCCAGGTCATCATCAGCGGCCTCGGGGTCTACCGGGAAGAAAGGGGGAGAAGAAACAATATAAATACATAGCAACATATGCATGACAATACGAAACGCGATGCTAGAGGTGGCCTAACGTAGAGCTACCTGGCAACGGTGAAGGAGGAGAACATACGGGAATGTTTTCCCGAAGTCTGACCTTTCCGGACAGATGAAACGGAGGAGGAAGGTTATAGGTTCACTATGCTAGGGACGCGTGACAGACGAACGGTCTGCGTATTCGGATGCGTCTCATCATTCTGAGCAACTTTCATGTTTTAACTTTTTCGATCTGAGCTACGGTTTAAAAGTTATGAATTTTTAAAGTTTATTTAATTTTCTGGAATCATTTAATTAACAGAAATAGATTATTATGTCAGCAGTGTGTCAGCATGACATCAGCAGGTCAACTGACCCGTTGACTGGTCAAACTGACCAGTGGGTCCCACATGTCATTCTCAGAGACTTTAACAGAGGGGGTTAAATTAATTAGCTGGGTTAATTAGTCAGTGGGGCCTACTGTCAGTGTCACATTAGTCAACCAATTTAACTTAATTAGGATTATCAAATTAATTAGCATTTTATTTATTTTTCTTAAATCATTTAAATTAGCGGGGCCCGGCTGTCAGCGGCTCAGCTGCCCAGTCAGCCAAGTTGACTCGGTCAACTGGGCTGCGGGGCCCAGTGGTCAGCGGCACGGGGCGGGGCCCAGAGGTGCCGAGTGGCGGCCACGTAGGACGCCGGCCACCGGAGCTCTCCGGCGAGGCCGCGCGACGGCGAGCAACTCCGGCGAGCCCGGAATCTCTCTGTAGGGCATCGTTTCGGGCGTGGTTTAGCTCTATCGAACGAGCACTCCACGGCGCATCTCGTGGTGGCGGTGGTCTGAGCTGGGAGGTCGGAGCTGGCGGCGGCGAGGGGTTTGGCGACGGCCGGCGTTCGGCCACGACGGTGAACATCAAAAGAGGGCGCAACAAGGTAAGCGGGCGGCGCCGTTCGAACGCGGACAGCGATCCGCGTCGAACGGAGGCAGCAGCGCGTGTGGGAGCGACCGGAGTCGTTTGCTGCATCAACAATGGCGGCGGTGGCGTACGGTGGTCGCATGGGCGGGCGGTTATGACGGCGGAAAGGATGCGAAAGGAAGGGGATGGTGCGGGGCTCACCATGTGGACGCACGAAGGTCCCTCGAGGGCTTAGCAGCGCGGGGACGAAGCAGAGCGTCGGCGAGGCCGCGATGGCCGGAGCTGGAGAGGACGGTCGATGGCGACGATGGCGACCTCCCTAGCTCCAGCTGGTAGTCAAGGACGAAGGAGCGGAGGATGGCGCACCTCCCAGCTACCAGCAGGGGTCGCGGGGTCGCCGGGGACTGCGAGGACGAGGCGAGCGCGGTGACGGCAGCGCTCGGCTACGCGGCGAGAAGAGGGGGAGCGAGGGAAGAGAGCGAGTGGGGAGGAAGGAGAGTGGGTAGGAGAAGCCAGGGGGAGTGAACGGGCGCTATTCTTATCCCTTCCGTCCCGCTGTTCGTCGCCGTGTCGCGCTGCGACCGGCGGAGAGGCGGCCGTCCATGGAGACGGCAACACGGAGGGGAGGAGTTGGTGGAGATGGGCTGGGCCGGCCTAGTAAGTCAGGTAAGTGGCCTGCGGGCCTTTTTCCTTTATTCTGTGTTCTGTTTTTTTTCTTTTCTTTTCTGACTTCAAAATGTTTGGTCACTTAAGGGTTTTTGTAAAATGTGTGACCTGGCCCATATTTCACAGTGCAAAATATCCTATCACCCAAAATTAGTTTGGGGTAAATACTATTTCATATTTATTTTGTGTTAAATAAAAGGTGGTCAAATATTGTTTTCAGTCACTGTTTGTGAAAGTGCGTTATATCGACTAGAGGGGGGGGGGGGGTGAATAGGCGATTTTTACAAATTCGTCACTGAGGAATTTCAAGGTGAGGAAATTCCTAAGCGACGAACTACTTAGCAGCGGAATAAGTACTTAGATGCAAGAATAACAGAGCAGTAGCACAGTCATCATGATGAAATGAAAACAAGCACAGAGTACGAGTAGCGTAAACACAGGATAAGCAGGCTGAAGACAAACTGACTGAAGAAATTGAACTGAGGAAATTGAGAAAGTCTTCAGTCAAAGTCTTCAAACAGTAATGATCAAATACATAGCAAGTATGCGAGGAAATGAAAGGGTTGAGGAAATAGAACCAGTAGCTCGGTGAAGACAATGATTTGGTAGACCAGTTCCAACTGCTGTGACAGTTGTACGTCTGGTTAGAGCGGCTAGGTATTTAAACCTGAGGACACACAGTCCCGGACACACAGTCCTCACCGTATTCTCCTTGAGCTAAGGTCACACAGACCTCGCCCAATCACTCGTGGTAAGTCTTCAGGTGACTTCCAAACCTTCACATACTCGGTCACTCGGCAATCCACAATTTCCTCTTGGATGCTCTAGACCATGACGCCTAACCGTCTGGAGGATGCACAGTCCTCAAAGGTAATAAGCATCGGTTCCACACAGGAACAATCTCTTCAGTGATGCTCAATCACTTTGGGTTTGTAGGTGTTTGGGTTTTTGGGTTTTTCCTCACTTGATGATTTTCGCTCAAAGTCCTCGGAGGATGGGATGCTCTAAATGACAAGTGTCAATCTATTTCTCGGAGCAGCCAACCAGCTAGTGGTTGTAGGGGGCGGCTATTTATAGCCTAGGGAGCAGCCCGACATGATAAGACATAAATGCCCTTCAATGATATGACCGTTAGGTGGGTAGGATATTTGGACAGCTAGCGCGCAGCACAGCAACGGTCGGATATTTGAGTATCAAATTCCTCAGGGCTATCATGTTCCTCACTTGTAGGCAATCCGCACTGGCGAATTCCTAACTCCTCAGTCAGAACAAATTTCTCAGAGAACAGAAGAACTTCGTCTCTGTCACTGAAGAAATTGACTGAACTGAATGAGATTTCCAATGGCTTCACTCGAAAGGATTGGGTAGGTGTAGGATTTTGAGATGAGCATCACTTGGAAACTTTTCCTTAGTTTTACCTCGACCCCCTTTAACAGTACGGTGTTTCCTATGACTCAAGAAGAAGAAAATGAAACTACGAAAACAAAAGTCTTCACGCTTCATAATCCTCGCATGAATATCAAGTCTTCAGGGTCACACCAATTTCTTCACTTTCAAAGTCTTCAAGAAAACCAAAGTCTTCAGTTGAAGACATTCATTTTTAGGGGTCGACATTCATCGTAAATAACAAACTCCTCATAGACTTATAGACCTGTGTACACTCACAAACGCATTAGTCCCTTAACCTATAAGTCTTCAATACACCAAAACCACTAAGGGGCACTAGATGCACTTACAATCTCCCCCTTTTTGGTGATTGATGACAATATAGGTTAAGTTTTCAACGGGGATAAACATGTGAAGTGTAAATATTGAAATTGAGGAATTTGATTGCAAGATATAGAAGAACTCCCCCTGAAGATGTGCATATTTGAGGAATTTGCTTTGAAATAGCAAATGCACATTGTTGAGTAATATCATGGAGATCTCCTCCTATATCTTGAAATTCATACACACATTTAACATATGATATGAAGAATTTGAAATGCATGATGAGATATGGTGTCTGATGAAATTCAGCATGCGTGCATTAAGGTACTTGAGGAAATAGCATGCAGAAAAACAGAGCAAAAGTATCAGACCACCATAGGACTTAAGTTTACAACTCATCAGAGCAAACACCTCAGAAAAGCAAGAGTTGTAACTTAACAGAAATATAGCCCATATATAAGACCCGCTTGAAGAATAACTCAAATTTCTCCCCCTTTGTCATCGAATGACCAAAAGGGACAAAAAATGAGGACTAACGCCCCTGAAGAATCTCATCATGATGTCGATGGAGGAGCGCCAGCATTGTTGGGGTCGTCCGTTGAGGTAGGGCCTGCCGCAGTGTCGTTCAAGTCTTCAGCTTCATCCGTCTCGCGCGATGAAGAATATGAACTGGCAACAAGCTGAGGAACTTTGATTTTCTTGAATTTCTTCAAAGGTGGCTGAGACCAGACAAAGTCCTGTTGGAATCCCATCTCCTTGAGTTCTTCAGCGCTATGAAGATTAGACAGAATCGCCCAAGTGCGGTCAAAGACTTCATGCAAGTAGTAGTGATTCTTCTTCACAGTATTTTGAGTGACTGTCATGTTCTGAAGAATTGCACCAAACTGACGCTTGACCCACTTGTGATTTCGATCAACTTTCTGATGAAGACTAAGGAGAAGTTCACGATCAGTCATCACACGCGGAGCTGTGGCTTGAGGATGATGTTCTGAAGCTTTGGCGGCAGAATCTTGAGTTGCAGAGTCATCATTGGTGGAATAGGAAGTAGCTTTGCAAAACTGTCCATCCAATGGACGAGTACCTTCATCAATAACAGCAGCCTTGCCCTTCTCGTCAGCTGAGGAAATAGTCCGTTTGAGGACTTCGATAGGGGGCAAATAGCTGAGATGATTTTGAAAATCAGCCTTATAATGAATTGAAGGCCTTGATCTGATGAACTTCATGATCCAAGGAGCATAAGGCTTCAACTCAAAAGGTGACAGAGCAGCATTGGCCAAAGTCCTCATGAAGAAATCATGGTAGTTGATAGGAATACCGTGAATGATATTGAACAGCAGATTCTTCATAATGCCAACAACTTCTTCATCATCAGAGTTGTGGCCCTTGATTGGACTGAGGGTTTTGGTCAATATGCGATAAACTGTCCTTGGCACATAGAGCAATTCCTTGACGAGGAGGGCAAGGCTGCTGTTATTGATGAAGGCCTCAGTTCCAACGAAATGGGGAGCAAGAAAGTCAAAGTTCCTCAGCTTGTTGCCAGTTCATATTCTTCATCGCGCGAGACGGATGAAGCTGAAGACTTGAACGACACTGCGGCAGGCCCTACCTCAACGGACGACCCCAACAATGCTGGCGCTCCTCCATCGACATCATGATGAGATTCTTCAGGGGCGTTAGTCCTCATTTTTCGTCCCTTTTGGTCATTCGATGACAAAGGGGGAGAAATTTGAGTTAGTCTTCAAGCGGGTCTTATATATGGGCTATATTTATTTGGTCCTTGGAGCTTGGCCTAGCTTCAAAGGCTTCATCTGCACTTGCATCAGATGATCAGACAGTTCAGGTTCAATATAGAGAAGCCTTGCACCTTCAGTGGGAGGACTGACTGGGACGGCATGAAGCAATTCAGAGGCCGGTGCTTTGAAATGAGTATTATCGGTCATCCAGTCCAATACCCATGAATTGACATCATCAACATTTCCAGTAATGTGCAGCGTGGCGAAGAATTGAAGAATGAGTTCTTCATTCCAATCGCAGATGTGGGTGCAGAAATTGAGTAACCCAGCGTCATGAAGAACACTGAGGACTGGGGTGAAGCAGGGCAGCGATTCCATATCTACATGAGGAATTTGCTCATGTTCAAAGATCTTATCCTTATCAACCAACAATGAGGAGTAGAAGTTCATCTGGCTTGCAGTCCAGAAGCGCTTGCGACGAAGTCGAGCAGAGTCATAGGGATTGTAGTCAGTGAAGAATATGTGCTCATTGAAGAAATCCTCAGCATTAAACTTCTGCTTCTTGGAGTGAGGGTTCTGTGGCTTGGGCTGAAGATTAACAGTTGAAGAATTTACAGCCTCTTAAGGTATAGCCACTAGAGCCACTGACTGAGGAATTTCAGCAGCAGCCTTGGCATCCATTTCTTCAGACATATGTACATCAGCGCTAGTGACTGGAACTTCTTCAGGAATAGAATGAAGTGAAGCTTGACGTTCATCAGAGACCGTATGAATTTCTTCAGTTGGCACAGGGGACTGAGAAACTTGATGTAGAGGGGTTGTCAGAGGTGAATTGGGGTGATGACTTTCCCAAAAGTCGTCATTTAGAATAGGTGTTGTAGACCCAATATCCACATCCTCATCTTCTTCAATTCCTTCGACGCCTACCTCTTCAGCTGTGAACTGAGGCATGGGCGATGATACCAGTGGGGTTAAAGGGAAAGTATCCACTTCAATTTCTTCATCCATCTGCTCTGTCGAAGCAGCAGAAGGATCTTCTTCATCAGATTTACTTGGAATTTCATATTCCTCACCAAAGGGAATGATCTCCTTTGATGGCATGCTTGATATTGGAATAGCATCAATTGGGTTTTCAGATGAACTCGTCAAAGTCTTCACTTTCTTGGGAGCTGAAGACTCTGAGGAGGCAGATGCTTTCCTTTTCTTCATAGCTGCTCGCTCCGCAGCCTTGGTTTTCTTCGCTTCTGTTGTAGAAGGAAGGTTAATGCTTGTCATCGGTGCAGGAGGAGCAGAGGAAATTGGTTGAATTTCTTTAGGCACAACTAATGCAGTTGCCCTGGCTTGTTCAGATTCCTCAGGCACAGTAGCAGATGCTTCAACTGGCCTGGATTGCTCTTCAGGCGCAATATTGGAGGTTTCCCTGGCATTTTCTTCAGAGACTGGAATTTCTTCATCAGCTCTGGCACTTTCATTTTCTTCAGCAGACTGAACAGATGTTCCAGTCTGAGGAAATTTGGGTTGCGATGAAGCTGCAACATTTGGAGTAAATCCTTTTGCCATTCTGACGAATCTGACTTTGGCACCTAGCCAATCTGCACGGAATGCATGAAATTCATCACTGAGTGCTTTGATCTCAGCCTGCATAGACACAAGTTCTTGAGGAGACATTTTCACAACATTGTTCTTCAGAAAACGCTCCTTCTTGTACTGAGCCTTCTTCACCTGCCTGGCCTTTTCAAATTTCCATTTCTCTTCATTTATGAAGGCCGTCAACATGTGACTTTGACCAGGAGTGAGGTTTAATTCAGGCAAAGGTGTATTTGGATCCTTGTGCCATAGATCAATAAAATCAAGGATCTTCCTTGGATCCAGCATGAGGGGCACAGCACTGCCTTTGGCACTAGAGGCCCTTTGTTGTCGATCTCTGATGATCTCAGCTAATTCTTCATCATCAGCTTTGTCTTCGCTTGACGGAACCTGAAAGGCGACTTGCTTCTTGTGAGGACTTGGCCTTGTGCCTCGTCCAGCAGTGGCCTTTTTCTTCAGCAAGGTCGGAGTTGTTGAAGACTGAGGTGGAGCTGAAGAACTTGCAGAGACTCCTGAAGCAATTGAGATTCCAGTAGTCCTTTGGCATGTGGCAAGATGCACAGGTGCTGAGGACTTTGCAGGAGCAGCTGAGGATTTTGCAACTGAGGGAGTTGGAGCTGCTTTTGAGGAATTTGCTTGAGGAACAGGCCATGAGGGCTTTGAAGAGCTTGGCCGTGAGGGCATTGCAGCTGAGGAACTTGTCTTGACAGCTGATTTCTTCAGCATAGCCTTCTTAGGCTTGATAGCAGAGGCCTCAGCGGTGGCAGCAACAGAATCTTCATTGAATTTCTTCACTGCCTCTTTAGCCCACATTGGCCAGCTTGGCTTGACGCTTAGCCCAATTCTGAGGAAATTCCTCACCTCTTCTGATGCTAGTGGGATCAGCTTCTTGGCCAGGAGCCAATGGAGGTCTTGGACATGGAGGGTTAACAGCGAATTTCTTCATGTACTTGGGAGTGACATAACGATATTCCTTCCATTCTCTTGCCCATCTCCTCTCAATCTTCTGAATGCGCACTTTGCGCTGATTTTTGTTCTCCTTGCCATGAGTTGCTTCATCAGGAGTACAATATTCATCATAGATGTCATCAGGGATCTCAAAAGCAGTATTTGTTTCTGGCCTCTTTCCTCCCTTCTGAGGTCTTTTACCATCAGCCATTTTCTTCACTTGAAGATTTTGAACAATCGAATTTTCTGATGAGGTATGCAATTTTTCTTCAAGGAACACTGCAAATGAGTTAAGTTGATGAGAACCTAGAGATTCAGCAGCGGACATGTGTACCTGTGAACAGAATATAGGTGCGAAGAGTTTTGGAGAGGTCATATGCGTTCTCAGAAGATTTTCAAAAGTATCAAGTTTGAGGAAGATGACCAGGGGTGTCTTGAGGAATTTCACTAAGCATTTTGACTTAGGTTCCAGAGTTGTGTAGATTGAAAAATCCACACAATTGAGGAATCTTGAAGAAAAACATTGCTTAGAGAAACTGATCAAGGACAGAAGCAAGTTGGTGTTTAAGAACATGAAAGTTGAAGAATAAACACCTTTTGAAGATTTTGTGGAAATCATCAGAATCAACAAGGGCAGTAAAAATAAATTTTATTTACCCTTGACGAAGAACACGACGAACTAAGAGTAGCAGTGGAGATGTTCGTCCGTTCAGATCTTCCACGCCCTAACTTGGCGATGGAAAACAGCTACGGCGGCGGCGGAGTGAAGATTTCCGCGGCCGGCGTGAGTACGACGGCGACGAGGTCGAGGCAGTGAAGCTCTTCCTCACCGGCGACGATGGAATGTAGCGGCGGCACTAGGTCTAAGAGCTCGAGCGAGGGAGTAAGATCGAGCGGGAGGAGAAATCTGAGGAGGGTGAGGGGTATTTATAGCCGAGGTGAAAAAACCGCCTGTCCGAGGAAAATGGACCAACATGCCCCTGACCCTTCTCATCCTAGCGACATGTGTCACCCACGTACTGTGAAGTGGAGATCGTGTTTGATCGCGGGTGAATAGATAAATCTCATTGAGGGATATGGAACGGTTTGAGCGGCAAAAGCCGAAAATTCAGATAAGAATATTTTAATGTTTCGTTCGCAAATTCTTCAGCTGTCAAGGACACAGTGAAGACTTTGAACGGGTTTCAAATAGAATGCACATGAGGAATTTGTGAACAGGCTGGGTTGAGTTTAGCATAGAGGGGGAAAGGGTCCGATCACATTCACTTAGAAGAAAAACAACTTGAAGAATTAGCAATAAGTGAATGCTGTAGAGGACAGAAAACTCAAATATATATATAGTCAGTGAAGAACATAGACGGAAAGAGTGAAGATTTTGCAAAGTTGAAGAATTTGAAAATTTGAAGAATTTGCACAATGATGAAAAACTCAAATTTTGCAGATTTTCAACTTTTTGTGGTGGCGTGACCCACCGTGTAGGAGTGATGATTTCAGACACCGCGTACAAATGTCGTAGGGCTCTGAGAATCAAATTCTTCATTAATTTCTTCACACTTAGAGGGTTAGTCTTCATTGATTGAAGAAAAACGTTTCTTCGTGTGTTGCACATCTAAGTCATCAATTTGCATAAGTGTTAGGATGTGTGTCCTTTTCAAAGGACATTCGAAGATTCTAAGATATTTAGCTCACACCGCAACATGCTAAATCTCTTCTCATCCAAGGGCTTTGTGAAGATATCCGCTAGCTGTTCTTCAGACTTCACGGGATCAATAGAGATGTCACCCTTCAACACATGATCTTGAAGAAAATGATGACGAATCTCGATGTGCTTTGTCTTTGAGTGCTAAACTGGGTTATGAGCAATTTTGATGGCACTCTCGTTGTCGCAGTAGAGTGGCACATTCTTCACATTGATGCCGTAGTCCTTGGGGGTTTGCTTCATCCATAGCAATTGAGCACAGCAAGAGCCAGCAGCAATATACTCAGCTTCAGCAGTAGAGAGTGATACGCAGTTCTGCTTCTTCGAGGACCAACATACTAAGGATCGTCCAAGGAAATGGCATGTGCCTGATGTTGACTTGCGGTCCACACGATCACCAGCATAGTCAGAGTCAAAATATCCAATGAGATCAAAAGCCGAGCCCTTGGGATACCATAATCCAAGTGTTGGAGTGTGAGCTAGATATCGAAGAATATGTTTCACAGCCTTATGGTGTGATTCCTTCGGTGTAGCTTGAAAACGGGCACACATGCAAACACTAAGCATAATATCCGGCCTAGATGCACATAGGTACAATAAAGAGCCAATCATGGAGCGGTATACCTTTTGATCGAAGTCTATTCCATTTTCATCAGTGCATAGATGGCCATTTGTGGGCATAGGGATTTTGTCGCCTCTGCATTCTTGCATACCGAATTTCCTCAGAACGTCCTTGAGGTATTTCTCTTGAGAAATGAAGATGCCATTACGTTGTCGACGAATTTGAAGACCTAAGAAGAATTTCAATTCTCCTATCATGGACATTTGATATTCCTCACTCATCATGTAAGCAAATTCGTCACTGTAATGTTGGTTAGTACAGCCAAAGATAATATCATCAACATATATTTGGCACACGAATAACTCATCATCATAGGTTTTGGTGAAAAGAGTTGGGTCGAGTGAACCGGGTTTGAAGCCTTTCTTCATGAGGAATTCCTTCAAGGTATCATACCACGCCCGAGGGGCCTGCTTGAGGCCATAGAGGGCCTTATTGAGTCTGAAGACTTTGTCTGGATGCTTAGGATCTTCAAAACCTGGGGGTTGAGCAACATATACTTCTTCCTCAAGCTTACCATTGAGGAATGCACTTTTCACATCCATTTGATATAAGATGATATTATGATGGTTAGCATAAGCAAGCAATATGCGAATAGCCTCAAGTCTAGCAACAGGTGCAAAAGTTTCATCGAAATCAATTCCTTCAACCTGTGTGTAGCCTTGAGCTACAAGACGAGCCTTGTTCCTCACCACTAGGCCATTTTCATCTTGCTTGTTGCGGTAGGTCCATTTGGTACCGATGATATTGTGCTTGCATCGGTCCGGTCGCTTGACAAGCTCCCACACATTGTTCAGCTTGAATTGATGTAATTCCTCTTGCATCGCTTGAATCCATTCAGGCTCCAGAAATGCCTCATCAACTTTGGTGGGCTCTGTGATAGAGATGAAAGCAAAATGCCCACAAAAGTTAGACAAATGTGAAGCTTTTGAGCGAGTCAGAGGACCTGGTGCGTTGATGTCATTGATGATTCTCGCAATCTGTACTTCATTTGCAACGCGGGGATGAGCAGGTTGACGACTTTGATTTGGCTCAGCATTTTCTTCAGAGCCATTTTCTTCAGATGCGCCAGCATGCTGTTCTTCATGTTCTGGAATGATTTCTTCAGCAGATTCTTCAGTAGGAATGACATCCTCAGTAGCTTTGAACTTGATGGTTTCCTCAGGCGTCTTTTCATCTAGCACAGGAGGTAGGTGCTCTCTTTGCGAGCCGTTAGTTTCATCGAACCACACATCTACAGTTTCAACAACCTTGTTGTGATAGGTGTTGAAGACCCTATAGGTGTGCGAGTCCTTTCCGTAACCAAGCATAAAACCTTCATGTGCTTTCGGTGCAAATTTAGAATTGTGATGAGGATCTCTAATCCAGCATTTAGCACCGAAGACTTTGAAATAACTCACATTGGGTTTCTTGTCAGTGAGGAGTTCATATGAGGTCTTCTTGAAGAATTTGTGAAGATATACCCTGTTGATGATGTGACATGCAGTATCAATTGCCTCAGGCCAGAAGTGACGAGGTGCCTTGTATTCATCAAGCATGGTGCGAGCCATCTCAACAAGAGTCCTGTTCTTGCGCTCCACAACGCCATTCTGCTGAGGAGTGTATGGGGCAGATAGCTCATGAGTAATACCAAGTTCATCGAGATAGTCATCAAGACCAGTATTCTTGAACTCGGTCCCATTGTCACTACGTATATGCTTGATCTTCACACCGAAATTCATCGAAGCCCTTGAGGAAAATCGTCTGAAGACTTCCTGCACTTCAGTTTTGTAAGTAATGACATGCACCCATGTGTAACGAGAATAGTCATCAACAATGACAAAGCCATATAGAGATGCTGCATTTGTTAGTGTGGCATAATGAGTAGGGCCAAAAAGATCCATATGGATCAATTCAAAAGGACGAGAAGTAGTCATGATAGTCTTCGAGGGGTGCTTGGCTCTGGTCATCTTTCCAGCCTCACAAGCCCCACAAAGATGATCTTTGAGGAATTTGACACCCTCGATGCCAATGACGTGCTTTTTCTTCACGAGCGTGTGTAAATTCCTCATGCTAGCATGACCCAGTCGTCGATGCCATAGCTAGCCTTCTGAAGCTTTAGCAAGTAGACAAGTGGCAGGCTGTGGTCCTGCAGAGAAATCAACAATATACAAGTCTCCTCTCCTAAAGCCTTCGAAGACTTTGGAATTGTCAGATTCCATGAGCACTAAGCAACGATATTTGCCAAAGACAACAACCATATCAAGATCACAAAGCATTGAGACAGACATGAGGTTGAATCCAAGGGACTCGACAAGCATGACTTTATCCATGTGTCGATCCTTTGAGATTGCAACCCTACCTAGACCCAATACCTTGCTTTTGCCTTTGTCAGCGTAGGTGATATGCTTCAAGTGTGATAGAGATAAAGGAGTGTTCATCAGTAAGCTCTTGTCACCGGTCATGTGATTTGTACATCCACTATCGAGGACCCACTCAGTAGCTTTGGGTAAATCATCCTGCAGATGAATTAGTGCATCTTACGAACTCATATACTTCAGAGTGAAGAATATGACATCAAATTCATCAGACATATTTCATCAATTAAAGCAACATATGTATATATAGCAATGTGAGGACGTGAGAAATGAATAAATCATTTCTTCATGATTAGCTTGCGTCCTTTCAAGCATTTCAGGTCTCCAGCAAATTCTTCAGACGATTTAGTTCGTCTGGAGACCTGATCCTGCATAAGAGATTAGTTCTTTTTCTTCACCACCCACATCTGGAGGGGTGGCAAAGAGTTCATCATTCTGCGAGCTCAATAAGAAAAAAGTGGCATTGAAGCCATCGTGCTTCGTTTCACAGGAGAGGGATTAGCATAGACATATGAGTAAGCAGAGAAATTCTTCGAGGACTTATGAATATAATGATTTGAAGAATAATGCACATAATCAGAACTCTTAGATTTTCCCTGCGAAACAGAAGCGTTAGCATGGTGATGATCATGAGAGGACTTGGATCCATGTGAGGAATTTGATCCATAAGAGGACTTGGATCCATATGAAGACTTTGGTCCATATGAAGAATTTGATCTGGGGTTCTTATTCTTCACAGGTGGTGTCATGAGGACATTCACCTGAAGACTTTCAAGGCACATTTTGGGAACCCAGATTTTCTTCATAGGGGGACCATTCCTGTAGTTAGATCCAACATATCTAGCAAATACCTCACCATTCTGATTTTTGAACAGTTTATAGTTGGAGTCAAATGACTCATCAGATGAATATGAGGATTCACAAGTAAAGCCAGATAAAGTGGATGGATCTACGGGAGGTCCCTTCGCAGCAACCCATGAGGTTTTGGGATACTGCTCAGGTTTCCAGTAGGTTCCATCAGCATTGAGTTTCCTCTCAAAGGCAATACCCTCTTTCCTAGGGTTCCTGTTCAAGATCTGCTTTTTGAGCACATCACAAAGAGTCTGATGCCCTTTGAGGCTTTTGTACATGCCTGTCACATACAATTCCTTCAACCCTGCATTTTCGTCAGTGATACTAGTGGTATCCTCAGATGAGGAATTTGTGACCACAGAGATAGTTGAAGAATTTGCAGCAATAGAAGCATTTGAACATTCAGGTGAAGAATTAGCAGTTTCACGTTCAATGCATTTCAAGCATGGTGGAATAAATTCTTCCTGAGCGGAACTGACCTGTTGAGCAAGCAAAGAATCATTTTCCTTCTGAAGATCTTCATGACTCACCCTTAGCTTCTCAAGATCTTGCTTTCTTTGAAGAAATTCATAAGAAAGCTTCTCATGATCGGCTAAGAGAGTTTCATGACGACCTTGAAGGGTGTCAAACTTAGACTGTAGTTGCTGAAGATTATCAGTCAGTGTTTGAGTTCGATCCATTTCCTCACCTAACAGATCATTGCTTTTGTCTAGCAGAACCTTTTCCAAAGCCTTTTGTTGTTTAACAGCAATATTAGCAAGTTTGGAATAGCTGGGTTTGAGGTTATCATCAGATTCATCCTCACTTGATTCAGAGGAGGGATATTTGAATACCTTGGCACCTTTTGCCATGAAGCAATAGGTGGGAGCATAGTCATCGTTGCCGTCATCAGCAATGTTGGGGAAGCCATTTTCCTCAGTGTTGAAGATGGACTTGCTGACGTAAGCAGTAGCGAGGGCTAGGCTCGCCACACCAGAGTCTGACTCCTCAGATGCCTCCTCTTCCTCATGTTCCTCAGATTCAGCTTCAGAGTCCATTTCCTTGCCAATGAATGCCCGAGCTTTCTTGGAGCTGCTCTTCTTGTGAGATGAGGACTTTGAAGATTTTGACGATGAGGACTTTGAAGATTTCTTCTTTTTTGATTCCTTCTCCCACTGAGGACAATCAGTAATGTAGTGACCAGGTTTCTTGCATTTATGGCAAGTTCTCTTCTTGTAGTCACGGGATGAGGAATCTGATTTCATGTCATCACCTCTTGAGGATTTTCCAAATCGGCCACGTCTAGAGAACTTCTGGAATTTCCTCACGAGCATTGCTAGCTCCTGACTCAGTTCTTCAGGATCACCAAGGCTGCTACCAGAATCTTCATCTTCAGATTCAGAGACTGCCTTGGCTTTCAGTGCACGAGATCTACCATAGCTCGGTCCGTAGAGATCTCTCTTCTCAGCTAGTTGGAATTCATGAGTGTTCAGCCTCTCAAGAATATCAGCAGGATCAAGTGACTTGTAGTCTCCACGTTCTTGAATCATCAGTGCCAGTGTATCGAATGAAGAATCGAGTGACCTCAGCAATTTCTTCACTACTTCATGGTCGGTGATGTCAGTGGCACCCAGTGCTTGAAGCTCGTTTGAAATGTCAGTGAGGCGATCAAAGGTTTGATGAACATTTTCGTTGTCGAGTCTTTTGAAGCGGTTGAAGAGATTGCGAAGAACGTCAACTCGAGAGTCACGTTGAGTTGAGACTCCTTCGTTGACCTTGGACAGCCTATCCCAGATAAGCTTAGCTGTCTCCAAAGCATTCACTCTGCCATACTGCCCTTTGCTCAGATGGCCACATATGATATTCTTCGCTTGAGAGTCGAGTTGCTTGAATCTCTTCACATCAGCAGCGTTTACGGAAGGAGTGACAGAGGGAACACCATTTTCCACAACATACCAGAGATCGTTGTCAATTGCCTCAAGATGCATGCGCATCTTGTTCTTCCAGTAGGGGTAGTCCGTCCCATCGAAGGTAGGACACCAAGCCGAGACCTTGATCATGCCTGCAGTCGACATAACTAAAACTCCAGGTGGTTAAACCAAAATCACACAGAACAAGAGAGTACCTTGCTCTGATACCAATTAAAAGTGCGTTATATCGACTAGAGGGGGGGGTGAATAGGCGATTTTTGCAAATTCGTCACTGAGGAATTTCAAGGTGAGGAAATTCCTAAGCGACGAACTACTTAGCAGCGCAATAAGTACTCAGATGCAAGCATAACAGAGCAGTAGCACAGTCATCATGATGAAATGAAAACAAGCACAGAGTACAAGTAGCGTAAACACAGGATAAGCAGGCTGAAGACAAACTGACTGAAGAAATTGAACTGAGGAAATTGAGAAAGTCTTCAGTCAAAGTCTTCAAACAGTAATGATCAAATACATAGCAAGTATGCGAGGAAATGAAAGGGTTGAGGAAATAGAACCAGTAGCTCAGTGAAGACAATGATTTGGTAGACCAACTCCAACTGCTGTGACAGTTGTACATCTGGTTAGAGCGGCTAGGTTTTTAAACCTGAGGACACACAGTCCCGGACACACAGTCCTCACCGTATTCTCCTTGAGCTAAGGTCACACAGACCTCGCCCAATCACTCATGGTAAGTCTTCAGGTGACTTTCAAACCTTCACATACTCGGTCACTCGGCAATCCACAATTTCCTCTTGGATGCTCTAGACCATGACGCCTAACCGTCTGGAGGATGCACAGTCCTCAAAGGTAGCAAGCGTCAGTTCCACACAGGAACAATCTCTTCAGTGATGCTCAATCACTTTGGGTTTGTAGGTGTTTGGGTTTTTGGGTTTTTCCTCACTTGATGATTTTCGCTCAAAGTCCTCGGAGGATGGGATCCTCTAAATGACAAGTGTCAATCTATTTCTCGGAGCAGCCAACCAGCTAGTGGTTGTAGGGGGCGGCTATTTATAGCCTAGGGAGCAGCCCAACATGATAAGACATAAATGCCCTTCAATGATATGACCGTTAGGTGGGTAGGATATTTGGACAGCTGGCGCGCAGCACAGCAACGGTCGGATATTTGAGTATCAAATTCCTCAGGGCTATCATGTTCCTCACTTGTAGGCAATCCGCACTGGCGAATTCCTAACTCCTCAGTCAGAACAAATTTCTCAGAGAACAGAAGAACTTCGTCTTTGTCACTGAAGAAATTGACTGAACTGAATGAGATTTCCAATGGCTTCACTCGAAAGGATTGGGTAGGTGTAGGATTTTGAGATGAGCATCACTTGGAAACTTTTCCTTAGTTTTACCTCGACCCCCTTTAACAGTACGGTGTTTTCTATGACTCAAGAAGAAGAAAATGAAACTACGAAAACAAAAGTCTTCACGCTTCATAATCCTCGCATGAATATCAAGTCTTCAGGGTCACACCAATTTCTTCACTTTCAAAGTCTTCAAGAAAACCAAAGTCTTCAGTTGAAGACATTCATTTTTAGGGGTCGACATTCATCGTAAATAACAAACTCCTCATAGTCTTATAGACTTGTGTACACTCACAAACGCATTAGTCGCTTAACCTATAAGTCTTCAATACACCAAAACCACTAAGGGGCACTAGATGCACTTACAGTTTGAGGTTGTTAGAATCACTTGGCTAATCCCTTTATTGTTGGTTATAATTTTAGCATAGCCTCTGAATTATTTGCAACCATATGTACATTTTAGTTTCTGGTTTAGACAACTTTTATTTTCCATTTGAATTTTAATCGAAGTTTGAATTGGGAGTTTGAAAAGCAACATGATGCAAATGATGACTAGGCACTGTTAAACTGGCTGATATGGCATGATTAAGAGGTGATCACTGTAGGGTAATGCTGGGGATGTTACACCGGTGTTGCAAGGACGTCGCCGTGTTGCAAGCCGAAGCTGCGAGGGCACCGTTGTGCTTCAAGTTGGTGCCGCGGGGACAATGTCGTGCTGCAAGTCAATATTGTGAAGGCGCCGCCATGCTTCAAGCCGATGTTGCAAGGGCGCCGACGTGTTGCATGCCGGAGGTACGAGGGCATCGTCGCGCTTCAAGTCGGTGCTGCGGGGACACTGTCGTGCTGCAAGTCGACGTTGCGAAGGCATCGTCGTGCTTCAAGCCGATGTTGCAAGGGTGCCGCCGTGTTGCAAGACGGAGTTGCGAGGGCACCGTCGTGCTTCAAGTCGATGCTGTGGGGACACCGTCGTGCTGCAAGTCGATATTGCGATGGCGCCGACGTGCTTCAAGCCGATGCAGCGACGGGCTTGTCGTGTTTTAAGCCCATGTTGTTCACCAGAGTTGCAGGGGCGAGATGCCAGTGATGCTGCGTGGACGGCACGGCGACGGCGAGCGGCCTGGTCGATGATGTTGTGACGGCCGGTGCGACGCTGCTGATGACGCTGAGACCTTTGCATGGCATGGCTGCTGCGACGGGGTGACGTGATTGCTACAAGTGGAGATGTCGGTGACGCTAAGACGGCCGGCATGGCTGCTGCGATGGACCATAACACAGTGCTGCGAGCCGTGTGAGTCCATGGCAGTGTGGGAAGGGAACAACACAAGAGGGTTTCAACTTGTGTATATACATCAAATCCAGTGTGTACAGATATACAGGAAACATGCACAAGCAGGTGCGGCCACTACTCCAACTACCACCGAAACTAACTCCAAGCAAATGCGATTACACAACGTGAGACTAGGTTCGTTAGTAAGAGGATGTGAAAAATAAAAGGTTCGTTAGTTTTTTTTTTTTCTAGAAAAGGAGGATGCACCCCCAGCCTTTGCATCTGGATGATGCATACGGCCACTTTATTAATTATTAAGCACAAAAGACCTTACAAAGTAGTACATTAGTAAGCCTGAAGCCACCATCTAGGCAACATCTGTCGCTACTCCTATCCCCTTGATGCAGTGGTGCCGAATGTCCGAGCCTAATACCAAACAGACATCGCACCAAACCCTAACATCTAATGCTGGATACCCCATCCTAGCCACATACCGGGACTGGGTCACACACCGGTCCGGCGCACTCACCGAGGCTGCCGCCGCCTTCTTCCATCGATCCATCTTCAGAGCAGGTACTGACGCACAGACCTTGCCAGGCCTGCCGTCGACGCCACCATAGCGCCAGACAGCTCGACCACCCTGCGCTCGTCCATCCGCCGCATCCGTCGTCGATATGCAGCTGCACCATGCCGCCAACACTCGTCGTCAATGACGCGGTAGGTACAATGCCGCACCACCTGGCAACCTCCACACCATCGCCACTGCTGGAGCTACTTGGAGCTCACCATCCACAACATCTCTCCCCCGAATAGCAGTTCCTCCCAAGACGGCGCCTCCATGGAGGATACGACGCGCAGGACGCCGCCGCCGCCCAATCCAGACTGAATTTTGGACTTTCGTCCGGGAGGGGTTCGGGGGTGGATAGGGGGGACCTCGGCTTCGCCTCTAGGAAGGGTAACGACGTCAAGTGACGTCGCCGATGCCGGGCCGAACACGCCGACCAAAGTTTCCTCCGGTCCCCATCCTATGCCACCAAACCTCCGTGTACTCCGGATCCGGCAAGCCACGATCCGAAACCAGCGAAGATGAAAGAGCCATGGGGCTCAACCCACCAGAAAGGAGGATCGAGAGGAACTCCTCGTAGATCTCCAGACGCCAAATCCAACGATCCGACGTGGCCAGCGACGATCATCACCACCCCGCGGCGGCCGACGGAGTCCGAAGATAGGATCCAGATGGATCCGATCTGGATCCGGCGGCACCCACGACCACCGGTCAGGCCAACGCAGCCTCCACCTCACGACACGCAGGTCGCCACCGCCGCGCCGCGCACGACGCCGATGGGAGACCCGCCCGCCGCGCCGCCGGACCCCACGTTCGCCCGGCGTTCCTCTGGATCCCGCTGTCCCGCGCCAGCCAAGACGGAGAGGATGGGGAGAAGCCCCGCCACCGCCCAGCCGGCCAGGCTTCGCCCGGCGGTGCTGCGGACGGCGGCGAGGAGGGAGAGAGGAGGAGAAGACTCGAGGGGCGGCGGCTAGGGTTTTCCCCCGGGTCGCCCGCGGGGGCGACGGCGGGGGCGACGTTAGTTTAGAGAGAGAGAGAGAGAGAGAGAGAGAGAGAGAGAGAGAGAGAGAGAGCAACGTTGGGAGTATATCACGTGGGTGTAGCCGGTTGAATAGGTGCATTCCAACAGGCAAGCGCGACTCGCGCGAGGCGAGGAAGGACAACGAGGTGTTGCGGTTAGGATCGAACGGCCACAATGAACCAGATCGAATGGTTACCAGGGCGACTGATTTTTCGCTCGCTGCATCCGGGATGGCGCCTAGCGCGCCCCTTAAAAATAACACTAAAGAATGACAAAAGCGCGAGCTTTCAGACCCAACAATGATAAAAGGTTAGCCAACAATGATAAAAGGTTAGCCGACCGACCCTGCCATCCAATTTGGAAAAACTCTTTGGCGCCTTCACCAGTCTCCACTCACCAGACCCATCCGGGCCAAGCTTCACCAACCCCTGCTTTCGAGCCCCTATTTATAGCTCTCACTTCTGCTCTTCAAATCAATCAGCTCTGCGCCATTGCAACAGTCACAACTCGCATTATTTGCACCGGTACTAGCTTCATCATTATAGCAATGGCCTCCACCAACAGCCGGACCCATGAGATTGAGTCGCCGGTCGCTGCATCGCGCCTCTTCCGTGCCGGCGTCATGGACTGGCACACCCTGGCCCCCAAGCTCGCGCCACAGATCGTCGCCAGCGCCCACCCTGTTGAGGGAGAAGGCGGCATCGGCAGTGTCAGGCAGTTCAACTTCACCTCAGGTATGCATCATATGCAACTCATATCACCTGCAGTCTGGTACACATCGTCAAAGCATTACACAGAGTGATCTTGTAGCCATGCCCTTCAACCTCATGAAGGAGAGGCTCGAGTTCATTGACGCGGACAAGTGCGAGTGCAAGTCGACCCTCATCAAGGGCGGTGGCATCAGCACGGCGATCGAGACATCCACTTCGCACATCAAGGTGGAGCCGACAGCAAACGGCGGGAGCGTGGTGAAGGTGGAATCGACATACAAGTTGCTTCCAGGCGTGGAGGTGAATGATGAGATTACCAAGGCCAAGGATTCTGTCACGGCCATCTTCAAGGCCGCCAAGGCCTACCTTATCGCTAACGCAGACGCCTACAACTAAGGATGTGTTTGGTTGAAGGTGTCATATGAATGGGTTTGGATCACCCAGGTTGTTTGGATGGAACCATTCAATTCAAGTGTTTGGATGTATATAAGAGATGAGCTAATTATTTGGGATGGGATCACCAGTCATGCTCACATGATCATGCATGCAATGGGTGGCCATATGATTCGGCCGATTTCTTGGGGTGGAATAGTTCAGCATCTTCAGAGCATATTCTCTTTTTTCGAGTGGAACCATTCAAGTGCTTTATAACCAAACATGTCTATTTTTTGAACGATCCCAACCCATCCTTTCAACCAAACGCACCCTAAATCTGTTGAGAGGGATCATATAAGATTATGTTCTCCATGGTTTGATTTCTGTGTGCTTTCTTCGTGAACTAATAAAGTTGCTCCAATCTCCAAGTAGTGACGTGAGAGCACTGAGTAGAGTGTGGACCTAAGAAGTTTAAAGTTGTGTATTTGTAACTATATATCAATGGGTGCTGTTGTTTGACGATGTTGCTGTTTGCTTATGTATATTCCTCTCATGATTTTGTATGGGAATAAAAGGAAGTATGTGAAACACATAAAAGGAAGTGGAAGTTTATGGGCCAAGAAAGTCTTATGTTTGCTCGAGTGACTATAATTTCTTTTGCTCTTTTCAAATATAGGAAGAAAGAGTTTGAATTTACATGTTATTTTATTTTATTTTTGCGATCACTTTTTTGCCAAGTCCCTCTATTAATTAGGCACATTTAGTATCTTCCGTTGTAGCTTTGTTGACGACTCGTCCTTTCCTCTCGAGATGAGTGACCCAGAAGCCCTGGCTGCCGCCTACATCTCCAACCCTCTCACGCCGCCGCCGCAGGGGGTGGAGGATTTGTCCACCCGGGAGATTCAGACGATGGGGATGGATAGCTGTAGCAGATCGGAGCAGGTGGCAACTGCGGATGTGCGGTCAGGCGACGATGGTTCTAGACCCACAGCGCTGAACAACAATGTTGCATGTGCCAACGGAGTCCAGAGGTCCCCCAAGACAGTGTCCTAGATGGCGGCGGGCTGATTTTTGTCTCGACTTTGGCGTAAAACAACATTGGACTATTGGTTTAGACTGGGTTTATAGAGTCTTTGTGTGTTGGTCGGGGTAGTGAGGGGACGTGGCGACGTTGCTACAATTCAGGAATAATGTCTCCCTGTCCTATCCCCGTTCCATCAGTGCGCTTAGTGTCGGTGGAGGTGTGCCTTCGACGGATCTTTGTGGAACTGGTCGGCTTTGGTCTCCAGTGGGTTCGTCTGTATTTGGTCGGTGTTCATGGCCTTTGGAGTTTCTACATGCTCTTTTCAGCGTTTTCATCCCCGTCACGGCTATTTGTCATGCTGATCATGGTCGTCGGCATTTTCTGGTCTACATTGATGACTTCTCGACCAGTACTTCTAAGAGCTCCTTGGTTTTCAAAAGTTTTCTCCACCGAGGTGGAGACGCAAAGGCGGCATCGAGCTTTGCTCATGGTTGCCGCCGGTGGATGTAGGAGGAAGAAGATTTCGGCACCCCTAAGGATTTGGATGTGATATTATTTTTTATAAGGGTGTGTTTGTATGGACTTGTGATATTTAATATATGGCTTTATCCTTTTCACAAAAAAGTCTCAAGCTGTTAGCGTTTGGCCAAGCCTCGGGTTTCTCTTCAGAGATTGAGGCCTAGAGATTTAATGTTCTCATATCCCCTTTTTTCAAATTGGGATGTGCTACTTGGTGTAGTGTTGGGTTTTCTCTGAAGAGAAAAGGATGAAGTAGTATAGTAGCAGATAGTATTTTTCTCAATTAAGAACCAAGGTTTATCAAACCAATAGGAGACACCACACAAATAAGATAAACAGTACTTGCACACACAAACACAAAGCAAATGCTTGCACCCAACGAAGGCAAGTGGTTGTCAATCCCCTTGTTCTCGCCAATTGCAAGGATTAAATCTGATAGTGGTGACATAATAGAAATATCGGATAGCAGGATATTCAATGCAATTGGCCCTATGTTTATGGCCTTCAAAACTCATCTCATAGAATAAATGTACTGGAGGCGGGTGTAGCACGTCGTGGGATGTAACGGCCATTGTCGTCATTGTTGGTGAAACCAAAGTGAGTGCACCCCTCTGTTAAGGACATGCCAAAGCTTTTTTCCATGAGGCGAAAAGTAATCCGCTCCTCATCTCTCACGCTGGAGCGTCTAGCTTTCCAGAGCAAGACAAAATCCTAACCGACCCACACCTAAAATCGAAGCAATATCCCTCCCGCCAGCAAGGCCAGGGGCGACCGTGCATCCATGGCCCTAAAGGCCACATGAGACGAGGAAACCGACAGCGGCATCGATGAGAGGTAGGAAAAGCTAATCACATGTGCGCCCGAGTCATGAGATGAAGCAGTAGATTCTTAGGCCTACTTTAGTGAGCCTTTCATTTGCTAGTTTTAAAATGAATTTAGGGAGTAGTCACCTTTTTATTCACGTTCAGTTAGATCTTTGGTTGCGAACACTTTTTTGTTCGAAGGAGACGACAAACTCTTTTCCTCCTTAAGAGTTAATGGAAATAAAGAAAAGCACCAAAGAGAGTACCCACATCTCAAATGTAACCCATCTAAGGGCATCTCCAACAGCAAACATCAAACAGACTCCTCTATTTATCCGCGGACATGTCCAAACGTGTTCATTGACAGTCGGGCAAGCGCTGTCCATCCAAAGCTAGCCCCCAAAAGACCCCTACTTGTATGCCCCTCCTCTCTTTTTTTCGAATTCATTCTCCTAACATTGAAATAATTCTAAGATTAATATTAGAATGCAACAATAATTAAAATAAGAAATATTTCAATACAACAATAGTTAAAATATAAATATTCAATTCAAATAAAGTTTCCAAATAACATAGTTCAAATTGAAATTCAATTTATTCAACACTCAATATCCTGGCGTTGAACCCTTGAAGCCGAGAACATGCTCGTTTCTTCAAGACGCCATCATTATCATCGTTTCATTGTCTTCCTCCTCATCATCTGACGAAGAAGAACCCATGAACTCCTCCTTGTAAAAGTACTCCTTGTCTGGATCCATCGTGTTTCCCTAAAACTATACAACGAAGAAGTCAAAGAATGAATTATGGAATTTGACCGAACACTTGCTGTGCGATGTGTCCGGCATGGACGACAACTGTTGGGGTGGACGGTACAAGGGTGAGTGATGGATCTGACAACGACTGCTTGATGGAGACGCGGCTGGGTGGAGTGGCAGAGGTCCATCAAGGCTTGTGCATCGTCCAAGGGGGGTGCGGGGTGGTTCTGATGGGTTTGGGTGTGTCCAGGCTGCCATAGTCCTACATAGAGGACGTCTGAACTTATCGGTCTTGAAGATTCTGGCCCAAATTAGGTGTCCACGCCCTAAAAATGCAAGTCCAAATATTTGGGGACGAAATGAAGGTCCTCGTTGGAGATGCCCTGTCCATCTCTTGAATAAAACTCTGACTAGATGCAGTGCAAGGTCCTTGGTTAGTTGCTTAAAAGATAAACCAAGTTTTCATCATTTTTTGTTTTTACAGTAGACGTGCCTATGTGCTATACAAATAAAAAGCATATACCAAAGTATTAAAGCTGCTAAGCAATCTGCCCCGTCGTTCGTTTGCCGTTGTCACCGCGCGTTACGTCGTCCTGACACGTATTACCGGTTTTCCATCGGTTCTCCAGTCGGTGGCCTCTTTTTTACTCGCCTGGACCGGACTATCTGGTTTCTCCCCTTCTTTTCTTATGCGGTGGGCCGCCGGCAGTGCCGTCCTGCCACGTCCCACTGGGCTGGGCTTCGGTCCTCTTTTTCTCCTCGAGCGCTCCGGCTTCTCCTTCCCTTCCTGCCGCTTCAATCGTCTCCCCATGGTCGGCGCCGCCGACCGATCTGCTCCACGCGGCCGTGGGCGATCCGCTGCTCTTTCGCCGCGAGGCCGCGCACAGGGTAGGGTTGGCAGGTCCGCTCCTTTCATTCTTGGCTCATCCAGTTCCCCTTTTCCTCTGGTTGAATCCGTGGAACGAACTTCTCGGGATAGAGCTTACCTCTTCTCTTTGTCCGATCTATCGGCCGGCGCGTCCTCTTATGTTCATCGAGGCGGTTTACAGGGCGGCCGCCGTGTTTCGTCGTCTCTTGGTTCATCTCATAATCCCAGGTGTACAGTACTGCCTTCTCTGCCCTCTTCTTCCACGGACACTGTCAATGTGCAGACCCACTCTTCTATTGTAGCCCAAACTTCAACTTCCGGCCGCCGTCTGCATGCTTCTGCCGCTTATTCCCTTGGTATGGCTGCTGCTGTAGTTGTTTGCTTCTTTGATTTCATCTACATATCAATTTTATCTGCCTCTTTTCAATGTCTGCCATTCCGTTTTTGCAGATGGGGTTGTCGATTCTGCTGAAGCGCGGCGTCGCCGCCGAGATATTCGCCAGGGGAAGCGTCCTATTCAAGAGAATCCATGTGGGAAAGATGCTTCTTCCGCTTCTTTAGGTGGACCTCTTCTTCTTTTTGTTTTCCTGTTATGTTTCTAATCTGTATCACTGTCCCATGCTGATCTTTCTCTGGTTTTTTTATACTTCCAGCGCTCTTAGCTTCTTCTATCGTCATCCAAGATGACTATTCTACACTACTGTCTTCATCCTTTAGAACTGCTTCCCCGCGACAACCTATGGATCGTTTTTCGACTTCTGGGCCATCATTCATCTCTGGTTTCCGACGTACCATCTCTGCGCGGCCCACTCCTTTGGGTATGTTCTATCACATTCTGATTTTCATGATTTATTCATGTCGGTTCATATTTTTGACTGTTGGTTGGTTAATGAATGTAGCCTTCATTTTTTCAGTGTTTCCCCTGCCACATGTTGATCCTATTGAAGCTGCTTTCAACAGAAGAAAAAGAAAATTTCTTTGGATGCATCGATCAGGCAAAATTAAAAGTCTGCCTTTTTGTATTAACATATTGACCACTTTATTTTTTCATGCTTTCTTCTCTTTGCCTGCTTAATTGACAACAATGGTTGTGTTTTCAGTTAAAAAAGTTGCACCTCCATTTTCCAAAAATCACATTGATTTGCTGAAAGGTAGATGCGTCCAACCTTTTTGTAGACTATAATGTTCAAATTTCAGTTTACTTTCGGCCTTCCTTTAGCCTGTGATATCCACGTTTCATTTTCTTCTATGTTTGGTTGTGATGTCCGCATCTTTGGTTTTTGTACCAGTTTTGTAGATACAAATAGAAATTGCATTGCTGCATATTCATTATTTCTTGAAGAGAAAAACATGCCATCAAAAGAAAGCATGCTTTCCTACGGAGAATACTATACTCAACTATGCAGTAGTTTCTATATGATCACCCCAATTGTTTTTGTGGAATTATAGTTCACTGAATTATGGCCGCAAGCTATGTGTGCGCCAACCACTTATTATTTCACATTGTATTACATCTAACTCAACAATATTAGAAAACTTCTATCTTATTCATTACCATTCAAAAAAATCTGAATTGCTTTTTCTTTCGATGACAGCAACTGTTCGTGGACGTTCGTATTATGGAGGTCCTGACTATATATGTGGCACCTGCAATGCTCTATATTGGTTTCAGGAACGTTCTAAGGGAGCTCATGATGGAAGGTTCAATCTGCCAGTTTACAATGGTTGTTGTTGCGCTGGGAAGGTTTCCTTGCCTAAATTCCCTGATTGGCCTTTCCCATTGAAAGAATCGCTCCGATTTGATGGTGATGATGCCTCATCTCATTTTCTGAGATTGATCAGACATTATAATTCCATGTTCTGTTTTACTTCACTTGGTGCTCATGTTGATGAAAGTGTTAATATGGGAAATGGACCATATGTGTTCAAAATGGGGGGATCTGTCTATCATCGTATTGGGTCTTTGATGCCTGCAGACAATCGTGCTCCTAAATTTGCCCAGTTATATATAGTTGATTCAGCTGATGAACTAAATTGTAGATTGAATGCTTTCGAGGAGGAAGGTGGTACACCAAGCCAGGCAGACCCTTTTGTTGTATTGGCACTAACTGAAATGCTTGATGAACACAATCAGTATGTGCAGTTGTATAGAACTGCTCGCCAAAGATTACAGTCTACTGATGCACCAAATCTTGCAATCCAATTTTTCGGGCATGAAGGTACTACTCATGGAGACAGATATTCTGGTCCTACCATTCCTGAAGTTGCTGCTCTCATTGTTGGCGAGTTGACACCTGAATGTCACAAGTTTGATGTTATAGCAGAAGCTACTTCCGGACACCTAGAGCACATATCCTATTTAAACCCATCACTTATGCCTCTTCAGTATCCTTTGTTGTTCCCATATGGTGATCCAAGTTTCCATGTTGGTATCCAGTATCAAGATCGCCAAGCTGCTGGATGGAGACGTCGTCAACATTCTACGAGAGCTTCTTCTTCTTCGTCAACCCATAAACATGTTACCATGCTGCAATATTATGCCTATTATTTTCATTATCGAATGAATGAACCGAATCCGTATACTTCCTGTGGACGACTCAGTCAACAAGCTGCAGTTAGCTGTTATTCTTATGTGGAAGCAAGCCGGCTATCTTATCATTTTTTTAAACAAGACGAGCTACGTTCTGAAACTTATCAGGGTATTACGGATGCTATGGGTGAAGGAAATACTACTGGAAAGAATCTGGGTGTGCAGATTATGTTGCATTCTAGCTTTACTGGTGGCCACCGCTATATGGTACAAAACTACCATGATGGGATGGCTATTTGTCGTGAGTATGGAGCTCCAGATCTTTTTATCACATTTACATGTAATCTTAAATGGGAAGAAATTCGTGATATGCTTTCATATGAAAATGGACAATTTCATACTGATAGGCCAGATTTAGTTACACGTGTTTACAATATGAAATTTAATGATTTCTTGGAAGACGTAAAAAGTGGAGAACTTTTCGGCCCTATCCAAGCATGTAAGTTATCTTGCTATTAATTTTTTTCCAATCTTGATTGTTAACTTTGCTATCTATTGCAGTAAAGTTTTCCTGTTTGCAATTTTCAGATTTATATGTGGTTGAATTCCAAAAGAGAGGGTTACCTCATACACACACATTAATTTGGCTCAAAGGAGATACGCATCAACCTTCAGCTTCTTTTATTGACAGTTTAATATCAGCTGAGATACCTGATCCTATGGTAGATCCATTAGGCTACGCTCTTGTGGATGAATTCATGGTCCATGGACCATGTGGAGAGCACAATGTTAAATGTCCATGTATGAAGAATGGATTATGTTCCAAATGGTTTCCTAAAGAATTTAATGATGAGACATTGGTTGATGAGAAAGGTTTTCCTGTTTATCGCAGAAGGAATTCAGGCCACTTTGTAGTCAGAAACAGAGGAACAGTTAAGCTGGACAACCGCTAGGTAGTGCCATATAATATGCGGTTGCTCAAAAGATTTCAAGCACACATAAATGTTGAATGGTGCAACAAAACAAACTTATTAAAATATTTGTTCAAATATCTTACAAAAGGCTACAATGTTGCTCGAATCAGACTTCATCCTATGTTTCAGTGTAGATCGTTTATACCTCCAGGAGAACCGACCGGAAGAAATGAAATTCTAGAATTTGTGCAGTGCAGGTATTGCTCATTTTTTCCCCATTCATGTTTGTTTAGGTTTTTCCCCTTACAACAGAAAAGCTCTATCATTCGTAATTTTTTATTAAATGCATGAAATATTTTCATTTGTTTCCTAATGTTTCCTGCAGGTATTTATGTGCTTGTGAGGCATTTTGGCGTATGTTTGCCTTCGACATACATGGCCGCGAACCTTCGGTTGAGCGCCTGGTTGTCCACCTACCTGGAATGAACAGAATAATATTTCATGAGAATGCCCAGCTGGATAAAGTGATCAGAAATCCTAATGCACACAAAACAATGGTTACTTGAACTTTCCTTCGGAGTATGTTTGGGACAATTCTGATAAGATGTGGTACAGAAGACGAAGAAATAAAAAATTAGGTTGCCGAATTGGCAGAATTTATCATGTGCACCCTGCAACAGGAGAACTTTTTTTTCTTCGGATGTTACTTATGGTTGTCACAGGCGCACCATGTTTCGAAGATCTTAAATCCTACAACGGTGTTGTTTATGGCACTTTCAAAGAAGCATGTCAAGCTCGAGGTTTAGTTGGGGATGACAATGAATGGTTCAAACTTTTTGAAGAGGCAATTGTATGGGCCACGGCTTTTCAGCTGAGACATCTTTTTATGATAGTGCTGCTACACTGTGAGGTTACAAATGGTGCTGCACTTTTTGACAAGTATTGGCCCAGTATGGCAGAGGATATATCGCATAGATTATCTCTAGCCTTTGCTAATAAAGCTTATGATATTTCTGAACTTCAACTTCGGAATCAACTTCTGGACGAGATGTCTTCCATGTTTAGTAAGAATGGTTCATCCCTGGCTGCATTTAACATTACACATCGAGCTATGCCACCAAAAAAGGAGTGTGTCAACAAATTATTAGCAGTGGAGATGATGTACGATAAGACTGTGCTTCATATGGAATCCCAAGCTATGCAAGCACAGCTAAATAATGATCAACGAGCAATATATAATGAGATTGTCGAAGCTATTAATACAGGTGCCGGTGGTGTATACTTTGTTTCAGGCCACGGAGGAACAGGGAAAACATTTCTGTGGAACACCATTATTAAGCCACTCAGATCAGATAATCGAGTTGTTCTTGCTGTTGCTTCTTCTGGTGTTGCTTCACTGCTATTGCCCGGTGGGCGAACTGGACATTCCCGGTTTAAGATTCCTATTCAGATTGATCATGATACTATGTGTTCTATCTCTAGGGGCTCTCATCATGCTACACTAATTGAAAAGGCTAATTTAGTTTTATGGGATGAAGCCCCAATGGTTCACCGTCACTGTTTTGAAGCTGTTGATAGAACTTTTAGAGATATATTATCCGTCAATGACCCTGCAAAATCTGCCCTTCCATTTGGTGGAAAAGTTGTTGTTCTTGGAGGAGATTTCAGGCAGATATTGCCAGTTATAGAAGGAGGCACAAAGAATGATATCATTGATGCTTCTTTAATTATGTCTCCTCTATGGAAGCATGTCAAGGTTTTAAAGTTGACTGTGAACATGCGTCATTCTCAGCCAAATTTATCTCCTCAGTCGCACATAGAGCTATCTAAATTTTCTGATTGGGTTCAAGATATTGGAAATGGACGTCTTCCTGCACAGCCAAATTCTACAGAGAGTTCAACATCATTAATTAATATTCCAGATGATATGTTGTTACCATCTTCATCTGATACTATTTCTGCTGCCGTCGATAGCATATACGATTCATTTTTCTTTAACTATTCCAACCCTGCTTACTTGGCTCAGCGCGCCATTTTATGCCCCACTAATACTGTTGTCGATGATATCAATGATGTTGTCTTCACCCGTGTCCCTGGTAATTCTAAGACTTTTTTTAGCTATGATGCTATTTCAAAGACAACAGATCATGTAGGCGATGCTGATCTCTTATTTCCACCAGAGTTTTTGCATTCCATAACCATTAATAATTTTCCAGAACATGAAATAGTTCTCAAGGTAGGGGTTCCTGTCATGCTTTTAAGAAATATGAACCAATCACTCGGTCTCTGTAATGGTACACGTTTGTTAGTTATACGAGTTGGAGAAAGGCTATTCGAAGGCGAAGTCCTTACTGGGAGCAGTAAAGGTCAACGAGTTTGCGTTCCACGGATTGTTCTCAATGCTCCAAGCACAAAATGGCCGTTTACCTTGCGACGTTGCCAAATTCCTGTCCGCCTTTGCTACAGCATGACAATAAACAAAAGTCAGGGCCAAACACTTACAAAACTGTGTGTTTATCTTCCAAAACCAGTGTTTTCCCATGGACAATTATATGTGGCAGTGTCACGTGTTACATCTAGAGAAGGATTAAAATTTCTTATTAAAGATGACCAAGGAAATATGATAAACACGACTCTTAACATTGTGTATAAGGAGATAATCAATGCATTATAACCCAGCCTGCTCTTTTATATCACAATAAATATTTCTTCAGTCTTCTCCTTTTTTTCCTTTGTTTTCCTCTTTTCGTTTCAAATTTACATCTACTTTATTCTCACTACTTTTCATATTGTACCCGTTTTACAGGATATATAGGATGATCTTGTTCCACATCTTCTATGTTGCTGCCTGCTTTAGATGGCCCAGTACCGAAGGTGATCTCTATTATTTTCTTCAGCTGTTTTGCATTTCCACTACATGATTACATAATTGAAATAATCATCCTGTCTATGACTGAAAGACTATCAATTTCTATCATTTCATTCTGACTTACTCAAGTAGCCATATCCTTAACTATTGGATAATTTACACTTTGCAGAATGTGACATGGGTTTCTTTTTAAACTGTACTCCTGTAGCGGTCTTTAAAATTCACCACCACAGGCAATTTCTTCTACTTACCACCAATATCTGTTTCAGTTTATTTCCTCTTTTTAATAAATGATAATTTTAACACAGATTTTTTTCCTGTTGACATACGTTCTGCAGAGTCGGCCATCAGACTTCATATCACCAGCGGATCTCCTCTGAAGATTCCAACAAAGTTTCCATTTTGCACTTGCAAATAGCGTGTGTGCAATATTTCCGTCCTCCTGTAGTGTCACATTTTGGAAGCGATGTACAAATGGTAGACAACCGTATAAGGATCCTGATGGTATCCATTTTGGATTTGTAAATAGCGCGCGTAATATTTCCGCCCTTTTGTTCTACCATATGTTGTGACTGATGTATAAATGGCAGAGAACTATATAAAGACCTCCATCGTTAAAACTTATTGTAAAAGCTTACTTCAAAAAATCATATATATGACTGCATATCCTTCAGCAATGGATGCAGTTTGGAACATTATTTAAAAAATCTGCTTATTTCGTTCAAAACTATTCTATCATGAATTTCTGGCTTCGAAACATAGATTTTTGACACAGATACTGCTATGCCTAAGATATAAATCTTTGATTTATCAACCCTGTTTTCTAACTTTCATTTCGTTTGGCCACTTACACGCACAGAATATTACTTACCAAATTTTATTTTCCCAACATTTTGTTCGACATAATAATACAAAAAAACACATAACATGAAGGAGAAAAAAGAGAAATAAAAACCATTGATCTACACTCATAGAAAAATGGTTCAAATTCCCAGTTTTTGTTCACTTAAAATTGTATTCACGCGGACCATAGAAATACAAATTTTATTTCCATCAAGTATGATCACACATAATATAATCTCTCTTCTCTCTGGTTTGGCCCAGTTAGAAAAAAAAGAAAATGAACAGATCCAGTCCATGTAGACAGCCCAATTGAGAAAACATGTATTGCCTGGGCCATCTGTGTCAGCTATGCGTCGTTGTGACACGTAACAGCCTACCAAGCACGCATATACCATGCGTCCATCTCCCCCTCTCTTCTCTACTTATTCCCCACCAGCCCTATCCATCCTCCTTTCTTTCCAGTAGTTTATTCATGCGCTTCTCTTTCCCTGCTCCGTGCTAGCGGTGACCAAGAAGTCCAAGATTCCAAGTAAGTTCCTCTCATACGCTGCTCTTTCCAGCGATTTAGACTTGATGTACACTTCCTCTCCGTTCTTGACTCCTTTACCTTTCCATACTTACTGGATCTAAAGCGAGCGCATCAATTTACTCCTTTTATACTGTAGCGAACTCTGAATCATGTCAATTTCACCGCATTGTAGATTATCATGGAGGAGGGTGCGCTTTTCAAAGACTTTGTGAAGGGTGCGTATGGCCTTACTTTCATCGTTCGCATCGGCAGGATATGGGATCACTACAACCTCGACAGATCCAAATATTTCGGCATCAACTTCGTCATGGTTGACCGTAAGGCAAGTAAGCTGGATGTACATGGCTGTCACATTTCTCTTTTTTGAGAAGATACTTTTCTTTTATATACAAAGCCATCTTAAGCTCTTTTCTCAAATCGATTCTGTAGGGAGGAATTATGGAAGGAGTAATCCCATCAAACATAGCAGAACAGTTTAGGAAAAGAATCAAGGAGGGATCAGTATACAAGATTCAGCACTACCTCATAGAAAGACCAAAAAATACTTACAAAGCAGCAGATCACCCACACAGGCTCTCTTTTATAAAAACAACCATTGTTACTCCTGTTCTTCCCCAACCGATGGATTTCCCCTTGCTAGCTCATAATGCACTACCATTTTCAGAACTTGAAAAACGTATTGGGTCAAAGGTGCTGATGTCAGGTAATTTTTAGCCATTCTTCTGTGCAAACCTCAAACATATCTCCAATTTTGATCTCAACTAACATTATATATTTCTCCAAATTGCTAGACACTGTTGGTCTCATGGTTAGTGTTACTGATTTACTGCCTCCTACTGGTGCTGCCAAGGAACCAAGGCGCCGGATAACTATCACCGATGGACAGTATATCTCTCATCCTCTAGCTTTCTATGCTCACCATCTTTGTATACATTAACAAACTGTAAAACAAACAATTACTTCATTTGGAGTTCTGATTTCTGTAGAAAAAATGCAACTGTTACGCTTTGGAGTGAATTCACACAGAAATTTGATGCGAACAACTTACGAACTTTATCAAAAAGAGAACCAGTTATCATAATGTTTGTTGGCATGTTTGTTGATCACTATGCAGGTATGGAACAACTGTTATACTTTCTTTAATATATACTTCTTTCAGAAAACTCAAACAGAACACTCAAACCAATATATATATATATATATATATATATATATTGTCTAGGAACACTATCTTTTAGAAGCACAATATGTACAAGATGGTACGTCAATGTAGACATACCTGAAATGAAAGCAGTATTGGACAGGTGCGCAGCTCAAAATAGATAATTTTGTCTTAACTATTCTCCATTGCAACGTATTTACTCTTATACATTGTTACATTTGAATGTATTTACTCCAAACTATACATTGTTACCATGTAGAATAAAAAATCAACCATTTGAGATCGAAGTTCGCAATCCCGGACAAGCTCCGCAGGAAAAAGTCGAAACAACTATCAGCGTTTTCAAAGGAGTAGACCCCGCTACCACTCTGGTACTTTACATCTATGCAACTATACTTACTAACAGTAATTAGTACCTAAATCTAATTATTTGTTTTAATTCAATTTATAGAAAACTTTGTTCAAGCTCCGAGTCAAAATAACTCAAGTAGTATCTCTTACGGACTGGATGTATATGGGTTGTAAAATTTGCTGGAAAGGACTATCAACTCCAGGCGGCGGTCTGAGAAAATGTCCTACCTATCCTGATGGAGGAGAACCCTCGCCAAGGTATCCACCAAGCAGCCCGTTAAACAACTAATAAAAATTATTCTTTCCCATGTGAATTCTTAAACCAATCTATACACCAAGAAAACAGGTATAAGATAAGAGTATATGCAATAGACGACGGAAGCGACGATGAAACAGATATCACATTTGCTGAATTTTTATTCTTTGGTGCACTTGGTGAACAAATAGCCGGCATTACAGCGGATTGTGCAGCAGCCCACGGAACAGGAAGGACTGACTACCTTCCACCTGAACTAGAACAACTCCCAGGCAAGAGAGTCATTCTAACAGCTGTAACACAAGAAGCCTCTCTCAGGTCTGATTTCTACATGTTCCAAGTTAAGGCAGTAGAATATGTAGAAAGCGAAGAACCAATTGCTCAACTAC
Organism: Thinopyrum elongatum; assembly: GCA_011799875.1. Lineage (NCBI taxonomy): Eukaryota > Viridiplantae > Streptophyta > Magnoliopsida > Poales > Poaceae > Thinopyrum > Thinopyrum elongatum. Next base: position 183,053,366 of record CM022303.1, read on the forward strand.
CCATGCTGAACACAACTGCAATACCACCAACATCTGAACCAACAAACAAGAACATAGTTACCACACCAGCTACCTCCGAGCATGATAAGGGAGAAAGTCTATCTCCAGATACGGAGGATGAAAAGGTACAGTTAGTAAAACAAGAAATTTCTTATGTTAGTTTTATTCACAATCATTCCAACTTAATCTTTTACTTTATTTGTAGCCATTGGATGACACATCTACTTCAGAAAGCAGGAAGAGATCACAAAGCAAAGATAAACTCTCACCTGCTGATTCCAAAAAGAGGTTAGGTTCCACATTTTGTATAATCATAGACCAATAATTTCTACCAATTGCTAATACAACATTGCTTAACCATGAGCAGGCGTGTAGCTAAACGGTTATTCACTTCTGGAACTGATCAGGAGAAAGCCACAGAGTCGTCTGCCTAAACATAGCAGATCCAAGAACCAAATCAAACATGCTTTCGACATGGCACATCCTACTGCTGAAGAATATCGTTCGTAGTACTGTAAATATATGTGTACCTCTCTAAGACTGAACTTCTAGCCCATATGTACCTGTTTTGAACTAGACTTCTCGCTGGACTACCTGTTACCTATCGTATATGCCTGTTTTCAACTAGACTTATTGATCAGCTACCTGGTACTCACCAGTTGATTTTGTAGCTGATCAGTAACATCCTATCTTGGTCGCTCATGTACCTGTGAATATTAAACTATGGTCATATTAAGCTATAGCATGCTTCTTCTGTCCATCTAACTTACTACTTTTGTTTGACAAAATTTGAAAACAAAAATGAAAATGCAATGCCTATTTATCGTTTCACTTTAAATGAAATACTACTTACACAAACTAACCACTAGACAATCCGAAAGAACAAACTTTTAACATAAAGTGCACTCACAACGATCCTTACCTACGGACTGAAACTTACACACAAATTTTAGCCACGGCCAGATCTGCTGAGTGCACAAGTGGCAAACCAGCCCCACCCTACCTGGCTGCTACTCAGGAGATGCAGACAAAACCAAAAATGCTAACTCAGCATACGACTAGACACATGCACTTCAACACGTATATAACACAGGTGTCACCTCCTGCCGCATTGAAACAAGCCTAGACTCGCCTATAAAAAGGAGCAACACAAAGACAGTAACCACGCTCCAAATAAGATAATAGTACGGCACAGATCAGCTGGCAATATGTTCAACAAAGCAGGCTCAAGCAGCAATGCCAACAACAGCATGAATCAACCGCCACAGGTAATGATTCAAACTCAGTTCGACATATTACTTAAACATCCGTATTTTAACCCTTTTTCCAAACATTTTCAGGTCATCACGCTGTCCAGGAAGCGTATTTTAGAAGACATCTGCAAAGCTGCAGAGATCAAAGTGCACGCATATGACGTACACTATCGAGAGAACGCAGGCTATGTCGCCAGACTTCGCATAGATCTTCCACCACCCCGAAACTCCGCCGGCGCAGTCATCCCCCGCACACACATCAGCACCCCAGAAGCAACAGAAGATGAAGCCCTAGAACAGGTAGCACATTTCGCTATCAAAGAAATAGTAGCATCAGGCAACTTCCACATAGATGATCTCAACTACAAAGAACTACAAAAAACATCATCCCGCGCCCGATTTGCTACCATGCACGCAATCAAACACTTCAACAACTCCAGAAATGCAAACAACGAAAATCGTTTTCTCCAAGAAGAAAATGATACAAAGCTATACCAACTAGCACAGGCATGCATGAACTGCAGCAGCATCCTTCCCATAGCCACCGATGAATCAACTTCAACTTTAAAATATACTGGAAAGATTCCGCCACAAACCCAAGCAGAAGAGTTAGCATACTACCTCATAAACACAATGCTCGCACCAAAATACATCAACATCAAGCCAGCCAGAAGCATGGACGACATCGACGACTAAAATCGGTAAGTTCAGTCATAATTACATTTCTTATTACAATAATTTCTAACAATTCAAGAAAATATTAACACACTGCTTTTCTTCGCAGGTACTATGACTAGGAATGGCCAGCTATGCAAAGAAGCTACTCTTAATCTTTCACAGCTGTCGTAGCTATTCCCTTCTGTATTAGGTGAAGTACTTCATGTAAAATAGTTGCCTGAGGCAACGTCCATAATGTAGCTCTGTTGTTCCTTCGCAGTTATTCCTTTCTGCACTAGATGCCCTACTTCATGATGTAAAATAGTTGTTCTAGACAACATCAATAATGTAGCTCCATAGTTTCTTCGCAATTACTACTTTCTCTACTAGGTGTACTATCTCCTGTAAGATAGTTGATCCAAGCAATCCAGTTGAATATCTTTTTATAACACAGTGTATAATCTAATCTATCATACACTTCATGAAACATAAAAAAAAATACCAACAAAAAAAAAGAAAACACATGACCAATGAAAAAATATATAGTACTAAAAAAACCCAAGTACATGTTAATTACTCCATCATAAACCTAAAATATAACCACCCATCAACCAAAAACATAACTTTATTCATAACACTAACATACAGACACTTACATAAAAGACAACACACAAACTAATTATACATTTTTATTCATCACAACAACACATGAAGCACCAACGAAGAACACCATTTGAAACACAGAACCATAATCAAAGACACAACTCAAGCAAACCCACGATCACCCGGCCCAGTGCCATCAACTCTACCCCTCCAGGTTCTGAAAGAATGAACCCGAGAATGATCAACGCCTTCATCAGGAAGCAAACCAGCCGGCAGATCAGTAACCAACGGCCCCGATTCAACACATTCTTCAAATGTATCTTAACAGTAAACTTCTCAGTAACCTTCCGTTGCGGAGAACAAACACGAAGGGCCGAATCAAAATCACTGTCCAAATCAGCCTCCCAACAACCTGAATTAGCCACAGGGACCTCCACATCAAGTTCCTTCGGAAGACAATTAGGATCCTTCAGCCACGCATCAACCGTAACAATCTCTCTATCCTCATGTGCCAAGATCTGAATGATATCCCCACCAAGACCAGCAACCACAAAGCTAAGTGTATCAGGTTCGATGCCAGCATCAGGAAAACCTCCAAAACTAAGCCTAGCCTTATACGGAAGCTCACTACGCGTGGCACGAGAACCAGGATGCCAACGAGCAAATTGCACATGACTATCAGCACACCAAAGCCTACCCGACTCAGTCAACACTCGAGTACAGTAATTGTCTGAGCTAAAAACCAAGAAAAAATGATGAGGCGGACATGCAACTTCAATACGGACACCACCCTCCTCACTGCCACACGCAGCCTCAATAGCTTCAAGCAAATCATAACCTGAGATAACTTGCCTGCCTCCAAAACAAGTAGCATAAAGAGCATGATTACGATACTGCCTTTCTAAAGCAGCCATCCCAGCAGTACGAGGAACAACAACAGCCCCCCTCTCCGGACGCATATCTGGCTGGCCACGCTCAACTACTTCCTGTGGAAACGAACCCCTCCGCCAACTCTCCCGACTCCAGAAAGGAAACTCTCCATCACCAGAGCCAGACCCACCAGCAAAACTCATCTTTGCTCACTCTCAAACCCCCAACAAACCTCCCCTTTTATAGCAACACAACACATGAAAAATATATATCAAACCCTCCACGTCACACACATGGCCACACCCCATTTCTCCACGTACATGCCACAACGACACATCATCCAGCCAAACCATACCTACCACAAGATATACACTGTCAGTAACAGCCAAACACAAAACAATCCAACCCCACCTCAACACACCCGTGACCAAAAAAAGTACAGAACAAACACCCATGCATGCACAGCCCCAAAACACACAAAAAAACAACATCTTCAATTAACGCATCAAAAAAATAGAAAACAACCAGCCAACCTCCCCCCTCGCCAAAAAAAAAAACCTGCATGCAACAACAACAAAGAAGCTGATCAAGAAAAAGCCGCCGATGCCCAGCCTAAGTGACATCGCCCGCCTCGGCATAGCCATAGCAGATCCTAAAACCAAATGAAGTGCGATTTCAACATGATAAATCCTAGGACTGGAAAAATGTTGGTTTTAGTACTGTAAATATGTGCGCGTCTCTTTCAAACTGAATTTGTCACCGTGTGCTAGCTGTTATGTTTACATCAACAGGAACAAATCACAGCTCATGTTTAAACTCTATAGAATCTTCTAAATTCTATTAATATTTTAAAAATTCTGCTACATAACTGGAGCTGTAAGCTATTTATTTTGGCACAACCAACTGCTGATTCTTTTGCCTAGCCTGCTTTTGATGAAATATTCTCAGTCAGTAGACTGCACTGTCGTTGAGGATTGTATTAATATAAGCTAGCAACTTTTCATATATACGCTAAGTTATCTTCAGTAAAAGTTAATAATATGGTCTACATTTATTCATTTGATAAAATAGATTCTCAGCACAAAAATAAAAATAAAGACAAGCACAACCCTAACAACGGGCGCGGCGTGCCGCCGCGCCATCACCCAGCTAGTCAATGCTTAAAAATTCATTTCCACAGGCATCTCTCTAATCAGCTTGTATTGTACATGGTCAAAGATGATAAAGCGTGATATACAATGGTTTTGCATTAAAAAAACAATAACGTGTGTTTTGCCAGCACATTCGGTGAGCAAAGTATGATTACAAACAAATGCAACCTAGCATCTCAACTAGCTGATTTACGTGTAATGATACATGTACACGCTCACATGCATTTCTAAATGGGTAACGCAGTTGGCTAATAATCACCTACTAGCACTAGAACAATTTTCCCACGCGGACCGTGGTGCCAATTGGATAGAGAACACATTTCTTCTCGTAAGTAAAGATTGAGAAGCGCTTAAAAATGACACTAAAGAATGACAAAAGCGTGAGCTTTCAGACCCAGCAATGATAAAAGGTTAGCCGACCGACGGTGCCATCCAATTTGGAAAAGCTCTTTGGCGCCTTCACCAGTCTCCATCTGGTCCAAGCTTCACCAACCTCGCTTTCCAGTTCCAGCTCCTTCTGCTCTCCATGAAATCAAGCAGCTCTGCGCCATTACAACAGTCACAGCTCACATCATTTGCACCGGTACTAGCAATGGCCTCCACCAACAGCTGGACCCATGAGATTGAGTCGCAGGTCGCTGCATCGCGCCTCTTCCGTGCCGGCGTCATGGACTGGCACACCCTGCCCCCCAAGCTGGCACCACAGATCGTCACCAGCGCCCACCCTGTTGAAGGAGAAGGCGGCATCGGCAGCGTCAGGCAGTTCAACTTCACCTCGGGTACGCATATATACAACTCATATCACCTGCAGTCTGGTACACATGGTCAAAGCATAACAAAGAGTTGATCTTGCAGCCATGCCCTTCAACCTCATGAAGGAGAGGCTCGAGTTCATTGACGCGGACAAGTGCGAGTGCAAGTCGACCCTCATCGAGGGTGGTGGCATCGGCACGGCAATCGAGACGGCCACATCGCACATCAAGGTGGAGCTGGCAGCCAACGGCGGGAGCATGGTGAAGGTGGAATCGACATACAAGCTGCTGCCAGGCGTGGAGGTGAAGGATGAGATCAAGAAGGCCAAGGACTCTGCCATGGCTATCTTCAAGGCCGCCGAGGCCTACCTTATTGCCAACCCGGATGCCTACAACTAAATCAGTTGAGAGGAATCATACATGGTTATGCTGTCCCTAGTTTGATTTTTGTGTGCTTTCTTCCCGTCTACTCCAAGTACTGATGCGAGAGCAGTGAACAGAGCATGGACTTGAGAAGTTTCAAAGTTGTGTATTTGTAACTATCAAAGTTTGCTACTCTTATGATCGCGTATATGTCCCCTACGCTAGCGGCTAGGGTTTATCTCCTCTGAGGCGATCTGATCGCCTCCGAGTCCTGCTCCCTTCGATCGTCTCTTGTCTATGCCTCATAGACTCCGACGGTCTCCCCCAACTGTGGGCCGATGGCGTCCCCCTCGGACGCCAACTCTGCAACGAGCGGCGGCGGCGCGGCGGCCGCAAAACCTGATCTGGAGAACTTCTTCGACCAGTTAGATCTCAATGACGAGGAGTTCCAGGATGTCGAGATTGAGGGGGATGATCCCGAGATCAATGAAAGTGTCCGGTGGCTTGCCCTAGCTAGGGTTCACACTGACAAAAACTTCAGTCAATCGGCCTTCTACAAGGATATGAGGGCGGCTTGGAACCCGGCGCAGGGCGTGAGGTTCCGCCCGGTCGGCCCCAATAGATTTGTTGTCCAAGCCTCGTGCTTGGGTGATTGGGAACGCATCATGTTGCAAGGTCCATGGCTATTCCGCAACTGGGCGGTGCTCTTGTGCCCATACGATGGATTCAGCCGAGCCGAGGACGTGGTGTTCGTCCATATGCCAATTTGGCTTCAAATCCACAAGGTGCCGGATCCCTATTGCAAAAAGAAGATTGTGGAGAAACTTTTGAAGGGTGCTGGAGAAATTTTGGAGATGCGTTTGAACGGCAATATTCGTGGTGATTATGTCAGGGTGAGGGTGAATCATGATATCCAACAGCCTCTTACAAAATTTGTGAGTATTGTCCGTGCGAGGGAACGGCAAGTTTATCTGGTGCGCTATGAGAAGTTGGCTAGGTTCTGCAAAGTGTGCGGTCTTGTTGGCCATCAGCATAAAGAATGTGGTCTGGGTATACACGATGAGAAGAAGCTGAAATACGGGGACTGGCTGTATGCTGATGCTCCTAATCGGCCACGGCCAGATGCTAAGCCTGCCAAGGCAACCGGCCCTCGCCCCTCGGGAGGTGCTAGAAGCCCAGTCACCCCGGTGGATCCGGGGCAGGAGAAGATCGACCCTGTAGTTCTGGACACGGCGTCTAGCCCGGTGAAGAAACTTGGGGCCGAGATCGAGGTGGACAAGGAGGTGAGGAAGAGGTTAAACATGGACTTAGCTGGGACTGAACAAGTTATCACCTCAGGAACACCGAAACCAATGCTTGCTATCACTGATGGCAGTGGTAGGGATTTGGGGGAGGGTCACTCGCCTTCGAGCAGCACCTCCAGCAGCAAACATTTGAAGCTCTCAAAGGGTACAGATATGAATGAGATATCGGCGGCCTCCGAGGAGGAGGAGGACCGCTGGACGCAATGAATATACTATCGTGGAACTGCCCCGGGGGGGGGGGGCGGGGGGGGGGGGGGGGGGGGGGGACCGCCGGATAGTTCGTGAGGTGTTGGCCCTCTCAAAAGCCAATAACCCCAAGCTAGTCTTTCTTTCCGAGACTAGACAAGATGCAAGGAAAGTTGAAAAACTGATGTGGAGACTTGGTCTAAAAGGATTCCATGGTGTAAGTAGTGATGGCAGAAGTGGTGGCTTGGCCTTGTTTTGGGATGAGTCTTTATCTGTTACAGTACTTGAAGCTTGCAATCGCTTCATTGATGTCAGAATTGTGGATATGGGGGCAGCTACATCTTGGAGAGGTACTTTTGTGTATGGAGAGCCTAGAGTGGAAAACAGACAGCGCATGTGGGATCACTTATGCCGTCTTCGAGCTGTCTCACAGGAACCATGGTTTGTCTGTGGTGATTACAATGAGGCACTATGGCAGCATGAGCACCTTTCAATGAATTTACGCTCTGAGAATCAAATGTCGGCCTTCAGAGACTTTCTTATAACGTGTGAGCTTGAGGATCTCGGTTTCTGTGGGATAGCATACACATACAATAATGGTCAGGATGGATCCCGCAATGTCCAGGTCCGTCTAGACCGGGCGTGTGCGGATGAGGCTTGGCGTGATATCTTCCCTTCTGCGAAGGTGTTGCATCTAGCCACTTCGTGTTCGGATCATAGCCCCCTTTTAGTTAAGCTAGAGGGAGTACAAGTGCAACGGCGTCGGGCCTCCGTCTCATGATATGAAATTATGTGGGAACGGGACCTCGCGCTACCTAATGTGATTGCTGCCGCATGGGCAAAGCACCGGCCTAATGGTAAGCTGAGCTCGGTTGCCACATCCCTAAGTGAGGTGATGAAAGAACTTAAACAATGGAGTAGTGTGAAATTTGGGAATGTTTTGAAGGAGATCGAGACTTTGCGTACACAGCTCGCCCAGCTTCAGTTAGCAGGTTCGGACCATGCACAAATTCGGAATAAGATGTGTGAACTAGATGAGTTGCTGTACCGAGAAGAAATGCTTTGGCTCCAACGCTCACGCATATCTTGGTTGAAGGAGGGGGAGCGAAACACCAACTACCTACACCGACGGGCAGTTTGGCGTGCACGCCGGAATCATATCCAACGGCTGTTGAAGGAGGATGGCTCGTGGTGTAATGTTCTGAGTGACATGGAGAGGATGGCATACTCGTATTTTCAGGAGATCTTTACTAAGGACCCAAAACTCGTTTCGGGTGAGGTCCTGGACTGTATCGAGCCGCGTGTTACAACAGCCATGAATGAGGCTCTATGCAAGCCTTATACAGAGGAGGAGGTATCTAATGCCCTCTTTCAGATTGGCCCCTTGAAGGCCCCGGGATGTGATGGCTTTCCGGCCCGGTTTTATCAGCGAAATTGGTCGGTATTCAAAGAAGAAATTATTGCTGCAGTTCAGGATTTTTTCGTCACGGGGATCATGCCAGATGGTGTCAATGACACGGCAATTGTGCTTATTCCGAAACTTCCTCACCCAAAGGAGCTTAAGAATTTCTGGCCAATTAGCTTATGCAATGTGGTTTATAAAATTGTCTCCAAATGTATGGTGAACAGGTTACGGCCTTTCCTTACAGATATAATATCTGAAAACCAGAGCGCCTTCATTCTAGGAAGGCTCATATCTGACAACTCTATCATTGCTTTCGAATGTATTAACCATATTCAGTCAATCAAGAATAATGCACCAGCCTTATGTGCTTACAAGTTGGATTTATCAAAGGCCTATGATCGTGTTGACTGGGAGTTCTTGGAGAAGGCACTGGCCAAATGGGGTTTTTCTCATCACTGGATTTCTCGCGTGATGGCTTGTGTTACTTCGGTGAAATATTCAGTAAAGTTCAATGGAAAATTGTTGGAGCCATTCACCCCTTCCAGGGGGCTCCGTCAAGGTGATCTGTTATCCCCCTTTCTCTTCCTCTTCGTTGCCGACGCCCTCTCATCTTTGATTAATAAGGCAATGCGGGAGGAAGGACTCAAAGGGGTAAAAATTTGTAGAACTGCTCCTGAAATATCTCACCTTTTGTTTGCGGATGATTCACTCTTGTTTTTCCATGCTTTGGCACAGCAAGCAGTACTGGTTAGAGGTTTGTTGAACACTTATGCGATGGCGACTGGCCAATTGATTAACCCGTCGAAGTGCTCCATCCTTTTCTCAGATAACTGCTTACACAGTGTGGTCCAAGAGGTAAAGGGTATATTGGAGATTACTCAGGAGGTTTTTGAGCCCAAATATTTGGGCCTACCGGTCCTGAAGGGAGAATGCATAAAGGTAATTTTGAAACAGTCCAGGAGCGCTTAAGGAAGAAACTTATAGATTGGAGTGAGCAATATACCTCTTTAGGTGTTAAGGAGATTCTAATCAAATCAGTGGCTCAGTCTATTCCAGCTTATGTTATGAGTGTGTTTAAACTCCCAGCCTCAGTCTGTGATGAGTTGACGCGTATGATTCGCCAATATTGGTGGGGAGTGGAGAATGGGAAGAAGAAAATGGCTTGGATGAGCTGGGACAAATTGAGACTTCCTAAATCCATGGGGGGCATGGGTTTTAGAGACATGAGGGCATTCAACCAGGTTTTGCTGGCCAAACAGGCCTGGAGATTACTAGATACGCCGGACAGCTTATGTGCTCGTTTATTGAAAGCAAAGTACTATCCCTCTGGTCATCTGCTTGATACGGTCTTCCCTGCCAATGGCTCTGCAGTATGGAAGGGGATTTTGCATGGACCGGAGCTGTTGAAGAAGGGGGTCATATGGCGCGTGGGTAATGGTACTTCAATCCGCACATGGCGGGACCCTTGGATTCCGCAGCCCTACTCCTTGTGGCCAATTTCTCCAAAAGGTTCATGTCATTTTAACCATGTATCGGATTTCTTGGATGCTAATGGTGCGTGGAGAGTGGACCGCTTGACAGGAGCATTTTGGCCAATGGACGTTGTTCAAATCCTAAGAATCAGAACCTCACCTCGACAACGTTCTGATTTTCTATCTTGGTTCCCGGAGAAGTGTGGTATGTTCACGGTGAAAAGCGCTTACAAGCTAGCAACTCAAGAGCACAACAGTATCTACGCTGCTGGTGCCTCAAGCACGAACCCAGACGGTCATCGTACTTTGTGGAATCGTGTTTGGAAGTCAGCAGTGCCTCAGAAGATGAAGATCACAGCTTGGAAAGTGGCGACTAGTACGCTGGCCACACAACAATTCAAGAGGATCAGACACATCTCTACACGCTCAACGTGCCCACTATGCGGTGTGGAAGAGGAAAGCACATTTCATGCGTTGATTTCCTGCACACAAGCACGAATCCTCTGGGTAAATATGCGAAGGAGATGGCCACTCCCAGTCGATGATTATCTTACTGAAAATGGGAAGGAGTGGTTCTTGCACTTGCTCAACAAGTGCTCTGAAGATGTTCGGGATATGATCATCATGTTAACATGGCGAATCTGGCAGTTACGCAACGACAAGACCCATGGGAAGGACATCCCACCTGTCCTCGCCACGGTCGAGTTCCTAGATAGCTACTACAAGTCTGTCAAGCTCGCTGGAAGGTATTCAGAAGAAATTTTGAAAGGAAAGATGCTGCCCTTCACTCTTGACAGACCTTCAGAGAAGAAGCTGATTTCTCCTGCTCCTTGGCCGGCACCTGCAGTGGGCACGGTGGCTCTCTCGGTCGCCGGCTCCTTCCAGGAGGCCGACGGGTCCGCGGCTGCTGGCATGGTCCTAAGGAACAGCGATGGGTCTATTATGCAGCGTATCGGTTCGTATTTCACTGCAATGACCCGTTGGAAGCGGAACTGCATGCGATCATGCAAGGCATGGCGTTGGCGATCCAACACTCTAAGCTCCCGATCATTCTTCAATCGGATTCGTCAGAGGCCTTGTCAAGCCTGTCAAATGAAGCCTTGGTTCGGTCTGCGTATGGCCAGTTAGTTCTTGAGATTAAGGATCTTTTTGGTAGTAGGGAGTTTGTTCCTCAGAAAATTAGTCGTACTCAAAATAGAGTTGCCGATCGGTTGGCCAATTATAGCCGGTCTGAGCGAGCTACTGATGTGTGGCTCGGCTCGGTTCCACCTTGTATCGAGGACTTGTGGCCTCTTGACTGTAACTCTATGAACTTGCAATAAAACTCCCTTTACCCCCGCAAAAAAAAACTATCAAAGTTTGCTGTTGTTTGATGATGTTGCTGCTTTTTTATGTATATTCAGTATTTGAAACACATAAAGAACTTGTATATATATTTCGATTTGGAAGTTTATGGGCCGAGAAAGTCTTATGTTTGCTCGACTGAACATAATTTCATTTGCTCTTTTCAGATATGGAAGAGATAGCCCGTTGAACGTAAATGCCATTGCGTTTTATTATTGACATCTCTTTTTTCGGTAAGTGTCTCTATTAGCCCATGCAGCGTCTTCTGCTGTAGCTTTGTTAATGTTTCAACTTCCAAGCTGTAAGAGTTCAGCCAAGGCTCAGGTTTCTCCTGAGAAACTAGGGCTTAGAGATTGGCAAAACATAACTATCTCCATTCATTTATCTAAGGTGTATTACTTTTGGCACGGTGACCAAGGCACGAAGTTATGAAGCCCTTAGAATGAAATTACACTTGATTGTTTAGGACCAAAGCACAAAATTATGGAGCACTTCGAATGAAATTTTGACACGGTGACCAAGGCACGAAATTATGGAGCATTTCGAATGAAATTACACTTGATTATTTAGGTGGTTAGCAGCAGGTAAATCAATTAGGTGGACCTTATCCAGCGATTTGAGCACATGTACAGCTGCTTTACATGGCCCATGGAACGGTCCTAAGAAATCAGCAGCAAATGAAAAATGAAAACAGCTTGAACCTCTGACGCAAAAAATGAGAAGAAACACAACAAAAGAATGAAAAGAAAAACTGGAAGGAACCAGCAGGGCACCAACACTATGCAACTTTAAAAATTCATTTTTCGTGTACACAGGTAGTCGGATCCTTAATCCACCGTGCTCTTTTCCCTTCTTCCAGGACGTGGACATAAAAAACCGATGGCTGGTCCAGACTTGCATTCAACACCAAATTGGGATTCAATCGAGCAGAGTGACAACTCCCCATCAGATCTTGGGTATGACTATGACGGGATAGCTTCTGACAACTCTGAGGAAAGTATGTTTGTGCGATGGACCGCATGCTGGGCCAAGGCGCAGGCGAGTGCGGATGAGCGCAAGGCCAAGGCCCCGGCGGACGCGGCCACACAATGGATTGGCCGTTGAGGACGCCGGGGGTGCCTATGATGCCACATGTGGCCGTCATCGCTTCCGCTTGGTTAGACGCGGTTGATCACGGTCGGTGCTCATGAAGTGGCAATGCAACTGCAGTGATGTTCCATCTTATCTAAATGGTAGCGAAATGGTGCGACGAGCCCTGCCGACAGCGGTAACCCGTGCATTTGTGTGGACTTGAACATAGATGTTGATCCGGAGAGTGATTGTGAAGTACAAACCAAATTGGGTGTTGTTATGTTATGCTCCAAATTCAAGTATAAAGATAAAGAGGCTAACCTCTCACGAGCGAGCGGAGCGAGGCGCCGTACGAGCCACCACCCTTGCATGAGCCATGCATGCAACAGCCGCCTCTATCCTTTCATGCAAAAATGATTGATGGTTAGTTTAGTAGCGCGTGTGCGAGTGTATCTCCTCTCTCTTGATGTACTCTCATATATATCTGTATTGCCCCGAGAGAAAGAATACAACATGTGCTTGAGATCACACTTGTAATCTAACATGGTATCAGCTTTTTGATTCAATCTTCTCGCTTCCGCTATGTCTCAGGAGTCCCCGCCCGCCGCGGCCATCATGCCGGTGAACTCCTCCCCTCCCCACGGCCTCCTCTCCTCTGCAGATCGTCATTCCTCCTCTTCCCCTATAGACCGCACCACCTCTCCCCAGCCACTTTCCATCACCGGCGCAGGCCCATGCTGCTCGTGTCAAGGGGGGCAAACATCCATCATCACGTGCATGTCCAGTTGGACATGAAGGGCTTCAACTACTCCACCTGGCGTGGTCTCATGGATGAGACTTTCTACCAGTACGACGTCAACAACCACGTCTCTCCCAACTTCGACGATCACCGCGGTGACCTGTCGTGGAAGATCATCAACAAGGCCATGAAGAAGTGGTTCTACAACACCATGAGCACGGACCTCCTCAGCTTCGTCATGGATCGGCAGCCCGCTGCATTCGAGCTCTGGTCGTCCCTCAAGGCCCTCTTCCTCAACAACCGACGCTCGTGCCAGATATATATGAAGGCCGAGCTCTACGGTGTTGGACAAGGTGACTCCTCCAGCACTGGTTTTTGCGCCTGCCTCAAGGCAGTTGTCGATGCGTTGTGTAATGTGGGCAAGCCGGTGGACGACGACGAGCTGGTGATCCAGCTCCTTCGCAGCATCAGTCAGGACTGTCATCAAATGACCGCCAAGATCATCGAAAAGTCTGCCACTCCCATCACATTCCATGGCACCCGTTTCGGCTCGCCAAAGGCCACGACGAACATGACGGGAGTTGCAGATTTTTCAATGATATTGACGGTCATTTGATGGCGGTCCCGATTGATGCCGCGAAGGAGCTGGATCACCAGCTTGACATCATCCACTGGCTTGCCCACATTGCCCAATGCGACGGGGAACGTCTTCAGGCTGGCGCAAAAGCCGAAGATGGAGGAGTCGCCTTGTCGAACACCGCAGAGCTCGGTCTTTAGATAGATCTGGTGAGAGCGCCAGTTGTTAAGGAAGAGGGCCTCGAGGGACGACCAGAGCTTGAAGGAGGTGTCTTGCCGATCCATGATGAAGCCGAGGCGGTCCATGCTCATGGTGTTGTAGAACCACTTCTTCATGGCCTTGTTGACGATTTTCCATGACGGGTCACCGCATCGGTCATCCAAGTCGGGAGAGACTTGGTCATTGACGCCGTAATGGTCGAAAGTCTCCTCCATGAGACCACACCAGGTGGAGTAGTTGACGCCCTTCATGTCCAACTGGACATGCACGTGATGATGGATGTTGGACCCCTCGATACGAGCAACATGGGCCTGCGTTGGTGACAGAAAGTGGCTGGGGAGAGGTGATGTGGTCTGTAGGGGGGGAGGAGCAATGGCGATCTGCAGAGGAGAGGAGGCCGTGGGGAGGGGAGGAGTTCACCGGCACCGTGGCCGCCGCGGGCGGGGACTCCTCGGACATAGTGGAAGCGAGAAGACTGGATCAAAAAGTTGAAACCATGTTAGATTACAAGAGTGAGCTGAAGCACAGGTTATATTCTTCCTCTCGGGGCAGTACAAATATATATGAGATTACATCAAGAGAGAAAGAGAGAGGAGATAGATTCACACACGCGCTAACAAACTAACCACCGATCATATTTGCATGAAAGAATAGAGGCGGTTGGGCTGTTGCATGCAAGGGCGGTGGCTCGTACGGCTCAAGGTCAGGTCATGCGGGCAACATCATAGTCTAACATCCTCGATTGAATCCCAATTCGGTACAGAATGCAAGTCTGGATTAGCCATCGTTTTTTTTATGGCCACGTACTGGAAGAATGGAAGAACGGAAAAGAGTACGGTGGATTGAGGAATTGATTCCTTGTCTGCACGAAAATGAATTTGTAAAGATGCATAGTTTTGGCGGCTGTCGGTTCCCTTAAAAAAAATATTTGCGTGAGAGGTTCAGTCAGTTTGCATGCCTTGCTGATTTTCGATCAAATCGCTGGATAAGGTCCACCTAATTTCTTTACCTACTGCTAACCACCAAACTAATCGAGGGTAATTTCATCCCAAGTGCTCCATAATTCCATGTATTGGCCACTGTGCCAATATAATACACCTTAGGTAAAAGAACGGAGGGAGTAATATCGCATTGGTAATTTTTTTGAGCTGAAGTTGATTTACGAGTTAATCACCACCTGGTTGCTCAAGATCAAGTTAACTTACGGGTTGGATGCTTCTTCAGAGAAAGTAGGGTGGAGAAAATATTTGCTTGTGATCAAGGGTGGAATAGAACCCCTGCCACACATGGTCTCTAATTCGGCATCCCTCTCAAGTCTATGGGTTCAAATGTTCTAGAACGTTTACGTATTTCCCGGTAAAACAACAATAGACATGAGGGTTTTCAGCATAGTTTTCTCTTACTTAAAGAATGTTCTAACACAACATCTGGGATTGAAAAATTAGTTCCACGAGAACGTAGCTTCTATTCCCTGATTAAGCATACATGAGAAGAATTATGTTTGATGTAGCAAAGAAAGTAATTGCTTAACAATCTATACAGAAGCCCATGATGTGGAAATAAGTACATGTCTGAATTTTGGTTGTGGGCTATTCTAAAGCTCTTGATGATAATTTCTTCATCCAAGAAACATACCAAATTGTGTACCGAAGGGCTTACAAACTTATTAAATCATGCTCAATGGAGTGGGCAGTTGAAAGGTGTTAATGATGGAAATATGCCCTAGAGGCAATAATAAAATGGTTATTATTATATTTCCTTAATCATGATAAAGGTTTATTATTCATGCTAGAATTGTATTGACCGGAAACATAAATACATGTGTGGATACATAAACAAATACCGTGTCCCTAGTGAGCCTCTACTAGACTAGCTCGTTGATCAAAGATGGTTAAGGTTTCCTAACCATAGACATGTGTTGTCACTTGATAACGGGATCACATCATTAGGAGAATGATGTGATGGACAAGACCCATCCGATAGCTTAGCATATTGATCGTTCAGTTTATTGCTATTGCTTTCTTGATGACAAATACATATTCCTTCGACTATGAGATTATGAAACTCCCGGATACCGGAGGAATACCTTGTGTGCTATCAAACGTCACAACGTAACTGGGTGATCAGAAATATGCTCTACAGGTATCTCCGAAGGTGTTTGTTGAGTTGGCATAGATCGAGATTAGGATTTGTCACTCCGAGTATCGGAGAGGTATCTCTGGGCCCTCTCGGAAATACACATCATAAGAAGCCTTGCAAGCAAAGTGACTAAGGAATTAGTTGCAAGATGATGTATTACGGAACGAGTAAAGAGACTTGCCGGTAACGAGATTGAAATAGGTATGAAGATACCGACGATCGAATCTCGGGCAAGTAACATACGAATGGACAAAGGGAATTACGTATGTTGTCATAACGGTTCGACCGATAAAGATATTCGTAGAATATGTAGGAACCAATATGGGGATCCAGGTTCCGCTATTGATTATTGACCGGAGAGGTGTCTCGGTCATGTCTACATAGTTCTCGAACCCGTAGGGTTCACACGCTTAACGTTCGTTGACGATATAGTGTTATATGAGTTATATGATTTGATGACCGAATGTTGTTCAGAGTCCCGGATGAGATCACGGACATGACGAGGAGTCTCAAAATGGTCGAGAGGTAAAGATTGATATATAGGACGATGGTATTCGGACACCGGAAGTGTTTCGGAGTGTACCGGGTAGTCATGGGAGTACCAGAGGGGGTACCGGACACGCCCGGGAGGATAGTGGGCATATTGGGCCATTAGAGTGGAGCACACCAGCCCACAAGGGGCTGGCGCACCCCCCCATGGCAGCCGCCCAAGTGGGGGAAAGGAAAGGGGGGGGGGGGGGGATTCGGCCTCCCTCTTCCTTCCCTCTTCCCCCTTTCCTTCCCCCCTCTGACAAATATGGTAAGGGGGGGCGCCACTTGGGAGGGACCCCAAGAAGGATTTGGCCTACTTGGGGGCGCCTCCTGGCTGCTCTCTCCTCCCCCACCTATATATATGTGGGAGGAGGGCGCCTAGCATAACCACGACAATTGCTTAGCCGTGTGCAGCGCCCCCCTCCACCGTTTATACCCTCGGTCATATTTTCGTGGTGCTTAGGCGAAGCCCTGCGGAGATAACTTCACCATCACCGTCACCACGCCGTCGTGCTGCCAGAACTCATCCACTACCTCGCTGTCTTGCTGGATCAAGAAGGCGGA
Source organism: Thinopyrum elongatum (assembly GCA_011799875.1). Classification (NCBI taxonomy): domain Eukaryota; kingdom Viridiplantae; phylum Streptophyta; class Magnoliopsida; order Poales; family Poaceae; genus Thinopyrum; species Thinopyrum elongatum. The sequence goes on from CM022303.1 coordinate 183,070,566, forward strand.
GGACGTCACCGAGCTGAACGTGTGCTGAACGCGGAGGTGCCGTACGTTCGGTACTTGATCGGATGGAGCGCGAAGAAGTTCGACTACATCAACCGCGTTACTAAACGCTTCCACTTACGGTCTACGAGGGTACGTAGACACACTCTCCCCTCTCGTTGCTATGCATCTACATGGATAGATCTTGCGTGTGCGTAGAAATTTTTTTGTTTTCCATGCAATGTTTCCCAACAGTTAATGTATATTCTGATGCCCTCCAACCTTTCCCCTCCGTGAACAGTACCTGAGAGAGGCGAAAGGGAAGGAGAACCCTTGCTCTGCCGATGGCCCGATCGCCATTCCCCTCTCTCTCCGGATGTCGTTGCGGCGGCGGGAGAGTGGAGGGACCTCCAATCTGTGCCTCAGGCATGTAGATAGTATGGTAGGGCTCCCCGGCGGCACTGCTAGGAGGGTGGTGGTGGTGCTGTCGAATAAGGTGGCCAGAGTTCCTTCCCCTTCTCGTTTTGGCCATGTATGGATGACCCAGTGAGCTTCCGGATCTGTCGATCTAGTGGGCTCTGGTTCTCCATGGCGGCCTTCGCGGCGGAGGTGTTGGCTGATAGTGTGGAGTTTTGGTCCCTCGATTCCGTCTTCGTCACGGCAAGGTGGTTCTTGGGTTTGCTATGGGGATGCTAGGGTGGTGTGGCATGCTGCTCGTGGTTGCCGCCAGTGGTTTTTGCCGCATGTACAGGAGCTTCCCGTTGATTCCAGAGTAATGATTTCGTTGGCGTGGTTAAGCGATGGCCGGCCTTCCTCTCTTCCTGTGGTGCTAGTCCTTTGGGGCCGAGGTTGAAGACTTCCCATCCGCGTTCATTCCTTCTGCAGATAACCAAGTTCACGCAAGCTCTGGAGGGAGCGGCGGTAGCGGTAGCGACGACGCACCGGTAGCTCGCGGTGGTTGGACGGGTGGGTTGGTTCCCCAGGGAGAAATGTGTAATTTCTTTGTTTGGTGGGGTGCTTTTTACCACTGTTCGGCTTTAATATAACTCTGAGTTCCTTTTGACAAAAAAGAAGAAGAGAAAAGTGTCAATATATGTTGTGATGCACCAACTGTTTCAAATTTCTTGTTTGCTAATGATTCATAATATTAATGCAAGCTGATGCTGGAAATGTGAATTGTCTCTGAAGGATCTTACCGGACTATAGGGCAGTTGGTGATTGAACACAAATCTAGCATTTACTTCATTCCACACACTAGGGCCCAAGATAAGGAGGTGATCAGCACCACCCTAAACATAATGACTAGAGCTTTAACTGATAAATTTTTGGGCCTGCCGACAATTTTGGGAGCGGACATAAGTGATTCGTTCTAGTTTCTCATGGAGATAGTTTTCAAAAGAATTAGTGGATGGAAAGAGAAAAAATTATCCATTGGTGGAAAAGAACTGTTGCCGAAAGCAATTGCACAAACTATACCTACATGTGAGGTTCGTGTTTAAAATTCCAAAACCAATTTATAAAGGGATTACTGAAGGCATGTCTTAATTTTGGTGGGGTGGTGATGCAGATGTAAAAAGAATGCTCTGGGTAGCATGTTGGAAAATCTGGGTATCTAAGAAACATGGAGGTATGGGATTCACAGATATTCACTGTTTCAATCTATCTCTTCTTGCTAAGCAGGCTTGGAGGTTGATAGCAAATCAAGGTTCCCTTTGTGCTATGGTATTGAAGGCTAGATACTATCCTTCTGGGAATGAATGTGCTAATGCAGAGGCCAAACATGGGAGCTCCTTCACTTGGCAGAATATTCTAGAAGGGATAAAAACTCTGAAAAAAGGTCACATATGGAGGGTAAGAGATGGAAATAATATGGATATTTGGAATGATGAGTGGATTACCAATATCTCAATGAGGAAAATCATAACTCGAAGAGGATAAAATATTTTGACGAAATTTTCTAAGCTAATTGATCCATCCACAAACTAGTGGAATGAACAGTTGGTAAGACAGATTTTCTGCGCAGTTGATACTGGGAGGATTTTGGCAATGCCTTTGGCATCTTATCAAATACGTAGATGATGTTGTCACTTTGTCCTTGACATGGTCAGGTTGTTTCTCAGTTAAAACTGCGTACCATGCAGAATGGGAGTCACAGTTTGGGTGGACCGGACAAGATTAAACCAAGGGATTCGATCGGGAGGTATGGGGCCTCATCCTATGTGGGACAATATTTGGAAACTGAGAGTTCCGTTATGCATGTCATTATCCCTTGCCGGGCAATGCCCAGTATGTGCTATTGAAGCTGAAGATATCAAATATATGCTATTTCTTCCTTTGTCCTAGAGCAAGAAAGGTATGGATGAATCTAGGATTGGACGCAGCTATACAGGAAGCATGCTCTGGGTTTTCTGAAGGACAACAATTTTTAGAGTTCTTGTTGTCAGCGAATCATGCTCGCTCGATGGTGTTCGGAGTACAGCTAACGGCAGAGATTTTTGCCGTTTCGTGTTGGTACTTGTGGTGGGCACACACTACTAGAAAAAGGGCTATAGATGATATGGCCACTAATGGCGCACCGGACATATGGTGCGCCACTACTATATAGCAGTGGCGCACCAGACCCATGGTGCGCCACTAGTAATAATTTTTTTTTTAATTTTTCCAAAAATACTAATGGCGCACCATGCCAGAGTGAGCCATTACTAGTTTTAACTAGTAATGGCGCACCAGCCACAGAGTGCGCCACTAGTAACAATTTTTTTTTCCAAAAATACTAATGGCGCACCAGGGCAGAGTGCGCCATTACTAGTTTTAACTAGTAATGGCGCACCAGCCACACAGTGCGCCACTACTATATATTTTTTTTAATTATTTTTTTGCAAAACTACTAATGGCGCACCACCAGCTGGTGCGCCATTAGTAACCTGGGACCAGCTAGATATTTTGGACAGCCACACCTACACACTCACTTTCCCCACTTCATTCTCTCCACCTCCTCCTCCAAGCTTGTGTCGGCTGCCTCCTCCTCCTCACCTCATTTGCACCATAGATTCATCAAAATTAAGTGGTTAAATTACCTTTTTTTGATAGGTAAGTAAGGGGAAAGTTATCTTTATGTTGTAGCTAGATCTACTTTTTTTCTCCCTCCAACAACGTGCACATGCACTTTTTATGGCCTAGCTAGATCTATGTATGTTTGTGGTGTTGCATATATGTTTGTGTTTGCAGGTACCGGTATTTGAAATGCAATAGTTGCCAATATTTTGCCGGAATGTTGATTCATTTCCGTTTCGGCGAGAATTTTGGCACTATGCATTCTTTTTGGTCCTATTTTTAGGGAAAGTCATGCCAAATTTTTTCTTGGTTCTAAAATATCGTTTTGCTCTACCCCGCAGGCGACCATGGTCCGCACGATGATCGAAGGCATCGTGAATAGGTTTTTGAGCTCCGCGAAGGCCGAGATGCTTCAAAAGAACGAGACGGAGATAAGATGTCCGTGTCGAAGATGCAAGCTGAAGAGCCTTATTGCGGACCCGGATTCCGGGCAGGTACGGGACCACCTGCTCTTGCGTGGTTTCATGGATGGCTATCGGTGGCAAGGTGATGAAGATGACTACGAAGTCGTCCATGGGGGCCGGGTAAGAAATGAGGAAGGGCAGCAAGACAACCACCGCGGCGAGGGCGGGCGAGAAGACGAAGAATCTCCAGGACATGATCACGACGGTGATGCTGTACACAGTCATCATGTACAAGATGCCGGACATGATGATGAGGAAGATCAAGACAAAGGGCATGATCATGAAGATGAAGATGCCGGAGCAGACGACGATGGAGGCTGGGTGCAGGACCCTCATATTCAAGAGCTGCTTCTCAAGCAGACGGATAACGCAAGAGCTGCCGCCCGAGAGAAAGCCAAGTTGGATCAACTGGAGATAGACGCGGTTACTCCATTGTATGAAGGATGCAGGCCCGAGGATACCCGCCTGAAAGTAACGCTCATGGCTCTGGAGATGAAGGTAAAACACAAAATGACCGACGCATGCTTCGACGAGAACATGTCATTCTGGCACGAACGTCTTCCCAAGGAGAACAAGTGCCCGACCAGTTTCGAGGAGGCGAAGAAAATCGTGTGTCCTCTGGATTTACCGCACGTGAAATACCATGTGTGCATGAACAATTGCATCATTTATCGGGACGAGCACGCGGAGTCTACCATATGTTCGGTGTGCGGCGTCACTCGATACAAGAAGAGGAAGAAAGCTCCTCGAAAAGTGGTGTGGTACTTTCCGATCACTCCTCGTCTGCAGCGGTATTTCGCGGACCCTAAGGTAGCAAAGCTCCTGCGTTGGCACGCGGATAGGGAGGAGAAGAAGCGAGAAGATGACGGAAATGATCCGGAGATAAATAAAAAAGACAAGATGCTGAGTCACCCTAAGGATGAGAGCCAGTGGCAAGCGTTGAACTTCGAAGACCCAGAATTTGGGAACGATCCAAGGAACATCGTGCTGGGCGCGAGCACCGATGGATTCAATCCGTTTGGCAGCCAGAGAAGCACACATAGCACCTGGCCTGTGTATGTGTGGATGTACAACCTTCCCCCCTGGTTGTGCATGAAGAGGAAGTACATTCACATGAGTATGCTAATTGAAGGGCCGAAACAACCAGGGAACGACATCAATCTGTATCTGGGGCTACTGAAAGAGGAGCTAGACACGCTGTGGAAAACGCCAGCCAATACGTGGGACGCCGCAGAGAAAGAATATTTCCCTATGAGAGCCGCACTGCTCACGACAGTGCACGACTATCTCGGTTACGGATATCTCGCGGGGCAGGTGGTCCACGGATTTTCTGGATGCGTCAGGTGCATGGATGACACAACGTATCGCCAGCTAGATAGAGATCCCGGGTCTTCGAAAACCGTGTTCATGGGACATCGAAGGTGGCTTCGCGACGATGACCCGTGGAGAAAACGCAAGGATCTGTTCGATGGCGAAATGCATGTCGACTTCGAGGGTCGACTCGCCGACTTTGAAAGAGCAAACCTAGTCGCGCTACAACACATAGACGTGGTTGATCCTTGGGTGGTAGAGCACAAAACCTTTATTGAGAAGACGTACAATGACGAGGCCAACAGACGACGGACGGAGATATAATCAAAGAGCACAACTCATGTTTCACGCGTTGGTTCAAGCAGAAGCTTCTGTCGTACCCTTTACATGAGGATTCTTCCGCGGAAGAACAACTCATATTCGCCTTGTCACAGGGCGCCGAGCACAACCTGATGACCTATGAGGCGTACGATATCAACGGCTACACATTCTACACCGAGGACAAGGACATGAAGAGCGATGGTTATCAGAACTCCGGGGTAACGATGGAATCCTACACCGGTAACGACAAGGACAGATACTACGGAAGGATCGAGGAGATCTGGGAGCTGAGCTACGCTGGAGAGAAGGTCCCGATGTTCCGTGTCAGATGGGCCAAGAGCGTCCTAAAAGAAGACCGGTATTTCACCACCATGGTTATACCCGAAGCCAAATCCAAGACCGCGGGCGCAAACGTCACCGCGAAAAATGAGCCATGGGTACTGGCTTCCCAAGTGGACCAATGCTTCTTCATTACCGACCCGTCAAAGCCCAGTCGTGTTGTTGTGAGGAGAGGCAAAAGGAAGATCATCGGAATGGATGGAGTCGCCAATGAGCAAGACTTCGACAAGTACGGCGACCCGAAGATGGAACATGACGACGACGATGAAGTAGCAGCATACACCACAAGAAGAAGCAGGACCACCCTACCTAAAGGACGTCCGTTCCACAGAAAAACTCCATTTGCGAAAAAGAAGGGCAAGAAGATTGTGAACAGATAGCTAGCTAGCTAAGATCGATTGTATTTAAATTGTAGCCTTCATTTCTCGATTGTATTTCATGGGCACTTTTTGAACTCATGAATATTTTGAAATTTCATGGGCACTTTTTGAACTCATGAATATTTTTAAATTTCATGGGCACTTTTTGAATTCATGAAAAAATATTGAATATTCATGAGGACACTTGATCTCGATCCCCCTCCATCTCGATCGCTATCCCCCCTCGCCAGATCCCCCTCGCCGCCGAGCACCCCCCGCACCCTCCCCCGCTGCACCACCGCCGACGACCCCCGCACCCTCCCCCGCTCCACCGTCACAAATGAATGCAACTAAAAATTATTACTGTTTTTATAAAAATTTATTACTGTTTCATATTCACATTCATTTTCTAAAAAATTATTAGATGCAACAAAAAATAATAATAATAATAAATTACTTATGGCGCACCGCTGGCTGGTGCACCATTGCTATCTAAAAAAAAGATTACTTATGGCGCACCGTCCCGGTGGTGCGCCATTGCTATCAAAAAAAACATTCTAATGGCGCACCGCCACGGGGTGCGCCATTAGTGATCTTCCCCCCTATAGCTAGTCGCCCGATCCCTTCGTCCCTCCCTCGCCAGATCCACTCCCCCCTCGTCCGACCCACTGCGCCGCCGCCGCCGCTGCCCCGACCCACTGCGCCGCAGCCGCCCACGCGCCCCCGCCGCCTCCCTCTCCCCATCCTCCCCTTCCTCCCCCTCCGACCCCACCCCGACGCGTCTCCGTCTCCACGCCGCCCACTGCATCTTCCCCGGCACCCGCGCGGAACAGTTCGGAGGAGACACAGAGACAGGCGAGAGGAGAGGAGGAGCCCGCCGCCTCCTCGACGCGTGCCGCCAGACCTTCAACGCCTAGCCGCTGCCGGAGCTTCAGCGCCTCGACGCGTGCCACTCGTCGTCGACCTGCCCCGCAGCCGCCACAACCTCCACATCGTCGTCATCGAGGCCGGGACGCCAGGTGAGAGGCCCTCTCCATGTCCCCAACATCTTACTTGTCTTCGCTACTGTCTGCCCTCTCCATGTACCTTTTTTATCAGTGACAATTTGTCTGAATATTATCTGAAAAATGCAAGTGCTTTCAAAGAGGAGAGCAGAACAGAGCAGAGTAGCTTAAAACTCCATTGGTTGCTTGCACTGCACAAAGGGCAGGCTTGCCAAGCTCACCAGCTAGACGTCTGCCACGAAATTTACATCTCTAAATTGGTAAGTGTATATGTCACACTTCGCAAGAAATTAGTATGGTGTCTGAATCTTTGCAGGTAAGTATATATGGCATTATGGCTGATGCTTTCCACGTATCCTTGCATGGATTCGATCATCATGTAAACATGAGATTACAATCGATCCTTGCATCATAGGGATACTCAAAACTAGTAACAGCAGACGTACATATATCCTTGCATCATAGGGTTAAAATGATAATACCCTTCCTCGTTTCGCTGGAGTTTCAGCCTAGTCCTCTCCTTCCACCAATCGATCCTGGCAAGCAAAACAAAACAGTGGGAGATACATTCAGCTATCCTATATCATGTGCCATTAAGGAAGAATATTATTATTAGCTAGATTGAAAGAGAGAGAGAGAGAGACCAAAGTATTACCTGATGAATATTTGTCTTTATGTTGCAAGATTCAGATGTGTAGAACATGTGCCATTTCTTCTCATCTTCTCCACCCTTTGCATAAGCCTCGACGTGCTTGATATGACTGAACTTGTCCCACTCGGAGCTAGATTCACCCTCAGCCATGGAAGTGAGTACTGCTAGGTTGCAGGTCAGCAGCAAATGACTAGGCTTTACAGTCCACAGGTAGACCGGAAGTTGATATTCCCAGCTGAAAACTCTCAGCTCGAGTCTCCGGAGTGCATCCATCTCCTTCAGTGTCTCGAGCTTTGGGCAGTACTCGATTTGAACTTTTGTAATTTTGGAAGATTGGAGATCATGGCTAGTTCGGGTATGTCATACAGGTCGAGCTCAACTACAGAAACAAAGTTCTCTAGAGAGTGGAGACCTTGGACCTTCCATATTATTAGCTTCTTCAAAGCCATTGCATGAGACATAAGTCCTGGAGGCATACGACCCAGTCTGCAAGAAGTGATACCAAGTTCCTCCAATAAGGGCATAGCTTTCACTTCCGTCTCCCAAACCCACTCCTCCCATTCCTCCATTCCGTGAAATTGCAACTTCTGGAGTTTGGGAAACGTAGCAGCAAACTGAGATGAAGTGCGGTGCTGCTGATTGTACTGATGCACAAATTCAGGACCCACACACTATGCCAGTACATTGAAGAACATTTAATTTATTATTATGCACTTCCTTCTCTGCCACCCCCTGATCTCCTCTCAAAGATCAACTAATCTCTATCTGCCCTACCTTCTCTTTCCAAACTTTCAACCCTCCCTGGTTATTGGATCCACAACCATTACTAGAACTGAAATTTCCAGTCGAAGAGGAATTGCCCATCCCACTCCCCCAGCACCATTGTTGTAGGTAGGGCCAGAGAAATTATTGTAAATCTATCTCCATAAGAGCTCACCCCTGGGAAGTTTCTCTTCTGCTCTAGGAATCTAGTCCTGCATATACTGCATATAACATCATATAACATCATGTTAAACTGCATATAACATCAACTCCCACGTCCCCAAAACCATCATGTGAAACTTCATATACTGTGAAAAACTGCATATAACATCTCCAGAACAAACTGATGCCTAATAGTGACGAAAACTGGTTTTTTGTTGCCAAAACTGCATACACAAAAGATTGGGGGACTGGGATTCAAACCAATGATCTTATGGATTTGCAGTATCATGGATTTGCTGTATCATGGATTTGCAGTTCATGCCATATATGCTTATGGACTTATTGCCAAGATTATGAAATACAAGTTGCTATTCTTGTAGTGGAATAAATAATTATATTGCCCATTTGCATATCAGTAGAACTAAATCCATGTTTTAATGCTTAGTTGCATTTAAGGAGGAAATCATTATCTGCCATCTTCTTGGAGAGTGGATCAGTTATTCTGAACATCAATATGAGTAGTCATTACCTTACAGTTAGTTAGCGCGGATGGATTTTCTTCTTCTTAAAAGCTTCAACTTCAAAGTATAGTTTTACAAGCTTCTAAAACTTTTTCTTAAAAGCTCCAGCTATACATTTTATCACTTGTTCTTTTCTCAGAATATGGAACCTATTTGTGTAATCTGACCTATCTCTCCTTCTTTTTGCATGCATTGTTGTATGCTCCTATGAAGATCCAAATGTATCATCATAATGTAGGTGCTGTGTTGTGTGATTCTTCATGTTGAGAACTTCAGCTTTTTCAACTTGCTGGACTATATGTTCATTGGTACTACTTGTGATGCTGCTGCTGTACTACTTGGGAATTTTGTCAAGTTGTGATGCTGCTGCTGTACCCCGAGAGACCAGTTTCATCGCGATTATGCTCATCGTGATGACCGCAGCTCTCTTCTATGTGATGGTAGTTTAGATGATCGATATCGACTTGTAATGTGAAGACAAACTCGCTACTCGCGGTCTCGAGACTTGTAATGTTCTATCTTTGTTCGGTCTTTCGAATTCGGAGACTAATATGATGAATTGTATTCGGAGACTAATCTTCTATTGTATTCGATGAATCTGCTGTTGCTGTGTGGTGCTGTCTATATTCTGTCCAATAATATATTTTGTAACCTTTGAAAATATTAGAAAAGAAAAAAAATAATCCCTAATATTCATACTAGTGGCGCACCACTCAGCACACTAATGGCGCACTGCAAAAATGACACTAATGGCGCATCACCCACTAGTGCGCCATTAGTATGCCAAAGCACATGGGTACATATGCCCCACTCGGAGGCATACTAATGGCGCACGGTGGGCTATACTAATGGCGCACTGCATGGTGCGCCATTAGTATACCAGATACTAATGGCGCACCAGGGGTGCGCCATTAGTATTTAATTCTAATGGCGTGGTGCTAGTGGCGCACCAGTAGTGCGCCATTAGTAGGCAAAACTGGTGCGCCACTAGCAGGCCTTTTCCTAGTAGTGACACATTCAGCAGTGTTGTAATGAGCAGGTCCAGAACCCTGAGAGGTCAGCAATTATACGATCTCTCACGGCAAACTTCACGGCGGCCTCAAGCCCACATCGAAAGGAAAGGAAAGGAAGATGGGTACCACGTCTGAAGGAGTTAGTTAAGGTGAACGTGGATGCAACTTTTGACGAAGATAATTATAAGGGTAACACTGGTGTTGTCATTAGGGAAAGTAAAGGGAGTTTTATTGCTGCCAAGAATTCTAGTATTCCTCCTACTTTTTATGTCCTATCGGTAGAAGCCTTAGCACTACAGGAAGCACTTACGCTAGCTGAGACAATGTGATGCAATTTCCTGGTTATCAGCTCAGATAACGTGGAGGTTATAAATACTATGAATGATGAAGTTCATGCTGCGAGTAATGCAACAACAATTTACTTTGACTGCTATTCCCTATCTGTTGGGGATATAACCCCGCGGTGTGACCCGCCCAGGAGGGGCCGGGTTACACTGTTGGCGACTCAATAGAGAAAGCCTAAGTAGGCCCAAGAGGAGGAGATATGAAGACTGGAGGCGGCTCATGAGGCGGGCCTGTTGAAGGCCTAGGACAAGGCAATGATGCTGTAACCCGCAGAGGTGAGCCGCCCGATGGCGACTTGCCTAGCAAGGCAAGGTGACTTAGAACCCGAGTTAGATACGTTGTGTGATCTGACTTGAACTCTTGTAAGCCCAGGGCCTCAACCTATGGATATAAAGGCAAGATCCTGCGGCGGGTTAACTCAAGAAATGATCAATTGATAGCTAGGTCAAGCGATTCCACTCCCTTGTAATCAATACAACACAAAGCAGGACGTAGGCTTTTACCTCGTTGGTGAGGGGCCGGACCTGGGTAAACTCGTGTCTCTCATCCCGTCCAACCCCTTCAAGCTAACCTACGTTGCGATGGCTCCACACCTAAGTCCTTTCACAAGGGCATCTGCCGTGACAAAACCACGACAGTTGGCGCCCACCATGGGGCCAGCGCACGGTGGGTTCGAGTTCTTGAAGGGCACTTTCCCAGGGATCGAGGGGTACGCCGTGTTCCGAATGACTAAGAGTCACCATGGCAAGCTCTACATCAACGATGCTGGCTGGGGCCCTGAGGCCGACTCAATCGAGTACGGGTACCGGGTCCCCTTCGGCGGGATTCACGTCTTCATCGGCAAGATTGGCGGATCAGAGCCTAAGCCGGACATCTGCACCGACATCGTCGAGCTGGCTCGGCGTGCGCGACCTGCCAGGGTTCAACCTGGCCGGAAGCGTGTCTTTGTTGGATTTGCGCATGGCTCCGACCTTGCGGAGGATTCCGTGTCTGGAGGAGAGACTCTCATCTACGCAGGTGATGAGTCTTCGACTGGAGAGACGGAGTCGATCTACCGGCTTCAAGATGGCGGGCTTGGGGGCTATTCCGACGGTGACAGTATTCTGGATCCCTATGAGCCGCCGTGCCGAGCTGCTATCTTCATGGCTGGCACAGGGCTTACAGTGAGCTAGGATAAACTCACCTGTCAGTTTAGTGCTACTCCACTATATGGCCCGTCGTACTCTTAACAGTCAATCTTTTTTAAGACCCCGAACTTGTTAATGTTAAAACGACAGATTTATGTCATGGAGGCCGGCTTATAGGGTAAAAACGGCTATGCGGCCTTGAAAACAAAAGGCCTGTGAGCCAACTTTTTTCGGTCGTGTCTTAAAAGCCGGCCTAACAAATATTTGAGATTTGTGTATATCTCTCTTTTGGTTTTTCGGATGTTTTTATAATCTTAAGTGTTTGCTTTTGTGCAAATCCGGGTCTCACGGGCTCCGGGTTGTGTTACTCATGTTTGAGCATTTGGGTTGTCACCCGCCTTGATTTTTAACTTTAAGTCGCCAGTCTGGTTTTTGACTATACAGCCACTGGCATGATTTCTTTATGATATGAAATTATGAGTCTTCAGGGTTTCTTAACCCGCCACAAGCTCTTGGATATAAGTCGCCTGTGCGCGTACAAAATATACAAGACCTCACATGAAGAGCAGAATCATTGCACGGTTCATAAATATATGATCAAATCAAGCATGCAATAAAGTTCAGCTGCTGGATTAAAAGTAAGGATAAAGCATGCACGAAGGCATGGCAAGACAGTTACCTGTTTTCCACTACAACTATTACATGGCTACAGTTGAGCCCATAAGTGTTAATAGAGTTTTTTGGAGTCATAATACTCCCTTAAGCCGGCCTCAGCATCATCTGGGTTATGATCAGCCGGGTTAATCCTCTCCCTGGCGCCTTGAAGATTCCGGGTCATCCCGCGCCGGCTCTTCCTCGTCGACCATCTGGAGGTCAGCCGATGTCCAGTCGATGCCAGTTAAAGCCTCGAATGTGGCTTAATCATTAAGAATAATGGAAGGGTCAAGGTCAGGAGCGAAGATATGCTTAAGCCTTGGTGGAATGAGATCTACAACTTCATGAGATGGCGGCTTAATCTTGTTGTTGTTGTCATCGTAAGCCGGCGTGTATTTGTTCAAATTTAGCTCTTCTATCAGCTTGCATGCCACGGGCCACATCTGTCTGACGCATTGGTTGAAGTCTTTCTCTTCAAAGACTGTTTTGTCATCCTTGAACTCTGGGCATTCGGTAGCAATTTCTTCCGGATCAAGTTCTGATTTCCAAGCTTTGGCCCGGCCTAGAGCAACAATGGCTCCGGCTCGAGCAGCTGATAGTTTAATCTCCTCAACTTGAGCCGGCACCGTTGAAAGATGATCCAGCACCGTCTTGATATGAGTTAGAGGTTTCTTCCCACCCGACAAGGCTACAAGGCTGCGCAGTGTTTCGGTATACAATTGCTCAGTCAATGAGTAAACCGCCTTCAATTTAAGCAGCATATTCTGACCAAGACTGGCGCTTCTGGGGCCTGTTCAATTTTTCGCACGAGAGTCGCCAGGCGGGTTAAAAATTATATATTATGAATCGCCAGGCGGGTTAAAGAAATGTCAAAACGGATGATGAGTTGCATATGAATCTTACGAAAGATGGCGGCTGACATTTGAGTAATATGGTGCTTTAAGCCGGCTAGTTCTTCAGTTACCGGCTTAAGTTCAGCCTCAGCATCTTCTGCTCTTTTTAGCAGTGCAGCCTTATCAGTCTCCCAGGCGGTTCTCTCAGCATCAAAACCCGCTTTAATCTTTTCAACTTCTTCCAATGAAGTTTTCAGCTTTGACTCGGCCTTGGAAGTTTCTGCTTGCTGCAGCTCTATATTCTTCTTTAAGTCGCAGAGCTGCGACTCTTTCACGTTCAACTCTTCCTGTAATACGACATTAAAGCAATGGTCATAAAACAAGGAGCAAGTTTTTGTGATGCAGTTAATTAAGTCCCAAGCACATTGCAAGAAATATACTTGGCACTTGGGGGCTAATGTACATCATTTCAATCTATGAGACCCGGCTCATCTTGTTAAGATAAGCCGGCCCTTGGGGGCTACGGATTTGGTTCTATCAAAGGATTACGAGACACGACTCATCTTGTTAAGATAAGTCGGCCCTTGGGGGCTACGGAATTGGTTTTCAGTGATGATTGTAAGACCCGGCTCATCTTTCTCAAGATAAGCCGGCCCTTGGGGGCTACATTTTGGAAGATTTACATGAAGTCTCAAGCATACTCAATGTCTTTTCTTATACTTAAGACTTGGTGGCTATATAAGTATGTATATGTACTAAGGCGAAAAGGGGTTAAAAGCATACCTCATATCGTTGCTTCATCAGATTTACTAAGCCGGCTTCCATGTCACGGCTTGTGCGGAGGCGGCTTAGGTAGCCTTTGTGGATTTCACTCGCACTATAAGATGAGTAATCTTCCAAGTCCAGCTTAGCTTTGCCTTTCTCCAGTGAAGGCGTTTCTTCCTTGGCTGAGTGCTTGGCTAGGACTCTGGAGACCTCGGGCGGCTTAAAGGCTGACCCGGTAACAGTGATGTCGTCAATATCAGTAGCAGTTGGGCTCTTGTCAGTGGGCTTGGCAGGATTGGGCGGCTTAGGACTTGGCGGGTCTTGATGGGCAGCCGGGTTGATCTCAGTATCCATTTGCTCAAGGACCGTAGCATCAATTGACGGTGGCAGGTCATTGACAGGTTCTTCGGGGTCTTGAATGAGCGCCTCAGAGATTTCCACCGTCTGTTTCTCTGGTTTAGCAGCTTTGGGGTCTTTTGAAGAGCCGCCCACCTTTTGTTTCTTGCCCGCCTTTGCTACGCCTCTGTGACAAGGATATAAGAGTCCATGAGTATATCGTTACAAGCCATTGATGAACGAATAAAAATACTTACCCATGAGCAACCTTGAAAGCAGGCATTTGAGTTCCACTAGAGTCGCCAGATGATTGCGGCGTTCCCTGATATTTTGAGTCAGAAGAATTAAGAGGTTGACGTATGAGACCGACTTCCGGAAGAGAGAGAGTCGGGCTATGTGGCACCTCGTTGCGACGCTTTCGAGGAGCTGGGGTGTTGGGTAAGCCGGACATGAGATCTTCAGTGCCATCACTCTAGGTCTTACGCCTCAATTCATGTTGATGTTTCTTCAAAAGAAATTTGGGATCCAAATGAGCAAGAGGGTGAGAAAACCTTACTTTTCGGGTGACCCGCCGAGTTTTCTTTCTTGGCAAAGGTTCCGAGTTGGACGAAATTAAAGTTACCTCTGCTGCGTCTGCATGGCTGGTCTCTGCCTCTTCCTGAGAGGAATCATCGTCAATAAGTTGCATGAAAAGAAAGCCAAGGGAATCAAGTTCTACCTCCGACTCATCATCAAGATGGAGCAGCTCTTTGGCTGATGGCTTCTTGCGACGACCTGGTCCACGAGTCTTTGTTTTGGGCTTCTTGGCTGGGGCAGCGGCTTGAAGTTTCTTTCTTCAGAAGGGAGAGTCGGCCTGTATACATATGAGCAAAGAGTTGAAATAAGGTGCAAATTAAAGAGATGAGTAAACAGGATGAAGTTTGATCTGATTACTTACAGGAGGAGCCGGGTTAAGAGAGCAGAAAGGGTTCAGACCCACTTTACTGCAGTTCTCTAAAGATTCTCCAAGCAGCGTTTTTACCATATCATTGATCTCTTTGCCGGTTAGGCGGGTTTGGTTGTAACATTGTGGATCCTTTGTGTCACCAGTATACTAGCACATTAAGCCGGGCCGCCGGCTCAGTGGCAGAATTCTCCATGCAACCCAGCAGCGGACTAGATCAATCCCGGTTAGACCATTGGCGAGCAAAGCCCTTACCATGAAAAGGTGGAGGCAAAAGGAGCACGTTCTGCAGCAGTTAATCGGCCTGGAAGCAAGCCGGTGGTGGTGAGCCGGTAGGGACGGAAACCCGGCAAAGGGTTCTCCCCAGCTGGGGAAGTGTCTCTGTAGTAGTACCAAGTGCAATTCCAGTCTTTGGGATGACTGGGCAGGGCGGCTGAAGGAAAAATTACATCTCTTCGTCTTTGGATAGAGACACCTCCGAGTTCAAGACTAGGTTCGTCTGACATATCAGTCTGGTGGTTGATGTAAAAATAGTCTCTGAACAGATCAACAGAGGGTTCTTCCTCAAGATACACTTCACAGAATACTTGAAAATTGCATATGTTGGAAATGGAGTTGGGACCAATGTCTTGTGGATGAAGATTATAGTAGTTCAGAACGTCCCGAATTTTTTTTGAGCCGGGCGGTGAAAAGCTACGGAGTAGGTGATCCATGAAAACCACAACTTCACCCTCTTGGGGCTGAGGGGGACATTCAGAGCCTGGAACCCGCCAGTGGATGGCCTCCTTGGCGGGTAAAACCCCCATGGTCACATAGTCATTGAGCGAGCCTTCTGTGACTTTGGAAGCAGTCCAGTCACAGGAGGTGGGTGCTTTAGTCATGATGAGCCGGATAACAAGTTGTGACCAAGGATATGGTGGGTTAAAATTACCATGGAAGCTGCTTAAATGATTATGCGACAATTCAGCAATGACGAGCTGGTTATAGTTAAAAGACTACATATTTTGGTTATGAGCCGCCCTAGCCATGGAATGGAGCAATCATCAGGTTATGAGTGTATGGCGGGTCAAGCTATAAAAGTATGAGCCGGCAAGGTATCCCTAGAATTCTTGGCGGGTTACAAATTTATTATTAAGCCGCCTGAATGATGAAAGGGCGGGTCAACTATTTACAGATCCAAGTTTGTTGAGATTTTTGCTAAGTGTTGGACAAACAAGTTTTGCAAATTGCAGCTACAACTACAGATCGATGGCAGTTCAGAAAAGGGACGTAATTATTAAACCTAAACGTGGTTGTGGAAGAACTAGCAAGCTAAGTATTGATTCATAAGAAGAAGGGGTCTGTTCAAAATATGAGATGAAGGCTAAAAACTGCTACCGCGCTACTTTTATCTGGTTTTTGGATTAAAGTGCGATGTTTGGATGGAGCATGGATGAACTGGGACGAACGCTGACGAACTATCAAGAACTGGCATGACCTAATGCAGATCTGAGAAAGAAGAAGGATGTTACCTGACGATTTGAGTGAAGAGCGGATGGACGCCGCGGATTTCTGGTCCGAACAGGGTGATGCAGCGGCCTCAACGGAGTGGTCGGCGCGGTTCAGCGGCGGTGGCGGAGCTCCAGTGGCGACAAACGACGTGAGGAAGAAGTAGAAGAGGGAGCGACGGGGGTAAAAGTGAAAAAGGGTACCCCCCCCCCCCCCGTGCCTATTTATAAGGAAAAGTTGGTGGAACAGTGAAATGGCATGTGCGGAAATCGAGGAGGCGTCATGTTTATTTTAACAGTGGAGGCACCTCGATTCTCGGATGGCTAGTTAATGCAAAAATATCCGTTGTGATGTCATTAGTTTTTCTGGATTTATTTCATATGATGTCATGGCGGGTTACAAGGATCTATTCAAGGTTAAGCATTGGAAGGAATTTCAGAAGACTCGCCAACCGAAGGATGAAGATTGACATGAATAAGTTTAAATCAATCTGGGGCCTAATGTTGGGGATATAATCCCGCGGTGTGACCCGCCTAGGAGGGGCCGGGTTACACTGTTGGTGACTCAATAGAGAAAGCGTAAGTAGGCCCAAGAGGAGGAGATATGAAGACTGGAGGCGGCTCACGAGGCAGGCCTGTTGAAGGCCCAGGACAAGGCAATGATGCTGTAACCCGGAGAGGTGAGCCGCCCGATGGCGACTTGCCTAGCAAGGCAAGGCGACTGAGAACCCGAGTTGGATACGTTGTGTGATCTGACTCGGACTCTTGTAAGCCCAGGGCCTCGACCTATGGATATAAAGGCGAGATCCTGCTGCGGGTTAACTCAAGAAACGATCATTCGATAGCTAGGTCAAGCGATTCTGCCCCCTTGTAATCGATACTCAATCAATACAACACAAAGCAGGACGTAGGCTTTTACCTCGTTGGTGATGGGCCGAACCTGGGTAAACTCGTGTCTCTTGTCCCGTCCAATCCCTTCAAGCTAACCTATGTTGCGATGGCTCCACACGTAAATCATTTCACAAGGACATCTGCCGTGACAAAACCACGACACTATCCTGAGAATTTGCGAAGGTCAATTATGTTCATGAGAACCGTGAAGCTAATAAGGTTGCCCATGAGTTGGCTAGATTAGCTAAGTATCAAGATCCTTGTACCTGGTTATATGATCCTCCCCCTTCTATAGTACCTCTTTTAGTACATGATGTGACACTTATTTCAAATGAATAAATAGGTGCTTTGAGGATTAAAAAAAACATACCAAACTGAAAGAAAAACAACTAATACAATACAGACAATCTAATAAGTAATAACCACGGCAATGTCATTGAAAAGTGGAGGGTACATATGCAATGTCATTGTTTGCCCGATCAGTAGAGCACCATACGTTGAACCCTTGCAACTTTAGTGGCCATCACTAGAACCTGGGGGAGAAAATCATGCATTTTGTTACAATACCGTGACGGCAAACACGAGTAGTACTACTCTTGGTTGCAACAGAAACGATGCCAGCATGATAGATTTAAGAAATACCACTCAATTCGTAATAACAGTTTACCATCAAAACACGTAGGACTCCACTACGCGCGGTCAGAACTCAGGGCGACCCAATAGACGTCTCCCACGTCAGCTTGTATTATCGCGTCGCAAGCACACGTGTGGCCGGGTTGAGGGTCACACGTGGCGCGCTTGTTGCCTCCGTCGGCGGCTGGCGGCGGCGGACTCAGGAGGAAGTGATTTGGGCCAGGCAGTTAATTTTAATATCAGCACGAGACCCGCTACAAATGGAGTCCCAGAACCGAAACAACAGGCCCACCACCCAGCGGGAAGTAAGTAACAGGACCCAATCGTCACGTCGCGCATCCAACTCCTATTTGACGCGTATAGCGCCCGTTAAAGGCAGAACGGTTTACATCGCACACCCCTATTTCCCGTAGCCACATTTCGTAGACGGCCCATCTAGAGCATATTTCTGTGAATCTCTCAACCGGTTTTCGTTTCTGGTTTTTTCGGCCTAGTTTTTGTCCGTTTTCATCAGGTTTTTCTTTTTCTGTCTTTTACTCTTTATATTTTATGTTTTTTTTATTTTAAAATTTGTGAACATTTATCAAATCCGAGAAAAAACTCATCGACTTTTTAAAATCTTGCAGAAAACAAATTCAAATTCATGAATTGTTTTGAAATTTATGTGTTTTTTGAAATTCATGAAGTTTTTTCAAATTTGTGACTTTCCCAATTTCATGAACATTTTAAAATTCACAATTTTTTCTCAAATTCACAAATAGTTTTTGAATCAGCAAACTTTTTAAAATTCATGAACTTTATTTGAATTCATGAACTTTTTCATATTCATGAACAGTTTTTCAAATACTTGAACTTTTTTTGAATCCGTGAACTTTCTAACTTTTGTAAAAAAAAAATAAGAAAGTCGATGGTGAATGTCTAGGTCAACTGTCACCAGTATTGGGATGCTATTGGGATGCGGCCCATCTAGCCACGCGCGCAAGCGCCATTTCGCTACAGGGCGCTAAATACTAAAGGCATTCTATGGGAGCTCGCATCATTCGACTCACTCAGGCGCGTCTTTGTCTTTTGCTCAAAAAAAAAAGGTGCGTCTTTGTCTCGTCTGTGCCGATGACGAAACTTAGCGTTGCCTCTCTGGCGCTCCCTATATATGAGCTCCAAAAGCACGCATGTATGTCAACCACACAACAAAACTTTATTTTCTGTTTGTTTTTTCTTTTCTATTTTTGCTTTATATTTTGGAAAAATTAAATACATATATCTCAAAACTTAATTTACTTAAAGAAAATAAAATGTTCAACGCTAATTTAGAACATGTTAATGTAGTTTGAAATTTTTGTACACGCAATTTTTTTATAAAATGTCCGTACCATTAAAAAAATCACACATTTAAAAAAATCGTGATATTTTTTGAATTTTTTAATACAAAGTTGAAAAAGATATTTGTGTAATTTCAATAATAAAATCATACCACTAAAAATTATTTTAGTCCCAATATGCCGTCAGGCGATGTCCACTTGGGTAATTGCAATTGAACTAAAAACTGGAATTCTTTTAGTCCCGTACGACTCAGTGATGGAGAATTCAACTGGTTTAAAAATGCGGACCTTTGCATGATCATCACCAGATAGAAGTAGAAGGAGAGTAAAGCAATTAATACAAGGCCTAGGATTAAGTGTGTATGTGGTTAGGGTTAGCAGAGCGCAAGTATAAAAAGGTTTTATGTCCGGGTTGTATGGGTATAGGCCGAGGAGGGTATGACTAGTAGGGTTGTGGGAGTATAGCTGTGCAGGGGGTCTATGCCTCTGAGGAATACCAACAAAAAAGGAAAGAGGGTTTCGGAGTTCAAATTACCTACTAAGTATGTAATAAAGATAAAAATATAAAATGCACTTTTGGAATTGAGTTCCTCACCTAGCTTCAATTTTTTTAAGGACAAAAATTAAAATTCATATTTTGAACCAATTAGTAAAATGTAACGCCGGCCAAACTGAAATGCTGACATCTAGCCCATTTATGGTTCAGTTTTGTATTGTTAGAATAGTTGTTGCATCTTTGCACATATCTAACTATTCAAATCACCAAATTATCTCTATAGACTATATGCTGGACACTTGGTATGTCTTTCTACTATTTGTGAAACAACCATTATATGGGGGAACACT
This sequence comes from Thinopyrum elongatum, assembly GCA_011799875.1. Lineage (NCBI taxonomy): Eukaryota > Viridiplantae > Streptophyta > Magnoliopsida > Poales > Poaceae > Thinopyrum > Thinopyrum elongatum. The sequence goes on from CM022303.1 coordinate 183,090,683, forward strand.
CTTTTCTCCTCCTAAGTGGTTGGTATTTTCTCTCTATGTGACTTGCCTAAATTTGCTCTCTTTACAAAAAAAGTGAATTAGATTAGTCTAGGGTCGCAATTTTCACCAGAGATGCAAAATGTATTTGATTCGGTATCCAATGGAACAAAATGGCGTGTCCATGGAAACCAAATTATTATTCATGCAAACTTAAACTTGTTTGCCTTCGTGTGGTGTTTGAAATTTTAATATGTTCTTCAGAGGGGAATACTTGCTCTGTATCTCTTCAGCAATGTTCTTTTTGTTCAATGTGTTGACCTTAATGATCATGCAGCCATATTTTTTGATGGCAAAGGAGCTTGATGGCATTATTGATTCATATGAAGCCAAACTGACTGATGGTTCCACTCATATCCGGAGAGAAAAACCACTCTAATATGTCAAACCATGTCGATGGTAGATTCATCTATTGAAGTTCTATGTTGATTTACACTTTTTAGATTAATGATAAATTTGTGTTACATATACTACATCTGAAATGTTGTTGTTAACCACCTGTGAGTCATGATGTATTTGTATTGACATGGGCCTTTCCTGAATTGATAAGGCCATGTAATTGTCACGCCCAATATGCGATCCTATCCGAGAGGAACTCGAAGGTCCCACCAAGGATAGAGCCGCATATTGAAGATGCTTTTGCAACGTGGATATCATTACATCGTACCATATACAACTCAAATGGGGATACATACAAAGGCATACAAATGCCACATGAATACATCAATACATAGCAAACATCATACAGAAGAGCGGCATCCGACTAAGGATGAAAAAAAAAAACAAGAATGACATCCACTCTGCTAGCCCAGGCTGCCGACCAGGAACCTATCTCAAGATCGACGAAGAAGAAGCAGAAGAAGAACTCCAAAACAAGCAAGCATCGCTCTCATGTCATATCATCGCATTATTTGTACCTGCATCTGTTGTTGTAGTAATCTGTGAGCCACGAGGACTCAGCAATCCCATTACCATGGGTATCAAGACTAGCAAAGCTTAATGGGTATGGAATGGTTAAGTGGTGAGGTTGCAGTAGCACTAAGCATTGTATGGTGGCTAACTTACGAGTATAAGAGTAAGAAGAGTAAACTACGCATAACGGTCGCAAACTAGTAATGATCAAGAAGTGATCCTGAACTACTTACGAATCAAACATAACCCCACCGTGTTCTCTTCTCGAACCCACTCGAAAAGAGACGGTCACGGTTACGCACGCGGTTGGTGTATTTTAATTCAGATCTGGTGTCAAGTTCTCTACAACCGGATATTATAAATTTCCAATCTGCCACATAACCGCGGGCACGGCTTCGCGTAAGATTTAACCCTGCAGGCGTGTTCCAACCTGGCCCATCACAAGCCAACACAAGCTGCAGTGGAAATACCTCAACCTCAAGAAAACTCGATCAACCTCGAGTCAGCCCGAAGTATCCTCGGAATGCCGGTGCACAAGATATTTCGACAATGGTAACACAAGTCCAGCAAGACCTCCCGACGTGTCGACAATCCCGATAGGAGCCACGTATCTCGTTCTCAGGACACGGCGGATGAGCGAGGCGTACAGTAACTGATGTGCCGAGTTGCCCCAGGTAGCCCGCGCGGTGCTCTAGTTTGGACCAGCACCATCAGCACTGGCCCTCCTGTATTATGTTGAATAACGAACCTTGGGTAGCGCTAAATCCCTATGCGTCAAATTTATTATCATGTTTATTATGTTGGGCAAATGTTAAAACCAATGTTGGGCCTTGCTAGAAGCGGTTATTCAAAGCAAACTGTCAAGAGGGTCCCATTCCCCTGAGCGTGTTAGGAACGCAAAATCAAGGAACATAACACCGGTATGACGGAAACTAGGGTGGCATGAGTGGAACAAAACACCAGGCAAAAGGCCGAGCCTTCCACCCATTACCAAGTATATAGATGCATTAATTAAATAAGAGATATTGTGATATCCCATGATATCCATGTCCCAACATGAAACAACCTGCAACTGCACCTGCAACTAACAACGCTATAAGAGCGGCTGAGCAAAGCGATAACATAGCCAAACAACGGTTTACTGGGATGATGGAAAAGGTTAGAGGCTTATCATGGCAATTTGGGAGGCTTGACAAACAAGTGGTAGGTAGTGCGACATAGCGAGAGCATCGAGACAACTAGCAAAGCAAATATAGTAGTGATATCTAAGGTAATGGTCATCTTGCCTGAAATCCCGCTCGAAAAAAGATCGAGTCCATGAAGTAGACGAACTATCGTAGTCGAACGAATTCTCACAATCGCAACGAAACTGAGAACTATCGAGAAGAAGAACAACCGGAAAGAAGCAAACAACATAGTAAACAAACAACACATGAACAAGGCATGATGCACAACCAAGTATGATGCATGACAAGTTTAAATGTTGTTACTCATGGCAAGAGATGAAGCATATGCAAACTACCTATTTAGGCAAGTTTAAATGAGGCCGGAAACACAAATAACAATTCCGGAAAGTCCCCATATGCAAATTTCTAATTTGGTACTGTTCTGAATTAAAAATAATGTTAAAGTTGTTAAACAACAAGTTAAAGTGCACCACGCTGATCTACACGTTTTTCTAATCAAGTTACATATGAAGTTCATTTAATTCGGAGCTACGGTCTAAAAGATATGAGCTAAACAAGTTTAACATGGCATTGATGCAAAATGCATGCAAACATCAACCACAAGCACTCAAATCAAAGATGCAACAAGGTAGCATGAAACTACATGCAATTCTAAGAAAGTTTCATATAGGACATGATCAAAACGGATCAATGGTTCAACACACACAAAACAAGTTTAAATAAGAATCTATCCAAAACAGCAACTAGGCATATTGCGAGCATCAAAGCAATATGTTACAGAAATCATATGGGCACAAACTTGATATGAACTTAAAGTAGAGATAACATACTTCAATTCATCCTTACTATTCAGGTCCATAAGCATCATGGTTAATTTACTATGATCAATGCGAAATGTAAAGTTCTGAAAAACTGGGCATACACATGAGCAGAGTTAATATGATGTCATATTGGAAGCATGAAACAAATATGCCACAGTGCTAGAACATGGCATCAAAAGTTATAGTATGATAGTACATATCATGGAGCTCAAAACACACAACATGGCATATACATAGGAGCGACAGGTTCATGGGAACCATCAAAACAATATGCAACCATGAATTCGAAAATCTGGGAACACAAACATTAACATCATGATGCTGACTTTGGATGCATCCGACAGCAAGCATAGAAATTTTAATAATTATGAAAAGGATATGAGCACATATTAGACATGGCATACTTCCAATTAATCCATTGGCATAATTTATAAGATACATAGTTTAATTACTATGTTCTTTGCAAAATTGAACATGCTGTTAACAGGTTGTCAGTTTTATCATGATGGCATATTGAGAGCAAGAAAGAGACAAGCTACAGCAAATTTATATAGAAACCAAGGGCATGGCCTCAAAGTACACATAACATAGAGCATATCCCATCAAAGAATCATATTCATATGAGATATGGATTAGTGGCAACCATCATGCAAAGTTGACAAGTTTTATAACAGGCAGTTTTAGACTGAAATTAACGTCTGAAATCAGCAACATTGACTAGGCATGTTTGCAAGCTCATGGCACTCACATCATGGCATATCATGGCATGAAATAAATACTACAAGCAATAGGACATAAAAATACACCAAACACATCTTGACAAGATGCTCATATGATGTATGCATTAAATCACACAAAAATAACAAAAGGGCAAGTTTTAACAGTTTTCAGCAGTAACATCACTTAGCACTTGCAACAGATATTATGACATGTAGATGCACCCTAACATGAATGCAATAGGCACCATCATGAAGAGCACGAAGAGAACAACGATTTACATATATCAATCATCCTCATCCGACATTCATGCACACCGGTACAAGCTCCACAAGATGCAAACATGATAATTTTCGTAGACATCATAAAAGGACTTGGTCGTTTTGCTGGGGGTCTGCTCACCTCGTGGGCCTCGGCCCAGGTCGGTGGGGAAGGCAGCATGCCACCGGGAGGTGGACTGGGCCGGGACGCGCAGCGGCCCATGCGGTGCGAGCGGGGCCAGGCGCGGGTCAACGCGCTTGCTCGAGTGCTCCCGCTCGAGCTCCTGGCGGCGGAGGAAATGGCGGGGTCGACGCAGATCTTGCCGAGGACGGATGAATCAGAGGCAGGGCGACCAGATCCGAGCGTCGGCGGCGGTGGACGGGACTTGGACGCCGGCGATGAGGTCGGGAGCGGGAGGAGGTTCCGGGGTGAGTGGATGGCGGCGGTGAACTCCAGGGCAGTGGAGGCGGAGCTTCCTGTGGCTGCGGACGTCCGTGGCAAGGTTGGAGGCAGCGGGAGCGCGACCTGGCGGGTGCTCCGGCGGCGAAGCTCGCCGGCGGGAGGCGGGGTCAGCGAAGGTCCTCGGCGGCGGAGGGAGGCAGCTCGGGGCAGAGGGCTTGGGGTCGAGGGGCTCCTCCCCTCGATCCAGATCGGGCGCACGCGAGGGCGACGCACGGGACGCAGGCGGTGGCGCGGAGCTTCTGGCCCGGAGGGCCAAATCCGGGCCGCGCGGGCCTGTGGTGGTGGGGAGGCGATGTGGCGCTCCCTGGTTGGCCGGAGGCGCGCTGGCGAGGCGAGGTGGCGGCCTGACCGATGGAGATGCGCCAAGTGGCAGAGGGGCTGTGGCCGGGCATGAAAAACAAGGGGTGGCAGCGGCTGGAGGTTAGGGGAGGGTTAGGGTAGGCTAGGGTTCCAATTATGGAAGGGGGAGGCATCTATTTATAGAAGGGGGCTAGGATTAGGGTTTGGAGGGGTGTTTTTGAGCCATTCGTTCTCGATCGGACGGCTCTTACGAGAGGGGGGGTTTAGATGGGTGATGATGGGCTGTGTAGGTGGGCTAGTGGGCTGTGTAGAGTGGGTTGGGTCAAGGGAGAGATGAGCAGAGAGGCCCGGCAACAGTTTCCGGATACCGAAAACGTCCGTCGAATAAACAGGCTATAGTGCCGCTATGGTTATCCGTTGGGGCATGAAACGAACTCCGAATGCGACGAAATTTGGCAGGCGGTCTACCACAACATAATAAGACCGCACGCCAACTTTCAACCCATTCCGAGAACATATTTATCCCACTTATAAAATAATATTTTGGAGGTGCCGCGGGTGCGTGCGAGTGTGGTTGGACTCAGAACGGACAACGGAGAGAACTGGGAGACCCGGCAACTACGGACAGATGCAAGTTTTGAAAAACATGCAGATGAAATGCACATGATGACATGGCAAAGTGCAACACGCAAGCGAATGACATGGCAACGACGGCGAATAAACGGAAGACATCTGGCGCATCGGTCTCGGGGTGTCACAATAATCTGCTTATGTAATTTGGTGCTTTAAAATCTAAGGATTGCCCCTTTCTTTTTGCTTGAAATTTTTCACTAAGTATCTTAATGTCTTCAAAATTAATATACTTTGAATATTAAAGCCTGCCGGATCTGGATGGTTTTGTGACAATCCACTTCATATGTATCTTAAAGTACCTGCAAACATATTGATGAATTATCATTCATGTCTAGACAAGTATACAAGTAGAGTATGAACTAGCATTGCCAAACTGCACCTATGAAAACCACGGTGCTTCTTTGATACTAGAACAGTTATGTTTGCTTTTCCCGATCAAATTATAACAACATAACCATTTCTCAAGTACTTACCTCTACTTTACATACTGATATGCAGCCCATGGCTCTTCTAATATGTTTCTCTTTGGTCTTACAGGTTCTTCTATGTCTCGAGTGCATGCATATACCTCAAGGAAAAATAGCATGGGGTGACAAAGTAGCGCAACCCTTAAAATCTACTATAGCGAAGCTATCACACAGCGAATGATTGTAGATTGATTTCGTTTAGCGAGGCATTGCTCCGAATGCTATAATGCGTTGTCTTTTCAATGATATACCTTGAATTCATTTTTTTTCGGGGGGATATACCTTGAATTCAAGTAGCTTGAAACACATTTGAGCCTAAAGGAAGCTGATGCCTGGCCTGCCGAGGCATGCATACACCCAAGTACTGATTCTTGGAATATACAAAACTTGAGCCTCAAGAGTTAACATGCATGTGGTCATCTTGATTAGTTGCGCATGCACTACACCACACTAAAGGACTTTGTCATTGAGTGAAATGTTGACAGTTTCCACAATATTGATGGGCATTTTGGGGGCCTGGAAATGTAAATCCAGACCGAGCTTGGAATACATATCCTTATTATAAAATACTCATGAACCGCATCCCCGCATGATCTAACTCAGAGGCCGGTTCAGTCATGAACTTATGGTGCCTCGTCATAACTGGACATATTTCAAAGGTAAACTTGATGCCTTACAGTAAAGAGTCATTTTACAGTGCATCCGGTCGATATGGACCATCCGTCGGAGCTGATTCGACGGTCCAGATTCAATGTAATACGCTGATGTCACGTGTATTATACCAGAGGCCGAGGGGCATTTTCGGAAGAAAAAATATTTTGAACCGATCATATTTTCCCTCTCAAATATTTCAAGGGTATTCTCGGTACGAATTTGAGGAGTATTTTTGGTTTGATTTTTATCCCGTTCGCTAGGGTTTATTCCTTGCCGCCGCTAGGGTTTTACTCCTCGCCAGTAGGATCTAGTCGCGCGTCACGGCCCCTCCCTCCCTCCACCCCAATTCCCTCGCGATCTCGCACCACCTTTTCAACGAAGAACACGAGAGGAGGCGCACTGCCCTCCCTGCGGCGGCCGCCGGCGATGATTCGGCGCCATCCCACCTCCCAGTCCTCCATGCGGGTGCCTATAGCCACAAGGTTATAGGCAACCTCTTTCCCACACCCCACTTGGTTGTTTGCGTCCTCTACATCACCTCTCCGCCATGGCCACACCTTTGATCTGGCCATGCATCTCGTCCGAAGGCAAGGTGGTTGGGTATGGATGATGTTCTCGCTGCTGACAGGGTGCTGCGGGACTGGATGAAGCCGGCCGGCCTCGACGGCCAACCCCATTCGTCCAGCCCCGACTGCAAGATCTACGAACGTTCAATCGTTGCATTCATACACTTATACATTTAATTCAACCTTTATTCTTTCAATTTGGCTGATAGGTGAGATTTGGAGATCAGGAGAGATGATAATCTATTAATTTTGGAATGTACTATAAACAATTCATAGCTTATGTTGCTCAATATCTACGATGCTCGCTTCTTCTTGTGCAATTGCTGGACTGGGATCAACAGAGTTGGCATGTGCTTTATAAAAAACTTTAGATTCACATGGGATATCCACCGTCTGAAGATTAGTGTTAATTCTTATTATGATGTTTTAGCCTTGTTAAAGAGAGAGTAATGATCCTCGCAAAAAGCAGAGAGAAAGGAATGAGCATTCGATTCTTGCATATGTTGCATTTCATTCTTCCATGTTTAGTTATGTCCAATGTTTGTTACATGGACACATTTGACAAGGTGAGTACAACTAGTAATTTTTCCTTTGTTTTGCAACGCTATGACAGAACATGCTATGTGATTCCCTGAGGCAGGATGGATGTACCATGGCCACACTACTGTGCTCCAGAAGGTGATCCCTTCAATTCAGCGCACGCCCTACCATGCGACACCATGGTCGTTGTAGCACCTGCAGAGGCCCCCTATTGTACGTGCTTTACTCTTGTTATCCTATGCTCTCTTTTATTGGCTTTGCGACCTGCCTATGAGACATTGGTTGTGTCATTCCTGGGATAGCTGGGATTCCGTGTTGACTCATGCAGCATTTTTCCTTCTGTTGTGAGGCTATGCTCATGCTCGTACCTTTTTCTCTCGTATGAAAATAAACATATCATAATCCATTATTATTCTAGGGTTGCTCGTGCACTATAATTTGTCGGAACCTTGCCCAGGCACTGTTACTCTCACATGGTTGTAAAAAGCAAATATAGATTTCTATGAGCTCCCGTAGAGACCAAATTTATTTCAAGCAAAGTATTGTAACCAATATTATTGAAGTTTTACAACTTGACTCATCTGCAATGGACTAAGAACACTGCTAGGAAACCTTCTTCGGGACTAAAACCCAACCACACCCTACTCTATCACTTTATGGCCAAGTGTACACTCCACATGTATGAATGAACCACACTGCTGGACTAACTGCTTGCATCTTCATCGTCTTCAACCGCAGCTGCATCCGATAGCCTACCATGGTACTGCTTGAACCTTTTCCTGTATTTCAATTTGTTGTAGGGTGAATCGACAAGCACAACAGGTAGCTCTCTTCTAAATTTGTCGATGTAGGCCTGCATGCGAGGATATGTTAGTATCGTTCCATAAGTTTCAGAAAATGACAGAATTTTAGGTGTTACTCTACGTACTTGGTCATATTGCATCCTCAGTTTTTCTCCCGTAAAAAATTCGATGTTCTTCAGCATGTACAGTGCACAACAAGAACTGCAACATTTTATTTGGTTAGATCAGCATTTCACGTATTAACAATCTAAAACAAAAACAAAAGCTAATATTGTTGACTGACGTCTCATCGGATTTTGGCACTTTAATAAGCTGTACTGGCCATTGTGTCACATTAATGTCTTCCCATGCATTGCTTTCGATCCCATTGACTCGCATCGCTGCTCTCAGATGTGCTTCCATCCCACGTACCTACAAGCCAATGGGATGAGAAGTTGCCTACAACTAATACTTACATACGATGTTAAATCCTTTGTTATAATTAAATATGTTGAAATTCTCACCACGTTATTTACTTCTCTGGGTACCATACGATGGAAAAGTGAATCAAGAACCTGAATCTCCTTCCTTCTGGGGTTTACGACCACAAGGAACCAGTGGACGTTTAAACTGTTTGTAGGTAGGAAAACCTGGAGTGCATAGATAATTAGAACAACGTGTATAGTAATAAAAAAAATCTGTTCTACGCCAGGTTAAAATACCATATCATGTTTCAGGTAGTTGGTGCCTTGTGTTGTTCCAGGAATGCCTGCCAAAGCGTCCTCGTAGCACTCCTCTATCCTACCATCTCTTTCGAGCTTTGCGACGCCGGCCACCCTCTCAATGTAAACCACTTGCCCATCCCTTGTGTCAATTGGTTCATCATGACGCATGAGCTGGATCGCAGCATCAACCACCTAAAACAATAATCAAGTTAATTGTATTGTACAAAAATGAAACTTGATAAACTAATTTGTAATATATCTTACTTCGTCACCCAACCATATGCCATCTTCAGATTCATCTTTTTGGGTGAGTAATTGCAAATGCTTCGATAGCACGACAATGTCATCAACTAAGACCATTTGTTTTTCATGATTTGTAGTGTTGATCAGTGACGCCACGAAATCCTTTCGAACCACGTCTAGCTGGTCCCTCTTCCATACAGGAACTTCTGACCTATTTTTTAAGTTGCTAGAGCCGATTTTCCTTTTTTTATTGTTCGTGTCCTCGGAATCATTCGTAGACTCTGATGGAGTCTTGTTTTTCCTTTTCTTCTTCTCAGTATCGTACGAAACGTACTCGTCATTCTTAAATAATTCCAATACCACCATTTTCCTTTCGCCCCCATGATTTGGTGGTGTCGATTCAACCACACTTACTTCTTGCTGCTTTCGAATGGATTCATCATGGCTGTCATCATCTGTGAAGGCACGGGGTTCTTTAGGCTCCCGCGATCCCGTGGCCTTCACAGAGTGGTGCTTACTCCCTCTCTTGAACGGATTCTGTCATACGAAATAAACCGCGTGTTAGTCTTTAGCAGATTCTTGCTCAATTATAGGTAAAATGTGCATCACCTGGAAATCCTTTGTTATAATTAAATATGTTGGAATTCTCACCATGTTATTTACTTCTCTGGGTACCATACGATGGAAAAGTGAATCAAGAACCTGAATCTCCTTCCTTCTGGGGTTTACGACCACAAGGAACCAGTGGACGTTTAAACTGTTTGTAGGTAGGAAAACCTGGAGTGCATAGATAATTAGATCAACGTGTATAGTAATAAAAAAAATCTGTTCTACGCCAGGTTAAAATACCATATCATGTTTCAGGTAGTTGGTGCCTTGTGTTGTTCCAGGAATGCCTGCCAAAGCGTCCTCGTAGCACTCCTCTATCCTACCATCTCTTTCGAGCTTTGCGACGCCGGCCACCCTCTCAATGTAAACCACTTGCCCATCCCTTGTGTCAATTGGTTCATCATGACACATGAGCTGGATCACAGCATCAACCACCTAAAACAATAATCAAGTTAATTGTATTGTACAAAAATGAAACTTGATAAACTAATTTGTAATATATCTTACTTCGTCACCCAACCATATGCCATCTTCAGATTCATCTTTTTGGGTGAGTAATTGCAAATGCTTCGATAGCACGACAATGTCATCAACTAAGACCATTTGTTTTTCATGATTTATAGTGTTGATCAGTGACGCCACGAAATCCTTTCGAACCACGTCTAGCTGGTCCCTCTTCCATACAGGAACTTCTGACCTATTTTTTAAGTTGCTAGAGCCGATTTTACTTTTTTTATTGTTCGTGTCCTCGGAATCATTCGTAGACTCTGATGGAGTCTTGTTTTTTCCTTTTCTTCTTCTTAGTATCGTACGAAACATACTCGTCATTCTTAAATAATTCCAATACCACCATTTTCCTTTCGCCCCCATGATTTGGTGGTGTCGATTCAACCACAGTTACTTCTTGCTGCTTTCGAAAGGATTCATCATGGCTGTCATCATCTGTGAAGGCACGGGGTTCTTCAGGCTCCCACGATCCCGTGGCCTTCACAGAGTGGTGCTTACTCCCTCTCTTGAACGGATTCTGTCATACGAAATAAACCGTGTGTTAGTCTTTAGCAGATTCTTGCTCAATTATAGGTAAAATGTGCATCACCTGGAAATCCTTTGTTATAATTAAATATGTTGGAATTCTCACCACATTATTTACTTCTCTGGGTACCATACGATGGAAAAGTGAATCAAGAACCTGAATCTCCTTCCTTCTGGGGTTTACGACCACAAGGAACCAGTGGACGTTTAAACTGTTTGTAGGTAGGAAAACCTGGAGTGCATAGATAATTAGATCAACGTGTATAGTAATAAAAAAAAATCTGTTCTACGCCAGGTTAAAATACCATATCATGTTTCAGGTAGTTGGTGCCTTGTGTTGTTCCAGGAATGCCTGCCAAAGCGTCCTCGTAGCACTCCTCTATCCTACCATCTCTTTCGAGCTTTGCGACGCCGGCCACCCTCTCAATGTAAACCACTTGCCCATCCCTTGTGTCAATTGGTTCATCATGACGCATGAGCTGGATCGCAGCATCAACCACCTAAAACAATAATCAAGTTAATTGTATTGTACAAAAATGAAACTTGATAAACTAATTTGTAATATATCTTACTTCGTCACCCAACCATATGCCATCTTCAGATTCATCTTTTTGGGTGAGTAATTGCAAATGCTTCGATAGCACGACAATGTCATCAACTAAGACCATTTGTTTTTCATGATTTATAGTGTTGATCAGTGACGCCACGAAATCCTTTCGAACCACGTCTAGCTGGTCCCTCTTCCATACAGGAACTTCTGACCTATTTTTTAAGTTGCTAGAGCCGATTTTCCTTTTTTTATTGTTCGTGTCCTCGGAATCATTCGTAGACTCTGATGGAGTCTTGTTTTTTCCTTTTCTTCTTCTTAGTATCGTACGAAACATACTCGTCATTCTTAAATAATTCCAATACCACCATTTTCCTTTCGCCCCCATGATTTGGTGGTGTCGATTCAACCACACTTACTTCTTGCTGCTTTCGAAAGGATTCATCATGGCTGTCATCATCTGTGAAGGCACGGGGTTCTTCAGGCTCCCACGATCCCGTGGCCTTCACAGAGTGGTGCTTACTCCCTCTCTTGAACGGATTCTGTCATACGAAATAAACCGCGTGTTAGTCTTTAGCAGATTCTTGCTCAATTATAGGTAAAATGTGCATCACCTGGAAATCCTTTGTTATAATTAAATATGTTGGAATTCTCACCACATTATTTACTTCTCTGGGTACCATACGATGGAAAAGTGAATCAAGAACCTGAATCTCCTTCCTTCTGGGGTTTACGACCACAAGGAACCAGTGGACGTTTAAACTGTTTGTAGGTAGGAAAACCTGGAGTGCATAGATAATTAGATCAACGTGTATAGTAATAAAAAAAATCTGTTCTACGCCAGGTTAAAATACCATATCATGTTTCAGGTAGTTGGTGCCTTGTGTTGTTCCAGGAATGCCTGCCAAAGCGTCCTCGTAGCACTCCTCTATCCTACCATCTCTTTCGAGCTTTGCGACGCCGGCCACCCTCTCAATGTAAACCACTTGCCCATCCCTTGTGTCAATTGGTTCATCATGACGCATGAGCTGGATCGCAGCATCAACCACCTAAAACAATAATCAAGTTAATTGTATTGTACAAAAATGAAACTTGATAAACTAATTTGTAATATATCTTACTTCGTCACCCAACCATATGCCATCTTCAGATTCATCTTTTTGGGTGAGTAATTGCAAATGCTTCGATAGCACGACAATGTCATCAACTAAGACCATTTGTTTTTCATGATTTGTAGTGTTGATCAGTGACGCCACGAAATCCTTTCGAACCACGTCTAGCTGGTCCCTCTTCCATACAGGAACTTCTGACCTATTTTTTAAGTTGCTAGAGCCGATTTTCCTTTTTTTATTGTTCGTGTCCTCGGAATCATTCGTAGACTCTGATGGAGTCTTGTTTTTCCTTTTCTTCTTCTCAGTATCGTACGAAACATACTCGTTATTCTTAAATAATTCCAATACCACCATTTTCCTTTCGCCCCCATGATTTGGTGGTGTCGATTCAACCACACTTACTTCTTGCTGCTTTCGAAAGGATTCATCATGGCTGTCATCATCTGTGAAGGCACGGGGTTCTTCAGGCTCCCGCGATCCCGTGGCCTTCACAGAGTGGTGCTTACTCCCTCTCTTGAACGGATTCTGTCATATGAAATAAACCCTGTGTTAGTCTTTAGCAGATTCTTGCTCAATTATAGGTAAAATGTGCATCACCTGGAAAGCTTTAAGGCTTGTGGTGGCTTTGCAATGCATTTGCGTATCCAAACTAGGAGCACCCTGGATATCATCCACCTCTTTAAAAAGCTTACGAACACCCCTAAGATTATCTTTGATTTTTACAGTAACTCTTTCGAATGCTTCATCCTGTACGTGGAAGATCACATGTTATTTCTGAAACGAAAATGATTGTTTCATAATTAAGTTAACATGCGTACGTCAAAATCTTCATCAAGGTTCTTCATGGGGGGCTCCATGTCATCCTTTTTTATTCCCTGCTTACAATGGAGCTTAGCAGCGACCTCCGTGACATCCTTTTGTTTCCCCTGGTCAGAAGCATGCTCAACATTCTCAACAGAGGCCTCCATTGGGTGTGAAGGTGCCCCGAGGTCAGAAAGATGTATGTCTTCCACTCCTGGAAATATTCCATCGCATTTTTTCTGAAAAAAATACATGTTAGTCTGGGGTGTTTTCATAGTAAACTAATTTAGAAAAAATCTTGTAAACGTAAATTTCCAATTATATATACTAATCTCATAATTCTATGCTTACGTTCAATTCTTTGATGAGGTCCTCCGTGAGCTTGCCATTTGTAAGGGTACACCTAAGGCACTCATCCATTTTCTTTTCAAGGGTGCACATCCTATCGACTTGTTCTGCACCGGCCTCCCGCGCGAGGGAGGCAACTTCTTGCAAACCAGTCAATACACGTCCGACGAGTACCTTAATCTGAGACTTTGAAACGGTTAGAATCATATAACTTCATACTAGTTGCAATGTTACAATATATATTTGTGCCTGATGTAACTCACTTACCTGAGCGCCAGTCTTCGGTTTGGCCAGCGTACCATCTCCCCGCATCAGGTCCGCAACATACTGCAGTTTTGTGTCGTTAGTATGATTTAGAAAATATGTTACATAATCCAGGCAATGTGCTGACATTTTACCTCTCCAGCTCCCAGATAATTATTCTGGATTATATTTTCAACCTTTTCTGCCTTCTCGTCGCTCCAGTTCTGGATCAGTGGCCTTAACTTTGATTCATACGAGATGCTAGAGTCCAATTGGTGCACTCTGAACTTCTCGTAGTACCATGTCTGCATGACAACAAAAGCAGTTTACAAACATTCTCGTACATTATGTAATGTATGTTAGGTAACTGATAATTGTACTACTGCGAATTACCTGCAGCAGTGGTAGGTTCCCCTCCAGATTTGCCTCACCATTTACAAAATTCTTCACGCTATCCATAAGATAGTCAAGCGTTAGCTGTCCAAGATTTGTGCCCTTTATCGTCTCAACGTTTCTAACAATCCCAATATATTTGTTATCCACATACTCCTCTTTTGTTCGGCATACATATTTGCCTATGGTGTACAAGACAAATGGCCTAACAAAATTTGGTGTGATGTCGCCTTTCATCTTGGCTAGCAATCCTTTGAAAGTTATTTTGGTGTCATTACGGTCTTTCAGTTTCTTCCACAACTCCATAGTATCATCAAGATTTGAAGGGACGTGCTTCTTCCCATAGCAGGGCATGCCTATTATATGCGCTACATCTTCTAGTGTGATCCTACATGGTCTCCCATTGATGATAAAGGCATCCTGCTCTGCATCATATAAATTAGCGATGGCCTGGCACAGTACACGTCTAATTTTGATGCTAGGTGTCTTGAGAAGTCCACCCAGTCCTATCAACTGGATGTACATCCTTTGCTGCGTGTTTAATCCGTTTATGAACTCCTCGTATGGTGGCAAAGAAGCATCCTGGGTTCAATGGATATGCAAGTGTGATTAGATTCAGCATGGTATACAATTTAAACACTCATACAGACGACTACAACTTATATATACCAACATAAAAATTGTGCTCTACGCTAGTGCATGAGGTAATTTGTTTACAAGCATGCTGAGTTCCATGAATGTGCAAATACTATCATTAGATTCAGCTTGGTTACGTTTGAATACTCATATAAGGTAATCTTCGTTGCAAGGCGCTTATCTGAAAAAAATAAAGATTGGAAAATAAAAAACTATCCAACCGTGGTCTCCTCAACTCTAGGCGCTAATCATGGTCAGTAGTATGGAATTAAAACATGGGCCAGCGATGCCTTCCATAACTCGTGCGGAAGGAAAAAAAGAAGGCAAGTGCCTGCTGCACTAATTGGCATCGACAAGACCAGACGCTGGGAATTAGCCAGGAATTACTCAATGAACTGCCAATCTGGTAGGAAACAAATCCTAGCACCCTCCCCTAATGCCCCCCCAACTTAATTTGTTTAAAAACATGTTGAGTTACATGAATATGCAAACAACGAGTGGGGTTGCAGCAAGAGATCACGGGAGGAAGATCGTGGTACAAAAATAAGCAGTAGTTGCAGCAGGAGATTGTGGCAAGTTACGAGAGGATTCATGTTTGGCTCCGTTGTTCGGTCTTGTTGGATTCCTGGGTTGCTCCGTCCTTCGGTCTTGCTGGTTTGGGCGGCGCAGAAGGACGAACTATGATCTACGAGGTTTCAAAGGATCCCTATTTATAGGGATTGTAACAACCCGGGCATATACCTACGTATCGATTTTTTCGGTTGGGGGAAATCAAGGGAGGGGACCCACCTGGTTGAATATTGGGGGGCGTGGAGAGTTTAGCGAAGGTAAGTTATGGTGTAAAAAAAACTAAGGTAAGTTGCATAACAACACGTAGGTCTCCTGAGAATCACGATTGTCAAAAAAATATAGTTCGTGTTTCTTTGAAAATCAGCCAAAAGAACTGGACCGCTTTTATTATTGGTTCTAAGTAAATCACTAGACCTCTTTTAGGATGAAAACTGGTTTCAAGTCAACTAGGATTGAGTGCTCACACATGAAGTATTTTACTCTCTCTTGTGAAGCTATTTTATTACCCATCCGATCATGCATGCTCATGCTCATACCTTTTTTCCTCGTATATGTGAGATCAAATTTTGTTGATAATACTGAATCATGTCTGGTGCTGCTCAAGATGGCACGACACCATGGTTTTCACTTTCGGTGAGATTTCGATGAACCAGCGCTCTTTAGTCCGAAAGGCAAACGCTGAATTTCAGCACTCACTGCAATATTTGCCTTTCGGCCAAAATATTTCAGCCTCATTGAATTTCGGGCAAAATATTTCAGCACTCACTGAAATTTTTCTGAAACTTCTAACTAGCGATGGAAAAATTGACACGACTTCATCTAGGTTTGCTCGTGCACTATGTAATTGTTTTGAATCTTGTCCAGACTCTGACGGAACTTAAATATAAATTTAAGAATTCAGTTAACCTTCCTAACCTTCAAAAGTTCTGGTTGTAAAAAGCAAATATATGTTTCAGCGTCTCCCATGCAGACCAAATTTATTTCAAGAATAGTATTTGGAACCAGTACTGTGAAGTATTACAACTTGATTAATCCGCACTGGACTAAGAACATGGCGAGGAAACCTTCTTCGGGACTAAAACCAAACCACACCCTACTCTACCGCTTCATAACCAAGTGTACACTCCATATCTAAGAATAAACCACTGCTGGACTAACTGCTTGCATCTTCATGATCTTCAACCGCAGCTGCATCCGATAGGCTAGCATTGTACGTCTTGAGCCTTTTCATGGATTTCAATTTGTTGTAGGGTGAATTAAGAAGGACAACAGGCAGCTCTCTTCTATAATTGTCGATGTATGCCTGCATGGGAGGATATGTTAGTATCGTTCCATACGTTTACAAAATTAACAGAATTTTAGGTGTTACTCTACGTACTTGTTCATAATGCAATGTAAGATCTTCTCCCGTAAATAATTCGATGTTCTTCAGCATGTAGAGTGCACAAGAAGAACTACAACATTTAATTTTGTTAGCAGCATTTCACACATTAACAATGAAAAACATAATTAGATGCTAATATTGTTGACTGACGTGTCATCTTGTCTTGGCACAGGAACAAGCTTTACTGTCCATTGGGGCACATTAATGTCTTGCCATGCATGGCTTTGTGGTCCATTGATTCACAGTGATGCTCTCAGATGTGCTTCCACCCCACATATCTACCAAGTCCATGGGATGAGAAGTTGCTCGCGGTTCATGGTTAGGTATGATGCTAAATCCTGTGTTATATTGAAAGACGTTTAAAATCTCACCACGTGATTCACTTGTGTGCGTCCTACGTAGCTGAAAAGTGAATCAAGAATCCGAATCCCCCTCCTTCTGGGGTTTACGACCACAAGGAACCAGTGGGTGTTCGCCATGTTCGTAGGTAGGAAAACCTGGACAGCAAAGATGATTACATCGACATGCATAATAATTAGAAAAATAAATGTGTTTATGTCATGGTTAGATGGCACCAGATCATGTCTGAGGTAGTTGTCTCCTTTTGTTGTTCCATGACTGCCCGCCAAAGCGACCTCGTGGCAGTTCTCTACCTTACCATCTCTTTCGAGCATAGCAACGCCGGCCACCCTCTCAATGTAAACCAGTTGCCCGTCCCTTATGTCCTTAGGATGATCATGATGCATGATCTGAATCACAGCATCAACCACCTAAAAAAAATTCAAGTTAATTGTACTGCGCAAAAGAAAATTGATAAAGTAATTTGGCAAATATCTTACTTCGTCACCCAACCATTTATCATCTTCGCCTCCATCTATCATGGTGAGGCATTGCAAATGCTTCTGTAGAAGAACAATGTCATCAATTACCACCAATTATTTATCAAGATCTGAGTTGTTGACAATTTCGGCCACGTAAATCTGATGAAACTTGTCAAGGTCGGTCTCCAGCCTCGAAGCACCTATGTCTGTATCTTTTAAATTGCTTGCAAGGTTTTTCCTCTTTGTAATCTTTGTGTCCTTGGAATCGTTGGTAGACTCCGATGGAGTCATATTTTTGTTTCTCTTCTTATCACTATCGTATAGAACATAATCTTCATTGTTCAATAATGAAG
Source organism: Thinopyrum elongatum (assembly GCA_011799875.1). Taxonomy (NCBI): domain Eukaryota; kingdom Viridiplantae; phylum Streptophyta; class Magnoliopsida; order Poales; family Poaceae; genus Thinopyrum; species Thinopyrum elongatum. The sequence continues at coordinate 183,108,838 of CM022303.1, forward strand.
ATACCACTCTTTTCCGGCTGCTCGCACGAGTTGGTAGCATGGATTCAACCACACTATCTTGTCGCTGCTTTGCTAAAGAATCATCATAGTTGTCCTCATCAATTGGGAAGACATGGGGTTCTTCCGGCTCCCTTGTTCCCTTAGCCTTAGCAGACCGGTGCTTTCTTTTAGTACCTGCCTCTCCCCCCACCTCAATACTGACATCTTCGTCATCTTGATTTCTTCTTTCTTCAGCCTTTCACACATTCTTATTGTGCCTCAAATTCAGAGGATCCTATGATTCGAAATAAAGCACTTGTTAGCTTGCAATCTGTGCGAAATAAAAAAACAAAACCAGTTAAATGTAAAATGTGCATCACCTGGAAAGCTTCAAGGCTTGTGGTGGCTTTGGAATGCTTTCGCGAATCCAAACTCGGAGCACCCTACGAAGCATCCACCTCTTTATAAAGCTGTGAAACATTCTTGAGACTCTCCTTGCAAGCTGTAGAAACAGCTCTGTCTTCTTCATCCTGAACGTGGAAGATCATATGTTAGCTACGAATCTGCGTTAACTTAAAACAAAATCAGTTAGATGTAAAATGTGTATCACCATGAAAGCTTCAAGGCTAGTGGTGGTTTTTGAATGCTTTCGCGAATGCAAACTAGGAGCAGGCTGCAAATCTTCAGCTACGTTCTTCCTGGGGGCATCTGTGTAATCTTTTTGTATTCCCTTAGCAGAAATGCCTTTGGCAGTGACCTCCGTGTCATCCTTTTGTTTTAGCTGGTGAGTACTATTCTCTCCTGGGACCTCCATTGGGTCCGCAGGTACTCCCAGATCAGATAGATGTATGTCCTCGACTCCTGGGCGATCAGCATCAAATATTCCATAGCGGTGGTTCTTTAAAAAAATGTGTTAGTGTGGAGAGTATTGATAATAAAATTATTTATAGAAAATCATAGTGGTATACTTACATTGAATTCTGTGATGAGGTCGTCCGTGCGTCTGCCGTTCGTAAGGGTACGCCTAAGGCACTCGTCCATTTTTTTCAAGGGTGCACATCCTATCGAATTATTGTGCACTGGCCTCCAGCACAATGGAGGCAACTTCTTTCAAATCAGCCAATACACGGCCGATGAGTGCCTTATCCTACAAATTACAAGCAGTTAGAAGCGTATAACTTCGATTGTACTTGCAAAGTTACAATACATATTTGTGCCAGATGTTCATCATTTACCTGACCGCCAGTCTTCAGTTTGACCGGCGTCCCAACAGGTGGCAGATTAAAAGGCCGCAGCAGGTCATCGACATACTGCATGTTAGTGTCGTTAGTATCATTCGAAACATATGGTAGATAATCCAGGCACACAGTACTAACACTTTACCTCTCCAACCCCTATATATTTTTTGTTGATTATGTTGTCAACCTTCTGTGCCTTCTCATCACTCCAGTTTTGGATCAGCGGCCTTAACCTTGATGCATACGAGATGGTAGAGTCCAATTGGTGCACCCTCCACTTCTCGTAATACCACGTCTGCATTACAACAAAAGCAGCTTAGAAATTTTTCCATAAAATTAAATGTATGGTATGTAAATAATGATTGTATTACCTGCAGCAGTGGTAGGTTCCCCTCCAGATTTGGTCCACCATTTACAAATTTCCTGACGCTAGCCATAAGATGGTCAACCGTAAGCTGTCCAAAATTGGTGCTCTTTATCGTCTCAACGTTTCTAACAATCCCAAGGTATTTGTTGTCCACATACTGCTGTGTTGTCGGGCATACATATTTGCCTATGGTGTAAAAGACAAATGGCCTGACAAAATTAGGTGTGCTGTCGGCTTTCATCTTGGCTAGCAATCCTTTCAAAGTTACTTTTGTGTCATTGGGGTCTTTCAGTTCCTTCCACAACTCCAAAGTATCGTTGTGATTTGAAGAGACGTGATTCTTCCCCATGCAGGGCAGGCCTGTTATATGCTCCACATCTTTTAGTGTGATCCTACATGGTCTCCCATTAATTATAAAGGCATCCTGCTCTGCATCATATGCATAAGCGATGGCCTGGCACAGTAGACGTCTCATTCTCATGCCAGGAGTCTTGAGAAGTTCACCCAGTCCAATCAACTGGATGTACGTCCGTTGCTGTGGGATTAATTCTTCTATGAACTTCTCGTATTGCAGCAAAGAAGCAACCTGAGTTCCCTGAATGTACAAATAGTGTGATTAGATTCTGTATGGTATTCATTTAAACACGCATAGAACCTACTAGATCTAATCGATAGAAAAACAAGCTATCTCTATCGGCAAATTGACTGATAATAGTATAGATTTTTAGTAGAAAGAGCAGACTTTGGTCTATGTACACTACTAAAGCTCAGGCATCACGCTTATGAAAACAATTGCATACATGATCAGAAGATAAATAGTTTATAGATAATCTCAAAAAAAGAATGTAGCAGTTCCATTGCAAGCATTCAAGAGCACATACTCCTTAGTTCCCATCAGCTTAAAAAAATCAATTACAATTTTTTACTACTAAAGTACACGAGAGCAAATGTTCAATCAAATTAACTGCTATATATGGTGATCTAAGGATATAATTACAAGAAAATATTATAGTAAAGACCATGCAAAATTAAGGGCAATCACCGATAGTTTCAATGACTAGAGACTAAGAACTCGCATAAGTCGAATTAATATGATGTTCTCCAGTCAACTTGAATGTCATTTAGAAAGCCTATGCCAAAAAATTAGCAATTTCCAAATTTGAAAGCATATAAACAGAGACGATAACCAAGATGTCCAGTAAACATGAACATAGTAGTGACTCGAGCAACCAACAACACAACTACGCATCATCAAGCAGCCTAAAATTGTTGACATGGACCGAAACCTGTGAGCCTAAAATTTAATATAGTACATACATTTGATGTTCTCAATGCCAATTAAGTGAGGCGTGCTCATATTTCTGCATGTATTTACTAAATCATGTACATTGTGACATTTGAAACACGCAGAACTCACAAGTTGGCCCAGTTACCACAGATTCACGGTGAACAAATTAGCTACAAACACTAGTCTTGAATTTCTAGACGTTTAATGTAATACAGGCCAATCAACAAAAAGAGAAAACAACTTACGTACAAAACTACTTTATATTCTGTCTACTGCGTATTTGATCAGCCATTTAGGAGTACTACGATTATTTTGTTGATTCGGTAGCTGGATTTAAACAAAGTTAAATTACTAGTCCTTCCTTTCCATATCTTTACGCGTAGTACTTTCCAGCACGAAAATTAGCGCAAGTTTCATTACAGAGAGAGGCATTCACGACTAAAAACTAAGAGAGGAAGGCATCCACGATCTCCCTTCCAGTAAAATAGGGATAGTTAGTTATGGCTGTAACTAAATGAGATCAAAAGGCAAGTGCGCCGTAAATTATGGGATTGCATGCAAAGAATTAGACTTGGGAAGGAGGGAGTATACAGAATAGAAGGATCTCGCTCGTTACCAGAGGATTCTCTCGATGGCGACCGGCTCCATTGCCGTTCTCTTTCATCTTTTGCCTCGACGGCTTCTCCGACATGCCCTTCTCTTTCGTCGGCTTCTCTGACGTGCCCTTCTCTTTCATCTCAGGATTCGCCGACGCAGGCTTCAAAGATGACGGCTCCGTCGGCTTCTCCGACCTGGGAGCTACTTTGGGCGGCGTGGGGTGGTAATTCGGTGTAGTCATGGAAGGCTAGGTCTTGGAGGCGTGGGTGGAGTATATGATCTATGCCGTGAAAAGCTTTGTATTTATAGGGGATTCTCTAACAACCGACCACAAGGAAATATTGGGAATTTGGGATATACCGTAAACAAACGATACGAAGAGGTAGTTTTATATCACGTAGTGATCTCACGAAGAGGTAGTTTTAGATCACGTATTTTTTTTAGCAAATTTAGGTCAGTAATCTCAACCGTGAAGCGTTTGGTCTTCTTGTGCTTTCTTTATGGGCCTATTATAATGGGATGAGCCCATTTTAAATGAAAACATGAGAAAGGAAAGCGAGGAATCCAACAGGCGGGACGAGTCCCATCCCAATTATTTAAGACGGACATGCGCGAGGGCGCTTCGTCCTCACTGCCACGACTCTCAAAAAATGGTTCCTCTGCCTCTGCATCCACTCGATTCCCTCTTCCTCTGCGTCACCCACTCTCCCAACAATCTGGCTTCTGGATCGGTGAGTTCTCCTTCAAGTCAATTTTGTTAGTAGTTCTCTTTGTTTCTTGTCAATTTCTTCTTGTCAATTTCTTGTTCATACTATGGCCTTCTTCTTGTCAATTTCTTGTTCTCCTGCTTCTTTATTTTGTGCGCACAGATTCTTCTGCATGCAACATGTAGTCCGTTGCCTTATGAGAATTTTGCACACAGATTCATCTGCATGCAACATCTAGTCCATTGTCTTGTCAATTTCTTGTTTTTCTCCTGCTTCTTTAGTTTGTACACATAGATCATCTGCATGGGCGATGAACAATTCGTAGATACATGTTCATTCTTGATTGTTGATGCAGATGGTTAGATAAATATTTCAATAGCTTTAATTTTGATTGTTAAGTCACATATACTCCCTCTGCAAGGAAATATAACAACTTTTGGTTCACTACTTTAGTGATCTAAAAGATATTAAATTTCTTTATAGAGGGAGTACATGTTTAGTTTAAATTGTTCATGCACTTGTTTAGATAAACTTTCAATAGCGCCAGAATTACTGTACTATCTGCCGTCATATTCATCTCGGCTTTCTGTTATCATGTTCTTGTCATGTTTCATGTCTTACACTGGTTTCATCAATTACAGTCGTTCGGCATGGCGTTCGTGAAAGATTATGCTGTCAGGGCAGATGTCAATACCAAAATTTTTGTGAAGTACACGAACAAGGCTAGCTGTGTTGAGTACTGCATTCGCAGATTCAAGTACTGGCTGTAGAACGACGACCAGAAGATAGTTGGACTGGATGTGGAGTTCACCAGGCCTCGTGGTCCGACATAGATGGCTACCGTGGTCCAGTTATACGTTGGCATCTACGTCCTCGTGTACGACATAAGCATTGCTGATGAGCACTGCGGCCTGCTGGCCGCCTTCCTGCTCGACGAGGAGTACACCTTTGTTGGGGTGGACATCAACAATGACCAGAAAAAACTGAAGCGTGTTGGTCTGGTGGTACGAAACTTTGTGGATATCCAGAGTATGTGGAGAGTGCCTGATCCAGTGACGATTAAGGCAAAGTATGGCTTGGCTGACTACGCTGGTTCCATCATCCACAACAGCTACAACAAGATGAAGGATGCTATCACAGAAGATGACCACCATATATGGGCAGAAGCGCCCTTGCCCTTGAAGAACATCTATTGTGCTTCCAGGGACGCGTATGCGACCTATGATGTATACAGGCACTTGGTGAACTTCCAGAAGGGGTTCAAGAGCCAGTGCCAGCATCTCGCCAAACCATCTAGGCGGTCGAGGAAGTCCGGAAGGAAGAATGAGTCAACCTAAAATGTTTCTTCTATTTATCTAGTTGATAGTTTGTAAACTTTATTATACTGCTAGTAAGTCGTAAGTTCAAATTTCCTGCAAGTTGAATCATCCTTTATTATAGTTGTCTTCCCTAATTTGATCCACGTTCACGAGATATTATACTTAAGACGTTTATTTTGTTTCGGTTTCGCTAGCTATGATACAAAATGTGATAGCCATTTTTACCAAAAGATTAATTCAGATTTATAATAAATACTGTTCTCAACTGGGGTTGAATAGAGAAAGTTCATTTTTTATTGAATAGAGAAAGTAAATTTTTTTAATCAAAAGAAGGGTCGCCCCCTCTGATTTTCCATTAACAGAAACCACATGGTCTTTCAAGCCCCTGATACAAACTACAGCTAGAAACTAAAGTAATCAACTAGTAGCACAAACCATACATGGTAGCAAGACCAGCCAGACTTAACATCAAGGTCCAAAAAGTAAAACTACGGTAGAGGACAAAAAATATAGCTGAGAGATGCGCAGGCGACACCGCAGTACCCTGTGACTCCACACTTGCGATGATCTGTACAATTCACCTGCTACATGCTCTAGCAGCTTTGCTCCCAAAATCAGCACCTCTTTGTTTACCACCTTCATCTGCAATATAGACCATCCCATGATCCACAAGCAAATTAGCTAAACAAGAATCATAAGATCACTATACCATTTATTTTGTAATCTCGCATTATTCCTGCATTACCAAAGAGTCAAGAACACAACTGATGCCCTTCCCGCATCTCCTACGCAAACACTCATAGGTAGTTCTACCATCTTAACTCCATGATTTAAATTATTAATAAAAAACCCTTAATGATTCCATTCGCATTACCATCGTTCATGATTATAGCCAGGGAAACAACAGCCAATAAAGCAACCACCTGTGTAAGCCCTATTTTGAGTCCTGATTAGGGCCCAATCCTACCATTTACTCTAACTGCAGCATGTCCTCCTCTCAAAGTCATCGTCACCCAAGACAGAATGAAGACATAACCCCATAGATGCATAATTGCTATCAACATAGTTTTCGCACTATACCTAGTGTAAAGGACACTCTTGCGTTGTCGTGCTACATTTGTGGCTCCTCGGTCAGCATGTTCATAACCACTTTGATCTGTAGATCTTCACGGGTGGTGGTCTTGAAACTGAAAAGAACGGCTTTATGAATCTTGAGCTCTTCACTGTCAACAAAATCACTCCATCCCTTGCCGAAGATGATGCGGCCATCATCACACTTGTGGTACTTGACCGGCATGAAACTGTCCTTGCACAGCCGAATGCCAGCAAGCCCATATCCTGGTATCGCCCCATCTCCTAGGGTCTTCAGGACGTCGACAACTTTCGCCGGTAATCTCTGTATGCACCATCATAGGAAGAAAAATTATCAAATATGTGAAGGAACAGTAAACAAAAGGATCTTCAGCTACATCTACATATATTACATAAGGATCTTCAGTTATGGGAAACAAAAGGATACGCAGAAACACACATCAGTGTATTCACTGGTTTCAGCTACAATAGCATATCATTAATCTTTCTCTCCATGAAAAAACAAAGAAAATTGCATACAAAATAGAAAATACTAATACACCAAAAACATACCATCGTCTTTCCTGCTATGTTCGACATGGTGAAGCGGTGGACAAAAAATGCACCTATATAACCTTTCTTCATCGCCAAAAGGTCATGTAGGTTCAGCTCCTCTTGCTTCGTCCGATTAATTCCCTTCGTTATGACAGTTGATTCTAGAGGATCTTTATGCTCTTCGTTTTGATCGCATGTCCTTGGCAGGTTGCAGAAGTACACCATAGGAATGTCTTCAGTCAAATCGAAGGAGACAAGGTCGCCTTCTCGCAGGTCGAAGTCTTCAACAAACCTGCACCAGTTTTCACCACCGATGATCGCCCTTGAATTCCCTTTGTACATGCAAAAATCATACGTGCGGCTCCCTCTCGCTTGAAAAAGCAATGAACTGTCTAGGATGGCGCTGAACTGGTGCCATGCGTAGCATGGTACGATCTGTAGATGTAGAATTTAATTGCTATTTATTTCCTACATTTTGTTGATCTTTAAAGTAGAGGGGAACAAACACAATACAAGTAAAAATTGACATGCTTATTTATACCACAGCTGAAGTGTCCCCATCTAGCCTGATGGTAAATGTCAACCAAGTGGCATTGGGCCTATTGCAGTCCTGTCGACAGGTCATGCACACCACATATGTAAACAAAATAAAATGAAGAAAAGCAAAGGATGAGAATTTAAGAAAAAGGGCTTATAGAGCATGTAAACACACTAGGCAACAATCATACAGTATAATCAACAAAGGTACTGCATCAGTAATCAACAATCATACACTTGAACTGAGCGGGTAGCTGGCCCTCCACTCCTCATAACCCCGCAACACAGCGCGTGCCCGCCGCACCACAGCTTGTTCAGACATGTCCTTCTCCTGATCCTTGACCGACAGCATGGGCTCATCCCGAGCGTCGACATGCGGCATTGGCTCCTCCTCCCCTGCAGCACAACTGAGGTAGTGTCTGAGACAGATCAGTAATCTCTGAGAAAAGTCCTATCAAAACATAAATCCTACTAGTGCTGTTACTCAGCCCACCCAAATGTACACACGCACACCTTCAACATACAGCCCATCTACATACATCCGCATCCAACAATCTGTTCCTGGAAAAAGAAAAGAAAATCTGTTCTGGAAGGACGAAGGATCGTCAGGGTAACCAACTCAATTAGCCACTTGTCTGTCATCTTGTAGAAAATGAACTTACTTCACTTTTTCCTGGTACTACATAAGCACACAAAATAAAGATTAAAATAATTCCTAAAAACTCTAATATATTGTACGCCCTCACATTTATAATCTTTAAAATATGAACTTAATTTGGGCAACAGAATTAAGAGGTTATTGTTATTTCCCTAGAAAGATAGAAATATTTGGATCAAAATTTCATATTCTGCAAAAAAAAACACTGCAGTAAATATTATTCTGAGAAATGTTTAGTTGACTTGCAATCTAGGACTAGAAGTTAATGGCTGCCTTACTAAACCCAACCTAATTTCGGCCTAAAAAGGAATTTAATCCACTAGCCCAGCTTATAAGTTTTGAGCCCACCCTACGGTTTCTTCCTGGATTCGCCACTGCACAAGGCCAATTTTTTAAAAGTTTTTAAAGGACTGTTTGCCGATATTTGTTGCTAATGTGTTAGGCATCTGCACTTGCTCATTGTTATGAAAACCCTGGAATACCAAAACCCTAGAAAAAAAATACCGAGCAAGCCTCCGATGTAGAAAACTTCCTTCAATCTCTGCATCGCCTTCCATCTAACCTCCGATTTAAAAATCCTAACAATCTAATCTCTGACTTTGAAAACCATATCCAACTCCCGAAATGGCTACACAACAAGGAACAAAGAAGTCGAAGATTGCAAGTTAGGGTTTCTCAACTCACCTTGTCACCGGTAGTCGCTAGGTGCTTGCTGGTGGCCTCCCAATCTCACTCCGCGCTCTTCTGCTCCAACCGTCGAGGGCGACCAGGCGAGTAGGCGGCGGGGTCACGGCGGGGTTGTGTGTGTGGGGGGGGGGGGGTGGGGGAGGGAGCAGGGTGAGGGGGAGTGGGTGTGTGGGCGATGGGGGTGCTGACACGGACCTTCTCCGTGTCAAGCATAGAAAATAACGGCCCGTGGGTCCAGTTCATAAAGAAACAACCAAACAGGCCCACAGGCCGCTGACCAGTCACAAAGTAAAACCCTCTATTACTAATAAAAAACACAAAGGAAAACCCTTTTGTCTAAAAAACAAAAACAAAGGAAAACCGTAAAAAATAGGGAAATTGTCAACTAACCATTAATTTATCTACTGCGTGGAGGGTCCCCCCCCCCCCCCCCCCCCGTGTGGAGATTCGATCGACCTCTGCTTATTTTTTGGGGGGAGTTCAACATGAACGTGATGGTGAGAGGCGCAAGGAGAAGTTTTGTGCGTTTACAACACCTTTGTTTTAGAGAGAAAAAAGCAACTTACAATGTGAAATTATAAAATTGTTATTAATAAGTGCTAAAAATTCCTTATTTATAAAAAAATGTTTGTCTTGCCAGAAAAAACAAACTTCAATAATGGGGGTAGGTAATTGCGTGGCCTTTCTCGCCCCTCCCCCCTCCCTCCCTCGCATATTCGGGCCATTTACCGCATTTCTATGGTTGTAACCTCGAAAGTTCAAGACCTTACGCGGCCAAATGAAATCATAGCAGGGAATGGGATGAATGCCCCATGTTAAGCTCTTTGGTCCATATATGCGCCATATGCTACCAAAGGGAGGCGTGGCCTCGATGCCGTTCTCTAGGGCTATGATGCCCGTCTGCTGTCGTTATAATCAATGAAAATTCGCGAGGGGCTAAAAATTCACGAGACCTGGCGCGGTGTCATCATACAGCCCCTAGAGGGTGTGGTAAAACATCGAGAGCGGCATGCATCGGCCCTCACATAGGTTGTGTGCAAACGGGACCATATCGCATGTCGAATCAAGCCATCAAGAGAGAATGCGTCCGGCCTATGAAGGGAGTGCGGGGCCCGTTCCTTCATTTGCCTCAAATCTCGATGCCACATGATGTTAGACCTAGTAACAAAGGCCTGTCCCGTGCATCGCACTCAGTTGGACCCACAACATGCATGCACACATGTCCACGTATGAGTCTAGATGTCGGGGATGCATGGTCGGGGACTGGCGTAAGTGGTGTGAGTCATGTGTCTACGTGCTGCTCCACGTGGGTCTAGACGGCGGGGGTGCATGGTTTGGATCTAGATACCAAGAGGTAACGCGTTCGGTTTGTGCCTAGGCGGTGCTTCACGGGGCCTAGCGCGGTCTCATCGTATGACCCATGAAGGGTGTGGTCAAACACCGAGAGCGGCACGCATAAACCCTCTTGCGGGCTATGTGGAAACGAGGCCATATCGCATGCTAGATCTAGCCAATGGGAGGGAACAAGTTCAGCATGCGGACGGAGTGCGGGGCTCGTTCCTCCATTTTCCTCAAAATTGGGTGCCGCTTCATGTGGGCCCTAGCCAAAAAGGCCCGTCCAGTGCATCGCACTCAGCTGGATTCACACCATGCATGCACACTTGGCCACGTAGACACCTACCATAAACCTTTAGCCAAGTTGACCCACACCATCCATCCACCCTTGACCCCACCTCGGTTCGCTGGATCTCTGATGAGTCCCTTCCCTCGGTATGCCAAGCATGTTAAAACGACACACGGCTACATGTCTTGCACACCGAGATTGGCGCATCATGTACTAGTGCCAACAAACATGTCCAGCTGAGCATCTTTGCCCATGGTCTGGATCGAGGCGGCTAGCGGTGCATGTTGTCGGCCCGGTTGGCTAGGGGTGCATGATATGGGTCGACATGAATCGCATCGCATCGGAACAAGATTCCCCTCTCCTGTACCGGAAGCCGGAGCAGCACACATGCTTGGTAGAAGAATCTGCGCGGTTGATGTCGGAGCTTGGATGAGACGCCATGGGATAGGTGCATGCTGAAATTCAATATTTAGGAATTGATAACAAATGAAAACGACAATTCCATTGTTTGTACAGGTGTACAACATGTTTTAAGGAAAATGTGAAATATGACACGTTCACATGCATTTTGGCAACAAGTGCACTTTTGGAGGGGAAAAACAGGTAGCCCCCGTGCCTCCCACGATTTTTGTTCCATGTATTTCGCCACAAATATTGGAGGAAAAAAGAAAAATGTATTTTCCCCTCAAAAAATGACTTGGGAAGAAAATCTCAAGTAACCATATTTAGCTACTCCGTGGAGGTTGTCCCCCCACTACACCACGACACTCAAAGCAGCGTCAGACAATCTGCCGGCATAGGTCACCTACGGCGGCACATTTTGTGTCGGTAAAGACCATTCCCGACATAAAGGTGGGTGTCGCCTATAGTCCTGCCGGGAAAGGTCTTGGCCGACGGATAAACCTTTTCCGACAGACAACATGACAACCATAGTGAGATCTTTCCCGACAGACATTTCTACAGCGACAGACAGCTCTATGCCGACAGTTCATCTGACACTGTGGTATGCCGACGGTTTGTATGATGCCATAGCTACGCCGACAGTCTATCTGATACTACGTGCGCCGACAGATAGTTCATCGGCCATTTCTATGCCGACAGTTTATCTGCGGTGTGTTATGCCAACAGATAATGTGACATGCAGCACTTCTACCGACACACTTAGTGCGAGGGTTATACATTTCAGCATAAATGGTTATACATTTCAATTCATGTTCAATATGCAATACAATTGCACTCTTCCATTCATCAGAAGGTAACAGCCAATGCATTCATTCTAACATATATAGATGATTCCAATTGCACTGTTCCATTCATAACAAGATAACAGGCACTACATTCATTCAACAAACATAGAAGATTCACTAGGTTTCTTCACTCAAGTAGCTACAGCCATTAAGAAAATACCCAAGTGGCATATGTCAGAGTCGACATTCTGGTCATGTCCTATTACAAAATATGAGCAAGTTCTCAAAAGACCAATCATTTGATCACTTGACTACTACAAAATATTATGGAAGATACCCAGTCTTCGATCAAGCTGACATCAACTTCCATATGCACAAAATGCGTCGACAATGTTCCATGTTATGGTCAAAAGCGATCAGTGGAACATCCTAGATCAACTTTAGTACTTGCTACTTTCTGCCATTTGTCCCTGCAAAAGAACTTGTATCTTTAAGCAATCTTAGAAAATGACAAGCACATGCAACGAAATGAAGTCAGGATGGAATAGATGTGATTTTGTAGACCATAATACTGTACAAAATGATGTATATTTCAGTCCAAAAGAGATGATTAAAATAGTACGCTGACTGCTGCTACAAGTTTTGTACAAGAACAGAGATGTTCTATATTTTCAGTCAGGATGGAATAGTACGCTTTATTTTGTTGTTATGAAGCATATTGTACTAACGATGGAAGCAAGCATGCTTATATACTACATATAGCAAAAAAAGTCTCCAGTTGTGTAGCAAGCATATTGGTTTTATAACAGTTGAAACAAATTACATGTTGGAAGCTCCCATTACATCTGTTTCAACCATAAAGAAAATAAGCTTCGAAAACAACAGCACAAGTCAATTCTTGTGCACACTAGCAAGCGCAGCCAGCACCACTCATTCTTGATGAATGAAAAAAAATGCTTTCAACAATATAGTTGCAAAAACATGCTGATCAACACTACTAGAGATACTGGTAGTGGTATACTTCTTGCTCTCAGTTCTAAGTGTCAGATAGACATGGTGATTTTGACAGGAATAATACCTGAACTTTGCGATGACAACCGTGACTTGGAGCAAGGTTTGATCTACAAAAATAACAATTAGTTAGCATCATGTGATAGTTTACACTAGAACAGGAAAATGTATAAAATATGTTTTTACCCTATTTGATGGCCATGCAATGGACATGTGGTGAGCATCTCCCATTGTTTGCATTCCATCATATCCACGAGCAAGCTCCACCTCTCTTTTCAATACAATATTGACAAGAACTTCATAATATTGCAGCCCAAGAACTTCACCTCCCACTATGGTGTCTTGGTTGGTTGAGATAACCATTGCCTTCGCCACAGGATCAGATCTCACCAAATGATATAATATGACATCCCTACCAACCTAAATCATGCATCATCTATTAGCAAACACAACACAACAAGATATATGTAGTTAAGAGATGAGATGATTACAAGGTCTTCTTGATGGTGAGAGGCTTGAGAGGCCTAACGGACGCTTGGAGTGGCTACATGGCTTCTAGGTGGTAAATGTGTGGATGCAACATTATGGCTAGATGGCATACGCTTCTGGATGAACAATCCTTCGTCTTCTTGGACTGCATCATGATGACCCTCATGTTCCTCTTCCTCATCATCATCATCCGGTACAATACGTGAGAACTATGGAGGGACACAAGAAGAAAATGATTTAGTGTACCTATGATTCACATATCTTAACAAAAATAGACAAGTAAGCACTCACCACGGGTCGAGAGACAGAATTAGGAGGCGAAGGCGTGGGCGTTTCAACACTGTGACTTCCTTGTGAAAACATGACATGCATCTCATCGACGCGTTGTTCCATTGCTTGCATTTTCTCCTGTAGAGTTGAAACTGCTTGTTCAGCTCTTCGACAAAGTTGCAATTCCATTGCAAGCTTTGTTGGCACTTTAGCTTTGGTTCCAGGTGCACCCACACTCTGTGGAGTTGGCCCCGTACCCAACATACGGACACGTCCTCTTGGTTCCTTCTCTCCAAAAGTATGTGCATAAAGATCCCCTTCTGCAATAGAATTTCCCTCCAATTCTGGGTGGAGTGCAGCTTCAGTTTGAAGTTTTTTCTACAAGAACAAAACAAATGAGGTACCTCAAGTTATTTCCATGATGAAGCCACATGCACGATATTATTACAGAAAAGAGATGATGAATGGTCATGTGACTTACAATTAGTGGCACTGCTAGTGGGGTGGGAACTCCGGTTTTCTTACTTGTATGTACTTCGACAAAAACTTTGTCTCTTCCTGGATAGTACCCAAGTTTCTGAGCCTGCAACCAATTTGTCTTACTAGTAACTAAAACAACCTTTACTAATCTGATACATCACTTTCGAAAAGAAGTGCTTGCATAGTTGAGTTTACCATATCATGACCAGCACGAGCAAAACTCTTGCTGCCAGCCACATGTAGCAATTTCAAATTGGAACGATTTTTTTTTGTTTCTAGCACTGCTAGCCTAAAAAACGATGCAAACAATGAGTTAAGCTATAGGATATAACATGAAGACATTTTGCATCAATTAGAAATTCAAAGTGAACATTTTATCAAGAGCTAAAAACAATGAGCATGTCATATATGACAGTCTGCATCAATTAGAAATTCAAAGTGAACATTTTACTTGTCATGTAGAAAGTGCATGCAAACTACATAAACAGAGCTAACTATGACATTGCAAGATGTGTGTAGAAAGTGCATGCAAACTACATAAACAGAGCTAACTATCATATTTATCTCAAAATTAGAGAGAATGATCTAGTTAATATCCAGTGCAGTTCTGTAAATCTCAACGAGACAAATGCATCCAAAAGTTTCACTTTTAGTACACACAAGGGGCCTTATTCTGCAGTTCAATAACTTGGTGAGATTCTTTTAAATTGCTGCAGATAACTACTAGGAGTAATAGTGAGGCTGCATTGTCAATATAACCATGCACACAAGGACCAAGTTTGCATATAGAAGGAAAAAAAGCAGGTGCATCATATTGACTATCACGTGCCCCACAAAAATGACACAAGATAAATTCCTATATGTTACAGGATAAAGTCCAGCATCCCCAAATTCACACAAAGTGCCCCACAAAAACTAAGTTAGTTTGTGCCTTACCTCGGATTCTGGTTTTCTCCACTGATCGATAAGCTGTTTCCAATCTTCATTTTCAATTTTTCTATCACATCTTTCCATAAGTTCCTCATCTTTCAATGTGGCATCAAACTTCTCCTTTAGGTCTGATTTAAATTCTCTCCATTTTTTTGCAGCTGCGGTCATAAAGTAATCCAAAGCAGCTTCATCCACCTCAAAATATGACTGGACAAGTATGAAAAAGAAGTCATTTAGCAAAAGCCAGCTAGCAAAAATAGAAGACAAGGAAAAACTATTTTGACCATCTAAACTACCTTTATGTCATCCCATAGCTTTAACTTGGCCTCAGGATCAATATATCTCCAGTCCTCAACCAGCACCGACAATTTCTTCCTTACCAATGTTCCAATGAAATTAGCAAATGTTGTAGCATTGCTACCAGTAGGCTGACCAAACTCATTTAGTTCGACTTTTTGTTTAGGTTGGTCTCTATCATATATCTTCTTTAATTCAGTGGGACCCCTTCCTCTCTTCTTTTCTTGTTGTACAGTCACAACTGAAGCATTTGCTTTACAATGCAAAAGGAACGAGTGAGAATCTAAATACATGGTCACACATAAAAAACTGCATGGAGAAATGAGAATGATGGAGCAGCACTAGAATACCTTGAATATCACCTGAGCCATGTCCTATGGGTAGATTATTGGAATCTTCACCATCTTGGTTTAACCTTGACTGAGAACGCAGATTACGCCCTCTAAACTGATGTGCAACTTTGGATGGCCCCTGAGCTAAAATACTTATCTCCTCTGGAACTTTCTCACCCATTTCTTCCACCTGAGAATGTGGCATATAGTAATTTTAAAATTGGATGGAACTCGCTGCATATATATACATCACAAGAAAACAGAGACATCTGACCACTTACATGCTTCTTAAACCACTCATGGAAGGACTCATGCTGGACACGACTAATTTGTCGATTATTTTTAAGACCATTTAAGGAAAGATATTCCTTATGCTTGCTGCAAATTATTCATTACTTCAACAACAAGCATAAATAAAATGCAAATTGCAAAAATAAAAATGGATAGCTTACTTCAAATAAGGTTCTATGTGGTCATAGTTGAATAAGACATATCTATGAGCTTGAAGCCAAGTCGTATTTTCCAACAACACAGAATTCTTGCCAACTAATCCTCGACCAAGCTTGCTGAAGAAAGGTGTGGTACTACTGGTTTCCATACCCAAACCTTGATCATTTCTAATTTGTCGAGTAAACTGAGTTTCACCTTTTAAATACCGAGAACAATAGGTAAGAGTCTCATTGGCAATAGATCCCTCTGGATGACTTCTAGTATGAACAAAGCCCTTACACCGGCACAAATACCTACAGCGAGATACACAATCAAATGTCTATGTCTATTTGCAGAAGAAGCATACTTTTGCTGCTACAAAAGTGGTCGGTGACAATTACCTCTCTATAGGAAACATGTTGCGAAAATGCACTGGGCCAGCTATTTTGGCTTGGGCTGGAAGATGCACCATCAAGTGTACCATGATATCAAAGAAGGATGGAGGGAATATAGTCTCAAGAATGCTCAAGGTCTCAGCTATTTCAGCCTCTAGTTTTTCCATATCACTAACAGAAATAACATGCGAGTAAATGTGCTTGAAAAAATTGCTAACACGAATCAGTGCTGCACTAACTTTTTCGGGCAATAGCCTTCTCACAGCAAGTGGTAGCAAATGTTGCATTAAGATGTGGTTGTCATGGCTCTTTAACCCGATTATTTTCCTTTCCTTGACATGTACATTAGCACGTATATCAGCTGCTAACCCGTAAGGGAACCTAGCTCCTTTAAATACTCCACAAAATAACTTCTGCTGGGCAACATTCATTTCATAAGGTGCTGGAGGTAAATAAAATTTATCTTCTACTTCAAGTTCAACAGGATGAAGGTCACTTCTAATGTTTAGAGCTTGAAGGTCCAAGCGAGAGTTCAGATTATCCTTAGATTTCCCATCAATGCACAACAATGTGTTGAGTATGTTCTCACATACATTTTTTTCTATGTGCATGACATCTAAGTTGTGACGCAGCAACAAGCTCTCCCAATATGGCAGCCTGAAAAAAATAGACTTCCTTTTCCAAACAATTAACGGCTCATCGTCCTTGCGCTTTTGCTTGGTTTTCTTCTTCCCAGATGGATCCTTCCCAAAAACCGTATGCATATCTTCCATCTGAGCAATAATTTCTGGTCCAGAGAGAGGAATTGGCGCTGGCCTATGCTCAGCAAGGCCGTCAAAAGAATGGGTGTTGGACCTAAAGGGGTGGTCTTCATGTAAGAACCTGCGATGCCCCATGTAGCATGTCTTGCTACCATTATTTAGCCTAAGAGAACATGTGTCAGAATGACATTCAGGACAAGCTCCTTCACCAGAGGTGGTACAACCAGCTGTATACCCTAGGCCTGGGAAATCATGAATGGTCCACAATATGGTAGCCTTCAAATCAAAGAACTCTTCTTTTGAAGCATCGTATGTTCTGACGCCATGAAGAAACATATCTACCATATCATAAACTAGCGGCTCTAGATAAACATCCATATCACTACCAGGAGCATGTTTACCAGGAATAATCAATGTGAGAAAAAAAATTGATTGCTTCATGCACATCCAAGGAGGGAAGTTATAAGGAATCAAGATAACAGGCCAAACACTATAATTGACGTTATTGGATCTAAAAGGATTAAAACCATCTGCTCCATATCCGAGCCTAAAATGGCGGCTGTCCTCAACAAAGTCCTTATGCAACTCATCAAAATACTTCCATTGCGCAGAATCAGCTTGATGCCTGATCAAACCATCTTTTGTACGCCCTTCATCATGCCATCTGGTGAGAGCTGCTGTTCTAGAACACATAAACAACCTCTGGAGCCTTTTCTTTATTGGAAAATAACAGAGAACCTTCCTAGGTACCTTGTGGACATGTTTTCCATCTAAACTCTTCTTTTCAGACTTCCATCGTGAAGTATTGCATATTGGACAAACATCAGCCTTAGCATGATTTTTCCAGAAAAGGATGCAATCATGTTCACATGCATGAATACTAACATATCCAAGTCCTAGGCATTTCACCAATTTCTTAGCTTCATTATAGTTCTTCGCTAGTGAGGACCCTTCAAGAAAAGCATCATTAAGTAGATCTAGCAGCAGGTTAAAACTTTTATCTGACCATCCACCAAGCAATTTGACATGAAGTAGTCTAATTATGAAACGCAGTTTTGAGAACTTCTTACACCCAGGATATAGCTCTTGACCAGAGTCATTTTTTAACTTTTGAAGAGCTTCTAAATATGCAACAGTCTGCTTAGAAACTGTGTCATCTTCGAAGTCCCCCTCCTTATCTAAACCACCCCCTAAGTCTCGAAGCAAATCAAAACTGTCATCCTCTTCGGGTGACTCCTCCTCAACCTCATTCTCATGAGCGTCGGGAACATTCAAGAAAGAAGAACTAGATTCTCCATGAAAAATCCAAGCTTTATACCCACGGAGAAACCCATCACATACCAGATGCTCACGCACCTCTCTTTCTTCATTCCAAAATGAGTTTGAATAGTTCTTACAAGGACATAATATTTTGTTTCCGGATGAATTACTAAATGCAAAGCTTAAGAATTTTTCCACCCCTTCCAAATACACCTTTGTGTGCCTACATGTTATATAAATATACATATGCATCAGATCAGATGTAGTTAAATAATTGCTAATCGCCATATAACCACTAAAATTGTGTGTTATACCTAGGCTCATCCATCCACCTTTTGTCCATGGTGACCGCACCTTCACAACTAATTCACAGACTACAAGTGAAATGTACAGATTCGGAATATCGATGTTGCTGTAGAGATTCAGAATATCAATGTTGCTGCAAAAATCGGCATTCACTATGAACATGCATATCAAATAGAAAAAAACTTAAAACATGGATATTAAGCTCCTAAAACCGGTCTGGATGCGCTTAATCATATGGCTTCTAGAGAGATCTATCTATGATGAACTAATAGTTCAGTAAGCATTACACAGATCACACTAAGTAGTGTTTACACAACCAAATCTGCAACTACTTGAAATACAAAATGAACAAAAAAAATCTGAAACTGAAAAAATATCATGCAAGTCATCCAATTAGATCATCACACAAGCATTATTCAATCAGGCCATTAATAATTGCAGAAGGAAGGTAAATCACCTCTTGAATTCAGTAGGCGGGCCAGAGGAAAGTAGCAGGAATGGAGGTCGACCATGGAGGTGGATCCTTGACACGCTGCTGCTCCTCGGCGAGGTGGACGCGCTGCTGCTCCTCAGCGAGGTGGACACACTGCTGCTGCTTCTCCTTGCCGGTGGTGGTCGACGGTGTTGCTGCTCCTCGCGCAGCGGACGGAGCTGCAGCTCCTGGAAGGGTGGTGAGCAGCGGGCTAGAGGGATGTGGTGCGACGGAGGGCCAGCGGACGGGCGGCGGCTCGTAGGCGGGGCGGCGGCGCAATAGGTCGGGGCGGCGGCGCGTAGGCGGGGCGGCGGCACAGTGGGTCGGGGCGGCGGCGCAGGTCGGGGCGGCGGCGCAGTGGGTCGGGTCGGTGACGTAGTGGGTCTGGGCGGCGACACAGTGGGTCTGGGCGGCGGCGCAGGTAGGGGCGAGGGCGCAGTGGGTCGGGGCGGCGGCGCAGGTATGGGCGAGGGCGCAGTGGGTCGGGGCGGCGCAGTGGATTAGGTCGAGGGCTGAGTGAGAGAGAGAGGGATTGGGGATTTGGGATCGAAGGTTTTTTTTTATTATGTTTGCCTTTTTTTCTGCTCGTATGGCGCGCGCATGGCTCTCTTTTCGCGCCATATTTTTGGGCTGTGGGCTGAGGCGAATAACGCCGACACATTTAGTGTCCCCATGAATCGGCGACACACGGACCATTGCTAAAGACACCATCTACCGACAGAAATGACGTCGGTGCTCCTGTGGAGCTTTGCCGATGGATAATATGTCATGAGCTTATATAACTCCGACATACTGTGTGTCGGTACAATTTGGGACAAAATAAGTGTCGGCGATTCTCACCTATACCAACAGATGCATGTCGCCTTTGTAGTGTCGTGGTGTAGTGCCCATGGGGAGATTACATCGACCTCACCTTGATTTTAGGGTGAGTTCAACATGAACGTGATGGTGAGAGGCTGAAGGAGGAGTTTTGTGCGTTTACAACAACCTTTGTTTTAGAACTGTAATAATAAATAAAAGAGAATATGTGAAAAACAAAAAACAAAAAGGACATGCATACAAGATGGGCCAGCCCAACCATCTACACGGACGCGTGGTCCAGCACGCGGGTGAGGGTCGCCTGGGACAGCCTAACAAAATTTGGCCCAACGCTGAGCCGCACCGGGCGCAGCTGACGGGTGGTGGGAGTTTAGTCCCACCTCGCCAAGCGAGACACGCACGCACCTGCTTATATACGCGGCTGAGAGACCATTTGGATGAGCCTCTCTCACTGAAATAGCATGTTCTCTATCCAGCTCCGTGTATGCCCTGTGGGGCCTACTAGCAGGAGAAATGAATATCCCACGGGCCTGCATCCTAGCCCATATGGTTGTGTTTTTAGTCGTATGCAGGCCGTGGGGTCTGAAATCTCCTGTTAGAGGTGAACTTTTTCTGTTGTATATGGTCACATGTTTATTTTTGGACCATCTTCAAATCACCCAATTTTTTTTTACATTATCACATACATGTAATAAACATGATTATCAAAGAAAATTCAACAATAATGAAGTCTACACTGTCCCCTTAAGGTAAAGTCAGAGGTATGTACCTGAGTTTCACTGACCCACTATAAATTATATAAAATTCTAAAAAATGGAAAACTTTCATATTCTGTCTATGTTTATGAAAGAGATCATGTGTACAAAATTTGAGGTGATTTGGATGTGGTCGAAAAAACCACCTTGTTAGAAAAACACGCTTAAGTGAGACCAAACGGTCCGTCTGTAATGAAGTGAGGCGTGCTCATATTTCTGCATGTTTTTACTAAATCATGTACATTGTGACCGTTGAAACACGCAGAACTCACAAGTTGACCCAGTTACCACAGATTCACAGTGAACAAATTAGCTACAAACACTAGTCTTGAATTTCTAGACGTTTAGTGTAAAACAAGCCAATCAAGTACAAAACTACTTTGTATTCTGTCTACTGCGTATTTGATCAGCCATTTAGGAGTACTACGATTATTTTGTTGATTCGGTAGCTGGTTTGAAACAAAGTTAAATTACTAGTCCTTCCTTTCCATATCGGTACGCGTAGTACTTTCCAGCACGAAAATTAGCGCAAGTTTCATTACAGAGAGAGGCATTCACGACTAAAAACTAAGAGAGGAAGGCATCCACGATCTCCCTTCCAGTAAAATAGGGATAGTTAGTTATGGCTGTAACTAAATGAGATCAAAAGGCAAGTGCGCCGTAAATTATGGGATTGCATGCAAAGAATTAGACTTGGGAAGGAGGGAGTATACAGAATAGAAGGATCTCGCTCGTTACCAGAGGATTCTCTCGATGGCGACTGGCTCCATTGCTGTTCTCTTTCATCTTTTGCTTCGACGGCTTCTCCGACATGCCCTTCTCTTTCGTCGGCTTCTCTGACGTGCCCTTCTCTTTCATCTCAGGATTCGCCGACGCAGGCTTCGAAGATGATGGCTCCGTCGGCTTCTCCGACCTGGGAGCTACTTTGGGCGGTGTGGGGTGGTAATTCGGTGTAGTCATGGAAGGCTAGGTCTTGGAGGCGTGGGTGGAGTATACGATCTATGCCGTGAAAAGCTTTGTATTTATAGGGGATTCTCTAACAACCGACCACAAGGAAATATTGGGAATTTGGGATATACAGTAAACAAACGATACGAAGAGGTAGTTTTATATCATGTAGAGATCTCACGAAGAGGTAGTTTTAGATCACGTAATTTTTTTTAGCAAATTTAGATCAGTAATCTCAACCGTGAAGCGTTTGGGCTTCTTGTGCTTTCTTTATGGGCCTATTATAATGGGATGAGCCCATTTTAAATGAAAACATGAGAAAGGAAAGCGAGGACTCCAACAAGCGGGACGAGTCCCATCCCAATTATTTAAGATGGACATGCGCGAGGGCGCTTCGTCCTCACTGCCACGACTCTCAAAAAACTGTTCCTCTGCCTCTGCGTCCACTCGATTCCCTCTTCCTCTACGTCGCCCACTCTCCCAACAATCTGGCTTCTGGATCGGTGAGTTCTCCTTCAAGTCAATTTTGTTAGTAGTTCTCCAGTAGCAGCACATACTATGGCCTTCTTCTTGTCAATTTCTTGTTCTCCTGCTTCTTTATTTTGTGCGCACAGATGCATCTGCATGCAACATGTAGTCCGTTGCCTTATGAGAATTTTGCACACAGATTCATCTGCATGCAACATCTAGTCCGTTGTCTTGTCAATTTCTTGTTTTTCTCCTGCTTCTTTAGTTTGTACACACAGATTCATCTGCATGGGCGATGAAAAATTAATAGATACATGTTCATTCTTGATTGTTAATGCAGTTGGTTAGATAAATATTTCAACAGCGTAAATTTTGATTGTTAATTCACATATACTCCCTCTGCAAGGAAATATAACAACTTTTGGTTCACTACTTTAGTGATCTAAAAGATCTTAAATTTCTTTACAGAGGGAGTACATGTTTAGTTTAAATTGTTCATGCACTTGTTTAGATAAACTTTCAATAGCGCCAGAATTACTATACTATCTGCCGTCATATTCATCTCGGCTTTCTGTTATCATGTTCTTGTCATGCTTCATGTCTTACACTAGTTTCATCAATTACAGTCCTTCGGCATGGCGTTCGTGAAAGATTATGCTGTCAGGGCAGATGTCAATACCAAAATTTTTGTGAAGTACACGAACAAGGCTAGCTGTGTTGAGTACTGCATTCGCAGATTCAAGTACTGGCTGCAGAACGACGACCAGAAGATAGTTGGACCGGGTGTGGAGTTCACCTGGCCTCGTGGTCTGACATAGATGGCTGCCGTGGTCTAGTTATACATTGGCATCTACGTCCTCGTGTATGACATAAGCATTGCTGATGAGCACTGCGGCCTGCTGGCCGCCTTCCTGCTCGACGAGCAGTACACCTTTGTTGGGGTGGACATCAACAATGACCAGAAAAAACTGAAGCGTGTTGGTCTGGTGGTACGAAACTTTGTGGATATCTAGAGTATATGGAGAGTGCCTGATCCAGTGACGATTAAGGCAAAGTATGGCTTGGCTGACTACGCTGGTTCCATCATCCACCACAGCTACAACAAGATGAAGGATGCTATCACAGAAGATGACCACCATATATGGGCAGAAGCGCCCTTGCCCTTGAAGAACATCTATTGTGCTTCCAGGGACGCGTATGCCACCTATGATGTATACAGGCACTTGGTGAACTTCCAGAAGGGGTTCAAGAGCCAGTGCCAGCATCTCGCCAAACCATCTAGGCGGTCGAGGAAGTCCGGAAGGAAGAATGAGTCAACCTAAAATGTTTCTTCTATTTATCTAGCTGATAGTCTGTAAACTTTATTATACTGCTAGTAAGTCGTAAGTTCAAGTTTCCTGCAAGTTGAATCATCCTTTATTATAGTTGTCTTCCCTAATTTGATCCACGTTCACGAGATATTATACTTAAGACGTTTATTTTGTTTCGGTTTCGCTAGCTATGATACAAAATGTGATAGCCATTTTTACCAAAAGATTATTTCAGATTTATAATAAATACTGTTCTCAACTGGGGTTGAATAGAGAAAGTTCATTTTTTTATTGAATAGAGAAAGTTAATTTTTTTAATCAAAAGAAGGGTCGCCCCCTCTGATTTTCCATTAACAGAAACCACATGGTCTTTCAAGCCCCTGATACAAACTACAGCTAGAAACTAAAGTAATCAACTAGCAGCACAAATCATACATTGTAGCAAGACCAGCCAGACTTAACATCAAGGTCCAAAAAGTAAAACTACGATAGAGGACAAAAAATATAGCTGAGAGATGCGCAGGCGACACCGCAGTACCCTGTGAATCCACACTTGTGATGATCTGTACAATTCACCTGCTACATGCTCTAGCAGCTTTGCTCCCAAAATCAGCACCTCTTTGTTTACCACCTTCATCTGCAATATAGACCATCCCATGATCCACAAGCAAATTAGCTAAACAAGAATCATAATATCACTATACCATTTATTTTGTAATCTCGCATTATTCCTGCATTACCAAAGAGTCAAGAACACAACTGATGCCCTTCCCGCATCTCCTACGCAAACACTCATAGGTAGTTCTACCATCTTAACTCCATGATTTAAATTATTAATAAAACCCCCTTAACGATTCCATTTGCATTACCATCGTTCATGATTATAGCCAGGGAAACAGCAGCCAATAAAGCAACCACCTGTGTAAGCCCTATTTTGAGTCCTGATTAGGGCCCAATCCTAGCATTTACTCTAACTACAGCATGTCCTCCTCTCATAGTCATCGTCACCTAAGACAGAATGAAGACATAACCCCATAGATGCATAACTGCTATCAACATAGTTTTCGCACTATACCTAGTGTAAAGGACACTCTTGCGTTGTCGTGCTACATTTGTGGCTCCTCGGTCAGCATGTTCATAACCACCTTGATCTGTAGATCTTCACGGGTGGTGGTCTTGAAACTGAAAAGAACGGCTTTATGAATCTTGAGCTCTTCACTATCAACAAAATCACTCCATCCCTTGCCTAAGATGATGCGGCCATCATCACACTTGTGGTACTTGACCGGCATGAAACTGTCCTTGCATAGCCGAATGCCAGCAAGCCCATCTCCCAGTATCTCCCCATCTCCTAGGGTCTTCAGGAAGTCGACAACTTTCGTCGGTAATCTCTGTATGCACCATCATAGGAAGAAAAATTATCAAATATGTGAAGGAAAAGTGAACAAAAGGATCTTCAGCTACATCTACATATATTACATAAGGATCTTCAGTTATAGGAAACAAAAGGATATGCAAAAACACACATCAGTGTATTCACTGGTTTCAGCTACAATAGCATATCATTAATCTTTCTCTCCATGAAAAAACAAAGAAAATTGCATACAAAATAGAAAATACTAATACACCAAAAACATACCATCGTCTTTCCTGCTATGTTCGACTTGGTGAAGCGGTGGACAAAAAATGCACCTATATAACCTTTCTTCATCGCAAAAAGGTCATGTAGGTTCAGCTCCTCTTGCTTCGTCAGATTAATTCCCTTCGTTATGACAGTTGATTCTAGAGGATCTTTATGCTCTTCGTTTTGATCGCATGTCCTTGGCAGGTTGCAGAAGTACACCATAGGAATGTCTTCAGTCAAATCGAAGGAGACAAGGTCGCCTTCTCGCAGGTCGAAGTCTTCAACAAACTTGCACCAGTTTTCACCACCGATAATCGCCCTTGAATTCCCTTTGTACATGCCAAAATCATACATGCGGCTCCCTCTCGCTTGAAAAAGCAATGAACTGTCTAGGATGGCGCTGAACTGGTATCATGCGTAGCATGGCACAATCTGTAGATGTAGAATTTAATTGCTATTTATTTCCTACATTTTGTTGATCTTTAAAGTAGAGGGGAACAAACACAATACAAGTAAAAATTGACATGCTTATTTATACCACAGCTGAAGTGTCCCCATCTAGCCTGATGGTAAATGTCAACCCAGTGGCATTGGGCCTATTGTAGTCCTGTCGACAGGTTATGCACACCACATGTGTAAACAAAATAAAATGAAGAAAAGCAAAGGATGAGAATTTAAGAAAAGGGCTTATAGAGCATGTAAACACACTAGGCAACAATCATAGAGTATAATCAACAAAGGTACTGCATCAGTAATCAACAATCATACACTTGAACTGAGCGGGTAGCTCACCCTCCACTCCTCATAACCCCGCAACGCAGCGCGTGCCCGCCGCACCATAGCTTGTTCAGACATGTCCTTCTCCTGATCCTCGACCGGCAGCATGGGCTCATCCCGAGCATCGATGCGCGGCATTGGCTCCTCCTCCTCTGCAGCACAACTGAGGTAGTGTCTGAGATAGAGCAGTAATCTCTGAGAAAAGTCCTATCAAAACATAAATCCTACTAGTGCTGTTACTCGGCCCACCCAAATGTACACACGCACACCTTCAACATACAGCCCATCTACATACATCCGCATCCAACAATCTGTTCCTGGAAAAAGAAAAGAAAATCTGTTCTGGAAGGACGAAGGATCGTCAGGGTAACCAACTCAATTAGCCACTTGTCTGTCATGTTGGAGAAAATGAACTTACTTCACTTTTTCCTAGTACTACATAAGCACACAAAATAAAGATTAAAATAATTCCTAAAAACTCTAATATATTGTACGCCCTCACATTTATAATCTTTAAAATATGAACTTAATTTGGGCAACAGAATTAAGTGGTTATTGTTATTTCCCTAGAAAGATACAAATATTTGGATCAAAATTTCATATTCTAAAAAAAACACTGCAGTAAATATTATTCTGAGAAATGTTTAGTTGACTTGCAATCTAGGACTAGAAGTTAATGGCTGCCTTACTAAACCCAACCTAATTTCGGCATAAAAAGGAATTTAATCCACTAGCCCAGCTTATAAGTCTTGAGCCCACCCTATGGTTTCTTCTTGGATTCGCCACTACACAAGGCCAATTTTTTTAAAAGTTTTTAAAGGACTATTTGTCGATATTTGCTGCTATTGTGTTAGGCATCTGCACTTGCTCATTGTTATGAAAACCCTGGAATACCAAAACCCTAGAAAAAAATACCGAGCAAGCCTCCAATGTAGAAAACTTCCTTCAATCTCTGCATCGCCTTCCATCTAACCTCCGATTTAAAAATCCTAACAATCTAATCTCTGACTTTGAAAACCATATCCAACTCCCAAAATGGCAACACAACAAGGAACAAAGAAGTCGAAGATTGCAAGTTCGGGTTTCTCACCTCACCTAGTCGCCGGTAGATGCTAGGTGCTTGCTGGCGGCCTCCCAATCTCACTCCGCGCTCTTCTGCTCCAACCGTTGGGGGCGACCAGGCGAGTAGGCGGCGGGGGGGGGGGTGGTACGGCGGGGTAGGTGTGTGTGTGGGGGGGGGGGTGGGGGGAGGGACGCAGGGGTGAGGGGGGCGTGGGTGTGTGGGCGATGGGGGTGATGACACAGACCCTCTCCGTGTTAAGCACAGAAAATAACGGCCCGTGGTTCCAGTTCGTAAAGAAACAACCAAACAGGCCCACAGGCCGCTTACCAGTCACAAAGTAAAACCCTCTATTACTAATAAAAAACACAAAGGAAAACCCTTTTGTCTAAAAAAACAAAAATAAAGGAAAGCCGTAAAAATAGGGAAATTCTCAACTAACCATTAATTTATCTACTGCGTGGAGGTTGCCCCCCCCCCCCCCCCCCCCGCCGTGTGGAGATTCGATCGACCTCTGCTTATTTTTTTGGGTGAGTTCAACATGAACGTGATGGTGAGAGGCTCAAGGAGAAGTTTTGTGCGTTTACAACACCTTTGTTTTAGAGAGAAAAATGCACCTTACAATGTGAAATTATAAAATCGTTATTAATAAGTGCTAAAAATTCCTTATTTATAAAAAATTGTTTGTCTTGCTAGAAAAAACAAACTTCAATAATGGGGGTAGGTAATTGCGTGGCCTTTCTCGCCCCTCCCCCTCTCTCCCTCGCATATTCGGGCCATTTATCGCATTTCGATGGTTGTAACCTCGAAAGTTCAAGATCTTACGCGGTCAAATGAAATCATAGCAGGGAATGGGATGAATGCCCCATGTTAAGCTATTTGGTCCATATATGCGCCATATGCTACCAAAGGGAGGCGTGGCCTGAACACCGTTCTCTAGGGCTATGATGCCCGTTTGCTGTCGTTATAATCAATGCAAATTCGCGAGGGGCTAAAAATTCACGAGACCTAGCGCGGTGTCATCATACAACCCGTAGAGGGTGTGGTAAAACATCGAGAGCGGCATGCATCGGCCCTCACATAGGCTGTGTGCAAACGGGACCATATCGCATGTCGGATCAAGCCATCAAGAGAGAATGCGTCCGGCCTGTGAAGGGAGTGCGGGGCCCGTTCCTTCATTTGCCTCAAATCTCGATGCCACGTGATGTTAGACCTAGTAACCAAGGCCTGTCCCGTGCATCGCACTCAGCTGGACCCACAACATGCATGCACACATGTCCATGTATGAGTCTAGACGTCGGGGATGCATGGTCGGGGACTGGCGTAAGTGGTGTGAGTCATGTGTCTACGTGCTGCTCCACGTGGGTCTAGACGGCGGGGGTGCATGGTTTGGATCTAAATACCGAGACGTAACGCATTCGGTTTGTGCCTAGGCGGTGCTTCACGGGGCCTAGTGCGGTCTCATCGTATGACCCATGAAGGGTGTGGTCAAACACCGAGAGCGGCACGCATAAACCCTCATGCGGGCTATGTGGAAACGAGGCCATATCGCATGCTGGATCTAGCCAATGGGAGGGAACGAGTTCGGCATGCGGACAGAGTGCGGGGCCCGTTCCTCCATTTTCCTCAAAATTCAGTGCCGCTTCATGTGGGCCCTAGCCAAAAAGGCCCGTCCAGTGCATCGCACTCAGCTGGATTCACACCATGCATGCACACTTGGCCACGTAGACACCCACCATAAACCTTTAGCCAAGTTGACCCACACCATCCATCCACCCTTGACCCCACCTCGGTTCGTTGGATCTCCGACGAGTCCCTTCCCTCGGTATGCCAAGCATGTTAAAATGACACACGGCTACACGTCTTGCACACCGAGATTGGCGCATCATGTACTAGTGCCAACAAACATGTCCAGCTGAGCATCTTTGCCCATGGTCTGGATCGAGGCGGCTAGCGGTGCATGTTGTCGACCCGGTTGGCTAGGGGTGCATGATATGGGTCGACATGAATCGCATCGCATCGGAACAAGATTCCCCTCTCCTGTACCGGACGCCGGAGCAGCACACATGCATGGTAGAAGAATCTGCGCGGTTGATGTCGGAGCTTGGATGAGACGCCATGGGATAGGTGCATGCTGAAATTCAATATTTAGGAATTGATAACAAATGAAAATGACAATTCCATTGTTTGTACAGGTGTACAACATGTTTTAAGGAAAATGTGAAATATGACACGTTCATATGCATTTTGGCAACAAGTGCACTTTTGGAGGGGGAAAACAGGTAGCCCCCGTGCCTCCCACGATTTTTGTTCCATGTATTTCGCCACAAATATTGGAGGAAAAAACAAAAATGTATTTTCCCCTCAAAAAATGACTTGGGAAGAAAATCTCAAGTAACCATATTTAGCTACTCCGTGGAGGTTGTCCCCCATGGGGAGATTACATCGACCTCACCTTGATTTTGGGGCGAGTTCAACGTGAACGTGATGGTGAGAGGCCGAAGGAGGAGTTTTGTGTGTTTACAACAACCTTTGTTTTAGAACTATAATAATAAATAAAAGAGAATATGTGAAAAACAAAAAACAAAAAGGATATGCATACAAGATGGGCCAGCCCAACCATCTACACGGACGCGTTGTCCAGCACGCGGGTGAGGCTCGCCTGGGACAGCCCAACAAAATTTGGCCCAACGCTGAGCCACACCGGGCGCAGCTGATGGGTGGTGGGAGTTTAGTCCCACCTCGCCAAGCGAGACGCGCACGCACCTGCTTATATACGCGGCTGAGAGACCATTTGCATGAGCCTCTCTCACTGAAACAGCATGTTCTCTATCCAGCTCCGTGTATGCCCTGTGGGTCCTACTAGCAGGAGAAATGAATATCCCACGGGCCTGCATCCTGGCCCATATGGTTGGGTTTCTAGTCATATGCAGGCCGTGGGGTCTGAAATCTCCTGTTAGAGGTGAACTTTTTCTTTTGTATATGGTCACATGTTTATTTTTGGACCATCTTCAAATCACCGATTTTTTTTACATTATCACATACATGTAATAAACATGATTATCAAAGAAAATTCAACAATAATGAAGCTTACACTGTCCCCTTAAGGTAAAGTCAGAGGTATGTACCTGAGTTTCACTGAGCCACTATAAATTATATAAAATTCTAAAAAAATGGAAAACTTTCATATTATGTCTATGTTTATGAAAGAGATCATGTGTACAAAATTTGAGGTGATTTGGATGTGGTCGAAAAAACCACCTTGTTAGAAAAACACGCTTAAGTGAGACCAAACGGTCCGTCTGCAATGAAGTGATTTTTTTTGACCATCTACAAATAACCCCAAATTTGGTGTACATGGTGCCATAAATGTAACAAACTGGATATCCAAAAATAAAACTAAAAAAATTTAAGTTTGCACTGTCCCCTTATGTAAGATTTCGTGGTAAGGCAAGTGAGGTAGCTCATTACCATAGCCATGGCATACATTGTTCAAATGGCCTCAAACTGTTCCCCTTTAGCCGAGTTGACCCACACCATCCATCCACCCTTGACCCCACCTCGGTTTGTTAGTTATCCAATGATTCCCTCCCTCGGTATGCCAAGCATGTCAGAGCGACACACGGCTACCCGTCTTGCACACCGAGATTGGGCATCATGCACTAGTACCAGCAAACATGTCCAGCTGAGCATCTTTGCCCATCGTGGACACTACCGCATGGTCTAGATCGAGGTGGCTAGTGGTGCATGTTGTCGGCCCGGTTGGCTAAGGGTGCATGATATGGTTCAACATGAATTGTATTGCATCACATCCAGATTCCCCTCTCCGGTACCGGACGCTGGAGCAGCACGTGCATGGTACAAGAATCTGCACGGTCGCTGGCGGAGCTTGGATAAGACAAATTTGACCTAACCGCCATGGAGTAGGTGCATGATGAAATTCAATATTTAGGAATTGTTAACAAAATAAAAATGACAATTCAATTGTTTGTACAGGTGACACGTTCACATGCAATATGGCAACAAGTGCACTTTTGGAGGGGAAAAACAGGTGCACTTGTTCCACCGTGCCTCCCACAATTTTTCTTCCATGTATTTCGCCACAATATTGGAGGAAAAAAGAAGAATGTGATTTTGCCTCAAAAAACGACGGGGAGAAATTCTCAACTAACCATATTTAGCTACTAGGTGGAAGTTGCCCCCCGTGGGGAGATTCGACCTACCTCTACTTGATTTTAGGGTGAGTTCAACGTGAACGTGATGGTGAGAGGCTCAATGAGGAGCTTTGTGCATTTACAACACCTTTGTTTTAGGAAAAAATAAGCACCTTATAATGTGAAATTATAAAATCCTTATTAAAACATACTAAAAATCCTTATTTAAAAAAACTTGTTTGTCTTGCCAGATAAAACAAACTTAAATTATGGGGGTAGTTTATTGCGTGGCCTTTCTCGCCCCCCCTGCCTCCCATATTCGGGACATTTACCGCATTTCTAGGGTTGTAACCTCAAAAGTTCAAGATCTACGGCGGCCACATGTAATCATAGTATGGATTGGGATGAAAGCCCCATGTTAAGCTCTTTGGTCCATATATACACCATATGCTACCAAAGGGAGGGGTGGCCTCGACGCCGTTCTCTAGGTTATGATGCTCGTCAGCTGCCGTTATAATCCATGCAAATTCGCAAGGGGCCAAAAATACACGGGACCTGGCGCGGTGTAATCATACGACCCCTAGAGGGTGTGGTAGAACATTGAGAGCGGCATGCATAGGCCCTCACGTAGGCTATGCGCAACCGGGGCCATATCGCATGTTGGATCAAGCCATAAAGTGGGAATGCGTCCGGACTATGAAGGGAGTGCAGGGCCCGTTCCTTCATTTGCCTCAAAACTCGTTGCCGCGTGATGTTAGACCTAGTAACCAAGGAACGTCCCGTGCATCGCACTTAGCTGGAACCACAACATGCATGCACACATGGCCACATATGAGTCTACACGGTAGGGATGCATGGCTCGGGGGCTGGTGCAAGTGTCGCGGGTCATGTGTCTAGGCAGTGGCGGATCCAGGACCCGGGCCGGGGAGGGCCGGGCCTGGGGCGTGAAGAGTATGTGCTTCATTCACTGAAGTATCCTGGGTACTGTAGCACTACTGTAGATGCACTGTAGCAGCCTGGGGCCCGGGGCTTGGCCAACTCCTGGCTCCGCCCCTGTGTCTAGGTGCTACTCCACTTGGGTCTAGATGGCGGGGGTGCATGGTTTGGATCTAGCTACCGAGAGGTAACGCGTGCGGTTTGTGCCTAGGCAGTGCTTCACGGGGCCTGGCGCGGTCTCATCGTATGACCCATGAAGGGTGTGGTCAAACACCGAGAGCGGCATGCATAAACCCTCATGCGGGCTAAGTGTAAACGAGGCCATATCTCATGCTGGATCTAGCCAATGGGAGGGAACAAGTCCGGCATGCGGAAGGAGTGCGGGGCTCGTTCCTTCACTCTCCTCAAAACTCGGTGCCGCTTGATGTGGGCCCTAACCACAAAGGCCCGTCCCGTGCATCACACTCACCTGGACCCACACCGTGCAAGCACACTTGGCCATGTAGACACACACCGATAAACCTTGACAATAGCTAGCGTTTAATAATTATCCATTCATTTTGCCTAATCGGTACAACATAGCTAGCGATGAACAAAAAAGCTAGATGCCACATGAAATTAAATGTGCCAATTGTCCCTTCTAGTATTTTTTTAGTAGTTGTCCCTTCTAGTATTTAGTAGTACTGCGCAAAACAAAAAAACTGTCCCTCCTATTTTGGTGTTCGGTTTATGTTGCCATGTTTGTGGACCGACAATGTAGACTTTTCTTTTGCTTGCTTGGTTGATTGGTTGGTTTGGGCAAATCTCTGGGTGTGCACGATCGGCCGTATACGTTCATGTTTCTACCTAAAATTCAAAAGTGACGAAGTGCGCGCGGCCTTGACCTCTCTCTCCCAAACAAATTGAATTTTCACTCCCCAAATCTCGCTCCTGCCTCCAGCGTTCGATCGCCTCTGCCTATCCACCCACGTCATCGTCGCCGCCCACTACTCGCCGCCGCCAAAAAGCCCACATTCTTGCCGACGAGGATGATCCTACCTGCCGGAGGAGGGGGCGTGGCTGGTGTGCTCCATGCGGCGGATGTGGACCCCATGCAGGAACTGGTCGACAAGGATGTCGTCGCTGCCGATTCACAGCCGCAGCTGGTCCAACACAGCACCAACGACGATGAATCGGTTAGTGTCTGTAGAGATTAACCCTAGAATTTGCCTTCTAGAGGTTAACCCTAGAAATTGCTCTCTTGTTATTCCTCGCTATTCGTATAGACCATCGTACTTTTGCTTTTTTTATTAATCGTCCGGTCATCAGTCCTAGGGTTTGCAAATTTAGATGAATGGATCATTTGTATTCCATTTTATGCCTGTCTTTCATATAACCAAAGTTTTAGAAAACCAATACAAAGAAAAAACAATCCATTTATGCCTGCCTTTGATATAATGTACAATTCGCTGGCATGAGATTTTTTTTTCTTCTAATACCAGATTGCAGATTTGGAAGAATGGGACAACTACCTACAGCTGAGGGAAGCTTTCAGAAAGAAAATCTTCAAGTGGCTCATGGCTGCAAAGATTGTGTACCAGCATAACAGTCGCTATAAATGCCCGTTCTGCAGGAAAGAGAACCAACATTCCAAAACCACAGCAATTGCAGCTTACAGAAAGAGGTGGCATCTTAAGGCAAAACCTGCTGAGTTGGCCAACAAATTGGGGAAAGTGAAGACCTAAAAGCATATAGTCATGTTTTTTTGTGTGTGTTCTGTGGACACCAAATGTACAAAAAATATGGGCCCACATGAACAAGTATCAATCTTTATCTCCTTCGATAGTCAGTGCCACATTGGCCAACATGAACAAGTGTTGATCTCATTGGACTCACATCCTGGCAAAATTTGGTGTCATTCTGAACCTGCTTCACGGGAGGCCTTTCGGGTAGGACGGGAAGGGTCCGTCTCGAAGCATGTTTTTGTCGACATCCTTGAAGTGGACCAATTTTTTTTTCTACAGCCTTGTACCAACATGACTAGCATCCTTGCCAAGTTTCGTAGCTTTTTGATGCTATAAGGATTTTCTAGGGTTTTCGCGTCGATAAAATCATATAATACTTACGTTGGTTTTTTTTCTGCGCTCGAGGGTGGGCTGCCATGCATGCACGCTGTTGGGTTGTGTAAAGAAGCCCACCCGTTGGACCGAGCGATGTCTGTCACCGGTGCATGCACCCGAGCGAGCCTACGTTGCATGTGGTTGCATGGATGCGTCCGCTTCAGCCTACGTTGCATGCATGCACATACGCGAAGGAGCACGCGCCGCAGAGCCGTCCCCGCTTGACCCGACCGACGGCACACATGGCAGCACTTAAACGCTGCATTTTGATTCAGACTACAGTTTCCCACGCGTGTACACTCCCGATGTCGCGGTGGGTGGAAAAACTTGTTCACATTTGACCCATTACTGCCATGGTGGCTATTTAAGCCACCTATCATCTTCCTCTTCTTCTCACACCCTTCATCCATCTCCCATACTCTCCCACCTACATTTTGCGTCTGCCCTTCTTCTTCTTCACCACAAACAGCCCCAAGAACCAGCCCGCCGCAGCCATGCAGTACACCAGGCCAACCTACCGCTTCCCCCCAACCGTGTCGGAGATGCTCTACCCCGCTGGGGTGTACATCGAGAGCACCCTCCGTGTGTGGGCGATGTCAAGGTGGAGGGGCGGAAGGGAGTTCACCGACTTCTTCCTTGGGGCCGGCCACCGCCACCTCCCCCGAGGATCTCCAAGGATGTACCGAGTCCAGGAGGTCATCCATAACGGGGTTGTGGTTGCTATCCTTGCCCACTTCACCAACCCCTTCGGCGCGTTCTACCTCCTCATCCACGTGTTCTGGTGTGGCTGCGAGTTCATAGCTTTCACCCCCCATAATATCTTCACGGACTACAACAACATCTTCCCCACCGCGGAGCGCATGCACACTCTACCGTACCCCATCAAGAACACCCCGGAGGAGCAGTGAAGGGCACCCGAAGGAGGAGCGAGAAGGAGCCTGGTGAACAAGCTTTACCCCCCGTCCGCACAACCGATCAACAAGATCGAGATCCTCCTCTGGGCGATGGAGCAGGCCGATTCACCCAACGCGTGGGTCAGGTGGAGGTGGTGGGCGTTCAGATCCAGGGTAGAGCATCCATTGGATCAGGAAGCAACCGTGCACGAGGTGGCATTGCAGATTGTGCAGCCTCCAACCGAGTCACCGGAGACTTCAAAGTGCAAGAGGAGGAGGACAGTGGTCGCAACCTCGCCTTCCTGCCGCTCTCCTCATCTGAACGGTAGCGGTACCATTGTTTAGAGTAAGCTTCCCCACTCCTAATCTTCCTACTGCTCGTTCTTATAGTCGTGGTGGTAGTGATGATAATAGTTTAGAGAGGGAATGCTAGATGGCATTTTAATCTCAATAAATTGTATGAAGATTTGAGTACATGCTTTTGGGGGCTGGATTATGATGTATATGAACCCTAGGCTAAATTTGTACTGTTGTAGTGGTAGAATTGGATGTTCACCTGCACTTCTACTCCAAAAATTTGTTATGTGTCTTTCTATTATTAAGTGCTTGCTACTATATTTGAACCTTTTTATTGAGTTGTTGATTGCTTTTTGGTAGAGCTACCAGCTCTTATGGAGATGCTCATGTTGTATGTCTTGTTCTCCATGATTTGTACTAGCATTCTGTGCAATTAGATGACATGACAAGCCATGTAGCATATTTATTTATTGCCTCCAACATGCCATCATTTTAACTCTGTGCATCTCAGCAAGTATAAATCTGTCAGCTATAAAACTTTGCGAATTTGCTTGATGGTTCCCACTAAACTATAAACCCCCCTTTTGTTTTCAGAGTAAGCCACTGACATCCGGTTCCCATAGCAGTCACACACACAAACGCTCCCAGCCATGTGGCCCCTGGCCCACTGGTCATCCTTGATGGATAGCCAACCTCAGTGTGCCTCTACCAATTCCAGCCCATCTGTCAGTTATAAAACTATGCAACTTTGCTTGAAGGTTGCCACTAAAAATATAACTCCTATGGCCATGCTTCCTAAACATTATTTGCATTATGTTGTCAATACTTTCATGCCATGCCTTTTGTTGCTATGACAAGTTTATGTTGCATGGTAAAATCTTGCTCTAAAGTGGTCATGTTAATATAATTGTTTGATGTTAAAACTAAGTTGCAACTTGTGAGCTTGGTTTTGTTTGCTTGTTGTAACCATCATGTCAACACTGCTAGTTATTATAACGGTTTCAGCATAACTGTAATTTTCACTAAGTCCTAATCTGTAACAGCAACTTTGCCATTCGTGTTTCGCAGGAAAAAACCTGGAGTTCACAAGGCTGGAGACCTGGAGTTGTGAGGCTAGGAGGCTGATGGCGCTGCTGCTAGCTGATCCTTTTTCTTCCAGCTTTTGTTCCTCCTTTTGTCTCTACTTGTTGGATTCCTGGGCTACATCCCTATGTGCTGTTAATGTATTAAGTTGATCCTTTGAATTTGTATTATTAGGTTTAATGTGGAAGTACCTTAATCTCTACGAAAGAGATGTTGGTTCTATGACTGATAGTTTGGTATTTGAAATCGGAGGGGGGGGGGTCGGGTGGGGAGCCCTATTTTGCAAGTTTCAGTTTGAGATAACAAATTTTGCGAACTATTGGATGTGGCGCACAGTGAAACGCCTCTACCATTGTTACTAGTTGTACATGTCGGTCCAATTAGCAACATCGGGTACGAGAAGATCTTTTCATACCTAGGAATAGAACATGACAGACCTAGGCGTGCATGATATGGGTCCAGGTGCAACGCATGACAGCGGGCATATGGCAGACGAATACCGTGGTTGACGGCGAAGCTTGGATGCCATCTGTTAGGTGCATGCTGTAATTCAATATTTAGGGATTATTAACATATGAAAACAATAATTCAATCGTCTATGTAAAGGTGTACAACATAATTTTCAAGATAAATTGAAACATGACACGTGCACATGCAATTTGCCAACAAGTCCACTTGTAGTAGAAAAAGATAGCTTGTGCACGTATCCAACCATGCCTCCTACGATTTTGCTCCATGCTTTTGTCGCCACATGTCTTGGGAAGTAAAAAAATATAAGGTGATTTTCCCATAATAAACCGTTTTGGAGAGAAATTTGCAACCAACCAAAAATATCTACTACGTGCAACTTGGCCCCCGTGGGGAGATTGGATCGACCTCTCCTAGATTATAGGGTGAGGCCATCATGAACGTGATCGTGAGAGGGTCAAGAAGGATTTTTTTTTAGGGAAGGTAGGAATTTTGTGTGGTTACAAAATGGAATGCACCCCTTTTTGAGGGACAAAAATGCACCTTAATTATATGTGTAATTAAGGAAATTATTATTTAACAGAAACTTTGCTATTTTCAAGCCATTATAAAACAACTTACTTGTTTTGGCAAAAAAAGTTTATTATGGGTTAGTTCATTTTGTGGACACTTACGTGTAGTGGTGCATGCTGTCGGCCCAGGTAGCTCTAGGTGCATGCAGTGTATCATGCTGGCTAGGGGTGCACGGGGTAGTAACCTCATGAATCGGGGTGAAAGTCTTGTGCTAATTCTATTTTGCGGTGTGCAACATATGAGTCTACCCGGGGCGAATGCTTGGCTTGGGGGCCGGCGTAAGTGGTGTGGGTCTAGTGCCTAAGTAGTGCGCCACGTGGGTCTAGACGGCGGGGGTGCATGGTTTGGATCTAGCTACCTTGAGGTAACGCGCCCGGTTTGCGCACTGAATGCGGGCCCATTCCTCCGTTTTCATCGGTGCTTTCTCTCGGGTGAACGGAGAACAATCCAAATGCGCATGCTAGGTCCCGGCCTTTCTTGGGTCCCGCGTGCCATATTCGGGACATTTGCCGCATTTCTAGGGTAGTATCCTCGGAAATTCATGATCTAGGCAGCGGCCACATGAAATCATAGCAGGGAATGGGGAAACAATCACATGCTAAGCTCTTTGGTCCATATATATGGGCCATGTGCCACCAAAGAGAAGGGCCGCCTCGAAGCCATTGTCCATTGAGAGGGAACGAGTCCGGCCTACGAACGGTGTGCGGGGCCTGCCCCTTCATCTTCTTCAAAACTCTGTGC
Source organism: Thinopyrum elongatum (assembly GCA_011799875.1). Lineage (NCBI taxonomy): Eukaryota > Viridiplantae > Streptophyta > Magnoliopsida > Poales > Poaceae > Thinopyrum > Thinopyrum elongatum. Next base: position 183,147,089 of record CM022303.1, read on the forward strand.
CGCAAGATGTGGACCCTAGCAACCAAGGCTCATCCCGTGCACCGCACGCCAACTGGACCCACACCATGCATGCACGCATGGCCAAATAGACACCCACCGGTCAACCTTGACAATGTAAACAAGACGCATGCACACTCATTAGCCATCTAGCCCCCAGCCATGCACACCTAGCCACCTACAATCAAACCGTGCACCGTTTGCCAGGTTGACCCACACCATCCATCCACCATTGACCCCACCTCGGTTCGTTGGACCTCCGACGAGTCCCTTCCCTCGGCATGCCAGGCATGTCAAAGCAACACGCGACTACACATATTGCACACCAAGATACGACGTCATTCACTAGTGCCAGCAAACCTATGCACCTGAGCATCTCTACCCATGGTGGACACTAGCTCATGGTTAGGATCGAGAAGCCTAGCGGCACATGTTGTCGGCCCAGTTGTCTAGGGGTGCATGACATGGGTCCAGATGAAACGCATGGCATCGCGTGGATCCACATTCCCCTGCTCGGTACCGGACAGCGGGCATATGCCAGATGAATCCAAGCGGTCGCCGATGAAGCTTGGATGGCATGTGTTATGTGCATGCTGAAATTCAATATTTAGGAATTATTAACATATAAAAACAATAATTCAAGCATCTATGTAAAGGTGTACAACATAATTTTCAAGAAAAAATGAAACATGACACGTGCACATGCAATTTGCCAACAAGTGCACTTGTAGTACAAAAAGACAGCATGTGCACGTATCCCACCATGCCTTCTACAATTTTGTTCCATGTTTTTTCGCCACATATCTTTGGAAGGAAAAACAAAAGAATGTGATTTTCCCATAATAAACCGTTTTGGAGAGATATTTGCAACCAACCAAGATAGATAGTGTGTGGAAGTTGTCCCTCGTGGGGAGATTAGATCGACCACTCCTAGATTATAGGGCGAGGCCATCGTGAACGTGATCGTGAGAGGGTGAAGAAGGATTCATTTTTTCGAGGGAAGGAAGGAATTTTGTGGGTTTACAAAAAGGAATGCACCCCTTTTTGAGGGACAAAAAATGCACCTTATAATGTGTAATTAATGAAATTATAATTTAACAGAAACCTTGCTATTTTCAAGCAATTTAAAAACAACTTACTTGTTTTGGCAAAAAAAATGTTGATAATGTGATAGTCCATTTTGTGGACACTTACATGTAGTGGTGCGTGTTGTGGAAATCGGGGTGAAAGTCTTGTGCTAAGCTATTTTGCGGGGTGCGACATATTAGTCTACACGGGGGGAATGCTTGGCTTGGGGGCCGGCATAAGTGTTGTGGGTCTAGTGCCTAAGTGGTGCGCCACGTGGGTCTAGACGGCGGGGGTGCATGGTTTGGATCTAGCTACCTTGAGGTAACGCGTCCGGTTTGCGCACTGAGTGCGGGCCCGTTCCTCCGTTCTCATCGGTGCTTTCTCTCTGGTCAATGGAGAACAATCCAAAAGCGGATGTAAGGTCCCGGCCTTTCTCGGAGCCCGCGTGCCATATTCGGGACATTTGCCGCATTTCTAGGGTAGTATCCTCGGAAATTCAGGATCTATACCGCGGCCACATGAAATCATAGCAGGGATTGGGGTGACAGTCCCATGCTAAGCTCTGGTCCATATATGGGCCATGTGCTACCAATGGGAAGGGCCGCCTCAGAGCCATTGTCAAGGGCAAAAATGCCGGGTGTCATCTGCCGCCGCTATAATCCGTGCAAATTCATGAGGGATCGGAATTTCTTGGGACCTATCGCGGTGTGGGTGTGGTCGAACATCGAGAGCGGCACACATAAGCCTTCATGTAGGTTGTGTGTAAATGAGACCAAAATGCATCCTGGAGCTAGCCATCGAGAGGGAACGAGTCCGGCCTGTGGACAGAGAGCGAGGCCCGCCTCTTCATCTGCTTTAGAACTCTGTGCCACAAGATGTGGGCTCTAGCCACCAAGGCATGTCCCGTGCGCCGCACGCCAACTGGACCCACACCATGCATGCATGCATGCATGGCCACATAGACACCCACCGTTCAACCTTGACAATGTACAGATGACGCATGCGCACTCATTAGCCATCTAGCCCCCAGCCATGCACACCTAGCCACCTACACTCAAACCATGCACCGTTAGCCAGGTTGACCCACACCATACATCCACCATTGACCCCACCACCGCTCTTTGGACCTTCGACGAGTCCCTCCCGTCAGTATGCCAGGCGTGCCAAAGAGACACGAGGCTACACATATTGCACATCGAGATCCGACGTCATTCACTAGTTCTAGCAAACCTGTCCACATGAGCATCTCTGCCCATGGTGGACACTAGCGCATGGTTTGGATCGAGAAGGCTAGCGGCGCATGTTGTTGGCCCGGTTGGCTAGGGGTGCATGATATGGGTCCAGATGAAACGCATGGCATCGCGTGGATCAACATTCCCCTCCTCGGTACCGGACATCGGGCATATGGCAGATGAATCTGCGCGGTTGCCGACGAAGTTTTGTCACATCCATTTGCCATTCCATTGTTTGTAAAGTTTTACAACATATTTTAGGACAAATATAAAACATGACACATGCACATGAAACATGCCTACAAATGCAGTTGTCCCACTATATGACTTTATGCTGTGGAATGAGGGAGCACTTGCATTACACATTTTTTTAAGGGAAGTTGCATTACTCCTAAATCATGGTTGTGCACGATCGGGCCATTCATTTTAGTGAGAAGTTGCGTTTTGACGTAGCAGACGTGGTGGTGTGAGCAACGCACGGGGAGGTGTGAATGTGGCAACAATTGTGTTTGACTAGCCAAGGACTAAAGCCGGCCGCTTCGCTTCCCCATAGCATTAATCTCATCGCCGCCCCCCTCGTCCTCTTCTCCATCCACAAATCCACAAATAGCCACAATCGAGGGTTTTCTTCTCCCACGCCTCACCACTCACCATGCACTTCCCGCCCCTACACCCTTCCCGTGGCTGCACCTCCGCCGTCGAGATGCCCAAGTGCACAATGGGAGGGAGGGGCGACGTCGGGGCCGAAGCCCTGGAGTGCAAAGCATCCAAGCCCCGTGCGAAGTTGGACATGGAGAAACCCGTCGCCGCTGGCGAGGGGTCGAGCGGGCAGCAGGGCGGCCTTGACGTCCTCGACGATGTCCAGGCTCTTCATCCGGAGCAGGTGGCTCCTCCGCCAGAGCAGGTGACTCCTCTTCCACGCCATCTGCCTCCTCTGCCGCAGCCCGTGGTCGACGTCGATAGTGATGACGACGGAGAAGAGGTCAGTCATCTAACTCCTATTTTTGGTAATATCCTACGTTTCCTTGTTCAGTCCTTTCTCTATTTTTGGGCATGGCTAGGGTTTCTACTTTTCTTCCATCTATCTATGAAATCCGTACCTAGATTCTTTAGATCCGTTAGGTTCCAGAGCGGATCCACATGGGCCCATGGGTGTGGGGGTCGGCTCCTCATTGTATAGGTTATGTTGTTTTTAAGATCTACCAACCACTCCGATCCCATGGCTCTCGTGCATCCAAAATGTGTTGATGCCAAATTTTGATAGCAGCAGCACCGGTACGGTAATGCACCCAAATTTTTTTGGCAGAAATTTCTTATATATGGTGTTTTATTAGTAAATGGAATAAAAGTGGTGTAGTTTGTGCACTAAACTTCAAGTTAATTCGTATAAAACTAGCCTGTAACGCTTAATCCAGCAGACACAAATTTTGTCGTTCAATTTGCTCAACACCAATTGCTTGATCCTGGAGTCCAATTACCATAGGGTGTAATATTTTAGACTTGTTATCATCCCTACTTGAAATATATTTTTTAGTTGCTTATTTTTAGCATAATATTTTCTGCAAGTAAAGGATAACAACACCATGCCTTGTTTATGAAAATGTCATACTGTATGGTCATGTAGTAAATAATCTTCATTTTCTGTCATTCATGTCAGTACTGTCAGTATGATGGAAAAAGAATATTTTCACATGAACATTTTAGATATTACTCCTAACTCTTTCATTTCTTGAGTAACAGAAGCAGAGGCAGAAGAATGCCTTCTGGAGTCAAAAGCCAACTTGATCTCAGCCGTTTGAAAAATATTGTCGTGGTTTTAGTTTGCAATATAAATTTTTGAACACCCAACTATGAAATCCTGGATCCGAAGTTGTGTCGCTAGGTTACATTAGTTGAGGCATGTATATGACATTTTTTTATCTATATAAAATATTCTGCTATTTATGTGGCCCAGGTAGCTGCTCTGGCTCCTCAGACGGAGCAGGTGTCTCCTCTATCACGGGTGACGCCTCCTGTGCCCGAACCTATGGTCGTCGGTGACGTCAACAAAGAAGATGTTAGTCATCTATCTCCTTTAATTTTTTGTAAAATCCTAGGTGTTCTCTGGTCAGTCCTTTTCTCTATTTTTGGGGAAGGCCAGGGTTTCTTTTTATCTTTGATCGATGGACTCCATATCAATATTCTGTAGATGCCTTAGGTAACTAGCTAGGTTACATGTGTTAAGCCCTGTATAGGTCATATTTTGATCTAGATAAATTATTCTGCTAATAAATCCAGCTAGGGTTGGTGATTGTGCTAATACAAATACGTAGCTGGACCTTGGAATTGAATTGCCTACGTAGGTGATTGTGAAAATATTTTGTGCAACTTAAGGATAACAACACCATGCCTTGTTTATGAAAATGTCATATTGTATGGTCATGAAGTAAATAATCTTTTCACATGAACATTTTAGATATTACTCCCTCCATTTGAAAAATATTGTTGTGGTTTTAGTTTGTAATATAAATTTTTGAACACCCAAGTATGAAATCCTGGATCCGTAGCCGTTTAGCTATATTACATTTGTTGAGGCATGTATATGTCAGTTTTTGATCTATATAAATTATTCTGCTAATAATCCGGAACAGGTAGCTCCTCTGGCTTCTCTGCCGAAGCAGGTGGCTCCTCAACCTCAGCCGGTTGCTTGTCTACCACGGGTGTTGCCTCCTCTGCCCCAGCCTGTGGTCGTCGGTGACGTGAACAAAGAAGACGTTAGTTATCTATACCTTTTATTTATTTATTTTGTAATATCCTAGTTTTTCTCTGGTCAGTACAAGGCAAATAAGGTATTAAAATGTTGAGTACATGTTTGGCTGCTTTTGTTCTATGTGCACTTGATCGATCTTTGGTTTAAATGTTCCATAAGTGGTTGTGGCAATGATTTTAAACATTGATTATCTCTAAGCAATGGCTATTTTAGAAAGAAATTGGATATCATCAATATTTTACTTGAGTTGTCTTAATTAGTTTTTTTGTAGGGTTTTTATCATTTATGCCACCAGTTGTATCCCACTACTCAGTTTAGCCACTAGAAGTTAGAGCCGCTCAAAAATTCCATCGATTCGTGAGATGCTTACTCAAAAATGCCATTAGATATATCAAAAATGCCATCGTTCCGTTAGATGTTTGCTCAATAATGCCATTAGACATTATTATTTTCATGTCAAACTTGTTGGCCATCCAATATGACAAAAAAATCCTAGACCCACATTTCAGTTCTCTCTATCTCACAATGATAAGTGTGGCCCCACTTGTGAGGAGTAAGTAAGCGAATAATTTTACAGGAAAATAAGAACGCTGTTGGGATCAAGTGGGCCCCACACTCTATTGTAGTGAGATAGAGGGAGAGCTGGCATGTTGGTTCATAGGTATTTATGCCATTATAACATGTCAAAAGAGATTTGAGATCACAATAATGATGTCGAGTGGCATTTTTGAGCATGTGTCTAACGAAGCGATGGCATTTTTTAGCAGTTAAAATTCCTAGTGGTGAAACTGAGTAGTGGGACACAACTGGTGGCATAAATGATAAAAACCCTTTTTTGTAAGTACAACATTTGGGATCACTTATTGTCAGAATTCATAATAACTACTTTACCTAGAACGTTGAATAGTTCAGGAACATTGATGGGTGGGGTATCGATCAACAGGGGAAACTTCCATGACGATAACATGGGGACTTTCAATATCCATGATCATAAGCACACAAAATTCTAACCCTAAATAGATACAGCTCACTAGCTATTTTATCTAGTCATGCACCAGTGGCACATCAGAAAGTCATGCATGTAAGTTATAAGTCATTTTTTTTGCATTAATACATCTGTATGCTGCTCTGCCATGTTACATCATCAGTTCATGCATTTTACGTAATAAGTGAATTTTGTTGCACTAAAGGGCTGTTTGGGTTGTGACTAACTTTGCCAAAGATTGCCACACCTAAGGTTAGGCAAGTTTGACCAAATTAAGTGAGTGTTTGGTTCCAGCCACACCTTAGGCAAGCCACACTTGGGCCCCACATGGTATACACACAAAAAGTGTGGCAAGATTCCCTTAGGCTTGCCAACTTGTGGCTCTCATTTTGATGAACTAACCTTAGGCAAGCTTGGGAAAAAATGTGTGGCAAAATGTGGCAATGCTAGGCCTAGAACCAAACCGCCCCTAAGTTGTTTGCTCTCTTCGACATGGTATCTGTGTTCGAGGCTTGGAACACACATGTATGGTTGATCCTTCATTTTTTTTACTATATGGTACTATCCCATTTAGTTGCTTATGTAGCAACTAATAAGTTATGCATTTATTTTTTCAAGATCATTTGAAGATATTTTACGCTGCCATCTATTATATTATGTTTCATAGACTCTCTGCTGAATTCTCATATTAAATATACTTACGCAACATTTTGTACTACATGTAGGCACTATCGGACGACGTCGACAGCGACCCAGAAACCCAGAGGATCTACGTGAGGCGCAAGACGAGGGAGCTTGACAATGGGTTGCAAAATGTGTCAGGCCTAGAATCGGAAGGCCGGGCTATGGATGCCCTTTCTGCAACAAGTTGATGAAAGGCAACCTGGCGAGTGTCATTCAGCATGCAGCCGGAGTAGCCCGTGGCTCCCTCAAGAATGGCCATGCTTTCAGCATGGCGCACACCGCGTACGCCGGATGAGGCTTTAGGGCAGTGCGCACCCTCGCAGCTAGAATTGATGCTCTTTTGGTTTTAACTATGCTAAGTACTACCCTAGGCTATTCTATGTTGGTGAACGTTTATGGTTGAACTATGTGCACCAGTACTGTTAAGTGGTGTGTGGTTTTGTATATATGGAAGCGTTGAACTAAGGTAGACCTATGTTAATTGGTGTGCGGTTTGGTATCTAAGGTACTAGTGCAATGCAATTGCAGCCTTCAGAAGGGGGGTTAACAAGCTACTCTGCTTGTTAAACTCGTGCTCATTAATCCTTGGCTCGTTGAGATTAAGTAGCATAAAACCCTGATTGGCTAGGTTTGTTTGAAGCTAGTTAAGCTCGCGAGCGCTCGTTAACAGATTCTGATGTGTTACGGTATACATGATGAGTGTGTAGATGTGGTTTTCAAGAAGGAAGATGGTGACTCAAAAAGGAAATGCACTAGTTTGTTGCCTCCTATCTAGATTAGATTGAATAGATGGGCTGAGGTGCCTACAAAAATTGTCTCGTAAGATGAAAATTGGTGTTATGTTGTTACTAATGAGCTACTCGTGAAACTCGTTAGCTCGTTCACTAAGAATCGAGCAATGTGCCCATGCGTTGTAACAGATCCAAAGTAGAATAATACATGGTCACAAACTTGAAAGAAAAACACTAGTTTTGGTATATATATCACTAAAAATATAATCGTATTAAGTTTCACTCAAAATATATTCCTCGTGACCGTCTTGATGAGGTGGGGGAGGGATGTGATTGGTTTTAAGATACTAAGGGGTATCTACAAATTGGAGCAAAGAAGTGGGGTCTTGTTCCAAAAATGTCACAGCTTACATCACAGTCGTTAGACGCAGATCTGATGGTCAGAAATGACGGATGACATGCACACCACCATCACAAACTGAGTGTTTTATAGGAGTAGAGAAAATAAACTTACATTACCTGGGGGGAGGGGGTTAGTTCATTGCGTGGCCTTTATCGCTCCGCTACCATATTCGGGACATTTATAGCATTTCTAGGGTTGTAACCTTGAAAAATCAAGATCTAGATCACGGCCACATGAAATGGGACCATATTGCATGCCGGATCAAGCCATTGAGAGGGAACGAGTCCGGCCTATGGAGGGAGTGCCGGGCCCGATCCTTCATTTGCCTCAAAACTCAGTGCCACTTTATGTGGTCTCTAGCCACCAAGGCCCGCCCCATGCACCGCACGCCTGTTGGACCAACACGATGCATGCACACATGGCCACGTATACACCCATCGGTCAACCTTGACAACGTGGACATGACGCAGGCACACTTATTAGTCATCTAGCAACCAACCATGCACACCTAGCCAGCTATACCCAAATCGTGCACCGCTAGCCAACTACACATATTGCACACCGAGATTGGGCATCATGCACTATTTTGCCATAAAATGTGTCTAGTTGAGCAGCGTGTTGCCCATGGTGCACATGAGGGCATGGTTCGGATCGAGTTGGCTAGCAGTACATGTTGCCGGTCGGGTTGGCTAGGGGTACATGATATGGGTCGGTATGAATGTTGTCGCATCGCACCGCATCTAATTCCCCTCGATGGTACCAGATGACGTAACGACATGCATTTGGTAGACGAATCCGCACGATGAGACAAATTTGAACTAACCGCCATGGTTTAGGTGCATGTTGAAATTCAATATTTAGGAATTAACAAATAAATACAACAAATCAATTGTTTTTACATCAAAGCTGATGACCACTAGTTAATGCTGAATTTTTGTAACTTTTCATTTGCCATTGCTTTGTTTCTGAAGTCTTACAACATATTTTCAAAAAAACAATACAACATGACACGTGCATTACTCCTAAATCCTGGCTGTGCACGATCGTGCCCATCTCAAACCTGCCTAGCAGATCAGGGGCGGTGTGAACAACGCATGGGGTGGTGTGAACGTGGCCAAAGTAGTACTAATTAAGTCATCCCAAAGTCTAGAGCCAGCCGCTCCGCTTCTCCCTTATCAATCTCATCGTTGGCCGCGTCGTCCTCTTCCCCATCCACAAATCCACAGATAGGCACAAACGAGGGTTTTCTCCTCCCACGCCTCACCGCTCACCGTGCACCCTTCCCACCGCTGCACCTCCGCCGTCGAGATGCCGCGCACCTCCGCCGTCCAGATGTTGCGCACCTCCGCCGTCCAGATGCCGCGCACCATGGGAGGGATGAACCACGCCGGGGGCGACGCCCGGGCGGATGAAGCATCCAAACCCCGTATGAAGCTGGACCTGGAGAAACCCGTCGCCGCCGGTGAGGGGTCGAGCGGGCGGTAGGGCCGTCTTGACGTCCTCGCTGCCGTCCTGGATCTTCATCTGGAGCAGGTGACTCTTCTGCCGTGGCTGCTGACTCCTTCGCCCGAGCCTGTGGTCGACGGCGACGACGATGGAGAAGAGGTCAGTCATTTATCTTCAATTTTGGGCCAAATCCAAAGTTTTCTCTGGTCAGTGCTTTCCTCCTTTTTTGGGGAAGACTAGGGTTTCTGTTTTCCTTTAGTCGAAGAAATCCCTGCCTAGATTCTGTAGATCTAGGTTCAGGGGTAGGTCCACATGGGTGCATGGGTGTACATCTGTACACCCCAATTTTTGGCAGAAAATTAATGAATGTGTATGCAAGGTAAAAGGACTAAAAGTGGTGTACTTTGTTCACTAAACTTCATGCCAATTCATATAAAACTGCTTGATTCGTGGAGCCCAATTACCATTGATTTCATTGTATGGTCATGTAGTAAATAATCCTCATTTTCTATCATTCATGTTAGTACTATCATTATGATGGAATAGAAATTATTTTCATATGAACATTTCAGATATTACTCCGTCTGTATCAAAATTATTAGTGGTTTTCTTTGCGATATAAATTTTTGAACACCCTAGTGTGAAATCCTGGATCGGCTGCTGTCTAGCTAGGTTACATTTGTTGAGCCATGTATATGTCATTTTTTGATCTATATAAGTTATTGTGCTAATAATCCGGCACGGGCGGGCTTGACGTCCTTGCTGCCGTCCAAGTTCTTCGGTCGCAGCAAGTGGCTCCTCAGCCGGAGCAAGTGGCTCCTCTGCCGCAGCCGGTTCCTCCTCTGCCGTTGGTTCCTCCTGTGCCCGAGCCTATGGTCGCCGTCGACGTCAACGAAGAAGACGTTAGTCATCTATCTCCTTTATTATTATTGTAAAATCCTAGGTTTTCTCTGGTCTATCCTTTTCTCTATTTTTGGGGAAGGCCAGGGTTTCTTTTTTTCCTTTAATCAATGAAACGCCTATCTAGATTCTGTAGATGCGTTAGGTAACTTGCTAGGTTACATGTGTTGAGCCCTTTAGAGGTCATTTTTTGATCTATATAAATTGTTCTGCTAATAATCCGGCTAGGGTTGGTTATTGTGCTTATACTAGTTTGTAGCTGCACCTTGGAATTGAATTTCCTATGCAGATGATTGTGATAATAACATAAAGATTGATTTGCGCTGAGCACGAGTTATGCACTAGGCAAATAAGGTCTTAAAATGTTGAGTATATGTTTTTCTGCTTTTGTTCTTTGAGCACTGATCTTTGGTTTTAATTTAATGATCTACCTAAGTGATTGTGACAATGATTTTAAACATTGATTATCTCTAGGCAGCGGCTAATGCATAAAAAAACTGGATTTCATCACTGTTTTACTTGAGCTTTGTTAATTAGTTTCTTTGTAAATACAAAATTTTGGATCGCTTCTTGTCAGAATTCATAATAACTACTTAGCTAGAATGTTCAATAGTTAAGGACCATTGACGGCCGGGGTATCAACAGGGGAATCTGCCACGACGATAACATGGGGACTTTCAATATCCATGATCCTAACCACACAAAATCTATATGTTACTAGATACAGGGTGGCTCTTTTATGACAATGGATTGGATGCAAGAAAGCAACAGAATGGTCTTATTTATATAGCAATTTGTGGTTAGCTAACGAGATCCATAAGATAGACAACTGGCAGTATCTTTAAGATAGAGAACCAGAAAATTGTAGCTGGATATGGTAGTCAAATCTTACTACTTGACTAGCAAATATATCAGTGAGCAAGGGAGGTGTGTTGGAAGCTTGGAGAATACATATGTAGTTGATTTTTTACTGTTCTAGAGACGACTCTCTTTTCCTATATTGCTAAATATATACAACTCACTACCTAATTTATCGAGTCATGCACCAGTGACACATCAGCAAGTCATCCATGTAAGTTTTAAGTCTTGTTTTTGCATTGGTACATCTTTACGCATCTCTGCCATGGTACATCATCAGTTCATGCATTTTACGTCAAGAGTGAATTTTTTTGCATTAAGTTGTGTGCTCTCATCGTCATGGTAACTGTGTTGCGTGCTTGGCACATACATGTATGGTTGATCCTTCATTATTTTGTATTATATGTTATCCCATTGGTTGTTTATGTAGCACCTAATAAATAACACACTTCTTTCATCAAGATCATTTAGTGTTTTGGGTTTACGCTATCATCTATAATATTATGTTTCATAGACTCTGTGCCTGCTGAATTCCCATTATTTACACAACATTTTTTACTACATGTAGATACAATCTGAAGACGTCGATAGTGACGAAGAAGGCCAGATGATCTACAGGAGGTGCAACGGGAGGGAGCTTGTCGGTGGTGTGAATGCCAGACGTGTCAGGCCTAGTGCTGGGGGCTACGGATGCCCTTTCTGCAACCACAAGGTTAATAACACCCGTATGAGTGTTATCCAGCATGCACTCGGACGAGCCGCTAGCCACGCCCATGGCCATGCTTCCAGGATGGCACACGCCGCTCGTGCTAAGTACTTGGAGAGGGTTTAGGGCAGTGCGCGCACACTGGCAGCTAGAATGGAAGTGCTTTTGGTCTGAACTAGGTTAAGTACTACCTTAGTTTGTGGTATGTTGGCGAGACTTTATGGATGAACTATGTTAAGAAGTACCCTATGCTTACTGTTGAACTATGGTACAACTATGCATGTTAAGTTGTGTGCCGACTATATCAACGTACTAGTGCAATGCAATTGCAGCCTTGAGCTGCAATCAGCTTGGTAGATGGAAATCCAAGCTTCTCTTATGGCAACCTAGGATTGAAATATTGATGCTTTAGTACTCCCTCCGTCCCAAAATCCTTGTCTTAGATTTGTGTAAATACGGATGTATCAAGTCACGTTTTAGTCAAAATTTTGGGACGGAGTATTTTCTTGTTGTTTTTTCAAATTATTGTCACACGCTTGTTAGTTTTTGACATTACGTGATGACATTGCTAGCATCGCAAATGCATGCGAGACATGACGACTATCGATGCATGGCTTGAGGGTCTAGGCGGCCAACGGTGCATGGTGTGATGTCTAGATGGCCACGGGGACCATCGTGTTGGTTGTGGCGTGGCTACATGATGATCACAAAGTCTCGATCCAAGTAATACTAGAATGGCCTCTGCGTACACTTCTTTCTCATTTTGAAATTTTTAGATCACTTGATGACAATTTGATCTCATGTTTGACAAGTCTTGAGCACTAGGGTTTATGTACACAATTTTCTATCCCCAACCCATCCACCCCGGACACGATCTTTGGATTGCATCAAGTAGATGTACACGACGGGTATGCAAGGGCTCCTCTTTCTTTTTGTTTTATGATATAATATAATAATTCAACATAACAAAACCATATGTAAGGGCAACTTCAACGCCGACCAATCAATTTTTTCACAAGTCCTGCCTTTTTGGTTAGTCAATATTTCCGCTATAGTAGGTAACTACCAATTACTCCCCGCATCTCTCCCCCTAGGGTACGCTCTAAAACCATCGCCGCCGCTCACACGCCTGCCTCCCTGCCGCCCGATATGAGATCCACTCGTGGAGGTCGATTAGCCGTCGTGACAGATCGTGGCCATGGACGTGGGGGGCCTATCATGGATGCCGTCGTGATAGATCGTGGACTTGCGAGGCCAACCACCGACGACGTCGTCCATCGCATGGATCAGGATCCCCACGAGAAAGCTTTGGACTACTCGGTGTCCGACCCAGAGAAGCATCATGTCCACGAAGAGGTGCACTACTCCGTCGTCGATCACAAACAGCAGCACATGCACGGCATGGACTGGAATTCCATTACGGTAATTTTAATTTTTTTTAACCCTAGATCTGTCTTCAAGTTTAAGGTTAGGTTAATCATTAAACCATCAATATGTTGTTGAATTCACATAATGGAATCTAGCTCTAAATATACTGTTGATCATCAGTACATAATGATCATTATTTATTCAATAAATCTTTGAGAAATTAATGGTTCATCCACTCCACAATTTAGTGCATTTGGTTTTATGCTAAAAGTCAGACATCATAAAGGTTGTCCATGTTTATTAACATTTTTTTTAAAAGTACATCATATGATTTATGTTTTCATATGGATTTGATATTGCTTTTTCCTCCTTAAATTTTCAAAGTTAATAAATATTTATTTTAAAAATAATTTATAGGCACTACAATATCGGTAATCCACCTCTGAGCCCGGGCTCAGATGCAACCGATGAACAGTAACATGATAAAAAATACAAAAAGTGTTCAAAAATTCCAAATTTTTTCGTGGTGGAAGATGTTTGAGTGCATGATGTGCGTGAAAATTTTCATCCCATTTGGACATCTGTGGAGCTCGTGGCAAAAAAGAGAAAACCGGCCAAAACAGTGCATAAACAGTAACCTTACTCACAGAGATGGATTTTGTCTTTTTTGTCGCGCACTCCTCGAATGTCAAAACTGCACCAAATTTTGGACGAACATCATGCACAGAAGCATCTTTCTTGCAAAAAAAAATCAAAATTTTTTGATTTCTTTTTCTTTTTTTTTCAATTTTTTCATTTGCCCCGGGCTCATCTGAGCCCGGGAGCCAAATCGCCGCACTCCTACAGTATGGAACTTAGGGACTATTAGGTACTGTAAATAATGGTGCAGCTTATATCATACATAATTTAAACTTGCAGCCTTATTCTGATGATATGCGGAGATTTCCGAAGGAGAGATGGATGCACACACTCAGAAAACCCTTGAAGAATTGCAGAATGGACAGTGCAACATGCTTACGCATATGGCGTATCGTTGCGCATTCTGTGGCAAATATCTTGACCCGGCTTTCATTAGTATTCTTGAGCACGCCGAAGGCATTGCCAAAGGCTACCAAATGAAGCATGGTGTGAGGGCGAAACACAAGGCGCTAGCCCAATATCTCAGGAATTTGTCGGACAAAGAGAAGGTCCGAAGAAGGCATGATAAGAACCAGCATGCCAAAGAGTAGACGAATAATCAAAACCCTGAAGAAGTTCTGGTTGGCATAAGTAGTCATTTGCGGTTGTTGTTTTTTTTGAAAATACCAATGAATATTTTAATTATCATAGTTTTTGCAAAAATGTTACATTTATTAAATTTAATCATAAAAATGCATACTATTCAATTATTGATTTTTTCAAATATTTTTAACCTTACATCTAATAGTTTACCATTTTATTGGTTAGCTATTATTTTCATATATATACTATGGAGTGCTTAAAATTATTCAAGATCAATTCGTGTACTGAAAGACTCATGCACATGCAATATGAACAGCACTGTATTTTTAGGGTTTCTTCAAAAGCACACCTGTGGTGGTCCTGCTGGCCTGGTCATGCTGATCTTTTCTGTTTGGCCAGAATTGGTAAGCTGCCAAATCTGCATCTGATCCAGCCCAAAACTTTGTTCCTTTTGTGGGCCTGTACAAGTGGGAGGCAGAATGAAAAGTGAGTGATGGCCCCAACCCCACCCCCATTCCCAATCACACCACACTTCGTTCTTTGCAGAGACAAAGAGGCGACGCAGAGGGCGACGGCTAGGGTTTGCCAAGCCGTCACCTTGGCCACCCCCGTCGTCATCAAATCGACCGGATCCGTGAGGCCACCCACTCCCCCCTACTCCGGCCACGATTCTCCACTGCTTTGTCGACAACAAGGTCCGACAACGGCACCTCTTCTCCCCAATCCCTGGCCGCGCCGCCCGAAGCTCCGGTGGTGCCAGCTTCGAACAAGTCTACTCCAGCCCCATCTGGTACCACTTTGCAGGTAAGATTGATCTTCCCTGCCCTTCGCATGTCGATCTGACTTTCATTTTACGATCTAGGAGCACCGCCCAAGTTAAAATCTGACACTTGCTTGTGAGCATGTTTCAAGTATACGCAGATTTACTGTCAACTAGTAGGTCATATTGCAACAAGTAATTTTACAGCAAGATAATCTGACAATGTACTGCATAATCATGGTTTTACTTGTTCGTATGGGTAGTAATGGGTAAACACTTTCCTAGCAAGTAAGAGAAAAGGGTGGGTGTTGGCCAGCATACCTTGCTCGTCGACATAGCCTTCACTATGCTATCATCTTGCTTGACAGATGCTATCAAGTACTTTTTCTCCCTGGAAAATGATCCCCCACTGCTAGATATAAAAAAAGTATATTTACAGGAGCATACACATGTTTTGGTTTGTTGGGATAGTTTGAAGACTGTGTATATGTATTTGCTGATGCTTAATTAAAAACTAAAAGGCGAGCACAGAAGCAGTCCATGAGGAAATTTGTAATGATGGAATGAGGATCAGTTATAGTTTCATGTATTACTCGATGGTAGTATGATGATTAGTGCATATTTTGAAGGATTTGTTAAGTATAGACGACTACTGATTGGTGCATGTTTTTGATGATATGTGCACACATGTAACATTTATGGTTGGTGCATATTTTTGATGATTGTTGTTACTGCTTACTTGAATTATGTCATCCTATCTCCATGATATGGTATGGGCTTGTTGGGGTCAATGAAGATTTGTTGTGAGCTAGTAGTTCATATTGCAACAAATTCCTCACTATTGGATTTTCTGCCATTATACTTCATAATCATGATTTTACTTGTTGGTATGGGTAGTAATGAGTAAATACATAGCAAGGTATACAAAAGGGTGACTGTTGGTCAGCATACCTTGCTCGTTCTCATAGCCTTCACTATGCTGTCATCTTGCTTGAGAGATGCTATCATGTTCTTATTCTCACTGGAAAATTAACCTCCACAGCTACCTCTAAAAATGTTATGTACAGGAGCAAATGCATTATTTGTTTTATTGGGACAATTTAAAGACTTTGTATTTATTAGCTGATGGTACCACACAACAGCCCATCAGGAAATTTGCAGTGATCGAAGGCAGATCAGTTATAGTTTCACGTATTACTCGATGAGAGCAGTCAATCATGGTTCATCTTTTGAATGATTTGTTAAGTATGCAAGGCTACTAATTTGTGCATACCTTTGATGAAATGATTTGTTAAGTGATTGGTTGGCTACCAATCATGGTGTAACAATTATGGTTGGTTTATATTTTTTATGATTCTTTTTACTGCTTGTTCGAATTATGAGCGAAATTGGTTTGATGCCAAAACTACATGGCTACTAATTGGTTGGTTACCAAGTTTTCTTGTCCAGCTCACATAAAGTTGCCAATATTTGGCAATGCGAACATTGGTAGCAAGCCAATCATGATCTATCAGCATGAATGGTTCGATGCCAAAATTTGGCATGCCAATATCTGGCAAAATGCCAAATGTTGGCTAGTGATTGGTTGGCTACCAACTATTTTTGCCAATGTCACAAAAATATGCCAAATTTTTGTAACATTGAAATATCCTAATTGGTTATGTCTGCCCAATGATTATGAGTCTAACCACTACTCTTGACTAGTCGTGCGAATAGTCTAGTAGTGTCAATCTGGTTGTCGGCTAGCTTTTTCGTGTAGATGTTTGTACATGAACTACGTACTTAGCAAGAAGTATGTGAAAAGATTATTCACATTGTATATGGTGCTAACAAGTCCTAATGTAAGACTGATTTCATATATCAATAACTACCATTTGTTCATTGCAATGCATGCAACAGGTTTGAATGGCAAGGGAAACCATCCTCATCAGCAGTGAAGAGAGTGATCACCAGACCACCTCAAATGATGCTTCAGATGGCACTTCACATGGGAGTGACGGCTATAGCGGTGATGACGACACCTCTAGCGACTATGACACTGATGATAGTTCTGATGGAGATGGATATGTCGACCACGATCCCATCGTGGCACACAGGGGTAAAGTCTATATGGCTGGTTAGATATTAAATGAACCGTGAACTATATAAAGTTGAGGTTTGAGTAACACTTGATTACCACACATTACTCTGTTTGGGTTCTAGATGACCGTCCAAATCAACATTAACTGAACTAGAGCTTAAATAGAGAAGTGTTTAGTTGTTAGTTTAAATAAATCAAATATTCAATTTGCCCATGTTTCTACGAGATATTGCTGGGTGGATGTGATTGGGTTATCTATGTCCTTCCATTTCTTGATCATTGAAGTAGGCATTGATCATCAACCCAGTGTTGATGTTCTAAATCTTATGTATGAAATTATTTACTACTCTGTCATCTTAATTTTTTTATACAGGTCCGGGATACCCGGGGAGAAGAGGAAGTTTCGAGGATCGCATTTTCTATGGCAACCATGTATTGCTAAACCAGAATCGGTGGGACCGTCTCAAATCCATAGTAAAGCAGTGCAAACCGCCCATACCATGCTATGTCAGCACCGTCACTCGCTCGGCAGTCATCAGAGGGAAGAGCAAGATGGTAAACATTTGGACTTTTTTTTGTGCAAATCATACTTCACAAGTGAAAATGCCATCATGTAGAGACACAGAGGAGGACGGGCGTGGTTGTGCAAATCATACTTACTTTTTTTTTGCAAATCATACTTAATTTTTTATGTAACATTATTTATTTCCCTGTGCAATCAGTGCTTCTCAAAGGATTACAGTGAGGCCTACCTCAAAGATTATCTGCGAAATCCCATGGTTGTGTGTGTCACCAATGAACATTTTGAAGGTTCTAAAAAGATCTTGTTCAAGATGGGCAAGAAGGACGGGCGTGCGATCATGACGAAGAACTGGAGAGAAGTCGTTGAGGGCGCCAAAATGAAAGAAGATCATATGGCTATCTTCAGGTTCATGGAAAGGAGGGGAGGTGGGCTTAAGGTGAACATGGCCAGTGGCATGAAGATTCGTTGACCCATGTGAAGAACCATGACTGAATGGCATAGTTTGACGCTAGTTGTTATAATATGTATGTACTAGCCAGTAACTGGAAGTTGGTAGTATCAGCTTTTGGGTCCAGTAAGTGGAACTTACTAGTAATTGGTACTTGGTAGTAACTTGTACTTTGGTAGTATAACTTTTGGGTCCGGCTGGATATGAAGATCGTCCAGTAAGTGGAACTTGGCAGTAATTGGTTGGTGGTAGTATGAACTTATGTGGCGTAATGTACTTGCTATGCAAGTCTATATATAACGCACCCTGGTACCCTCCTTGATATCATTACCTTTATGTACTGCAATGATATTTCCTTTTTTTTGCCATAGTTTTAAAGTGATGCTAGTATTTATTAAATCAAATCTAACCGGGTTTCATATGGATTAGATGCTACTTTCATATTTAGAATGAGGTTTCTGTGTTGGCTAGTACGAGTTATTTTGAAAATGAGGTTTGTATGTGTTGCACACAAAAATGCAATGCAAAAACAAAAACTTGCGGGTCGAAGCTTTCATATTTAAAAAATGATGTTTCTGTTATTTTCGAAATGGCATGCTATTTTCAAAAACAGAGCAAACCAGCATGTTATTTTTAAAATTTTAAAAACAGTATACTAAAAAATGCTATTTTTAAACAACATAATAAAAAAAGCTATTTGCAAAATCAGCATGCTACTTTCAAAACAGCATATTTAAAAAAAGCATGCAATTTTTTAAATCAGCATGCTATTTTAAAAGCAGCATATTGAAAACAGCGTTATATTTTTAAAATCAGGATGTTATTTTGAAATCAGCATGCTATTTTTAAAAACAGCATATTCAAAACAGCATGCTATTTTCAAAATCAGCATGCTATTTTTGAAATCAGCATGCTATTTTAAAAATAGCATATTGAAAAGAGCTTTATATTTTTAAAAGTAGCATGCTATTTTTAAAATCAGCATGCTTATTTTAAAAACAGCATATTGAAAATAGCATAATATTTTTAAAATCAGCATGCTATTTTTAAAATAGCATATTAAAAACAGCATTATATTTTTAAAATCAGCATGCTAGCATGGTATTTTAAAAACAGCATATTCAAAGCAGCATGCTATTTTTAAATCCGCATATTCATGCTATTTTAATTGAACATGCTTTTTTCAAATGAGCATGCTATTTTTAAAATATCAATATGCTTATTTTCTATTTCAAAATAAAAAAATTTCAAGGTTATTTGAAAACGAGGTTTCTATTTTGATACAAATTTGAAATTTTGTGCTCATAATAATATGTTTCTAAGGAAATCCAACGTTCTATTTTCGCATATATATAATTTTTTGGTTTCAATTTTATATTTCAAGTATGAAATTTGACTACACTTTGAACAAATTTCAGCAATATTTTATGTAAAAAATAAAATAAAAATACAGAAAACCAACTTCACTAAAAATGCATTGTTTGATCGATGTTGATAAATCATAACTAGCCTACCATCTCGACCTGTCCATAATAAAATGAGGGTACCAATCAAATGAGGAATTCAGAAAAATAGTGGCAGTCCATCAAATAGGTCAAATACATCCGAAACAAGGTGGATCACGGCATCGAAAACTGTCTAATTCAGTTTGTTCTCAATTTTTCGACGCCAGAAATCCTTCTATTTTCTCTGCCTGACCATGTGCATCTAAACATCCTGTCTCGACTTCACTTTAGCTTTCCTGCATGAAACAACGTTTGTTAATAGGATAGCAAAGAAGATTTGAGCATGTACATTACACGTGAACACAAAAAAACACTAACTTCACTGATTTTCTCTTCATAGCTGCAGAAGCTAACTTCACAGCTCTTATTCCCACAGCCTTTGGTACATTCCTAGCAGGCCTTTTTGTCTTCATCGCCCCTTTGGCCTGTTCTTTACCGCCCTTCCTAGAGTCTTTCCTGGAAAAGTTAAGAAATGTCAACACAGTACTAGCAAAGACCTGACTTGTAGAGCGGACATGTAAGTACAGACATTAACTTCACTGGTTTTCTTCACGCACCCTTTGCTGCAACATTCCTAGCAGGTACTTCCTTGTCATCTTGCTTTTTCTTCCTCCCAGCTTTGACATTTGGAGCACACTTGTGTTTCCTGCAAAAAATAAAATAGATGAATATGTAGCCAGCATTCGAAAACATGTTTAAGTACGCACAATTGTGGTAATGCCCACTTGTTTGGTTTTGCATAATCCTCTTCTGCAACCTCCAATGGTCTCTTCCTACCCTTCGGCAGCCTACCATCCTTGAACGGTCTCTTCGTACCCTTCCGCAGCCTACCATCCTTCAATGGTCTCTTCCTAGCCCTCCTCAGCCCACCATCTTCTGCATCTGAATCTTCCTCTTCTTCTGCATCTGAATCTTCCTCTTCTTCTGCATCTGAATCTTCCTCTTCTTCTACACCTGAATCTTCCTCTTCTTCTGTACCTGAATCTTCCTTTTCTTCTGTATCTGACTCTGTCCCTTCTTCTGTCTCTGAGTCTTTCTCTTTTCGCTTCTTCCTCCTTGTGACCTTTGATTTCCATGATTTTTTCCTGCGTAAATTGAAGAAAAACATGTGAACACTCTCCTGGAGAACATATTAACACTGTAAGCATGTATGGAAATGAACAATGAGATAAATAGGTGCACTAACTTTGTTGCTTTTTCCCCTCTCATCCGCTCGCACCTAGATTTAATCCTCTTGTTCGATTGTTCAGTAGTTGGTCTCCCTTTTGGAACTATTTTGATTGGATTTTCCACATCATCAGTGCAGCATTCGCGAGCAACAGAGAAGTATGCCGGCAAAGGAACAAACAATTTCTGGCCTTCATCTAAATCAGTTTTTTCTCCATCAACCAATATACTCCGGAGGAGCTCCATCACCTGTTCTGACTGTGAATCGCTAGCTGGGGCTGTGAATAAAGCGTCACTAGCCATGTTGCGTAGTTGATGATACTTATTCATGTGATCAGACCATACATGAGTATTCGCAGTCCTCGAAGAAGGGAACGCTGGCTTGGCATGCATTGTCCATCTTTTCCTCACAATTTTTTTTTGGAAATGTGCGTACACCAAGATGATCCAGAACGCAGAATATATATGCGCATGGGTAATCCTCACTTTCCAACTTTTTACATCTACAAGCTGCAGCATCCAGTCTTGCTCCTGTAAACAGACAAGTCATGTGATATCTAACATCCACAGACTTAGCATCCACACCTTGTGCATCCAACTTTTTTGCATCGAACTCCTCAATGTCCTTACCTTCCTTGGGATCCTTACCATCCAGGTTTTTTGCATCCAAGTCCACACCATCCTTGCCTTCCAAGTCATTGGGATCCTCAGCATCCAAGTTTTTTGCATGCAAGTCCTCACCATCCTTACCTTCCAAGTCTGTGGGAACCTTAGCATCTGAGTCCTTACCATCCTTACCTTGCAATTCTCTAGCATCCTTGCCATATGGGACTTTGCGCAAAACTCCAAACATGACCAAAGCATCACACGCTACCCAGTCTGCGACCTGCCAATTTGTTCCTTCAACAATCTGACGCTTAACCCGTGGAAACATCACATTTGTATAAATATAAGAGGCGGCAATCTCCAGAGGGTGTGCATTCAGCTTAGTGAAGGGTATCGTATGTGACGCTACTGCGTCTAATGCTGCTTCATTCTTACGCATTATGGATACACAGTGCTCAACATGCTGCAACAAATCAACAAG
The DNA here is from genome assembly GCA_011799875.1 of Thinopyrum elongatum. Classification (NCBI taxonomy): domain Eukaryota; kingdom Viridiplantae; phylum Streptophyta; class Magnoliopsida; order Poales; family Poaceae; genus Thinopyrum; species Thinopyrum elongatum. The sequence goes on from CM022303.1 coordinate 183,169,007, forward strand.
TTGCATCTTCCTGTTCAGGTACACATGAAGCCTTGAGTTGAGAGACTCGCTCCTCTGATTACTCATCATGCCTAGGAAATATCTACCCTTTGTGTACGTCGTAGCCCATTTGTGTCGCAGCTCGTACATCCTGTTAACCCATGACAACCTCTTCCCTGTTGGTTTTATTTTGAACCGAACCTTATAAGCCTCCCATATTTTCTCAAACTTATCAACATCCCAACGACGGTAAATGAATTCCCTAAGTTCCTCAAGCTTTTTCTTGCGGAGGTGCATCACCATATTCTCCTCGATATGCCACGTGCACAAACGATGATCTGTTCCGGTCCAGACAGTAGCTATTGCTTTAGCCATTGCACCGTCCCCATCGGTGATTGCTGAAATGGGTGGTGTCTGGGACATTGCCTCCAAAAATACATGAAGAAGCCACTGGTATGATGCAACTGTCTTGTTTGACACTAGACCGACCCCAAACAAAACTGTACTGCTGAAGGAAATACGCCCTAGAGGCAATAATAAAGATGTTATTTTATATTTCCTTATTCATGTTAAAGGTTTATTATTCATGCTAGAATTGTATTGATCGAAAACTTAAATGCATGTGTGAATACATAAACAAATAACGTGTCCCTAGTAAGCCTCTACTAGACTAGCCCGTTGATCAAAGATGGTTAAGGTTTCCTAACCATGGACATGTGTTGTCATTTGATAACTGGATCACATCATTAGGAGAATGATGTGATGGACAAGACCCATCCGTTAGCTTAGCATAATGATCGTTCAGTTTATTGCTATTGCTTTCTTCATGTCAAATAAATATTCCTCCGACTATGAGATTATGCAACTCCCGGATACCGGAGGAATACCTTGTCTGCTATCAAATGTCACAATGTAACCGGGTGATTATAAAGATGCTCTACAGGTATCTCCGAAGGTGTTTGTTGAGTTGGCATAGATCAAGATTAGGATTTGTCACTCTGAGTATCGGAGAGGTGTCTCTGGGCCCTCTCAGTAATACACATCATAAAGCTTGCAAGCAAATGACTAAGGAGTTAGTTACGAGATGATGTATTATGGAACGAGTAAAGAGACTTGCCGGTAACGAGATTGAACTAGGTATGAAGATACCGACGATCAAATCTCGGGCAAGTAACATACCGATGGACAAAGGGAATTACGTATGTTGTCATAACGGTTCGACCGATAAAGATCTTCATAGAATATGTAGGAGCCAATATGGGCATCCAGGTTTCGCTATTGGTTATTGACCGGAGAGGTGTCTCTGTCATGTCTACATAGTTCTCGAACCCGTAGGGTCCGCATGCTTAACGTTCGTTGACGATATAGTGTTATATGAGTTATGTGAATTGGTTACCGAATGTTGTTCGGAGTCCCGGATGAGATCCCGGACATCAGGAGGTGTCTCGGAATGTTCGAGAGGTAAAGATTTATATATGGGAAGTCATATTTTGGATTCCGGAAAAAGGTGCAGTTTTTTTGGGTATTGTACCGGGAAGCTTCCAGAAGGTTCCGGAGGATTCCGGAGGGGTCCGAAAGTCGACAAGTGGGTCCACCACGTCCCAAGGGCTGGCATGGGCTAAGGGGAGGCGCCCTGGCCTTATTGGGCCAGGCGCACCAAGTCCTCAAAAGCCCACGCAGCTAGGGAAGGAAAAAGGGAGAGTCCTAGTAGGAATAGGATTGGACTTTGGAGTCAAGTCCACGTGTGTACTATTCACGGTTACTGTTCACGTGGCACTATTCCTTCTACTCCAAGCCCCTACGCATATATAAATAGAGGAGAGGGGGTGCCCTAAAGAAGACACAACATTGTCTTAGCCGTGTGCGGCGCCCCCCTCCACAGTTCCATCCCTCGGTCATATTTTCGTAGTGCTTGGGCGAAGCCCTGCGGAGATAGCATCACCATCACCGTCACCACACCATCGTGCTGCTGGAACTCATCCACTACCTTGCCGTATTGCTGGATCAAGAAGTCGAGGACGTCACCAAGCTGAACGTGTGCTGAACGCGGAGGTGTCGTACGTTCGGTGCTCGGTCGGTTGGATCGTGAAGTTGTTCGATGACATCAACCGCGTTGTTCTAACTCTTCCGCTTACTGTCTTCGAGGGTACATAGACACACTCCCCCTCTCGTAGCTATGCATCTCCATGGATAGATCTTGCGTGTGCGTAGAATTTTTTTTTCCATGCAGCGTTCCCCTACAGTGGCATCATGAGCCAGGTCTATGCGTAGATGATTTGCACGACTAGAACACAAAGAGTTGTGGGCGGTGATAGTCATACTGCTTACCACCAATGTCTTATTTTTATTCGATGGTATTGTGGGATGAAGCGGCCCGGACCAACCTTACATGTCCACGTACATGAGACTGGTTCCACCAACTGACATGCAACTAGTTTTGCATAAAGATGGCTGGCGGGTGTCTGTTTCTCCTACCTTAGTTGAATCGAATTTGACTACGGCCGGTCCTTGAAGAAGGTTAAAACAGCAAACTTGACGAATCACCGTTGTGGTTTTTGCCGTAGGTAAGAACGGTTCATGCTAGAAACCCATAGCAGCCACGTAAAACTTGCAACAACAAAGTAGAGGACGTCTAACTTGTTTTTGCAGGGTATGTTGTGATGTGATATGGTCAAGACATGATGTGATATACGTTACTGTATGAGATGATCATGTTTTGTAAGATACCAGGCAACCGGCAGGAGCCTTATGGTTGTCACTTTATTGTATGAAATGCAAATGCCATGTAATTGCTTTACTTTATCGCTTTGAGTTAGCAATAGTTGTAGAAGCAATAGTTGGTGAGACGACCACGACACAACGATGGAGATCAAGGTGTCGAGCTGGTGACGATGGAGATCATGACGATGCTTTGGAGATGGAGATCAAAAGCACGAGATGATGATGGCCATATCATGTCACATATTTTGATTGCATGTGATGTTTATCTTTTATGCATCTTATTTTGCTTAGTACGGCGGTAGCATTATAAGATGATCCCTTCACTAAATTTCAAAGTAAAAGTGTTCTCCCTGAGTATGCACCATTGCTATAGTTCGTCGTGTTGAGACACCACGTGATGATCGGGTGTGATAGGCTCTACGTTCACATACAATGGGTGTAAGACAGTTTTGCACATGCAGAATACTTGGGTTAAACTTGACGAGCCTAGCATGTACAGACATGGCCTCGGAACACTGGAGATCGAAAGATCGAACGTGAATCATATAGTAGATATGATCAATATAGAGATGTTCACCATTGATGACTACCCCATCTCACGTGATGATCGGACATGGGTTAGTTGATTTGGATCACGTATCACTTAGATGACTTGAGGGATGTCTATTTAAGTGGGAGTTCTTAAGTAATTTGATTAATTGAACTTAATTTATCATGAACTTAGTCCTGCTAGTATTTGCATATCTATGTTGTAGATCAATGGCCCGTGCTACCGTTCCCCTGAATTTTAATGCGTTCCTACAGAAAGCTAAGTTGAAAGATGATGGTAGCAACTACACGGACTGGGTCCGTAACTTGAGGATTATCCTCATTGTTGTTCAGAAGAATTATGTCCTTGATGCACCGCTAGGTGAAAGGCCTGCTGCAGGAGCAGAAGCTGATGTTTTGAACATCTGGCTAGCTCGATCTGATGACTACTCGATAGTTCAGTGTGCCATGCCTTATGGCTTAGAACCGGGACTTCAAAGACGTTTCGAACGTCATGGAACATATGAGATGTTCCAAGAGTTGAAGTTAATATTTCAAGCAAATGCCCGGGTTGAGAGATATGAAGTCTCCAACAAGTTCTATAGTTGCAAGATGGAGGAGAACAGTTCTGTCATTGAACACATACTCAAAATGTCTGGGTATTATAATCACTTGACTCAGCTGGGGGTTGATCTTCCAGTTGATTGTGTCATTGACAGAGTTCTTCAATCACTTCCACCAAGCTATAAAGGCTTCGTGATGAACTATAATATGCAAGGGATGAACAAAACAATTCCCGAGCTCTTCACGATGCTTAAGGTTGCGGAGGTGGAAATCAAGAAGGAGCATCAAGTGTTGATGGTTAACACGACCACTAGTTTCAAGAAAAAGGGCAAGGGAAAGAAGGGGAACTTCAAGAAGAATGGCAAGCAAGTTGCCACTCCCGGGAAGAAGCCCAAAGCTGGACCTAAGCCTGAAACTGAGTGCTTCTACTGCAAAGGGACTAGTCACTGGAAGCGGAACTGCCCCAAGTATTTGGCGGATAAGAAGGATGGCAAAGTGAATAAAGGTATATTTGATATACATGTTATTGATGTGTACTTTACTAATGCTCGTAGCAGCGCCTGGGTATTTGATACTGGTTCGGCTGCTCATATTTGTAACTCGAAACAGGAGCTGCGGATTAAACGAAGATTGGCTAAGGACGAGGTGACGATGCGCGTCGGGAATGGTTCCAAGGTCGATGTGATCGCCGTCGGCACGCTACCTCTACATCTACCTTCAGGATTAGTTTTAGTCCTGAATAATTGTTATTTGGTGCCAGCGTTGAGCATGAACATTATATCTGGATCTTGTTTAATGCGAGACGGTTATTCATTTAAGTCAGAGAATAATGGTTGCTCTATTTATATGAATAATATCTTTTATGGTCATGCACCCTTGAAGAGTGGTCTATTCTTGTTGAAACTCGATTGTAGTGATACACATATTCATAATATTGATGCCAAAAGATGCAAAGTTGATAATGATAGTGCAATATATTTGTGGCACTGCCGTTTAGGTCATATTGGTGTAAAGCACATGAAGAAACTCCATGCAGATGGACTTTTGGAATCACTTGATTATGAATCATTTGATACTTGCGAACCATGCCTCATGGGCAAGATGACTAAAACTCCGTTCTCCGGTACAATGGAGCGAGCCAATGACTTATTGAAAATAATACATACCGATGTATGCGGTCCGATGAGTGTTGAGGCACGCGACGGGTATCGTTATTTTCTGACCTTCACAGATGATATGAGTAGATATGGGTATATCTACTTAACGAAACACAAGTCTGAAACATTTGAAAAGTTCAAAGAATTTCAGAGTGAAGTGAAAAATCATCGTAACAAGAAAAAAGTTTCTCCGATCTGATCGTGGAGGCGAATATTTGAGTTACGAGTTTGGCCTTCATTTAAAACAATGTGGAATTATTTCACAACTCACGCCACCTGGAACACCACAGCGTAATGGTGTATCCGAACGTCGTAACCGTACTTTATTAGATATGGTGCGTTCTATGATGTCTTTTACTGATTTACCACTATCATTTTGGCGTTATGCATTAGAGACAGCTGCATTCATGTTAAATAGGGCACCATCTAAATCCGTTGAGACGACACCATATGAACTGTGGTTTGGCAAGAAACCTAAGATGTCATTTCTTAAAGTTTGGGGATGCGAGGCTTATGTAAAAAGGCTTCAGCCTGATAAGCTCGAAACTAAATCGGAGAAGTGCGTCTTCATAGGATACCCTAAGGAAACAATTGGGTACACCTTCTACCATAGATCCAAAGGCAAAATCTTTGTTGCTAAGAATGGGTCCTTTCTAGAGAGTGAGTTTCTCTCGAAAGAAGTGAGTGGGAGGAAAGTAGAACTTGATGAGGTAATTGTACCTTCTCTCGAATTGGAAAGTAGCACATCACAGAAACCCGTTTCCGTGATGCCTACACCAACTAGAGAGGAAGATAATGATAAAGATCATGAAACTTCAGATCAAGTTACTACTGAACCTCGTAGGTCAACCAGAGCACGATCCGCACCAGAGTGGTACAGTAATCCTATCCTGGAAGTCATGTTACTAGACCAAGGCGAACCTACAAACTATGAAGAAGCTATGATGAGCCCAGATTCCGAGATGGCTTAAGGCCATGAAATCTGAGATAGGATCCATGTATGAGAACAAAGTGTTGACTTTGGTGGATTTGCCCAATGATCGGCAAGCCATAGAAAATAAATGGATCTTCAAGAAGAAGACTGACGCTGATGGTAATGTTACTGTCTACAAAACTCGACTTGTTGCAAAAGGTTTTCGACAAGTTCAAGGGGTTGACTACGATGAGACTTTCTCACCCGTAGCGATGCTTAAGTCTGTCTGAATCATGTTAGCAATTGCCGCATTTTATGATTATGAAATCTGGCAAATGGACGTCAAAACTGCATTCCTTAATGGATTTCTTAAAGAAGACTTGTATATGATGCAACCAAAAGGTTTTGTCGATCCTAAAGGTGCTAACAAAGTGTGCAAACTCAAGTGATCCATCTATGGACTGGTTCAAGCATCTCGGAGTTGGAATATACGCTTTGATGAGGTGATCAAAGCATATGGTTTTATACAGACTTTCGGTGAAGCCTGTATTTACAAGAAAGTGAGTGGGAGCTCTGTAGCATTTCTAATATTATATGTAGATGACATATTGTTGATTGGAAATGATATACAATTTCTGGATAGCATAAAAGGATACTTGAATAAGAGTTTTTCAATGAAAGACCTCGGTGAAGCTGCCTATATATTGGGCATCAAGATCTATAGAGATAGATCAAGACGCTTAATAGGACTTTCACAAAGCACATACCTTGACAAAGTTTTGAAGAAGTTCAAAATGGATCAGTCAAAGAAAGGGTTCTTGCCTATGTTACAAGGTGTGAAGTTGAGTCAGACTCAAAGCCCGACCACTGCAGAAGATAGAGATAAAATGAAAGTCATTCTCCATGCCTCAGCCATAGGTTCTATCATGTATGCTATGCTGTGTACCAGACCTGATGTGTGCCTTGCCATAAGTTTGGTAGGGAGGTACCAAAGTAATCCAGGGGTGGATCACTGGATAGCGGTCAAGAACATCCTGAAGTACCTGAAAAGGACCAAGGATATGTTTCTCGTTTATGGAGGTGACAAAGAGCTTGTCGTAAATGGTTACGTGGATGCTAGCTTTGACACTGATCCGGATGACTCTAAGTCACAAACCGGATACGTATTTATATTGAATGGTGGAGCTGTCAGTTGGTGCAGTTCCAAGTAGAGCGTCGTGGCGGGATCTACGTGTGAAGCGGAGTACATAGCTGCTTCGGAAGCAGCAAATGAAGGAGTCTGGATGAAGCAGTTCATATCCGATCTGGGTGTAATACCTAGTGCATCGGGTCCAATGAAAATCTTTTGTGATAACACTGGAGCAATTGCCTTGGCGAAGGAATCCAGGTTTTACAAGAAAACCAAACACATCAAGAGACGCTTCAACTCCAATCGTGAACAAGTCAAGGATGGAGACATAGAAATTTGCAAGATACATACGGATCTGAATGTGGTAGACCCATTGACTAAGCCTCTTCCGCGAGCAAAACATGATCAGCACCAAGACTCCATGGGTGTTAGATTCATTACAATGTAATCTAGATTATTGACTCTAGTGCAAGTGGGAGACTGAAGGAAATATGCCCTAGAGGCAATAATAAAGTTGTTATTTCATATTTCCTTATTCATGTTAAAGGTTTATTATTCATGCTAGAATTGTATTGATCGGAAACTTAAATACATGTGTGAATACATAAACAAATACCGTGTCCCTAGTAAGCCTCTACTAGACTAGCTCGTTTATCAAAGATGGTTAAAGTTTCCTAACCATGGACATGTGTTGTCATTTGATAACTGGATCACATCATTAGGAGAATGATGTGATGGACAAGACCCATCTGTTAGCTTAGCATAATGATCGTTCAGTTTATTGCTATTGCTTTCTTCATGTCAAATATATATTCCTCCGACTATGAGATTATGCAACTCCCGGATACCAGAGGAATACCTTGTGTGCTATCAAACATCACAACGTAACCAGGTGATTATAAAGATGCTCTACAGGTATCTCCGAAGGTGTTTGTTGAGTTGGCATAGATCAAGATTAGGATTTGTCACTCCGAGTATCGGAGAGGTATCTCTGGGCCCTCTCGGTAATACACATCATAAAGCTTGCAAGCAAATGACTAAGGAGTTAGTTATGAGATGATGTATTACGGAACGAGTAAAGAGACTTGCCGGTAACGAGATTGAACTAGGTATGAAGATACCGACGATCAAATCTCGGGCAAGTAACATACCGATGGACAAAGGGAATTACGTATGTTGTCATAATGGTTCGACCGATAAAGATCTTTGTAGAATATGTAGGAGCCAATATGGGCATCCAGGTTCCGCTATTGGTTATTGACCGGAGAGGTGTCTCTGTCATGTCTACATAGTTCTCGAACTCGTAGGGTCCGCACGCTTAACGTTCGTTGACGATATAGTGTTATATGAGTTATGTGAATTGGTAACCGAATGTTGTTCGGAGTCCCGGATGAGATCTCGGACGTCACGAGGTGTCTCGGAACGGTCGAGAGGTAAAGATTTATATATGGGAAGTCATATTTTGGGTTCCGGAAAAAGGTGCAGTTTTTTTGGGTATTGTACCGGGAAGCTTCCAGAAGGTTCCGAAGGATTCTGGAGGGGTCCAGAAGTCCACAAGTGGGTCCACCACGTCCCAACGGCTGGCACGGGCTAAGGGGAGGCGCCCTGGCCTTATTGGGCCAGGCGCACCAAGTCCTCAAAAGCCCACGCAGCTAGGGAAGGAAAAAGGGAGAGTCCTAGTAGGAATAGGATTGGACTTTGGAGTCCAAGTCCATGTGTGTACTATCCATGGTTACTGTTCACGTAGCACTATTCCTTCTACTCCAAGCCCCTACACATATATAAATAGAGGAGAGGGGGCACCCCAAAGAAGACACAACATTGTCTTAGCAGTGTGTGGCGCCCCCCTCCACAGTTCTGTCCCTCGGTCATATTTTCGTAGTGCTTGGGCGAAGCCCTGCGGAGATAGCATCACCATCACCGTCACCATGCCGTCGTGCTGCCAAAACTCATCCACTACCTCGCTGTCTTGCTGGATCAAGAAGTCGAGGACGTCACCGAGCTGAACGTGTGCTGAACGCGGAGGTGTCGTATGTTCGGTGCTCGGTCGGTTGGATCGTGAAGTTGTTCGACGACATCAACCGCGTTGTTCTAACGCTTCCGCTTACGGTCTACGAGGATACGTAGACACACTCCCCCTCTCGTAGCTATGCATCTCCATGGATAGATCTTGCGTGTGCATAGAATTTATTTTGTTTTCCATGCAACGTTCCCCTACAGCTGCGGTGATGGTTCAAACCAACAAATGGGACAAACGGAAGCCTGTACTTGTTAGACCGATGTACTGTCGAACACCACGACACCACCAAAGGCAACATAGTCAATCCGGGATTGTGAATCAGCCCAGAATATGTTCCTCAAATGGCCTTCCCTGTATTCTGTGTATTTGAAAAAGAATTCCGGGTCTGCTTTTTTGTGTGCAATCATATAGGTGAGCAAATAGCTAGCATCACTGCCTTCTCTCTTGCGCTTCTTCTGGATTGAAATATGGTTGTATAGGTCTCGATCTATAAATCCAAGCTTGTCGGGACCTCCGGCATTCTTCTCCATTACATTCATAATCTGATGTGCTCCAAGTCCACCGACAACATACTCGATGACATCGGCCTTTTGTGCGTCAGTCATTCTACTATGAGCCGATAAGTAGGGAGTCAGGTCAGCAGGGACAAACGGATGGTTATGCTTGTCGACAAAATTCTGGACGAACCAGAGGCCACTGTTATCTTGTAGCTCAACCTGAAAAAGAGCGGGACACCCACAGCGAGAAGGACCCCTCGGTGTTCTTTTTCTTTCAGCTCTGTTAAAGTGCTTAAGGGCCCGCCATCCTTGTTTGCAGCAATTGTATGTCCTTCTGTATGCATTTTGTTTCGGACCCGGACCCCTGTACTTCAGATCATCCTTTCTAACACCAAACCCTTTTTTTTCTCGCATAGCCTACATAGAACATGTAGGCTTCTTCCTCAGTCCTGAAAGTCTTCTTCACAATCTCTAAGTATTCCATATACTCATTCAGGTCTGAACCAGCCATGCCTTTATTATCAATTCCTTTACCTTGCATGTGTACATCATCCATGTCTATGCCATCCTTGCCTACATTCTCATTATCCTTATCATCCATGCCTTTGCCTTCGTTGCCTCTATGACCCATGTCCTTGTCATGCTTGCCCGTATCACCCAAGTTTTCGACATCGTTGCCTTTATCATCCATGTCGTTATGCTGCCAACGAAAACAGATAGTCAAAGTTACGGATGGATAGCATACATAATAATTATGCACTACTCTGCTTAAATAATTGATTTAATTTTTCATATCGGATTCATGTACCTAACTTAGTCCTTCAAAAGCTGTAAGTAAGTATAAAATATGCCCTGACTTAATCCAGAAATATTTAATTGATTGTACTTGTTGTAACTGATGATCTCCTAATTAAATCCAAAGTCCACGAATCCTTCAAATGCCCTGATAGATCCACCCTGATAGATCAATTATCTCCAAACTCCTTTCAAAATTATCTCCTAACTAAATCCAAAATTATCTCCTAACTAAATCCAAATTATCTCCTAACTAAATCCAAAATAACTCCAAACTCCATAAAAAAATAATTATCTCCTAACTAAATCCAAAATATCTCGAAACTCAATTCAAAAGTATCTCCTAACTAAATCCAAATCTGCTGACAACTTTCTCATGCCACATAACCCTAACTAAGCCCTTCAATATGTCCTAGCTAAATCAGAATTACACTTCTTTCAATCGAAATCTAGTCACAACTTTCTCAAACCGTAAACCCTAAACCTGATATGACATATCCTAAACACTAATCAAATCCGACCCTATTAGTACTATGCAGAAGGGACCAGACAAGATTTGAGATGGCTAGGCACTTACAGCGAAGATCCGGCGTGAAAAAGTTGATGCACGTCGACTCGGATGATCTGGCCTCTCGCGTCGGGGAAGGTGGCGTCGGCTCGGGGAAGGAAGGGATTAGCGGCTCCTCGGAAGATCTGGCGCCGCGACCCGAGGGGGGTGACTTGCGATGGAGGGGGGAGGGGGGAGTAGGAGGAGGAGGAAAGAGTGACACGACGAGTGCGCGCGGCGGCGATCGGCGGCGATCGAGGGCGCCGGAGGTTAGGGCCCGAGAGGAGGAGAGAGGACGAACCGCTCAAACCGAAATTTAAATGAGTACGCACGATGATTGGTGTTATAATTAAATGCAATGTTAATGCAATTAACTTAATCGAAAAATTTAGGACGGGAATACCCCTGGACCTAATTGGGCCAATTAAAGGTATAAAAAAATTTAGGTCGAAAATACCCTTGGGCTCTAAAAAGGCCCAGTTAGTCTCATCCGTTAGATCGCCCATATAATACACGTGCTCTGGTGTATTATAATGTACCGTAAAATCTCCCATAGTAAATGCTATATGTAGGATGGCCTGAGGTTCGCATACTTGTGGATCAAGGAAGAGAAGACACAGGGGAATGGATGTTGCGATATATGTCTCATTGAAGGCGTTGGTTGAGCTGGTTTTCCTTGGTGCCCTCAACGACGGGGGGTAAACTCCTGACATAGATGATCAAGTGTGCACAGATTTGCTAATTCTCATCGAGATAAGAATTAAGAATGTCTCATCTAACACCTATATCATACAATTATAATCAAATAAACAAACAAAAATCCGCACGGATCTTCATGTGAAATGAAATGGTGTTGGAGTTAGATAAGACTTGGTTAATTCTCAACCCACACTCTTTTTCTTCAGAAAATACCAGCGTGTGTTTTGCCATGGCATGTTGTGAGAAAAATATGATGGGCAGAGTGCGTAGTGCAACGCTGACATCTCATCTAGCTGATGTACTACGTGCAACATACATGCATTTACGACCATCATTTAATCTCTCTTACTACGTACCAAGACTCTGTTATTTAGTGTAGTGCTTGCTATTTCTTTCAAATCTTCCCTCCCTCGCACATTTATATCCAAGTGCTGCTATGCACACGACATGTTTCAGGCGCCGATTGTTGGACGATACTGCAAATCAGGCCATAAGTACCCAGGACTAGGTGCAACGCAGCGAGTAGATTAAATATCGTGCTTGAATCGTCCAGCAGGTATCATCTATGAAGTAGTTTCATTTATGGACGCGGAGTATTTGGGCTCGAGCTCAAATGAGCTCGGATGAACAGTAAAATAAAAACATTTTCGCTTCGGTACACCCCCTAAACTCAAAGACGGCTCAGATTAACCCATACCCCTTCATAATAGAGGGCATGATGGTCATATTTTGTTGTATACGTACGCGCTGTACAGTGCGAGCAACAAAACTTGGTCTACTTTTCAAGCAACTAAGCAAGGACCTTGCATTGTATCTGGTCAGAGTTTTATTCAAGAGATGGTCAGGGCATCTCCAACGTGGATCTTCATTTCTTCCCCAAATGTTTGAACTTGACTATTATGGCACTTTTAGGCTTTCAACGTGGACCCCTTATTTGGGGCAGAATCCCCAAGACCGATAAGTTCGGACGTCCTCTGTGTCGGACTCCGGCAGCCTAAAACCACCCAAACCCATCAGAACCACCCCGCACCCCCTCGGACGATACTCGAGCCTTGATGGACCTCTTCCACTCCACCCAGCTGCCTCTCCATCAAGCCGTCGTCGTCGGATTCAGCACTCGCCATTGTACCATCCACCCCAACCGTTGTCGTCCATGTCGGACACATGGCACGACAAGTGTTCGGTCAAATTCCATAATTCATTTTTTTCATGTCTTCGTTGTATAGTATCAGGGAAACACGATGGGTCTGAACAAGGAGTACTTTAACAAGGAGGAGTTCATGGGTTCTTCTTCGTCACATACTGAGGAGGAAGACAATGAAATGGCGATAATGATGGCGTCTTGAAGAAATGGAGAAGGCGAAGGAGCATGTTCTCGGCTCCAAGGGTTCAATGCCAGGTTATCGAGTGTTGAATAAATTGAAGTATGTATATTTATATCTGGATTGAATATTTATGTTTGAACTATTGTTGCATTGAAATATTTATTATTTGAATTATTTTTGCATTATAATATTAATCTTAGAATTATTTCAATGTTAGGAGAAAAATGAATTCAATAAAAGAGAGGAGGGGCATACAAGTACCTTTGGATGGCCAGCGCCTGCCCGACTGTCAGTGAACACGTTTGGACGTGTCCGTGGACAAATAAAGGAGTCTGTTTGATGTTTGCTGTTGGAGATGCCCTTAGATGGATTGCATTTGAGATGTGGGTAGTCTCTTTGGTGCTTGTCTTTATGTCCATTAACCATTAAGGAGGAAAAGAGTTTGTCGTCTCCTTCGAACAAAAAAGTGTTCGCAACCAAAGATCTAACTGAAGGTCAATAAAAAGGCGACTCTTGTCATGCTAGTCCCTAAATTCATTTAAAAACGAGTAAATGAAAGGGTCACTAAGTAGGCCTAAGAATCTACCGCTTCATCTATCTCCCGTCGGCGCTGTCGTCGGTTCCTCGCCTCCTGTGGCCTTTAGGGCCATCTAGGCATGGTCGACCCCGGCCTTGCCGGTGGGAGGGATATTGCTTCGTTTTTAGGTGTGGGTCGGTTAGGGTTTTTGCCCTGCTCCGGAAGTCTAGACGCTTCAGGCTTAATCCCACGAGCGACGAAGACCAAATTATTTTTCATCTCATGGAAAAAAGCTCTGACATGTCCTTAATAGAGGGGTGCACTCACTTTGGTTTCACCAACAATGACGGCCATGGCCGTTACATCCCACGACGTGCTACACCTGCCTCCAGTACATTTATTCTAGGAGATGAGTTTTGAAGGCCATAAGCATAGGGCCAGTTGCATTGATGTGCTACTATCCGATATTTTTATTATGTTATCACTAACATGTTGCAGGCATCTGGAGAAGCATCAAAAATAAATGAAGAGCGAACTGAGAACTCAGATGGTTAGGTTCCTTGTGGTTAAACCAGCCCATCTGGGTTCAAGTCCTAGACTTAGCATTGGTGCTTGCATTTTTTGGATTTATTGCAGGCTTTCCGACGATGTTGGTTTGCTGGGAGGAGATGTTCCCTTCGACTATGAAGACGCCCGTGGTGACTTTGTCAATCTCAAGATGTTGTGTCGGCTAAGTATCCTGGAGGTGCTCATAGGGATACAGTGTGTGTTCATGTGTTCATAGGGGTGAGTGTATGTGTGTATATATGGGCGTCTGTGTTTGCATTATGTTAAAAAGTTAAGTAAGAAAATATGCTCATCCTTGGGAAAGCCACAAACCCCAATATCAACGTCATGCCAAACTTAGACGCAATTCTTCTACTTCACCTCGCCCACCAAGCAAACCAGACGTAAGGCGGCATCACCTGCGGAGGAGTCATCACCGCCTTGGCCAACTACCTTGGGCTCAGCCTTACCGGCCTAATCCAAGAGTCCAATGTTGTTTTACGCCAAAGCCGAGCCAAAAGTCAGCCCGCCGCCATCTAGGACCGTGTCCCGGGGGACCTTCGGACGCCGTTGGCACATACAACATTGTTGTTAAGCACCGTAGGTCTAACACCGCCGTCACCTGACCGCACATCCGCAGTTGGCACCTGCTCCGATCTGCACAACTGGCCATCCCCATCGCCTGAAATTCCCAGGTGGCAGCGAGAGGGTTGAAGATGTAGGTGGCGTCCCATGGCTTCTGAGTCGCTCGTTGCGAAAGGAAAGGATGAGTCGTCAGCAAAGCTACAACCAAAGAAAATGCATGGGCCAAATAGAGGGACTTGGCAAAAATGTGATGGAAAATATATAATAAAATAAAATAAAATAACATGTACATTCAAGCTGTTTCTTCCTATATTTGAAAAGAGCAAAATAAATTATATTCACTCGAGCAAACATAAGACTTCCTTGGCCCATAAACTTCCACTTCCTTTTATGTGTTTCACATACTTCCTTTTATTCCCATACAAAATCATGAGGAATATACATAAGCAAGCAGCAACATCATCAAACAACAGCACCCTTTGGTAGTTACAAATACACAAGTTTTAAACTTCTCAGGTCCACACTCTGCTTAGTGCTCTCGCGTCACTACTTGGAGATTGGAGCAGCCTTATTATTCAGGAAGAAACACTAGTAGAAAAAGGTCCATTTGTCCCGGTTCATAAGGCCCATTTGTCCCGGTTTGGGAACCGGGACTAAAGGATCGGGACTAAAGCCCAACACCTTTAGTCCCGGTTCTTATACGAACCGGGACAGATGGGGCTCCACATGGGCGTTCACGAAGACATGTATCTAGGATAGGGTAATAGGCCTGACCTAGACACCCTTACCCGAGGACACTGCGCTAAGGCCAAGGACATTCAAAGGATAGCACCATCTACCGACTGAAATCGCCACAGGGTGCAACCCACTCGACCAACAGTTCACTCGGATAACCCAATTCCATTCGACCGGGGTGTACTCACTCGACCGCACCAGAAACCACTCGGAAGACAGAAGATCAAAGGTCACTCAGGATGGCAAGGGTCAGGCGTTCACTCCGTAGTCTTAATGATCATTTATTTGCCTTTATTGCTGGCGTTACCAGTAACGTCCTGTCTTTATAGACATTGAATCCCTTGTAACGTGGGACGGTTGGGGTCCTGGCGCACTCTATATAAGCCACCCCCCTCCTCAGGCACAAGGGTTTGCACCCCCTGTAACTTCACGCATAAGTCAATCGACCGAGCCTCCGGACACCGAGACGTAGGGCTGTTACTTCCTCCGAGAAGGGCCTGAACTCGTAAATCTTGCGTGCACAACCTCACCGTAGCTAGGATCTTGCCTCCTCATACCTACCCCCCATTCTACTGTCAGACTTGGAACCACGACAGTTGGCGCCCACCGTGGGGCTGGTGTCTTAGCGACTTTCCGGTGAGGTTGCGATTTTTTCCGATTCCCATCATCATGCTTTCGGGTGGAGGTTTGGCTGAGGGCCACGAGATCCGTCTCGGCGCGCTCGTCTTCATCGCCGACGACTCCGCCTGGCTCCAGGAGGCCCCCCTCGACGTCGAGACGTTCCCCGTCCGCGAGGCGACGCACTTTCGCGCATGTGTCCGCGGCGTCCTTCTGCGGCAGCCGTCGACCCAGTATCGGTCGTTTCCTACGGCGTCTTCATTCCCCGTTGTTCGCCGTCGCAAGCGATCCGGTCGATCGCGGCTTCAGCGGTGGGTGAAGCATGCAGTGGCACGTCAATCGGCCACCCCTCAAGTCGCGGCGATCGAGCCCGATGAATCTCTCTACGGCCTGTTCGATCTGTCGACTGGCTCCGTCGAGACTCTGTCCGAGTGCGACAACAGTGATCCTGCGGCAGAGGTCCTGATGGTCGACACGCCGCGTAGCCCACCTGGCATGCGTCGCAACGGAGGCGGCGACGGCGGTGGCGATCCGTCGCGTGTTCACGAGGAATACCACCCCGAAACCCTCTCTTCACAGCAGAGGGAGGAACTTCACAGCCGTAACGAGGAAGCACTCCACACGCCCATCGTCGGAGAGACCTCTGAGGCTCGGGCCTTGGAGGCAGCGCGCTTGGCCACTTTGGCCGAACGCACTCGACTGGAAAATCTTCAGCATGCACTCGACGAACGTGCTCGGCAGCGGATTCCTGAGTCCAGTCGACGGCGGCAATTGTTCCCTCCTGAACCTCAGGTATACCGCACTCCAATTCAGAATCTTGCAGCCGCAGCTCGTATAGCAGAATCCATCCAGCCATCCCAGTCAGAAGCTGGATGAGGTTTGATGCAGATCCGGGCTCTGCTCCGGGCGGCAGGAGACCAAAACACTGCAGTATCACAGTCGCGTAACGGAATCCATAGCAGATCTGTGGTGGCTGACACAGTTCAGTCGGCTCATAGCCCAAGATCGCCTCCGCGGCGTGAAGGGCGGGTGCATCGCCAGGATCAGCACTTGGGTCGGATTCACGAGCAGTACGATCATCGACTCGGCCGTGATGACCGCCGTCGAGCGCCTACACCCCCTCCGAGAAGCGGATCATATGTGCCCCGGCACTATGATGACAGGCGCCCGTACAGCGGAGGGCGGAGGATGCGGGTCGACCCAAGAGAGCCAGGGTTTGATGCGAGGTCAATTTTAGTGCAAGGTTTGGTCGACAGGAACCGAGCACACAGAGAGGGGCAAGGCAGGGATCGCCCGAGTGGAAGCAGGATTCATGTTTCGGGTCCTGAGTGTTTTAGCAAAGCTATCAGAGCCGCTAAGATCCCCCCAACTTCAGGTTGGCGACTGGGGTTAGTAAGTTCACCGGTGAGTCGAAGCCTGACACTTGGCTGGAAGATTACCGAGTGGCTGTCTAGATCGGTGGTGGAAATGATGAGGTAGCTATGAAACACCTTCCTCTCATGCTGGAAGGGTCGGCCAGAGCATGGCTGAATCAGTTGGCTCCAGGTAGTATATTCAGCTGGGAGGAGTTAGCCCGAGTGTTTGTCAGGACATTCGAGGGCACATGCACACGACCTGCGGGGTTGACAGAATTGCAACATTGTGTATAGAAGCCGAATGAAACTCTGAGAGATTACATCCAAAGATGGACCACATTACACCACACAGTAGAGAATGTATCCCAACACCAAGCAGTTTGTGCCTTCAAGGAAGGCGTTCGGTATCGGGAGCTTAACTTAAAATTCGGTCGGACAGGAGATATGTCTCTGACCCGAATGATGGAAATAGCCACCCGGTACGCTAATGGTGAAGAAGAGGACCGACTCCGCAGTGGGAAGGGCAAGCCAGTCGCCCAAGACACCGGAGTGGGTCGGAAGCAGAAGCGCAAAGCCGAGCCAGCAGGTCCAGGTGAAGCTGCAGTTGTAACTCAAGGGAAATTCAAGGGAAAGCCCAAGGGACCCTGGATCCCCAAGAAGGTGAAAGATCAGGCTGGGAACGATATGTTGGACTTGCCATGTCACATTCACACCAAGAAGGATGAAGAGGGAAATCTGATTTATCCCAAACATACCACTCGACAATGTCGGCTCCTGATCCAGCAGTTCCAAGAGAAACAGCCCAATGAAAAGGAAAAAGAGTCTGACAAGGATGGCGATCAGGAAGAAGATGATGACTGTTTCCCTAACGTCAATTCCACTTTGATGATTTTTGCTGACATTGAGAGTAAAAGTCGACTGAAAGTCATCAACAGAGAGGTAAACATGGTTGCTCCGGCAACGACGACATATTTGAAATGGTCAAAGACTCCCATCACATTCGACCAATCTGACCACCCACCGCACGTCGCCACCCCCGGGAGGCAAGCGTTGGTGGTCGACCCGGTCGTTGGGGGCACCCGACTGACCAAAGTCTTGATGGATGGTGGCAGCGGCTTGAACATTTTGTATGCAGAGACTCTTCGTGGGATGGGCATTCCGATGTCCAGGCTCAGTGAGAGCAACATGCGGTTCCACGGTGTCATTCCAGGGAAGAAAGCTGATTCACTCGGACAGATCACTCTTGACGTGGTTTTCGGTGACTCAAAGAATTACCGCAAGGAGAATCTGACATTTGAAGTTGTGGATTTTCACAGTGACTATCATGCTATTCTGGGCAGAACTGCATATGCCCGTTTCATGGCTCGACCGTGTTACGTGTACCTCAAGCTGAAGATGCCTGGTCCCAGGGGCGTGATCACGGTCACTGGCAATCGGCAACGAGCAGAAGAGTGCCTCCAGAAGGGCTCTAAGATTGCCGATGAACAGATGGCGGCGATTGAAATGGAAGAATATAAGAAGACTGCAGATCCGAGTGATTTGTTACGCGCTAAGAAGCCTGCTTCCGAGTCTGCATTTCAGTCGTCCGGTGAAACAAAGCCTGTTCACATTCACCCGACCGATCCCAGTGCTGCACCGACTCATATCTCAACAACACTCGACAGCAAATAGGAAGAAGCGCTCATCCAGTTCCTCCGTGAGAACTGGGACATCTTCGCATGGAAGCCGTCTGACATGCCGGGTGTACCCAGGGGGCTGGCTGAGCACCATTTGCAAGTCGATCCAAAGGCAAAACCCGTGAAAGAGCACCTCCGTCGGTCCGCTGCGGAGAAGAGAAAGGCAATCGGCGAAGAGGTGGCTCGGCTTTTGGCAGCTGAGTTCATCCGCGAGATTTACCACTCCGAGTGGCTCGCCAATGTTGTCATGGTTCCCAAGAAGGACGATTCACTCCGTATGTGCATTGATTTCAAGCATATCAATCGAGCCTGCCCGAAAGATCATTTTCCTCTCCCCCGCATCGATCAGATAGTCGACTCAACTGCGGGATGTGAACGATTGTCCTTCCTGGATGCATATTCCGAGTACCATCAGATCCGTCTGTATGGACCTGACGAAATAAAAACAGCTTTTATCACCCCATTCGGGTGCTTTTGCTACATCACCATGCCCTTTGGTCTCAAAAATGCTGGTGCCACATTCATGCACATGATACAGAAGTGTCTGCTAGCTCAAATCAGTCGGAATCTGGAAGCATACATGGATGACATCATGGTTAAGTCGCGCAAAGGTTCCGACCTGCTGACTGACCTTGCCGAAACCTTTGCCAATTTGAGAAGATATGATATCAAGCTTAATCCGTTGAAGTGTACATTTGGAGTCCCAGGTGGAAAGTTACTCGGTTTCCTCGTTTTCGAACGTGGGATCGATGCAAACCCAGAGAAAGTTGGTGCAATCCTCCAAATGAAACGCCCTGTGCGTGTACACGGCATTCAGAAGCTTACTGGTTGTTTGGCCGCTTTGAGTCGATTCATCTCTCGCCTTGGTGAAAAGGCATTGCCTCTTTACCGACTGATGAAGAAATCTGATAAGTTCGAGTGGACTCCTGAAGCTGACGCAGCGTTTGCAGAGCTCAAAGCCCTGCTTTCCACCCAGCCGGTGCTTGCTGCTCCAATCAGCAAAGAGCCTTTACTGCTTTATATAGCAGCCACTGGACAGGTTGTCAGTACAGTACTCACGGTCGAGCGGGAAGAAGAAGGTAAAACCTACAAGGTTCAACGCCCAGTGTATTATATTTCTGAAGTCTTAACTCCATCCAAGCAGAGATATCCACATTATCAGAAGCTTGTCTATGGAATCTACTTGACCATGAAGAAGGTTGCACATTACTTCTCAGATCATTCGATTACAGTCATCAGCGACGCTCTGTTGTCAGAAATTCTGAACAACAGAGATGCAACTGGCCGAGTGGCAAAGTGGGCGATTAAACCCCTTCCGCTGGATATCAAGTTCGAGGCAAAGAAAGCGATCAAGTCTCAAGCAATAGCAGATTTCCTCGTCGAGTGGATTGAACAACAGTTACCGACCCAGATACAGTCGGAACATTGGACTATGTTCTTCGACGGGTCCAAGATGTTGAATGGTTCAGGCGCTGGAGTGGTCCTGGTATCTCCACGAGGCGACAACCTCAGATATGTTCTCCAGATTCACTTTGATTCCTCCAACAATGAAGCTGAATATGAGGCACTCTTGTATGGGTTGCGTATGGCCATTTCACTCGGCGTCCGCCGCCTAATGGTTTACGGTGACTCAGATTTAGTGGTTAATCAAGTGATGAAGGAGTGGGACGTCAGGAGCCATGCTATGACTGGTTATTGC
Source organism: Thinopyrum elongatum (assembly GCA_011799875.1). Classification (NCBI taxonomy): domain Eukaryota; kingdom Viridiplantae; phylum Streptophyta; class Magnoliopsida; order Poales; family Poaceae; genus Thinopyrum; species Thinopyrum elongatum. The sequence continues at coordinate 183,189,612 of CM022303.1, forward strand.
AATGCGGTGAGAAAGTTAGAAAAGAAGTTTGAAGGGCTAGAGCTCCACCATATACCCCGACTGAAGAATCAAGCAGCTGATGACTTGGCGAAGATAGGATCCAAGCGGGAGCCTATTCCCTGCAATGTGTTTTTGGAGCATATTCACGCACCATCAGTTCAAGAAGATCCCTTCACAGAAGAGCCCCCACAGCCTAAAAGTTCCACTGATCCGACTGAAGTTGAAATCCCAGCTGTGGTCGACTTGATCATGGAAGTTTTGATTGTTATTCCTGATTGGACAGTGCCATATATCGCATATATTCTCAGGAAAGAGCTTCCAGAGGATGAAGAAGAGGCTCGCCAGATTGTCCGTCGATCCAAAGCCTTCACAGTAATGGGGGAGCAACTCTATAGAGAAAGTGTCACTGGGGTCGTTCAGAAATGCATCACTCCGGAAGAAGGCCGAATGATCCTCGGTGATATTCACTCGGGAACCTGTGGTCACCATGCGTCTTCTCGGGCCATCGTGGCCAAAGCGTATCGAGCAGGGTTTTATTGGCCGCGAGCAAATGAGATGGCAAAGGAAATAATTGACAAATGTGAGGGCTGTCAGTTCTACTCCAACATGTCCCACAAACCCGCTTCAGCCCTGAAAACCATTCCACTCGTCTGGCCATTCGCTGTTTGGGGTTTGGATATGGTGCGACCTCTGAAGACTGGCAGGAGTGGTTTCACCCATGTGCTTGTAGCAGTCGACAAGTTCACCAAGTGGATCGAAGCTAAACCTGTCAAAAACCTGGATGCAAGTACTGCGGTCAGCTTCATCAGAGGGTTAACATTTAGATATGGAGTCCCACACAGCATCATCACGGATAATGGGTTGAACTTTGATTCTGATGAGTTTCGAGCTTTCTGTGCATCCCAAGGTACTCGGGTCGACTATGCTTCAGTCGCCCACCCTCAGTCGAATGGACAGGCAGAAAGAGCGAACGGTTTGATTCTCAAAGGTCTGAAACCTCGATTGATGCGCGACCTCAAACATGCGGCCGGCGCTTGGGTAGATGAGCTACCGTCAGTCCTTTGGGGATTAAGAACAACACCAAATCGGTCGACTGGTCGAACCCCCTTCTTCATGGTCTATGGGGCTGAGGCTGTCCTGCCGAGTGACTTGCTTCACAATGCGCCCCGAGTAGAACTTTTTTCAGAAGCTGAAGCAGAACGAGCTCGAGAAGATGCTGTTGATCTTCTGGAAGAAGAAAGAGAGATGGCCTTGATCCGATCGACCATTTATCAGCAAGACCTTCATCGATTATATGCCAGAAATGTGAAGGGTCGAGCATTTCAGGAAGGGGACCTTGTGCTCCGAGTGGACCAGCAACGGCCTCACAAACTTGCCCCCGCTTGGGAAGGTCCCTTCATTGTCACCAAGGTGCTCCACAACGGAGCGTATCACCTCTACAATGTGGAGCATAATAAAGACGAGCCACGCACTTGGAATGCGGAGCTACTCCGCCGTTTTTATACTTAAGTGTTCAGACTGATGAGATGTAATAAAGAGTACCTTTCAGTTCGTTTATCAAAAACATGGTTTTACAGTCTCCTAAATGATTGTTGTTACTAATACATGTGTCCAAAATCCCCCAGTGGGTGGCTTAGCCGCGAATCCGATTCGCCTAAGTTTGTAAAATCCTACCGAGTGACGAGCAACCCTCTCACTCGGGGGCTTAGCTGCAGTCCTGTACTCGCCTAAGTTTAAAAAATCCTACCGAGTGATGAGCAACCCTCTCACTCGGGGGCTTAGCTGCAGTCCTGTACTCGCCTAAGTTTAAAAAACCCTACCGAGTGATGAGCAACCCTCTCACTCGGAGGCTTAGCTGTAGTCCTGTACTCGCCTAAGTTTGTAAAATCCTACCGAGTGACGAGCAACCCTCTCACTCGGGGGCTTAGCTGCAGTCCTGTACTCGCCTAAGTTTAAAAAATCCTACCGAGTGATGAGCAACCCTCTCACTCGGGGGCTTAGCTGCAGTCCTGTACTCGCCTAAGTTTAGAAAACCGTACCGAGTGATGAGCAACCCTCTCACTCGGAGGCTTAGCTGCAGTCCTGTACTCGCCTAAGTTTAAAAAATCCTACCGAGTGATGAGCAACCCTCTCACTCGGAGGCTTAGCTGCAGTCCTGTACTCGCCTAAGTGTAAAACATGCTCCATCCTGATCTGCAAGGACGACGAGGTGCAGGTCGTCCGCGATCCTATCCTCAGAACTGCATCTGTTCCGAGTGAATATACAAGTTCCACTCGGAAATAAAAACAAGCATATTTAAAGGGCAAACTAAGTTCGGACGAAGGAGCTTAAAAGTACTCGGGCATCAGGCCCGAAGGAGTTTTACGGTTACAGAATCACTCGGCATACCGAGGCAAGTTGAACCGGATCATAAAAGTTCGGACGAAGGAGCTCAAAGTACTCGGGCATCAGGCCCGAAGGAGTTTTACGGTTTCAGAATCACTCGGCATACCGAGGCAAATTGAACCGGATCATAAAAGTTCGGACGAAGGAGCTCAAAGTACTCGGGCATCAGGCCCGAAGGAGTTTTACGGTTACAGAATCACTCGGCATACCGAGGCAAATTGAATCAGATCATAAAAGTTTCATTCACTCCGCAGAGGGGCTGGCAGGCTCGACAAACTCGTCGAGGTTGATTCCATCTGCGATTCGAGTAGCAGCAGCAATGAAGGTCTCCATGAAAGACTGGAAGTCGAGTTTCTTGGTGTTGGCGACCTTGATTGCCGCTAGCTTCTCTTCTCTGGCTTCCTTGCAGTGGACGCGAACCAGGGACAAAGCTACGTCAGCTCCGCATCGAGCAGCGGACTTCTTCCACTCCTGCACTCGACCAGGAATCTTGTTAAGTCGAGTCATCAGAGACTCGAGATCGTTTCGGAGCGTGTCCCCTGGCCAGAGCACTGTGTCGATCTGTGAAACTGCAACCTTGAGTCGAGCAAGATATTCCAAGACACTGGCAAGGCGAGACTCCAGTCGGAGCACATTCATGGCTGCTTCATCTTTGACAGGGGAGTTGATGGGGTCCAAGTTCGTCTCGACTCGCCCAGTTTCTTCCTCGAAGTCTTGACAGAATTCTGCACTCACAGAGAAATAATGAGTCAATAGCGGTATGATGAGTCGACGAAAGCAAACCAATCGCACACAGAAAAGTACCTTCAAGCATGAGGAATAATTTTTTGGCGAGTCCTCCCAGGTAGTTCTCCAGCTCGTCCCTCCTGCGGGTGATGTCTTCTACTTTGTCGGTCAGGGTTCGCTTGTCCTTCTTCAGACGAGTCACTTCTTTGTTGGCTTCGTCAAGAGCAGCCTTCAGCTTGGCATTCTCTCCCTCCAGCTGTCCGACTGAGGCCATCTTTTGGTCGGCAAGCGCCGTTTTGTCCTCGGCGGTTTTCTTCGCAACTGCAAGGTCAAGGTCCTTCTTCTCCAAAGCTTGTCTCATTGTTTCTAGAAAGAATAACATTCGAATCAGAAAAAGGAGGAGAGAAGATGGCAAGAGAACCGGTCGACAAGCTTTCCTTACCAGCAGCGTCATCCTTAGCCTTCTGCAAGTTGTTTCGAGCCAACTCCAGGTCAAGATTGAGCTGGATTTGCTTCTCCTCCAAGTCAGCAAACCGGGCTCCAAGATCACAAGATTTCTGTGTTCAGAAGATAGTCAGTCGGCAGACACAAAGATTACTGCCGAATCAAACATTCGCCAATAGTCTCGGGGACTACACCCAGTGGGTGCACTCAGCGTGCCCCCACTGGTCCGACTCTTTCAATCGACTTGGTCCGTCCAGTCAAAAAAAAACTCAGACCATAGCCGAGTGCCCGCAGTCGACTACGGTCTCGGGGACTACACCTACTGGGTGCACTCAGCGTGCCCCCACTGGTAAAGGTTCCACTCGGCATGATCTGCCCAGCCCGAGTGGAAAAGATCTGTTAAAAGACCCCTGCCGAATCAAACATTCGACGGCGGTCTCGGGGACTACACCCAGTGGGTGCACTCAGCGTGCCCCCACTGGTTCAGAGATTCGATCAGCACAACCTAGTCGACTCAAGTGGAAAAACTACTCAACAGAAATTAAAACACCAAGTGGGTGTACAGACTGACAATGGGTGTGCAATTAAGGTTCCAAAACGCTCATCCACGGACGTCTTGCGGATAAAGCAGCAGTTTCTAAATATCATATCCTAATAGAACAAGAGTCAAGATAGAGTTCAGTCAGAAGTAAGCTAACCTAGACATTGGCCTGAAGTGCTGAGCTGGCATCATAGGCAGCTTGACTGGCCTCGCGCACAACCTTCATCTGCTCCATCATAACGCCAGCCTGGCGTATAGCCTCCTTGGCAGCACTCACTTGGTCTTCTAGGACGTGATGGGCGGTGGGAGGTGCAGTCGGTGTATCAGTTGCAGTAGCTTGAGAGCTTGAGGCATGAAGTTGGACAGACGAAGCAAGGGCCGGCACAGTCGACGACGAAGGACGAACACTCGACAAGGGATTCGCAAAAGTAACGGAGACACGGTTGAAGTCGCCGGATTGCTGGATAGCTGGTTCCGTCGCCGGCGTCGACTGAGGCGTCTTGCTAGCTGGTACCTTCTTGACTGAGGTCCTGCTCCTCCTACCCACGAGTTTCTGTGGCTCATCTTCATCATCGTCTTGAAGTTCAATAACATTTTGCGGAGCTGCAAAAGAATCGACCACAAGAGTTCAGTCGACTGAAGAATTGGCTAACAAAGAAAAGATGAGATAACAAAGGTCATACCCACTTTGGAGGTGACCGCGTCCTCCATCTCCTCGTCACCATCATCTTGGTAAGCAGAAGTCCCGGAGGTAGCAGCGCTGCAAATCTCAAGGTTCACTCGGTCAAGCAAGTGAATAGGTCGACAACTGATATAAGATTCTTCAAACAAAGGGTGAAAACGAAACGCTTACGCAGAGGCGACGGGAACGTCAACCTTGATCTTGGGCAAAGCCTTCCGTGGCTTTGACGGCGCGGTCTTGAGCTGCTTCGGAGCCTTCTCAGTCGGCACCGGAGAAGATGTCCGAGTGCGCTTCGAAGTCTGTCCAGTCGGTGCTGCCACCTTGCCCCGGATACTTGCTGGGTCGTGCTTGTGCTTGGAACGCTTTTCCGTGCGAGGTGGAGAATCAACCTCCTCCTCACTGCTCGAGTTTTCGTGCTCTTCATCACTCTCCCCATCGGAGTTCCAGTCGCCGCTGTCGCCTCCACTCTCTTCTCCTTCCTGGATCTGCTCCCCGTTGAGCATCGAGTACATCTCAGTATATATCTGCGAAGCAAAGAATCGAACAAGCATCAGTCGGTTCCAAAGACAGTTTACAAATTAGAGTAAAAGTCACTCGACATCGAAGGTCTGACCTTGTCTGGTTCGTTATCAGCGCCGAGTGGCAGAATTCTCCTAGACCCCCTGGGGTTGTCTTTGTTTCTGGTAACTTCCTCCGGGTGGATCTGAGCAGAATCATCGGCGCCTGAATACATCCACATAGGATGATCGCGGGCCTGGAGCGGCTGGATGCGGCGAGTGAGAAACACCTCTAGCAAATCCATGCCGGTTACGCCATCGCGGACAAGTTGGATTACGCGGTCAACCAACATGTTCACCTTCGCCTTTTCTTCTGGAGTCACTTTCAAGGAAGAGGGCTTTTCAATTCGCCCCATGGTAAAGGGAGGAAGGCCAGTCGACTGACCAGGAGTTGGTTTGTCCTTACAATAAAACCAGGTCGACTGCCACCCTCTGACCGAATCGGGAAGAGTCATAGGTGGAAAAGTCCTTTTGCCTCTCATCTGGATCCCTAGACCTCCGCACATCTGGATCACGTGCGTCCTCTCATCACTCGGATTGGCCTTTTTCACAGACTGTGAGCGGCAAGTAAAGATGTGTTTGAAGAGACCCCAATGCGGTCGACAACCCAGGAAATTCTCACACATGGAGACAAACGCAGCAAGGTATGTGATGGTGTTCAGAGAAAAGTGATGAAGTTGAGCCCCGAAAAAGTTCAGAAAACCTCGGAAAAAAGGATGAGGGGGCAGAGAAAAACCACGGTCGATGTGGGCCGCGAGGAGGACGCACTCACCCTCCTGCGGCTGCGGCTCGGTCTCATCACCTGGCAGCCTCCAGGATCCATGGGTGATCAAGCCCCCCTCGACCAGATCCTTCATATCCTCTTGCTGAATCGTGGAGCGAATCCAATCGCCCTGGATCCAGCCGGGCGGCAGGCCGGATCTCGATGACGAGCCACCCCGACTCGTCTTCTTGCCCTTCGCTGCCGCCGTCGCTTTCTTCGCACGCTCCAAGGCCGCCGTCTTCTCCTTCCCCATCGCGGCAGGCTGCGCTCGGGCGGGGCGGCGGCGTCGAAGGTGGCGGCGAATGTGGTGGTTAAACAGGAGAAGAGGAAGGAGATGGGGAGCACAGTACCGGGCTCATCGACCCCGACGCCTTATATGGGCCTGCTCCCGAGTGGCTGACTAGTGGGCCCAGGCAATCCAGTCAAATCCCGCAACAGTCGCGCGCTGGATACGTGGCGAAAAAGGTGGCATGAGAATCAAGGCGTCCCTGCCTAACCCGCTCCGTCTGCTGCGGCGCTCTCCGTCCCGTGCGCTTCTCCAAATTTTGAATCCCGTGAGATCCGGAAAGCAGCAGCGTGACCAATCGCGCCGAGGATCTTATACCATACCAACACTCAGAGCTTATCAGCAAAAATCACTCGACGACCTCTGAATGGACCCAGGCGACTGAAAATGAAGTTGAAGTTTTTACAAAGATCACCGGCCCGGTTAGGATGCCTCTGAAGCATATAAATCGGGTCGGAACCATCTTCAACCCCTTCTCCACTCGGACCCAGATCCATTCGGGGGCTAATGCCGAAGACATGTACCTAGGGTAGGGTAATAGGCCTGACCTAGACACCCTTACCCGAGGACACTGCCCTAAGGCCAAGGACATTCAAAGGATAGCACCATCTACCGACTGAAATCGCCACAGGGTGCAACCCACTCGACCAACAGTTCACTCGGATAACCCAATTCCATTCGACCGGGGTGTACTCACTCGACCGCACCAGAAACCACTCGGAAGACAGAAGATCAAAGGTCACTCAGGATGGCAAGGGTCAGGCGTTCACTTCGTAGTCTTAATGATCATTTATTTGCCTTTATTGCTGGCGTTATCAGTAATGTCATGTCTTTATAGACATTGAATCCCTTGTAACGTGGGACGGTTGGGGTCCTGGCGCACTCTATATAAGCCACCCCCCTCCTCAGGCACAAGGGTTCGCACCCCCTGTAACTTCACGCATAAGTCAATCGACCGAGCCTCCGGGCACCGAGACATAGGGTTGTTACTTCCTCCGAGAAGGGCCTGAACTCGTAAATCTTGCGTGCACAACCTCACCGTAGCTAGGATCTTGCCTCCTCATACCTACCCCCCATTCTACTGTCAGACTTAGAACCACGACAGCCGCTGCGGCGAGCCCAGAAAGGAGGGCCTTTAGTCCCGGTTGGTAACACCAACCGGGACCAAAGATCATCCACGTGTCAGCAGCTCAGGAGCTGGGGTTTTTGTTTTTTTTTTTGAAAGGGGGGGGGGTTGGGGGTTTTGGGGGTTTTGTAGGGTTAATTTAGGGGTTTCATATATTGTGTTAGCTAGCTAATAGCTAGAGAGAAGTGTCCTCTGTTATCTCCGTGATTGGTCGACGCTACGTACTATACGTATAGAGAGGGCTCGACATGCTAGCTAGTAAGCAAATGAAGGAAACCATTAAGTACACAAGATCGTCACGAACATATACAGAGAGAAGTGATCGACCTCCTCCTTCTCCGAGAGATTGGTTGAACAACAAGTTTTCGTATATCTATCCGACGCTACTAGCTACATATATACAATATAAGATCTCTTACAATCCCTAACATTTGATGTCAAGTTCCACATAGTATTCTCCGGCTGGATTGATGACGTGGTCAAGAAAGAATCCCGCCAATTCCTCTTGAATTGCTTTTATGCGATCTTGTGGTAGGAGTTCATCCCGCATCTGCCAAATCTAATTTGAAGAAGGGGGTCAATACATATATATGAATGAAACTCAACACAAATGATGGTAATAAAATAAAATTGTGAATATTATTGCTTACGCACTTCATATTGTTTTTCAGAGTAGCCCCGCTTAGAGGTCGTCGCGTTGTAGATGTACTCGCAAATGTAGTATCCACAAAAATTATTCCTGCCTTCCTGCCACAACCACTTTACGAGAAATAAATGTCAATCAAACTGATAATCAAGCATTATAAATGGTATTGATGAAACTAGCTAGAATCAATGGGAGATGCGCGGAACTAGCTAGTAGTACTTACTTTCGGGTGTGTAAATCGTAGCTCCCCCGGCAGTCCCGGAGCTTCTGTGGTGAACACTTTCCAAACCCTGCGAGACAAAGAAAATAATTACTTGATATCAGGAAATGACAAAAGTTGCCGATATGGTGCGATAATGATCGATTGAACTTACTTCTGGAGCATTTCAGTCATGGCCGCATACTCCTTGGGATCTTTTCGTCTTGAGTCTAAGACGGTTACTAGTCCCTGCTCAAGCTTAATCTCTAGGAGAATAAAGTGGAAGCTACGCACGCATGCATAACTCATCAATTACATTACTATAACCTCGAGTAATAAGGGAAACCGAATATGCAGAAGACAGTAACACTCACTTGAAGTTGTAAGGAAAGAGTATTTTATCTTTGTTTTGATTTTTAAGCAACGATTGTAGCAAGTTGGCCTCGGTTTCTTTCGCATGATATGTAACCGTCCTTTCATCTATGAGATTTGTGTTAATGAACCCAATATCATAGATTTGTGCATTTTTGCATTCGACGATCTTCAATCTGCATAATATAGTGAGGATAATTATATATACATGCAATGAAAGAGCTGAGCTATATATAGAGACTTAATTACAGAAGTATAGTACTTACAGACAGTAGCAAGTGATGATTATTTTATCGAGGTCCTTTTGATTGAAAAACTGGAAGAACTCCTCAAATGGAACAGACAACAGATCAATTCCAACGAGGTCGTGCTCCTCTTTAACTCTCAGCGTCAAAATATCCTTCCCGGACTTGCAGGTGTCCATGTACCACTTATGGAATCTTCGCATCATCGTTGTTAGAGGAGGATCACCAGGTCTGACGAGAGGCTTCCCGTACTGGTATTTGTGTTCGTCCACCTCCATTGTATCAAAATGTGCATCGTCGGGCAGGTAATCACCAGGATTGGTACCGGGCAGCATCCCCGGCAGATTTGCGACGATATCGCTAGACACCTTGAGCGGGGGGCACGATTGGTTTGCCTGTTCGCTGAGCTGTTCAATTTTTTTCCCTCTTCTTCGTTGTTGTAACCTTTTGTCACTTGAAGTAGTTCCCGACCGGCGCGCTCCTTCCACTGCCTTTTTCAGAGCGCGGACATGGTTGTCATCCGGCGGAGGCGGTGGTGGTCGCTTCAGGTTCTTCAAAGTGCGCTTCAATTTCACCGGATCCATCTTCTCCTCCGGAGGTGGATTTTTCTTTGCAAAAAAGTCCTTCACTTGGGCTTGACAGATCTCCTTGTTTTCCTCCTCGGTCATCTCGTATGGTAATCTATCTAGAGGCTTGAGAGATGGACCGAATTTGTATTGCCTCCCGCCTCTGGCTGTACTGCTAGACGCCGGCCGAGCAGCCGGAGCGGCTGCGGCTGTCTTCCTTCGTTGCTTACGAGGCGGAGAAGGAGGCGGAGTGCTACGACGCGCCGAAGCAGCCGGAGCGGCGGCTGCTGTCTTCCGCTGTTGTTGATGAGGCGGAGAAGGAGGCGGGCTACTCGGACGCGCCAGCGCAGGCGGAGAAGGAGGCGGAGTGCCGCCACGCACTGGAGCAGCTGGAGAAGGAGGCGGAGTGCCGCCACGCGCCGGAGAAGCCGGAGAAGGAGGCGGAGTGCCCTGATCACTCACCAGAGGAGGAGGCGGAGTGCCCAGACTCGCCGGAGGAGGAGGCGGAGGCGTCCAGTTCGGAAGGTTGATGAGCTCCTTCCGCCATAGACATGGAGTCTTCAGAGCAAGACCTAGCTGAGTCTCCCCTTCACCAGTAGGGTGGTCAAGCTCGAGCTCCTCAAATCCCTCCATTATTTCATCGACCATCACAACAGCATAGCCTTCTGGAATCGGAAGGCAGTGAAAAGTTGCGCCGGGTCCAGAAGGTGCAACAGAGCCGACAGCCGCCTTGACTTTGAGGTGCTGCCATTGCGCCATAAGGTGGCAATCTTGAGCCTCCGTGATAGCATCCACGGGGTAGCTGGGAGCCGTGAAGTGAGGCTGCTGAAGGAGCTCGGTGGAAGCCACGCTGCTTCTCCGCTGAGATGGCGGGGTAGCTTCTGGGGTAGCTTCGGCAGGTCATTGCCTCTAAACTAGTGCTTGTTCCTCTAGCGCTCGTACCCTTGCATTCAGCTTCTACAGTTCGGTCTGCTCCACTTTCCTCCTCCTCTCCCGGGTTTTGTAACCGCCTGCGCTGGGAAACCCTTCCTTCCACGCAACGGAGCCTGCCGTGCCTCGTGTTCGTCCTGGGTGCTCAGGATTCCCGAGGGCCTGTGTGAGCTCGTCGTTCTCTCTGTCGGGAACGAACGTCCCTTGCTGCGCTGCGGCGATATACTTCTGAAGCTTCTTGACGGGTATTTCAAGTTTCTCCTTCGTCCAACGGCACTTCCCTATTTCAGGGTCCAAGGTTCCCCCAACCCCGAAGAACCAAGTCCTTGAACGGTCTAGCCAGTTCAATGTCTCTGGTTCGACCCCTTTATCAAGCAGGTCCTTCTCAGCCTTGTCCCACAACGGCTGGGCTTTGAGGTAGCCACCTGACCCCGTGCGATGGTGATACTCCTTCTTTGCAGCATTTTTCTTGTTTGTCGCTGACATCTTCTTACTCTTCTCCGATGTCTTGTGGGCCACAAATGCGGGCCAGTGATCTCTTATCTTCTCAAATAGGCCGGTGAATTCTGGAGTCTTCCCTTTGTCGACAAACATTGATTTCAACTCATTCTTCCACCTCCTGAATAGATCTGCCATCTTCTTAAGAGCATGAGCCTTGACCAATGGCTCTATAACTGACTTATCCGGATCCTCCTCTGGCGGTAGGGTGAAATTTGCCTTCAGCGCGGTCCAAAGATCATCTTTCTGTCTATCGTTGACAAAAGAAACTTGAGGGTCTTCGCTCTTAGGCTTATTCCATTGGTGGATGCTGATCGGGATCATGTCCCTAACAAGAACCCCGCACTGAGCAGAAAATGCTTCCTTGGTCCGGCTGGGTTCAATCAGTTGGCCATCGCCCTTGATTGTTGTGATCGTGAACCTTTCATGCTGGCGCAACCTTTTCTTCGGGCCTCGTCTCGTTACCGAAGTTTGGCTCGATCCGGAGGGCTAGAAAAGAAGAGAGTTAATATGTGTACATACCAAAACAATTAATGCATGAATTAGCTAGTCAGCATAGGCTTAATTAATATATATACCTCGCCGGACTTTGCAACAGCTCCTTCCTCCGTTCGCTCACCGGAGCAGTCATCACGGTCTCCTTCCACCGGCATTCCGTCACCGGAGCCATCATAATCATGTCCTTCCACCTCCATTGTTCGATCACCGGAGCCTGCTTCACCCTCTCCTTCCAGACCATCGGTGTCGTTGAGATATGACAAGATATCACCTCCGCCGAGGATTATGTCCCCCAACAACTGTTCTGCTTCGATGTCTCGGTGCTCCATAGTTTCTGCAAATATTACAACATGGCAATTAATATACAAACATGACAGATGGATATATTAGTGCAAACGTAGACCTAGCTAGCTCGATGCTTCTACGGTTTGGGGTGGCCTCGACAACTCTTCTAGGGTTTGGGGTGGCCTAGGCAATGCTTCTAGGGTTTGGGGTGGCCTCGACAACGCTTCTAGGGTTTGGGCCGGACCGCCTCTCTCATGAATGTCCGACGTCCGGACCGACAAGGGATTTAACAAAATGACGCCATTCTGGATGTGCAGAAAATGGTCCATATTTTTCCTGGTCTCATCTACCCTTCTATATGTCACGTTGTCTAGTGTCAAAGAATTCAAGAAAACCATGACTTCATCATTAGCCGGAAATGACAGGCGTATAATGGTACGAAGCTCTTCAAAGTTGTTTTGGAACGGAGTTCCCGATAGAATAATTCGCTTTTTGGTACAAAGTTCAGCAAAAGCCTTCCGAATATCGCTATTTGGAAGGCCTTTGCTGAAATTCATACCAAAAGGCGAATTATTCTATCCGGAACTCCGTTCCAAAACAACTTTGAAGAGCTTCGTAGCATCATATGCCTGTTACTTCCGACTAATGATGAAGCCATGGATTTCTTCAATACTTTGACAGACAACGTGACATATAGAAGAATATATATATATATATATATATATGAGATCAGAAAAAAAAATTGGATCAACTTGTGCACATCCATAATGGGGGCATTCTTGATAAATCTATATATGTCAAAATTCAAACTTTGACATATGATCAAACTTTGACATATGATCAAATGTTGCATATGTCAAAATTCAAACTTTGACATATGATCAAACTTTGATATATGATCAAATGTTGCATATGTCAAAATTCAAAGTTTGACATATGATCAAACTTTGATATATGTCCACCGCGATATAAAATAATACATAGACTTGTTCGGGTGAGAGGGGGTTGATCGACGTCCCCCCTCATGTCGAAGTTACTGGAGTTATCTTCTAGCGGTTTGGGTGGCCTCGAGAGTTTGTCGGGTAGGGGCGGGAGGGGGTAGGAGATCGACAACGCTTTTTTTCTAGGGTTTGGGTGGCCTCGAGAGTTGGTCGCCCTGTATATCGAGAGGAGGGTGAACATTTTACCTTAGTAACTTAGAAAAAAATGTTATCGAGGAGGGGGTATATCGACCCCCCCCCCTCATGTCGAAGTTATCGGGGAGGGGCTATATCGACCCCCCCTCATGTCGAAGTTATCGGGGAGGGGGTATATCTGTGACGCCCCCGGCCCAACCGTGCACTAATCATACACGCAAATGCACACGATCAAGCCTAAGGACTCACGGGAAGATATCACAACACAACTCTAAAACATAAATAAAGTCATACAAGCTTTATATTACAAGCCAGGGGCCTCGAGGGCTCGAATACATAAGCTTGCGTACAAGCGTCAGCGGAAGCATCAGATATCTGAGTACAGATATTAAAAGAGAAACAGAAAGGCCTTTAGAAAGGCGGGGCAAAAATAAAACACTACGATCGAAAGGCGAAGGCCTCCTGCCTGGGACCCTTCGACCCTACTCCTGGTCGTCAGTCAACTCGTAGTAGCATCCATCCTCGGGGTGGTAGTAGTAGCGATCGTCGGCAGGGCAGCTGTCTCAGGGGGCTCCGTCCTCTGGTCACGTCAAACTGATATGGGGAGAAAAGGAAAACAAAGCAACCGTGAGTACTCAGAAGTACTCAGCAAGCAAGGATCTACACTACATATGCAACATTTTCAAAGGGAGGCTGTATATGTGGACTGGGCTGCAGAAATGCAAGAATAGAGAGATGGCCTAGTCCTATCGAAGACTAGCATCTTCAGTGGTCTTGCAGCAATAGAAGAGAGCAGAACGGTACAATATAATGTAGCAGTATCATTAAGTCTCATCCTCACCCAGAGATCCTTTCTCGACTCCCTGCGAGAAAGTAATCCCAGAGCCATACAGTCATCAACCTCGTCCGGAGATCCCTTCTCGACTCCCTGCGAGAAGCAATCCCAGAGCCATAGTATCCAAGTATCCAGTTCTAAAAATTGTATCAATCAGGATACAACTCCGAGTGTCCTTTACCGTAGGACCGGCTATCGATAGAAATGTTCTTCCCTGCAGGGGTGCACCAACTTACCCAACACGCTCGATTAACTCCGGCCGGACACACTTTCCTGGGTCATGCCCGGCCTTGGCCAAATGACACATCGCAACCCTACCTACAGCTCAGCAGAGAGGTCCCCGTCGGTCTACATCCTAAGCGCAAGGGGGTCTTGGCCATCGCCCCTCGCCCTCCGGGTCGTTGCGTGCCGGCGAATCAGGCTCCACCCCTCAGGATGGTGCCGGCCCAGCCCGGCCGCAGTGCTGAACTGGACGTCTGACAGAGCTTTCGGCTAATGCATATGATGCAGAACGCCCATACTATGCCCACGTGATGGTTAGTGCTATCAGGCCAGAGGCCTGCTCGGATCAAATATCCAAATCGTTAGGACTAGGGGCTTGCGGTAATGAGCAGAGACTCACGAAAGATGTGACCCCGTCGCCCCGTCTCGAGGACTTGCTGCAAGGGTTAAGAATGCCCGGCCGCGCCTCGTATTCACCACTCGGGCACCACACTGGCACCCGTCTTCACAACACTCGCCTCTCAGGCGCACGCGGGTACCCCTCAGGGTCGACCCGCCTATCCAAGTAACAGTGTAAAGTCCAAGTATCCGTGTGTCCATAATATCAGGGGTATCCGAGGTATCACCCTCGTTGGATTCCTACTCGATGTCTCCGTCGAGGTGAACTCGGAGGAATCACCCTCACTGGGTCCACACTTGATGTGTTGCACGACAGCGTCGTTACCGGAAGTGGTGAAGGAGGAATCACCCTCGATGACCACGACCGAATAGCTACTCTACAGAGTTAACATCAGAAGTGCTACAAGAGGTTTCACCCTCGGCACTCGATAGTAACGCTGCAGTGTCGTTACAACTAAAGGGAGTGATGTGCGGTGTCGGGGCCTGGTCTTCAATCCCGTTGATCGGGTCTTCGGAAAATCCAGCGGGGCAGTCGGGATAAGTGGGGTCACTGATAGGTCTCTACCCAGCCTATACTAAGCAGTTTAGGATATGCAGGTAATTATCAACAGCAGGTTACAATAAACAGGCTATGCATCAGAATAGGCAAAGCAGCAGCAGCAGCAATTCTAATGCAAGCATGGGAAAATAGAATGGGCGATATCGGGATGATCAAAGGGGGGGCTTGCCTGGTTGCTCGGCGGCAAGGGCAAGGTCGTCAATGGTGTCTTCGGTCTCTGGAGCTGCGTCGGTCTCGGGGACGACGTCGGTGTCGGGGGGCTACCAAGAGAGAAGAGGGGAGGAAATAGTATAAATACTCAGCGAACAAGTGCAGCACAAAGCATAACATGGCAATACGCGGTGACGAAGGTGATCTAACGCAGTGCCGGGTGATACTGGCGAAGGTGGGATCCATCCGGGAATGTTTTCCCGTCTCCGGACATTTGTCAGACAGATGACCGGAGAGGAACGGTTGCATGTTCGGATAGTTAGGGACGTGTGACGGATGAACGGACCGCGTATTCGGATTCATCTCGTCGTTCTGAGCAACTTTCATGTACAAAGTTTTTCCATCGGAGTTACGTATTATTTAATATGATTTTCTAAAGTTTTTATTAATTTCTGGAATTTATTTAATTATTTAAAATAAACATTATCCAGAATAGTAGATGATGACGTCAGCATGACATCATGCTGACGTCAGCAGTCATTAGGGTTAGTTAAGTTAACTAATTAATTAGTCTAATTAAACAGGATTAATTAACTTAATTAATTTACAAATTAATTAATTACTTAACTAATTATTTATTTTATTAATTCAATTTTATTAATTTATTTACATTTATATTATTATTATTATTTCTTTTTCTCAGGGGCGTGGGCCCCTCGTGTCAGTGGCCCAGGGGGCATAGCGGGCGACGGGCGAGCGGGCAGCGCGCGGAGCCCCGTGAGCGCGCGGGCGCTGGCGGAGGCTGCAGCCCGCGCAGATGCGGGGCGAGGCCGTGGCCCGGCGCTGGCGGCCGCGGCCGCTGCTGGAGCAGCAGCAGCACAGGGGGCCACGGCGAGTTGCGGCGGTAGCAGGCCAGCAGGGGGGGCGCGGAGCGGACAGCCGCGGGCGAGGGGTGCGGTGGCCGGCGCGGCCAGACGCGTGGACGGCAGAGGCGAGGTTGCGGGCAGCGGCGAGCATTGGGCGCGAGCGGCTCCGACGCGGTGGTGGACAGCGGCGCGAGCGCGGGAAGGAGCAAGTGGGCGCGGCGAGGGCGACAGGCCGCGGCGGGCGGCGCCTAGCGGCTACCGCGGCAGCTGCAGAAGCGCGGGCGAGGAGGCGAGCGGCGGGGCGCAGCGCACGGTCGCGCGCGAGTAGCAGGACACGCGGCGGAGCACGAGGTGGGGGCGTCGGGCGCCGGAGCGCGCGGGTACGGGGCGCGGTGACCGGGGGCGCACTAGGGAGAGAGAGAGGAGGTGCGGCTCAAAGGCGGTGCAGGGGAGAGGGGCGGCGAGGAGGACGGCGATGGGGTGGCGGAGAGGCGACGGCGGCGGTGGTGCATCGGGGCGCAGCGGCGGCGACGGCGCCGGGATCGGGGCGCCTCTGCCCCGGTCCGATCTAGGAGGAGGGGGATCGAGTTGGGAGGGGATCGTGCGATGGGGGGAGTGGTAGTGGCTAGGGTTTGGGGTGGGGGTTATAGCGGGGGGGGGGTCCGGTGGGCCGGCCTGGTGGGCCGCTTGGCCTGCTGGGCCGAGGGGGGGTTCTTTCTCTCTTTTATTTTCTCTTTTGTTTTTTTCTTTTATTAATTCATATGTCTCTGTTTAGTAAACAGTTAGCCCCAAACCGAATTTTGTAAAACTGGCAAATGTCCCAATAATTACTAGGCATCCTCTACTACTACCAAAAATCAGTTTGGAGTTAAAGGGATCTCACACAATTTTTATAATAATTAAATGCATTACCTTGCTGTTTTGACAATGTTAGAGCCACCTAATTATTTTATTTATTGTTGGTTTCAATTTTAAAATAGTCTCTGTAATATTTGCCATTTATCGAACATTTTAGTTTTTATGCTGGACAACTTTTATATTTCACTTTCATTTAAATTTGAATTTGACTTAGGAGTTGAAATGCATTATGATGCAATGATGATCATGCACTGTTAAACATGATGACTTGTCATTATCAAAAGGGTGATTACTGTAGTTAACCACCGGGGGTGGTTACAAATCTCCTCTACTAACAAGAATTCTCGTCCCGAGAATTAAGAGGTAGAAGGAAAAAGTTCGGGGTATTCCGCACGAAGATTATCCTCGCGTTCCCAAGTGGCTTCATCTTCAGTATGATTTGACCACTGCACTTTGAGGAACTTGGTAACCTTCTGACGGGTCCGACGTTCAGCTTCATCGAGAATGCGGATCGGATGTTCCTTATATGAAAGATCATCATGCAATTCGAGCATTTCGTGATCCACAGCTCGGTGCGGAGATTCCTTGAAGCATTGACGAAGTTGCGACACATGGAAGACGTCGTGGATATGAGAGAATTGCGGCGGCAACTCCAATTTATATGCCACTTGACCACGTCTAGCAATTATGCGGAAAGGACCAATGTAGCGCAGAGCTAGCTTGCCCTTGATTCCAAAACGTTGAGTGCCCTTCATAGGAGTGACACGAAGATAAGCTCGATCACCAGGTTGATAAGTCAAACCCCATCGTTTGCGATCATAGTTGCTCTTCTGGCGGTCCTGAGCCGCCTTGAGATTTTCACGGACAATACGAACTTGTTCTTCAGCGTGTTGAATAATATCTGGACCCACGAGCGGTCGTTCCCCAGTTTCAGACCAATTCAGAGGGGTTCGACAATTACGTCCATATAGAACTTCGAAGGGGGCCATTTTCAAGCTGGCTTGATAGCTGTTGTTATAGGAAAACTCGGCATACGGGAGAGATTCTTCCCACTTCTTGCCGAATGAAATAACACAAGCCCGAAGCATGTCTTCAAGCACTTGATTGACTCGCTCAACTTGGCCTTGGGATTGGGGGTGATAAGCTGAACTCCAGGTAATATGAGTTCCCATAGCTGTTTGAAAACTTTCCCAGAATTTGGAAGTGAAAAGGCCGCCACGGTCCGAACTGATCTCCTTCGGAATACCGTGGAGTGAAACTATTCTGGAGATATACAACTCTGCTAACTGACTAGCAGTGATAGTCTCTTTGACGGGCAGAAAGTGTGCAACTTTAGAGAGTTGGTCGACGACGACAAGAATAGCATCGTGACCCTTCTGTGACCTTGGAAGTCCTGTAACGAAATCCATCTGAACCTTATCCCATTTCCATAGAGGAATAGGAAGTGGTTGCAGAATTCCAGCTAGTTTCTGATGTTCTGCTTTAACGCGACGACACACATCACATTCAGCAACATAACGAGCAATGTCCTGCTTCATTCTAGACCACCAGTACCTTTGACGGAGATCACGATACATCTTGGTGCTACCTGGATGAATAGACAATGGTGTGTCATGTGCCTCCTTCATGACTTTGTCAGTCATGAGTTCGAAACGAGGTACGACAATGCGGTTTCTGAAATACAAGGTTCCATCTTCAGACAGCGAGAAATCCCTGTACTTTACAAGGTGAAGGTCTTTCTTCATCAGATCAACTTCAGCATCTTTAGCTTGTGCACTCTTAACAGCTTTCTCAAGGTCTGGTTCAACAACCAAGGTTTTTAAGTATCCTTGAGGAACTATCTCAAGATTTAGCCTTCGAAGCTCTTCATACAGGAGTGGTTGCTCTAGCTGGACTTCAAGTTCACAGCAATAGGATTAGCGACTCAACGCATCAGCCATTACATTAGCCTTGCCAGGGGTATAAGAAATACCCAAATCATAGTCCGCAATAGTCTCCATCCATCTTTGCTGACGGAGGTTTAGAGATGGCTGAGTAAACAAGTACTTCAGACTTTTATGATCCGTGTATATCTCACAACGATTACCGAGGAGGTAATGTCGCCACAACTGCAATGCATAGATCACAGCAGCTAGTTCTAGATCATGTACCGGATAATTCTCTTCATGTGGGCGCAACTGACGAGAGCCATAAGCAATCACTTTACGCTCTTGCATTAGGACACAGCCTAATCCTTCACGGGATGCGTCACAATAGATCACAAAGTCTTTGCGGGTATCTGGAGGAGATAGTACTGGGGCAGATGTCAGCTTGTCTTTGAGTGCTTGAAAACTTTCCTGACATTTGTCTGTCCATTCAAATTTAACGCCCTTGTGAAGCAGATCAGTCAGGGGCTTAGCAATCTTGGAAAAGTTCTCGAAAAATCGACGGCAATAGCTTGCAAGGCCGAGAAAACTTCTCACTTGCTTGACATTCTTCGGAGGAGTCCAGTCAAGAACAGCCTGAACTCGTTCTGGGTTAACGGCAATTCCATCTTTGGAAATCACATGACCGAGGTATGTCACTTCAGAAAGCCAGAATTCACATTTGGAGTATTTGGCATACAACTGGTGTTCTCGGAGCCTTTCCAGTACAAGACGGAGGTGTTCGGCATGTTCTTCCTTATTCTTCGAATATACCAGAATATCATCCAGATATACCACGACGAACTTATCGAGGTAATCCATGAATATATAATTCATCAGACGGGAGAATGTGGCTGGAGCATTGGTTAAGCCGAAGGACATGACCGTGTACTCGTAGGAGCCATAACGAGTAACAAATGCAGTCTTCGGAATATCCTCTTCGCGAACACGGATCTGATGGTAACCCAATCTCAAATCAAGCTTAGAGAATACTGAGGAACCGGCAAGTTGATCATACAAATCATTGATCCGAGGAAGCGGATATTTATTCTGGATTGTAACTTGGTTGATAGGTCGGTAATCCTGAACCAATCGATTAGTTCCATCCTTCTTCTTAACGAAGAGTGAAGGTGCTCCCCAAGCAGAGGAACTGGGGCGGAAGAAACCTTTCTTAAGTGACCTGTCGATTTCTTCCTTAAGCTCGAGAAGATGATGCGGAGGCATCTTATAAGGACGCTTCGCAATAGGGGTAGTGCCAGGCTTCAAGTCGATGACGAACTCAACAGCTCTAGCAGGGGGTATCCCTGGAAGTTCTTCTGGAAATACATCTTGAAAATCATGAACAACTGGAACGTTCTCGATGCCTTCAAGAGGTGAAGCATTCAATGCATTCAGAACATAAATCTGAGCTTCGGCGTCCTGAACTGTTTGAGCTGAGTATCTGACTGTCTCGCCGGAAGGGTGTGTGATGCGGACTGATTCAGTGGCACAGTCAATCAAAGCTTTATGAGGCTTCAACCAGTCTATACCCAGAATAATGTCAATGTTGGAGGTCTTAAGGGCAATGAGAGAAACGGGGAACATCAATCCTCCAATCACAATGTGATTACCGTGGCTTACCCTGGTAGTTTGCCAATTAGCCCCGGGTGACTGGATTACCAATGGGGTGGACATCTTGTCGAAAGGGATATCATGGCTTCGGGCAAAACTTTCGGACATGAAGGAGTGCGATGCTCCAGAATCAAAGAGTACAGTAGCTGGGGTTGAATTCACTAGAAGGGTGCCCATCACAATGTTGGTGTCCTGTCGAGCTTCTTCAGTTTTAACATGGTTGACATGAACAAGCTGACTAGCAGGTGGTCTGGCATTACAATTTCTGCTAGGATGGTTTCGTTGGCCCTTTTTACGGTTAACGGAACAACGTGATGAATTTTGCGGCTGACCCTGAGGACAGTTGAAAGCACGATGCCCTGAGTGTCCACACTTGCGGCATAAACCATCATTATGGGGAGGAGCTTCAACATTGGGTTGTCCACCCTGAATCGTTAGCTGTCTCGGCGGCGGAGGCAGACGAGGTGCAACATAAGACGGTCTCGGTGCAGGGGCAGGTCGGTGATGAACATTGTGTGGGATCCAGACTCGACGTTTCTGAACAGGCTGACCCGAGGATGAGCCAGCTTCATGAGTGCGCTTGAGCAACTCCTGGTACTCAATCAGAGCTGTTTCAACTTGGAAAGATTTGCTGACAAGCGTTGCGAAATCTGTGAAATCATGGACAGCAAGTGCAAGTTTTATATCCGTACGCAGCCCTTCACGGAATTTCTCCTGCTTGCGTGTGTTGGTGTCGATGTCATCCGCAGCATAGCGGGACAATTCAAGAAATTTCCTCTGGTATTCATCCACAGTCATTGTGCCCTGTGAGAGTTTGCGGAACTCCTGCTTCTTCTGGTCGATCAGACCTTGAGGAATGTACCGTGCACGAAAAGCTGACTGAAATTCCTGCCAAGTGGTTACAGTCTCCGCAGGCAACATAGCCTTGTGGCTTTCCCACCATTGAGCAGCTGGGCCCTTCAGGTGGAATGTCGCAAAGGTGACGTAACTGTCAGGAGCAACATTAGCTGATTCCATCTCAAACAGGATGTCACGAAGCCAATTATCAGCATCCATAGGATTGGTGGAGTTGCGGAAAACGGACGGATTGAGGCGCACAAATTCTGGCAGAGTTATTGGAACATTCTATTGCTGAGCATTCTGATTTGGGAACTGAGCCAATAGTCCGGTCATAACTGCTGCATCATTGCGGCCATATAGGGTGGAGGTGGAGGATCGTCAGCCATCCTGCCAAATCAACAGGGGCAGTTTAGCAAGTAGAAATGCAGATGTATGGAATTATTCATGAAGTAGCACACACGACAGAAGGAAGTGCAATAGATACTTCATCATAGTCACACCAGACATTCAAATCCACACCTAGTCTCGATTAGAATCCGGCATTATGACAGTAGAAAAGGGAGGGCTAGACAACTAGGCGGCGCGCAGGCACGCGGTAGGGAAGTACACAACGAGACATAGCAAAGGCTACATCAACGTCGGAGAAAACTATTGGAGCGAGCAATCTACAAGTGACAACACAGGGTGCCCTCGATAAAAGGATCCTGTAAGCAGAACTTGGCCCAAAATCTTGAAGCAAGGGGGAATAACTCAGAACTCCGGGTGGATGTGATCACGAGAACCTAATGTTGGAGCTAGTAAAATTTTAACCCGAATAGGAGAGAGATCAGAGTCCCAGAATAAAGGTCGAGGAGTAAAAGATCCTAATACCACCCAATTGGCGACGTGGGCCCGTAAGCCACACAGCCAAGTTAGTAAAACAGTTTTTGGTTACTAGACTCAACTTCGGCCAAGGAGTTGGAAGGGGGCTTCCTACAGGCAGTCGGCTCTGATACCAACTTGTGACGCCCCGGGCCCAACCGAGCAGTAATCATACACGCAAATGCACACGATCAAGCCTAAGGACTCACGGGAAGATATCACAACACAACTCTAAAACATAAATAAAGTCATACAAGCTTTATATTACAAGCCAGGGGCCTTGAGGGCTCGAATACATAAGCTTGCGTACAAGCGTCAGCGGAAGCATCAGATATCTGAGTACAGATATTAAAAGAGAAACAGAAAGGCCTTTAGAAAGGCGGGGCAAAAATAAAACACTACGATCGAAAGGCGAAGGCCTCCTGCTTGGGACCCTCCGATCCTACTCCTGGTCGTCAGTCAACTCGTAGTAGCATCCATCCTCGGGGTGGTAGTAGTAGCGATTGTCGGCAGGGCAGCTATCTCAGGGGGCTCCGTCCTCTGGTCACGTCAAACTGATATGGGGAGAAAAGGAAAACAAAGCAACCGTGAGTACTCAGAAGTACTCAGCAAGCAAGGATCTACACTACATATGCAACATTTTCAAAGGGAGGCTGTATATGTGGACTGGGCTGCAGAAATGCAAGAATAGAGAGATGGCCTAGTCCTATCGAAGACTAGCATCTTCAGCGGTCTTGTAGCAATAGAAGAGAGCAGAACGGTACAATATAATGTAGCAGTATCATTAAGTCGCATCCTCACCCAGAGATCCTTTCTCGACTCCCTGCGAGAAAGTAATCCCAGAGCCATACAGTCATCAACCTCGTCCGGAGATCCCTTCTCGACTCCCTGCGAGAAGCAATCCCAGAGCCATAGTATCCAAGTATCCAGTTCTAAAAATTGTATCAATCAGGATACAACTCCGAGTGTCCTTTACCGTAGGACCGGCTATCGATAGAAATGTTCTTCCCTGCAGGGATGCACCAACTTACCCAACACGCTCGATTAACTCCGGCCGGACACACTTTCCTGGGTCATGCCCGGCCTCGGCCAAACGACACATCGCAACCCTACCTACAGCTCAGCAGAGAGGTCCCCATCAGTCTACATCCTAAGCGCAAGGGGGTCTTGGCCATCGCCCCTCACCCTCCGGGTCGTTGCGTGCCGGGCGAACCAGGCTCCACCCCTCAGGATGGTGCCGGCCCAGCCCGGCCGCAGTGCTGAACTGGATGTCTGACAGAGCTTTCGGCTGATGCATACGATGCAGAACGCCCATACTATGCCCACGTGATGGTTAGTGCTATCAGGCCAGAGGCCTGCTCGGATCAAATATCCAAATCGTTAGGACTAGGGGCTTGCGGTAACGAGCAGAGACTCACGAAAGATGTGACCCCGTCGCCCCGTCTCGAGGACTTGCTGCAAGGGTTAAGAATGCCCGGCCGCGCCTCGTATTAACCACTCGGGCACCACACTGGCACCCGTCTTCACAACACTCGCCTCTCAGGTGCACGCGGGTACCCCTCAGGGTCGACCCGCCTATCCAAGTAACAGTGTAAAGTCCAAGTATCCGTGTGTCCATAACATCAGGGGAATCCAAGGTATCACCCTTGTTGGATTCCTACTCGATGTCTCCGTCAAGGTGAACTCGGAGGAATCACCCTCACTGGGTCCACACTTGATGTGTTGCATGACAGCGTCGTTACCGGAAGTGGTGAAGGAGGAATCTCCCTCGATGACCACGACCGAATAGCTACTCTACAGAGTTAACATCAGAAGTGCTACAAGAGGTTTCACCCTCGGCACTCGATAGTAACGCTGCAGTGTCGTTACAACTAAAGGGGGTGATGTGCGGTGTCGGGGCCTAGTCTTCAATCCCGTTGATCGGGTCTTCGGAAAATCCAGCGGGGCAGTCGGGATAAGTGGGGTCACTGATAGGTCTCTACCCAGCCTATACTAAGCAGTTTAGGATATGCAGGTAATTATCAACAGCAGGTTACAATAAACAGGCTATGCATCAGAATAGGTAAAGCAGCAGCAGCAGCAATTCTAATGCAAGCATGGGAAATTAGAATGGGCGATATCGGGATGATTAAAGGGGGGGCTTGCCTGGTTGCTCGGCGGCAAGGGCAAGGTCGTCAATGGTGTCTTCGGTCTCCGGAGCTGCGTCGGTCTCGGGGACGACGTCGGTGTCGGGGGGCTATCGAGAGAGAAGAGGGGGAGGAAACAGTATAAATACTCAGCGAACAAGTGCAGCACAAAGCATAACATGGCAATACGCGGTGACGGAGGTGATCTAACGCAGTGCCGGGTGATACTGGCGAAGGTGGGATCCATCCGGGAATGTTTTCCCGTCTCCGAACATTTGTCACACAGATGACCGGAGAGGAACGGTTGCATGTTCGGATAGTTAGGGACGTGTGACGGACGAACGGACCACGTATTCGGATTCGTCTCGTCGTTCTGAGCAACTTTCATGTACAAAGTTTTTCCATCGGAGTTACGGATTACTTAATATGATTTTCTAAAGTTTTTATTAATTTCTGGAATTTATTTAATTATTTAAAATAAACATTATCCAGAATAGTAAATGATGACGTCAGCATGACATCATGCTGACGTCAGCAGTCATTAGGGTTAGTTAAGTTAACTAATTAATTAGTCTAATTAAACAGGATTAATTAACTTAATTAATTTACTAATTAATTAATTACTTAACTAATTATTTATTTTATTAATTTATTTACATTTATATTATTATTATTATTTCTTTTTC
The DNA here is from genome assembly GCA_011799875.1 of Thinopyrum elongatum. Classification (NCBI taxonomy): domain Eukaryota; kingdom Viridiplantae; phylum Streptophyta; class Magnoliopsida; order Poales; family Poaceae; genus Thinopyrum; species Thinopyrum elongatum. Next base: position 183,214,415 of record CM022303.1, read on the forward strand.
TCAGGGGCGTGGGCCCCTCGTGTCAGTGGCCCAGGGGGCATAGCGGGCGATGGGCGAGCGGGCAGCGGGTGGAGCCCCGTGAGCGCGCGGGCGCTGGCGGAGGCTGCAGCCCGCGCAGATGCGGGGCGAGGCCGTGGCCCGACGCTGGCGGCCACGGCCGCTGCTGGAGCAGCAGCAGCATAGGGGGGCACGGCGAGTTGCGGCGGTAGCAGGCCAGCAGGGGGGCGCGGAGCGGACAGCCACGGGCGAGGGGTGCGGTGGCCGGCGCGGCCAGACACGTGGACGGCAGAGGCGGGGTTGCGGGCAGCGGCGAGCATTGGGCGCGAGCGGCTCCGACGCGGCGGTGGACAGCGGCGCGAGCGCGGGAAGGAGCAAGTGGGCGCGGCGAGGGCGACAGGCCGCGGCGGGTGGCGCCTAGCGGCGACAGCGGCAGCTGCAGAAGCGCGGGCGAGGAGGCGAGCGGCGGGGCGCAGCGCGCGGTCGCGCGCGAGTAGCAGGACCCGCGGCAGAGCACGAGGTGGGGGCGTCGGGCGCCGGAGCGCGCGGGAGCGGGGCGCGGTGACCGGGGGCGCACTAGGAAGAGAGAGAGGAGGTGCGGCTCACAGGCGGTGCAGGGGAGAGGGGCGGCGATTAGGACGGCGACGGGGTGGCGGAGAGGCGACGGCGGCGGTGGCGCGTCGTGGCGCAGCGGCGGCGACGGCGCCGGGATCGGGGCGCCTCTGCCCCGGCCCGATCCAGGAGGAGGGGGATCGGTTGGGGGGGGGGGGATCGTGCGAGGGGGGGAGTGGTAGCGGCTAGGGTTTGGGGTGGGGTTATAGCGGGGGGGTCCGGTGGGCCGCTTGGCCTGCTGGGCCGAGGGGGGGTTCTTTCTCTCTTTTTATTTTCTCTTTGTTTTTTTTCTTTTTATTATTTCATATATCTCTGTTTAGTAAACAGTTAGGCCCCAAACCGAATTTTGTAAAACATGGCAAATGTCCCAATAATTACTAGGCAATCCCTCTACTACTACCAAAAATCAGTTTGGAGTTAAAGGGATCTCACACAATTTTTATAATAATTAAAATGCATTAATCCTTGCTGTTTTGACAATGTTAGAGCCACCTAATTATTTTATTTATTGTTGGTTTCAATTTTAAAATAGTCTCTGTAATATTTGCCATTTATCGAACATTTTAGTTTTTATGCTGGACAACTTTTATATTTCACTTTCATTTAAATTTGAATTTGACTTAGGAGTTGAAATGCATTATGATGCAAATGATGATCATGCACTGTTAAACATGATGACTTGTCATTATCAAAAGGGTGATTACTGTAGTTAACCACCGGGGGTGTTACAATATCGACCCCCCCCCCTCATGTCGAAGTTATCGGGGAGGGGGTATATCGACCCGCTCCCTCATGTCGAAGTTATCGGGGAGGGGGTATATCGACCCCCACCCCCCTCATCATGCATATATAGCTACCACGTACATATATACATTGAAAAAAATTACATTATATATATATATATATGAACAAAAAAATTACATCATATATATACATATGTACATTGACCCCCACCCCCCTCATCATGAACAAAAACATGCTCTGAACAAAAAAATTAATACATTATGAACATCTACATACATATAGGCACATACATAAATATATACATTATATATATATATGAACAAAAAATTAATCTAATAAAAAATGAAAAAAAAACAGAGACGGGGCGGCGCGGCGGCTCACAGCGGGGGCGGCTGGCGACGGCAACGGCGACGGTGGGGGCGGCGAGGGCGCCGGCGCGTGGGGGCGGGCCGGGGCAGGGGCTCGGGCGCGGGGCAGGGGCCGGCGCGGCGACGGCGTGGTCGGGGGCAGGGGCGCTGGGCGACGACGACGAGGAGCGGGGAGCGGGCGGCGACGGCGTCGAGGGCTCGGGGCAGGGGCGGCGCGGCGACGACGTCGGAGGCAGGGGCGACGACGGCGACGGCGACGAGGAGCAGCGCTGGGGCGTCGAGCACGAACTGGCGATGGAAATCTGAAAATTTCCTAAGTGCTGGCTTATATAGCAAAGACTTTGGTCCCGGTTGGTGGCACCAACCGGGACCTTAGTCCCGGTTGGTGCCACCAACCGGGACCAAAGGTCTCTTTTCAGCAGCCCAAAGGGCGGGAAACAGAGACCTTTGGTCCCGGTTCGTGGCACCAACCGGGACTAAAGGGGGCATTGGTCCCGGTTGGTGCCAAGAACCAGGACCAAAGGTGGGCATTGGTCCCGGTTCGAGCCACCAACCAGGACCAATAGCCTGTGCCTGGCACAGCCGCGGTGGATGTTTAGTCCCACCTCGCTAGCTGAGAGAGAGCCGCACCTGTTTATAAGGTGCGGTGCGCCTGAGCTGTCGAGCTCCTCTCTAAAGCAGGCTTACGGGCCTAACCTCTCTGTGCATGCCTGTGGGCCTATTGGGCCTTCTGCGGGCCTGAATCCTGGCCCACCTGGATGGCTGGGTTTCTAGTCGTATTCAGGCCGTGGTGGCCCAGTAGGTGGCATTTTTTTTTTTTTCCAGTTTTTTTATTTTGTTTTTTCATTATTTATCTTCTTTTGTTTTTTTGCTTTCTTTTTTTAATTCTTTTTGCTTTTAGGTCAGAAAAATTATAAACTTTCAGTTAGTGCCATTAGTTTTCAAATTTGAATTCTTTGAAATTTGTGTGCATGTTTTTATTTCTTTCCAGTTTTTTGCATTTTTTTTGTTTTTTGCTTTATTTTTTAATTCTTTTTCCTTTTAGGTCAGAAAAAATATAAACTTGCATGCATTTACTGATTTTTTTGAGCTAAATGACCCTGAAATTGAAAAGCACTTCAGATGAACTCTGAAGAGGTTGAAAATTGGCATGGTATCATCATTTCACCCACATAGCATGTGCTAAAAAGTTGAGAGGGTTACGGCAAAAACTGGATGCACTTCGTGTACAAAATGGATAATCTCTTTCGAAGTATCAGGGTTTCACACAAAAACTCATCTGTTACAAAGGGATTTCATTTTTTAAAACTTATTTGAACTCCAGACTTTTTGTGTGTTCAAAATGAACCATTCAAAGCCACATCATCAATTTTCAACCCTTTCTGAGTTCATCTGTTATTTTTCATGCACTTACTGATTTTTTTGAGCTAAATGACCCTGAAATTGAAAAGCACTTCACATGAACTCTGAAGAGGTTGAAAATTGGCATGATATCATCATTTCACCCACATAGCATGTGCTAAAAAGTTGAGAGGGTTACGGCAAAAATGGATGTACTTCGTGTACAAAATGGACAATCTCTTTCAAAGTATCAGGGTTTCGGACAAAAACTCATCTGTTACAAAGGGATTTCATTTTTTTAAACTTATTTGAACTCCAGACTTTGTGTGCTCAAAATGAACCATTCAAAGCCACATCATCATTTTCAACCCTTTCTGACTTCATCTGTTATTTTCATGCATTTACTGATTTTTTGAGTAAATGACCCTGAAATTGAAAAGCACTTCACATGAACTCTGAAGAGGTGAAAATGGCATGATATCATCATTTAACCCACATGCATGTGCTAAAAAGTTGAGAGGGTTACGGCAAAAACTGGATGCACTTCGTGTACAAAATGGACAATCTCTTTCGAAGTATTAGGGTTTCGGACAAAAACTCATTGTTACAAAGGATTTCATTTTTAAACTATTTGAACTCCAGACTTTTTGTGTGTTCAAAATGAACCATTCAAAGCCATATCATCAATTTTCAACCCTTTCTGACTTCATCTGTTATTTTTCATGCATTTACTGATTTTTCTTTGAGCAAATGACCCTGAAATTGAAAAGCACTCACATGAATCTGAAGAGGTTGAAAATTGGCATGATATCATCATTTCACCCACCATAGCATGTGCTAAAAAAGTTGAGAGGGTTACGGCAAAAACTGGATGCACTTCGTGTACAAAATGGACAATCTCTTTCGAAGTATCAGGGTTTCGGACAAAAACTCATCTGTTACAAAGGGATTTCATTTTTTTGAACTTATTTGAACTCCAGACTTTTTGTGTGCTCAAAATGAACCATTCAAAGCCATATCATCAATTTTCAACCCTTTCTGACTTTATCTGTCTTCACTTTTTCTTCGCTTGTGTCCTTTGCTTATTGCGCCGTAACCATGGATATTCTTCATCGCTTAACAGGGTGCTTGGGTTAGCCTTGACTTTGAAGGGAGAAATTTCATGAAACTTTTCATAATCTTCAGACATGTCTGTCTTACCCTCCACTCCCACTATGTCTCTTTTCCCTGAAAGAACTATGTGGCGCTTTGGCTCATCGTATGATGTATTCGCTTCCTTATCTTTTCTTTTTCTCGGTTTGGTAGACATGTCCTTCACATAGAAAACCTGCGCCACATCATTGACTAGGACGAATGGTTCGTCTGTGTACCCAAGATTGTTTAGATCCACCGTTGTCATTCTGTAATGTGGCTCTACCTGTACCCCGCCTCCTGACAGATTGACCCATTTGCACTTAAAAAAAGGGACCTTAAAATCATGTCCGTAGTCAAGTTCCCATATGTCCACTATGCAACCATAATATGTGTCATTTCCCCTCTTGGTTGCTGCATCAAAGCGGACACCGATGTTTTGGTTGCTGCTCTTTTGATCTTGGGCGATCGTGTAAAATGTATTCCCATTTATCTCGTATCCTTTGTAAGTCAATACAATCGAAGATGGTCCCCTAGACAACGAGTACAGCTCATCAGAAACAGTGTTGTCACCTCTGAGACGTGTTTCCAACCAACTGCCGAAAGTCCTGATGTGTTCACATGTAATCCAGTCGTCACACTGCTCCGGGTGTTTGGAGCGCAGAATGTTCTTGTGTTCATCGACATACGGGGTACCAAGGTAGAGTTCTGTAGAACTGTGTAGTGTGCTTGAGAACAAGAATGCCCGTCCCTGCATATTATTGAGTCCCCTCCTAGCGTGCCTTTTCCAGTCAGTCTCCCCCCATACTGCGATTGAGGGAGACCAATCTTCTTAAGGTCAGGAATGAAGTCAACACAAAACCCAATGACATCCTCTGTTTGATGGCCCATGGAGATGCTTCCTTCTGGCCTAGCGCGGTTACGGACATATTTCTTTAGGACTCCCATGAACCTCTAGAAGGGGAACATATTGTGTAGAAATACGGGGCCCAAAACGACAATCTCGTCGACTAGATGAACTAGGACGTGCGTCATGATATTGAAGAAGGATGGTGGGAACACCAGCTCGAAACTGACAAGACATTGCGCAACATCACTCCTTAGCCTTGGTATGATTTCTGGATCGATCACCTTCTGAGAGATTGCATTGAGGAATGCACATAGCTTCACAATGGCTAATCGAACGTTTTCCGGTAGAAGCCCCCTCAATGCAACCAGAAGCAGTTGCGTCATAATCACGTGGCAGTCATGAGACTTTAGGTTCTGGAACTTTTTCTCTGGGATATTTATTATTCCCTTTATATTCGACGAGAAGCCATACGGGACCTTCATACTGAGCAGGCATTCAAAGAAGATTTCCTTCTCTTCTTTGGTAAGAGCGTAGCTGGCAGGACCTTCATACTGCTTTGGAGGCATGCCGTCTTTTTCGTGCCAACGTTGCAGGTCCACCCGTGCCTCCGGTGTATCTTTTGTCTTTCCATACACGCCCAAGAAGCCTAGCAGGTTCACGCAAAGGTTCTTTGTCACGTGCATCACGTCGATTGAAGAGCGGACCTCTAGGTCTTTCTAGTAGGGTAGGTCCCAAAATATAGATTTCTTATTCCACATGGGAGCGCGTCCCTCAGCGTCATTCGGAACAGATAGTCCGCCGGGACCCTTTCCAAAGATTACGTGTAAATCATTGACCATAGCTAGTACGTGATCACCGGTACGCATGGCGGGCTTCTTCCGGTGATCTGCCTCGCCTTTGAAATGCTTGCCTTTCTTTCGACATTGATGGTTGGTCGGAAGAAATCGACGATGCCCCAGGTACACATTCTTCGTGCATTTGTCCAGGTATATACTTTCGGTGTCAGCTAAACAGTGCGTGCATGCGTGGTATCCCTTGTTTGTCTGTCCTGAAAGGTTACTGAGAGCAGGCCAATCATTGATGGTTACAAACAGCAACGCATGCAGGTCAAATTCCTCCTGTCTGTGCTCATCCCACACACGTACACCGTTTCCATTCCACAGCTGTAAAAGTTCTTCAACTAATGGCCTTAGGTACATATCAATGTCGTTGCCAGGTTGCTTAGGGCCTTGGATGAGTACTGGCATCATAATGAACTTCCGCTTCATGCACAGCCAAGGAGGAAGGTTATAGATACATAGAGTCACGGGCCAGGTGCTGTGATTGCTGCTCTGCTCCCCGAAAGGATTAATGCCATCCGCGCTTAAACCAAACCATACGTTCCTTGCGTCACCTGCAAACTCCTCCCAGTACTTTCTCTTGATTTTTCTCCACTGTGACCCGTCAGCGGGTGCTCTCAACTTCCCGTCTTTCTTACGGTCCTCTCTGTGCCATCGCATCAACTTGGCATGCTCTTTGTTTCTGAATAGACGTTTCAACCGTGGTATTATAGGAGCATACCACATCACCTTCGCAGGAACCCTCTTCCTGGGGGGCTCGCCGTCAACATCACCAGGGTCATCTCGTCTGATCTTATACCGCAATGCACCGCATACCGGGCATGTGTTCAAATCCTCGTACGCACCGCGGTACAGGATGCAGTCATTAGGGCATGCATGTATCTTCTGCACCTCCAATCCTAGAGGGCATACGACCTTCTTTGCTGCGTACGTACTGTCGGGCAATTCGTTATCCTTTGGAAGCTTCTTCTTCAATATTTTCAGTAGCTTCTCAAATCCTTTGTCAGGCACAGCATTCTCTGCCTTCCACTGCAGCAATTCCAGTACGGTACCGAGCTTTGTGTTGCCATCTTCGCAATTGGGGTACAACCCTTTTTGGTGATCCTCTAACATGCGATCGAATTTCAGCTTCTCCTTTTCACTTTCGCACTGTCTCCTTGCATCAACAATGACCCGGCGGAGATCATCATCGGGCACATCGTCTGGTTCCTCTTGATCTTCAGCTTCCCCCGTTGCAGCATCACCGTATTCAGGGGGCACATAGTTGTCATCGTCCTCTTCTTCTTCGCTGTCTTCCATCATAACCCCTATTTCTCCGTGCCTGGTCCAAACATTATAGTGTGGCATGAAACCCTTCTCAAGCAGGTGGGTGTGAAGGATTTTCCGGTCAGAGTAAGACTTTGTATTCCCACATATAGGGCATGGACAACACATAAAACCATTCTGCTTGTTTGCCTCAGCCACTTCGAGAAAATTATGCACGCCCTTAATGTACTCGGAGGTGCGTCTATCACCGTACATCCATTGCCGGTTCATCTGCGTGCATTATATATAATTAAGTGTGTAAAAAACCGGCGACGAGAATTTTTTTTCTTTTAGAAAGAAGATAAGAACAAGAGGCTCACCACGGTTATGCCGGCGACGAGATCGGCGCGGGCGATCGACGGCGGTGAAGACGGGGACGGGACGTGACGGACCGCTAAACCTAGACAAATCTTGAGGAAAATGGAGCTTGAAGGTCGAGCTTCGAGAGGAGAAAGCTTAACTAGTGTGGCTCGGACATTTCATCAAACACCTCATGTGCATAGGAGGTGAGCTAGAGCACCACAAAGCTCTCCCCTCGCCGGCCAGAAAAAACAGAGCAGTGTGGAGTGCTCTGCTCGCCGGCGATGGGGTATATATAGCCACCTCATTGGTCCCGGTTCGTGCGTGGAACCGGGACTAAAGGCCCCCCTTCTGTCCCGGTTCAAGCCACGAACCGGGACCAATGGATGTGGGCCAGGAGCGAGGCCCATTGGTCCTGGTTCGTGCCAGAAACCGGGACAAATGGGTCCAGACGAACCGGGACCAATGCCCACGAGGCCCCGGCCGGCCCCCTGGGCGCATGAACCGGGACGTATGCCCCCCATGGGTCCCGGTTCGTGACTGAACCGGGACTAATGGGCTGGGCTGGCCCGAACCAAAGCCCTGTTTTCTACTAGTGAAAGCACACAAAAATCAAACCAGGGAGAACATAATCATATTTGATCCCTCTCAACTGATTTAGTTTTAGGCGTCTGGGTTGCCATGAGGTAGGACTCGGTGGCCTTGAAGATGGCCGTGACAGAATCCTTGGCCTTGGTAATCTCATCATTCACCTCCACGCCTGGAAGCAGCTTGTATGTCGATTCCACCTTCACGAAGCTCCCACCGTTTGCTGCCGGCTCCACCTTGATGTGCAAAGTGGCTGTCTCGATCGCCGTGCCGATGCCACCACCCTCGATAAGAGTCGACTTGCACTCGCACTTATCTGCGTCAATGAACTCGAGCCTCTCCTTCATGAGGTTGAAGGGCATGGCTGCAAGATCAACTCTATGTTATGCTTTGACCATGTGTATACCAGACTGCAGTTGACATGAATTATCTGTGATGCATACCTGAGGTGAAGTTGAACTGCCTGACGATGTCGATGCCGCCTTCTCCCTCAACGAGGTGGGCGCTGGCGATGATCTGCGGCGCGAGCTTGGGGGCCAGGGTGTGCCAGTCCATGACACCGGCACGGAAGAGGCGCGGTGCGGCGACCGGCGACTCGATCTCGTGGGTCCAGCTGTTGGTGGAGGCCATTGCTGTGCTGTGATGATCAAGCTAGCACAACGGGTGCAAATGATGTGAGTTGTGACTGTTGTAATGGCACAGGGCTGCTTGGTTTCCTGGAGAGCAGAAGTTAGCGCTATAAATAGGAGCTCCAAAACGGGGGTTGGTGAAGCTTGGCCGGATTGGTCTGGTGAGTGGAGACTGGTGAAGCCAGGGGTCGAGCTTTTCCAAAATGGATGGCACCGTCGGTTATCATTGCTGGGTCTGAAAGCTCGTGCTTTTGTCAATCTTTAGTTAAAGGGGAAGTATGTGTTATCTATCCAATTGGCACCACGGTCCGCGTGGGGAAATTGTTCTAGTGCTAATCAGGAAGTAGGTGATTAGCCAGCTGCTTTACTAATTTGTAAATGCATGCGAGCGTGTACATGCATGTATCATGGAGTAGTATGTTGCACGTAAATCAGCTTGATGAGATGTTGGGTTGCATGCCGTTTGTAATCATATGTAGCTCGCCACATGCACTAGCATAACATACGTTAGTATATTGCTGGACGCATGTAGGAGTACTAGCAAAACACAGGTTATGTTGGAAAGTTAGGGAATTTCACGGTTAATTCTGTTAAATAAATCATGACAAACAACTACTAGCATGCATAGCTCTAGCATAGTGGACGAACCAAACATCATCATCGCATATGTAGCAGCAAACTTATTCGGATGGTAGATCGAAATACGTCCCATGTACTGATAGTTTTAGATGAAGTAGCCGTAGTTGATGCAGGGCGATGTTGTTGATGACGATGATGGTGAAGAACGGTCGAAGGCAGACGTTGTTGACGACGGTGTGCAGGAGCGCCAGACCTTGGAGGTAGACGGCATGTGGTGAAAATTCCGAGAAGTCGCACGAAGCACTTTCCAAAATCTTGATTCGTCCTCTCCCACACTACTAGGGAAACTGTAACATATTTGTACTTTATTTATTTTAATTGATTTATCGTAGAACATTTTGTTCTACGGTGTTGGGTCAAAAAAAAAACTAGGAAAAGCCTAACAGTAGCGCGGGTCAAATGCTTAGCAGTAGCGCGGGTAGCCACGCTACTGATACGGCGCTACAGCTAACGTTTAGCAGTAGCGCGTTTTGACCTGTGCTATTGTTATCTAGGGATAGCAGTAGCGTTCGTTGCAAAAACACGTTGTTCCTAATAGCTGTAGCGCTGTAGTTTAAAAAGCGCTACTGCTAAGACCTTGCTGCTGCTAAAGTCATACCCCCGCGCTACTGCTATTAGTTTCTGAAGAAGAAAAAATCTGCTGCATATTTTGTGCTGCTGAATTTTGTTTAGGATTTTATACAATAGTCTCTAGCATATCATACACATACAAATCTGATCATATCATACACAAACAAATAGTCTCATCAAATCAATTATGTCATCATCATAATCATCATCCAACACAAAATGATGTCCCTCGTCATCATCTCGAAATAGCGATACAAATTATGACATGTCTCGAATACTTGCAACTACATCATCATCCATCTAAAAAATGATTTAGACGAGAAGAGCTATCACTATGAGTGAGAGTGGAACTATGCAGTACATGAGGCGGCGGATATGATTCCTCTCTCACGCTAGCGTGAACCTCAAGTAACTAGCTTTTGCTTCTTGTCTGCTTTTGAAGCCTTTATGGCTGGCGCCCGAGAACCGCTCCACTTGAGCCTGACACTCGTGCCACTCGTCGTACACTCCCGGAACCTTCCCTATGTACACGACATAGCACTGCTTTTTCGCTATCAAGGATCTAAGTACCTGTTAGAGATGCATCTTCATAAATAGAATGTACAATCATATGCAACAAAATATACTTGAGCAACACGAAAAGAAAGGGTTTGCAAATAGATGCAACATATAGTAAACATAAATAATCAACGCAGTTTCATCATGCGCAAACTAATTAACTAGAGGTACGCAGGTCATCGTACCCAAACTAACACAGTAGCACTACGCAAGTTCGGCAGGGACCGTGGACATCACAAAGTTTCATCGCTACAGAAATTATACAAGTTCAACCGACACATATCATCATCATCGGCATAGTAAATCACTAGAAGTTCCATCCATCCATATCATCGAGGATGGACCCAATCTTCTTGAACGGCGTGAGGTCCTGACGTTGCATGCCTATGCGAGTTCGGACGTCATCTCACGATATAGGGCCGTGGTGGAACATCCCCTTCTCTTCGACGACTTCTTTCATGATGATCGTCGCAATGTCCTTCTGGATGTGAAAGAATTCATCTCTAAGTTTATAATCCGCTTCTCCTTGGGATTCTACCCACTTGCGGATATGATCATCGCTTCTGGTTGTCATGCGAAGCTGTTGGCGATCCCTTCTGAACTCCATCATGACATGAAGGAGGTAGAATCCATCGTTCCTGCTTGGTTTCGGGACATGGATGCAACAGAAGTTAGTTTTATGCGAGAAACCCAGCTTGCGGTTCCTTTGTTTCCTGATCTGCAGGTGGCCACCCCTCAAGCTGAAGCCCTGGAGAGCATCATCTAGAATATTCATTACGTGGGTGTAGTCATTTTTCTCGTAGTTTCTGGTAGGGTCGAAATACACGGCGTGGGAGACTCGCGGGTAAAGAACGATAAGGATGGCGCGCCCGTTGCTGCGGGGAAAAGAACACCTCAAATTATTCTCCATATGAGCGAGAATGAATGATTGAAATGTACGAAAGGGTAGTCCGGCACTGACTTATTTTGGATGATAAGGCAGGAGGACAATTTTGTTGTCCTTATTCCTTATCATGAAGTTTTCGGGGTACTCCCACTAGTAGAAAACGGCCCATTTATCCCGGTTCCAGAGGCCCTTTAGCCTCGGTTCTAGAACTGGGACTAAAGGGTCGGGACTAAAGCCCAAAACCTTTAGTCTCGGTTCGCTTACGAACCGGGACATAAGGGGCTCCACGTGGCCGCTGCGGGGCGCCCAGGTAGGAGGACCTTTAGTCCCGGTTGGTAACACCAACCGGGACCAAAAGGCTGCCACGCGTCAGCAGCTCGCAGGCGCTGGGGTTTTTTTTAAGGGGGGGTTTATTAGGGGTTTTGGATGGTTTAATTAGGGGTTTCATATTGTGTTAGCTATAGCTACTACATATAGAGAGAAGTGACCTCTCTTTCTTCGTGCTTGGTCGACGCTAGCTAGTACATATAGAGAGAACTCGACGCTACTAAGCAAATGAAGGAACCATTAATTACACAAGATCGTCATGAACATATACAGAGAGAAGTGACCTCTCTTTCTCCGAGATTGGTCGAACAACAAGTTTTCGTATTTCTATCTGACGCTACTACATATATACAATATAACATATCTGACGATCCCTGACATTATCTAACGATAGTCAGCTTCAATTTCCACATGGTATTCTCCGTCTTTATGTATGACGTGGTCAAGAAAGAATCCCGCCAATTCCTCTTGAATTGCTCGTATGCGATCATGTGGTAGGAGTTCATCCCGCATCTGCCACATCTAATTTAAAGAAGGGGGTCAATATATATATATATATATATATGAATGAAACTCAGCACAATTGATGGTAATAAAATAAAATTGTGAATATTATTGTTTACGTACTTCATATTGTCTGTCAGAGTAGTCCCGCTGAGAGGTCGCGCTGTGGATGAATTCACAATCGTAGTATCCACATAAATGATTCCCGCCTTCCTGCCACAAGCACTTTACGAGAATAGAGTTCAATCAAACCGATAATCAAGCATGATAAATGGTATTGATGAAACTAGAATCAATGGGAGATGCGCGGAACTAGCTAGTACTACTTATTTTCGGGTGTGTAAATTGCAGCTCCCTCGGCAGTCCTAGAACGATTCCGGTGAACTCTTTCCAAACCCTGCCAGACAAAGAAAATAATTACTTGATATTCGGAAATGAACAAAGTTGCCGATATGATATGGTGCGCACCAATAAGCGATAATGATTGATTGAACTTACTTCTGGAGCATTGCAGTCATGTCCGCATACGTATTGGGATCTTTTCGTCTTGAGTCTAAGACTATTACTACTCCCCGGTCAAGCTTAATCTCTAGTAGAATAAAGTGGAAGTTGCGCACGCATGCATAACTCATCAATTACATTACTATAACCTCGAGTAAGCGAAACCAAATATGCACAAGACAGTAACACTCACTTGAAATTGTAAGGAAAGAGTATTTTCCCTTTGTTTTGATTTCGAAGCAACGATTGTAGCAAGTTGTCCTCGGTATCTTCGACTCTATTTTTAACCGACCATTCATTTATGGTATTTGGGTTAATGAACCCAATGTCATAGATTTGTGCTTTTTTGCATTCGACGATCTTCAGTCTGCATAATATAGTGAGGATAATTATATATACATGCAATGAAAGAGCTGAGCTATAGAGACATAATTACAGAAGTAATACTTACAGACAGTAGCAAGTCATGAGTTGTTTGTCGAGGGCGTCTTGATTGAATAACTGGAATAACTCCACAGATTCAACAAGCATCACCTCAGTTCCAACGAGGTCGTGCTCCTCTTTAATTGCCAGCATCAAACTATTCTTCCCAGACTTCCTGCAGGTATCCATGTACCATTCATGCAATCTTTGCATCATCGTTGTTAGAGGAGGATGATCAGGTTTGACGAGAGGCTTCCCGTGCTCATATCTGAAGATATCTACTACCTCTAACATTTCAAATTGTACATCATCGGCCATGTAATCAGCAGGATTGGTACCGGGCACTAGCCTCGGATGATTAGCGATGATATCGCTAGACACCTTGAGCGGGGGGCACGATTGCTTCGCTTGTTCGCCGAGCTGGGGAATTGTTTTCCCACTTCTTCGTTTTGCTTCTCTTGCAGCACTACAAGTACTTCCCGACCGCTCTGCTTCCTTATATGTCCTTTCAATAATGCGCTCATAGTTGGATTGCGGCGGAGATGGTGGTGGTCGCTTAAGGGCACGCAGAGTGCGCTTCACTTTCACCTGATCTATTGTTTCCTTAGGAGGTGGAGGTTTCCGTGCAAAATGGGCCTCCACTTCGGCAACACTGATTTCCGCGGTTTCCTCGTCGGTCCTCTCATATGGTAACTTTTCCAGAGGCTTGAGGCTTGGACCGTATTTGAAATTCTTCCCGCCTCTTGTACTGCTAGCCGCCGGAGCGGCGTCGTCTCTCTTCCGCCGTTGCTGACGCGGCGGAGTCCGCTGACACGCCGGATGAGGCGGAGTGCTCTAACGCGCCGGAGGAGGCGGAGGAGGGGGCGGAGTGCCCTCACGCGTCGCAGGAGGCGGAGTGCCCTGATCACTCGCCGTAGGAGGAGGTGGAGTGCCCTGACTCGCCGGAGGAGAAGGAGGAGGCGTCCAGTTTGGAAGCTTGATGTACTCCTTCCTCCATAGACATGTACTCCTCAAAGCATAAACCAGATGATTCTCCCCTTCACCTGTAGGGTGGTCAAGCTCCAGCTCCTGAAATCCCTCCATTATTTCATCCACCGTCACAACAGCATAGCCATGTGGAATCGGACCGCAGTGAAAAGTTCCGTCAGCTTGAGAAGGTGCAACAGATCCGACAGCCGCCTTCAAAGTCAGGTTCTGCCATTTCGTTATAAGCTTGCAATGTTGAGCCTCCGTGATAGTATCCACGGGGTAGCGAGGAGCCGTGAAATCAGGCTGAACAAGCTCCGTGGAAGCCACGCTGCTTCTCCGCTGAGATGGTGGGGTAGCTTCTGGGGCAGGATCTTCGTGCCGCTGAGATGGTTGGCCGGCAACTGCAAGTTCCTCTAGCTTCGCTATTCTTGCATTGAGCTTCTGCATTTCGCTCAGCTCTGCTTTCCTCTTTCTCTCTCGGCTTTTGTAACTGCCTGCACCGGGAAACCCAACCACCCACAGAACGGAGCCTGGTGTGCCTTGTGTTCATCCAGGGTGCTCAGGATTCCCGAGGGCCTCAGTCAGCTCGTCCTTCTCTCTGTCGAGAATGAACGTCCCTTTCTGCGTTGCGCTGATATATTTTTGAAGCTTCTTGATGGGTATTGCAAGTTGCTCGTCTGTCCAACGACACTCCCCTGTTTCTGGGTCCAAAGTTCCCCCAACCCCAAAGAACCAAGTCCTTGAACGGTCTGGCCAGTTCAATGTCGCTGGTTGGACCCCTTTAGCAAGAAGGTCTTGCTCAGCTTTGTCCCACAACGGCCGGGCTTTGTAGTAGCCACCTGACCCTGTGTGATGGTGATACTTCTTCTTTGCAATATTTTTCTTGTTTGTCTCTGACCTTTTCTTACCCTTCTCCGAATTCTTGTAGGCCACAAATGCGGGCCAGTGATCTCTTATCATCTCATATCGGCCGGTGAATTCTAGAGTCTTCCATTTGTTGACAAACTTTGTGTTCAACTCTTCCAGTTTCTGAATAGATCTGCCATCTTCTTAAGAGCACACGCCTTGACCTTTGGCTCTATAACTGGCTTATTCGGATCCTCCTCTGGCGGTAGGGTGAAATTTGCCTTCAGCGAGATCCAAAGATCATCTTTCTGTCTATCATTGACATAAGAAACTTCAGGGTCGTCCTTACTCGTATTCCATTGCTGGATGCTGATCGGGATGCTGTCCCTAACAATAGCTCCGCATTGAGCAACAAATGCGTCCTTGGTCCGCTTGGGTTCAATCAGTTGGCCATCGTCCGCGATTTGTGTGATAGTGAACCTTTCATCCTGGCGCAACCTTTTCTTCGGGCCTCGTCTCGTTACGGAAGTTTGGCTCGATCCGTAGGGCTGTAAAAGAAGAAAGAAGCGTTAATATATGTACATACCAAAACAATTAATACATCAAGTCAGCACAGGCTTAATTAATATATATATCTCGCTGGACTTTGCAACAGCTCCCTCCTCCGTTCGGTCACCGGAGCCGTCATCATGGTCTTCTTCCCCCGCCATTCGATCACCGGAGCCGTCATGATCTCCTTCCTTCTCCATTGTTGGATCACCGGAGCCGTCATCCTCTCCTTCCTGACCATCGATGTTGTTGAGAAACGACAATACATCACCTCTATCGCGGATTATATCCCCCAACAACTCTTCTTGTTCTAAGTCTCTGTCCATAGTTTCTGCAAATATTACAACATGGCAATATACAAACATGAGAGATGGATATATTAGTGGCAAACATAGACCTAGCTAATATCACAACAAGGGGCGGGAGGGGGTAGGAGATCGACAACGATTTTTTTCTAGGGTTTGGGTGGCCTTGAGAGATCGACAACGCTTTTTCTTCTAGGGTTTAGGTGGCCTCGAGAGTTTATCGGGTAGGGGCGGGAGGGGGTAGGAGATCGACAACGCTCTTTCTTCTAAGGTTTGGGTGGCCTCGAGAGTTGGTCGGGCAAGTGGACCGGGAGTAAATTTAGTAACTTTGAACTTTGTAAATTTGGTCGGGCGAGAGGGGGTTGATCGACGTCCCCCCTCATGTCGAAGTTATCGGGGATACGTACGTTTCGAGAGAAAATACAACACTTGATATGTTTCGAATATATGAACATTTTAATTTAGTAACTTATTAATGTTTCGAGAGAAAACTTTCTATTAACATCATTTTAACTTAGTAACTTAGTAACGTTTCGAGAGAAAACTTAGTAACTTAGTAACATTTTAACTTAGTAATGTTTCGAGAGAAAACTTTCTATTAACATCTCTCTCTCCCTCCTCATGCATGTCCGATGTCCCCCCCTCATGTCGAAGTTATCGGGGAGGGGGTAGATCGACAACGACATCCATACATACATACATGGAAAAAAATGCTATCCATCCATACATACATAGCCTTGCTCTCACTTATGCACAAAACACTAACTATGCACTTTGCAAAATTGAACTTACTGCTAACAGGCTGACAGATATATTTTTAAGCAATTTGAGAGCATGAAAAGAACAAGCTATAGTAGGCCAAAATTGCAAACAAGGGCATGGATGGATAGAGCATAACATGGTCTTCAACACATGATTACTGAACATCTCCAAAATATGCATAGATTTGATGGTAGCATCAAGTAAATATGGCATCATAATATAACAGATTCAGACAGCAGAATTTACTAAGTCTCTGAAAACAGCAAACAGTGAGTAGACCACTTTGCAAGCTTGTGCTAGTCACCACAGGGTGTATCATAAGAAATGGATCACATCATAGCGAAGATGACATGATTATGCTCCTAAAACATGTAGGCATGTTGCTCAAAAGAAAATCACACAAAATGCTATGAAAAAGACAAAATGACATGTTACAGCAGTTTTCTGCACTTAATATCACTTAGCAAAAAATAGACTTTTTTGTGAGCATTACATAATCTCCAATATTTTGCATATGAACATACATACATACATAAATTTTGCATATGAGTATATATAGAGCATTACATAATCTCCATTACATCTAAAAAAATAGCATATATAACAAAAAAAATAAAGGACGGTGGCGGCGCCGGCAGGGCAGGGCAGGGGCGCAGGGGCGCGGGGCAGGGCAGGGGCGCGGGAGCAGTGCAGGTGCTCACAGGGGGCGGCGTCGGGGCACGGCGGGCGGCGTTGGGGTGGGCAGGGGCGCGGGGAGTGGCGCCGGCGTCGGGGCAGAGGGCGTCGAGGGCGGCGGCGGCGGCGGCGGCGACGTGGAGCAGCCTGACGGCGTCGGCGGCGGCGACATGGAGGAGCCTGACGGCGGCGGCGGCGGCAGCGACGGCGAGGTGGATCAGCCTGACGGCGTCGGGGCAGGGCTCGGCGGCGACGGCGACGAGGAGCAGCTGAGTGCGTCGGGGCGGAGAAGAACTGATTTTTGGAGAAACTGCTAAGTGTTTTCTTATATACACGAAGCATTGGTCCCGGTTGGTGCCACGAACCGGGACCAAAGGGGTGCATTGGTCCTGGTTCGTGCCACCAACCGGGACCAATGGCCTTGTGCTGTAACTGGCGCGGTGCGGTGGGATGTTTAGTCCCACCTTGCTAGTAGAGAGGGCTCGAGAGTGGTTTATAAGCGCTGCTGCGCCAACCCTCTCGAGCTCCTCTCAACTGCAGGCTTACGGGCCTAATCTTGCACTACTCTGCCAGTGGGCCTACTGGGCCTGCTGCGGGCCTGAATCCTGGCCCAACTAGCTGGGTTTCTAGTCATATTCAGGCCGTGGTGGCCCAGTAGGCGGCATTTTTTTTACTTCTCCAGTTTTTTTGTTTTCTTTTTTGCTTTATTTTTTTTTTGTTTCTACTTACAGCTAAATACTTATAGTTTTTCAGTGATTCTTTTCGCTTTTAGGTCACAAAAATTATAAACTTTCTGTTAGTGCCATTAGTTTTCAAATTTGAATTCTTTTAAATTTGTGTGAATCATTAGTTTGTGAATAACTTTACTATAAAAATAGATTTTTGAGTGATTCTTTTTCCTGCTATTTAATATTACTGTGTTTTATCATTTTATTCAATTTGGTAATTTTTAGGTTATTTTAAATGTTTGTTTTAATCAAAAACAGATTTTGTTATTTTAGTTTGCTATTAATGTTTTGAACAAAAAATACTTTGATAATTTTAGTTGCATAAATTTTATAATTTTAGTTTCAAAAATACTAGAGGTTTATAAAATCTTTTTAGTTGATTTTCCTTTTGCTATTAGAGTTTTATAAAAGCTTTTTAGTTGATTCTTTTTGCTATTGAAGAATATTATAGTTTTGTTTTAGTTGATCATAACAGAATATTTTAATTGATTATTTTTAGTTCATTCTTTTTGCTATTAGAGTTTCATAAAAGTTTTCTAGTTCATTCTTTTTGCTATTAGTTCATTCTTTGAGCTAAATGACCCTGAAATTGAAAAGCACTTCAAATGAACTCTGAAAAGGTTGAAAGTTGGCAATGTATCATCATTTCACCCACATAGCATGTGCAAAAAAGTTGAGAGGGTTACGGCAAAAGCTGGATGCACTTCATGTACAAAATGGACAATCTCTTTCGAAGTATATCAGGGTTTCGAATGAAAACTCATCTGTTACAAAGGGATTTCATTTCTTGACATGTAACTGCAGTGATATTCTAGATCAAAGGCATAATCATAATAGTTGTGGAGAGAAAGTCTTCACTTTTTCTTCGCTTGTGTCCTTTGCTTATTGCGCCGTAACCATGGATAATCTTCATCGTTTAACAGGGTGCTTGGGTCAGCCTTGACTTTGAAGGGAGGAATTTCATGAAACTTTTCATAATCTTCAGACATGTCTGTCTTGCCCTCCACTCCCATGATGTCTCTTTTTCCTGAAAGAACTATGTGGCACTTTGGCTCATCGTATGATGTATTCGCTTCCTTATCTTTTCTTTTTCTCAGTTTGGTAGACATGTCCTTCACATAGAAAACCTGCACCACATCATTGGCTAGGACGAATGGTTCATCTGTGTACCCAAGATTGTTTAGATCCACTGTTGTCATTCTGTACTATGGGTCAACCTGTACCCCGCCTCCTAACAGATTGACCCATTTGCACTGAAACAAAGAGACCTTAAAATCAGGTCCATAGTCAAGTTCCCATATGTCCACTATGTAACCATAATATGTGTCCTTTCCCCTCTTGGTTGCTGCATCAAAGCGGACACCACTGTTTTGGTTGGTGCTCTTTTGATCTTGGGCGATCGTGTAAAATGTATTCCCATTTATCTCGTACCCTTTGTAAGTCAATACAGTTGAAGATGGTCCCCTGGCCAACGAGTACAGCTCATCAGAAATAGCGTTGTCACCCATGAGACGTGTTTGCAACCAACTGCCGAAAGTGCTGATGTGTTCACATGTAATCCATTCGTCACACTGCTCCGGGTGTTTGGAGCGCAGAATATTCTTGTGTTCATTGACATACGGGGTCACCAAGGTAGAACTGTGTAGTGTACTTGACCCCAAGAATGACCGTCCCTACATATTATTGAGTCCACTCCTAGCATGCCTTTTCCAGTCAGTCTCCCCTCATACCGTGATTGAGGGAGACCAATCTTCTTAAGGTCAGGAATGAAGTCAACACAAAACCCAATGACCTCCTCTGTTTGATGGCCCGTGGAGATGCTTCCTTCTGGCCTAGCATGGTTACGAACATATTTCTTTAAGACTCCCATGAACCTCTCAAAGGGGAACATATTGTGTAGAAATACAGGGCCCAGAATGGCAATCTCGTCGACTTGATGAACTAGGACGTGCGTCATGATATTCAAGAAGGATGGTGGGAACACCAGCTCAAAACTGACAAGACATTGCGCCAGATCACTCCTTAACCTTGGTAGGATTTCTGGATCGATCACCTTCTGAGAGATTGCATTGAGGAATGCACATAGCTTCACAATGGTTAATCGAACATTTTCCGGTAGAAGCCCCCTCAATGCAACCGAAAGCAGTTGCGTCATAATCATGTGGCAGTCATGAGACTTTAGGTTCTGAAACTTTTTCTCTGCCATATTTATTATTCCCTTTATATTCGACGAGAAGCCAGACGGGACCTTCATACTGAGCAGGCATTCAAAGAAGATTTCCTTCTCTTCTTTGGTAAGAGCGTAGCTGGCAGGACCTTCATACTGCTTTGGAGGCATGCCTTCTTTTGCATGCACACATTGCTGGTCCTCCCGTGCCTCCAGTGTATCTTTTGTCTTCCCATATACACCCAAGAAGCCTAGCAGGTTCACGCAAAGATTCTTTGTCACGTGCATCATGTCGATTGCAGAGCGGACCTCTAGGTCTTTCCAGTAGGGTAGGTCCCAAAATATAGATTTATTCTTCCACATGGGTGCGCGTCCCTCAGCGTCATTCGGAACAGATAGTACGCCAGGACCCTTTCCAAAGATTACTTGTATATCATTAACCATAGCAAGTATGTGATCACCAGTAGAGACGGCGGGCTTCTTCCGGTGATCTGCCTCGCCTTTGAAATGCTTGCCTTTCTTTCGACATTAATGGTTGGTCGGAAGAAATCGACGATGACCCAGGTACACATTCTTCCTGCATTTGTCCAAATATATACTTTCGGTGTCATCTAAACAGTACGTGCATGCATGGTATCCCTTGTTTGTCTGTCCTGAAAGGTTACTGAGAGCAGGCCAATCATTGATGGTTACAAACAGCAACGCATGTAGGTCAAATTCCTGCTCGTCGTGCTCATCCCACACACGTACACCTTTTCCATTCCACAGCTGTAAAAGTTCTTCAACTAATGGCCTTAGGTACACATCAATGTCGTTGCCGGGTTGCTTAGGGCCTTGGATGAGCACTGGCATCATAATGAACTTCCGCTTCATGCACAGCCAAGGAGGAAGGTTATATATACATAGAGTCACGGGCCAGGTGCTATGATTGCTGCTCTGCTCCCCAAAAGGATTAATGCCATCCGCGCTTAAACCAAACCATACGTTCCTTGCGTCACCTGCAAAGTCCCCCCACTTTCTCTCGATTTTTCTCCACTGCGACCCATCAGCGGGTGCTCTCAACTTCCCGTCTTTCTTACGGTCCTCTTTGTGCCATCGCATCAACTTGGCATGCTCTTTGTTTTTGAACAGACGTTTCAACCGTGGTATTATAGGAGCATACTGTAGGAGATATGCCCTAGAGGCAATAATAAATGTTATTATTTATCTCCATGCTCATTATTATGTTTATGTTCCATGCTATAACTGCTATGGTTCTCGAGTCTGCAATAACCACGAGGCTCGGAGGAAGACTCATATGCACGTGTGGAATAATAAACGGTAAAATGTATTCCTAGTCAAGCCTCTATGACTGGCTCAAGTGTTGCATGATGGTTCTGTTTTCCTGATCATGGGCATGTCTATGCCAGCAACTTTGAGGGCACAATGTTAGAAGAACATTTGTGTTGAATCGACCCGATTGATGTTATGCTATGAGATACATTCATCACAAGTTAATGGTTAATAACACAGAGATGGTTAACGTTTGCATGATTCCTCAGACCATGAGAGTATTGAGTTTCTTCATGCTTGCTTCATGAACTTTGGGGTTTGTTAAACGTCATCCGTAAATGGGTGGCTATTACGGCGGCTTACGGGTTCATGGAAAAGTGTGTCAAGTAACTTGATAGCTCAAGATTGGGATTTTCTCCTCCGACGATGGAGAGATATCTCTGGGCCCTCTCGGTGTTACGGTATCCATCATCGTCTGGCCAGACACTTTGTGATTTGATCACGGGGATGCCGGAACACGGGAACGAGAAAAGAGAACAATACCGGTAACGAGGTAACTAGCATAGTGGACAAGTTGTTGATCCACGGGAATGCCAACATGTCTCACCTCGGGTATTTGTAACATATCGCGAAGCAACAGGAATAGCACACGGCAACTGGAGGTTCACTCGAATATTCATTCGTCTGGGTATAGGGGTCAATATGGGTGTCCACGGCTCCGATGTTGATCATTGATCGGAAGGGGTTCCGTGTCATGTCTATACTTCACCGAACCTATAGGGTCACACGCTTAAGGGTCATCTATCTGTTGAACGCTAGACAGGGAGTCTGAGAGAAAGTCACCGAAAATGTTTCGGACACAACGGAAGAGTTCCGAGAGAGAGAACACCGAAAGAGTTTTGGTAAAACCGAAAAGTTGTTTTGGAATATATTATTTGGTCAAAAAGGGTTTCGGCACCGCCTGGAAATTTTCAGAGGATGCCAGAATTGGTCTGGGAACTTCTGGGAATTTTCGGAGAGAAAAACCGGAAATGTTCCGAAACTGCCGTAACCGCTGTTAATGCTTTCCGCTGATGAAAACCACCGCACCGAAAATGTTTCGGATCATGCCCAGAATAATTTTAGAGGGTGCCGGAAATGTTCTGGGACCTTCTGGAATTTTTCAGAAAAAGTTTCGCGGAAAACATCTTGTCTCAGCGCGAGGGGACAAGATCCCACGAATCGGGGGTTGCATGTTTGGTGGCTTTTTGTCTAGGGAGCATGCATGTTTCATGGAGACATGTTGGTGACTTGTTGGGGGGGGGCCCCCCATGGGGAGACAAGGTGTGGGCCGGCCCAAGGGCTGCCATGGTGGTGTCCCCTTGGTGCCCCCCTTGTGTTACCATTATGCCCTTTCATGTGTGACATGAAGCTTGGGTATTTTGGTATTTCAACATCCCACCCCACCCCTTGCCTTGGCCTATAAAAGGAGGAGAAGGGGCTGCCATTCTCCCCATCCCTTGCTCTCATACACATGCCAAGATGTTATCTGGCTTCTCTCTCCCTCCCATGAAAAGAGTTTCGTAGAGCCGAAAGGCTGTCCAAGTGACGGTCCGAGTTCTGTGAGTCCTCCCGAAGGGCTGTCCGAGTGACCGTCCGAGTTTCGAAGGTCCTCCCGAAGGGCTGTCCGCGACACCGTCCGGGGGACTATTCGACCGCCTCCCGGAGGGCTGTCCGAGGGGCAGATGAGGGAGTACATCCTCGCGGTTGGGAGGTTGTAAAATCCTAGCTGCGGGGATCTGCACCGCCGATCGTCATCGACTCTACTTCCGCTGCGCTACGAGTCGGTAACGAAAATGATCAAACCTTGTATGCAGTCTCCATAGTGGTCCAGGGCTGGTGCGTAGGTCGAAAAATTTTGTTTTCTGCTGCGTTACCCTACAGTGGCATCATGAGCCGTGCTATGCGTAGATGCAGGTTGCGATCTAGAATACATAGAGATGTATGGGTGTTGCACAATATAATTAGGTAGTAGATGAGTTCTATTACTGAAAATTATTTGTGCGGGTAGCAGATGAAATCTGTTACCCGATGTTCTTGTTGCTTCCCTTGAATTTGCGTAGTCCTGATCTTGACAGCATTGTGGAATCTCACAAAGTTCTGGCAATCCGCGATCCTTTCATGCTGCTCCTGAGTATGCTGATTGACAGATCAACGAAGTGCTAACAGTTCTTTGGGTTCCACTTTAGTCAAAGAAAGATGGATGTTTCGCAGATGAAAGGGCAATGCAGATATGATCAGCACGGGGGTCATGCGTATGACGAAGTTCAGTATGGGGCTCGAGATTTAATTATCTCGTGTTTCATACACCCCGCGTTGTTAATCTAGCGCTTGAATTATCATACTTGATGATGGACGTTGGTAGCTTCGGTTTGTTTCGAAACCTTAGAAGCCACGTAAAACAAGTTTTTGCATGAACCGATTAGAGGCGTCTAACTTGGTTTTGCAGGAGGGTTTGCATGTGCATGTGATGTGGTATAGCAGTGCTCATAATAATTTGATTATGTATGAGATGACTATATGATGTAAATTGATTAACATGACCTGCGTGTCATGATTTGGCATGATGGCTGGAGCCATATGATTGCACTTTAAATGACCTGCGTGTCGACCTTGTGTAATGCATTATTTTATTAGCTATAGAGATAGCAATATTATCTGGTGCATCGACAAGGTGGTGGCAATCTTCGCGAAGGTGAACACCGACGCGAATGCTGAAGACGAAGAAATACAAGACTTCTCCGTCAGAAAGGGCTATATCATATCATGCTATTATGAATTGCCTGAGATGTTTATCCCTTATGATGCACCCTTCTTGATTGCGCGGTAGTCGCTTTTATTAGGGTGATCTCTCACAAAAATATCAAGTAGTTAGTGTTCTCCCAAGTGTAGCACCGTCTACAACACGTATCTTTTCGGGGTGCGCCATGTACACATGAGCACGAACGATTAGAGAGGTGTAAGGCGGGTGAAGGTCAGA
The DNA here is from genome assembly GCA_011799875.1 of Thinopyrum elongatum. Lineage (NCBI taxonomy): Eukaryota > Viridiplantae > Streptophyta > Magnoliopsida > Poales > Poaceae > Thinopyrum > Thinopyrum elongatum. The sequence continues at coordinate 183,238,819 of CM022303.1, forward strand.
CCTCACTGCGTGATCACTTGGTTGTCTTGACGTTCAGGCAGGATAGTCCTGAGCTCGGAACACACGCATCGAAAGATGGACAAGAGTCACATAGAGATGTGATTGGCAAGTTGGCCTACCGATTGAAATTCACGTCATCAGTGATGAACCCGTCAATGGCGTCGAATTGAAATGCGGATCTTGAATCACTCACAATCAATTATGAGAGATATTGATTTGAGTGGGAGCGCACTGATGAATTAACTTGTTTAAATTCTCAGTGCAATTAATTTTGAACACTATCTAAGTGTATTTTGCATAATAGTTGTAGAATAATGGCTCGCATTTCCACCTTCCCTGTTAAAATTGAATAGCTGTTAAATATCTGGTTAAAACTTTACGGTTGGTAACGTAATGTGAGGATTGTCCTCAAGAGTGCCGAGAAGGACTTTGTCCTATCGCATACTTTGGTATTCTCTCGCTTATGCTATGGATCATGTGACTCTCATCCTTCGATCCAAAAGCTAGAATTCCGTTTCAGTCAAGTGCAATATGTTTACTTCCATGAGACCCAAACTTCGAAAGTTTGGATAGTTATGTGATATTCATGGAATCTGAAAATCATTTTCAGAGACAGACAAAGGCTAAAAGATATGAGATATCCAAAGCAATGTTTGTTTGCAAACTATTAGTAAAGGAGTTTACTATGCATTAGACTGATAAGAGAGGGATCCAAAAGAACGCCTGTCATATGATGAAAGGTGAATAAAACAACAACTTAAAGAGAAAGGAAGTGTCCGAAGGATGTTAGTGTGACTTACACACCTAGGAAGTCCGGGGCTAACGCCACTCTTAAGTTCGGTGCTTCTTCTGAGAGTAGGAGAAATACTAAAAGTTAAACTGTTAGAAGTATAATGGCAAAAAGGAAAGAAGACTGGAATATCCAGCTCATGTATGAATGTCATACAAGTTTTTGATGTATAGAAGGCTGGTCAAAGATATAGTTCTTGGGAATTATGGTTAAACATGTTAATCACTAATTTTTGGGTATTGTGAGTTAATCACAAAGATACCCGCTCGATTGCATTCTGTTGCAACTCGATGTAAGAACTACTATGGCCTGAAAGACCAGCCAGAAATGAGTTTTAGGTATACACAGGGAACATAGTAAATGTTACTATACCTTCCATCGGTGTATTACCGTCTGTATTTATTTTCATAATTCATTTAGAGTTTCACAAACTCTAGCCCATTGCATAAGGTATCCTGCAAGAAGGTTGTTCATAAGAGAACTTTTGATGTTCGATGTTATGAATAACATAAGGGCCATACTTTCATTGAGAATGAGATGTATGTTATGAATAATGATAATAATATATTACCTCTGGATTTACTTTCATAAATTCATTTTAGAGTTTTAAACACTCTAGCCCATTGCATAATGTTTGTTGCAAAAGAGTTGTTCATAAAAGCAACAATTGTTGTTCAGTATTATGAATAACATGAAGGGCCATGCTTCCATCCTAGATGGGACGTATGTTATGAATATTGATGGTAATATGATACATCCATAACACTGACGCTAAATGTCGTAAGACTAAAAGAATACCACACAAGTGTGGCACTACATTTGGTCACATTGGAGAAGCCCGCATGGAAAATTCCATTATGATGGATTTTGAAGTCGTTTGATTTTGAATCATCTGACACTTGCAACTTTCCTCCGAAAGTGAAGTGACTAAAATACCGTTCACAGGCCATAAGGAACGAGCAACAAACTTATTGGTGATCATACATTTTGATGTGTGTAGTTCAATAAAGGTTGCAAGTAGTGGATTTATCTATCTTCAGAAATGACTCAAGTAGATATATGGATATTTACTTGATGAGACGTAAGTCTGGATCTTTTGAAATCATTCGAAAGGTTTTCAAATATGAAGTAGAAGTTATTGTAACAAGAAAATTATGTTTCTACAATTCGATTGCAGAAAGAAATATTTGAGTTACAAGTTTAGCGAATGTCTGATGAGTTGTGAAAAGAGTTTCATAACTTACACCTCCCGGAACAACACTATGAGTGGAAAGTCCGTGAAGATGTAATCGAACCATTTATGACATGGTAAGATCAAAGATGACATAAATAAATTTGCCATTATCCCTTTTTAAAGTGATGCTTTAGAGACTGCGGCTTTTACACTGAAAAGAGCTCCATCAGGTCTGTTGAAATGACACCATGGTATGGTACGCCCAACCATGTTATATCTTTTCTTAACATTTGGAATATGGGGCTTGTGTAAAAGGTTACAAACCTATTCCAAATCAGACAAGTGCTACTTTGTAGGTTATCCCAAGTCATTGGGTATTCCTCCCTCACTATACCGAGGCAAATAGGTTTGCCACAAAGAACGGTATGCTTTTTGAAGAAAATGGTTCTTTCAAAAAGGTGAGTGGGAGAATAATGCAACTCGACGAGATAACCAGTATCTCCGTCATCAGGTCAAAAGAAAGAGACCTTGGAAGTAATTCCGGAGTTTCCTACTGCGACTGATACGAAAGTCTCTACAATAAAATGTATGGACTTCGGTCGAACTTGCAGCTGAACCACGTAGGCAAGGCTCGTGCAAACCTCTCAGGTGCGCAAACGAGATATTGTTGTTAGACAACAATATACCTACGATACACAAGGAAGCGTTGATGGGCCCTGACTCCGGGATTGGCTAAATGCCAATGCAACCTGAGTTAGTTTCCACATAAGTGATTCAAGATTAAAACCTTGATACACCTTTCGGAAGACTTAGAGTCTAACGAATATTTATGGAACTTAAAATTGATACGGATAAAAATGTTTTATCCATAAAGCTCGACTTGTTGCAATAACAAGTTCAAAGAGTTGACTACGATGAGATTGTCTCACCGTAGCGATGCTTAAAGTCGGTTCGGGTTGAACTAGCAATTAATACATATTTCAATCATAAGATATGAAACATGGATGACAAAAGGATTTCCATCTGATGGAAATAAAACCTAGGACTTGTATGTGATACAGTCCAAAGTAATTTGTCGATCCAGAGGATGCTAGTAGGTATGCAAACTTCAGAGTTCCAGCAATGGACAGAAGAGAGCAAAATGGAGTTGGAATCTTCGTGTTTTGATGAAATGGTCAAAGGGGTTTGACTTCATCAATGGGTAACGAAGATACTTGTAATTCAAGAAAGTAAGTGGGAGCATAATAATATTTCTAAAAACCTTGTGTGCTTGACACATTGGTAATTGGAAATAAATTTCTTGACACGAATTAGGACTTCGTTTGAAAATAGTTTTTTGATGAAGTGCTTGGGCTAAAAAGCCTTTATATTAGGCATGATGATCTATGGAGATAGATTTACCTAATGGGGCTTAGCAAAGATACATATTGACAAAATGCTAAAACCTTTTAGCATTAAAAACGTCAAGGAGTGATTCTTGCCGAAGTCACATGAAAAGAGTTTTTGCAAGACTCGGTGTCCCAAAACACTGATGAGCAAAATACATGATGGAGATTCCACACACTCTTGTGTTTGGATTAATCATGTATTCCATGGTATGTAAAACAACCAGATATGTCCAATACTCCCAAAGTTGTTGCGAGTATAGATACCAAAGTGATCAAAAGTACTGATCATGGGACAACAGTGAAAAAGGGTCATTGAGTACTATAGTAGCACTGATGGCATGTTTTCTCGCAAGCGGAGATCATGAAGAGTTCGTTGTAAAAGGTTACATCGATACAGTCTTCATCCATGCTCCAAGCGATTTTCGATTTAAATTGAGGGTTTTGTGTAACACACAATATGGTGGCACGGTAGTTGGAAATTGTTCCAAACAAGTTACTATGGCGAATTCTATAACAGAGGCGAAGTATGTTGCTGCTTTTAAAAGCGACAAAGAAGATGTTGAATCATATAGTTCATTCATGAACTTAGTATGGTTCCAAGATGGCTTTTCTCAATGGGACACTACTGCAGGTAGTTGCTCCATGACTCAGTCTGAGGAATCCAGGTTCGACCTGTGATTCACATACATACAAAACCAAGTCCACACAAAATATGAATTTTGTGAAAGCGTGAAAACGCGAGGATATGCAAAGATACACACGGAGCTGAAGTCGTCATATCCGTTGGACATCAGGCTATACCACAAGCGAAGCATATTTACACCAGTGTGCCACAGGTGTAAAGTGCATTAGCATTAACTAGATTATTGACTCTAGTGCAAGTGGGAGTCTGTAGGAGATATGCCCTAGAGGCAATAATAAATGTTATTATTTATCTCCATGCTCATTATTATGTTTATGTTCCATGCTATAACTGCTATGGTTCTCGAGTCTGCAATAACCACGAGGCTCGGAGGAAGACTCATATGCACGTGTGGAATAATAAACGGTAAAATGTATTCCTAGTCAAGCCTCTATGACTGGCTCAAGTGTTGCATGATGGTTCTGTTTTCCTGATCATGGGCATGTCTATGCCAGCAACTTTGAGGGCACAATGTTAGAAGAACATTTGTGTTGAATCGACCCGATTGATGTTATGCTATGAGATACATTCATCACAAGTTAATGGTTAATAACACAGAGATGGTTAACGTTTGCATGATTCCTCAGACCATGAGAGTATTGAGTTTCTTCATGCTTGCTTCATGAACTTTGGGGTTTGTTAAACGTCATCCGTAAATGGGTGGCTATTACGGCGGCTTACGGGTTCATGGAAAAGTGTGTCAAGTAACTTGATAGCTCAAGATTGGGATTTTCTCCTCCGACGATGGAGAGATATCTCTGGGCCCTCTCGGTGTTACGGTATCCATCATCGTCTGGCCAGACACTTTGTGATTTGATCACGGGGATGCCGGAACACGGGAACGAGAAAAGAGAACAATACCGGTAACGAGGTAACTAGCATAGTGGACAAGTTGTTGATCCACGGGAATGCCAACATGTCTCACCTCGGGTATTTGTAACATATCGCGAAGCAACAGGAATAGCACACGGCAACTGGAGGTTCACTCGAATATTCATTCGTCTGGGTATAGGGGTCAATATGGGTGTCCACGGCTCCGATGTTGATCATTGATCGGAAGGGGTTCCGTGTCATGTCTATACTTCACCGAACCTATAGGGTCACACGCTTAAGGGTCATCTATCTGTTGAACGCTAGACAGGGAGTCTGAGAGAAAGTCACCGAAAATGTTTCGGACACAACGGAAGAGTTCCGAGAGAGAGAACACCGAAAGAGTTTTGGTAAAACCGAAAAGTTGTTTTGGAATATATTATTTGGTCAAAAAGGGTTTCGGCACCGCCTGGAAATTTTCAGAGGATGCCAGAATTGGTCTGGGAACTTCTGGGAATTTTCGGAGAGAAAAACCGGAAATGTTCCGAAACTGCCGTAACCGCTGTTAATGCTTTCCGCTGATGAAAACCACCGCACCGAAAATGTTTCGGATCATGCCCAGAATAATTTTAGAGGGTGCCGGAAATGTTCTGGGACCTTCTGGAATTTTTCAGAAAAAGTTTCGCGGAAAACATCTTGTCTCAGCGCGAGGGGACAAGATCCCACGAATCAGGGGTTGCATGTTTGGTGGCTTTTTGTCTAGGGAGCATGCATGTTTCATGGAGACATGTTGGTGACTTGTTGGGGGGGCCCCCCCCATGGGGAGACAAGGTGTGGGCCGGCCCAAGGGCTGCCATGGTGGTGTCCCCTTGGTGCCCCCCTTGTGTTACCATTATGCCCTTTCATGTGTGACATGAAGCTTGGGTATTTTGGTATTTCAACATCCCACCCCACCCCTTGCCTTGGCCTATAAAAGGAGGAGAAGGGGCTGCCATTCTCCCCATCCCTTGCTCTCATACACATGCCAAGATGTTATCTGGCTTCTCTCTCCCTCCCACGAAAAGAGTTTCGTAGAGCCGAAAGGCTGTCCAAGTGACGGTCCGAGTTCTGTGAGTCCTCCCGAAGGGCTGTCCGAGTGACCGTCCGAGTTTCGAAGGTCCTCCCGAAGGGCTGTCCGCGACACCGTCCGGGGGACTGTTCGACCGCCTCCCGGAGGGCTGTCCGAGGGGCAGATGAGGGAGTACATCCTCGCGGTTGGGAGGTTGTAAAATCCTAGCTGCGGGGATCTGCACCGCCGATCGTCATCGACTCTACTTCCGCTGCGCTACGAGTCGGTAACGAAAATGATCAAACCTTGTATGCAGTCTCCATAGTGGTCCAGGGCTGGTGCGTAGGTCGAAAAAATTTGTTTTCTGCTGCGTTACCCTACACATACCACATCACCTTGGCAGGAACCCTCTTCCTGGGGCGCTCGCCGTCAACATCACCAGGGTCATCTCGTCTGATCTTATACCGCAATGCACCGCATACCGGGCATGCATTCAAATCCTCGTACGCACCGAGGTAGAGGATGCAGTCATTAGGGCATGCATGTATCTTCTACACCTTTAATCCTAGAGGGCATAGAACCTTCTTTGCTCCGTACGTACTGTCGGGCAATTCGTTATCCTTTGGAAACTTCTTCTTCAATATTTTCAGTAGCTTCTCAAATCCGTTGTCAGATACACCATTGTCTGCCTTCCATTGCAGCAATTCCAGTGTGGTACCGAGCTTTGTGTTGCCATCTTCGCAATTGGGTACAACCCTTTTTTGTGATCCTCTAACATGCAATCAAACTTCAACTTCTGCTTTTCACTTCCGCATTGTCTCTTTGCATCAACAATGACCCGGCGAAGATCATCATCGGGCACATCGTCTGGTTCCTCTTGATCTTCAGCTTCCCCCGTTGCAGCATCACCTTATTCAGGGGGCACATAGTTGTCATCATCCTCTTCTTCTTTGTTGTCTTCCATCATAACCCCTCTTTCTCCGTGCTTGGTCCAAACATTATAGTGTGGCATGAAACCCTTCTCAAGCAGGTGGATGTGAAGGGTTTTCGCGTCAGAGTAAGACTTCGTATTCTCACAGATAGGGCATGGACAACACATAAAACCATTCTGCTTGTTTGCCTTAGCCACTTCGAGAAAATTATGCACGCCCTTAATGTACTCGGAGGTGCGTTTGTCACCGTACATCCATTGTCGGTTCATCTACGTGCATTATATATAATTAAGTGTGGCAAAAACCATTACAGAACATCATGAATAGAGAAGTGACCAAATTAATAGAAGTTCATCATCACATTAAAACCAAAGTACAGCAGTGATCAAATGTTATTACTGAAAAAATAAATACATAAAGTTCATACATAGTTCTCATTGAACAACATATAGCTCTCTAGAGCATCTAATTAAACCATTTCAATGCAACAACAAATGCGATCATAATCGCAACTAAGGTAACAATTGATCCAACGGCATAATGATACCAAGCCTCAGTATGAATGGCATATTTTTTAATCTTTCTAATCTTCAAGTGCATTTTATCCATCTTGATCTTGTGATCATCGACGATATCCGCAACATGCAACTCCAATGCCATCTTCTCCTCCTCAATTCTTTTCAATTTTTTCTTCAAGTAATCATTTTCTTTTTCAACTAAATTTAACCTCTCGACAAGAGGGTCGGTTGGAATTTCCGGTTCACATACCTCCTAGATAAAACAGCTATGTCACGTTGGTCGGCATAATTGTCATAAACACTAAATGAAACAAATAGTTATAAAAGATAATATATACCACATCCGAATCATAGACAGGGCGAGGGCCGACGGGGGCGGATACCAAAACCATCGCACTATATAATAACAAACAGTAAGAAAAGTAAGAAAATTATACAAGTATCAATCTAAATCATACAAGTAAGAATTTTTTTTCTTTTAGAAAAAAGATAAGAACAAGAGGCTCACCATGGTGGTGCCGGCGACGAGATCGGCGCGGGGGATCGACGGCGGTGAGGACAGGGATTGGACAGGACGGACCGCCAAACCTAGACAAATCTTGAGGAAAATGGAGTTTGGACAAGGAGCTTAGAGAGGAGAAAGCTTAAGTGTGGCTCGGGCATTTCATCGAACACCTCATGTGCATAGGAGGTGAGCTAGAGCACCACAAAGCTCTCCCACGGCCGGCCAAAAAAATAGAGCAGTGCACTGCTCTGCTCACGGGCAGGGGGTATATATAAGCCTCTCTTTAGTCCCGATTGGTGGCTAAAACCGGGACTAAAGGACCACATTTGGTCTCGGTTCCAGCCACCCACCGGGACTAAAGGTTGTGGGCCAGGAGCGAGGCCCATTGGTCCCGGTTCGTGTCTGGAACCGGGATCAATGGCCCCCGAGGCCCGGCCAGACCCCTGGCCTCATGAACCAGGACTGATGCCCCCTTTGGTCCCGGTTCGTGACTGAATCGGGATTAATGCCCTTACCCAGGCCTCAACCAAAGCCCTGTTTTCTACTAGTGTCCCTAGCAGTTTTACGCTCAAAGTCGCCGAGACTCAAGAAGGACTCATGCATGTAGTATGGATCCGCCACACAGATTTGCGAGACTTGTTCTCTCTTCATGACGGAGTTCATATGTAGCGCAAAAAGGCGGACGATTGTAAAATCGAGCCGCCTTGTCAGAAACATCTTGAAGATATGGTCAAACCGTGGGAAGAACACCTCCGTGGGCCATGTGTCGACATAGCACTTCCCCTCAGGCACACGAACCGTGTATGTCGGATATCCTGGATCATTCGAGGCTAGTAGGCTTATCTCAGTCGACAGCACATGGTCGTGCAGTCTCCTGAGATCCCTTGATATGGCCTCCAGCAGTTTCGGCGGTAGCATTAGCTCGCCCGCGACATGGAACATGGCCGCACCTTTGACGGGTACACGCTCTGCAAAATCCGCCGTCTGGCTGCTATGTGCTCTGGCTTGTTTGTAGGCAGCAGAGCCTTTCTTTGGCGGTCTCTTCCTCTCCTTTTTCTTGGGCTGACCTTCCAGACCCTTCCTTAACCCCTGCCCCAGTGTTGTCGGGCTAAGCACTGTATGACCCTCGGCTAGTTGAGCCTGCGTTGAGGCGGCATCTTCAGGCGTGTCCTGTGAGGATTGCATGAAGAAAGACTTCTTGCAATCAACCCTGCTAGGACGTTCCTGCCCGGGCACATCATCCATCTCCTCATCAGCATGCTGATAGCCCGAGTCGTCATATGGCTAACTCATCATTTCTACGTCGTCGTCATAGGCGCCTGTATTGAGGAACCTAAGAGGGTCATCCTCGTCCATCTCATCATCCAATCTTTGTTCATCATCCACTATTGGACCCCCTTCCTCGCGTCGTCCACTGCTCTCACCCGGCACTACAGGCGCTGGTAATTGCGTAGGCGGGGTGGAGGTGTTCATACCTGCTTGCTGATGTGTGGTTATTGGTGTGCTCTTGCCCGCCTCCAGACAAAAAAGATTATTCGGCCATAGCAGCATCCAACCCTTGCAGTTTCCAAGCCGCGCCGGGGTCTCATCGTCCTCTCCCCAGAGCCGTACTGGAGGAGGCAAATCCTCGTGCCCCGATTTCACACTCGACAAGTTAACCCTGAAGTGGCCAACAGGGATCTACTGGCTGTGGAACCTGAGTTCCAAGGGCTTCGTTATCACCGCCTTTCCCACGTCCACCTTCTGGCCTTTGATCAAGTAGAGTACAGTGCACGGGGTTTCGTCGGCCTGCAAAGACATGTCTGCGGCGTAAAACATACGAAAGGCAATGAAAACGGAATATTCTAGATATATGTTGGTGCGACGTGTAATTACCGTGAGGGCGTCGAGCTCAGCCAAAGACGAAGGCCCGCCTAGCACGCCAGAGACAGAGGACGGGCTGCTATAAGCGGGTGCAGGTGCGGGAGCAGGCACGGTTGCGTGAGCAGGTGATGGTGCGGTTGTGATGTTCACCGAGTTGCTCCTGACGAAGCTGGGCATGGGAAAATCATCTGCCGTCTTGTCTGGATTTTCCTTCATCCAGTTGATGATAGCCGGGATCAAGTTAGTAGTGAAATCATTTCTGCAGGCAGCTATAGCTGCAGTGATTGTCTGCTGGAACAACTCATTTTTCTCCTGAGCTGCTTTTTTTCGCGTCCTCAGCTTCTTTCTTCTCGAATGCAAGCTTAACCTTCTCATCGATGCCCACCTAACTGAACTTCTTTTTCTGCTTCTTGGCCTCTGGGCCCCCATTGTAAAATACCTTCCACGTGGCATCGTCTCGGGTGTCGTGCACATGTCCATATTGCGGCCGCTGATCCAAAGGGAGTCCCTTCAGTTCGTTCAAGGCCCAGTTGAGAGGGGTGTCCCACTTGGGCCTCATCAACGAAGACTCACTTTCGGCTGCAAGCCTGTGTTGCTTCTCCTGGAAAAGGAACGTGAACCATTTACGAATGTGTAGTTGACTTGATCAGAAGCTAAATGTAAGGTGTGGTAAAAGAATAATTACCAGTATTCTTTCCAATTTCCTCGTGATCGGGTCCGTGTAAAAAACCTTCTTTTCCTTGTCCCACTTGTAGCGGGCCCTGATGAAGTCGCGCTCCAAGGGGGCGGTGAACTTCGTGAAGGGGTCTGGGAGACTCGCGGCTTCATGTTCTGTGTCCTCCTTATCCCATATAGGCCTTTTCCCAAGGTAGCCACGGGTACCGAGGTGTTGGTTCCCCGTGTTCCTTTGTTGAAGCGCCTTGAATTTCTCAGCCTTAGCCTTGGCTGCCTCGGTAGCGCAAGTGTCCTTGAACTTTTGGAACTCCTCTTTCGTAAGTGTCCGATTTTCCTCCAGAATCTTGGACAGGGGTTCATTAGCCTCAATAGATCGTTTCACCCTCCCTTTCCAGGAGGCCAAATCATTGCTGAACATGCCCATGGCGTGATAGTTAATGTTTTAAATCTTCGGATCATCCCACGGGTGTTTTATGCTGTCATCCCGGTCGGGGAACTAGAATCTCTTGTGCAGCTTCGTTAGGAGCAACTGCTTCAAATGTTCTTTACCCCTTAAGTCATCGTCGTTGATGCTCGCGCATTCCTGTATGATGCATCCGAGTTGGTTCCCGTAGCACTTGCGAGGTTCTTCTGGCTCTAATGGCTCAAACTTGCCAGGGGCCATCTTTGTGATCAACAGTCGTCCGATGCCGAGTTTGTTAGGTTTTCGTATCCTCTGCTTCTTCTTTTCGTTAGCGGCTTCGGCGCCGGTACGTTCCCCGCCGGTCTCGGTGCCTTGATACGTCCATTTTGCATCATGTTTTCCTACTGTTATTTATATTGTTTTTAGGTATAATAATGCTTTTTGGAGTAATTCTAATGCCTTTTCTCTCATAATATGCAAGGTTCACACAAAGAGGGAGAATACTGGCAGCTGGAATTCTGGACCTGAAAAAGCTACATCAGGCCACCTATTCTGCACAACTCCAAATGAGCTGAAACTTCACGGAGAATTTTTATGGAATATATAAGAATTATTGGAGCAAATAAGTACTAGAGGGGGCCCACCAGGTGGGCACAACCCACCTGGGCGCGCCAGAAAGCCCAGGCGCGCCCTAGTGGGTTGTGCCCTCCTCGGCCCACCTCCGGTGCCCCTCTTCTAGTATATAAGTCATTTTGACCTAGAAAAAATAAGGAGAGGACTTTCGGGACGAAGCACCGCCATCTCGAGGCGGAACTTGGGCAGGAGCACTTTTGCCCTCCGGCGGAGCGATTCCGCTAGGGGAACTTCCCTCCCGGAGGGGGAAATTATCGTCATCATCATCACCAACAACTCTCCCATCTTGGGGAGGGCAATCTCCATCAACATCTTCAATAGCACCATCTCCTCTCAAACCCTAGTTCATCTCTTGTGTTCAATCTTTATACCAGAACCTTAGATTGGTGCTTGTGGGTGACTAGTAGTGTTGATTACATCTTGTAGTTGATTACTATATGGTTTATTTGGTGGAAGATTATATGTTCAGATCCATTATGCTATTTAATACCCCTCTGATCTTGAGCATGATTATCATTTGTGAGTAGTTACTTTTGTTCTTGAGGTCATGGGAGAAATCTTGTTGCAAGTAATCATGTGAACTTGATATGTGTTCGATATTTTGATGGTATGTATGTTGTGATTCCCTTAGTGGTGTCATATGAACGTCGACTACATGACACTTCACCATATTTGGGCCTAAGGGAATGCATTGTGGAGTAGTTATTAGATGATGGGTTGCGAGAGTGACAGAAGCTTAAACCCTAGTTTATGCGCCATTCCATAAGGGACCGATTTGGATCCAAAAGTTTAATGCTATGGTTAGATTTATTCTTAATACTTTTCTCGTAGTTGCGGATGCTTGCGAGGGGGTTAATCATAAGTAGGAGGCTTGTTCAAGTAAGAAAAGCACCTAAGCACCGGTCCACCCATATATCAAATTATCAAAGTAGTGAACACAAATCAAACCAACATGATGAAAGTGACTAGATGAAATTCCCGTGTACCCTCAAGAACGCTTTGCTTATCATAAGAGACCGTTTTGGCCTGTCATTTGCCTCAAAAGGATTGGGCTACCTTTCTGCACTTTTTTTACCATTACCGTTGCTTTCTTGTTACAAATTACCTTGCTATCAAACTACTCCCTACTTATAATTTCAGTACTTGCAGATAATACCTTGCTGAAAACTACTTGTCATTTCCTTCTGCTCCTCGTTGGGTTCGACACTCTTACTTATCGAAAGGACTATGCTTGATCCCCTATACTTGTGGGTCAGCAAGGCTCTTTTCTGGCGCCGTTGCTGGGGAGTGAAGCACTCTTGGTAAGTGGAAATCGATAAGGAAAATTTATTACTACGTGCTGAAATTTATTGTCACTTGTTACTATGGAGAACAATCCTTTGAGGGGTTTGTTCGGGGTATCTTCACCTCGACCGGAACCACAATTAGTTACCCCTCAACCTACTGCACCTACTGAAAATATTGGTTATGAAATTCCTTCGGGTATGATAGAACAACTGCTAGCTAATCCTTATGCAGGAGATGGCACCGAACATCCCGATATGCACTTGATATATGTGGATGAAATTTGTGGATTATTTAAGCTTGCAGGTTTAAACGGAGATGAAGCTAAGAAGAAGGTTTTCCCTTTAACTTTGAAGGGAAAAGCATTGGCATGGTATAGGCTATGTGATGATATTGGATCCTGGAATTGGAATCGATTGAAATTGGAATTTCACCAAAAAAATTATCCTATGCATCTAGTTCATCGTGATCGGAATTATATACATAATTTTTTGCCTCGTGAAGGAGAAAGTATCGCTCTAGCTTGGGGGAGGCTTAAGTCAATGTTATATTCATGCCCCAATCATGAGCTCTCAAGAGAAATTATTATTCAGAATTTTTATGCTCGGCTTTCTCGTGATGATCAATCCATTCTTGATACTTCTTGTACTGGTTCCTTTATGAAGAAGACTATTGAATTCATGTGGGATATTTTAGAAAGAATTAAACACAACTCTGAAGATTGGGAACTCGACGAAGGTAAAGAGTTAGGTATTAAGCTTAAGTATGATTGTGTTAAATCTTTTATGAATACCGATGCTTTTCAAAAGTTTAGCACTAAATATGGACTTGACTCTGAGATAGTAGCCTCCTTTTGTGAATCATTTGCTACTCATGTTGATCTACCTAAGGAGAAGTGGTTTAAATATCACCCACCTATTAAATAAGAAATTAAAGAACCGGTAATAGCTAAAGATGAAACTATTATTTATAATGTTGATCCAGTCGTTCCTACTACTTATATTGAAAAACCATCTTTCCCTGTTAGGATTAAGGAACATGCTAAAGTTTCAACTGTGGTCAACAAAAGTTATATTAGAGCATCCAAACCTGCTGAACAAATCAAAGTAGAACCTAGTGTTGCTATGGTTAAAGATCTCCTGGTTGAAAATATAGATGGGCATGTTATTTACTTTTGTGATGAAGCTGCTAGAATTGCCAAACCCCGATGAAAAAGATAAACATAGACATGTTGTTGGCATGCCTGTTGTCTCAGTTAAAATAGGAGATCACTGTTATCATGGTTTATGTGACATAGGTGCTAGCGTGAGTGCTATTCCTTTTACCTTATGTCAAGAAATTATGAATGATATAGCACCCGCTGAAATAGAAGACATAGATGTTATTATTAAACTTGCTAATAGAGACACCATCACACCTCTTGGGATTGTTAGAGATGTTGAAGTCTTGTGTGGGAAAATAAAATACCCTACTGATTTTCTTGTTCTTGGTTCCCCACAAGATGACTTTTGTCCCATTATCTTTGGTAGACCTTTCTTGAACACTGTTAATGCTAAAATAGATTGTGAGAAACAAACTATCAGTGTTAGTTTTGGTGATGAGTCTCATGAGTTTAATTTTTCTAAGTTTAGTAGAAAACATCATAAGAAAGAATTATCTAGTAAGGATGAAATAATTGGTCTTGCCTCTATTGCCGTGCCTCCTACAAATCCACTAGAACGGTATTTGCTAGACCATGAAAATGATATGCATATGCATGAAAGAAATGAGATAGATAAAATTTTCTTTGAACAACGACCTCTGCTTAAACACAATTTGCCTATTGAAACTCTAGGAGGTCCTCCTCCACCTAAAGGTGATCCTGTGTTTGAATTTAAACAATTGCCAGACACTTTGAAATATGCTTATATTGATGAGAAAAAGATATATCCTGTTATTATTAGTGCTAACCTTTCAGAACATGAAGAAGAAAGATTATTGAAGGTTTTGAAGAAGCACCGAGCTGCTATTGGATATACTCTTGATGATTTAAAGGGCATTAGTCCCACTCTCTGTCAGCATAAAATTAATATGGAACCTGATGCTAAACCCGCTGTTGATCACCAACGACGTTTAAATCCTAAAATGAAAGAAGTGGTAAGAACTGAAATATTGAAGCTTCTGGAAGCAGGTATAATCTATCCTATAGCTGATAGTAGATGGGTAAGTCATGTTCATTGTGTCCCTAAGAATGGAGGTATTACTGTTGTTCCTAATGATAAAAATGAACTTATCCCACAAAGAATTGTTACTGGCTACAGAATGGTAATTGATTTTAGAAAATTAAATGAAGCAACTAGAAAAGATCATTACCTTTGCCTTTTATTGATCAAATGCTAGAAAGATTATCTAAGAACACACACACTTTTGTTTTCTCGATGGATATTCTGGTTTTTCTCAAATACTTGTTTCACAACCTGATCAAGAGAAAACCACCTTTACTTGTCCTTTTGGAACTTATGCTTATAGACGTATGCCTTTTGGTTTATGTAATGCACCTACTACCTTTCAAAGATGTATGACTGCTATATTCTCTGATTTTTGTGAAAAGATTGTTGAGGTTTTCATGGATGATTTTTCCGTTTACGGAACTTCTTTTGATGATTGCTTAAGCAACCTTGATCGAGTTTTGCAGAGATGCGAGCAAACTAATCCTGTCTTGAATTGGGAGAAGTGCCACTTTATGGTTAATGAAGGTATTGTCTTGGGGCATAAAATTTCTGAACGAGGTATTGAGGTGGATAAAGCTAAATTTGATGCAATTGAGAAAATGCCATGTCCTAAAGATATCAAAGGTATTCGTAGTTTCCTTGATCATGCTGGTTTCTATAGGAGATTTATTAAAGACTTCTCTAAAATTTCTAGGCCTCTAACAAATATTTTACAAAAGGATGTTCCATTTGTTTTTTATGATGATTGTGTAGAAGCCTTTGAAACACTTAAGAAAGCCTTAATTTCTGCACCTATTGTTCAACCACCTGATTGGAACTTGCCTTCTGAAATTATGTGTGATGCTAGTGATTATGTTATTGGTGCTATTCTAGGACAAAGAGTTGATAAGAAACTAAATGTTATTCATTATGCTAGTAAAACTCTAGATAGTGCCCAACGCAATTATGCTACTACTGAAAAAGAATTTTTAGCAGTTGTGTTTGCTTGTGCCAAATTTAGATCTTACACTGTTGATTCTAAAGTGATTGTTCACACTGATCATGCTGCTATAAAATATCTTATGGAAAAGAAAGATGCTAAACCTAGACTTATCAGGTGGGTTCTTTTGCTACAAGAATTTGACTTACATATCACTGATAGAAAGGGAGCTGAGAACCCCGTTGCTGATAACTTGTCTAGGTTAGAGAATATCCTTGATGACCCACAACCTATTAATGATAATTTCCCTGATGAACAATTAGCTGCAATAAACGTTTCTCATAACACTCCTTGGTATGCTGACTATGCTAATTACATTGTTGGTAAATACATACCACCTAGTTTCACATACCAACAAAAGAAAAAATTCTTCTATGATTTAAGACACTACTTTTGGGATGACCTACATCTTAATAAAGAAGGAGTAGATGGTATTATTAGACGTTGTGTACCTGAGCATGAACAGGGACAAATCCTACGGAAATGTCACTCCGAAGCTTATGGAGGGCATCATGCGGGAGATAGAACTAATCGCAAGGTATTGCAATCTGGTTTTTATTGGCCTACTCTCTTCAAGGATGCCCGTAAGTTTGTTTTATCTTGTGATGAATGTCAAAGAATTGGTAATATTGGCAAGCGTCAAGAAATGCCTATGAATTATTCACTTGCTGTTGAACCATTTGATGTTTGGGGTTTTGATTACATGGGACCTTTTCCTTCTTCTAATGTGTATACTCATATTTTGGTTGTTGTTGATTATGTTACTAAGTGGGTAGAAGCTATTCCAACTAGTAGTGCTGATCACAACACCTATATTAAAATGCTTAAGGAAGTTATTTTCCCAAGGTTTGGAGTCCCTAGATATTTAATTACTGATGGTGGTTCACATTTTATTCATGGTGCTTTCCGTAAAATGCTTGCTAAGTATGATGTTAACCGTAGAATTGCATCACCCTATCATCCTCAGTCTAGTGGTCAAGTTGAACTTAGCAATAGAGAAATAAAGTTAATATTACAAAAAACTGTCAATAGGTCCAGAAAGAATTGGTCTAAGAAATTAGATGATGCACTTTGGGCTTACAAAACAGCATATAAAAATCCTATGGGTATGTCTCCTTATAAAATGGTTTATGGAAAAGCTTATCATTCACCTCTTGAGTTAGAACATAAAGCATATTGGGCAATTAAAGAACTCAACTATGATTTCAAACTTGTCGGTGAAAAGAGGTTATTTGATATCAGCTCACTAGATGAATGGAGAACCCAAGCTTATGAAAATGCTAAAAGCTTATGAAAATGCTAAGTTATTTAAAGAAAAAGTTAAAAGATGGCATGATAAGAGAATCCAAAAGCGTGAGCTTAAAGTTGGAGAATATGTTCTTTTGTACAACTCTCGATTCAGGTTCTTTGCAGGAAAACTCCTCTCCAAATGGGAAGGACCCTATGTTATCGAGGAGGTTTATCGATCTGGAGCTATCAAAATAAATAATTCCGAGGGTACTAACCTGAAGGTTGTCAATGGGCAAAGAATAAAACATTATATCTCAGGTACGCCCATTAATGTTGAAAGCAATATTATCCAAACTATGACACCGGAAGAACACATAACGGAAACCTTCCGGAATACTCCAGAATCGTGAAAAAGGAGGAGGTACGTGATACGGTAAGTAAACGGACTCCGAAAAATCCGCAAAAATATTTTGTCAGTTTTGGAATATATCAAAAATTAGGAAAATAAGAAACAACCAGGAAGGCACAAGACCTCTCGGGTACCTTTCGGACTCCATTTTTCTTCTGTTTGCTTGTTTCCCAAGATAAAAAAATCTTTATATACCCCCCGAACCTATTGACCACCGTATCGCGGAGAAATCTTCTGTTGCTCTTTTCTTGCTATTTTCTGACACATCTGAAAATATGTCATCTCAAGATTCTGAGTAGGAGTGCCCAGTTTCTTATCAGCCTTGAGATAAAAATATCTTCAAGGATACCTATCCCTATATATGGTTCTTCGATGAAGAAGATGAAGATGAACTAGTCCCTCCTCGTTTCAAGCACGAAAGCATGGAGGCGTTATGCAAGAGGATAATAAAGCTTGAGATGGAGAATGAAGAGTTAAGGATAGATAATTTTTACCTTCGAAATAAGTTGGAGAAAAATTATGAATCTACTACTTCATCACCACCACCTCCTTCTTCATCACCAAAGGAAACCTGAGTATCATGTATGGGCACTCCCCTTGGCTTGTGACAAGCTTGGGGGAGGTGCCCCGGTATTGTATCACCTCCACTATCTTTTGCCTTTACTTATCTTAGTTCGATCCATAGTTATCTTTTGCTTTAGATGAATAAAAGTTTGGTTTGATCCTTTCTTTTCGAGTGTTTGCTTAGTGATCTATCCTTGTAATCGTGTGCGAGATATATAATAAAGTTTAGTTTGAGTTTTGTTTTCTTTTTCTTTCATGTTCAATAAAAAGAAAGGAAATAAATGAAAAAGATCATATGCTAATCTTATGGTAAGTAATGACATCACATAAGGAAGAGTATAAGTAGAAAATTTTATTGGAGACTTACAAACATAGCATTGGTCAATGATGCAATTCATAAAAGAATTAATAAGGGAAGAGAAGATTCACGTGCAAATACACTATCTTGGACATCTTTTGTGATTGTGAGCCCCCATCAAAATATTATATGCCAAAATTGTTGATGTTGGACAAGGAAGACAACGTAATGATTTATGTTTGTTCATATTCACATAGAAGTTATATTGTCATAGATCCTTTAACATGTGGTGCTTGCCCCCCATCTTTGCTAGCCAAAAATTCCGCACTAAGTAGAGATACTACTTGTGCATCCAAAACCCTTAAACCCAAATCTTGTAAGATCCTTCAAGTAAGTTGTCATCGGTGCAAAAAGGCAATAAAAATTGCTTCTAAAAGTGTTGGATCATTTAGTGTAAGAGAAAATTGAGCGTTGTACAAACTTGTGATGGCAAAGAATAAAAGCGACAGACTGCACAATAAAGGTTGCTATCATAAGGGGAAATATAACGTGACGTTCTTTTACACTAAGATATTGAGCATACAAACAAAAAGCGCATGGCAACCTCTGCTTCCCTCTGCGAAGGGCCTATCTTTTACTTTTATGTATTTACTTTTATGCAAGAGTCAAAGTATTTCTCTCTATTCCTTTTTATTTTTTTCTTTTGGCAAGCATCATGTGGTGAGGAAAGATCTAGGCACATATATCTAGTTGGATATGGGTAGCATGAGTTATTATTGTTGACATCACCCTTGCGGTGAATATGTTGGGTGGCGAAAACTATAAGCCCCTATCTTTCTATGTGTCCGGTTGAAACTTTTTGCTCATGTGTATGCGGTGAGTGTTAACAATCATAGAAGACTATATGATGGTTGAGTATGTGGACTTGCCAAAAAGGCTCCGATACGTGACCCTTCCTGAAAAGATGATGAATTGTAGTTGCAAGGTTGACTGAGAACATAGTTTGTTGGTTTTCAATAGGGTTTATGCTTTATACTTCGATGTTGTGATGAATTGTTACTTGTTCATGAGAAGTCTATGATATAAGTTATATGATAAAAGTTCTATGATAAAGTTTTATGTTAAAGTTTGTTGTTGTTATAATAATATACATGATGCTTCTATGTCTGTATTTTGTTTTTATCGACACCTCTCTCTCTCTCTCTAAGCATGTGGACATGTTTTTCGATTTCGGTTTTTGCTTGAGGACAAGCGAGGTCTAAGCTTGGGGGAGTTGATACGTCAATTTTGCATCATGTTTTCCTACTGTTATTTATATTGTTTTAGGTATAATAATGCTTTTTGGAGTAATTCTAATGCCTTTTCTCTCATAATATGCAAGGTTCACACAAAGAGGGAGAATACCGGCAGCTGGAATTCTGGACCTGAAAAAGCTACGTCAGGCCACCTATTCTGCACAACTCCAAATGAGCTGAAACTTCACGGAGAATTTTTATGGAATATATAAGAATTATTGGAGCAAATAAGTACTAGAGGGGTCCCACCAGGTGGGCACAACCCACCTGGGCGTGCCAGGGAGCCCAGGCGCGCCCTGGTGGGTTGTGCCCTCCTCGGCCCACCTCCGGTGCCCCTCTTCTGGTATATAAGTCATTTTGACCTAGAAAAAATAAGGAGAGGACTTTTGGGACGAAGCGCCGCCGTCTCGAGGCAAAACTTGGGCAGGAGCACTTTTGCCCTCCGGCGAAGCGATTCCGCCAGGGGAACTTCCCTCCGGAGGGGGAAATCATCGTCGTCATCATCACCAACAACTCTCCCATCTTGGGGAGGGCAATCTCCATCAACATCTTCAACAGAACCATCTCCTCTCAAACCCTAGTTCATCTCTTGTGTTCAATCTTTGTACCGGAACCTTAGATTGGTACTTGTGGATGACTAGTAGTGTTGATTACATCTTGTAGTTGATTACTATATGGTTTATTTGGTGGAAGATTATATGTTCAGATCCATTATGCTATTTAATACCCCTCTGATCTTGAGCATGATTATCATTTGTGAGTAGTTACTTTTGTTCTTGAGGTCATGGGAGAAATCTTGTTGCAAGTAATCATGTGAACTTGATATGTATTCGATATTTTGATGGTATGTATGTTGTGATTCCCTTAGTGGTGTCTTGTGAATGTCGACTACATGACACTTCACCATATTTGGGCCTAAGGGAATGCATTGTGGAGTAGTTATTAGATGATGGGTTGCGAGAGTGACAGAAGCATAAACCCTTGTCATTTCCTTCTGCTCCTCGTTGGGTTCGACACTCTTACTTATCGAAAGGACTACGATTGATCCCCTATACTTGTGGGTCATCATGCCTCCATCGGTGCCGGTGCCATCGGTGTCGATGTCGGCATCAGTACCATCATCGAGGTCGCCCTGCAAACCTTGACTGTGCTTAGTAGCCAAATAGTCGAGGTAGTTATTGAGGGAGTCCTGGATTAGGGGGTCCTCGGGTGTCCGGTCTATTCGATATGGGCCAGACTGATGGGCCGTGAAGATAAAGCAGAAGACCATCCCCTGTGTCCGAGTAGGACTCCTCACTACTGGAATCAGCTGCTTTGCCGTCTGCCATAGCAGACGGCAAAGGCATGCTTGGCGGACGGCAAAGGCTTTGCCGTCCGCTAGCAGACGGCAAACACTCCGGCAAAGCTGATGCCGGTAAAGGCCGCTTTGCCGTCTGTTGGCGGACGGCAAAGAGCTTGCTTCTTTGCCGTCTGCCAGCAGACGGCAAAGAGCTGCTTCTTTGCCGTCTGCCAGCAGACGGCAAAGAGGCCAAATAGGTCAGCCCAGGTTGCACAAGCTGCTGCCACGTGGCCACTTTGCCGTCTGCTGGCAGATGGCAAAGAGCTTTGCCGTCTGCTAGCAGACGGCAAAGTGGCTATATAGCCCCTTTTTCTTTTTTTCCTATATCAATTCATTTTCACAGAAATTCAAACACACACACACACACACACACATCCCCATATATATATATATATATATATATATTAAGATATATATATATATATATATATATTATATATATAATATTATATATATATAATATATATTCATAATCACATAATAAGGCAAACATTATGCTTATCCACCACATATATATTGCATAGGGTAACCATCAAACATAGTTTCACCATGTTCATCCATATAGGGCAAACATCAAACATCCAATACATATATTTGTCTGTCTCCGCGCCGCCTGTGTTTGCCATCTCTAAATGCCAACAGGTCCAGGTTGTGGTCATCAGCCCTTCTTCATGCCATTAGCATGATCACCATTGCCTCCCGCCTGCCCCGTCATCATCAGGCTGATTTGCTGCTGCTGCTGCTCGCTGCTCCTCGCTCACTCCATCTGCATGGACAAGAGCAAGTTAGTTGAATGGCATGCACGATAAAACTGCAAGGCATATATTTTCATCACATTAATTCTACAACAGTACAGATTTTGCATGGATGGGTTTGACTTCAACAGAGACTGAAAGAAGAGCATTTTCATCCAGGTTAAACGACCAGAAGAAGGAAAAAGAATGGAATATTCATTCATGATCGACTATTTAATTGATTGAATTCGTCGTTCAATGGAACAAAACTAAAGATTGTGTACGTAGCAAACTAACAATAGTAGGTTAATCACATTCCACAAATGGTACACGTCTCACTAATGAAACAACACTATTTTGGCATCACTCACGGTGCAAAATATGCATGCAAATTGCCAATTAGACATTATTCAGAGTTTCATATGGCCACATTCTACGGAGATATGTGGATTGTACTAATGCGCTCGCAATCGCAGGTTCCATTTAAGCGAGCTATGTACCAAATGGTTCCAGACACAACAAAAATATCTATAAACTATTTGGCGGTTCGTCTTTCAGAATACTCACAAAGAAGTTTTAAGAGCAAAGATACTACACTGATTCATAGAAGGGCAGTGTCCATCCATGACAGAGGGCCGGAGGTAATATATCTTCCATTTTCTAAAGAAAAGAAGGGCAAGTGAAGCTTCAGGAGAATTAGGATGACTTGATTACAGGAAGATGAACAGGTAATAAAATCCATATTCAACTAACACGGACAATAAAAGTTATCTGGATATCACATCTCCATTCATGTTGAAAGAAATCAAAGAGAAGTGATATTCACCTTATGTTTGATGTATTACAAGGAGTGAAGTGTGTTGATGCCACAATTAGTAGCATCTACTTAGGCATATAGATACTTCAGACTTTGGCGGATTAGTTTTTAACCTTGCTGGGTTAACATCCAGAATGGAGGCGAACTTTGTTATAATAATTTGCTTGAATTCTTACATGACTTGCACTTAGTGATCAATGTTTTGAGAGACCACAGTTAACTATTATTCTATCACGCAATTATAAGTACACCATACTTTCTCTTCCATTAGTTCATTTCTAATTGTAGAATTAAAGCGGACATCGTCATGGTATCCTGCAATGCAGCTAATTACTATTATAATGAATAAAATAGAAGAAATAAAAATAGAACTATAGAGGAAAGAGGAAAAGCCTCTAAATCTGTGTAAGAAAAAGAACTATAGAGAAAAATTGCAATGTAGAATGACCATCCAATCCAAGTGATAACTATTCGTTTATCCTCACATAAGTTTTCACTACCAAGGAGAGGAATTTACCCAGCAACAACCAACAAACTGATATGAAATCCTAAACTGAACACGGGTGTGGTCCTACATGGTGGCCGCCGCCTTAGAGAACTCTGGGATGTCGCTCCGCTTGAAACCATTTACCCAATTTCTCCTCCGTCGGCCTTCTTGTACTAAACCTGCAGCAGGCTACCCGGGTCGACAACAAGACGTATGAAAGTCATCCTTTAAGCTCTACGTACAAACGGCGAATGTTGTACTCCTACTTATTTAACCTTCAAACATCCGTTTATACCACTGTACTTCCCCAAGAAGATTTTCATGCTACTGCACAATGATTAGAAAGTGAAGGATCAGAAGCATGGATGAGTTGTATAATCCTGGAAAACAGCCACTTGAGGAAATATTACAAATGTCATGTCATAAAAAAAGCAGAGTTGTTTCAGCAGGCTAGTTGAATCTGTGGTATTATGTGCTCCCTATCTACTCAGCACGTTTTGCAGTAGAAACAGCAGGAGTTTTTCATCCTTGCTCTTAACAGTAACAATTGAGTTATTCAGTCCAAGCTAAAAGGTAGATAATATTAACACAAGCATACCTTAACCAATCGAAATAAAGCGCTGCTTATGCTCGAGGTTAAGTTTGCTGCTACTGAAGCCCATCGCTGCATCCTCCTCGCCACTACCACCTCCATGGCCGTCCTTGCTGTTACCTCTTTTTCCTCATCCCCAAGGAGGATGTCCCCGTGCCTAGTCTTATGCTCATTGCCATGGACTCCCTAGGCGCTGTGCTGGCGCTGCTCGCTGAGGCAGGGCTGACGACGCAGGGTCCGCGTGCGGGAGCCCCTGCTCCGCTGCCAGCGTCTGTAGCAACGTTGCCTTGACCGATTTCGATGACTAATTCGCCTCCCATATGGGCGCCCACCCCTCGACCATCTCCGATGAGCTGCCAACGGCAGCTGCGATGGCCAATGGCTCCTCCTCCTGCTGCGGAGGCGGTTGGGGCGCGCTTGCGGTGGGCGTGTTGGCGGCGAAGAGGGCGAGCACCGGCTCATCCCCGGCGGGAGGCTGCGGGGGAGGCGGCGGTTGGGGCCCGTTTGCGGTGGGCGTGGCGGCAGTGGACAGGGCGCGCACCGGCACATCCGCGTCGGCGCTGGCGCCGGGGGGAGGCGACGGAGGATCCTGCGGCGGATCCGGCGGGGGTGCGACGGCGGGGTCCGGATCCGGGGGCCGGGAGCGGGCGCGCTTGGCGGGCGCCGAGTCCGATGGGCGGGCGCGCTTGGAGGAGCGGGAGGGCTTGAGATTGGGATTGGGTTGGTGGCGGCCGGGGTGGATGAGCGGGAGGAGCAGGTGCGGCCGAGGAAGGGGCGCTGGGCGCGTGGGGGTCGGGGCGCGGTGCTGGAAGATGAGAAGAGAAGAGAGAGAGAGGAGAGGAGGTGGTGGGCGGGCTGGGGGTCGGGTGCGGGAGAGAGAAGAGAGAGATGAGGTGGATAGCCCCACCTCTTTGCCGTCCGCCAGCTGACGGCAAAGAGGTCTTTTGCCGTCTGCTGGCAGATGGCAAAGAGGCACCTCGGCAAAGGATTCTTTGCCGTCTGCCAGCAGACGGCAAAGACGGCAAAGAAATCTTTGCCGTCTGCCAGCAGACGGCAAAGAAGTGGCCCGTGTGACCTAGCCAGCGCAGTACCCAGTGGGGCCCACTTTGGTCTTTGCCGTCTGCTGGCAGACGGCAAAGAACTCTTTGCCGTCTGCCAGCAGACGGCAAAGAAGTGGCAGATGGCAAAGACCCTCTTTGCCATCAGCTGGTTCTTTGCCGTCTGCTTTGACAAGACAGACGGCAAACAACCTCTTTGCCATCAGCTGGCAGACGGCAAAGAGCTGGCAGATGGCAAATACCCTGATTCCAGTAGTGCCTATATGCGTGGACGGCAAGTTTGGTGTCCGGATGTATTATTTCCTTCTTCTGTAAACCGACTCTGCACAACCATAGGCCCCTTAGGTGTGTATATAAACCGGAGGGTTTAGTCCATAGAGGCAATCAGAATAATCATAGGCTAGACAGCTAGGGTTTAGCCATTACGATCTCGAGGTAGATCAACTCTTGTAACCCCTATACTCATCGAATACAATCAAGCAGGACGTATGGTTTTACCTCCATTAAGAGGGCCTGAACCTGGGTAAACATCGTGTCCCTATTGTCCATTGTTACCATCGATCCTCAGACACGCAGCTTGGGACCCCCTACCCGAGATCTGCCGATTTTGACACCGACATTGGTGCTTTCATTGAGAGTTCTGTTGTGTTGTCGACAGAAGAATCGATGACTCGCCTCATTGTCGATAACGATGTTGTTTCCGGGGAGACTTTTCTCCCTGGTCAACTCTTTGTGTTTGGCGGCTTCACGCTACGTGCCAACTCGACCGGCCACCTTGAGCAGGTCGACAGCTACGCCCCTGGTCACCAGATCAGGTTTGGAAGCTTGAATTACATCGCGGATATCCGTGGAGACTTGGTCTTCGAAGGGTTCTCGGCCTCGGCCGCCACTCTTCACCCACATGAAGGAAGCCCGTCGGATCCGTCGTCAAATTCCGCTCAAGGATCGACTATCATGCCCGCCCTAGCCCTAGATCCGGAGCGGGACACTTCATCCGAATACCGGGGGGTGGACCCCGCCGGACTTTCTCCTATTGCGGAGCTTCTAGTGGGAGACCCAGATGCAACCATGCCATCGGCGGACCCGGAGTCAAACGGGACTCTCCCCGTCATCGGGAAGCCGGCTTCGCCTCTGGACGTCAACTCCGAACTCTCGAGGTCTGCGTCTATCGAGCTCAATCAAGTGGTTATTACCGAACATAGCTCCGCAGATCCTCAGATGCCTGTCCAGCTTTCACTCTTAAATGAAACACTGGACCTAATGCGATCTCTCACCATCACGGAAGTATCACCTCCGAACTACGCCCAGCTTGAACTGGGGGCTGAGAGCAGGGAATTTTGCGTCCCACCCACCACCCACTTAATAGCCACTATCGTGGATTTAACCGACATGCTAGACTACGCCTCCGAAGACATCGATGGTATGGACGACGATGTTGGAGTTGAACCAGGCCAAAACCCGCCCATCACTGGGCGTTGGACGGCCACCTCTACTTATGATGTATACATGGTGGACATGCCTGAAAAGAAGGACGACGATGGCACTCAAGATCCAGATGAGAAGGAGCCCGTCGATGAACCACCAACGCGCCGACGTCAGCGACGCCGCCCACGATTGCGTCGGGCAAAGGACAGCAACACCGGCACCGGAGATAATGACAGTCCGGACAATGCCGAAGACCCCGTTGACCCTGCGTCCGAGCAGGATGATAGGGAAGAGGGACAAGTCAATTCCGATGAACTTGTCGATCATGAGGATTCGGAAGATAGTAACTATCTACCGGCCTCCGAGGAGGACGTTAGCCTCGGTAATGAAGATTTCATCGTGCCAGAGGAACCCCTCGAACAAGAACGCTTCAAGCGACAGCTCATCGCCACTGTGAGGAGCTTGAAAAAGAAACAGCAATAGCTTCAAGCCGAACAGGATACGCTCAACAACAGATGGACCAAGGTCCTGGTTGCCGAAGAATACGGCCTCAAGCGCCTGACAAAGAGCTACCCAAAATGCAGGCTACTACCACAATTCGATGATGAAGCCCTTGAGCCAATACCGTCAAGATACAATCATGCTGATCAACCGGACCGACCACCACGTGGACGTGACAAAGTGGCTAATTATGCCGAACACCAGCCCGCGCCACCTCGCCGTAGAGGCAAAGAGGCAGCGGCCCCGGGCTACACGTATGACTTATGTCAGGACCGGGACAATAGAGCCGGCCAGACCAGATCAATCTACGGATCAAGGGGACGTGCTCCAACACGAGACGACGGCCATCAAGCCTGGCACGACAAGCATAACCAAGTTCGAGCTGAGAACCGAACACGGATGTCATCCGAACTTCGTCGTGATGTTGCCCGATATAGAGGCACCGCACACCCCATGTGCTTTACCGACGAGGTAATGCAGCACCAGTTTCCGGAAGGGTTTAAACCCGTGAACATCGAGCAATATGATGGAACGACGGATCCCTCCGTATGGATTGAAGATTTTCTTCTCCACATTCACATGGCTCGT
Source organism: Thinopyrum elongatum (assembly GCA_011799875.1). Lineage (NCBI taxonomy): Eukaryota > Viridiplantae > Streptophyta > Magnoliopsida > Poales > Poaceae > Thinopyrum > Thinopyrum elongatum. The sequence continues at coordinate 183,266,050 of CM022303.1, forward strand.
GGAGATGATCTCCACGCCATTAAATACCTCCCTCTAAAGCTGAAAGGACCAGCACGGCACTGGTTGAATAGCCTCCCAGAGAGCTCCATTGGAAGTTGGGAAGATTTAGAGGATGCTTTTCGGGACAACTTTCAGGGCACTTATGTCCGGCCACCGGATGCTGATGACTTGAGTCACATAGTCCAGCAACCTGGAGAGTCAGCTCGCAAACTTTGGAATCGGTTCTTAATTAAAAAGAACCAAATCGTGGACTGTCCGGACACCGAAGCCCTAGTGGCATTTAAGCATAGCATCCGTGATGAATGGCTTGCCCGACACCTCGGTCAGGAAAAGCCTAAGACTATGGCAGCTCTTACCGCACTCATGACCCAGTTCTGCGCGGGCGAAGACAGCTGGCTGGCTCGTAGAAGCAACAGTACCAGTGACCCCGGCACCTCTGAGGCCAGGGATGGCAATGGAAGGCCACGACGCAACAAAAACAAGCGTCGGAACAACAACGAAGAAACAGAGGATACGGCGGTAAACGCCGGATTCAGTGGCTCTAAACCCGGTCAGCGGAAGAAGCCATTCAAAGGTACTCGGGACGGTCCATTCAACTTGGACAAGATACTAGACCGACCCTGCCAGATTCATGGCACCCCTGACAAGCCTGCCAACCACACCAACAGAAACTGCTGGGTTTTTAAACAGGCCGGTAAATTAAACACCGAACATAAGGGGAAAGAACCTCCAAGCGAGGACGAGGATGAGCCTCGCCCACCGCGCACCGGGGGACAAAAACAGTTTCCCCCCGAGGTAAAAACGGTGAACATGATCTACGTCACCCACATCCCCAAGAGGGAGCACAAACGCGCGTTAAGGGACATCTACGCCATAGAGCCTGTCACCCCAAAATTCATCCCATGGTCGGCTTGTCCGATCACCTTTGATCGCAGGGACCACCCAACCAATATCCGTCACGGAGGTTCGGTGGCCCTGGTACTCGATCCTATCATTGACGGATATCATCTTACTAGAGTCCTTATGGACGGCGGCAGCAGCCTTAACTTGCTCTACCAGGATACTGTCCGTAAGATGGGTATCGACCCGTCAAGAATCAAACCTAGCAACACTACCTTTAAAGGAGTGATATCTGGTGTGGAGGCCCGCTGCACGGGCTCCTTAACACTGGAAGTCGTATTCGGCTCTCCAGATAACTTCCGAAGCGAAGACTTGATCTTCGACATTGTCCCTTTTCGCAGTGGTTATCATGCACTGCTCGGACGAACGGCCTTCGCCCGCTTTAATGCGGTCCCGCACTATGCTTATCTGAAGCTCAAGATGCCTGGACCTCGTGGCGTCATCACAGTAAATGGGAATATGGAGCGCTCCCTCCGTACTGAGGAGCATACTGCGACTCTAGCAGCCGAAGTATAGGGCGGCCTCATCAAGCCGGATAACCCACCGGTCATCAAGACCCACGACTCTGCTAAGCGAGTCAGATCCGCACTACAATGCGATAGCCCGGTGGAGCCGGAGCTTAAATAGCAGTTTAGCCTCCGCCGACCGCCCCATAAGGTCGTGGCATACGTACCGCGCGTACATAACTACGCACTAAAATACCTTGGGCAGCGCCGGAGGCACACTGCGGAAAAGGTCCATAGTACAGTTTGACCCTATTCGGACCTCAACCTTTTTCTCACTATAGGTTCGTTAAAAAACCTACCTCATCTATGGAGGCTCTCTTCCAGGTCCCTCTTTCTTAAAGACGACCATCACCTCCTCCTCTTAAAGGATTTCCCACCAAGGAGAAACGGCGCAGACGTGCGGCAGGGCACCATTGGGATCTTCAAACCACTACTTTTAAGCCATGTGTAAACCTTTTCCTTGTTTAAAACTTTTGGCATGTAAAATAGCCTCGATATTTATGGCATTATCTGAAATAATACGGCTCGACGTACTCATCAGGGTATAAAGGAAGCAGTTGATCACCATTTTTGTTTGGCGCTCATTTATTTTTATCATCTGTATGCCCTCCCTACTTCAGACTGCCACACGTGCTTTAGTCCGGCCTTAACACCGGGGGCTGTATTCGGTCCTGCACGTTTCAAAGTCCGAACACCTATATGGTACTCTTCGTCGTCCCGGATATTGCATTATATGCATCGGCTCCGAATCATGTCTTTGGTCTATAGTTGGGTTGCCCGGCTCTTGTGCTTACCACCTTACGTTCCGCTCATTCGGCTAAGGTAGTAAAGGGAGAACTAGTGCAATTGTATTTCTGGTTCGTCCGATCAAGTACCTCAGTAGAGAAAGCCGAAAATTGACTGTCATGATAAGCGCGAACTGATCGGCGATTCGGCGACTTAGTATTATACTACAAATCGTTAGCGATTTACTCCGTGTTATACGAGGGGTTGGTCTTCGTCCAGCCACGTGGAAAAGGCACTGTAGTCCGGATAGACGCACACGCACCAGGGGCTAGTACTTAGCCCCACAGTCAAACTCCTATGGCTAAGTGAAAGTAATAAAGCCGCATAGTCTGATTGCCTGGTTCACTATGCTGACACCTCCTTTACGGACAAAGACGTTGGATAAAGTGTGGTCACATGTCACGCCGAACGCCCCTGTAGCATCTACATGGGGGCTGAAGCCGACGACTGGCAACTTTCAGAAGTAAAACAATAAACGGCCGCACAGGAGGAAAAATCGCTTCAAAGAAAGGCCTTACCAGTCGCTATCTGCCTCGCCTGATGGATCTCTTCACGAGCACTTCGGGACTCGATCTGCGCCTCTTTGGCATCATGGAGAGCCTTGGCGAGCTCGGTCGACTGGGCCGAAGTCTTCTGCTCTAAAGCTTCACATTTGCTGATGGCATCCTTCAACTCCTGCTCTACTTCGGCCACCCGAGCTTTGTGTTGGCGGCGGGCATCTTGCTCGGTCATCAGTACGGCAGCCGCCTTGTCAGCGGCTGCCTTATTTGCCTCCGCCTCCTTTTTGGCCTGGGCAAGGGCGCTTTTGAGGGTCTCGACCTCGGCTGCGCCAGCTGTGATTATAATCAAAGCATTCCATAAGATATCACTTCTGATATTGAAATAAACTTTTAACATTATACGCATACCTTGCGTCTCATCGAACCGCTTATTAATGCGGTCAATTTCCTCATTGGCCACCTGAAGCTTTCGATTGAGTTCGGAAACTTCTGCGGCCACGGCGGTCGCCGCCAACAGGGAAGCCTGTTACAATAACAGCACAACAGGTTAACTCTCCCGAATACTGTATGGATCCTCTCTCCGGTTTCTTTTAACCGAACATAGCCTCAGGGGCTACTGTCTGTACACAGGTATATTCCTCTATATGAAAGGTTTTTAGAACATTACGTCGCATACCTCAAAGCCCATCAATAGGCTGGTGAAGGCTTTGTTCAGTCCGCTCTTAGCAGACTGAACCTTCTCCACCACCGCACCCATCAGGGTGCGGTGCTCCGCCACGATGGAAGCACATTGCAGTGTTTCCTCCAGAGCGTTGGGCGCCTCCGGATTAGTGGAGGTCATCGAGGGAGCTAATGCTCCTCCTCCCTCCTTTGAATAGGGCTGCTTACCCCATCCCGAAGCCGTGTTGGTCTCCAGAATGGTGTCCGGCTAGGGCCTGGATTGTTGGGGGTCCCCACCGTCGGTTTTCATAGTGGTCGCCTCCCCTAGGTTTTCGGCAACCGAGGTGTTAACCTCAGGCGCTTTCTCGGCGGCTTCGTGCGCCCCCCCCTCTGCCAAGATAGGTCCTTTGGGACGACACCTCGGTGTCCTCCATGATGAAAGGCGAGGTGGCACGCGTCGGCGTGTCACTCTCTGCCATTTCGGGTGGCAGAGAGTTCCCCTCCGATGATGGGGTTTGCGGGAGCTCACGGGGAGGGCTGAAAGGCAAATAACAAAATAACTTATATAATGGAAGCAGGTAGACCGAAGATAAACAGTAAGTTTCCGAATACTTACGATTCGGCCAGGGGCTTCACCCTGGGTGGCTTCTTGGGGACTAGTTCAGTCTCTGAGTCCGAACTATCCGGAAGGGCCAGCTTCCCTCTCTTGGGCACCTCCTCCTTCGGGTCTTCGGATGCCGCCCTCTTCTTCTTCCTTCCCTTACGGGGGGAGTCGCTCTCCACCTCCTCCTCCTCTTCTTCCTCATCTCCTTCATGGGAGGAGAGGGCTTCGGTCTCTCCGGACACTGTTTCCAAAGGACCTTTATGGCGGGGGCCGCCCTTGGCCTCCTTGCCTTTCTTCTTCTTGGTCTCCCTCTCCGGCGCCTGATAGGGCGCCAGGACCAGCATCTCCGTTAGTTGGGGTATGGCCGGATCCTCAGGCAGCGGTGCCGGACAGTTGATCCGCTCTGCCTTTGCCGTCCAGACCTGTAAAGAAAGCAGGCGATATAATTTCTATCATATCTGAAATATTAATCGGATAGGTCTCCGGAAAGATTATGCTTACCGCCATGGCTGGGTTCTCGATGTCGAGCCCGATATCTTCATTCTTCTTCGGCCACTTTTTCTGAGCCTTGAAAAGCTGCTTCCATATATCTTCGTGTGTGGTGCCGAAGAAGCGCTTCAGGGTCCGTGGCTTCTCCGGATCTAACTCCCACATGGGGGAGGCCCGGAGCTGGCAAGAAAGGATGCGGCGGAAAAGCATCACTAGAATCACGTTTGTGAGACCTGTGTTCTCACCCAACATGTCGGAGATGCGTTTTTGGAGCACCTTCACCTCCGGTTTGGACCCCCAATCAAGACCCTTGGCGGTCCATGAGGTGAGTCTCGTGGGGGGTCCGGATCTGAAGTCTGGCGTGGCCGCGCAGTTGGCGTCGCGAGGTTCGGTGATGTAGAACCACTCCTGCTGCCACACCTTGACCGTCTCCACAAATGCCCCTTTGGGCCAAACGGCGTTGGGAAGCTTGCTCACCATGGCCCCGCCGCAGTCCGCATGTTGTCCGTCGACCACCTTCGGTTTCAGATTGAAGACCTTGAGCCATAGGCCGAAGTGTGGGGGATACAGAGAAGAGCCTCACACACGACGATAAACGCCGATATGTGAAGAAAGGAATTTGGGGCTAGATCATGGAAATCTAGCCCGTAGTAGAACATAAGGCCCCGGACGAAGGGGTGGAGGGGAAACCCTAGCCCCCGGAGGAAATGGGGGATGAAGATGACCCTCTCACCGGGCTCCGGAGTAGGAATGACCTGATCTTTGTCAGGGATCCTATGCGCGATATCCGCGGACAAATAGCCCACGCTCCGGAGCTCCTTGACGTCCTTTTCAGTGACGGTGGAGGCCTCCCACTTGCCCTTGGAGCCGGAGCCGGCCATTGCTGGGGTGGGTGGTAGTGGTGGAGGAGATTGGAGCTATGGGCGCTAGAGCTTGGAGATTGGGAAAAAGAAGCTCGAGGAAGGCGTGGGGAAAAAGGAGGGATCTTTATCCTCTTATAGACGGTAAAAATACCAAATGTCCCCTTCTCAAGCCATAAACCTCGCATGTTCCCAATGAAATCATGCGTAAGGTGCGGTTGGATTACCCAAACCATATTGATGAGAATCCCGTAATGGGCGGGCATGATCTCTGTTTTGACAAGACGTGCCAATGAAGGCTAGACCTCGAAACGCGAAACGGGAGGCGTGAAAATGGTTCGAAATGTTAAAGAGTCAAGTGTGACGCTTCGCCGAAAAAGTTGTCAGTAAAAGACATTGTTCCTATTTTGACATCTTGCCTTCGTGGCTAAGGGTTGTATTGATTATGCAGAGCCGGGTACAGTTTCTTTATGCATGGAGCTAACTTAAAATTTTCGGGGGAAGGAACCCGCCTTGCAATGCCGAAGATAATCCGCGTGCCAAACTCATCGTCATCGGAGACTAGTTCAGGGGCTACTGAGGGAGTCCTGGATTAGGGGGTCCTCAGGTGTCCGGTCTATTCGATATGGGCTGGACTGATGGGCCGTCAAGATAAAGCAGAAGACCATCCCCCGTGTCCGGGTAGGACTCCTATATGCGTGGACGGCAAGTTTGGTGTCCGGATGTATTATTTCCTTCTTCTGTAAACCAACTCTGCACAACCCTAGGCCCCTCCGGTGTGTATATAAACCGAAGGGTTTAGTCCGTAGAGGCAATCAGAATAATCATAGGCTAGACAGCTAGGGTTTAGCCATTACTATCTCGAGGTAGATCAACTCTTGTAACCCCTATACTCATCGAATACAATCAAGCAGGACGTAGGGTTTTTACCTCCATTAAGAGGGCCCGAACCTGGGTAAACATCGTGTCCCTATTGTCCATTGTTACCATCGATCCTCAGACACGCAGCTTGGGACCCCCTACCCGAGATCTGCCAGTTTTGATACCGACAGTTATGTTCACCCTCATAATCCATCTCGTCTGCATCGTGGTCAGAAGGCCCGGTTTCTTCGTTGTTCGACATGTTTCCTACGATTAAGTCTCCTCGCTTAATTCTTAAACTATAATAAAATGAGTAATGACATGAAAAAAGGTCTATGGTTTGCCGGAATGCCATTTCATTCCCGTCGCAGCAAATCCCGGCACTCGATATGCCTACTTTCTAGCACAAGTCATGCCAAAATTCACGGGAAATTTCGGCATGACCTTTGCTAAAAAAGTGGACATATCGAGTGCCTGAAATTCACCGGGACGGAAATGAATCAACATTCCAGCGAAACATAGGCCACTCGGATCATTTACCCTGCACATAACCATCATTTTCCAAATATCACATGTCCAAATATGACATGTCGAAATTCCAAATATCACATGTCCAAATCACATGTCCACTTCAAATTTGCATATAACAAGAAGAAAATTATAGAACTTGAAGAAAAATGCAAGAAGTCCTTTTTCTTCACAATATTTGAAACTAAATTCAGCACTTGTCAAATTTGATAGTAAATTCAGCACTTGTCAAAATACCTAACCCTAGAATTCAGTTAACTAAACACCTAAACTACAGTTAACTAAAACACCTAAACCCTAAAAAAAAATACCTAGAATTCTGTTAACTACACCTAAAACACCTAAAATACCTAGAATTCTGCTAACTACACCTAAAACACCTAAATTCTATTAACTACGCCTAAAACACCTAAATTGCCTACTAGAACCTCCACCAATAAAAATTCCTAGAATTATATTATTCCTAATTTGATACAGAAAGTATACATAGGAAAAATTGACTTGATTTCTGTCCTATTTTATAATATGGATAATTTTACCTATTTTTTGAATTTTCTGACATAAAACTTCTATGAATATTTTGAATTCAGAATTCAAAAAATGCTTACAACCATGAACAGTAGGAACATCAGAATCTAGCTATTTCATCAACACATTTTCTGAAATTTGAATTCATAATTTTCTGAATTTTGAATTCACAAAGCTACTGTTTTTCAATTGTAAATTAAACCTAGCTATTTCATGAACCCTAGAACCGTAGAACCTAACTACAAAACCTAACTACATGAACCCTAGAACCCTTAGGCAGAGAGACAGAGAGAGAAGGAGGGGAGGAGGACTTACAAGGGGCTAGGGGATACGTCGGCGGCGAGGTGGAGCTCGGGGGAGATGCCGGCGGCAAGGTGGAGCTCGAAGGAGACATGTGCGGGTGGAGGAGCGGGCGCCGATGACACGGGCGGTGACGGACGGGGCGCGGGCGGTGACGGAGGGCGCGCGGAGGGCGACGGCGGGCGATGGAGGGCGACGATGCGGCGTCGGAGGAGAGGGGATCGAATGGGGAATGGGATGGAGGAAAGAAGCAGAGGAGGAAGCCCGCGTGGGGGGGGGGGGTTATGTCAAAATAGCAGTAGCGCGGGTTGAAGAACCGCGCTACTGCTATCTTAAGTAGCTATAGCGCGTGTTACAAAACCGCGCTACTGCTATAAGTAGCTATAGCGCCGGTTACAAAACCGCGCTACTGCTATCTTGAGTAGCTACAGCTCCTTTTTCATTATTTTGTATCATTTTATTTTTATTTTTCTTTTCATTTCTTTTTTTCTTTCTCCTTTTTCTATTTCTTTTCATTTATTATTCTATTCCTTTTTTATGTTGTTTTCTTTTCCTTGGTTTACTTTTTCTTTTTCTCCTTCGAAAGACCACCGAGCTAGCCAGAACCATATGCATGGTGGGAAGGGGATACATTAATGTATATAACTAAGACGATATATATTTCACATCATTTCACCGATAACGACTAAGTGCGTACACAAAATATATATATATATATATATATATATATATATATATATATATATATATATATATATATATATATATATAAATGATGCATGGTTTCTCAGAGTCGACGTTTTCATTTTTGAGTGAGCTTCTTTCCCTTGTTCGTTGACGAATAATTGAGCCCCTCGTTGTGACTTTTCCTTTTCCATGGAGTATGATCTTTCTTAGGTAATGTAGTATTGATTCTTCTTTTGACGTATGCTTCATCGTCATCGCCATCTTCCCTCATCGGGTTGCCGTATTGGTCGTAGTCATCCTCGTTGGCGACTCCATCCATTCCAATGATGTTCCTTTTCCTCTCCTCACGACAACACGGCTGGTATTCCTCGGGTAGGTTATGAAGAAGCATTGTGTCACGTGCTTAGCGTGTACCCATGGCTCGTTTTGGCGATGGCGTTCACGGTAGCGCTCTTGGCGTCGGGTATAGACATGGTAGTGAAATACCGGTTTTCTCTTTCGACATTCTTAGCCCATCTGACATGGAACATCGTCGCGCTGTGCAGTCCAGAGTAGTCAAGCTCCCAGATCTACTCGACCCTTCCGTAGAATCTCTCAGTTGCGGCGTTGTCGGCATTCATGCATTCCATCATCACCCCTGAGTTCTGAATATCACTGTTCATATCTTTGGCCTCCGTGTAGAACGTGTATCCATTGATATCGTATGCCTGATAGGTCGTGAGGTTGGCCGCGGGGCCATGTGCTAAGGCGTATATGAGCAATCCGTCCTTAGAGCCCTCTTCTGGGGGATTAGCAAGAATATGCTCTTTGAACCAATGCAGGAAAGTGGATTTGTGCTCTCTAGTAACTTTGGCATTCGTCCTGCATAGCCCCCAGTCACGATACTTCTTTGTGATGGTTTCTTTGTGAAGTGTCACAAAAGGATCTACCACGTCTAGGTGATGTAGCACTACTAAGTTTGCTATGTCAAAGTCGTTGCGTCGATCCGAGTAACTCACATGCAGTTCCCTGCGACCGTTGGAGTGACCTTCTCCTTCGAGCCTCCCAAGGTGCTTCTTAACAGGCAAACCAACACCAGGACGGTCTCCGTCATATAGATAATTCTCGCAGAAAGAGATGCACTCTTGTGTCAGATAGCCCTGGACGATGCTTCCATCCGGACGGGACATGTTACGAACGAATCCTTTGATGACCCCATCCATCCTCTCGAACGGCATCATGTTGTGCAGGAATAACGCCCCCAGGTCTATTATGTCGTCCACAATGTGGACACACAGATGCACCATGACGTCAAAGAATGCGGGCGGGAAGTACATCTCAAGCTCATTTAGTATCACAACGATCTCTTCCTGTAGCCTTCAGAGCTGCTTCCCACTGATCGACTTTCGAGAGATGACGTCGAAAAAGTTGCAGAGACCAATAAGCGTGTCACGGACGTGCTTGTCCATTATCCCTCTAAGGGCAACAGGTAGTATTTGCATCATCATCACATGACAGTCATGGGACTTCATCCCACTAAACCTTTTCTTCTTCGTGTCTAGAAATCTGCTTATCTTCCCACAGTAACCGGAACTAACTTTGATTCCGGTAAGGCACTTGAAGAATTGATCGATCTCAGCCGGACTTAAGGTGAAGCAAGAAGGGGGGCAATAATCCTCTTCCTTCACTTTTTTGCCCTTCTTCTCCCGTGCCTCCGTCTCCGTCTCCTCTGACTTTTTACGGGGCGTCATGTGCAGATCTGCCCTGATTTTCAGATCTTGTAAGTCTCTTCTTGACTTCGGCCCATCCTTGGTCTTATCCCGCATGTTCATCAGTGTCACAAGCAAGCTCTCAAGGACATTCTTACAGATATGCATTTGATCAAGGCAATGAGGCGTGTCGAGTTTGTGCCAGTACTCCAAGTCCCAGAAAATAGACCTCGTCTTCCATACCTTCAGCAGCGGCTCCGGTGCCTTTTTCATCGTCTTTCCTGGCGCGGGGCACTGTTCCCAGTTTTTCAAAAGCTCATCGATTTTGGCGCCGCTCCGCTTACGTGGAGGTCCTCGATGCTCAGCCTCACCATTGAATAGATCTCCATGGTTTCTCCACGGGTCGTCCTTCTCGAGCCATCTTCGATGCCCCATGTACACGATTTTCCCAGACCCGCCATCTTTCGTTGACGTTAGCTGCTGAGACGTCGTATCATCCATGCACTGCGTGCATCCGCAATATCCATGGCACACTTGGCCTGTGACATATCCGTAACCGAGATAGTCGTGCACCGTCGTGATCAGCGCGGCTCTCATATAGAAATACTCGCCTTTGCTGGTGTCCCATGCCTTGGCCGGTGTTTTCCATAACTTGTCTAACTCCTCTTGAAGTAGCCCCAGATACAGATTAATATTATTTCCCGGTTGTTTCGGCCCTTGAATCAGCATGCTCATGTGTATGTACTTTGACTTCATGCACAACCAGGGGGGAGGTTGTACATCCATACAAACACGGGCCATGTGCTATGGTTGGTGTTCTGGTTGCCAAACGGATTCATGCCATAGGTACACGCGCCAAGCATGATGTTCCTTGCATCACATGCGAAATATCGATATTCGTCGTTGAACGCTCTCCACTGGCTTGCATCCGCGAGGTGTCTCAGCTTCAGATCATCTCCATCGTCGGGCTTTTTCCTCTCCGCGTGCCAACGCATGAGCTTTGCTTCCTTGGGATCTACAAAATAACGTTGCAGACGGGGAGTGATAGGTAAGTACCATACAACTTTCTGGGGAGATTTCTTTCCGGCCTTCTTGTATCGAGAAGAATTGCACACCGGCCAGCTGGTTTTTTCCGCGTGCTCCTTCCGATAAATGATGCAATCGTTGATGCATGCAAGGTATCTAACATGCGGCAGATCAAGAGGGCACACGATCTTCTTGGCCTCATCCACACTAGTAGGACATAGACTCCCCACGGGAAGAACATCCTTTAGGTACTTGAGAAGCTCATCGAGGCTAGTGTCGGTCCATTTGTTTTTAGCCTTCATCTTCAGAAGTTCGAGCATGAAACTCAAGCGGGTCACCTCGGGATCGCAACCATCATACAATGGAGTGTTCGAGTCTACTACCAGTTGCTCCAGCTTGGCCTTCTCTCTAGAAGCAGCTCTGTCAGTACTCGTCTCCTTGCGAAGCAGGTCTCGAACATGAGGGTCCCGCATGATTGAACTTAGTAGCGACGAAGTCTGCGGCATGTAGTCCACATTTTCTCCACCACCATGTCCGGCCTCTTCTCCGCCGCCATGTCCGGCCTCTTCTCCGCCGCCATGTCCGGCCTCTTCTCCGCCGCCATCTCCGGCCTCTTCCCCACCGCCATGTCCAACCCCTTCTCTGCCGCCATTATCGGTCATCTCTTCGTCTTGCCCCGTGTCATCATTGGCTGCCCCGTCGGCGTCCTCCTCCTCATCATCATCATCAATTATCAACCGAGTATAGCCATCCATGAAACCAGTCATCAGCAGGTGCGCCATCAAACGACCATCCTCATAGGGGTCGAGCCAAACTCCTCCTTTGCATCTTCGACACTGACATAAAATCCCTGTCCTTTTATTTTCATTCATGTCCTGCACCATCGATCGCAACCACCTTTCCACCATCGTTCTACTGACCATCATGAACGCCTGCTCGGTAATAATAAACAAATTGATTATAAAAATGCATGCATGCATCAAAGTCATACAAAATTTTGGTATGACATTCCCTAAAAATAGGACATATAGAGTTTGCCCGAAATTCACCGAAACGGAAATAAATCGACATTTCGGCAAAACATAGGCAACTCAAGCACAATTCGGCGGCAACTCATGCCACACACACACAATTTCCATCATATCGTCCGATTATGTCATATCGCACACATACACATATTTCCATTCTTGCAAAAGCATAAATTTTTAATCACCTATCTCGAGATCGAGCACGGTGATGATGATGTCGATCGGTGTCGCCACACACCTAGGGAATGATCAAAAGTGGACAAAGCTTACTTCTTGACATTGCTAGATCTAGTTAGGGAGGTACATAGGTCACTTCATTAAATGGGTAGATCTACCTAGCTAGTTGGGGAAGGAGATGACTCCAACTAGTGGAGGGGGAGGAAAAGAGAAAGTGGTTGCATTAATGGAGGTGGTGTAGTTAGCTAGGAGCATTAAAGAGAGGGAAAGAGAGGTAGAAGAAAGAGAGTAATGGGGGAAGAAGTAGTGAGGGAGAGAGGAGGTGGGAGCTAGGGGAAAGTGAAAGAAGAGAGGATGGGGGAGGGGGAGGGGGTAGGAAAAGGTGGTTGTGCGCATTAGCAGCAGCGAGGGATGGAAAAATGCGCTGCTGCTAAAAACGTAGCAGTAGCGCGCTCCTGCAACAAGCGCTACTGCTATGTGGGGCCCGCCATGTGGCACGGTTCAAACTTAGGAGTAGCGCTCCCCCAGATAACACGCTACTGCTATCAACTTAGCAGTAGCGCCTGTTTTGTAAGCGCGCTACTACTATACCTAGCTTGTCGGCAACAGTGTGACAATTATAGTAGTAGCGCCTTTTGCTGGGGCCGCGTAGCAGTAGCGCCCTTTTTGACCACGCGCTACTGTTAATTAGCAGTAGCGCCTCATTTTAACCAGCGCTACTGATAATCCTCTGTGTATAAGGTTTTCCCTAGTAGTGCCAATTCAATATCACAAGGACGAGAGGTTTCAGAGACCTACTCTCCCGCTCGTAGCCTCGCAGGTGCACGCCGACGTTCAGGATGGGGTAGACTACGATGGTGGCCCAAACAACGAGGGGGGTCCTAACTCGAGTCATGATGTGTATTTGGGGGCGGCCGATAAGTTATATACATAGGAGAACGCACGCGGTCTCATGTCGTGATCATGATCCGGATCCAAATCGACTAGGTTTCCAACTCAAAAACTTATTGGTCAGGTTTCCAACTAAAAAACTTACTGCTCAAGAAGCCCAAAAAAAGGGCAAAAGAAAGTCGTGCTCCTGCAAAACCACGGAACGAATTTCCGCAGACCATTTATGTCGCATGTCCACACCGACAAGGCGAGCATGCACGTGTGGTGTTCTCTTTCTCTCGTCATACCGATCACTTAGTAGAGTGGGGAGACTCTACAATATGACTTGGCCTCACACCACCTTCGTTTATGTGGGATGGGACTAAAGATTGCACCTCTACTTTTGTCATTTATTCATGGGCCTTTATGATTTATTTGGATTTATCTATTGGACCAAGCCAAACATTCTACCAAAGATTGGACAAAATCGGAAAATGAGAAAAGAAATAGCTTTTTAGGGTTGAGAAATATTCTTTCACGGTTGAGAAACATATTTTGTTCTTCCTGAAATATTGGCGATATGCTGATCTGAGCTTGTCTAAGAGCAACTCCAAAAGCTTCCCTAAAAATCTTCACGTAAATTGATTTTATAGGATCACTATAAATTTTAGGGGAAGTTTCATGAGAGCAACTTTTGTCAGATCCCGTAAATTCTTCCCCTAAAATTTATTTATTTCTTATTAAACAATCCTAGCTAATGGCCTAGGGCCCGCAAGTCAATGATACGTGTGATGATGGCCAGCAAGGTGTGGGGCGGGCCGGCGGTACGACAGCGACCCGACGTGGCAGCGGTGCGGTGAGGTGGCGGCCGGCGAGGCGCGACGCAATGCGACGGCAGTCTAGAGCTGTGGCGGCGACAGTGGAGCGGCGGAGTGGCGGCGTGGGCGGTGAAGTTTCAGGCGATTTCCCTGCCGTCAAAACTCTGGGGAAGTTTTCATATTCCCATAATTCAAAGGGAACTTGGGGCCAAGTTTACATGATCATAAATTTATTCTAGGTTTATGGGATCTATTGGAGACGTTTTTTTCTCCCAAATTTCCTCTAAATGGTATATTTTGTACAGATGAAAGATCTGCTGGAGTTGTTCTAAGGGCAACTCCAAAAGTTTCCCTAAAAATCTTCATGTAAAACTCGTTTTACAGGATCACTGTAAATTTTAGGTGAAGTTTCCTAAGAGCATTTTTTGTCAGATCCCGTAAACCTCTTCCCCTAAAGTTTGTTTATTATTAAACAATCCTAGCTAATGGCCTAGGGCCCACAAGTCAATGATATGTGTGATGGTGGCCAGCAAGATGCGGGGCGGGGCGGCGGCACGACGGCGACCCGGCGTGGTTGCGCGTTGGCTCGGCGTGGCAGCAGCGTGGTGAGGTAGCAGCCGGCGAGGGACGTGCGACGCAATGCAACGGCAGTCCGGAGTTGTGAAGACGATGGTGCGGCGAGGTGGAGCGGCGGAGGAGCAGCGTGGGTGGTGAAGTTTCAAGTAGTTTCCTTGCCGCCAAAACTTTTGGGAAGTTTTCATATTCCTAAAATCCAAAGGGAACTTGGGGTCAAGTTTGCATGATCCTCTAAATTTATTTTGGGTTTATGGGATCTGTTGGACTCCCAAATTTCCTCTAAACGGTATAGTTTTAAAAGATAGAAGATATGTTGGAGTTGCTCTAAGAACATCTCAAATAGCTCCTTTAAAAAAACTTCCGATATAATTGGCTTTACGGGATGACCCTAAAATTTAGGGGAACTTGTCTAAGAGCTGCTTCCCGTAAACTTCTTTCAAAAAAAAAATTTTAATTTATTTTTTAATTAAACAAAAAAGATAATGGCCTAGGAACCCGCGAATCAGTGACATGCGTGATGGTCGCCGACGAGGGGCGGCGCGGTGACCGCCGGTGCAAGGCGGCGTGGGCGCGGGACGGCCGCAGACGAGGGGCGGTGCGGGCGTGGCGGCGTTCTGGCGAGGTTCCGACTGGGCCAGGGCACGCGGTGAAGTTTCACGCGGTTTCTAGCCTTTCAAAATTATACTGGAAGATCATCTTCCCGTTAACCTGAGGGATGAAAGGACCTAGTTTACAGGATCCCCTAAAGTTAAAGTTAGACAAGTCTACAGTACCATGACCCATACCCCGCCAACTCCTATTTGAGGCCCTTAGCACAGGTTATAGCCTAACCCACAAACCGTGCTCACCCCCTCCCCATCTTGGGCTCGGCCCTTTTACTCATCGAACCTCAAAAAAATGGTGCGCGAACTAAGATTCGAACCCCAATCCACCTGGTTTATTTCCGACGGCAGTAACCATCAGGACATATCACCTATTAGGGATGAAAACGGAGCGGAAACGGACGGAACTGGGTGCTACCATATTTGTTTTCATATTTTTTTGCAGAAGCGGAAACGAATATAGAAACCCCAGAAATGAATACGGAAACAGATACTACCGGAAACAGACACGGAGCGAATACAGAGCGGACACGGAAACAGAAGTGGGCGTTGACCGGAACATGAAAAGCCCTTGAGTCATAGAGAAATAAAAACAAAAACAAACAAAGTTAATGAAATGTTACCATGGCTACAGAATAATATGATTATGTTAGCAACTTAGCATAGTATTGTAGTAGTACTGGACAATTGTGTACATGGCCTAATTGAGTACATATGTGGTAGTAGAAGTTGGTCCTCAAATCATCCATTCTGCTCAGTGTATCATCATTTGTTGTTTGGTGGTTGGGCTACAAAGCGGCCATAGGCCTATACTAAAAATGAAAATTCCATATTCACGGAAACGGAAAGTTCCGGTTCCACGCCCGTTCCACCGGAAAACACCGTTCCGTTTTTGTTTCCGTTTCCATTTCCATTTTCGTTTTGCAAATTTTCGTTTTCATTTTCATATTTCCTCTCCGTTTTCATTTTTCCTCCGGAAAAGCGGAAAGTTTTCATTCCATTTTCATCCCTATCACCTATTGTGCATACTTCTATTTCTTTTTCTGCTTGTCGTGCACATTTTCGGTTCAGGTTCCACAGGGTTTTTCTAGGTGTTTTTTCTTTTTGATCTTTTCATGCAAGGGTTTTGCTCGGTTTTTCTTTTTTCTGTTTCTTTTTCATTTATATTTTTTCACAAACTTTCTTCTGAATTTGTGCACTTTTTATAATCATGAACTTTTTCGAAAATTCATGAAACATTTTTCAAGTCCACATACTTTTTCCACATTTGCGAAGATTTTCCTAACTCGTGATTTTTTTTTCAAATATATGAACTTTGTAAAATCCAAATACGGGAACAATTTTCAAATTCACAAACATATTTTTTTCAAACTCATGAACGTTTTTAAAAGTCATGAACTTTTTAAAATTTGAACTCATGAACAATTATAAAATTCATGATTTTAAAAAATAAAATCATAAACCTTTTAAAAATCCTGAATTTATTCAAATTCGAACTCATGAAAAAACATTAAATTCGTTAAGTTTTTTAAACATGTGATTATTTTCAAAATTCCTGAGCTTTTTAAATTTGAAATCATGAACAATTTTCAAATTCATTAAAAATAAACTCATGAAATTTTTTCAAATTCATGAAATTTTTTAAATTCGAATTTGTGAACAATTCTCAAAATCATGAACTTTTTCCAGATCCACAAATTCATGACCATTTATTCTAATCGCCAAACTTTTTCAAATTTGTGAAGTTGTTTCAAGTATATAACTTCGTTAACATTTATTCAAATCTGTGAACTTTTTTCTAGTCCATGAGCTTTTGTCAAATCCAGAAATTCGGAAACATTTATTCAAATGTGTGAACTTTTTAAAATTCATGAATTATTTTCAAATATGTAAACGTTTTAGATTTCACGATTTTTTTTAGAAGTACTATGAAATGCCGGCTTTTTTTCCTAGCAGACCAATCTATTTTTTTGGAAAGAAAGTAGCTTTTTTTAGAGAAAGAAAGAAAAGAAAAAAACCAGCTTCCTAAACGGCGCTTAAAGCGCTGACCTGGAGCTCCCCTTACCGCCTTACCAGTTTTTTTTTTAGCAAAACCGCCTTCCTGTTATGACGGTGACAGTTGCATCATTCTAGGCCCTAGGAGACCAACATTCACGGCCACGGCTTCTACTGGGCCGCAAGTTTCGGCCCGCTCTCCCGCGGTATATACCGAAACCGCGATCGCACCCTCCAGGTCCATCCAGCGCCCCTCCCTCCCTCGTCCCACCAAGCGAAATCTGAAAAGCCCTAGCCTCCTCCCCCCGCTCCACCCCCGATCCGCCGCCATGGCCGCTCCCGCCGTCGCCGGCGCGCCGTCGGCCCGCAAGGGCGAGACCTACACCGACACCAAGCGCCGCGACGACGTCCGCGGCGCCAACATCGCGTCCGCGCGCTCGGTCGCCGACGCGGTGCGCACCTCCCTCGGGCCCCGCGGCATGGACAAGATGATCTCCTCCGGCGACCAGGAGGTGATCATCACCAACGACGGCGCCACCATACTCTCGCGCATGTCCCTCCTCCAGCCCGCGGCCCGCATGCTCGCCGAGCTCTCCCGCTCCCAGGACGCGGCGGCCGGCGACGGCACCACCACCGTCGTCGTCATCGCCGGGGCCCTGCTCCGCCGCGCGCAGTCCCTCCTCGCGGCCGGCGCCCACCCCACCGCCGCCGCCGACTCCCTCCACCGCCTCGCGGCCCGCGCCGTCGAGGTCCTCGAGGGCATGGCCATCCCCATCGAACTCACCGACCGAGACTCCCTTGTCAAATCTGCGTCCACCGCGCTCAACTCCAAGGTCGTCTCTCAGTACTCCGGCCTCCTCGCCCCGCTCGCTGTTGACGCCGCCCTCTCGGTGGTCGATCCCGCCCACCCGGAGCTTCTTGATCTTCGTGACATCCGCATCATAAAGAAGCTCGGCGGCACCATCGATGACACCGAGCTTGTCCGCGGCCTTATCTTTGACAAGAAGGCCAGCCATGCTGCCGGGGGGCCATCTAGGATCGAGAATGCCAAGATCGCTGTCATCCAGTTTCAGATCTCACCGCCCAAGACTGATATTGAGCAGAGCGTCATCGTGTCAGACTATGCGCAGATGGACCGCATCCTCCGTGAGGAGCGCAATTACATCCTAGGGATGGTTAAGAAGATCAAGGCGTCTGGATGCAATGTCCTCCTCATCCAGAAGAGCATCTTGCGTGATGCGGTGACCGAGTTGTCGCTGCACTATCTCGCAAAGGCCAAGATTCTGGTGGTCAAGGATGTGGAGAGGGACGAGATTGAGTTTATCACCAAGACTCTCAACTGCCTGCCAATTGCCAACATTGAGCATTTCCGTGAGGATAAACTTGGGTATGCTGATGTTGTCGAGGAGGTGTCTGCCGGAGATGGCAAGATTGTCAAGATCACTGGCATCAGGGACATGGGGAGGACTGCAACTGTGCTTGTCCGTGGGTCCAACCAGTTGGTTATTGATGAAGCTGATCGCAGTATCCACGATGCCCTATGTGTCATCAGGTAATGTGACTTCCACTGAAACAATCTTCTGTGTGTTATATGCTTGAAAGTTTCTCGATTGTAGGCCTGCCTTTCTAGGTCATTTTGAGTATGGTGACTTGGGTGAAGTCTTATTGTTAAATGATGTGAAGTAACTTAAATATGCACAGCATTGTTGAACAGTTATTAATTATAGTCGATTAAGATGATAGGATCATACTCATAGTTTTCTATTGGATCTGTTCATTGCAGTAAATTGTTAAAGTGGTGTAACGGAACATCTGTTCTGCTATAATATGTTTATTTACATGTTAAAAGCAACATTGTTTTTAATTAGTTTAATGCATAAAAATTATAGGATTCTTGTGTTCTTGTAGGTTGGCTGCAATCCTCATGCTTCAAGTAAATGACAATTTCCTGTCACGTTGCTTGCACATATACTGTCGTGTTCTCTTTCTGCCATTATCAACATGGTCTCCTTCTGTTATGTTGCTTCCACATATACCGTTGCAACAACTTAGGGAAAAAATAGCTATGTTCCCTTTGACCACTATATATGCTGCGGTAGACACATAGGGAACCACAGGGAGCATAGGTTCACTAGGTGATTATATGTGACACCGAGCCACGTTTGATTGAGCTCAATTTATGTTCTTATGCTATTTGAGTGACTCAGTGATCCAGCGATCACCAGGCTGGGCATATGGCACATGGTGCTTTGTGTGGGCCATAGTCTTTCTCATTTGCTAAGTTGCATGTCATGTCTGTTCATGGTACTTTATGATGACCCTTTGTCATCTATAATTTTGAATCTGGACGTTGGTGCTTTATTTGATAATAATAGATTTGTCAAATTAAATTCACAAGAGTAAGTGGTGAGCTTCCTTTGTGTGGAAGCTTTGACCTTTGAGCAAGGTGGAGACCTTTCAGGGTTAGCCTACTACGTACCGCCACAAGCTGCACTTCTGTATTTCATTCATGGACTGGCTGCCCATTTTTTCACTCAAAAGAAATACTCCCTCCGTCCCAAAATTCTTGTCTTAGATTTATCTAGATACGGATGTATCTAATACTAAAACATGACTTGATACATCCGTATTTAGACAAATCTAAGATGAGAATTTTGGGACGGAGGGAGTAGTGTTTTTGGTGCAGTGTTTACTCCCATCCTTTCTTCTGACACTCCACATCTCCTTTGTGAACACAGTGAAGGCGAATCTCTCTCGTTCTTCACCTCACTCCTCTGCGTCGCAGTGCTTGAATCTGATGGCTAGATCACCTCTTATGGGCTAAGTGCTGCAGTAGGGCACCACGGAGTGGCTAGGAAGCACCTTTTGTTAGCTCTAATCTTGTTACAAGTGGTAGTTATTAGAATCCGTGCATGCATGCTGGCATGTTATGATGTTCTAGTTCTAGCAAGATGAAAAAAAGTAGAATGTAAGTTGGCTAGTAATATTAGCTAGCACTTAGTCAGCCAGTTGTACAATCTTGAGTTGCATGTAAGTTAGATATCAAAGTCAATTTGGCTAGTCATGTGAAGCAAAAGTTAGCTGTTTGAGATTTAGCTGTAAAATGTCAGCTTGGTGAAGTTGGTCGTGGTGTAGGTGTAGGTCTGTTTGTAAGTCCTAATAAAAGGACCTTATGTCCTCCTTGTAATACAAGCTTGTTGTAGTGTATAAGCTTCAGACCACTAGTTGTGTGCATGTTTGTGTGAGAAACCAGGATAGTGGCTCCGCGGTCTGTGTGCCTCATGTCCTTTAAAATGGAAATTCTAGTGAGAGACATTGACTGCCTCATCTTATGCCTTTGAATTTCAACACTTCCACAGTAGTAGCCTCGGTTTGATCAATGCATGAGAATGTGTTGTTGCACGCATCAGTTCATGTTGTGAAGTCTAGATGTGAGAATGTGTATGTGCATGTTGATTCATAATTAGATGGTTGCTTCTGAATTTTACTAAAGAAACAACTGCTTTTAGTACATGGTTTTCCAGGCCTCATGGTCTTCATGGCCTTGTGGGCATAAGTGTAAAGATAAGTTCCATTACCAATGTAATAGGCCTTGAGCGTAAGTAGACATGTGTCCTCATGAAATGATTAATCTTGCTCATGGTCTATTTCAAGCTTGTGCATCATTTTGTGGTATTTATGGCGTTGCATATAAGCATATTATATGAAGCAACTTAGTACAGTACTACTTTTAGCTTGCAATGTATTATTTCTTCAGTGTTCTGATCCTGTTCATGCTTACTTTTATGAAGGTGCTTGGTGAACAAGAGGTTTTTAATTGCTGGTGGCGGTGCTCCAGAAATAGAAATGTCAATGCAACTGGCTGCTTGGTCAAAGGAGCTCCATGGGATGGAGAGTTACTGCATCAAGGAGTTTGCTGATGCACTTGAGGTCATCCCTTACACATTGGCAGAGAATGCAGGGCTCAACCCAATCGCCATTGTTACCGAGCTAAGGAACCGCCATGCCAAGGGTGAGAAGAACACGGGCATCAACGTGAGGAAAGGACAGATCACAAACATCCTGGAGGAGAATGTTGTGCAGCCGTTGCTTGTGAGCACGAGCGCCATCTCGCTAGCGTGCGAGTGCGTTAGAATGATCTTGAAGATTGATGATATAGTCACTGTAAGGTAAAGCCCGTAGGGCGGATGATCCTTTTTAGGGCTGTATTGTTATGTGTGGGGTGGGTGACGACCACTTTGGCCTGTCTGGTTCTATCTGGCTTGTTGTTACGTAGGTGCACTGATGAGTTACAATTTTATTTGTGAACGTGGCTCTTTGATGTGTGTTATGATTTTGTGGCTTTGGCTTCTGCTAAAGATATTGGTATCTTGTATCAGTAAAGAAGAACATTCTCCAGCAACAATATGCACAATTATAACTCTAAAACATAAGTAGATCTGAAGTAGGAGGATGTGAAATCATTCAATGATTGTTCACTGAAAATCAAGATTTGTTTCCTTGGTTGGGCATCTTGCCATTTTGAGAATATAACCAGACATGGGAGTAGAGGCTTGAAGGACTGGAATCAAGAACTAGCCATGGACAATGGTCCGGTTGGGTGTTTTTTGATGTTTATGAAGAAAGTGGGGTGTCCGGTTGTAGATGCTCTTTACTCCACGACTAAATACCGCCAAGAAGATAACGACCTCAGTAAAATTGTTGGCGACGGCCTGAAGATATTCAGCATTTGTTGTTTACTTGTATGCGAGCTAAGCAAGTATGGGCTTCACTTGGTCTTGAAGAGATTATGAAGAAGTCCCTCAGCTGCGACCGATCGGGTTCTGTAGTCCTCGAAGAGATCCTACGTAGTGTAATTCAGAAAGAAGATCGCCGGTACTTGGGCACATGGGTTTACATGAGATTATTGCCGTGGGCGCCTGGTATATTTGGTGGGAGCGCCGGGAGGCAGTTAAAAGTAAGAATGTTAAATCACCGAAGAGTTCAGCTTTTGCAATTCAGTCTATTGCACCCCGCTTGTCTGATATCATGCTTGATTGACCGGGTTATTAATGCATCTTCAGCTGTTACAAGGTCTGAAACTGCTTTCAAAACTCTGCTGCGCCAAGGTCACAGTGGAATCTGATTGCCTTGAACTAGTCCAAGCTTGCAATGGTGAGCTAGATAGATGTATAAATAGGAGCTAGCTCGCGTGCTGCGGTCGCCGTCAGTGTATGTCCATGAAACACGGCCGGCGGTGCTCCGCGCCGAGCCATGCAGGGCTTAATCTCCATCAAATGCTAATGACAAATCGGCAGCCATGAGCCCCACGCCATTCCTTTCTCAGCTAAGATCCTATAACCGAAAGCTCTGTTGATGAATGTTAAGATACCTACCTGAAAAAGTCCACCTGCCTTCTTTCCCTGATGATTTGTCATTATCACGGATAAGGTGCACGATGATTCACTAATTCCACCAGCGTGTGGGTCATACATCTGTAAGGGTTCAAACATCCGTGCAAGGTTAGTGGGTCTGAAGAGTGCAGCACCGAAGAAATGCATGCAGTTTTCAGATGATCTGTCTCCACAGTGGGTGGCTGGGTGCTCCAGGTGCCCATAATTTTTGCTGTCAGGATCTTAGTGTTGAAATCACCTCAAGAGCCAAACTGGGTTAGTTAATGGCAGACATAATGTTTCAAGCACATTTATCTTGACTCCCATGCCAAGAGAATCTCCTGCTGCCACGATCCAAATATCTATGCCAACTTAGCTAATCAACCAGAAGCAACCTGAGCTAAGAAGATCCAAAGATCCCCAACCCAACTTGGCGCCTATAAATAATCCTCGCGGTGCAATAGTTGATCCCATCAGTTTCTGCACCATCAGCACAGCACATACTAACAAGGCATTCTTCTTGCACAAATGGCCTCCATTGTGCTCCTTTTCTCTCTACTATCATTGTTCTTGTGTTGTGCTCTTGCCAAGGGAGGCATGAAAGCGGCCCCTTCGACGAATGGGGCTGATCACAGAGGCCGGCCTCTACAGTCGAATCATGTTTTCAGTGTGCTCAGATATGGGGCTTACGGCGATGGACGCCATGACGACACAAAGGTATAGTATAGTGCAAAACCACCTAAAAAATACATAGCATAATTCATTTCACTAGAAATGGAAGTGGATATTTTTTGTAGGCGTTGTCAAAGGCGTGGGCTGCAGCTTGCTCCTCTTCGAATCCTAGCGTTGTGCTCATCCCCGGGGGCAAGAAATACCTAACCAAGCATTTAACCTTCTCTGGCCCATGCAAATCCAGTATCAAGTTAATGGTGAGATAGATGAATAACAACAACATGCATACTTCATTTTCTTGCATAAAATTTTGCAAACAAAGATGACAAGTTGGAGTACCAAATTCCAGATTGAAGGTACTTTGGTGGCTCCTCCAAAGAGATCATATTGGATAGAGGATACCATTAGGCACTGGATTTTGTTCAGATCTGTGAGAGGCCTTACCGTCACCGGTGGCGGGACCATTGATGGAAACGGAAAGATTTGGTGGCAGAGCTCCTGCAAAGTAAACTCAAAACTCGTAAGTATATTGAACTCCTAAGTTGCGCATTAATGAAAACCACTGGGAAAATGCAATGTTTCACTGTCAACTTTGCAGTTTAACTATTACTCCCTCTGTAAAGAAATATAAGAGTGTTTAGACCACTACTTTAGTGATCTAAACGCTCCTATATTTCTTTACGGAGGTAGTAGAGCTTTCATTTCTTTTTTCCCTAAAAGCTTTCTAATATGAATTGTTCTTTTCCTTTTCATTGACAGCCTTGCAGGCAAGCTCCAACGGTGAGTGCACCTTCCAATGATCATCTTACTTCGCATATTCCAATCGAGTAGCCTTATTTTCTTGATTACATATTGGCTATCTTTCTTTCCACTTTCCAGGCTTTGACGTTCTATTCTTGCACAAATCTGGAAGTGAATAATTTAGAACTGCTGAACAGCCAACAAATCCACATATCGGTGGAGCATTGCAGTGATGTAAGGATGTCACGCCTGTCAATCACAGCACCCGGCACTAGCCCCAACACCGACGGCATCCATATGGCCCATAGTAAGGATGTGAAAGTCATGGACTGCGCAATCAAGACCGGGGACGACTGCATGTCAATCGAGGATGGAACCGAGAATCTACATGTCAAGAACATCGTGTGTGGGCCGGGGCATGGGATAAGCATCGGAAGCTTAGGCGATGGCAACTCTCAAGCCCAAGTTGCAAACATCACCATCGACGGGGCGCGACTGCACGGCACGACGAATGGGGCTCGTATCAAGACATGGCAGGGCGGGCGGGGCTATGCAAAGAACATCGTGTTCCAGAACATGATGATGGATAATGTACAGAACCCGATCATTATCGACCAGAACTACTGCGACTCGGCTACACCATGTAATGAACAGGTAAAAGAACATGACGACCGCGTTGGTTTTATTCATTTGTTCATGCGCATAGATATAATCTAGCGTGCGTTTTCCTTTTGGGTGTAGAAATCGGCTGTGGAGGTGAGCAATGTGTTGTTCAAGAACATCAGGGGGACAAGTGCCTCAAGAGAGGCCATCAAGCTCAGTTGCAGTAGAGCTGTGCCTTGCCATGGGATAGCCTTGCACAACGTCAGGCTTACTCTAAAACGAGGTGGTGATGCAGAGAGCACCTGTGAGAATGCGAAATGGAGGAAATTGGGAACAGTTATGCCACAGCCATGTAATCTCAACGACTGAAAATATATGGCAATGATTTGAAACGGAATCGCTGACATTGAAGTGTACTAGCTAGTGATCGCTGCCACGCTCTACTCATTGTTCAAGAGTTGTTCTTTTCGTATTTTTGACAAGTATCCGGCGCGTAGTGTAGTCTGTTAGTGTTTTTATAACGGAGCGGAAGATAGTTACTTTAGCGAAATTTTATGTGGAGAGGCTTCCCAGCTCTTAGTGCATAAACCCTTTTGAGCATTTAGCAAACTTGGTGCGGCACTTCTACTCAAGCTGAAACTGGAAAATTATATGCTTTTTCAGAAGAAGCAGTACTATGAGAACCCAAATCTACAAGTTAAAATCTTGGCTATCAAAGATATTTGTCATGACTTCACAATTGTTGGACGGAAAATGCAGTCAAGTGGCCAAAAAGTTAAATATTCATATCCAAAGTACACACAAGGGCCAGTTTTCTTGTTATAAGCAAAGATCGCAGGGTACATTCTGGGCAGAAACCATACCCTAGTATACAAGAGCAATCAGTACGTAGTCAGTTTCGCCGAACCGATGAGATGAGTTCTCAAGAAATATAACACGAGGGCGGGGCAAGAATAACGGCAACCTCACCAACTTACCTACAGGCTACAGAAGTACAGATGAACATCAGAGTATCTACCCACTGTTGGCTATCTCCTAACAACCTCTTATGTACCACGGACAACCCGATTTGCCAAATGGTCAGTGTAAGTGCTACGCATCTGCTCCTACAGTGATGTAAATGGTACACACTAATACACCCTCCTCTGAACAAAGAGCCCGAAAGATATGAACAAACTCAGCCAGCTAGAGAACTCCTAGGTGTTACTCGCATTGTTGTATCTGTTATAGTGTTGTCACTCTCAACAATAAGAGAGGTCAGCTCATTTTCTTGTTGACTTCTCAATCTTGACAAAGTAGGGAGGCTCCTTTTGATTCTCTCGGGTAGATACCTGGAAAATTTTGGAAACAGATCCTTTATGACTACCAACTACAACCAGAATAGCGCAAGGTACATGACTGAAGAAACATATGGTTGCGGAAAGTTGGTCCATGGAAAGCAACTTACATGGCAATTCTTTCTGCAATTGCTCTGCGCACTGAAGAGTTGAGGCCGTAAGCAATCGAATTAAAAAGGCCCTAAACATGTTGGGGAACATTAGTCTGGAGAATTGATGAAAAATATGTAATAAAGTTACCAACAAAATTATTTTGTACATAATGTGGGCACAGAGGAACAGTATGATTTCAGCAAATACAACAACAAGAGGGAGTCATAGCTCATAAATAACCTACGGCCTGTTTTGATGGTGGATTTTATCCTAATCTATTATACCAATTTAGTTCTGTAATGAAGGCTAGCATCCAAGAAATAAAGAGGTTGGAACGCAAGCATGCCCATCATTTGGAGTAGAACTATCACTAGAATGACAAAACGATAACATGGATTGGTTCAGTATCTCCAGGAAGTAGGAACCCCGAACTAGCAACTTTGCATCATATGAATCCAGAAGCATCTAGTCTAAAGAATGAAAGACAAAAATATCCAAAGACTCACCATAAGTCCAGCAAACCCAATATCAAGGATGGATAGCCAAAATATCTTGTGACCAGGATTAGCAAAGTCATACAGGCGATTGATTGTCGCAAAAGCCCATGAACCGATTAAAATCAGAGGGTAATAACCCCACCGATTAAATGCCTGCAGAAGAAAACAAATAATGGTAAGAACTAAGAAGCTGATCAAGGACACACCGAAGTAGCATGATGATAAGCGGACTACATAGTGACATATTCCTCGCAATAAAAGCAGTTGTAATCTTATATCATTGAATCTTATAGAGAAGAAGTAGAAAAATATAAAAGGAGCTTATGGACTAACAATGTCGAACAGTCTGTTTTCGGTTAAAAACTGTTGATGTACACAGTGCATATACCTTCTTGTCCGCCCTCACGTCAGATTGACTTGATCGATCACTCATGCCAACAGCCATCTACAAATTAACATTAACTTTTCAGAAGATACAGCCAGAAAGAGGAGAACACATCAAGTGCTACAATACAAGCCTCAGTTAGCCTACCCTCAATAGTCAATATACAAGAGAAAACAGTTAACAGAACGTGTGTTGTATGCATACCCGTGTCGCATTGTTCAACATGTGGTTTACTTGATAGTACGTAAACCCATTGTAGAGAATGGCACCCCAAAGTGGAAGGTAAAAGGTAATCAAGTGTAAGATCTGCAAGTAAAGGGCATTCTAGTAAAGGAATTGCTAAGATGATACAGTGAAAACATTTCTACGTCTCAGGGACTGAGTGAAGACCATACAAATGGATTGTCAATATATCGCAATGTCTTTGAAAATCTGAAGGTAGACCAAGCAAGCTATGACACAAATCCACATAAATGATGAATGGCAATTCAAACCTTTTGATAACAGCTATGCATGATGTACAAATGCTACATGGAAACAGTAGAATTCAGGAAGATAACTATTTGATCTGTTCTTGAATCACTAATAATATAAAGCAAAATAGGATCAAATGTATCTTAGTTTAAGCAACAGGAGTGTGTATAACCAAATTAGCAAGCTCATAAAAGAGAAAGATGTACCTTTCCCATGCTTCCCTGCTGGATCCAACACCAGGTACCTGGCCTTCCATAATCACTTCCTATTGAACGTAATACAGTTGTAACTAGTGAAGTTCCTGAGGAATGAAAAAAGGAGGCTCAATGTTTAAAGCAACCCATATATACATAATATGAACTAGGCCAAAAATATAATAAAGAGAAATGGTTGTTTTGAGCACAGTGATTATCTGCAATGAAGCACCTCAGGCGGTAAACTCAGATGATACATAGACAAAATCTGCAGCACAAGTTACTAACATGGCTGGTTACCAGTTACAACTATATGAAGCCAGCAAGTGCAATCACTCGTACTCATTTTCGAGATACATAGGCATGAGCATCTGATTGGACAAACAACAGAAATTGGCACTGGCATAGGCAGGGTTGAAAATAGCAACACAAAAAAATGGTTACATACGTACGCCATATATATAAATGTTGCCATGAGATATAGCAACCTGAATAGTAAGACAGCAAAGCATGATGCATCCAACACAGCTGACAGCTATGTTGTCTGAAAATTTCCATATTCATCGGCATATTAGCTACACAAAGATGACACAGCTATGAATTTGTGAAGTTTCAAAAATGTAATCTATTCAAAGCATGCTTTTTAACTTGTTGGACAGGTCGCTGCAAGTAATTTGGAAACATGAAGAAAGCAGAGAAGTGCCAAAGTGGTGAACAACATACATACCCCATACATACAAGTGGAAAATGAATCCAAACTCCTCAACATCAGTTTTGTGCTTGACAACTGTGCGATGAAGAGTGAATGCTATAGTAGTTGTCCATAGAAAAGAAGCCACACAGAAGAAATGTGCACTGTAGTCATGCGCAAAGCAATAGAATGCATTTGCTGGGCCCCTACAACATCAGATAACAAAATCACTAACTTAATCTGCCACAAAACCCAGAAATCAATCTGTATGGCAAATATCATTTTAAATACGGAAGAGAAAAAGGAACAGTCTGTTTTGTTCTAGCAGAAAAAAGTGCTATACATTCCGTTTACATTCCTCCTATTGATAATTGTAGGGAAATATCAGATATATACTACCCATGATAAAATGTTGATGTGGCCTTTTGTCATTGTTATTAGCAAAGGTGGATATAATCAGAAAGACAGGAAACAACTACATTCAGCAGAGAGTATATTAAAATTATACAGACAGCAACATACCCCATTATAGTGAATAAGCTGCAAAGCATATCCTGCAATTGAAGTGAACATTGTCAGAAAAACTGAAGCATACAGTAGTTAAAGCAATGAAGAAAGCTTGCTTCACATAATGCTTTCACTAGTATCAGCACAGCACCTTGACTAGACATGTATTTCATTTTTGTAAGAAAGAACTCCGCATTGTATCGAAGAAAATTAAGTAGGCGGATGCTCATCATCCCACTAGTTGCAATTTCAGCAACAAAATAGAGCTAGGGGGCAATGTGATCTCTTGCAAATGAACAATTTAAGAAATGCCTGTTGGATGCCAGTTTTTCCACATTCAAGTATATATGTGGAAGGCATCCTATCGCTTAGCTTCATTAAACTGGAGCGGCCCATGTGGGAATGGCAAGAGGTCAGTCACATGACCTCAATCATCTTCCGATTATCTTATGAAAGAAGTGTTAAGTTGATCAATAATTGAAGCTAATCATAGTGTAAGACAGGCTTAGCTTCGTGCCACAGGTAGAATATGAATCTATATTGGCACCAACTAGCAGAAATAAGCATCATGGGTTAAAAATCGACGCACATTTCTGAAGATCCCGGTCCTTACTACTTCATGCACCAAATTCTCCACAGCTACTTCAGCCCGTATGCACAAAAAGTAAACCATTATGTGCGAACTAACGACAGGAGGCATCAAAATTGCTCAATTACGGACCAGACTATCAAACCACTGCTCGCAGATCGCGCCAGAAGCCCCAAATTCCAAGCCACGCCCACGCCAGATCACGCAATCAGCATCCCAAACCCATAAAACAGAAAGCGAAGCTCTCAGATCCGATGCTCTCACCGCAACGGCGAGGAAGTAGACGAGCTTGAATGAGAACTTGCGGAGCTCGCGGAAGAGGAGGTAGCAGAGCACGATGAAGGAGGAGCCGGCGAGCGAGAGCGCCGCCGCGGTGGTGCCCACGGCGTCGAGGATCTCGCGGTTCCTCATGGACTGGCTCGCCGACGCCGACGCCGCCAGGGCCGACGCCGCCATCGCGTCGCCGTCGCCGGCGATCTCTGCGGTGGTGGGAGGTGGGAGGTGGGGGGTGGGGGACAGAAGTGGCGCAGAGGAGAACGGCTGGTGAAAGTCGTTGGCTGTTGGGTTGGGGCCGAGTTCCTTCGTAGCGAAGGTTGTGCCTTCCTTGGGCCTTCCGATGGGTATTCCGGGCTTGGAATTCGCGGGAGAAGGAGTTATGCTTTACAACCAGCCCAACATAATTTCTCAAAAAACAAAAGGGTCTGTCTAAGTCTCAGTCCACTGAGACTTCACGAAGTCTAAGTCGGATGACATCATCAGTTTTTTTTTCTAGAACACGTCATCCCTTCGTTGCTTGTTGGTTGTCAAGCCAGCCCATGTCCTCCTCCCTTGTTGCTTTTTGGGCTGGCAATGTCTTCGTGCGTACTGGAGCAGCGTTGGGCCAGCAGCTGCTGCTCATCTCGGTGGTGCAACAGCCGGGATGATATTAGCAGTTGTAGGTGCCATTTCTCAAAAACAAAGAAAAAAGCTGATGTAGGTGCCTAAAAAAAAGCTGCTGTAGGTACCCCTCAAAAAGGAAAATTGTTGTGCGCACAAATTTCTTAACAGTTTCTATCAGTTTTTTTTTCATTTTTACTTACATTTTACTATTATATTTATTAGCTGGGCTATAAATTTGTTTTTTCACACATCTAAAAAATGTACCACGAATCGTTTGCATCATGTACACGCATCCGCTCCTGCATCAAAAACATGCGCTTGCATCATGTAAATGCATGCACGGTCGATCTCCAAAAAAGTGAATCGCTATCCCACGTCATCATGGAAGGCATGCAATTGAAGTCGAGGGCAACACTTGCAGTTGCAACCATGTTGGAGACATGCAGTTGCATTCGAGGATGACACTTGCAGTTGTATGCCTAGTGTTGCACATGCAATTGTCCCCTCCCCCCCCCCCCTCTCTCTCGCCGCTCACTTACAAAATGAAAAGGTCAGTTGCAGTCGGGTGTGTAGACATGCAGTTGTAGTCAAGGGCGACACTTGCAGTTGCAAGCCTAGTGTCAGACATGCAATTTCCTCCCCCCTCTCCCGCCGCCTACCGAGAAAAAAAAAAGGATGTGTGAACATGCAGTTGAAGTCGAGGATGACACTTTCAGTTGCAAGCCTATTGTCGGACATGCAATTGCCCCCGCTTCTCCCGTCGCCCTTTGACAAAAAGACAAGGCCAATTGCAGTCTAAGGGGAGACATGCAGTTACAGTCGGGGCGACACTTGCAGTTGCATGTCTAGTATCGGACATGCAACTCCTCCTCTCCAACCGTCGACTTACAAAATCAAATGTCAGTTGCAGCCGGGGTGTGTGGTCATGCAGTTGCAGTCGGGGGCGACACTTGCAATTGCAGGCCTAGTGTTAGCCCCTCGCCTGTCCCCCTCCCCCACCCCGTCCAACAAAATAATATCCAGTTGCAACCATGTTAGAAGAGTATTCGAGGGCGACACTTGCAGTTGCAAGCCTAGAGTCGGACACGCAAATGCCCCCTCTCCCACCACTCACTTATAGAACAAAAGGTTAGTTGCATTCGGGTGTGTGGGCATGCAATTGTAGTCGAGGGCAACACTTGCATTTGCAAGCCTAGTGTCAGACATGCAACTACCTACCCCTCTTTCGACACCCACCTACAAAACAAATGTGTAGACATGCAGTTGCAGCCGAGGGTGATACTTGCAATTGCAAGCCTAGTGTCGGACATGCAACTACCCACCCCCTCTTTCGACGCCTACCTACAAAACAAAAGGTCGGTTGCGGTTGGGTGTGTGGACATGCAGTTGCAGTCAAGGGCGATACTTGTAGTTGCAAGCCTAGTGTCGGACATGCAAATGCCCCCTCCTTCTCTCGCCGCCCTCCGACAAAAACACAAGGCTAGTTGCATTTGGGAGGGAGACATGCAATTGCAAACGGGGGCGACACTTGCAGTTGCAAGGCCTAATGTTGGACATGCAACCGCCCCCCTCTCCCACGGCTGATTTACAAAACAAAGGACGGTTGCAATCAGGTGTGGGCATGCAGTTGCGTGCCTAGTGGCAGACTTGCAACCACCTCCCTCCAAAAAACACCATAGAATTTCGGGCGGGTGTGACACTTGTAATTGCGTGACTAGTGAAAAACATGCAACTTCCCCCTTCCCGATAAAACACTACTGAGTTGCAATATCAGTCGGGGACGACACTACACTTGCATGCCTATTGGCAGACATGCAACTACCCCCCTCCCCTGACAAACACACCACTGAGTTGCAATCGCGTCGAAGACATGTAGTTGTAGTTGGGGACCGCACTTGGAGTTGCGTGCCTAGTGGCAGACATGCAACTGCCCCCTCTTCCGACGAAAAAAGGAAAAAATATATACGCAAAGGTCAGTCCTTCACCAATTGCATGTGGAGTAAGACGTGTGTAGTTGTGCACGGATAAACGAACATGGTACATACAATCAATTTTTCCTTCGAGGCTAAAAATAAAGAATAAATAAAAACATAGTTACACACGAATACAATGTGTGCTGATGACAAAAATAAACGTGAACAATTAATAATTAATAAAATTCAAAAAAATAAAAATGAAAAAACACACAAACATACTTCAAAGAAGGAATTATGAGAGAACAAAGAACAAGAAAAAAATGAGAAGAATGGAAATAATTGATAATTTTAAAAGAACAAACAAAAAAAATCAAAAGGAAAACTATCCTAGAAACCCAAAATGAATTGGCACAAGCCATTTTGAAAAAATAATACAGAATGTTGCGACCGGAAAAAGGAAATGCAACACAAATTTGCACGAATTGGCGCATAGATTAAACAGTTTATCGCATTACAAAATCTTATACGGGCAAAGTTTGACCCACAGCGTGGAGGAAAATAAAAAAAAATGCATGGAGGAAAATAGAAGTGTGCATTGATTATGACATGCTAGAAGATATAGGGAAACATTGGACACACATGCTGATCTAGTAAAAAAAAAACACAACGCTTTGCTCTCTGCAGTTTGCACGGTCTATTTTCAATCGTAGCCCAACAGACAAAAACAAAAAGAAACAGGCCGGCCGTGTCATCCTAACAGGCTGATTTAAACGTGACAAGCAGCTAGCATAAAAAAAAAATCAATGAAGGCATCGACTGAGACTTCGATAGAAATCAGTCGACTGATTTTTAGTCCTTCCGAAAACAAAACAGCCCAAAATAAGCCCCAGTTTGTCTTGGACGAATTTATTAGACAGTAAAACAAATTCCCCTAAAAAAGGACTGTACAAAAAGTTGGTTTTTCAGGGCAAAGGAGCAAAAACCAAAAGTTAGGACGAAATTTTACTGAATTTTTTATTTTCTATGATTTTTATTTATTATTATTGTCAAACCAAAACATCTGTTCTTTTAAATTATATGTAAATATTTAATGTAAAAAAAACATGTACATTTTGAGTTTTCTTCTCTCAGAGAAGATATGCCTTATTACCTGAGGAGAAAACACACTAGAATTCTAGAGTTGCTTTACTTGTCAGTCTAGTTCATTTAGGTTGGTGGTTCACTAGAATATGCTTTGTTTGTTGCAAAGTAAAAAATGCGTTGTCGACGTTTGACTAATTGTGTGGTGTGTTAACAATAACTGAATGCCGATGTGTCATTACAATCGGAGATGAAGAAATGTAAGGCCATTTGAGCACAATAAAAATACTTTTCAACATATTATTATATTGTTTTAAAATTGTATTTGGAGTTATTTGACTTTTTTATAAGTATTAGCCCTGTTCTTTTTTCGAGAAAAGTCTTGGTGATTCTGCGAGGAAGTTTTTCTGCTAGCCTTATTTGCATGGCCGATTCCACCCTAGCTGTCCTTCCCAGAACGACATATTTTCTAATGAATTTTGTCAACTCCATTTAGCTCTTAATTTGAAGGGATCACAATGAACTCCACCAGTCCCTTCTGGATCTGAGCAATTTCAATGGCTCGACAGGCTCCAGCAGCCCATGGACTCTGGCTCAGTCCGCGGCTTGCACAAATTTTTAACAAGTGAACAGGTGGTCATCTAGTCAAAGTCAATGACGATCGATCAGTTCGCCCGCCCATGATCAAGCTAGCTCGCAATCTTTGTTTAGCTCAGGCGGTCGGTCGCATAACCAAGATTTGTTTATCCCGACGCATCATTATCGAGCTTATCTTGCAGCATAGCAGGTGAGCTCGATCGGAATAGCTTAATGGCAAGTTCCTCAGCAGTTTTGTCTCGCAGTACCATGAACACACACACACCCCGACACGCGTATGAGCAGTGGCTTGCTAGTTCATTCGGTGTCTGTACTACTACTTTGTAGCTTTGTAGCATCCTGCTATGTTGGTTATTGGTGACTATGGTGGCCAACTAACGAAACCACCTGCTCGAACGTTGATGGATGGACGTCACATCGGTCAATACCGACCCTTGAGTGCTCATAGGACGCACTACCCTTCAAGAAAAAGAGAAGACAACATCTCAGATACAATAGTGGGTTTATAGTCCGCTTAAATAACATTTTTGTCTATGTGAAAGGAAGAGATGAGAAAAAGTAAGGAAGTGTGCTAAGACCTCTTTCGATGCACATGTGCTTAGATGAGGTGCTAAGTGTATTAAATAGTTTAGCAACTATAGTCCCCAATGCATAGGTGCTTAACTTATTGTAGCTAAGCTCCCTTCATTTAATGATTTAGCTACTAAACTCCTGTATGCATTGGTGAGCTTGCTTCGTTTAAGTGTTTTGGCTAGGTTCGCGCGCTAGGCATTGGTTCTTATTGGGTCACCAAACTCATCTCCCTCGTCTTAATTGCCTTATCATATCATATTTTTTTGCTTACATGGTAGTCTTAGAGCAAGTACAATAGGATGACGTAGGCGGGCTATAAGCCTTTAAATATTATATTTTGAATGAGTTGGAGGAGAAAGAGGAGGAGAGAGAAGGGAAGCGGCTACTAATTAACAGCCGGTTGCAGCACCCGCTTCTAGAAATGTTGTGAGGAAGTGAGGTGGACCATGTATCAAAAAGTAGTACATGTTTATATGCGACTATTGTACTTGCCGGCTCTAAACTTGGCTATAGATGATGTGGCAAGATCATATAGCCAGCAGCCGGCTATATTATTAATCATGCTCTTAGTACCTGTATAAAGTGGAGCATAATATGCAAAAGCCAAGCTATATGCGTATTTCTAAGCAAATACAATAAATATTAAGAAAACAGAAAGAAAGAAGATGAAAAAATACTAACATAATAGCCAACCTTATAGCCCACACTATTATATGCATGACTATATATCATGGCTATAAATGACATCGCATTTTAATATAGCCAGCAGCTCGCTATACTACTAACCATGCTCTAAAGCTGTGTAGGCTATATATTTAGTTATCTCAGTACAAAAGTTCAACTGCCGCAGGCAGATGACGGCAGAGCACTATGGCTTGCGTTGCGCCTCACTTATGGCAAAGAGGAGACCGAAGGTTAGCCCCATGTGGAGCGCGTGTATATATAGCTTCTTCCCGTAGCATAGCAAGAAACAGGAACAAACGAGAGCCAGCGAGCTGATCTCTAACCCTGAGCATACATTTTGATTTGATCGACATGGTGGACGTGGGGGCGGCGAGGAGGGCCATGCAGTTCCGCATGCCGCGGCGCCGGAGGGCGGACGCGGCGTCGTCGGCCAGCGGGATCGGCGGCGGGCGGAGGAAGAGGATGGCGGTGGCGAGGCTGGGCGGCGAGGGAGGCGGCCGCGGCACAGGATCGGCTGAGAGCCGGCGGAGGCTCTTCGGGTTCGGGGCGCTGCGGCGGGTGCGGGTGCGGTGGCTTGCGGCGCTGTACCGGCGGACGCTGCGGCGGCTGCGCGCGAGCTACGACAGGGCCCTCCGCGAGCTCGTCGAGGGCAGGGCGCTCCTGGGCGCGCTCAACGCGCCCGCCGGCGTCGAGTGCTCCCGCGCCGCGTCGTTCGGGCCGTTGGCCACCGTGGGGTTCTGAAATTCCGATCGACCTGACGGTGGGTGGTCGGCCGTGAAAGGGTTTACTTATCGTGTTGGCATATGAGGCAGAGGCACCACCTTCGGTCTTTGTACATACTACGAAGGTGTGCTTCGCGCGCGTAACAAGGCCGCAAACATTTTTGCGCTTTTATAGTGTGTTTTGGTGATTTTTAGTTCTGCCTTTGCCTGGATCTCCATCCATGTATGTAAAAATCCGGCTCTACTCAATAAATCCTAGTTAGTATTAGAATCCGTGCGACACAACTATTCTCATTGCATGCAAACTTTTTTCGGTAACGATATCAGGCGAACGTTCGCTGCGAGTGAGGTCCCAACGAACGCCCCAATCCCAGAGTATACCTAGCCATGGGCAGCCCAGCCCGGACGGCCCGACCCGACCCGGCCAAATATCTCAGGCCGGGCCGGGCCTGTGCGTGCCATCGGGCCTGGAAATTGAGCCCGACGGGTTGATCGGGCCGGTCCTGTGCGTGCCATCAGGCCTGGAAATTGAGCCCGATGGGTTGATCGGGCCAGGCTTGGGCTTACAGAAAACAAGATTTTAGCCGTAGTCGAGCTGGGCATGGGCCCGATTTAGTAGGCCCTATGGTCGGGCCGGGCCGGGTTCAGACCTAGGTTTTTAGCACCGGGTTTTTTTGGCCCGGCCCGGCCCAAGATATGCCTAGGTATACCCGAGAGCCAAACGGTCCAGATCCAAAGGATGGCAGTTATTGATGAAAATTGCACTAAAAATAAAAACCTTTCATGCTTTTCCTGAAAACTGCCACCACCCCTAACACTAACAATGCCAACCCCCGCGTTCACAAATACGTGGCAGCGAACGTTCACTGGGGATTAGCGTCCTTTTTTTTTACATAGCCATGTAACCGCTACAAGTGTTCAGGCTTGTACTAACACGAGTAATACAAAATTCTCTTTCAGCTTTGGGATGCAAAATCTTACTCCTTTTTTGTTGCTTATCATCTTTACCAATTCAAGGCAATCCAATTCAACAATCACAGGAAGTTGCACCATTGTAAAGAGAGTGCCATTTCTTTCACGCAATTGCTACTTCTGCTTCAAGGGCTGATGCACATATCTGAATATATCTACAATATTATTTCTTTCTTTTTTGCCTCGGTCGTGCAAAAACTTTCTAAATGCACGAATTGATTATTTGGTTTCACACATTGTATACTTTCTTGAGTTTTTTTTCTTCTACACAATGTTTTGTTGGTGTATTCTACTCCATTTTATCTTTCTTTTTGTTGAGGTTCTAAAAAAAG
This sequence comes from Thinopyrum elongatum, assembly GCA_011799875.1. NCBI lineage: Eukaryota > Viridiplantae > Streptophyta > Magnoliopsida > Poales > Poaceae > Thinopyrum > Thinopyrum elongatum. Next base: position 183,302,949 of record CM022303.1, read on the forward strand.
AAGAAAATATGAGAGCAACTAGTTAACGAGCGCTCCTTCGGAGCGCTCTGAACGAGCGGTTCGGGAGCGCTCCGCGCGCGACAAGTGTCAGGCGCGGAGCGCTCCCGGGAGGGAAAACCACCCGACGCGGTTGCTTCCCGGTTTTCCCTTTCCGGTTTGTGGTTTCGTGCGTTTCGCAGTTTAACCCTTCAACTACTTGAATTTTTCGTTTTTCCCTTTCCGCGCGATAACAGACAGAAAATAACAGCCAACCGCGTCGGTTCCCTGTTTCCTTTTTGTTTCCCTTTTTATTCCCATTATATTTCTGGGAAATGGAGATTTATGGGGTAGTTATGGGCAGGGGCTTCCAACACTATCAAATGTGACCTTTCAAGTAAGCAAAAAAGAGCAACTTTTTCATACACACGAAGCAAATGCATGAGTTGACGCACGGTCGTGAAGAGTGCAGAGGCATCGCTCAATCCTGTCAATGCCAATGTGTGAATTCTCTATAGGCACAGGTGTATAATACCAGAGGCATGGTTTGTATAACTTAACTAAATTGGAGTATGGCGCCTCCGGCGCGGGGAACCTCCTGCTCGCCTTCGGCTCGTTTAATTTTCATAAACATCTTGAAGGGGGGCATAGGTCGAAGTGTGTGTTGGTCGTGCAGCGTGTTGGTTCGTCCGGCGCGTTGTCCGTCGTCGTGTCACACGGCGCCTCCGGCGCGGGGAACCTCTTGCTCGCCTTCGGCTCGTTTAATTTTCATAAACATCTTGAAGGGGGGCATAGGTCGAAGTGTGTGTTGGTCGTGCAGCATGTTGGTTCCTGCGGAGCGTTGTCCATCGTCGTGTCACACGAAGCCTCCAGCGTGGGGAACCTCCTGCTCGCCTTCAGCTCATTTAATTTTCATAAACATCTTGAGGGGGCATAGGTCGAAGTATGTGCTGGTCGTGCAGCGTGTTGGTTCGTGCGGCGCGTTGTCCGTCGTGGTGTCACACGGCGCCTCCGTCGCGGGGAACCTCCTGCTCGCCTTTGGCTCGTTTAATTTTCATAAACATCTTGAAGGGGGGCATAGGTCGAAGTGTGTGTTGGTCGTGCAGCGTGTTGGTTCATGCGGCGCGTTGTCCGTCGTGGTGTCACACGGCGCCTCCGGTGCGGGGAACCTCCTACTCGCCTTCGGCTCATTTAATTTTCATAAACATCTTGAAGGGGGGCATAGGTCGAAGTGTGTGTTGGTCGTGTAGCGTGTTGTTTCGTGTGGCGCATTGTCCGTCGTCGTGTCACATGGCGCCTCCGGCGCGGGGAACCTCCTGCTCGCCTTTGGCTCGTTTAATTTTCATAAACATCTTGAAGGGGGGCATAGGTCGAAGTGTGTGTTGGTCGTGCAACGTGTTGGTTCATGCGGCGCGTTGTCCGTCGTGGTGTCACACGGCGCCTCCGGCTCGGGGAACCTCCTGCTCGCCTTCAGCTTGTTAAATTTTCATAAACATCTTGAAGGGGGGGCATAGGTCGAAGTGTGTGTTGGTCGTGCAGCGTGTTGGTTCGTGCGGCGCATTGTCCGTCGTGGTGTCACACGGCGCCTCCGGCGCGGGGAACCTCCTGCTCGCCTTCGGCTCGTTAATTTTTCATAAATATCTTGAGGGGGGGTGGGCATAGGTCGAAGTGTGTGTTGGTCGCGCAGCATGTTGGTTCGTGCGGCGCGTTGTCTGTCGTGGTGTCACACGGCGCCTCCGTCGCAGGGAACCTCCTGCTCGCCTTCGGCTCGTTTAATTTTCATAAACATCTTGAAGGGGGGGCGTATGTCGAAGTGTGTGTTGGTCGTGCAGCGTGTTGGTTCGTGCGGCGCGTTGTCCGTCGTGGTGTCACACGGCGCCTCCGGCACGGGGAACCTCCTGCTCGCCTTCGGCTCGTTTAATTTTCATAAACATCTTGAAGGGGGGCATAGGTCGAAGTGTGTGTTGGTCGTGCAGCGCGTTTTTTCTCGCATTTGGTTGGTTGCTGAAGTTCATGATATTCTATAAGAAGTTCACAGCTCACGAGAAATTCTTTATACAGGTTGTGCAAAAGCCAAGCTCCTTCGCCTCGAAAGGCACGGGTTTGAAGCATGTGCAGTCACGTTTGCGCAGCAGCTAGCCACGGTTGAGGCACTAGAGGTATGTGTGTGCATGCACATGTGTGGATCCTCCGGAGGCACGGGGCCATGTCGCCTCCGGAGGCACGGGTGTGAAGCATCTGCAGTCATGTGTGAGCAGCAACTAGCTACGGTTGAGGCACTAGAGGTACGTGCGTACATGCACCTGTGTGAATTCTCCGGAGGCACGAGCATGTCGCCTGCGGAGGCACGGGTGTGAAGTATCTGCAGTCACATGTGCGGAGCAGCTAGCCACGGTTGAGGCACTAGAGGTATGTGCGTGCATGCACATGTGTGGATTCTCCGGAGGCACGGGGCTATGTCGCCTCCGGAGGCACGGGTGTGAAGCATCTGCAGTCACGTGTGCGGAGCAGCTAGCCATGGTTGAGGCACTAGAGGTATGTGCGTGCATGCACATGTGTGGATTCTCCGGAGGCACGGGGCCATGTCGCCTCCGGAGGCACGGGCGGGTGGTCTCCAGAGTCATGGGTAGGAGTTCGTTTTGGGAGTCACTGCTGTCGCACAGTTAAAAAGAGGCACTGTTGTTTATAGTTTAGTGGCACTCTCTGATGATGTTCTCTTTTCAACATGAACACGCAATTTGTAACTAGATTACATATAAATATGAGTCATTGTTAAACTTTTTTGTCATGTTTTGATGGAATTAGGCTCGCTGGCTAAATCAAAAGTTTTAGTCTTCATTCTTGCTGAAGATCTTGCTAATCTCGTCACCCATTTCATTAGCTTTGACTTCATTCATCTCGTTAAGTAAAAGAATGTACATTGCCTCTACCCTCTAGTCTTCCACTTCATCCTGTGAAATTTTGCCGAGAAGAGAAGTATATTCTTAGAGTTGGTGCATAAAAGGTGTATGTAAGTAATATATATATATATATATATATATATTCCAATATTTTCTATGTATTGTGTCTAGAAGATTTACATTGAAAACTTACTGTCAAATCATCTAGGTCTTCGATGAACTTTTCACCATTGTAGAGGAATGCAAGCTTTAGAACAGCAAATGGTGGTTCACCCTTTTCTACCACTGAAACATCTTGCATAGTATGAAACTGCCATCTTGTATTCTTGGGATTCATTGTTTGTCCTAGTATGGCGTTGAAGACTTCTTTAATCCTAGGTACCTGAGAATTGCATTTTGTAATTGTTTTAATATTGCAACTTGTAAAACTGAAAAAAAATCGTTATTTAGAAATGATTACGATTGCCGACTTGTGAACATGATATTCCTGAAACTGTTTTTTTCTTTCCTCTTCAGCGTCTTCGTTTTCCTGAAGAATTCGATCTGCTTCAAATGGATCCATATATTCTATGTCTACCTTTTCTTTCTCAAATTCCTCTGGGGTTGCTTCTCGAGGATCAATAATGTGAACTTTGTTTTTATATTTGTCCAGCATATATAGCACGTAGCGGTGATCCTTCTCGAGTGGAATGAATATCTGCGTATAAAATATTTGTTGCTTAGATGATAGTTTAATATAAAGGAATATGATGAAACGCATATTTTTTATTTTGTTGTGGAGTAAAGGGATGTTACCATGTTTGCTGTTGAGAGCTTATTCTGTTGATGTTCTTTGAGATACATGGGAACCAGTTGATTCTTTGTTCTTTGCAATTCAGTTTTAAATTTGCTAATAGTAGTTTTGTGATTCTTTAAATCCAGTATATGCTGCAAACAATAATTACGATAAAAAACTGTCAGAAAAAACAGCTATGTAACAATATAAAAGAGCAGGCGTTGCAAAGTTTGTGCTTTTTAAAAATTTACCTCTGCAAAGTTTGGGCCTAATATTACTCTATCACTCTCTTTTGAATCTAGTCTGCTTTCCCAGATTTCTGCTATATCATCGAGCACTCTCTTTTCTATATGATGTGGTATGTTCAGCTGTGCTGGTCTTGGACCATATACTGCCTTCAATTGGGCTCCAGTAAGTTGCGTGCTTTCGCTCTCTCTACGAATGCGCTTAAATACAATTTTGCTGCGACAGGAAAATAAAATAATTTTGGAGGTGAGAGTCAGTGAGAAACAGAATTTTATATTATTTTTGGCCTCGATCCAACTATTTTGAGGTGCAATAGAAAACAACTCACTTTTTGAATTCCTCCTGCCAGCTGTCGCTCATGACTATTTGGAAGAGGTCGGACGCCTCCTTTGTGTGTTGGAAGCAATGTGAATGTTTTGGGTATGGATTGGTGCTTTGTCCTTTTTCCTTTTTGTTGCACCTGTTTCTGTTAGTGGAAGCAGATATGTAATATGTAAGCTCTCGTGATACTAAAGACATTGGTCAACCATGGTTCATTACAAAAAAAGATAACCAAAAATAATTTTCTTACCTTTGGTGGTGGAAAAGAACTTCGAAGTTTCTGGTTTGAATTCTTTGATTCTTCCAGGTAGTTGATCGCACTTTACTTGGTTGGTTTCACCAAATATGGCTATAAAAAGGAACTCCGGTTTCCACTCGGCATCTACCTTGCTATGCTGCATGAAGGTCATCAGATATTCTTTTATTTTTCTTTGTTGAAATAATTGAAGAATTCAAGGAGTGCTGCTTCTAAAATAAAATTGTTGCTCTTACTATTCACTTACATGGAAATCCCCATCGTCCTTTGTGAGATCAATGCCATTCCAGTATTTTACAAATTGAACCATGAAATGTCCGCATTGGGTACCCTGCTGTTTTGGCATGCAAACTCTGTTAGGTGTTTCTGCTATCCTCGGCCAGTTCGGTTCACTGTTGGCTTGTAGTTCCGCTTCTCCGTAATGCTTCTTCATGAGTGCATACATCCTTTTAATCTGTGATTACGGTTTTATTTTATTGTTGGATATTGCCATTAAGAAAGGTAATGCAAGAATTAGAAAACCAAGGTTGAAATGACGTACCAGTTCTGGGTGATCCTTATGGTGTTTTTTGCATGTATTATTTCTTGTGTGTCTGTAATTCAGTGAGTCAAGTATGTCGATGGAGCTCGTGTACTTGTTCAGCACGTACAATGTGAAGGGTTTAGCTGTGTTGTGAGGTATCATAATCTGCGGTGTTTGGAGACAGAGTGAGTTAAAGGTCATTGTTGCCAGGCGAATTAAATGACATGTAAATGTGTAGTCTTTAGGAAGAATGATTTATGTTTGTATATTTCTATTAACTTATCAGTTTTTTTTTTAATTTCTTTCCCTCTTACAAGGGGTACAAACTCTTTCAATGCTTCTTCCTCATTGAATTCTCGTAGTCCTCCTTCTTCTCCAAGATTAACACCGAGCACAAGCTACGACAAAAAAGTTGTGTAGTTTTTAGTTGAAACATATAATCACTGAAATGATGCAAGTGTTTTTTGTCCAATTGGACTTCATACGTTTGCAAATTCTGCGGAAAGTATGGCTTTATCGGTTGTGTTGTATTGTTCCTGCTCCGTCCATTCTTCGAACAATGCGTTTGCGATGGAGCCCTCCATCTGTCCATCTCCTCTTCGTAGCTGTTGCATTATGTTTTGTCCTGTAATCCAATCGGGTCGTTTTGAGCTATTATATACGTCTAGACTGCAAGAAGAAAAGGTTTATACATTAGTTAGGTGCCTTTAAAAAGGAGCAGCACTTCTCTGTTTTTTGTTTTAACAAGAGAAAGTAATTACTGTCCGCATTCTTCCTGTCCTTCTTTGCTGAATAAGTAATCATAAAGTGCCTTGGCTTTGTTCATAAATTTAAAATCTCCTGGCACAAATGTAGGAATCTTGATTTTTCCATGGAGCCTGCTCGAAGGCTTCACCGGCCTCTTCTTGACCGAGGTTTTCTTGGTTGAGCTGTTCTCAGATGATTGAGCCATTGAATGTTCTCCTGATTCTTGATGCAAGCTTGCCAGATACGGCGTGGCTTTTTTGTTGAATTCACGCTCTTCGTGCTGAATCCGTAATGTTTTGATTTCATCGAATGTATAGCCCATCTGTATAAGCTCATTGTATAGCTTTAGTTGGTCCGGGTCAAGGCTTAAAATAAATTCATCAACTTCTTCATGCTTTTTTGTTGTTTTGGGTTTTAAGAAGTCTAAAGAGACGGTGCTTGAGGTGCCTTGCTGATTGTTTGTCGAGCATGTTTCTTCTTGAAGAAGAATAGGCTGTTTCTTCTGCTCGGAAAGCTGTTCTTGTCTAGTTGGTACGTCGTTGCTTCTGTCATCCTTTTTTAAAGGAGTGCCTGTTTGTTCAAGTTGCTCTGTGCTCGGAATATTGCTGTTGATATTTTGCTCGTTAGTGGTGACCATTGCATCTTCAGATTGGTGTGGTATCTTGTCGTCTGGGGTGGTTGATCTGGTTCTATTGGTGGTTTCTTCTGTTTGTGGTCTGTGCAAGATTCTTTGATGATGACATGGCTGCTCACATGATAAGCTCTTTATGTTCATTGCAGATATCAATAACTTCTTGCTCTTGGGTGGTTGTCGCATGCATAATATGTTCCTTGGGCTTGGGATTTTGCGGAAACTCTTCTAGTACGCAACATTCTGTCTGTTGCATTTCTTTGTCTCCCATATCGACTTCATACTTCAGCATATCTGTTAGAATCAAAAATAAAAAAATAAATCTTATTAGTAGTTGGCAGTGTGACAAAATTGTAAGGTTTTGTTTCTGAAAAGACTAACCTGTTGTACACTTGATTAATGACAGTGCGGTATTGCCTCTGTGTTGACTGATTAGTTGATATAGAATTTTTTTCCCTCAACTCTGGTACTTGTTGTGCCTGTAAGGCCGCCGTTGTTCCATCTTTGGAGTAGTGCTTCACGTTCATGTACATATAGAATGCGCAGTCCATTCTGCATGTGGAGGAATGGTAGTAGTAAAATTGTTGCATTTGAGAAATGGAAAGAAGCGAAATGTTGGAGGATGGTAGTAGTAATTGTTGCATTGAAAAAAAGAAACAAGACAATTGTTGGAGGAATGGTAGTAGTAAATGTTGCATTGACAAAAAAGAAAGAAGAGAAATGTTGGAAGTGCTTACGTGTCTTCTCCCTGAAGTGGCACTTGCAGTTTGACCTTTTTGAAGTGGTCGATACTTCTTTGTGAAAGCTGGAGCTCTATGCTTACGTGCTTTCAGATTTTCATTAATTTCCTGGTTACAGTGTTGAAGAATTCTATTGTGCCTGGATATGGAGTTGAAGAGTCAAGGAGTTCAAAGCGCAGTTTTTCCATGTTAACTATAACGGTGAAGTAATGACTGGTAGTTTCGTCTTTCTTAAACCCGCGCATCGAACATGGTAGAAGGAACTGCAAAACACAAGATAAAAAGAAAAACATTTGGAAATCTTCTTATATTTAGACATGATTTTTCTTTCATGAAAGAGAACTTTGCATATCATACGTAATTGGATTTTATTTTTGTAACAGATGATCTGCTTACCATGTTATAATCTTGTAGTTTTTCTTCTTCTTCTATGTTGAAAAATGCTCTAAGCCTGGCAGGTAGTAGTTTTTTCCTGATATGTGCTTGATCTTATTTTTGTAGCACATTGGATCTTCGTCGTCGGCTTCCTTTATTGAGTGCTGCTTGTTTTGTCATACATACACAAAGGGAATTTGTCAGTTCAGTTATAGGCGAAGTTTATCTATTTATAAACTGATATTTATCGTTTTAAACATGATTCTTTTGCCGTGATCTTTACTTACAGTGTTGCTTAATGATAGAGTCTTTCTCCCTGTGCCATTGAGTTGATTTCTCAAGATCGTTAGCATGGGCTCGATTGCTTCGCTGCTCACTTGGTTACCGACCTTGAAGCTTTCGGCGACATGACCTAGATTGACATCGAACCTGTCCGTTGTAATGAAAAGCTCATCCCTGCAAAGTATATTTAGAAAAATATTTTAGTTTACACAGAATACAGTTAAAATCATTGTATATAAGAATGTGTTGTGTGTTAGCTACATGAACTTACCTTTCTTTCTTTGTCCATGGCTTGCATACAGCGTTGTACAGGTCTTCGATGGCTTTGTTGATGGCATCACTATGTTTGCCCCCTTTCTCCTTTGTGCCTGGGATGATTTTGAATTTAATGTAAATAATTTCAACTCGCAAGATAGCAATTAAGTTTCTATTGTCTTGCCTGCTTCGATGCTAGAAGATATGCCTTGTCCAGTGTTGTTCCTTTCTTGTTCTCGTTCTGCTTCTGGCGGCATGTGATGTTGTCCTTTTTGCATTGTACATTCGAAGCTAGATTCGTCAGTACCCTTTTGTCTAGTTTCTGCCGCATCCTAGTTTGAGTCGTCTGTGCTTTTCTTAGCGTCATGTTTTTGCTTGTCAACCGTCATGTCTTGCTGGTGGTCTTTTCCGTCTTGTTTTTCAGTCTCGACCTGGTTGGCAGTAACCTCTTTGCCAGGAGAATCGCTGTCGTACGACGGTGTAGGGTTTTCTTCGATAGTGTCTGGTTCTTTCTCTGAAATATCATAACCAAGTTTCTGTAGAACAATCTGAGTGTTTGCTTCATTGATTGTATCTGTGTGGTTGCCTTCTTCATGTTTCTGCGTTATCATGGAAAAAGCGTTAAATAATTTAATTTGCTACTTTATTTTAATTTTAACAGCTGTGACAGGAAAATAGCGAAGCGTTCGGTGTGTGTTTTGAGCTATTTGATTGTGAATAGGCATTATTTTATTGAGATTAAGCTATAATTTTGTAGAAACATTTTGCGCAACTTCACCTGTTTAGCTGTCGTTGCTGCTGCTGACTGTTCCACCCGTTCTTCATTGAGTGGAGTTTTTTGGGGATCCTCTTGTTCTTTCTTTTGGTGTTCATCGTTACTGTCCTCGGTTTTGTCTTACAGCTGTTCAAACATAGAGGTGGCTAAGTGGCAGTGCATTTGAGTTTTCATGGAGCTACTTTATATTTTCGTAGAATCAGCTTACGTAACTTTACCTCCTTAGTAGTTGCTGCTCTTATCATATCTGCTACTGTTCTCGTTGCTGCTGCTGACTGTTCCGCCTGTTCTTCATTGAGTGGAGGTTTTTGGGCATCTTCTTTTTCTTTCTTTTGGAGTTCATTGCCGCTGTCCTTGTTTTTGTCTTGTAGCTTTTCAAACATAGAGGTGGCTAAGTAGGAGTGCATTTGAGGCTCCACGAAGCTATTTTATACTTTCATAGGATTAGCTTATGTAACTTTACCTTTTCAGTCATTGTCGCTGCTGCTGTCTCTGCTACCTGTTGTTCGGTGAGTGAATATTTCAGGGCTTGGTCTTCTATGGCGTTGATGTCTATCATTTGAAGAACATGTTGCCCTTGTTCAGTGGCCTCCTCTTGGTCATTGGCCTCCTTTGGCTATGACAAGAAAATAGTGAAATGTCAAGTGCATATTTGTGAACTATAAGATCGTGAAGAGGTATTATGTGACTTCACCTCTTTATTTGTTGTTGTGGCTGCTGATTGTTCTACCTGCTCTTCGTTGAGTGGGGGGTTTTTGGGCCTTCTCTTGTTGTTCATTTTGCTGTTCATCGTCACTGTCCTTGTTTTTTTTCTTGCAGCTGTTCAAACATAGAGGTGGCAAAGTGGGAGTGCATTTGAGTGAACACAGAGGTGGTAAGTGGGAGTTTATTTGAGTGCGCATGGAGCTATTTTATAATTTCATAGTTGCAGATTATGTAACTTTACCTTTTCAATCGTTGACGCTGCTGCCGTCTCTGCTACCTGTTGTTCGGTGAGTGAATATTTTGTGGCTTGGTCTTCAGTGGCATTGCTGTCTACCGTTTAAAGAATATGTTCCCCTTGTTCATTGGCCTTCTCTGGTTGTGTTTGATGGTCTTGATTGTTGGTGCTCTCTTGAGCTTCTTGTGCCTGTTCCAACACAAAAAGTAATTCAAAATGGGTGCATTTCTGACTGTGCAGTTGCAGTTATTTTTTTATAAGACCTCTTTCTCTGCAGTGGCAGGACTGTCTACTGCTAGATATACGACTTCTCCTTGTTTCGTGTTGTCCTCTTGTTTTTCATGTTGAATATCTATGCCAGTGCTTTCGTTTGCTTCCTTTTCCTGTTTCATAAAAATTGAAATTATAGATTGAACTTCATTTGTGTCTGAGCTACATCGTACATGTGAACTTCATCGTTGCAACAATATTTTTTTGTCATAGAAACAGGCTTTGTAACCTTATCTCTCCAGCCATTGTTGTTTGAAGTTCTCTGTGTTTTTGAGTTTCCTTTGGTTGTGCTACTTGTTGATCTTCGAGATTAACATACTCGTTTGTTTCCTGCATTTGTTCAGATAAAAGGGTGAGTCATCCCTTATAATCCTTGTATTGCGGTGGCAGGGTGTATTAGGTAGTTTAGACATCATAAATGTTTTGAAAAGGGGTTTTGTTGTTGTTGAATTTTACCTCTGTGTTGATGATTGGGTTATCCGTGCCTGCGTCGATTGTTTGTTTGTCAGGTATAACAGTCTCGAGTTTCTCATCGGCTGGGATGTCTTGGGCTTTCTCCTCTGTATTTGTGATGGTCATCTGCATTGTTGTGGCACTGGAAATCTCTTGTACACAAACTTCCCGTTCAGTGACGCTTTCGTCTGTTTGAGGTTCATCATGGGGTTCAAGTTCAACACGGTTCGCCTCTTGCTCTTGCAGTGCTTATGATACCTGGAGATGAAACAATACGAGTTTGCGGTGCATTTTCTTCCTGCCATTATGAGTTTCCGGTGTGGGGTGTAGTGGGCTGTGGAAGTTTACCTCCTCTTCGTTGTTTTGTTCTTGTTTATCATGTGTGATGCTAACGGTTGATTGTGGGTCAGCTTCTTGTGTTTGGTTGGCGGGACTGCTGATTTGATGGTTGTCCAGCTGAGCCTATATTTTGTTGGAGGTTTGTTAGTTAACTTATAACTCTATCCAGTTTTGAAAGAAAAAAGGGATGTTCATACTGACCTGTTCACTGGTTCTGACGTCGATCATATCTTGTGCTTGTGTTGGGGTAGTTGTTGTTGTAGCATTGTCTGTTGTGAGGTTGCTTGCTTTGTTGCGTTCATTCTTGTTTTTGGGGTTGTTGACATCATCCTGCTATTGGAGTTCATCTTGGCCTGGCGTGCTATTGGCACGTTCCTGAAAGTATTCAGACAGTTTTTCTAGTTCAGGTATGAAAACAGGGCTTTGCTTTAGGGGCAGATTGCATCATGCATTACTATTATTTACCTGTTTCTGCCGCTTTATCTTTTTCTTGTCAATTCCCATGTCCCTTGATTTTGTTCCTCTCTTCCTCTCTTCGTCTTCTTCTTCCTTCTTTCTTTTTCTCCTTTCTCCTGGTTCTGTTCTAGCTATGACTTCTTTCGTGCGGTTGCCATCGACTAGTGTACTTGTGGCTCTTGCATCTGCTTGCTCTAGCATCTGCAGGGTCGCCTCGTCTGTTAAGTTCTTTCTGCAAATCATGTCCTGAAATTCTCTGTGTTGTTCGAAAGCTTCGATCAGGGACATTGTTTGTTGCACCACTGACTTCTTGGATTTTTCATCCAATCTCTCCTCTTGTTCGGTGCATTGGTGTTCAGCCCTGGTGGTTACTCCTGGTAACTGTTTTGCTTCGTCAAGCACTTTTTCCAACAGTTTCTTTATCGTTTCGAATCTTTCTTCTGATCTTGTGCTGGTGCTTGTGTCGAGTTCCCTGCTTCCATTGGTGCTGACACGTGGTTCGCGCTGGCGCTTGGGTGGAGGTGGTAGCAGTTTGGTTGTGTGCTGGTGTTGCTGTTGTTTACGATGCTGAGCTGGTATGTGTTGAATTGAAGACGAAGGTGATGCTGTGCTGGTATAGAAGACCCTCTCTGTTGTTCCTTTCCATGTCTGCATTGTTTCGGTAGAATGGAGTTGGTTAGAATGGAAACTGTTTTTAAAAAGAAGGACGGATTTATGTACAAAAGAGTTTTACCTTTATCTTGCCAAATTCATAGTCATCCGGTCGTGCTTTTCCATCCCTTTTCATGTCTGCTCTAGCTATTTTCGCTAGGTCACTCTCTTTGAGATGGTTTGCTCGTGGTAATGAGGTGTTATCCATTTTCTTGGCAATGTTGCGCATGTCTTTCGTGTTGGTGGGTAGGAGCAGGGAGTCGAGGTACATGATTACTGGTCCCTGTGCCAAACCATGGACGTGCTTTTTGTTCTTTTTTTCTTGATCCAACGTCCTGTGGTCCTGCCATTTCATGGCTGCTGCCTTAATTCTTTCGACGATTACCTCGTAGAAATCCATCTGTGCCATTTCTTCATACTTCATGTCCTTGACCATTATCGCTTGTTGGCTGAAGATAGCGGCGCTTGTCCCGCAGACAACGTTGTGGAAAAAATATTTTAACTGATTTGCTGTTTGATTCTTCATCGTCTAGTTCCACCAATTTTCTAGCTTCTCGAACAGTTCTTTTGGTGAGAAATCTGGACGTTTGAAGCCAAGGTCTGACATCAGTTCTTTCATTGAAGTTTGGCAAGTTCGTGGCCTTGGTGCTGACTTCTGCGTGCTGTTTGGGTATCCAAAGACCTCATGGATAACTTCCTTGGTAATCTTTATTTTTTTGTCTTCGGTAGCATCACCGAAGGTTATTGTCATGCTTTCTGTGTCCAGATTGTCGTAGATGTGTGCTGCAAGCGGTCTGCAGATGGAGCCCGTTATTTGGCAGTTCTCTATGCTACCAAATCCTGCCCTCCTAACATCTTGCCTGTGACGTTCTTTAAGTAATTTCCATGCTTTCTTGACATGAGCAAATGCTGCCCCTGCCTTGATTAGGCATTTGTCTTCATTTGTTTCTACCTCATGTTCGTCAACTGTTGGTGCTGCCAATTCTTTTCCGCTTGTCTTTCTCCTCTTCACGTCCTTCTGGCTTAATTTGGGCTGTTTAAGAAAAAAAGGTTTTTTTTAGAAAGGAACGTTTGATTTTGAGTGATGAATAGTGGCATTCAAAATTAGTATATAAGTGTGTTTTTACATTGTCGTCCTCTTCTGCGTCACTGTCGTGCTCTTCGGCATCATCGTCGTCTGTAGGAATGAAATCTGCATCATGTTGTTTGTCATCGTCGGCATCATCAGTATCTGAATCTTTGCTGTTGGCATCATCTTGTTCTTCTTCTACCCTTTGTCGTTTGTTTTTCTTCTTGCTTTCACCTTGTTTCTTTGTGGCGGTTGGTGCTGTTGGCGGGAGTACCATTAGAGGTATTGGCTGATGCTGCAAGGTACTAGTATCGACGATGTTTTCAATATTGTCCTTTTGCTTTTGCCTTTTTGCTCCAGGAATAAAAACAGTGTTGGTATCTGATTTTCTCTTTTTTTTGCTTGTTGCTAGATGTTTACTCTTATTGAGCCTGGTGTAAGTTACCATTTCTGCCGCAGGTGCTTTGTTCTTGATGTTTTGTTGTGTGCCCTTTTCTGATGAATGAGGAGAGATGCTGTGTGTTTCTGTGATTTCAATATCACTGTCTTCGTGTCCTGCATAATGATCAGGTAACAAAAAAGGATATAGTTTTGTTTGAAAAAAATTGATACAGATTTAAAATATATATCTTCTACGATTATGCATAAGGAATGTGAAACTCCCAAAGGGGCTTTTTAGTTTCTTTTTCTTGGGTTAAAAAAGGTTATTAATACTGTTACTGATTGAGCTAATCAGGGGATAGAAAATATGAAATATGGTTATAAGTGTAGCTGAGGAAGTGAAGTTAGGGTGAAGCATTTTCTAAGACAAAAATGCACACTCCAGGTGATATTTCATAATGGCAGGAATATCATTAAGCAGAGTGGAAGATTTACTGGGTAAGATAAACTGTTTTTGAATTAAAAATAAGATAGTGTGTGAACATTTTTAATGTTTTCTATAAGGAAATATATAAAAAGGGGCAGGGTAGTTTTATTTGTAGAATAGTTAAGTTATTATTGTCAAGGAGAGCAGTTAAGTTATTAATGTCTCTATATAGTTTTTGGTAGATCGATAGTGGACACTTTGCTCAAACCTTTGACAGGAGCTTGCTGGATTCCATGCTCTTCCTCAGGTTCTTCGTCAGTACCTTGCTGGGTGTTAGGTTCTTCGTGAGGCTTTCTCATTGCTGCATAAAAAATGGCCAGGTGTTAGAAGCAGAGTTGAGTGTCACAGAAAAAAAAGACATGCGTTGTGTGAAAAAAAATTATATGGATAGAGAGGCACAGGTTGTTTCACCCTAGAAGCACAGGTACACCTATTCTTTGTTCACGGTTTTTCACCAGAGGCACTTAATTTGAAAACAGTTACAGTCAAGGGACAAGGGATGTAGAAAATCTTGTGTAATTATCAGGTTTGGCCTCTCAGGATGCTTGCGGGGTTTGGATCTATTTAGGTATTCTAGTTAGTGATGTGGCAGGTATAGTACGTTTAAGCACATATCGTCTGGCAAAAATTCCGTAGCGGGTAGCAGTAGCATTTCTATTAAATCTCATATGTACGCTAGTTCAATTTGTTAGTTAAATTGATTTAGGGTATTGGAAAACTCCTTAGTAGCGGTGGCTAGGGTTGCTGTCCCTGGAAGTGGAAAAATCACTACGATCTACCCGGTGGAATGGAATGGGATAGATTGATAATTACCTTCAATTGCTTGTGTGGTGTTCCTCGCTTCCATCGGCTTATTGTGTTGTTGCTCTTTTTTTGTTGCGATCTCCGCCGCCGGTGTTGAAGTCCTCGCCGTCAGTCGCCGCTGCCGGCGGGGTTCTTGGTGTTGTCGCAGGCAGTGTTTGACTGTCTGTATGTCGAAGTGGAGGACGGTTGGCGAACTCGGTAGCGGTTGTCCGGTGACGCGAACTCGATTTCGAATTTGTGTGCAGAAGGAAGGAGGAGACCGTGCGGGAGTGACGAAGGTTTCGAGATTTACTGTGCGAGAGGGGAAGCAAGAGAGTAGAAGAGGGAGGGAGAGATGGAAACCATGGAACCGTCTCTAATATTCAACCGTCCGTTTGAGCATCAAGATTCGTGTTGCCTGGCTGGTTTTTTTTTGTTTCCTAGCATCTTAACAGTCAGTCGGTGGGACGCTAGCATTTTTATTTATTTTAGTGGTGACACTGGTAGTGAGGAAGTGAAGCCTCTCTACAGGCATGTGGATGCAGGCACAGGAGGCACAGAAGTGCAGGTTCTACAGGCACGTGGATGCAGGCACAGGAGGCACGGAAGTGAAGCTTGTACATGCTCGGGCGTGGTGCTTCTCGAGGACTCATTTGGTATCTACCCTGTGGGTGTACAAAAGTGTGGTAGTAGAGGTCCAAACACTCACTTAGAGAGGCACGGTTGTGAAGTCTGTAAAGCCACGGAGGTTTGGCACCATGGGGCATGTAAGAGTCATGGCAAGTGTCATGTGAGGCACGTGGATGTAGGCACGGGAGGCATGGAATTGAAGGCACCACAGGCATGGACTTGCAGCTTCTCGAGGCACGGGTATCAATCCTATGGATGTACAAGAGTGTGGTGCCAGAGGCATGTGTCAGAATGCTTGGTTACAGAGGCATGGTTGTGAAGTCTCAGGAGCCACGCGGGCATGGCACCAGGACCACGTAAGAGTCACGGCGCCTGTCACGTTAGGCACGTGGGTGCAGGCACGGAAGGCACAAAAGTGAAGCCACCACAGGTATGTACGTGTGGTTTCTTGAGTCACGGGTGTGGACCCTCTGGATGCACAAAAATGTGGTGGTAGAGGCATGGGTCCGAATACTCAGTTAGAGAGCCACGGTTGTGAAGTCACATGGGTGTGGCACTATGGGGCAAGTAAGAGTCACGGCAAGTGTCACGTGAGGCACGTGGATGTAGGCACGGGGGGCACGTCATTGAAGGCAACACAGGCACGGACCTGCGGCTTCTCGAGGCATGGTATCAACCCTGTGGATGCACAAGAGTGTGGTGGCAGAGGCATGTGTCAGAATGCTCGGTTACAGAGGCACGGTTGTCAAGTCTCAGGAGCCACACGGGCGTGGCACCAGGACCACGTAAGAGTCACGACGCCTGTCACGTTAGGCACGTGGGTGTAGGCACGGAAGGCAAAAAGGTGAAGCCACCACAGGCACGTACATGGACCCTCTGGATGCACAAAAATGTGGTGGCAAAGGCATGGGTCCGAATACTCGGTTAGAGAACCACGGTTGTGAAGTCACGTGGGTGTGGCACTATGGGGCATGTAAGAGTCAAGGCAAGTGTCACGTGAGGCACGTGGATGTAGGCACGGGAGGCACGGCATTGAAGGCAACACAGGCACGGACTTACGGCTTCTCGAGGCACGAGTATCAATCCTGTGGATGCACAAGAGTGTGGTGGCAGAGGCATGTGTCAGAATGTTTGGTTACAGAGGCACGGTTGTAAAGTCTCAGGAGCCACGCGGGTGTGGCACCAGGACCACGTAAGAGTCACAGCTCCTATCACATTAGGCACGTGGGTGCAGGCACGGAAGGCACAAAAGTGAATCCAGGACAGGCACGTACGTGGACCCTCTGGATGCACAAAAATGTGGTGGCAGAGGCATGGGTCCGAATACTTGGTTAGAGAACCGTGGTTGTGAAGTCACGTGGGTGTGGCACTATGGGGCATGTAAGAGTCACGACAAGTGTCATGTGAGGCACGTGGATGTAGGCACGGGAGGCACGGCATTGAAGGCAACACAGGCACGAACTTGCGGCTTCTCGAGGCACAGGTATCAACCCTGTGGATGCACAAGAGTGTGGTGGCAGAGGCATGTGTCAGAATGCTCGTTTACAGAGGCACGGTTGTGAAGTCTCAGGAGCCACGCGGGCGTGGCACCAGGACCACGTAAGAGTCACGGCGCCTGTCATGTTAGGCACGTCGGTGCAGGCACGAAAGGCACAAAAGTGAAGCCACTACAGGCACGTACGTGGACACTCTGGATGCACAAAAATGTGGTGGCAGAGGCATGGGTCCGAATACTCAGTTAGAGAACCACGGTTGTGAATTCACGTGGGTGTGGCACTATGGGGCATGTAAGAGTCACGGCAAGTGTCACGTCAGGCACGTGGATGTTGGCACGGGAGGCACGGCATTGAAGGCAACACAGGCACGGACTTGCGGCTTCTCGAGGCACAGGTATCAACCCTGTGGATGCACAAGAGTGTGGTGGCAGAGGCATGTGTCAGAATGGTCGGTTACAGAGGCACAGTTGTGAAGTCTCAGGAGCCACGCGGGCGTGGCACCAGGACCACCTAAGAGTCACGGCGCCTGTCACATTAGGCACGTGGGTGCAGGCACGAAAGGCACAAAAGTGAAGCCACGACAGGCACATACGTGGACCCTCTGGATGCACAAAAATGTGGTGGCAGAGGCATGGGTCCGAATACTTGGTTAGAGAACGACGGTTGTGAAGTCACGTGGGTGTGGCACTATGGGGCATGTAAGAGTCACGATAAGTGTCACGTGAGGCACGTGGATGTAGGCACGGGAGGCACGACATTGAAGGCAACACAGGCACAGACTTGCGTCTTCTCGAGGCACGGGTATCAACCCTGTGGATGCACAAGAGTGTGGTGGCAGAGGCATGTGTCAGAATGCTCGGTTACAGAGGCACGGTTGTGAAGTCTCAGGAGCCACGCGGGCGTGGCACCAGGACCACGTAAGAGTCACGGCGCCTATGATGTTAGGCACGTGGGTGGAGGCATGGAAGGCACAAAAGTGAAGCCACGACAGGCACGTACGTGGACCCTCTGGATGCACAAAAATCTGGTGGCAGAGGCATGGGTCCGAATACTCGGTTAGAGAACCACGGTTGTGAAGTCACGTGGGTGTGGCACTATGGGGCATGTAAGAGTCACGGAAAGTGTCACGTGAGGCACATGGATGTATGCACGAGAGGCACGGCATTGAAGGCAGCACATGCACGGACTTGCGGCTTCTCGAGGCATGGGTATCAACCCTGTGGATGCACAAGAGTGTGGTGGCAGAGGCATTTGTCAGAATGCTCAGTTACAAAGGCACGGTTGTGAAGTCTCAAGAGCCACGCGAGCGTGGCACCAGGACCACGTAAGAGTCATGGCGCCTGTCACATTAGGCACGTGGGTGCAGGCACGAAAGGCACAAAAGTGAAGCCATGACAGGCACGTACGTGCACCCTCTGGATGCACAAAAATGTGGTGGCAGAGGCTTGGGTCCAAATACTCGGTTAGAGAACCACGGTTGTGAAGTCACGTGGGTGTGGCACTATGGGGCATGTAAGAGTCACGGCAAGTGTCACGTGAGGCACGTGGATGTAGGCACGGGAGGCACGGCATTGAAGGCAACACAGGCACGAACTTGTGGCTTCTCGAGGCAAGGGTATCAACCCTGTGGATGCACAAGAGTGTGGTGGCAGAGGCATGTGTCAGAATTCTCGGTTATAGAGGCACGGTTGTGAAGTCTCAGGAGCCACACGGGCGTGGCACCAGGACCAGGTAAGAGTCACGGCGCCTTTCACGTTAGGCACGTGGGTGCAGGCACGAAAGGCACAAAAGTGAAGCCACAACAGGCATGTATGTGGACCCTTTGGATGCACAAAAATATGGTGGCAGAGGCATGGGTCCGAATACTCGGTTAGAGAACCATGGTTGTGAAGTCACGTGGGTGTGGCACTATGGGGCATGTAAGAGTCACGGCAAGTGTCACGTGAGGCATGTGGATGTAGGCACGGGAGGCACGGCATTGAAGGCAACATAGGCACGGACTTGCGGCTTCACGAGGCACGGGTATCAACCCTGTGGATGCACAAGAGTGTGGTGGTAGAGGCGTGTGTCAGAATGCTCGGTTACAGAGGCACGGTTGTGAAGTCTTAGGAGCCACGCGGGCGTGGCACCAGGACCACGTAAGAGTCACGGCGCCTGTCACGTTAGGCACATGGGTGCAGGCACGGAAGGCACAAAAGTGAAGCCACGACAGGCACGTACGTGGACCCTCTGGATGCACAAAAATGTGGTTGCAGAGGCATGGGTCCGAATACTCGGTTAGAGAACCACGGTTGTGAAGTCACGTGGGTGTGGCACTATCGGGCATGTAAGAGTCACGGCAAGTGTCACGTGAGGCACGTGGATGTAGGCACGGGAGGCACGGCATTGAAGGCAACACAAGCACGGACTTGCGGCTTCTCCAGGCACGGGTATCAACCCTGTGGATGCACAAGAGTGTGGTGGCAGAGGCATGTGTCAGAATGCTCGATTACAGAGGCACAGTTGTGAAGTCTCAGGAGCCATGCGGGCATGGCACCAGGACCACGTAAGAGTCACGGTGCCTGTCACGTTAGGCACGTGGGTGCAGGCATGAAAGGCACAAAAGTGAAGCCACGATAGGCATGTACGTGGACCCTCTGGATGCACAAAAATGTGGTGGTAGAGGCATGGGTCCCAATACTCGGTTAGAGAACCACGTTTGTGAAGTCACGTGGGTGTGTCACTATGGGCATGTAAGAGTCACAGCGCGTGTCACGTGAGGTAGGTGGATGCAGGTACGGGAGGCACGAAAATAAAGCCACTGCAGTGATGGACATGAGGCAATTAATTTGAAAACATTTACAATCAAGGGACAAGGGACATAGAAAATCTGGTGTAGTTACCAAGTTTGAGCTCTCAGGATGCTCGCAATGTTTGAATCTATTGAGGTATTCTAGTTAGTGATATGGCAGGTATAGTATGTTTAAGCACATATCGTCTGGCGAAAATTCCGTAGCGGGGAGCAGTAGCATTTCTATTAAATCTCATGTGTACGGTAGTTCAAATTGTTAGACAAATTGATTTTGGCTAGTGGAAAACTCGGCATTTCTATTAAATCTCATGTGCACGGTCTTGATGATAATTTAAGACGAGCGCATTTAGAAGCCTTTTTGTCCCACTTCAGAACCCTTTGTTGCTCTTTTTAAAATACTTCCGTGAACTCTGCGGGAGGGGAGCGAAACTTAATGCTGATGGTCTCCAGCTCCTTTGCACTCAGAATAAAGAACATCACAAATTCAATGTAACTCCGGGAGGAAACATAATCTTCAAGCGTTACTCTCTTCAGACAAATATCATGATGTTTGAGAAACTGCCAGTGCTTAATACACCATTTGTTTTTTTCACCATAACAAATCAATTGTCCCTGAAATATACATGAAAGGTTGAAAATACTTAGCGTCTATAGAAAGAGATAGAGACCATCGAAAAACCAAATGAAACAATTAATTCTACCACCTCAGTAACAAAAAGTTTGACATAGACATGTCTAGATATGGATGTATACAACAATAAATCATGTGTAGATACGGGTGCATCCATTCCAGTCAAATTTAAGACAAGCATTTTGAAATGGAAGGAGTACTATAGTATGCACATTTCGGAAGATCATCACCTCGACAAACAAGTTCTCGAGTTTTGAATTTTTTTTGCAACAAGCGAACGACGAAATCCACTTTATATTCCATGTAGATAAGCAAGGTCTTGACAGATTGCCGCATTGTTGTTAGACTAACGGCCACCAAACGCTTCATGAAAATTAACAGAAGATGAATCATAAAATTAAAAGAATAAAGGTTGGATGACATAAAACTTGTTTCCTCTCAAACAAAATACAGCTGGGAGTATTGTGAAAACTCAGAACCGCAAGACATGTGAGACCAGACGCATCTGTGAATTTATCCAGTTCAGGTGCAGAGACACTGGTTACGTCCAAGTCCTCACCCTGCATGAAGCAAAGAACATATATCATCAAATTAATAGAACAAAGACCGAAACAAGTGCAGCTGAAAGTATCGTGGAAAGTCAGTACCCCAAGACATGTGGAGGCAGACATGAACACAAATTCACCCAACGTCTCCAGTTTAGGTGCAGAGACAATGGTTATCACCGAGTCGTCGACCTGAATATCGTGGATCAACCACTGAAGCGAAGGGGCATCCTCAATAATGAGTTCGTCGTGTGCACAACAAATGCCAATGCTTACAAGGTTAAACGAGTTTATTGTGATGCGACGACCTCCTCTGCTGCAAACAAGCAGCAGAGACTCAAGTGCAGGACAACTAGAGTGGATTATGCATTGCAGTGAGACGTCTGATATATCAACTTCCACAAGCGAAAGTCTTTTGACCAGTGGTAGCTAGGGCGTAGATGAAGTGCATACATCCAGTAGTGTGACCTCTTGCGTCAGGAATCCTGGGAACAGGTAGTAGAACTCAAGAACCTGGAGATTGTTCAGCTTCGAGGATCGAAGCCAGGCATCAACGATGGAGGGTCTGCACTGTAGGTAGCACGCCGGGATAGAGAGGCGGCTAACCGAGCCCTCATGGCCAGACAGGATGGATTCCGGAAGACTCACAACATCAGTGAAAGATTTTTGAGAGCGTCGAGTTCCGGAATAGCATTTGCGGACGCGCTCCTCGGTGAAGGCGGAGAGCTTAGAGATGGTCTCGATATGAACTGTTTCACCATCGTTAAAAAGATGAGCGACAGAGATCACATGGCAGTCGAGATTCAGAGGAGAGATGCACCATAAAGGACGCCACCGACGAGCGAGGATTTGAGTACGAATGCCCTCCTTCATGGGGAGACGAGAGTTGATCTCACCTAGGATGACGTCCGGGAGATCGGTGATGCGGTCCGGACGAGATTCCTCTTCTTCCTCCTTAGATCGAGGGGGCGCACCCTCGCCGCCTACCTCCCCTTCGACGACCAGAACACCACCAGAAGGCAGCGTTGCCGGTGGCACCACTCTCGCCCTCTTGGTGCTAGGAGCAGCGCATTCCATCTCCACCTCCACTACTGGGGTCGCGCCGCCCATGTCCAGTGCTCAGTGAGGTGGATCTGGAAAAATGGATTACATCCTGTCGATCCACGAAACGACTTAAATACCGAGGGGGAGGGGAGGGGTCCAGATTAATTACCTCTCTTTTTTTTGACGGGAGGGTCCGGGTTAATTACTACTCGTAACAAGCAAATGGCTGCTTGGAACATTAAATAGAGCCACGACTTTGAAGGTACGAGATGCACTGTTGTACACGCAGACCAGGCACGGGCGTGCCCCTCTGTGTTTTATTTATTTACCGCACACATTACTTAGAAGAATCTATTCAACGCCGGAAGCACGGTTCTACAATCATCTTGCCTCTGTGAGCTGCAAAATTTTCCACGGGCACGTTAACCATGAAGTCACTAGAAGGACCGTTTCAAAGTTAAGGAGATTAAAGGCCGTGCCTCTGCCTTGCAGATGATTCTGCTGAAACGCTCACCGATAGAAGCTAAGAAGTGAAGTGATGGCAGAGGCACGGTTTGTCACGTACCAGACACACGGTCCTGCCTTCGGCATTGTAGATACGAGACGCACTGTTCTACATGCCAGACATGCACGGCCGTGATTCCATGTGCTTCAATAGCATGTAAAGACATGATTATCTCATAGGAAACGCCGTGAACCTACTGCCAGGTACTATATCCATTTGTGAAACAGAAACAGAAACACAACCGTGACCCATTGTGTTTGAAATCTTTGCATCACAGAAGCATGGCGCGAAGCCACATGAGGCATGGTTCGACATGCATCGCAAGCACGGTTATCTGCTCTATATTTCAATTACTTACAGACATGCATTCATTGCAGAAGAACGGCCGTGAGGATAGGCGATTTTGTAATTGCTTCAATTATATTCGTAAACAAATGGTCATTAAGTCCAGCAGAGTGACGGGCGACTGTCCGTGTTATAATTGTTTTCGTTGTAAGATTTTAACTCAAATGCACGATCGTCAGTGTGTGTTCCAGATGTTTCCTTTGGAACATTCACTGAGAGAGCAGGTTCTGTATTTAGTAGCGTCACGGTCCTTTACTCATGAAGGCGACTTTCTGTGTTGCAATGTTTCGGGTCCCAGGCACGGTTGTCAAGCCCACAAATGCATGACCTGGTTTTATCCAGAGTCACGTTCGTGTGTCTTTGTGTTCCAAATGATTCCGTTGACTCTTTCGACAGCAGAGGCATGGTCGTGGAGCCCAGGGAGGCATGCTTTGGTCTTACGCGGAAGCCCAACGGTTCGATGGTCGTCTCCTCGTATTCGGGTGTAAACGCTACATGGTGTCGCTCCTCGCTCCGGAAACCCAATGGCCCTACGGGCATCTCCTCCGGTGACGCCGCTCTGGCTTGTCGCCCGAGGCCAAGGTCCGGCTATTTAAGCCGGATGGAGTCACCAAACCCTAGCCACATCCTCTTCCTCCATTTGTCTGCCGTCATGCCATCCATTCCTCTGGCTGCTCTCTATCCTGACCCTTTCCGCCATGGCTGAGCAGGAGAAGACTACTCCGGAGCGCCGTGCCCAGACACTGGAGGAGATCCCGGCTGGCGAGGGTTCCTCATCTGTAAGTTCACTCTGCTTCCGCTTCATTCATTTTTTCTTTCTTTCAGCTACTTGATTTAGTTGTGAAACTTGAATTATTGTGGTGAGCTTCCTCCTAATTTGATGAGGGTGCGTCTTGCGATCAGTCTGAGACCTTCTCCTATGTCGAGATGAAGAAGCTGCTTGAGGCTGCGAATGCTGAGCTGTTAAAGGCCGTCGAGGACTGGATGAAGTGCTACGACGAGAGCAAAGCCACCATTGCAGATCTTATGGATGAGAAGGCAAAGCTCCTCGTTGAGCACGACCGGCTGGTGGTGGAATCATACGTTATGAAAAAGGAGATTGAGGAACTGCGCGCCCAACAACCAAAAAAGAAGTCTCCTCGGACTAAGTAGACAGCAGCGACCCTGATCGTTGTATCTGAAGCTATTAAGCAGTGGACTAAAAGTTTCTTATTTTGTCTTGTGTTACCTCATTGTCAGTAACTTTGATAACAAATGTGTTTTGGTTTCCTGTGTCACATTGATTGGATGTTTATGGTTTCAGATGTGAACATTAACTGTTTACTTTATGAGGGACGGAATGGCCGATTCAAGAGACGCTATTTTTAAAAGCATGGGCATGAAGTCTGTACAACCACAGTTCTATACCAAGTAGCGTCATGACTTGTGGACTCACGATGGCGTGGACGTTTGTGGCTGTCTGTGTTTCAGTGTTAAGGTTCACAGGCACGGGCGTGAAGCCCACTAAGGCATGGTGTGGTATTATATAGAGTCATGCTCGCCTGTGTTTGTGTTCCGAATGATTCTGTCGACTCGATCGGACAGAGTCGCACATGCGTTAAGCCCGTGGAGGCATTTTTTAGTGTTATGCAGAGTCACGTTCGTGCGTTTATTTTGAAAACAAAACGGAATGGGTTCAGATGTTAATACTAACTGTTTACTCTGTAAGGGTAGTTCGAGAGACGCGGTTTTTAAAAGAACGGGACGTGAAGTCTCTACAGCCACAGTTCTGAACCAAGTATCGTCATGACTTGTGTACTCATGAAGGCGTGTATGTTCGTGCTTTTTTGTGTTGCAGTGTTTCGGGTCACAGGCACGGGCGTCAATCCCACAAAGTCATGGTGTTGTTTTATATAGAGTCACGTTCGCTTGTATTTGTGTTCCAAATGATTCCGTTGACTCGTTCAGACATAGAGGCACGTACGTGAATCCCATGGGGGCATGGTTTGCTCTTACGCAGAGTCATGTTCATATGTTTATTACGGGAACAAAGCAGAATGGGTTCAGATGTTAACACTAACTGTTTACGTTGTGAGGCACGGAATGGCCGATTCGACAAACACGGTTTTAAAAGCATAAGTTCCTTGTTTTTAAAAGCCACGGTTCTGTACTGAGTTGCGTCATGCTTCTTTCTTGATGTTGCGTATATTGTTCGATAAAGCCATGGACATTCGTCGCTTGCGTATATTATTCGCACGGTCGAGACACGCTGTTTTTAAAAGCACGGGTGTGAAGTCTCTACAACCACGGTTCTGTACCAAGTAGCGTCATGACTTGTGCACTCATGAACGCGTGGACCTTCGTGGCTTTCTGTGTTTCAGTGTTAAGGGTCACAGGCACGGGCGTGAAGCCCTCAACGGCATGGTGTGGTATTATATAGAGTCACGCTCGCTTGTGTTTGTGTTTCTAAATGATTTCATCGACTCGATCAGACAAAGAGGAACGGGCGTTAAGCCCACAGAGGCATAGCTTTGTCTTACGCATAGTCATGTTCGTTCTTTAATTGGGGAAACCCAGTGGAATGGGTTTAGATGTGAACACTCACTGTTTACTTTGTGAGGCACGGAATGGCATATTCGAGAGACGCTGTTTTTAAAAGCTCATTTCCTTGTTTTTAAAAGCACGGACCTGAACTCTCTACGGGCACGGTTCCGTACTGAGTTGCGTCACGCTTCTTTCTTGATGTTACGTATATTATTCGATAAAGGCGTCGACGTTCGTGGCTATCTGTGTTTCAGTGTTAAGGGTCACAGGCACGGGCGTAAAGCCCTCAAAGGCATGGGTGGTATTATATAGTCACGGTCGCCTGTGTTTGTGTTTCGTATGATTCCGTCCACTCGATCAGACGGAGAGGCACGGGCATTAAGCCCACAAAGGCATAGTTTGATCTTACACACAGTCACGTTCGTTCTTTAATTGCAGAAACCCAGCGGAATGGGTTCAAATGTGAACACTCACTATTTACTCTGTGAGGCACATAATGGCCTATTCGAGAGACGCTGGTGTGGTATATTCTTCGCATGGTTGTGAATCCCACAAATGCATGACCTGGTATTATCAAGAGTCATGCTCGTGTGTCTTTGTGTCCCAAATGATTTCGTTGACTCTTTCGCCAGGAGAGGCACGGGCATGAAGCCAAAGGAGGCATGGTTTGGTCTTACGCGGAGTCACGTTCGTGCGTTTATTGCGGAAACCCAACATTTCTATGGTCGTCTCCTCGTATTCGGGTGTGAACGCCACGTGGCGTTGCTCTGGAAACCCAATGGTCTGACTGGCGTCTCCTCCAGTGACGCCGCTCTGGCTCGTCGCCCGAGACAAAGCTCCGGCTATTTAAGCCGGACGGAGTCTCAAAACCCTAGCCACATCCTCTTCCTCCCTTTGCCCGCCGCCAGGCCATACATTCTTCTTGCTGTTCTCTATCCTGACCCTCTCCGCCATGGCTGGACAGAAGGAGACTACTCCGGAGTGTCATGTCTAGACGCGGGAGGAGATCCCGACTGGCGAGGGTTCCTCATCTGTAAGTTCACTCTGCTTCTGCTTCATTCTTTTTTCTTCACTCTGCTTCTGCTTCATTCTTTTTTCTTTCTTTCGGCTACTTGATTTAGTTGTGAAACGTGAATTATTGTGGTGAGCTTCCTCCTAATTTGATGAGGGTGTGTCTTGCTCATACTGATTTTCAGTCAATTGGAGCTAGGGTTAGGCTGCGTCACGAACTCGTACAGAACTCCCCTGTCGTACAGTTAAGGAGCAACTCAGAGTCGAGAAAAAGGAAGGGAGCGGTGAGTGGGGTGTCGTCAGAAAGATCTAACAGCTCCCGTTGCGATGGTGAACTCTTAGGACCTGGCGATGGTTCGCACAAGCAGAATCATCTTGGAGGCGATCAGTCTGAGACCTACGTTTGGGTCTTAGTTAAGCAGGATAATCCGGTGGATGTCATCAACTACTGGAAGAATCTGTACGAGCGAGAAAAGGCCGAGAATGATGAGCTGTTGAGGGTCGTCGAGGGCTGGAGGGAGTTCCGCGAGGAGAGCCATCATGAGATAGCGATGCTGGAGAAGAACCTCTATAGCTGGAAGGAGCTGTACGACGAGAGCAAAGCCAGCATCGCAGATCTTAGGTATGAGAAGGCGAAGCTCCTCATTGAGCGTGACCGGCTGGTGGACAAATCAGAGGATTTGAAAATGGAGATCGAGGAACTGTGCGCCCAGCAACGCAACGAGAAGTCTCTGGGGACTAAGTCACACAGGCAGTTTCATCTCAGAGGAGATCAGCCTGAGACCTCCGTCTTTGATCGGATGATTAAGATGGTCAACGAGACCATTGCCTTAGTTAAGAAGAATGATGCCGTTGATGTCATCAAGTCCTGGAAGAGGCATTACGAACTGGAGGCGGCTGCGAATGCTAAGCTGTTGAGGGCCGTCGAACACTGGAGGAAGCTCTATGAGGAGAGCAAAGCCTCCGTCGCAGATCTTATGAATGAGAAGGCCAGGCTCCTCGTTGAGCATGACTGGCTGGTGGAGGAATCAGATGGTATGAAAAAAGGAGTCCGAGGGACTGCGCGCCCAGCAAACGAACAAGCAGTCTCTGGGGACTAAGTAGATAGCAGCGACCCTGATCGTTGTATGTGAAGCTATTAAGCAGTGGACTAGAAGTTTCTTATTTTGTCTTGTGAAATTTCATTGTCAGTAAATTTGTTAACAAATGTATTTTGGTTTCCAGTATCATTGTAATGAGGCAATGTTAGTTCGCAGTGGATTGAAGGTTCTCTTTTGTCTTTTGTAATATCGTTGTGTGGAACTTTTGTAACATCATGTCAACACTCACTGTTTACTTTGTGAGGCACGGAATGGCCGATTCGACAGACGTTGTTTTTAAAAGCACGGGCGTGAAGTCTCTATAGCCACGGTTCTGTACCAATTAGAGTCATGACTTGTACACTCATGAAGGAGTGGACGTTCCTGGCTTTTCTGTGTTTCAGTGTTTCGGGTCACAGGCACGGGCGTGAAGCCCACAAAGGCATAGTGTGGTATTATATAGTCATGTTCGCTTGTGTTTGTGTTCCGAATGATTCCGTCGACCCGTTCAAACGGAGAGGCACAGACAGAATTACGTAGAGTCACGTTCGTGCGTTTACTGCAGAAACACAACGAAATTGGGTTCAGATGTGAACACTCACTGTTTACTTTGTGAGGCAATGAATGGCCGATTCAAGAGATGTTGTTTTTAAAAGCACGGGCGTGAAGTCTCTACAGCCACGGTTCTGTACCAAGGAGCCACGGTGCTTTTAGTAGTACAAGAGACACTTTATCAGCTGGCGTTGCTCCTTTGTTAGCTAGGCGCACAGTCGCATGGCTGTAGAAGGCACATTTTTCAAGCAAAGAACGAACGTCACGCTGCCCCGACAAGAAGGTGAAAGCATGTTGTGCGTCTGCAGTGACACGGCTTGAAGCCTCGAGAGGCATCTGGGTGTGGCCTGTTGACTAGAAACACGGTTGTGCGGTCACCAGAGGCACTACGTAAGGCCCCGGGAAACACGTTTGTGTGACCGTGGTGGTGGCTGTCTATGCTTCACTTCCTTTCATCTCTCCTATGTCGCAGCAGAGAGGCATGGTTGTATTCTTACAACATCCACCTTGAGAAAGCAACGGCTGTAGAAAATTACAAGGAAACCTGTCGCCCTTATATATTTTTCTCTGCTGAGTAATAAAAATACCTAAAGTAGCAAAATATGTTCTTCTTAAATTTGTTTTGTTTCTATAACTGCACCGAATTAACTTACAAGCCGTTTTTATAACCACAGTACGAGGAAAACACAAGAGCTTAACTGAGGAGCAGAAACAATGCAAGGGCTCAACTGCAGCTGCCTCAGTGCCTATGGCAGGTACATACGAGAAGCACTGCTATACCTACAACACAGGCACGGTTATACATGCATTGTGTGCATGACAGGTACATACGAGAGGCACTGTCGTACATACAACACAGGCACGGTTACACATACATCATGCTTCTCTCTGTTGAAAAAATAAATCTACTTTATGTCTTTTTACCTTGGTGCCACAACATTTTATAGTCCTTCGCCTGTACAAAGCCGCAAAACTTCACATTTGACACAGCAGTAGATAAGAGTACGGACGGCCCAGCCTCTATTATTGAAAATGGAGAGGTCGCTCGTTAACTACAGACAAAGAGGCACACGTTTTCTCGCACATTTCCACAAGACTGGGGACTATGACATGTTGTAGCATCAACACAAAAAGACATAAAACTAGGTAGATTTTAGCAGTTGGGAGCTCCTTCATGTCTGCACACAGCACAAAAACAAACAAGCCTACACACGGTGCAAAGACTACAATGGTTGTCTGATAAAGTTTACATAAAACCCAAGCTCAAAAGATCGCAACAATAAATAACTCCATAAATCTGAACAACTAACCCCAGACTTGATTTCAGCATCCACATCTGAATGGATCCATCAAATCCAGATATTCAACACTCCTGTTTCTTAAATCTGGATGCACGTGGCTGCAACTTGATGATAATCTAAGACGAGAGCGTTTAGAAGCCTTTTTGTGCCACTTCAGAACCCTTTGTTGCTCTTTGTAAAATACTTTCGTGAACTCTGCGGGAGGGGAGAGAAACTCAATGTTGATGGTCTCCAGATCCTTTGCACTCAGAACAAAGAACATCGCAAATTCAATGTAACTCCAGGAGGAAACATAATCTTCAAGCGTTACTCTCTTCAGACAAATGTCGTGATGTTTGAGAAACTATCGGTGCTTAAGACGCCATTTGTTTTTTTCACCACGACAAATCAACCGTCCCTAAAATATACATGAAAGGTTGAAAATACTTAGCGTCTATAGAAAGAGATAGAGACCATCGAAAAATGAAATGAAACAATTAATTCTACCACCTCAGTAACAAAAAGTTTGACATAGACTTGTCTAGATATGGATGTATCCAAAATAAATCATGTGTAGATACGGGTGCATCCATTCCAGTCATATTTAAGACAAGCATTTTGAAATGGAAGGAGTACTACAGTATGCACATTTCTGAAGATCATCACCTCGACAAACAAGTTCTCGAGTTTTGGAAAAATTTGCAACAAGCGAACGACGAAATCCACTTTATATTCCATGTAGATAAGCAAGGTCTTGACAGATTGCCGCATTGTTGTTAGACTAACGGCCTCCAAACGCTTCATGAAAATTAACAGAAGATGAATCATAAAATTAATAGAATAAAGCTTGGATGACATAAAACTTGTTTCCTCTCAAACATAGATCATCAAATTAATAGAACAAACATCGAAACAAGTGCAGCTCTATTCCAGTGTCATGGAAAGTCAATATCTCAAGACATGTGGAGGCAGACATGAACACGAATTCACCCAGCGTCTCCAGTTTAGGTGCAGAGACAACGGTTATCACCGAGTCGTCGACCTGACTATCGTGGATCAACCGTTGAAGCAAAGGGGCATCCTCAATAATGAGTTCACCATGTGCACAACTAATGCCAATGCTTACAAGGTTAGATGAGTTTATTGTGATGCAACGACCTCCTCTACTGCAAACAAGCAGCAGAAACTCAAGTGCAGGACAACTAGAGAGGATTATGCTTTGCAGTGAGACATCTGATATATCAACTTCCACAAACGTAAGTCTTTTGACTAGTGGTAGCTTAAGCGTCCATACGTAATTATTTGGTATTTGGCAAAGAGCAAAGGCTAGGGTGTGCAGTGAGGAGGAAAACCGAAACACGGACTCCGATGCTGAGGGCATAGATGAAGTGCATACATCCAGTAGTGTGACCTCTCGCGTCAGGAATCCTGGGAACAGGTAGTAGAACTCAAGAACCTGGAGATTGCTTAGCTTCGAGGATCGGAGCCAGGCATCAACGATGGAGGGTCTGCACTATAGGTAGCACGCCGGGATAGAGAGGCGGCTAACCGAGCCCTCATGGCCGGACAGGACGGATTCTGGAAGACTCACAACATCAGTGAAAGATTTTTGAGAGCGTCGAGTTCCGGAATAGCATTTGCGGACGCGCTCCTCGGTGAAGGCGGACAGTTTAGAGATGGTCTCGATATGAACTGGTTCTCCATCGATAAAAAGCCGAGCGACAGAGATCTCGCGGCAGTCGAGATTCAGAGGAGCGGTGCACCCTAAAGGACGCCACCGACAAGCGAGGATTCGAGTACGGATGCCCTCCTTCATTGGGAGATGAGAGATGATCTCACCTAGGATGACGTCCAGGAGATCGCTGTTGCGGTCTGGATGAGATTCCTCTTCTTCCTCCTCAGATCGAGGGGGCGCACCCTCACCGCTTACCTCCCCTTCGACGACCAGCACACCACCAGAAGACAACATTGCCGGTGGCGCCACTCTCGCCCTCTTGGTGCTAGGAGCAGCGCATTCCATCTCCACCTCCATTCCTGGGGTCGCGCCGCCCATGTCCAGTGCTCAGTGAGGTGGATCTGGAAAAATGGATTACATCCTATCGATCCACGAAATGACTTAAATACCGAGGTGGAGGGGAGGGGTCCAGATTAATTACCTCTCTTTTTTTTGACGCGAGGGTCCGGGTTAATTACTACTCGTAAGAAGCAAATGGCTGCTTGAAACATTAAATAGAGCCACGGCTTTGATGGTACGAGATGCACTGTTGTACACGCAGACCAGGCACGGGCGTGCCCCTCCGTGTTTTAATTATTTACCACACACATTCATTAGAAGAATCTGTTCGACGCCGGAAGCACGGTTCTACAATCATCTTGCCTTTGTGAGCTGCAAAATTTTCCACGGGCACGTTAACCATGAAGTCACTAGAAGGACCGTTTCAAAGTTAAGCAGATTCAAAGCCGTGCCTCTGCCTTGCAGATGATTCTGCTGAAACACTCACCGACAGAAGCAAGGAAGTGAAGTGATGGCAGAGGCATGGTTTGTCACGTACCAGACACACGGTTCTGCCTTCAGCATTGTAGATATGAGACGCACTGTTCTACATGCCACACAGGCACGGCCGTGATTCCGCGTGCTTCAATATCATGTAAAGACGTGATTCTTTCATAGGAAATGCCGTGAACCTACTGCCAAGCACTATATCCATTTGTGAAACACAAACACAAACACAACCATGACCCGTTGTGTTTGAAATCTTTGCATCACAGAAGCATGGCGTGAAGCCACATGAGGCACGGTTCGACACGCATCAAAAGCACGGTTATCTGCTCTATATTTCAATTACTTACAGACATGCATTCATTACAGAAGAACAGTCATGAGAATAGGCGAGGCACAATTACCAAGAAAGCCACGGTTATGCGTCCCCCAGAAGCACGACCCAGATTCTGTGCTTCAAATGTCTCCATGCAACGACGGTGGGCGTGACCATGAAACCGTGAGAGTCACGGTTGAACACTTACCAGTGCCATGGCTGCCTGCCCTTCAGTTATTTTTATCTCTCTGTGGCACAGCAGAGAAGCATGCTTCTATACTTACAACATCCACATTCAGAAACCCACGGCTGCGAAAAATAATAAGGAAACATGTGCCTCTTATATTTTTCTCCACTGAGTAAAAATACATAAAGAAGCAAAATGTGTTCTTATTTAAATTTGTTTTGTTTCTATAACTGCAGCAAATTAACTTACAAGCCGTTCTAACAACCACAACACGAGAAAATAAACATTTGACACCCGCCCACCCTCCTCACCAATCACTTGATGTTTCGTCGCTCGACATGCGGTCTTGTTTTTGAATCTTCAGCAATCCATTCTTCCTTCTCCACCCTTGTGTGTAGCTATTCAACCTATTTACCTGTAATATTAATATACATAAAACCAAAAAACAATGAGAAAGATGGCGGTCATCACTCTTTTGCTTATGTCCTATTTAAGCTGCATTATTACCTTTTAATTTTTTATTCGTACTGTTCTCCGGTACCAAAGAGTCTCCATTCAGATCTTTCCTTTCTGGAAGTGGAGTGGGCAGATTTCGTGCCTTGTCCCGGGCTTCTCTGCGCGCATTCTGTCTGCCTGGCTTGTGTGATGTTGGATTTTGGCGTAGATGCAAGACTTTGGTAAATGTTGGATGTTGTCAGTGGGATGGTTGGAGTTGCTGGCATTTGTCGTCTTCCTCTTGGGCTTGGAGTGCATTCTCCTGAGCCGTTTGATGTCCTCGATGGTGTTGTCGGTGTTGTCGGCCATTTCATTGACCTTGCCCTGTTCTCCTGCTGCAATTTCCTCTTCTCCTCTTCAATCCTCATCCTCTCCTGGACTTCTGGGTTTCCCAGGCAGTTTGTTTTCCTGTGACCCTTTACTCCACAATGGCCGCACTTGGATGTGGCTTTGTTGCCTTTTCCTTTCTTCTTAGAACCAGCTTTGATTCGATCTCCTTTTTTCGTGCCCTTTGAGCCACTCATGGGAGGGTTTTTGAGAGTTTCGGCAAGAATGCCTGTGTCTGATTCCTTAGCAAGTGTCGTCATGACTTTTATTTTCATATCTTGCGTACACTCAAGTAGCACACTGCATGCTTTGTCTTTTCTGCAAGCATGTGAACAGATATCCGACAACTCAGCGTAAGCGAGGCCGAATCTCATAGTTTCATCATCTTGTGCGGTCATGCTATTATCTTGACTTGTAGACAGGACTTTCAAGCTCTCTAATAGATTCTTAGTCCATCTGGGGATGATGAAGGATTTTGGAAGATGATCGACCATGCCTGTTTGGTCCATCACCTTAAGCACATGGCAACACTGAATGCCATCCCTACTCATTTTCTTGCAGCTGCAACTGTATATTTCCTTTTGCTCATCCACATCTACCTTGAACTCAGACCTATCAAATTCCTCACCCAGATATGGTTTCCACACTTTTGTTCCAGGCTCAATAATCCTTTTTAAAAAATGCTGCCTCCCCTTTGCCAGGTCAGAGCACTTGTAGTATGTCTGGTTCCGTAGCTCTAGCTGGAATTTCCTGAAAATTTCATTCGTGTATATTTCACTTGCTTCTATTTCAATCGGAAAACCCGTCTCTCGTGATGGCGTCTTCTCGACTGTTCGGTGTCTTTTCTTGTCAAGCGTGGCAAGGCAAGTTTGCTGAATGATGTGATACGCACCAACAAACCTTGTTATAGTGTCCTTATGGTTGACATAATTCTTCCACATCGAATTTGTGCTCTCACTGCGTGTGGTTGTTGACGAGAAAGGATAGAAGCAGTCCTTGAAGTAGGCCGGCACCCAAAAATTTTGGAGTTCCCATAGCGTGTTCAGGTGTTTGTTGCCTTCTGCCTTGTGGATAGAAATTGCTGCTTTCCAAGAATGCTCAAACTCATCTTGATCTAGTGAGTTTTTGACGATTTGAAATAAATCATGAGACATCCCTGGGTGCTGCGCAAACACTTCTGCATTATTTTCCTTCATGTTCTTCCTAATATGCCACCAGCAGAACCTGTGCCTCGTTCTAGGAAGAGCTTCCTTTATTGCAGTCTTCATCGCCTGGTCCTGGTCTGTTATTATGTATTTCGGCTCTTTTCCTCCCATTGCCTCGACAAACGTGCTTAGGAGCCATTTGAATGACCCTATTTTCTCATCCTTTAAAAGGCCTACTCCGAACAGGACGGTCGACCCATGGTTGTTGACACCTATAATTGGTGCAAATGGCAAGCCATATATATTCATAGAGAATGTAGTGTCAAAAGACACGTAATCTCCATATAGATCATAATTCATCTTGCACAAGGAGTCTATCCAGAACAGGCTCCACACTGTATTGTTGCAGTCTGTCTCTTCCACGTGGCAGAATCCCGCCCTCTTCCTCTACATATCCTCAAACAGTTTCATGGTGTCCTCAATATCAGTATTGCGCTCTCCAGCCCTGTCCCAGCATGCAATGTTGCTTATGTCAATCGTGTCAAACATAATTTCTCGCCTCGGTTTCCCCATCGCAGTAAAAATCTGCATAACCTTCCTTGTCTCTAACCTTGCCTTCTGTAGCACTTGTATGAAGAATTTCTCCTGAGGTGACATCTTCTTATAGCATCTCATGAACTTCAGCATCCAACCAGATGGGTGAAGTTGGTGGTTGTGATCTAGGGGTATGTTCTTCAGGTACTATTTCCTCCTATTTGTATCCCTCTTCGCTGTTATTTGGACTGGGCAGCCTGTCCTGATCAAGCAGTTGCTCCTTCTCTCCTTAACAAGTCTCTCGGTTGTTTTATTCTGCCCTTCCTTGGTGCACTAGAACACCTGCTTGTCAAGCTCCCCGTCAAGTACCGATCTTCTGCTGGTTGATCGCTTCACCGCAAAGCCAACCCTTCTTGCATATCTACAGAAAAAGAAGAAGGCCTCATCCAATGATTCGAATGGCATATCACCCTCTGGTTCGAGGGCTTCGGTGACCTCCTGAATCGTTGGGAATGTGCCTTCTTTGAACATGTCGTCCATTTCTTTCTCTTCAATCGTCGACGGCGCC
Source organism: Thinopyrum elongatum (assembly GCA_011799875.1). Taxonomy (NCBI): domain Eukaryota; kingdom Viridiplantae; phylum Streptophyta; class Magnoliopsida; order Poales; family Poaceae; genus Thinopyrum; species Thinopyrum elongatum. The sequence goes on from CM022303.1 coordinate 183,338,084, forward strand.
ATGATGATGATGTCTACCGTGTCTTCGTTCGTGTCATCGCATTCACTTCTGACGGCATCAGTTTCATGGCCAGCCAAAAGTCCATTTACCATAGAGCTGCTGCTGCCCTGTTGTTTGTCACATGCAGGAGCGTCATTTCTGCATGCCACGGTCAAATCCATAAATGATTCTGCTTCTCCACTGTCACCTTCTGGAATGTTGCTCCCTGTTTCTACGGCACTCGTGCATCCAAGGGAATGTGCTGCTTCTACCATGCCATCTCTGCTGCCGTGGTGGATGCCGTTGTATACTACTTGCTGTTGTGGATGTTGTTTTCCCTTCATGATGGATGGAGGACTATGATATTTCTTTGCCTCATCTGTTATCCCCTCCGCCAAATCCTGAACACATGGCATGCAGCAAAATTAGATGTCCAGAGGCTGATGAAACATATGCATTTTTTTTAATTTGAAAACAAAACGTTTATATGATTCATCAGGGCTCATCTGGTATACCAAAACCACACCCATGCCTCTTCTCCAAGTATAAGTGGTATACCAGAGGCACTGTTCACATTTTACCCAGCAGCACAGATGTGACCATGCTACACATACACCTGGACCAGAGGCACAGATGTGCTTCTGTTTGCACCATAGAACCAGAGAGGCACAATAGTGCTTCTGGTAGCATCCTATACAGGAGAACAACTGCACATACATCCGGACCAGACGGACAGCCGTGCTCCTGTTTTTGCACTTTACCGTGTTGTTGGAAAAAACGGTTTGTGTGGTGAATTGAAAAAGGATAGTTCCGACGTCACCTTTGTTTTCTCATGTCTCTCCTGTCCAGCAAATCTTGGCGACATCCTCCGTGCATTGGTGATTTCGCTGACGATTCTGAATGCCATTGGAGATCCTTTGGAAGGACCCCTCATGTTGAACGCCATAGGTGATCCTTTTAAAGGCCCTTGCCTTATGTTTTCAGTGAGCCATGGACTGCCGTGATGCTTGCTTCCTTGCTCGTATGCCTGCGTATGCAATATATTATAATTTATTATACCGTGTGAAAACACAGAAAAATTTGCTCACAAAAAAATACATTTGCTTTAGATGTTGTTGCGTGTTCGTATTTGCTGCCACCTGTATTGCTTTCTGGTGCTCCTGTACGGTAAAGTTTCTTCCTCCTATGTTTGATTTTATCGTTGGGCTCTTCTTGTTTGTGAAAACCATACTCAATCCTTCAACATCAATGCTTTTGTTGCCAATGATCCTTCTACTAGCATCAATGGAAATTCTGTTACCCTGTACCTCTTCATTATGACCGCCTTCAAACATTGGGCCGTCACAACGCTTACTCTGCGCCTTTGCGGACATCTGTGTTTTGAAACAACAAAATCATTAGATGCACGTGCAAGTATTACGAACAATTAACGCGTAAAACTTCCACGCATGTTCAAAACTAGGATTTGAAGTTTTCGTCATTACCTGCACAGTCTGGTTAGTGGAGTTTCTGCTGCTTACAATGCTCCTCTTCGCAGGTGTCTGTTGCACACCATGCTCCTGGTTGGGACGTTTGCCAAGAACTTGTATCTCACTCTTGACTCCAATTATTCCAGCCCGCATCGCATGTGCCTGTTGGACGACATATGCATCCTTTTTCTTCTTCTCGCTTTGTAGTACTTTCTTTTTTTCCACCTCTCGAGACTCAACTGCGGAGTACATGCACAGGATAAACAGATATTACAGCATTCAACCAGCAGGTATTCATCAATTTTTTTTGTTATTGATCTACTCTTTGGTGTTCAGTGGTGGCACCTTGACAGCATACATTGCAGAAAATGAAAGACCAAATAACCCCAAACGCTAATGTTCAACTGCCTTAGTATTACCTTCCTTCCATAATCCTTGCCAATGTCATTCAAAGACCGACCGTCCCTGCTGTCCTGATCAGATGACGCAGTCCTGAACATCTGCCGGAAAAAGAGACGTATTAAAAAAAGTTATACACCTGCACCATCAGTGTTGTTACCTTTTCCAAGTCAATCTCAAATGTTCTTACTAACCTTTTACACTTACCATACAACAGAGATATATTTTTAGTTCTATAGAATTGATATATATATATACATATTTTAATTTTTAATTACACTACAACCTCAACCAAAGTGAGATCTTGATGCTAGTTTGGTACTGCATCACTTAACACAAGATAACCATGAATCCTAACAAAAGGAACAAGCTGATATTACAAGGATGAGAGTACGCAAAACAAAGAACAAGCTCAAATTAAGCTGCAGTGTAGAACCAAATAGTTTTATTCTTTGAATCCCGACCACAACGAATTCATCAACAACATAGAACCAAGCAGTTTTATACTATGCATTCCAACCTCAGGGATTTCATCAACAACGTCACAGTGATTCTAAGCAATAACAATTAGGGAACAGAATTTTTGTCTGCAGCTTCCCGAGGACCAACTTAGGCAGTAACATCGTAATATTTTTTAACAGAAGCGCAATGTTGAATTAAGAACCACACTACCTACTGCCGTAAAAGAAGGACTCGGAAACTGAAAAAGCATCCAGCATGTACCATGACAACATAGATATAATGAAGTGAGATTTCGGCATAGACCCAAAACCAGCATCGCAAAAATTGAATCTCGTGTATCAGGAGTCGCCACGCGAAGGTGCGTTGATAAATTTTTTACTAACCTTTGATTGCTGAATCTTATGCGTTGATTGTTCTGAACTGACACCTTTCGAATTTGTGGGGGGGTCTGCTTCCCTGCAGTTTGTGAGCGATCTCCTTGGATAATTTTGAATCTGGAAGAGGGAGAGAGAGAGAGAGAAAGAGAGAGAGCCTGCTTCGATTTTTTGCGTGCAGGAAAAGAATCACCTAATAGGTGGGGTAAGTTTTGCGGCGCATGAGAGATGGACATGTTTTTCGGCGTGACGAGATGTGGTAGGTCAACTTCATTTCACCATCGAACTAACAAGTGGGCTCTCAAATACTACTTCCTCTAAATCTCTCACTAACTTGTGGGGTCAGCCTTATATGAGTTCTAGGACTACCTTCATCTGGCGTGAGAAGATGTGGTAGGTGGACTTGATCGTCGTACTCACATGTAGGCTCTCAAATAGTTCCTCTAAGTATTTGACTACCTTGTGGGGTTGTCCATAGATGAGTTCCAGATCTCTCTCCATCTAGCGTCCGTGGTGACAGGGGAAGGATATTCTAGCTCTCCAAAGGAAAACCTATAGTCTCGTCGTGATCCCTCCACAGCCCTCGCTCTTCCCTGAATAATTATCAGTTTCCTTCATCTCACTCAGCGTGGATCTCCTGGTCAGGTAATCCATTGCTTCCTCGCCATGCTTATCCCACCGATTCATCATTTAAACAAAAAAATTCCGGTGCTAGCAATTCCGTGGGCTGGGTAGACATCGCATGTGCGCAACACGGCAGGTGGGGCGCGATTTAAATTTCCGTTCCGGAACCAATTATTTTCCGCTGGTCCGTGCTCAAACTGTTGCGCCTTGTTAACGGGAGAAGGGTTATGGACGTTACTTAAAATTCGGACTCAGCTGGCCTCACTTTAATCCTGCCAGCTGCAAGTTTGCGCCGTGGTTTTGCTAAGTTGAGTTATATCTCCAGCCACGCAAAACTTAAGGACTCTCATGACCACAGATTAAATTAGTTGTAGAGCTCAATGAGACTGCAGTCAAAATTCACTAGGCTGATCCCTATCATGAGGTCACAGGTCAAATGATTGTATAGATCCGCAATTTAGAGGAGGGATCCAAAGGACTTATGTTTGTTTTTGCAAAGCAGTTACTAACTTAGAGTTAGAATCCGTCTTAGCTAACCGAGCTGTTGATGATGGTCTCACATGGTCTGCTAACAACTGTCTTACGTAGCTGACCTGGTAACGATGATGTCTCATGACCTCTTATGTAGAGTTCGATGAGATGGACTCCACCCCATAGCTGTCGGAGACTCAGTCTCAGTCTGTCGATGGCACAGAGATTGTCACGCAAGATTTCATGGTTCATGACCAACTAGAGATAGAGAGACTAAGGATCGAGTCAAAACGTGCAGCGCACAAAAAGCTTGTTGAGGAGTACAGGCGAAAGAAGCAGCTTGCTGCCTCGAAGTAGGTGTTTTTTTTCATGCTTCTCTCGTGTGTCGTTGAAATTTCTTTGGAAATCAATGCCTCTCATTCTACCTGCCTTTTTCATCTCGGCTTAAATATTGTGTTTGTTTTGCTGACTCGACGTTTATATATAAGCTTCTCCCAGAAAAGCATGTGCTTCAACAATACATTTGTTAAAGGTCATTTCTTATCTTTGTCCACAACGCTGTTACAATGGCTAAATATGAAGAAGAGTTCAGCACAAAACTGAGCTTGCAGAAATTCATTACTGTCTGTGATAAGCTAGAAGAACCACAAAAGCAGCTTCTCAGAGATATTGGTTTTGGATATCTTCTAGGTCTGTGCTGCCGCGAGCTTCCGAGGTGTTTCGTTCGCTGGCTTGTCCGCTATTTTGATTGCCCATCTAGGTGTTTCATACTGCCTAGTGGATATAGATTCTTTATCAACTCTTACACCATGCACCGGATCTTGGGAATTCCACTGGGGGGGCAGATTATCCCTAAAAAATGCTGAGAAGCTTTCAGATGTCAGGTTAAGTCTGAGACTCGGTGTGCTGCGCACACTCCAAACATCAGAGAGTTAACTGATCTCATGACCCCGAAGCTGACAGGAGAAGTGTTTCAACGGGTTTTCGTGATGTTTGCGACTGCGGTATTTCTATGCCCAACGACATATGATTGCGTTAGCCCCGACTACTTAGCTGCTCTCGAAGGACCAGCAAGTAACATATCATCGTATGATTGGTCCAATGCTGTCACAGAGAAGTTGGTGACATCACTCCAGACCTTCAAGGACAAAGGATTCACAGGCGCCCCTGTGTGGCTGCCTCCTGATTCTAGTGGTTCATTCATTAACTTGTATATTTCTTTATACCCAGAAGCAGCTACAAGAACATGATTCATTTTTACCTTTTCCCCCCTGGCAGATAACGTATTTTGAGTACCTGGATACGAAGATTATGGACCTGAAATTTGATACTCCTGCAAGGCTTGTTATCTAGGATACAGAGACCATTAAGAATTATGCTAACATAGACAGCCTGTCAACAGAAGACGGAATTTTTGGGAAACACACGGTGAGTGAAGTTTTCATCATTTTCCTTTGGTGAAGTTTTCAACTCAACAAAATTATTTACTTGCCATATATTAATTTGACTTGATTGTCATTGTTTCTTTCTGCATGACAGCTGAGAGATATTAGGCGCACGCCTTTCCACCCACCGCGTGGCTTTGAGGGGCCGTTTTTTCAAATGAGTCCCAGACTAGAGGCCTACCTAGAAGAATTTGTGCCTCAAGAAAAATTATATTCCGTAAGTGATTTCCAGCTTGTGCACTTGATTTATGTTTGAAATGATGTTCTCTAGGTTTTTACAAAATAGATACATGTCCTCCCTGCATTAGCTAATGTGTGCTACCATGATGATTATAGCTCCGCTTCCCTGCGGCGGGTTAGACATACTTCATAAAGTAGGTTACGAGTCTTCGTCCAGTTGGTTTCCTGTGACTGCTGGAAAATGTAACCTTTGCTTGCTGCAACGTATTAGGTGTGCTTCCTATAGTAGGTTAGCTGTACTTTTGTGTTAAATATAGCAGTGCTTCCCTGCGGCGGTAGGTCAACCATGCTTCATACAGTACGTTGGGTGTGCTTCGTCTAGTACGTTTGTTGTGCTCCTTCAAGGAATGTGTAGACTATGATTCATGGACTTTGTTAGCCGTGCTTCCAGCAGCACATCATGTGTGCTTCTGTGCACATTATACCTGCCTTTTCTGCAATTCTTGACAAAACATACAGTAGGTCAGATGTTATTTTTCATTTTCCATATTAACAATATCTGATTTTTTTTTCAATTCCAGGCCAAGGAGAAAATTGGCAAAGTTGTAAATGAAATGTACACATAACTTTTCTCCCTATTTCAACCTGTTCTCGAGGAGAAATTGGAGAAGGTCCTCTCTCTTGGTAGGGATCTTAGTGCAAAAGAAATCAAGACCTGTGACCGGGGCGTTTATTGTAACTTGCAACAGGACAACTCGAATGAAAAAGAAACTTTTTCATCGCTCCCTTCAACATATTCTTCACTTCCCAGTTCTAGCAGAACAAGCAGTCAAAGTTCTTCTAGCAGTGGCTCGACAAGTGTCCTTCACACCACATCATACTACCTACAAAATTTAAAGGGTTGCTCCGATACTCCTGACCCAGACTCATAGAATCTGTATGACAAGGAGCAGTCCCAAATTTATCTATCTTCACTGCTAAAATCATCTACTCAGTTTAAGTTGCTGCTGGAGGTGAACGAGATCGACTACAACAAAGAGGACATTGATGAAGAAGCCAAGATTCATCTGGATCATGTGCATAACCATCTCCACAACTGCCTTGATGGCTTGCCGGTTCATGAGCCCTTCGTGCCAACATCTGAGATGTTGGAGAGCGGGGCAATTATACTAACCGGTGAAAATTCATCTGAGTTTTCTGTACCGACTGAAACCCGCAATTCTGGACGATCTTCAGACCACAATTCTCTGACAAACCCACTGGAGAAGCTCTTCGAGAAAACAGCAAATCCTACAGCAACTGAACCATCAATCTCGCACTCTGCGATTGACAAACAATTACTGACTGGTCCAATGTCAACTAAGACACTTGAAGCACCTGTTTATCTGATTGGGCAAACGTCACCAACTACTGCACGGTCCAGTAGTTCTGATAGCGCTCACAACAACTTTTCAACCAACACAAAGAGCCTCTCTGTATTTGAACCTGCACCCAAGTTACACATTGTTACTGAACAACGTTCTTCTTCGCTGCCAGAAGCTAAGGTCCATGTTGTTTCAACTTTGAGAGATGAGAAGAACATTGCTGAAATTGAACGCTCCAGAGCTAGTTGCTCCCTTGCTCCTACAGTAGCCGTCCCCAGTGATTCTGGCACAGTACTCCACACGGGAAAAGCACTTCCATCCACTAGTGATGCTCCATTCATTGCTGCCACATCTATCGATGCGAAAGACAATGTCATTGTAGAAGAACATGAACAATGTACCAAGCAACCACATATTGATCCCACAGACTGTGTCCCTGTTACCACAAGCGCACATCCGCCAAAACCGGAAGCACAAATGGCAGCTCACAAGAGATCCTTACAGCAGTCAGAAGATACAGGAAACGAGAGTACGGCACCTCCTAAGAAAAGAGTTAGGATACTGGGCCCTCCACATAATTCAACAGAAACTGCAACCAATCAGTCTGTACCTGCTGACAATCGTAGATGCCTCCTTGATTGTGGATTCATTAATGATGATAAAATATGGTCTGACCCATCTATCTATGAACAACTTGACAGGGTCATTGAACAAAAGAAGAAGCGACCGTTTCATAACCAATTACCCTCCCAACAATGCCAACCTGATACTCTCTCGCACTTGGCCAAGAATTCAAGCTCATCAGCGAGATCTTCCATTTCTTACTATCCAGAGCCACCTATACCCAGTAGATCAGGCTCAATGTCAGGCGGTAGCCACCTCTCACAGGCTTTTGATACATCATACTCTACAGGTTTAACTCAAACTGTCTTGTCCGAAAGTTTGCCAGCAACTGCTTTGTCCCAACATTGCCACCAACAAGCTCCTAGCTTCAAAACCCACTTCTATCAACGTCCTAGTGCTCAGAATAACGGCGGTTCACACAGCAGCCAGCACTCACCTTATGCAATGAACAACCAAAGTCACAAACAGTACCAGCAACAAACCCCTGTCTCTAATGTCCACTACTCCCAACACAATGATGTTCAGAATAACAGCGGTCCGCGGTGCCAACAACGCAAACCTCAAGAGCAGAACCATCAGCAACCACGCAGAGGCGAGTCTCATGGGCAAAGTTACAGTGCCTTACAACCACAGTTCAATAGAATGCAGTATTCCGGCCATCCTTTCTAGCATTTAGCAACAAATATTCCTTCGAGCTCAACTGGTCATCCAACTGTCAGTACATCAGCACTACACATGCAGCAACAACCACAAGGCCCAATGGTCCAAAGAAACAACAATTATAATGAGGCCATCTGCAACTTAGTAATGGTCAAATGAACTCTGGCGGTCATGTCTTCCATCCCCATCAACATCATTCTCAGCTAGAACAGACTCGATTCACTAACCCAGCGAATGACCATCGTGAACACTGTCAAGTTTTGGAAATAAGAGATTCTACAATCGAGGAGAGAGATGTGTATGAAACTATTGTCGACAATACGCCAGCCATTGATCAAAATAGTAGGTAATGAGTTGGTTGTTCCTCTTACAGTAAAGTTATGGTTCCTTCTTTTTACTACCATAATGTATTCTACCTGAAGCTATCATATTCAAGTGTTTTGGCTCGATTCTTCTACTACTGTAATTGAATACTCATCACCTCTAATGTTAAAATAAGAAAATCATATGATTTAAAATGCATTTTTTTGGCAGCAAGAGGATATTCTACGTCGAACGACGTTGGGCCGATCATCGAACTTTAGGTTTGTCAATGAAGATCTACGGATATATCAACACATTCGTGGTCGACGCTTACTCAACGTTGCTGATGAAAGAACAGTTTAACGGACCGCCAACAAATTTGCACAAGCATATAATGTACATGGACGCTTCTGTAAGTTCTTGCTTCTCATAAATAATAATAATAAACCACATTTACTACTACTACCACGCTGAGTGACATAGCTTCAATTTTCTGCAGGAAAATTTTACAGTTCTAGGTGCAAGCACTGAACTACTGAAGGAACACATTGTAGAAAAAACTGTTGGGTACAGGCTGCCCAACAAATGTAACATCATGAGTTGACCCTACTCACTCTATTTGTCCAGTGTTCATCTTCATTTCTACCAGTTTTTGTTGTTACACTGATATTATTTCCTGTTCATTGTTTTAGATCTTGATACCCGTGAGAAAGAAACCACATTTTATCTACCTCATCATCGTGAATCTTGCAATGCGTCACTTCGAAATTCTGTGTCCTTATATCAATTGCGATGGTATAAAGGAACATTCAGACATTGTCATCGAAAACTTCAACAGAGCCTACCATTCTGCTTACAACACCCATCCGCACACCATAGCGTCCTTTCGTGTTAAACCCGTGTAGAGTGTATGTAACTCAGACAGAGAGTGAGTTTCTTTTAACTGTAGCTCTACCTCACCATCCTTTTTTTGTTTCGCTGCATATCACATATCTACTGTTCACCTTCTAATCACTAACATAATGCTCTCAATTTTCAGGGATGACAATGGTATTTACATCATGCATTTGATGCCGCTCATTAGTTTCAATAATAATTCATTTTTTTATCAATAATGTAAGTTCACTCTCATTGACAAGACGTCAACATACGTTCAACCCAGCCAGCTGTACATTTTGTTTTACAATAAATTTTATTAGTTTGTTCTGTTATGTGTTTGCAGATCTATGTGAAACCGATGAGAGAACAACTAACTTTCAAAATGATGACATCCAACTACAACACATGCCCTGTATTTGAGGCACTGAGCATCGTCTTTGAGCAATACAATATCCAGCGTGAAAGAAGAGTTGGAAGGAGATGACTACTGCTTAAATGTGCCTTAATTTAGCTGGAGCCATCCGAACATTGTTTTAGCTATTTCGACTCATGTCATCACAACAACAGTGTCTCAGCTATTTTTATGTCGGTCCAAGATATCTTTTATGGATCCCATTAAACACAGCTGTGCATTCAAATGTTCAAGTATTCAAATCCTGAACAGCAAACATTAGAAATAAAAATCATATTTTTCCAAAAGAAGTTGTAAAGATGATATTCAAGACATCACTTCCTTGCATCAGAACACCACTCACTTTAAGTAGACATAATAAAAGAAACATTTGGAACAGAGAGGAACAACGCTGCCTGTTCGTAAGCATCTGACGAAGGTGGTAAACGACTCACCTGGAATAATGGGGACACACAGGCACGACCGTGCCTCCTATCCACATAGAACGTGCCTCTCTGACATAGACAACTAAGCTGAAAAAATAACAAAACACACACACGAGTACGTCACCAGTTAACACAGGACCATCCCCTCGGTAGCTTAACACCGGTGCCTCTCCAAGCCAACGTGTCAGGGAAGCACGACCGTGACTCAAGGTAACGAAAGAAGGTCCATCCTCTCTGACATAGACAACTAAACTGAAAAAATACCAAAACAGAGGAACGACCGTGACTTCTATTGTAAAAGGTCCGTGACCTGACAAGCTTCACCGATGTGCCTCTCTGAGCGAAGCAGTGAGAGGCAACATTTCAAAAGAAAGGCACGACTGTGCCCTGAATAACATCGTAGATGTGCCTCTCCGAGCAAACGTGTCAGAGGAAACATTTGCGAACGAGAGACATAACTCTGGCTCAACATAACATAGGGCATGCCTCCACTAACTCGACAGACGTGCCTCCACTAGCAGACTAACTAGAAATATTACAGAACATACAACCACAACAGTGACTCATACTAACATAGCGCAGTGCCTCTCCGAATTTAGTACCCACAAAAAGGACAATGCCTCTGCCAAACATACGATAGTGCATACACTAGCTTCATGGTCCTGCCTTTCTCAATCAAAGTATCAACACAGAAACACAACCATAATTTGAAGAGTGACTAACACAATACTCCCACAGCAACTCGCACACTGCATAACCGTCCCTAAAACAGTGATCATATATTGAAACAGACAACACAGAGAGGAAATCTGAAGAATCTTAAACAGACTCATGGTCTGCGTAAAAACATCTGAAACACACAACCACAACCGTATATTCGATATAAAAATAACCGTGCCAAACACAGTGGGAACACAAAGTGAAAGTAACGGCCCTACATGTCCGTGTGACCACATTCAGAGAAGAACTGACACAGCTAGCCATCTAAACCATGAACGAAAACATGCACTTCTTATCCGCATTGATATACACGACTCAGCTAAAAAAAATAGAAACACAAACCCACGACCTTGCCTACTGCTAACACAGGACCGTGCCTTGCCTACATCCACGACCATGCCTCCCTGAGCAAACAACTGTGCACTGTCTAGATTCACTTCTAGATTCACAAACGTGCACATCTGAGTGATCCTCTTAATCCATCTCATCTTATACCGACGCGAAGCATCGAAACATAGAGGAAAATATTCTTGAAGGCATCCAAACAAGAAAAACATAATACACTGAAAATAGACTTAAATTTCCAAACTAGTATACTCCATCCGGTTAAAGTAAAACCACTACATTTACAATTCATCAGAAGATGTACTATTACCCCATACAATAACTAGAATTTAACCAATTCATTAGACGATCTATCTTCGCAGCACTTCGACCTGGAGTCCTGCTCAGAAATGTCCTCGCCATCTGAGATCAGGAAGACAGCGATGATGCAGGATGTCCCTCATCGACAGAAACTGGCGGTATAGCTCATAGCTCACATACCCTTCCTGGAGGAAAAGCAAATGAAAACAAAAATTTACAAAAAAGAAAAAGCATAATGTTCTTGCAAAGAAACAAAAAACAACAAAGGCAGAAACTAACGAAAATGAAATCTTCACTTACAGTAGCTCCATATTTCAGGTGATCAAAGGTAATCCCAGTAGTGACGCAGAAGTTCTGGAAAAGAGGACTCCAGCTTCGAGTAAGATTCGTCAATGATGGCTCCTGCTAAGTCTTCCATGGAGTCCCTTTCTTCGCCGCCCTTGATCAGGAACTTCTCTTGGATGTCGATGTGGTACTCTATTGGAATTCTGATGAAATCTCAAAAAAGAGCATCTCTAACATTCCTGACGTCCACACTAGAGAAAGTTATACCTCTATTCTCAAGGAAATCCTTCAGGGCAGGGCACTCCGTCCTGGCCTTGCAGAAGTGATAGACCAAAACATGATTCCGCATAGCCAGTTGCATGACGACGACTTTTCTACGCTTATAACAATCCTTTCGTGTGTACTCCAGGCCAAGACCAACAAACTTGTACTTCTCCTCGTGCAACCACTCCCCGTACAAGGCAATGGTCTCCTCCACCTTGTAAGGCTCGTTCGTGTACCACATGTCGAGGTTGGTGTTACCATCGGTAACTATCGGTCGGTACTCGGTAGTGTTCAAGAAGTCGTCCATGACAGCGAGCAGCAAAGTGCCAATGGAGATTCCTGAGACTCTGTGACGAGGTTGGGAAGTGGTGAGGACGGTGGGAACTGCCTGATGTTCTGTGGCTACAATGCGACGTGGTGACCTTAAAAACACGACCAGTATTTAACCTTGGCGAAGGACGTTTCAGTTACCATACGCATTAACGTGTGAACTAGGAACAGTGAATAGATGGTTGTGCTTCTGCAGCTCATGGAACCATGCACTTCCTAAAATCAGGGCTGTGCAAAATATTTGATGCCGTGGATAAATCGAGGAGCCTCTAACTTTTTTTTACGGTAACTGACACACTGAATAGTCACATCAAACAGCCGCCACATCGGTCATCAATTCCTCCTTTGAACAAAGACCACCGACAGAAGAATCCAATGAGGCAAACAAAGAGCCTACCGTAGACCTTAGATCCAAAGGCCAATATTGATCCGTGCCTCACCTAGCTAGATTCACACCGTCTCTCCCTCGGTTAGCTAATAAAAATGATCCAATCAAAGCTATAAGAGCAACGACAGTTTTTTCAACTATTTCATGTCAGTTAAGACCACAGAAGCACGGGCGTGATGAATAATACGACACGCAGCAAACATCTCTAAACTTCAACCGTTTCTAATCTTTGACCGTCCGTTTTGAGCATCAATATTCGTGCTGCCTGACTATGGTTTTTTTGTTCGCTAGCATCTTAAATCAGTCGGTGGGACGCTACCATTTTTTTAATTTTAGTGTAGTGACGCTGCTAAAAAAAGATACGGGACTGAAGCAACTACAAGCACGTGGATGCACGCACCGGAGGCATGAAGTGAGACCTCTACAGGCACGCACGTGCAGCTTCCCGAGGCATAGGTACTAACCCTCTGGATGCACAAGAAGTGGTAATAGAGGCATTCGTCCGAATACATAGATAGAGAGGCACGACTGTGAAGTCTCTAGAGCCACTGGCGCGTGGCACCACAGGCACGTAGAGTCACAGGAGGCGAAGGCACGGAAGTGAAGCCTCTACAGGCGGGGACGTGAGGCATGGGTATCAACCTTCTAGATGCACAAAAGTGTGGTGGCAGACGCATGGGTCCGATTACTGAATTAGAGAGGCACGGAAGTGAAGTCTCAAGAGCCACGCGTGTGTGTAACCGCAGGCACATAGAGTCAAGGTGGCTTTCATGTGAGGCACGTGGATGCAGGCACGGGACGCACATAAGTGTAGAATCTACACGCACGGGCGTAGGACTTCTCGAGACCTCGCTCGGTATCAACACTCTGGGTGCACAAAATTGTGTTAGGAGAGGTCCAATTCCTAAGTCAGAGAGCCACAGTTATCAAGTCTCATGAGGCACGGGCGTGTAGCACCACAGGCACGACGAGTCACAGGCAGCATGTCCCCTGAGGCACGGGCGTCTGGCACCAGAGGCACGTAGAGTCACAGGCAGCGTTTCGCCTGAGACACGTGAATGCAGGCAGCGAAGGCACGGAACTCAAGCCTCTCCAGGCATGGAATCGCGGCTTCTCGAGGCACAGGTACATCCTTGGAATTGGGATTCTTGAGGCACAGGTACAAACCCTCTGGATGCACAAAAGTGTGGTGCAGAGGCATCGGTGAGAATACTCAGTTAGAGAGCCACGGTTGCGAAGTCTCTAGAGTCATGGCGTGTGTCACGTGAGGTACATGCATGCAGGCAGCGAAGCCACGGGAGTGAAGCCTCCACAAGCACGGATGTGGGGCTTCGCGAGGCACGGTCCTGAAGCACACAAAGACAGGAACCTGAACCATCTAAAACACAGAGGCACAGACGTGCTTCGTGTACACAAAGATACATGCCTCTAGCATTCCAAGGCCATGCATCTCAGGATGAACAAATAAAAGGAAACATTTAAAACTAAAATGCCAAATCCATAGATCTACCTTCATGCACAATGTTGCCTCGTACGTTAGCAGACGTGCCTTTCTTCTGTGAACGTGTAAAACACAACAATACAAACAGAAATGCACGACACTGAATATATATGCGCCACTTCAACGAATTCTCTAAAATGTATCTGAACTCGCGCAGACGTCAACAATGAACTTGTAACATAAAAAAACATAGAAAAATTATATTCCCGTAACATGAGACAAGCCAAACATGATACTGTGAAAATAAAACCAAAATCCCAAAATGATACTCCATAGGATTGAACTAAAACTATGAAATGAAGTACTATCTCCCCCGCAAAAAAAGAAATGAACTACTATCTACATAGAGGTATCTCTTTGCAAAGCCTTCCAGCCGTCTATTCTGCTCACAAACGTCCACATAAAAGTCCACGGCATCCACTCTACTCAGTTGGAGTTCTGCTCACAAACGTCCACGGCATCTGCGGTCGGGAAGACAATGAGGATGCATCATGTCCTTCATCGACAGAACTCGGCGGTAGAGCTCGTAGCTGACATACCCATCCTAAAACAAAAAACGGATGAGAATGAAGATATATGTAAAGGAAAAAAGTCCTATTCCTGCAATAAAACAAATATATAAAGACAGAAAATCCACATAAACGAAATTTTCACTTACAATTGCCGCATATTTCAGGTGGTCAAGGGAAAGCGGCTTCCATTCCCAGTAGTCATGCTGACCTCGTGGAAAAGATGACTTCGTACTCAAGTAAGATTTGTCTATGACGGCTCCCGCCAGATCTGCCATGGAGTCCCTTAGATTGCCGCCTTTGATCATGAGCTCCTCTTGAAAGGTCGATGTGATACTCACTTGTAATTTTGCGGAAACTATTTGAGAGAACTTCTCTATCATTCCTGATGTCGACACTAGCAAAAGTTATACCTTTGTTCCCAAGGAAATCCTTCAGAGCAGGGCACTCCGTCCTGTCCTTGCACAAGTGATAGACAAGAACATGCTTGCACATCGCCAATTACATGAGGGCGACTTTTCTGCTTCGATCAAAATAATCCTCTCGTGTGTACTCCAGATCAAGACCAACAAACTTGTACCTGTCCTCACGCAGCCATTGCTCATAAAGAGAAATCGTCTCCTCCACCTTGTTGGGCTCGTTGGTGTACCACACCTCGAGCTTGGTGTTACCGTCGGCATCTATAAAGAGACGCTCAGTAGTGTTCCTGAAGTCGTCCATGGAAACGAGGGTGAGAGTGACAATGGAGTTTGACTGTGCTTCTCACTCGTACGTGGTGAGGATGATGGGAACTGCCTGCAGTTCTGTGGCGAGAATATGATGTGGTGACCTCCCGGAATAGACCAGTATTTAACCTTGGGGAGAGACGACTCAGTTACCATGCGCCCATTAAATTGCATTGCACTACAAAAAAAAGACACATCCGTGACATTTTGGGCCGAACGAAATTTTTTTCTGTCATGCTTATGACACTTCTATGACGATAATTATGACAAAGCCCGGTATCATCATAGATGTGGCAGGCTCCTACTTCTATGACAAAAAATCATGACAGAAAATGGGCTTTTCGTCCTGGGCGGGCTGGGAACACACCTGCATGACATTCTTTGAGCCGTCCATGACGGAAAAAATCATGGTAGAAGCGAGGGCGAGGAAAATTTCGGGGAGTTCCCGGTTACGGTGGGTGGTCGGGGCCGAGCGATGCACGGAGGGATTGTGCGTTTCTCTCGTACACATACGCGCGTGTGTGTGCGAGGCGTTGGGCTCTAACTGAACCCGAGCGAGGCGTTCGCTTACTGAACCGGAGCGATTGCACTAGCTACATTACTGAACCCAAGCGATCGATAACTGAACCCGAGCGATCGATCGCTGCTGCTGCTGCTTACTGAAGTCGATCGAACCTGCTGCCTCTAGATGAATAGTGAACATGGGGGTTGGTTGAACGAGTTGAGACGTATGTGGTTGGGGTTGGATGAACAGTCCCGGTGGGGGTTGGATGAACAGGACCCCGTGGTAGTAGAGGCCATTGCCGCTGGATGAACAGGACCCCGATCGAGGAGCTGGTGGGGGTGGATGAACAATAGCCGGTGGAGGGACCCCGTGGAGGGTTGGTTGAACAGGACCCCGTGGAGGGCTGGTTGAATAGGACCCGGTGGAGGCTGGATGAACATGACCCCATGAATGAACAGTAGCTGGTGGAGGCTGGAGGAAGTCGACATTGGATGAACAGTAGCAGGTGGAGGCTGGAGGAAGTCGACGATGGATGAACAGTATCCCGTGGAGGCTGGAGCGAGGCAGTAGACGGTGGATGAACAGTAGCCCATGGAGTCCCGTTTTGCGGTACGCCACACCCCTCCCGATGAACATGACCCTCGTTTCGACCGTAGGTGCTCCAACACAAGTCCGTTTCCTCCGTTTTGCGGTACGCCACACCCCTCCCAATCAACAGCACCCCGTTTCGACCGTAGGCACTCGAACACAAGTCCGTTTCCTCCGTTGTGTGGTATGCCAAACCCTTCCCGATGAACAGGACGCCGTTTCGACCGTACGCGGTCGAACAGAAGGCCGTTTTCCTCCCTTTTGCGGTACGCCAGACCCCGTTCCGGCTGTTCCGTCCAAGCCAGTTGCTCCCGTTGAACACGACCCATTCCGACCCAGTGGCTTCGCTCCCGATGAACAGGACGCGTTCCGACCCAGTCACTTGGCTCCCGGTGAACACGATGTTGTTTCCTCCATTCCGACCCAGCCGGTTTGCTGCCGATGAACAGGACGCCATTGCTGCCGTCTGTTGCCTCTCCATGTACACGAGCCCTGGCCGTCCGTATGCGCGAGTACGCATTTCGATACCCCGCTCGTACGTACGTGGTCATATTTTTTTGGCGTGTGGCTGTATGTACGTGTACACGGTTTAGACGGGACAACCTGAACTGCTACGTGGGGGGCTCTACTATGACATGTGCCGTGATACGTCTCCAACGTATTTATAACTTTTTATTGTTCCATGCTATTATATTATCTATTTTGGATGTTTTATATGCATTAATATGCTATTTTATATTATTTTTGGGACTAACCTATTAACCTAGAGCCCAGTGCCAGTTTTTGTTTTTTCCTTGTTTTTGAGTTTCGCAGAAAAGGAATACCAAACGGAGTCCAAACGGAATAAAACCTTCACGATGATTTTTCTTGGACCAGAAGACACCCAGGAGACTTGGAGTGCAAGTCAGAAGAGCCACAAGGCGGCCACAAGGGTGGAGGGCGCGCCCAGGGGGTAGGGCGCCCCCCTGTCTTGTGGGCCCCTCGGTGACCCCCTGACCTAGATCTTCCTCCTATATATTCACATATATTCCCAAACCACCAGAAGCATCCACGAAAACACTTTTCCAATGCCGCAACCTTCTGTACCCGTGAGATCCCATCTTGGGGCCTTTTCCGGCATCCTGCCGGAGGGGGATTCGATCACGGAGGGCTTCTACATCAACACAATTGCCCTTCCGATGAAGCGTGAGTAGTTTACCTCAGAACTACGGGTCCATAGCTAGTAGCTAGATGGCTTCTTCTCTCTCTTTGATTCTAAATACAACGTTCTCCTTGATGTTCTTGGAGATCTATCCGATGTAATATTCTTTTGCGGTGTGTTTGTCGAGATCCGATGAATTGTGGATTTATGATCAGCTTATCTATGAATATTATTTGAATCTTCTCTGAATTCTTTTATGCAAGATTTGATATCTTTGTAATTCTCTTCGAACTATCGGTTTGGTTTGGCCAACTAGATTGGTTTTTCTTGCAATGGGAGAAGTGCTTAGCTTTGGGTTCAATCTTGCGGTGTCCTTTCCCAGTGACAGTTGGGGTAGCAAGGCACGTATTGTATTGTTGCCATCGAGGATAAAAAGATGGGGTTTTCATCATATTGCTTGAGTTAATTCCTCTACATCAAGTCATCTTACTTAATGCGTTACTCCATTCTTTATGAGCTTAATACTCTAGATGCATGCTGGATAGCGGTCAATGTGTGAAGTAATAGTAGTAGATGCAGGCAGGAGTCGGTCTACTTGACACGGACGTGATGCCTATATTTCATAATCATTGCCTTGGATATCGTCATAACTTTGTGCTTTTCTATCAATTGCTCGACAGTAATTTGTTCACCAACCGTATTATTTGCTATCTTGAGAGAAGCCTCTAGTGAAACCTATGGCCCCCGGGTCTATTTTCCATCATATTAGTTCCCGATCTACTATTTTGCAATCTTTTACTTTCCGATCTATAAACCAAAAATACCAAAAATATTTACTTTACCGTTTGTTTAGTTTCATCTATCTCTATCAGATCTCACTTTTGCAAGTTACTGTGAAGGGATTGACAACCCCTTTATCGCGTTGGGTGCAAGTTGTTTGATTGTTTGTGCAGGTATTGGTGATTTGTGCGTTGTCTCCTACTGGATTGATACCTTGGTTCTCTAACTGAGGGAAATACTTATCTCTACTTTGCTGCATCACCCTTTCCTCTTCAAGGGAAAAACCAACGCAAGCTCAAGAAGTAGCATGCCGCTACTTACTCGGCCATGTTTCATCGTTGCAGAGCGACCGATCGACCAGTATGTACGTACATGTTCGCGATAAGACAGACAACGCTATATACGCTTTAACCGAGTGGGTCCCAGCTGTCAGGGAGGATAAGGACGCACTTCCTTGCGTGCAATGATATAGCTGCTGGGTCCCAGCTGTCAGGGGGAGGAATCATTTTTTTGCCCGTAATAAGGACGCACTTCCTTGCGTGCGAAGATGTAGCTGGTGGGTCCCAGCTGTCAGGGGGAGAAAACATTAACTTTCAGGGTAAAAAGGATGCAGTTGCATGCATGCGTCCATGGGTGTGGTGCGTCCCCACTGTCAGCCTCTCACGTACAGTGATCTTCTGATGACTCTCGTTTGTTGACCACGTTGACCACACCGTGCCGAGCGCATCAAGGCCGGTGGACGACGGTGAGGCCCCAGACTGGAATGACCTGGAGTTGGGGAAGACATGGCAGTGGAGTCGTAGATGGAGAGGAGTGGGAAACTTGACTGGTTCGGGTGTGTGGCAGCACTGCCGCCCACGGGAGTCAGGAGCAAGAACAAAGGTTGAAGAAGCAGCATGGCTATTGGATTAACATCCAACGGTCCAGCTGCTAGAATCATTTGTTGATTAAGTTGACAAAAGCCATGCGTACGCGTCAGCTTAGTAGGCCCACAAGTCAGCCACCAAATCTGCCGGGTCCCAGCTGTCATCAGGAGGAATAGTTTTTTTCGCATAACAAGGAGGCACTTCCTTCCATGCGAAGATACAGCCAGTGGTCCTAGCTGTCAGGGGGAGGAAACATTTTTTTCAGCTTAACAAGGAGGAACTTTCCTTGCGGGCGACCATGGACATCGTGGGTCCCAGCTGTCAGGCTCTCCACGTACAGTCCTCTTCCGATGCCTCTCGTTTGTTGACCACGCCGCGCCGAGCGCAGCAAGGCAGTGGACGACAGCGAGGCCCCGGACAGGAACGACCCGGAGATGGGAAGACGCGGCAGTGGAGTCGCAGATTGAGAGGAGTACAAGGGTTATATAACTGGTTCTGGTGCGGCCTGGGGCTGTAGTCGGTGGAGAATAACAGGAGGTGTGGAGGGGTGGAGGGATAGCCTGGCCGACGGTGGGGTAGCCTTCGCAGTGATGCGTGCTAAGCAGAGCCGCTAGCCACCGTAGGCCAGAGCAGGCGGTCCCGGTGACGCTGGAGGAAGAAGACGAGAGATTGAAGATGCATGCTGGTCGTTGGATATAAATCCAATGGCTGTGGATGTCAGAATCATTTGTTGACTAAGTTGACAACACCTTGCGTAGGCTTCAACCTATTGGCCCACATGTCAGCCTGCAAAAATGTGCCATATATTTAACCCATGTTTTCTAGAATTTACAGTCCATTTGCTGGGCTGGGTGAACAAATAATTTCGCGTCAATGCGGCCCATTTAATATTTTCAAAGAAATCCCAGCCCATTTGCACTTTCTTAAAATACACGAATTAGCTGGGCTTGTTCTATATTTAATGTTAGGTTAGAAGGAGCAATTAATATCAAAAAATAAACCGGAGCTACACATTTTATTATATATAAAATTAACAAATTAGCGAGTTATTGCTGAAAAGAAAAATGAGCGCGTTATTATTACATTGGTCCTTAAAATCTTCGCAAACTTTTGTACGCAATCACCAGGATTTTTCTTGCGTGTGACTCAAAAACAACCAGGATTTTCCTTGCCAACTTCTGTTAAACATTTACTTTTATAAGTTAATAAGACGTGGGATGTTTTTATAATGTATATATAAGTATCTATTAAATATAGGATAATAGTAATAATATAAATATATATAATGTGGTTAGAAGGAAAAATATAAATTGGACACTACATTATTATTCTTATATATAGATAAATAGAACAGAGATCTGTGTTTTATTAAAAAAAATACATTGGGTTGCCGATGTTTAAGAAAAAGTAAAACCTACGCTAGGAGGCCCATAGGCCGGTACGTACATGATGGACCTCAAAAAATAAGTTGAAACCACTGTCTCGGTATGTCGTGGGCTACGCATGTTAAAAAACAAAACCTAGGCCTAGCTGATACTTGTTCGCCCTCTAAAAAAAATTATACCAGCTAGATACCCGATACCCCTTTCCCGCAACAACAAAAAATCCCCGATACCCCTGGGAAAAAAAAGCTCCCCGATGACAGTCATCGTTGGAAATTTATTTCGTTTATTGACTAGGTTGACAAACCCATGGGCCCCAACGTCAGTATACAATTAGGAGGAAGATTTTTTTCCAATGAGGCACTTGCTTGCGTACGGCTTGGACCTGGTGGGTCTCCACTGTCAGCCTCTCGGCGTACAGTCCTCTCCGGATTCCTCTCGTTTGTTAAGCATGTTGACAACGGCATATGGCGGCGCCACGGCGAGCGCACATGGACAGGAAAGAACCAGAGCCGGGGAAGACGCTTTCATTCTTTCGAACATACCGCACTAGCCCGGTGGCTGCAGCCCTCTCACCAAAAAGTTGTATGATGCGGCTTGAAGCTACGTCGGTATTTCCCCAAAGAGGAAGGGATGATGCAGCACAGCGGCGGTAGGTATTTCCCTCAGTGATGAGACCAAGGTTATCGAACCAGTAGGAGAACCAAGCAACACTACGTAAATTGCACCTGCACACAAATAACAAATACTCGCAAGCTGACATGTAAAAGGGGTTGTCAATCCCTTTCGGGCAACGGCGCCAAAAATTGGCAAACGGACGTGAGAGAGTAGTAAATATTGATAGATCGAACGCCAAATAAAATAAAGTGCAGCAAGGTATTTTTGTATTTTTGGTTTAATAGATCTGAAAATAAAAGTTGCAAATAAATAAAAGAGCGAATAGCAAAACAGATCTTGAAAGCAAATATATTGGAAAAGAGACCCGGGGGCCGTAGGTTTCACTAGTGGCTTCTCTCGAGAAAAATAGCAAACGGTGGGTGAACAAATTACTGTTGGGCAATTGATAGAACTTCAAATAATCATGACGATATCCAGGCAATGATCATTATATAGGCATCACGTCCAAGATTAGTAGACCGACTCCTGCCTGCATCTACTACTATTACTCCACACATCGACCGCTATCCACCATGCATCTAGTGTATTAAGTTCATGGAGAAACGGAGTAATGCAATAAGAACTATGACATGATGTAGACAAGATCTATTTATGTAGAAATAGACCCCATCGTTTTATCCTTAGTAGCAACGATACATACGTGTCGGTTCCCCTTCTGTCACTGGGAGCAAGCACCGTAAGATCGAACCCACTACAAAGCACCTCTTCCCATTGCAAGATAAATAGATCAAGTTGGCCAAATAAAACCCAAATATCGGAGAAGAAATACGAGGCTATAAGCAATCATGCATATGAGAGATCAAAGAAGACTCAAATAACTTTCATGGATAAAAAGATAGATCTGATCATAAACTCAAAGTTCATCGGATCCCAACAAACACACCGCAAAAAAGAGTTACATCATATGGATATCCAAGAGACCATTGTATTGAGAATCAAACGAGAGAGAGAAAGCCATCTAGCGACTAACTATGGACCCGTAGGTCTACAAAGAACTACTCACGCATCATCAGAGAGGCACCAATGGAAGTGGTGAACCCCTCCATGATGGTGTCTAGATTGGATCTGGTGGTTCTGGACTCTGCGGCGGCTGGAATTGATTTTCGTCGACTCCCCTAGGGTTTCTGGAATATTGGGGTATTTATAGAACAAAGAGGCGGTTCGGGGGGCACCCGAGGTGGGCACAACCCACCAGGGCGCGCCTGGGCCTCCAGGCGCGCCCTGGTGGGTTGTGCTCCCCTCGGAGCACCCCCAGGCACTTCTCCGGCCCACTGGATGTCTTCTGGTCCAAAAAAAATCCACAAAAAGTTTTGCTATGTTTGGACTCCGTTTGGTATTGATTTCCTGCGATGTAAAAAACATGCAAAAAACAGCAACTGGCACTTGGCACTATGTCAATAGGTTAGTACCAAAAAATGATATAAAATGATTGTAAAACATCCAAGAATGATAATATAACAGCATGGAACAATCAAAAATTATAGATACGTTGGAGACGTATCAGCATCCCCAAGCTTAATTCCTGCTCGTCCTCGAGTAGGTAAATGATAAAAACAGAAATTTTTGATGTGGAATGCTGCCTAACATGTCAATTTCATATTCTTTCTTTTATAGCATGGACATTTGGACTTTTATATGGTTCAAATCAATAGTCTAGTTTTGACATGATAACTTAAATACTCAAGCATATCAACAAGCAACTATGTCTTTCAAAATATCAACGCTAAAATAAGTTATCACTAGCCTGTCATGCTCAACCATTGATCCATTCATGAAATACACTCGCATATTAACTACACCAAATGCGCAAGTACGATCATAGTGCCTCCTAGTTGGTGCTTTATAAGAGAAGATGGAGACTCAAATTAAAAATAAAAATTGCATAAAGTAAAGAAAGGCCCTTCGCAGAGGGAAGTAGGGATTTGTAGAGGTGCTAGAGCTCAAAGCAAAAATTGAGAGATAAAAAACATTTTGGGAGGTGTGCCTTTCCCACCAACGAAAATGACTTAGAGTTCCCAACACTTTCCATGCTAGATATATCACAGGCGGTTCCCAAACAGAAAATAAAGTTTATTCCTTTTTCCACTATTTCTTTCACTTTCCATGGCTAGCCATATCCACGGGTGCCCTCCATACCAACACTTTCCAAGGAATTTATTATTTGACAACATAAAGTAAATTCATTTTTTTCATTTCGGGACTGGGCATCCCTAATACCTTTGCCTTACTCTCGTGCAATGACAAGTGAATAAACACTCATCGTGAGAATAACACATCTAGCATGGAAAATATTAGCCACCCCTCACCGCCTCGCGAGCGGTACGAACACACAAAAGAGAAGTTTATTTTGAAAATTATAGATGGCACATACAAATTTGTTTAGAACGGCAAAAGAATACCGCATATAGGTAGATACAGTGGACTCATGTGGCAAAACTGGTTTAAAGGGTTTTGGATGCACAAGTAGTGATCATACTTAGTGCAAAGTGAAGGCTAGCAAAAGATTGAGAAGTGACCAACCAAAAAACGAATAATCTCATAAGCGAGCATTAAGCATAATTAACACCGAATAATGCACCAAAAGTAGGATATAATTTCATTGCATGACTATTGACTTTCGTGCTTGCATAGGGAATCACAAACCTTAACACCAATATTCTTACTAAAGCACAATTACTCATCAACATAACTCACATATCACATCATCATATCTCAAAACTATTACAAGGAATCAAGTTTATTTTGTCCAATGATCTTCACGAAAGTTTTTATTATATCCTTCTTGGATATCTATCACTTTGGAACTAATTTTCATGTGTTGCTTTTGATAAGCTCAAACAAATATAAGTGAAGATCATTAGCATGATATTTCTTTCTCTCAAATTAATTTAAGTGAAGCAAGAGAGAATTTCTTAAAAAAATTACTAACTCCCAAATAAATCTAAGTGAAGCATGAGAGCATCTCTTCAAAAATACTAAAGCACGCCGTGCTCAAAAATATATAAGTGAAGCACTAGAGCAAATCCATAGCTCGTAAAAATTTAAGTGAAGCATAGAGAGCAATTCTAACAAGTCATGGAATAATTTTGGCTCTCTCAAATAGGTGTGTCCATCAAGGATTCATGACTTAGAACATAAAGCAAAACAATCAAAGACTCATATCATACAAGACGCTCCAAGCAAAACTCATAGTATGTGACGAATAAAAATATAGCTTCGAGTAAAATACCGATGGTCGTTAGAAGAAAGAGGGGATGCCACTCGGGGCATCCCCAAGCTTAGTTGCTTGCTTATCTTTGGATAATAGCTTGGGATGCCATGGGCATCCCCAAGCTTAGGCTCTTCTTACTCCTTATTCCTTCATCCATCGTAAGATAACCCAAAACTTGAAAACTTCAATCACACAAAACTCAACAAAACCTTCGTGAGATCCGTTAGTATAAGAAAGCAAATCACTACTATAAGTACTGTAGAAAACCAATTCATATTTTATTCTTGCATTATATCTACTGTATTCTAACTTTTCTATGGCAAAAACTCATCAAAGAAAACCATAGAATCATCAAAACAAGCACACAATGCAAAGAAAACAGAATCTGTCAAAAACAGAACAGTCTGTAGCAATCTGAATATTTCGAATACTTCTGAAACTCCAAAAATTCTGAAAAATTAGGAAAACATATTAAATTTGTATATAAATATTTTTTAAAAAATTCAGAATTTTTCGTCTCTTCTATGAATTTTCAAAATTATTTTACTAGACGCAAAAGTTTCTGTTTTCCAACAAGATCAAATCAACTATCACCCAAATCAATCCTAAAGGCTTTACTTGGCACAAACACTAATTAAAACACAAAAAACACAATTATAACAGTAGCATAATTGTGCAAACACTCAAGAACAGAAAGCAAAAAGCAAAAATAAATTTTATTCATTGGGTTGCCTCCCAACAAGCGCTATTGTTTCACGCCCCTAGCTAGGCATAATGCAAGGATCTAAGTTTTGTCATCCATGGTTTTGGCAATTTTTGTGAGGGTTTTCTCAAACCCGGGAAGCTCTTTGCGCTTCCCTAAATTCTCAGGGAAAGATACCATCTTGAGATCTAAAATATCCAATCGCTTATTGCAAAGAGTAATTAAAGTATTCATGCGATTGATACTACCATTAAGATGTTTGAGGGGTTCATTATACTTTTGCAATTCAACCATATGTTTGTGCAAATCACCAACTTTGTCTAATATTTGAACTCCCTCTGGGGTGAAAGAAAACCCTTTCTTTTGTGGTGGAACCCCCAAAATTCCTTCTAAGATTTCGTAGGCAGCATTAACATCAAGCTTGATAAAATTCCCTTTTGAGGCAAAATCTAAAAGTTGTCTATGATGCAAAGACAATCCTACATAAAAATTACGAAGCAAAATTTTTGCGTCTCCTTTTAAGTTGCAAACACGGTAGGATTCCATTAGTCTATACCAAGCATCTTTCAAATTTTCTCCTTGTCTTTGTTTGAAGTATAAAACTTCAAAATCTGGTAACAAAGGAGGAGAGGTCAAACTAGCCATTATGACTAGAAAGCAAGAACGCGAATAGGTCAGACAAGAAAACGGCGAACGAAAAAGAGGGCGAATAAAACGGCAAATTTTTGTGAAGTGGGGGAGAGGAAAACGAGAGGCAAATGGCAAATAATGTAAATTGTGAGGAGATGAGATTTGTGATTAGGAACCTGGTATATGTTGTAGATCCTCCCCGGCAACGGCGCCAGAAATTCCTTTTGATGCGGCTTGAAGCTACGTCGGTATTTCCCCAAAGAGGAAGGGATGATGCAGCACAGCGGCGGTAGGTATTTCCCTCAGTGATGAGACCAAGGCTATCGAACCAGTAGGAGAACCAAGCAACACTACGTAAACAGCACCTGCACACAAATAACAAATACTCGCAACCCGACGTGTAAAAGGGGTTGTCAATCCCTTTCGGGCAACGGCGCCAAAAATTGGCAAACGGACGTGAGAGAGTAGTAAATATTGATAGATCGAACGCCAAATAAAATAAAGTGCAGCAAGGTATTTTTGTATTTTTGGTTTAATAGATCTGAAAATAAAAGTTGCAAATAAATAAAAGAGCGAATAGCAAAACAGATATTGAAAGCAAATATATTGGAAAAGAGACCCGGGGGCCGTAGGTTTCACTAGTGGCTTCTCTCGAGAAAAATAGCAAATGGTGGGTGAACAAATTACTGTTGGGCAATTGATAGAACTTCAAATAATCATGACGATATCCAGGCAATGATCATTATATAGGCATCACGTCCAAGATTAGTAGACCGACTCCTGCCTGCATCTACTACTATTACTCCACACATCGACCGCTATCCAGCATGCATCTAGTGTATTAAGTTCATGGAGAAACGGAGTAATGCAATAAGAACGATGACATGATGTAGACAAGATCTATTTATGTAGAAATAGACCCCATCATTTTATCCTTAGTAGCAACGATACATACGTGTCGGTTCCCCTTCTGTCACTGGGATCAAGCACCGTAAGATCGAACCCACTACAAAGCACCTCTTCCCATTGCAAGATAAATAGATCAAGTTGGCCAAACAAAACCCAAATATCGGAGAAGAAATACGAGGCTATAAGCAATCATGCATATAAGAGATCAAAGAAGACTCAAATAACTTTCATGGATAAAAAGATAGATCTGATCATAAACTCAAAGTTCATCGGATCCCAACAAACACACCGCAAAAAAGAGTTACATCATATGGATCTCCAAGAGACCATTGTATTGAGAATCAAACGAGAGAGAGAGAAAGCCATCTAGCTACTAACTACGGACTCATAGGTCTACAAAGAACTACGCACGCATCATCGGAGAGGCACCAATGGAAGTGGTGAACCCCTCCATGATGGTGTCTAGATTGGATCTAGTGGTTCTGGACTCTGCGGCAGCTGGAATTGATTTTCGTCGACTCCCCTAGGGTTTCTGGAATATTGGGGTATTTATAGAGCAAAGAGGCAGTTCGGGGGGCACCCGAGGTGGGCACAACCCACCAGGGCGCGCCTGGGCCTCCAGGCGCGCCCTGGTGGGTTGTGCTCCCCTCGGAGCACCCCACAGGCGCTTCTCCAGCCCACTGGATGTCTTCTGGTCCAAAAAAATCCACAAAAAGTTTCGCTGCATTTGGACTCCGTTTGGTATTGATTTCCTGCTATGTAAAAAACATGCAAAAAACAGCAACTGGTACTTGGCACTATGTCAATAGGTTAGTACCAAAAAATGATATAAAATGACTATAAAATGATTGTAAAACATCCAATAATGATAATATAACAGCATGGAACAATCAAAAATTATAGATACATTGGAGACGTATCATTGTACTACCCGGGTTCGATTCCAACTGGTCCAGTTGAAAAATATCTAACACTTGCCAAAATTTCGTCCCTGGTTTACCCAGTTTTTCGCACACTCAACATTGTCTTGCCATTTTGAAAATAGCATACCTTTTTGACTTTGCATCATATGAAGATGTGCTATACATGAATGTTGATCAGCATGATGTTAACTTGTTGTTAGTTCCATTTTTTACCATGAATAAAATTTCCAACATTCTGTTATCCATGTTTGAAAAGTGCGTGTTGATTTAAATGCTCTGCCTCTGAAACATGCAGTTTCTTGTCTGAAAATCACTTGGACAAGCAGCCATTGCCGCTGTTGGATTCGATGCCGCGCTTCTTCAATCCCCCGACAGCGCGAGGGGGAAATAAACTTCCGTCCCGTGCTGCCAGTTGGGGAATGGAGCGAACTGGATTAAAGAGGGGGCTAGCGGCGCGACTGAAGAAGCACATCAGACATTATTTTTTTTTCAGTGGATGGCTCTCGATGGCATTTTTTTACTTGCCTCTGCACCATACAACTTGTATTTTTAGCCTCACAGTCCGTGGTGGACCAGCAGCCCATTTTCTGGGCGGGCCAACCTATAGAAAGCAGCACTTGATTTTTCATCAAGGCCCAAAAACATCGTAGTACTATGTTTGTTTTGAGGCCGAAAACATTACGGCAGGGGTTGAGCGGGGGAGGGGGGAAGACAGAGCAAAAAGCTAAAAAAGAGCTGATGCGTCGTTGGTACCCTAACAAGCAGGTGCAATTCTTCTCGGGAAGAAGGTGTGCCATTGACACTCACACGTCACAATCCCATAGTAGACATTCTAACAAATTCACACACAAGTACAATAGAAAAGGTAAACATTCGTATCAAACTCAGGTTCACAGGACACGTTCATATTCATAGCCAACATTCACAATCAACAACTCAAAAGATTCATATATACACAAGTTCAACATGTCTATGCATCCAAATGATTGATAGATCACAAGACAATATTCATAGATAATTCACAAAAAGATTCAGATATACACATGTTCAGCATGTTTATGCATCCAAATGATTGAGATCACAGCCAATATCATCCATGGACAAACTTTAATTACCTAGGGTACAGACTGGTAAATGGTGTTCACTCAGTGGTACTTCTTGCTAAAATTAATGCTTGTATGAGTAAACTTTCGAGTACATAAGAGGCAGCACAGACAATCTGAACTTTGCTTGTAGGTTTATCCTCGAGATAGTGGCCTCGATGCCAAGGGAGGTTTGAGCAACTTGGCCACTACTTTCATCCAACTAGTTTACTGGCTCATCTTGGTCCTGTAGCTCGCCAAAATTCTACATTGTAGACAAGAAAGGAGGCGGTCGATAAAATGAACCACCCAAATTTTTTGTGCAGTTCAACTGAAATGGAGCATCCCTCGCGTGCAGACTGATTAAGTGCCAGATGAATATACGCGTCAACCAACTTGTCTGGAATCTTTAGACTCCATGCCATACAGTTCGCTACCATATGTGCCGATAACCAAAAGGCACAAGTTGGGACCAAAGATTGGACTATGTTTTTCTGGGCTATGCGCCAAGCAATATTGTTGGCGTTCACTCTGGCACTTCTTCTTGTCAACATCGATGCTTGTCTGAGTGAACTTTGAAGTACATAGCAGTAGCATAAGTATCTGTCCATCTGATCTTTTTGTGCAGTTCTATTGAAATCGCCCAATGTAATGATTTGCCTGCGAGTTCAGGCTCCAAGTTACTCTATGAAATCGGCAAACAGTAGCACAATACCAAATTACCAATACATATGACAAGCACAATAATCAGGATAAAGACCAGTACCAACCTGTGTGAGGTAGCATATCAAATACTATTTCCTTTGACTGGAAGCCGAGATAAGCGACTGACAGGAAAGGAAGGAAGCAGTCGAGGCAATGAAGCACCCAAAGTTTTTGTGCAGTTCCACCAAAATCGAGCATCCCTGTTGGCACATATATTGAGAGAGTGAGATTACTGTAATAGTGGGACTAGTTGATGAAACATACACTAACAAATAGAAGCACCCTCATTATCTTAATGGGTAAAGTTAGCAACATAGTAGTCTTGCTTAAAGAGAGGTATTAGTTTATTTAATCAGTGCCAATTAGCTCAACACTCAAAGCATTCCCATGTATCATAGGTTGCAAAACTTTAACGTGCAAAGATAAAGGAGTTTCTCATGACAGTAGCAACACAGTAGCATGATACAAATTGAGATGACATCAAACTAATATGGATGAAGGCCTTAGGCCGGTACCCAACCTGAGCAAAAAAGCTTATTCAAGTAGTCCCAGAAGAGATGATAAAGCGCTCACTGGAATCATTCAATAGTATATATTTTTGGTCACTTCAAATGTATGGTTGACATCACTCTTGTTTACCAGTGGTGAGATTATATCGAAAGATTATCAAGAACTTCCAGCAGAGTTAAAGCACTGGCTGGGATACAGTTCATTGTATTCTCTTGTGCAGTTCCACTAAAATGTATGATTGGCACAACATGATCCCTATTTGCACAAGTAGGAACAAGGTGAAACGTTCATTAGCTTAGTGAGAAAGGATAGAAAGACATTAGCATATTACTTTAACAGTAGCATCAAATTCATGATGGACAATACGCAAAACATTGCCTCATTGAACCAGTGGCAATAAATTGACATGCAAAACAATAGCATTATTATGTCATGACACTACCAAGATTCCCTCCCTGCTCCACCACATGATTTACCTCCACAGACACACATACACACGTACATGATTCAGCATAGGGTGCTACTAAAGATTTGTTTAACTCCGACAGGAAAATTAGGCGGCAATAAATTAGTGCTACTTAAGTACTCCTAATTAATTAAGTGACCTTACAGGAGAGACATCAGAAGTGGAAGGGCTCCTGGAGGATCGTCTCACATGTAAGGGAGACGTTGCCGGAGCCCTTGAATGGCCTCGACTGAGGTCTCGGCTTCAGCAAGATCACCTTGGCACTGTTGATCGTGTAGAGCTGAGTCACACATGCATCCAGAATCCAGTTAATTAGTATGATGTGTCGTCAAGCCAAGTACTACTCTGCTGCATTTCTCTATCTATCTCTACTTCTCTACTCTTATAAAAAACAGAGTTGGTGATGATGGTGTGTCTGCCATCTTACAATATAGGCCGTCCAATTTATATCTGACGGATAGGAAGGAAACTATGGCAATTTTGCAAAAAGATACCCACACCCCTCTCCACATTTGCAAATAAGGCCTTCCCTCGTTCATCCTTTTCTCTCACAAGATAAACTACTCATACAAATGCATCTTGATGTTACGTGCAACGCATGGGCATCTTGCTAGTCTTCCAAGTAAAGTAAGACTAGTAGCAACACAACAATACAATACCACTAGCAAGATGTCAGGATAACATAGGACGGTACCATCGTGTGATCTTCTTCATTTCCTCCTTCTTCTTCGTCTTCATCTTCCTCTTCATGCTCTGTTTCTCTTTATCCTCACCAATAGGTGAAACCAAGTACATGATTGGCCTTCTATTTCAGAATTGGTTTTATCAGTGAGGGAGTACAAGTGTATTAGTAAACAATAGCATTATTTTCTCATGGCAGTCGCAAAATAGAGGTGAATGCATGCATTAAATATCATTCTTACCTAAAGGAAGGTTACGGTGCCAATATGGAGGATGAAGATTGGAACACAGATCTCCCTTTGTGCTTTTCCACCGAAATGAACCAACGGTTCCATTCTGACATTCCAGTTAAACAACACAAAAGTCACTTCTTTTAAGAAGTGTTTTGTGCAGTGCACCAAAAGGTCGCAATAGCAACAAGGTGAAATGGATATCCCTGTTTGCATAAAAAGCTACAGAGGAAACAGTCAGAGTCATTTTACCAGGGGCATTAGGTTAAGAACAGAAAAATATTTGCTATAAGGGCATGGGAAAGTGGGTGCACCAGCAGTCCAGCACCATGTACCTAAACCGGGGCATAAAGTGGTGATTCGGAGTTTGTTGCCCAGAGAAACAAACATCCAAGAAACATATCTGGGTTGGTCCCATTTTTGTTCACTCTAGCCGCCTATTCCTATGTGTGGATATCAAATCTAGTCCTGGTCATACCACCGTGTACAACGTTTCCTCTATATTTCCGTTTTCGACCAAGAGACCAGTTGGATGACCAGTCTGTACTACTTTCACCCCCCTTTCTTTCCTGTTTGAACCAAGTCCGATGTACATACTAAATTTTCCCCTTTATTTCTTGTTTGAACCAAGTACAAGATTCGACTCCATGAAGTAGCTTTACCTCTAACAATAGAAAAAAAATTAGGTGACGTTGGACCATCCGATCGAGCCTAGCTATGAGGGGGGCTGAGAGGTAGAAAATGATGCACATGTAGTGACGTAGCGAGCTGGGGAAGTAGAGCTAGGCCAATTTCGAAGGAAGATATACATGAAGGTCGTCGGGGTGTGGATAGGTGGGCGGCGGGAGGCCGAATCTACCCACACTAGGGCAGCGACGAAGGGATCGGAGGACCTCCCGCGATGGCGCTCGGCCAGAGATAACGGTGCGGCCGGCAGTGGGTCTCCTCCCTCGCTGTCGACGACGGGCTAAACGCTGCCCCTCCTCCCCTTCATCGGCGGAGGGGGATAAGTCCGGATCTGTAACAAGCGGTGAGGATAGAAAGACAGTGTTACCACCGCTATCTTGTTTAGATCTGGAGAGGATGAGAGTGTGTGAATAGAGCAACCCTAGCAAGCAAGCGCGGAGGCTCCTGCCTATATATATGTACAGTGGGGTAGTTTTCTTTTTTCACTCCATCAAAACAATCATTTAAAATTGTGTATGTGCCAGGTCGCCTTTTTTTTGAGTTGTTGATTGTTTTTTGAGATAGCTACCTGTCAGGTCGCACTTTGTATCGTTCAAGTCTGGTACTAGACCCTCCATTAAGTGAACAACCACCGCCTCGTAAAAATTGTGAACAAGCCCACAGCTAAAATTATCGGAAACGTGGGCTGCACCAACATGCATTATTATTTATATTTTCTATGTGGGAGTATCTGACGGTGTACTGGACTAGGGGGTACTCACCACGTCGTCTCCCGACTAGTGGGTCGGGCCGAGGACCCCCATGGCGGTTCACTAATGGGCCAGTTCGGACAGCCGATGACATATACGAGGAAGATTCCACAAGACTTGGTGATCAAGACAAGGACTCCTCTCCACCGACGTATTCGACTAGGACTCTTGTTATCCTAGGCCTCTGTTACATTATATAAGCCGAGGCCAGGCTAGTCGATAGATCATTATGACATTACTCATCATACCTTTAGGGTTTAGACCACAACGTATGATCTCGAGGTAGATCAACTCTGTACTTGATACTCCATCAATATAAACAAGAGCAGGACGTAGGGTTTTACCTCCATTAAGAGGGCCCGAACCTGGGTAAAACATCGTGTCCCTCATTCCTGTTACCATTGATCCGAGAATCCATAGCTCGGGACCCCCTACCCCGAGGTCTGCCGGTTTTGACACCAACAATGGTGCTTTCATTGAGAGTTCCGCTGTGTGATCGGCAATGGATCAATGGCTTGTGTGCAGATCAACTGCGACGTCGGCGTCTTCATCGCCGGCTCGACTAGTCACCTCGGCTGGGCCGACGACCAGGCTCCTCTTTGGATCGTCAAGATAGGACATATGTTCTCGTCATCATCAACTCCGATCTCTATCAAGATCATGGAGGAATCATCCATGGAGCCCGGGGGCTCAACGTCAACATTGCCCTCGTGCAACCGTGCTGTTTTTTCGGACAGCGAACTTGTATCCACGGCCACCACCTCCTCGAACATTGCTTTGACGATTAATTTGGTGGAATTGTGCGAAATTGAGTCTATAACAACCCTGTAAAATTTCGTCGCGTTCCAATGGAGAAATCTCCGCCGATCTCTGATAAACCGGAGCCCTGTCGAATCCGGATGAGAATCCGGACGAGTTTGGAACGTGGTGTCCAGCATCTAGCTCGGAAGTCCGTTGGAAGATCCAACCGTTTATCGGCTGCGGAATTCCTATATCTACCGCCCCTCAAAATTTCAGCTCGATCCGACCGTTCAAACTCCGGGAACCTCCGATGAGCGCATCAATTTTCAGATCTGTTTTCTGCGCGAATACGAATCCGACCCGAGTTCATCTTTCTTCATGAACGGGATATTGGACAACCTTTTTGGAGGAATCTCTTTCTACGGTATTGTGTTTTGTTTCT
Source organism: Thinopyrum elongatum (assembly GCA_011799875.1). Taxonomy (NCBI): domain Eukaryota; kingdom Viridiplantae; phylum Streptophyta; class Magnoliopsida; order Poales; family Poaceae; genus Thinopyrum; species Thinopyrum elongatum. The sequence goes on from CM022303.1 coordinate 183,372,130, forward strand.
GAACACATGCTAACAAATTTTGCTCCTTTTCGGAGGTAACCTTCACTGTTGCGCCGGTGTCAAACCAGCCCGACAACATTGCTGCACGACAGCCGACCTGCGCCCGACGGGTCATCGCTTCATTGAGCCGAACTCAACCTCTTCGGATCATTATCCCGGCAAACCGAGCAAGAGTGCGGCATCATGAAGGGTAAACCATCACCAACATTATCGTCCCACGAATTATACGGAAGCGGGCACACCGGCATCGCTGCATGGTCACTTCATCAAGCGGGCATCAACCGCGTCACAAAATCTGGCCCGCGACGGCATCGCCGCACTATTGCTTCTTCAATCCTGGATGTAACCTCTGTGTCCGAAGATCGAGAGTCAATTCCGGCCGGACTCGCCTCTCTTATCCCGTATCCAGCTTCAATCCTGGATGCGACTTCGGCGTCCAAACATCAAGAGTCAACCCTGGCCGGACTCGCCCCTCGCACCATAGTACCGGAGGACGATTCCGAAGAAATCCCAAATACTAATCCGACTGACCAAGCCGATGTCCACCACACTGACCTGCTTCAACACCTCGGCCGGCATGGGGCTGCAAATGTCATACTACCGACCTGCCTCATCATCTCGGCTAGACCGGGGGCTTCGCCATCTCTTCATCAACCTACTCCGGTGACTTCGGCGTCACCAGCCGACCAGCTTCGTCACGTTAGCTGGACCGGGGGCTTCGCCTCGCCATATTGATCGTGCGGCATCACCACCTCATCAATCCGAACTCCTCGCTCGGTTACCTCGGGCTTGGGGGCTGGGACCTTGGCTAGGCTGCGGACTACGTCTTTGTCCCGCCACGAGCTCGGACCTCGTCAACAATACCGAGCACATTAACCAACTAAGTCGCCTCCATGCTCAGTTTTTTTTCTTTAAAATTTTTTATTTTATTTTATTTCTTGTTTGGTTCAACCAAACATTATATTTGTGTTAAACAAAAAAGTTATTCATTCAAACGTTGATTGTTAAACACTTCTTTTTTCCGCCGAGCTCTTCGTCACCTCGGTCATGAGGGTTTTTGTCACCTCGGCTGGACCAGGGGCTTCGGCTCGCCACATCGATCGTGCGGCATCGCCACTTCATCAAGCCGAGCTCTTCGCTCGGGCACCTCAGGACCGGCTTGGGGGCTGGGACCTCGACCCGCCGCAAGCTCGGCCCACATCATCAACGCCAAACACATTAACCAGCTAAGTCGCTTTCATGCTCAAAGTTATTACATTTTTAATTTGTGTTCGGTTCGACCATGCTCACATGCGTTGTTTGTTAAAAACACTTCCTTTCCCATGTTAACTGGGGGCTCTTAAATTTATATGAACTGTTTTATAATAAGTGTTCTTTTTCTAAGTCGTTGCAAAGTCTTTTTCTACCACTCCTTTCTCGACTCGAGTGTGTGGTCAATAGCCGGATAGCCTATTTTCTCTCTAATGCCGCTCGAGTTTAGTTCGCTAAACTGACCTAAAGAGCAGTACTCCGCCTTCGGGATAGGAGGTTGCAGCCGTAGGCTGACCCGCTTGAAGTCTTGAGATCGGATGTGTCATATTAATCCACGACAGAACCACAAAAGTAAGACCAATTTTTGGATTGGCACCAAATGACTTGATTTAGTGCGGGCGTAAAGTTTTTACTGAAGTTTTTTTGGTTTTCCAAGCCTATGGCACTTTTAAACTATTTGTGTGTTTCCAGCATAAGTCTCGCAGTGCAACGTCGGACACCTTTAGAGATTCGGCAAAAACATTCTCGGATATTGCTATATATGCATCGGTTTCGAATTGTGTCTTCAGTCAATAGTTGGGTTACCCGGCTCCTGTGCTTGCCTCCTATGTTTCACTTTGTTCAGCTAGGTGTGCAAAGGGAGAACCACTATGATTGTGCTTCCAGCTCGAATGGTTAAGCACCTCAGTGGAGAAAGCCGAAAACTGACTGTCACAATGGGCGTAAACTGGTCGGCGATCCGATGACGGTGTCAAACTATAGATCGGTACCGATTACCCCGTGTTAAACGATGGGCCTTTCATAACATTGGCCGAAGTGTTAATGGCTAGACTTCGGTCGGTGCTGAACACTAACCAGGGGCTCATAAGCTAGCTTCCCTAGTTTAAAGCTCCTATGACTAAGTGAAAGTTATAAAGCCCGCATATCTGATTGCCTTGTTTCCGCTAACACAACCGCCTCCGGGCACCGAGATGTCGGCTAAGGGTTGTCTTGTTACTGCGGAAACACCCTGCGTAGTATCTACAAAGGGGTAGAAGCCGACGATGGGCCACTTTCAACTGATAAACGGTCGCAACGGAGTCAAAATAAACATATGTCATCAGTATTTGTATTCAGTATACAAGCGCTGCCTTCCGTAATTATCGTTATAAAGCCATAAATATGCATCAAATTTGCCTTAAGATTTTGGCCAAGATGGGTTGCCTGGCTCCTGTGCTTACCCCTATGTTCCCGATTGTTCGGCTAGGCGGTAAAGGGAGCACCTCTGTGATTGTTGCTACCGGGTCATCCGGGTTAGTACCTCAGACTGGGTGAAGCCGAAAGCTAGCCATCTTAAAGGATATAATTGGCCGGCAATGATGGAAGTGAAAATTTCGGTTCATTATAGACCACAGAGTTCGGGAACTCTCCCCGAACTAAATCCTCAATATTTTTCTCCCATAATGATCGGAGGTGAGGTTTCATGATCATAGTCGGCATGACAACCAAAGAAAGGAACCGATAGCAGGACTATTTTCTTTGGAAGATGTTTCTTACGTTAAAAAGTAATATAACATATCTCTCCGCATACCTTTGTTTATAAAACCGTATGACCGGATTGCCTTGTTTGTCGTAAATCTTTGCCCTTATAAAGGCTTTATAAAGTAGGACAAACACTCTCCGGCTACTGGCCGAGGAGGTTGAAGCTGATGGTCGGTCAACAAAGTTTTGTACAATGTGGATCCGAGCATTAATGATGTAGAGTACTTGGATACATAAAATCATTACACATAATTTGTGATTTTACTCCGGATATTGATCCTTAATTCGGCCACCCATGCCCAAATTAAGGCTCGGGGGCTACTGGGCTTCGGGCTTATCATTTACAAATATTAAAGGGTTACATCGATCCACTGATCTGGTGTTGCCACCCGACCAGTGGCTCGGGGGCTACTGCATTGCCTATTCAATGCTGAAAATTCAAGGCGCTCAGTGTTCGGCTTGTCCGAGCTATGGGCAAACGCGTCTTCGGACAACAATAGGTAGCATCATGGACCTATTCGGCATCAAGCTGATATATTACGTCAACTTTTCAAGACCCTCTCTCAAGGTCCCGTCTGCCGATCACTATTTCCTCCAATATATTACACCACGTTTCAATTCCTATGTATACTGCCGAGCTAGGAGTTGATCCTTAGGCCGATTTCGCAAATCGACCTGAGTCTCAGGGGCTAATGGGATCAGTGGTTTCATGTTTTCCTTCAGGTGCATCTCGGGTTTTAGACCGACACACCTTGAGGGCTACTGGTTATATATCTCGACAGAGAATAAATTGCACCAATCAAGAAAAATATATCCACAAAAAATCAGCCCATACCCGAGGTAGTGCACCACCTCGGATGCAGTCCGGCATAAAGCTCGGATACAAGTAGTTGGCTCCATAAAGGGCATTTCCAGCATTAAGCTCGGCTGAACTCCTTCAACTTTTTTGAACCAAGGTGATCTATGACACCTCGGATACATTCTGGCGTTGGAGCTCGGATACAGTCCAGTGTTGGAGCTCGGAAGAAGTCCGGCGTTGGTGCTCCGCTGCAAAAAGATATACCTCGGATGCAATCTGGCGTTGGATTTCGGATGCAAGAGGGCACTGCCGCACGGGAAACACTTTAAACCTGAGGTGTGGCGTAAAAATAACAAGGCATTGATAAAGGCCGAAGACTTAAAGGGCTCCTCGGATGCCCGACTTGTAAACTCTTCGGATTTAGCTCGGCAATCCTCAAGATCAAAGATGGAAAGATTTGTTGAACCAGTTTTCAAGGCCGACGACCGAAGATGAAGAAAAGTTTGGAAGAACCGAGGAGCGTCCCCAACTTGAAGACCAGTTCAGGGGGCTACTGACGGTGTCCTGGACTAGGGGGTACTCACCACATCGTCTCCCGACCAGTGGGTCGGGCCGAGGACCCCCATGGCGGTTCACTAATGGGCTAGTTCGGACAGCCGATGACATATACGAGGAAGATTCCACAAGACTTGGTGATCAAGACAAGGACTCCTCTCCACCGACGTATTCGACTAGGACTCTTGTTATCCTAGGCCTCTGGTACATTATATAAGCCGAGGCCAGGCTAGTTGATAGATCATTATGACATTACTCATCATACCTTTAGGGTTTAGACCACAACGTATGATCTCAAGGTAGATCAACTCTGTACTTGATACTCCATCAATATAAACAAGAGCAGGACGTAGGGTTTTACCTCCATTAAGAGGGCCCGAACCTGGGTAAAACATCATGTCCCTCGTCCCTGTTACCATTGATCCGAGAATCCACAGCTCGGGACCCCCTACCCCGAGGTCTGCCGGTTTTGACACCGACAGTATCCTCAAAACAAAATGTGAGAGTACAATCTTTATTGGGCCCCTTTGTAATTTGTGCTAAATTTTGACCAAATATTTAACTGGCAAAATGTTAGTGCATGTTAACAAAAATTATATCCTTGGATTCGTATTTGAACATAGTTTTCAATGATGTAATTTTTTGTGACATGCATGAACATTTGGTTAGTTAAATTTATAGTCAAATTTTGGCATAGATTATCATAGGGACCAAGGACCAATAAACCAGGACGGAGCTCCTCGTCTGTCATCCAAACTACTTATATGACTAGCCGCTCTATTACATGCGGGATATCAAGCATCTGGGCCCACGTGCCATCCACCAAATCACAACGAGGTGCTACAGTCGAGACTCACCAGTCACCCCGGTGTGGCTGTCATGACCCGTCATATCACCAAACCCACACCTTTACCAGCAGTGGTAATGTGGCCTCGAAGTTGGACTGGACGAAGCAACCATCATTTCACTGGAACGCTCGTTGAAGCCCTTTCTCCCCTTTCTTGAAGAAAACCTCACTCCAGGCTACTCACTTCTGCCATTTTTCTTATGTACCGACGAAGGAAAGGTGGGCAAATCAGTGATGCTACTATAGTTTCATTCCAAGAATCTTCTTTTTGTGAAGCACCGACCGATTCTCACTGCCTATTCTTTTCCCGTTTTCATTGCGATTGTGGTTTCCTTTCGATTGCTTTTTGTTTGTCAGTTTATTGATGGATCCTGGAGCACTAGGCAAAGAGTTGCCGATGGACAACCCACTCGAGACAGAGATCTCTAGGAAGCGAGCACCGACCACCGAGTTGGCCATGTTGGTGGGCCAGCCCATGGAGATGAAGAACTCCAAGAAACAAGCACTGGCCAAAGAGTTGACGATGTTGGCGGACGAACTCCTCAAAAAAGCTGGAAGAACAGCAAGGGGCCCACCGTGCCTACCCCAGAAACTCTAATGGCCACCTATGAGAGGCTCAAGGCCGAGTTTGAGGAGATAGTCGCCGTTGAGAAGCAGTATTTCCCTGGCAAGGCGATGGCCCCCATCAAGGAGATGGTCCCCGGAGGGATGGGATCCCCCGGTGAGCTGCACAAGGTAAAAAAATGGCTTACCATAGTTGTGGTTTTTGATTATTTGCAATGTGCTTGCTAATATGTTAGGGTTGTGCAGGTGCCGGTGGACGTCCTTGATGATTCCAATGTCGCGGTCCATCCTGTGGACATCGCCCCGGAGATCGATTCCGATGCCGCTGTCCGTCCTGTGGACATCGCTCTGGAGATCGATTCCGATGCCGCTGTCCGTCCTGTGGACATCGCCCCGGATATCGATTCTGATGCCGCTGTCCGTCCTGTGGACATCGCCCCAGAGATCGATTCTGATGTCGCGGTCCATCCTATGGACATCGCCCCAGAGATCGATTCCCATGCCGCTATCCATGCTGTGGTCATTGCCCGAGAGATCGATGACAAGAAATAGTTGGTCGCGCTAATCCTTCAAGATAGTTTGCATTGTGTTTAATTAGCAGAACGATGCATGTTATCAAACCATCTTAGGGCTAGTGCACTGTCTTGTGTGGGCGGTACTTGCTACTTTTGTTTGATAGTGAATCATGCGAACCCTCTCCGAGTTATGGAAACAGATGTATCCTCACCAGCTTTTGATGTAATATATGGCATGCTTAGATGTAAGTTTGAACTATTTGTCATATCAGCAGGGCTTGTTTGATGATTCTTGGTGTTAGTAGGCTAGGTACTGTGCGAGCTATAGTACTTGCAAACACTCATTGAAGAGAAACGTTGGGGCTGATGAGCTCGTGGTACGCTTATTGGTCTGATCCGTCGTCTATCGGCCAATAGCCCAAGCTCCTAAAATTGTAGGCTTAGCGATCGATCAGACAATAGTCCACAATTATACATTAATTCACATCAAACTCAAAGAGTTGGTTCACGGATACATTCACATTAATAGCCAGCAAAATTGGCACGTACTTGTAACATGCGTGAATGTGTAATTTTTTTGTTGGAAGCGTGAGTGTGTAGTGACGTCGTACCTTTGGAGTGGCTACAGAGAGTGTGTAGGTGTGCTAGAGGGGTTGTGGGATGGAGAGAGATCTAGAGAGAGAGAGAAAGACCCTCCGGCCTCTTTGGTTTGTAGGAATTTTGTAGGAACTCTATAGGATAGGATTTGCAAAGGAAAAATTCCTTTGAAGCCCTTTGGTTTATAGGAGTGGATTCCTATTCCTATGTAGGATAGGAATCAATCCTTCATATTTTGGAGGAAAAAAATTAGCCTAGACTCAATGGAAAAATTCCTATCCTATGCACCAAATAACATCTCTTTCTCTATAGGAATTGAGATGCATGTCATCTCACTTCCTATGATTTTCCTATTCCTATAAAATTCCTATCCTATGAACCAAAGGAGGCCTCCATTTCTTTCAACTCATAATCATTAGATTGACAAAGGATATTTTTTGAGAACACAAAATCATAGCAGTACAGAGACGTACAAATCCTAGGCGGGCTAGTTTGGCCTAGTGGGTTTCAGTGATATGACGTGCTACAGTGCCATCCAGTCTTCGCGTGTGGTAGCAATATTGCGGGTACAGTAAGTTTTCTTGAAGAAGCGGAATTCAACGAAGTCATGATGGTTCGTTCGTCCGACCAACTTACAGTGGGAAAGGTTGGGCCTGCGCTACGACCGGGGTGGACCAGGATAATTTTGTGCATGGCAAGTGGACCAGGATGGTCGACGTCCCACATGTCGGTGAATGAAAGTATTCTTTCCGATATCGAGGACGAGCAAGGAGTATTCATTGTTTATTTTTTATGAAAGCTATTGTCTCCACTGTTACGACGGAGGAGTGTGAAACACGGTAGCCCAGTGAACTTGGCATGTGCACAACTCCCTCCTTCCTCATGTACCATAGCGTTGACTATAAGGATGGCTATAAGGTTACAACTTTTTCTCACTTTCTCCCTATCTATTTCCTCTCAAATATTTTTTACCTTCTTTTTTTAGACACAATTGTTTTTTATACCTTTTTTTTAGAATTAGTTTTTTATACCTAGGAGCACATGTAGAGACGGGCTCTTGTAGAGCCCACTCCTTCACTTTTTCAATGCCTCTATCCTCCACATAAGCGAGCTTATAGCCCAGTATTGTACTTGCTATGAATGCGGGCAGCTGGCGCCTAAGGAGGGAGCGCACGCAGGAGGGGGGAGTGGTTTTCTGGTGGGCCAGGGCGGTCAGAAGCGGGCTTGGAAGCGGTCCGGACTCCCGCATGGCCCACCTCACATTATCACCATATTTCTTGGAGTCCGTGCGCGGCGGGCGGGCGATCTCTTCTCCCTCCCCCGTCTCTCTCTTCTCAGTCGACGCCCGCCGAGTGAGTAGATTTTGGCTATCGACGGTTTATTCAATTGTAGTCCCACATGTCAGTGAAAATGCAAGACAACGCGTGTCCCCTTTGGTGAGCGGCGTGCGAGCCGGACCGTCGGGGGTGCGACGCGAACGCGACAGGCGTGCTTTAAGTGTGCCGCCTTTTCCTTTTGAACTTGCAAAGTGTAACATTTTCGTGCGATTGATCGGTAGAAATCCAGAACAAAATGACGAGGATGGGGCTTTCCCGCGCGTTAGGCGGGCTAGTTTGGCCTAGTGGGTTTGAGTGATATGACGTGCTACAGTGCCGTCGACTTGCTCCATTTTTATGTAAGCAAGCATCTCCACTCTTACGTGGGAGGAGTGCGAAACACGACGGATCTGATTTTGATCGAGGGATAACTGTTCCCTGCGAAATAATGGAGCACTGTTAGCGATTATAGCATGATAGTTAGGGCATCTCCAGCGCTGACCCACAAATTTACACCGGCATCTGTCCGAGGACACTAATGCCAGAGGATGCCATCCAATGCTGTCCGCATACCTTTCGACAACTATATGAACTAACCGGACAAAATTAGTGGAAACAAAGCAAATTTCAAATTAACCGGATGAAATTCATTACATTTCGAAAACTTTTCCCATAAACTAGATGAAATTCATTACATATTTCGCACAAACCGTAATAAAACCTACTGTAAACCTAATATAAACGATCGCCGGCGCCCGACAACCATGTCCGGCCATGAGCCCCGAGAACTGACGCTCCGGCTATTGCCTTTGCCTCCTCCTCATCCGCCTCGGCTTTGTCCATCTCCGCCTCGATAACCTCCTCCTCCGGAGCACAAGGTTCTGAAGATTTCCGCCTCCACGTCGCCGTCAAGCGGCTATTCGGCCGCCGATGTTTACCCCACCAAGCTTGGTGTCGACTGAGTGGAGGAGCGGTGGCCTTCCTGGGACCAGTGCGGCGGTGACCTACCATGTACTACTCTTCCTCGCTGCCGGCTACGCCCGCACACGCGCGCCGGCTTCGTGGTCGTGGTGGTGGTGGTGGAGGGCGGCCGGGGGGAGCCGGCGATGTCCTTCATTTGCTCTTGCGACAGTACGTCCAAGAGAGCTTTGGAGCGCGCCCGGAGCGGAGCCGGCGATGTCCTTCGTCTGCTCTTGTGACAGTACATCCAAGAGAGCTTTGGAGCACGAGGAGGCCATGGTTGGAGTGGTGCCGACAGAAGGAAGGGACCGGAGGAGAATGACTGTGGGTCTTTGGCTATGGCTGGGGGCTGGGGCTGAAGTTAATATAGCGGGCGAATGGCAATGAGCCGTAGCAGACGGATGGACGGCTGGCGCCAGAGTAGGTTCGTCGGCAGTTGTGTGTCATTAATGCGGGCGGCGGACGGACGGATGTTCGTGGTGTTGTTAATGCGGAGCAGTCGCTTGCACCGGGATGTCGCGCGGGTGGTGCTCTCTCGACCGTCGCGCTGCTGCAATGCCGTCGCCAGTGAGAGGTCGCGTCGGGCGTGAATGCGGCATTGACGTTCTAGAGCAACGGTGACCGTTTCAGGCGGGAAGCGCGCGCTAGCGATGGAAGGGGTTTCGGTAGGCCAGGGCGGTCAGACGTTGGCGTGGTGGTATATTGTTTTTGTAGTTTGCAAAAGTACTCAATTAATGTGGCAGTTCACTTTTTTTTCTACGATCAACATACACCCTACAAAGCACCGTGTTCAAATTTGGCACTTCTCCGGGTTCATTTACCATATTTAGGCCATTATGTGCATTTTGTAGAAATTTACTACCACTATAAGAATTAACGAACATCTACATCATGCATATATGACTCAAAGCTTACATGCTATAGTGTGGTATTTATTCATAATTTGGTTGCCAAATCTCATGCGTGCAATGCACGTGTACCTTACTAATAAACATTCTAGTGATATTATTTGTAGTTACATGCATCAACCAGGACGCAGGTGTAGAAACATCAAATCCCAGCTACAGCTACACGGGTGTGATGATAGGGACCGTATAATTACCATATCTCATATATAATGACCGTATTCTTAAGTACAATGATAAAAGTGAGCTATCAAGACAAGTTCGATGACCGCCAATGCATTTTACTCGGTAATAAATGACCAGGATTGAAGGGGAATCCAAATTACCTTCGTCGTATGTCCTTGAGCTCTTGACAAACCAATGAACTATACGGTTATCCGGCCACTCCGCCCCAGAGCTCTCACCAAGCATCGTTCATGCCACCGCGCCGCACACTAACTGGTAAGGAAGCGATGGCATCCCGCCACGCCGAGTTCCTTGCCGCCCACAACCGCACACAAAATGGTAGGGAAGCGATGGCATCCCGTCGTGCCGAGTTCATTGCCGCTCGCGACCTCACACCTACGTGGGCGGACTTTGAAGCTGCCAAGGCCGAATGGGTGGTAGAGCAAGAGGCGGCCAAAGCTGCACAGAGGGAGTGGAAAAGGCAGAAAGCACTCAAGAAAAGAGAGGCCCGCCGCCGCAAGAAAGAAGAGGACGCACGCGCTGCTGCGGAGAGCTCGGCGGAGATCCAAGCACGGCGGGGTATCGCCGACAAAGCCAGGAAGGAGAACGACGACGTCTGGCCAGCATGTGAGAAGTAGTAGTACTAGTAGTTAGTGTGTGTGTTTGTGTCGCCCGTACGTTTGTTTAATTAATTACGAGCATGTACCAGTACTAGTTACTACTGTAGTTTTTAGAGCAAATTACCAGTACATTAGCCTAGACTCAATGGAAAAATTCCTATCCTATGCATCAAATGGCATCTCTTTCTCTTTAGGAATTGAGATGCATGTCATCTCACTTCCTATGATTTTGATATTCCTATAAAATTCCTATCCTATGAACCAAAGGAGGCCTCCGCTAGAGTACAGTACTACTGTAGCTAGCAGTATTGCTGGTACAGTAGTTTTCTTCAAGAAGAGGAATTCAACGAAGTCATGATGGTTCCTTCGTCCGAGCAACTTTACAGTGGGAAAGGTTGGGCCATTGATTTGACGGCTCATTAGTCATTATTACTACGGCGTGACGACCGGGGTGACTCTCCCTTGGAGTTCTGCGTGCATGGCAAGTGGACCAGGATGGTCGACGTCCCACATGTCGGCGAACGGAAGTATTCTTTCCGATATCGAGGAGCAAGGAAACCGCGTGGTATAGTATCACTGCTGATTTATATTTTTTTTTTTTTTGATGAAAGCTAGCGTTTCAACTCTTACGACGAAGGAGTGCCAAACACGGCACATGCTGGATGTCCCACACGTCAGCGAAAGGAGTGGGACATGAACAGCGTGGTAGAGCGTCTCCACTTCTTCCACTTCTAGGTCGGAGACCACACGTAGTACTAGTAGTATGTACGATACAAAGTGCGACCCGGAGAGAAAGACGCGTCTAGTTGGAAGGTCTCGGGCCATAAACGTAAACAAATATAAAACCTAATATGTGTCTCCAATTAATATAGTAGTAGAGTACTTAGGCACGTACATCATAATATCACCGTGCATTGCACGTACAACATTTAGTGGTAGTAAAAGACAAATGCCTATATGCCACGCATGTTCATACTATTTGTGCCTTTCTACTTCACTTACTGCGCTACATTACTCAGGTTTGTACATCCCTGGGTACATGTCCGTCTCATAGTTCCAGTCCCACGTGTTCTTCATAGATGGAACGATCCATAACAGTGGGCAACGGGAGTCCATATCATCGCAGCTTCTTAAGTGTGGCTCCCTGTGATGGAGACTCATCCAAACTGAAGCGGCATAGATCACGGATAGGGGCGTTCAAGATATGAATCCGTCGGAGCGCAATGAAAACGCACCTCTTCTTCATGAACGGCAGGCCATCGGTGTCGTGCACGGAAGGTGGCATCGTTTGCACATGGGGTAGTTGTCCCCGATGAAAATTGAGTACTCTTCAAGTGTGTTCATCCGCACCCAGGTAGCATCACGGGGGCCGAACACGCCGCTGTCCATCTGGTACACATGGCATCTCAAACCTGGATACATGCTGACGTGCATGGTTATGGTCCATGCAGTATAATAAGGTGACATAAGCAGGGGATACGGATTAAAATAAAATAACTTATATTGCTTATTTCTATGAGGGGGAACGGAAGCAATGTATAGACCAGCTGCGGCACGGGCGACGACAAACAATTTGAGAGTGTTACCTGGGCCATGTACATTAATTAAAGTAGGAGTAGTTTTGTTTGATGGGATTACGGCTACCTAGCTAGTACTACACGGAACTGAAATTGTTAAGTCCTTTATAGTTTATACAACTGGCATTATAAAGTTGCATAGATGACTATCCCAATCAATAAAAAAAGAAGGAAAGAACTACTCCTGCTCCTGGAGTGCAAAGAGACATGTACTGAAATGTTATAAGATGACATGGCAATAAGATGTGGGAGACGAAGATGAACGAGGGAAGGCCTTATCTGCAAATGTGGAGAGGGGTGCGGGTATCTTTTTGCAAAATTGCCATAGTTTGCTTTCTATCCGTCAGATATAGATCGGATGGTCTATATTGCAGGATGGCAGGCACACCATCATCACCAACTCGGTTTTTTATATTTTATATTTTTATTATTTATTACTAGCAAGATGCCCGTGCGTTGCACGTAACATCAAGATGCATTTGTATGAGTAGTTTATCTTGTGAGAGAAAAGGATGGACAAGGGAAGGCCTTATTTGCAAATGTGGAGAGGGGTGTGGGTATCTTTTTACAAAATTGCCATAGTTTCCTTCCTATCCGTCAGATATAAATCGGACGGCCTATATTGCAGGATGGCAGGCACACCATCATCACCAACTCTATTTTTTTATAAGAGTAGATAGATAGATAGATAGATAGATAGATAGATAGATAGATAGATAGATAGATTATTATTAGGGTGTGTCTAGGGCACATCTAGATGTGTTCTAGTCATTGCACATCTAAGTGAGTGAATCAAGCATAAAGAGGAAAAGAAAAAAGAAACAGAAAATATCCACACGAATCTCAACGTAAGATCAATGACATAGGAATTAGATGTGCAGTACTTATGGCACATCTAGATGTGCTTTAGCAAAACTGTTATTATTATTATAAGAGTAGAGATAGAGATTAGGGAGCTGGCGGGAGGTTCATTGTACGGCACGTTCGCGTCCATCCACTAGCCCGGAATTAAAGCACGTACGACATTTACAGCGACTGGGATTAGTTATTTTCCGGGCGCATGGACCAACGCGGACTAGCAGACCTGGTCGCCCTTTTTCGAGCATGCCTTCGACAACTACATGCATGACATGCTTGCATGCAAATCTTGCATGACCAAACCATGCAAAGCGGAGCGGTAGGCTGTCGAACTGCAGCCTGCATGTTGCAGCCATGTCATCCACACGCAACCTAAAGGCCAATTCATACTCCGCTGGACTATACTGTACTACTATGCATTGTTTGGCACGAACGTTCCTTGGAGCTCGTGGTGCAACTGGCGTACTCCACAACCCGCTTCCCTTCTCCTTCCTCTTCCACCGCCCGCGCACGTCCGCGGGAAGCGACCGGTCAACCCTTATATAGGAGCGCTAGCACAAATAGATGCATGCATGACCACTAAAATTTCCTTTCTTTATCTCTATGAAATAAATGTGGCGTGAAACTCAAAGCCCTTTAAGTCTGAGTATAATGGAAATCATTGTCCTCCTCCGGCTCCGCTTCGCCCACGTCGTCGTCCTCCTGTTTCGGCTCCGCGTCGTCGTTCTCCTCCTCCGGCTCCGCGTGCTGCTCCGCCTCCAACGCCTCCTCGTCCGGCTCGAGCTAGTCCGGACTCCGGAGGCAGGGTGGCTGCGATCCGGGCTTCGCGCCGCCTCTAGATCAAAGCGCCGCTCCGGCGGGAGAATGACGTATGTCGTTACCTTTGGCTGGGCCATGCCTATCGGGCGACGGCGACCAGAGAAGAGGCGGCGGGAGGGGAATGAATGCAGCTACTATTTGGGTTCGCCGTCCGGCTTAAATAAATGCGCACCATCACGTGTACCCGCGGGTGCACAAATTGTAACATACGGGTCTGCTTAGGGGGCGTCACGTAACTGGTATGTGTGTGCGATTCTGAGAGACAGAGTGCGTGTGTGCGACTCTACTCTTCGGACATGTACTCCACCTTTTGTATCGGGATATAAGTATAATGGTATTACACTTTAGCTTGTGATTTACGTGGCCATGTTAACGTTGTTGTGTAAAAAAATGTCACTTCCTGCTCGTGATTTGCGTTATATATTTATGAGAACATTGTTAGCTACTAAAATAAAGTGGAATTTGTCCATGTTATATAAGTAAATTAAGGTGATTGTTTATCATACGGGTAAGGTTGGACGAAGGGTGGAAGGAACAAATGCTCCACCTAGAGCATGTGTGTGTGAGATGGAGTCTTAATGTGTGTGTGTGTGTGTGTGTGTGTGTGTGTGAAGCGGAGTCTTCGGTGGCGAAAGTAATTTAAGTGTGTGTGGCTTCATCGTAGAGAGGTGATGTGTATGGCAGAGGCCACCAACGAGGGGGGTGCGAGAGAGAAGAGGCCCGTAAAGAGGGAAGAGAAGGCGTGTGCGCGTGAGAGGAGTCGACATCGAGATAACGTGTTTGTTCGAGAGACACCGAGGAAGACTGCTATATATCGATGGTGCATGCATGTAGGCGGGAATTAAATGAAGGGATGGTCTTATTGGTTTCGGGAATATAGGGGAAGAGTGAGAGAGGGGGGTAGCTAGAAGGAGATTGTTAAGTGTGAGTGTGTGTTTTAGAGAAGAGACCCATCCAGGCGGAAGTCATGTGCACACAAGAAGAGAACAATTCCATGTGGGGTTAGGGCTGAGGGTAATTAACTATGTATGGAGACATAGGAGACCTTGAACATGCATGTGCGAGAGGTATACATGTATACGTGGGATGTGTGTGTGTGTGCGCGCGCGCATGATCGAGATGAAAGAAAGAAGACATAAGTCATAAGATCAACGACATGGGAGAGACGGATCGGTATGACAATATGCATGCATGTGAGAGTGGAGGGAAGAAGGCCTGATAATTGAGCATGTGTTTTTGTCTTTAAGAGATAGTGGCGTGGGCTGGAGCATTCATCTATGGCGAGCAGAGAGAGCAAGACACAACGATTGTGCAAAAGAGATCAACCTATAGATGTATGTATAGAGAGACAGATATAGTGTGCGTGATAGAAAGCAAGAGTGCGTGCGAGAAATTAAAGGTTGATGGAGAAACTATAGATAGATAGAGAGATAGAGATGCTAGCTAGAGGGACATCGGCTAGTTTGTGTGTTAGAGATGACTGCTGAGTGGTTCATAGGGGTGAAGTTATGTGTGTGTGAGAGAAAGATAAAAAGAGGGCACATGACTGCATGTAGAGAGAAACATATATAGTGTGCGTGATAGGAAGCAAGAGTGAGGGCGAGAAAGAAGGTTGATGGAGAAACAGATAAATAGAAAGATAAAGATGCTAGCTAGAGGGAGATCGGCTAGCTAGTGTGTGTGTTAGAGATAAGAGTCGAGTGGATCAGAAGGCTGAGTTATGTGTGTGGGTGTGAGAGAGATAGAGAGAGGGTGCATGTGAGTCACATACAAACAAATATCAGAGAGAAATGAGATCCTGAGAGACGGAGTTTTTTGTTTGCGAGAGAGAAAGATATTTCACAAGGAGAGTGATAGCTAGAGAGACATATCAGGGAACGCGAGATATCTCTAGGGAGAGAGAGTGTGTGTGAGCGACATACAAGGGAATGGTGGAGAGATATGAGACCCTGGGAGACAGAGTTTGTGTTTTTGTGTGAGAAAGAGATATTTAAGAGGGAGAGTCGCAGCTTCTCATACCTAAGGAGCGCAAGACATCTCTGGGTGAGAGGGGGCGTGCAGTGGCACACATGGGAATAGTAGAGAGAAATGAGACCCTGGGAGAAGAAGTTTGTGTTTGTGTGAGAGAAAGAGATTTCACAGGGAGAATCATAGTTAGAGACACATAGCAGGGAGCGAGATATACTTAGAGAGAGATAGAGTGAATGTCGAGGGAGAGAGTACCGTCAGTGTGTTACGAAGATAAAAGATCACTATCGACATACAAGTAGCACGAGAAATACCCGAGAGACGATGAAGGCGTATAGGTCTAGAGAGATATACAAGCATGAGTGATAGCTATATGAGACGAATATCTGGATTAAAGGGGATTCAAATATTTAAACTAGAGATCACGACATCGATGATATCATAACGAAAATTGGTCTCTCAAACATGCATATTCATTTGAATTTGGGGACACTTGTAATGTTATATAGTTTATCAATATTAGTGATCCATAGATTCTTTAATTAGAGACAATGCATGGTTTATATGCAATTAATATCTAAACGGGATTACACTATATGTTGCGTGTGTCAAACACATTATACTTGTTTGAGAAGTAAAAAAAAACCGCATGAAACACACATTAATTGGAGAAAGTTAGCGAGGAATGCATATATTGAATTTCAACATAAAGTGGTTTCAAATATTTGAAAATCCAAATTAAGATGGATCCAGCCTTATGAATCTGAGATCATGCCATTTGTAAACATATTTATGTATAAAGGGTGTTGTGCTTTTGAAATTATATATAAAAAAATGATGTATACAGATTTGTATTCGAATACAAAATGGATCCAACCAGGAAAAAAATACAAACTAGATTCGAATTGAGTTGGCACGGTAAACGTGCACTCTTTCTCTGCAAAAATTTGAATGAAGCGGGGAAACTCGCAGTAACCGCCCGAAACCAAAATCTGCGAGATGGAAATTACTGCCTATCCCTGACACGCAAAGCCTATCGGCTCGATTTCTATAGGTTTCGATAAGGGTAGGCTTGTAATTTCACTCAAACGTGACATAACCGCCTCCGCCTCTCACCTCCCCGGATTCATACACGGTGGGCGCCAAAACACAGTTTCTCCTCGGCCGAAATCGCCTCTCACCTCCCTCCCCGATTCATACACGGTGGGCGCCAAAACAAACTCTCCTCGGCCGAAATCTCCGTCGGCACATATTCGGTGTATGCGAGATTACCGTCCTATCCCCAATCGACTAATATTGCTGTGATGTAGGAAATTTTAAATAGGGGCTAAGTTTGTAAATTTCCTCGCATTTGAGACAAGCGCGCCCTGAAGACATGGTTCCCCCCTTCCTCTCTCCCTCTATTTCCCCATTCGTACTCTGTGGGCGCCAAAACACCCTCTCCACCGCACTCTCCTCCGTCCGCCACCCCATCCACCGCCATCCTCCTCCACCATGCCGGAGCTGATACCCCGACGCCGTCGTCCATTACAAGAGATCGACCTCTCTCATCCACGGCTTCGGACCAGGATCCTTGCATCGCATCCTCTCGCTTCATCCGCACCGTCATCCACCTTGCCGAGGCCGCTCGTACGACCGTCTCGTCCATCGCGCCGGGATATTTCCCACACCGCCACCATCTGCCCTCCTAGATCTGCTTCCACACTGCCGCAGCACCCTCAACGCCTCAGCAGATGCTTACACAGCGTAACACCAGAGGTGGTACTCTTTTGTATCTACTCAAGTTATTTATCTCAGCAAGAAAATAGATCGCCATTGCTTTATTGTGATTTCTTGTCCATCACTTAGAATCTTACTTGTTAGTTGAAGCCAAACATTGGTTGCGAAGTTGCCTTTGTCCGGTTTGCACCTTCAGATCCGCCATGGCACGCGCACCACTATGCTCGCAATGCTTATGGTTTTCCTCTTTTATATTCCACATTAGCTTAAATGACAGTCGACTGAATTTCAAATTGGGGTCAGTCCATTTTTGGGAGTTCGCCGGAGGGAAGGAAGGGGCTCGCCGGAGGGCTGCCCCATTATCTATCTTAGGTTTCGGGTGGGGACCGTGGTGTGGGGGGCTGTCATCGGGCTATGGTGGGGCCTCGCCGGAGGCAAAACTCGACGTGGGTGGGGGGTGGGGTTAGCTAGAGGGATGGCTGGGGGCGGCGGAAGACCGGAGGTGGTGGGCGGTTCAAGGGAGGGCAGGGGCCGGTGGTTTGGCTGGAGGCCCGTGCGGTGGTCTTTAGGGGAAGAATAAGAGGCGAGGAAGATGAAGGGTTAGGAGACGTAGGATCTTCATCCAACCACCTGAAATGGTCGACTGACCAAAATGAGGAAAGTTAGGCGACTTGCATGTAGACATTCTCATATATTCAGTACCATTATCATAGGTGCTTTGAGACATACCTGCAAGCAGTGCTCCTCAACCCATCAAGCTAAACAACATGCCACTCATAATTCCAAACCTAGTTGCTCAAATACGAATCTGATATGATGCTGACATGTACTAAAACAGAGAATGTTTAATTGGTCAGCTAATGTTCCTACTTTACTTTCGAAAAGCACATGCGCCACATATCGAGGGACAGCAGGGAGTTGCGTTCTTAATGCGCTCTGGTTCATCATGTGTGGCCAACCAACATTTTATTATCCAAAATCTGCTTGCTCTTCTTTAACATGCTCATCTTCTGTTCTTCTTTTGTAAGTACTCTCTTCGTACCTAAATATAAGTCTTTGTAGAGATTCCTCCATGGACTACATACGGAGCAAAATGAGTGAATCTACACTCTAAAATGTATCTATATACATCCGTATGTGATCCACAGTGGAATCTCTACAAAGACTTGTATTTAGGAATAGAGGGAGTATAATAGTTGTACAGTATGTTCTTTGTAGTGAAGAGGAGCAGGGACATTTGCAATGTACAGGTCTATACGGTCGCTTGTCATGGACGCTTTCAACTCTTCGTGTTGGTCTTCATGTCGATTGTCATGGACGCTTTCAACTCTTCGTATTCGGTCGTATGTGTCGCCTTTGAGAGTTAGACTGATAGTAATAGTACTGAGCCTTCTGTTGTAGAGAGCTGGTATCCGAAGCCTTTCTGGCCGTACCGGCAATACTAGCACATATATTCCTGCAAGTTCCACTTTCCTGATTTTACTCCTGATGCTTAGGGTTTTCTCATTATATCTACACTATGATCTGCGTAGGTGCATTGTGTCCTACTAGCAGCTGTCCACCCTTTAAAGCTAAATAACACACCAATCATACGTCCTAAGGTTCTTCAAATATGAATGTGATATGATACTGACATTAGCTAACAGACACATTTAATTGGTTAGCTAATGCTCCCACTTGAGTTTCCAAATGCATGTGGCCACATATAGAGAGACATCATGGAATGGCATTTCTTTGGGCGCTCTGATTCATCATGGGCAGGCAACCAACATTGTATAGAAAGAAGGGGAATCTCAATAATATGCTTCCCCTTCTATTCTTTAACATGTTCCTCTTCTGTTCTTCTTTAGTAAGTACAGTATGTTCCTTGTCAGGAAGGGGAGCAGAGACATCTGCAGTCGACAGCTCTATTGAGCCGGTTCTGCTACATGATTTCACACTTCGAGTTGGTCTGCCATAATATCCCAGAAATGGTGGGAGCCGCGCGGTCTTTGATGGACTAGACTGATAGTAACAGCTGTGCGCCTTCAGATGAATAGAGCTGGCCTGTAGGTGATCGATAGGCTGCATATTAGTAGCGGCAAAACCCTGTATTTTCTAGCCAGTTCCGCTTTCCCGATTTATTTATGGTGGTTATGGTGTACCCCTATTATCTACACTATGATCTGCCTAGTGGCTGTGCGCTGTCATTATCATGGTTTGGCAATAAACTTTCTATATGGTATATTATGAACCTATCATCTGCCAACTATCCTTGCATCTGGAGCTCCCAACAGGGAGCCTATTTTTTGTGTAGTTGTGCTAGATTATATTAATCTACTCACCATATTACAGCACACATGGGCTCTCTCATCAGAATCCAGTGATAGCACACAAGGGTTTACAGGGAGCCCCTATTATATTACAATATCCTCTGCATTACAAAGATAATCTCACTACTATTTATGTTTTCATGCTTTTCAGATATTGTACGTAATCACAATGAATATAAGAATGCGCACATCAGAAGAATATTGCGGAACAGTTCAATGGGTAACAAACTTGGCATCAAGGGATTGAGGTCCATTGTGGATGCAATGAAACCCACATGCTCCTAACCTATAGATTCGTATTCAAAATATGATCGTAATGACTATTCTGAGCTCAAGGAGTCAAAGGCAGATCGCCT
The DNA here is from genome assembly GCA_011799875.1 of Thinopyrum elongatum. Lineage (NCBI taxonomy): Eukaryota > Viridiplantae > Streptophyta > Magnoliopsida > Poales > Poaceae > Thinopyrum > Thinopyrum elongatum. Next base: position 183,392,354 of record CM022303.1, read on the forward strand.
ATCCTGTTCACCCAATAAGGTGCATGTTCTAATTTGGCAAGGTTTTATTGGTTGCACATATCTTGCATAAGGTGTCTTGCATTTCTTTTGCTTCATTGCACCGCCATCTGCTTAGTTTACTCATGATATATGTGAAGATGCCATGCCCATCCATTATCAATACCTATTCCATTTGTCATCATACCATGTTTTTCCATTCAAATGTTGTTCTTGTGTTTCAGACATCCAAAAGGAAGAGGGTGATTGCAGAACCTAAAGGAGTACAAGCAAAGTCCTTGAAAAAGGTGGTGCTACCGGAGAAATCAGATAGCACCCCACGTATATTGGCGATAGAACCAGCGCCGCAAAACCTAGGATATTGCAACTATGCTGGTCGCTGCTTTGCTCTTGTGAGTACGTATTGTCCTATCGCTGTACTTACATTCATACCTGGTGGATTATGTGACATCATTGTGCATTATAGCTTGCTTATCCACTGTTCGCTCCAAATTATCAGATCTATATTAATGCTTACATTAATATAGAATAAACCCAATGCTTATGAAGAAATTTAGTTCTGCATTGTTCTTGTAAGTATCTGATGTCCTTCATCACTGTACTTATATTGTCACCTAGTTCTTCATGTACAGTTTGCAGCTTATTTTCCCTTGCCCTCCATTTTCTACACATTAGATCTACATTTACTCTTGCGAAAATATTGAATAAAACCAATGTTACTGAAGAAGTTTAGCTCTGTATTGCTCTTGTCAGTGCCTTTTGCCTGTATGCTGTATTTACATTTGTACTCGGCATCTTAGGTTAAATAATCACCATTTGTTCCTATATTTTCACATCTATATTTACTCTTAACAAAATGTAGAATAAAGGCAATGCTCTTGAAGAAGAGTGTGCGGTAAACTTCTTGAATTGCCCCCCCATCAATATGGAGAAGAGCTTTATAGAGCCGGTCTTCACTCCTAATGTAAGTTTGTCCTCCTCGAGCCTTCAAACTTTGTTGTGTATATTTTGATAGCTATGAGTGCAAATGTTGTTTATTTTTGTCGTCTACATCAAATTGCTTGTTCAAAGTTTATAACGAAGAAGTACATAAACATAAGTTTGTCCTTCTCAATTTCAGTCTTTAGTTGTACAACCTAGTTCCTTATTCATACCATGTAAATTAAACTAAACATAGCAAGTTATCTTCTTTAGCACTGTGTGTATGCTTGTGTTCTTGATCTGTAATTCTGTGGTGTGGTAAAACTACCAACTCCAGCATAATGTCATATCCTGCTATGTCTCAACTATGAACAATGCCATATTATATTAATGTTATTTAAATCATGTCTCTTTATTTGCCAATCTGAAATGGTATAAATTGATAGTACACTCACCATTCATGCTTATACGTTGTTTAGCACTACATGTATGCTTGTGGTCTTGATCTGTAATCCAGTGGTATGGTGAAGCTGGCCGCTCCTGCACAATGCCATTTCCTGCCGTCTTAACTATGAACAATGCCTATTATGTTAATGCTATTTTAAACCATGTCTCTTTATTTTTGACAAAGAAATGAGATGAATTGACAGCGCTGATGCTTATACGTGCAAAACCTACTTGTTTCTCTTTCAGGGTGACAGCACTGATGCTAGGAAGAACTGCCACAATGATAGTGATATGAACCCATTGTTTGTCCCTCTAACATATATTCCAGAGAAGAAGGCAACACATCTTGAGGGTAGGGATACAACCACAAAGTCATGTCTTCATGCAGTGTCAAACTTACTCAGTGACACAAGCTCGATGAAGTCGCCGCCTGAATCTGTTCGACTTCTTCAGTCTGAAATTCAAGCAGAAAGACATGCTTCCGCTCAAATCCGACTGGAACTCCAATCTTTATGCAAGATTAACCATAAGTACAGGACGTCTATTGATGTTATGCAGCTTAAGTTGGTGGATATAAGCGTCAAACAAGCGCAGTCTCATCAGGTTGCTAAGCTGCTTGCGCTGCAGCTCCTGGGCCGGGCTAACCTTTCTTGAACTGTGTTGAAGTGTTGTCGGTTTTGTCTATTATTTTGTCGGCAAGTTTACTTCCACTGGGGGCGACCTGCCCAGTTTAAGGAATCTGCTGTCTGGTTGCCCTTTATTATCACTGGCGGCGAACTTTGATGCCCAGGGGATGTAATATGCTGTAATTTCTTTGTTGTATAGTCTAGGTTTATTCTTCGTCACGATGCTGTAATTTATTTGCTGTTTATTTCGTCGCTCTGAGAAAATGTCGTAATCTTCGATCGGAGTGCAATGAGCCAATAGGTTAGGTTTAAAAAATAATAATTTTGGTACTAAAATTGGTCGGTTGCCAATCGCTAGTACGGGCCGAACCGTGGGCCTACAATCATCTTTTTTTAGAATGGGCCTACAATCATCTTGGGCCATTAGTTAGGTCTAGTCTTAATCTGGCCCACTATTAGTTTCGGGCCTTTAAAAGGCCGAGTAAACCGCTTGTCTTAATTGGGCTGGAATATTAAATTGGCTTTTAACAGGTTGAGAACTAGATTGAGCCTTAATTATGGCGAACAATTCACGGGCCGACAGCATGCTGTAATATACATTGGCCCATTATTGGCCCATTGGTGTGACAGGCCATTAACAGGCTGAAATGTTTTTGGGCCTTGGCTGACCCAATTACATGACGGGCGGGAAGCAGGCCGGATGTATAACGGGCCAAAATTAGGCCCAACACTCTCAAGGGCCTTTAACGGGCCGATAGGCAGTTTGGCTAGAATGTATCCACGAAGACTACGGGCCGTTAAGAGGCCGAAAGTAACTACGGACCAGAATTAGGCTCAGGTGCAACTCGGGCCCTTAAATGGCCGAAAGCGAAACCGGGCTGAAAGAGGCCCATATGTAGACAGGGTCGCTGACAGGCCGAAACTAATATCGGGCTGAACTGTTAAATGGGTCATTAAGAGGCCGAAGAGCAAATCAGGCCCCCAATGGGCCCGATGGCACAGTAGCTATTAAAGGGACGTGTCTGTTATGGGCCGTAATTTGGCCCAAGAAATGAAAGTCAGTTAACGGGCCGGATCGGGTATGGACCATAATTTGGCCCGAACTATTTGCAGGCTGTTAACGGGCCGAATCTGATATGGGCCATAAACTGGCCCAGAATATTGCAGTCCTTTAACGGCCCGTATCTAATGTGGGCCGTAATTTGGTCTAGAAAATGTTAGGCTCTTAACGGGCTGGCCCATTAGATCTGATGAAATCTTGTGGGCATGTTCCTGGGCCGGCTTTTAAACCTATATGGGCCTCTATTGGGCCATCCCACGTGTCAACGTTTCATTGGCGATTCTTGTCCAATGGACGGTTGACATCTGTGCCAACGCGGAGCTGACACGTGGTTCCGTCGGCCAATGAGAATTTTACACGTGGAAAATCGCCATTGGTTGTGGCTGTTAGCGGGTTATCGGATCCAAAACTGGACCCGATAGCTTAACGGCGACCCGTTATGGTGGATGCCACATGTCGGTTACCCTTGACGAAAGCACTTCTATGACGCGCGATTTATCGTCATGGAAGTGGACACTTCCGTGATGATAATTTTGGTAATGTCATGGAACACTTCTACGACAGCACAGGTATGACTATCTTGATTCTGTCATAAAATCGTCATGGATGTACATGCATGACAGAAAGTGTGACCTACTATGACAAACACGTATCATCACGGAAGTGTTTTTTTGTAGTGTTGGGAACCATGAATAGACTGTTGTGCTTCTGCAGCTTGTGGAACCGTGCACTTCAAAAGTCATGGTTGCCACGCTGTAATCGAGGAGCCTCTAGAATAACTCTAGCACGATATCTGGCACATTGAATACTAACATCCAACAGCCATCCCATCGGTCACCAGCGCATCTTTTGACAAAGAGAAGAATGCGAGGAGGCAAGCGATGACCCTATCGTGCAACCTAGATCTGTCGAATACATATACTACACGGGGAGTGAACCAAAATAGAAGCATGGTTCGGCTAGCAGCAAAGCCACGTGTGTGCCTCCACTTTGTTAAAGAGAAGCCTCAGTGATATCGACGGACCTGCATCTCTATGTCTGCGTACCACCAAAAACATACCAAAACAAAGGCACGACCATGCTTCTGACATACGTATAACCATGGGATATCATACAGATTCCCGCCTGAACCCAACGAACATTTGAAAAACAGTGGCTCTCTGGGTCAACGAGTGGCTGAAAACATTGCGAACACAGAGTCACGAACCGTGACTCCACTTCAGGTGCAACAGTGCCTCAGTGACTCTCTTTTGGGAACGATCATGCCTCTCCTGAAGTTTCCTCCCCCGATGTATCGATCATGCCTCTCCTGCTTTCACGACCGTGCATCTAATAGCGTCAACACCGTTCCTCACGTAAAGACACACCCAACACTATCTGATTAAACATGTGATTAAAAACGTTTAAATCACAGAAGCACTACTATGCTTTTCAGCTTCTATAATCGTGCCTCACATAGGTCTGTGAGGCACGATAGGCACATGGAAGAATCCAGTGGGAGGCATCACAGCTGGACAACTCCAGTGGGAGGCCGCTGAACGAGTCAAACGTCTCGTGTCCCCATAACACCTCGGAATGCACACACCATCTACAACCAGCATTCATTCCATTTTGCAGGAAAAAAAACAAGCATTCAATACTACTCTTGCTCTCTCGCGTCTCCTTTATATTTCAATCCGCTCCGACTCCCTGAGCCACATCGCTACCCATCTGCCTTCTCAATCGTCTGCTTCTAGGGTTCGTGCTTCTTCCCCGCACACAATCTGATTTCAAACAAGTTATTATAGTGTTTTTATTGGGTTTCTCGATTAATTTCTAAGCTGTACTTCTCTCGTAGATTGCTCGTGGGTGCTTGTCCTAAGCTTCCCCTACCCCCATCTTCGTTCGTCGACGACTGCTGTTCTTCTTTCCCAGGTAAAAAGCATAACTGTAAGCATGCTTCGATCCGTATTTATGTTTTGAAAACGATATTTTAATTATTATTGTTTTATGTCTAGGTTTTTCATTTGTTAGTTATTGAAGTATTAGATCCGGTACAACGACTTCATTCTCTAAAGAAATATAAAAGCGTTTGCAAATCTAAACAAGTCATCTAAACACTGTCATACTGCTTTTCTGAAGGGAGTAGATGAGAAGATTTCTGGTAAATTTTTAGTTGTTGTCTACCTTCGTACCTATATCGTCAAGCTCCTGACACGCATATTTTTAATTTGGTTAATGTTGAAGCTTGTTTTAAATTGTTATGATATTCTTGTTTTCTTAACATAGTTGTTCTGAATTATTTAGGTATGGTTTACCCTACCTGCCGCTGTCCAGGCGGCACTTGCGAACCACACCCTGAAGCTCTCCAACAATTTGAGGTTATTCTTGATGAGAAATGCTGGAGCTGCATGGTTAGTAAGCATTTCTAACATATAGTTTATCTTTTTATCTTAAACAAATGTCGTCTGGTAGAATTACAACTATTAGTTGCTTACAAGACAATAGAAATCGTCACTCTTACTCGTACCCCTTTGCACCTACGCTAGGTTCCCCTGCTGTCACTTCTTTGCACCTGTCCTCTGTTTTCTTTTTCCATTAGTTTGCCTGCCTATGCCTTAATTATTATAGTGCATCTTCAGTTCTAATTAAAATTCGTCAACCTATGCCAAAATCTGCATCCATTAATTTATCATACCATTATGTTGTTATCTTTAATTGTTATCAAATATTCAGATGCAAGCTAAAAAAATTAACATTAATGATCGGTGAGTTCAAATTTATACTTACAGGTTGTTATTTTTACTATTTTTCTAGTATGTACCTTGTAATGTCAGAGCTTTTCTCGCTGAATACATTGACGAGAGGAAGGAAAATGCAAGAATATTGCGTAAAGAGCAGGTAGAGCCAGCCCTTCTTACACATGAAGGAAGGTCTTACAATGCTTTGTTTAAGCATAGGGCAAACTACACAAAGTTCTGCGGTGGTGAGTGGTGCATCTTTGCGGATGATTATGAACTACGTGCTGGAGACCGCATAGATTTTGAACTACCAGACGAGGGATTGAATCTGGAAATACAAACATATCGGGGTGACAAAAGGCTGCTTCCATTACCCCACGTTGGTAGGTATTTAATATTCCAAAATAATTGTTTTCATTGTATTTTTATATGCATGCATCATCCTAAAAAATATTAACCCCGTGTTGGATATAACTTTATCTAACTTTGAATACTTGTTCTTTTTCTAGCTCTCGATGATCTTTCTTCTGACGATTTCGACCACGTTCAGTGTTGTGTCTACTCTAAGGATATTGAGCTTACCCTACGACCAGACATGATTCTTTCTACAATGCCTTTTCCGAGATACTTTCATCCGTTGCCCTCCATTTGTCCACGTGTTGACTCCCACTAACACCAAAGACTGCATCATGGTTGGTTACAACTGTACTTGTTAAAATACCAAACATATTTTGCTTCGTATTCTCATAAAACAAAGGATATTGACCTAATCTTGCTTATATGTAAAATTATAAAGAAACGATTTATTAATCCTAAAACAACAAAACTTTTGTTGCTCTCTTAATATATTGTTTTATCTGCTTACTCGGGAACCTGAACATGCCAAGAAATATATTAGTTTCAATATGGAATTTCTTAATGATTGCGCAATCACCGTATTCAGCCATTCTTTTATTTAATGTCCAAGTGGCAAATCAACGCTTTTAATTTCTATTTAATTTCGGTTTCTTCTAGAAAATTCCGAGGAGTGTTGTCTTGACACTGAAGAGATGGGTGGACGTGCCAACCAATGGCAGGGTGACCCTTGAAGCTCCTGATGAACCTACCCATGTCATCACTCCTTTGTCGTACTACATCTGCAAAAAAGACGGCAGGATGGTAATTGAAAAGTCTTCTTTCAGAGACTTCATATCAGCTGCATCCTTTGTTGAAGAGAATGTTGTTCTGATCACTTTCAAAGAGCGCCATGATTGTTCTGTGTCCATCATCATTCAGCGCATTCCGTAGATTCCGTTGGAACCAGCACTTAAAATGGAAGAAACGGTGCATCTCCTAGGATGTTCAGTGGTCGTTTCATGATGATGCCTCCCAGGAGCAAAGGACTGGTTACTATAAGTTTGCTTATTAGAATGGTAGTAATGTAGCTCTTATGGACCAAGTGCTTGCTTGAACTATCAGAATTATCTTTTGGAACTAATGTAGCTCTTATGGACCCACCGCTGGCTGTTTGAACTCTCTGAACGATCTTTTGGAACTAATGTAATTCTTATGGACACTCAAGTAGCTGGTTAACCTTTGAAATATTCACAATTCCAAAAATCAAAAAACAAACAAATCATTTCCTGTTAAACTCTGAGTCAAAAATGAAACAAATCAAGAATCAGTTTTTGCATCAAAATCTATAGCAATACCATGTTATCAAAGTTATTCAAAACATCTACTGAAACATATATCAATTAAAAACCAAACAGAACTCCATTTTCAAGTGCACACTATGTTTACTTCACCAATTTTTTTTAAAACATACAATTGTGCACCAAATAACATAACAACATCGCCTCGTTGACCAAGGAATGTTGTTAACCAAAAAAAACATTTCGACAACAAAGGCATGACCATGACTCTGCTGAGTGTTCCACCGTTACTCGACTATCTTCACAGCCAAAGATGGAATACGCACACATGGATCACGCAGGCAGCACGCGACGAATAAAACATTTCATTGAACAAGATAAGTGAAAATCTTAAAAAAAACTGATCCAACAAGCGCCTATTTCCATAAATCTACCCTTGGAACCGCCGGATGACTACCAACTGCTCTTTGACGGTTACCTTTTTTGCACGACAAAGTAAAGATCCCTTTCATTTTACCGAATCCATTTCCATCTTCTTCCTCGGAAGTTTCTCGTCGGCCGCAACAATTCACCACCGCACACCTGCAGCCATGGACGACGGGAAACTAACAACACTCACCAAACACGTCACTGCCCACGGTACAACCGTGTTGGAGGTGGTGTACACCAACGACCCAAAGACCATGGAGCGAATCATCAAAAAGTACGAGGAATGGCTAAAGGAGGAGAAGAACAAGTTCGTCGGCCTCGACCTCGAGTACACACGTAAGAGTAGTTACATACGACAAGGGATCGCCGTCGTCCAACTTGCCATGCGCGAGCATGTCCTCGTATACCACTACTGCAGGTCCGAGCGCTCCCAGGCGTTACTTGACTTCCTGCAACACAAAGCGGTAACTTTCGCTAGCGTCGACACCAGGGGCGACAAGACCATGCTTGCCCGTGCATGGATTAAAATTCCAGACGAGCACCACGTCGACATCCAGAGGCAATTCTGTGTCAAGAGTGGTGGAGAAAAGGACTTCATGGGTGACCTTGCAGCGGCCATCATCGACCCCTTCTACAAGAACATGAAGAAACCATTCCCAAAGGAGAAGCACAAGTTCTGGGAGTGGAAGCCGCTTTCCCCGCTACACCTTGAGTACGCAGCAAAAGACGGGTATGTTAGCTACGAGTTGTACCGTAGAATCCTAATCATCAAGGACGGGCTACGTCACCTCCACCAACAACCATTGAAAGAAAGACTCCGCCCACGTAAGTACAAAGACGAGGGATCTTCCAGCGGCTGGAAGCGCCGGAAGGGAAACAGCGGGTGGTGAATTGCGAGAAAACGGATGTCTACATTAAACTAGTAGTACCTAGTAGTTTGATAATTTAGATTGAATGAACCTTTGTTTAAACTATGATTTGTTGTTGGTCACAGATGCTGTGTGTAATGTACATTTGTTTTACGTTGAACACAGAGGTGTGCTCATGTACAAATGCATAGTACGTTTTGCATGTCTAAATGCAATTAGTAAGTTATCTCATATTGAGCAAACATATGTTGTATCTATGATTATGGAAGAACAAATATGTCGCACGATATTGTATTATAATTTTCATACTTATCCTGCACAAGATGCATCGTGCATTGCAAGAAATATGTGATTGTATCGTTGTTAACTTTCTGTAAAATGCTTATTCAAGATTGGCGTGAACAATTCATAAATATTGCATAACAACATTCGGTACAAAGATACAAGGGACAAGCACTTTGAGAGTTTAACCACATGCATAGAAAAAAAATTAAAATCACACAACGACCATTTCACATCAAACACTGCTGTGTGCATTGAGAACCTCCTTGCTATTGCACACAGGTTCCTCTCCGTACAGCCATCCTACAGGATGCCACAAAACTACAGTACTGTGTGCAACTGACCTATGTACAGCCGTGACTCTCTAAATGTCTATTCGAACCCATGTCTGTGGTGCCACACGCCCGTGACCCTAGAGACTTCACACCAGTGCATCCACAACTGAGCCTCTCTAACCAAGTATTCGGACCGATGCCTCTGCTGCCATACTTCCGTGCCTCTAGGACCTTCACACCTTTTGTACATCAAGAGGGTTGATACCCGTGCCTCGAGAAGCCACACAACCGTGCCTGTAGTGACTTCACTTCCGTGCCTGTACTGACTTCATTTCTGTGCCTCCGGTGACTGAATCCACGTGCCTCACATGAAACCCATAGTGACTCTACGTGCTCCGCACACGTGATCGCCCGTGCAACTTTGGTGCTGCACACACATTCCTCTCAGTACACCCGTATGCTGCCGGATGCCACCAACCTATACCTGTGCCTCCTGCCTATAGAGGCTTCACTCACGTGACTCTAGTGCCCACACACCCATGCCTCGCGTAACACGCGCCGTGACTCTACAAGCTATTCACGCGAGATCGCCCGTGCCTCTTTGCTGCTCCACAGACGTTCCTGTCTCTACAACCCATGTCAGAGGAAACATAGAAAAACAAAAGGCACACACGTGCCTCTAATCTATGTATAACTATGCCTCCAATTAACTAACATCCGTCCAAAAAAACATCTAAAAAAAAGATGCACAGCCATGCCTCTTCTACAAACGAACTACAATAATGAACAGTTAGGTTCATATCGTTTCATATATCTAAATAACATTACACTGTAGCATAGTTTTTTAAACAAAATCCATTATGTTCAAAGGCTATAACTAACATCACTGCGGCAGAAGATTGAAGATAACAACAAGCCTCCCATCACGCTCTTTGAAAGTTATGAGCACCAAGATGTTTACTTCAATAGACGATGCCTGGAGAAAATCACTGAATCCTTCCTTTTTTAAAACCATTCTATTACCCAAGCCAATGAAGTAGGAGCAAGGAGTGCTCACATATATTATCATCATCACGAGATTCCAAAGTAACTTCAAGAGTTAAAACGCCAGTCCTGGGAAATGTCACGAACTCCTTCAAACTACTCACAACCATACCAGAAATAACCTGGCAAAAACATCAAGCTATTAGAAATAGAACAAAAATTAAAAACTATAAATAGAAGAAATAATAAAAAATAAAATAAATAGAAACAAAGAAAAGCAGTGGAAAATAAATCTGACCATATGATGACCATTAACATTCATGGAATTAATCCTGTGAACTAAAGGACAACAGAGTATGTACTCGTCATCAAAGAGTTGACACGTCATGAAATACATCTGCTGATAATTGCGATCAACACCACGAGTGTAAAAACAACTCCCAACAAGTTCCTTCTCGGAGTCGCTCAAACCATCAAGAGCTACAAAATAAAATTACACAGGTTCAAGGGAACAGAAAAATCATGTGAAATGAAACAAGCTAAACACTTCCTTAAAAATAAACCTTACCAACAGAAGGTAAAGGAGACAACATATCTCCACCCCGATAAAAGTCAACACCAATCAACGTTCCATAGCGCTCAAGCCTAACGGTCATTCTATCACGATGACGAAGACCATAATCAATGACAAAATCTTCCCAGAAAGGACCATGGAATTTGCTCCTCACCCGATCATGACTAAACAGAACACCATACAAATAACCCTCACTAGAGTGAAGAGCAAGATCAGTATGTCTGTCACCCCTCCTTATGGCTAAAGCCTTACACTCCTCGATGTAACGAGCAAGATGAGCTCTAATACTACACGGAACATACTGCAAAACGAATGATCATAATCAAAAAAAGAAGACCAAGAATAATTTCCATTCAAAACAGCATCAGCACAACCAAAAGAAATAAGTATGTGTGCCAAAAATTGATCAAATATAAAATGTTATTCTTACAACACGAGTCGAACAACGCCGATCCAGAACTACAGTGAACACATCTACAGAAGAATCAACAGACGAACACGGGGCACCCGGCATACGGCAAAAAGGACAAGCCATACCTGCAAAGAACACAATGATTATCAAGAACTAATTCTACAAACCGAGTTGAAAGTTGACATCTGATAGTATTGGAAGCCCCCACCCGTAACTACCCCATAAATCTCCATATCTCGGAAATATAATGAGAACAAAAAGGGAACAGGGAACCCACGAATGCAACCGGTAGGAAACGACGATTGTGCGAACGGGGAAGCGCCGTCCACGGTAAAGAAGGACCGCCGTAAGCAGGCGACAAGCGCGGCGGGCGCGACGGGGGCCGCCGTAAGCACGCGACAAGAGCGGCGGGCGCGACGGGCGGCGACGACGGCAACGAAAGGACAGTCAGCGGCGACGGTTCGACGACACCAGAGAGAAACATATCTCAAAACAGATCAAAAGTGTATTACAAAACACTAAAAGTACAAGGACTAAAGTGAAAAAAGGAAAAACCAGAAAGGAAAACCGGAAATCACGGGAGTGCCCCTCAGCGCGACAAGTGTCGCGCGCGGAGCGCCCCGGAAAAGTCTCACGAGCGCCCCGCGCGTGACACTTGTCGCGCGCGGAGCGCTCCCCGACTAATCGTTGCGGGGAGCGCTCCTCAACTAGTGATTTCGAGAAAATGTCTACTCCATTTTATCTTTTTTTGAGAACCTCTACTCATTTTTTGTTGCACTCATATGATCGACCCAGGCCTGGTAAAAGAGGGCCGAAGCACTAATCTGCAGGGGAGAAGGATTTCGGCCTGGAAGGCCCAACACCGGACCAGCGACGACCCTGCCCAGTCCAGTCCGCCGAGTCTGACCAAGTGAGAAGTGACCAGTCGAAGTCCCGACGCTCCCCAGCGGCCAGCGCCTCCAGTCGCTCCCAATTCCCTCCGCCCGCGGCGCGCCGCTCCCGGCAGCCTCGGTCGCTGCCGCCGCCGCCTACCGCCGGCCGACGACGCTCTCCGTCCCCTCCCGCCGCCGACGCCGCCATCTTCAACCGCTTATCTGCCTACGCTCCTACCAAATCGCCTCTCAGGTGAGTAGATCCTGGACTCTGAATCTCTGATGCTGCTGCGGCCGTAGTGCTTTGTGAGAAATTGGCCCATTAAGTTGCTGCCAGAAGAGCTAAACTCCTCCTGGAGTTGTTTCCTGTAGCTTCCATGTTTGTACAGAATCATAGGGCAGTTATTGCCAAGGCTGGTGGCGTTTCGTCCCTAAATAAATAAAGGACTAGTGGCTTTCATTTCATACAAAATGTTAGGCTATATGCTGATTCTGTTCATGTGATTTCAAAATGCAAGTTACATTTGAGGGCAGCAGTCTGGATCTGTTTCATGTATGCACCATTCTTACAGAGAATCATAGGGTAGTTATGCCCAGAGTAGTAGCTTTTCGTCCCTAATTAAACACCAGTGGCTTTTCTGATGCAGTTTTCATACAAAATGTTAAGTTATATGTTGATATGCTTCATGGTTTTGCAAAATGCAAGTTACATTTGAGGGCAGCTACTTCGTGTGAAAGGCAGCGATTGCCGTTGGTGTGCAACATAAATGGGTTGACTGCCAAAGGGTCTCCAGGGCAGGGAGGGAACTGAAGCTGGTAGATCCAGTACTTCTGCTGAGATACATGTATTATATTTGATTCCAGTTGCAATCTAGGGAGACTTCTAATATGTTAGGTTAAACTTTAGCGGCCAAACTTTTACACTGCGCATAGTAAGTTTGACATAGTTTAGACATAAGCATAGTCCTGCACTTCTGAAGTAGTGCCGAAAAATTAAAGTGTTTGACTTTCTGTAATTTTTGGAATTATTAGAATTCTTTATGATTTATTAGACCATTTTTATGGTTTAAAATATTTTAATTGAGCAAGTAAATTTGGATCAAGCAGTTAAACGATATTTTATTTTAGTACAAAATACGTAATTTTGGATACCTGGTTTTACTTGAATTCATTAGATTGTTTTGCTGTTTTCTAAAGGAAAAGTAAGTTATAGTCGAATATCCAAATGTTTACCTAGATATATCTTTCCCTAGATCAGGTGGAAATCACCTCCCGAATGTTTATTAACTGTTACCACCTCCGTTCACTATTATAAGACGTTTTGGATATTTCAATAGGAACTACATACGGATTGAAATGGGTGAACAAACACACTGAAACGCTTCTATATATGTCCGATTTCAGAAAAAAATTAGAGCATCTTATAATAGTGAACGGAGGCAGTATTATCCAAGATGAACTATCCGGATACTATCCTAGGTGCCAGGAAATATCAACCATTTTTTCAGATCCTAGGTGTGACCATGCAAGGGCTCACACGATGGTGGGATGACTTCTGTGGTAACATGCCACGATGCACCACCACAACTTTGATAGTCTTGGTCAGCGTTGCTTAGTTCCTTGTGAGTTCAGAATTCCTTATCAATTTTAGACACTTGAATCATACTAAAAATATCTTTGATGGTTTCATGCCATGCATCCATGAATGACTCAATGAGAGTATGAGAATCCCAGCGTTTCCAGCAACCATCAAGAGTCAACCAAACTCATCCAAATAGTGCAAATTGTAGACAAGCCAAATTGATGAGTATGACGACTAGCATTGGAGCCCAAATGTCAATGTCATTGCAGTACAGAAGAAACAACTAGTCCCATCTGCATGGTGTTCCCGTGTGTGAAAAGTAACCCAGGAAACGCTAGATGCAACTTCCTTATTGGACATGAGCTACTGCAGTAGCTAAAACATGGTAGCTTTCAATTTATTTCGCAACATAAAATCTTGGAATTTAGATAATTGTCATACTGGAACTTGTGAATGCATGTAACACCAGGTTTCAGATTATTAATTTGATTATCTCGTATTGCTTTGCCATTCCAGTGTCTACTTCTCCCAAATGTACATTTGACCGTATTAGAAGATGTAAATGATAAATTGGAGCTGTTAGTTATGTTTTTAAGGATGTCAATGTGTTCCCTCATGCTGTCATGCAATGCAACAAAACTGCACCTCAGTCAGACTGACAACATTTAGTTTCTATGTTGATGATAACAGATGCAGACGTATCATTCTCTGAGTGGTACTAGATAAATTTCAGGGACACTTGAATTTGGGGACAACATAACATATTGTTTGCTTCTTTCAAATGATTTTTCTTCTTGATTTTCTTTATTTTGTTTCCAGAGTATGCACTGTGGATCATGTTTTCCTGTACCATCATAAATCCTCTGAATGTCTGTAATTCAAATGCAGTTGAGCAATCCAAGTGAAGCAGATGGCTACATCAGAACCGGTACAGGAAAGCTGGGAGCTGGAACCCAGCAGGCCTCGGGTCCTCCTTGCTGCTTCAGGGAGTGTAGCTGCTATAAAATTCGAGAGCCTCTGTCGTATCTTCTCCGAGTGGGCAGAAGTCCGAGCTGTGGCCACCAAGTCATCATTGCACTTTGTTGATAGATCATCTCTGCCAAGTGACGTCATTCTTTACACCGATGATGATGAGTGGTCTACCTGGACGAAGATAGGAGACGAGGTTCTGCACATAGAGCTGCGGAAGTGGGCAGACATCATGGTGATTGCCCCCTTATCAGCAAACACTCTGGCCAAGGTCTGTAATCTCTTCTTCCATGAACCGTTAGATTCAAACTCACATCCCTGAATCTGTTAACAGAACATCAAGCTGCTCTCGTTCCAGCACAAGCTGACATTTCATTAGCTTCATAGATCGCCGGCGGGTTATGCGACAACCTCCTGACGTGCATAGTGCGAGCATGGGACTACAAGAAGCCAATCTTCGTCGCGCCAGCCATGAACACCTTCATGTGGAACAACCCGTTCACGGCGCGCCACATCGAGATGATCAACCAACTCGGGATTTCCTTGGTCCCGCCCACCACGAAAAGGCTGGCCTGCGGCGACTATGGAAACGGCGCGATGGCTGAGTCCTCGCAGATCCACACGACCGTGAGGCTCGCGTGCAAGTCGCAGACGTTCGGCACGGGCAATTCACCCGTGATCCCTTCCAGCAGCCGCCCTGTCTAGCTGATGCGATGATGGTCACTATGTTCAGGTGTTTATGCTTAGTACTTCAGTTTTCTGTGCCGCCCACATCTGGGTGTTTATCGGTGATGTCTGTATTGACCCAACATGTAGTAACTATGGATCAGCACATTTGTTACTGTAGTAGATGTTATTAGGGCATAGAGACTGGGGAAATGTTGTTCCAGCCACAATGTTATGGTATCTATGGATGAATCTGCTTCCGCTGTTGTTCTGAATTCTACTGTGATGGTTTGCAAATAACCCCAGCCGGGACTCGTCAGCAAGAAGCGGAATTCAATTTTTTTTTCATTTTCTGGTGGACACTGCACGTTTGCACTGCCAGGATCGGGACAATGTGCGAACGTGACGTGGCGCGGGAAAGTGCTCTGGTGAGTCAGAACCTGTGACTGGGCAACGAGATAAGATAAGTCCAAATCCAGATAAGCATCTGGTGGAGGATGCGGATTCAGTTCAGTCACCGTCCTGGCCTTCTTGCTACCAGCAGTAACATGGACGTTTGGTTTTGTAGCCCCACAAGCATGGCCACAAGGTTGTGGCAGAGAGACGAATGGTTGGTGCAGTGTTGACTCGTCTGGATAAACGGAAAATCGTGTCCATTCCAGCACGTCAGAATATCGTATTTTTACGAGTAAATGAAACTCCCAGAAAATGCTGTAAAGAGGCGGCCATGAAATTGTAGTTGGAATATTTCAACCAAAATCCATGAGAGAGAGAGAGAGAGAGGGGCCTTTGAGTTTGAAGTGTTCTGCGGCGTTGAAAATTCCGGATCGCAACTAAATGGTGAACCTGATAAGTCCCCCGAATAATAAAAACAAAAGTAGTCGTCGCCTTTTCATCTTTACACGGAAAAAGCGAATTACGTGGGTACTTTCAGTGCCTCAAACCAATTAGGCTGGACGGTTAGTATTTAGTAATAATCCTCGCTGAAAACGTGTAGGTTTTTCTAAAATACAAATGGTCATGTCACCAGTTCTTTGCACGATTATTTGAAAAAACATCAAGATTTCTGTGGCTTGCGTTGCGAAAGTGACATGATTTACGGCACTATACATGTGCTCTATTTCATCAACAGTAATTTTACTTAGCATCAACATAATGTTTGAGAGAGAACCAATTAGTGGTTGGACGGTTTGGAGGGTGATGGTACCTAGCTCACTAAGGATTAAACCCTAGGTTTAACGCTTTGGTGTCTCATCAATACGGATTATTCCTTAAATGGGAGGCGACGTTCGTTGATAGCGAGACATCTGTGATGACTTTGTTAATCTTGAATATCCATAACTCCGATCCGGTCTTTAGTAGACGGTGCGTGGGTGCATTTTGTGTGGTAGTGTGAGTGTTTACATATGTGTGCATGTCTGCGTTGTAATCACTGTTTCTAAAAAGTAATGTCTGAAAAACTCAGGAAAAGACTAGGAATTCAAATAATTTAGAACGAGAGACAAGAACTTTAAGTAATTTAAAACGGAGCGTATTTACACGGGGAAAGTGCATTATGTGGGCGCTTTCATTGCCTCAAACTAATCAAGTTGGTCGGTTAGTGCAACTCTCGCTGAATTCTTCAATCAAAATATAAAAAGGCGTCATGTCACCATTTCCCTCACGGTATTTCTCTGTCCCTCGCAACGAAAATGACATGATTTTTTCTTGCACTATACATGTGCTATATTTCGCCAAGGCGAATACAGTGGCTTGATGGATACAGCCAGCCATGCATAAAGAGTAGAGTAGCTGTTTGGCTGAGGAATTACTCGCAAGGGATTGCTGTGGTAGTAAATTCTTACTGTACCAGTCAGTAGTATTCATATCTAATGAAATGTCTTTTCCCTGAAAAAAAGATGAACACAATGTCTAAGAAACTCATACAGTTTTGCCCTTCAATTTGTTACTCACTTTGTCCCATAATATAAGGGCATTTTTAACACTACACTAGTGTAAATGTACTGCATGACACAAGCAACTGCGGGACTGCGAGTGCGAGGTCGATCTGGAGTAGAGAATGAAGCCTCTTTGACTTTTTCAAGTATTAACCAGCATGTACTGCAATACATATGGCTCAGCATCAGGCAGAGGAATTAGCCGGTGGAGCACGCATCAGCTTGCGCAGCTGAGTCACAGGTTTTCATCGGAAGGCCGGAGAGAGTTTGCGCCCTAATTCTCTTGCCATACCGGAGAGCGGAGTGCGTGTGCGTGCAGACTAGATGGCCATCCATGTGGCGGCGGCGCTGCGCCGTCGTCGTCATCGTCAACCAAAATGTTGTGCGGCGGCAATGATGAAACGGATAAAACCGGAGCGGGAAAGGCAGAGAGGAAGAGTCTGTGTCCAAGTTGACGAGCAGAAGCCAGGCACCGACGCGGACTTGCACGGCGCAGCGTACCTATTACCTAGTCGGCGGCGGCGGCAGTAGTAGTAGGTGGTACCTGTACCGTACGTACCCGCGGTGGGTCGGGAATGAAGGTTAGGGGAATCTCTCGATCGGGGGTTAAATGTTGAGAGAGCGAGAGAGGGCCAGGGTTAAATCACCTTTGCGCATATGCGCCGCATCCTTCTCGACCAGTGCCAGTCTGTACGCTCATCGCACTCGCACCATGAGTGGTTGGGGTGTCATCATATGGCGTCGTTTGAAAGAATGTTATACACACATTTTGGTTTAAATGAGATCCTCGTCTCCATCTAAAAAATATCTCAAAAAAAATCCTCACCTTCGTCTTAAAGAAAAGAAAAATAGAAAAAAAATACCACCGCAGCCTACCAGCGAGCATCACTTTACACACCCTCCATCTAAAAAAATACATGGGTCCTCACCTCATTTAAAAAGGAAAAAACATTTTAAAAAATCGTCACTTTCATTTAAATATATATATATATATATATATATATATATATATATATATATATATATATATATATAAAATCTTGACAACACCGAAATCATTCTTGCGAGGTATAAACACGTTGATGACATCCTGGGAGGCTTCTGGCATTGGGAGCCATTGATCTACAACGATAAACACAAGGTTTATTTAGACATTATTCATAATTAATTTACACTGGTGTTTAAACAAATTTTAATATGAAGTGCACTCCCGCTCAAATCAATATCTCTCATAATTGAAAGTGAGTGATTCAAGATACATACAAATATATAAGTATACTCATTTTAGAGTATACATACTCCGTATGTAGTACTTCCTCCGTTCCTAAATATGAGTCTCTCTAGAGATTCCAATAAAGACTACATATGGAGCAAAATAAGTGAATCTACACTCTAAACTATATTTATATACATCCGTATGTAGTTTCTATTGAAATCTCTAGAAAGATTTATATTTAGAAACGGAGGGACTATGTATTGGAATCTCTAAAAGAACTTATATTTTGAAATGGAGGAAGTACAAATCAGCTCACTACCGAAGTTGATTAACTTTTCTACGATCTTTGTTTCCCATTCGGTCCCAGAAAAAAGGGACCCATCTATGACACTAGTGGTTGGGGCGGATCTTGAGAGGAAGCCGTGCACACATTTTCATTGGAAAAAAATACATCGGGTCCTCACCTCCATCTATAAAAACATCTCAAAAATAAAATTCTCATCTAAATCTTAAAAAAGAAGTAAAAAAAAGCAAACAAAATGAAATAAATACCACGGCAGCCTACCAGCGAGCGCCACTTTGCATAGCCCTCTGTTTAAAAAAAATACGTGGGGTCCTTACTGTAACATCCCCACTATCACACTACAGTGATCTCTCTCAAATAGTGGCCATGTTATCATGATCACTCAGTAAATCTGCCACTTGTCCAAAATCAAACTCAAATTCAAATTTGAAATGCAAGACAAATAATTATTTCTTCAAACAGCAAATCAAAATTGTTCATAATATTGCAAATAGTCCAAAAGCAATTGTAAAAATATAATCCACATTAAGTAAATTAGTTAAGTCACTCTAACAACCTCAAACAGTAGCCAAACATCACCTTTTAATACATTTTTACTAACCCCATTTACAAATCAAATTAACCTTTACCCAAACCAATTTCTGGTATTAAAGGATATTGCACTGCAATTTAGGAGCTAGGTCACACATTTGATAAAAGTCCAGAAGTGCTCAAACAATTTGCAAAACAGAGTTAAACAGAAAACAGAAAATAAGAAAAAGAAAAAGGCCGAACTGCTACTGTGGCGCTGGGCCTAAGTTCAAACAGTATAGGCCCAGCCCAGCCCAGCACCTCCCCTAATCTCTCGCTCTCTCTCTCCCCGGTGTCGACTGCGCGCGCCGACACGTCGCCGATGCCGCACGCGTCGGGCATCCGGCGAGCTGCGGAGGTGGATAAGGACCACCTCGGCCCCCCTCGAACCCTAGACCCCGCATTCCTCTTCCCCTCGCTCTCTCTCTCTCTCTCTCTCTCTCTCTCTCTCTCGCGCGCGCGCGGATTTCGGCGGCGGCCGAGAGCTCGACGTCGCGCCGCTCTTGCCGTCGCGGCCCCTGGCCACCTCCCGCCGCTCCGTGCTGCCCGACGGCCTCCTCGCCTTTGTCCCCATCGAGCCGAACCCCGCGACCGACCGGTGCTGCTCCGGAGTGCCCCCATCGAGCCGTCTTCTCCGTCGGACGCCTCCGTCGATCTCCGCCGTCGTCGGACCTCCCCGAGCCCGTTGCCTAGTCCCTACGCTCTCGCGGTGAGCTCGCGCAGCTCCTCCCTCTTCCCATTTGACCGCGCGCGTCTGCTAGCAGTCGATCCGCGTAACGCCGCCCGCCAGCCGCCGTCGGTGGTCGCCATTGTTGCCGGTGCCGACCTCCTCTGCTCGCGTCCGTAGCCCGGTTGGGTGCGGACCGCTGCGCCCGTTCGATTCCTGCCCGCGGTCGTCCTTTTGGTCACCGGAATCGGCCGGACGGCCATCGCCGAAGCTCGGCCTCGTCGCCGGCGCACTGTAACTCCCCGCCGGCGCTAACCCCGCTGACGTGTCATCATTAGCCTCTAACTAACCCAGCTAACCACTGACTGACAGCCGGGCCCCGCATGTTTTAATAGAGCTAATAAAAATTGGTTTAGATTAAACTAAACACTAACTAGTGGGGCCCCCTATTACTGTTCATTTGGATAAGATAGCTCAGTCAGCTGCTGACTGTACCACTGGGCCCCACTGTCAGCCTCTAACATCAAAGCTGGGTACACTATCCTGGGTACCTGTAGCATTTTCTATTAAATGATTTTCGAATTAATATTAAATCCAGAAAATTGTTTAAATCTTTGAAAAATCATATCCTTTAAACCGTAACTCGGATGAAAAAGTTTTCTACATGAAAGTTGCTCAGAACGACAAGACGAATTTGAATATGCCTTCCTCATACCTGTCACATGCCTCTAGCAAGATGAACATGGAACTTTCCCCTCCATTTCATCCGTCCGATAATCACCCGGAGCTGGGAGAACATTCCCGGATAATTTCCTGCTCCCACTAACTTGCGTAGCACTACATTAGGGCACCTCTCGAATAACGTGCTGACATGCCATGCTTCCGTGATTGCATTTGTCTGCCTTTATTTATTGTTTCTTCCCCCTCTTCTCTCTCGATAGACCCCGAGACCGATGATGACCCGATGATCGTCTACCTCGTCGAAGACCCGTTGGTGTTTGCAAAACAACCAAGCAAGCACCCCCCTTTGAACATGCCGATATCGCCTATTCTTTCTCTCTTATGCTTGCATTAGAAATTGCTACTGCTACTGTTTACCCTTCTTCTGATGCATAGCCTGTTTTTGTAATTGCTATTGATACCTACCTGTTTATCCTAAACTGCTTAGTATAGGCTGGGTAGAGACCCACCAGAGACCCCGCTTTGTCCCTACTTGCCCCGCTGGATTATCAGATGACTCGATTAACGTGATCGACACCCAGGCCCCGGCATCGCACATCACCCCCCTTAGTTGTTCGACACTACTGGGTTACTATCGAGTGCCGAGGGTGATACCTTGTCAGCACTTGTGATGTTAACCTTGTGGGGTAGATAATTGGTCGTGGTCTTCGAGGGTGATTCCTCCTTCTCCACTTCCGATACGACCCTGTCGCGCAACACGTCAAGTGTAAACCTCGAGGGTGATTCCTCCTAAGTTCACCTTGACGGTTACATCGAGTGGGCATCCGTCAAGGGTGATTCCTTGGATTCCCCCTTGGTGTTATGGACACACGGATACTTTGACTTATCACAGAACCATGATGACATCAGGTCGGCCCCGAGGGGGACCCGCAAGAGTTACTTTTACTGCAGGACTAGAGGGACAGACGGTACCGCCCAGTAGAGGTGGACCTGAGTTCCCGACAGTCTTTTGCGAGACGGGTTGACCTGGACGGTGCCCGAGTGATGAATACGAGGCGTGGCCGGGCATTCTTAGCCCTTGCCGCATGTCCTCGAGACGGGGCGACGGGGTCACATCGATCGTGAGTCTCTGCTCATTACCGCACCCCCAATGTACTAACGATTTGGATATTTGATTCGAGTGGGCCTCTGGCCCGATAGCACTAACCATCACGTGGGAATAAATAAGGGTACTCTGCATCGTGGCATCAGCTGAAAGCTCTGTCAGACGTCTAGTTCAGCATCGCGGCCGGGACAGACCGGTGCCCCCCTGGTGCCTGGCTTCCGCCTGCACGCAACAACCCGGAGCGCACAGGGCGATGGCCCAAGACCCCCGAGCGCTTAGGATATAGACCAACGGGGACCTCTCTGCTGAGCTCTAGGTAGGGCTGCGGTGTGTCGTTTGGCCGAGGCCGGGCATGACCCAGAAAAGTGTGTCCGGCTGGAGTTAAGCGAGCGTGGTGGGTAAGTTTGTGCACCCCTGCAGGGAAGAACTAATCTATGCATAGCCGGATCCTCGGTAACGGACGCTCAGAGTTGTATCCCGATCGATACAACTAGAACCAGATATTTGTGATGAGAAATGGATAGTATGGCTCTGGGATTGCTTTCTCGCAGGGAGTCGAGAAAGGATCTCTGGGCGAGGTTGATGACTGTATGGCTCTGGAATTGCTTTCTCGCAGGGAGTCGAGAAAGAATCTCTGGGTGAGGTTGATAACATTACTACTGCTTTATGTTGTGCTGATCTACACTCTTCTAATGCTGCAAGACCGCTGAAGAGGCTAGTCTTCGCTAGGACTAGGCCTTCTCTCTATTCTGGCATTTCTGCAGCCCAGTCCACATATACAACCTCCCTTTGATAATGTTGCATATGTAGTGTAGATCCTTGCTTGCTGAGTACTTCGGATGAGTACTCACGGTTGCTTTGCTTTCTTTTTCTCCCCATATCTTTTGGTGCAATCAGATGGCGGAGCCCCAGAGACAGCTGCCCCCGCCGACGATCGCTACTACTACCCCGAGGGTGGATACTACTACGAGTTGCCTGACGACCAGGAGTAGGTTCAGAGGGTCCTAGGCAGGAGGCCTGCGCCTTTTCGATCGTAGCTTTTTTCCCCACCTTCTTAAAGGCTTATCTGTTTTATCTTTTATATCTGTACTCAGATATCTGATGCTTCTGCTGACGCTTGTATTCGAGCTTATGTATTCGAGCCCTCGAGGCCCCTGGCTTGTAATATAAAGCTTGTATTATTTTAATTTGTGTCTAGAGTTGTGTTGTGATATCTTCAAGTTAGTCCTTAGGCTTGATCGTGTGCATTTGCGTGTATGATTAGTGCACGATTGAGCCGGGGGCGTCACAGGTTGGTATCAGAGCCGACTGCCTATAGGAATCCCCCTTTCAAACTCCTTGGACGAAGTTGAGTCTAGAACTTGAAAACTGTTTTACTAACTTGGTTGTGTGGCTTACAGGCCCACGTCGGCAATTGGGTGCTATTAGGATCTTTTATTCCTCTTCCTTAATCTGGGATTCTTATCTCTCTTCTATTCGGGTTAAAGATTTTACTAACTCTGACATTAGGTTCTTGTAACCATGTCATCCCGGAGAGCCCCTGCACCACAGATAATCGTCTGCTCCATCAGAAGACTCTGAAGATACTCCTCGATGATTCCCGAGATCCTGTGCCCACTGCTTCGTAGTTCCTGACCACCGATAAATCCTGACGGATAACTACTTACACTTGTCGTACATATATTCATTCCAGTTACTCTTTTGTTCCATCCGACATATCGAAATACTATCCGATATTTCGAGAATCCTCTGAACCTACTGCCTTGCAGTTCCTTTCCGCCTGAACATACTTATGAATAATTCCTCACATTTCCGGGGATCCATTTATCCCCAGTTGTTCTTGTGTTTCACGAAATACTTCGTATTACTATCCGATCTCCCGAAGATCCTCTGCAGCCTAGTGCTCCCGAAAGTCTTGTCTGCCTCCATTATGGTTAAATCCATATGTCTGGCAATATTCATTAACATCCTTTGTCATTGTCATCCTGAGCCTACTGATTCAATCTGCTACGAATACTCGCAATCCTCAGTTGTTTCCTACTAATTCATCCTTCCGGCTCTGACGTCATATTGGGCATGAACTGGTTCTCGGTAAATCAATCCTTGATTGATTGGCCATCTAATTCTATTTCAACATACTCATTTTTTTATCAGAGCCTCTGCCTCTGATCCCCCGATTTTGGTATCGTAAACCCTTCGTATTCAAGCTTCGGCTTATTCAGATGTTTCCATAAACCGATTCCTTTGCATCCCTTCTTCTTCTGGTTGAGTACCGATTCTCACACCAGATCCTTTGCGGACCACCTGATCTTTTGGTGGATTACTATCCGACAGCTCCTTCGTATTTTAACTCATTGACGACTTTCCCCTGATACAAAATGCCTCTGGCGAATTGTATCATCTATTCCGAATCACCAGCCCTTTGCTTTCGAGCGTGTACCCGTCGCTCCTGTTATTGTGTTGTATAGCTTCGTAAAAATGCCCCGATGGGTTGAACTTATGCCTTCCCTAATCTGTGTGAATCGAAAGTTATGCGGGTTATATCTACTCGCGTTTCGTCGGATAAATTTTCAACATTTCAACTTCATTAAAAGCGAGAAGTGAATGAAAGGTTATGCATTGAAGAAGTGGGAGTCGACCTTGAACCTTTGTGTTCATGCCCATGGACCCGATGTAGAACTTATCATGGAAGCTGCTCGTAAAAATAATTATTTCCTTGGTACAAATTCATCTTGTATTTGAGAATTGATACTTTGCAATCGTGGTTCCGACCATATTTTCTCCTTAATTCCATTTCTTGGACAAATTAAAATGCTTGTCTTCAGCAGATCATTTCACCTGTTCAACCTCTATTCTGAACTACCATCGGGTATTACCCCTGGTACCTCGAAGCTATCGTGCCATTGCACTACCTTTTGTGAATTCTTATTGGAATGAAACCCCATCACATCATTCCTAGCCTGATCGGCTATATCATTATCGTGCTAACTTTAACTGTGCTACCTGGTCCTCCTTCCCGGTGCACATTTCTGATAATGGGCTAAACCGGTGTCAAACTTTCATCTTCATACCGTTTTGCTTACACAACATGAACCTCACTCCATCTGCCTTGATCATCCTACTGATCAATTTCATCTTCTTTAAATCCCTTGACAAATGTGTCGTGAGGACCGTCAATATTTTGGCTTCCTTGGAGAAGTCCTTTGAATTCATGGTGAGAAATACCATCCCTGCCCTTCGATGATTTGAATTGTCATCGACAACATCCTTAACTTCCTACCAACATAGGCTTGGTTATGTTTTGCTCTGACATTGAGTTCCTTGCTATTCTTGAAATTGTTCCTTTGTATCTCTTGTGATCTTCAGAACCAACCCTTACTTGAAATACCATATTATTGCTATCCCGAAGCATAACCTTGGTACTCCGAATATCGACAAGAACATTGGTAGCACGTTGCTAAAAGTTTCTTGATCTATTATCCAAACACCGTTGTATGAGTAATATCATGATTCTTTCCTCGCCCCTTTATCTAAATGATTTTGCACTCACTGTTCTATCATGTATATCATGCTCTACTTTTCCTTGGGAAGGATAAACCCCCAATTCCTGTGGGTAAACACATTTTTTCCTTTCCTTTGGTCTGATTAATCCTGATAATCACATTTTCCTTTCCATTGGTTTGTTAGTCTTTCTTTTGATCTATATGTTATAAGCAGAAATAATTCCCTGATTATGGAAACACCCCGATGTACAACCTTGTCAGTGAGACCCTGTTACTATTGTTGATGACATTTCGGTAATCCCCGATGGACGAGAACTTTGCCTATTGGTCCGCCTCATTTTAACAAGCAGGAAAATGGTTCTTTTCGTCCCTCGCCCTTGGTACCGATGTTGTCGCCGACATAACTAACAGACTATCCTCTGACATACCTTGTTGTCATGACCGATAAGATGTCACCGTTCTCCCTACTTTTGATCGACTCCCATCACAGTTCCACAGGATCGGAACCTGACTCTCCGATACAACTTTGATTCCGAAATACTCTTTGCACTTGATTCTGTGTATTATCACGAGCCACCCTCCGAGAGATGATCTATTCCCGATACTCTGAACCCCTTTTCCACACTCTGTTCTTGTATCGATTGGATGACCATTCGCTTAAAACTTCTTATTGTACCTCCATACTTTGCTCTCGATGTTTTCCTAAATTTCAACTCGAGAGATAATTCTGCCACATTCCCTGAATTGTCTACAAGATAATCAACCCTATAAGGGTTAATTCTCCCGAAGTTACTCTTTACTTCCCCACTTCAATCTCGGGACGAGATTTCTTGTAGTGGAGGAAATTTGTAACATCCCCACTATCACACTACAGTGATCTCTCTCTAATAGTGGCAATGTTATCATGATCACTCAGTAAATATGCCACTTGTCCAAAATCAAACCCAAATTCAAATTTGAAATGCAAGTCAAATAATTATTTCTTCAAACAGCAAAACAAAATTGTTCATAATATTGCAAATAATCCAAAAGCAATTATAAAAATATAATCCACATTAAGTGAATTAGTTAAGTCACTCTAACAACCTCAAACAGTAGCCAAACATCACCTTTTAATACATTTTTACTAACCCCATTTACAAATGAAATTAAACTTTACCCAAACCAATTTCTGGTGTTAGAGGATATTGCATTGCAATTTAGGAGCTAGGTCACACATTTGATAAAAGTCCAGAAGCGCTCAAACAATTTGCAAAACAGAGTTAAACAGAAAACAGAAAATAAGAAATAGAAAAAGGCCGAACTGCTACTGTGGCGCTAGGCCTAAGTTCAAACAGTATAGGCCCAGCCCAGCACAGCACCTCCCCTAATCTCTCACTCTCTCTCTCCCCGGTGTCGACTGCGCGCGCCGACACGTCGCCGATGCCGCACGCGTCGGGCATCCGGCGAGCTGCGGAGGTGGATAAGGACCACCTCGGCCCCCCTCGAACCCTAGACCCCACATTCCTCTTCCCCTCGCTCTCTCTCTCTCTCGCGCGGATTTCGGCGGCGCCCGAGATCTCGATGTCGCGCCACTCTCGCCGTCGCGGCCCCTGGCCACCTCCCGCCGCTCCGTGCTGCCCAACGGCCTCCTCGCCTTCGCCCCCATCGAGTCGAACCCCGCGACCGACCGGTGCTGCTCCGGAGCGCCCCCATCGAGCCGTCTTCTCCGTCGGACACCGCCGTCGCCTCCGTCGATATCCACCATCGCCGGACCTCCCCGAACCCGTTGCCTAGTCCCTACGCTCTCGCGGTGAGCTCCGGCAGCTCCTCCCTCTTCCCATTTGACCGCACGCGTCCGCTAGCAGTCGATTTGCGTAGCGCCGCCCGCCAGCCGCCGTCGGTGGTCGCCATTGTCGCCGGTGCTGACCTCCTCTGCTCACGTCTATAGCCCGGTTGGGTGCGGACCGCTGCGCCCGTTCGATTCGTGCCCGCGGTCGTCCTTTTGGTCGCCGGAATCGACCGGACGGCCATCGCCGGAGCCCGGCCTCGTCGCCGGTCCACTGTAGCTCCCCGCCGGCGCTAACCCCGCTGACGTGTCGTCATTAGCCTCTAACTAACCCAGCTAACCACTAACTGACAGCCGGGCCCCGCATGTTTTAATAGAGCTAATAAAAATCGGTTTAGATTAAACTAAACACCGACTAGTGGGGCCCCCCTATTACTGTTCATTTGGATAAGATAGCTCAGTCAGCTGCTGACTGTACCACTGGGCCCCACTGTCAGCCTCTTGCATCAAAGCTGGGTACACTATCCTGGGTACCCATAGTATTTTCTATTAAATGATTTTCGAATTAATATTAAATCCAGAAAATTGTTTAAATCTTTGAAAAATCATATCTTTTAAACCGTAACTCGGATGAAAAAGTTTTCTACATGAAAGTTGCTCAGAACGACGAGACGAATCTGAATATGCCTTCCTTATACCTGTCACATGCCTCTAGCAAGATGAACATGGAACTTTCCCCTCCGTTTCATCCGTCCGATAATCACCCGGAGCTGGGAGAACACCGCCGGATAATTTCCCGCTCCCACTAACTTGCGTAGCACTGCATTAGGGCACCTCTCGAATAACGTGCTGACATGCCATGCTTTTGTGATTGCATTTGTCTGCCTTTATTTATTGTTTCTTCCCCCTCTTCTCTCTCGATAGACCCCGAGACCGATGATGACCCGATGATTGTCTACCTCGTCGAAGAACAGTTGGTGTTTGCAAAACAACCAGGCAAGCACCCCCCCTTTGAACATGCTGATATCGCCTATTCTTTCTCTCTTATGCATGCATTAGAAATTGCTACTGCTACTGTTTACCCTTCTTCTGATGCATAGCCTGTTTTTGTAACTGCTATTGATACCTACCTATTTATCCTAAACTGCTTAGTCTAGGCTGGGTAGAGACCCACCAGAGACCCCGCTTTGTCCCTACTGCCCCGCTGGATTATCAGATGACTTGATCAACGTGATCGACACCCAGGCCCCGGCACCGCACATCACCCCCCTTAGTTGTTCGACACTACTGGGTTACTATCGAGTGCCGAGGGTGATACCTCGTCAGCACTTCTGATGTTAACCTTGTAGGGTAGATAATTGGTCGTGGTCTTTGAGGTTGATTCCTCCTTCTCCACTTTCGATACGACCCTGTCGCACAACACGTCAAGTGTAAACCTCAAGGGTGATTCCTCCTAAGTTCACCTTGACGGTTACATCGAGTGGGCATCCGTCGAGGGTGATTCCTCGGATTCCCCCTTGGTGTTATGGACATACGGATACTTTGACTTATCACAGAACCATGATGACATCAGGTCGGCCCCGAGGGGGACCCGTGAGAGTTACTTTTACTGCAGGACTGGAGGGACAGGTGGTACCACCTAGTAGAGATGGACCTGAGTTCCCGACAGTATTTTGCGAGACGGGTTGAACCTGGACGGTGCCCAAGTGATGAATACGAGGCGTGTCCGGGCATTCTTAGCCCTTGCCGCAAGTACTCGAGATGGGGCAACGGGGTCACATCGATCGTGAGTCTCTGCTCGTTACCGCACCCCCAATGTACTAACGATTTGGATATTTGATTCGAGTGGGCCTCTGGCCCGATAGCACTAACCATCACGCGGGAATAAATATGGGTACTCTGCATCGTGGCATCAGCCGAAAGCTCTGTCAGACGTCCAGTTCAGCATCGCGGCCGGGATGGACCGGCACCCCCCCGGTGCCTGGCTTCCTCATGCACGCAACGACCCGGAGCGCACAGGGCGATGGCCCAAGACCCCTGAGCGCTTAGGATATAGACCGACGGGGACCTCTCTGCTGAGTTCTAGGTAGGGCTGCGGTGTGTCGTTTGGCCGAGGCCGGGCATGACCCAGAAAACTGTGTCCAGCCAGAGTTAAGCGAGCGTGGTGGGTAAGTTGGTGCACCCCTGCAGGGAAGAGCTAATCTATGCATAGCCGGATCCTCGGTAACGGATGCTCGGAGTTGTATCCCGATCGATACAAGTAGAACCGGATATTTGTGATGAGAAATGGATAGTATGGCTCTGGTATTGCTTTCTCGCAGGGAGTCGAGAAAGGATCTCTGGGCGAGGTTGATGACTGTATGGCTCTGGGATTGCTTTCTCGCAGGGAGTCGAGAAATGATCTCTGGGTGAGGTTGATAACATTACTACAGCTTTATGTTGTGCTGATCTACACTCTTCTAATGCTGCAAGACCGCTGAAGATGCTAGTCTTCGCTAGGACTAGGCCTTCTCTCTATTCTGGCATTTCTGCAGCCCAGTCCACACATACAGCCTCCCTTTGATAATGTTGCATATGTAGTGTAGATCCTTGCTTGCTGAGTACTTCGGATGAGTACTCACGGTTGCTTTGCTTTCTTTTTCTCCCCATATCTTTTGGTGCAATCAGATGGCGGAGCCCCTAAGACAGCTGCCCCCACCGACGATCGCTACTATTACCCCGAGGGTGGATACTACTACGAGTTGGCTAACGACCAGGAGTAGGTTCGGAGGGTCCTAGGCAGGAGGCTTGCGCCTTTTCGATCGTAGCTTTTGTTTTTCCCCGCCTTCTTAAAGGCTTATTTGGTTTATCTTTTATATCTGTACTCAGATATCTGATGCTTCCGCTGACGCTTGTTTGCGAGCTTATGTATTCGAGCCCTCGAGGCCCCTGGCTTGTAATATAAAGCTTGTATTATTTTAATTTGTGTCTAGAGTTGTGTTGTGATATCTTCAAGTGAGTCCTTAGGCTTGATCGTGTGCATTTGCGTGCATGCTTAGTGCACAATTGAGCCGGGGGCGACACTTACCTCCAACTAAAAAGGAAAATACATTAAAAAAATCCTCACCTTCATCTAAAAAATATATTCCAAAAGCTTTCTCACCACGACCAACCAGTTTGCGCCACGTGGCATAGCTGATTGGCCGCCCTTCTCCCGTTGCTTAATGGGTTTAATAAGAGAGTAAATGGACACTCACGTGGTTTGTGCATAAGTAACGCCGACCTTCAAACCGTCTGCAGCGGTCCGAACCGAGCGGTTCAGGCGTGTTTCGTCATCCGCGCAATCCTGCATCGGTCCATTCAGTGGTCTGAACACACTTTTTCCGAAAACTGGAGAGAAATTGGGGAGCTTTGCGAGCGTCTGGCTGCTGCCACACCCGCGTCTGACTAATCTGTCCAATCAAAAATATCTTTCCTGCGCCCGCACTCCTTCCGGCCCGAAGCGGCCAGCACCAATTTAGAGCACTAGTGCCGCATTCGTGCCGGCTCGGTGTGATGCGGCCTCTCACAGCGCTCTAGCATTGAAATGATGTTTCGGCCGAGAGCGCCGCCCTCGCCGTTTCCCGGTGCATGCAGCTGCCCCGCGGTCAACGGCAGCCCGTCTGGACGTGGACATGGACGTGGCCGAGCAGGAGCCGCTGGTCGAATCCTATTGCACTGATCATGAAATCCACCAAGATCGCTGGCGGTACGTCCAGTATCAAGTGGATTTAGAGGCTGCCTACAAGAAGATGGACGAGGTGGCGGATGAGGTGCTTGGCAAGAGCGAGGAGGAGGAGGATATCGCCAGCTCTGCCATGACCACGAAGCCAACACGTGTGCGAGCGCCACCAGCAACAAGGAAGAGTAGCGCATGAGAGATCGCTGGCGCTTGTATCCCATGACGGCCACCGCTCCTCCCCTCCCGTTGAAGCCAAGCTTGGTGGGCTCAAAATTTTCGGCCGATTGGCCACTTGGCGGCGAGGTGGAGGCGGATAGCGTCAGTTCTTGGCGCTCATAGTTGCGGAGGAGGCGGAGCTTCATTTTTTGGGGCTCATGGTCTGCCGGAGATGGGGAACAGGCACAAACGATCATTTTAGGCTAGGTTTCGAGTCCGGTCTAGTTGAAATATGTCTAAATGTAATGAATTTGCTCTGGTTTAGATGAAAAGCATCCGGTTTTATGTAAAAATTATCCAAGTATGGATGAATATTATCAAATATGCATCAAATTTGTTCATTTTCAATAAATTCTTCCAAAATGTAACCGAGCATATGCGGACAGCTTTGGACCCCCCCCCCCCACCCCACATTCGTGTCGGCGGCAAATGTGGTGTTATTTGAAGATGCCCTAAAAGAGTTATTTGACTAAGGACAATCTGACAAAACGTAGGTGCAAAGGGAGTAAATGGTGTTGATTTTGTGATCGTGAGGAAACGATCCAATATTTGTTTCTCACATGCCCACTAGCCAAATTATTATGGCAAACAATAAGTGTGTCCTTTAATGTGTTCCCACCAACTAGTGTTTCTAATATGTTTGACAATTGGTTAGGTAGGGTTGAGGCTAATACAACTGCACGAATTTGATATTTGAAACTGCAAGAATGATGTTGTATTTAACATGACAAATATCACAAACTTTTTACAGGTTATTTCCGGACGTATGGATGGACCCGTACGTGTGGAAGAGAGGAAGTATATGACCTCTGGGTGCAATCGATTGTGCTGTTACTTTCACCAAGCCAATCATCTTCAGGTTTTGCTCATTCTGTCTCATGAGAACCCTTATGTTTGCCTTACAGAAGTTCAATCCAAGGACAGTGCTATCCATTGTATTTTATTTATGCCGGTTGTGACGTAGTATAATTTTGCATTTTTGTTTTCGTACTTGAGATGGTACTCGTATTTTGCTATTATTTTTTATTAAATAAATGATTGTGTGCATTGTATGATACAGAGGCCTATGTTCTTTTAAATAAAAATAAAATAAAAGATGCTCCGACGGGCTCACCGCGCGCGGCATCGCAACACACCATCAGCGCATGCATGGCAGGTAGTAGTACGTAGTACCTAGCTCTATAGCTGGGCAGGCAGTGTTGCACACTTGCACTACGTACTGCGTAGGACCGGTGCCAACTGCCAATGATATGTTCATGGCCATGGCCAGCAGTCCGGCCGGACGACGGACGTACAGACGGGCGCACAGACGACAGATCGATCGCTCTCACCTGCTATTACAAAATCAACGACACGTCTTGATCTGCACCAACCTCGCGATGAAACAACACAGCGGAGAGCATCGACCGAATCTCGCTTCATTTTTCCCCTAAATAAAAAATAAAAAAAATCTCGCTTCATTGTCCTCGTGCATGTTGCGGCGGTAGCTCCCAGAACCATGCACCACAGCGACGCGCGCTGCTCCGGTCGTCCATGTTGCGGCGATCAACCATGCATGGTTATGGCCCGTAAGAGCACCTACAGCCGGACTTGTAAATCTAGCCCACTATACGCGTACGGGCGCGTTAGCGGACAGCGCCCGCCAGCCTTTTATATGTTGCGCCTATACCTGGCCATCCCCCGGGCCTGGCCGGGCTTCGGGCCAGTCCTGACCAAGCCCGAAGCAGAAAAATCCAGGCCCGAGCCCGGGCGTCGGGCCTAAAAAACAGGTCCAAGCCCGACCCATCACCGCAAAAGCCCGTCAGGCCTCGGGCCTCGGGCCGAGCTTCTTCGTTAAACAACACATATGATGGGTCCGGGCTCGGCCCGTCCGGTCTTCGGGCTCAAAACTTAGGCCCAGGCCCGGCCCATGGACAAGGTCGGCCCGACCGGGCCGGGCTGCCCATGGCCAGCTATAGTTGCGCCGCACATCCACATACCTCAAATCCGATCATTAAATTCATGCAATCCATGCACGTCGATCATATGATACAAATTGTCTGAATTCAACAATTCGAAACAAAACAAAGCAAATCATAGTTTAACAAACCAGAAATGTCAAAATAAAATTAGTGTCCAAGCGGACGGATGGCTTCGGATCACTGGCCGGGCGCCTGCTCCGAGCAGAATGCGTCATACTCGTCCTGCTCCGCCTGCATCCGGGCTGCCTGCTCCGCCTGCATCCAGGCCGCATGATCCGCTGCCGCTGCCGTCCTCGCCGTCTCGTACTCCCTACGGTCGCTGATCTCCTTTTTCTTGTTCGCAAGCCACTTCTTTGCATGATCATCTAAGAGGGTTTCGTCCGCCAACATGATCTTCGCATCCTCCGCGTCCCGTGCGAGTTGAAACCTCTCCTTCTCAAGCTCTATCTCGCCAAATGTCTTGGCCTTCTCGAGTTCCCATTTGATCGCCGCCTCTTGCTTCTCCAACTTGATCTTCTCCCTCTAAATTTTGAGCTTCTTCTCCATCCTCTTTCGGTCCCACTCCATCCTCTCTTTTTCTGCATCCAACATGAGCTTGTACCTCTCCTCCTTCTTGTTCTCCCTCGCCGAAAAATGCCTGTCCATGTGGACGGCATTTTTGTAGCCGCGGCGTCACGGGAGGCCCGTGCCTTCTCCCACTTGTTTCCCATGACTTGGTGGTTATCCTTTGGCACGGTGGCTTTCCATTCGTGACGACAACATCGCTCTCTTCATCGTCCAACCCAATTGATTGGTGGGAGCTTGAGCCATCATTCCTCTTTTGCTGGACTTGAGATCGGCCACAAGTTGGTTCCACTTCGGTTTGCCATTTAATATGATCCAACAGTGGCTAAAAGCAAACAGCTTCTTCTCTACCTCGTGATACAAATTGGTCGCCACCGCCGTATAGCAAACAACATATGTATGAGCATGAGAATGCAAACACAAGAAGCATATGCAAATGACGACAAGATGAAGCAATCGAGCTTACGTGAGTTGCCACTCCCATCCTATTTTGAGGGCGTTTGGTCACTTGTGAGTAGTAACCGACGTACTTGTTCACTTCCCCTTGAGTGATCCCCCAACGATGCTGGAAATACGCCACATTGCTGGTGGTCACGATAGGATGCGGCTCCACACACTCCTTTTGTTCATGATACTCCTTCCAAATTTTCTCCTAATACGTGTTCCCCTTTTGCTCGGTACCACATATTGGATCCATCATTGTGGCCAACTAAGATTTGACCAACGAGATGTCCTCAAATCTTGAGAATGCCGAACCTCTTGCCTTCACCATCTTGGTCTTCTTCTTCTCATTGCTCGTATTGGGATCGGATGTTGTCCCAACTTCAAATGCGGTGGTGGGCCTCCAATTCATACTCCATTTCGGTCGGATCTTCATTGTCAATGATCATGTTCGACAAGAACGCTTCCTACATGATTACGGTTTGCGAGCATTCATCATGTGCGAAATGAACTAGTGATCTATGCAAAAATCTGATCGGACATGAGCAAAGAAAACGTACCGACTCATGTTCGGTTATTCCGTCGAACATGTCGAGGGCAGCCCGGGCGCCGCCGGTGCCCGTGCTCATCCGCTCCCGAACGAGCTGCGGTGAGTCACATACGTTGACTGCCGGCATCTGCGTGGGTGGAAAGCTCTCCGGAATGGCCCAGCCGCCCGTCGAATCCTCCTTTGTCCCAACGGGGTCGGACGGCGTAATCCGCGTCGGCGCTCGGATGGAAAGGGTGTGGGGTTCCGGGTGCGGCCAAGGAGACAATTGCTTCATCATGTCCGAACCTCCCTGTGACACCGCCGCCGCATCCCTCTCTCGCTGCTTGCATCGTCGCAACTTCTGGGTGACGTTCTCCACCTTGCAAGTCGGAGGCGACGAAGGGATACCGACGGACGAGGCGGACTGCGTCTCCATTGCGGCGGTTGGGGACGGGCTGGATGACATCTCAGTCGATGGATCGGGACCGGTGGTGAGGATGGGGAGCAAGGGTGGAGGACAGCGAGGGTTCTGGCGCGGGAAAGGTTGGAGGGCGGTGGGAGAAGGAGGAGCAGCTTGGTGGATTTGGTGCAATTTGCGGTGGGGTCAGGCTCTCGGGTCTGATGTGACGGGCGTGCCCGGGCGCATTCGGACGCCCTCATATCCGCCCCATATTGGGGCTGGATATGAGGGGTGCCGGTCAGACCGGGCGTTTGAGAGGAGCCTGTCTGGGTCGAAATTTAGTGACCGCACAATGACCGGGCTGCCCGCCCGGGCGTATGAGGCGGGTTTGAGGCTCCCGGCTGATGATGCTCTAACCTGGCCTGACCTGATCAACCATGCATCTACTACACGTAAAAAAACATGCATCCACTAGAATTTACTATAGTGATTTCACAGGTTATCCAGGATCGATCGATGAGTTTCCCCGACATGCACAGATCATACGCCACTACCAGAACTTTGCTAGATCTACAGGCAAATGGTATGGAAAGCAATCTACGGACTTAGTTGGCAGTGTTTAACTGGAAAAGCGGAGGCAGCAGAACCCACCCTAGAAATCATGGGGGGAGAGGGATTGGTCAGTGGTATACCTGGCCATAATTCGGGTCGGACCGGGCTTCAGGCCGGGCCTAAAAAACCCAAGTTGAAAATCCAGGCGTGGGCCTGGCCTGGCCTGGCCTTTGGGCCTAGATTTTAGGCCCAAGCCTAGCTCATCAGTGGAAAAGCCCGTCGGGCCTCGGGCCAGACATTTTCCCTAAAACGCACATGTCAAGCCGATGCCTGGCCCGCCCTGGCATTCGAGCTCAAAACCTAGGCCCAGGGCCAGCCCATGGGCAAGACCGGGCCAGGCCGGGTCGGTTCGGGCCTGTCAGGCCAGGTTTCCCATCGCTAGGTATAGTCAGCGGGCAGAGTTCATAAAATTTGTCCATAGAAAGCCCGTAAGTGTAGCATTTTTGCCACTACCATGACAAGCATGGAGGAGTGCGCGACGTATGTACGTTTTGTACCTCACAAGGCCACATGATTGTGGTACAGAGATGAATGGTTGGTGTAGTGTTGACTCATCTAGATAAACGGATAATCGTGTCCATTTTAGCACGTCCGAATTTCATATTGTTATGAGTAATGAAACTCGAAGAAAATGCGGCCATTTTACAACATTGATACGAGGGGTGGAACCGCCACCTCCTGCCTCCTCCCATGAAAAAAGAATAGGGTTCTTTGCCTCCTCCCGGCATTCTACCGGTCCGCCTCGTCTCCGGTGGTCTTAGGGCCATGGGGGCACGGTGGATCCTGGCCCTTGTCAGTGGGAGGGCTTCGTTTTTATATGTTTCTCTGAGTTTTTTTATGGTTTGTTTCCTGCTCAGGAAGATGAGACGGTGGCGGCTCCCTGAAGAAGGGATAATATTCTCTCCACCTAGCCCTCGTCTCGTTGGTGCATCTAGCATTATTGGTGGGTGTGTGGAGGTGTGTCTCCAGCAGATCTGTCTTTGATGGATCTGCTCGGATCTGGTCGTCATTCGTCTACATTCGTGTGTCTTTACATTGGATCCTTTCGATTTACGCTTATCTTCATAGGCGGCTGTTGCTGTTCTGGCTGGTCTGTCATGCCAGAAGTCGCGGGTTCGAACCCCGTTTTCCCCGCCCGATCTTCCTCTTCCTACCCGACTCATTTTGAAAACACTGGAAGTGCGTTGGTACTATGGGGCCTTAGCACGATGACTTCCTGACTGTCTACTACAACAACTTTTGCTCGGCTCTGGTGAGGGAGGCGCGATGACGGCGCGCCTTCGGCTCGCTTTAGTGTTTGTGGTCGTCACTAGGTAGCATACGGATCTGGATGTAATTTTTAATAGATCTGAAGTTTTCCCAAAAAATAAAAGAGAAGCTTCATCGAAAATTCCATGAGAGGGCCTTGAGGAGTTCTTTTTGCATTGATAATTCCGAGTCGGGACTAAGGGCATATCCAACACTGTTGGGGATATACTCCACGGTATGACCCGGCCTGCGGTGTGGCCCGGCCGATGGTTGGCGGCTTGACGATGACCCGACCAGTGGGCCAAGCGAACGACAAGGCCTAGAAGGCGGCTCATGAAGGCCGGCTCATATGAGATAACTATTGGGCCAGCCCATAGGAAAAGCATGGAAAGTCTCCTTGCTTAAGGAATTAGATAAGTAGGAAATAGACTAAGACACGGGTTGTACTGCAACCCGGAGTCAGTTGTAAACCGGGGGACTCACCTATTATATAAAGGGGAGCCCCTAGGACAGGAAGGATTAAGTTACAAGTTCTCTTGTACTAGGTTAGCCAAAGTCGCACCATTGTAATCGAGACCTCAAACAATAATCAATCAAGCAGGAAGTAGGTTTTTACCTCCACCGTGCGGGGCCGAACCTGGATAAACTCGCATCTCTCAATTCCGATCAACCTCGTTCAAGCTACTGCCTAGCTGCGATGGCCTCATGACTAAGTCCTTTTTCGAGGACATCTGCCGTGACAAAACCACGATAAACATTGACCCGCAAATTTGCTCCGGCAATCGTCCGCGAACACGGATGTGGGAGGCGGCCATCCAACACTGCTTGCATACATTTCAACCACTGTTTGAACTAACCGAATGAAATTGATGTAAATATGGCAGATTTTTCATATAAACCGGATGAGATTCATGCAAACATGGCGGATTTGCATTACATTTCGAACATTTAGAATAAAAAGTGAAAACCCGACCCTAAAATTATTCTACAATGTCGGCCGTTGTCCACTTACTTTGTATTCGCATCGGTGACCACGTCCTCCATATACCGTCTCCATGATGGCGGCGGGGTTTAAGACCCGTGAAGTGAAGGTGCAGTCTCCGGCGAGAAAGAGTAGAACATGAGAGAAGGACCGACCCACTTGGGACACAACTCCCTGCCGCCTCCCATGCCCTACTCATCCTTGGAGGATTCTGTGACCTGTTTTCACCGGTTCCAGCGAACGTGAGGTCCATGATGGATGTGGGCGATCCATTGATAACCCACAAGTATAGGGGATCGCAACAGTTTTTGAGGGTAGAGTATTCAACCCAAATTTATAGATACGACACAAGGGGAGCCAAAGAATACTTGTAAGTATTAGCAGCTGAGTTGTCAATCCAACCACACCTAGAGATTAATTATCTGCAGCAATATAATCAGTAGCACAGTAATATGATAGTTTTGATAGCAGTGATAAATAGTATCAGTAACGGTAACAATGATAACAATGATTTTGTAGCAGTTGTAACAGTAACAACAGTAGTAGTAACTTAGCAAGAACAATATATGGAAAATTCGTAGGCATTGGATAGGTGAATTCGTTGGATGATATTCATCATATAACAGTCATAATCTAGTGCGATACGGCACTAGCTCCAGTTCATAAATATAATGTAGGCATGTATTCCGTAAATAGTCATACGTGCTTATGGAAAGAACTTGCATGGCATCTTTTGTCCTACCCTCCCGTGGCAGCAGGGTCCATAAGGAAACTAAGGGATATTAAGGCCTCCTTTTAATAGAGAACCGGAACAAAGCATTAACACATAGTGAATACATGAGCTCCTCAAACTACGGTCATCACCGAAAAGTATCCCGATTACTGTCACACCGGGGTTTACGGATCATAACACGTAATAGATGAATATGACTTGCAAGATCGGATCTAGAACATAGATATAATGGTGATAACATAAACGGTTCAGATCTAAAATCATGGCACCCTGGCCCAAAGTGACAAGCATTAAGCA
Organism: Thinopyrum elongatum; assembly: GCA_011799875.1. NCBI lineage: Eukaryota > Viridiplantae > Streptophyta > Magnoliopsida > Poales > Poaceae > Thinopyrum > Thinopyrum elongatum. Next base: position 183,431,107 of record CM022303.1, read on the forward strand.
TGGCAAAGTCATAACAACATCAATCTCAGAACATAATGGATACTAGGGATCAAGCCCTAACAAAACTAACTCGATTACATAATGAATCTCATCCAACTCCTCACCGACCAGCGAGCCTATGAAGGAATTAGTCACTCCCAGTGGGGAGCATCATGGAATTGGCGATGGAGAAGGGTTGGTGATGACGAAGATCGAAGATCCCCCTCTCCGAAGCCCCAAACGGACTCTAGATCTGGCCTCCCGATGAAGAACAGGAGGTGGCAACGGCTTCGTATCGTGAAACACGATAATTCTTTCTCCCTGATTTTTTTTCTCAAAAAATTGGATTTTATAGCGTCGGAGTCAAGGTCTGCGGGGCCACCATGTGGGCACAACCCACCTATGCGCGCCTGGAGGGCGGGCGCCCTGGTGGGTTGTGCTCACCCAGGGGCCCCCTCCGGTGGTTCTTGGCTCCAGTATTTTTATTTTATTCCATAAAAATTCTCCAAAAAGTTTTGTTCCATTCCGAGAACTTTTATTTCTGCACAAAAATAACACCATGGTAGTTCTCCTGAAAATAGCGTCAGTCCGGGTTAGTTTTATTCAAATCATGCAAATTAGAGTCCAAAACAAGAGCAAAAGTGTTAGGAAAAGTAGATACACTGGAGACGTATCAACTCCCCCAAGCTTAAACCTTTGCTTGTCCTCAAGCAATTCAGTTGATAAACTGAAAGTGAAAAAGAAAAACTTTTACGAACTCTTTTGTTCTTGTTTACATAAATAAGCTTAAGTAGCACCCATGTTTTCAGCAAAGATTATAACTAACCATGTCAACAATAACTCTTAAAAATTATATTAACTCATATCAATGGCATAAGCAACTAGCGAGCAATAATAAAATATCTCAAATGACAACACTTTGTCAAAACAATCGTGATATAATATGACAACAGTGGTATCTCGCTAGCCCTTTCTAAGACCGCAAAACATAAATGCAGAGCACCTCCAAAGTTCAAGCAGCGACTAAACATTGTAATTCATGGTAGAAAAGATCCAGTCATGATGCATCCAACATTAGCTATACACAATGCATGAGGATGACAATAGTGCTCTCAGATCTGGCGCTTTTTTGAGAAGATGATGACACAACATAAAATTAAATAGATAGTCCCTTCGCAGAGGGAACAGTGATTTGCAGCGGTGCTAGAGCTCAGATTTTTAAAACAGAGATAAATAAAATTTTGAGAGATGCACCCTTCCTGTTTACTTCGCGACCATTAGTTATCGATACCTTCCATGCTAAACACATTAGTGGCGGTTCCCAAGCGATAAAAGTAAAGGTTTACTCCCCCTCCACCAACAATGACACTCCACGGCTAGCCAAATCCACGGATACCGTCCATACCAACATCAGTCCTGGGGGAGTTTTGTTTAATTATTTGCAATTTGATTTCGGGACTGGGAATCCCTATTACCGCCCCTCTCGTCACTACTAGGGAAAACCTTATACACAGAACCTTAGCAGTAGCGCTAGATAAAATCACGCGCTACTGCTACTTAGTAGTAGCGCGTGGCAGGAAAAGGCGCTGCTGCTATCTTCATAGCAGTAGCGCGTGTTAGCAAAATGCGCTACTACTAAGTTTGAACTGGGCGCACGTGGCGAGCCCCACTTAGCAGCAGCGCAGATCGATATCCAGTGCTACTGCTATGCTCCGTAGTAGTAGCGCTTGTCCCTAACCCGCGCTGCTACTAATCCTAGCTTATCGTCTTCCCCGTGCGGCCGACCCTCTCACTCTCCCTCTCATCCGCTCTTCTCACTCTCCCTCTCCAGTCTCTCGCCGTCCTCCTCGTCGCCGCCGCATTGCCGTTGCCGCTGCCACATTGCCGCCGCCGTCCTCCTCCTCGGTATGCCCTCCTCCCTCCTCCTTCCACCACCCTCTACTCTCCTCCTCCGGCCGCGCCCTCCTCCTCCTCCTCCAGCCACTTCCTCCTCCTGCCGCGCCCTCCTCATCCTCCGCCCACGCCCTCCTCCTCCTCCAGCCGCGCCCTCCTCCCTCCTTCCTCCGCCTCCGGTCGCCCTACTCCCTTCTCCCACTGCCCTCCTCCTCTCTCTTCTCTCCTTCCTCTTCCCACTGCCCCTCACTCCTCCCCCCTCCTCCTCCTCACTCCTCCCTCTTCCCACTGCCCCTCACTTCTCCTTCCTATGTTCATAATTCAAAGATTAAACTTCTAAAATTAAATATATGTACTACAAAAACTAAATTAGATCATTATTATTCATCACGGGTTGACTATCGGTCTGTCGAGTATTTTCTTGAAAACTCTCAGCTCACGTGGTGTATATATTCGGCCGTCGGTGATGGTAGCTCCTCCCTTCGTTCCCGAGTGCATTACACCAAATTATCTTGCACACAGGAACGAAGGAGAAGCTACCCCCATGACAACAGTCGGGATTCTTCTTCTCTCATATATGGTGGAGACTCTCCCTCACTGATTCCTCTCTGACATTTGCGACCATCGTTGATGGTCGTTCTTCTCTTCCTTCCCGTGCATTACCAAAAAGTCTATCACGAGAAAGAAGAGGAAGAATGACCCCCACGACAATAGTCGGCATTCTTCTTCTCTCATATATATGGTGGAGTCCCGACAGACTTAAAGTCAACCCGAAATGTCGTTTAATTATCTTTCTACAAAATCCGGGCCACTAGATATTTCCTACATATTCTAGCACAAGTCATGCCAAAATTCACGGAAAAATCCGGCATGACCTTTGCTAAAAAGGACATATATCGAGCGCCTGAAATTTGCCGGAATGGAAATTAATCAACACTCCGGCAAAACATAGGCCACTGTGAGGTGTTCCCTGCAAACATAGGCCACTTGGGCAAGCACTAGTACTACACAACACTACATATCACATGTCTAAATCTCCATCATATTTGAAAGACCTACATTGAAAATTTTCTATTCCATGGAAATTGTCACAGCTACTCATCTACTACTCTACTACATCTATGAAAACATCTACATCATCATCAACATGGGGATTTGGCTGGTCTCACCTCGAGGTCGGAGGGGGTCGGTGACGGGGACGACGGCGGGGATGATGCAGGGCTCCTTGATTTCTGCAAAAACAAAATATAAACAAAACCATTATTATCCTCATTTTAGTACTTAGTGAAACCCTATAAGATATGAACTAAACATTATTATGCTGATTCAAAAGACCTACATTTCCTAAAAATTTGTAAAACCTAGTTCTAACCCTAACAGTTATCCATCCATCCATCTATCTATCCAAAGCATTACTAAAAAAACTAGTTTAATCCATCTGTCTATCCATCTATCTATCCATGCATTACAAAAAAAATCATCCACCCATATATATGAACACCTAGGGTTAATTACATATAACTAGTTTAGTGCTGTAATGATGAAATGGGCTCATATATATGAACACCCAAGGTTCATATATATGAACAAAATTAGTAAAATACTACCTACCTATTCTACAATCAAATTCTAACTAATTTTTATTACTAAAAATTTGTATACCTAATTTTTTTTACTCAAAATTTCTATACAGAGAGAGGTGGGAGGAGGGAGGACTGAGGAGGAGGAGGGGAGAGGAGTGAGGGGCAGTGGGAAGAGGGAGGAGAGAAGAGAGAGGAGGAGGGCAATGGGAGAAGGGAGTAGGGCGACCGGAGGCGGAGGGAGGAGTGAGGAAGGCGCGGCCAGAGGAGGAGGAGGGCACGGGCGGAGGATGAGGAGGGCGCGACAGGAGGAGGAAGTGGCTGGAGGAGGAGGAGGAGGAGGGCGCGACCGGAGGAGGAGAGCAGAGGGCGGTGGAAGGAGGGAGGAGGGCATACCGAGGAGGAGGACGGCGGCGGCAATGCGGCAGTGGCGGCGGCGGCGATGAGGAGGACGGCAAGAGAGTGGAGAGGGAGAGTGAGAAGAGCGGATGAGAGGGAGAGTGAGAGGGTCGGCCGCGCGGGGAAGACGATAAGCTAGGGTTAGTAGCAGTGCGGGTTGGGGACAAGCGCTACTACTACGGAGCATAGCAGTAGTGTTGGATATCGATCCGCGCTGCTGCTATGTGGGGCTCGCCATGTGCGCCCAGTTCAAACTTAGCAGTAGCACGTTTTGCTAACATGCGCTACTGCTATGAAGATAGCAGCAGCGCCTTTTCCTGCCATGCGCTACTACTAAGTAGCAGTAGCGCGTGATTTTATCCAGCGCTACTACTAAGGTTCTGTGTATAAGGTTTTCCTTAGTAGTGATAAGTAACATTGGATACTATCATGAGTAGGATATGAACACCATGAACATAAATATCATAGAGGCTATGTTGGTTTTGATTCAACTACATGCATAAACATGTGCCAAGTCAAGCCACATGAAACATTCCGAGGAGGATACCATATCATCATACCACATCACAATCATTTTAATGCATGTTGACGTCCAAGATAAATCATTATCCACTCCTAGCTACTTAAGCATGGCATGAGAAACTATAATCTCTAATTGTCATTGCAAACATGTTAGATCATAATAGGCTGAATCATGGATACTAGATTAAACATATTTACAAAGACAGAACAAGTTGAGTTCATACCCGTTTCTCTCTGCCACAGCCAGTTCATCAAGTATCGTCATCATTGCCTTTCACTTGCACGACCGAATGATATAAAAATAATAATAGTGCAAGAGTGCCATGGACTAAGCTGGAATCTGCAAACATTTTATTCAAAAAGGAGAGGACAAGGTAATATGGGTTCTTTATTAGATTAATATCAATGCATATGAGAGCCACTCAACAATTTCATCGTGGTCTTCTCCTTAGTACGACTCAATAAAAGGAAAAGAATTTCAGAGAAACACACTGAAATATTTTTGGATTTTTTAGTTTTTCTTGAAGAAAGCAAATTAAAGAGAAAAAAAAACGAGAAAAACTATTTACACGGGAGAGCTCCCAACAAGCAAAAAAAGAACAAGGAAATCTTTTTGGGTTTTCTTTTAACATTACAACTAAATTAGACTAGAAAGAAAAACCAAAAAAAGCGAGAAATATTTTTGGGTTTTCTCAAAGTTTTTCAAACACACAAGAAGAAAGCGAGAAAATAAATCTAGCATGGATAATACAATGAAAAAGTGTGGACACCGACAACTGGAATGAAATGTGTGAACATGAATGTAATGTCGGTGCAAACACGTACTCCCCCAAGCTTATGCTTTTGGCCTAGCTTGGTAATCACACTCGTAGTAGCCATCCTGTCCCACGTTGAAGTGCTGTGGAGCGGGCACCTGAGCATCCCACTCCTGAGGCTCCTCCTCTGCCTCTTCCTGGGCGTTCTGGTAGGCAATAATATCCTCAGGCATGATCCTGTATCCGCCCCTGGCAATAGAATCAAACAAAGCAGGTGCAGGCAACGGAATAATATCACGGGTTTCCACACTGAAAACCAGGTTGTAAGGAATATTATTAATAGAATCATCAATATTAGTAAACTGGTGGTATTTCATCGCCTGGTGATCCAAATAAACCTTGGGTAAACGATAATCATGTTGGCGGATCTGAACGTTAAAGTGACTCGCTAAGCGAGTAGCATAAATGCCGCCGTGGATTTTGCCCTTGGCTCTGTTAAGGTGCAGACGGCGTGCAATAATAGCCCCTAGGCTAAAGCTGTTATCGCTGTAAAGTGCACGGCGTAAAATGGCGAAGTCAGGAGCACAGAGTGCACCGACCTTCTTTCTAGCAATTAAACACTTAGCAATAAATAAAACAAAATAATGCACAACAGGAAACTGCGAACTAGTAGCAGTGACACACGACACACCTCTCTCATCTCCCACGGACAAAGTACGATAAAAGCCCTCGAACTCTGTAGGCCTAGGCTCTCTTATTTCCCCGTCAGAGTGGTATTTGACGGTTTTCGGCATATAAATTAAACTGCACCTCAGGGGGGTTATTCCTACTCAGAAAATGAAAGTTTTGCACAAAGGAATTTGTAAGGAGATGGTATTGTTCACACTCAGCTGCGATGAAGTTGGTGAGACCAGCATTAGCAACAAATTGTGCAAACTCTTGATGGATTCCGGCTCCATCCATGAAGGGGTTATGCGGCCATTCGCACGGCCGCACCTCCGCCCTTCTCCGAGTGCAGAGATCGTTGTCCGATGACTCCCCAATGACTTCCTTAGAGCTCTTCTTGGAAGCAAACTTCCTAAAGAAACTCATCTTATTCCTATGAATAAAATTCTGAAAACTTTAGGCCACAAAATTTTTGTCAACAAAACTTCACAAGATTGATAGCAACTACTCATAAGGGTGCATAGAGGCTATATTGAGCATTCAAACTACTTAGAACTCTAAGAATTCAACATGCAAGCTCATCTAGAGCAGCACCAAGAGTAGCTAATTATTCAAAATATAATCTAGTAAAGCAAAAACTAATTGGAGCAATGGAGGAGTCATATACCAAGTAGCAATCTCCCAAAACTATTTCGGAAACGGAGCTTCGAGTAAAGAGATCGAAATCCACGGGTTTGAGAGCAAGAACACGAGAGAGAGAGAGAGAGAGAGAGCAATGGTGATTTTTTTCTGGAGGTAGGTGATGACATGGGCTAAAGAGATAAGTGAGGGGGCCCACAACCCACCAGGGCGAGCCTGGGGCTGCTGGCGCGCCCAGGTGGGTTGTACCCATCTGGTACACCCCCTCTGATGTTATTTGTACTAAAAATTCAGAAAAAATCATATTAAACTGAGAACTTTTATTTTTGGGTCATTTCATCTTTTTATTGCACGGGAAATTCAGAAAACAGGCAAAGCATGGCATTTTATTTTATTTGACGAAGAAAAATAGAGAATAAAAGTTGGGAGTAGAAGAGGTTGTGCTTACTAAATTCATCAACTTCATACCTCTCAAAAATGATCCATTAATAAGGTTGATCAAGTCTTATTAACAACCACCTTCAATTAGCATGAAACCGAAGAACTTTCGTAAAACACTAAGTTACCTCAACGGGGATATGCATGTCCCCAACAATAAGCATTTTATATTTCTTTTTGGCAGTAGGTAGAGGTAGTTGAAAACTTCCAATAGTGAGTGTCAGAGATTTTTCAATAACATTAATACCATTCACTTGGAAATGTTTCTTTGGAAAGTGCACCGTGTGTTCATTACCATTGATATGAAAAGTGACCTTGCTTTTATTGCAATCAATAACATCTCCTGCAGTATTCAAAAAGGGTCTACCAAGGATAATCGACATGTTTTCGTCCATGGGCATCTCAAGTATAACGAAGTCAGTTAAGATAGTAACATTTGCAACAACAACAACGGGCACATCCTCACAAATACCGATAGGTATGACAGTTGATTTGTCAGCCAGTTGCAAAGATATTTCAGTAGGTGTGAGTTTATTCAAATCAAGTCTTTTATATAAAGAGAAAGGCATAACACTAACACCAGCTCCTAAATCACAAAAAGCTGTTTTGACATAATTTCTTTTGATAGAGCAAGGTATAGTTGGTATTCTCGGATATCCATGTTTTTTAGGTACTCCATCCTTAAAAGAATAATTAGCAAGCATGGTGGAGATTTTAGCTTCCAGAATTTTTCTCTTATTAGTGATGGTGTCTTTCATATATTTTGCATAAGGGGCCATCTTTAATATATCAGTCAAACGAGTGCGCAAAAAGAATGGCCTAAGCATTTCAACAAAACTTTTAAATTCTTCATCATCTTTTTTCTTAGTTGATTTAGGTGGAAAGGGCATAGGTTTTTGAACCCATGGTTCTCTTTCTCTTCCATGTTTTCTAGCAACAAAGTCTCTTTTATCGTATCTTTTATTTTTAGGTTGTGGCTTATCAAGATCATCAGCTGCTTCTAGTTCAACATCATTATCTGGCTGTCTATCATTTCCTGGTTGAGTGTCTTCATGAACATCATCATTATCTTTTTTATTTTCACTAGATGAATCTGCATTACCAGATTGAGTTTCAGCGTCGGAAATAGAAACATCATTATCATTATCAGGAGGTTTTTCTACTTCAGGTTCACTAGAGGCATGCAAAGTCCTACCATTTTTCTTTTTCTTCTTCTTTCTAGAAGGACTAGGTGCATCAGTGTTAATTCTTTGAGAGTCTTGTATAATTCTTTTAGGGTGACCCTCAGGATAAAGTGGTTCCTGAGTAATTTTACCTCCTCTAGTTGCTACTCTAACATCAAAGGCATTTATATTATTATTCATTTCATCTAGCACCTCTCTTTGAGATTTAGCAACTTGTTCTAGTTGAGTTTGAACCATACAAGCATGTTTTCCTACACCTCTAACATCATTGGAGATTCTAAATAACAAGTCACTCAAGCGAGCAATCATATTGGAATTGTATTTCAATTGTTTAATAACATTTTCATTGAAGTGATCTTGTTTTCTAATGTAGTTATCAAACTCATAAAGGCATTGACTAGGATGTTTATTGTAAGGGATGTCACTTTCATCAAATTTCATCAAAGAGTTTACCTCTACCACCTTTGGTGGTGGTGTGTCAAGTCCATGTATTTCTTCAATAGGAGGTAAATTTTTAACATCCTCTGCTTTAATACCTTTTTCCTTCATACTTTTCTTTGCCTCTTGCATATCTTCAGGACTGAGATATAAGATACCCCTCTTCTTCGGAGTGGGTTTAGGAAGTGGTTCAGGAAGAGTCCAATCATCATAATTTTTCAATATATTATTCAATAATTCCTTGGCTTGTTCAACAGTTCGTTCCCTGAAAACACAACCAGCACAACTATCTAGGAAGTCCCTAGAAGCATCGGTTAGTGCATTATAGAAAATATCAAGTATTTCATTTTTCTTAAGAGGATGATCAGGCAAAGCATTAAGCAATTGGAGAAGCCTCCCCCAAGCTTACGGGAGACTCTCTTCTTCAATTTGCACAAAGTTAAATATTTCCTGTAAGGCAGCTTGTTTCTTATGAGCAGGAAAATATTTTTCAGAGAAGTAGTAAATCATATCCTAGGGACTACGCACACAACGAGGAGCAAGAGTATTATACCAAATCTTAGCATCACCCTTTAATGAGAATGGAAATAATTTGAGAATATAGTAGTAGCGAATCTTCTCATCATGAGCAAATAGGGTGGCTATATCATTTAGTTTAGTGAGATGTGCCATAGCAGTTTTAGTTTCACAGCCATGGAAAGAATCAGATTCAACCAAAGTAATTAACTTTGGGTCGACAGAGAATTCATAATCCTTATCGTCAACAAAGATAGGTAACGTAGCAAACTTAGGATCACATTTCATTCTAGCATTCAAAGATTTTTCTTTCAGTTTGCATAGTAATTTCTTAAGACCATCTCTATCATTGCAAGCAAGAAAATATCTAGTTGTCTCCTCATCCATAACGTAACCTTCAGGAATCTTAGGCAATTCATATCTAGGAGAGCTAGGCCTAATAGGTGTTTCAAGATATTTAGTTTCAAGTACTCCATCAGTTTCAACAATTTCATCAGTTTCAGCATCCTCAATACCATTAGCTCTAGCAATTTGTTCATCAAGAAATAGACCTAGTGGCATATTATCATCAAGCAAGCACTGGTACAGCGAGGTGCTATACAAACGGTTTTTAACCCCTTTCCGCAACGGCGTTTTGAACCGTCGCCAAGTGAGTGACTGCGATAGGGGGGGTCCTTCCCACATGGCCCAGAAACTGTCGGGGATAGGGAGCCTTGATGCATACAGTTGTCCCTATAAAACTATTTCTGATATCTCGAATATCCCAAACGCTTCATCCTTTCTACTCGTTTGTGCTCGCATTGCCATCGTAGTCGGAGTTCTGTGGTTTTACCTAAAACCAGGCGTAGTCCAGGCACATTCCAGGCACGGGAGTTTCCAGGCATGTACCAAACTGGCTCTACGTTTATGATGCCTGGCACATCACAAATAGTTCATGATTGTAAACCGTGTATGATAGGTCGACAGTCACACACATTTAGTTTTCCCGCACCGTTTGTGATATTGTCTGACATCACACATGCTTTGCAAAAGGCAACTGTGTGCATGGTTACACACGTTTCCTCTCCGTGAACCGTGTCGGATTATGATGTATATCACACTGATGCGGATGGAACTATGTCGGTATTTCCCCAAAGAGGAAGGGATGATGCAGCACAGCTACGGTAGGTATTTCCCTTAGTGATGAGACCAAGGTTATCGAACCAGTAGGAGAACCAAGCAACACTATGTAAACGGTACCTGCACACAAAGAACAAATACTTGCAACCCGACATGTTAAAGGGGTTGTCAATCCCTTTCGGGTAACGGTGCCAGAAATTGTCGAGTTGACGGGAGAAAAATTATGATAGATTGGATAAATAGATCTCGAATAAACGCAAAATAAAATAAATGGCAAAAAAGTGTAGCAAGGTAATTTTGGGTTTTTGGTATAATAGATCTGAAAATAAAAGCAAATAAAAATAGATCTCGAAGGCAAATATGATGAAGAAGCGACCCGGGGGCCATAGATTTCACAAGTGGCTTCTCTCGAGAAAAATAGCATACGGTGGGTAAACAAATTACTGTTGGGCAATTGATAGAACTTCAAATAATGATGACAATATCCAGGCAATGATCATTATATAGGCATCACGTCCAAGATTAGTAGACCGACTCCTGCATGCATCTACTACTATTACTCCACACATCGACCGCTATCCAGCATGCATCTAGTGTGTTAAGTTCATGGAGAAACGGAGTAATGCAATAAGAATGATGACATGATGTAGATAAGATCTATCCATGTAGGAATAGACTCCCATCTTGTTATCCTTAATAGCAACGATACATACGTGTCATTTCCCCTTCTGTCACTGGGATTGAGCACCGTAAGATCGAACCCATCACAAAGCACCTGTTCCCATGGCAAGAAAAATCGATCTAGTCGGCCTAACTAAACCAAAGATTCGAAGAAGAAATACGAGGCTATAAGTAATCATGCATATATGAGATCAAAGAAACTCAAATAACTTTCATGGATAAAAATATAGATCTGATCATAAACTCAAAGTTCATCGGATCCCAACAAACACACCACAAAAAGAGTTACATCAAATAGATCTCCAAGAGACCATTGTATTGAGAATCAAAAGAGAGAGAGAGAGGAAGCCATCTAGCTACTAACTACGGACCCGAAGGTCTACAATGAACTACTCACGCATCATCGGAGAGGCACCAATGAGGATGATGAACCCCTCCATGATGGTGTCTAGATTGGATCTGTGGTTTCTGGAACTTGCGGCGGCTGGAATTGTGTTTCGTCGACTCCCCTAGGGTTTTTGGATTTTCAGGGTAATTATAGAGCAGTGAGGCGGTGTGGGAGGCGGCTGAGGTGGGCACAACCCACCAGGGCGCGCCTGGGCCCCCAGGCATGCCCAGGTGGGTTGTGCTCTCCTCGGAGCCCCCCTCTGGTACTTCCTTGGCCCAACTTGTGTCTTCTGGTCCAAAAAAATATCCAAAAAGTTTCACTGCGTTTGGACTCCGTTTGGTATTGATTTTCTGTGAAGTAAAAAACAAGCAAAAAACAGCAACTGGCACTGGGCACTATGTGAATAGGTTAGTCCCAAAAAATGATATAAAGTTGCTATAAAATGATTGTAAAACATCCAAGAATGATAATATAACAGCATGGAACAATAAAAAATTATAGATACATTGGAGACGTATCACACACACACTGTGCTTTATAGATCGTGTGCGCCGTAATGACCTGCAGACCGTAATTTCACCCTAATTTAATTGCTGCTATTTAAAATTGTACCTAATTTGAATTTGAAAGTAGGCTATAGCTTTATTCATATCCATCAGGTTCAAACAACCAATGCATTATTCGATTCACAGGTACATATGTTCAAGAATTACATAAGCACCAAATAAAGATTGATGAACCAGGGTCGTATACTTGTACTATTACAGATGGTAAAGAAAGAGGCGAGAGAAATTCTGGTTGCTGAACAAGGTGAAGCGGAATGCCCCTATTGTGCTCTCCTCGATGCAGAAGGCACGCATGACTCTAGTCCAACCCCTTGTGATGGCCGGCTGCCAATCATGTAGTTTGAGAGGTAATTTTGAGTAAACTGCTTCAGGATCCACTGCAAAGGAAAAAGATTCAGACATTGTCATCTAACACAACTCATTACGGGCAGTAAAAAGAAGGCTACAGAGTTCTTACTTACCATCCTGAAGTTCACTGTTGTCTTGCATAAAGTGTAAACAAATAGTTCGATTGACATCTTTTGACCCATTCTAATAACAATCTTTATCAGTTTCCTCACTTGATGCTAGTTCATGAATATCTCATTGCCCCATACGCGGAAAGGGTCGAAGTGTGGATCTTTGGCAATGATATATGTACCTAAAAGCACCAAGTTAATATTAGAAGCTAAACAACAATTGCAAAAATAATGTAGTACAACACTCCCTCCATCCCATTATATAAGATCTTATTACATGTATATCTTGACATCATCAGAACATTAAGATAACACTCTTCCTTGTTGCTATGTAGCCTGGGATTGCACATTTAGTCATTCAGTACAATGCATGTTGCTATGTAGTCTCAGATATATTAAATATGGCCCTAGTTAACCTGCCGATAAATGGGTTACAGATATATTCAGTGAAATGTCTGATTCGATGATTAATCCCTTATCAGCCCCCAGGCTATATGGTACCAGCTACCGATATCCTGAACAGTGAGTATATATAAGCAATGCGATGAAACTAACCTCGATGGAAAACAACAGTTGTTCTCAATATTGTCATGTATGAGTACACATAAAGGCATGTTAAGCACAACAGGCTATACATCAACCAAATATATCCATGGTAGAAAACATAATCTACAAATGATAGCTTCAGTGTGCAGGTTTAAGCATGCTAGTTAAGAAAAACAAGAAGTGGAAAGGTGTGTTAACTGCAACAGGCATAACATTTAAAAACAAGCAAATATAGTCATTCAAACTGGTATTGTGCAGGTCTAAAGTACACTAGTTATTGTTAAAAAAATGAAAAGGCATGTTAACTACAACATCCTTAACAGCAACCAAATATTGTTATTCATAGTGGTATTGTTGAAACTGTTATTGATGAAATTGAACTGCACGGCAAATAGTTGCACATATAGAGCATCACGTGTGAAGAACGGAAATAAACAAGGCATAAGGCCATCTCTAGCCGATCCTTTAAAAGTTAACGGACTAAAACCCTTAGTGGATATATATATATATATATATATATATATATATATATACTCCAGCAATTTTTGGCCGTTTCTAGTCGATCCCCTAAACTTAACGTTGTAAACTTCAATTTGATCAAGTTGAAAGCAGGTTCAACCGAAAGTAGCATGCATTCAAACATAAACATAGATAGTTTTACATAACCGAACATGAAACATAAATTTAAACTAAACTAAACTACTTTCGGTCGAAGTGGAGGTCGAGCCAATCCTTCCTCGTCAGGTACGGTGTGCCGCGCGCCGGGTCCAGGCCGGTGCCGTCGTCGGGGTCGTTGGGGAAGACACTCCTCCACTCATCGATGTCGATCTCCTCGTCCTCGCCGCCCACCTCTACGCCCTTCACGCCGCCGTCCTCGCCGCCTTCGACATCCTCATCGGAGGAGAGCACGATAACCTCGCCACCCTCCGCGCCGGCAAAGATCACCCACTCCGCCTCCACAAGCTCCGGGTGCTTCCGGCGGAACTCTTGCATGTAGGCCTCATCGGCGGCCTCGGCCTCGAGGCGCTCCCATGCCTCGTGGTCCTCCCGCGCCATAGCCGAGCTCACCACCCCTGGCTCCGGTGGAACGAGGTCGACCGGACATGTGCCGAAGGGGAAATTGAGCCTAGCCGCCGCGCCGTGGTAGCGGACCTGCCAACGGTCGTACTCCATGGCCGGGAACTCGGCCGTGTGGAAGCTACCGAGCCACCGGCCGGTGTGGGTCTCCCGATCCGTAATCTCGGCGACCCACGTCCCCCACCGCCACTGCCAGACCCCGAGGTAGGACCTCATCGGCAGCCGGGCCCGAGGGATGACGGGGAAGTCCTCGAACCGGCGTAGGGGCGCGGCAGTGGGCGGATCAGGCGACCGGCGACATCGGGTCGATAAAGAGCCCGCGAAGGACGACGGGGACAACTTGGTGGCCACCTGCCGGCATCGGGCGAAGAGGCCGCGATAAACCTCTTTTGCGTCATTGGCTCCTCGAGCTCCCCGGCACACAGGCAGAGCTTGAGGAGGGAGGCGGCGGCGCCGATGGAGGCGACCTACCAATGGTTTCGAGTGAGGGAGGGTGGTGTGTGTCTGTGTGAGCGGAGGTTTTGGCGAGTGTGTGGTGTGTGTGGAGGGAGGGCGGGGGGGGGGGCAAGGTGGTGTTTTAGGAAATACCACGACACCTGAAAATTTTACTAGGCGGGAGTAAAATGCCGGGCTACTGAGAATTTGGATCAAGGGCGAGTAGATATTTTGAGATTGCGAGGGATGTAGAGGCGGGAGTAACAAGGCGGGCTACTGAAAATTTGAATCAAGGGCGAGCAAGTATTTTTGAGATTGCGAGGGATGCAGAGGCGGGAGTAACAAGGCGGGGCTACTGAAAATTTGAATCAAGGGCGAGCAGATATTTTTGAGATTGCGAGGGATGCAGAGGTGGGAGTAAAATGCCGGGCTATTGAAAATTTGAATCAAGGGATTGAAGCAGAGCGAGAGTAACAGACATCACACATGGTCCGCACATACTAATCTTGTTCTATCAAACATAAAAACCTTCCAGGTGGTAGATATTTTCGAGATTATGGGGCAGTAGATATTTTCGAGAGCGGGAGCCAAGCCTCGTGGAGCCCAATCTACTGTGCTGATGTGAGTGACTATAGGGGCACGGGTGTGCCACACGGGTAGTCTGACCGAACCGTGTCTGTTGCGTACCCAATCGCAGATGGTTTCTGCATCCAACTCGTGTATTGTTTATAAAATTGGCAAAAAGAATAACGTGGGAAAGGGTCAGAACATGAACACACTTGCATGTGGACCAAATATATGTATGAAAAGGGTGGTTTGATGTTCGAATACCCAATGCACAACTTTGATGTGGCACCTGTCGCACAGTATTGCTAGTCAGCTACCCTCTACAAATCCCACTTCGTGTCGATGGTAAGGGAATCCTAGCTACGAATGCATGCCCCCAGATAGTTAGGTTTGAAATCTCACCCTACCGTAACACAAAACCTATAGGAGTCCATCATATATATGGTCAAACTTCCCCCTTCGCTTCCGGACAAAGGTGGACCGTGTGACGACCCACAAATGTGTGTTTGTGGCGGGAGATGGGTGAGACCACATACGAACCACCTGCGGGTGGCCCTATACTATATGTATGAAAAGGGTGTGGTGTGATATTTAACTACCATTCACAACTTTGATGTGGCATGTGTGCCTCGCAAAATAACCGGACTTCCCAACCCCACGGAGGTTGCGGGTAGTTTGAAGTAGCCCCCCACCCCCCCACGCGCACACACACATGTGTCGGGGGGAGGGCATCTCACCAAGACATACTGTAACACGGACCAAACAGAATCCAACTTGATCATATAACCTCTCTCGCTCGTTGTTGGTCAAAGTGATGGACGTCCACACGGCCCCGCAAAATGGGCTAGCTTGTCACCGATAAACTCGCGAGGGAGTACTATCTGAAGACAAAACCCGCTCTGTGCATGTGACCCAATTATGTATATGGAAGTGGTGTCTGTGGTGTTTGAATATGCAATGCGCAAATTTGATGTGGCACCATGCTTTGGAACCGTAAAATCCCCACACTGATCGAGGGTTCACGATGCGTAGCATGCATGTGCTCAAACTTAATTAGGCCTAGAATGATCGACCTAATATATGGTAACACAAACCAAAGAAGAAGAATCCACCCTGGTAACATTTCTTGTCGTCGGCCAAAATGATGGACGTCCACGTGGGCCCACGAATATATATTGGCTTGCCGCCCATAACCAAGCGAGCGAGAGTGTCCAAAGACAACCATTGAATGCATGTGTCCCAAACATATTTATGGAGGTGCGTGATGCATGCATATGTGTTGAATACCTAATGCACAACATTGATGTGGTGCATGCGTTCAAAATCGCACAGGTCTCCACATAGAGCAAGAGGTTCATGACGTGTCATGTGCTCGCCCCCCCCTCGATCCGGCGGGATGGATTCATGTGTACACATGCGCTATTATATATGTAATCTCACATCATGACCTATATCGCGAGACAAACAAAAAATTAATCCCCTCCTAAGTCAAAATAACTAACCTCTCTCATTGTCGGTGAAAGTGATGGACCAAGCGGGCCGACAGATGGAAGCATCGTCGATAACCACGTGAGTGAGTGCCACAGGACAACCACCATCGCTTGCATGTGTGCCAAAACATATATATGGAGAGGTGTGTGGGTTGTGATGTTTTGAAATACCTAATGCACAACCTTTGATGTGGCATTTTCCTCAAAAACCACAAAGTCCCCACACAGAGTGAGGTTCATGTGTGACACCTAGTATATGTTGGTCCCATCCTCCCTTCGACACGTACTATATATATACTACTCCTACCCTAACACAGCCCTAAAAGAATTAATCCTCGTTGTTTGTCAAATGTGCCTCTCTCTCGTTGGGTCAAAGTGATGGAGGACGACCTCGTGGGCCCACAGATGTAAGCGTTGCACGCGAGTGAGGCCCACGGATGTAAGCGCTGCACGCGAGTGAGTTCCTATAGGGCAACCATCGCCTGCATGGTATTGCGTGATGTTTGAATACCAATGCACAACTTTGATGTGGCAGCCTGCCTCGGGAACCGGAAAGTCCCCACATGGAGTGAGGTTATGACACACACATATATATAGAGTATACATGTTGCCCCCTCTTCGACATGTACTACATACTCCTACCATGCATATACATAACACAAACAAAAAAAGAACCATCCTTGTTGGTCAAATTAACCTCTCTCTCGTTGTACGTTCAATTGATCAACGAAGACCTCGCAGGCCCACAGAGAGTCACACGCGAGAGAGTGTCATTGGATAACCACCGTGTGCACGTTGTCGTGTGTTGTGTGATGTTTGAATACCCAATGCACAACTTTGACGTGGCACATCGCAAACCGGAAATGCACTACACAGAGGTTCACGATGCGTAGCCCCTCACTGCACTTCGAGCCGGTGGGAGGGACTCGTGTGTACGCACGTGCCCGAACTTTGATATGGAATCTCACCATGATCCACACCGTAACACACACATGTCAAAGATGAATCCACCTTCGGTCCGATGCCTCTCGTTATCGGTGGAAACTGAAAACCTTTGCGGGCTAACGAATGGGCACGTCACTGCTAACCGCACGAGGGAGTGTCCGAGAGGACCACCAATGCATGAATGTGGCCCGAACATGTATGTATGAAAGGGCTGTGTAATGCTTTAAATAACCAATTCACGACTTTGATGTGGCATATATACATGACTCACAAAATGATCAATACACTACAAAAAAATACACTTCTGTGATGATACGTGTTTGTCACAGTAGGTCACGTTTTCTGTCATGCATGTACATCCATGACGATTTTATGACAGAATCAAGATAGTCATACCTGTGCTGTCATAGAAGTGTTCCATGACATTACCAAAATTATCATCACGGAAGTGTCCACTTCCATGACGATAAATCGCGCGTCATAGAAGTGCTTTCATCAAGGGTAACTGACACGTGTCTTCCACCGTAACGGGTCGCCGTTAAGCTATCGGGTTCCGGTTTGGATCCGATAACCCGTTAACAGCCCGGACCAATGGGGATATTCCACGTGTAAAATTCTCAATGGCCAGAGAAACCACGTGTCGGCTCACCGTTGGGACAGATGTCATCCACACATTTGATCGAAGGCGCCTATGATACGTTGACACGTGGCACGGCCCAACAGAGGACCATTCGGGTGAAAAGGCCGGCCCGTTTGACTTGGTCAAAAGGTAGCGGGCCGGCCCACGGAAAGCCTGTTAACGGCGTGTTGGCATATAGCCCATTTACAGCCCGCTAACTCACGGCCCGTTACGGCCTACCCGAATTAGGCCCAGTAGCGTCATCTGGGCCGTCCAATATGATTCCAGCCCGCTGTAACTTGCGGCCCATTTATGGTCCATGACGTCTTTTGGCCCATAGGAGGCCCTTTGTAACTCTGGGCCCATTAAAGGCCCGAGATGAAACTGCCCATAATGAACAGTGTATCGCTTTATACCCATTAACGGCCCATTATTCCGTTGGCCGTTTCCAGCCCGTGTTAACTTTCGGCCTTCTAAGGACCCATTTATTCTTGGGCTCATTTCCATAATTCGGTTACTTACGGTCCATTACTGGTCTGTTCCGCTTGTGGGCCAAATTCAGCCCGTGGTTACAGTCGGCCCGTTTGTGGCCCGTTAACCCGTTGGGCTGTTTTCATAGCGTTATCAAATACGGCCTATTAATGGCCTGTTATGGTCGGGCCATAAAATAGACGATTTCCACTCTAGCCCATTTACGGCCCATTTTGCGGACCGTTATTGGTCCACGAATAGTATGGCCCGTGTTTGGCGAACGATTATACGGCCCGTAGAAGGCCCATAGATTAGACGGCCCGTAGAAGGCCCATGGATCCTACGGCCCGTAGGAGGGCCATGGTCACTACAATAGGTAGTAGGACCATGGTTACAATAGTCCGTGTGTTGCCATAGTTATTGTGGCCTAGTTATAAAAATAGGTTATTGTGGCCACTAGAAAAACGCGGAAAAAGAACTGCAGTGACTACAAGCAAACAACTAAACAAGACAATAAGTAAATAAATAAGCAAGCAACTAATGCTAGGCTATTACGGCTATTACACATATTACATCCACTGGGCATCAAAGTTCGCCACCAGTACAAATATAGGGAACAAAGCAGCATATTACGTACACTGGCCGTCTAAATTGGCCACCAGTGCAAATAAACGTGGCAGCAAAACAAGTCCATAACTGAAACAACTTCAGAAGAGCTCAAGAAACGTTATCCTGGGTATCCACCATGCTGGCAATAAGCTTAGCAAGCTTATTAGCTTTCTCCTGTTTGGCGCTAAAATCCTCCAACGCTTGTTGTTGCACCAGAAAGTATGCATCTGAATGCTCCAGGAACTTCCGCAGTCCTTCGGCTTCTTGTCGCAGCACAGCTGATCGATGTCTTTCAGCTTGTAGTTGAGACTCAAGAAATCGAACTGATTCAGACAGTGAGTTTGAATAGCTTGTGCCAGCGGTAGTGGCCAGTAACTCGAACACTACACCAAGACAGGACTTTGGGGTTGTCTCACTGTCTTCAAGATAGTTTTCCTTAGCTGTTTTATCAGCTTTGTTAGAGACCAACAAGGATGTCTCACTATCCTGAACCTTATCTGCATTACTTCCTGTACCATTGCTTAATAAGGCACTCTTCCCCAATATTCTGTCAGCATTCTAAAAGAAGAAACAAGCAGACACATAACAGGTTTAGCATGTACTAGTATATGAAACTCATTTCGGTGAACCAGTTCATTAGTAAGGTGGACAGGATTAAACTACCAAGTCTTCTATTGCCAAGTAGTACATAATAAAAGCATCAAACAAACATATATCTATGTCATATGGTCACTGCATTGTCTTGCCAAATCAAAATAGAGACACGGTTCAAATCATATCAGTTCAAGACAAAGCAGCACTGAAAGAATACAAAGCGTGGGAAACTACACGGCACAACAAGATTTCAGATGGGTACCACGGGTCTACATGTACAACAACACTATTGGCTCTGTTGTGATGATAGTAATGTGCATGATATGAGAAGTCAACTGTATACACAATTGAAATTGAAATCAACAGAGCTATTTATAAGAGCAAACCTGTTAAAGAAACATGCGTAAACATACCTGTTGTGCCATTGGAGTTTCGATTGGATCCTTCAATTTAAAAATAAGTTTGTATGAGTAAATACGGTGATACAAAAGCAAAGCAGTATGCATGATAGCAATGGAATCTTAAATGAGAATAGTTGTTCTTCAGGTTTAAGCACTTGTTCTACATGAACAGAGTACAGTAAGACGAAGGCATATAGTACTTAAAAATAAAAAATGAGCTCATAGACCTTACCACATTCTTGGTTCGAGACCAGTACAGAACAAGGCGTTCCCAGTCATCGTCCAGTAAATGTGTCTCAGGAGAACGTAATGGAATTTGATGAGTTTCTTTGCCAGTGAAGTACATTTTCTTCAGGTAACTCCGATACTGCCACCAAGCATTCTTGAAGATAGAAGAGGTATTAGCACATGTTACCTCATCCTGAGTTTCCAAATTGGTCCTTCTCTATAGAGAAAAATGGGAAAATTTGCTGTATTATAACCATCATGGAGGTAGAATGTATGGGACAAAGCAAAGTAATAGCCTTGAATAACATTACTTACACATAACTCCTGGACAAACACCTACAACTGGCATTTTCCCTCATCTTCAGTATAATATTTCCATGATGGGAAGATATACACATAGGATTTAACAACATCAAATGCGATAGATGCAAAACTACGAATGGCTGGTTGTGCTTCCTCCACAGGAATAGGTGTACTAACTGGTGGAGTTGGGGTTCGCCGTGGTAGTACTGGCGCTTTGGGCACTGGAGCTGCCTTACTAACTGCTCTTGTTTGGGAGCTCTATGGTGGAGATGGTGCTGTGTCAACAGGAACTGGATTACTATCTGCTGGGGTTGGGGTTAGATTGGGTGAAGCTGGTTCTCTATCCATCGCAGTAGGGGTACAATCTGCGAGAGTCTGGGTTATGTGTGGTAGGGCTGGTTCTCGTGCATGTACAACCGGGGTGCTATCTCCACCAAGAGGTAGCACTGTTTTATTTGAAGATCGTGTTTTTACTCCGCTAGATACTACCATCACTCGCTCCAATTCAAATGGCTGATAAACAGGAAACATAGTTGAATGTACAGACATTGTATGAGAGACAAATGCAATAGATAGTGTGGAAAAAAGAGGGCATGGAATAGTTGACATGTATATTGTTTAACAAAAAAGGATAGCATGACATAATTTCACATATATGATGTCTATCTAAACTGGATAGCATAACATGACATAATTCAAAGATATGATGACTAACTAAATAGGATGGCATGAGATAATTATATGATGTCTTTAGTAAACAGGTTCGCATGACATAATTCACATACATGTTATCTAAGTAATCAGGATCGCATGATTTAATTCACATATGTGATTTATATGCTAAGCAGAGGGCATTCGCATATATGATGTCTGAACTAAGAACATGGTGTTGAATATTGTGTATATGATGTCTAAACTATGCAATGCAAGACACCATATGCATGATATGAGCAGTATAACCGTGCCAAGTTAGAGCATACACCTCGGTGGGGGAATAGGACTGGTCATCTGTCTCTGAATCCATCTCTGAGGAGCTATCGGGACCCAGCAAGAGATCTGCTTCGACAGGTAGCACTGTCTGCTCTGAAGACCTTGTTTTCACTCCGGATTTTTCCATTACCCACTCAAATGGCTGATTCACAGGAAGAGTAGTTTAATGTACAAACATTGTCGACAAATGGAAATGTAATGAAGAAAAGGGTGGGCAAGATATCATTCAAATATATGATGCCTGGTTAAACAGGATGGCATTGCATATTTCACAATATTATGGCTGGCTAAAAGAGATGAGACTGCATAATTCTCATATATGATATAGAAACTAAACAGGTGGCATTACAGAACATGTCTAAACTAAGCATATGACATATATGATGTCGAAAGTAGGCACTACAAGGCAACATATGCATGATATGACCAACATCATCATGCCAAGTTAGAGCAAACACCTTGGGGGGTAAATAGGAGTGGTCAGCTGCGTCTGAATCCGCCTCAGAACAGATATCTTCCTCTGGATTACAATCTGGAGAGGGGGGGAGGGTTTGCCATTGAACCCACCATGGAGCGATGTCTGCATGACATTGTATTGCCGCACAAAACTCTTCTCTTTTTCTCTATATGTTCAGCATGACTGTGTACAATATCTGACATGCATACGAAAAAAATATAGTGAGATTATGTAAGGAGAGCATGCAGAAATCTAGAGTGATGGTAACAACCAGTGGATGGATCCAAAAATAATGATAGCAGGCTGATGATAGCTTTAATTTAATAAAAAGACAGATGATGATTGCTTTACTATTTGTTTCCCACCCAAGATGAACAACATAGGCATACCCTAGGTGAACCAGATAATAGACAGAGATACTATTCATAGCTGCCTCGATATGTGCCTCACAAGTAATTTTAAAACTCAAGTTTGAACATTAATTTGGACCTGACTTGGAGTCTAAGAGGTGAACAGGATGATAAAGTAGCAGGTAATATTAAGCAATGCATAACATAAGCAGAAACAAAAGAGTGCGACCTCTCTTGTGGACCCGTGTACTCCTTAGGTTCATCTGCTGAGTCGATGATGGTGATGCAGTTGCGGTGGGTTCCGGCGGCAGGGAAGGAGATCTGAGGTGGCGAAAGATGGTCAGGAGTCGTGATGTTTGGTTTGGTGGATTCTTCTGTCGATGGAGCAGCTCAGGTGAGGTGGACGACGTCGCGGCAGGAGCAGGACAAACCACACAAAGTTTTTTCGACACATACCTGTAACTGAAGTAATTCTGTAAGGGCTCCTTTGGCTCGCAGGATTCTAAAAACGCAGGGATAGGAAAAACACTAGAATAGGATAGGAATGCACGTGGGAAACAGAGCATTTGTAAACACAGGATTTCTGTCAACTTGGGTGTTTGGTTCACAGGAATTGGAAGAGTAGAGGAATGCAAAGAAACATGGCCAAATTAAAGTGAGACCATATGAAAGCGTGTATAGTTAGAATGTTATTCTGCCACTAATGCACTTGGTCTTGTTTTCATGCATAGGATTTTGAAAAGTAGGTCCAGGTGGATGTTTTGCTCCATTCCTTTCAACAAAATGCATGAATAATTGAATAGTAGAGTGCCATAGGAAAATTTCCTATTGCTATGTTTTTCCTTAAGTTTTTCCTTTGAACCAAAATAGCCCAAATGGATCGACATGAATGTAGAGTAATAAGTTATGCGACAAGTGTACAACCTCTTTGCCATAGTCGTGTCGACCTCAGCATCATTGGGTTGGTCACTGAAGAAGTTGAGGCAGAGGTGGCTGTCGGAGGTGTGGAGGAAGATCTGAGGAATCTGTAGACGGCGTCCAGGGCACTGCTCTGTTGTGATGGATGGTTCCGTCGTTGGAGCAGCTCCGGTGAGCCGTAAGACATCGAGGCTGAAGCAGTACAAGACAGACATCGTTAATCTCAAGTGGGATTCTAATAGCATCTCCAATAGATGATGTAAAATACATTACCAAAAAGTGATAGATGTAAAATTTACATCACCAAAAAACACCTGACTACAACAGATGAGGTAAAAACTGTTGACTTTGAACTTAACTGTCGAAACTGAAATTTACTGTGGAATCTGAATGTTACTGTCGAAACTGAACGCACTGGTAGCAGAGAGGCACATCACATGTAGTTTAGGCTGCTCGAGCACTAGTAGTAGATAAACAGTGATCTAAATCAGTAGGCGATCGACGGGGAACACAGTAGCAGATAGCAGCCAAAGCAGCAGCGGCTGGAGGAGTAGCGCAAACTAGTGCCAGAGCAGCAACTCATGTAGCTGCAGCAGCCCGTGTACCAGCATTAGCAGCGCGAGCGAGAGCGAGAGTAGAGCAGCAGCAAGAGCGAGGGGGAAAGCAGAGCAGCAGCATGAGCGAGGGGGAGAGCAGAGCAGCAGTGCGAGTGAGAGCAAGAGTAGAGCAGCAACACGAGCGAGGGGGAGAGCAGAGCAGCAGCATGAGCGAGGGGGAGAGCAAAGCAGCAGCACGAGCGAGCGAGCGAGAGCCGGAGCAGCAGCAGCAGCGCGAGCGAGCGAGCGAGAGCCGGAGCAACAGCAGCAGATCCGGCTGGTATGGCCGCCACCGCCGAAGGGGCCTCGCACTGGGGGAGAGCCGCTGTGGAGATGTCGCCCGCGACGCCGGCTTCGAGGTAGCTACACCATGGGGGTGCGGGATGGAGCACCATCGGCGCCGGGAGGTCGAGTTAAGGAGAAGGTGCGATGCGATGAATGTACAACCTCTTTGGTGGCGCCAAGTAGGCCTCGGCTTCGTCCAAGGAGTCGGTGAGGATGCTGCGGTTCCGGTGGAGTAGGTTAAGGCGGCGCTGTGGGGATGGAGCAGCCGCGATAGACGAGGTGATCGTCGGAGCAGCTCCTTGGAGGTGGAGGACGGGGCGGCTGAACCGGCGGGACGACGAGATCGATGATGGATCCTCATCCGGGGAGGTGGATGAGGGACGTCGAGCTGTTGCGATGGACAACGTCGTCGGGGAAGAGGCTCCGGCTGGGCAGCGGTGAGGTGGCGGACGGAGGAGGGTGGGGTTTCGCGGCTGGAGCAGAGAGGATATGGCGGCCTGGGATTTCGAATGGCGAAAAGGAGGCGATGGGAGGGGGGAACCATGACTTAGGGACGCGCTTGTCCAAAATGTACGGTGTGTTACAAAAGTACCCCCACCGATTTGAACTAGTGGCCCTTTCGGCTCAGGGTTAGAAGGGGGATTTCGTGTGTCGGGATTTGGCAGCTGGAGGGAGTTTTCGCGCGTGTTGTAATTTCGGGATAGCAAGGTGCGAGTTTTGGGAGCACGATATCTGAATTTTCGGGATATAACAAGGCGCGGGTTGAATTTTAGGGACAAGCCTAACGTGTAATATTGTACGTACCAAATCAATTCGCACTTCCCTCAACGAAAAAAATGAAAAAAATAAAACTATTCAGATCACACAAAGAGAGAGTCTTGTCCCGTTTTACTGTACAAATGCTATTCAAAGCTATGAATCCATGTTATGTCCAATTAAATTTTTTCGCTGGCTGTATAATGCATGTAACCTACTCATACCAACATTTTAGTGCATTCCAAATGTCTACACTATTGCTGCAATTCGAACTAAATTTGAATTTGTTTCTCTATTTGAATAAGAATCTACAATCATGATTGTTGCCAACTTAAACCATCATTCGTGTATTACCTTAACAACACACCACATGATTACTATACAGATAGATATGAACTATGTGTACTATATGAACTCGAATTCAAATTTTTGAATACACTTGATGTTGATTCCAAATAATAGTACATTTGATGTACTAACTAGATATTCATAATCGAAACCATGTTCCATACGTACACCGTGTTTATCACACAAAGTATAGTGCCCCGCCCCCTACATTATGACAAGTATTTAGCCCTGAGCTGCAAAAGCCACACATTATCCCAAATTATAATCAATGTTCTATATATTATATGTAGTATAACATGTTCATAACCACACCATGCCTATCACCATTATATATATTCATTCATGCATGCGTCGGTTTAAAACACTATGATATCTTCTTCGAATATCCGAATCCACTTTTTTATAATGAATTATGATCTCTATTCGTCTTTTACACCTTCACGATCCTCTTCTCTTTGTAGCTAGCTAGCGCTAACTTTCTATCGTGCATGCACATGCCCGCCCCCCCTCTCACCCTCCCTCAGTGTCCCCTCCATCGCGCACATTCGTTATTTCTCTTTAGGTCGTTCACCCATGGTGTGTGTAGGCCACCAGCTCCTTCTTTCCGGCACACACCGGTCGATATACCTCTCTAGCCAAGTGTGCCTACCACAAACACACACTTCCCCTCTTCTCTTCTCATCATCCATGCCCCCCTATGTCCAATACGGTTCCACGCAGGTGCACACTCCCGCCCCTCCTTTCATCGATCTCATACTCGCACACTCCTCCCCCTCGACATAGTAGGCCTCTCGCAGCACCTCCTAGCCGCACCCCTCTCCCCCTGTCCGTCTCTCCAGACCTTATTTGCTTCTAACACATGCATGCATGTATACGTACCGATCTCCCTACATATAGCTAGGTCGACTATAATTCTTTTTTCCCCACGCACCGATCGACTTACCTCACTAGTTATGTCTCTCCCTTTCTCAGACACACGACGATTGATCTTCCTATGTAGTTACGTCTGCTTACCACAAGCATATCATCCCCCCTCATCATCCTTGCATACCTCCCGACCCGTCTCCGCACGTGCATAGACAGGCAGACATCCCCTCTCTTATTGATATTGCACCCGTACCCTCTGTTTG
This sequence comes from Thinopyrum elongatum, assembly GCA_011799875.1. Lineage (NCBI taxonomy): Eukaryota > Viridiplantae > Streptophyta > Magnoliopsida > Poales > Poaceae > Thinopyrum > Thinopyrum elongatum. The sequence goes on from CM022303.1 coordinate 183,457,443, forward strand.
TCTAGCAGGCCTGTCCCACCATTTGTGAGAAGCAACTCCACCACCAACCCACCAACCCTCCGACACTCTACCTTTGTCTTTCTCCCAACCTTATTCCTCTGCTACACATATGCATGGATGCCGATCGATCTCCCTCAATACATAGCTAGGTCTCTCTCGTTCTCCACACATATACTAGTCGATCTACCTCTCTATAGTTAGGTCTCTGCCCCCTCCCCCCCCCCCCCCCACACACACACCGATAGTCGAACGTTGTAGGTAGGTATCCATGCCACAGAGAAAAACTGCACCTCTGCCCTCTCACATTCCAGTAGGCCAGCTGCCCTGTATCTTTGACATGGGCAAACACAAATTCGATGGCACTCTTTATCGATCGCGCACCCACACACTTCATCCCTGTTTTCGATTCTATCGATATCTCACGCCAATGATTCCTCCACTCTCTTCTTGTGGATCGCTCCCTCTATATATGATATATCCATGACTCTGTTTCACACACATTGCATATGCTACGTTTTTATGTTTGAGATATCATCTACACATTGCCTCTGTTTCGCACAAACCATCTCTCTCACACCCACCCACGTACGTACCTGCATCTAAAGAAGAGGTGCACGCATGACGCACGTACTCATGTCTCGTTCCCGGCCACACCCGCGTGGGTACACGGTGGAGTTCATTTCTGTACGAAAAGGCAGCCCACGTGATAATTTGCCGCGTGTAGCGGTTGTTTACTCGAAGGAGGGTTGTGTACCACGCGTAGACGGAACAAAGTTTGACTTGACGCGTTAGCATTAAATAAAGTTATATTCCTCAATGGCACGTACAGAATATAAAACGATTGTCGTCGGGAAAAAAAAAATCTGCTCCACTATATACAATGGAGCCTGCCTGCCGGGGTTTGTCTCTCGTCACACTATCTCACACAATGCGGCGGTGGCCTCTCTCTCTCACCGTTGGACACTGATCCGGCCGTATCCCATCCGCCGGCGGAAAGGGAGGATGTGCATCGTTTCTCCGTTCGACAGTGTTGAGGCAGCACGTCCCGATCTGCGGTACCCGCCGTTCTCTCTGACCATGCTCTGGCGCGGTAGGGCCTTCGCCACTTGCTCGCTGCCGTAGTATGGGCAGATCCCGGCCGCCAGCGCCCTCCTAGTTACATCCCGATGACCCTCAGGTACAGCTTCCTCTGGCCTTGATCCACTTCCCATCTTCCCACGTTGCTGCATGCGAAAAATCCTGCATGTGGATCTTCTTTAGTTGTTTGCTTAAAATGTATCTCGGTTGGCGTACTTTCCATCTTGCAATCTCGTCCTCAAACCGTTTTTGATAAACCACCATGCTGCTATCTTTCCCTTATTACATGGAATATGCTTCATTTTTGTAGGTGTATGTGTCTTCAACTCGTGATATTGGGCAGTAATTGTTTCCTTTCTACCTCCTTTTGCAAACAGGGCTATCCATTTCACCTCGTTGCTATTGCAACCTTTTGGTGAACTGCACAAATCACTTTTTTCTTAAGAGTGTTTTGTGCAGTTCCGCCAAAATGTCACACGGGCAATGTTTTTACATTTCTGTGGGACTGCAGAAAGGGAGATTGGTTTTGCTATCCTCCTCATCCAACTCCATGCCTAATCTTCTCCAACAAGTAGTTAGTCCTAAAGAGAGATCGCAGAGGTGATCGGCTTCTATTTGTGTGTGTTATGTTTCATCATCTAGTTCCACTATTATTGTAATCACACTGACTGAATATCTTTGCAAACAGGGATGATCAGCTCGATTTTAGTGGAGCTGCACAAAATGATCGGATTGTGATGTCCTCCATACACCTCTTTTTTGGCTACAGAGCTGGGTGAAACTAGCTGCCAACCAATGAACATTGTGCCCAGGAAATGGAGCCATGCCTACGAACAACATCGATCAATTATATTTTTTTCTTTATTTGTACACCTTCTCACAACTTTGTCTTCAGTTGCGATGTGAATATTGGCGCTGATCTACGAACCATTGAGATGCATTAGCAGCCATGGTAGTTTCATTTGTATTTGATGAAATGTTGTAACGAGACAATCTTGAGGCAAGAGGACACATGAATCCTAAGTTGAAACCTTTTTTTTCCTGCAGGAACCAAAGTTGAAACCTTCATAGCATCACAGTACAATTTCATTGTGCTGGAAAATTATGCGTACATATAAACAAATCCCGAAGCAATTCAACTTCGTTTCGCCGACATGTGGGACATCCTTCATCCGGCTCCACCTGCCATGCAGCAATATTGAGTAAACAACTGCAGGGAAGATTCACCCCGGTCATTGCGCCGCAGTAATAATGACTAGTGAGCAGTCAAATCACAGAGCCCCTCCTTCACCACAGTAAGTTGCTCGGACGAAGCAACCATCATTTCTCTCTTCGTTGAATCCGCTGGTACTCCAATATTCCCAGAGTAATAAGTTGCTCGGGCGAAGCAACCATCACTTCACCTTTCCCACAGTAAGTACTACCTCCTTTTTTTTATTCTAGAAACAACCACTTGTGAATATTGGACGGTAGCAGCACAACAACTGAATCAAAAATCGAAACCAACCAATGAACTACTACTAATGGTGAGCGTTTGCTAGTATCATGTACTCCGTCTGTCCATGTATATAGGGCTTAATGTGTTTTTTGAGACTAACTTTGGCCCTGTTTGGATCCATGGGTTAGAGTTAGTTTGAGCTAGTTGGGGCTCAAATAGCCCTAAAGTATCCAAACATGAGGGTTAAATTGGAGCAAGTTGCACCAAACCCACCAAAAAAAACTATCCCACCCAAGAGGTGCTAATTGGAGATAGTTCTCATTGGGCCCACTGAAAAATCACTTTTCTCTCTCTATCCCGCTAGCCAAGTGTGCTAATTGGAGCTAGTTCTCATGGGGCCCACTGAAAAATCACTTTTCTCTCTCCATCAAGTGCATTTATTGTCAATCTAACCCTGTCATCCAAACACCTCTTTGGCTAGAGTTAGTTCAGGGTTAGTCATGAGTTAGTCTAGCCTCTAGCTAAGTTAGAGTATCCAAACAGGAGCAGTATAGGACATGCAAGTTGCTCAAAGCATACCGTCAAATTCGTACGTGAAAGGATCTTTTTTTTTGAAACGGAACGTGAAAGGATCTTCGAATGATATAATTTTCAAATTATATAAAATCCTATCAATAGTCAAAGGCAACCTCAAAGAATACATTAGGCCCTATATAAAATCTTATCAATAGTCAAAACCAAATGTTACTACTACACCAAACAAGTTCAAAACGAGAAACTAGACCCACTCACGGCACGGCACGCCTGTCTTGTTTGGTCTGTCAGTCAAAGCGCTTCCTCTTCTTGGCATAACAATAGAGTACAGTAATTTTTTTAGAATGCTCTTGGCATGTCGCTAACATGTGATGAGTTAACCGACCTCAATAGACAGCAAAATCGCCAGCCCGCTGCACTGTGAGAGAGACGAGGAGCGAGAAGCGATACGGGCTGGTGGATTACTAGAGCTAGGTGTCGCACGGAGGCCAAGAAATATGGTGATAGCGTGGGTTGGCCATGTATGATGAAACTACACTGGGCTGCCGTGTTTCGGACTCTTCCGGTCTACTGTGGAGAAGATTGGGTAGATTTTATATCACCGAATAAAAATATTAAAGAGTCCAGACGGTCCACCACGAGGTTTCTTGCTCCTTCTCGGTCGTCGGAAAGCGTTCTTCTAACTTTTGCCGACACGTGGGACATCCAGCATCCAGTCCATGTGTCATGCAAGAAAATGGAGTTAAGTATAGTAGGAGAGACTCACCAACGGTCATGAACGTAGGTGGAGTACGTGCACGAATCACCCGGAAAAAAAGGAATACGAGCACGAAGAGAAGAGGTGCAGGCACCGACGCAGGTACTCTTTGCCTCTTTCCCTAATACTCACGCGTGGGTACACGGTGAGCTCATTTCTGTACGAAGAGGCAGCTCACCAGATAATTTGGCGAATGTAGTAGTTGTTCATTGGAACCACTCGTGGACGAATCAAAGTTCGATCATGATGCGGTGGCGCGTTTTTTAAAAATTAAGTTATTCTATTCAATGGCACGTACGCAACATTATTTTCTCAATGGAACGTGAATCGTGCACGCACTGAATGGCAGAGCACGGGATGGTAGCCATGGACATGGTCAGCCCTTTTTGGAGACTAATACACTACTTTTGATGTGTCCCATCAACTCGCAAACGAGGAGAAATTTGCTTACTACTAGTACGACCTCTCCCTCGCTCACGCGCGCGCAGTGGCTCACAGGACTAGGAGAAGCTTTTGCTTTACGATAGTGCGCTTAATACAGGCGGTGGACGTGCAACAGTTCATTCGGTGTCAGATTGCTCAGAAGTATCTATACTATAGTACCATCATCATTGTTCGACTTCCGGAAGAGGCGAAGAGCCAAGCGCACGGTCACCTACTCATAGTATAACCGGCCATGTTTGCACAAATTTTTTAACATAGTACAATCTGAGTGGATTGCTGCAGTGTTCATCACACATGAGCCAATCGATTCGCACCCTTCTACGCTCCATTTTGTCTTGCATTCCTTCCTCCGTCCAGCACACTGACAAGTGGGCCCCATGCTCATGTATGCCAATGTGGTAGTCAATTATTTTGCCAGAATCAGCTATCACACCCTTTCGATGCCACGTCAATGTACCCACTAAAAACAAGTTAGACTTGTTCGGTTCAACCACCTCCCTAGGTGTTTGGAGAGGAATTGGCCGTCGCGAGGCGGTTCTATAGGTGGGCAGGCGGAAAAAATAGGTGAAAACACGCGAACCAGCTAGACGAGAGATTTGGTTGATTTTATATCGCTGAATAATATAAAATATTATGAGTGCAGACGCTCCACCGCAAGGTTCCTTGCTCCTTCTCGGTCGTCGGGAATCTATGTTCTTCCACTCTTTTTTTTACGTGAGCTTTGTTCATCCTTTTGCCAACACGCAGGACATCTAGCATCAAGGTCCACATGTCATGCAAGAAAATGGAGATGAGCAGTGCGTAAGTGAGTTGTGCACTTCGATGGCACCTAGTACTACGCAATATTTTTTCTCCTCGATGGCACGTGAATAGTGCACGTACTCAATGACGGAGAATGGGATGGTAGCCATGGACATGGTCGGCCCTTTTTGGAGAGAGTACTAAATAACTTTGATGTGTCCCATCAACTCGTAGAACAACGAGAAGCTTGCTTACTACACCTTCTCCTTCGCCAACGCGTGTGCGGTGGCTCGCAGCACAAGGAGAAACTTTTGCTTACAAGCGGTGGATGTGAAGCAGTTCATTTGGTGTCAGATTGCCAGAAGTACTACTATAGTACCATCATTATTTTTCGACTTCCAGAAGAGGAGAACAGCCAAGCGCAAGGTCACCTACTAACCTAGTACAGTAGTATACTATAGCCAAAGTTGGTCCACCTTTTTAGAGCATGGTTAATTAATATAGGCGGCTCTTGCAGCGGCACATCATTTAGAGCAAGTACTCTCTTCGTAGGAACTTAAAACGCAAGAATAGGAAAAATAAAGGACTGGAGTGGCATGTCCACTTGAATCCCATAGCATTAACACAGTGTTCCCCTAAAAAAAACCAGAGTGTTTGACACAGGAAAAACAAAGGAAGTGAAAAAAAAGTTGGAGTGGATGCTAGATTGCCAATTAACACATGATTACATAGGAAAAAAATCCTATAGCATTCTATCCTATGAATCAAATGACCAATGTAGGAAAATTATGAGGGGGGTCTCTCCAACAGTGTTCCTCGGCTCGCACCTAGCTTAACGGTGGCCGAACTTGGAGTCATTCATCTGGTACACGTGGCATCTCAGATCTGGACACAAGGTGACGTACACCGTCAAGGATAATGTTGTCCTCAAAGCCAGACGTACACGGTCAAGGTCCACAGTCAAGGGGGTAAGGGCGGACGCGACCTCTCACTGCGTCCGCCATTTGAAGCGGCGCGCCGGCCGAGGGCGCCGCCCACTGCACTCCCAGCTGTACCCGCCTTCTCTCCGCATTCAAAAACCTACATTTACTAGCAAGATGCCCATGCGTTGCACGGAACATCAAGATGCATTTGTATGAGTAGTTTATCTTGTGGGAGAAAAGGATGAACGAGGGAAGGCCTTATTTGCAAATGTGGAGAGGGGTGTGGGTATATTTTTGCAAAATTGCCATAGTTTCCTTCCTATCCATCAGATATAAATCGGACGGCCTATATTGCAGGATGGCAGGCACAGCATCATCACCAACTCTGTTTTTTATAAGAGTAGAGATAGAGAAACCCGCGTGGAATGCGAGAAACCCACTCCGGCCACACACGTCCATTCAGGAGCAGGACGTCGGCCAAGCTCCTCCTTCCAACATTTTCTCCACTCTTTCGGCGGCATCCGACGAGCAGGAAGAGCAGTTCTCCGACATAAAAGCCGTCTGGGTGGCCCGCTGAGCCCGGCAGTTACGAGCAAGGCAGCTCGCTGCTCCACCTACCTCGCCTAGCCCGTCGGAGGCAGTTGCCGCACTAAGCCAGCGCGTGGTTCCGCAGCTGGCCGCTCCAATACAACTCGAGGAAGAGTGCCAACTTGCTCCACGCCGGCTTGTCGGTGAGCACGGCGGCACAGGCATAATCGCTGCCCTCGATGCCGCCGCGTCGTACAGCGCCTCCAGTGCCTGCGACTGCGCCATCCGCCGTCGACGCGCGCGTAGCCGCGCCATGCAGGCAGAGAAAGAAGCCGCCGCGGATGTCGACGAGGTGACGCGGCTACGCGGATGTCGACGAGGTAACGACCAGCACATCCCCGCCCGCCTCCATCATTGAGGAGAAGTAGAACACGGGAGGCCGCCACCGATTGTATCCCATGAAGGCCACCGCCGAGGCGACGCCGGCGAAAACAGCCGGTGTCTTGCATGATTCTTCTTCAGTCGGATGCTGGAGGAGGACAAAGAGATCGGGCGGCGACCATTTAGATTAGGTATATTAATTCTACCAGGCTAGTTGTAATGGGGGTATCATAAGTAGTATCATGCATGCCAACTAGGTAAATTTGATGAGGTGGCATAGAATTAAATGAAGAAAGAGAGGGTTGAGTATCATATTATGATACCGTATGGAATTAAGTTACTCCCACTGTGGTTAGGCTTAGGCCTTGTTCGGTTCAACCTCCTCCCAAGGGGTTTGGAGAGGAATGGAGTGGAATTTGGCTTGTACATGATTTAATCCCCCACAATCCCTGTTAATCCCAGTTAAAACCCCTTGAACCGCACATGCCCTTGTTATCACATAGTCATAATGCAATTGTTATGCATGTTAATGTAAGCCCCCGTTAATCTAGTGCTAGTGTTGATTTGATGTGATGGCACTTCTTAGATAATGGTACTTTTTCATACTGTCACTGTAATGCCATTGATAACATACGAGATGCTGTTGTTAATCATATGCCGCTGCAAAAAAATGACACTGCTTAAATAACCCTGTTACATATTTGTGCAAACAGGGTTGTCTATCTCCATATGGTGTCTATTTGTGCAAACGGAAGCACAAACCTCAATTTTAGTGGAACCTGATGTCAGCTGACCTCACAGTGCTCCAGGTATTCCTACATTCTTAACTAGGTAGAATGACCAACGCAAGATGAAATAAGCTTATTCGTACGTTGACCGATGAGGAGCCATAATTAAGCTAGAGGCGTCTCTGATTTACCCGGTGGCCTCACTTACAGCATCATCCACTCCAGCTGCCCTGCACTGGAGCATTTGGTGCTTGTGTTTGGAAAAGGAATCCATATCCCTTGTCTCAAAATAAAGTCGCCTCACCTTGTAAGCATTGGAATTCATTTTGAAGGACAGGAGCTCATCATCGAAGATGCCCCTTCACTTCAAAGGTTGCTCCTTGATTGTTGTTATAAACCTTCACAAATAACTGTGGTCTCTGCGCCTAAACTGGAGACCTTGGGTGCAATTCGTGATCCATTTAAATGGTTCGAGATGGTGTTTGCCTCCACAGCTATTGAGGTACTGTATATTATTCACGTAAACTTTTGTAATTTGCATTTTTCATTTGTGCGCATAAGTTAAGTATCATCTTGGAGTACACTTTCAGTGCAAATATTATGTTCTATGCTCAATGAAGATCTTGTCCATCCTATCAGTGGTGGTGGATTCTGTCAAGACCTTATATATCAGTATGTGGTGTTTTGATCTCAACATCATTATTGCCTTGCTGCAATGCTTTCCATGTCTAGAGAATTTGTATATAAAGGTGATGATTTCACACACATTGAAAGCCCATATATAATGTACTATAATTAATCGTTCAACTATCGCTCTTTCAACATAATCTTTTTTAGACATTAACTGTTTTCAATCTTCATCTCTATTTAGGCACTAACACATGGAGAAAAAGGTATAACCAATCGATGGTGCAAGAAGCACCAAGATTTTCTCAGATCTCATGACATTCGTTTGAAGACAGTAACGCTGGAACGATATGCATCCAACAATGCAAACACTAGCTTTGTCACATTATTCATGTTGAATGCGAGGGCACTATTATCCGTGAGGATTAAGTGTTTCGACAAGAAATTTCTCACGGCTGCAAGTGTTGAACATCATAAAAAGAAGTTTCAGGTGGACCTAAGGGCTTCTGATCGTGCTTGGCTTCTATTTACAACAGCTTGTCGTCATCATGGAGCACTAGAATTTTTGTACTGGGATCTTGATTTTATGGATCAGACCGATCCATTTGATTGTGACTGCCGAAAACTTTGGTTGAGTTAGATGTCATTGTCCTGTTCAATCTGGATTTTGTCTAAACCTGATTAGCAATTAATCATCATGCTTTTGTACTGTTTGTAAGCTGGAGTTAGATATTGTTGCCCTTTTCAACTCGGCTTTGACCCATATTTTCTTTCATACTGGGCCAATGGCTTGCCAATTCTTTAATTAAGACATAAATATTATAAGCATTCACAACATAGGGAAAGAACATCACTCTCGCGGGATCCTTGAGATCTTTGTTCATTACAGAACCCGCAAGTTCTTAGTGATGACCCACAAGTATAGGGGATCTATCGTAGTCCTTTCGATAAGTAAGAGTGTCGAACCCAACGAGGAGGAGATGGAAATGACAAGCGGTTTTCAGCAACGTATTCTCTTCAAGCACTGAAATTATCCGTAACAGATAGTTGTGTGATGAGATAATTCATAACGGGTAGCAAGTAACAAAAGTAACTAAGGTGCAGCAAGGTGGCCCAATCCTTTTTGTAGCAAAGGACAAGCCTGGACGAACTCTTATATAAAGCAAAGCGCTCCCGAGGACACATGGGAATTACTGTCAAGCTAGTTTTCATCATGCTCATATGATTCACGTTCGTTACTTTCATAATTTGATATGTGGGTGGACCGGTGCTTGGGTGCTGCCCTTACTTGGACAAGCCTTCCACTTATGATTAACCCCTCTCGCAGGCATCCACAACTACGAAAGAAGAATTAAGATAAATCTAACCATAGCATGAAACATATGGATCCAAATCAGCCCCTTACAAAGCAACGCATAAACTAGGGTTTAAGCTTCTGTCACTCTAGCAACCCATCATCTGCTTATTACTTCCCAATGCCTTCCCCTAGGCCCAAATCATGGTGAAGTGTCATGTAGTCGATGTTCACATAACACCACTAGAGGAAAGACAACATACATCTCATCAAAATATCGAACGAATACCAAATTCACATGATTACTTATAACAAGACTTCTCCCATGTCCTCAGGAACAAACGTAACTACTCACAAAGCATATTCATGTTCATAATCAGAGGAGTAATAATTATCATTAAGGATCTGAACATATGATCTTCCACCGAACAAACCAACTAGCATCAGCTACAAGGAGTTATCAACACTACTAGCAACCCACAGGTACCAATCTGAGGTTTTGAGATAAAGATCGGATACAAGTGATGAACTAGGGTTTGAGAGGAGATGGTGCTGGTGAAGATGTTGATGGAGATTGACCCCCTCTTGATGAGAGGATAGTTGGTGATGACGATGGCTTCAATTTCCCCCTCCCGGAGGGAAGTTTCCCCGGCAGAACAGCTCCGCCGGAGCCCTAGATTGGTTCTGCCCAGGTTCCGCCTCGAGAAGGCGGCGCTTCGTCCCGAAAGCTTCTTCTTGATTTTTGTCCAGGTCAAAACACATCATATAGCAGAAGATGGGCACCGGAGGCCTGCCAGGGGGCCCACAAGGCAGGGGCGCGCCAGGGGGGTAGGGCGCGCCCCCCACCCTTATGGCTTCCTAGTGGGGCCCCTTCTGGTACTTTCTTCGCCCAATATTTTTTATATATTCCAAAATAATTCTTCGTAAATTTTCAGGACTTTTGGAGTTGTGCAGAATAGGTCTCTCAGATTTGCTCCTTTTCCAGTCCAGAATTCCAGCTGCCGGCATTCTCCCTCTTCATGTAAACCTTGTAAAATAAGAGAGAAAAGGCATAAGTATTGTGCTAGAATGTGTAATAACAGCCCATAATGCAATAAATATAAATATAAAAGCATGATGCAAAATGGACGTATCAACTCCCCCAAGCTTAGACCTCGCTTGTCCTCAAGCGAAAGCCGAAATCGATAATCATGTCCACATGTTTAGAGATAGAGGTGTCGATAAAATAAAATACGGACATGAGGGCATCATGATCATCTTTAGAACAGCAACATATATTGTCATATAATTTCTTATGCCAAAGTAACAGTTCATTCACAAGATAAAGTATGAATCAGAAACATCATTGAAAACTAACAAACTATGATTTCAGTCATTGAAGCAATTGCAATTTATCATAACATCGGAAAGAGTCAATACAAGAGCTATCATTTAGTCTTTCACATTTGCTAACACTCACGCGATACTTATGGGTTCAAAGCCTCAGTCGGACACAGAGAAAGATAGGGGCTTGTAGTTTCGCCTCCCAACCTTTTACCTCAAGGGTAATGTCAACAACAATACTTTATGATAACCTACATCCGAGTGGATATATATATCTGGATCTTTCTCCAACACATAGTGCTTGCCAAAAAGAAAAGAAAAAGTGTAAAAAGGGAAGGTGAAGATCACTATGACTCTTATATAAGGGTAGAATATAAAAGTAAAAGATAGGCCCTTCGCAGAGGGAAGCCGGGGTTGTCATGCGCTTTTATGGTTGGATGCACAAAATCTTAATGCAAAAGAGTGTCACTTTATATTGCTGCTTGTGATAAAGAACTTTATTATGCAGTCTGTCGCTTTTATTTCTTCCATGTCACAAGTTTGTATAAAGCTTATTTTCTTCACACTAATAGATCATACATATTTAGAGAGCAATTTTTATTGCTTGCACTGATGACAACTTACTTGAAGGATCTTACTCAATCCATAGGTAGGTATGGTGGACTCTCATGGCAAAACTGGTTTAAGGGATGTTTGGATGCACAAGTAGTATCTCTACTTGGTGCAAAGTATTTGGCTAGCATAAGAGGGAAAAGCAAGCTCAACATGTTGGAGGATCCATGACACTATAACTTTTATTCGGATATAAGAGAACATAACCCATTATGTTTTCTTCCTTGTCCAACATCAACTTTTTAGCATGTCATATTTTAATGAGTGCTCACAATTACAAAAGATGTCCAAGATAGTATATTTATATGTGAAACCTCTCTTTCTTTATTACTTCCTATTAATTGCAACAATGACCAAAACTATGTTTGTCAACTCTCAACAACTTTTATTCATCATACTCTTTATATGTGAAGTCATCACTCTCCATAAGATCATTGTATGATCTTTTTATTTCTTTTTATTCTTTCTTTTATTTTATTCCCTCAAGATCATAGCAAGAAAGCAAAGCCCTCAACTCAAAACTACTCTTTATTATATATAACTCACAGACTCGATTACATAGGTAGATTTCAAAACAAAACTCAAAGCTAGATCATACTAAAACTTTATTCTACTAGATCAAGATATAACCAAAAGGATCGAGCTAAGAAAAACGATAAAAGTAAAGGTGTGACGGTGATACCATACCGGGACATCTCCCCCAAGCTTGGCAGTTGCCAAGGGGAGTGCCCATACCCATGTATTTAGATCTCTTTCTTCGGAGGTGGCGATGTGATATTCTTGGCGATGATGCCCCTTAAGGTGCGATTCTCCTCCTCAAGCTTATTATTTTGCTGCTTAAGATCCATTATTTCGTTGCAAAGTTTACCCGTGACGGCTAGAGCTCCAATCACCCATGGATGTTTCATAGTTGCGGGGGAAAAAACAACACTCTTTTTCATATTTTCATAAGAGAGAAATCTAGCATTGGGAGGGATGACCGAATTTGGTATTGTTGAGCTCTGAAGTTCCTCCATCATGGCTCCAGGTTGAAGACGAGAGGTAGCTTCTTGGTCCTCCTCCATGGCATCCACTCTTTTCAGGTCAGCCTCCATCTCTTCCTCCGTTGATTGCCCGAAGTGATCAGCTTCGCTGCTTGCTCTTGGGCCTGGTGTCGGATGAGAGACACGACTCTCCGACCGACTCTTGCGAAGACATCTTGCTCTAATTCTGCTGCAGAAACAACTCAAAACGAAAACAGGGGGTATTGTCATGGTATGGTGGTCAAAACCTTTGGGAGATTATATAATGATTTTTTACCGACCAAAAGAAGTATTGTGCAAGAAAACAGAGTCCGGAGGGCACACGAGGTGGCGGCAAGGGTGGGGGGCGCGCCCAGGGGGGTAGGGCACGCCTCCCTACCTTGTCACTTCCTCGTGCACTTTCCAGACTATTTTAAATTTTCCTAATTTTTTAAATATTCCAAAACGGAGAAAAATTGCCATTAGAACAGTTTTGGAGTCGGTTTACTTACCGTACCACTAACCTATTCCTTTTCGGAGTCTGAAACGTTCTGGAAAGTAACCTTTATGGACTCCTCCAGTGTTACGATATTAATAATATTTGTCTCGACATTTATGGGAGTACCTGAAATATAATGTTTGATTCTTTGACCGTTTACCACCTTCGGGTTAGTGCCTTCGGCGTTGTTGATCTTGATGGCACCGGAACGATAAACCTCCTCGATAATGTAAGGACCTTCCCATTTAGAGAGAAGCTTTCCTGCAAAAAATCTTAAACAAGAGTTGTATAGCAAAACATGATCACCTACATTAAACTCACGCTTTTGTATCCTTTTGTCATGCCATCTTTTAACCTTTTCTTTAAACAACTTGGCATTCTCATAGGCTTGGGTTCTCCATTCATCCAGTGAGCTTATGTCAAATAACCTCTTCTCACCGGCAAGTTTAAAATCATAGTTGAGCTCTTTGATTGCCCGATAAGCTTTATGTTCTAGTTCAAGAGGTAAGTGACATGCTTTTCCATAAACCATTTTATATTGAGACATACCCATAGGGTTTTTATAAGCCGTTCTATAAGCCCATAATGCGTCATCAAGTTTCTTAGACCAATTCTTTCTAGATCTATTAATAGTCTTTTGCAAAATCAATTTAATCTCTCTATTGCTCAATTCTACTTGACCACTAGACTGAGGGTGATATGGAGATGCAATTCTATGGTTGAGATCATATTTAGCAAGCATTTTATGGAAAGCACCATGAATAAAATGTGAACCACCATCAGTCTTCAAGTATCTAGGGACTCCAAACCTCAGAAAAATAACTTCTTTAAGCATCTTAATAGAAGTGTTATGATCGGCACTACTAGTTGGAATAGCTTCTACCCACTTAGTAACGTAATCAACAGCAACTAAAATATGTGTATACCCATTAGAGGAAGGAAAAGGTCCCATATAATCAAAACCCCAAACATCAAATGGTTCAATAACAAGTGAATAATTCATAGGCATTTTCTGACGTCTACTAATATTGCCAATTCTCTGACATTCATCACAAGACAAGACAAACTTACGGGCATCCTTGAAGAGAGTAGGCCAATAAAAACCAGATTGCAATACCTTGTGCGCAGTTCTATCTCCAGCATGGTGTCCTCCGTAAGCTTCGGAGTGGCACTTGCGTAGGATCTGTTCCTGTTCATGCTCAGGTACACAATGTCTAATAACACCATCTACTCCTTCTTTATAAAGGTGTGGGTCATCCCAAAAAGTAATGTCTTAAATCATAGAAAAACTTTTTCTTTTGCTGGTATGTGAAACTAGGTGGTATAAATTTAGCAACAATGTAATTAGCATACCATGGAGTATTACGAGAAGCATTTACGATAGCTAATTGCTCATCAGGAAAGCTATCATCAATAGGCAGTGGGTCATCAAGAACATTTTCTAACCTAGACAAGTTGTCTGCAATGGTGTTCTCAACTCCCTTTCTATCAATAATATGCAAATCAAATTCTTGCAGTAAGAGAACCCATCTAATAAGTCTAGGTTTAGCATCTTTCTTTTCCATAAGGTATTTATAGCATCATGGTCAGTGTGAACAGTTACTTTGGAATCAACAATATAAGATCTGAACTTATCACAGGCAAATACAACTGCTAAAAATTCTTTTTCAGTAGTAGCATAATTTCTCTGGGCACTGTCTACAGTTTTACTAGCATAATGCATAACATTCAATTTCTTAAAAACTCTTTACCCTAGAACAGCACCAACAGCATAATCACTAGCATCACACATAATTTCAAAGGATAAATTCCAATCAGGTGGTTGAACAATAGGTGCAGAAATCAAGGCTTTCTTAAGTATCTCAAATGCTTCTACACAATCATCATAAAAAATAAAAGGAACATCTTTTTGCAAAAGATTAGTGAGAGGCCTAGAAATTTTAGAGAAGTTTTTAATGAACCTCCTATAGAAACCAGCATGACCAAGGAAACTTCTTATACCTTTGATATCTTTAGGACACTTCATCTTTTTAGTAGCATCTACTTTAGCTTTATCAACTTCAATACCTCTTTCAAAAAATTTATGCCCCAAGACAATACCTTCATTAACCATAAAGTGGCACTTCTCCCAATTCAAGACAAGATTAGTTTCTTCACATCTCTGCAAAACTCGATCAAGGTTGCTTAAGCAATCATCAAAAGAAGTTCCGTAAACGAAGAAATCATCCATGAAAACCTCAACAATCTTTTCATAAAAGTCAGAGAATATAGCAGTCATACATCTTTGAAAGGTAGCAGGTGCATTGCATAAACCAAAAGGCATACGTCTATAAGCAGAAGTACCGAAAGGGCAAGTAAAAGTGGTCTTTTCTTGGTCCTCTTTTGACACAGGTATTTGAGAAAAACCAGTATAACCATCTAGAAAGCAAAAATGTGTATGTTTGGGCAGTCTTTCTAGCATTTGATCAATAAAAGGTAGAGGGTAATGATCTTTTCTAGTAGTTTTATTTAATTTTCGAAAATCAATTACCATTCTATAACCTGTACCAATTCTTTATGGGATCAATTCATTCTTATCATTAGGGACAACAGTAATACCTCCCTTCTTAGGAAACAATGAACAGGACTTACCCATCTACTATCAGCTATAGGATAAATTATACCTACCTCCAAAAGCTTTAGTATTTCATTTCTTACCACTTCCTTCATATTGGAATTTAACCCTCGTTGATGATCAACAACTGGTTTAGCATCAGGCTCCATATTAATTTTGTGTTGACATAGAGTGGGACTAATGCCCCTAAGATCATCAAGAATATATCCAATAGCGGCACGGTGCTTCTTCAGAGTTTTCAATAATTCCTTTTCTTCATGCTCTGAAAGGTTAGCACTAATAATAACAGGATATATCTTCTTTTCATTAAGATAAGCATATTTTAAAGTGTCAGGTAATTTTTTAAGCTCAAACACGGGATCACCCTTGGGTGGAGGAGGATCTCCAAGGATTTCAATAGGCAAATTGTGTTTCAAAATAGGCATTTGGTTAAAGAATATTTCATCTAATTCCTTTCTTTCATTCATAAACATATCATTTTCATGGTCTAGCAAATACTGTTTTAAAGGATCGCTAGGAGGCACGGCAATAGAAGCAAGACCAATAATTTCATCCTTACTAGGCAATTCTTTATCATGGGGTTGTCTGCGAAATTTAGAGAAATTAAAATCATGAGACACATCCCCAAAACTTACAGTAACAATTTCTTTCTCACAGTCTATCTTAGCATTAACAGTGTTCAAGAAAGGTCTACCAAATATAATGGGACAAAAGTCATCTTGTGGGGAACCAAGAACAAGAAAATCAGTAGGGTATTTTATTTTCCCACACGAGACTTCAACATCTCTAACAATCCCAATTGGTGATATAGTATCTCTATTGGCAAGCTTAATAGTAACATCAATTTCTTCTATCTCAGCAGGTGCAATATCATTCATAATTTCTTGATATAAGGTATAAGGAATTGCACTCACACTAGCACCCACATCACATAAGCCATGATAGCAATGATCTCCTATTTTAATAGAAACAACAAGCATGCCAACAATAGGTCTATGTTTATCTTTAGTATCGGGTCTAGCAATTCTAGCAGCTTCATCACAGAAATAAATAACATGCCCATCAATATTATCAACCAAGAGATCTTTAACCATAGTAATACTAGGTTCAACTTTAATTTGTTCAGGGGGTGTAGGTGTTCTAGTATAACTCTTACGAACCACAGTTGAAGCTTTGGCATGATCCTTTATCCTAACAGGAAAAGGTGGTTTCTCAATATAAGCAGTAGGAACAATATGATCAACATTATAAGTAACAATTTCTTCTTCAACTCTAATAGGTTCTACTACTTTTACTTCAATGGGAGGGTGATATTTAAACCACTTCTCCTTGGGGAGATCAACATGAGTAGCAAATGATTCACAAAAAGAAGCTACTATCTTAGAGTCAAGTCCATATTTAGTGCTAAAATCACGAAAAGTATCGGTATCCATGAAAGATTTAACACAATCAAACTTAAGGTTTATACCTGACTCATTACCTTCGTCGATTTCCCAATCTTCAGAGTTGTGTTTAATTCTTTCCAATAAATCCCATTTGAATTCAATAGTCTTCTTCATAAAAGAACCAATACAAGAAGTATCGAGCATGGATTGATCATTACGAGAAAGCCGAGCATAAAAATTCTGAATAATAATTTCTCTTGAGAGCTCATGATTGGGGAATGAATATAACATTGACTTAAGCCTCCCCCAAGCTTGAGCGATACTTTCTCCTTCATGAGGCCAAAAATTATATATATAATTCCGATCATGATGAACCAGATGCATAGGATAAAACTTCTGATGAAATTCCAATTTCAATCGGTTGTAGTTCCAAGATCCAATATCATCACATAGCCTATACCATGTCAATGCCTTTCCCCTTCAAAGATAAAGGGAAGACCTTCTTCTTGACTTCATCCTCGGGCAAACCTGCAAGCTTAAATAATCCACAAACTTCATCCACATAGATTAGATGCATATCAAGATGTAATGTTCCATCTCCTGCATAAGGATTAGCCAGCAGTTTCTCTATCATACCCGAAGGAATTTCATAATAAATATTTTCAGTAGGTTCAGTAGGTTGAGGAGCAACTCTTTGCTCTACCAGTCGAGGTGAAGATACCCCGAACAAGCCCCTCAAAGGATTATTTTCCATAGTGACAAGTGACAGTAATTTCAGCACACTATATAAATGTTTCCTTACCTAATTCCACTTACCAAAGGTGCTTCACTCCCCGGCAACGGCGCCAGAAAAGAGTCTTGATGACCCACAAGTATAGGGGATCTATCATAGTTCTTTTGATAAGTAAGAGTGTCGAACCCATTGACGAGCAGAAGGAAATGACAAGCGGTTTTCATCAAGGTATTCTCTGCAAGCACTGAAATTATCGGTAACAGATAGTTGTGTGATGAGATAATTCATAATGGGTAGCAAGTAACAAAAGTTACTAAGGTGCATCAAGGTTGCCCAATCCTTTTTGTAGCAAAGGACAAGCCTGGATGAACTCTTATATAAAGCAAAGTGCTCCCGAGGACACATGGGAATTACTGTCAAGCTAGTTTTCATCATGCTCATATGATTCACGTTCGTTAGTTTGATAATTTGATATGTGGGTGGACCGATGCTTGGGTGCTGCCCTTACTTGGACAAGCCTCCCACTTATGATTAACCCCTCTCGCAAGCATCCGCAACTACGAAAGAAGAATTAAGATAAATCTAACCATAGCATGAAACATATGGATCCAAATCAGCCCCTTACGAAGCAACGCATAAACTAGGGTTTAAGCTTCTGTCACTCTAGCAACCCAGCATCTACTTATTACTTCCCAATGCCTTCCCCTAGGCCCAAATCATGGTGAAGTGTCATGCAGTCGACGTTCACATAACACCACTATAGGAAAGACAACATACATCTCATCAAAATATCGAACGAATACCAAATTCACATGATTACTTATAACAAGACTTCTCCCATGTCCTCAGGAACAAACGTAACTACTCACAAAGCATATTCATGTTCATAATCAGAGGAGTAATAATTATCATTAAGGATCTGAACATATGATCTTCCACCGAATAAACCAACTAGCATCAAGTACAAGGAGTAATCAACACTACTAGCAACCCACAGGTACCAATCTGAGGTTTTGAGACAAAGATCGGATACAAGAGATGAACTAGGGTTTGAGAGGAGATGGTGCTGGTGAAGATGTTGATGGAGATTGGCCCCCCTCTCGATGAGAGGATCTTTGGTGATGACGATGGCTTCGATTTCCCCCTCCCGGAGGGAAGTTTCCCCGGCAGAACAGCTCCGCCGGAGCCCTATATTGGTTCAGCCTAGGTTTCGCCTCGAGACGGCGGTGCTTCATCCCGAAAGTTTCTTCTTGATTTTTTTCCAGGTCAAAACACATCATATAGCAGAAGATGGGCACCGGAGGCCTGCCAGGGGGCCCACAAGGCAGGGGGCGTGCCCAAGGGGTTAGGGCGCACCCCCACCCTTGTGGCTTCCTGGTGGGGCCCCTCTGGTACTTTCTTCGCCCAATATTTTTTATATATTCCAAAATAATTCTCCGTAAATTTTCAAGACTTTTGGAGTTGTGCAGAATAGGTCTCTCAGATTTGCTCCTTTTCCAGTCCAGAATTCCAGCTGTCGGCATTCTCCCTCTTCATGTAAACCTTGTAAAATAAGAGAGAAAAGGCATAAGTATTGTGTTAGAATGTGTAATAATAGCCCATAATGCAATAAATATCAATATAAAAGCATGATGCAAAATGGACGTATCACTTAGCGCCCACCAGCACCCACAAACTTATTTTCAGCTAGCACACCAAATGGGCTGTAATTCTTAATAAGAAAAGCTGCATGGTAGTGACAGATTTGGATTTGTCATTTGGGACCCACGAGGAAAAAGCCTATCCAGGGCGGTGCCGACTCAACAGTAAACATTGAGAAACCTGGTTTTAAAATTACTGTAAATCCAAAACTCGACTCACAATCATGAAACTTGCAATGGTGTTATGACATGGCACCAACATGCCGTGGTAAAAAATTAGTCCAATTTGGGACAAGTTTTGGTATAAACTTCTTACAAACCGGAGCTTCTCTCAAAAAGGCTCATGTTTCTGAGAGGGAACTTGTCACCTATGTGTGCAAAACGACATACGTTGTCTCTTCCCACCTTGATTTATTTTACAGAGGCAACATGCAACTATAGGAGCGTCGTCCTAAAAATATGAAATTATTCAGGGTTCGTTTTGCCTTTTTATACTTTATTTGAGTTTTCTAGTCATTTTGGAACATACTTTGGTGTGTGCAAAGGTCATGTGTGTACTAGCCACCTATGTAATTGGATGTTCAATCTGTTTATGGAATCAAGTCCTTATAAGTTATAAATACATATGTTGTTGTTCTTTGTGCAATGACATCGCACATGGACCATACTAGGGAACCCGTCGGTGATGATTGCATCAATCGCTGGCAATTGTATACCAGCAAGCGTTTGCCCACAACACACACGGCTTATTAGCAGCAATCGTCTGTGTTATTATCGGTCTTCGCACACATTTCTGATTACAGACTTGTTTGTCGCGTATCACACACATCTTGTTAAATTGAACCGTTTCTGTTCTCTTGGCTCAAAGCAAACAGTTCATCCGAGTGAACCGTATGCTGTATATCGCACACACCTTGATATGGCTGACCGTTTCTTTTGTGTTGCCTAATCACAAATAGGTCATCCGAGTGAACTGCATGTCGTATATCGCACACAGCTTCATCTGGCTGCCCGTTTATGTTGTTTCGCCTAATCACAAATAGTTTATCCATGTGAACTGTATGCCGTATATCGCACACGCCTTTATCTGGCCGCCCGTTTCTGTTGTTCTGCCTCATCGCAAATAGTTCATTGAACTGAACCGTATGCCTCGCACCGCACATGCAACTAAAATCTGAACCGTGTTTGATGTATCCACCATCGCAAACATTTTGCATCTTTTTTTACGGTTATTTACATCATCGTTTGCGATTAGTGCATCGCACACAGTTTCGTCGAAGGGTTTTTGATTGTAGTGTCGCATTAACAGCATCCTGCAGTAGTGAAGGTACTAGCATCATCATGAGTAGCATTCATAGCAGAAGTAGCATCATCAATAACTTGCGACATATCAGAATTAATAGCATGTGGTGGTGTTGCAAGTTTACTCAAAATAGAAGGTGAATCAAGTGCAGAGATAGATGGCTGTCCCTTACCTCCCCTCGTCTTAGACGGAAATATCTTAGTCTTGGTATCTTTCAGATTCTTCATGGTGATAAATAGACAATAAGCTCAAGTGACTCAACAAATATAGCTATGTGATGTCGCTTGAACTACGTCGGTATTTCCCCAAAGAGGAAGGGATGATGCAACACAGCTACGGTAGGTATTTCCCTCAGTGATGAGACCAAGCTTATCGAACCAGTAGGAGAACCAAGCAACACTATGTAAATGGTACATGCACACAAATAATAAATACTTGCACACAAATAATATATGTCAAAGGGGTTGTCAATCCGTTTCAGGTAACGGTGCCAGAAATGGTCGAGTTGACGGGAGAAAAATTATAATAGATTGGATAAATAGATCTCTAATAAACGCGAAATAAAATAAATGGCAAAAAGTGCAGCAAGGTATTTTTGGGTTTTTGGATTAATAGATATGAAAATAAAAGCAAATAAAAATAGATCTCGAAGGCAAATATGATAAAGAGTAGACCCGGGCGCCGTAGATTTCACTAGTGGCTTCTCTCGAGAAAAATAGCATACGGTGGGTAAACAAATTACTGTTGGGCAATTGATAGAACTTCAAATAATCATGAGGATATCCAGGCAATGATCATTATATAGGCATCACGTCCAAGATTAGTAGACCGGCTCCTGCCTGCTTCTACTACTATTACTCCACACATCGACCGCTATCCAGCATGCATCTAGTGTATTAAGTTCATGCAGAAACGGAGTAATGCAATACGAACGATGACATGATGTAGACAAGATCTATTCATGTAGGAATAGACCCCATCTTGTTATCCTTAAAAGCAATGATACATACATGTCATTTCCCCTTCTGTCACTGGGATTGAGCACCATAAGATCGAACCCATAACAAAGCACCTCTTCCCATGGCAAGAAAAATCGATCTAGTCGGCCTAACTAAACCAAAGATTCGAAGAAGAAATACGAGGCTATAAGTAATCATGCATATCAGAGATCAAAGAAACTCAAATAACTTCCATGGATAAAAATATAGATCTGATCATAAACTCAAAGTTCATCGGATCCCAACAAACACACCGCAAAAAGAGTTACATCAAATAGATCTCCAAGAGACCATTGTATTGAGAATCAAAAGAGAGAGAGGAAGCCATCTAGCTACTAACTACGGACTCGAAGGTCTACAATGAACTACTCACGCATCATCGGAGAGGCACTAATGAGGATGATGAACCCCTCCGTGATGGTGTCTAGATTGGATTTGTGGTTTCTGGAACTTGCGGCGGCTGGAATTGTGTTTCGTCGACTCCCCTAGGGTTTTTGGATTTTTGGGGTATTTATAGATCAAAGAGGCGGTGCGGGAGGTGGCCGAGGTGGGCAAAAACCACCAGGGGAGTCGACGAAAAAAAATTATAGATCAAAGAGGCGGTGCTGGAGGCGCCCAGGTGGGTTGTGCTCCCCTCGGAGCCCCCCTCTGGTACTTCCTTGGCCCAACTTGTGTCTTCTGGTCCAAAAAAATTCTCCAAAAAGTTTTGCTGCGTTTGGACTCCATTTGGTATTGATTTTCTGCAAAGTAAAAAAAGAAAAAAACAGCAACTGGCACTAGGCACTATGTCAATAGGTTAGTCCCAAAAAATGATATAAAGTTGCTATAAAATGATTGTAAAACATCCAAGAATGATAATATAACAGCATGGAACAATAAAAAATTATAGATAGGTTGGAGACGTATCAGCATCCCCAAGCTTAATTCCTGCTCGTCCTCGAGTAGGTAAATGATAAAAACAGAATTTTTGATGTGGAATGCTGCCTATCATGTTCATCACATATTCTTTTCTTTTGTAGCATGGACATTTGGACTTTTATATGATTCAAAGCAATAGTCTAGTTTTGACATGAAGACTTCAATACTCAAGCATATCAACAAGCAACCAAGTCTTTCAAAATATCAACACTAAAGCAAGTTATCCCTAGCCCATTATGCTCAATCATTGATCCATTCATGAAACACACTCGCATATTAGCTACACCCAATGCTCAAGTATGATCATAGTGCCCCTTAGTTGGTGCTTTATAAGAGAAGATGGAGACTCAAATAAAAATTGCATAAAGTAAATAGAAAGACCCTTCGCAGAGGGAAGTAGGGATTTGTAGAGGTGCCAGAGCTCAAAGCGGAAAAAGATAGAAATAAAACATTTTGGATGGCATGCTTTTCCTGTCAACGAAAACGATCGAGTAGTTCCCAATACTTTCCATGCTAGAAATATCATAGGCGGTTCCCAAACAAAAAATAAAGTTTATTCCTTTTTCCACCATACTTTCACATTCCACGGCTAACCGAATCCACGGGTGCCGTCCATACCAACACTTTCCAAGGAATTTATTATTTGACAACATAAAGTAAATTCATTTTTCATTTCGGGACTGGGCATCCCTAATACCTTTGTCATACTCTCGTGCAATGGCAAGTGAATAAACACTCACCTTGAGAATAACACATCTAGCATGGAAAAATATCAGCCACCCCCTACCGTTTCATGAGCGGTACGAGCACACAAAAAGGATATTTATTTTGAAGATTAGAGATGGCACATACAAATTTGCTTAGAACGGCAAAAGAATACCGCATATAGGTAGGTATAGTGGACTCATATGGCAAAACTGGGATTAAGTATTTTGGATGCACAAGTAGTATTCCTACTTAGTACAAGTGAAGGCTAGCAAAAAGATTGAGAAGCATCCAACCAAGAAACGAAAAATCTCATAAGCGAGCATTAAGCATAAGTAACACCGAATAATGCACCACAAGTAGGATATAATTTCATTGCATAACTATTGACTTTCGTGCTTGCATAGGGAATCACAAACCTTAACACTAGTATTCTTACTAAAGCATAATTACTCATCAACATGACTCACATATTATATCATCATATCGCAAAACTATTACAAAGAATCAAGTTTATTTTGTCCAACGATCTTCATGAAAGTTTTTATTATATCCCTCTTGAATATCTATCACTTTGGGACTAGTTTCATATGTTGCTTTTGATAGCTCAAACAAATCTAAGTGAAGAACATGAGCATAAAAATTTTCTTCTCTCAAAATAATATAAGTGAAGCATGAGAGAATTTCTTCAAAATTACTAACTCTCAAATAAATCTAAGTGAAGCATGAGTGCATTTCTTCAAAAATAACAAAGCACACCGTGCTCAAAAAGATATAAGTGAAGCACTAGAGCAATTCCATAGCTCAAAAAATTTAAGTGAAGCACATAGAGCAATTCTAACAAATCATAGTAATATTTTGGCTCTCCCAAATAGGTGTGTCCACCAAGATAGATGACTTAAACTAAAAAGCAAAACAAGCAAAGACTCATATAATACAAGACGCTCCAAGCAAAACTCATGATATGTGACGAATAAAAATATAGCTCCAAGTAAAATACCGATGGTCGTTAGAAGAAAGAGGGGATGCCACTCGGGGGCATCCCCAAGCTTAGTTGCTTGTTTCTCTTTGGATAATGGCTTGGGTTGCCATGGGGCATCCCCAAGATTAGTCTCTTCTTACTCCTTATTCCTTCATCCATCGTGATCTCACCCAAAACTTGAAAACTTCAATCACACAAAACTCAACAAAACCTTCGTGAGATACGTTAGTATAAGAAAACCAATCTTTACTTCAAGTACTGTAGAAAACCCATTCAAATTTTGTTATTGCATTATATATACTGTATTCTAACTTTACCATGGCTTATACCCTGCAATACAAACCATAGATTCATCAAAATAAGCACACAATGCAAAGAAAACAGAATATGTCAAAAACAGAACAGTCTGTAAATATGCGAATTGTTATCATACTTATGTAACTCCAAACATTCTGAAAAATTAGGAAAACAGAGGAAATTTGCATATAAATCTTTTGTAAAAACTTCAGAATTTTTCGTCGCTTCTGTGATGTTAAACAATTATTTTACTGGACGCAAAAGTTTCTATTTTCCAACAAGATGAAATCAACTATCACCAAAGCTATCCCAAAGGTTTTACTTGGCACAAACACTAATTAAAGGAAAATGATTGTTTTCTACCGACTGATTTTGCAGCTCGCGTAAACCGCCTGCAGCGAACGCCACGCGTCCTGCTGGTTCCGCCCACTACCCAGCCTTATCCGTTCATCTCCACAAGCGTCACCAGATCCACCGATTTTTCCACCAAGCTCGATCCCCTTTCGTTCCGCTCCGCGCCTCTCTCTCCTACAGCTCTCTCCGCCATGGCCATGGACACGCTCCAAGCACCGCTGCCCTGCTGCCTCATAAGCTCCAAGTGCTGCTGCCTCACAAGCTCCAACGCGCTGCTGCCCAAGCTCCATGCGACCGGTGCTGCGTTGGAGCGCTCTTAGAAACGCCGACGATCTTTATCGGAAAAAAAGTGACGCCGACGATTCAAGGTGGCACTCTGTGATGACCCCGGCTTAATCGTGCACTAATCATACACGCAAATGCACACGATCAAGCCTAAGGACTCACTTGAAGATATCACAACACAACTCTAAAACAGAAATAAATTCATACAAGCTTAATATTACAAGCCAGGGCCTCGAGGGCTTGAATACATAGCTCGATGGCATACAAGTGTCTGCGGAAGCGTCAGATATCTGGGTACAGATATATTACAAAGAGAGAGAGAGAGAGATAGGCCTTCACAGAGGCGGGGTAAAAATAAAAGTTACGATCGAAAAGGCGTGGGCCTCCTGCCCTGGACACTCCGATCCTACTCCTGGTCGTCAGATGGCTCCTCGTAGTAGTAGTACTCTCCGGGCTGGTAGTAGTAGTGGTCGTCGACGGGGACATCTGGCTCCGGGGCTCCGTCGTCTGGATGCGACAAAGGAATAAAGGGGGAAAAAGTAAAATAAAGCAAACGTGAGTACTCATCCGAAGTACTCAGCAAGCAAGGATCTACACTACATATGCATCATTTTCAAAGGGGGCTGTATATGTGGACTGGGCTGCAGAAATGCTACAATAGAGGGGGAAAGCCTAGTCCTATCGAAGACTAGCATCTTCAGCATCTTCAATGGTCTCGCAGCATTAGAAGAGAGCAGATGAACATAAAGTAAAGTAGTAGTAGTAATGTCATCAACCTCGGCCAGAGATTCTTTCTCGACTCCCTGCGAGAAAGCAATCCCAGAGCCGTACTATCCAGTTCTCATCTCAAGTTCTAGTTGTACCGATCGGGATACAACCCCGAGTGTCCGTTACCATAGGACAGGCTATCGATAGAAGTTTCTTCTCTGCAGGGGTGCACCAACTTACCCACCACGCTCGCTTAACTCCGGCCGGACATACTTTTCTGGGTCATGCCCGGCCTCGGCTAAGCAACACGCTGCAACCCGATCAAATACTTAACAGAGAGGTCAGCACGCCGGACTAACCTATGCCCCCAGGGGTCTTGGGCCATCGCCTCGGACGCTGCTGCACGTTGCGTACACCGCCGATGAGCAGACCTAGCAACCCCTTATAAAAGCGCGGTTGCGTTCCCAGTCCAACCCAGCGTGTGCCGCTCAGTTGCTGACGTCTATTAAGCTTCGGCTGAAGTATATGACGCAGAACGCCCATACTATGCCCACGTGATGGTTAGTGCTATCAGGCCAGAGGCCCCTCGGACCAAATATCCAAACCGTAGTGGATTAGGAGCGCGCGGTAACGAGCAGAGACTCACGATCGATGTGACCCCGTCGCCCCGTCTCGAGGACTTGCGGCAAGGGCTAAGAATGCCCGGCCACGCCTCGTAGTTATCTCGCAGGCACCTCTCAGGTCAACCCGACTCCACATCACTTCGCATTTATGCTCGCGCGGGTACCCCTCAGGGCCGACCCGTCTTTAGTATCATGGTTCATAGTCAAGTCATAATATCCAAGGTAGCTGTGTGTCTGACACCGAAGGGGAACCCTGAGGAATCACCCTCGATGGAAGTCCCGCTCGATGTTATCATCAAGGTGAACGAAGGAGGAATCACCCTCGAGGTCCACACTTGAGAGATTGCGCGACGGCGTCGGTATCGGGGGTGGTGTAGGAGGAATCACCCTCGCTTACCACGACCGATTAACTAACCTACAAGGTTATCATCAGAAGTGCTGACGAGGTATCACCCTCGGCACTCGATGGTAACCCAGTAGTGTCGAGCATCTTAGGGGAAGTGACGTGCGGTGCCAGGTTCTAATCTTCGATCCCGTTGATCGGGTCTTCAGATATCCAGCGGAGCAGTCGGGATCAAGTGGGGGTCTCTGTCGGGTCTCTACCCAGCCTATTCTAAACAGTCTAGGATAACCAGCAAGGTAGCAAGGCAGGTTACAATAATCAGGCTATGCAGCAGATATAGGAAAACAGTAGCAGTAGCAGTTCTAATGCAAGCATAAGAGAGAAGAGAATAGGCGATATAGGCATGTTCAAAATGGGGGTGGTTGCCTGTCTGCTCGACGGCAAGGGTAGGGTCGTCGGGGACGTAGTCGTACTAAGGAGCGGCGTCTGCCTCAGGAGCTACGGCAACGTCGGGGTCTACCGAAAGAGAAGAAGGGGAGGAAACAAGTAAATGTAATGCAAACAGATGCAACACAGTGCGTGCGATGCTATGATGCAGTGCAGGGTTGCCTAAATATGCCTCTAAGTCATTTTAGTTATTTTAGAATTAATCTGGGATTTATTAACCGGTGTGTGTGCACTATTCATCTACCGAAATAGGGCTCGGAGTTAAGAGTTCTCCTACGTAGGAGGTTTCAGCAAGGAAACAGACGGCACGATCAGACTCGTCTCGTCGTTCTGAGCAACTTTCATGTTTTAACTTTTTCGATCTGAGCTACGGTTTAAAAGTTATTAATTTTTAAAGATTTATTGATTTTCTGGAATTATTTTTATTAACAGAATTGAATTATGACGCCAGCATGACGTGTTGCTGACATCAGCAGGTCAACAGTGATGCTGACCTGGTCAAACCTGACATGTGGGTCCAGTGGGACCCACATGTCAGCCTTTGTTATTCTAACAGTGAATTAAATTAATTAACAGGGTTAATTAAGAGTGTGGGCCCACATGTCAGTGAGTGATTAGTCTAACTAATCAGTTTTAATTATTAAATCATTTTATTTAAACTAATAAGCGGTGGGGCCCGCATGTCATAGGCACATAGTGCCCAGTGAGCAGAGTTGACTGAGTCAACTCAGTCAACTGGGGTCCCAGGGCCCAAGGTCGGTGACCCAGGGTGGGCCCCACCTGCACCACGTCAGCGGTGGCCAGCGTCTCGCCGCCGGCGATGCCGGAACGCGGCGGAGAGCCTCGGCTCTCGCCGGAATTCATCTACAGAGCGCCGTTCGGCGCGCGGCTTGACCCATTCGAACGGGCGCTCGCCCGCGAGTCTAGTGGTGGGGTTGTTTTCGCCGGACCTGGCCGGAAACTTCACCGGCGTCGAGGTCTGCGGCGGAGCGGCTACGGGCGTCGGCGCAATCGGCGCTGCAGTGCGATAGGCAGTAAATGGAGGGGCTGGGGAGGTGCTACGCGCTGCGCTGAGCACAAAGGGGTCGGCCCCGTGACCATTTGGTCACCGGAGAGGCGTCGTCGGCGAGCCCCGCGGCACTGCGTTCGGGCGCGCGTTGAAGAGGTAGCTAGGTTACGCGCCAGGACCAGCAGGGAGTAGGGATGGAAGAGGAGCTCACCGGGGAGGCACAAGGTGGCCCGGTGTAAGGCTTAGTAGCGCAGAGGCGGCGCCGGAGACGAAGAAGGGCGGCGGCGACCGGAGATGGGGACGGAGGAATCCCGGCGCTGTGATGCCTCCCAGCTCCCGCTGCGACCACCAGTGGATGCGGAAGACGTAGACGAAGGCGACGGGCACGGCAGCGAGGTGATTCGATGGCCATGGCCGCGGACAAGAGCGAGGCGCGGCGGCGACCGCGTCGGACGTCAATGGATCTGAGGGGGGAAAGAGCGAGGAGGAAGGGGGAAAGTGGCAGGGAGGTGGCCAGGGGGTAGGAATGGGCCTGCCCTTATCCTCTCGGCCGTCGGTGGCTTGGCGTCGTCGCCGTGTCGCCGCCCGGCTGGTGCGCGCGCGCGCGGCCATGGCGAGGCTGACACGGGGAGGAGGGAGAAGGTAACGGGCCAGTTGGGCCGGTTCGGGGCACTGTGCACTAAGGCCCAGTGCACAGTGCCTCATTTTATTTTCTGTTTCTGTTTCTCTTTTTCTTTTATTCTTTTCTGTTTTGATTTAGTTGGGGCTTTTATGCATTTTTGTAAAAGGTGGGACTTGGCCCAAATATTGCAATGCAATATTAGCCTTGACCAAAAATTGGTTTGAGCCAAATTGGGTTCCATTTGAAATTGAAATGATTTTAAATGAATTTAATATTGCTGTTTTGATGTTGTTTCAATTTGTTTCAGTCACTTAATTAATCCAAGGATTACTGTTGGTATTTTTATGTGTGCTCCTGGAATATTTGCTATTTAGTGAACATTTTTGCAACAGTGTTTGAGCAAATTTATTTTGCACTTTTGAATTTAAGTTGATTTTCATAATGGAGTTTGAATTATTTGAATAACCACTATGTTTAGGCACTGCAAATGATATGACTTGGCAATATTAGCAGCTGATCACAGTGGTAGTTACACAGGGGTGTTACAAGTTCTCCTCCTCTAAAAGAAATTCTCGTCCCGAGAATTTAGGAGGTAGAAGGAAAGAGGCCGGGATATTCTTCCCGAAGATGATCCTCGCGTTCCCAAGTGGCTTCATCTTCAGTGTGATTCGACCACTGCACTTTCAGGAACTTGGTCGTCTTCTGACGAGTTCGACGTTCAGCTTCATCAAGGATGCGGATCGGATGCTCCTTATAAGATAAGTCATCTTGCAACTGAAGCATCTGGTGATCCACTGTGCGGTGCGGAGATTCCTTGAAGCATTTTCGAAGTTGCGACACGTGGAAGACATCATGAATATGAGAGAATTGTGGCGGCAACTCCAATTTATAAGCCACCTGTCCACGTCTTGCCACGATGTGGAAAGGACCGATATAGCGAGGAGCTAGCTTGCCCTTGATTCCGAAACGACGGGTGCCTTTCATAGGAGTGACACGAAGATAAGCATGATCACCTAGTTGATAAGTCAGACCCCATCGTTTGCGATCATAATTGCTCTTCTGGCGGTCTTGAGCTGCTTTCAGATTCTCCCGGACAATTCTGACTTGTTCTTCGGCATGCTGAATAATGTCCGGTCCCACGAGAGGTCGTTCCCCAGTTTCTGACTAGTTCAGTGGGGTTCGACACTTACGTCCATAAAGCACTTCGAAGGGGGCCATTTTCAAGCTGGCTTGATAGCTGTTGTTATAAGAGAACTCGGCATACGGGAGAGATTCCTCCCATTTCTTACCGAAGGATATAACACAGGCTCGAAGCATGTCTTCAAGCACTTGATTAACGCGCTCAACTTGACCTTGGGATTGGGGATGATAAGCTGAACTCCATGTAATGTGAGTTCCCATGGCTTCTTGGAAACTTTCCCAGAACTTGGATGTGAAAAGACCACCACGGTCCGAACTGATCTCCTTCGGAATACCATGAAGTGAAACAATTCTGGAGATATACAGCTCTGCTAGCTGGCTAGCAGTGATAGTCTCCTTGACAGGTAGGAAATGAGCAACCTTGGAAAGTTGGTCGACGACGACAAGAATGGCGTCGTGACCTTTCTGAGACTTGGGAAGACCAGTAATGAAATCCATCTGCACTTTATCCCACTTCCACAAGGAAATAGGGAGTGGTTGAAGAATTCCAACAGGCTTCTGATGTTCTTCTTTCACGCGACGACATACGTCACATTCAGCAACGTATCGAGCAATGTCCTGCTTCATTCTGGACCACCAGTACCTCTGTCGGAGATCGCGATACATCTTAGTGCTACCCGGATGGATAGACAGCAGTGTATCATGAGCCTCCTTCATGACTTTGTCGGTCATCAGCTCGAAACCATACAGAGTCGGTTACATTCGGGCAGCATAATGGCGCAAATTCAAAAGCTAGACATGCTAGGCGGCGCGCAGGCATGCGGTAAGGAAGTACACAACGAGACATAGCAAAGGCTACATCAACGTCGGAGAAAACCACTGAAATGGGGTAGCTGCAAGTGCGGACGACGGACGTTCGTCGCAGAAGGATCCTGCGCTCCATGTGCACTCTGATGCAGAACCCGGTCTCGAACTGTAAGAAGAGGTCCACGTGCAGGCGTGTGACCTCCCACAGCAGGCCAATCGATCCCTGATGGCATCTCGGTCCTGCTTGGGTAAAGAATGTGCTCCGGGTGTATCCCTGCACGAACAACTGGTAGCAACTGCGTCATAGCCTCGTAGAGTCGTGCTCGAGTGGCGAACAACTCGACCGCAAGAGCCCGAACAGTGCGATCCAGTGCCTGAGTACAGTGAATCAGAACTCGCTGATCGTAGCGACGAGGATCGTAAGGGGCACAGACAGCTGTGTAGAATCCAGAAGCATCTCCAGCAAGGGCGTACGGAATGTACCGATACTCAGAGACATCCAAGTTAGCACTGAACTATCCTCGAAGACATGCGACAGCAGAGTAGGCAGCATCATGGACTGCCATCTCAATCGTCACGCCGATACCGTGAAAACGGTGTAGCTCAGTGTCTGAGTCATCCTGCTGATCGTAGATGCGAACATCAGCATAGTACTGCTCCTGGTTGAACTCACGATAAACCTCGTAGACCATGTACTCGGGGCACCAGCGGTATCCCAGCCTGATCAAGAGGGCGATCAGAACAGCTGGAAACCCAGGGACGTCTCGAGCACAGGTGCGAAGCACAAGCTGTGTCGCAGGGCGAGGTGGAAACATACGGTCCATCTGAAATAAGAAGATTCAGGATTGTCATTCGACGACGAGAAATATAACAGATCTCCAATGGAAAGATTAAACAAAACAATGGAAAGGAAATGATTATCAAACTAATCAGATCAAAGACAGGGAAATCGCACTGAATCCAGCTCTCCGGGTGGATAGAATTTACGAGATCCTAAGTGTCGGTGTTAGTAAAAAAAAATTAAACCCGAATAGAAGAGAGATCAGAGTCCCAGAGTAAAGACGAGGAATAAAAGATCCTAATACCACCCAGTTGGTGACGTGGGCCCGTAAGCCACACAGCCAAGTTAGTAAAACAGTTTTCGACCACTAGACTCAACTTCGGCCAAAGAGTTGGATAGGGGGATTCCTAGAGGCAGTCGGCTCTGATACCAACTTGTGACGACCCCGGCTTAATCGTGCAATAATCATACACGCAAATGCACACGATCAAGCCTAAGGACTCACTTGAAGATATCACAACACAACTCTAAAACATAAATAAACTCATACAAGCTTAATATTACAAGCCAGGGCCTCGAGGGCTTGAATACATAGCTCGATGGCATACAAGTGTCAGCGGAAGAGTCAGATATCTGGGTACAGATATATTACAGAGAGAGAGAGAGATAGGCCTTCACAGAGGGGGGTAAAAATAAAAGTTACGATCGAAAAGGCGTGGGCCTCCTACCCTGGACACTCCGATCCTACTCCTGGTCGTCAGACGGCTCCTCGTAGTAGTAGTACTCTCCGGGCTGGTAGTAGTAGTGGTCGTCGACGGGGACATCTGGCTCCGGGGCTCCGTCATCTGGATGCGAAAAAGGAATAAAGGGGAAAAAAGGAAAATAAAGCAAACGTGAGTACTCATCCGAAGTATTCAGCAAGCAAGGATCTACACTACATATGCATCATTTTCAAAGGGGGCTGTATATGTGGACTGGGCTGCAGAAATGCCAGAATAGAGGGGGAAAGCCTAGTCCTATCGAAGACTAGCATCTTCAGCATCTTCAACGGTCTCGCAGCATTAGAAGAGAGCAGATGAACATAAAGTAAAGTAGTAGTAGTAATGTCATCAACCTCGGCCAGAGATTCTTCCTCGACTCCCTGCGAGAAAGCAATTCCAGAGACGTACTATCCAGTTCTCATCTCAAGTTCTAGTTGTACCGATCGGGATACAACTCCGAGTGTCCGTTACCGTAGGACAGGCTATCGATAGAAGTTTCTTCCCTGCAGGGGTGCACCAACTTACCCACCACGCTCGCTTAACTCCGGCCGGACACACTTTTCTGGGTCATGCCCGGCCTCGGCTAAGCAACACGCCGCACCCCGACCAAATACTTAACAGAGAGGTCAGCACGCCGGACTAACCTATGCCCCCAGGGGTCTTGGGCCATCGCCCCGAACGCTCCTGCACGTTGCGTACACCGCCGGTGAGCAGACCTAGCAACCCCTTATACAAGCGCGGTTGCGTTCCCAGTCCAACCCAGCGTGCGTGTGCCGCTCAGTTGCTGATGTCTATTAACCTTCAGCTGAAGTATACGACGCAGAACGCCCATACTATGCCCACGTGATGGTTAGTGCTATCAGGCCAGAGGCCCCTCGGATCAAATATCCAAACCGTAGTGGATTAGGAGCGCGCGGTAACGAGCAGAGACTCGTGATCGATGTGACCCCGTCGCCCCGTCTCGAGGACTTGCGGCAAGGGCTAAGAATGCCCGGCCACGCCTCGTAGTTATCTCGCGGGCACCTCTCAGGTCAACCCGACTCCACATCACTTCGCATTTATGCTCGCGCGGGTACCCCTCAGGGCCGACCCGTCTTTAGTATCATGGTTCATAGTCAAGTCATAATATCCAAGGTAGCTGTGTGTCTGACACCGAAGGGGAACCCTGAGGAATCACCCTTGATGGAATTCCCGCTCGATGTTATCATCAAGGTGAACGAAGGAGGAATCACCCTCGAGGTCCACACTTGAGAGATTGCGCGACGGCGTCGGTATCGGGGGTGGTGTAGGAGGAATCACCCTCGCTTACCACGACCGATTAACTAACCTACAAGGTTATCATCAGAAGTGCTGACGAGGTATCACCCTCGGCACTCGATGGTAACCCAGTAGTGTCGAGCATCTTAGGGGAAGTGACGTGCGATGCCAGGTTCTAATCTTCGATCCAGTTGATCAGGTCTTCAGATATCCAGCGGAGCAGTCGGGATCAAGTGGGGGTCTCTGTCGAGTCTCTACCCAGCCTATTCTAAACAGTCTAGGATAACCAGCAAGGTAGCAAGGCAGGTTACAATAATCAGGCTATGCAGCAGATATAGGAAAATAGTAGCAGTAGCAGTTCTAATGCAAGCATAAGAGAGAAGAGAATAGGCGATATAGGCATGTTCAAAATGGGGGTGCTTGTCTGTCTGCTCGACGGCAAGGGTAGGGTCGTCGGGGACGTAGTCGTACTCCGGAGCGGCGTCTGCCTCAGGAGCTACGGCAACGTCGGGGTCTACCGAAAGAGAAGAGGGGGAGGAAACAAGTAAATATAATGCAAACAGATGCAACACAGTGCGTGCGATGCTATGATGCAGTGCAGGGTTGCCTAAATATGCCTCTAAGTCAGTTTAGTTATTTTAGAATTAATCTGGGATTTATTAACCGGTGTGTGTGCACTATTCATCTACCGAAATCGGGCTCGGAGTTACGAGTTCTCCTACGTAGGAGGTTCCGGCAAGGAAACAGACGGCACGATCAGACTCGTCTCACTACACCACGACACTGCATTTCCTACGGATGTGTGTTGGAAAAAGTCTGTTTTGCCGACCGACTGTTTGTTGGTAAAACTCTTATCAGACTGTTGGTCGGTATTACACGTATATAACGACCAACTGTCGGTCGGGAATGCTGAAATGTATAACATCGAGCTGTTGGTCGGTAATAATCACACTCTTGTCACACCGTCGGTCGGCAAATGTTCCCGACCGACTGTGGGTCGACAACTGGGCCGCCAAAAATATATGTTCGCGCGCCTGCGAAAACTTAGCTCGAAGCCCATCCGAAACTTTCATGCCACGCGCTCCCACAACCCGCCTCCTAATAATCACCAGTGCGAAAAAAAAACACCACCCCGCTATCTCTCTGTCCTCTCTCCCTTATCTCTTTCTCTCCCGATCTGAGCGGCGCGGCGAGCGGCGACGGCGGCGACGCTTCCACCACTCTGTCCATCTCTTCCTCCCACCAGTCCATCACCATCCCCATCCCCACATCGCTGTTGTTTCCCCATGTGGAGACGGTCCTGTGGCGCCGATGCTCTCACCCAGCTGCCGGCGGCGGCACTTCTTGTTTGCTCCCAAGCGCCCGATGAGGCCACCTCTCCGCTCCTCCGATGCCACCTCCGCCCCAACCCATACCCAGCTCCCTCTCCACCTTCCCATGGTAGCAGATCTGAGCGGGACAAGGTCCCTTCGGTCCTGGTGGTTCGGAACGAGGAGGGTGGCCTCTGCTCCCGTATCTTCTGGCAACTAGGAGCATGGTGGTGCTGCCCCCATCTCTCTTAGCTATCCATGGCGGCAACAAAAACATCCATAAGCTCTCTCTCCATCTCTCCCTCTTTTTGCAGATTTTAAGTCCCAGGGATGAACCTTCCATAGCCCCAGTGATTTTATTTTTCACTTGGTCTTAAGTTTATTGATCTCTTTAAAAAAAATCAGTGCTGCTTTCATTCATGGAAATAAAGAAGTCTTTGAAGTAGTAAAGTTCAAACCCTAGCCATCAATTACCATTATTTTCTATTTATAGATATTGTGCAATTGTTAGCAGACTGAATTGATAAATGATTTTTTGCAGAGTGAAACAAACCTTAATAGGTTTTGTGGATGTTTCGGCAATTACTCAACTACTAACAAAAACAGAAGGCCACTGGAAGATGTCCATAACCATATGCGTGCATCACATCAAGTGTATCTGGATATGTGAGTATTTTTACAGATCTTGAGTTTTGTCATACAATTTTACTTGTTTTCTGCATTTTCTTCTTGTTCTCACTTTCGATCTGTAATTGAGGTTATGCCAGGCTGCTTGTTTTTTAATATCTGGTCATTTTGTCATGAATGATATGTCAAATCTTATTCTTCGAGCATGCAAGTTTCATGAAACCTAGATTTGATTTTTTTTCTTTTTGGTAGGTAACGAACTAAAATTGAGGATTCTTCAAGAAGCTGCTTCTATTCGTGCACAGTGGCGTTGTAGCCAGGTAAGAGGTAGATAGGCCTTTTCTGGTTGCTTGTCTATACATCATCCTTTCATTAGTCATTTGTAATTACCATATGGAAGCACAAGCACGATTGTACTTCTCTTAGAATGAGAAAAGAAACACACATCAGACTGGCATACATTCATACTACTCTACTGTGGTCGATTTCAGTTGCAAATAAGTTCTCTTCTGATTTAAATGATCATTTTCCATGTCGAGAAGGAAATTTTATGCTCACCAGATTACATTTTCAGATGATAATATAGGTTACAAAA
Source organism: Thinopyrum elongatum (assembly GCA_011799875.1). NCBI lineage: Eukaryota > Viridiplantae > Streptophyta > Magnoliopsida > Poales > Poaceae > Thinopyrum > Thinopyrum elongatum. Next base: position 183,493,594 of record CM022303.1, read on the forward strand.
TGAACTTCAAACAGTTGGCTGGACATTTTGCATCAGTCCTGATATCACTTAGAATTTAGAACAAGACTGTATCTCTGGAGATTTTCTGAAGTTTTAAGTGTGTACCTAACCAACTGAATAGTATAGATGCATTTATTACTTTTACTTGACACCGTTGACACTAACATTTGTAGGGTTCATTCGACACATGGTTTGCTTGGAATTCTTGGCTATGTACAGTTCACCTCCCATATTCGAAGATATGTCAACCTGCTAGCTCATTATCAGGTATTTTTATGCATCTATTAATCATATGAACTGTACAAAAAGGGATAGGATACAGTTTGTACGAACTTTGGTAGTTAAATAGCCTTCCTTTTAAATTGCCAATTTCTACCTTGTGTTATGAATGGAGTGTAGTTTTATCATCATTGTAGCTTATCTGAATGACATAAATATTAGTGTGTACAAGTTTAGCAGATATGACGATCTTCTTGTTGGACAAATCCACGACTAGTTTTATCTCATCTGGTTGTGTATAGAGGCCTGGGTTTTTCATACCATTGTTTTGCCTTCCAGATTCGGCATAGTCAAACCACTAAGGAAATCTGGTCGGTCTGCCCATGTCAATGGGCAACCCGCTTTACCAACCTTCCTACATCTCTTATCATTTGTTTTCTTTTTCTGTAAAATTCTGCGAGGCCAATGACCTTCCTCGTATTTTAATCTGCAGTTTTATTTAATATGTCGTGGTTGTGATACCGATGATGATTAGTGAGATGGTTTACTTACCAACACTATGCAACGTTGCAATTGCACTGGAGCCAAATGGTGAGATTTTCTGTTGTAACATATCTTTCTCAAAAAATTTGAATTCTTTGGCTCTTACTGCTGGCAACTGATGATCAGATATCTTACACTCCCAATGGACAATTCCATGTGTGTATTAAACTATTAATAATCTCCGCTCATTATCTAATGCCTGCATTAAAATGATCTATTTGTTTTTTTTCCTTCTCAAATTTATCAATCAAAGCGTGCAATAGGGTGGCAAGTGATATGAAACTAGAAGTACATGGTGTCGGAAGTGGGCATCATAGGTTGTTGTTGGATCTCTTAAATTGACTGCTTTTATTCTTGGTTATTTTTCATGGAAATATAGTACTCGTGAATCACCTTTTTGCTATTTTTTGAGAATATACACTTAGACTTCTAACAGAGACTTATTAATCAATAAGAGAGAACTGTATCTGTATAGTCGTAGCTGAACTTAGCATTCAAGTTTCCTTTGTCACTATAGCCATGTGTTGACACTGTAGTAGATAGGCAGCTAGGCTAACATGTACTGATAGAGTTTGGTTGTACGGCACCCTTCTGAAGAAACTGCATGTATCTATAATTTTGTTGGACAGAAGATCCCAAAGATCATGTATCAGTATGGTAGTCCTTTGTAGTCTGTACATTCCCATTGTTAGAGTGTAAATTCAAATGGTTCCTTATCCCGGATCTTTTTATTGCGCAAAGAGCTTATTCTTTTTTGGTGGGATGTTATTAGAGGTCTGAGCTATATAAGTCACTGCGGTAAATGAAGTCTGAAGTTTCCTGTAAACTCTTACTTATTTATAGCCCATTCTGTTTAATCTTTGATGATAAATACAATTCCACTCCATAAAATGAGCGAATATCGGAGAAGGTCGCTCTCGGTTTCAGTTTTAAACCATTTATTTTGTTGCCATCTACTTTAAATTTTTTATTTGGTCATAGTAAAAGTCATCTAATAGACAACTCCTTGTATAATTTATCTTGTTGATATTCATGGAAGCTTTTATAGTTATCAATGAAATATAGTGTCTAGAAATTAGGACGTTTTAACTAGTGCTTAGCATGCCCTTTACATGGTTACCTATACCTGAGTGAAGTGCCTTCCTTAGTAGGTGTTTTGGTACTAGCTTGCCTTGTGAAGTAACAGTTATTTGTCAATGTTATGCTTTATACAAATTTTGATGGTGCAATTGTCTATGAATGTAATTGCAACTTTTTTACATTTTTTAGGAAAGACATGCAAGAGGATGAGGAACCATGAAGTCGGCGGTTTATGTCAACGGGATATTTTGTGTAATGGTGATTGATTCATTGGAGATGCATTTTACCTATCATTTTGTACACCCACATTGTGTCTGGGACAATGAACCATAATGTATTCATTCTGCAAGATCTGTTGTATGTAGTTGCCCACTATAAGGAGCCGAGGCAGATGATGTGCCTCGGAGACATATTCCAGAAAACAAAAGAAATTTTTGCTCTCAGACAATGAACCAGAAAGTTTCCTCTATTTAATTAGTTATATTAGTTTATAGGGAACTTGGATGGTCACTAGTTTATAACAGATGGACTATTTATATGTGAAAAGTAATGAATCTATGTTATTATTGTTTGGTTCTGGTTTAATATTGTCGGATGACATGCATATTGCTATTATGAATTATATAACTTGATTGATTGATTTTCTGATGGTAATGTGAAATCCAGCTATGAGAGGGCTAACAGATGTTGGTCGGCAAAGCAAACCCTGTCTAACAGTCGGTTGGGAAAGCCTAATACAAGGCCCAATGGAATGTTGGTTGGGAAAGAACACACTATCAGATAGTCGGTCGGGAAAGGCCCATGGCAACACCAATAAATTGTTGGTCGGGAAAAGATACCCTGTTCGATAGTCGGTCGGGAAAGGCCCATGGCAGCCCCAACGGACTGTTGGTCGGGAAAGGCCCATGGCAGGCCCAACAGAATATTGGTCGGGAAAGATATGCCATAGCCGACAAAAAGTTGGTCGGGGAAAATATGTCGGTCGGGAAAGGGTTTTCCCGTCTGGACTTTCCCCACCAAACAGGATCGGTCGGCAATAGTCTTTCCCAACCGACTGTCTGTTGGCAAAACTTGTATTCCCATCCAACCTGACTGTTGGGGAAGTAGTGGTGTGGTGTAGTGTCTCGTCGTTCTGAGCAACTTTCATGTTTTAACTTTTTCGATCTGAGCTACGGTTTAAAAGTTATTAATTTTTAAAGATTTATTGATTTTCTGGAATTATTTTTATTAACAGAATTGAATTAGGACGTCAGCATGACGTGTTGCTGACATCAGCAGGTCAACAGTGACGCTGACCTGGTCAAACCTGACATGTGGGTCCAGTGGGACCCACATGTCAGCCTCTGTTATTCTAACAGTGAATTAAATTAATTAACAGGGTTAATTAAGAGTGTGGGCTGACATGTTAGTGAGTGATTAGTCTAACTAATCAGTTTTAATTATTAAATCATTTTATTTAAACTAATAAGCGGTGGGGCCCGCATGTCATAGGCACATAGTGCCCAGTCGGCAGAGTTGACTAAGTCAACTCAGTCAACTGGGGTCCCAGGGCCCACGGTCGGCGACCCAGGGTGGGCCCCACCCGCGCCACGTCAGCGGTGGCCGGCGTCTCGCCGCCGGCGACGCCGAAACGCGGCGGAGAGCCTCGGCTCTCGCCGGAATTCATCTACAGAGCGCCGTTCGGCGCGCGGCTTGGCCCATTCGAACAGGCGCTCGCCCGCGAGTCTAGTGGTGGGGTTGTTTTCGCCGGACCTGGCCGGAAACTTCGCCGGCGTCGAGGTCTGCGGCGGAGCGGCTACGGGCGTCGGCGCAATCGGCGCTGCAGCGCGACAGGCAGTAAATGGAGGGGCTGGGGAGGTGCTACGCGCTGCGCTGAGCACAAAGGGGTCGGCCCCGTGACCATTTGGTCACCGGAGAGGCGTCGTCGACGAGCCCCGCGGCGCTGCGTTCGGGCGCGCGTGGAAGAGGTAGCTAGGCTACGCGCCAGGACCAGCAGGGAGTAGGGACGGAAGAGGAGCTCACTGGGGAGGCACAAGGTGGCCCGGTGTAAGGCTTAGTAGCGCAGAGGCGGCACCGGAGACGAAGAAGGGCGGCGGTGACTGGAGATGGGGACGGAGGAATCCCGGTGCTGTGATGCCTCCCAGCTCCCGCTGCGACCACCAGTGGATGCGGAAGACGTAGACGAAGGCGACGGGCACGGCAGCGAGGTGATTCGATGGCCGTGGCCGCGGACAAGAGCGAGGCACGGCGGCGACCGCGTCGGACGTCGATGGATCTGGGGGGGGGAGAGCGAGGAGGAAGGGGGAAAGTGGCAGAGAGGTGGCCAGGGGGAGGAACGGGCCTGCCCTTATCCTCTCGCCCGTCGGTGGCTTGGCGTCGTCGCCGTGTCGCCGCCCGGCTGGTGCGCGCGCGCGCGGCCATGGCGAGGCTGACACGGGGAGGAGGGAGAAGGTAACGGGCCAGTTGGGCCGGTTCGGGGCACTGTGCACTAAGGCCCAGTGCACAGTGCCTCGTTTTATTTTCTGTTTCTGTTTCTCTTTTTCTTTTATTCTTTTCTGTTTTGATTTAGTTGGGGCTTTTATGCATTTTTGTAAAAGGTGGGACTTGGCCCAAATATTGCAATGCAATATTAGCCTTGACCAAAAATTGGTTTGAGCCAAATTGGGTTCCATTTGAAATTGAAATGATTTTAAATAAATTTAATATTGCTGTTTTGATGCTATTTCAATTTGTTTGAGTCACTTAATTAATCCAAGGATTACTGTTGGTATTTTTATGTGTGCTCCTGGAATATTTGCTATTTAGTGAACATTTTTGCAACAGTGTTTGAGCAAATTTATTTTGCACTTTTGAATTTAAGTTGATTTTCAGAATGGAGTTTGAATTATTTGAATAACCACTATGTTTAGGCACTGCAAATGATATGACTTGGCAATATTAGCAGGTGATCACAGTGGTAGTTACACAGGGGTGTTACACACTCGTCGGTGACGCCGGTGTTGTGATGACGCGGCGGTCCACGGTGGCCGTCGGCGATGCAGCCCTCATCGGTGCTGTCAGCACTGTGATGTAGCCCTCGTGCCGCTGCAAGAGGCATCGGTGTGTGATGCAGTGCTCGTCGGCAACAACACCGTAGCTCCAGCGGCGTCGACGACAGCTTTGGCGGTGGCGCGGCCGCTGCATCGCAACTCCGATGGCGTCGACGACCGCTGCATAGCAGCTCCGGCGGCGTCGTGGCCACTTCATCGCAACTCCGACGGCGTCGACGACCGCTGCATAGCAGCTCGGACGGCTTTGGGATCGCTGCATCACAACTCCGGTGGCATCGATGACTGCTGCATAGCAGCTCCGACGGCGTCGCGGCCGCTGCATCGCAGCTCCGGCGGCGGCGCGGCCGCTGCATCGCAACTCCGACGACGTCGACGATCGCTGCATAGCAGCTCCGGCGGCGTCGTGGCCACTGCATCGCAACTCCGGCGGCATCGACGACCGCTGCATAGCAGCTCGGACGGCGTTGCGGGCGCTGCATCGCAACGCCGGTGGCATCGATGACTGCTGCATAGCAGCTCCAACGGCGTCGCGGCCGCTGCATCGCAGCTCCGGCGGCATCGTAGCTCTGGCGACTGCTGCATCGCACCTCCGGCGACGTCGAGGCCGCTGTTGCCGTGCTGGTGGGCGTGCCTAGAGCGGGACAGTGGGCGGCTGGGCGCTGTGGATGATGCATGTGCTGCGAGTGGAAGATATGCGTTGAGGAGAAATGTGATCCGCCGGACACCAAACGAGAGGCTACGATGTGCTTGATCGGACGGTTATCAAGGCGGAGGATAACTGCAAGTTATCAGCTGGCTTACGCCTAGCATCCGCCCTAATTAAAACATAAAAAACACAATCATACCAGTAGCATAATTATGCAAACACTGAAGAACAGAAAGAAAAAGACAAAAATAAATTTTATTCATTGGGTTGCCTCCCAACAAGCGCTATCATTTTATGCCCCTAGCTAGGCATAATGCATGGATCTAAGTGTTATCATCTTTAGTTCTAGATCCATAGGATGCCCTCATGATTGATTCATATGGTGGCTTAATTCTTGTTCTAGGAAAATGTTCCATACCCTTTCTTAGTGGAAATTGAAATTTAATATTGCCTTCTTTCATATCAATCACGGCACCAATAGTACGTAAAAATGGTCTACCAAGTATAATTGGACAAGACGGATTGCAATCAATATCAAGAACAATAAAATCTATGGGCACATAATTCCTATTTGCAAGAATAAGAACATCATTAATTCTTCACAAAGGCTTTTTAATAGTAGAATCCGCCAAGTGCAATTTTTAAAAACATTCTTCAATATTGGTAAGGACAAGCACATCACATAAACACTTCGAAATTGTGGAAACACTAGCACCCAAGTCACATAAAGCAAAACACTCATAATTTTTAATCTTGACTTTGATAGTAGGTTCCCATTCATCATGTACTTTTCTAGGAATTGAGACCTCTAATTCCAATTTTTCTTCAAAAGATTTCATCATAGCATCAACGATATGTTTAGTAAAAACTTTATTTTATGGCATTAATATCTTAGGAGTACCGGAAAATTGATCTTTCATATCCAGATTCAACAAAGCGGCATTAATATAACAAGATTCCGCACTAGTGGCGGGAGGAGCAATCGGAGTGCTAATAAAATCATTATTGTTGGTCCTCCCCGGCAACGGCGCCACAAATTCCTTTTGATGCGGCTTGAACTACGTCGGTATTTCCCCAAAGAGGAAGGGATGATGCAGCACAGCTACGGTAGGTATTTCCCTCAGTGATGAGACCAAGGTTATCGAACCAGTAGGAGAACCACGCAACACTATGTAAACAGTACCTGCACACAAATAACAAATACTTACAACCCGACGTGTTAAAGGGGTTGTCAATCCCATTCGGGTAACGGTGCCAGAAATCGTCGAGTTGACGGGAGAAAAATTATAATAGATTGGATAAATAGATCTCGAATAAACACGAAATAAAATAAATGGCAAAAAAGTGCAGCAAGGTATTTTTGGGTTTTTGGATTAATGGATCTGAAAATAAAAGCAAATAAAAATAGATCTCGAAGGCAAATATGATAAAGAATAGACCCGGGGGCCGTAGATTTCACTAGTGGCTTCTCTCGAGAAAAATAGCATATGGTGGGTAAACAAATTACTGCTGGGCAATTGATAGAACTTCAAATAATCATGACGATATCCAGGCAATGATCATTATATAGGCATCACATCCAAGATTAGTAGACCGACTCCTGCCTGCATCTACTACTATTACTCCACACATCGACCGCTATCCAGCATGCATCTAGTGTATTAAGTTCATGGAGAAACGGAGTAATGCAATAAGAACGATGACATGATGTAGAAAAGATCTATTCATGTAGGAATAGACCCCATCTTGTTATCCTTAATAGCAATGATACATACGTGTCATTTCCCCTTCTGTCACTGGGATTGAGCACCGTAAGATCGAACCCATCACAAAGCACCTCTTCCCATGGCAAGAAAAAACGATCTAGTCGGCCTAACTAAACCAAAGATTCGAAGAAGAAATACGAGGCTATAAGTAATCATGCATATAAGAGATCAAAGAAACTCAAATAACTTTCATGGATAAAAATATAGATCTGATCATAAACTCAAAGTTCATCGGCTCCCAACAAACACACCGCAAAAAGAGTTACATCAAATAGATCTCCAAGAGACCATTGTATTGAGAATCAAAAGAGAGAGAGGAAGCCATCTAGCTACTAACTACGGACCCGAAGGTCTACAAGGAACTACTCACGCATCATCGAAGAGGCACCAATGAGGATGATGAACCCCTCTGTGATGGTATCTAGATTGGATATGTGGTTTCTAGAACTTGCGGCGACTGGAATTGTGTTTCGTCGACTCCCCTATGGTTTTTGGATTTTCGGGGTATTTATAGAGCAAAGAGGCGGTGCGGGAGGCGGCCGAGGTGGGCACAACCCACCAGGGCGCGCCTGGGCCCCTAGGCGCGCCCATGTGGGTTGTGCTCCCCTCGGAGCCCCCCTCTGGTACTTCCTTGGCCCAACTTGTGTCTTCTGGTCTAAAAAAATTCTCCAAAAAGTTTCGCTGCATTTGGACTCCGTTTGGTATTGATTTTCTGTGAAGTAAAAACCAAGAAAAAAACAGCAACTGGCACTGGCCACTATGTCAATAGGTTAGTCCCAAAAAATGATATAAAGTTGCTATAAAATGATTGTAAAACATCCAAGAATGATAATATAACAGCATGGAACAATCAAAAATTATAGATATGTTGGAGACGTATCACCATGCTCCCCGGCAAAGGCGCCAGAAAAAGGTCTTAATAACCGACAAGTATAGGGGATCGCAACAGTTTTCGAGGGTAGAGTATTCAACCCAAATTTATAGATTCGACACAAGGGGAGCCAAAGAATACTTGTAAGTATTAGCAGCTGAGTTGTAAATTCAACCACACCTGGAGATTAATTATCTGCAGCAATATATCCGTAGCACAGTAATATGATAGTTTTGATAGCATTGATAAATAGTAGCAGTAACGGTAAATAGTGATAGCAATGATTTTGTAGCAGTTGTAACAGTAACAGCAGTAGTAGTAACTTATCAAGAACAATATATGGAAAATTCGTAGGCATTGGATCGGTGAATTCGTTGGTTGATATTCATCATATAACAGTCATAACCTAGGGCGATATGGCACTAGCTCCAGTTCATAAATATAATGTAGGCATGTATTCCGTAAATAGTCATACGTGCTTATGGAAAGAACTTGCATGACATCTTTTGTCCTACCCTCCCGTGGCAGCGGGGTCCATAAGGAAACTAAGGGATATTAAGGCTTCCTTTTAATAGAAAACCGGAAAAAAGCATTAACACGTAGTGAATACATGAACTCCTCAAACTACGATCATCACCGGAAAGTATCCCGATTACTGTCACACCGGGGTTTACGGATCATAACACGTAATAGGTGAATATGACTTGCAAGATCAGATTTAGAACATAGATATAATGGTGATAACATAAACGGTTCAGATCTGAAATCATGGCATCCGGGCCCAAAGTGACAAGCATTAAGCATGGCAAAGTCATAACAACATCAATCTCAGAACATAATGGATACTAGGGATCAAGCCCTAACAAAACTAACTCGATTACATGATGAATCTCATCCAACTCCTCACCGACCAGCGAGCCTACGAAGGAATTACTCACTCTCGATGGGGAGCATCATGGAATTGGCGATGGAGAAGGGTTGGTGATGACGAAGATCGAAGATCCCCCTCTCTGGAGCACCAAACGGACTCCAGATCTGGCCTCCCGATGAAGAATAGGAGATGGCGGCGGCTCCGTATCGTGAAACGCGATAATTTTTTTCCCTATTTTTTTCTCCAAAAATAGGATTTTATAGCGTCGGAGTCACGGTCTGCGGGGCCACCAGGTGGGTACAACCCACCTGGGTGCGCCTGGAGGGGGGCGCGCCCTGGTGGGTTGTGCTCACCCAGGGGCCCCCCTCCGATGGTTCTTGGCTCCAGTATTTTTCTTTTATTCCATAAAAATTCTCCAAAAAGTTTCGTTCCACTCCGAGAACTTCTATTTCTGCACAAAAACAACACGATGGTAGTTCTGCTGAAAATAGCGCCAGTCCAGATTAGTTTCATTCAAATCATGTAAATTAGAGTCCAAAACAAGAGCAAAAGCGTTAGGAAAAGTAGATACGCCGGAGACGTATCATCCATCACTGTCCACCTGTCACGTGCGCCCCCAAAAGTTGGACGGCGATGCGTAGGTGGCGCAGCTGGCGGCGTTCTCGTCCTCGACTGCTAGTACTGCCAGCGCTTGTGTGGCCGTGTCCGTGTTTGGCTGCACGGGCACGGCATTGAGCGCGGCGCGTTTGCTACTTCTTGAGCTTGTGTTCGTTTTTCCCTTGAAGAGGAAAGGGTGATGCAGCAAAGTAGAGATAAGTATTTCCCTCAGTTTGAGAACCAAGGTATCAATCCAGTAGGAGGTACACGCAAGTCTCCAATCTATGCACCTGCACAAACAATCAAACACTTACACCCAACGCGATAAAGGGGTTGTCAATCCCTTCACGGTCACTTGCAAAGATGATATCTGATAGAGATAGATATAAAAGATTACTAAAACATAAAACAAAGTAAAAACAAATAAATTTTAGCAAGGTATTTTTGCGTTTTTTGGTTTGTAGATCTGAAAATATATGATGGAAAATAGACCCGGGGGCCATAGGTTTCACTTGAGGCTTCTCTCTTGAAAGAAAATAATACGGTGGGTGAACAAATTACTATCAAGCAATTGATAGAAAAGCGCAAAGTTATGACAATATCCAAGGCAATGATTATGAATATAGGCATCACGTCCGTGTCAAGTAGACCGACTCATGCCTGCATCTACTACTATTACTCCACACATCGACCGCTATCCAGCATGCATCTAGAGTATTAAGTTCAAAATAATGGAGTAATGCCTTAAGTAAGATGACATGATGTAGAGGGATAAAATCAAGCAATATGATGAAAACACCATCTTTTTACCCTTGATGGCAACAATACAATACGTGCCTCGCTACCCCTACTTTGTCACTGGGCGAGGACACCGCAAGATTGAACCCAAAACTAAGCACCTCTCCCATTTCAAGAAGAACCAATCTAGTTGGCCAAACCAAACCGATAATTCGAAGAGAAATACAAAGATATCAAATCATGCATATAAGAATTCAGAGAAGATTCAAATAATATTCATTGATAATCTGATCATAAATTCACAATTCATCGGATCTCGACAAACACACCGCAAAAGAATATTACATCGGATAGATCTCCAAGAACATCGAGGAGAACTTTGTATTGAAGACCAAAGAGAGAGAAAAAAAACATCTAGCTATTAGCTATGGACCCGTAGGTCTGAGGTAAACTACTCACGCTTCATCGGAAGGGAAATACAGTTGATGTAGAAGCCCTCCGTGATCGAATCCCCCTCCGGCAGGATGCCGGAAAAGGCCCCAAGATGTAATCTCACGGGTACAGTAGGTTGCGGCGGCAGAAAAGTATTTTGGTGGACACTTCTGGTCGTTTGGGAATATTTCTGAATTTATAGGCCAAGAATTAGGGTTAGAGGAGCTCCGAGGGGCCCACAAGCCCTTAGGGCACGCCCCTGAGGCTTGTGGCCTCCTCGGGACTCCTCTGACTTCTTCTCCAAGTCCTACGTGTGTCTTCTGGTCCAAGAAAAATCATCGCGAAAGTTTTATTCCGTTTGGACTCCGTTTGGTATTCCTTTTCTGTAAAACTCAAAAACAAGGAAAAAACAGAAACTGGCTCTGAGCTCTAGGTTAATAAGTTAGTCCCAAAAATAATATAAAATAACATATTAATGCATATAAAACATCCAAAACAGATAATATAATAGCATGGAACAATAAAAAATTATAGATACATTGGAGACGTATCAGCGTTGAGCATGCGCAGCCACGTAGAGGGCCAGCTGCTCTGTAACGAAGTTCGGGTTCGCCACGACCATGACGGCCACGGCCTCCTCGTTTGCGTGCTCGTCGTAGATTTGGCCCTTTCGCTAGCCGGTGCTGCTCGAGGAGGAGCAGGTTGTACCTCTGCTCTTCCTGCGCCTGCCAGAACGCCGAGATAGGAGCTGGCACAGGCTGCTCCTCATCCGCCATGGTCGCGTCGTAGTGCGCTTGCGCCTGCTTCATGGTGAAGCCGGCATGCACCGGCGCCGGCTCTGATGCGATGTCGTCGTCGAACCCCGTCTCCATGTGGGGTCGTTGTTAGAGACCTCGAGGGAGCTGGTCGGCATGTCGGCCTCGATCTGCCGTGCACGGCGGCTCTGCCAGGTAGCCGCAAGGGCGGTGATCTCGTACTTCGTCTCCGTCGATAGGCTCTCCCATCGAGTGTTCCCGCTCATGATCATGGTGGTATGTGGTGTTGAGTTAGCCGGGTGTGGCCGCCTTTAAATAGCGGATTCCGGTGAGGCCAAGCGTCGGGGTGCATCATTGCGCGGCATCGGAGTTGGTTCCTCGGCCGGGGAGCATCCTTAATGGCGGCATACGGACGGACTAGCATTGAACGGGCGTGATAGATATCCGTCCCGTCCCGTACAGTAAACGTTTCTCCGGCATTGAACAGGCGCGGACACCGGGGACGCGGCGCGGGCGGCGCTCTCATCCGGCGTGCTGCTTCAATGCCGGTGTCAGTGAGAGGTCGCAGGTCGGGCCAATGCGGAGCGGCCGTTCTACAGCGGCATGAATGCGAGCAGCTGGCGCTGGACGAAATGCACGCGGGCGAAGGAGGAGGGTTATTAGTGTGCCAGGGTAGCATAGCAGCGATCTGAACACCCGCAAAGTGGGCGGGGGCGCGGGCCGCCCGCCCCCCCCCCCAACACACACACACACACACACACACTTTGTCTCTGGTTTGCAGAAAAAGTGCGTCGGACCGCCGAACGGCCAGATGCAACACCACGTTGGATGGCTTCGGGGGTCCGGGCCACGTAATTCAAACTTATGCGGATGGTTTGAGGGTTAGCGTTGGAGATGCCCTAAAGACTTGAACATCTGATAATCCCGTAAAAACACAAAAGTTTGGCCTGCAAAAATATACAAAAGTTATCATCGACATCTTGCCTTTACACGGCAAAAGCGCATTATGCGGGCACTTTCATTCCCTTAGACTAACTAAGTTGACTCGTTGGTGGATCTCTTGATGAAAACATGCAGATCTTTTCTTCTTAAAAAATATAAAGTGTCATGTCACCGTTTATTTGTCTCGCGATCAATAAGAAAAACGTATCACAATTTCTGTCTCGTGAAGTGAAAATGACATGATTTACGACACCATACATGTGCTTTTATTTTATTTCAAATAAGGCGTCATGTCACCACTTCTTTGTCCTGCAGTTAATTCGAAAAAAATGTCACCATTCTTTGTCTCGCACAGTGAAAATGACATTTTCTTCTGAGGTGGAAAATGACATATTGCACTATATACATGTGGGCTATTTCATCGAGGATATATTTTTATTAAAATGACAAATGCTAAGGAACTTATAAGTCTTTCTAGAGATATATCGGTATGTAGTTCTAATGTAGTGTATGGCGTAGCTTAAATTGTGACCTAAGCAACTCAAATGTGAAATCCGAAGCAGCAAAGTTAAACTTCAAGTACTCCCTAAATGTCCAAAATCTGACAGAAACTGTGCATTTTCCACTTTGTACCCCATTTGACTATTATACCGAACCTGATTGATAGGATCCGCCTGTTGGACAGATGTGTGGCTGTGATTTAACCGGAGATTATCGTCGATATACGCGACACCTCTCATCATGAGCGCTTCCGCTATATGCCTACCAATCCTCCTCTAGAAAACCCCACATTTCCTGTCTAGTTGCCACCTATCAAATCGGCCGCTAGCTAGTTCGTTCATGAGAAACATGTGCTCTAGGTGATCCTGGATTCTGGGAGCCATTGGATCTTTGATCTGACGGTTCTCGGGAGTTCTTGAACATTTTGCAAAAAAGGCATCTCAGAGTCTCAAAATTTCACATAGATACAATAGCTTTCGAGGAACCGTCAGATCTGAGATTCAACGGTCCAAAAGCCCGTATCATAATATCATCTAAGTGCTAGTACCATCTGGTATTTTCTCATGTGCTCTACATCAACCTAATGAGCAGGACCCAACACTTAGATTCGGCACAAATGTGGAGAAAACAATACTAGATGGGTACAGAGTGGAGAAACAAAACTAAATAGTGTACGAAGTGATCAAACATTTTAAATAATACTAAAGGCGTAAGGGCATCTTCAACACTGACTTGCAAACCTCCTGCATCAATCCGGACCGCGGGAGCCATCCAACGCGGTCCTGTATCGGTCTGCGGCGTGGTCCAGACGCGTTTTCTCCCGCAAATCAAAGACAAACATGTGGAGATTTGCGGGAGTCCGGATCACTATCACGCCCATTTCTAACCGCCCTGGCCCACCAAATGCCCTTCCCTCTTCCGTGCGCTCTTCCCGTCCGTCGCCAGCTGCCTGCATTCATGCCGTTGTAGAGCGCGCCGCTCCACATTGAAGGCGCCTCAAGACGGATGCGACCTCTCACTGCCTCCATCACTGAAGCGCGCGCGCCGGCCGAGGGCGCCGCCCGCTGCATGCCCAGCTATACACGCCTCATCTCCGCATTCAAACGTCTTCATTAAACCGGCGTGGAACCCAAAAAACCTACTACGGCCACACATCCGTTCACGATCGGCTCTGCATTAAAGGCAACGCCGGGCAAGCTCCCCCCGTCCGTCCTCAATTTAAACGAGGCCAGACTTCAAGCAAGAATCGCACCTCTCCGCCGCTTCTATCTCCATCTTTCATCATTTTCTCCACTCTTTCGATGGCATCCGACGAACAGGAAGAGCAGTCCTCTGGCATAAAAGCCGGCTTGGTGGCCCGCGGAACCCGGCGGATACGAGCGAGGCAGCTCGCTGCTCCACCTCCCTCGCCTAGCCCGACGAAGCAACTTGCCGCCCCAAGTCGGCGCGTGCTTCACCAAGTCGCCGCTCCAGGCCAGCTCGCGAAGGAGTGGCGAGTTGCTCCAGGCCGGCACGGCGGGGAGCATGGCGACACGGGCATCATCGCTGCTGTCGAGGACGCCACATCATACCGCACCTCTAGTGCATGCGACCATGCCATCCGATGTCGACGTGCGCGTAGCCACGCCATGCCGACAGAGAAAGAAGCCGGCTGCACAGATGTCGACGAGGTGGCGGTCCGCACGTTCGCGCCCGCCGCCATCATTGAGGAGAAGTAGAATACGGGAGGCCGCTGCCGCTTGGGCCCCAGGAAGGCCACCGCTGAGCCACCGCCGGCGTACACAACCGGTGTCTTGCCCTCTCGCCCGCCACTCCCCTTACCCAAGAACCAACTTTGGTCCGTGCAGTGTAGGGACCCTTCCCCTCTGGCTGAAGCATCAGGCGGCGGTTCCACTCTGATGAGCGGATGGGAAGCGAGCCGTCCTTTGCACTGAAGCATATACCTCCGGGGCTCACCCCGGTCATGGGGACGATGTTGGAGACCCGCCACGGCCGGCAGTAGACTAGTCGAGGGTATCATGTCGTCGAAATGGATATCCGTCGGCGCCGGCCGTAGACTAGTTCGGTTTCGTTTTTAGTTAAAAATATGTCCAAAAAGTAACCGTTTTCGTCTAGTTTGTATGAAATCCGTCATGCTTATATGAAATCCGACTGAGTTCGCATGAATTACATTCGGTTTGTTAAAAAGAGTTTGCAATGTATGCGGCTAGCGTTGGATGGCGGCTAAGGAGAGGGGAAGACGGAGGGAGGGGGGGGAGGGGGGGCGGGAGGGAGTCGGGCGGGGTGTCGAGGGTGCTGATGGGTTTCGGGGGGCGGCGTTGGGGTTTGGCGCGTGGAAGGGGGGGGGGGCCGGGGGAGGGTGGCGGTGGGCGGGAGTGGGGGGGGGGGGTAGGACGCGGGGCGGCGGGGGGGGGGGGGGGGGGGGGGGGGGGGGGGGGGGGGGGGGGGGGGGGGGGGGGATTTGTGGGACGCCGGAGATGCCCTAACAAGGTGAAATTTACATATACACTTTTTTCTTAATAATGTGGTTGGTACAGTGCAGCCATGCGGCAGATCTAAGCTTCCAGCACGATTTGTCGAGCGGCGGGCACCAGCCACTTCTCTCGCCACACAGTGTACTCGCAGTTGCAGACTAGCCAGCGATCCATGTGACGTGACGGTGGTGCTGCACTGCTGCCGGCGCCATCACAATGTGTAGCCATCGACGGCCCAAGTTGAGGAGCAAGCAATCAATGATGCGAGGGAGGGAGGGAGGGAGGGATAAAACCGGAGCAGCAAAGGCGCGCGGGCATAGGTCGATGGGGAGTGGATAGAGCGTGTGTCGAAGTTGACGAGCAGAACCCCGTGACGCGGACTTGCACGGCGCAGCGTAGTCGGCGGCGGCGGCGGCACCAGGGTGCGCGCAACGTTCGTCGTCGATCACATCGCGACGTCGCGTCGGGTCGCATTGTCGCGGCGTGGCACATTGATTTGCCCGTGCCCCGCGGTGGGCCGGCCGGCCGGAAGGAAGGAACAAGGAAGGTTACGCGATCAGGTTACAGGTAAAATCGCCCTTGTTTTTTTTTTGACGCGAAATTAAAGAGCTTTATTGCATGATTGAGATCCGGTTACATTCAGCTAAGAAGCTGCTAACTATCCCCGCAAAAAAAAAGAAGCTGCTAACTAAGAAGGGTGGACAAGAGTCCAGCCAAACTTCTGATACTGAAAGAGTAGTCGCATGTTTCGCGCAAGGATTAGCCGAACAATTGGCTTCTCTTGCGACATGCTGGATCGAGAAGGAAACAAAGTTTGCAGCTCTTTTCTTGATTTCATCGAAGATAGGCTTCACAATCGATCTAGAAAATCGCCCTTGTTGTGTGCATATCGCGTCGCTCTCCTCAGCCAGTGTACGTACGTATGTTCGTCACACTCTCACCGTACATCCGATCTCTGCTCGTGTGTACACACTGTTGCACGCACGTCGCACGGTACGTTCGATCTGGATCGATCGGACGCTGTTGATACATCTGTCTCTGCTTGGAGCCAAGATGTTATTACGTAGCTACAAGCGTACAACGCGAGGACGCACGCATGCTCTATTTATTTTTGCGAGAAATTTTCAATATATTCATCTTTAATTATGACAGTACAACCAACACTAAAAATATTAAAAAATACATTCAGATCTGTAGACCACCCTAGCGACGGCTACAAACAAAGCGAGTCGAAGGCACGCCGCTACTATCACCCTCCCTCACTTGAAGCCGGACAAAACTTTTTACTTTTTACAGTAGACGTACGCTTTGCTCCAGCTAACGACATCCGCGGCGCAGCGTCGATAGATCTCACACGATTGGCGCGCGCGTGTCCGCGCATATGCATGGTACCTAGGCAGCAGCGCGCACGTACGAACGGAGGGTCCGGATGCTCCTCGCCAGCGATATGCGATCCCGAACAGGTGCGTGCGTGCAGACAGCGGACCACTTTCGAGATCGATGGCACGGTCACTGCAATCGGACGCTGCTCGGCGTCTCCACCAACCTTGCGAGAGGTACGTGAGGCCGCAACGTCGAGGTCCGTCATGTGAGCCCGGATTGTCCACTTGCCGCGGCAGCTTCCAAAATGCACCGCACGGTCCGACGACAGTAAGAATTTTGCGTTCTTGGACATTTGCGCCTTGCGAGGTCGCAATCTATCCTGGGTACCTGACGTGCGAATTTTTGTAAGTTTGTAAAAGAAAATGAACGCTGGCCTGAATTAGCTAGTAGGAGTGCTAGAAATTGTATGGTTTGTGGACGAGCGCTCACGGCTCATCTGCAAGGCCGCGTGACATCGGTAGACGCCATTGCGTATGATTTATTTTTGGGTGTGTAGGAATTATTTTTGGGTGTGCCTAGGTCTCAGTCGACAGAGATTTAACCAAGTCTCAAACGAGTGACATGCCATGTAAAGAAAGAAAAATGAAAATCTGAAAAGAAAATTTTGCACGGATTTTAATGTATGATCTAACGAATATAGCATCGACTGAGACATAATGAAGTCTAAGTCGACTGAGACTTAGCAAGGCTGTTTATTTTTCTTGAAAGAGTGTGGCTAGGTCTTAGTCGACTGATATTTAATCAAGTCTCAATCAAATGACATAACATACAAGAGATAAAAAGAAACAACTAAAAAGAAAATTTTACACGAATCTTAATGTAACATCTCACAGATATATCATCAACTAAGACTTAACAAAGTATCAGTCGACTGAGATTTAGCAAGACTGTTCTTGAAAACAGTACACATGCAGTATCTATCCCATGTTAGGTAATAATAGCTGCCATGGCCATGAACGATCTGTATCATATGCATGATCATGAACAGACCTGGAGCATCTTTCCATGTGGCGCTGGTCTAGTGCTAGCTAGTGGTTGAGATTGGGTGGGCATGGTGTCAGCCATGCATGAGCGGGTTTTGTATTTCAGTGCTGGTAACTTCGTTTTTGTCTCCACTGTATTTTTTTTCTTTCCTTGAGATGTCGGCTGGTTCTTACTTGAAAATTCCTTTTTTTATCCGAAAACCACCAACTTATGAGTTACGAGCATACAGCAAAACCTGCAGAGCAAGGATTTCCACTGTACTTGAGCTGAGTCTTGTAGCAATAGTTTTCTGCTGGAGTAGTTTATTTCCATGATGGAGTAGTTTACTTACAAGAAGAAGGAAAAAAACTAGAAAGAAGAGTAGCCCTATGATTGGAGGCACCAACCCGGCCCAAGACAAAACCGAGGAGCCAGCGGCGACAAAAACACTCCTGTCGCGATAAAACCGAGAGAGCGACGTGTCAGGCGCGTGAAAACAGCAGGCGGGGCCCAGCAACAGCGACGACCCATCCGAACCCGCACCAAATCCACCCGACCCCTGGGCACGGCGAGCAACGCGCGCGGCCCACCAGCGCCAGCTGTCAGTACTCACAGACCACGCATTCAAAAGGCCGGGCACCCATCCAGCTCAGCCCCCCGACGTGGACCTCCCTCTCGGAGCCCCACGCTACGAGCTACGCGACCCGTACAGGAGGTACCGCCTCCCCCCTGCGCCACCGACATGCGGGGCCAGCGGGGAAAGACGTGGCCACATGCTCCACGGCGCCGGTGCATAAATACCACCTGGCTGCCACCACATGTAAGTCCAGGAAGGGGAGGAGCGGCGCGCTGCGAGCCGAGGCAGAAGAGAGGGAAGCGCGAGGGAGACGTCGCCCGACTGCGATGACACCAGGCGCCGACGCCGTCATCATCGCCGTAGCAGAAGCCAGCCGTAACGAGCAGGCCAGGAGCGGGAGGAGCGGCGGCCGGAGAGCGGCCGAGGCGCCGTCCGTCCCGTCCTCCTACGTCGTCTGGGAGAAGGAGCGGTAATTTGGTTCATCGAGAGAGAGCGGAGCAGACGGAGCGAGCATGGAGGTGGAGGCCGCGAGGTGCGAGTGCTGCGGCTTCACGGAGGAGTGCACGCCGGAGTACATCGCGGCTGTGCGGGCCGAGTACATGGGCCGCTGGGTCTGCGGGCTCTGCGCGGAGGCCGTGGGCGACGAGATCCGCCGCGCGGGCGCCCGGGGCCAGCGCGCCATCACCACGGCCGAGGCGCTCGACCGGCACGGCGCGTTCGCGCGGGAGGCGCCGCGTGCGCCCGGGAAGAAGGCGTCCGAGGAGCTCGTGGCCGCGGTGTCGCGCCTGCTCCGGCGCTGCCTCGACTCGCCGCCTGCGTCGCCGGCCGCGCCGCAGGGGCGCAAGGTGGCCGCGGGGCCCAGGTGCACGGAAGCCGAGGATGATTGATCGCCCGGGCGGAGGCGAATGATAGCTAGCTCGTGGTGGGTTGTTGCTGTTGCCAATGATTGGGCAAAGGCGTCAAGAATAATACTTCGTGGGCATGTGCCTTGTGCGGCTTGCCTGCCGTCCTGAAGAATGAATAATTTGCGTCCTAGCTGATGATTGCTCGAGACAGGAGCCATCAAGCTCCGTATGATTATGATCGAGCATGAAGTGATTACGTAATGTACTATTGTATGTAGCATTTGTAGTATTCGACTGTGTTGAGTATAGTTCAGGCTTCGGCTACGCATTGTAGTCGCTCTGTGCAAAGCATTGTACTGGAGTTATGCAGGCTTCTTGTAAGGTTTTTAGACGGGAGAACATGTAAATTAGTATTTCCTTAAATGTCTAGTAATCTAGCATATATGTATCTCATTGTATTTTTTTCAAAAAGTAGGATGACCTCCGGCCTCTGCATCACATGATGCACACAAACCATATATCTCATTGTATTTACATATATGCATGTTTATATTGCCCTGTCCTCACATGGATGCAAGTAATTAGACTTGATTTTCAACAGTCAGAAAAGAAGCGGTTTTGCTATATAACAGGCGCCTGATTATTCTTTTAGCTCTCCGTCGAATCTGCAACCATCATTCACATATTTCGTGATTCGTACTTGGGGTCTGTTTGGCTTATAGTTGACTGATGTAACTTTTGTTTTGAGTTGATTTTGTTCAGCTGAAAGGCTTCAGCCCGTTAGTCTTAGGCTAGTGGGTTATGCGTCAGTCCGGTAGTAGGCCATTTGTTTTTCAGTTGATGCTTGTTGTTGCTTGGGTCACTACTTTTCTTTTTGTTGGGGGGGGGGGGGGGGGGGGGGGGGGGGGGGGGGGGGTGGGGTGCAAATTCTTCTTCATTTTATAGCAATTGCGACCACCATTTAGGGGTCTGTGTTCTCAAGATTGTCCAAGTGCTTCTTGTGTTTCCTATGTGTGCCAGTCTTTTTTCTCTCTTTGTGTCACTATTCGTTTGTACGTGTATGTGTGTGCACGCAGAAATCAATATGAGACTCAATTATTTTCGTCATGTTTTGTATGCACGTTCTGTGGCGATAACATCGGCATGAGTAAGACACTTAATCTTGACCTACACACACAAGTATTATGTAATATGTGTGCAAATTATACTGGAGTCCGAAAAAATGCACTATATGTTTCTTATTGCATATATTTGAAAAGGTGCAATTTTCTATGAAGTTGTTGCATTTTTTTATATTATCTTTCTTCATTATGGTAATATCAATGCCTTTAATTCATTTTCCTTAGAAAACTTTAGTTTTACTAGCAAAAAGGCCCGTGCGTTGCAACGGGAGAAAAAAAATACACATGCCTCTTAATTTACAAAAAATGGTCTATAATATGAGAATTTATAGCTACGGCCCAACAAAGATGGTCTTAACCTATAAGCGCAGTTTAAGATTCTACAGGTGTTCTATTCAACACGGCTTGCTGTTACGGGCTAGTAAAGAAAAAACGACAAAAATAAACGATGACACATACCACATTACGGAGACATGTGGCATCAATGGCAGTTTTCAGTTTAAGAATCACCAACTTATGATAACTCTTGAACAATTTTTTCACATGCATATTCTTAAATACATGAGAGTTGTTAAAAAGGTTCTTAAAAAGATACATGATTTTATCATAAAAAGATATTTTTTTGTCTGGAAAGAACATTTTGTGTATGGTCTCATGTGGACGCAGGTACTTGCGCCCCTATTTCAATCACATATTCTTGCCATACATGTCATAGGTATTATAGTTCCTGTTTCATCACTATTTATATCTTATCAAACTTGTTTTTATTTTTATTTTTGTCATGCATGCGACCTTTTTACCTTTTTTCATGCATGTCCTTTCCTTTTCTTTTATATATAGAAGAATAGTGCAACATCTCATCTTTATCAGATCTCCTCTGCATTTTCTCTTTTATTTCTTTTATAGCGGACATCCCATTTTATTGGGTCATTCTTTTATATCTTGTCATGCATGTACTTATTTATTGGGTGTCTCTTAGTAAATTTATCTTTAATTTCATGTCAATCTGATTTTGCTGAGGTGTCACCCCAATCTGAATCAGTACCGGTATGAAAAAAAGACGGATAATGTATTGTTGAAAACATTGCAGCCTAGATAGTATTTTTTAAATTGTAAAAAGGTAAAATAACATCATATTCAAATTCTACAAATTTTTCTAATCAAATTCCATATTAACATGGTAAATTTGGAGTTACGGTTTAGAAGATATGAGTATTTAAAAAAAAAATTGATATGTACTGCGGGTTTAATATCGGAAATTAGGGGGTTTTCATATAAATAGCAAAAAGGACTAAGAATACCTATTTTTTTTAGTAGGTACTAGGAAAATGGCCCGTGCGTTGCAACGGGATTGAAATTCATCACTCGGCACTTCGAATCCAATGACAAATGTTTCTTTAAAAAACAATAAGTATTGTCAAATTCCCTAATGAAGTTCTTTCCAGTAGACCACTTTTAAATGTATGCATTGTTCTTTTTTTTTTAGAGAAATACTCCCGAATGAGGATAATAAACCGGACAAGCTTTCAAAAAATAAAAACCCGGCTACATTCCAACTGCCAATATGCCTAGCTGTAATCTCATTTAATATACTAGAGCTAAGAGCTAACCACCATTCCTTTGATTACGCATTCTCTCGGAAATCTCTTAATTAGACCCTTTCTTATCTTGAAAGCTTTCCCTCTCTTTTCCTGTCGCAAGGATTGAATTTTTCCTTCCTTATTTCTTCAGAAATCTCTTTTAATTAGAAAAGGGTGGTATCCTTCTTCCTTTAATTTTCTCTGTTCAAGTTGAGGTTTATAGAAGCGTGACAGAGCGCTTCTTCCTTATATTCCTGTCACAAGGACTCAATTTCTTCCTTCTTAGTCTTTACACGTATGTTGAAATCCCTCTTATTTCCTTCCGTACAATATCATTTCTGCCTTATTTTCTTGCATGTCGATTGAAGTCCTCTTATTTCTTGTCACATCTGAAAGTGAGGGGAATTATGATGAAGGCGGGCCAGGGGGGGCTATTTGAGAGTTTAAACAACTTTTCTAAACAAAACATTTAACCGGTTCAATTGGCTTCAACAATTGATATGTGATGGGATGGTCATGTGTTCAATTCCTCACACTGGACATAATTTTTGCTGGTCTTATATGCGCGACTTATCAGACCACAATGCTTTTTGCTCCACTGTTTGGCCCGGTTCACTTCTTTAAGATCGTTATTGGTGAGATAGATGCAACTATTTATTAAAACGAGAATCCTCTAATGTAACAAAAGTGAGCGCTAGCTCAGCTGGTTGCCCCTTGGGGTTCGAAAATGGAGGATGCGTGTTTGAATCTCAACATGGTCGAACTTTTCTTTTTACAATAAAACATAGGACTGCGGGTTAAATATAAAAAAGGTTAGGTCTTTTCTTCAAAATAGCAGACGGGACTAAGAATACCTATTTGCTTTATATTAGGTAAAGATAGTATAGATTTTTTTAGCTTTTATTTTGGTTTTTCTAGTTAACAATCTGTTTTTGTGTGATTCATTTAGGGAATACCATCGGCATGAGTAAGACAATAATCATTGGATACACATGCACAACAGCAGTACTATGTAATATGTGTGCAAATTATACTGGAGTCCGAAAAATTGCGCTATAACCCTTTTTGCATATGGAAAATGTGCAATTTTCTATGCAAGATGTTGCCTTTTTTTCCCTTTTAACTTAAGGTATATAATTCCTTAATTCATTTCCTTATAAAATACAAACGTTTTAATATGTTTTGTTTTATTTATCTTTCGTTCTTATTAGTTTTAGTTTCATTACCAAATCCTGCATTCTTGTTTTGTGATTATTGAGGTATTGTTGACGCTCAAAATGGCATGATCGCAAAGAGTGACTTGAGGCTGTAGCAAGATGAGGTCAAATTTATGATTTCATGTCACTATTGGATGGCTCTCTTCCAAGCCGATCGAAATAGATATAGAGATGATCCAAAACGGAGCTCGGATGCAAAAGTTATGACTCTAGAGATGCTTGTATTGACATCAGATTAAAGAATGGCATGAAACCGAATTAAGATGGCCTGGTATGGAAAAAATTACAACACAGCAAAGTTCTTCGTCTCGTCGAGACGGAGATTTTGATATAAAAATCGTTCCCATCCGAGGTCGTATGCGAGTTCTACAGCCAAAATGTGCGCTGCAACACTGCATGGCCGGAGATCCGGCCGGAGGCCGAAAAATGACCCAACAACAACAGAAGCTAAAGGAAGTGAAGCCAGATGATCTGGGTGTAGACCCGAGATCCGGATAAAGGCCATCCGGGCAAGGATCCGGACGTCCGGACAACTTTTTCTGCTGCATTGTTAGAAAACAGCCCGAACACCCTCAAGATGACCTCAAATCGAAAAAGTGTTCACAGAAAATTGTGCGCCTCGTCGAAGCGGTTGATTTGATATAAATCTCATCTTAATCCGAGTTCGTATGCAAAAGTTAAGCCCGATTGGTGAGCTGCTGTCAGAAAACTAGGCTAGGCCGGACATCCGGGCCTTGAGCCGGACATCCGGGCCAGAGGTCGTGAATAGTCCGTGTTTTGTTAGGTTTTGATGATTTAGAGGCGGCTAGACAAGTCCTTTTCTGTACGGGAAGTCCATCCGCCTCTATTAGACAAGAGGGGTGGCGGCCGATTGAACAACAACACACAATCGAACAATCTAATACCACTTTACCTTTACTTTATTTCTCCCTTTGTTCTTTCTTCTGTTTTCGTTCGTGTTCGTTTTTGCAGGGCAAACCTGAGGCCTAGGGAGGGCGGGTAGGGCGAGACCAAAGCCACAAGCGCGAACGGGTCCCTCCCGGGCGTTGTGGGGTTTCGGGTCCTGAAAAAGTACCCGTCGGATTGCTTGCGTACCGCGCTTCCGGAGGGTCTCCTTCAACGTGAGCTGAGGTGCATCATCCTCGGGTTGGAGGTACACGGTGATGTGTTCGGTGCGAACACACTTTTTGGCGACTCCGCTGGGGACGAAGTTTGAACGGTCTCCGACCGTTCTGCTACGAAAGGATCGCCATCTAGGGTTTGCAATCTACAAGGTAATATGAATACCCAATCACTATGTAGATGCAAATAATGCAATGTTGTTGCTAGATCGTCCGATGAGCATAATGTATCGACTAGCCCTAGCTTTATCAATCATGATCTAATTTGTGCAAGAGCCGATGCAAAGAAATCTCTATGCTTCTACCTCATATAATTTAGCAACATGCAACATATGTATTCAACTCCATGCATCGACAAACCCACCAAATTCATATGCCGATGAACAACATGATGAGTTTGGTTAATCAATTTGAAACACCTCACATAGGAACTTCCGATAGTATGCAACAAAGTGTTTCACCTTTTTATTTATCGGCAACTAACATGCAATATGTTAATCAAACATGCCGGTGGATATGGGAATTGGCAATGCTACTACTAGTTATTCGGCCAGTTACCCTCACCATCATATGCTACACCTCATGCTACTAATTTTTTGGCACCATATGCAACTATGGTATTCATAATTCGGCTTCGCACCTTGCTCTAATAGCCGAATAGGTGAAAATCATTTAGGATCACATGTGTCTTCACCTAGCATCATAGCCTACAATGTTTTCCCTGCACAATTACAGAATTTCGGTGGCATCTCGTTGCCGAAAGAGTCTAAAAGTGCGGGGGGCAATTATCCAGAGTGGGTCATTAAGAAAAATCTTACATCTTTCGGGACGAATGCAATGTTGTTCTACATGAATTAAAAAAGAGGGAAAACCTATAATTCGCTGCAATACAAGCTAGATTATGTCAAAAGAGAGAAACATTGGGTGTGGATAGAATTATCAAAGAGTGGTGATTCGGATAACAAAGTTAATTCTGTTATTGAAAAGACCGAATCAAATATTACGTATGCCGAATCTATTCTAGAAAAAGGGATGACAAGGTGTTGGGGAGCTATTCGAAAGAGGAACAAGATATTGTTCAAGTACACAACCATCATGCTCTCCCAACGTATTTGAAAAGGTATGTCTAGCAAGTGATTTACTTATCCTCCGGTTTTGGTCGAACTTTAGTTGATGCCTCTATAAGAAAAATTCTCATAAGTAATTTTGTGAAAGACCAATGAGAGGGGTAAATTTACTTGTTAGCAATAAAATTGTTATAGAACATATCGGTCAACCTATTGTGCCATTTATAAAGACCGATAGTGACTATTATGCAGCCAAAGTTTTCCCCATCATTTATCAAATTACATATCTAATTGGGTAGCTTTGCTTGTTCATACTTGGCTTGCACTTGGTATCAATTGAGACATGTGTATTCTAATTATTTTCGTTCAGAAATTTAAAGCCAAGGGTAAATTCTTTGAGAAATCCAATCCTAATTAATATCTTATCCAAATACACGGAGATAGGGTGCCAAACACAATGCATAGCCGAATGGGGTTTCCAAATTTGAACCATTCATTTGTTTAACTCCAAAGCCGTTCGCCACACAGATCGGCTAGAAAACAAGAAGTGTACCTTTAATTCAAGCATGTGTGATCAAATATTTGATTTATTGCTGAAAAATAATTACATTAGAATTCTTGATCACCATGAGCCATCAATCAAAGGATGGATGTTTGTTAAGTTGCATGATTCGTCCAGCATAATTTTGAGGATTGCAACATGTTTCGTCAAATAGTCAAATCGGACATTGATAGAGGATGATTGAATTTGTTGAGACACCAAGAGATGACTGTCGTGGGAACGGATCTGACAGTAGAGGTAGGGGTAAGTAGGAGAGGGAGAGCCTAGCTACGGCGAGATTGTACACTCGGATTTACGAGTTCAGGCCCCTCTCGGGAGGAGGTAAAAGCCCTACGTTTCGGGCGCGGGAGCTTTGTTGTTGGAGTGTTGAGTTACAGGGGGTGCGAACCCTTGTGCAGGAGGAGAGGGGCAGCTTATATAGAGTCCGTTGGCCCTCGTCGTCCTCAGTTACGCAGGGTTCAATGAGACAGTAAAAGGTGAGAACAGTTACAGGTAACACCCGTATTTAATGATCTTTATAGCGATGAACTGATCGCCTGTCCGTTGCCATCCCAGAGTGGCCTTAAGTCTTCTGTCTTCGAGTGAAACCAGATACTCCGAGTGAATAACGATGGTCGAGTGGAGATGGGATAACCGAGTGGATCTTCTGTCGAGTGACTCGTCGCGCTGCGGTCAATCCAGTCGGAACCTTCCTGTCTAACTTTGTAGGTCTTGGATCCTTTTATGTAGTGTCCTTGGGTAAGGCATGTAGGTCAGGCCTAGGACCCTACCTTAGGTACATGTCATTGTCATTAGCCCCCGAATGGATTGGGTTCGAGTGAGAAAGGTTTGGAGTGTGTTTCGACCCAAGTTAATGCCTCAGAGACATTTTTCGTAGGTCTGTAGGTTCATGAACTGCCAAGTCCTGTGCAATCGCCGATAGATTCTAGCTTGTTAAGTGTCCGAGTGAGTGAGCTGCGAGTCGTCGAGAGTGTCGGGTCTGACCCGAATGAGTAGGGAAATATTGACGCGATCATTGCCCCTGCGGATCCCGAATTGTGGGATTCGAAATTTTGGAGAAGCGCGGGGCTGTTGGCCGACGGTATAGTGGGCAAGTGGGGAGGGACTCCTCGATTTTCGCTCCCCCTTTTTCGCCATGTATCGAGCAGGCGTCGGTTGCGGGATGCGCTAGATCTGCTGGCCCACATGTCAATGATCTGACACGCGGATATAAAGGTCGACGCGGCCGAGGGTGTGAAAAAGTGCTTCTTCTTTTCCCTCTCCACACTGCCTCTCCGCCTCTCTGCCCAGCGCCGCGCGGCCCCGCTCGGCTCCGACGACTCGTGCGCAAATTCTTCTTCATTTTATAGCAATTGCGACCACCATTTTAGGGTTCTGTGTTCTCAAGATTGTCCAAGTGCTTCTTGTGTTTTCCTATGTGTGCCAGTCTTTTTTCTCTCTTTGTGTCACTATTCGTTTGTACGTGTATGTGTGTCGCACGCACGAAATCAATATGAGACTCAATTCATTTTCGTCATGTTTGTGTATGCACGTTCTGTGGCGATAACATCGGCATGAGTAAGACACTTAATCTCTGACCTACACACACAAGTATTATGTAATATGTGTGCAAATTATACTGGAGTCCGAAAAAATGCACTATATGTTTCTTATTGCATATATTTTGAAAAGGTGCAATTTTCTATGCAAGTTGTTGCCATTTTTTTATTATTATCTTTCTTCATTTATGGTAATATCAATGCCTTTAATTCATTTTCCTTAGAAAACTTTAGTTTTACTAGCAAAAAGGCCCGTGCGTTGCAACGGGAGAAAAAAAATACCACATGCTCTTAATTTACAAAAAATGGTCTATAATATGAGAATTTATAGCTACGGCCCAAACAAAGATGGTCTTAACCTATAAAAGCGCAGTTTAAGATTCTACAGGTGTTCTATTTCAACACGGCTTGCATGTTACGGGCTAGTAAAGAAAAACGACAAAAATAAACGATGACACATTACCACATTACGGAGACATGTGTGCATCAATGGCAGTTTTCAGTTTAAGAATCACCAACTTATGATAACTCTTGAACAATTTTTTCACATGCATATTTCTTAAATACATGAAGAGTTGTTAAAAAGGTTCTTAAAAAGATACATGATTTTTTATCATAAAAAGATATTTTTTTGTCTGGAAAAGAACATTTTTTGTATGGTCTCATGTGGACGCAGGTACTTGCGCCCCTATTTCATCACTATTTCTTGCCATACATGTCATAGGTATTAGTTCCTGTTTCATCACTATTTATATCTTATCAAACTTGTCTTTTATTTTTATTTTTTGTCATGCATGCCTCCTTTTTACCTTTTTTCATGCATGTCCTTTCCTTTTTCTTCTTATATATAGAAGAATAGTGCAACATCTCATCTTTATCAGATCTCCTCTGCATTTTCTCTTTTATTTCTTTTATAGCGGACATCCCATTTTATTGGGTCATTCTTTTATATCTTGTCATGCATGTACTTATTTATTGGGTGTCTCTAGTAAATTTATCTTTAATTTCATGTCCAATCCTGATTTTGCTGAGGTGTTCATCCCCAATCTGAATCAGTACCGGTATGAAAAAAAGACGGATAATGTATTGTTGATTAACATTGCAGCCTAGATAGTATTTTTTAAATTGTTAACAGGTAAAATAACATCATATTCAAATTCTACATATTTTTCTAATCAAATTCCATATATAACATGTTAAATTTGGAGTTACGGTTTAGAAGATATGAGTATTTAAAAAAAAAATTGATATGTACTGCGGGTTTAATATCGGAAACATTAGGGGGTTTTCTATATAATAGCAAAACGGACTAAGAATACCTATTTTTTTATTAGTAGGTACTAGGAAAATGGCCCGTGCGTTGCAACGGGATTGAAATTCATCACTCCGGCACTTCGAATCCAATGACAAATGTTTCTTTAAAAAACAATAAGTATTGTCAATATCCCTAACATGAAGTTCTTTCCAGTAGACCATCTTTTAAATGTATGCATTGTTCTTTTTTTTTTAGAGAAATACTCCCGAATGAGGGATAATAAACCGGCTACAAGCTTTCAAAAAATAAAAACCCGGCTACATTCCAACTGCCAATATGCCTAGCCTGTAATCTCATTTTAATTTTAACTAGAGCTAAGAGCTAACCACCATTCCTTTGATTACGCATTCTCTCGGAAATCTCTTTTAATTAGACCCTTTCTTATCTTGAAAGCTTTCCCTCTCTTTTTTCCTGTCGCAAGGATTGAATTTCTTTCCTTCCTTATTTCTTCAGAAATCTCTTTTAATTAGAAAAGGCGTGGTATCCTTTTCTTCCTTAATTTTCTCTGTCAAGTTGAGGTTTATATAGAAGGCGTGGACAGAGCGCTCCTTCCTTATATTCCTGTCACAAGGACTCAATTTCTTTCCTTCCTTAGTCTTTACACGTATGTTGAAATCCCCTCTTATTTCCTTCCGTACTCAATATCATTTCGTTCCTTATTTCTTTGCATGTCGATTGAAGTCCTCTTATTTCTTTGTCACATCTGAAAGTGAGCGGGAATTTGATGAAGGCGGGCCAGGGGGGCTATTTGAGAGTTAAAACAACTTTTTTCTAAACAAAACATTTAACCGGTTCAATTGGCTTCAACAATTGATATGTGATGGGATGGTCATGTGTTCAATTCCTCACACTGGCAATAATTTTTGCCTGGTCTTATATGCGCCGACTTCATCAGACCACAATGCTTTTTTTGCCTCCACTTGTTTGGCCCGGCTTCACTTCTTTAAGATCGTTATTGGTGAGATGCAACTATTTATTAAAACGAGAATCCTTTAATGTAACAAAAGTGAGCGCTAGCTCAGCTGGTTGCCCCTTGGGGTTCGAAACTGGAGGATGCGTGTTTGAATCTCAACATGGTCGAACTTTTCTTTTTACAATAAAACATAGGACTGCGGGTTAAATATAAAAAAGGTTAGGTGCTTTTCTTCAAAATAGCATGACGGACTAAGAATACCTATTTGCTTTATTATTAGGTAAAGATAGATATAGATTTTTTTAGCTTTTATTTTGGTTTTTAGTTCTATTACAAAATCTGTTTTTTTGTGTGATTCATTTAGGGTAATACCATCGGCATGAGTAAGACAATTAATCATTGGCATACACATGCACAAGCAAGTACTATGTAATATGTGTGCAAATTATACTGGAGTCCGAAAAATTGCGCTATTATACCCTTCTTTTTGCATATTGTGAAAATGTGCAATTTTCTATGCAAGATGTTGTCCTTTTTTTCCCTTTTTAACTTAAGGTAATATCAATTCCTTTAATTCATTCTTCCTTATAAAAATACAACCGTTTAATATTGTTTTAGTTTTATTTATCTTTCGTCTTTATTTTAGTTTTAGTTTCATTACCAAATCCTGCATTCTTGTTTTGTGATTATTTGAGGTAATTGTTGACGCTCAAAAATGGCATGATCGCAAAGAGTGACTTGAGGCTGTAGCAAGATGAGGTCAAATTTATGATTTCATGTCACTATTGGATGGCTCTCTTCAAGCCGATCGAAATAGATATAGAGATGATCCAAAACGGAGCTCGGATGCAAAAGTTATGACAATCTTAGAGATGCTTGTATTGACATCAGATTAAAGAATGGCATGAAACCGAATTAAGATGGCCTGGTATGGAAAAAATTTACAACAGCAAAGTTCTTCGTCTCGTCGAGACGGACGATTTTGATATAAAAATCGTTCCCATCCGAGGTCGTATGCGAGTTCTACAGCCAAAACTGTGCGCTGCAACACTGCATGGCCGGATGATCCGGCCGGAGGCCGAAAAATTGACCCAAACAACAGAAGCTAAAAGGTGAAGCCAGATGATCTGGGTGTAGACCCGGATGATCCGGATAAAGGCCATCCGGGCAAGGATCCGGACGTCCGGACAACTTTTTTCTGCTGCATATGTTAGAAAACAGCCCGAAACACCCTCAAGATGACCTCAAATCGAAAAGTGTTCAACAGAAAAGTTGTGCGCCTCGTCGAAGCGGTTGATTTTGATATAAATCTCATCTTAATCCGAGTTCGTATGCAAAAGTTACAGCCCGATTGGTGAGCTGCTGTCAGAAAACTAGGCTAGGCCGGATCATCCGGGCCTTGAGCCGGACATCCGGGCCAGAGGTCGTGAATAGTCCGTGTTTTGTTAGGTTTTGATGATTTAGACGGCTAGACAAGTCCTTTTCTTGTACGGGAAGTCCATCCGCCTCTTATATAGACAAGAGGTGGCGGCCGATTGAACAACAACACACAATCGAACAATCATATACCACTTTTACCTTTACTTTTATCTTCTCCCTTGTTCTTCTTCTTCCTCGTTCTTCGTTCGTTCGTCTTTTGCAGGGCGGCAAACCTCGAGGCCCTAGGGACGGTCAGGCCGACCTAGGGCAGACCATAGCCACAACGCGCCCTAACGGGGTCCCTCCCGGGCGTGTGGGGTTTCGGGTCCTGAAAAAGTACCCGTCGGATTGCTTGCGTACCGCGCTTCCGGACGGGTCTCCTTCAACGTGAGCTGAGGTGCATCATCCTCGGCGTTGGAGGTACACGGTGATGTGTTCGTGTGCGAACACACTTTTTGGCGACTCCGCTGGGGACGAAGTTTTGAACGGTCTCCGACTCGTTCTTGCTACGAAGAGATCGCCATCTAGGGTTTGCAATCTACAAAGGTAATATGAATACCCAATTCACTTATGTAGATGCAAATAATGCATATGTTGTTGCTAGATCGTCCGATGAGCATAATGTATCGACTAGCCCTAGCTTTATCAATCATGCATCTAATTATGTGCAAGAGCCGATGCAAAGAAATCTCTATGCTTCTACCTCATATAATTTTAGCAACATGCAACATATGTATTCCAACTCCCATGCATCGACAACCCCACAAATTCATATGCCGATGAACAACATGATGAGTTTGGTTAATCAATTTGAAACACCTCACATAGGAACTTCCGATAGTATGCAACAAAGTGTTTCACCTTTTTATTTATCGGCAACTAACATGCAATATGTTAATCCAAACATGCCGGTGGATATGGGAATTGGCAATGCTACTACTAGTTATTCGGCCAGTTACCCTCAACCATCATATGCTACACCTCATGCTACTAATTTTTTGGCACCATATGCAACTATAGGTATTCATAATTCGGCTTCGCACCTTCGCTCTAATAGCCGAATAGGTGAAAATTCTATAGGATCACATGTGTCTTCACCTAGCATCATAGCATACAATGTTTTCCCTGCACAATTACAGAATTTCGGTGGCATCTCGTTGCCGAAAGAGTCTAAAAGTGTCGGGGGGCAATTCTATCCAGAGTGGGTCATTAAGAAAAATCTTACATCTTTCGGGACGAATGCAATGTTGTTCTACATGAATTAATAAAAGAGGGAAAACCTATTAATTCTGCTGCAATACAAGCTAGATTATGTCAAAAAGAGAAAACATTGGGTGTGGATAGAATTATCAAAAAGAGTGGTGATTCGGATAACAAAGTTAATTCTGTTATTGAAAAGACCGAATCAAATATTACGTATGCCGAATCTATTCTAGAAAAAGAGGATGACAAGGTGTTGGGGAGCTATTCGAAAGAGGAACAAGATATTGTTCAAGTAACACAACCATCATGCTCTCCCAACGTATTTGAAAAGGTATGTCTAGCAAGTGATTTACTTATCCTCCGGTTTGGTCGTAACTTTATTGTTGATGCCTCTATAAGAAAAATTCTCATAAGTAATTTTGAAAGACCAATGAAGAGGGGTAATTTACTTGTTAGCAATAAAATTGTTATAGAACATATCGGTCAACCTATTGTGCCATTTATAAAGACCGATAGTGACTTATTATTGCAGCCAAAGTTTTCCCCATCACTTTATCAAAATTACATATCTAATTGGGTAGCTTTGCTTGTTTCATACTTGGCTTGCACTTGGTATCAATTGAGACATGTGTATTCTAATTATTTTCGTTTCAGAAATTTAAAGCCAAGGTTAAATTCTTTTGAGAAATCCAATCCTAATATAATATCTTATCCAAATACATCGGAGATAGGGTGCAAAACACAATGCATAGCCGAATGGGGATTTTCCAAATTTGAACCATTCATTTGTTTAACTCCAAAGCCGTTCGCACACCAAGATCGGCTAGAAAACAAGAAGTGTACCTTTAATTCAAGCATGTGTGATCAAATATTTGATTTATTGCTGAAAAATAATTACATTAGAATTCTTGATCACCATGTCAAGCCATCAATCAAAGGATGGATGTATTGTAAGTTGCATGATTCGTCCAAGCATAATTTTGAGGATTGCAACATGTTTCGTCAAATAGTCAAATCGGACATTGATAGAGGATGATTGAATTTGTTGAGACACCAAGAGATGACTGTCGTGGGAACGGATCTGACAGTAGAGGTAGGGGGTACGTAGGAGAGGGCAGAGCCTAGCTACGGCGAGATTGTACACTCGGATTTACGAGTTCAGGCCCCTCTCGGAGGAGGTAAAAGCCCTACGTTTCGGTGCTGCGGGAGCTTTGTTTGTTTGGAGTGTTGAGTTACAGGGGGTGCGAACCCTTGTGCAGGAGGAGAGGGGCAGCTTATATAGAGTCCGTTGGCCCCTCGTCGTCCTCAGTTACGCAAGGGTTCAATGAGACAGTAAAAGGTGAGAACGTTACAGGTAACACCCGTATTTAATGATCTTTATAGCGATGAACTGATCGCCTGTCCGTTGCCATCCCAGAGTGGCCTTAAGTCTTCTGTCTTCGAGTGAAACCAGATACTCCGAGTGAATAACGATGGTCGAGTGGAGATGGGATAACCGAGTGGATCTTCTGTCGAGTGACTCGTCGCGCTGCGGTCAATCCAGTCGGAACCTCCTGTCTAACTTTGTAGGTCTTGGATCCTTTTATGTAGTGTCCTTGGGTAAGGCATGTAGGTCAGGCCTAGGACCCTACCTTAGGTACATGTCATTGTCATTAGCCCCCGAATGGATTGGGGTTCGAGTGAGAAAGGTTTGGAGTTGATTTCGACCCAAGTTAATGCCTCAGAGACATTTTTCGTAGGTCTGTAGGTTCATGAACTGCCAAGTCCTTTGTCAATCGCCCCGATAGATTCTAGCTTGTTAAGTGTCCGAGTGAGATGAGCTGCGAGTCGTCGAGTGTCGGGTCTGACCCGAATGAGTAGGGAAATTATTGATGCGATCGATTGCCCTGCCGGATCCCGAAATTTGTGGGATTCGAAATTTTGGAGAAGCGCGCGGGCTGGTTGCCGCACGGTAAGTGGGCAAGTGGGGAGGGACTCCTCGATTTTCGCTCCCCCTTTTTCGCCATGTATCGAGCAGGCGTCGGTTGCGGGATGCGCTAAGATCCTGCTGGCCCACATGTCACTGACTCGGACACGCGGATATAAAGGTCGACGCGGCCGAGGGTTGAAACAGTGCTTCTTCTTTTCCCCTCTCCACCCTGCCTCTCCGCCTCTTCTGCCCCAGCGCCGCGCGGCCCCGCTCGGCTCCGACGACCTCTGCGGAGATGGCGAAGGACAAGACGAAGGCATTGGAGCGCGCCAAGAAGGTGGCCAAGGGGAAGAAAGCGGGGAGCTCTCGGGCCGCGCTGCCACCGCGCTGGATCTAGGGGGATTGGCTGCCCTCGACGGTCATGACGGAGGATCTCGAGTTGCTCACCGCCGACGGCCTGCTGGCCCCTGGATCTTGGAGGTTGTCGGAGGGGGAGATCGAGCCTGCGCTGCGCGACGGAGAGCGGGTTCTTCTTCTCACCCACGTGAAGAGAAGTTTTTCCTTGCCTCCTCATCCATTCTTTCGTGGTTTCTTGAACTTCTTTGGTGTGCAAATCCACCACTTTCCTCCGAATACCATATCGTATCTTGCTGCCTTTGTCTCAATGTGTGAGAACTTCTTGGGATGCCATCCTCATTGGGGGCTTTTCAAACATAATTTCACTTATCGATCCCAGTCGGTTAAGAAAGCCAACCTGACTGACGAGAA
The DNA here is from genome assembly GCA_011799875.1 of Thinopyrum elongatum. NCBI lineage: Eukaryota > Viridiplantae > Streptophyta > Magnoliopsida > Poales > Poaceae > Thinopyrum > Thinopyrum elongatum. Next base: position 183,528,580 of record CM022303.1, read on the forward strand.
AACCCACGTGATGCAGATGTGTGGGGGTTTAGGTGTCTAGATGAGAGGTAGAAGCGCCTTCCCTTCCTTGACTTTTCCCGAGTCAATTAGGGGTTGGCAGTCTACCTGGTTTTACTGCACTGATGTTCCAACTCCTGGTGCGTTGACTGGCCTTCCCCCTTTCTCGCTGGAGAGACTCAGCGCCCCCCGCTCGCTGGCTGTGGATGAGGAGGAGAAGCCTGAGGTGGGGATCTTGGTGGAAGCGGTAGTTGAACTGATCCGGGGCGGAGTGACAGGCTTGGATCTGTTGGAGGTGTTCCTCAGTCGACGCATCCAGCCTCTGTAAGCACGCGACCACCCCATGTGGTTGTATTCAGGTGCAGATGACACCGCTCGGATCCATTCGGAGGAAGTCGGTGAGGAGACCGTGGCGCAGTGGCTTAGGAGCATCACCGGAGCCCGTGACAACCCACGCGGATCCAAACGAATTCTTCCTTTCGACGCCAAGCACCCTCCAGGAGAGGTGAGACACAACTTGTTGAGTGTATTATCTTTGTTTTCAACACACCACTGTATTGGGAACCGACTGATTTTGAAATCTGTGTCTTGCAGGCATTCACGAAGATGTACTCGCCCGTGCCGAACGGGGAACAACTCACTAAAGGGGTGGAAAGTGAGGGCGGGAGTGCCGATATTGATTATGCTGACGATAGTGAGGACGACAGTGACGACTCTGATGACAGTGAAGAGGTCGAGTCACCACCACACACCGAGCGTCGTACCAAACAAACTCAAGATCTGGCGGCCAGCCAGGGCAAGGCCGCGGTGTCGAGTGTCAGGAACCCAAAGCGCACTCGGACGCCAACTCCAGACCCGACTGAGAAAACTGCAAAGCAAGCCAAGACTGCTCCACCGAAGCCTCGGAAGGCCTTGCCTAGGATAAAGGTTACTCTGCCCATTGCTTCAACATGAGTGCTCTTCTTTTTCACTTTCTATCTTATTGCTACAGACCCTTCATGCTTTTGGTGACCGAGTGAGAATTGTGCCAGAGCTGCTACTTCGGTAACGTGGCCTATGCAAGTTGATGAGGAGCACGCGGAGGTGGACACTGCGGATGCGGCCACTTCTCGGCGAGGTACGCCAAGCTTTCACTCTGCTTTGCTTCGGTGGTTGATTCGACAATTGGATGGGTTGCCATTGTTGAGTGGTTGCAGTGCCAGCAGACATCATCCATCTGGCTGATGACGGTGAAGACGAGCCTCAGAAGGATGCAGGTGATGCAGGTATGACCTCGGCGGCTCCCCGAGGACTTGCTCAAAGAGTGTCGTCGAGCCGAACACCTCGTGCGCCGCCTGCAACTGCACCTCAGGAGCCAGATGGTTCATCTAGCGTTGGTACCATCACTACTGCTCCGCCGTCAACCACTTCGCCTTTGGTGTCGACCCTTCCAGCTTCAGGACCTACAGGCCAAACTCAAGTGCCAAACCTTCCGACTGCATCGCCGACTCTCGCGTCGACTGTGTTCACTCTGCACCACGTCCCTGAAGACCAGACTAGGGCCAGCAAGGAAGCCATGATTCAAGCCAATCTTATGATGCAGCGTTTGAAGGAATTGTATGAAGGTAGCAAGCTGGCTTATGACGCCAGTGCAGCTCTCGAGGCGAATGTCCGAGTAAGTGCGATCATAAGTTGATTTCCGATTGGGTTTATTCCATCTTGATTCTGTACACCCATTGGGTGTTTTCTTTTGACGTAAAATATCGGCATTCACTCTGTAGTTTTTCGGTCTGAAGCTCTTCCACTCGGACCGGTCAGGCCATGCCGAGTGGGGAAATTGATCCAGTGGGGGCACGCTGAGAGCACCCACTGGGTGTAGTCCCCGAGACCGCCGTCGAATGTCTGATTCGGCGGGGGTCTTAGAATGCTTTTTTCTGTAGCTCTTTGCTCGGGCCGGCCAGGCCGTACCGAGTGGAAACAGATCCAGTGGGGGCACGCTGAGTGCACCCACTGGGTGTAGTCCCCGAGACCGCCGTCGAATGTCTGATTCGGCGGGGGTCTTAGTGAACACATTTTTTTGTGGCTCTCCACTCGGGCCAGTCACGCTGTGCCGAGTGGGAATGAATCCAGTGGGGGCACGCTGAGTGCACCCACTGGGTGTAGTCCCTGAGACCACCATCGAGTGTGTGACTCGGTGGGGGCTGAGAAATCTCCCTGCCCTTTTTTTCTGTAGCTCTCCACTCGGGCTAGTCAGGCTGTGCCGAGTGGGAATGAATCCAGTGGGGGCACACCGAGTGCACCCACTGGGTGTAGTCCCCGAGACCGCCGTCGAGTGTTTGATTCGGCGGGGGTCTTAGAACCGTTTGCTTGTAGCGACTGAATTTGCTTCTTTCCACTCGAAAGTGGAGGAATACTTGGAAATCTTGGTCGTTGTCGACTGAATTGTTTCTTTGCTGATCTCAGAAAACTTGTGAGCTCGGGGCTCAATATGCTGCTCTGGAGAAGGAGAAGATTCAACTCTCTCTAGACTTGGAGCTGGCCAAGAGGAACTTGGAACGAGCTCAGACAGAGGTGAAGACTCTAGGAGGTAAATCTTGTCCAATGAGAACACTGTTATTCTTCCTCTCCGTCCTTTGAGCCGAGTAGTTTCACTCGAACAGATGTGCGTAATGAAAACCGTCAACTTCAAGCGCGACTCAGGAATGTTATTTCTTTAGACACCATGAGGCAGGCCTTGGAAAAGAAGGACGAAGAACTCGCAGGAGCCCAGAAGGTGGCTAAGGAGAAGACCGAAGCCGCTAAAGCAAAGTTGGCTTCAGTCGGAAAACTAGAAGAAGAAAATGCATCACTGAAGACTGCTGTTGAAGACCATAAGAAAGAACGGGCCGAATGGGCCAAGAAAATGGAAAATCAAGCGAATTCCTTTGAGTCTGAGAAGACGGCTCTGAACGACAAAGTGGACCAGCTCATCCAGAAGAGGGATGAGTTGGAAAAATATTTGGGAGGTTTCGCGAAGAAGATGTACGGCATACTTGAAGGTACCTTTCTTTGGTCAAGTGAATCTCTGCGAACTTTTAAAAGTGACGGCATAGCTGATTTTTCCTTTCTCTCTTGTGTAGAATTCTGTCGGAACTTTGAGGAGGAGACTGATCGGATCGAGATGGATCTAGATCCCACCAAGTCACTTGTAAAGACGCTGTGGCTCTGAACATGCTGCGACTCGAAGCTCGTCTTGAAGATGTCCGGGGGTATATCACTCGTTTGATGTCCGCGCTGGTGAAGATAGATAAAGAACTGTGGCCCGAGGATACGCTCCAGACTGATCTCGAGTCTATAATGACTCGACTTAACGAGGTCCCTGGTCGAGTGCAGGCGTGGAAGAAATCTGCTGCTCACTGCGGAGCTGACATGGCGCTCTCACTTGTCCATGTCCATTGCAACAATGCCAAGGAAGACAAGCTGAAGGCTCTTCAGGTGGCAAATATGAAGAAGCTCCAGTTTGAAGACTTCATGGAGACTTTCATCGAAGCAGCCACTCGGATAGCCGACGGCATTGATCTGGACACCTTCGTCGAGCCAGCGAGCCCCCCCGGCGCGTGAAGAAAAAAACTTTCTGATTCGTACTTGCTTACCTCGGGATGCCGAGTGATTTTGTAACCGTTAAACTCGTTCGGGCCTTCTGCCCGAGTACTTTCATCTGCATTTTGCGAACTTGAGGTTACAAATTTATCTGAATGTTGCTTTCTAGTTTATTGCCTCTTTCGAGTGAACGGGTTTCTTAAACTTAGGCGAGGGCTGGCTCACGGCTAAGCCCCTAAGTGAGAGGGATGCTCTCACTCGGAGTAGTTTTTAACTTAGGTGAGTACTGGCTCGCCTCTAAGCCCCCGAGTGAGAGGGATGCTCTCACTTGGAGTAGTTTTTAACTTAGGGGAGTACTAGCTCACGGCTAAGCCCCCGAGTGAGAGGGATGCTCCCACTCGGAGTAGTTTTTAACTTAGGCGAGAACTGGCTCGCGGCTAAGCCCCGGAGTGAGAGGGATGCTCCCACTCGGAGTAGTTTTTAACTTAGGTGAGGACTGGCTTGCGGCTCAGCCCCCGAGTGAGAGGGATGCTCTCACTCGGAGTAGTTTTTAACTTAGGCGAGGACTAGCTCGCGGCTAAGCCCCCGAGTGAGAGGGATGCTCTCACTCGGAGTAGTTTTTAACTTAGGCGAGGACTGGCTCGCTGCTAAGCCCCCGAGTGAGAGGGCTGCTCTCACTCGGAGTAGTTTTTAACCTAGGCGAGGACTGGCTCGCGGCTAAGCCCCCGAGTGAGAGGGATGCTCTCACTCGGAGTAGTTTTTAACTTAGGCGAGGACTGGCTCGCGGCTAAGCCCCGAGTGAGAGGGATGCTCTCACTCAGAGTAGTTTTTAACTTAGGCGAGGACTGGCTTGCGGCTAAGCCCCCAAGTGAGAGGGATGCTCTCACTCGGAGTAGTTTTTAACTTAGGCGAGGACTGGCTCGCCGCTAAGCCCCCGAGTGAGAGGGATGCTCTCACTCGGAGTAGTTTTTAACTTAGGCGAGTACTGGCTCGCGGCTAAGCCCCCGAGGGAGAGGGATGCTCCCACCCGGAGTCGTTTTTAACTTAGGCGAGGACTAGCTCACGGCTAAGCCCCCGAGCGAGAGGGATGCTCCCACTCGGAGTAGTTTTTAACTTAGGCGAGGACTGGCTTGCGGCTAAGCCCCCGAGTGAGAGGGATGCTCTCACTCGGAGTAGTTTTTAACTTAGGCGAGTACTCGCTCGTGGCTAAGCCCCCGAGTGAGAGGGATGCTCTTACTCGGAGTAGTTTTTAACTTAGGTGAGGACTAGCTCGCGGCTAAGCCCCCGAGGGAGAGGGATGCTCTCACTCGGAGTAGTTTTTAACTTTGGCGAGGACTGGCTCGCAGCTAAGTCTTTGATCGAGAGGGATGCTCCCACTCTGAGTAGTTTTTAACTTAGGCGAGGACTGGCTCGCGGCTAAGCCCTCGAGTGTGAGGGATGCTCTCACTCGGAGTAGTTTTTAACTTAGACGAGGACTGGCTCGCAGCTAAGCCTCCGAGTGAGAGGGATGCTCTCACTCAGAGTAGTTTTAAACTTAGGCGAGGACTAGCTCGCAGCTAAGCCCCCGAGTGAGAGGAATGCTCTCACTCGGAGTAGTTTTTAACTTAGGCGAGGACTGGCTCGCAGCTCAACTTCCGAGTGAGAGGGATGCTCTCACTCGGAGTAGTTTTTAACTTAGGCGAAAAACTGGTTCGCAGCTAAGCTACCCGCTGGGGGTTAGGAACATGCACTTGTTCGAGTGAAAACATCGTAGGACAAACTGGAGTCATGTCTTTGATAAATAAACATCTCTTAAAGTACTTCTTAATACATCTTGACAATTCGATCATCAAGTATAGAATCGACGAAGAAGATCTACATTCCAGGCGCGTGGCTCGTCAATCCTCTTCGCGAGGTTGTAGAGGTGGTAGGCCCCGTTGTGTAGCACCTTGGTGACGACGAAGGGGACTTCCCACGTGGGGGCAAGCTTGTGTGGTTGCTGCTGATCCACTCGGAGCACAAGGTCTCCCTCTTGGAATGCCCGACTCTTAACATGTCTTGCATGGAAACGACGAAGGTCTTGCTGATAAACGGTCGACTGTATCAAGGCCATCTCATGCTCTTCCTCCAACAGATCGACGGCATCTTGCCGTGCTTGCTCTGCTTCGGCTTCTGAGTAAAGCTCCACTCGGGGCGAATTGTGGAAGAGATCGCTCGGCAGCATGGCTTCAGCTTCGTACACCATGAAGAAAGGGGTGCGGTCAGTGGATCGGTTAGGAGTCGTCCTTAAACCCCATAGGACAGAAGGCAACTCGGTTACCCAGGCTCCAGCTGCATGTTCGAGATCGCGCATGAGTCGAGGCTTCAACCCTTGAAGGATAAGGCCATTCGCCCTCTCAGCTTGGCCATTCGACTGCGGGTGCGCAACGCATGCGTAATCCACTCGAGTGCCCTGGGAAGCGCAGAACTCTCTGAATTCTTCAGAATCGAAGTTTGAGCCATTGTCTCTGATGATGCTATGTGGGACTCCATATCAGAATATCAACTCTCTCACGAACTTGATGGATGTACGTGAATCTAGCTTCTTGATAGGCTTGGCCTCGATCCACCTGGTAAATTTGTCGACTGCCATGAGCAGATGAGTGAAGCCACTCCTGCCAGTCCTGAGAGGTCCAACCATGTCCAATCCCCACACGACAAATGGCCAGATGAGTGGAATGGTCTTCAAAGCAGGTGCAGGTTTATGGGACAAGTTCGAATAGAACTGGCATCCTTCACAACGCTGAACAATCTCCTTAGCAGCTTCATTGGCTCGCGGCCAGTAAAATTTGGCTCAGTATGCTTTGGCCACGATTGTCCGAGAGGACGCATGATGACCACAGGTCCCCGAGTGGATCTCTTCCAAAATCAGTCGACCCTCTTCTGGAGAAATACATCGTTGGGCTACGCCAGTGACACTTTCTCTGTAAAGCTGTCCATTTATCACTGTGAAAACCTTGAATCTGCGGACAATCTGACGTGCCTCGACTTCATCCTCTGGGAGTTCTTACCTGAGCAAATATGCAATGTACGGCACTGTCCAATCGGGGGTAATTACCAGAATCTCCTTAACTAAGTCAATGACGGCAGGGATCTCGATTTCAGTCGGATCAGTAGGACTTATCGCTTGGGGAGGCTCTTCAGTGAAAGGATCCTCCTGCACTGACGGGGAATGGAGGTGCTCAAGAAACACATTGCTGGGGATAGGCTTCCGAGTGGAACCGATTTTCGCCAGGTCGTCGGCTGCTTGATTCTTGATTCGGGGAATGTGGTGAAGCTCCAAACCCTCGAACTTTTTCTCTAGCTTCCTCACTGCATTGCAGTATCCTGTCATAGCAGGGTTTCTGATGTCCCACTCCTTCATCACTTGATTGACCACCAAATCTGAGTCGCCGTAGACCATCAGGCGACGGACGCTGAGTTAAATGGCCATACGCAACCCGTAGAGGAGTGCTTCGTATTCGGCCTCGTTATTGGAAGAATCGAAGTGAATTTGGAGGACATAACTGAGCCGATCGCCTTTCGGGGATACCAGGACCACTCCGGCACTGGAACCATTCAGCATCTTGGAGCCATCGAAGAACATAGTCCAATGCTCCGAGTGAATCTGAGTCGGTTGCTGCTGCTCTATCCACTCGGCCATGAAATCCGCGAGAGCTTGGGACTTGATTGCTTTCTTCGCTTCGAATTTAATGTCCAAAGGGAGGAGCTCGATGGCCCATTTAGCCACTTGACCAGTTGCATCCCGATTGTTCATGATTTCGGACAGTGGGGCATCACTGATGACTGATACTGAGTGTTCTTGGAAGTAATGTGCCACTTTCTTCGCTGTCAGATAAATGCCATAAAAAAGCTTCTGATGGTGAGGATATCTCTGCTTAGACGGAGTCAAAACTTCAGAGATATAATACACTGGTCGTTGAATTTTGTAGGCCTTGCCTTCTTCTTCTCACTCCACTATGAGAACTGTGCTGACAACTTGACCAGTGTCCGTAATGAACAAAAGTAGAGGTTCTTTGCTGTTCGGAGCAGCAAGCACCGGCTGGGTGGAGAGCAGGGCTTTGAGCTCAACAAACACTGCTTCTGCTTCTGGAGTCCACTCGAACGTGTCCGATTTCTTCATCAGTTGGTACAAAGGCAATGCTTTTTCTCCGAGACGAGAAATGAACCGACTGAGAGCTGCAAGACAGCCTGTGAGCTTCTGAACATCGTGCATGCGCACAGGACGCTTCATTCAGACAATCGCACTGATTTTCTCGAGATTGGTATCTATTCCTCGTTCGGAAACGAGAAAACCAAGTAACTTGCCTCCCGGCACTCCAAAGGTGAAGGAAATATGCCCTAGAGGCAATAATAAAGTTATTATTTATTTCCTTATATCATGATAAATGTTTATTATTCATGCTAGAATTGTATTAACCGAAAACATGATACATGTGTGAATACATAGACAAACAGAGTGTCACTAGTAAGCCTCTACTAGACTAGCTCGTTAATCAAAGATGGTTATGTTTCCTAACCATAGACATGAGTTGTCATTTGATTAATGGGATCACATCATTAGGAGAATGATGTGATTGACTTGACCCATTCCGTTAGCTTAGCACTTGATCGTTTAGTATGTTGCTATTGCTTTCTTCATGACTTATACATGTTCCTATGACTATGAGATTATGCAACTCCCGTTTACCGGAGGAACACTTTGTGTGCTACCAAACGTCACAACGTAACAGGGTGATTATAAAGGTGCTCTACAGGTGTCTCCAAAAGTACTTGTTGAGTTGGCGTATTTCGAGATTAGGATTTGTCACTCCGATTGTCGAAGAGGTATCTCTGGGCCCACTCGGTAATGCACATCACTATAAGCCTTGCAAGCAATGTAACTAATAAGTTAGTTGCGGGATGATGCATTACGAAACGAGTAAAGAGACTTGCCGGTAACGAGATTGAGATTGAGATACCGACGATCGAATCTCGGGCAAGTAACATACCGATGACAAAGGGAACAACGTATGTTGTTATGCGGTTTGACCGATAAAGATCTTCGTAGAATATGTAGGAGCCAATATGAGCATCCAGGTTCCGCTATTGGTTATTGACCGGAGACGTGTCTCGGTCATGTCTACATAGTTCTCGAACCCGTAGGGTCCGCACACTTAAAGTTCTGTGACGATTTGTATTATGTGTTTATGTGTTTTGATGTACCGAAGGTAGTTTGGAGTCCCGGATGAGATCGGGGACATGACGAGGAGTCTCGAAATGGTCGAGACGTAAAGAACGATATATTGGACGACTATATTCGGACATCGAAAAGGTTCCGAGTGGTCCGGGTATTTTTCGGAGTACCAGGGAGTTACGGGAATACGGGGAAGAAGTATATGGGCCTTATTGGGCTTTAGGGGAGAGAGAGAGGTAGGCCGCGCGCCCCCCCAAGGCCTAGTCCGAATTGGACTAGGGGGAGGGGCTGCGCCCCCTCCTTCCTTCTCTTCTCTCTTCCCCTTCCTTCTCTCCTACTCCTACTACTTGGAAGGGGGGGAATCCTACTCCTGGTGGGAGTAGGACTCCTCCAGAGCGCGCCATAGCTAGGCCGGCCCTTTCCCTCCTCCACTCCTTTATATACGTGGCCAGGGGGCACCCCATAGACACAACAATTGATCATTGATCTCTTAGCCGTGTGCGGTGCCCCCCTCCACCATAATCCACCTCGATCATATCGCAGCGGTGCTTAGGCAAAGCCCTGCGTCGGTAGCATCATCATCACCGTCACCACGCCGTCGTGCTGACGAAACTCTCCTGTGAAGCTTTGCTGGATCGGAGCTCGCGGGACGTCATCGAGTTGAACGTGTGCTGAACTCGGAGGTGCCGTGCGTTCGGTACTTGGATCGGTCAGATCATGAAGACGTATGACTACATCAACCGCGTTGTGCTAATGCTTCCGCTTTCGGTCTACGAGGGTACGTGGACACACTCTCCCCTCTCGTTGCTATGCATCACCATGATCCTGTGTGTGCGTAGGAAAATTTTGAAATTACTACGTTCCCCAACAGTGGCATCCGAGCCAGGTTTTATGCGTAGATGTTATATGCACGAGTAGAACACAAGTGAGTTGTGGGCGATACAAGTCATACTGTTAACCAGCATGTCACACTTTGGTTCGGCGGTATTGTTGGATGAAGCGGCCCGGACCGACATTACGCGTACTCTTACGCGAGACTGGTTTTACCGCCGTGCTTTGCACACAGGTGACTAGCAGGTGTCAGTTTCTCCAACTTTAGTTGAACCGAGTGTGGCTACGCCCGGTCCTTGTGAAGGTTAAAACAACACTAACTTGACGAACTATTGTTGTGGTTTTGATGCGTAGGTAAGAACGGTTCTTGCTCAGCCCGTAGCAGCCACGTAAAACTTGCAACAACAAAGTAGAGGACGTCTAACTTGTTTTTGTAGGGCATGTTGTGATGTGATATGGTCAAGACATGATGCTATATTTTATTGTATGAGATGATCATGTTTTGTAACTGAGTTATCGGCAACTGGCAGGAGCCATATGATTGTCGCTTTATTGTATGCAATGCAATCGCCCTGTAATTGCTTTACTTTATCACTAAGCGGTAGCGATAGTCGTAGAAGCAATAGTTGGCAAGACGACAACGATGCTATGATGGAGATCAAGGTGTCGCGCCAGTAACGATGGTGATCATGACGGTGCTTCGGAGATGGAGATCACAAGCACATAGATGATGATGGCCATATCATATCACTTATATTGATTGCATGTGATGTTTATCCTTTATGCATCTTATTTTGCTTTGTTTGACGGTAGCATTATAAGATGATCTCTCACTAAATTTCAAGGTAAAAGTGTTCTTCCTGAGTATGCACCGTTGCCAAAGTTCGTCGTGCCGAGACACCACGTGATGATCGGGTGTGATAAGCTCAACGTTCATCTACAACGGGTGCAAGCCAGTTTTTGCACACGCAGAATACTCGGGTTAAACTTGACGACCCTAGCATATGCAGATATGGCCTCGGAACACTGAGACCGAAAGGTCGAGCGTGAATCATATAGTAGATATGATCAACATAGTGATGTTCACCATTGAAAACTACTCCATTTCACGTGATGATCGGTTATGGTTTAGTTGATTTGGATCACGCGATCACTTAGATGATTAGAGAGATGTCTATCTAAGTGGGAGTTCTTGAGTAATATGATTAATTGAACTTAAATTTATCATGAACTTAGTACCTGATAGTATTTTGCTTGTCTATGTTGTTGTAGATAGATGGCCCGTGCTGTTGTTCCGTTGAATTTTAATGCGTTCCTTGAGAAAGCAAAGTTGAAAGATGATGGTAGCAATTACACGGACTGGGTCCGTAACTTGAGGATTATCTTCATTGCTACACAGAAGAATTACGTCCTGGAAGCACCGCTAGGTGCCAAACCTGCTGCAGGAGCTGAACCAGATGTTATGAACGTCTGGCAAAGCAAAGCTGATGACTACTCGATAGTTCAGTGTGCCATGCTTTACGGCTTAGAACCGGGACTTCAACGATGTTTTGAACGTCATGGAGCATATGAGATGTTCCAGGAGTTGAAGTTAATATTTCAAGCAAATGCCCGGATTGAGAGATATGAAGTCTCCAATAAGTTCTATAGCTGCAAGATGGAGGAGAATAGTTCTGTCAGTGAGCATATACTCAGAATGTCTGGGTATAACAATCACTTGATTCAACTGGGAGTTAATCTTCCGGATGATAGTGTTATTGACAGAATTCTTCAGTCACTGCCACCAAGCTACAAGAGCTTCGTGATGAACTATAACATGCAAGGGATGGATAAAACGATTCCCGAGCTCTTCGCAATGCTAAAGGCTGCGGAGGTAGAAATCAAGAAGGAGCATCAAGTGTTGATGGTCAACAAGACCACCAGTTTCAAGAAAAAGGGCAAAGGGAAGAAGAAGGGGAACTTCAAGAAGAACGGCAAACAAGTTGCTGTTCAGGAGAAGAAACCCAAGTCTGGACCTAAGCCTTAGACTGAGTGCTTCTACTGCAAGCAGACTGGTCACTGGAAGCGGAACTGCCCCAAGTATTTGGTAGATAAGAAGGATGGCAAGGTGAAGAAAGGTATATGTGATATACATGTTATTGATGTGTACCTTACCAGAGCTCGCAGTAGCACCTGGGTATTTGATACTGGTTCTGTTGCTAATATTTGCAACTCGAAATAGGGACTACGGATTAAGCGAAGACTGGCTAAGGACGAGGTGACGATGCGCGTGGGAAATGGTTCCAAAGTCGATGTGATCGCCGTCGGCACGCTACCTCTACATCTACCTTCGGGATTAGTTTTAGACCTGAATAATTGTTATTTGATGCCAGCGTTGAGCATGAACATTATATCTGGATCTTGTTTGATGCGAGACGGTTATTCATTTAAATCTGAGAATAATGGTTGTTCTATTTATATGAGTAATATCTTTTATGGTCATGCACCCTTGAAGAGTGGTCTATTTGTAGTAAATCTCGATAGTAGTGATACACATATTCATAATGTTGAAGCCAAAAGATGCAGAGTTGATAATGATAGTGCAACTTATTTGTGGCACTGCCGTTTAGGTCATATCGGTGTAAAGCGCATGAAGAAACTCCATTCCGATGGACTTTTGGAATCACTTGATTATGAATCACTTGGTACTTGCGAACCATGCCTCATGGGCAAGATGACTAAAACGCCGTTCTCCGGAACTATGGAGCGAGCAACAGATTTATTGGAAATCATACATACTGATGTATGTGGTCCAATGAATGTTGAGGCTCGCGGCGGGTATCGTTATTTTCTCACCTTCACAGATGATTTGAGCAGATATGGGTATATCTACTTAATGAAACATAAGTCTGAAACATTTGAAAAGTTCAAAGAATTTCAGAGTGAAGTGGAAAATCATCGTAACAAGAAAATAAAGTTTCTACGATCTGATCGTGGAGGAGAATATTTGAGTTACGAGTTTGGTGTACATTTGAAACAAAGCGGAATAGTTTTGCAACTCACGCCACCCGGAACACCACATCGTAATGGTGTGTCCGAACGTCGTAATCGTACTTTACTAGATATGGTGCAATCTATGATGTCTCTTACTGATTTACCGCTATCGTTTTGGGGTTATGCTTTAGAGACGGCTGCATTCACGTTAAATAGGTCACCATCTAAATCCGTTGAGACGACTCCTTATGAACTGTGGTTTGGCAAGAAACCAAAGTTGTCGTTTCTTAAAGTTTGGGGCTGCGATGCTTATGTGAAAAAGCTTCAACCTGATAAGCTCGAACCCAAGTCGGAGAAATGTGTCTTCATAGGATACCCAAAAGAGACAGTTGGGTACACCTTCTATCACAGATCCGAAGGCAAGACTTTCGTTGCTAAGAATGGATCCTTTCTAGAGAAGGAGTTTCTCTCGAAAGAAGTGAGTGGGAGGAAAGTAGAACTTGATGAGGTAACTGTACCTGCTCCCTTATTGGAAAGTAGTTCATCATAGAAACCGGTTCCTGTGACTTCTACACCAATTAGTGAGGAAGCTAATGATGATGATCATGAAACTTCAAATCAAGTTACTACCGAACCTCGTAGGTCAACCAGAGTAAGATCCGCACCAGAGTGGTACGGTAATCCTGTTCTGGAGGTCATGTTACTAGACCATGACGAACCTACGAACTATGAGGAAGCGATGATGAGCCCAGATTCTGCAAAATGGCTTGAGGCCATGAAATCTGAGATGGGATCCATGTATGAGAACAAAGTGTGGACTTTGGTTGACTTGCCCGATGATCGGCAAGCCATCGAGAATAAATGGATCTTCAAGAAGAAGACAGACGCTGATGGTAATGTTACTATCTACAAAGCTCGACTTATTGCGAAAGGTTTTCGACAAGTTCAAGGAGTTGACTACGATGAGACCTTCTCACCCGTAGCGATGCTTAAGTCCGTCCGAATCATGTTAGCAATTGCCGCATTTTATGATTATGAAATTTGGCAAATGGATGTAAAGACTGCGTTCCTGAATGGATTTCTGGAAGAAGAGTTGTATATGATGCAACCTGAAGGTTTTATCGATCCAAAGGGTGCTAACAAAGTGTGCAAGCTCCAGCGATCCATTTATGGACTGGTGCAAGCCTCTCGGAGTTGGAATAAACGTTTTGATAGTGTGATCAAAGCATATGGTTTTATACAGACTTTTGGAGAAGCCTGTATTTACAAGAAAGTGAGTGGGAGCTCTGTAGCATTTCTAATCTTATATGTGGATGACATATTATTGATTGGAAATGATATAGAATTTCTGGATAGCATAAAAGGATACTTGAATAAGAGTTTTTCAATGAAGGACCTCGGTGAAGCTGCTTACATATTGGGCATCAAGATCTATAGAGATAGATCAAGACGCTTAATTGGACTTTCACAAAGCACATACCTTGACAAAGTTTTGAAGAAGTTCAAAATGGATCAGGCAAAGAAAGGATTCTTGCCTATGTTACAAGGTATGAAGTTGAGTAAGACTCAATGCCCGACCACTGTAGAAGATAGAGAGAAAATGAAAGATGTTCCCTATGCTTTAGCCATAGGCTCTATCATGTATGCAATCCTGTGTACCAGACCTGATGTGTGCCTTGCTATTAGTTTAGCAGGGAGGTACCAAAGTAATCCAGGAGTGGATCACTGGACAGCGGTCAAGAACATCCTGAAATACCTGAAAAGGACCAAGGATATGTTTCTCGTTTATGGAGGTGACAAAGAGCTCATCGTAAATGGTTACGTTGATGCAAGCTTTGACACTGATCCGGACGATTCTAAATCGCAAACCGGATACGTGTTTATATTGAACGGTGGAGCTGTCAGTTGGAGCAGTTCTAAACAGAGCATCGTGGCGGGATCTACATGTGAAGCGGAGTACATTGCTGCTTCGGAAGCAGCAAATGAAGGAGTCTGGATGAAGGAGTTCATATCCGATCTAGGTGTCATACCTAGTGCATCGGGTCCAATGAAAATCTTTTGTGACAATACTGGTGCAATTGCCTTGGCAAAGGAATCCAGATTTCACAAGAGAACCAAGCACATCAAGAGACGCTTCAACTTCATCCGGGATCAAGTCCAGGTGGGAGACATAGAGATTTGCAAGATACATACGGATCTGAATGTTGCAGACCCGTTGACGAAGCCTCTTCCACGAGCAAAACATGATCAGCACCAAGGCTCCATGGGTGTTAGAATCATTACTGTGTAATCTAGATTATTGACTCTAGTGCAAGTGGGAGACTGAAGGAAATATGCCCTAGAGGCAATAATAAAGTTATTATTTATTTCCTTATATCATGATAAATGTTTATTATTCATGCTAGAATTGTATTAACCGGAAACATGATACATGTGTGAATACATAGACAAACAGAGTGTCACTAGTAAGCCTCTACTAGACTAGCTCGTTAATCAAAGATGGTTATGTTTCCTAACCATAGACATGAGTTGTCATTTGATTAACGGGATCAGATCATTAGGAGAATGATGTGATTGACTTGACCCATTCCGTTAGCTTAACACTTGATCGTTTAGTATGTTGCTATTGCTTTCTTCATGACTTATACATGTTCCTATGACTATGAGATTATGCAACTCCCGTTTACCGGAGGAACACTTTGTGTGCTACCAAACGTCACAACGTAACAGGGTGATTATAAAGGTGCTCTACAGGTGTCTCCAAAAGTACTTGTTGAGTTGGCGTATTTCGAGATTAGGATTTGTCACTCCGATTGTCGAAGAGGTATCTCTGGGCCCACTCGGTAATGCACATCACTATAAGCCTTGCAAGCAATGTAACTAATAAGTTAGTTGCGGGATGATGCATTACGAAACGAGTAAAGAGACTTGCCGGTAACGAGATTGAGATTGAGATACCGACGATCGAATCTCGGGCAAGTAACATACCGATGACAAAGGGAACAACGTATGTTGTTATGCGGTTTGACCGATAAAGATCTTCGTAGAATATGTAGGAGCCAATATGAGCATCCAGGTTCCGCTATTGGTTATTGACCGGAGACGTGTCTCGGTCATGTCTACATAGTTCTCGAACCCGTAGGGTCCGCACACTTAAAGTTCTGTGACGATTTGTATTATGAGTTTATGTGTTTTGATGTACCGAAGGTAGTTTGGAGTCCCGGATGAGATCGGGGACATGACGAGGAGTCTCGAAATGGTCGAGACGTAAAGAACGATATATTGGACGACTATATTCGGACATCGAAAAGGTTCCGAGTGGTCCGGGTATTTTTCGGAGTACCAGGGAGTTACGGGAATACGGGGAAGAAGTATATGGGCCTTATTGGGCTTTAGGGGAGAGAGAGAGGTAGGCCGCGCGCCCCCCCAAGGCCTACTCCGAATTGGACTAGGGGGAGGGGCTGCGCCCCCTCCTTCCTTCTCTTCTCTCTTCCCCTTCCTTCTCTCCTACTCCTACTACTTGGAAGGGGGGGAATCCTACTCCTGGTGGGAGTAGGACTCCTCCAGAGCGCGCCATAGCTAGGCCGGCCCTTCCCCTCCTCCACTCCTTTATATACGTGGCCAGGGGGCACCCCATAGACACAACAATTGATCATTGATCTCTTAGCCGTGTGCGGTGCCCCCCTCCACCATAATCCACCTCGATCATATCGCAGCGGTGCTTAGGCGAAGCCCTGCGTCGGTAGCATCATCATCACCGTCACCACGCCGTCGTGCTGACGAAACTCTCCTGTGAAGCTTTGCTGGATCGGAGCTCGCGGGACGTCATCGAGTTGAACGTGTGCTGAACTCGGAGGTGCCGTGCGTTCGGTACTTGGATCGGTCAGATCATGAAGACGTATGACTATATCAACCGCGTTGTGCTAATGCTTCCGCTTTCGGTCTACGAGGGTACGTGGACACACTCTCCCCTCTCGTTGCTATGCATCACCATGATCCTGTGTGTGCGTAGGAAAATTTTGAAATTACTACGTTCCCCAACAGTGGCATCCGAGCCAGGTTTTATGCGTAGATGTTATATGCACGAGTAGAACACAAGTGAGTTGTGGGCGATACAAGTCATACTGTTAACCAGCATGTCACACTTTGGTTCGGCGGTATTGTTGGATGAAGCGGCCCGGACCGACATTACGCGTACTCTTACGCGAGACTGGTTTTACCGCCGTGCTTTGCACACAGGTGACTAGCAGGTGTCAGTTTCTCCAACTTTAGTTGAACCGAGTGTGGCTACGCCCGGTCCTTGTGAAGGTTAAAACAACACTAACTTGACGAACTATTGTTGTGGTTTTGATGCGTAGGTAAGAACGGTTCTTGCTCAGCCCGTAGCAGCCACGTAAAACTTGCAACAACAAAGTAGAGGACGTCTAACTTGTTTTTGTAGATCTAGGACGTCTTGGCCCAACTGATCTTTCATCTTTTTAGGTATCCACTGCCCCTTGGGCTTTCCCTTGTTTTAGCCTTCTGCAGCCACAATGGCTGCTTCTGCCTGGCTTGGACCTTCTGCCTTACGTTTCTGTTTCCGACTGGAATTCCCACTTCCGGTGTCAGGGTCTACGGCCTTTCCTTTGCTATTATAGAGTCGGTCCTCTTCTTCGCCATTCGCATACCGAGTGGCTATCTCCATCATTCTGGTCATGGACAAAGTGCCAGCTCGACCAAACTTCAGGATTAGCTCTCTATACCCGACGCCGGCTTTGAAAGCACAAACAGCCTGGTGCTCTGTGACGTTCTCAACCACATGGTGAAGCGTGGTCCACCGCTGTATGTAATCTCTCAGAGTTTCATTCGGCTTCTGGACACAGTGTTGCAATTCAGTCAGCCCAGCTGGCCGCTTGGACGTACCCTCGAATGTCTTGATAAATACTTGGGCGAGATCCTCCCAGCAGTATATACTCGTAGGGGCCAACTGGTTCAACCAGGCTCGGGCTGACCCTTCCAACATCAAGGGTAAGTGCTTCATGGCGACATAATCATTGCCTCCGCCAATCTGCACCGCCACTCGGTAATCTTCCAACCATGTTTCTGGCTTTGACTCACCAGTGAATTTGTTGACTCCTGTGGCCAATCTGAAATTGGGAGGTATCTCAGCCGACCGTATAGCTCTGCTGAAACACTTGGGCCCAGAGACATGTACACCACTCCCACTCAGACAATCCATGTCCAAGCCCTCTCGGTGGGCTCTGCCTCTGTTGACTAAGTTCTGCACATGGACTGACCTTGCGTTGAATCCAGGGTCTCGAGGGTCGAGTGGTTCCTTCCGCTCGTCTCCGAACGGGCGCCTGTCATCATACCACCAGGGCGCGTACGAACCACCCCTCGGAGGGGTGTAGGCACTCGATGGCGATCGTCACGGTGATGC
This sequence comes from Thinopyrum elongatum, assembly GCA_011799875.1. Classification (NCBI taxonomy): domain Eukaryota; kingdom Viridiplantae; phylum Streptophyta; class Magnoliopsida; order Poales; family Poaceae; genus Thinopyrum; species Thinopyrum elongatum. The sequence continues at coordinate 183,546,552 of CM022303.1, forward strand.
TAAGGAACAAACCGTCCATGGCCTCGATCTAGGTACTGGTCCTGGTGATAACCACAGTCCTCACGCCACGGAGGTGATCTTGGGCTCTGAGCAGACTGGACCGTGTCTGCCCTGACGGACCTGCTATGAATCCTATTGCGCGACTGAGATACAGCCGAATTTTGCTCACCTGCTGCTTTGAGCAGCATTCGAATCTGTTCAAGGCCTCTTCCAGCCTGGGAACGGGCCGGTTGGATTGAATCTGCAATCCTCGCGGCTGCTGCTACATTCTGGATTGGAGTGCAGTATACCTGGTACTTGTCTTGAGATCCAGTCGGGAACAACTGCCGCTACCATCGACTGGGATTTGGAGGCTGTCTCCGAGCGCGATCTTCGAGTGTCTTCTGGAGATCCTCCAGACACGCGCGCTCAGCCAGAGTGGCGATGCGCACGGCTTCCAAAGCCTGGGCCTTAGCAGTCTCCCCGGCAATGGGGGTCTGAAGGACCTGCTCATTCCGTCGTTGCAGCTCTTCTCTTTGTTCCGCAGTAAGGGCCTGCGGATAGTACTCGTCATTGGTGTGGGACGGGCTGCCACTTTCGCCCCCGCCGTGGGGAAATGCTGGTGGGCTACGCTGGGAGCCGATCGCGAGAACCTCCGCCGCCGGGTCGTTGCTTTCGCACTCGGAAAGCATATCCGAGTGATCGGATAACCGATAGAACAAGCCACAAAGGGACTCGCCGGGCTCGATCGCCGCGATCTGAAGGGTGGATGACTGACGAGCCGCCACGTGCTTCACCCATCGCTGGAGCCGCAAGCGACCGGATCGCTTGCGACTGCGAACAACGGGGAGGGAAAACGCCTCCGGAACCGACTGATACGGGGTCGACGGCTGCTGGAGGAGGACGCCTCAGGAACTCGCACGGAAGTGCGCCGCCCCGCAAATGGGGAGCGCCTCAACGTCAAGGGGGGCTTCCTGGAGCCAGGCCGAATCATCGGCAACGAAACTGAGTGCGCCGAGACGGATCTCGCGACCCAGAGATAGTCCGCCGCCGGAAACCATGTCGAAGGAGTTTGAAAAACGCAACCTCGCCGGAAGTCACTTAGACACCTGCCCCACGATGGGTGCCAACTGTCGTGGGAACGGATCTGACAGTAGAGGTAGGGGGTACGTAGGAGAGGGCAGAGCCTAGCTACGGCGAGATTGTACACTCGAATTTACGAGTTCAGGCCCCTCTCGGAGGAGTTAAAAGCCCTACGTCTCGGTGCTGCGGGAGCTTTGTTTGTTTGGATTGTTGAGTTACAGGGGGTGAGAACCCTTATGCAGGAGGAGAGGGGCGGCTTATATAGAGTCCGCTGGCCCCTCGTCGTCCGCAGTTATGCAAGGGTTCAATGAGAAAGTAAAAGATGAGAACGTTACTGGTAACGCCCGTATATAAGGATCTTTATAGCGATGAACTGATGGCCTGTCCGTTGCCATCCCAGAGTGGCCTCAAGTCTTCTGTCTTTGAGTGAAACCAGATACTCCGAGTGAATAACGACGGTCGAGTGGAGATGGGATAACCGAGTGGATCTTCTGTCAAGTGACTCGTCGCGCTGCGGTCAATCCATTCGGAACCTCCTTTCTAACTTTGTAGGTCTTGGATCCTTTTATGTAGTATCCTTGGGTAAGGCATGTAGGTCAGGCCTAGGACCCTACCTTAGGTACATGTCATCATCAATGAGCAGTCTATTCCGATTGGTCCTGATGGCAAACGATTTTTGCATGGGCTGCTTCAAGCCGATCCATTTCAACATGAGAAGGTAAAAACTGTAGATAATGGGATCAAGCTTTCAAGTAAGGAAGTTGTTCTAGAGCACAATGATAATATTCTTGAGGGCGAAAATTCCATCAAAGTTGCAATGAAGACGCCAAGTACTGGGGGGCAACAAGAAAATCCAAAGATCGATACAAGTCAAGCCAAAGGAGATAAAGGGCGCAATAAGCACAAGCGCAAGAAATCCAAGGCCACTTTTGCACAATTATTAGATAAATATCAAAAGGGGAGTGAAGAGAAAAGTGCTTATCAGCCAACTAATGCAAAAGCATCAAGATCACCCCTTAGGCGCAAATCCAAGGATCGGTATTGGCAAGAAGAGAATTAGAATGCAACATATTCATATCCTTATTTTGGGCCGCCAATGCCAATGCCGTGGATGCCTCCCCATGCTCATGTAAATCCATATCCTTTGTGGGACAGGTATGATACAAGCACGCATTCTCCATCTTATTGTACACCATCTCACCAACATTGTGTAGCTCCAAGAAGGTCATAGTTTGATGAACAATCATATGTTAAAGACCGTTTTAAAAAGGGATCGGTCTGGACCCCATGGACGAAGAAAGAGGTGGTCAAGCAAGTATACCGGGTCAAGAAAGATGGTCGTAAGTGTGCTACTTCAGATTTGACCTCAAATAACAAAGAGCCAATTAAAGTGTTGACATTGGCTACTAAAGGCAATGAGGTAAGTCAATCAAGTGCCAAATTTGAAGGGAAGAAGTTGAGAGTGCACAAGGTAAAACAAGAATTGCCATTACTTCAAACAAAATCGCAGCCGGGGTGCCCACTCGGCTCATCGTATTGGCAAAAGAAGAAATTGCAAAAGCTGAGTGCACAAGAACTTGAGGAGATGAACATGGCATGGGTTCCCAAAGGAAGTTCTATCAACAAGAATAATATGCAAGCTTTCACTGCAAAAAGTGCGGCAAAGGTGAAGAAAGAGAAGAGTGAAAGCTCCGAACAACCAAGTCGAAGGTTTGCGCATCAGAATCTTTGGTTCAAACAATATCCATATTCTTCGACTATGCCATTAATGACTATGCCATGGAATTCGTCATCAGGTATGATTGGTTACCCTCCATGGGTTTATTTTAATTCATGGATGCAATATAATTTCTTACATCATGAAAGGGTATTACCATATCATCATACGTTCGATTAGCTACACTTTTGTTGCTAATCTAAATGGCCAATACACAATTATCGTCCTAAGAGTAAAAATGGCTGATATATACTTATCATCCTAAGAACATATAAATGGCCGATGGAGGGTTGACATCGTCCTTAGACCAACATATTGCAAGTTATTTTTCGGCATGCTAGCTTTGCCGAAAAACTGGAGGGCATGTGTTGACGCTCAAAAGTGGCATGATCACAAAGAGTGACTTGAGGCTGTAGCAAGATGAGATCAAATTTATGATTTAATGTCACCATTGGATGGCTCTCTTCAAGCCGATCGAAATAGATATAGAGATGGTCCAAAACGGAGCTCGGATGCAAAAGTTATGACAATCTTAGAGATGCTCGTATTGACATCAGATTAAAGAATGGCATGAAACCTAATTAAGATGGCCTCGTATGGAAAAAGTTACAACTGCAAAGTTCTCCGTCTCATCGAGACAGATGATTTAGATATAAAAATTGTTCCCATCCAATGTCGTATGCGAGTTCTACAGCCAAAACTGTGCACTGCAGCTCTGCATGGCCGGATCATCCGGACCGGGGTCCAGATCATCCGGCCAGAGGCCGAAAAAATGACCCAAACAATAGAAGCTAAAAGGTGAAGCCGGATGATCTGGGTGTAGACCGGGATGATCCGGATAAAGGCCATCCGGGCAAGGATCCGGACGTCCGGACAACTTTTCTATGCTGCAGATGTTATAAAATAGCCCGAAACACCCTCAAGATGACCTCAAATAGAAAAGTATTCAACAGAAAAGTTGTGCGTCTCGTCGAAATGGTTGATTTTGATATAAATCTCATCTTAATCTGAGTTCGTATGCAAAAGTTACAACCCGATTAGTGAGCTGCTATCAGAAAACTGGGCTAGGCCGGATCATCCGGGCCTTGACCCGGACATCCGGCCCGGAGGTCGTAAATAGTCTGTGTTTCATTAGGTTTTGATGATTTGGACGGCTAGACAAGTCCTTTTCTTGTACGGGAAGTCCATCCGCCATCCGCCTCTTATATAGACAAGAGGTGACGGCCGATTGAACAACAACACACAATCGAACAATCATATACCACTTTTACCTTTACTTTTATCTTCTCCCTTGTTCTTCTTCTTCCTCGTTCTTCGTTCTTTCTTCTTTTGTAGGGCGGCAAACCTCGAGGCCCTAGGGACTGTCAGGCCGACCTAGGGCAGCCCATAGCCGCCACGCGCCCTGACGGGTTCCCTCCCGGGCGTGTGGGGTTTCGCGTCTCGAAAAAGCACCTGCCGGATTGCTTGCGTACTGCGCTTCCGGACGGGTCTCCTTCGATGTGAGCTGCGGTGCATCACCCTTGGCGTTGGAGGTACATGGTGACGTGTTCGTGTGCGAACAGTAATACCATCGGCATGAGTAAGACAATTAATCTCTGACATACAAGGGCAAGTACTATCTAATATCCGTGCAAATTATATCGGAGTCCAAATAATTAATTACAATATTATATGCTTATTCTTGCGTGCTATGAAAAACGCCATTTTCTGTGCAATTTTTGTCTTTTTTTATTTCCTTTTCTCATTAGGGTAATACCAATGCCTAAATTCATTCTTACTAAGAAAGCTGTAGTTTTTTTATTTTGTTTACATTTTTATTTCATTTTAATTTTTATTTTATTTTAGTTTATTTACCAAATTTTGCATTAGTTTATTTTGTGATTCTTGTAGACTAGAATTAGTTCCCTATTATGTCCCTAAATATCAAAGCAAAGCATATATACACGGCTAGTGGATATACAATGCTCTACATGTATAGTGTATGTGCATGCATAAGAGCATCTCCACTCGTTCGGCCCCCAGCGCACCCGGCGATTGAGTTTTGGCGTAAGCGCCGACGGTTTTTTCGCACTGGGGGCGATCAAGTTCCTAGCCGTGCCCCGCCGTATTTTAGGTTAAAGTTGCTCTAATGGACTTGTTTTAGCAAGTACTACCTCCACCTGGGTTTATTCACCCCCGTCGTATTTTGGGTTAAAGTTTCACCACATATTTGTCTAGCAACATGTTAATGCATGTCACCAAAAATTATATTGTTGGATTCGTATTTGAACATGGTTTCCAGTAATATTTTTTCCTATGTATAATATTTTGTTAGTTAAAATCCTTATCAAAATATTTAAGTTAACACCTAAATTCTTAATTCATTCCACCTTAGAATATTTTTTTATTATTTTTGTTGTAATAAATAACTTTGTTTACTGACAAGGAAAAATGACCTACACAAAAGAAAACAATGTTTATTTTCTCATATATGCTATTTTTTTGTTCTCTTTTTTTTGAACAGTTTTTTTCTGCTTAGTTGATGTTGACCGTTGAATTTTCTCATATATACTAATTCACGGCCATGTTGTGGAATCATTATGAAGAAACCTGCATGCTTGCAAATTCTTTATAATTAAGCCCCACAATCACAAATGGCAAGATAAGATGAGCCTAGGCGTGTATTGTTGTAACATCACTGAAAATGTAAAACTTGCATGCATGCATATTTTCAGGAATACAAAACTTGCACGCATGTTGTATAGTTGCTGGCAAGAAACGGTCCATCTTTAGAGTAAATACAATAGTATGACGTAGGCGGGCTGTAAGACTTTAAATATTATGTGTTTGATTAGTTGGTGGGGAGAGAACAGAAGCAGACTACTGATTAACAGCCGGCTATAGCATGCACTCCTAGACACTTTGTGAGGGAGGAGGTGGGCCATGTATCAACAAAAAGCGATAGTGTCATAAGTATGTGGTACTATCATTATTCACTTTGTATCTTTTGACATTAATATTATGAACATGTGTATTACTACTATCAAGATTAAAAAAAAATAAACCATCCACATTGGGTGCATGACCATACAAGATGTTACTCATATAAATAGAATAACCATTATTCTCATATTTAAATGAATAACCGTCTCGCAGTAAATAAGATCCAGATATAATGTTCATGCTTAATGCATGTACCGAATAAAAATTATTTAGGTTTAAAACTAACCCCGAAGGTAGAGGTAGAGGAAGCGTGCCGAAGGCGATCACAACAACCTTGGAGCCATTTCCAACGCACATCATCACCTTGTCCTTAGCTAGTCTTCGTTTATCTTGCAGCTCCTGTTTCAAATTACAAATATTAGCAACTGAACCAGTATCAAATACGTAGGTGCTACTACGAGCACTGGTAAGGTACACATCAATAACATGTATATCAAATATATCTTTGTTCACGTTGCCAGCCTTCTTATCTGCCAAGTACTTGGGGCAATTACGCTTCCTATGGCTATTCTCCATGCAGTAGAAACACTCGGTGTCAAGTTTAGGTCCATCTTTGGGCTTCTTCACTGGAGCAGCAATTTGCTTGCCATTATTCTTGAAGTTCTCTTTCTTCCCCTTAGCCTATTTGAAACTGATGGTCTTTTCGACCATCAACATGATGTTCTTTCTTAATTTTTACTTTCATGGTTTTAAGCATCACCAAAAGCTCAGGGAGTGTCTTATTCATCCATTGCATGTTATAGTTCATCACAAAGCACCCTTGTAGCTTGGTGGCAGTGACTGGAGAACTCTACCAATCGCTACTTCACCAGGAATATTAACACCTAGCTGATTCAGACGATTGGTGTATCCAGACATTTTGAGTACGTGCTCGCTAACGGAGTTGTTCTCTTCCATCTTACAGCTAAAGAATTTGTCTAAGGCATCATACCTCTCCACACGGGTGTGAGCCTGAAATATCATTTTCAGTTCAGCAAACATCTCATATGCCCCATGGTGCTCAAAACATTTTTGGAGCCTTGATTCTAAGCCGTACAAAATGGCGCACTGAACTATCGAGTAGTCTTCAGCATGTGTCTGCCAGACATTCACAACATCTACATACTTCCCGGGAGGGGGTGGCGCACCGAGCGGTGCATCAAGAACATAAACCTTCTGTGTAACAGTGAGGATAATCCTCATATTACAGAGCCGGTCCACAAAGTTGTTTCCATCATCTTTCAATTTTTCTTTCTCTAGGAATGCACTGAAATTGAGTAAACTATAGCGCGAGCCATTGATCTACAACATATATTTGCAAAGACATTTAGACTATGTTCATGATAATTAGTTCAAATTAATCAAATTACTAATGAACTCCCACTTAAAACAACATCCCTCAAGTTGTTCAGTGATACATGATCCAAATTCACTAACCCAAGTCTGATCATCACGTGAGATGAAGTAGTTTCAATGGTGAACATCAACATGTTGATCATATCATCCATATGACTCATGTTTAACCTTTCAGTTCGATGTGTTCCGAGACCATGTCTGTACATGCTAGGCTCGTCAAGTTAACCAAAGTATTTTTGCATGTGTAAAACTGGCTTACATCCGTTGTATGTGAGCGTAGAGTTTATCACACCCGATCATCACGAGGGGCTTCAAAACGACGAACTTTCGCAATGATGCATACTAAGGGAGAACACTTTTATCTTGATATTAAGTTTAAGGGGTCATCTTATAATGCTACCGTCGCTTTCTAAGCAAAATAAGATGCATAAAAAGACAAAAATCACATGCAAGTATAATGTGACATGATATGGCCTTTTCTTCTTGTACCTTTGATCACCATCTTCAAAGCACCGACATGATCTCCATCACCACCAGCATGGCACCCAGGTCCTCGCTGCCGTTATATAGTTGTCTCCACCAACTATTGCTAACCAATAGCGATAAAGCAAAGCAATTACGCACTACTAGGAGAAAGCTTATAGATAGAAATTTAGTAGTAGCGCTGGATATGGGCCCAACGCTACTGCCACTTAGTCGTAGCGCTGGTTGACAACAAGCGCTATAGGTACAGAAGTAGCAGTAGCACTGGGCCACCTAGCAGCGCTACTGCTAAGTGGTCCCATGGCCACTGGCAGGGGCTACACGTAGTAGTAGCGGTTGGCTGGAACCAGTGCTACTACTACAGACATAGCAGTAGCGCTGGGCCTCCAGCCAACCGCAACCGGTAAGTCTGCACTGTGGGCCCAACTTAGTAGTAGCGCTGGTCCATGAGCCAGCGCTACTGCTAATGCTACCTTATCCTCTCCCCCACCGGCCCGATCACTCTCCCTCCCACACTCTCATCCTCTGTTCCCCGCTGCCGCCGCCCGCTACCGTCGTCGCGCCGCTGCTGCTGCCGCCGCCCGGTATGTCTCCCTCCCTCCCTTCTCCTTCCATCCTTTCCTTCTCCCTCCCTCCCTCCGACCCTGCCTCTCCCTCAATCCCTCGCCCTTCTCCCTCCCTGCTCCCTCCGATCAACCTCCTCTCCCTCCATCCCTCTCTCCCTCCCAGCCCTCTCCCTCTGACCCTCTCCCTCCCTCCGATCCCTCCTGGTTAGAACTATGGATCGATAGATGGATAGATAGATGAATGGATAGATAGATAGATAGATGGTTAGAACTATGGTTTTTCGATATATTGCACAGATAGACAAATGGATGGATAGATGGATGGATGGATATATTGATGGATATATAGATAGATGGATGGATGGACAGATGTTCGGGCTAGAACTAGGGTATTTTTAGTAAATGTGTAGGTCTTTTCAATTTTTAGGGTTAGAACAAGGTATTTTTAGTAAATGTTAGGGCTAGAACTAGGATGTTTTAGACATAGGGTTTCAGTAAGTCCTAAGATGAGGATAATAATGTTTTTGCTTATATTTTGTTTTTGTAGAAATCAAGGAGCCCCTGCATCATCCCTGCAATCGTCCCCGTACCGACCCCCTCCGACCTCGAGGTGAGACCAACCAAATCCCCATGTCTATGATGATGTAGATGTTTTGATAGATGTAGTAGAGTAGTAGCTACATGAGTAGCTGTGACAATTTTCATGGAATAGAAAATTTTCAATGTAGGTCTTTCAAATATGACGAAGATTTAGACATGTGATATGTGGTGTTGTGTAGTACTAGTGCTTGCCCAAGTGGCCTATGTTTGCAGGGAACACCTCACAGTGGCCTATGTTTTGCCAGAGTGTTGATTAATTTCCATTCCGGCAAATTTTAGGCGCTCGATATATATCCTTTTTAGCAAAGGTCATGCCGGATTTTTTCGTGAATTTTGGCATGACTTGTGCTAGAATATGTAGGAAATATCAAGTGGCATGGATTTTGTAGAAAGATAATTAAACGACATTTTGGGTTGACTTTAAGTCTATCGGGACTCCACCATATATATGAGAGAAGAAGAATGCCGACTGTTGTCGTGGGGGTCGCTCTTCCTCTTCTTTCTCGTGATAGACCTTTTGGTAATGCACGGGAAGGAAGAGAAGAACGACCATCACCGATGGTCACAAATGTCAGAGAGGAATCAGTGAGGGAGAGCCTCCACCATATATGAGAGGAGGAAGAATCCTGACTATTGTCGTGTGGGTAGCTTCTTCTTCATTCCAATGTGCTAGATATTTTGGTGTAATGCACTTTGGAATGACAGGAGTAGCTACCATCACCGACGGTCGAATATATACACCACGTGAGCTGAGAGTTTTCAAGAAAAGACTCGACAGACCGATAGTCATCCCGTGATCAATAATAATGATCTAATTTAGTTTTTGTAGTACATATATTGAATTGTAGAAGTTTAATCTTTGAATTTTGAACATAGGAAATGTTTGACGACGACGATAGGATCTCGGAGTGCGACTACTGCGGCGACGACCGGGGTCTGTGCGACAGGCCTCACCTGGTAGACAGTCGGTGCTTCGGTATTAAGCTCGACGAGACCTTCCATGTTGAAACGGTACGCAACGACTACAAGTATTTTTTCGTAATTAAGCATGACAAGTCTTCTGCTTCTTCAACGTGTAATTTATATTGTCCTTTACAATTCGACTAGCTTATCCCATGCCATGCAAGACGCTATGTCTTGGAGCATCTGAATTTCGAAGATCATGAAAATATGGAGACAAAGATAGTTCAACTCAGGACCCATCATGGTTATGATTTTGCTGTAAAGCTATACAATTTGGAGAGTGTATCCCATTTTGCTTGCTCGAATTGGGAAGCACTGTGCAAGGCGTATGATTTTCAGGAGGGTATGTATGTCATCTTCGAACTTGGTGATCCTGAAGATGACATCAACGAAGATAATGTCGATGAAGATAATATCGAAGAAGATAATGTCGATGAAGATAATATCGATGAAGCTAATATCGACATTTGGGTCCTTGTTGATACGCTTCCAGTTCTACCTCCATGTGAGTTTCTGAAACATATTTATTAAGTAATTTATGTTGTTTATTTCAAAATAGTTGACAGCTTATTTCCATTGACAGCTTATTTTCATTCTTCAAAAAATGTACGGAAGATGGTAGACAGAACCTACTACACTGATGGTGCTGAATTAACTTATGAGGAGAAAGATCATCTTATCTCATTTATTATTGATTTGAGAATTACAATATCAATTATGAAACTCCTGCACATTATGGTCAATACGTGCCACTAGTGCACGTGTTGAACTACAATAACATCCATGGAGATGGCATGGTAAGATTTTTTACTATTACGACATCCATGCATCTTTTGCATAAATCCTTCTAAAGCTAAACTACATTGCTAACTACGACGTTATTATTATGTTTTCCAACAGAAAATCCCGAAGGATTGTGTGCCTGATCTGATGTTTCTGAAAGGTCGCCTTGATGTTATTAGCTTACGGCCAGGTCATCCTAGGCTTCACCGCTGTTCATACCGGATTTCTAAAACCGATGAAGACATGACAATCAAAGAATGGAAAAAATGTATGGACAATCATAGGGAGCTACTTGGAAGCAACATTATGCGAAGCGTAAGAATTGGAGACAGGATAATCTCCATTCTCCATAATGGAGCGTCAGGGCCTATCTTGTTTTATGCTATTTTACCTTAGAGAGGGTAGTAGGTCCTAGCTAATACTCATGATCATGTGCTAAGAACAATTAAGCATGATGATGAGTATGACTTCTTATTATTAACGAGTAGAAGTTGTTAGATGACTATGATGATAATGAATAGGACTTGTTATTATGATAACAATGATGAGTTATATATTATTATGATGATGCATGATGCTAAGTTATTATATGAGCATGATGAGTTATTATATATATCAGTGGGTGAAATGAACATGGATTATATTCAAGTGGAGGCAACATGGATTATATTCAAGTTTGGATTAGTAGTACTTTCGATCTGCACCATGTTGCCTCCACTTGAATATAATCCATGTTCATTTCACCCACTAATATATATAATAACTCATCATGGTCATAAAATCATATGATGAAACTACTGTATATAAAACCTGTACAAATACAGCGCCAATAAGCAGCAGGAAAAAAATACAGGAAAATTTACCAGTAGCGTTGTTCATATGAAACGCTATTGCTATTTACGGTTATCAGTAGCACTGTTCTGTAGGACGCGCTACTGCTAATTAGGTATAGCAGTAGCGCTGGAAAACCAGCGCTATGTAGGGTAACGCAGCAGAAAACAAAAAAATTCCGCCCTACGCACCAGCCCAGGACCACTATGGAGACTGCATACAAGGTTTTGATCATTTCATTACCGACTCGTAGCGCAGCGGAAGTAGAGTCGATGACGATCGTCGGTGCAGATCCCCGCAGCTAGGATTTACAACCTCCCAACCGCGAGGATGTATACCCTCATCCGCCACCCGGACAGCCCTCCGGGAGGCGGTCGGACAGTCCCCGGACGGTGTCGCGGACAGCCCTTCGGGAGGACTCACAGAACTCGGACCGTCACATGGACAGCCCTTCGGGAGGCACTCACGAACAGCCCCACGGGCACTAAGATCGAAACTACGACCTCTCTACAGAGTTGCACACATACGGTGTCATCTATCCGGCAGGGCTTCGCCGTCCAGAACTAGTTCCCACCGAAACCCAGACAGCCTTTCGGCTCTACGAAACTCTTTTCGTGGGAGGGAGAGAGAATGCTAGATCATGCATGGCTTGAGTATGAGAGCAAGGGGATGAAGGAGATGGCAGCCCCAACTCCTCCTTTTATAGGCCAAGGCAAGGGGTGGGGTGGGATGTTGAAATACCAAAATACCCAAGCTTCATGTCACACATGAAAGGGCATAATGGTAACACAAGGGGGCCACCAAGGGGACACCACCATGGCAGCCCTTGGGCCGGCCCACATCTTGTCCCCCCCCATGGGGGGGCCCCCCCAACAAGCCACCAACATGTCTCCATGAAACATGCATGCTCCCTAGACAAAAAGCCACCAAACATGCAACCCCCGATTCGTGGGATCTTGTCCCCTCGCGCTGAGACAAGATGTTTTCCGCGAAACTTTTTCTGAAAAATTCCAGAAGGTCCCAGAACATTTCTAGCACCCTCTAAAATTATTCTGGGCACGATCCGAAACATTTTCGGTGCGGTGGTTTTTATCAGCGGAAAGCATCAACAACGGTTACGGCAGTTTCGGAACATTTCCGGGTTTTCTCTCTGAAAATTCCCAGAAGTTCCCAGACCAATTCTGACATCCTCTGAAAATTTCCATGCGATGCCAAAACCCTATTTGACCTAATAATATATTCCAAAACACCTTTTCGGTTTTACCGAAACTCTTTCGGTGTTCTCTCTCTCCGGAACTCTTCCGTTGTCTCCGAAACTGTTTCTGTGACTTTCTCTCAGACTCCCTGTCTAGTATTCAGCAGATAGATGACCCTTAAGCGTGTGACCCTATAGGTTCGGTGAAGTATAGACATGACCGGAACACTTTCCGATCAATGATCAGCATCGGAGCCGTGGACACCCATATTGACCCCTATACCCACACGAATGAATATTCGAGTGAACCTCCAGTTGCCGTGTGCTATTCCTGTTGCTTCGCGATATGTTACAAATACCCGAGGTGAGACATGTTGGCATTCCCGTGGATCAACAAATTGTCCACTATGCTAGTTACCTCGTTACCGGTATTGTTCTCTTTTCTCGTTACCATGTTCCGGCATCCCCGTGATCAAATCACAAAGTGTCTGGCCAGACGATGATGGATACCATAACACCGAGAGGGCCCAGAGATATCTCTCCATCGTCGGAGGAGCAAATCCCAATCTCGAGCTATCAAGTTACTTGACACACTTTTCCATGAACCCGTAAGCCGCCGTAATAGCCACCCATTTACGGATGACGTTTAACAAACCCCAAAGTTCATGAAGCAAGCATGAAGAAACTCGATACTCTCATGGTCTAAGGAATTTTGCAAACATTAACCATCTCTGTGTTATTAACCATTAACTTGTGACGAATGTATCTCATAGCATAACATCAATCGGGTCGATTCAACACAAATGTTCTTCTAACATTGTGCCCTCAAAGTTGCTGGCATAGACATGCCCATGATCAGGAAAACAGAACCATCATGCAACACTTGAGCCAGTCATAGAGGCTTGACTAGGAATACATTTTATCGTTTATTATCCCACACATGCATATGAGTCTTCCTCGAAGCCTCGTTTTATTGCAGACCCGAGAACCATAGCAGTTATAGCATGGAACATAAACCTAATTATGAACAGGGAGATAATCAATAACATTTATTATTGCCTCTAGGGCATATCTCCTACAGACTCCCACTTGCACTAGAGTCAATAATCTAGTTAATGCTAATGCACTTCACACATGTGGCATACCGGTGTAAATATGCTTCGCTTGTGGTATAGCCTGAATGTCCAACGGATCTGACGACTTCAGCTCCGTGTGTATCTTTGCACATCCTCGCGTTTTCACGCTTTCACAAAATTCATATTTTGTGTGGACTTGGCTTGGTATGTATGCGAATCACAGGTCGAACCTGGATTCCTCAGACTGAGTTATGGAGCAACTACTTGCAGTAGTGTCCCATTTACAAAAGCCATCTTGGAACCATACTAAGTTCATAAATGAACTATATGATTCAACATCTTGTTTGTCGCTTCGAAAGCGGCAATATACTTTGCCTCTGTTATAGAATTCGCCACAGTAACTTGTTGGGAACAATTTCCAACTACCGTGCCACCATATTGTGTATTACACAAAACCCTTAATTTAAATCGAAAATCGCATGGAGCATTGATGAAGACTGTATCGATGTAACCTTTTACAACGAACTCTTCATGATCTCCGTTTGCGAGAAAACATGTCATCAGTGCTACTATGGTACTCAATGACCCTTTTTCACTGTTGTCCCATGATCAGTTCTTTTGATCACTTTGGTATCTATACTCGCAACACCTTGGGAGTATCGGACATATCTGGTTGTTTTACATACCATGGAATACATGATTAATCCAAACACAAGAGTGTGTGGAATCTCCATCATGTATTTTGCTCATCAGTGTTTTGGGACACCGAGTCTTGCAAAAACTCTTTCCATGTGACTTCGGCAAGAATCACTCCTTGGTGTTTTAAATGCTAAAATATTTTAGCACCTTGTCAATATGTATCTTTTCTCAGCCCCATTAGGTAAATCTATCTCCATAGATTATCATGCCTAATATAAAGGCGATTTAGCCCAAGCACTTCATCGAAAAACTATTTTCAAATGAAGTCCTAATTCATGTCAAGAAATTTATTTCCAATTAACAATGTGTTAAGCACACAACATTTTTAGAAATTTTATTATGCTCCCACTTACTTTCTTGAATCATAAGCATCTTCGTTACCCATTGATGAAGTCAAACCCCTTTGACCATTTCATCAAAACACGAAGATTCCAACTCCATTTTGCTCTCTTCTGTCCATTGCTGGAACTCTGAAGTTTGCATACTTACTAGCATCCTCTGGAATGACAAAATACCTTGGACTGTAACACATGCAAGTCCTTGGTTTTATTTCCATCAGATGGAAATCCTTTTGTCATCCATGTTTCATATCTCATGATTGAAATATGTCATAATTGCTAATTCAACCCGAACCGACTTTTAAGCATCGCTACGGTGAGACAATCTCATCGTAGTCAACTCCTTGAACTTGTTATTGCAACAAGTCGAGCTTTATGGATAAAACATTTTTATCCGTATCAGTTTTAAGTTCCATAAATATTCGTTAGACTCTAAGTCTTCCAAAAGGTGTATCAAGATTTTAATCTTGAAACATTTATATGGAAACTATCTCGGATTGTATTGGCATTTAGCCAATTCCGGAGTCAGGGCCCATCAACGCTTCCTTGTGTATCGTAGGTATACTGTTGTCTAACAACAATATCTCGTCTGCGCACCTGAGTGGTTTGCACGAGCCTTGCCTACGTGGTTCAGCTGCAAGTTCGACCGAAGTC
Organism: Thinopyrum elongatum; assembly: GCA_011799875.1. Classification (NCBI taxonomy): domain Eukaryota; kingdom Viridiplantae; phylum Streptophyta; class Magnoliopsida; order Poales; family Poaceae; genus Thinopyrum; species Thinopyrum elongatum. Next base: position 183,561,836 of record CM022303.1, read on the forward strand.
CATACATTTTATTGTAGAGACTTCCGTATCAGTCGCAGTAGGAAACTTTGGAATTTCTTCCAAGGTCTCTTTCCTTTGATCTGATGATGAAGATATTGTTTATCTCATCGAGTTGCACTATTCTCCCACTCACCTTTTTGAAAGAACCATTTTCTTCAAAAAGCATACCGTCCTTTGTGGCAAACCTATTTGCCTCGGTATAGTGAGGGAGGAATACCCAATGACTTGGGATAACCTACAAAGTAGCACTTGTCTGATTTGGAATAGGTTTGTAACCTTTTACACAAGCCCCATATTCCAAATGTTTAAGAAAAGATATAACATGGTTGGGCGTACCATACCATGGTGTCATTTCAACAGACCCGATGGAGCTCTTTTCGGTGTAAAAGCCGCAGTCTCTAAAGCATCACTCTTTAAAAGGGATATTGGCAAATTTATTTATGTCATCTTTGATCTTACCATGTCATAAATGGTTCAATTACATCTTCACGGACTTTCCACTTGCAGTGGTGTTCCGGAAGGTGCAAGTTATGAAACCCCTTTCACAACACATCAGACATTCGCTAAACTTGTAACTCAAATATTCCTTTCTGCAATCGAATTGTAGAAACATAATTTTCTTGTTACAATAACTTCTACTTTATATTTGAAAACCTTTTGAATGATTTCAAAAGATCCAGACTTACGTCTCATCAAGTAAATATCCATATATCTACTTGAGTCATTTCTGAAGATAGATAAATCCACTACTTGCAACAACATTTATTGAACTACACACATCAAAATGTATGATCACCAATAAGTTTGTTGCTCATTCCTTATGGCCTGTGAACAGTATTTCAGTCACTTCACTTTTTGGAGGAAATTTGCAAGTGTCAGATGATTCAAAATCAAACGACTTCAAAATCCATCATAATGGAATTTTCCATGCGGGTTTCTCCAATGTGACCAAATGCAGTGCCACACTTGTGTGGTATTCTTTTAGTCTTGCGACATTTAGCGTCAGTGTTATGGATGTATCATATTACCATCAATATTCATAACATACGTCCCATCTTGGATGGAAGCATGGCCCTTCATGTTATTCATAATACTGAACAACAATTGTTGTTTTTATGAACAACTCTTTTGCAACAAACATTGTGCAATGGGTTAGAGTGTATGAAACTCTAAAATGAATTATGAAAGTAAACCTAGAGGTAATGTATTATTATCAATATTCATAACATACATCTCATTCATAATGAAAGTATGGCCCTTATGTTATTCATAACATCGAACATAAAAAGTTCTCTTATGAACAACCTTCTTGCAAGATGCCTTATGCAAAGGGCTAGAGTGTAAAACTCTAAAATGAATTATGAAAGTAAATACAGACGGTAATACACCGATGGAAGGTATAGTAACATTTACTATGTTCCCTGTGTATACCTAAACCACATTCCTGGCTAGTCTTTCAGGCCATAGTAGTTCTTACATCGAGTTGCAACAGAAAGCAATCGAGCGGGTATCTTTGTGATTAACTCACAATACCCAAGAATTAGTGATTAACAATTTAATCATAATTCCCAAGAACTATATCTTTGACCAGCCTTCTATACATCAAAAACTTGTATGACATTCATACATGAGCTGGATATTCCAGTCTTCTTTCTTATTGCCTTTATACTTCTAACAGTTTAACTTTTAGTATTTCTCCTACTCTCAGAAGAAGCACCCAACTTAAGAGTGGCGTTTAGCCCTGGACTTCCTAGGCGTGAAAGTTTCACTAACACCCTTCGGACACTTCCTTTCTCTTTAAGTTGTTGTTTTATTCACCTTTCATCATATGACAGGCGTTCTCCTGGATCCCTCTCTTATCAGTCTAATGCATAGTAAACTCCTTTACTAATAGTTTGCAAACAAACACTGCTTTGGATATCTCATATCTTTTAGCCTTTGCCTGTCTCTGAAAATGATTTTCAGATTCCATGAATATCACATAACTATCCAAACTTTCGAAGTTCGGGTCTCATGGAAGCAAACATATTGCACTTGACTGAAATGGAATTCTAGCTTTTGGATCGAAGGACGAGAGTCACATGATCCATAGCATAAGCGAGAGAATACCGAAAGTATGCGATAGGACAATGTCCTTCTCGGCACTCTTGAGGACAATCCTCACATTACGTTACCAACCGTAAAGTTTTAACCAGATATTTAACAGCTATTCAATTTTAACAGGGAAGGTGGAAACGCGAGCCATTATTCTACAACTATTTTGCAAATCACACTTAGACAAAGTTCATAATTAATTGCACTAAGAATTAAACAAGTCAATTCAAAAGTGCGCTCCCACTCAAATCAATATCTCTCATAATTGATTGTGAGTGATTCAAGATCCACATTTCAATTCAACGCCATTGACGGGTTCATCACTGATGACGTGAATTTCAATCGGTAGGCCAACTTGCCAATCACATCTCTATGTGACTCTTGTCCATCTTTTGATGCGTGTGTTCCGAGCTCAGGACTGTCTTGCCTGAACGTCAAGACAACCAAGTGATCACGCAGTGAGGTCTGACCTTCACCCGCCTTACACCTCTCTAATCGTTCGTGCTCATGTGTACATGGCGCACCCCGAAAAGATACGTGTTGTAGACGGTGCTACACTTGGGAGAACACTAACTACTTGATATTTTTGTGAGAGATCACCCTAATAAAAGCGACTACCGCGCAATCAAGGAGGGTGCATCATAAGGGATAAACATCTCAGGCAATTCATAATAGCATGATATGGTATAGCCCTTTCTGACGGAGAAGTCTTGTATTTCTTCGTCTTCGGCATTTGCGTCGGTGTTCACCTTCGCGAAGATTGCCACCACCTTGTCGATGCACCAGATAATATTGCTATCTCTATAGCTAATAAAATAATGCATTACACAAGATTGACACACAGGTCATTTAAAGTGCAATCATATGGCTCCAGCCATCATGCCAAATCATGACACGCAGGTCATGTTAATCAATTTACATCATATAGACATCTCATACATAATCAAATTATTATGAGCACTGCTATACCACATCATATGCACATGCAAACCCTCCTGCAAAACCAAGTTAGACGCCTCTAATCGGTTCATGCAAAAACTTGTTTTACGTGGCTTCTAAGGTTTCGAAACAAACCGAAGCTACCAACGTCCATCATCAAGTATGATAATTCAAGCGCTAGATTAACAATGCGGGGTGTATGAAACACGAGATAATAAAATCTCGAGCCCCATACTGAACTTCGTCATACGCATGACCCCCGTGCAGATCATATCTGCATTGCCCTTTTGTCTGCGAAATTTCATCTTTCTTTTTAACTACGGTGGAATTCAATGAACTGTTAGCACTTCGTTGATCAATCAGGATCGTGGATTGCCAGAACATTGAAACTCCACCATACTGTTATCAAGATCAGAAATATGCAAATTCCAGGGAAGCAACAAGAACATCGGGTAACAGATTTCATCTGCTACCTGCACAAATAATTTTCAGTAATAGAACTCATCTACTACCTAATTATATTGTGCAACACCCATACATCTCCATGTATTCTAGATCGCAACTTGCATCTACGCATAGCATGGCTCATGATGCCACTGTAGGGTAACGCAGCAGAAAACAAAAATTTTTCGCCCTACGCACCAGCCCAGGACCACTATGGAGACTGCATACAAGGTTTTGATCATTTCGTTACCGACTCGTAGCGCAGCGGAAGTAGAGTCGATGACGATCGTCGGTGCAGATCCCCGCAGCTAGGATTTACAACCTCCCAACCGCGAGGATGTATACCCTCATCCGCCACCCGGGCAGCCCTCCGGGAGGCGGTCGGACAGTCCCCGGACGGTGTCGCGGACAGCCCTTCGGGAGGACTCACAGAACTCGGACCGTCACATGGACAGCCCTTCGGGAGGCACTCACGAACAGCCCCACGGGCACTAAGATCGAAACTACAACCTCTCTACAGAGTTGCACACATACGGTGTCATCTATCCGGCAGGGCTTCGCCGTCCAGAACTAGTTCCCACCGGAACCCAGACAGCCTTTCGGCTCTACGAAACTCTTTTCGTGGGAGGGAGAGAGAATGCCAGATCATGCATGGCTTGAGTATGAGAGCAAGGGGATGAAGGAGATGGCAGCCCCAACTCCTCCTTTTATAGGCCAAGGCAAGGGGTGGGGTGGGATGTTGAAATACCAAAATACCCAAGCTTCATGTCACACATGAAAGGGCATAATGGTAACACAAGGGGGGCACCAAGGGGACACCACCATGGCAGCCCTTGGGCCGGCCCACATCTTGTCCCCCCCCATGGGGGGGCCCCCCAACAAGCCACCAACATGTCTCCATGAAACATGCATGCTCCCTAGACAAAAAGCCACCAAACATGCAACCCCCGATTCGTGGGATCTTGTCCCCTCGCGCTGAGACAAGATGTTTTCCGCGAAACTTTTTCTGAAAAATTCCAGAAGGTCCCAGAACATTTCTAGCACCCTCTAAAATTATTCTGGGCACGATCCGAAACATTTTCGGTGCGGTGGTTTTTATCAGCGGAAAGCATCAACAACGGTTACGGCAGTTTCGGAACATTTCCGGTTTTTCTCTCTGAAAATTCCCAGAAGTTCCCAGACCAATTCTGACATCCTCTGAAAATTTCCATGCGATGCCGAAACCCTATTTGACCTAATAATATATTCCAAAACACCTTTTCGGTTTTACCGAAACTCTTTCGGTGTTCTCTCTCTCCGGAACTCTTCCGTTGTCTCCGAAACTGTTTCGGTGACTTTCTCTCAGACTCCCTGTCTAGTATTCAGCAGATAGATGACCCTTAAGCGTGTGACCCTATAGGTTCGGTGAAGTATAGACATGACCGGAACACTTTCCGATCAATGATCAGCATCGGAGCCGTGGACACCCATATTGACCCCTATACCCACACGAATGAATATTCGAGTGAACCTCCAGTTGCCGTGTGCTATTCCTGTTGCTTCGCGATATGTTACAAATACCCGAGGTGAGACATGTTGGCATTCCCGTGGATCAACAAATTGTCCACTATGCTAGTTACCTCGTTACCGGTATTGTTCTCTTTTCTCGTTACCGTGTTCCGGCATCCCCGTGATCAAATCACAAAGTGTCTGGCCAGACGATGATGGATACCATAACACCGAGAGGGCCCAGAGATATCTCTCCATCGTCGGAGGAGAAAATCCCAATCTCGAGCTATCAAGTTACTTGACACACTTTTCCGTGAACCCGTAAGCCGCCGTAATAGCCACCCATTTACGGATGACGTTTAACAAACCCCAAAGTTCATGAAGCAAGCATGAAGAAACTCGATACTCTCATGGTCTAAGGAATTTTGCAAACATTAACCATCTCTGTGTTATTAACCATTAACTTGTGACGAATGTATCTCATAGCATAACATCAATCGGGTCGATTCAACACAAATGTTCTTCTAACATTGTGCCCTCAAAGTTGCTGGCATAGACATGCCCATGATCAGGAAAACAGAACCATCATGCAACACTTGAGCCAGTCATAGAGGCTTGACTAGGAATACATTTTATCGTTTATTATCCCACACATGCATATGAGTCTTCCTCCAAGCCTCGTTTTATTGCAGACCCGAGAACCATAGCAGTTATAGCATGGAACATAAACCTAATTATGAACAGGGAGATAATCAATAACATTTATTATTGCCTCTAGGGCATATCTCCTACACGCTACTACTACCAGTTAGCCGTAGCGCCTTAGTGGTAGCACTTGTACAAGCGCTACTGATAGCTCTAATTCTAGCGCTACTGCTAGGGTTATCCCTAGTAGTGACTTGGCGTTTAAACATTGACGCACAGGTCATGCAATAATATTAAAACAACCATATAGCTCATGCCAGTTGTTGTACTCATCGACATGCAAGTCGTGAAAGATTACAAAACAATGGGAAAATGACTTTTCTTCTTTCTCGAAGGATTGGCTTTAGAAATAACCGAGGAATAACAAAAACACAGTGAAAACCAAGTCAAAACTATTTATAAAAAGTGATAAATTCTTGTGCCACCAGACACCATCACCTACCCTTCGCCTTCTTCTTCATCATAATCCTCATCAAATAATTCAGTTTCATGGATATCCTCATCAAACAATTCAGTTACATGGATATCCTCATCAAACAATTTAGCTTCATGGATAAGACCCGTTGGCAAGGAAATCAAGCTAGTAATCATACGACTAGCACTCGATGAAACTGGATGCACGTCTACAACTAGCAACATACATGAAAGATTTATATAGTTGCAAGAAAAGGTAAAACTTGTCATCATGGGAATCGATGACAAGCATAGTTGGTGTCGTTGGAGATGTTTGCTGTCAGAGTTTGGATTATTGTTGCTATAGACCTGATCTGAGACCTCAACTGAGCTCTGATACGTCCATTTTGCATCATGTTTTCCTACTGTTATTTAGGGTGTTTTTATTCAATATAACACCTTGTGGAGAAATTCTAATGCATTTCTCTCATAATATGCAAGGTTTACAAAGAGGGAGATTACTGGCAGCTGGAATTCTGGACCTGAAAAAGCTATGTCAGAGATACCTATTCCGCACATCTCCAAATGAGCTGAAATTTCATGGAGATTTATTTCAGAATATATAAAAAATATTGGAGAAAAGAAATACCAGAGGGGGCCACCCAGGTGCCCACTAGGCACCAGGGCGTGCCTACCCCCCTGGCGCGCCCTGGTGGATAGTGGGGCCCTTGGCCAGCCTTTGGTGCCCGTCTTCTGGTACATACGCCCATTTTCCCTAGAAAAAAATCAAGAGAGGACTCTCGGGACGGAGCGCCGCCGTCTCGATGCGGAACCTGGGCAGGAGCACTTTTGCTCTCTGGCAGAGAGATTCCGCCAGGGATACTTCCCTCTGCGAGGGGGAAATCGAAGCCATCGTCATCACCAACAACCCTCTCATCTTGGGAGGACCAATCTTCATCAACATCTTCACCAGCACCATCTCATGTTCAAACCCTAGTTCATCTCTTGTGTTCAATCTTTGTATCAAAACCTCAGATTGGTACATGTGGGTGACTAGTAGTGTTGATTACATCTTGTAGTTGATGCTAGTTGGTTTATTTGGTGGAACATTATATGTTTAATGCTATGGTTAGATGTTATCTTAATTCTTCTTTCGTAGTTGCGGATGCTTGCGCCGGGGGGGGGGATGGTTAATCATAAGCGGGAGGCTTGTTCAAGTAAGAACATCACCCAAGCACCGGTCCACCCACATATCAAATTATCAAAGTAGCGAACATGAGTCAAACAAACATGATGAAAGTGACTAGATGAAATTCCCGTGTGTCCTCAAGAATATTTTACTTATTATCAGAGACCGTTTCGGCATGTCCTTTGCTACAAAAAGGATTCGTCTACCTTGCTGCACTTTTGTTACCATTATTATTACTTGCTCGTTACAAATTATCTTGCTATCAAAATATCTTTTACCGACAATTTCAGTGCCTGCAAAAAATACCTTGCTGAAAACCGCTTGTCATTTCCTTCTGCTCCTCGTTGGGTTCTACACTCTTACTTATCGAAAGGACTATGATTGATCCCCTATACTTGTGGGTCATCAAGACTCTTTTCTGGTGTCGTTGCCGGGGAGTGAAGTGCTTTTGGGAAGTGGAACTTGGTAAGGAAAAATTTATATTACGTGTTGAAATTTACTGTTACTTGGTACTATGGAAAACAATCCTTTGAAGGGTTTGTTCAGGGTATCTTCACCTCGACCAGAAGCACAAAGAGTTTCTCCTCAACCTACTGCACCTACTGAAAATATTGGTTATGAGATTCCTTCGGGTATGATAGAGAAACTGCTAGCTAATCCTTATGAAGGAGATGGAACACTACAGCCTGGTATGCACCTAATCTATGTGTATGAAGTTTGTGGATTATTTAAGCTTGCAGGTTTACCCGGAGATGAAGTTAAGAAGAAGGTTTTCCCTATATCTTTGGGGGGGAAGCATTGACATGGTATAGGCTATGTGATGATATTGGAGCTTGGGACTGGAATCGATTGAAATTGGAATTTCAACAAAAGTTTTATCCAATGCATCTAGTTTATCATGATCAGAATTATATATATAATTTTTGGCCTCGTGAAGGAGAAAGTATCGCTCAAGCTTGGGGGAGGCTTAAATACATGATGTATACATGCCCCAATCATGAGCTCTCCAGGAAATTATCTTATAGAATTTTTATGCTAGGCTTTCTCATGATAATCAAACCATGCTCGATTCTTCTTCGACTGGCTCTTTTATGACAAAAACTATTGAATTCAGATGGGACTTTCTGGAAAGAATTAAACACAACTCCGAAGATTGTGAACCCGACAAAGGTAGTGAGTCTGGTATAGCACTTAAGTTCGATTGTGTTAAATCTTTTATGGATACCGATGCTTTTCACAAGTTTAGCACTAAATATGGACTTGACTCTGAGATACTAGCCTATTTTTGTGAATCATTTGCTACCCATGTTGATCTCCCTAAGGAGAAATGGTTTAAATATCATCCACCTGTTAAAGAAAAGATTGAGTAGCCAGTTATAATTAAAGATGAAACTATCATTTACAATGTTGATCCAGTTGTGCCTACTGCTTATATTGAAAAATCACCTTTCCCTATCACTACAAAAAAAGACACATCTGTGACATTTTGGCCCAAATGAAAAAAAATATGTCATGGTTATGACACTTCTATGATGATAATTCTGACAAAACCACGTATCATCATAGATGTGGTGGGCTCCTACTTCTATGACAAAAGATCATGAAAGAAAATGGGCTTTTCATCCTGGGCAGGCCGGGATGCACCTGCATGACATTCTTTGGGCCGTGCATGATGGAAAAAATCATGGTTGAAGCGAGGGCGAGGAAACTTTTGGAGAGTTCCCGATTACGGTGGGTGGTCGGGGCCGAGCGATGCACGGAGGTTTGCGCTTTTCTCTCGTACATGTACGCGCGTGTGTGGGAGCCGTTGGGCTCTAACTGAATCTGAGTGAGGCATTCGCTTACTGAACCCGAGCGATTGCACTAGCTACGTTACTGAACCCGAGCGATCGATCCCTTGGCTGTTAACTAAACCCGAGTGATTCCTTAGCTGCTGACTGAACCCGAACGATTCCTTCGCTACTACTGCTAACTGAAGCCGATCGAACCTGCCTCTTGATAAACAATGACCGTTGTTGGGGGTTTGATGAACAGTTCCTGGTGGGGGTTGGATGAACAGGACCCCGTTGTAGTATGCCGTTGCCGCTAGATGAACAGGATCCCGAGGAGGCCGCCACACCCGAGCCAGTTGGGGGTGGATGAACAGGACCCCATGGAGGGCTAGTTGAAAAGTAGCAGGTGGAGCCTAGATGGACAGTAACCCGTGGATGAACAGTAGATGGTGGAGGCAGGAGGAAGCACATGGTGGATGAATAGTAGCAGGTGGAGGCTGGAGGAAGTCGACGGTGGATGAACAGTAGCCTGTGGAGGCTGGAGCGAGGCAGTAGACGGTGGATGAATAGTACCCCGTAGAGTCCCGTTGTGCGGTACGCCACACCCCTCCTGATGAATAGGACCCCGTTTTGACCATAGGCGTTCCAACACAAGTCTGTTTCCTCCGTTTTGCTGTACGCCACACCCCTCCCGATCAACAGGACCCTGTTTCGACCATGGGCACTCGAACAGAAGTCGGTTTCCTCCGTTTTGCGGTACGCCAGACCCTTCTCGATGAACATGACCCCGTTTCGATCGTACGCGGTCGAACAGAAGGCCGTTTTTCTCCGTTTTGCGGTACGCCAGACCCCATTCCAGCTATTCCGTCCAAGTCGGTTGGCTCCCGATGAACAGGACACGTTCCGACCCAGTGGCTTCGCTCCCGATGAACAGGATGCGTTCCGACCCAGTCACTTGGCTCCCGGTGAACACGACGCTGTTTCCTACGTTCTAACCCAGCCGGTTAGCTGCCAATGAACAGGACGACGTCGCTGCCCTCCGTTGCCTCTCCATGTACATGAGCCCTGGCCGTTCGTATGCGCGAGTACGCCTTTCGAGACCCCGCCCGTATGTACGTACATGGCCGTATTATTTGGCATGTGGTTGTATGTACGTGTACATGGTTTAGACGGGGCAGCCTGTACTGCTACGTCGGGGGCTCTACTATGACATGTGCCGCTGCTTGCTCGGCCACGGTTCATCGTTACAGAGAGACCGATAGACCAGTATGTACGTACATGTTCACGACCAGACAGACAACGCCCCGTACGATTCGACCGGGTGTGTCCCGGCTGTCAGGGAGGATAAGGACGCACTTCCTTGCATGCGAAGATATAGCTGCTGGGTCCCAGCTGTCAGGGGGAGGAATCATTTTTTTCCGTGTAATAAGGAGGCACTTCCTTGCGTGCGAAGATGTAGCTGGTGGGTCCCAGCTTTCAGGGGGAGGAAACATTTTTTTCAGCTTAATAAGGAGGAACTTTCCTAGCGTGCGACCATGGACCTCGTGGGTCCCAGTTGTCAGGCTCTCCACGTATAGTCCTCTTTCGACGACTCTTGTTTGTTGACCACGCCGCGCCGAGCGCAGCAAGGCGGTGGACGACGGCGAGGCCCCGGACGAGAAAGACCCGGAGATGGGAAGATGTGGCAGCGGAGTCACGGATGGAGAGGAGTACGAGGGTTATAACTAGTTCTAGTGCGGCGTGGGGTTGAAGTCGGTGGAGAATAATAGGAGGTGTGGAGGAGTGGAGGGATAGCCTGGCCGGCGGTGGGGTAGCGCTTCACAGCGATGCGTGCTAAGTAGAGCCGCTAGCCGCTGGAGGCCGGAGCAGGCGGTCCCGGCGACGCTGGAGGAAGAAGATGAGAGATTGAAGGTGCATGCCGGCGTTGGATATAAATCCAATGGCTGTGGATGTCATAATCATTTGTTGACTAAGTTGACAACGCCTTGCGTAGGCTTTGACCTATTGGCCCACATGTCAGCCTGCAAAAATGTGGCATATATTTAACCCATGTTTTGTAGAATTTACAGTCCATTTGTTGGGCTGGGTGAACAAATAACTTAGCGTCAATGCAGCCCATTTAATTTTTTCTAAGAAATCACAGCCCATTTGCACTTTCTTGAAATACACGAAAGCTGGGCTTGTTGTATATTTAATGTTAGGTTAGAAGGAGCAATTAATATCAAAAAATATATCAGAGCTACACATTTTATTATATATAAAATTAAGAAATTAGCGAGTTATTGCGCAAAAGAAAAATGAGCGCGTTATTATTACATTGGTCACCAGGATTTTCCTTGTCTGAGAGTCAAAAACAATCAGGATTTTCCTTGCCAACTTCTGTTAAACATTTATTTTTGTAAGTTAATAAGACATGGGATGTTTTTATAATGTATATATAATTTTCTATTAAATATAAGATAATAGTAATAATATAAATATATATATATATATATATATATATATATATATAAATAATGTGGTTAGAAGGGAAAACATAAATTGGACACGGCACTATTATTCTTATATATAGATAAATCGAACAGAGATCTGCATTTTATTAGAAAAATACATTGGGCTGCTGATGTTTAAGAAAAAGTAAAACCTACGTTGGGATACTCATAGGCCGGTACGTACATGATGGACCTAAAAAAATAAGTTGAAACCACTGTGTCGGTATGTCGTGGGCTACGCATGTTAAAAACAAAACCTAGGCCTAGCTGATACTTGTTCGCACTTTGAAAAAAATGATACCAGCTAGATCCCCGATATACCCCTAAAAAAAGCTCCCCGACGACAGTCTTCGTTGGAAATTTATTTCGTTTATATTGACTAGGTTGACAAACCCGTGGGCCCCAACGTCAGTATACAATTAGAAGGAAGCCTTTTTCCCAATGAGGCACTTGCTTGCGTACGGCCTTGGACCTAGTGGGTCCCCACTATCAGCCTCTCGGTGTACAGTCCTCTCCGAATTCCTCTCGTTTGTTGAGCATGTTGATAATGGCAGACGGCGGTGCCACGGCGAGCGCACACGGACGGGAAAGAACCGGAGCCGGGGAAGACACCGTCATTCTTTTGAACATACCGCAGTAGCCTGGTGGCTGCAGCCCTCTCACCCAAAAGCAGTACTGCCCGGGTTCGATTCCAACTGGTGCAGTTGAAAAATATCTAACACTTGCCAAAATTTCGTCCCTAGTTTACCCAGTTTTTCGCACACTCAACATTGTCTTGGCATTTTGAAAATAGCATATCTTTTTGACTTTGCATCATATGAAGATGTGCTATACATGAATGTTGATCAGCATGATGTTAACTTGTTGTTAGTTCCATTTTTTACCATGAATAAAATTTCCAACATTCTGTTATCCATGTTTGAAAAGCATGTGTTGATTTAAATGCTCTTCCTCTGAAACATGCAGTTTCTTATCTGAAAATCACTTGGACAAGCAGCCATCGCTGGTGTTTGATTCGAAGCCGTGCTTCTTCAATCCCCCGGCAACGCGAGGGCGAAATAAACTTCTGTCCCGTGCTGGCGGTTGGGGAATGGAGTGAGCTGGATTAAAGAGGGGCCGGCGGCGCGACTAAAGAAGCACATCAGACACGATTTTTTTTCAGTGGATGGCTCTCGATGGCGTTTTTTTACTTGCCTCTGCACCATACAACTTGTATTTTTAGCCTCGCAGTCCGTGGTGGACCAGCAGCCCATTTGCTGGGTGGGCCAACCTACAGAAAGCGGCACTTGATTTTTCATCAAGGCCCTAAAACAACGCAGTACTATGTTTGTTTTGCGGCCGAAAACATTACGGCAGGGGTGATGGGGGAAGACAGAGCAAAAAGATAAAAAAAGAGCTGATGTGCCATTGCTACCCTAACAAGTAGGTGCAATTCTTATCTGGAAGAAGGTGTGCCATTGACACTCACACGCTACAATCCCACAGTAGACATTCTAACAAGTTCGCACACAGGTACAACAGAAAAGGTAAACATTCGTATCAAACTCAGGTTCACATGATATGTTCATATTCATAGCCAACATTCACAATCAACAACTCAAAAGATTCATATATACACAAGTTCAGCATGTCTATGCATCCAAATGATTGATAGATCACAAGACAATATTCATAGCTAACATTCACAAAAAGATTGAGATATACACACGTTCAGCATGTTTATGCATCCAAATGATTGAGAGATCACAGCCAATATCATCCATGGACAAACTTTAATTACCTAGGGTACAGACTGGTAAATGGTGTTCACTCGGTGGTACTTCTTACTAAAATTAATGCTTGTACGAGCAAACTTTCGAGTACATAAGAGGCAGCATAGACCATCTGAACTTTGCTTGTAGGTTTATCCTCGAGATAGTGGCCTCGATGCCGAGGGAGGCTTGAGTAACTTGGCCACTAATTTCATCCAACTAGTTTACTGGCTCATCTTGGTCCTGTACCTCGCCAAAATTCTACATTGCAGACAAGAAAGGAGGCGGTCGATAAAATGAACCACCCAAATTTTTTGTGCAGTTCAATTGAAATGGAGCATCCCTGGCGTGCAGACCGATTAAGTGCCAGATGAATATACGCATCAACCAACTTGTCTGGAATCTTTAGACTCCATGGCATAGAGTTCGCTACCAGCATACATGGCGATAAGCAAAAGGCACAAGTTGGGACCAAAGACTGGACTATGTTTATCTGGGCTATATGCCAAGCAATATTGTTGGCGTTCACTCTGGCACTTCTTCTTGTCAACATCGATGCTTGTCTGAGTGAACTTTGGAGTACATAGCAACAACATAAGTATCTGTCCATCTGATCTTTTTGTGCAGTTCTACTGAAATTGCCCAATGTAATGATTTGCCTGCGAGTTTAGGTTCCAAGTTACTCCTTTATGAAATCGGCCAACAGTAGCACAATACCAAATTACCAATACATATGACAAGCACAATAATCAGGATAAAGACCAGTACCAACCTATGTGAGGAAGCATATCAATTAGTATTTCCTTTGACTGGAAGCCAAGATAAGCGACTGATAGGAAAGGAAGGAGGCAATCGAGGCAATGAAGCACCCAAAGTTTTTTTGCAGTTCCACCAAAATTGAGCATCCCTGTTGGCACATATATTAAGAAAGTGAGATTACTGTAATACTGGGACTATTTGATGAAACATACACTAACAAATATAAGCACCCTCATTATCTTAATGGGTAAAGTTAGCAACATAGTAGTCTTGCTTAAAGAGAGGTATTAGTTTATTTAATCAGTGCCAATTAGCTCAGCACTCAAAGCATTGCCATGCATCATAGGTTGCAAAAATTTAACGTGCAAAGATAAAGGAGTTTCTCATGACAGTAGCACGATACAAATAGAGATGATAGCACACTAATATGGATGAAGGCCTTAGGCCGGTACCAACCTGAGCAAGAAGCTTATTCAAGTAGTCCCAGAAGAGATGATAAAGCACTGCCTGGAATCATTAAATAGTATATATTTTTGTGCACTTCAAATGTATGGTTGACATCACTCTTGTTTACCAGTGGTGAGATTATATCGAAAGATTATCAAGAATTTCCAGCAGAGTTAAATCACTGGCTGGGATACAGTTCATTGTATTCTCTTGTGCAGTTCCACTAAAATGTATGATTGGCACAACATGATCCCTATTTGCACAAGTAGGAACAAGGTGAAACCTTCATTAGCTTAGTGAGAAAGGATAGAAAGACATTAGCATATTACTTTAGTAGTAGCATCAAATTCATGATGATAATACAGTAGCAAAACATTGCCTCATTGAACCAGTGGCAATAAATTAACATGCAAAACAATAGCATTATTATCTCATGACACTACCAAGATCCCCACCCTGCTCCACCACATGGTCCACCTCCACAGACACACATACACTCGTACATGATTCAGCATAGGGTGCTACTAAAGATTTGTTTAACTCCGACAGGAAAATTAGGCATCGATTAATTAGTGCTACTTAAGTACTCCTAATTGATTAAGTGACCTTGTAGGAGAGAAAGCAGAAGTGGAAGGGCTCCTGGAGGATCGTCTCACATGTAAGGAAGACGTTGCCGGAGCCCTTGAATGGCCTCGACTGAGGCCTCGGCTTCAGGAAGATCACCTTGGCACCGTTGATCGTGTAGAGCTGGGTCACACATGCATCCAGAATCCAGTTAATTAGTATGATGTGTCGTCAAGCCAAGTACTACTCTGCTACTTACTACAAGTGCATTTATTCAA
This sequence comes from Thinopyrum elongatum, assembly GCA_011799875.1. NCBI lineage: Eukaryota > Viridiplantae > Streptophyta > Magnoliopsida > Poales > Poaceae > Thinopyrum > Thinopyrum elongatum. The sequence goes on from CM022303.1 coordinate 183,577,151, forward strand.
GTAAATTAATACTAGTAGCAACACAGCAAAACAATACAACTAGCAAGTGAAGGAAATATGCCCTAGAGGCAATAATAAAGTTGTTATTTTATATTTCCTTATATCATGATAAATGTTTATTATTCATGCTAGAATTGTATTAACCGTAAACTTGATACATGTGTGGATACATAGACAAAACACCGTGTCCCTAGTAAGCCTCTACTAGACTAGCTCGTTAATCAAAGATGGTTAAGTTTCCTAACCATGGACATGAGTTGTCATTTGATAATGGGATCACATCATTAGGAGAATGATGTGATGGACAAGACCCAGCCGTTAGCTTAGCATAATGATCGTCCAGTTTTATTGCTACTGCTTTCTTCATGTCAAATACATATTCCTTCGACAATGAGATTATGCAACTCCCGGATACCGGAGGAATGCCTTGTGTGCTATCAAATGTCACAACATAACTGGGTGATTATAAAGATGCTCTACAGGTATCTCCGAAGGTGTCTGTTGGGTTGGCATAGATCGAGATTAGGATTTGTCACTCCGAGTATCGGAGAGGTATCTCTGGGTTCTCTCGGTAATGCACATTATAAGAAGCCTTGCAAGCAAAGTGACTTAGTCACAGGATGATGTATTACAGAACGAGTAAAGAGACTTGCCGGTAACGAGATTGAACTAGGTATGAAGATACCGACGATCGAATCTCGGGCAAGTAACATACCGATGACAAAGGGAATTATGTATGTTGTCATAACGGTTCGACCGATAAAGATCTTCGTAGAATAAGTGGGAGCCAATATGAGCATCTAGGTTCCGCTATTGGTTATTTACCGGAGAGGTGTCTCGGTCATGTCTACATAGTTCTCGAACCCGTAGGGTCCGCACGCTTAACGTTCGATGATGATTTTGTATTATATGAGTTATGTGATTTGGTGACCGAATGTTGTTCAGAGTCCCGGATGAGATCACGGACATGACGAGGAGTCTCGAAATGGTCGAGTGGTAAAGATTGATATATAGGACGATGGTATTCGAACACCGGAAGTGTTCCGGAGGGTACCGGGTACATATCGGGTGACCGGAAGGGGTTCCGGGCACCCCCAGACAAAGATATGGGCCTAATGGGCCAAGAGGGGAAACGCAACAGCCAGCAGGGGTTGCTGCGCCCCCCATATGGGCCACACCAGAGGAGGAAGGAAAGAGGGGAAGAGAGAAGGAAGGGGAGGGATTCAGCCTCCCCCTTCCTTCCCTCCTCCCTCCTCCTTCCTTCCCCCTCCGGTAAATAAGGAAGGGGGGAGGCCGAATTGGACTAGGGATTCCTCCTACTTGGGGCGCCCCAAGGCTGCTCCCCTCCCCCTCCCACCTATATATACATGGGGAGGGGGCTCCTAGAACACACACCAACAACTATTAGCCGTGTGCGGCGCCCCCCTCCACAGATTACACCCTCAGTCATATTCTCGCGGTGCTTAGGCGAAGCCCTGCACGGATCACTTCACCATCACCATCACCATGCCGTTGTGCTGACGGAACTCATCTACTTCCTCGACACTTTGCTAGATCAAGAGTTCGAGGGACATCATCGAGTTGAACGTGTGCAGAACTCGGAGGTGCCATACATTCGGTGCTTGATCGGTCGGAACGAGAAGAAGTTCGACTACATCAACCGTGTTGTCAAACGCTTCCACTTTCGGTCTACAAGGGTACGTAGACACACTCTTCCCCTGTCGTTGCTATGCATCTCCTAGATAGATCTTGCGTGAGCGTAGGAATTTTTTTGAAATTGCATGCTACGTTTCCCAACAGCAAGATGTCAGGATAACATAGGATGGTACCATCATGTGATCTTCTTCATTTCCTTCTTCTTCTTCTTCGTCTTCCTCTTCTTGCTCTGTTTCTCTTTCTCCTCACCAATTGGTGAAACCAAGTACATGATTGGCCTTGTATTTCAGATTTGGTTTTGTCAGTGAGGGAGTACAAGTGTACTAGTAAACAATAGCATTATTTTCTCATGGCAGTTGCAAAATAGAGGTGAACACATACATTAAATATCATTCTTACCTAAAGGAAGGTTATGGTGCCAATATGGAGGATGAAGATTGGAACACAGATCTCCCTTTGTGTAGTTCCACTGAAATGAACCAATGGTTGTTGTGTGACATTCCAGTTAAACTGCACAAAAATCACTTCTTTTAAGAAGTGTTTTGTGCAGTGCACCAAAAGGTCGCAATAGCAACGAGGTGAAATGGATATCCCTGTTTGCACAAAAAGCTACAGAGGAAACCGTCAGAGTCTCAAACAATTACTGGCAAAACAATTGGTTAAACTTGTCATGACTTATAACAGTGGCATGGCTTCATTTTACCAGGGGAATTGGATTAAGAACAGCTAAATATTTTCTATAAGAGCATGGGACAGTGGGTGCACCAGCAGTCCAGCGCCATGTACCTAAACCGGGGCATAAAGTGGTGATTCAGAGTTTGTTGCCCCGAGAAACAAACATCCAAGCAACATATCTAGGTTGGTCCCATTTTTGTTCACTTTAGCCACCTATTCATATGTGTGGATAGCAAATCTAGTCCTGGTCATACCACTGTGTACAGCGTTTCCCCTATATTTCCCTTTTTGACCAAGAGGCCGGTTGGATGGCCAGTCTGTACTACTTTCACCCCCTTTCTTTCTTGTTTGTACCAAGTCTGATGTACATACTAACTTTTCCCCCTTTATTTCCTGTTTGAACCAAGTACAAGATTCGACTCAATGAAGTAGCTTTACCTTTAACAATAAAAAAAATTAGGTGGCGTTGGACCATCCGATCGAGCCTAGCTACGAGGGGGGCTGAGAGGTAGAAAATGGTGCACATGCAGCGACATAGCGAGCTGGGGAAGTAGAGCTAGGCCTGTTTCGAAGGAAGATATATCTGAAGGTTGTCGGGGTGTGGATAGGTGGGCGGCGGGAGGCCGGATCCGCCCACGCAAGGGCAGCGACGAAGGGATCAGAGGACATCCCGCGCCGACGCTCGGCCAGATATAACGGTGCAGCCGGCAGTGGGTCTTTTCCCTCGCCATCGATGACGGCCTAACGCTGCCCCTCCTCCCCTTCACCGGCGGAGGGGATACGTCCGGATCTGTTACCAGTGGTGATGATAGAAAGACAGTGTTACCACCGCTATCTTGTTTAGATCTGGAGAGGATGAGAGTGTGTGAATAGAGCAACCCTAGCAAGCAAGCGCGGAGGCTCCTGCCTATATATATATATATACGTATAGTGGGGTAGTTTTCTTTTTTCACTCCATTAAAACAATCATTTAAAATTGTGTACGTGCCAGGTTGCCCTTTTTTTACTTGTTGATTGTTTTTTGAGATAGCTACCCACTTATTCCAAGCGGTGTGTAGGGGTGGATTAACGAGCTGCTTGGCTCGTTAAGCTCGTGCTCGTTAAGGCTCGGCTTGTTAAGCTCGGAAAGATTAACGAGCAAAAAACCCTGCTCGGCTCGGTTCGTTTGAAGCTCGTTAAGCCCGTGTGCGCTCGTTAACAAATTTGTCACGTAAGATGAAACATGTGCTGTGTTGTTACTAACGAACTTAGCGTGAAACTTATTAGCTCGTTCGTTAAGCTCGTTAAGAAACTGATGATTGGCTTTGTTCATTAAGAAGTGACCCAAGAGCATAACAAGCCGAACTATCGAGGGCTCATCAAGCTCGCGAGCTACGAGCTTTTGGTCCAGCCCTAATAGTGTGTCAGGTCACACTTTGTATCGTTCACGTCTGGTAATAGACCCTCCATTAAGTGAACAACCACCGGCTCGTAAAATTTGCGAACAAGCCCATGGCTCAAATTATCGGAAACGTGGGCTGCACCAACATGCATTATTATTTATATTTTCTATGCGGGAGTACATTTAATCCTCAAAAAAATGTGAGAGTATAGTTTTTTTGGAGTACTACTATTGTGTCACAGCCCTAGAATATTTGCTTGTAAATATTCATTTCAGTGAGCATTCATGCATTATATTTATTCCAATAAAATTTGAATTCAGGGAATTCTCAAGCCTCAGAAAATTCTTTTTTTTAAAAAGGGCAAGAACCCTTAAAATTGCATTCAATGAAACCAAAATGGCCTTCATTAATGTTTGATAAGTTTGGCAAAGGGTTTAGATCCAAACTAAAAATAGTGAATATTTTTAAAGAATTATTTTGGCATTGAATTTAAATCACTATGGTATTTTAATTTGAATATATATTCATATTATAAAGAATATATTTTCAAATGCTCTGTTATATTTTATGTATATTTGGAGAAGTTCATTGAGTGACATAAGATATTCAGAGAAGTGTTTGGCATTGTTTGAATTTGCTTGAATTCAAAACAGTGGCAAAAGATTTAAATAAAAGAAAACAAAACAGAAATAGTAAGCAGAGATAGAACAACTTACCTATGGCCCGATCACTGTGCACAGCAGGCCCAAATACAGTGGCCCAGCCCACACAGCCTCCCCTGTCGTCTTCCTTCCCGCGCTAGTAGGCAAGGCGTGTGGTCGCCGCGCGCGTGCCAGCTCCTGCTTCCACCGCGACGCCTTGGCCCTTCTAGCCTTGCCAGCGCGACGCCCACTAGCTCCTCGTCCCTCTCCCCTCTCTCTCGGTCTCACTCCCCTCCTCTGCTCTCTCTCCCGTGATCGACTGCGAGCACCCGAGAGCACCGACGAGCACCACCGCAGCCACAGTCCACCCTTCGCCTTGCCGACAAATCCAGAAGAACCACCATCGTCTCCTACATCATCTACACCAACCCGTTCAATTGTGGGAGCCCTGCAGCATCATCCCTGAGCTCATCTTCAACATTTGGCCACCGGCAACCTTACCGTCGATTCGCCGCCTTCCGTGCTTCCCCGACCTCGCTGGCATGCTCGTCTGAACCATCGTGAGCTCCTCCCTTGAACCCCTCTCATCCTCTGGCCTTGCATGCCCCCTAGCTAGCTTCCCCACATTGGCCAAGCACCACTGTCCGCCACGTCCGGCAAGTTCCATGCTCCCGAGCTCTCCCGCTCGCAGACGAGCACACCAATGCGCTTAGTGCGTCTCCAGGAGCCCAAAACACCCAACCGCTGCTCCTACCGTACTCTGCGGCGTCGACTCAGTCGATGCCCGAACTTCAGCCACCGCCGCGAGCTCATTTCCGGCAAGCTCAGGCCGCCTAAGGCCCTCCCACTTGCACAACTAGATGCGCGTGAGCCCCAGCAGCACGTAGATGCTCTCCGCTACTGATTTGGTCGCCGGAGCGACGTTTCCGAGCATCTCCGCCGTCTCGGACATCGCTGGCGGCTGAACGCCAGCGGGTTTGTCCCAGTTGACATGGGGTTTGACTCTCGTGGGTCTATCACAGGTGGGACCATCCCCTGTTAATCACTAGTTTAGCTTAGTTTTAAAACTTATTTAACACTGTACCTATGACATGCGGGACCCACATGTCAGGTTTGACCTGGCACAGTCTGTTGACCTGCTGATGTCATCCTGATGTCATGCTGACATAGTAAAGCAATTTCTGGATTTAGTTTAATTTAATATAACCAGGAAATTCCAGAAAATGCTTTAAACTTCTAAAAATCATAGAAAATAATCTATAGCTCAGATGAAAATAATTTATATATGAAAAATGATCAGAAAAATATGAAGAATCTATTTATGCCATGATCGTGCATGTTTGAACAAGTTAACCTCACTAATTAGGACAAATGATGATTAGGGCAATCTTTGAAATAACATTTGGATTTGGAATTTGATCTTGTTTGAATTCCACTTCTATTAATATGGCTAACCATTGCATTAGGTCAATTCAGTACCTTAACATGTCTTGCCATTCATTTGGTTGTGCATTGCATTGAATTGTGTTCCTTCTCTGCTAGCCGGTGTTGTTCCTTCTCGATAGCCGACGTTTCCGGCGTTGTGATCGTTGTCACCGATGAAGAGAAGTACTATCTAAAGAAGTGCCAGGCAAGCAAACCCCCTTTGAGCATTCCGATACAATCCCACTCTCTCGCTCTTGCTCTCTTTTACTGCATTAGGACAACAATGATTCAACTGTTACATGTTGCGGTAGTTGAACCCATTCCTCTGCATGACCTGTCTTTGCCACAGTAATTAGTAAAAACCCACTAGCATGAGTAGGAGTTGTTTGAGCCATGATATGCCTACTCATTCATGCTTGCTTGTTATGCCTGCTATGCTTAGAATTGTGTGAGGTCTGATTCATCTGGGATGGATTCGGATGGTGGTGAACATGTCCTACTGTTGAGAGCTAAGTGTGTGATCATGGTTTGGTAAAGGTAGCGATGGGAGGCCATGTAGGAGTACATGGTGGGTTGTCTCATTGAAACCATCCTCAGGAACTGAGTTCTGTGTTTGTGATCCAAGACAGTTACTACCACACATTCTTGATGTTCGAGATGTCATGATCTGTGTTTGTGATACTCTCTCTGTCGTGTTCTTGAGATGTCACGATCTTGATGTATCGTGGGCTTTGTTAATATAGTCGGATCATATGGTGTTTTCCCCTCTCTATCTTGTTGTGAATTGAGTTTTCCCTTTGAGATTTCGTTCTTATCGGATTGAATACTTTTATGGATTTGAGAACACTTTATGTATGTCTTGCTATGAATACCCGTGGTGATAATGGGGTATCATATTGATTCACTTGATATATGTTTTGGCACTCAACTCATGGATTCCCGAGGTGACATTGGGGTGATCTATGCATAGGGGTTGATGCACGTTCTTGTCTTTGTTTCTCCGGTAGAAATCTTCGGGCACTCTTTGAGGTTCTTTGTGTTGGATTGAGTATTATGAATCTGAAATTGTTTGATGCATATCGTATAATCAACTCACGGATACTCGTGGTGACATTGGAGTATCTACGTGACATTAGAGTTGGTTGATGTGTATCATATGGTGTTATTTTAGTACGAACTCTTGGTTAGATCGATCGGAAAGAATAGCTTGGTGTTATTTTAGTACGAACTCTAGGATAGATTGATCGGAAAGAATAGCTTTGAGGTGGTTTCGTACCCTACAAACAATTTCATTTTATGTTCTTCGTTAGATAGGAACTTTGGAGTGATTCTTCATCACAGGTTGAGGGATGGTTATATGATCCAATTATATTAGCATTGTTGAGAGATTGCACTAGTGAAAGTACGGACCCTAGGCCTCATTTTCAAGCATTGCAATACCGTTTTTGCTCCGTTTTATCAATTGCTACCTTGCTGTTTTTTATTGTTCCTATTACAAAAATCAATATCTACTATCCATATTACACTTGTATCACCATCTCTTCGCCGAACTAGTGCGCCTATACTATTTACCATTGTATTTGGTGTGTTGGGGACACAACAGACTTTTTATTATTTGGTTGCAGGGTTGTTTGGGAGAGACCATCTTCATCCTACGCCTCCCACGCATTGATAAACCTTAGGTCATCCACTTGAGGGAAAATTGCTACTGTCCTACAAAACTCTACGCTTGGAGGCCCAACACGAGTCTACAATAATAAAGTTGTGTAGTAGACATCAAGCTCTTTTCTGGCGCCGTTGACGGGGAGGTGAGTGCTTGAAGGTATATCTTTAGATCTTGCAATCGAATCTTTTAGTTTCGTGTTTTATCACTAGTTTGGTTTATAAAAGAAAACTACAAAAAATGGAATTGAGGTTGCATCATATTATTCATCTTTATAATGTCTTTCGTGAAAATGATGGAAAGGAAAATTGTGCTCAATTGATAGAAGAAGAATTCTATAAAATGTTTGACAAAAAATCTTTGAATGATGAGCATGATTGCAATGTTGTTGGTATGAACTATTTGAATTTCCATGATGCTAATGATATGCAAAGCCATAAACTTAGGGATGCTATGTTTGATGAAGACGATATTTTTAGTCCCCCAAGTTTTGATGAGAAAATTTACTATGATGATTGCATGCCTCCTATTTATGATGATTATATTGATGAAAGTGGATTTGGAGAGGTCATGACTTTATTTAATGATGAATCCACTATTTTTGAGGAGGTTGCAATTGATTATGACAACAAAGTTCCTATTTATGATGATTATGGTGATGACATGTATGCTATAAAGAATAATGATAACCATGAAACTTGTCATCATGATTTTAATTTTCAGTCACATGATAGTTATTTTGTTGAATTTGCTCCCACTACTATTGATGAGAAGAAATTTGCTTATGTGGAGAGTAATAAAATTTCTATGCTTGTGGATCATGAAAAGAATGATTTATATGATAGTTATATTGTTGAATTCATTCATGATGCTACTGAAAATTATTATGAGAGAGGAACATATGCTTCTACATATTGCAATAATATCAAGTTTCCTCTCTATGTGTTGAAAATTTTGAAGTTTTGTTTGTTTTGCCTTCCTATGCTAGTTGATTCTTGTTCCCATAATTTTTTTTGCTCACAAAACCCCTATGCATAGGAAGTGGGTTAGACTTAAATGTGCTTGTCATGTGCTTCATGATGTTCTCTTTATATTTCAATTCTTATCTTTTATGTGAGAATAATTGAAATCATCATGCCTAGCTAAAAAGGCATTAAAGAAAAGCGCTTGTTGGGAGACAACCCAACACTTATACCTACTGTTTTTGTGTGTTCACATGATTAGGCTACTGTATTAATCATGTTTTATAGCTTTTATTTCAATAAAATGCCAAGTAAAGCCTTTGGGATAGTATGGATGATAGTTGACTTGATTCTGTGCAAAAACAGAAACTTTTTCTCCCAGTAACAGATTTGTTTAAATTTACTGGTGCGTAAAAAAACTCTGAAGTTTTTACAGATGATTTACCTATAAATTTGCTACGTTTTCCTAAATTTTAAGAAGTTTTGTAGTTACATAAATATGATCTTAATTCAGATCTTTATGTACTGTTCTGTTTTTGACAGATTCTGTTTGCAATGCATAGTTTGCTTGTTTTATGGTTTCTATGGCTTATATTGCTTAATATAAATCGTGGAAATTCTAGAGTACAGTAGGAATTGTGTGAGAACAATTATGAATTTTATCTTGACATTACCAAAGTGAATGATTTGTCTTTATCATACTAACCCATCTCACGAAGTTCCGTTAAGTTTTGTGTGATTGAAGTTTTCAAGTTTTGGGTGAGATATCGATATGAGGAGAATAAGGAGTGACAAGACCCTAAGCTTGGGGAATGCCCAAGGCACCCCCAAGTTAGTATTCAAGGAATATCCAAGCAACTAACCTTGGGGATGCCCTGGAAGGCATCCCCTCTTTCGTCTCCGACATTATCGGTAACCTCACTTGGACCTATAATTTTATTCGTCACATGATATGTGTTTTGCTTGGAGCATCATTTTATTTTATTATGATTTGCTTGCTGTTATTTATAATAATGTTTTGGATCTCTTACTTCAATAAAAGTGGCAACTATAGCCTTTGCCATGCTTATTTTGCAAGTATATGAGTTGCTGTTTCAAAACAGAAAGTTTGTTGCTGTTGCAAAAATTCTCCAGAAAAGTAAGAATATGATAAAATGTTGAAATTGTTTGAACAATAAGATATGATAAATTTTATACAGTGCTGTAATTTTTCAGAATTTTTTTAGTTAGGGAGGTATGAAGAATATTGCATTCTTTACAGACTGTCCTGTTTAGACAGATTGCTGTTATGTTTGCATTGTTTGCATATGTTTGCTTGTTTAATGATTCTATTTGAGGATAGGAGTATTAAATATGCAGAGGCATTTAGTATGCAATGTTAAATTATAATTTTAGTGATTTTCTAGAGTAGAGAATGATAAGGTTTTTGCATTGATTTATACTAACTTATCTCACAAGTTCTTGTTGAGTTTTGTGTGGATGAAGTTTTTAAGATTTAGGAAACCGTGATATAAAAGGAATTAAGGAGACACAAAAGCTCAAGCTTGGGGATGCCCAAGGTATCTTAAGTTAATAATCCAAGAAGTCTCAAGCATCTAAGCTTGGGGATGCTCGGTAGGCATCCCACCTTTCTTCATGAACAACTATCGGTTAGTATCGGTTGAGCCTAAGTTTTTGCTTCTTCACATGAGTTGTGCTTTTCTTAGAATGTCATTTTGTTTTGTTTTTCTTGCTGTTTTAATAAAATAATTAGATCTAAAGATTTTAAATAAGAGAGAGTCCTCAAACAGCCGCCCATTTACTTAACTACTCGCTTGATCTTCACTTATATCTTTCTGGAGTAGTTTGTTTTATGCTCATGTTCTTCACTTAGATTTGTTTAAGCTTTCAAAAGAAACATATTAAACTAGTCCCAAAGTGATAGATATTCAAGAAGGATATAATAAAAACTTTCATAAAGATCATTGGATAAAATAAACTTGGTTCTTTGTAATAGTTTTGAGATATGATGATAGTGATATGTGAGTCATGTTGGTGAGTAATTATGCTTTAGTAAGAATATTGGTGTTAAGATTTGTGATTCCCTATGCAAGCACGAAAGTCAATAGTTATGCAACGAAATTATATCCTACTTGTGGTGCATTATTCGGTGTTAGTTATGCTTAATGCTCGCTTATGTGATTTTTCGTTTCTTGGTCGGTTGCTTCTCAATCTATTTGCTAGACTCCACTTGTACTAAGTAGAACTACTACTTGTGCATCCAAAATCCTTAAAACCAGTTTTGCCATATGAGTCCACCATCCCTACCTATATGCGGTATTTCCGTGCCGTTCTAAGCATATTTGTATGTGCCATCTCTAAATTTTCAAAATAATTTCCTTTTTGTGTGATCGTACCGCTCATGAAGCGGCAGGGGGTGGCCAATATTTTCCATGCTAGATGTGTTATTCTCAAGATGAGTGTTTATTCACTTGTCATTGCACGAGAGTACGGCAAAGTTATTAGGGATGCCCAGTCCTGAAATGAAAAATGAATTTACTTTATGTTGTCAAATAATAAATTCCTTGGAAAGTGTTGGTATGGAGGGCACCCGTGGATACGGCTAGCCATGGAAAGTGAAAGAAATGGTGGAAAAAGGAATAAACTTTATTTTCTGTTTGGGAACCGCCTATGATATATCTAGCATGGAAAGTGTTGGGAATTACTCGATCGTTTTCGTTGACGGGAAAAGTATGCCTCTCAAAATTTTTATCTCTCAATTTAAGCTTTGAGCTTTGGCACCTCTACAAATCCCTACTTCCCTCTGCGAAGGGCCTATCTATTTACTTTATGCATTTTTTATTTTTATTTGAGTCTCCATCTTCTCTTATAAAGCACCAACTAAGGGGCACTATGATCATACTTGAGCATTGGATGTATCTAATATGCGAGTGTGTTTTGCGAATGGATCAATGATTGAGCATGATGGGCTAGGGATAACTTTCTTTAGTGTTGATATTTTGAAAGACATGGTTGCTTGTTGATATGCTTGAGTATTGATGTCTTCATGTCAAATTATAGACTGTTGCTTTGAATCATTCAAGTCCAAATGTCCATGCTACAAAAGAAAGATTATATGATGAATATGATAGGTAGCTTTCCACAACAAAAATTCCGTTTTCAATTGCTACTTTATCATGATGAGTTTTATGAGAAAGAATTGCTGTTATGATGCTAGGAAAAGTGATTGAAATTATCATTGATCAAACTTATGCACTTTGCTAGCATTCACACTTTATAAATTATTTCTTTTATCATTTACCTACTCGAGGACGAGTAGGAATTAAGCTTGGGGATGCTGATACGTCTCCAACGTATCTATAATTTATGAAGTATTCATGTTGTTATATTATCATTCTTGGATGTTTTACCATCATTTTATAGCAACTTTATATCATTTTTTGGGACTAACCTATTGACATAGTGCCCAGTGCCAGTTGCTATTTTTTGCTTGTTTTTTACATCGCCGAAAATCAATACCAAACGGAATCCAAACGCAGCGAAACTTTTTGAAGATTTTTTCTGAACCAGAAGACACCCGGTGGGCCAAAGAAGTACCAGAGGGGAGCTCCGAGGGGAGCACAACCCACCAGGGCGCGCCTGGGGGCCCAGGCGCGCCCAGGTGGGTTGTGCCCACCTTGGTGGCCTCCCGCACCGCCTCTCCACCCTATAAATTCCCAAATATTCCAAAAACCCTGGGGGTAACCCTAGATCAGAAGTTTCGCCACCGCAAGCCTCTGTAGCCACGAAAAACCAATCTAGACCCCGTTCTGGCACCCTGTCGGAGGGGGAAATCATCACCGGAGGCCATCTTCATCATCCCTATGGCCGCCATGATGAGGAGGGAGTAGTCCACCCTTGGGGCTGAGGGTTTGTACCAGTAGCTATGTGTTTAATTTCTCTCTCTCGTGTTCTTGAGATGTCACGATCTTGATGTATCGCGGGCTTTGTTAATATAGTCGGATCATATGGTGTTTTCCCCTCTCTATCTTGTTGTGAATTGAGTTTTCCTTTGAGATTTCGTTCTTATCGGATTGAATACTTTTATCGATTTGAGAACACTTTATGTATGTCTTGCTATGAATACCCGTGGTGATAATGGGGTATCTTATTGATTCACTTGATATATGTTTTGGCACTCAACTCACGGATTCCCGAGGTGACATTGGGGTGATCTATGCATAGGGGTTGATGCACGTTCTTGTCTTTGTTTCTCCGGTAGAAATCTTGGGGCACTCTTTGAGGTTCTTTGTGTTGGATTGAGTATTATGAATCTGAAATTGTTTGATGCATATCGTATAATCAACTCACAGATACTCGTGGTGACATTGGAGTATCTACGTGACATTAGAGTTGGTTGATGTGTATCATATGGTGTTATTTTAGTACGAACTCTTGGTTAGATCGATCGGAAAGAATAGCTTGGTGTTATTTTAGAACGAACTCTAGGATAGATTGATCGGAAAGAATAGCTTTGAGGTGGTTTCGTACCCTACAAACAATTTCGTTTTATGTTCTCCGTTAGATAGGAACTTTGGAGTGATTCTTCATCGCACGTTGAAGGATGGTTATTTGATCCAATTATATTAGCATTGTTGAGAGATTGCACTAGTGAAAGTACGGACCCTAGGCCTCATTTTCAAGCATTGCAATACCATTTGTGCTCCATTTTATCAATTGCTACCTTGATGTTTTTTATTGTTCCTATTACAAAAATCAATATCTACTATCCATATTACACTTGTATCACCATCTCTTCGCCGAACTAGTGCACCTATACAATTTACCATTGTATTTGGTGTGTTGGGGACACAAGAGACTTTTTATTATTTGGTTGCAGGGTTGTTTGAGAGAGACCATCTTCATCCGACGCCTCCCACGGATTGATAAACCTTAGGTCATCCACTTGGGGGAAAATTGCTACTGTCCTACAAAACTCTGCGCTTGGAGGCCCAACACGAGTCTACAAGAATAAAGTTGCGTAGTAGACATCACGGATCCATAGTGGTGTATTGTTATGGTGAATATGTGGACTCGTGTGCGCTTTCTCACCTCAAAGAATATACTAGTAGTCGTAGTACAGGATAGCCACTGTGTCAAAGCTGGCTTGCTGCAGTTAAACTCCACCACCCCTTTGTTGATACTGATGCATATGTAGCTACTTCTGATGTAAGTCTTGCTGGGTACATTTGTACTCACATTTGCTTAATTTATGTTTTTGCAAAGAGACTTCAGTCTCACTAGTAGTTCCACATGGGCTTCGACAATTAGCTTGGGAATCCCAGATAGAGATCTGGTTCCTTTGGAGGGTCTTGTAGATAGACCGGCTTTCTAGCCTTCTTTCTTTCCAGCTGTCTGTACTCAGACAGGATAAGCTTCCGCATGTGCTTGTTGCTTGTATGACCTGTATGTTGGGTCATGAGACCCATGTTTGTAATATCATACTATGTATGGCTCCTCGGAGCCTCTTAAAGTAATACTTTGAGTCGTAGAGTTATGTTGTGATGCCATGTTGTATCTACACATATCGAGCATATTATGTGTATGTTATTGAAATGCTTTGGTATGTGTGGGATCTGACACCTAGTTGTTTATTCTTGGTAGCCTTCCTTATGGGGAAATGCCTCCTGGTGCTTCCATCCAGAACACATGGATTGACCGGCATGTGTCCTTCTTTGCTCCCGTGTCAGTCCCTTCGGGGAAATGTCACGCGGTATTTACCGGAGTCTTGATAGCTTGCTACAGCCCGGCTACACTCGCTGCAGGCCGACACATGCATTGCTGGGTCATGTATGCTTGTCCCTATAAGTTTCTGCCACCTTGGGTTTACGACTAGTCATGTCGGCTCGGGTTCTCTATCATATCGATGCTAGAGACACAATCATATACGTGAGCCAAAAGGCGCAAACGGTCCCGGCCGAGGTAAACCTGCAGCTGTGGGGATACCGTGCATGAGGCCGCAAAGCGATATGATGTGTTACATGCTAGATCAGTGTGACGTAGGATCGGGGTCCCGACATATTGCCAGCTCCTCCTCTATCGTCCAAACTCTATGACTATCCGCTCTAGAGCATGGCTAATAGAAAAGCCGACTGCAGGCTCTATACTGGTGCCATGTCACTTGTAGTCTTCACACAAAAATAAGACAGACTGTAGAGGTGCTGCTAAGCTGACTATAGTAATCAATATTTACATGCATGGGGAAGAAGGGGAGCGCACCTGATCATAATGAAGTGCTGCAGTCGGGACTCACCAGTCACCCCGGTGTGACCGTCATGAACTGTCATATCACAAAACCCACACATTTACCAAAAGTGGTAAAGTGGCCTCGAAGTTGGACGGGACGAAGCAACCATCATTTCACTGGAACGCTCGTTGAAGCCCTTTCTCCCCTATCTTGAAGAAAATCTCACTCCAGGCTACTCACTTCTGCCATTTTTCTTCTGTACCGATGAAGGAAAGGTGAGCGAATCAGTGATGCTACTCTATTTTCATTCCAAGAATCTTCTTTTGCGAAGCACCGACCAATTCTCACTGCCTATTCTTTTCTCGTTTTCATTGCGATTGTGGTTTCCTTTCGATTGATTTTTGTTTGTCAGTTTATCGATGGATCCTGGAGCACTAGGCAAAGAGTTGCCGGCAGACAACCCACTCGAGGCAAAGATCTCCAGGAAGCGAGCACCGGCCAACGAGTTGGCGATGTTGGCGGGCCAACCCATGGAGACGCAGAACTCCAAGAAACAAGCACTGGCCAAAGAGTTGACGACGTTGGCGGATGAACTCCTGAACAAAGAAAGCTGGAAGAACAGCAAGGGCCCCACCGTGCCTACCCCAGAAACTCTAATGGCCACCTATGAGAGGCTCAAGGCCGGGTTTGAGGAGATAGTCGCCATTGAGAAGCAGTATTTCCCTGGCAAGGCGATGGCCCCCTTCGAGGAGATGGGCCCCGGAGGGATGGGATCCCCCGGTGAGCTGCACAAGGTAAAAAAATGGCTTACCATAGTTGTGGTTTTTTATTATTTGCAATGTGCTTGTTAATATGTTAGGGTTGTGCAGGTGCCGGTGGACGTCATTGATGATTCTGATGTCATGGTCCGTCCTATGGACATCGCCCCAGAGATCGATTCCCATGCCAATGTCCGTCCTATGGACATCGCCCCAGAGATCGATTCCCATGCCGATGTCCGTCCTGTGGACATCGCCCCAGAGATCGATTCCCATGGCGCTCTCCGTCCTATGGACATCGCCCCAGAGATCGATTCCCATGCCGCTCTCCGTCCTGTGGACATCGCCCCAGAGATAGATTCCCATGCCACTCTCCGTCCTGTGGACATTGCCCCTGAGATCGATGACAAGAAATAGTTGGTCGCGCTAATCTTTCAACGTAGTTTGCATTGTGTTTAATTGCCAGAACAGTGTGTGTTATCAAAACATCTTAGGGCTAGTACACTGGCTTATGTTGGAGGTACTTGCTACTTTTGTTTGATAGTGAATCATGCGAACCCTCTCCGAGTTATGGAAATAGATGTATCCTCACCAGCTTTTGATGTAATATATGGCATGAGTGGTTAGATGTAAGTTTGAACTGTTTATCATATAAGCAGGACTTCTTTGATGAAAATGGTTTGATGATTCTTGGTGTCAAACCTTGATTGATTCCGCGATGTGTTAGTAGGCTAGGTACTCTGCGAGCTATAGTACTTGCAAACACTGACCGAAGAGAAACGTTGCGGCTGATGAGCTCGTGGTACGCTTATAGGTCTGGTCGTCGATCGGCCAATAGCCCAAGCTCCTAAAATTCGACCAGACAATAGTCTAGAATCATACATTAATTCACATGAAACTCAAAGAGTTGGTGCACGCATACATTCACATTAATATCCAGCATTCAGAACAAAATTGGCACCTATTTGTAACATCCGTGAATGTGTAATTTTTTCCTAGACGCGTGAATGTGTAGTGACGTCGTACTTTCGGAGTGGCTATAGAGAGTGTGTACGTGTGCTAGAGGGGGGTTGTGGGATGGAGAGAGATCTAGAGAGAGAGAGAAAGGCCCTCCACTTCTTTCTAGTCGTCAACAAAATCGTAGCAGTACAAAGACGTACAAATCCTAGAAGATTGGCGTTAGGCGGGCTAGTTTTGCCTAGTGGGTTTGAGTGATATGATGTGCTATAGTGGCGTCCAGTCTTCGCATGTGGTAAGTTTTCTTGAAGAAGCGGTTTCAACGAAGTCATGATGGTTCCTTCGTCCGAGCAACTTACAGTGGGAAAGGTTGGACCTGCGATTTGAAGGCTCATTAGTCATTTATTACTGATGCGCTACGACCGGCGTGAGTGTCCCCTGCAGTACTGTGTGATGCACTCTAATTTTGGTGCATGGCAAATGGACCAGGATGGTCGACATCCCACATGTCAGCGAATGAAAGTATTCTTTCCGATATCGAGGACGAGCAAGGAAACCGGGCGGTATAATGTCAGTGCTCTTTTATACTATTCATTGTTTATTTTTTATGAAAGCTATTGTCTCCACTATTGAGGAGGAGTGTGAAACACGGCACACCAGTGAACTTGGCATGTGCACAACTCCCTCTGTCCGTGAGAGACTGTACATATAGAGATTTACACAATGACCAAGAGGAACCGGAACTCTATGGCATAATTAACGCCCAAAAGTAGCAGACTTATGTGTGCATGCGACCATTGAGAGAAGAAGATTAAATGAATGTTGTTGCATGCTGTAATTAAGGATATACATGCAGCCTATAGCTAGAGCACAAGTTGTTGCATTAGTCAATCAATACCAATTAGATTAAAGGCTAACTGCATTGGAAGTGTAGATGTACACTCTTTGTTGGAAAATTTTCTAATGCTAGATGTGCAGTTTTTCACGGACAGAGGGAGTACATGTGCATGCACTCATATACACAGCCAGGGTGGTTCGCGCGCAAGGGTTGGACTATTGTCGCGCCTGCGTAAAGTTTTGTTTAACTGATTTATTTGCTCTGCCAACTGACAGGTGGGACCCAGAAACCAGGTGTCTATTTAACCAGTCAACAAAGTGCCACGTCGACTATGTGGCCGGTCAGCAGGGTGCAATACGGTGCTCTACGGTGAGCTAGTGACCGTATAATCACCGCAAAACTATATAGTGACCTTAATGAGCGTATTGTTACATGCATTGACCGCCAGTGTATTTAGTATCTCGTTTCAAATTAAGCCATATTAACCGGAAAGGACGCAGTATGGACTAGTACTAGCTTGATGTGTCCCGTCAACTCGTAGAACAAGGAGAAGCTTGCTTACTACGCCCTCTCCCTCGCCCACGCGCGGTGGCTCACAGAGTGACAGGACGAGGGCCCTGTTTGGATCCATGGGTTAGAGTTAGTTTGAGCTGGTTTGGAATCGAATAGCCCTAAAGTATCCAAACATGAGGGCTAGTTTGAGCTAGTTGCATCTAACCCACCCAAAAAAAACTATCCCACCCAAGAGGTGCTAATTTGAGCTAGTTCTCCTGGGGCATTTATTTTCAATCTAACCCTGTCATCCAAAAACCTCTTTGGCTAGAGTTAGTTCAGGGTTAGTCATGAGCTAGAAACTAACCCTAACCTCTAACTAAGTTAGAGTATCCAAACAGGGCCGAGGAGAAGCTTGCTTACTATGTACGCCTACGCCCTCTCCCTCGCCCATGTGCGCGGTGGCTCGTAGGACGAGGAGAGGGTTTTGACTACAACGCCCTCTCCCTCGCCCTCGCCCTCGCGGTGGACGTGCAACAGTGCATTCGGTGTCAGATTGCCAGAAGCATATTGTATTGTAGTATCATCATTGTTGGACCTCCTGAAGAGGCGAAGAGCCAAGTGCAAGGTTCATAGGAGTATGAATTGTTGAACCTCCCGAAGAGGTGAAGAGCCAAGCGCAAGGTTTATAGGAGTATGAGTTGTCGTCCTAGTACTACAACTATAGTGAACAATCGCTACTGTATGATGCCGCCATGTCACCTATAGCCATAGTTGTGCCACCTTTTTTTTCTCATAGAGTGTGTTGGAGCCCATGCAACAGCCACGCAAGTTGCACGTACACATAACACATTTACTAGTCATAAATTCTAAAGGACTAATGCCAGCATGCCACACAAGTTCATCTCCACTTCATGTGATAAATTTATGCAACGACTACTCTACATATATTTACAGCGCTACCATTCACAATTTACCATACTCCACTTACACGTTATAGATGGGCTCCATGTCCTCCTCCAGATTCCGGTCCCACATGTTCTTCATAGATGGCACAACCCACAGCGGTGGGCAACGGGAATAATTGTCACAGCTTTCTAGTCCGGTTCCACACGATGGAGACTCATCCAAGCTGAAGCGGCATAAATCAGGGATAGCGTGTCCCAGCATGTCGTTCATCTGGCGGTGTGCACTGAAGACACAACCATGCTTCATGAACGGCAGGCCTTCGGTGTCGTGCATGGAAGCTGGCATCTGCTTCACAATGGGGTAGCTGTCCCCAATGAAAAGCGAGTACTCTCCAAGAGTGTTCCTGGGCACCCACATAGCTATGCTACTTTGTGTCATGCATGGAAATAAATAAGATCATCTATGATACTACTCTATGATACTATGCACTATGAAGGTAGTATCATACACTAGTAGTATCATATGCATGATACTAGTATATGATACTCCCCACTATGAGTAGCCTTAATTCTTGCATGCAACGTTTTAATGAAGCTTTGAATATGAACATGTCAATGGGAGGGAGTAGAAGCCTCATGCATGCAACACTCACACATACACATGCACACACGCAACACTCATGCATCCATGCGGCACACATCACAAGACGCAAGACACACGCTCACGCTCAAGAGCTCAACCTACTCCCTCCGTCCGTGAAAGCCTGTACATACAGAGATTTACACATTGACCAAGAGGAACCGGAACTCCATGGCATAATTAACGCCCAAAAGTAGCAGACTTATGTGTGCATGCAACCATTGAGAGAAGAAGATTAAATGAAGGTTGTTGCATGCTGTAATTAAGGATAGACATGCTGCCTATAGCTAGAGCACAAGTTGCATATATAATAGTGGCCTTGTATAAGTAAATGGAGGGAGTAGTACTACTTGGCTTAGCAATCGATCAGATAATATTCCACAATTATACAATAATGTACAGACGCGATGCATTCCAAGTTCAATATTCACATCAAACTTAAAGAGCTGGTTCACGGATACATTCACATTAGGGCATCTCCAACGGCAACCCGCAACAAACCTCCCGCATCCGTCCAAATTTCTTGGAGTCTGTGCATGGCAGGCGGCCGATCTCTTCTTCCTCCCCGTCTCTCTCTTCTTGGCCGACGCTTGGCAGGCGATTAGATTTCGGCTATCGTCGGTTTATTCAATTGCAATCCCATATGTCAGTGAAAATGCAAGACAACGCGTGTCCCCTTTGGTGAGCGGCGTGTTAGATCGACTGTCGGGGGTGCGACGCGAATGCGACAGGCGTGCTTTAAGTGTGCCGCCTTTTCCTTCTCAAATTGCAAAGTGTAATATTTTCTACTCTTTTCTTTCGCTTGTTCGTGCGATCGATCGATAGAAATCCAGAACAAAATGACGAGGGCGGGGCTTTCCTGCGCGCTATGCGGGCTAGTTGGCCTAGTGGGTTTGAGTGATATGACGTGCTACAGTGCCGTCCAGTCTTAGCGCATGGTAGAAGTATTGCTGGTACGGTAAGTTTTCTTGAAGAAGCAGATTCAATGAAGTCATGATGGTTCCTTAGTCCGATGACTTGAAGATTTTGTTAACTTGACTTGATGACTTGAAGTTTTTTGTTTCTTGACTTGATGACTTGAAGATTTTGGCACTTTTCCGGGTTCATTTAGCATATTTAGGCCATTATGTGCATTTTTTCGAAATTTACTACCATCATCCTTATTTATTGGCCCCCTTAGTATTTTGTGCCAAACTTTGACCATAGATTGAACTAATAAAATAATAATGCATGTCGCCAAAAATTATATCGTTGGATTCATATTTAAACATAGTTTAGTGATATTATTTGTAGTTACATGCATCAACATTTTGTTAGATAAATCTAAAGTCAAAATTTAGCACAAAATGTGAAGGGACAAATAAACCAGGACGGAGGTAGTAGCGCAGAAACATCAAATCCTAGCTACGGCTACACGGGTGTGATGATAGGGACGTGGAATGCCGTTCGATCATGGTGCATGCGCGTGATCCGCGTGGCTGGGGTGGCGGCCAATCACAAAGCAAACCACAATAGGGTCAGTGCACACAGTTTCCAGAGGCTCCGGAAATTAACCGCGTGCGATAGTAAATGTCCAGGATTGAAGGGGAATCCAAATTTCCTTTGTTGTTTGTCTTGAGCTCTTGACAAACCAAGGCACTATACGTTTGTCCGGCCACTCCGCCCGAGAGCTCTCTCCAAGCATCGTTCATGCCACCGCGCCGCTCACTAACTGGTAAGGAAGCGATGGCATCCCGCCATGCCGAGTTCCTCGCCACCCATGACCGCGCACAAAATGGTAAGGAAGCAATGGCATCCCGCTGTGCGGAGTTCATCGCCGCTCGCGACCTCACACCTACGTGGGCAGACTTTGAAGCTGCCAAGGCCGAATGGGCGGTAGAGCAAGAGGCGGCCAAAGCCGCATAGAGGGAGCGAAAAAGGTAGAAAGCACTCAAGAAAAGAGAGTCCTGCCGCCGCAAGAAAGAAGAGGACGCATGCGCTACTGAGGAGAGCTCAGCGGAGATCCAAGCACAGTGGGGTGTCGCCAACAAGGCCAGGAAGGAGAACAATGGCGTCTGGCCAACATGCCCCGATGCCTCCACCTGCCAGGATTGCGGCGGTAGCTACCGCGACGCTGAGGAGAGCTGGGCAGATATCCAACCACGGTGGGGTGCCCCCGACAAGAACGACAAAGAGAACGATTACGTCTGGCCAGCATGTGAGAAGTAGTAGTACTAGTAGTTAGTGTGTGTGTCTGTGTCGCCCGTACGTTTGTTTAATTAATTACGAGCATCTACCAGTACTAGTTACTGGAGTACTGTAGTTATAAGAGCAAATTACCAGTATATAGGAATTTAAGTTGGTATCTATTATTAACGTACAATGTCGATAAGCGCATACTTTTAGGCCTTTGAGCGTTGCTTAACATGTGTTCACTGAAGTTTTAGAGCCGGACCCTGGCCCTAAATCCACTTGGCAATGTCTGCCCGGTAAAAAATAATTGACCCAACCGGGCGCAGGGAACAACGCGGACTAGTGGACCTCGTCGCCCATTTTTGAGCACGACATCGGCAACTACGTGCGTGACATGCCTGCGTGCAAATCTTGTGTGGCTAAACCATGCGAGGCGGAGCGGTAGGATGTCGAACCTTATTATAGAGTACTTTCTCCAATTCATACTCCGCTGGTGTATAGTACGGTAGCTAGCAGTATTGCTGGTATAGTAGTTTTCTTCAAGAAGCGGAATTCAATGAAGTCATGATGGTTCCTTCGTCCAAGCAACTTACAGTGGGAAAGGTTGGGCCTGTGAATTGATGGCTCATTAGTCATTATTACTATGGCGCCACGACCGAGGTGACTCTCCCCTGGAGTTCTGCGTGATGCCCTCTAATTTTGGTGCATGGCAAGTGGACCAGGATGGTCGACGTCCCACATGTCGGCGAACGAAAGTATTCTTTCCGATATCGAGGAGCAATGAAACCGCGTGGTATAGTGTCACTGCTGATTTATATAATTTTTTATTTTTTAGAAAGCTAGCGTTTCAACTCTTACGACGAAGGAGTGCGAAACACGGCATGTGCCGGATGTCCCACATGTCAGCGAAAGGAGTGGGATATGAATAGTGTGGTAGAGCGTCTCCACTTCTTCCACTTCTAGGTCGGAAACCACACGTAGTACTAGTAGTATATAACGATACAAAGTGCGACCCGGAGAGACAGACACGTCTAGTTGGAAGGTCTCGGACCATACACGTAAACAAATAGAAAACCTAATATGTGCCTACAATTAATATAGTAGAGTACTAAGGCGCGTACATCATAATATCATCGTGCATTGCACGTACAACATTTAGTGGTAGTAAGACAAATGCCTAAATGCCACGTAGGTTCATACTATTTGTGCCTGGCTACTTCACTTATTGCGCTACATTACTCAGGTTCGTACACCCCTAGGTACATGTCCGTCTTGTAGTTCCAGTCCCACGTGTTCTTCATAGATGGCACGATCCATAACGGTGGGCTACGGGAGTCCATATCATCATAGCTTCTTAGTGTGGCTCCCCACGATGGAGACTCATCCAAACTGAAGTGGCATAGATCAGGGATAGGGGCGTTCAATATATGAATCCATCGGTGCGCAATGAAAACGCACCCGTTCTTCATGAATGGCAGGCCGTCGGCATCGTGCACGGAAGGTGGCATCATTTTCACTATGGGGTAGCTGTCCCCAATGAAAACCGAGTACTCTCCAAGTGTTCATCCGCACCCAGGTAGCATCACGGGGGTCGAACACACCGCCGTCCATCTGGTACACCTGGCATCTCAAACCTGGATACATTGGTGACGTGCATGGTTATGGTCCATAAGGTGACGTAAGCAGAGGATACGGGTTAAAATAAAACACTTTATATTGCATATTTCTATGAGAGGGAAGGGAAGCAATGTATAGATCGGCTGCGGCACGGGCGACAACAAAGAATTTGAGAGTGTTACCTGTGCCATGTACATTAATTAAAGTAGGAGTAGTTTTGTTCGATGGGATTATGGCTACCTAGCTAGTACTACACGGAATTGAATTGTTAAGTCCTATACAGTTTATTACAACTGGCATTATAAAATTGCGTAGATGACTATCACAATCAATAAAAAAGGAAAGAACTACTCCTGCTCCTGGAGTATAAAGAGACATGTACTGAAAATCTGAAATGTTATAAGATGACATGGCAATAAGATATACGATAGCTCCTGGCTCTACTACTCTTAGATTGGAGAGAATGGATTACCTGAGTACATGATCAGGGTCCGATCGTGATAGATCGTGGCACCTTGTTGCCCTTCAATGGTACCATGGGTAACGACTGCTAAGATAGTACATTCCAACTGGGTGTCGTCAGCTACAAGGTTCCAAGTAGACCAAATGCCCCATGCACATCCATGATCAGCGATCTGATTTTGATCGGGGGATGACTTTGCCCTGCATAATCGTGCAAACAAGGCGGAATTCATAGAAACCGGACGAAAATAATTACATTTCAAAAACTTTTCATATAAACCGGATGAAATACATTATAGTTTTCATATAAACCGGAGTAAAATCTACTCTAAACATATTCTGAATGATCGTCGGCGTCCGTCCCCCATATCCGGCCGTGAGTGGCGGCAGGTGGACGGACGGGTGACGCCGGAGTAGGTTCCTCGGCAACTGCATGTCATTAACATGGGCGGCGAACAGACGAACGGCCGGCCGTGGTGTCGTTTCAACGCGGAGCAGTTGTGTGCACCGGGAAGCGACGCTCTCTCGGCCTTCGCACTGCTTCAAAGCCGGCGCCAATGAGAGGTCGCCTCCACTCTGGCCGGGCATTAATGCGGCACTAACGCTCTGGGGCGGCGCTAACCGTTTCCGGCGGGAAGTGCGCGCTGGCAAGGGAGGGGGGGTTTGGGTGGGCCAGGGCGGTCAGATGCGGGCGTGGTGGTGCTATTGATTTTGTACCATTTCAGGCATAGTACTGGTAGTAGTTTGCAAAACTACTCAATTATTGCACTCAGTTTCCTAAAAAAATTGTTGTAAAAACGTTAATTGCGATGCATGCATGTGTGACCAATATAAATGACCAATAAAAAACTACTATATGCATGCAACGATTTAATGCACATTGTTATCTCAACATGTGATGGGGAGCTCTAAATTTGAATTTGAAACTAATAAAATGGAAAAACAAAACAAATAAATTGGAAGAGCGGGAGTATACCGTAGGATGTGTCCCATACCAAACAAGTCCCCTGGTTTGTCATCTCGAAGATGCGGTTGAAAAGGAGCACAGCGTCTTCGTACTCGTACGACAACAAATCGGTCGCAGATAGCATGGTCCACCTTTGACCGCCATGTGCAGGGTTCGTGAAAGCAATCGCGATGTTGAACACCCTGATGAGAGTGTAATTTTGGTTGGCGCACGACCTTATCGGGGCTTCTGAGATTGCTATCTTCTTCAATCTCACCGTGGTTCCATCGTACCAATTCAGGCGATGGCCCATTGCATGGCCGATCCCAATGTTGGACAAAGGTTCTACGGGAACGGTGTCACCGTTGTAGATGTTGTGCAAATTGATATTGGTACCCTCTCGTAGATATGCAAGCCAATCTCCATTGGCACCAAGCCTAACCTGTGAAATAGTGGGCAGTGGGGGAATTATGAAATGGGCACGGAAGTAGTCTTTAGAATGCATTTACTACATGATCAAACTCATCACTTACCTGCTCATCGAACAAAATCCGAGTGCCCCTCAATGTCGGCATCTCAAGGGGTGTCAACTTGCAACTACGGCCACGCCACGCTGGAGTGACCCCCCAGGAAACGTCCTCGTCCTCGAGGACACATGGCAGATCAACTAGCATGGCCTTCTCCCACGCATATTTATGCACCCTCTTAAAATATTTGGTGCAAGTACCGTTGAGTCTTGCGGATGTGAGAAAGTCGGAGCGACTTACGATTTCTCCCAAAGGATCATCGTCCAAGGTCTCCCAATCTCGACGAGGACGAGAAGCACCACCACCTTGCAAATCCATGGCAATGGCGACGAACTGCCTTGTCCCTTGGGGAGCTGGTTTACACGAGAGGAGATGGTAACTGCAGGGCTTCGTCCCTTCGGAAAGGATGTTCTGCGGGCGCACACTAGTGTAGTTTATATTTGAGATTAGGGAGCTGGCGGGTGGTTCGTTGTACGGCACGTTCGCGTCCATCCACTAGCCCGGAATTAAAGCACGGACGACATTTACAGCGACTGGGATTAGTTTGTTTTCCGGGCGCATGGACCAACACGGACTAGCGGACCTCGTCGCCCTTTTTCGAGCATGACTTCGACAACTACGTGTGTGACATGCATGCATGCAAATCTTGTGTGACAAAACCGTGCGAGGTGGAGCAGTAGGCTGTCGAACTACGGCCTGCATGTTCTAGCCATGTCATCTCCATTGGTGTACTATGCATTGTTTGGCACGAACGTTCCTTGGAGCTCGTGCTGCAACTAGCGTACTACTCCACAGCCCGCTTCCCTTCTCCTTCCTCTTCCACCGCTCGGGCATGTCCACGGGAAGCGACCGGTAAACCCTAATATAGTAGTACTACTAGCACAAAAGAAACATGCATGACCACTAAAATTTCCTTTCTCTTATCTCTATGAAATAAATGTAGCGTTAGACTCAAAGCCCTTTAAGTTTGAGTTTAATGGAAATCTATTTTTTTAGATGTGCGCTATAAACAAGAAAGGAGGGAGTATTAGAATTATGTTTTTTTAACAAACAGAAGGCGCTCGCCAAGCTTTCATTCATCTTAAAAGCAGTTTACATTAAGTAGTAGTACAAGATATCTCAAATCCATACATACCATGCAATAGTAGAACTAGTACTAAGTAAATAACCTAAGCTAGACCACACTACTCGTCGTCGGAGATGGGTAGGTGGCCGCATGCTGCAACTCCAGCTCTTCCTGCTCCTCCTCCAGTTTGGCGAACATCTCGTTGATCCCCCACTCTCACTGGCGGTGGAAGCGACGGTTGGCCTCCAGCTCGGCCTCCGACTGGATGGACTCGAGGATGGCATGCTGTTCCGCCGCCCCCGTGTCGTTGTCCTCCTCCGGCTCCGCCTCGCCCGCGTCGTCGTCGTCCTTCTCCGGCTCCGCTTTGCCCGCGTCGC
Source organism: Thinopyrum elongatum (assembly GCA_011799875.1). Classification (NCBI taxonomy): domain Eukaryota; kingdom Viridiplantae; phylum Streptophyta; class Magnoliopsida; order Poales; family Poaceae; genus Thinopyrum; species Thinopyrum elongatum. The sequence goes on from CM022303.1 coordinate 183,603,541, forward strand.
CGTCCTCCTGTTCCGGCTCCGCGTTGCCCTCGTCGTCGTTCTTCTTCTCCGGCTCCGCGTGCTGCTCCGCTTCCATCGCTCCTCCTCTGGCTCCGGCTAGTCCGGATTCCGGAGGCAGGGCGGCTGCGATCCGGGCTTCACGCCGCCTCCAGATCTCCGGAAGCAGATCAAAGTGCCGCTCCGGTGGGGGCATGGCATATGTCATTACCTTTGGCCGGGCCATGGCTATCGAGCGACGCCGACCGGAGAGGAGGCGGCGGGAGGGGAATGAATGCGGCTACTGTTTGGGTTGGCCATCCGGCTTAAATAAATGCGCTCCATCACGTGCACCCGCGCGTGCACAAATTGTACACATACGGATCTATTTAGGGGGGCATCACGTAACTGGTATGTGTGTGAGATTCTGAGAGACAGAGTGTGTGTGTGCGCCTTGACGGTGTCCTGGACTAGGGAGTACTCACCATGTCGTCTCCCGACCAGTGGGTTGGGCCGAGGACCCCCGTGGTGGTTCACTAATGGGCCAGTTCGGACAGCCGATGACATATATAAGGAAGATTCCACAAGACTTGGTGATCAAGACAAGGACCCCTCTCCACCAACGTAGCCGACTAGGACTCTTGTCATCCTGGGCCTCCGGTACATTATATAAGCCGAGGCCAGGCTCGTTGATATATAGATTATGACATTACTCATCATACCCCTTGGGTTTAGACCACAACGTATGATCTCGAGGTAGATCAACTCTGTACCTTGATACTTTATCAATATAAACAAGAGTAGGATGTAGGGTTTTACCTCCATAGAGAGGGCCCGAACCTGGGTAAAACACCGTGTTCATCGTCTCTGTTACCATTGATCCTAGATCCATAGCTCGGGACCCCTACCCCGAGGTCTGCCGGTTTTGACACCGACAATGGTGCTTTCATTGAGAGTTCCGCTGTGTGATCGGCAAAGGATCAATGGCTCGCCCGAAGATCAACTACGACGTCAGCATCTTCGTCGCCGGCTCGACTGGTCACCTTGGCTCGACCGAGGACTGCGCTCCATCTCCGATCGTCATGTTCGGACGAGGGCCTTTATCAACATCAACTCCGATCTCTATCAAGATCGTGGAGGAATCATCCATATAGCCCGGGGGCTCAACTTCAACATTGTCCTCGGGCGACCGTGCTGTTTTTCGATACAGCGGATTCGTATTCGCTGTCGCCGCTTCCTCGAGTATCGTTTTAACGATTGCTTCAGTTGAATTGTGCGGAATTAAGTCTATAACAACCATGCAAAATTTTGCCGAGTTCCGATGGAGGAATCTCCGACGATCTCCGATATACCGGAGCCCTGTCGAATCTGGATGGGAATCTGGACAAGTTTGGAGCATGGTGTCCAGCATCTAACACGGACGTCTTTTGGAAGATCCAACCGTTGATCGGCTGCGGAATTCCTATATCTACCATCTCTCAAAATTTCAGCTCGATCCGACGGTTCAAACTCCGGGAACCTTCCGATGAGTGGACCAATTTTCAGATATGTTTTCTGCGCGAATATGGATCCAACCCGAATTCATGTTTCTTTATGAACGTGATATTGGACGACCTTTTTAAAGGAATTTTCTACTAGGGTATTGTGCGTTGTTTTTAAACATGTGCCCATAAAATTTTAAGCCTCCTCTGAGGTAATCTTCACAATCACGCTGGTGTCAAACCAGTCCGGCAATATTGCTCCACGGTTGCCGACCTGCGCTAGACGCGTCGTCGCTTTTTGAGCCGAGCTCAACTTCTTCGGATCATCATCTCGGCGAGCTGAACAAGAGTTCGGAATCGCCAAGGATAAATCATCACCAACATCGCTGCCCCACGGATTACACGGAGCGGGCACACCGGCACCGCCGCATGGCCACTTCATCAAGCCCGCATTGACCGCGTCACAAGTTACGACCTGCGTCGGCATGGCTGCACTGTTGCTTCTTCAAGCCGATGTCCATCACGCCGAACTGCTTCAACACCTTGGCTGACATGGCAACTGCAACGTCTCCTTACCGACCTGCTCCGTCACCTCGGCTAGACCGGGGGCTTCGCCATCTCTTCATCAACCTACTCCGGAGACTTCGGCGTCACCAGCCGACCAGCTTTGTTACGTTAGCTGGACCGGGGGCTTTGCCTCGGCCAGACAATCTTTGCCAGCATCGCCATGCCGTCGCTTCATCACCCATCAGGCAATGGGTGTGCGGATCGAGTCCCAATTTTGGGAGTAACCTTTCTTCGGACTGCTACAACAAATAAACCAGGTGCTATTAATCCTAGCAATTTTTGCTTGTTTGGGTTTATTTTTCCCAAGGAATTATTACTCTGGTTTGTTCCATCATCTGTACACAGGTCTATCAAATGGTGGCCGCATTAACGATGGTCGCGTGGTGGTTCGGTCAGTTTCCATACATAGTTCGGCGAACGCCGCATCCGGAACTCGGACCGACCTGTGAATTCGGGTTTTGCCACGCCTTTACCGCATCACGCCGACGCCCTGCATCGACATTGACTTCGGCGCCAGGCCACATCTCTTTAAATAAATTATCTTTGCGAAAAGCAATTATGCAAGGATTTTATATATATTTATATTATTCTTTTTGGACCGCACTATTTTATGTGTGCAGGTGATTGACTCTGACTGCGTCACACGGTCACTTTGGCAAGCCAATGTCGTCGTCCCAATTGGCATAAATCGGCTCGCATGATTATCTTGTTGATTGAATTGCCATACCGACATGTTCGGTTGCCTCGGGGACTTCGACATCATCAAGAGGGTCCTACCTCATCGGGTGCTTGGCGCACGGGCCATATTTCTTTTATTACTCACTTTGCATGAATTATTAATCATGCAACCTTTTTTTATTACTGTTATCTCCGGCTTGCACTATCTTCCGTGCACAGGTAAATGATCCGGATAGGGCAGCGCTGTCACCTCGGCTAAACCGGGGGCTTCGTCATCACTTCATTAACCCACACCGGGAACTTCGGCGGCATACTGTCGGCCTACTCCGTCATCTCAGACGGACAGGGGGTTCCACCTCGCCACATTGGCCGTGCTGTGTCACCACTTCGGAGTGCCGAGCTCTTCGCTCCTCCATCTCGGGACCGGCTTAGGGGCTGGGACCTCGTCCCGCCGTAAACTCAGACTGCGTCATCGATGCCGAGCACATTAACCAGCTAAGTCGCTTTCATGCCCAAAGTTTTAAATTTTTAATTTGTGTTCGGTTCAACCGTGCTCACGTGAGTTGTTTGTTAAAAGAAACTCCCTTTACCCATGTTAGCTGGGGGCTCTTAAATTTACATGAGCTGTTTTATAATAAGTGTGTTTTCTTCTTGTTCGTTGCAAAGTCTTTTTCTATCACTCCTTCCTCGACTCGAGTGTGTGGTCAATAGCCGGATAGCCTGGGTCCGATCTTGACCCACTTGCAGTCTTGAGATCGGATGTGTCATGTTAAAGCACGACAGAAGCACAAATTTTTTTAGACCAATTTTCGGATTGGCACCAATTGACTTGATTTAGTTCGGACGTGGAATTTCCGCATAAGTCTTTTGGTTTTTAAGCCTATGGCACTTTTAAACTATTTGTGTGTTTCCAGCATAAGTCTCACAGTGCAACGCCGGACACCTTTAGAGATTCGGCAAAACATTCTCGGGTATTGCTTTATATGCATCGGTTTCGAATTGTGTCTTTGGTCAATAGTTGGGTTGCCCGGCTCCTGTGCTTGCCTCCTACATTCCGCTTTGTTCGGCTAGGTGTGCAAAAGGAGAACCACTGCGATTGTGCTTCCAGCTAGCATGGTTAAGCGCCTCAGTGGAGAAAGCCGAAAACTGACTGTCACAATAAGTGTAAACTGGTCAGCGATCCGATGACTGTGTTAAATTATAAGATCGATAGAGGTCACCCCATGTTAAATGATGGTCCGTTCATAACATTGGCTGAAGTGTTTACGGCTTGACCTCGACTGTCGCCGAACACTAACTGGGGGCTAGTAACTGGCCTCCCAACTTTAAGCTCCTATGACTAAGTGAAAGTTATAAAGCCCGCATATCTGATTGCCTCGTTTCCGCTAACACAACCGCCTTCGGGCACCGAGATGTCGGCTAAGGGTTGTTTTGTTATTGCGAAAACACCCTGCGTAGCATCTACAAGGGGGTGGAAGCCGACGATGGGCCACTTTCAAATGATAAACGGTCGCAACGGAGTCAAAATAAACATATCATGGGCGTTTGTATTTAATATATGAGGGCCTCCTTCCGCAATCATCGTTATAAAGCCATAAATATGCATCAATTTGACTTAAGATTTTGGCCAAGCTGGGTTGCCTGGCTCCTGTGCTTACCCCTACGTTCCCGATTGTTCGGCTAGGTGGTAAAGGGAGCACCTATGTGATTGTTACTACCGGGTCATCCGAGTAAGTACCTCAGACTGGGTGAAGCCGAAAGCTAGCAATCTTAAAGGATCACATTGGTCGGCAAGGACGGAAGTGAAAATTTTGGTTCATTAATACCATAGAGTTCGGGAACTTTCCCCGAACTAAATCCTCAATATTTTCCTCCCACATTGATCGGAGTTGAGGTTTCATGATCATGATAAACATGATGACCCAAAGAAAGGAACCGATAGCAGGACTATTTTCTTTGGAAGATGTTTCTTACGTTAAAACGTAATATAACATATCTCTCCGTGTACCTTTGTTTATAAAACCGTATGACCGGATTGCCTTGTTTTCCATAAATCTTTGCCCTTATAACGGCTTTATGAAGTAGGAAAACACTCCTCGGCTACTGGCCGAAGAGGTTGAAGCTGATGGTCGGTCAACAAAGTTTTGTACAATGCGGATCCGAGCACTAATGATGTAAAGTACTTGGATACATAGAGTCATTACACATAATTTGTGATTTTACTATGGATATCGATCCTTAATTTGGCCACCCGTGCCCGCATTAAGACTCGGGGGCTACTGGGCTTCGGGCTTATTATTTACAAATATTAAAGGGGCACATCGATCCCCTGATCTGGTGTTGCCACCCGACCAGTGTCTCGGGGGCTACTGCATTGCTTGTTCAATGCAGAAAATTCAAAGTGCTTAGTGTTCGGCTTGACCGAACTATAGGCAAACGCGTCTTCGGACAACAACAGGTACCATCTGGACATATCTGGCATCAAGCTAATATATTATGGCAACTTCTCAAGACCCTCTCTCAAGGGCCCGTTCGCCGATCACTATTATCTCTAATATATTACACTGCGTTTCTATTCCTCCGTATGCTGCCGAGCTAGGAGTTTATCCTCAGGCCGATTTCACGCATCGACCTGAGTCTCAGGGGCTACTTGGATCAGCGGTTTCATGTTTTCCTTCAGGTGCATCTCAGATTTTAGACCGACACACACCTTGAGGGCTACTGGCTATATATCTCGGCGGAGAATAAATTGCACCAATAAAAAATATTCACAAAAAATCAGCCCGCAGTCGGGGTGGTGCACCACCTCGGAAGCAGTCCGGCATAAAGCTCGGGCGCCAGTGGCTGGCTCCATAGAGGGCACTTCCGGCATTAAGCTCGGCTGAATTCATTCAATCTTTTAAAGACCGAGGTAGTTTATGACACCTCGGACGCTGACCATCGTTAGAGCTCGGATACAGTCCGGCGTTAGAGCTCGGATACAGTTCGGAGTTGGAGCTCGGATATAGTCCGGCGTTGGTGCTCAGCTGCAAAAGATACCTCAAATACAGTCCGGCGTTGGAGCTCGGATGCAAGAGGACACCACCGCATGGGAACAACTTCAAACCCGTGGTGTGGCGTAAAAAACTTACAAGGCATTGATAAAGGCCGATAACTTAAAAAGACTCCTCGGATACCCGACGTATGAACTCTTCGGATACACCTCGGCGATCCTCAAGATCGGAGATGGGAAGATTTGTTGAACCAGTTTTCAAGACCGACGACCGAAGATGAAGAATAGTTCAGAAGAATCGAGGAGCGTCCCCAACTTGAAGACCGGTTCAGGGGGCTACTGACGGTGTCCTGGACTAGGGGGTACTCACCATGTCGTCTCCCGACCAGTGGGTTGGGCCGAGGACCCCCATAGCGGTTCACTAATGGGCCAGTTCGGACAACCGATGACATATACAAGGAAGATTCCACAAGACTTGGTGATCAAGACAAGGACCCCTCTCCACCAACGTAGCCGACTAGGACTCTTGTCATCCTGGGCCTCCGGTACATTATATAAGCCAAGGCCAGGCTCGTTGATAGATAGATTATGACATTACTCATCATACCCCTTGGGTTTAGACCACAACATATGACCTCGAGGTAGATCAACTTTGTACCTTAATACTTCATCAATATAAACAAGAGCAGGACGTAGGGTTTTACCTCCATAGAGAGGGCCCGAACCTGGGTAAAACACCGTGTTCATCGTCTCTGTTACCATCGATCCTAGATCCACAGCTCGGGACCCCCTACCCTGAGGTCTGCCGGTTTTGACACCGACACGCCTCTACTCTTTGGACATAAGTATAATGGTTACTACACTTTAGCTTGTGATTTACGTGGCCATATTAAAGTGGTTGCGTAAAAAAAAGTCACTTGTTGCTCGTGATTTGCGTTACATAATTATGAGAAGTTTGCTAACTACTAAAATAAAGTGGAATTAGTCCATGTTATATAAGTAAATTAAGGCGGTTGATTATCATACGGGTAAGGTTGGACGAAGGGTGGTAGGAACAAATGCTCCACCTAGAGCATGTGTGTGTGAAATGGAGTGTTATAGTGTGTGTGTGTGTGTGAAACTGAGTCTTCGGTAGGGAAAGTAATTAAGTGTGTGTGGCTTCATCGTAGAGAGGTGATGCACATGGCAGAGGCCTCCAACGAGGGGGGGGGGGTACGAGAGAGAAGAGGCCCGTAAAGAGGGAAGAGAAGGAGTGTGCGCGTGAGAGGAGTGGACATCGAGATAACGTGTTTGTTCAAAAGACACCGAGGAAGACTACTATCGATGGTGCATGTAGGCGGGAATTAAACGAAGGGATAGTCTTATTGGTTTCTGGGATAGAGGGAAGGAGTGGGAGAGGGGGGTAGCTAGAAGGAGATAGTTAAGTGTGAGTGTGTGTTTTAGAGAAGAGACCCATCCAGACGGAAGTCATGTGCACACAAGAAGAGAAAGATTCGATGTGGGGTGAGGGTTGAGGGTAATTAACTATGTATGGAGACATATGAGACCTTTGAACGTGCATGTGCAAGAGGCATACATACGTGGGATGTGTGTGCATGTGTGTGTGTGCGCATGATCGAGATAACAGAAAGGAGACATAAGTCATAAGATCAACAGGATGGGAGAGATGGATCAGTATGAGTATGACAGTACGCATGCATGTGAGAGTGGAGGGAAGAAGGCCTGATGATTGATCATGTGTTTTCTTTCTTTAAGAGAGAGTGGCGTGGGCTGGAGCATGCATCTATGGCGAGGAGAGAGAGTGAGACACAACGTGTGTGCAAAAGGGATCGACCTATAAATGCATGTATAGAGAAACACATATAGTGTGCGTGATAGGAAGCAAGAGTGCATGCGAGAAAGAAAGGTTGACGAGGAAACAGAAAGATAGAGAGATAGAGATGCTAGCTAGAGGGACATCGGCTAGTTTGTGTGTTAGAGATAACAATCGAGTGGTTCAGAGGGGTGAGTTATGTGTGTGAGAGAGAAAGATAAAAAGAGGGTGCATGAATGCATGTAGAGAGAAACATATATAGTGTGCATGATAGGAAGAAAGAGTGCAGGCGAGAAAGAAGGTTGGTGGAGAAACAGAGAAATGGAAAGATAGAGATGCTACCTAGAGGGAGATCGGCTAGTGTGTGTATTAGAGATAAGAGTCGAGTGGATCAGAAGGCTGAGTTATGTGTGTGGGTGGGAGAGAGATAGAGACAGGGTGCATGTGAGTGACATACAAATGAATATTTGAGAGAAATGCAATCCCGAGAGACAGAGTTTTGTGTTTGCGAGAGAGAAAGATATTTCACAAGGAGAGTCGTAGCTAGAGAGACATATCAGGGAACACGAGATATCCCTAGGGAGAGAGGGTGTGTGAGCGGCATACAAAGGGAATGGTGGAGAGATATGAGACCCTGCGAGACGGAGTTTGTGTTTGTGTGTGAGAGAGATATTTAAGAGGGAGAGTCGTAGCTACTGAGACATAGGGAGCGCGTGACATCTATGTGTGAGAGGGTGTGTGTGAGCAGCATACATGGGAATAGTAGAGAGAAATGAGACCCCAGGAGATGAAGTTTGTGTTTGTGTGGGAGAAAGAGATTTCACATGGAGAATCATAGTTAGAGACACATAGTAGTGAGCGAGATATACTTCGAGAGAGATAGAGTGAAGGTCGAGGGAGAGAGTACCATCAGTGTGTTACGAAGATAAAAGACTGTTGTCGACATACAATAGCACGAGAGATACCCGAGAGACGGTGAAGGCGTATAGGTCTAGAGAGATATATAAGCACCAGTGATAGCTATATGAGACGAATATCTGGATTAAAGGGGATTCAAATGTGATGCCTCCGGCTCAATCGTGCACTAATCATACACACAAATGCACACGATCAAGCCTAAGGACTCACGGGAAGATATCACAACACAACTCTAAAACATAAATAAAGTCATACAAGCTTTATATTACAAGCCAGGGGCCTCGAGGGCTCGAATACATAAGCTTGCGTACAAGCGTCAGTGGAAGCATCAGATATCTGAGTACAGATATGAAACAAAAATAGATAAGCCTTTAGAAAGGCAGGGAAAAACAAAAGCTACGATCGAAAGGCGCAGGACTCCTGCCTGGGACCCTCCAATCCTACTCCTGGTCGTCAGCCAACTCATAGTAGTATCCAACCTCGGGGTAGTAGTAGTAGCGATCGTCGGCGGGGGCAGCTGTATCCGGGGCTCCATCATCTGGTTGCATCAAAAGGATATGGGGGAAAAAGAAAGCAAAGCAACCGTGAGTACTCATCCGAAGTACTCAGCAAGCAAGGATCTACACTACATATGCAACATTATCAAAGGAAGGCTGTATATGTGGACTGGGCTGTAGAAATGCCAGAATAGAGGGGAAAGCCTATTCCTATCGAAGACTAGCATCTTCAGTGGTCTTGCAACATTAGAAGAGTGTAGATTAGTACAGCATAAAGTAGTAGTATCATTAAGTCTCAACCTCACCCAGAGATCCTTTCTCGACTCCCTGCGAGAAAGCAATCCCAGAGCCATACAGTCATCAACCTCGTCCTGAGATCCCTTCTCGACTCCCTGTGAGAAGCAACCCCAGAGCCATAGTATCCAATTCTAGTAGTATCAATAGGGATACAACTCCGAGTGTCCGTTACCGAGGATCCGACTATGCATAGATTAGTTCTTCCCTGCAGGGGTGCACCAACTTACCCACCTCGCTCGCTTAACTGCGGCCAGACACACTTTCTAGGTCATGCCCGGCCTCGGCCAAACGACACACCGCAACCCTACCTAGAGCTCAGCAAAGAGGTCCCCGTCGGTCTACATCCTAAGCGCTCAGAGGTCTTGGGCCATCGCCCTGTGCACTCCGAGTCGTTGTGTGCAGGGGGAAGCCAGGCACCAGGGGGGCGCCGGTCCGTCCCGGCCGCAATGCTGAACTGGATGTCTGACAAAGCTTTCGGCTGATGCATACGATGCAAAGTGCCCATAACTTTTCCCGCGTGATGGTTAGTGCTATCGGGCCAGAGGCCCACTCGAATCAAATATCCAAACCGTTAGTACATTGGGGGTGCGGTAATGAGCAGAGACTCACGATCGATGTGACCCTGTTGCCCCGTCTCGAGGACTTGCGACAAGGGCTAAGAATGCCCGGCCACGCCTCGTATTCATCACTCGGGCACCATCCAGGTCAACCCGTCTTCACATCACACGCGGGTACCCCTCAGGGTCGACCCGCCTTTCCAAGTATCAAATGTAAAGTCCAAGTATCCGTGTGTCCATAACATCAGGAAAATCCGAGGTATCACCCTCGTTGGATTCCTACTTGATGTATCCGTCAACGTGAACTCGGAGGAATCACCCTTGATGGGTTCACACTTGGTGTGTTGCACGACTGGGTCTTATCGGAAGTAGAGGAGGAGGAATCACCCTCGATGACCACGACCAAATAGCTACTCTACAGAGTTAAAATCAGGAGTGCTATACGAGGTATCACCCTCGGCACTCGATGGTGATGATGCAGTGTCGTACAACCAAGGGGGTGATGTGCGGTGCCGGGGCCTGTCTTCGATCCCGTTGATCGGGTCTTCTGATAATTCAGCGGGGCAGTCGGGACAAGTGGAGTCACTGATAGGTCTCTACCAAGCCTATACTAGACAGTTTAGGATAAGCAAGTAAGGTTTCAATAGCAGGTTACAATAAACAGGCTATGCATCAGAATAGGTAAAGCAGCAGCAGCAATTTCTAATGCAAGCATGAGAGAGAAAGAATAGGCGATATCGGTATGCTCAAGGGGGGGAGGTGCTTGCCTGGTTGCTCGGCGGCAAAGGTAAGGTCGTCAACGGTGTCGTCGGGCTCCTAAGCTGCGTCGGTCTCGGGGGCGACTGTGTGTCGGGGTCTACCGAGAGAGAAGAGGGGGAAGAAATAGTAAATATAAAGCGAACAAGGGCATGACATGACAATACGCAGAGCTAGGGGTGTTCCGACGCGGTGCTACACGATATAGGTGAAGAGGGAAAACATCCGGGAATTTTTCCTGAAGTTTGGCACTTTCGGACAAAGGAAACGGAGGGGGATGGTTGCATGCTCGCTATGCTAGGTACGTGTGGCGGACGAACGGACAATGTATTCGGATGCGTCTCGTCGTTCTGACCAATTTTCATGTACAAAGTTTTTCGATCTGAGCTACGGATTAGTTTCTATGATTTTCTAAAGATTTTTAGTATTTTCTGGAATTATTTTATTTAACAGAAATATCCTAAAATGATTTATGATGTCAGCATGATGTAATGGTGACATCAGCAGTCAACAGCCCGCTGACCAGAGTCAAACCTGACCAGTGGGTCCCACTGGTCAGTGGCTCAGTTAATTAAACAGGGTTAACCCTTAACTAAATGGGTTAATTAGCTAGTGGGGCCTACTGTCAGTGTCAGATTAGTTAATTAATTAACTTAATTAGGATTGTCTTGTTAATTAACATTTTATTCATTTATTTTAATTCGTTATTTAACGCGGGACCCACATGTCAGTGTCACTGGTAAACAGTGCCCGCGCGCTGACCAAGTCAACCTGGCCCGCAGGGCCCGCTGTCAGCTACACAGGGGGTGGGGCCCGCGGCGCCACATCAGACGCCGGCACCGGAGTGCTCCGGCGAGCGCCGGACGCGGCCGAGGGCTCCGGCGAGCCCGGAAATGAGCTGTGGGGCACGATTTTGAGCGCGGCTGGGTGCTCTGGAACGGCCTCACCACGCCGCGTCCGATGGTGGGGAGCACGATGGCGGGGGTGGCCGGAGTTGAGCATAACGACGGTGATGGCGGACGGCGGCTTCGGTGAGCTACGGGGGCAGCGCTATGACGTGCAAATGAGCGAGGCGATGAGCTGGGGATGCTCTGCGCGGCACGGCGAGCAAGATGGGCACGGGCACAGGGCCCAATGGTCGCCGGAAGCTTGCCGGCGACGTGCTCAGCGGCGGAGAGCTCGGGCAAGTTGGGGGCGGCTACCGCAAAAGGAAGAGCACGGGGAGAGAGGGAGAGGGAGGCGGAGCTCACGTTGATCCTGCAGATGTGCTAGCGTGGGCTCGGGGAGGGCTCGAGGCGGCGAATGGGCGGCGGCGATGCGGGCACCCGAAGGTTGAAGACGACAGCGTAGGGGACGATGCAGAGGCGCTCGGCTTCGGCTCGGGGTTGGAGAGGGCGTAACGGACGATGGCGAAGCAGGCGGGCACAGCGGCGAGGCAAGGCGGTGGCGGTGGTCGCGAGCTCTACGGCGGCGGCGCCATGGCTGCGCCCTGCTGCGGTGGGGAGGACGAGGACGAGGCAAGGAGTCAGGGGAAGTGAGGCGAGGGGAGGCCAGGGAGGCAGGGGGCTCGGCCCCTATCCACCACTAGCGCGGGCGCGCGCTGTCGTGCGGGAGAGAGGAGGGGCCTGGATGTGCGCGCGCGTGCATGCGCTGTGTTCGACAGCGGTGCGGGGAGGAGCAGTGCGGGGGGGGGGGGGGGGTGAGGGAAAGGCGCTGCGCGGGCTGGGCCGGCCACTGTTGACCTTAGGCCTAGGCACAGTGGGCCTCTTTTCCTTTTTCTATTTTCTTTTCTTCTTTCTGTTTTTGTTTTCTGTTTTGTCTTTTGTTTATATTGCAAATGGCTTTTGTAAAATATGTAACTGGTCCAAATATTAACAGTGCAAAATTAGTAACTGCTAGAAAATGGTTTGATGTCCATATATTTTTATTTGGATTTTAATTAAATGAATATGGATTAAATATCTCTGTTTTGTTGCTGTTAGAGTCACTTAATTAATTTAGTAAATGTTGATTACAATTTTAGAATTGTCTGTGGATTATTTACAATATTATGAACATTTTAGTTTCTGGATTTGAACAACTTTTATTTATCACTTTGAATTGGGATGTGAATTGGATGACAATAATGATGGTCAGGCACTGTTGGACAGGATGACTTGGCATTATTAAAAGGCAATCACTGTAGCCATTACATAGGGATGTTACAATTCTCCTCCACTAAAAGATTCTCGTCCCGAGAATTCAGGAGGTAGAAAGAAAGAGGTCGGACTATTCCTTGCGAAGATGATCCTCGCGTTCCCAAGTGGCTTCATCTTCAGTATGATTAGACCTCTGCACTTTCAGGAACTTGGTAACCTTATAACGGGTTCAACATTCAGCTTCGTCGAGAATGCGGATCGGATGCTCCTTATAAGAAAGATCATCCTGCAATTCGAGCATCTCGTGATCCACTGCGCGGTGCGGAGATTTCTTGAAGCATTTACGAAGTTGCGACACATGGAAGACGTCGTGGATATGCGAGAATTGCGGGGGCAACTCCAATTTATATGCCACCTGACCACGTCTAGCAACTATGCGGAAAGGACCAATGTAGCGGGGAGCTAACTTGCCCTTGATTCCGAAGCGGTGAGTGCCTTTCATAGGAGTGACACGAAGATAAGCTTGATCACCAGGTTGATAAGTCAAACCCCATCGTTTGCGATCATAGTTGCTCTTGTGGCGGTCCTGAGCCGCCTTGAGATTTTGTCGAACGATACGGACTTGCTCTTCTGCGTGTTGGATAATATCCGGACCCACGAGCAGTCGTTCCCCAGTTTCTGACCAATTCAGAGGGGTTCGACAGTTACATCCAAAAAGTACTTCGAAGGAGGCCATTTTCAAGCTGGCTTGATAGCTGTTGTTATAAGAGAACTCGGCATACGGGAGAGATTGTTCCCACTTCTTGCCAAAAGAAATAACGCAAGCTCGCAGCATGTCTTAAAGCACTTGATTTACTCGTTCGACTTGGCCTTGAGACTGGGGGTGATATGCTGAGCTCCAGGTGATATGAGTTCCCATAGCTTCTTGGAAACTTTCCCAGAACTTGGTAGTGAAAAGACCGCCACGGTCCGAACTGATCTCCTTTGGAATACCGTGGAGTGATACAATTCTGGAGGTATATAATTCTGCTAACTGACTAGCAGTGATCGTCTCCTTGACAGGCAGAAAGTGTGCAACTTTGGAGAGTTGGTCGACGACGACAAGAATAGCATCGTGACCCTTCTATGACTTGGGTAGGACGATAATGAAATCCATTTGAACCTTATCCCATTTCCACAACGGAATAGGAAGTGGTTGCAGAATTCCGGCAGGCTTCTGATGTTCTGCTTTAACGCGACGACACACATCACATTCAGCAACTAATCGAGCAATATCCTGCTTCATTCTAGACCACCAGTACCTTTGACGAAGATCTCGATACATCTTCGTGCTACCCGGATGAATAGACAGTGGTGTATCATGTGCCTCCTTCATGACCTTGTCAGTCATAAGCTCGAAGCAAGGTACCACAATGCAGTTTCTGAAATACAAGGTTCCATCTTCAGACAGCGAGAAATCCCTGTACTTTTCAAGGTGAAGATCTTTCTTCATCAAATCAACTTCAACATCTTTAGCCTGCGCACTCTTAATAGCCTTCTCAAGGTCTGGTTGTATCACAAGGTTATTAAGAGAACCATGTGGAACAATACGCAGATTCAGCTTGCGCAGTTCTTCAAAAAGACGAGGTTGAGCTTGCTTAACCATGAGGTTGTCGCAATAGGACTTGCGGCTTAAGGCATCATCCATCATGTTAGCTTTGCCAGGGGTATAATAAATACCCAAATCATAGTCCGTAATGGCCTCCATCCATCTTTGCTGACGGAGGTTGAGAGATGGCTGAGTGAACAAGTACTTTAGACTTTTATGATCCATGTAGATCTCGCAACGATTACCGAGGAGGTAATGTCGCCACAACTTCAATGCATAGATGACAGTAGCTAGTTCTAGATCATGTACCGGATAATTCTCTTCATGCGGGCGCAACTGACGAGAGCCAGAGGCAATCACTTTACGCTCTTGCATTAGGACACAGCCTAATCCTTCACGGGATGCGTCACAATAGATCACAAAATCCTTGCGAGAATCTGGAGGGGCAAGTACTAGGGCAGATGTTAGCTTGTCTTTGAGTGTTTCAAAACTTTCCTGACATTTTTCTGTCCATTCAAATTTAACGCCCTTGTGAAGCAGATCATTCAAAGGCTTAGCAATCTTAGAAAAATTCTCAACAAACCGACGGCAATAACTTGCAAGGCCAAGAAAACTTCTCACTTGCTTGACATTCTTCGGAGGAGTCCAGTCAAGAATAGCCTGAACTTGTTCTGGGTTAACAGCAATTCCATCCCTGGAAATCACATGACCAAGGTAGGTTACTTTAGAAAGCCAAAATTCTCATTTGGGATACTTGGCATACAACTGGTGTTCTCGGAGCCTTTCCAGTACAAGACGGACGTGTTTAGCATGTTCTTCTTTATTCTTAGAATAGACTAGAATATCATCCAAGTAAACCACGACGAATTTGTTGAGGTAATCCATGAAGATGTAATTCATCAGACAGGAGAAGGTTGCTGGAGCATTGGTTAAGCCGAAGGACATGACAGTGTACTCGTAGGAGCCATAGCGAGTAACAAATGCAGTCTTGGGAATATCTTCTTCATGAACACGGATCTGATGATAACCCAACCTCAAGTCGAGTTTAGAAAACACCGATGACCCAGCAAGTTGATCATACAAATCATTGATCCGAGGAAGCGGATATTTGTTCTGGATTGTGGCTTGGTTAATGGGCCGATAATCCTAAACCAACCGGTTAGTTCCATCCTTCTTCTTAACGAAGAGTGAAGGTGCTCCCCAAGCAGAGGAACTGGGGCGGATGAAACCCTTCTTAAGTGACTTGTCAATTTCCTCCTTAAGTTCAAGAAGGTGGTGCGGAGGCATCTTATAAGGACCCTTCACAATAGGAGTTGTGCCTGGTTTCAAGTCGATGACAAACTTGACAGCTCTAGTAGGGGGTATTCCTGGAAGTTCTTCTAGAAAGACATCTTGAAAATCATGAACAACTGGAACGTTCTCGATGCCTTCAAGAGATGAGGCATTTAATGCATTCAGAGCATATATCTGGCTCTCAGCATCCTGGGCTATTCGGGCTGAGTATTTGACTATCTGGCCAGAAGGGTGGGTGAGCTGGACTCTCTTAGCGGCACAGTCAATCAAAGCATTGTGGGCGGTCAACCAGTCCATACCGAGAATGATGTCTATGTCGGAAGGTCCAAGAGCAATAAGGGAAGCAGAGAACATCAACCCTTCAATTCTGATCTGATTGTTGTGACTTACCATCTTGGTTTGCCACCTGGAACGGGGAGTGATGATTCCTAAAGGAGTGGGTAATAACTCTATAGGTAGCTCATGCCGCTGAGCAAATTGTTGAGACACAAAGGAATGTGATGCCCCGGAATCAAAGAGAACAGAAGCTGCAACTGAATTAACTGGTAGAGTTCCCATCACGATTTTAGGAGACTCACAAGCTTCTCCCATTTTGACGTGAGTGACCTGGCCTCGGCCTGTAGCAGACATCCTGGCCTTACGATATCTGCAACAATGGGTTTGATGGCCCTTCGTACGACCATCAGGAGGCCGCGATACATTCTGATCATTATGGGATGGAGACACATCATTGGACTATCCACCCTGAATTGTTAGCTGTCTCAGCGGCGGAGGCAGACGAGGTGCAACATATGACGGCTTGGGTGCAGGGGCAGGTCGGTGATGTACATTGTGCGGAATCCACACTTGACGTTTCTGAACAGGTCGACCCGAAGATGAGCCGTTATCTCGAGTACGCTTGAGCGACTCCTGGTATTTAGTCAAAGCAGTTTCAATTTGGAAAGGTTGGCTGACAAGCATTGCGAAGTCTGTGCAACCATGGACAGCAAGTGCAAGGTTTATATCAGTATGCAGTCCTTCACGGAATTTCTCCTGCTTGCGTGCGTCAGTGCAGACGTCATCTTCAGCATAGCGGGAGAATTCAAGAAATTTCCTCTTATATTCATCCACAGTCATTGTGCCCTGTGTGAGTTTGCGGAATTCCTACTTCTTCTGGTCCATCAGACCTTGAGGAATATACCGTGCATGAAAGGCTAACTGTAATTCCTGCCAAGTGGTTACAGTTTCAGCAGGCAACATACTCTTGTGGCTTCCCCACCATTGAGCAGGTGATCCCCTCAGGTGATACGTCGCATAGGTGACGTAACTGTCAGGGATAACATTGGCCAACTTCATCTAGAAGGCAATGTCACGGAGCCAATCATCAGCATCCATTGGATCAGTCGAGCTGCGAAAAGTGGACGGATTGAGGCGCACGAATTCCGGCAGAGTTACTGGTGCAGGCTGTTGATGAGCATTCTGGTTTGGGAACTGAGCCAATATCCCGGTCATAACCTGTCGGTTCAGTTCAAACTGCTGCATCATTACGGCAATATAAGGTGGAGGTGGAGGACCGTCAGCCATCCTGCCAATTCAACAGGGGCAGTTTAGCAAGAAAAACAGCATGTGTATGGAGTTATCCATGATGTAACACGGGAAATGAACAGGAAAGGCATTAGATATATGATAGTAGTCGTTAAAGACATACCAATCCATACACAGAGTTAGATTCAAACGGATAGTATGCGCTCAGGAACGCTCGCAGCTAGACAAACTAGGCGGCGCGCAGGCACGCGGTAAGGAAGCACACAACGAGACATAGCAAAGGCTACATCCTTGTCGGAGAAAACTGTTGAAGCGAGAATTCTGCAAGTGACAACACAGGGTGCCCTCGATAAAAGGATCCTATAAGCAGAACTTGGCCCACAATTCTTGAAGCAAGGGGTATAATATCAGAACTCCGGGTGGATGTGATCACGAGAACCTAGTGTTGGAGTAAGTAAAATTTTAACCCGAATAGAAGAGATATCAGAGTCCCAGAGTATAGGAGAGGAATAAAAGATCCTAATACCACCCAATTGGCGACGTGAGCCCATAAGCCACACAGCCAAGTTAGTAAAATAGTTTTGGACCACTAGACTCAACTTCGGCCAAGGAGTTGGAAAAGGGGTTCCTACGGGCAGTCGGCTCTGATGCCAACTTGTGACGCCCCCGGCTCAATCGTGCACTAATCATACACGCAAATGCACACGATCAAGCCTAAGGACTCACGGGAAGATATCATAACACAACTCTAAAACATAAATAAAGTCATACAAGCTTTATATTACAAGCCAGGGGCCTCGAGGGCTCGAATACATAAGCTTGCATACAAGCGTCAACGGAAGCATCAGATATCTGAGTACAGATATGAAACAGAAACAGATAAGCCTTTAGAAAGGCGGGGCAAAACAAACGCTACGATCGAAAGGCGCAGGTCTCCTGCCTAGGACCCTCCGATCCTACTACTGGTTGTCAGCCAACTCGTAGTAGTATCCAACCTCGGGGTAGTAGTAGTAGCGATCGTCGGCGGGGCAAGCTGTATCCGAGGCTCTGTCATCTGGTTGCATCAAAAGGATATGGGTGAAAAAGAAAGCAAAGCAACCGTGAGTACTCATCCGAAGTACTCAGCAAGCAAGGATCTACACTACATATGCAACATTATCAAAGGAAGGCTGTATATGTGGACTGGGCTGCAGAAATGCCAGAATAGAGGGGAAAGCCTATTCCTATCAAAGACTAGCATCTTCAGTGGTCTTGCAGCATTAGAAGAGTGTAGATTAGTACAGCATAAAGTAGTAGTATCATTAAGTCTCAACCTCACCCAGAGATCGTTTCTCGACTCCCTACGAGAAAGCAATCCCAGAGCCATACAGTCATCAACCTCGTCCTAAGATCCCTTCTTGACTGCCTAAGAGAAGCAACCCCAGAGCCATAGTATCCAATTCTAGTTGTATCGATCAGGATACAACTCCGAGTGTCCGTTACCGAGGATCCGGCTATGCATAGATTAGTTCTTCCCTGCAGGGGTGCACCAACTTACCCACCACGCTCGCTTAACTCCGGTCGGACACACTTTCTGGGTCATGCCCGGCCTCGGCCAAACGACACACCGCAACCCTACCTAGAGCTCAGCAGAGAGGTCCCCGTCGGTCTACATCCTAAGCGCTAGGAGGTCTTGGGCCATCGCCCTGTGCACTCTGAGTCGTTGCGTGCAGGGGGAAGCCAGGCACCAGGGGGCGCTGGTCCATCCCTGCCGCAATGCTGAACTGGATGTCTGACAAAGCTTTCGGGTGATGCATATGATGCAGAGTGCCTATAACTTTTCCCGCGTGATGGTTAGTGCTATCGGGCCAGAGGCCCACTCGAATAAAATATCCAAACCGTTAGTACATTGGGGGTGCAGTAACGAGCAGAGACTCACGATCGATGTGACCCCGTCGCCCCGTCTCGAGGACTAGCAACAAGGGCTAAGAATGCCCGGCCACGCCTCGTATTCATCACTCAGGCACCATCCAGGTCAAACCGTCTTCACATCACACGCGGGTACCCCTCAGGGTCGACCCGCCTTTCCAAGTATCAATTGTAAAGTCCAAGTATCCGTGTTTCCATAACATCAGGGCAATCCAAGGTATCACCCTCGTTGGATTCCTACTTGATGTATCCGTCAAGGTGAACTCGGAGGAATCTCCCTCGATGGGTTGACACTTGGTGTGTTGCACGATTGGGTCGTATCGGAAGTGGAGGAGGAGGAATCACCCTCGATGACCACGACCAAATAGCTACTCTACAGAGTTAACATCAGGAGTGCTATACGTGGCATCATCCTTGGCACTCGATGGTGACGATGCAGTGTCGTACAACCAAGGGGGTGATGTGCGGTGCCGGGGCCTGTCTTCGATCCCATTGATCGGGTCTTCTGATAATCCAGCGGGGCAGTTGGGACAAGTGGGGTCACTGATAGGTCTCTACCCAGCCTATACTAGACAGTTTAGGATAAGGAAGTAAGGTTTCAATAGCAGGTTACAATAAACATGATATGCATCAGAATAGGTACAGCAGCAGCAACAATTTCTAATGCAAGCATGAGAGAGAAAGAATAGGCGATATCGGTATGCTCAAGGTGGGGGGGTGCTTGCCTGGTTGCTCGGCGGCAAAGGCAAGGTCGTCAACGGTGTTGCCGGGCTCCTCAGCTGCGTCGGTCTCGGGGGCGACGTCGGTGTAGGGGTCTACCGAGAGAGAAGAGGGGGAAGAAACAGTAAATATAAAGCAAACAAGAGCATGACATGACAATACGCAAAGCTAGGGGTGTTCCGACGCGGTGCTACATGATATAGGTGAAGAGGGAAAACATCCGAGAATGTTTTCCCGAAGTTCGGCACTTTCGAACAGAGGAAACGGAGGGGGACGGTTGCATGCTCGCTATGCTAGGTACGTGTGGCGGACAAACTGACCGCGTATTTGGATTCGTCTTATCGTTCTGAGCAATTTTCATGTACAAAGTTTTTTGATCTGAGCTACGGATTATTTTCTATGATTTTCTAAAGATTTTTAGTATTTTTTGGAATTATTTCATTTAACAGAAATATCCTAAAATGATTTATGACGTCAGCATGATGTAATGGTGACGTCAGCAGTTAACAGCCCGCTGACCAGAGTCAAACCTGACCAGTGGGTCCCACTGGTCAGTGGTTCACTTAATTAAACAGGGCTAGCCCATAACTAAATGTGTTAATTAGCTAGTGGGGCCTACTGTCTGTGTCAGATTAGTTAATTAATTAACTTAATTAGGGTTATCAGGTTAATTAACATTTTATTCATTTATTTTAATTCATTATTTAATGTGGGACCCACACATCAGTGTCAATGGTAAACAGTGCCCGCGCGCTGACCAGGTCAACCGGGTCCGCGGGGCCCGCTGTCAGCGAGACAAGGGGTGGGGCCCGCGGTGCCACGTCGGACGCCGGCACCGGAGTGCTTCGGCGGGCGCCGGACGCGGCCGAGAGCTCCGGCGAGCCAAGAAATGAGATGTGGGGCACGGTTTTGAGCGCGGCTGGGTGCTCTGGAACGGCCTCACCACGCCGCGTCGGATGGTTGGGAGCACGGCGGCGGGGGTGGCCGGAGTTGAGCATAACGACGGCGATGGCGGACGGAGGCTTCGGTGAGCTACGGGGGCAGCGCTACGACGTGCAAATGAGCGAGGCGATGAGCTGGGGATGCTCCGCGCGGCACGGCGAGCAAGATGGGCATGGGCACAGGGCCCAATGGTCGTCGGTAGCATGCCGGCGACGTGCTCAGCGGCGGAGAGCTCGGGCAAGTTGGGGGCGGCGGCTACCGCGCAAGGAAGAGCACGGGGAGAGAGGGAGAGGGAGGCGGAGCTCACGTTGATCCTGCAGATGTGCTAGCGTGGGCTCGGGGAGGGCTCGAGGCGGCGAATCGGAGGCGGCGATGCGGGCACCCGAAGGTTGAAGACGACGGCGTAGGGGACGATGCAGAGGCGCTCGGCTTCGGCTCGGGGTTGGAGAGGGCGTTGCGGACGATGGCGAAGCAGGCGGGCACGGCGGCGAGGCAAGGCGTTGGTGGTGGTCGTGAGCTCTACGGCGGCGGCGCCATGGCTGCGCCCTTCTGCGGTGGGGAGGACGGGGACGAGGCAGGGAGAGGGGGGAAGTGAGGCGAGGGGAGGCCAGGGAGGCAGGGGGCTCGGCCCCTATCCACCAGTGACGCGGGCGCGCGCTGTCGTGCGTGGGAGAGGGGGGGCCTGGCTGTGCGCGTGCGTGCACGCGCTGTGTTCGACAGCGGTGTGGGGAGGAGCAGTGCGGGAGGGGGGGTGAGGGAAAGGCGCTGCGCGGGCTGGGCCGGCCACTGTTGACCTTAGGCCCAGGCACAGTGGGCCTCTTTTCCTTTTTCTATTTTCTTTTCTGCTTTCTATTTTTGTTTTTTGTTTTGTCTTTTGCTTATATTGCAAATGGCTTTTGTAAAATATGTGACTAGTCCAAATATTAACAGTGCAAAATTAGTTACTACTAGAAAATGGTTTGATGTCCATATCTTTTTATTTGGATTTTAATTAAATGAATATGGATTAAATATCTCTGTTTTGTTGCTGTTAGAGTCACTTAATTAATTTAGTAAATGTTGAATATAATTTTAGAATTGTCTGTGGATTATTTACAATATTATGAACATTTTAGTTTCTGGATTTGAACAACTTTTATTTATCACTTTGAATTGGGATTTGAATTGGATGACAATAATGATGATCAGGCACTGTTGGGCAGGATGACTTGGCATTATCAAAAGGCAATCACTGTAGCCATTACATAGGGATGTTACATCAAATATTTAAACTAGAGATCAGGACATCGATAATATCATAACAAAAATTGGTCTATCAAACATGCATATTCATTTGAATTTGGGGACACGTGTAATGTTATTTAGTTTATCAATATTAGTGATCCATAGATTTTTTTAATTAAAGACAATGCATGGTTTATATGCAATTAATGTCTAAACAGGATTACACTATATGTTACGTGTGTCAAACACATTATACGTGTTTGAGAAGTAAATAAAATCCACATGAAACACACATTAATTGGAGACAGTTAGCGAGGAATGCATACATTGGATTTCAACATAAAGTGGTTTCAAATATTTGAAAAGTCAAATTATGATGGATTCAGCCTTATGAATCTGAGATCATGCCATTTGTAAACCATATTTATGTATAAAGGGTATTGTGCTTTTGAAAGTATATATAAAAAATAATGTATATGGATTTGTATCGAATACAAAATGGATCATGCCCGAAAAAAAGAATGCAAAATGGACTCGAATTGAGTTGGCACGGTAAACGTGCAATCTTTTTCCCCAAAATTTTTAACGAAACGGCGAAACTCGAAGCTAATCGCCCGAAACCAAAATCTGGGAGATGGAAATTACTGCCTATCCCTGACACGCAAAGCCTATTGGCTCGATTTCTATAGGTTTCGATAGGGGTAGGCTTGTAATTTCACTCAAACGTGACATAACCGCCTCCGCCTCTCACCTCCCCAGATTCATACATGGTGGGCACCAAAACACAGTTTCTCCTCGGCCCAAATCGCCTCTCACCCCGAATCATACACGGTGGGCACCAAAACACAGTTTCTCCTCGGCCGAAATCTCCGTCGGCAAATATTCGGTGTATGCGAGATTACCGTCCTATCCCCAACCGACCAATATTGCTGTGATGTAGGAAATTGTAAACGGGGGCTATGTTTGTAAATTTCCTTGCATTTGATTCAAGCGCGTCCTGAAGACATGGTTTCCCCTACCTCTCTCCCTCCATTTCCCCATTCGTACTCCATGGGTGCCAAAACACCCTCTCCACCCCAGTATACTCCGTCCGCCACCCGTCCTCCTCCACCATGTCGGAGCTGATACCCCGATGCCGTTGTCCATTAAAAGAGATCAACCTCTCTCATCCACAGCTTCTGACCATGATCCCTGCATCGCGTCCTCTCGCTTCATCCGCGCCGTCGTCCACCTTGCCGAGGCCGCTCGCACCACCATCTCGTCCACCGCACCAGGATATTTCCCTCGCCGCCACTGTCTGCCCTCCTAGATATGCTTCCACGCCGCCGACAGCCATCGCTATCGCAGCACCCTCAACGCCTCAGCAGATGCTTACACGATGCCACACTAGAGGCGGTACTCTTTCGTATCTGCTCAAGTTATTTATCTCAGCAAGAAAATAGATCGCCACTGCTTTACTATGATTACTTGTCCATCACTTAGAATCTTACTTGTTAGTTGAAAGAAAACATTGGTTGTGAAGTTGCCTTTGTCCGGTTTGCACCTTCAGATCCGCCATGGCACGCTCACCACTATACTCGCAATGCTTATGGTTTTCCCCTTTTATATTCTACATTAGCTTAAATGACAGTCGACTGAATTTCAATTTGGGGTTGATGTCTACTACACAACTTGTTCTTGTAGACTTGCGTTGGGCCTCCAAGCGTAGAGTTTTGTAGGATAGTAGCAATTTTCCCTCAAGTGGATGACCTACGGTTTATCAATCTGTGGGAGGTGTAGGATGAAGATGGTCTCTCTCAAACAACCCTGCAACCAAATAGCAAAAAGTCTCTTGTGTCCCCAACACACCAAATACAATGGTAATTTGTATAGGTGCACTAGTTCGGCGAAGAGATGGTAATAAAAGCATAGTAATGATAGTAGATACTGATTTTTGTAATATGAACAATAAAAAACAACAAGGTAGCAAGTAACAAAAGTGAGCACAAACGGTATTGCAATGCTTGAAAATGAGGCCTAGGGTCCATAATTTCGCTAGTGCAATCTCTCAACAATACTAATCTAATTGGATCATATAACCATCCCTCAAAGTGCGATGAAGAATCACTCCAAAGTTCTTATCTAGCGGAGAACATAAGAAGAAATTGTTTGTAGCTATTCTTTCCGATCGATCTATCCAAGAGTTCGTACTAAAATAACACCAAGTTATTCTTTCCGATCGATCTATCAAGAGTTTGTACTAAAATAACACCAAGTTATTCTTTCCGGTCGATCTATCAAGAGTTCGTACTAAAATAACACCTAAGCAAATTCAAATTCATAATACTCAATCCAACACAAAGAACCTCAAAGAGTGCCCCAAGATTTCTACCGGAGAAACAAAAGACGAGAACGTACATCAACCCCTATGCATAGATTACCCCAATGTCACCTCGGGAATCCACGAGTTGAGTGCCAAAACATATCTCAAGTGAATCAATTTGATACCCCATTGTCACCACGGGTATTCATAGCAAGACATACATCAAGTGTTCTCAAATCCATAAAAGTATTCAATCCGATAAAACGAAATCTCAAAGGGAAAACTCAATTCACAACAAGATAGAGAGGGCAAAACACCAAATGATCCAACTATATTAACAAAGCCCGCGATACATCAAGATCGTGCCATCTCAAGAACACGAGAGAGGGAGAGATTAAACACATAGCTACTGGTACAAACCCTCAACCCCGAGGGTGGACTACTCCCTCCTCATCATGGTGGCCGCCGGGATGATGAAGATGGCCACCGGTGATGATTTCCCCCTCTGGCAGGGTGCTGGAACAGGGTCTAGATTGATTTTTCATGGCTACAGAGGCTTGCGGCGGTGGAACTTCTGATCTAGGGTTACCCGTGATGGTTTCTCTATTTATAGGAATTTTTGGTGTTGGTTTCACGCTAAGATGGGCCTCGAGGTGAGCACAACCCACCGGGGCACGGGCAAGGGCCCAGGTGTGGCGTACGACACCTATGGGATCTGAAGGACCCCTTTATTGTTCGGCAGGGAGAGAGGTATGCACAAAGAGCAGAACCGATGATCAACGCGAGGGGATTTTTACCCAGGTTTGGGCCGCTGGTCAGCGTAAAACCCTACTCCTGCTTTAGTTTATTATCAAGATTTTCGTCCCAGTTCTTGGAGCGCTTGCAATGAACAGTGTGTTCATGCAGCAGCTACGCATGCAGAATGGGCCGAGAGTGCTCTCTCTAGAGTTCCTCCCCTGTAGCAGTTGCCTTGGGCCTCCTTTTATATGATCAAAGGGGTCACCACAGTGGCAAACTATTCATACGCGAGGTGTAAAGTAGCTACATGGTTATCATACCCAACCACTGACGGTTTAGGACAAATGCATTTAATGCACCGTGATGTGTCCGTTTAGGTGTCCTTACTTTCTTGGGGATGGAAAAAGGGGCCATCCCATCAGCACCGCTTAAGCTCGCCTCCACTAGCGCCTTGCCACGCATCCAGAGATGGGACCGGAATGCCAGGTCGGTCGCTGCGCTGGAGCGGTGGCACAGTGGCGGAACCTTGCCGGGTGCGAATCTTGCCGGGCTCGACGGGCTACCCCGGCAAGATCTTGCCGGGAGCCGAGCCTCTGGTCTCCAGTTCTCCTTATCTTCTGATCCTTGGCCTGAATGTCTCTGAAAACCTTGGATTGATCTTCAGCTGTCCCCCCGACAAGCCTTGCCGCAGGTATGGCTACAACTGCCCGTGCACAAGTATAGGGTACTAAAGGCCCAATATTTAGTACACCGACATGAGCCCCCGGGCCTAGGCCACACACGAGTGTGAGGCGTTGTTGGGCTAGGTCCAAACAGTGCACGGGCATGCGTGGCAGGGGTTAACTGCTTGTAATCATTTTGCTTACTGCGCTTCCCCACTACACGCGTTGAATGCGCGACATGGGAAGTGTGCGTTGAATGGCCACGGCCGTAGCGCGCTCGCATAGGCGTATTCACATTGGGCAGTAAAAGAGGCGGCCTCGCTCCTTCCCCATAAAAAGGAATCCGCAAAGGCGCTACTCATTTACCCCTTCTTCTTTCCAATCTGGAATCCGCCATTACCTTCTCTCTCCCGAGCCCAGAGCAGAACTTCTCCTCATCCGCTCGCT
This sequence comes from Thinopyrum elongatum, assembly GCA_011799875.1. NCBI lineage: Eukaryota > Viridiplantae > Streptophyta > Magnoliopsida > Poales > Poaceae > Thinopyrum > Thinopyrum elongatum. The sequence goes on from CM022303.1 coordinate 183,629,559, forward strand.
GCCTTCGCACCCGCTCTATCCTCGGCTTCCGCCTTCGCAACCACCATGCCACCCAAGGCTAGCAAGAGCAAGGGCAAGGAGACGAAGGCTGATGTCCTGGAGAGCGAGCTGGTGAAGATGCGGAAGAAGTACGTCGTCTTCGCTCCGACGCTCGACGCGGAAGCCTTGAAGAACCGGTACCAGTGCATGTGGGCGAGGGAGACGAAGGCTCACCCCGCGACTCGCGTGGCCCCAGGTTCTTCTTCCAAAGGCAGACCAGATAGATATCCCTTCTTCGCCGCTTATTTTTATTGCGGGCTCTGTCCTCCATTCTCTGATTTCTTTATTGACATCATGTACACATACGTCTTCCATCTCCTGGATTCCACGCCGAATGCCGTGACATGCATGTCGATTTTTGCTCATCTTTGCGAAAACTTTGCCGGAGTAGTTCCCAACACTGCTCTTTTTCGCCATTACTTTATTCCTCGCCTCCAAAAAGGGGAAGCCCTCTCCAGTTTTATCGCCTGGATCCCAAGGGCATGGAACAAGGAGATATATCCAGATGGGGTTTACCGCGATAAGTGGGAAGAATGGCGGTCCGAGTGGTGCTGGATTAAGGAAGCAGATCCCCATCCATTCTGTTCGCCCCGACGGCAGAAGGCGGTCCGTGGCGAGGACTGGAGTGATCTCGATGCTCAAGATGACAAGCTCACGATCGCCACCACCAGGATCCTCCGTTTGAAAGCTGCCGAGCTCACAATAGAGATGATTGGCTCTGATTTCCTTCGCCGCTGCATCGCCCCTCTGCAGAATAAGGGGAGACCAGCTTGGGAATTCCGAAATGCGGCAGACATCATGAGACTGCGCCCCGGACTGAACAATAACTTGACAATTGTGCAGCTTGGCGCTCTCCGCCACAGGCTATTTCAGCGCGAGGACAAGCATAGGTTGCCGGCGAGAATTATCCCTTTGTGCAACAGCTCCGCCCTGGGGTCAACCATCGCCACAATGCCAATGTTCAACGCCCATGGCCTTGACGCGACTTGGGTCGAGCCATCTGCGGAGCAGGCACAAAAGTTCTTCGGCAACTTGTCGGAGAGGGCCATCCGAGAAGAAACAAACCTCGTCCGCGCCACCACTGATGAAGAAGTGGCGTACATTGCCACGAGAGTGGAAGAGGCGAATCTTGCCGCGGAGGCCGGCAGCGTCGGCTTCACGGAATGGGAAACTAGCGACGCAGAAGTCATACTGGAGGAGAAACCTGCCGGGGAGGATAAGGCTGCCGGGGAACAGAGCGGCGCAGTCGCCGAGAGCTCAGCTGACGAGGACGCACGAAGAACAGCCGCAGGAGCAGCCCCCAGCTCCAAAGAAGGCAAAATGTGTCCTTCGGAAAGCCGCCTCTGGCATCCCAGCAAGCCAAACTTCTTCGAGCAGCGAGGCTCCCAGCAAGAAGGCAGCCGGCAACGCTGCACCACGGCAAGGAGTTCGACAGCAACCCGTGCGGCGCACGAGACACACACCTGCGGCAACCTTTGGGGCGGCAGGGGCGTCTCACACAACAACACTGGAGGCTGAGGCGGCAGAGTCACGCCAACCCCCTGCACCTGCTGCAGCCAAGCGACCCAGGACCCCTCCTCTGCCTCCCCATACGGACACTGCAACGGCGGTTGATTTCGACATCTCCGGCTTCAGCCCGGAACGAGAAGAGAAAGAGTAAGCATCCTGTCACAGTCTTTATCTCCCAAATTTTGAATTCAATTGATCTTATTGCCTTACTTTGTCTTGTCTCTGCAGGGAGGCAGAAACTTTGGCGGAAAGGATGGCGAAGAGGGCGAAGATCTCCATGGGTGACGAGCCCCCGACAAGCCCTGCAAGCGTGCCAGAAACTATCATCGTCAGCCCGGAGCTTAGCCCTCGATGCAGCCCCCAGCGCAGCCCCCAGCGTGAGTCCACTACTCGTTTTCCGCTGGCGGGTGCTGAGGTTTCTACCTTTGCCGCTTATATCTTTGGGCTTGCAGGAGAAGAACAGCAACAGGGAGAGCCATTGAAGAACGCCCCCGTCGTGCCGCCTCCGTCAACCACGTCGCCCGCAAGCGCATCTCCGGCAAGAGCTCCTACCGACGAGCCTACCTTGGAAGAGGAGGAGCCGGCAAACATGGGTACCGGCAACCTTTTCCCGACAACCAATGTTCCCGGGAGGGGTGAAGCTACCCCTCAACTGCTCGACGCAGGTGACTACTTGCCTCAGAGCACTTGTTATTCTTTCCTTTACCTTTCTGAACTCCAATCTTGATTTGATTTTGCTTCCCTCCTTCGTCCTCCAGAATTCCCTGTGATGGAACACATGGAGGTCGACGTTGTCATCGAGGAGACTGCCAGAGACGCTGCCGCCGAAGCTGACAGGATCGCTGCTAGCAAGGCCGCCAAGGACGCCACCGTCGAGGTCAGCGAAGCTGCTACCGAGGAAGCCGCCAAGGAACTTGCTGAGAGGGCCGGCGAGGAGACTGATGATCGTACTGACGGCATTCCTGCCGCAGGAGCGCCAGGCGCTACACCGGCCACAGAGCCCCCAACCACCAGTGAGACGATTGCCGAAGATCAACCATCGACATCTGAGGCTCCCTCATTGAGCAAATATCTCAAGGTTGGTGACAACCTATTCATCAACTTACCGGGGACGGCAAGTACTGGAGCGCCGACCGAAGGGGAAACTTTTGATGAAGAAGTCATCACTGCTGCCAGGCTCGAGTTCGTCGATGACCCAAGCATCAGCAGTGGCAAATCTGAAGAAGATCGGCTCCTGCAGGCCATGGGCGATAATTTCCGCAAGCTCCAAGCGCTCCACCGTGCTCGAAAGGAGAAGGCTGACTCCAGAGCTGCAGTTGTCGAAGCAGCTGAGGCGGATTTCCAGAAGCGCATTGAGCAAATGCAGATCTGGTACGCCGAGGCCCTTCAGGAGTTGACTGCCAGCCGGGAACAAGTGAGCCAAAGCTGGAAGGAGCTCCTCCTGAAGAAATCTGACATAGAGAGGGCGCAAGAGGAAGTTTCACAAAGGGTTGCCACTGAGGATGCTCTCTTGACGCAGCGCCGCATTGGGCTTGATGCTCACGAAGAAGATCTTGCCACGCGTGAGCAGGCACTTGCCGCCAAACTCTGCGGCAAGGACGAGGAAATTGAAAAGCTTGTCGCGCAGCGGACCCAGGAGCTGGAGCAGAAGCACAAGAAGGCGCTCGAAACTTCAACTGTAGATCACGCCAGCAAGCTCAAAGAAGCCATCGATGCCGCCGAGGCCGCAGAAGCCGCCAAGAATGAGCTGAGCAACAAGGTGGAGAAGCTGGAGGCAGATCTTGAGGAACACAGCAAGGAGCTCTCAACGCTCAAAGGTGATAGGGAGAAAACTCTCCACAGCCTGGCGGAGATGCAAATTGCTATATCCGACAAGACCAAGCAACTCTCTTCAGCCAACGATGCCATTGCCGATCTAAGGCTGAAGCTGACCACGCTGGAAAAGTCTCTTAAGGACGGCAGGGCCCGCGAAAAGGCCCTGAGCAAAGATCTCCAGGAAGAGAGGAACTTGCTTAAGAGCGCTACCGCCGCCCAAATTGACTATGAGAAGGGTGTGAAAATCTGGACCGATCACCTTGTCGACACCGCGGAGAAGCTCACAGCGCAACTGTCAACCATGGGCCGGGAGGGCTTGCAAAACTTCAGGTATTCCTCTGAAGAAAGGACATCCCCAAGCGCCAGGCTGACCATGTTTTTCGAAAGCATCATTGATGCTCTGAAGCTGCTCCAGTCCAACCGAACGACCCAACTGGCCAATGAACAACGTGCTCGACCGCTTGCCGAAGGATGCAGATCTCAAGGCACTTGAGGAGCTTGTCGCGCCCATCCTTGAGAAGGTAGATTCAATCAAGAGGGTTGAAGGCCAGCGCAGGGACTAGCCATCTCACTTTTCCTTGCCGCCACCATTCCATGCCAAGGACAATTTAGTCTTGAGTTAGAAATGCGGCAACTATCGATGTAATATAACTTGCTATGATTGAGTACATGTATGCTATTTCCCCTGTCCGATTTCTTTCCGTATGATATACGCCCTACGCTTACTGGAAACTTGCTGGCGCGCAACCTGCCACGAGCGCTGGGTGGGGGACTTCAGCAGCCTGCTGGAGGCGCAGCAGCCGGCAAGACACCTTGGAGTTCTTGGTGCAGCCACTTAGACTGTTGAGCGGACTCGAAACAAAATAAGGGCACAACCAATTACGACAAGGGTTCCTTCGCGTGTAGGTTTTCCATACAAGGGCCGAAATCGACCAAAGAAAATAGCCTGATAGTAAAAATTGAAAAACTTGCTCAAAGTTTCGCAACTTAGCTTTCTGTCGCTGTACTCCTTCCGGCAAGACATCAATTCTGAACATCGCCCATTGGTATCCATACCTTCCTTCCTCCCCCCGGCAAACTTGCGCGTGAGGGAACCTTCTATCCTTTGAGAAAAAGAAAGAAGAGAAAATAAAGATATGGAACCTTGGTGGTTCGTTAGTCTTACCGGGAGCAAGTGTCATACAATATCTCAGACAAGCATGTATATATATAAACATGGAGATCAACAAGAAATGTACAACACTTAATCTTATTCAACTGTGCACAGGGTCTGCGCCTGGCTTTGTACAAAGGATTATATGCCTTGCCGGCAAGACTCGTACAAAAGGAAGTTGCCGGGGCCCCCGGCAACCGTGCCTTATGGGTAAAACTTGCAAAGATGTTCGATATTTCAGGATTTGCTCACTGGAACGCCATCCTCGGTCTCCAGATGGACAGCGCCGGGCCTGGTGACTCGTACTACCCGATAAGGGCCTTCCCACTTCGGCGTCAACTTGTTTGAATTCTTGGTGGACTGAATCCACCGAAGAACAAGGTCACCTTCCTCAAGGCTTCGGGCATGAACTTTGCGGCTATGGTAGCGGCGCAAAGCTTGCTGGTAGCGTGCAGCTCGCACAGCAGCCTGAAGACGATCCTCCTCAAGGAGCACAACATCATCTTGTCGCAGTTGCTCTTGCTCAAGCTCATCATAAGCGAGCACTTGAGGTGACCCGTATATGAGTTCCGTGGGGAGAACTGCTTCCGCTCCGTAAACCAGAGCGAAGGGTGTCTGGCCAGTGGCTCGATTTGGTATCGTTCTGATTGACCAAAGAACCGCCGGCAACTCATCAATCCTGCGCCTTCCGCACTTTTTCAGCTTGTCAAAAGTCCTGGTGCTGAGACCGCGCAGCACTTCAGCATTAGCCCTCTCCGCTTGGCCGTTGCTTCTCGGATGAGCAACAAAGGCAAAACAAATTTTGCCGCCAAGGTCTTGGACGTACTGCATGAAGGTGCGACTTGTGAACTGTGTGCCGTTGTCGGTGATGATCCTGTTGGGCACACCGAAACGGCAAACTATTCCTTTAAAGAACTTGACGGCTGATTGTGCTGTCACCTTCCTCACCGCTTCCACCTCCGGCCACTTTGTGAACTTGTCGATTGCGATGTACAAGTAATCAAAGCCCCCGGTAGCACAGGGAAAAGGGCCCAGTATGTCGAGCCCCCAGACCGAAAATGGCCAGGAGAGAGGGATTGTCTGAAGGGCTTGAGCTGGCTGATGCGATTTCTTTGAATGAAACTGGCATGCTTCACACTTGGTTACTAGTGCAGCTGCATCCTGGAGAGCAGTGGGCCAAAAGAAACCTTGTCGGAATGCCTTTCCGACAAGCGCTCTTGATCCTATGTGAGAGCCACATATGCCTCCATGTATTTCTGCCAACAGCTCCAGTCCATCCTCCCAAGGAATACACTTCAATTTCAGACCGTTCAGTCTCTTCCTGTACAGAACGCCATCGACGAACTGGTACATGCTAGACTGACGGGCTACTTTTACCGCTTCTTCCTGCTCCTCAGGGATTTCTCCTGTCTGAAGGAAATGGACAATGGGCTGTGCCCAAGCTGGAGCCTGGGGCTCAACAACTAGGACTAAAGGCATATATTCTGCCGGGGGAATGTTTGTCTCGACGGCAAGGGCCCGAGCCCCTGCTGGTGCCTGTCGTTCCCCGACAGGCTTGCCGCTGATCCCGGCAACTTCCTTGCTGGTGGCTCCCGGGAGCTCTGCCAGAAAGTACTGACCAGAATTCAACTTCCTTCTCTTTTCTTGCCTCATCGATGGCGCTACATATGGATGAGTTAAATGGAGAACAAAAATTCCTGGTTCCACAGGTAACTTGAGGGCAGCCCGCTTTGACAGGTCATCAGCAATACTGTTCTCGGCACGAGGAATGTGCTTTGTTTGCAGACCGTCAAAGCGTTCTTCCATTTTTCTCACTTCATCTACATAGGCTTGCATCAATGGACTCTGATAATTTTTTGTTGACTTGGCTGACAACAAGTTGCGAATCACCTCTGATGATGAGTTTCTTGATACCAAGGTCTGCCGCGATCCTGAGACCGGCAAGCAGGCCTTCGTACTCCGCAGTGTTGTTTGTCGAGCTCTCCCGGGGAAAATGCATCTGAATTACATACTTGAGGTGCTCTCCGGTGGGTGCGACAAGCAGCACGCCAGCACCGGCGCCTTGCAACATGAAAGCGCCGTCAAAGTACATAATCCATTCTTGATCTGTTTCCCTGCCTGGAAGAGTCGTTTCTTGAATCTCCTCGTCTGGCGTTGGGGTCCATTCCGCAATGAACTCCGCCAAGGCTCTGCTCTGAATTGCTGAAGTACTTTCAAACTTGAGACCAAAGCTCGACAGTTCCAACGCCCACTCCACAATCCTGCCGGTTGCTTCAGGATTTCGCAAAATCCGCTGCAACCGGAAGCGAGTGACGACGGTAATCTCATACGCTTGGAAATAATGGCACAGCTTCCTCGAGGCCATGAGAAGGCCGAAGAGCAATTTTTGCACACCAGAGTATCTTGACCTAGCTCCCTGTAAAAGGCAGCTGACAAAATAAACTGGACGCTGCACCATCTTCCTCTTTTGTACTGATCCCTTTGACTACGCAGATCCTGTCTTGCCGGCACCAGACCTTGCTGAGGAAGATCTCGGCGCGTCACTTGACGGTCCTGCCGCTGCCATTGCCCTCTCGTCGACTTCTCTCTGCGCCACTAACATAGCACTAACCACTTGATTTGTTGCCGCTAGATACAACAGCAACGGCTCTTGTGGTTTAGGTGCGACTAGCGTCGGCGGGGAGGAGAGGTACCTCTTCAAATCTTGCAGTGCTGCCTCCGCTTTCGGAGTCCATCTCATTGGACCTGCCTTCTTCAAAATTTTGAAAAAGGGCAGGGCGCGCTCAGCGGATTTGGAGATGAACCTGCTTAAGGCAGCAACGCAGCCGGCAAGACGACGTACATCCTTGACGCATCTTGGCGCTTCAATTTGCTTGATAGCTTTGATCTTGTTGGGGTTTGCTTCGATCCCTCGCTGAGATACAAAGAACCCGAGAAGCTTGCCGGAAGGGACGCCAAACACACACTTCTCAGGATTGAGCTTTAAATTGATCTTGCGTAGATTTGTAAATGTTTCTTCTAGATCTTGTATGAGCAACGCTTTATCCTTGGTTTTGACCACTATGTCATCCATGTATGCTTCCATATTTCTATGTAGCTGAGGCTCAAAACCAATTTGGACCGCTCTTGCAAATGTAGAACCAGCACTTTTCAACCCGAAAGGCATTCGTATAAAACAATACGTACCACATGCGGTGATAAATGCGGTCTTTTCTTCATCTTCTTTTGCCATGAAGATCTGATGATACCCCGAGTAGGCATCAAGGAACGACAGTAGGTCACAACCAGCAGTGGAGTCCACAATTTGGTCGATGCACGGCAAGGGAAAAGGATCTTTTGGACAGTCTTTATTGATGTCTGTATAATCAATACGCAGCCTCCATTTCCCATTCGCCTTGCGCACTACAACCAGATTGGCCAACCACGTTGGGTGAAGCACTCCTCTGACCAAACCTGCCGCTTCTAACTTCCTGATTTCTTCGGCAATAAATTCTTGCCGCTCCAAGGCTTGCTTTCTCACCCTCTGCTTGACGGGCCGCGCGTGAGGACAAACAGCAAGGTGGTGCTCAATTACCTCCCTGGGAACACCGGGGATGTCAGATGGTTGCCATGCAAACACATCGACATTCGCCCGCAGGAAGACAACGAGCGCGCTTTCCTATTTGTCATCTAGGGTGGAACTTATGGCGAAAGTTCCTCCCATTCCGTCCTCCTTGATGGGCACCTTCTTGGTCTCTGGTGGAGCAGCCTTGGACTTCTTGTTCTTGCCGGTGGAACTCTCTGGTGCGTCCTCAACGGAAGCGCAGCACTCCGAAGAGGTGCGCTTGCCGGGGTTTGCGCCAGAGATCTTGCCGGTCTTCTTCTCCTTCCCCCCGGGAGTTCTAGCGGCAGGAGCAGATGCCTCCTGGTAGAGTTGGTCGGTGCAGATTAGTGCATCCTTCTTGTCGGAGTGAATAGTGATGACACTAATCGGTCCAGGCATCTTCAACACATTATTCGCATAGTGTGATGCCGCCATGAACTTGGCCAGCGCTGGGCGGCCAAGGATCCCATTGTATGACATGGGGATCTTGGCGACATCGAACACTACCTTCTCTGTCCTATAATTAAGCTCGCTACCAAACGTTACCGGTAGCGTAATCTTGCCTTTTGGCTGGGTCCTTCCTGGATTGATCCCTTGAAATGTGCCCGTTTCCTCGAGATCTTCATCAGGAATTTGCAGCTTCTTGAGCATGTCCGGCGAGATTAAGTTCAGCCCGGCCACACCGTCAAGCAGCATTTTTGGTACCTCGAGGTTGCGGATTGTTGGTGAAACCAACAAGGGCAAGCACCCGACCGCAGTTGTGCGATCAGGGTGATCCTCGGCGTCAAAAATGATAGCCGTGTGGGACCACTTCAAAGGTTTCCGTGCATCAAAGGATGGCTCCGCTGCATTAACCTCACGCACCCACTGTTTAAGTCGGCGGTGAGAAGAATGCAACGAAGTGCCCCCGTCAATACACATGGCCTCTGTGGCTTTCTGAAACTCATGCTCGCTGGCGTCGTCTTCCTCATCATCATCGCCTCCCTCGTCCTTGTCGCGGCCTCGGGCGGGTCTCTCTTTTTGTTGCTTAGCCTTGCCGCGGCAGCCTCCTCGGCCACCATGCTTCTTGCCAGATCCCTCAGCACTGTCTTGGGCCTTCTCCTTGTCTCGTCTTTCATACTCAGCTTTCTACTTCTCGACAAGCTGCTCAACTTGCTGGCAGTTTTGGAGATCGTGGCTCTTGGTGCGATGGATCTTGCAATACTGGTTGCCGGATCCTTCCGGCTTGTCGGCAGCCGCTAAGGACTGACAGGAAGCGCACCCGGCAACTTCCTTGCCGAGGTCGTCAACCTTGGCCTTCTTGGCGGTGCCTGTTTTGCTGGATTCCTCGACAGCAAGCACGGCCTTGCCTTTGCGCTTCTTATTCCGCCGCCGGCCTTTCTTTGACGGGGTTGCAGCATCTTCATCCTCAGATTCGCCCCCTGTGCCAACACCCACGCCGGGGAGTTTTCTCCCTTCTTCAGCTCGAGCGCACTTGTCGGCCAAAGCGTAAAGCTTGGCAGTACTCCTGACCTTGTTCATCGCCAGCTCTTCGCGCATCTTGCGGTTACGCACGTTCTGATGAAACGTGCTAACAACAGCGGCAGGATGAACGTCTGGGATATTGTACTGTACTCGGCTAAACCTTTGGATAAACTTGCGCAGGGGCTCGCCCTCCTTTTGAGGGAGGAGATGCAGATCACTTTCTTGGCCAGGAGCTTGGTGGCCTCCAACAAAGCCACCAACAAACTGATGGCACAGATCTGACCAAGAAGAAATGGAATTCTCCGGCAGATGCATCAACCACGACCTGACGTTGGGCTTGAGCACCAACGGGAAGTAGTTGGCAAGTATCTTGTCATCCCGGCCCCCGGCAGCCTGCACCGCAATGGTGTAGATGCTCAGGAACTCCGAGGGGTGAGTCTTGCCGTCATATTTCTCCGGGACTTCTGGTTTGAACGTTCGGGAGTTGGGCCACTGGACTCTCCGCAGCTCACGAGTAAACGCTGGACAACCTACCTCATAGGGCAAGTCGCATGCATTCCCCGGCGCAGGCTTGTCGATAGTAGGCCCTGCGCGTTTACCAGACTGATGACGTGCCTCCCGTCGCCGCTCGATGGTAGTTCGAGCGTCCTCTTTGCTTCGTTCCTGGAGAACTTGACACTGATCACGGCGCATCCGCGGATCGGACGACGCCGTGGAATCGTCATCACGACCGTCGGTCCGCCGGGTCGACAACCACCGTTGGTGTCGTGGAGGGGAATGCACCGTGGTCGCACCGCCTCTAGTCTTCTCACCAACGGCTCGCACCGGATCGATAGACCGCTGCCGCGAGGGCCCCGCTTGCTGCGGCCCATCCTTGTTGACGAAGCCGATGAGGCTCTGGATAGTAGATCGCCACTCCTCCATCTTCTCTAGAGCGGGAGGAAAATCGAGGAGCAACTGCGCATGTGCCAAAGCTTCTGCCGGCATAGGCGGCAGTGACAGGTGCGAGGTACGTAAGGTGCTCTGACTCCTAACAGTGTTAGAAGGAGCACCGTCACGATCACGCGATCGCGCGCCACTTCCACCGGCAGTTTGGCGTGCATGCTGGGCCTGCGCACCTTGGAATCGGTGCGCAAAAGTGTTTACATGGGGACGTTCAGAACCACCAACGCCATGGCGCTGCTTGTCGCGTGCGATCTGGGAAGGCCGCAACGCTAGCGCCGGCGCGGGAGTCCTAGAATGCGTCCTCTGATCTCTGGAGTTCGCTGCGCCGCCCGTAGGCAACACGGCTCCACCTCTGGATCTAGCGGCGTGCGGGTTGCGATCACCGCTGCGAACGACGCCGCTCGCCTAACTCGGATCACCAGAACACCATGGAGGCTCTAAACCTCCACCCCCTGCATCCACGCCGTCACCCGTCCGAGTAGGCACGGGCAAGACGGACGTAGACGGAACAACCACTACCGCACCCTTCTTCTTGGGCGGCATGGTGACAAATATGGTGAAGAAACTGACGCGCTGATCACCAAATCAGGTTCGCGCAACCTCGATCCCCCTACCTGGTGCGCCAAAGATGTCGGCGTATGACACCTATGGGATCCGAAGGACCCCTTTATGGTTTGGCAGGGAGAGAGGTATGCATAAAGAGCAGAACCGATGATCAACGCGAGGGGATTTTTACCCAGGTTCGGGCCGCTGATCAGCGTAAAACCCTACTCCTACTTTAGTTTATTATCAAGATTTCCGTCCCAGTTCTTGGAGTGCTTGCAATGAACAGTGTGTTCATGCAGCAGCTACGCATGCAGAATGGGCCGAGAGTGCTCTCTCTAGAGTTCCTCCCCTGTAGCAGTTGCCTTGGGCCTCCTTTTATATGATCAAAGGGGTCACCACAGTGGCATACTGTTCATACACGAGGTGTAAAGTAGCTACATGGTTATCATACCTAACCACTGACGGTTTAGGATAAATGCATTTAATGCACCGTGAGATGTCCGTTTAGGTGTCCTTACTTTCTTGGGGATGGAAAAAGGGGCCATCCCATCAGCACTGCTTAAGCTCGCCTCCACTAGCACCTTGCCACGCATCCAGAGATGGGACCAGAATGCCAGGCCAGTCGCTGCGCTGGAGCGGTGGCACAGTGGCGGAACCTTGCCGGGTGCGAATCTTGCCCGGCTCGGCGGGCTACCCCGGCAAGATCTTGCCGGGAGGCGAGCCTCTGGTATCTAGTTCTCCTTATCTTCTGATCCTTGGCTTGAATGTCTCTTTGATAACCTTGGATTGATCTTCAGCTGTCCCCCCGACAAGCCTTGCCGCAGGTATGGCTACAACTGCCCGTGCACAAGTATAGGGTACTAAAGGCCCAATATTTAGTACACCGACACCAGGCGCGCCCCAGTGTCTTGTGCCCTACTCCTTCACCTTATGGTCCTTCCACGAAGCTTCAGGGGTCTCTTTTGTTCCAAAAAATCGTCAAAAAGTTTCAACTCATTTGGAGAACTTTCATTTCTGCACAAAAAACAACACCATGGTAGTTCTGCTGAAAACAGCGTCAGTCCAGGTTAGTTCCATCTAAATCATACCAAAACCATATAAAATTATTGTAAACATGGCATGAATACTTCATAAATTATAGATACGTTGGAGACGTATCAGGGGTCAGTCCATTTTTGAGAGTTCGCCGGAGGGAAGGAAGGGGCTCACCGGAGGGCTGCCCCATTATGTATCTTAGGGTTTCAGGTGGGGACAATGGTTGTGGGGGCCTGTCGTCGGGCTATGGTTGGGCCTTGCCGGAGGCAAAACTCGACACTGGTGGGGGGCTGGGGGTGGGGTTGGCTAGAGGGATGGCCGGGGGCGGCAGAAGACTGGAGGTGGTGGGTGGTTCAGTGGAGGGCGGGGGCCGGTGGTTCGGCCGGCGGCCCTTGCGGTTGTCTGTAGGGGAAGAAAAAGAGGCGAGGAAGAAGAAGGGTTAGGAGACGTAGGATCTTCATCCAATTGCCTGAAATGGTCGACTGACCCAAATGACGAAAGTCGGGTGACTTGCATGTAGACATTCCCTTTATATTTAGTGTACCATCATCCTAGGTGCTTCGAGACATGCTAGCACTGCTCCTCAACCCATCAAGCTAAACAACATGCCACTCATAATTCCAAACTTTGTTGCTCAAATATGAATATGATATGATGCTGATATTACTAAAATAGAGAATGTTTAATTGGTCAGCTAATGTTCCTACTTTACTTTCGAAAAGCACGTGCGCCACATATAGAGAGACAGCAGGGAGCTGTATTCTTTATGCTCTCTGGTTCATCATGTGTGGGCAACGAACATTTTATTATCCAAAATCTTCTTGCTCTTCTTTAGCATGTTCCTCTTCTGTTCTTCTTTAATAAGTACTCTCTCTGTTCCTAAATATAAGTCTTTGTAGAGATTCCTCCATGGACTACATACGGAGCAAAATGAGTGAATCTACACTCTAAAATGTATCTATATACACCCGTATGTGATCCATAGTGGAATCTCTACAAAGACTTATATTTAGGAACAGAGGGAGTATAATAGTTGTACAATATGTTCCTTGTAGTGAAGAGGAGCAGGGACATTTGCAGTGTACAGGTCTATTCGGTCGCCTGTCATGGACGCTTTCTACTCTTCGTGTTGGTCTGCCCTAATATCCAGGAAATGCTGGGAGCTATGTCACCTTTGAGAGTTAGACTGATAGTAACAATATTGCGCCTTCATTCATAGAGAGCTGGTATCTGAAGCCTTTCTAGCCGTACCGGCAATACTGCTATTTATGTTTTCATGCTTCTGAGATATTGTACATAATCACAATGAATATAAGAACGCGCACATCAGAAGAATATTACGGAACAGTTCAATAGGTAACAAACTTGGCATCAAGGGATTGAGGTCTATTGTGGATGCAATGAAACCCACATGCTCCCGACCTAGAGATTCGTATTCAGAATATGATCCTAATGACTATTCTGAGCTCAAGGAGTCAAAGGCAGATGCCCTATCCTGTTCACCCAATAAGGTGCGTGTTCTAATTTGGCAATGTTTTATTGGTTGCACGTATCTTGCATAAGGTGTCTTGCATTTCTTCTGCTTCGTTGCACTGCCATTTGCTTAGTTTACTCATGATATATGTGAAGTTGCCATGCCCATCCATTATCAATACCTATTCCATTTGTCTTCATACCATGTTTTCCCATTCAAATGTTGTTCTTGTGTTTCAGACATCCAAAAGGAAGAGGGTGATTGCAGAACCTGAAGGAGTACAAGCAAAGTCCTTGAAAAAGGTGATGGTACTGGAGAAATCAGATAGCACCCCACTTATATTGGCGATAGAACCAGCGCCGCAAAACCAAGGATATCGCAACTATGCTGCTCGCTGCTTTGCTCTTGTTAGTACATGTTGTCCTATCGCTGTACATACATTCATACCTGGTGGATTATGTGACATCATTGTGCATTATAGCTTGCTTATCCAATGTTCGCTCCAAATTATCAGATCTATATTAGTGCTTACATTAATGTAGAATAAACCCAATGCTTGTGAAGAAGTTTAGCTCTGCATTGTTCCTGTACGTATCTGTTGTCCTTCATCACTGTACTTATATTGTCAGCTAGTTGTTCATGTACACTTTGCAGCTTATTTTCCCCTGCCCTCCATTTTCTACACATCAGATCTATATTTACTCTTGCCAAAATATTGAATAAAACCAATGCTATTGAAGAAGTTTAGCTCTGCATTGCTCTTGTCAGTGCCTTTTGCCTATATGCTATACTTACATTTGTAGTGTGCATCTTAGCTTAAATAATCGCCATTTGTTCCTATATTATCACATCTATATTTACTCTTAATAAAATGTAGAATAAAGGCAATGCTCTTGAAGAAGAGTCTGTGGTAAACTTCTTGAATTGCCCCCCATCAATATGGACAAGGGTAGCCGGTCTTCACTACTAACGTAAGTTTGTCCTCCTCGAGCCTTCAAACTTTGTTGTGTATATTTGGATAGCTATGACTACAAATGTTGTTTATTTTTGTCGTCTGCATCAAATTGCATGTTCAAAGTTTATTATGAAGAAGTACATAAACATAAGTTTGTACTTCTCAATTTCAGTTTTTAGTTGTGCAACCTAGTTCCTTATTCATACCATGTAAATTAAACTAAACATAGCAAGTTATCTTCTTTAGCACTTCATCTATGCTTATGTTCTTGATCTGTAATCCAGTGGTGTGGTGAAACTACCAACTCCAGCACAATGTCATATCCTGCTATGTCTTAACTATGAACAATGCCATATTATGTTAATGTTATTTAAATCATGTCTCTTTATTTACCAATCTGAAATGGTATAAATTGACAGTACACTCACCATTCATGCTTATACGTTGTTTAGCACTACATGTATGCTTGTGTTCTTGATCTGTAATCCAGTGGTGTGGTGAAGCTGGCCGCTCCTGCACAATGCCATTTCCTGCCGTCTTAGCTATGAACAATGCCTATTATGTTAATGCTATTTTAAACCATGTATCTTTATTTCTGACTAAGAAATGAGATGAATTGACAACACTGATGCTTATACATGTAAAACCTTTTATCTACCTACTTATTTCTTTTTCAGGGTGACATCACTGATGCTAGGAAGAACTGCCACAATGATAGTGAGATGAACCCATTGCTTGTCCCTCTAACATATATTCCAAAGAAGAAGGCAACACATCTTGAGGATAGCGATACAACCCCAAAATCATGTCTTGATGTAGTGTCGAACATACTCGCTAATAGCAGTGACACAAGCTCGATGAAGTCGTCGCCTGAATCTGTTCGACTTCTTCAGTCAGAAATTCAAGCAGAAAGACATGCTTCCGCTCAAATCCGACTGGAGATCCAATCTCTATGCAAGATTAACCATAAGTACAGGACGTCTATTGATGCTATGAAGCTTAAGTTGGTGGATATAAGCATCAAACAAGCGCAGTCTCATGAGTTTGCTAAGCTGCTTGCGCTGCAGCTCCTGGGCAGGGCTAACCTATCTTGAACTGTGTTGAAGTGTTGTCGGTTCTGTCTATTGTTTTATCGACTTGTTTACTTCCACCGGAGGCGACCTGCCCAATGTATGGAATCTGCTGTCTGGTTGCCCTTTAGTATCACTGGCGGCGAACTTTGATGCCCAGGGGATGTAATATGATGTAATTTCTTTGTTGTATAGTCTAGTTGTATTCTTCGTCACAATGCTGTAATTTATTTGCTGTATGTGCTGTCGTCGCTCTGAGAAAAGGTTGTAATCTTCGATCGGAGCGCAATGAGCCAATATGTTAGGTTTATTAGTAGGCCTATATACTTAATCTGGCCCACTATTAGTTTCGGGCCTTTAAAAGGCCGAGTAAACCGCTTGCCTTAATTGGGCCAAAAAATAAAATGGGCTTTTAGCAGGCTGAGATGTAGATTGAGCCTAAATTGTGGCGAACAAATCACGGGCCGACAGTAGGCTGGAATATACATCAGCCCATTATTGGCCCAGTGATTTGACGGGCCATTAACATGCCAAAATGTTTTTGGGCCTTGGTGGACCCAATTACATGACGGGCTGGAAGCAGGCCGGATGCATAACGGGCCAAAATTAGGCCCAACACTATCAAGGGCCTTTATCGGGCCGATAGGCAGTTTGGGTTAAAATGTATCACCGAAGACTACGGGACGTTAAGTGGCCGAAAGTCACTACAGACCAGAATTAGGCCCAGATGCAGCTCGGGCCTTTAAATGGCCGAAAGTGAAACTGGGTCGAAAGAGGCCCATATGTACACAGGGCCGCTGACAGGCCGAAACTAATATCAGCCCGAATTGTTAAATGGGCCATTAAGAGGCCAAAGAGCAAATCAGGCCCCCCATGGGCCCAAAGGCACAATAGTTGTTAAAGGGTCGTATCTGTTGCGGGCCGTAATTTGGCCCAATATGTGAAAGTCAGTTAACGGGTCGTATCTGTTATGGGCCGTAATTTGTCCCAAACTATTGCAGGTTGTTAACGGGCCGGATCTAATATGGACCATAAACTGGCCCAAAATATTGCAGTCTTTTAACGGTTCGTATTTGATGTGGGCCATAATTTGGTCCAGAAAATGTTAGGCTTTTAATGGGCCGGCCCATTAGATCTGACTAAATCTTGTGGTACTTTTCCTGGGCCGGCTTTTAAACGTAAATGGGCCCCTATTGGGCTGTGCCACATGTTCACGTATCATATGCGTGTTCCGTCCATTGTAGTGATGACATCTGTCCCAATGCTGAGCTGACACGTGGCTCCTCCGACGAATGATAATTTTACACGTGGAAAATCCCCATTGGTCCGGGCTATTAACGGGTTATCGGATCCAAACCGAAACCCGATAGCTTAACGGTGACCCGTTACAGTGGATGCCATGTGTCGGTTACCCTTGACGAAAACACTTCCATGACGCGCCATTTACCGTCATGGAAGTGGACACTTCCGTGATGATAATTTTGGTATTGTCATGGAACACTTCTACGACAGCACAGGTATGACTATCTTGATTCTGTCATAAAATCATCATCGATGTACATGCATGACAGAAAACATGACCTACTGTGACAAACACGTATCATCACAGAAGTGGTTTTTTTGTAGTATTAGGATAAAGGAACATGCCAAGGTTTCAACCATGGTTAACAAAAGTAATATTAGAGCACCTAGACCATCTGAACAAATTAAAGTAGAACCTAGTATTGCTATGGTTAAAGATCTCTTGGTTGATAATATTGATGGGCATGTTATTTATTTCTGTGATGAAGCTATTAGAATTGCCAAACCTGATGGTAAAGATAAGAATAAACCTGTTGTTGTCATGCCTGTTGTTTCAGTTAAAATAGAGATCAGGGTTATCATGGCTTTTCTGATTTGGGTGCTAGTGTTAGTACTACCCCTTTTACTCTATATCAAGAAATTATGAATGACATTGCTCCTGCTGAAATAGAAGATAGAGATGTCACTATTAAACTTGCAAACAGAGATACTATCACACCTCTTGGGATTGTTAGAGATGTTAAAGTCTTGTGTGGCAAAAAAAATACCCTACTGATTTTCTAGTCCTTGGTTCTCCACAAGATGATTTTTTCCCAATAATATTTGGCAGACCTTTCTTGAACACTATTAATGCTAAGATAGATTGCAATAAAGAAACTGTCAGTGTTAATTTTGGGGACGTGTCTCATGAGTTTAATTTCTCTAAATTTCGTAGACAACCTCATGATAAAGAATTGCCTAGTAAGGATGAAATAATTGGTCTTGCTTCTATTCCCATACCTCCTACTAATCCGTTAGAACAATATTTGCTAGACAATGAAAATGATATGCACTTGCATGAAAGAAATGAAATAGATAAGATGTTCTTTGATCAACAACCTATCCTTAAACATAATTTGCCTGTTGAAACTCTAGGAGGCCCTCCTCCACCTAAAGGTGATACTGTGTTTGAATTAAAAGAATTACCTGATACTTTGAAATAAGCCTATCTTGATGAAAAGAAGATATATCCTGTTATTATAGTGCTAACCTTACAGAGCATGAAGAAAAGAGAGTATTAAAAACTCTGAGGAAGCACCGTGCTGCTATTGGATATACTCTTGATGATCTTAAGGGCATCAGTCCCACTCTCTGTCAGCGCAAGATTAATATGGAACCCGATGCTAAACAAGTTGTTGATCATCAATGACGATTAAATCCTAAGATGCAGGAAGTGGTAAGAACTGAAATACTAAAGCCTAATTTATCCTATAGCTGATAGTAGATGGGTATGTCCTGTTCATTGTGTCCCTAAGAAAGGAGGTATTACTTTTGTTCCTAATGGTAAAAATGAACTTATTCCACAAAGAATTGTGACTGGTTATAGAATGGTAATTGATTTCAGAAAATTAAATAAACCCACTAGAAAAGATCATTACCCTTCGCCTTTTATTGATCAAATATTAGAAAGATTATCTAAGCACACAGACTTTTGCTTTCTTGATGGATATTCTGGTTTCTCTCAAATACGTGTATCACAACCCGATCAAGAGAAAAGCACCTTTACTTGTCCTTTTGGAACTTATGCTTACAGACGCATGCCTTTTGGTTTATGCAATGCACCTGCTACCTTTCAAAGATGTATGACTGCAATATTCTCTGATTTTTGTGAAAAGATTGTTGAGGTTTTCAAGGATGATTTTTCTGTTTACGAAACTTCTTTTGATGATTGCTTAAGCAAGCTTGATCAAGTTTTGGAGGGATGTGAACAAACTAATCTTGTCTTAAATTGGTAGAAGTGCCACTTTATGGTGAATGAAGGTATTGTCTTTGGGCATAAAATTTCCGAATGAGGTATTGAGGTGGATAAAGCTAAAGTTGATGCAATTGAGAAAATGCCATGTTCTAAAGATATTAAAGGTATTCAAAGTTTCCTTGCTTATGCTGGTTTCTAAAGAAGGTTTATTAAAGACTTCTCTAAAATTTCTAGGCCTCTTACTAATCTCTTGCAAAAAGATGTTCCATTTATTTTTTATGATGATTGTGTAGAAGCCTTTTTAATAGTTAAGAAAGCCTTGATCTCTGCACCTATTGTTCAACCACCTGATTGGAACCCATCTTTTGAAGTTATGTGTGATGCTAGTGATTATGTTGTTGGTGCTGTTATAGGGCAAAGAGTTGATAAGAAATTAAATGTTGCCCATTATGCCAGTAAGACTCTAGACAGTGCTCAAAGAAATTATGCTACTACTGAGAAAGAATTTCCAGCAGTTGTGTTTGCTTGTGATAAATTCAGATCTTATATAGTTGATTCTAAAGTAATTGTGCACACCGATCATGCTGCTATTAAATAGCTAATGGAAAAGAAAGATGCTAAACCTAGACTCAATAGGTGGGTTCTTTTGCTACAAGAATTTGATTTACATATCACTGATAGGAAGGGAGCTAAGATCTCGTACCTGATAACTTTTCTAGGTTAGAAAATATTCTTGATGACCCACTACCTATTGATGATAGCTTCCCTGATGAACAACTAGCTGTCATAAATGCTTCTTGTAATACTCCTTGGTATGCAGACTATGCTAAATATATAGTTGCTAAATTCATACCACCTAGTTTTACTTACCAACAAAAGAAAAAAATTCTTCTTTGATTTAAGACATTACTTTTGGGATGACCCACATCTTTATAAAGAAGGAGTAGATGGTATTATTAGACGGTGTATACCTGAGCATGAACTGGAACAAATCTTACGGAAATATCACTCCGAAGCCTATGGAGGACATCATGCGGGAGATAGAACTGCACACAAGGTATTACAATTTGGTTTTTATTGGCCTACTCTTTTCAAGGATGTTGGTAAGTTTGTTTTATCTTGTGATGAATGTCAAAGAATTGGTAATATTGGTAGACGTCAGGAAAAGCCTATGAATTATTCACTTGTTATTGAACCATTTGATGTTTGGGGCTTTGATTATATGCAACCTTTTCCTTCCTTCAATGGGTATACACATAATTTGGTTGCTGTTGATTATGTTACTAAGTGGGTAGAAGCTATTCCAACTAGTAGTGCTGATCATAACACCTCCATTAAAAAGCTTAAAGAAGTTATTTTCCCAAGGTTTGGGATCCCTAGATATTTAATGACTGATGGTGGTTCACATTTTATTCATGGTGCCTTTCGTAAATTTCTTGCTAAATATGATGTCAACCATAGAATTGCATCCCCTTATCACCCTCAATCTAGTGGTCAAGTTGAGTTGAGCAACAGAGAAATAAAATTAATATTGCAAAAGACTGTCAATAGGTCTAGAAAGTATTTGTCTAAGAAATTAGATGATGCACTTTGGGCCTATGGAACAGCTTATAAAAATCCTATGGGTATGTCTCCATATAGAATGGTTTATGGAAAAGCTTGTCATTTACCTCTTGAGTACATAAAGCATATTGGGCAATTAAAGAACTCAATTATGATTTCAAACTTGGCGGTGAAAAGAGGATATTTGATATTAGCTCTTTAGATGAATGGAGAACCCAAGCCTATGAAAATGCCAAATTGTTCAAAGAAAAAGTTAAAAGATGGCATGACAAAAGAATCCAAAAGCGAGAATCCAAAGTGGGTGAGTATGTTCTATTGTACAATTCTCATTTTAGATTTTTTTGCAGGAAAATTCCTCTCCAAGTGGGAAGGACCATATGTCATTGAAGAAGTTTATCGTTCTGGTACACCTAATCTGAAGGTGGTCAATGGACAAAGAATTAAGAACTATATCTCAGGTATACCTATTAATGTTGAAACTAATATTATTCAAACCATGACACTGGAGGAGTACATAAAAGAGACCTTCCAGAACACTCCAGAACCCTGAAAAGGAAGAGGTACGTGATACGGTAAGTAAACCGTCTCCAAAAATTCTGCAAAAATATTTCCTGTCTGTTTTGAAATATTAGAAAATAATAATAATAAACACATGAGAAGGCAACCTAGGAGCCCACTAGGTACCAGGGTGCGCCTGCCCTCCCTGGCGCGCCCTGGTGGGAAGTGGGCCCCTTAGGAACCTTCCCGACTCTGTTTTCCTCTGGATTACTTGTTTTGCAAGATAAAAATTCTTCGTATATACTCCCGGATGTTTTGACCACCGCATCGCGAAAATATTCTCTATTCTTGTTTCGTGCTATTTTTCTATCAGATATAGATCACCATGGCTTCACCAAGCTCTTCCAAGGGCAAGTTCTACAAGAAGGTCATCAACCCCTACCTACCGGAGGTGATGAAGCATCCTGAAGCCATTGATGCGTGAGAGGGTGCTCCACATCCCGGATGTTCAAGGGCCCAAGAATACGGGAAGCGTGGAGGCCAGGCTCGAGGTGGTGGAGCAGGAGATCTTCAAGTGCTAAGGGATGGTGGAGCATGGACTTAGTGCCAACGACTCCATGATGACGGAGTTCACCCATGATCATGAGATGGATGGAAAGTCTATGAAGGACATTGTCTTCAACTTCAATGAACAAATCAATTATCTACAAAGCCAAATTTATGATCTTCAAAATCAAAATTTTGAGTATGAAGCAAGGTTCAAAGGTATGAGTTTAGCTGCAAGTTCCAGGACTCAGGAGACTCGTGCATCCTCTTATGATTGTGAACCTATGCCATGGAAGCCGGATGACAAGCCTACTACCTCATCACCACCACCATCACCAAAGAAGGAGACTTAAGTACAAGGGCATGGGCACTCCCCTTGGGTTGTGCCATGCTTAGGGGAGGTGCCCCGGTATCGTATCACCATCACTCTTATTATCTTTACCTATTTTTAGTTTGATCCTTACTTATTTCGTGATTTAGTTGAATAAAAGTTTAGTATGATCAATTTTCGAGTGCTAGTTTTGTGATCTATCTATCTATGTAATCGAGTGAGAGTTATATAATAAAGTTTAGTTTGAGTTTTCGCTTCTTTACTTTTATGTTTCAATTAAAATAGAGAATGTAATGAAAAAGATCATATGCTAATCTCATGGATGGTAATGACATTACATAAGAAAGAGTGTAAGTAGTAAAATGTATTGAAAGTTGACAAACATAGCATTGGTCAATGATGCAATTCATGAAAGAAATTAATAAGGGAAGAGAAGATTCACATGCAAATATACTATCTTGGGCATCTTTTATGATTCTGAGCCCCCATTAAGTATTTTATGCCAAACTGTTGACGCTGGACAAGGAAGACAACGTAATGATTTATGATTGTTCATATTCACATAGAAGTTATATTGTCATAGATCCTTCAACATGTGGTGCTTGCCCAATATCTTTGCTAGCCAAAAATCCGCACCAAGTAGAGATACTACTTGTGCATCCAAAACCTTAAACCTAATTTCAAGTTATGAGAGTCCACTATACCTACCTATGGATTGAATAAGGTCCTTCAAGTAAGATGTCATCGGTGCATAAGGCAATAGAAATTGCTTCTAAATATGTATGATATTTTAGTGTAAGGGAAAATAAGCGTTGTACGAACTTGTGATGGCAAAGTAATAAAAACGACAGACTGCATAATAAAGGTTGATATCACAAGGGCAATATAACGTGATGTTCTTTTGCACTAAGAGCTTGTGCATCCAAAAACAAAAAGCGCATGAAAACCTCTGCTTCCCTCTGCGAAGGGCCTGTTCTTTACTTTTATGAATTTACTTTTTATGTAAGAGTCAATAGTGTTCTCCTCTATTCCTTTTTATTTTTCTCTTTTGCAAGCATCATGTGGTGGGGAAAGATCTAGGCACATAAATCCAGTTGGATATGAGTGATCATGAGTTATTATTGTTGACATCACCCTTGAGGTGAATATGTTGGGAGGCGAAATTATAAGACCCTATCTTTCTATGTGTCTGGTTGAAACCTTTTGCTCCATATATGTGGTGTGAGTGTTATCAATCATAGAAGACTAAATGATGGTTGAGTATGTGGACTGCTCCAGTATTTTTCATATATTCCAAAATAATTCTCCGTGAAGTTTCAACTTATTTGGACTTGTGCAGAATAGGTATCTCTGACGTAGCTTTTTCAGGTTCAGAATTCTAGCTGCCGGTATTCTCTCTCTTTGTGTAAACCTTGCATTTTATGAGAGAAAAGGCATTAGAATTACTCCATAAACTATTATTATGCATAAAAACATTATAAATGACAGTAGGAAATCATGATGCAAAATGGACGTATCAACTCCCCCAAGCTTAGACCTCGCTTGTCCTCAAGCGAAAACCGATATTGAAAAACATGCCCACATGCTTAGAGAGCGATGTGTCGATAAAAACAAAATACTGACATAATAGCATCATGCTTATTATCATAACAACAACAAACTTTATCATAAAGCTTTTATCATATAATTTTTATCATATAATTTCTATCATATAACTTCTCATGAACAAGTAACAATTCACCACAACATCGAAGTAAAAAGCATAAACTATATTGAAAACTAACAAACTAACTTCTCGGTCAACTTTGCAACTACAATTCATCATATTTTCAGGAAGGGTCTCGTATCGAAGCCTTTTGGCAAGTCCACATACTCAACCATCATTTAATCTTCTATGATTGCTAACACTCACAACATACCCATGAGCAAAAAGTTTCAATCGGACACATAGAAAGATAGGGGCGTATAGGTTCGCCTCCCAACGTATTCACCTCAAGGGTGATGTCAACCATAATAACTCATGCTCACTCATATCCAACTGGATATATGTGCTAGATCTTTCCTCACCACATGATGCTTGCAAAAAGAGAAAATAAAAAGGAATAGGGAAGAATACTTTGACTCTTGCATAAAACTAAATACATAAAAGTAAAAGATAGGCCATTCACAGAGGGAAACAGAGGTTGTCATGCGCTTTTTAGTTTGTATGTCAAATCCATTAATGCAAAAGAACATCACATTATATTGCCACTTATGACAGCAACCTTTATTATGCAGTCTGTCACTTTTATTACTTTGCCATCACAAGTTCGTACAACACTCAATTTTCTCTTACATTAAATGGTCCAACACATTTAGAAGCAATTTTTATTGCCTTATTGCACCGATGACAACTTACTTGAAGGATCTTACTCAATCCATAGGTAGGTATGGTGGACTCTCAAAACATGAGTTTGAGTTTAGGGTTTTTGGATGCACAAGTAGTATCTCTACTTAGTGCGGAATTTTGGCTAGCAAAGATATTGAGCAAGCACCACATGTTGAAAGATCTATGACAATATAACTTCTATGTGAATATGAACAAACATAAATCATTACGTTGTCTTCCTTGTCGAACGTCAACAATTTTGACATATAATATTTAATGGGGGTTCACAATCATAAAAGATGTCCAAGATAGTGTATTTGCATGTGAATCTTCTCTTCCCTTATTAATTCTTTCATGAGTTGCATCATTGACCAATGCTATGTTTTTCAATCTCCAATAAATTTTACCACTTATACTTTTCCTTATGTGATGTCATTACTTACCATAAGATTAGCATATGATCTTTTTTTAATTTATTTCCTTTTGTTTGATTGCAACATAAAAGTAAAGAAGTAAAGACTCAAACTAACTTTATTATATAACTCTCACTCGATTACATGGATAGATAGATCACGAAACTAACACTCAAAAGGGGAACAAGCTAAACTTTTATTCAACTAATTCATGATAGTACTAAAGATCGAACTAAGATAGGTAAAGGCAATAAAAGTGATGGTGATATGTTATCGAGGCATCTCCCCCAAGCTTGGCACAAGCCAAGGGGAGTGCCCATACCATGTACTCAAGTCTCCTTTGGTGGGGAAGATGATGATGGTGGTGGGGATGAGTTCCTCTTCCTCAGTTTACGCTTGAGGATAAAAAAATCTCCTTCAAGCCCTCGATCTCATGCTCAAGCTTAAGTATCTTTTCACATAATGCTTGCTTGTTTTCCTGCAGAAGATGAAAAGGGATAATCTGGATCTTACGTTTCTTTGCTTTATTAGGGAGACTCGACTTCTTGAACTCAACATGCATATCCCCAGGTTGAGGTAGTGGGCTTCATCTTCATCTGAACTCGTCTCTTCCGTTCCCTTGAAGTCATAATCTTCTTCTTCCTCCATGGTCCAGTCGTAATGCTCTACATCCCCATAAACCTTAGGGTCTAATATATAGTCTGCGACATAGCTCTCTCCCTCCGAATCTTGAGATGACATATTTTCAGATCTGTCAGAAAAATAGCAAGAAACAAGAACATAGGATTTCTCCGCGATACGGTGGTCAATATGTTCGGGGGGTATATAAAGATTTTTTATCTTGGGAAACAAGCAAGCGGGAGGAAAACGGAGTCGGGAAGGTTCCTGAGGTGGGCACAACCCACCTAGGCACGCCAGGGATGGCAGGCGCGCCCTGGTGTATCGTGCCCTCCTCGGTTGCCTTCCTGGTTATTTCTTATTTTCCTAATTTTTCTAATATTCCAAAACTGACAGAAAATATTTTTGCAGATTTTTTGGAGTCCGTTTACTTACCGTATCACGTACCTCCTCTTTTTCAGGATTCTGGAGTGTTTCGAAAGGTTTCTTTTATGTGTTCCTCCGGTGTCATGGTTTGGATAATATTATTTTCAACATTAATAGGTGTACCTGAGATATAGTGTTTAATTCTTTGTCCATTGACCACCTTCGGGTTAGTACCTTTGGCATTATTAATCTTGATTGCTCCAGAGCGATAAACCTCTTCGATAATATATGGTCCTTCCCATTTGGACAGAAGCTTTCCTGCAAAGAATCTAAAGAGAGAGTTCTACAAAAGGACATATTCTCCAACTTTGAATTCCCGCTTTTGGATTCTTTTGTCATGCTATCTTTTAACTTTTTCTTTGAATAGTTTGGTATTTTCATAGGCTTGGGTTCTCCATTCATCTAGTGAGCTAATATCAAATAACCTCTTTTCACCAGCAAGTTTGAAATCATAGTTGAGTTCTTTAATTGCCCAATATGCTTTATGTTCTAACTCAAGAGGCAAATGACAAGCTTTTCCAAAAACCATTTGATATGGAGACATACCCATAGGATTTTTATATGCTATTCTATAGGCCCAAAGTGCATCATCTAATTTCTTAGACCAATTCTTTTGGGACCTGTTGATAGTTTTTTGTAATATTAACTTTATTTCTCTATTGCTAAGTTCAACTTGACCACCAGATTGAGGATGATAGGGTGAAGCAATTCTATGGTTAACATCATATTTAGCAAGCATTTTACGGAAAGCGCCATGAATAAAGTGTGAACCACCATCAGTCATTAAATATCTAGGAACTCCAAACCTTGGGAAAATAACTTCTTTAAGCATTTTAATGGAAGTGTTATGATCATCACTACTAGTTGGAATAGCTTCTACCCACTTAGTAACATAAACAACAGCAACCAAAATATGAGTATATGATAACCCACAAGTATAGGGGCTCGCAACAGTTTTCGAGGGTAGAGTATTCAACCCAAATTTATAGATTCGACACAAGGGGAGCCAAAGAATATTTGAAGGTATTAGCAGCTGAGTTGTCAATTCAGCCACACCTGAAGATTAATTATCTGCAGCAAAGTGATCAGTAGCACAGTAATATGATAGTTTTGATGGCAGTATTAACAATAATAGTAACAGTAACAGTGATAGCAATGATTTTGTAGCAGTTGTGACAGTAGCAATAACAGTAGTAACTTAGCAAGAACAATATGTGAAAAACTCATAGGCATTGGATTGGTGAATTCATTGGATGATATTCATCATATAACAGTGATAACCTAGGGCGATACAAAACTAACTCCAGTTCATAAATATTATGTAGGCATGTATTCCGTAAATAGTCACACGTGGTTATGGAAAGAACTTGCATGACATCTTTTGTCCTACCCTCCCGTGGCAGCGGGGTCCATAAGGAAACTAAGGGATATTAAGGCCTCCTTTTAATAGAGAACCGGAACAAAGCATTAACACATATTGAATACATGAACTCCTCAAACTACGGTCATCACCGGAAAGTATCCTGAATACTGTCACTCCAGAGTTTACGAATCATAACACATAGCAGGTGCATATAACTTGCAAGATCGGATCAAGAACATAGATATAATGGTGATAACATAAACGGTTCAGATCTGAAATCATGGCACCCGGGCCCAAAGTGACAAGCATTAAGCATGGCAAAGTCATAGCAACATCAATCTCAGAACATAATGGATACTAGGGATCAAGCCCTAACAAAACTAACTCGATTACATGATGAATCTCATCCAACTCCCTCACCGACCAGCGAGTCTATGAAGGAATTACTCACTCCCGGTGGGGAGCATCATGGAATTGGCAATGGAGAAGGGTTGGTGATGACGAAGATCGAAGATTCCCCTCTCCGGAGCCCCAAACGGACTCCAGATCTGGCCTCCCGATGAAGAACAGGAGGTGACGGCGGCTCCGTCTCGTGAAACGCGATAATTCTTCCTCCCTCATTTTTTTCTCTGAAAATAGGATTTTACAGCATCGGGGATAGGGTCAGCGGGGCCACCAGGTGGGCACAACCCACCTGGGTGCGCCAGGAGGGGGGAGCGCCCTGGTAGGTTGTGCTCACCCAGGGGCCCCTCTCCGGTGGTTCTTGGCTCCATTATTTTCCTTTTATTCCATAAAAATTCTCCAAAAAGTTTCGTTCCATTCTGAGAACTTTTATTTCTGCACAAAAACAACACCATGGTAGTTCTGCTGAAAACAACGTCAGTCGGGGATAGTTTCATTCAAATCATGCAAATTAGAGTCCAAAACAAGAGCAAAAGTGTTAGGAAAACTAGATACAATGGAGATGTATCAACTCCCCCAAGCTTAAACCTTTGCTTGTCCTCAAGCAATTCAGTTGATAAACTGAAAGTGAAAAAGAAAAACTTTTACGAACTCTTTTGCTCTTGTTTACATAAATAAGCTTAAGTAGCACCCAGGTTTTCAGCAAAGATTATGACTAACCATGTTGACAATAACTCTTAAAAATTATATTAACTCATATCAATGGCATAATCAACTAGCGAGCAATAATAAGATATGATAACACTTTGTCAAAACAACCATGATATAATATGACAACAGTGGTATCTCGCTAGCCCTTTCTAAGACCGCAAAACATAAATGCGAGCACCTCCAAAGTTCAAGTAGCGACTAAACATTGTAATTCATGGTAGAAAAGATCCAGGCATGATGCACCCAACATTAACTATACACAATGCATGAGGATGACAATAGTGCTTTCAGATCTGGCCCTTATTTGAGAAGGTGATGACTCAACATAAAAGTAAATAGATAGTCCCGTCGCAGAGGGAGGCAGGGATTTGCAGCGGTGCCAGAGCTCAGACTTTTAAAATAGAGATAAATGAAATTTTGAGAAATGCACCCTTCGTGTTTACTTCGCGACCATTAGTTATCGATATCTTCCATGCTAAGCACATTAGTGGCGGTTCCCAAGCGATAAAAGTAAAGGTTTACTCCCCCTCCACCAACAAACACATTCCACGGCTAGCCGAATCCACGGGTACTGTCCATACCAACATCATTCCTGAGGGAGTTTTGTTTAATGATTTGCAATTTGAATTCGGGACTGGGAATCCCTATTACCGCCCCTCTTGTGCAAGGACAAGTGAATAAACACTCATAATGAGAATAACCCGCTTAGCATGGAAGATACCGAGTACCTCATGTCGCTCTATGAACAATCCAGGCACACAAAAAGGGATGTTTATTTGAAGTTTTTAGAGGTGGCACATGCAAATTTACTTAGAACGGTAGGGTAATACCGCATATAGGTAGATATAGTGGACTCATGTCGAATAACTTTGGGTTTTAGGATTTTGATGCACAAGCAGTATTTCCGCTTAGTACAGGCGAAGGCTAGCAAATAGGTTGGGAAGCGGCCAGTGATAACCCACAAGTATAGGGGATCGTTTGTAGCCTTCTTCGATAAATAAGAGTGTCGAACCCAATGAGGAGCTAAAGGTAGAACAAATATTCCCTCAAGTTCTATCGACCACCGATACAACTCTACGCACACTTATCGTTTGCTTTACCTAAAACAAGTATGAAACTATTTTGCAAGAATAAAACACGAGTACTTTGCGAGAATAAAACTACGAATAAATTGCAAGGTAATAAAAGTGGATAGCTTTTGTCAACAAGAAAGTCATTTAACCCTAGGCAATCGATAACAAGTACCGGTAATCATTCTTGTAATTTTATAGGAGGGAGAGGCATGAGCTAACATACTTTCTCTACTTGGATCATATGCACTTATGATTGGACCCCTAGCAAGCATCCGCAACTACTAAAGATCATTAAGGTCGTGAAACCCAACAATAGCATTAAGTATTAAGTCCTCTTTACTCCCATACGCCATAACCCACTTATCCGCGTTTAGGCTGTTGTCACCCCCGCAACACCGACAATAAGCAAACCATAAACATATTGCAACACCCTACAGAGGGAGCCCCTCATGTTTGCGCGAGATGGAGGGCACCATAGGACAGCACCATAAATAAAATATACAATCATACCAACCAAGATCAAGATTAACACACAGGACAAAACGGATCTACTCAAACATCATAGGATAACCATAGATCATTGGGAAATAATATATGGAGTTGAGCCCATGTTTAAGTAGAGATTACAGCGGGGAGAAGAGGTGTTACACCGCTGCATAGAGGGGGAGAAAGTTGGTGTAGACGGTAGCAAGATTGTTGATGTAGATCGCCGTCACGATCCTAGCCCCGGCGGCACTCCGGCGCCATCGGGAGAGAGGGGGAGAGAGCCCCCCTCCTTCTTCTTCCTTGGACTCCCCCCTAGATGGGAGGAGAGCTCCCCCTCTGGTCCATGGCCTCCATGGCTGCGGAGGGGCGGGAGCCCCTCCAAGATTGGATCTCCCTCTCTGTTCTCTTCTGTTTCGCGTTCCTTAGATCTGGCCCTTCACAATTTCTTAAATTCCCGGAGATCCGTAACTCCGATTGCGCTGAAATTTTTACATGATTTTTTTCCATAAATTATCTTTCTTGCGCCAGAAGAAGGGCCCCAACCGCCTTACGAGGAAGGTGTAAGACACCTGGGCACGCCCGACACCCCCTGGCGCGCCCTGGTGTATCTTGGGGGCTGTGGGCCCCCGTTTGCATTGATTCCACCTCCCAAAAATCACATATATTCCAAAATAATTCTCGGTAAACTTTTATCGCGTTTGGACTTCGTTTGATATGGATTTTCTATGAAACAAAAAACATGTAACAAACAGGAACTGGCACTGGGCACTGGATCAATAGGTTAGTCCAATAAATCATATAAATTGTTGCCAAAAATATGTAAAAGTTGTATAATATTGGCATGAAACAACCAAAAATTATAGATATGATGGAGATGTATCAGCATCCCCAAGCCTAATTCCTGCTCGTCCTTGAGTAGGTAAATGATAAAAAAGATAATTTTTGATGTGGAATGCTACCTAGCATAAACTTGATCATATATCTAATCATGGCATGAATATTAAGACATAAGTGATTCAAAGAAATAGTCTATAGTTTGACATAAAGACATCAATACTCAGGCATCCCAACAAACAATCATGTCTTTCAAAATATCAACGCTAAAGAAAGCTATCCCTACAAAATCATATAATATTGTCATGCTCTGTCTTCTTAACACAAAGTATTTATCATGCACAACCCCGATGACAAGCCGAGCAATTGATTCATACCTTTTAACGCGCTTCAGCTTTTTCAACCCTCACACAATACATGAGCACAAGCCATGGATATAGCACTCTAGGTGGTACAGAGTATGATGATAGGTGTAAATATAGAGAAGACAAAAAAGTAAGAAAGTCTCACATCAACGCGGCTAACCAACGGGCTATGGAGATGCCCATCAATTGATATCAATGCGAGGAGTAGGGATTGCCATGCAACGGATGCACTAAGAGCTATAAGTGTATGAAAGCTCAACATGAAAACTAAGTGGGTGTGCATCCAACTTGCTTGCTCATGAAGACCTCAGGCATTTGAGGAAGCCCATCATAGGAATATACAAGCCAAGTTCTATAATGAAAAATTCCCACTAGTATATGAAAGTGACTACATAGGAGACTCTCTATATGAAAAACATGGTGCTACTTTGAAGCACAAGTGTGGTAAAAGATAGTAGCAATGCCCTTCTCTCTTTTTTTTTCTTTTTTTTTCTTTTTTTCTTCCTTTTTTTTGTTTTTCCTTTTTTTTTCTTTTTTTTCTTTTTTTTTCTCTCATTGTCCGGAGTCTCATCCCGACTTGTGGGGGAATCATAGTCTCCATCATCCTTTCCTCATTGGGACATGCTCTAATAATGAATAATGATGATCATCACACTTCTATTTACTTATAACTCAAAAGAAACAAAAATTACAACTCGATACCTAGAACAAAGTATGACTCTATATGAATGCCTCTGGCAGTGTACCAGGATGTGCAATGATCTAGCATAACAATGATATCAAAATTCGGACAAGCCATGGAAATATCATGCTAGCTATCTTACGATCATGCAAAGCAATATGACAATGAATGCTCAAGTCATCAAAACGGAAGCGGTGGAAGTTGCATGGCAATATATCTCGGAATGGCTATGGAAAGGCCATAATAGGTAGGTATGGTGGCTGTTTTGAGGAAGATATAATAAGGCTTATGTGTGATAGAGCGTATCATATCACGGGGTTTGGATGCACCTGCGAAGTTTGCACCACATCTCGAGGTGAGAAAGTGCAATGCACGGCACCGTAGAGGCTAGCAGATTGCGAAAAGGTAAGAGTGCGTATAATCCATGGACTCACATTAGTCATAAAGAACTCATATACTTATTGCAAAAGTTTATTAGCCCTTGAAGCAAAGTACTACTACACATGCCCCTAGGGGGATAGATTGGTAGGAAAAGACCATCGCTCGTCCCCGACCGCCACTCATAAGGAAGACAATCAATAATAAATCATGCTCCAACTTCATAGCAAAACGAGAGACTATACGTGCATGCTTCGGGAATCACAAACCTTAACGCCAATATTCCCACTAACCACAACCATTTACTAGTACCTCCAACATATTACCATCTCTATATCGCAAAACTATTGCAAGGAATCAAACATATCATATTCAGTGATCCATAAGTTTTATGTAGGATTTTATGACTAACCATGCAAATGACCAATTCCTTTTGACTCTCTAAATAGGTATAAGTGAAGCAAGAGAGTTTAATTCTTTCTACAAAATACCATGCTCTAATAAGTATAAGTGAAGCAAAACAGCATTCTACAAATAACGGTTTTCTATGTGAAGAGAAACAGGCAATCCAAACTTCAAATGATATAAGTGAAGCACATGAAGCATTCTATAAAGCCATACTCAAAAGATATAAGTGAAGTGCAATGAGCATTCTATAAATCAACCATGGACTATCTCATACCAGCATGGTGCATAAAAGAAAAATAAAAACTAAACACAAAAGACGCTCCAAGATTCACACATATCACATGGACGAAACGAAGATGAAAACATACCGATACTTGAGTCTCCATGAATATTTACTTGGGGTGCCTTGGGCATCCCCAAACTTGAGCTCTTGCCTCTCCTCCTTCTTCGCATATCGAGACCTCCTCGATCTTTGATCACTTCATCCACACAAAACTTAACCGAACTTTTAGTGGCGGGGTTAGTGAATATGGCAGTCAAATCCCATCATGTACTGCTATAACATTATTGTATAATTATAATCAAACATTAACCACTGTATTCTATCACAATTCTATGGCCCCAAGTCAAAGGAGGCTCAACAAGATTTCAAACATACGCAAATAATGAAGCTATAACAGCAATCTGTGAAAACAGGACAGTCTGTAAAGATCTGAACGTTCACCATACTTATGTACCTCTAAAAATACTGAAAAATTAGGAAAAAATAAACAATTTGTATATAAATACTGTGCAAAAAATTTCAGAACCTTTCTACATTCCAGTAAAAAATGTAAAATCGCGGACTACAGCCAAAGTTTATGTTTTGCACCGCACATACCAACAAACAATCTAATCATCCTAAAGGCAAATCTTGGCACATTATTTTTATGATACAATGGATTTGTACAAGCGGATAATTATTTTTGTGAGAAACTTCCATGAAAAATTTACATTGTTTCCATGAGCATGAACACAAGTGTTCAAGGTCGACCCTCACTTCTCCAATGCATCACCTTTCAATCGCTTCTCTTTTTGAAAAAGGTTTTTAGGTTCCCCTCTATATTTTTTTTGTTTTTAAATTTTATAAAAGCACTCAACAGAATAAAATGACTCTCTAAAACTTCCGGGTTGTCTCCCTAGCAGCGCTTTCTTTAAAGCCATTAACCTAGGCATAAAGTGCTCGAGTAATGGATCCACCCGGATCCCAAGGTATATCAAAGCCAATTTTAATTAGCAATGATTTGGCATTTAGTAGTGAGCACAAAGCAACATAAATCATGCAATGACGAAATCTAACTCTCTTCCTATGCATCGGCATGTCATAAAAGAACAATTCATGCACATCAAGTAAAGGCCAATGCATAGTATAAGCAATTTCTTGCAATTCTATCGTGTTGGAAACATAGAGAGGTGGAGATATAGTTCCTCTCTCATAATAATTGCAAGTAGGAGCAGCAAGCACATGCATATTATATTCATCAAAATCATCATGTGCAACGGTAAAAGGCAACCCATCAATGTAATCCTTAATAAGTGCAAACTTCTCCGATATAGTGTAGTTGGGAGAATTCAAAAAGATAATAGGACTATTATGCATGGGTGCAATAGCAGCAATTTCATTCTTAACATAAGGAACTATAGCAAGTTCATCTCCATAAGTATAATTCATATTGGCATCTTGGCCACAATCATAGCAAACATCAAGTTAACAATGAGCCAGTTCATCAAATATCATCATTATTGCCTTTCACTTGCACGACCGAATGATGAAAATAATAATAGTGCAAGAGTGTCGTGGACTAAGCTGGAATGTGCAAAACATTTTATTCGAAAGGATAAGACAAGGTAACCATGAGCTCTTCATTAGATCAACAGTAGTGCATATGAGAGCCACTCAACATTTTCATCGTGGTCCTCTCCTTGGTGAGACTCAACAAAAAAGAAAAGAAATTCAGAGAAACACACTGAAATATTTTTGGAGTTTTTAGTTTTCTCTAGAAGAAATCTAGTCAAAGAAAAAGGAAAACTAAAACGAGAAAAACTATTTACATGGGAAAGCTCCCAACAAACAAAAGAAGAACAAGGAAATCTTTTTGGATTTTGTTTTTAATACTACAACTAACTAAACTAGAAAGAAAAATCGAAAAGAAGCAAGAAACATTTTTTTTTTGATTTTCTCAAAGTTTGGCAAAAACACAAGAAGAAAGCGAGAAAATAAAATCTAGCATGGATAATACAATAAAAAAGTGTGAACACCGACAACTGGAATGAAATGTGTGAACATGAATATAATGTCGGTGGAAATACGTACTCCCCCAAGCTTAGGCTTTTGGCCTAGCTTGGTAATCACCACTCGTAGTAGCCATCTGGTCCTATGTTGAAGTGTTGTGGTGTGGGTACCCGAGCGACCCACTCCTGAGGCTCTTCCTTCGCCTCTGCCTGGGCTTTCCGGTAGGCAATTATGTCCTCATGCATGATCCTATATCCGCCCTTGGCAATAGAATCAAACAAAGCAGGTGCAGGCAACGGAATAATATCACGGGTGTTCTCACTGAAAACCAGGTTGTAAGGAATATTATTAATGGAGTTATCAATATCTATAAACTGGTGATCCCTCATCGCCTGGTGATCTAAATAAACCTTGGGTAAAGGATAATCATGTTGGTGTATCTGAACGTTAAAGTGACTCGCTAAGCGAGTAGCATAAATACCGCCATGAATTTTTCCCTTAGTTTTGTTAAGGTGCAGACGATGTGCAATAATAGCCCCAAGGCTAAAAGTGTTATCGCCATACAGTGCACGGCGCAAGATGGCAAAGTCGGGGGCACTAAGTGCACCAACTTTTTCTCTAGCAACTAAACACTTTGCGATGAACAGAGCAAAATAATGCACAGAAGGAACTGTAAGATAGTAGCAGTGACGCTCGACACGCCTCTCTCATCTCCAAATGAAAGAGTATGATAAAAGTCCTCAAACTCTGCAGGCCTAGGCTCTCTTATTTCCCCGTCAGAAGGGATCAAGCATATGTCATAAAAATCAGTGAGTGGTATCTAGCGAGTTTTAGCATATAAATTAAACTGCACTTCAGGTGGGTTATTCCTACTCAAAAAATGAAAATTTTGCACAAAGGAATTTGTGAGGAGATGGTATTGTTCACATTCAGCTGCGATGAAGTCGGTAAGCCCAGCATTAGCAGCAAATTGTGCGAACTCTTGATGGATTCCGGCTCCATCCATGAAGGGGTTATGCGGCCATTCACACGGCCGCACCTCTGCCCTTCTCCGAATAGTGAGATCATTGTCCGATGATTCCCCAATGACTCCCTTAGAGCTCTTCTTGGAGGCAAACTTCCTAAAGAAACTCATCTTATTCCTATGAACAAAATTCTGAAAAAATTTAGTCCACAAAATTTTTGTCAACAAAACTTAACAAGATTGATAGCAACTACTCATAGGGATGCATAGAGGCCATATTAAGCATCCAAACAACTTAGAACTCTAAGGATTCAACATGCAAGCTCATCTACAGCAGCAGCAAGAGTAGCTAATTATTCAAAATATAAACCACTAAAGCAAAAACTAACTGGAGCAATGGAGGAGTCACATACCAAGTAGCAATCCCCCAAAACAGTTTCAAAAATGGAGCTTTGACCAAAGAGATCGAAATCCATGGGTTTAAGAGCAAGAACACGAGAGAGAGAGAGAGAGAGAGAGAGAGCAATGGTGATTTTTTCTGGAGGTAGGTGATGACATGGGCTAAAGAGATAAGTGAGGGGGCCCACATGGGGACCACAACTCACCAGGTGCACCCCCCCTCTGATGTTATTTGCGTCAAAAATTCTTAAATATTCAAAAAAAATCGTATTAAATTTTCAGGGCATTCTGAGAACTTTTATTTTTGGGTCATTTTTGTATTGCACGGGAAAATCAGAAAACAGACAAAACATGGCATTTTATTTTATTTAACTAAGAAAAACAGAAAACAAAAGTTGGGAACAGAAGGTGGTGCTTACTCAATTCATCAACTTCATACCTCCCAAAAATGATCCATTAATAAGGTTGATCAGGTCTTATTAACAACCACTTTCGATTAGCATGAAACCAAAGAACTTTCGTAAAACACTAAGTTACCTCAACAGGGATATGAATGTCCCCAACAATAAGCATTTCATATTTCTTTTTGGTAGTAGGTAGAGGTAGTTGAAAACTTCCAATAGTGAGTGTCAGAGATTTTTCAATAACATTAATACCATTCACTTGGAATTGTTTCTACGGAAAGTGCACCGTATGCTCATTACCATTGATATGAAACATGACCTTGCTTTTATTGCAATCAATAACAGCCCTTGCAGTATTCAAGAAGGGTCTACCAAGGATAATCGACATGTTGTCGTCCTCGGGCATCTCAAGTATAACAAAGTCAGTTAAAATAGTAACATTTGCAACAACAACGGGCATATCCTCACAAATACTGATAGGTATGGCAGTTGATTTATCAGCCATTTGCAAAGATATTTTAGTAGGTGTGAGTTTATACAAATCAAGTCTTTTATATAAGGAGAAAGGCATAACACTGACACCAGCTCCTAAATCACATAAAGGAGTTTTAACATAATTTCGTTTAATGGAGCAAGGTATAGTTGGTAATCCTGGATCTCCAAGTTTTTTAGGTACTCCATCCTCAAAAGAATAATTAGCAAGCATGGTGGAGATTTCATCTTCACGTATTTTTCTCTTATTAGTGATGATGTCTTTCATATACTTTGCATAAGGGGCCATCATTAAAATATCAGTCAAGCGAGTGCGCAAAAAGACTGGCCTAAGCATTTCAGCAAAGCGTTCAAATTCTTCATCATCCTTTTTGTTAGTTGATTTAGGTGGAAAGGGCATGGGTTTTTGAACCAATGGTTCTCTTTCTCTTCCATGTTTTCTAGCAACAAAGACTCTTTTATCATATCTTTTATTTTTAGGTTGTGGGTTATCAAGATTAACAGCTCGTTCTATTTCAACTTCATTATCTGGTTCTTTATCATTGTCTGGTTGAGTGTCTTCATGAACATCATCATTTTCATTTTCATTATCACTAGGTGGATGTTCATTACCAGATTGAATTTCGGCATCAGAAATAGAGACATTATTATCCTCAGGAGGTTTTTCTTTCTCAGGTTTACTAGAGGTATGCAAAGTCCTATCATTTTTCTTTTTCTTTTTCTTTTTAGAAGTACTAGGTGCGTCATTATTAATTCTTTGTGAATCTTGTTCAATTCTTTTAGGATGTCCCTCAGGGTAAAGTGGTTCCTGAGTCATTTTACCTCCTCTAGTTGCTACTCTAACAGCAAAGTCATTTATATTATTATTCATTTCATAGCAATTCTTTTTGAGGTTTAGCAACTTGTTCTAGTTGAGTTTGAACCATAGATGCATGTTTTCCTACACCTCTAACATCATTGGAGATTTTAAATAACAAGTCACTCAAGCGAGCAATCATATCAGAATTATATTTCAATTGTTTCATAACATTGGCATTGAAGAGATCTTGTTTTCTAATGTAGTTGTCAAACTCATATAAGCACTGACTAGGATGTTTATTATAAGTAATATCACCTTCATCAAACATCAATAAAGAATTTACGTCTACCACCTGTGGAGGTGGTGTATTCAGTCCATGTATTTCTTCAATAGGAGGCAAAGTTTTAACATCCTCTGCTTTAATACCTTTTTCCTTCATACTTTTCTTTGCCTCTTGCATATCTTCAGGACTGAGATATAAGATACCCCCCTTCTTTGCAGTGGGTTTAGGTATTGGTTCAGGAAGAGTCTAATCATCATAATTTTTCAATATATTATTCAATAATTCCTCAGCTTGTCCAATAGTTCGTTCCCTGAAAACACAACCAGCACAACTATCTAGGAAATCCCTAGAAGCATCGGTTAGTCCATTATAGAAGATATCAAGTATTTCATTTTTCTTAAGTGGATGATCAGGCAAAGCATTAAGCAATTGGAGAAGCCTCCCCCAAGCTTGTGGGAGACTCTCTTCTTCAATTTGCACAAAGTTAAATATATCCTGTGAAGCAGCTTGTTTCTTACGAGCAGGAAAATATTTTTCAGACAAGTAGTAAATCATATCCTGGGGACTACGCACACAACCAGGAGTAAGAGTATTGTACCATATCTTAGCATCACCCTTTAACGAGAACGGAAATAATTTGAGAATATAATAGTAGCGAATTTTATCATCATGAGCAAAAAGGGTGGCTATATCATTTAACTTAGTAAGATGTGCCACAACAGTTTCAGTTTCATAACCACGGAAAGGACCAGATTCGACCAAAGTAATTAACTCTGGGTCAACAGAGAATTCATAATCCTTATCATCAACAAAGATAGGTGAAGTAGCAACCTGAGGATCACATTTCATTCTAGCATTCAAAAAAATTTCTTTCAGTTTGCATAATAACTTCTTAAGATCATCTCTATCATTGCAAGCAAGAAAATCTCTAGCTGTCTCCTCATCCATAACATAGCCTTCAGGTACTTTAGGCAATTCATATCTAGGAGCGCTAGGTCTAACGGGTGTTTCAAGATTTTCAGTTTCAAGTACTTCATCAGTTTCAGCATTCTCAATATCTTTAGCTCTAGCAATTTGTTCATCAAGAAATTCACCTAGTGGCACATTATCATCAAGCAAGGTACTAGCATCATCATGAGTGTCATTCATAGTAGAAGTAGCATCATTAATAACTTGCAACATATCAGGATTAATAGCATGTGGTGGTGTTGCAAGTTTACTCAAAATAGAAGGCGAATCAAGTGCAGAGCTAGATGGCAGTTCCTTACCTCCCCTCGTCTTAGAGGGAAAAATCTTAGTCTTGGTATCTTTCAAATTCTTCATAATGATAAACTGATAATAATCCCAAGTGACTCAACAAATATAGCTATGCTCCCCGGCAACGGCGCCAGAAAAAGGTCTTGATAACCCACAAGTATAGGGGATCGCAACAGTTTTTGAGGGTAGAGTATTCAACCCAAATTTATAGATTCGACACAAGGGGAGCCAAAGAATATTTGAAGGTATTAGCTGTGACGCCCCCGGCTTAATCGAGCACTAATTATACACGCAAATGCACACGATCAAGCCTAAGGACTCACTTGAAGGAATCACAACACAACTCTAGAACAATTTAAAATAATACAAGCTTTATATTACAAGCCAGGGGCCTCGAGGGCTCGAATACATAAGCTCGCTTACAAGCGTCAGCGAAAGCATCAGATATCTGAGTACAGATATAAAAGATAAAACAAATAGGCCTTTAAAAAGGCGGGGCAAAAGAAAACACTACGATCGAAAAGGCGCAGGACTCCTGCCTGGGACCCTCTGATCCTACTCCTGGTCGTCGGCAAGCTCGTAGTAGTAGCCACCCTCGGGGTGGTAGTAGTAGTCGTCAGCGGGGGCAGCTGGCTTTGGGGCTCCGTCATCTGGTTGCATCAAATGGGTATGGGGAAAAAGAGGAAGTAAAGCAATCATGAGTACTCATACGAAGTACTCAGCAAGCAAGGATCTACACTACATATGCAACATTATCAAAGAAAGGCTGTATATGAGGACTGGGCTGCAGAAATGCCAGAATAGAGAGAAGGCCTTGTCCTATCAAAGACTAGCATCTTCAGCGGTCTTGCAGCATTAAAAGAGTGTAGATTAGTACAATATAAAGTAGTAGTAGCAATAAGTATCAACCTCGGCCAGAGATCCTTTCTCGACTCCCTGCGAGAAAGCAATCCCAGAGCCTTAATATCCATATCTCATCTCAAGTATCCAGTTCTAATTGTATCGATCGGGATACAACTCCGAGCGTCCGTTACCGAGGATCCGGCTATGCATAGATTAGTTCTTCCCTGCAGGGGTGCACCAACTTACCCACCACGCTTGATTAACTCCGGCCGGACACACTTTTCTGGGTCATGCCTGGCCTCGGCCAAACGACACACCGCAGCCCTACCTAAAGCTCAGCAGAGAGGTCCCCGTCGGTCTATATCCTAAGTGCTCAGGTGTCTTGGGCCATCGCCCTATGCACTTTGGGTCATTGCGCACAGGGCGGGTCCAGGCTCCACCACTACAGGATGGTGCCGGCCCAGCCGTGCCGCCATGCTGAACTAGATGTCTGACAGAGCTTTCGGCTGATGCATATGATGCAGAGTGCCAATAACTTTTCCCGCGTGATGGTTAGTGCTATCGGGCCAGAGGGCCACTCGGATCAAATATCCAAATTGTTAGTGTATTGTTAGTGCGGTAATGAGCAGAGACTCACGATCGATGTGACCCCGTTGCCCTGTCTCGAGGACTTGCGGCAAGGGCTAAGAATGCCCGGCAACGCCTCGTATTTACCTATCGGTTACCCTCCAGGTCAACCCGACTCCACATCACTCGCGGGCACCCCTCAGGGCCGACCCGATGTCATCATGGTTCTGTGTTAAGTCAAAGTAACCGTGTGTCCAAACACCAGGGGAAACCTAAGGAATCACCCTCGATGGATTCCACCAAATGTAGTCGTCAAGGTGAACTTAGGAGGAATCACCCTCGAGGTTCACACTTGAGGAGTTGTACGACGGTGTCGTTATCGAGAGTAGTAAAGGAGGAATCACCCTCGAGGACCACGACCGAATAGCTACTCTATAGTGTTAACATCAGAAGTTCTAAACGAGGTATCACCCTCGGCACTCGATGGTAACGCTGCAGTGTCGTACAACTAAGGGGGTGATGTGCGGTGCCAGGGCCTGGTTATCGATCATGTTGATCGAGTCATCTGTTAATCTAGTGGGGGCAACTGGGTCAAAGTGGTGTCTCTGGTGGGTCTCTATCCAGCCTATACTAAGCAGTTTAGGATAAGCACGTAAGGTATCAATAGCAGGTTACAATAAACAGGCTATGCATCAGAATAGGATAACTCAAAGCAGTAGCAATTTCTAATGAAAGTAGGAGGGAGAAAGAATAGGCGATATAGGCATGTTCCAAGGGGGGGTGCTTGCCTGGTTGCTCTGCGGCAAAGGCCTGGTCTTCAACGGTCTAGCCAACCTCCGGAGCTGCGTTGGCCTCGAGGATGACATCGGTGTCGGGGTCTAACGAGAGAGAAGATGGGGA
The DNA here is from genome assembly GCA_011799875.1 of Thinopyrum elongatum. Classification (NCBI taxonomy): domain Eukaryota; kingdom Viridiplantae; phylum Streptophyta; class Magnoliopsida; order Poales; family Poaceae; genus Thinopyrum; species Thinopyrum elongatum. The sequence goes on from CM022303.1 coordinate 183,671,048, forward strand.
GGAAACAAATAAATACACGGCAAACATATGCAACACAGAGCATGCTATGCTAACGTGCAGTGCAGGGTTGCCTAAAAGCATATCTAAGTCGTACTAGTTATTTTAGGATTTAAGTTGGATTTTATTAACCGGTGTATATGCTCTATTCATCTATCGGAAATAGGCTAAAAGTTGTGGGTTCACCTCCATAGAGGGTCCCGACACAGAAACACATGGCACGGTCGGTTTCGTCTCATCGTTGTGAGCAACTTTCATGTATAAAGTTTTTCGATCCGAGCTACGGTTTAAATTCTATGAATTTTCAAAGATTAAATCATTTTCTGGAATTATTTTAAATCAACAGAGATGAAATATGATGTCAGCATGACGCAGGTGTGACGTCAGTGGTCAACAGACTCGCTGACCAGGTCAAACCTGACCAGTGGGTCCCACCTGTCATACACAGAGGGACTAACAGCGCTTTATTTTAATTAAATAGAGTAAATTAACAGCTGGGCCCCACATGTCAGTGAATGATTAGGTCTAACTAATTAAGTTTATTTAAAAAAAATGTTTGATAATTCTAATTAGGTGGTGGGGCCCATATGTCAGTGGCTGGGGGAACAGTACCCCGCGTTGACTATGGTCAACGCGGTCAAACAGAGATGCAGGGGCCCACTGTTAGTGGCACTGGGCGGGCCCCACACTCGCCAGCTCAGCGGGGCCGGCGACTCGCCGGTGGCGACGCCTAAACACGGTGGCGACGCACTGCCCTCGTCGGAAAACGTCTAGGGGGCACCATTTGGCTCGCAGAAGGGCGCGTTCGAACGAGGCGAGCAAGCCGCATTCAACCGCGATGGTGGCGCGGGCTGGCGTGCCCGGAATCATTGCCGGCGACGAGGTCAGCGGCGGAGCTCTTCGGGAGATGACGGATTCGGCGATGCGGTGCGCAATAGCTCAAGTAAAAGGGCTAGGCGTGCTCTACGGTTGCGTACGAGGATGATGGACACGGGCCCTTGAGCGTTTGGTCACCGGAGCCATGCTGGCGACGAGCTCAGTGGAGGCGAGCTCGGGTGCGATGGAAACGACAGCTACGGTTGCGGAAACGGCAGGAAGACGGAGGGGAAAGAGGCGAGGCTCACTGTGTAGGCTCAAGGAGGCCCGGCGAGAGGTTTCGGAGCTGCAGGGGAAGCCGGAGTTGGAGAAGCTCGCCGAAACCAGAGGCGAAAGGGGGCAGCGGTGTTCGGCAACTGCAGGGGCCCTCGGCTCCAATGGAAAGCGCCAGGCGACATGGTCGAGCACGGCGCTCCTCCCAGGCATGGTGGTGGCCCGCGGGGACGCCGGTGGCCGTGGCTAGGCCGCAGCCTTGGCGACGGTGGCGTTCGATGGCGGATCTGGAGGAGAAAAGGAAGGGAGAGAGCGAGGGGGAGACTGGGGCTGGCTAGGGTTGCGGGAGGCCACTGGGGTCGATCTTATCCCCATCGCGGCGGCAGCGGCGCTGGGGGTTGGCCAACAGCTGGCCACCGCCGGCTCGGGCGCGCGCGCGCTGACACGGGGAGGAGGGAGACGACGCCGGCTCTGTTGGGCTGGGCCTACACACTGTGCACTAAGGCCCAGCCAACAGTGGCCCTTTTTCTTTTTCTTTATTTCTGTTCTTTTCCATTTAGTTGAAAATAGAGAAGGTTGGGGAATTATTTGGGCATCCAAATCATATCAGAAAAAATGTGGGACCAAGCCACAAAATCCAGGGTGATATTTGACACTACCACAAATATTTTGGTGGCAAGCTGAATTCATATAGATTTTTCACAAATGAAATAGCATTTTAAAAAATGCTGAAATGCACTGGATTAATTGCTACTACTCATTTTAGCAAATTGGTGTTGTTGTTTTCCTGAACAAATATTTGTTTTGAAATATTTGCTAAGTTATGAACATGTTTGCAGCAACTTCTGTGCAACTCTAAATTTCACTTGAATTTGAATAGAATTCAGAGGAGAATTTGAAATGAGAGAATTATCCAACATGTTTATCATTGCAAATCACAGTAGCTTAGCATCATCATGATGGATTACTGTGCCACCATTACATAGGGGTGTTACAATTCTCCTCCTCTAAAAGAAATTCTCGTCCCGAGAATTTAGGAGGTAGAAGGAAAGAGGTCGGGGTATTCCTCCTGAAGATGGTCCTCGCGTTCCCAACTGGCTTCATCTTCTGTATGATTTGACCACTGCACTTTGAGGAACTTGGTAATCTTCTGACGGGTCCGACGTTATGCTTCATCGAGAATGCGGATCGGATGCTCCTTATAAGACAGGTCATCTTGCAAATCGAGCATCTTGTGATCCACTGCTCTGTGCGGAGATTCCTTGAAGCAACGACGAAGTTGCGACACATGGAAGACATCGTGGATATGAGAGAATTGCGGCGGCAACTCCAATTTATATGCCACCTGACCACGTCTAGCAACAATGCGGAAAGGACCAATGTAGTGGTGAGCTAACTTGCCCTTAATTCTGAAGCGGTGAGTGCCCTTCATAGGAGTGACACGAAGATAAGCTTGATCACAAGGTTGATAAGTCAAACCCCATCGCTTGCGATCATAGTTGCTCTTCTGGCGGTCCTGAGCCGCCTTGAGATTTTCTCGAACAATACGGACTTGCTCTTCGGCGTGTTGAATAATATCCGGACCCATGAGCGGTCGTTCCCCAATTTCTGACCAATTCAGAAGGGTTCGACACTTACGTCCATAAAGTACTTCAAAGGGAGCCATTTTCAAGCTGGCTTGATAGCTATTGTTATAAGAGAACTCAGCATACGGGAGAGATTCTTCCCACTTCTTGCCGAAAGATATAACACAAGCTCGAAGCATGTCTTCAAGCACTTGATTGACTCGCTCGACTTGGCCTTGGGATTGGGGGTGATAAGCTGAACTCCAGGTAATATGGGTTCCCAGAACTTTGAGGTGAAAAGACCGCCACGGTCCGAACTAATCTCTTTCAGAATACCGTGGAGTGAAACAATTCTGGAGATATACAACTCTGCTAATTGACTGGCAGTGATAGTCTCCTTGACAGGCAGAAAGTGTGCAACTTTAGAGAGTTGGTCGACGATGACAAGAATAGCATCGTGACCCTTCTGTGACTTGGGAAGGCCAGTAATGAAATCCATTTGCACTTTATCCCATTTCCATAAAGGAATAGGGAGGGGTTGCAGAATTCCAGCAGGCTTCTGATGTTCTGCTTTAACGTGACGACACACATCACATTTAGCAATATATCGAGCAATATCCTGCTTCATTTTAGACCACCAGTACCTTTGACCGAGGTCACGATACATCTTGGTGCTACCCGGATGAATCGACAATGGTGTGTCATGTGCCTCCTCCATGACCTTGTCAGTCATAAGCTCGAAGCGGGGTTCAACAATGCGGTCTCTAAAGTACAAGGTTCCATCTTCAGATAGCGAGAAATCCCTGTACTTTTCAAGGTGAAGATTTTTCTTCATCAGATCAACTTCAGCATCTTTAGCTTGCGCACTCTTAATAACCTTCTCAAGGTCTGGTTCAACAACCATGGTATTTAGGTATCCTTGAGGAACTATCTCGAGATTTAGCTTTCGAAGCTCTTCATACAGGAGTGGTTGTTGTAGCTGGACTTCAAGTTCACAGTAGTAGGATTTACTGCTCAAGGCATCAGCCATTACATTAGCCTTGCCAGGGGTATAAGAAATACCCAAATCATAGTCCGTAATGGTCTCCATCCCTCTTTGCTGACGGAGGTTCAGAGATGGCTGGGTGAACAAGTACTTCAGACTTTTATGATCCGTGTAGATCTCGCAACGATTACCGAGGAGGTAATGTCGACACAACTTCAATGCATAGATGACAGCAGCTAGTTCTAGATCATGTACCGGATCATTCTCTTCATGCGGGCGCAACTGTCGAGAGCCATAAGCTATCACTTTACGCTCTTGCATTAGGACACAGCCTAATCCTTCACGGGATGCGTCGCAATAAATTACGAAGTCTTTGCGAGAATCTGGAGGAGCAAGTACTAGTGCAGATGTTAGCTTGTCTTTGAGTGTTTGAAAACTTTCCTGACATTTTTCTGTCCACTCAAACTTAACGCCCTTGTGAAGCAGATCAGTCAAAGGCTTGGCAATCTTTGAGAAATTCTCGACAAAGCGATGGCAATAGCTTGCAAGGCCGAGAAAACTTCTGACTTGCTTGACATTCTTTGGTGGAGTCCATTCAAGAATAGCCTGAACTCGTTCTGGGTTAACAGCAATGCCATCTTTGGAGATCACATGGCCGAGATATGTCACTTCAGACAACCAGAATTCACATCTAGAATACTTGGCATACAGTTGATGTTCACGCAGCTTCTCCAGTACAAGCCGAAGATGTTTGGCATGTTCTTCTTTATTCTTCGAATATACCAGAATATCATCTAGATAAACCACGACAAATTTGTCGAGATAATCCATGAAGATGTAGTTCATTAACCGGGAGAAGGTTGCTGGAGCATTGGTTAAGCCGAAGGACATGACAGTGTACTCATAAGAGCCATAACGGGTAACAAATGCAGTCTTTGGAATATCCTCTTCGCGAACATGGATCTGATGATAACCCAACCTCAAGTCGATTTTAGAAAACACCGATGATCCAGCAAGTTGATCATACAGTTCATTGATCCGAGGAAGCGGATATTTATTCTGAATGGTTGCCTGGTTGATAGGACGGTAATCTTGAACCAACCTATTCGTACCATCTTTCTTCTTGACAAAGAGAGAAGGTGCTCCCTAGGCAGAGGAACTTGGACGGATAAAACCTTTGCGGAGTGATTTATCGATTTCCTCCTTAAGCTCAAGGAGTTCATGCGGAGGCATCTTATAAGGATGTTTCGCAATAGGAGTAGTGCCTGACTTCAAGTCTATGATGAATTCAACAGCTCTAGCAAGGGGTATGCCTGGAAGTTCTTCTGGAAAGACATCTTGAAAATCACGAATAACTGGAACATTCTCGATGCCTTCAAGAGGTGAATCATTTAATGCATTCAGAACATATATCTTATTCTCGGTATTCTGAACTGTTCGAGCTGAGTATTTGACTGTCTGGCCAGAAGGATGGGTAAGTTGGACTTTCTTAGCGGCACAGTCAATCAAAGCATTATGGGCTGTCAACCATTCCATACCAAGAATGATGTCTATGTTGGAAGGTCCGAGTACAAAGAGAGAAGCCGGAAAAAGTAGACCTTCAATCTCGATTTGGTTGTGAGGGCAAAACATTGTGGTTTGCCATTTGGATCCCAGAGATTGAATCGCTAAAGGAGTGGGCAGATTCTCCATATCTAACCCATGCAGTCGAGCAAGTTGTTGGGACACGAAAGCATGCGATGCTCCTGAATCAAAAAGAACAGAAGCTGGCTCTGAATTAACGCGAAGGGTACCCATCACAATTTTTGGGGACTCATGAGCTTCTTCAATCTTGACATGAGTGACTTGACCACCAGTCACCGTAGGCGACCTGACACTACAACTTTTGGTATGATGGTTTCGACGGCCCTTCTTACGGTCAACAGGACGACGTGATGAATTCTGCGGCTGACCCTGATGACAGTTGAAAGCACGGTGCCCTGGCTGTCCACACTTGCGGCATAAACCATCATTATGGGGACAAGCCATAGTGTTGGACTGTCCACCCTAAATCGTTAGCTATCTCGGCAGCGGAGGCAGATGAGGTGCAACATAAGACGGCCTTGGCGTTGGAGCAGGTCGATGATGAACATTGTGTGGGATCCAGACTTGACGTTTCCGAGCAGGCTAACCCGAAGACGAGCCGACATCTCGAGTACGCTTGAGCGACTCCTGGTATTTAGTCAGAGCAGTTTCAACTCGGAAAGATTGGCTGACAAGCGTTGCGAAGTCTGTGCAATCATGGACAGCAAGTGCGAGGTTTATATCAGTACGCGGTCCTTCACGGAATTTCTCCTGCTTGCGTGCGTCAGTGCAGACGCCATCCTCTGCATAGCGGGATAATTCAAGGAATTTCCTCTGGTATTCATCCACAGTCATTTTTCCCTGAGAGAGTTCGCGGAACTCCTGCTTCTTCTAGTCCATCAAACCTTGAGGAATGTACCGTGCATGAAAGGCTGACTGAAATTCCTGCCAAGTGGTTTCAGTTCCAGTAGGTAGCATACCACTGTGACTTTTCCACCATTGAGCAGCTGAACTGTGACACCCTGGATTTTGCCCATTCTTTTTCCTTTTTATTTTGGTCTGGATTTGCTTTTCTGTGGCTTAGTAGTCCTGAAACCTGGAGAGATCACCCTTGATTCCTCTCCCAAGTGGCTTGCCAACCTCAAAATCATCCCAAGACCTTGTCATTTCCATCTTGGACCAATCCCAATATTCTTTTCTTGGGAATATTCCTTTTTCTATTAAAGGAATAACCCTGTCAGCTCTGAGTTGTGAAGCAACTCATATTTCTATCATTCCCAAAATTCCCAAATAATTCTCATAAATCCTTTGGGACATATCTTATCCAGATATGTCAAAATATTCCTTGCCATGTTCAAAAATAATCCACCAAAATTCCTTTTCTGATTCTGCCCTAGTTGTCAGTTTGTGAAGCAAGTACCCTTTATATTGGCCTACTTGCTCTCAAACTTTTTGGGCATTTTTTTCCTATCCATATCATTGTTACATGCCAAAATTCAACTTTATTTGGATATTAAATCTCTCTTGGCTAATTTCCAAAGTTTCTGGGCAACTAGAACCTTTGTGAAGCAAGTGCTAGCTAGGAGTATCCAAATGAGTTGAAATTTTGCAAGCACCTCCAATTGCCCAAATAATGACTCTTACACAAGTTTCAACCCTATCCAATCATCTTAGTGAGCAGAGCATCGATTCTTAGATTCTGGCCATATTTTTCAGCTGTGAAGCAACTATATTTTATATTGCTTCATTTAAGCTGAAAATTTACCAGGACATTCTTAAATCCATTTCAAATCCTTCCACCAAGTTTTGGCCCAATTCAGTAATCCAATTGCCCTATGCAAATTTTGCAAGTTTCTGGACAGAGAGGATGCTTGTGAAGCAAGTACCATTATGGCTTGTCCATTTGGTATGAAATTTCCACAGCATCATTATATGTCCAAATAATCAAGCCTTGCCAAATTTCAGACCAATTGGACACTCCATGTGAGTGGCACTTCAAGATTGGCATTCTGGACCAGGTTATGCAGTTGTTAAGCAACTATGTTAAACCCTGGTCCATTTCCCTTAAAATTCCACAGAATAGTAGTCCTTCCTATCCCAAACCTCCCAGACATCTCAGTTGGACCTTATACCTCTTCCGTTGATCACAGCATTCATCAAACAGTTTGCTACAGCAACTTTTCAGTGAGAATTCCCATCAACCCTTGGACTTTCTTGTTGATCTATCACCTTCACGGTGCCTTGGGGAGCAAGGTCCCTTAGCTAGACAACATTTTGGGTGCCAGAAAGCACTGCATGCCACTGTGCATGCGGTGACCACCGTTTTGGCACGCAGTGGATGTGTGCCGAACGCCGTTTGCTCGGGGCCCCTCCTCTCCTTGTCGGTTTCGCGCGATTAGTCTTGTCCCACAGCTTTCCCTCGCTGTCTTCTTCTCCCCAGACCTCTCTCCCCCTCCAGTCCCATCCTCGCCGCTCCGCGACGAGCTCCGCCCTATTCTGCCCGTAGCCGCCGTTGGCGTTTTCTCCGTCTCGAGCCTTCCCGAGCTCGCCTGAGCCCTCCTGAGCGCTCCCAAGCCTTCTCAGCCTCTCTCCGGTCTCTCTGGTCGTCTCTCCCCTCCTCCATGAGCTCTCCCGAAGCTCCGGCACGCTTCGCCGCGGCCGTGGCCGAGCCCTGCGCCGTCCGGCTATTTATAGGCTGCCCCGAGTCCTCCCGAGCTCACGAGAGCCTCTTCCGTCCTCCTCTGTCACTCCCCATTCCCCTGCCCGAGCCCCGGAGCTCCTCTCCGCCTCCAATGGCCGTCGGGGCCGCCGCTCGGCTCCGGATAAATTCTGGCGAGCTGCGCCCGGACTCCCCCTCCTTTCTCCACCGCAAGAACCCCTGTGGTCCGGCGGTCCTTTCCCCCTTCTTGCCCCGTCGTTTGGGTGCCGGAGACGCCGTCTTCGAATCTGGCCGACGACCACCGCCGTGGGCGCTCTAACCGCCGCCGTCTTGGGCCCCTCCGGCGTCCGAGCCCAGGCGGGATGAATGCGGCGCCTCCTTCCGGTCCCGTCGGTGGTCCAAGCTCCACCGGGGACGGCCGGAGCCGCCCGGGCCATCGCTGGCGGCGATCTGCCTCGCCTCGCTCCTGTCCCCGATCGGGAGGAGGAAGAAGGAGGTGGGAGGAGAGAGAGGGCCAGCGCGGGCCCCGCCCGTCGGTGACCCAGGAGCCGGCCCCGCCACTGCTGAGGTGGATAAGTGGAGGCGTATTCCTTTGGAATACGTCTTCCTCTGGGGAAAACGCATTTTATTTGAATGCGCAAGCGGCTGAGCTGCTCAGGGACCCGGATGCAATTATCTCTTTTGCTGATTGGTCCCTGGCAGAAAATCATTCATATCTTTTTGCCCGGGACTCCGATTCAGACGAAACCAGCGCCCACTTCTTCATCTCATCGAGCCCGTTCCGATGGTGTCATTCTCGTGCTGTGTTGACACCGCAGAAATGACCATTTTGCCCTTGCCGTAAACAGCCCCTCCGAGAGAGAACTGTTTCCGGCATTCGTTCCCGCGACATTTCCGCACTTCATTCCGATGACTCCTTCATCTCCAGGCAAGCCACAACCCTCATCTGCATAATTGCAATGCAATATCATAGCTTAATTAATTACTTTAATAGCAAGAATGTTATCTGTAGCATGGATTGGATTATGACATGCATGAGTAGATGTTGAATACCGGATTGTTAATGACTAGTAGTTTACCCACTCGTTGAGGTTATGATGTTGAGATTACCGTCTATGATTATTTTCGTTTTCATTCGGCATTTGTGAATATGAACTAGTAGCAGTAGCCTAAGCATGCCGGTTATTGGATTACTATGATATCGGAGTATCAGCTGTGACAGAAAGATTGTTCGGGGATAAGATGCCTAATTTGACCAACTAAGTTAACTTGATGAAACAACCTGGTAATAAGTGAACTTAGTTGGTTGATCGAGAGTCACCTGTCCGGGCTTATTCGTGCAGCCACATTTGCCGGTATGGGACGGCCTTGACTTGGTCTGATCGCGTGCTCTTCCACCGGTACCTCCAAAGAGGGAGGGTTATGCGCGCGCGCTACCCTGGCCCGGTAGGCGGCGATAACCCTGTGAGCCCAGCTGAGTTATTGGATCCAGGTCCCCGTTTGGGACAGTTTGTTTGGCCAGGACGCTGGCAGGTGTCTTGAGGACACTGGGCCACCCAGGGCTTGACTCCAAGAGGGAGTATGATTGCCGGTCGTACGATGGAAGAGTAACGGGTCAGGCGGGTTTCGTCGGAACGTCGTTGGTCCACCCGAATGGGAGCACGAGGCCATGAGTTCCGTGGTGTGGGTAAAGTGTACAACCTCTGCAGAGTGTTAAATCTATTCGAATAGCCGTGTCCACGGTATTGGACAGCCCGTCCAGACCTCTATAGGAGATCAACCACAATAATGACAGTAATGATGGGAGAACTCATCTGAGTTTGGTAACAATTGGATAGTATGCCATGGGCAAGTATTAGTAACGATCTCGAGGATGATCGTTGGATGTTCTTGGAGTGATCATGAGTTGGTCACTAGAATGCAGGAAGAGTAGCCTGTTATTGCTCATTTCAACCATTCCTTCGGTAACAGTAAATCTCAACCTAATCTTGATTACTATGATGTTGTCTTGCCTTAATGCTGATGTTTGTTGTGAGCTTGCGAGTACATTCAAAGCACTCACCTGGCGTGTCATGCCAGTTTGCAGGTCATGCCATGACTGCTTGTTTGTTGGAGATGTTGATTGCGCGAGCTAGGATACGCGTTCTAGCCAGAGTCCCTGCGGAGTGGAGTCCATCACCGCCGACGCTGTTCCGCTGCCGAGAGAAACTCCGCCTCCTCAGGTCGATCCGCTGTTAGCATAGAGCTATTTTGAGCAGGCGTAGTGTCGCCGTATTGATGTAATCTTTGTAACCATATTTATAGCAATAAAGAGCTGATTTGTTCTATGCCAACAGTGCCGTATTCCAGTGGACTTGTCCCTGGGACTGGAATACGGGGCGTTCCGGTTTCCTCTGAGCCGGGGTGCCACATGAACCCCTCAGGTGATATGTCGCATAGGTGACGTAACTGTCAGGGATAACATTAGCCGACTTCATCTGGAAGGCAATGTCACGGAGCCAAGCATCAGCATCCATTGGATCAGTCGAGCTGCGAAAAGTGGACGGATTGAGGCGCACGAATTCTGGCAGAGTTATTGGAGCAGACTGTTGCTGAGCATTCTGACTTGGGAACTGAGCCATTACTCCGGTCATAAACTGACGGTTCAGTTCAAACTGCTGCATCATTGCGGCAATATAAGGTGGAGGTGGAGGATCGTCAGCCATCCTGCCAAATCAACAGGGGCAGTTTAGCATGAAAAACTACATGTGTAAGAGGTCATTCACGATGTAACATGAGTAATGAACAAGAAGGGTATTAGATATATGATAGTAGTCGTTAAAGACATACCAATCCATGCACAAAGTTAGATTCAAACGGATAGTACGGGCTCAGGAACGCTCGCAGCTAGACAAACTAGGCGGCGCGCAGGCACGCGGTAAGGAATACAACAACATGACCTAGCAAAGGCTACATCATGTCGGAGAAAACTGTTGGAGTGAGGAATCTGCAAGTGACAACACAGGGTGCCCTCGATAAAAGGATCCTGCAAGCAGAAGCTGGCCCACAATCTTGAAGAAAGGGGGGTAATTTCAGAACTCCGGGTGGATGTGACCACGAGAACCTAATGTTGGAGTTAGTAAAATTTTAACCCGAATAGAAGAGATATCAGAGTTCCAGAGTATAGACGAGGAATAAAAGATCCTAATACCACCCAATGGCGACGTGGGCCCGTAAGCCACACAGCTAAGTTAATAAAACAGTTTTTGAAAGACTAGACTCAACTCTGGCCAAGGAGTTGGAAAGGGGGATCCTACAGGCAGTCGGCTCTGATACCAACCTGTGATGCCCCCGGCTTAATCGGGCACTAATTATACACACAAATGCACATGATCAAGCCTAAGGACTCACTTGAAGGAATCACAACACAACCCTAAAACAATTTAAAATAATACAAGCTTTATATTACAAGCCAGGGGCCTCGAGGGCTCGAATACATAAGCTCGCTTACAAGCGTCAGCGGAAGCATCAGATATCTGAGTACAGATATAAAAGATAAAACAAATAGGCCTTTAAAAAGGCAGGGCAAAAGAAAACACTACGATCGAAAAGGCGTAGGCCTCCTGCCTGGGACCTTCCGATCCTACTCCTGGTCGTCGGCAAGCTCATAGTAGTAGCCACCCTCGGGGTGGTAGTAGTAGTCGTCGGCGGGGGCAGCTGGCTCCGGGGCTCCGTCATTTGGTTGCATCAAACGGGTATGGGGAAAAAGAGGAAGCAAAGCAACCGTGAGTACTCATCCGAAGTACTCAGCAAGCAAGGATCTACACTACATATGCAACATTATCAAAGAAAGGTTGTATATGAGGACTGGGCTGCAGAAATGCCAGAATAAAGAGAAGGCCTAGTCCTATCGAAGACTAGCATCTTCAGCGGTCTTGCAGCATTAGAAGAGTGTAGATTAGTACAATATAAAGTAGTACTCCCTCCGTTCCATAATGTAGTGCCTATAGATTTTTTATAAAGTCAAATTTTACAAATTTTGACCAAGTTTATAGAGAAAACTATTTATATATACAATGTCAAATATATAAAATATGAAAATACTTCTTACGATGAATCTAATAATATATGTTTTCCATTCTAAATGTAAATGTTTTTCTCCGTAAACTTGGTCAAAGTTTGTAAGATTTGACTTCTCCAAAAATCTATAGGCACTATATTATGGAACGGAGGGAGTAGTAGCAATAAGTATCAACCTCGGCCAGAGATCCTTTCTTGACTCCCTGCGAGAAAGCAATCCCAGAGCTTTAATATCCATATCTCATCTCAAGTATCCAGTTCTAGTTGTATCGGTCGGGATACAACTCCGAGCGTCCGTTACCGAGGTTCCGGCTATGCATAGATTAGTTCTTCCCTGCGGGGGTGCACCAACTTACCCACCACGCTCGATTAACTCTGGCCGGACACACTTTTCTGGGTCATGCCCGACCTCGGCCAAACGACACACCGCAGCCCTACATAAAGCTCAGCAGAGAGGTCCTCGTCGGTCTATATCCTAAGCGCTCAGGGGTCTTGGGCCATCGCCCTATGCACTCCGGGTCGTTACGCGCAGGACGGGTCCAGGCTCCACCACTACAGGATGGTACCGGCCCAGCCGTGCCACCATGCTAAATTGGACGTCTAACAGAGCTTTCTGCTGATGCATACGATGCAGAGTGCCCATAACTTTTCCCGGGTGATGGTTAGTGCTATTGGGCCAGAAGCCCACTCGGATCAAATATCCAAATCGTTAGTTTATTGGTAGTGCGGTAACAAGCAGAGACTCACGATCAATGTGACCCCGTCACCCCATCTCGAGGAGTTGCGGCAAGGGCTAAGAATGCCCGGCCATGCCTCGTATTTACCTCTCGGGTACCCTCCAGGTCAACCCGACTCCACATCACTCGCGGGTACCCCTTAGGGCCGACCCGATGTCATCATGGTTCTGTGTTAAGTCAAATAACCATGTGTCCAAATACCAGGGGAAACCTGAGGAATCACCCTCGATGGATTCCACCTAATGTAGTCGTCAAGGTGAACTTAGGAGGAATCACCCTCGAGGTTCACACTTGAGGAGTTGTACGACCGTGTCGTTATCGGGAGTGGTAAAGGAGGAATCACCCTCGAGGACCACGACCGAATAGCCACTCTACAGAGTTAACATCAGAAGTGCTAAACGAGGTATCACCCTCAACACTCGATGGTAATGCTGAAGTGTCGTACAACTAAGGGGGTGATGTGCGGTGCCGGGCCCTAGTTGTCGATCATGTTGATCGAGTCATCTGTTAATCCAGCGGGGGCAACTGGGTCAAAGTGGTGTCTCTGGTGGGTCTCTATCCAGCCTATACTAAGCAGTTTAGGATAAGCAGGTAAGGTATCAATAGCAGGTTACAATAAACAGGCTATGCATCAGAATAGGATAACTCAAAGCAGTAGCAAATTCTAATGCAAACAGGAGGGAGAAAGAATAGGCGATATAGGCATGTTCAAAGGGGGGTGCTTGCCTGGTTGCTCTGTGGCAAAGGCCTGGCCTTCAACGGTGTAGCCAACCTCCGGACCTGCGTCGGCCTCGGGGACGACGTCGGTGTCGGGGTCTACCGAGAGAGAAGACGGGGAGGAAACAAATAAATACATGGCAAACATATGCAACATAGAGCATGCTATGCTAACGTGCAGGGTTGCCTAAAAGCATATCTAAGTCATACTAGTTATTTTAGGATTTAAGCTAGATTTTATTAACCGGTGTATATGCACTATTCATCTATCGGAAACAGGCTAAAAGTTGCAGGTTCACCTCCGTAGAGGGTCCCGACACAGAAACAGATGGCACGGTCGGATTCGTCTCGTCGTTCTGAGCAACTTTCATGTATAAAGTTTTTCGATCCGAGCTACGGTTTAAATTCTATGAATTTTCAAAGATTAAATCATTTTCTGGAATTATTTTAAATCAACAGAGATGAAATATGACGTCAGCATGATGCAGGTGTGATGTCAGTGGTCAACAGACTCGCTGACCAGGTCAAACCTGACCAGTAGGTCCCACCTGTCATACACAGAGGGACTAACAGGGGTTTATTTTAATTAAACAGAGTAAATTAACAGCTGGGCCCCACATGTCAGTGAATGATTAGGTCTAACTAATTAAGTTTATTTAAAAAAACATTTGATTAATCTAATTAGGTGGTGGGGCCCATATGTCAGTGGCTGGGGGAACAGTACTCCACGTTGACCGTGGTCAACGAGGTCAAACATTGACGCAGGGGCCCACTGTCAGCGGCACTGGGCTGGCCCCACACTCACCAGCTCAGCGGGGCCGGCGACTCGCCGGCGGTGATGCCTAAACACGGCGGCGACGCACTGCCCTCGTCGGAAAACGGCTAGGGGGCACCATTTGGCTCGCACAAGTGTGCGTTCGAACGAGGCGACCAAGCCGCATCAAACCGCGGTGGTGGCGCGGGCTGGCGTGGCCGGAATCATTGCCGGCGACGAGGTCAGCGGTGAAGCTCTTCGGGAGACGATGGATTCGGCGATGCAGCGCGCAGCATCTCAAGCAAAAGGGCTAGGCGTGCTCTACGGTTGCGTACGAGGAAGATGGACACGGGCCCTTGAGCGTTTGGTCACCGAAGCCATGCCAGCGACGAGCTCGGCGGAGGCGAGCTCGGGTGCGATGGAAACAATGGCTACGGTTGTGGAAACGGCGGGAAGATGGAGGGGAAAGAGGCGAGGCTCACTGTGTAGGCTCAAGGAGGCCCGACGAGAGGTTTAGGAGCTGCAGGGGAAGCCAATGTCGGAGAAGCTCGCCGGAACTAGAGGCGAAAGGGGGCGGGGGTGTTCGGCAGCTGCAGGGGCCCTCGGCTCCAACGGAAAGCGCCAGGCGACGTGGTCGAGCACGGCGCTCCTCCCAGGCATGGTGGTTGCCCGCGGGAACACCGGTGGCCGTGGCTAGGCCACAACCATGGCGACGGTGGCGTTCGGTGGCGGATCTGGAGGAGAAAAGGAAGGGATAGAGCAAGGGGGAGACTGGGGCTGGCTAGGGTTGCGGGAGGCCACTGGGGACGATCTTATCCCCATCGCGGCGGCGGCGGCGCCGGGGGATGGCCAACAGCTAGCCATCGCCGGCTCAGGCGCGCGCACGCGCTGACACGGGGAGGAGGGAGACGACACCAGCTCTGTTGGGCTGGGCCTGCACACTGTGCACTAAGGCCCAGCCAACAGTGGCCCTTTTTCTTTTTCTTTATTTCTGTTCTTTTCCATTTAGATGAAAACAGAGAAGGTTGGGGAATTATTTGGGCATCCAAATCATATCAGAAATAATGTGGGACCAAGCCACAAAATCCAGGGTGATATTTGGCACTACCACAAATATTTTGTGGCAAGCTGAATTCATATAGATTTTTCACAAATGAAATAGCATTTTAAAAAATGCTTAAATGCACTGGATTAATTGCAACTTCTCATTTTAGCAAATAGGTGTTGTTGTTTTCCTAAAAAAATATTTGTTTTGAAATATTTGCTAAGTTATGAACATTTTTGTAGCAACTTCTGTGCAACTCTAAATTTCACTTGAATTTGAATAGAATTCAAAGGAGAATTTGAAATGAGAGAATTATCCAACATGTTTGTCAATGCAAATCACAGTAGCTTAGCATCATCATGATGGATTACTGTGCCACCATTACATAGGGGTGTTACATTAGCAGCTGAGTTGTCAATTCAGCCACACTTGGAAATTAATTATCTGTAGCAAAGTGATTAGTAGCACAGTAATATGATACTTTTGATGGCAGTGGTAACAGTAATAGTAACAGTAACAGTGATAGCAATGATTTTGTAGCAGTTGTGAAAGTAGCAATAACAGTAGTAACTTAGCAAGAACAATATGTGAAAAACTCGTAGGCATCGGATCGGTGAATTCATTGGATGATATTCATCATATAACAGTCATAACCTAGGGCGATACAAAACTAGCTCCAGTTCATAAATAGTCACATGTGCTTATGGAATGAACTTGCATGACATCTTTTGTCCTACCCTCCTGTGGCAGCGGGGTCCATAAGGAAACTAAGGGATATTAAGGCCTCCTTTTTAATAGAGAACTGGAAAAAAGCATTAACACATAGTGAATACATGAACTCCTCAAACTACGGTCATCACCGGAAATTATCCTGAATACTGTCACTCTGGGGTTTACGGATCATAACACATAGCAGCTGCGTATAACTTGCAAGATCGGATCAAGAACATATATATAATGGTGAAAACATAAACAGTTCAGATCTGAAATCATAGCATACGGGCCCAAAGTGACTAGCATTAAGCATGGCAAAGTCATAGCAACATCAATCTCAGAACATAATGGATACTAGGGATCAAGCCCTAACAAAACTAACTCGATTACATGATGAATCTCATCCAACTCCCTCACCGACAAGCTAGCCTACGAAGGAATTACTCACTCCTAGTGGGGAGCATCATGGAATTGGCGATGGAGAAGGGTTGGTGATGATGAAGATCGAAGATTCCCCTCTCCGGAGCCCCAAACGGACTCCAGATCTGGCCTCCCAATGAAGAACAGGGTGGCTCCGTCTCGTAAAACGTGATAATTCTTCCTCCCTCATTTTTTTGTCCAAAAATAGGATTTTATAGCGTCAGGGATAGGGTCAGCGGGGCCACCAGGTGGGCACAACCCACCTGGACGCGCCAGGAGGGGGGCACTCCCTGGTGGGTTGTGCTCACCCAGGGCCCCCCCTCCGGTGGTTCTTGGCTCCATTATTTATCTTTTATTCCATAAAAATTCTCCAAAAAATTTCGTTCCATTCTGAGAACTTTTATTTCTGCACAAAAACAACACCATGGTAGTTCTGCTGAAAACAGCATGAGTCCGGGTTAGTTTCATTCAAATCGTGCAAATTAGAGTCCAAAACAAGAGCAAAAGCGTTAGGAAAAGTAGATACAACGGAGACGTATCAGTATACTGAAGGAAATATGCCCTAGAGGCAATAATAAAGTTGTTATTTTATATTTCCTTATATCATGATAAATGTTTATTATTCATGCTAGAATTGTATTAACCGGAAACTTGATACATGTGTGGATACATAGACAAAACAACATGTCCCTAGTAAGCCTCTACTAGACTAGCTCATTAATCAATGATGGTTAAGTTTCCTAACCATGGACATGAGTTGTCATTTGATAACGGGATCACATCATTAGGAGAATGATGTGATGGACAAGACCCATCCGTTAGCTTAGCATAATGATCATTCAGTTTTATTGCTACTGCTTTCTTCATGTCAAATACATATTCCTTCGACTATGAGATTATGCAACTCCCGGATACCGGAGGAATGCCTTGTGTGCTATCAAACGTCGCAACGTAACTGGGTGATTATAAAGATGCTCTACAGGTATCTTCGAAGGTGTCTGTTGGGTTGGCATAGATCGAGATTAGGATTTGTCACTCCGAGTATCGGAGAGGTATCTCTGGGCCCTCTCGGTAATGCACAACTTAAGAAGCCTTGCAAGCAAAGTGACTTAGTCACAGGATGATGTATTACGGAACAAGTAAAGAGACTTGCCAGTAATGAGATTGAACTAGGTATAAAGATACCGATGGTCGAATCTCGGGCAAGTAACATACCGATGGACAAAGGGAATTACGTATGTTGTCATAACGGTTCGACCGATAAAGATCTTCGTAGAATATGTGGGAACCAATATGAGCATCTAGGTTCCGCTGTTGGTTATTGACCGGAGAGGTGTCTCGGTCATGTCTACATAGTTCTCGAACCCGTAGGGGCCGCACGCTTAACGTTTGATGACGATTTTGTATTATATGAGTTATGTGATTTTGTGACCGAATGTTGTTCGAAGTCCCGGATGAGATCATGGACATGACGAGGAGTCTCGAAATGGTCGAGAGGTAAAGATTCATATATAGGATGATGATATTCGGACACCGGAAGTGTTCCGGGGGTACCGGGTACATATCGGGTCAACGGAAAAGGGTTCCGGGTACCCCCGGCAAAGATATGGGCCTAATGGGCCAAGAAGGGAAACACAGCAGCCAGCAGGGGCTGCTGTGCCCCCCATATGGGCCGCACCTTAGGAGGAAGGAAAGGGGGAAGAGAGAAGGAAGGAGAGGGATTCGGCCTCCCCCTTCCTTCCCTCCTCCCTCCTCTTTCCTTCTCCCTCCGGTGGATATGGTAAGGGGGGAGGCCGAATTGGACTAGGGGCCCAAGTAGGATTCCTCCTACTTGGGCACCCCCTTGGCTGCCTCTCCTCCCCTACAACCTATATATATGTGGGGGGGCACCGCTAGAACACACACCAATAGCAGTTAGCTGTGTGCGGCGCCCCCCCTCCACAGATTACACCCTCGGTCATATCTTCGTAGTGCTTAGGCGAAGCCCTGCGCGGATCACTTCACCATCACCGTCACCATGCCGTTGTGCTGACGGAACTCATCTACTTCCTCAATACTTTGCTGGATCAAGAGTTCGAGGGACGTCATCGAGCTGAACGTGTGCAGAACTCAGAGGTGCCGTACGTTCGGTGCTTGATCGGTCGGAACGAGAAGAAGTTCGACTACATCAACCGCGTTGTCAAACGCTTCCGCTTTCGGTCTACGAGGGTACGTAGACATACTCTCCCCCTCTCGTTGCTATGCATCTCCTAGATAGATCTTGCATGAGCATAGGAAATTTTTAAAAATGCATGCTACGTTTCCCAACATATACCGATGAGAGGAAGGAAAATGTCCCATATAATCAAAACCCCGAACATCAAATGGTTCAACAGCAAGTGAATAATTCATAGGCATTTCCTGACGCTTACCGATATTACCAATTCTTTGACATTCATACAAGATAAAAAAAACTTATGGGCATCCTTGAGGAGAGTTGGCCAATAAAAACCAGATTGTAGTACCTTATGTGCAGTTCTGTCTCCCGCATGATGTCCTCCATAGGCTTCGGAGTGACATTTTCGTAGGATTTGTTCATGCTCAATTACACAATGTCTAATAATACCATCTACTCCTTCTTTATAAAGATGTGGGTCATCCCAAAAGTAATGTCTTAAATCATAGAAGAATTTTTTCTTTTGTTGGTATGTGAAACTAGGTGGTATATATTTAGCAACAATATAATTAGCATAGTCAGCATACCAAGGAGTATTATGAGAAACATTTATTGCAGCTAGTTGTTCATCAGGAAAACTATCATCAATGGGTAGGGGCTTATAAGGAATATTTTCTAACCTAGACAAGTTATCTGCTACAGGGTTCTCAGCTCCATTCCTATCAGTGATATGTAAATCAAATTCTTGTAGCAGGAGAACCCACCTAATGAGTATAGGTTTAGCATATTTATTTTCCATAAGATATTTTATAGCAGCATGATCAGTGTGAACAATTACTTTGGAATCAACAATGTAAGATCTGAATTTATCACAAGCAAACACAACTGCTAAAAATTCCTTTTCAGTGGTAGCATAATTTCTTTGGGCACTGTCCAGAGTTTTGCTAGCATAATGGATAACATTTAATTTCTTATCAACTCTTTGTCCTAGAACAACATGAACAGCATAATCACTAGCATCACACATAATTTCAAAAGGCAAGTTCCAATCAGGTGGTTGAACAATAGGTGCAGAAGTTAAGGCTTTCTTAAGTGTTTCAAAGGCTTCTACACAATCATCATCAAGAACAAACGGAACATCCTTTTGTAAAAGATTTGTAAGAGGCCTAGAAATTTTAGAGAAGTCTTTAATAAACCTCCTATAGAAACCATCATGACTGAGGAAACTACGAATACCTTTGATATCTTTCGGACATGGCATTTTCTCAGTTGCATCAACTTTAGCTTTATCCACTTCAATACCGCGTTCACAAAATTTTGTGCCCCAAGACAATGCCTTCATTAACCATAAAGTGGCACTTCTCCCAATTCAAGACAAGATTAGTTTGCTCACATCTCTGCAAAACTCGATCAAGGTTGCTTAAGCAATCATCAAAAGAAGTTCCGTAAATGGAAAAGTCATCCATGAAAACCTCAACAATCTTTTCACAAAAATCAGAGAATATAGAAGTCATACATCTTTGAAAGGTAGCAGGTGCATTGCATAAACCAAAGGGCATACGTCTATAAGCATAAGTTCCAAAAGGGCAAGTAAAGGTGGTTTTCTCTTGATCAGGTTGTGAAACAGGTATTTGAGAAAAAATAAAATATCCATCAAGGAAGCAAAAGTGTGTGTGCTTAGATAATATCTCTAGCATTTGATCAATAAAATGCAAAGGGTAATGATCTTTTCTAGTTGCTTTATTTAATTTTCTAAAATCAATAACCATTCTATAGCCAGTGACAATTCTTTGTGGAATAAGTTCATTTTTATCACTAGGAACAACAGTAATACCTCCCTTCTTAGGGACACAATGAATGGGACTTACCCATCTACTATCAGCTATGGGATAGATTATACGTGCTTCCAGAAGCTTTAATATTTCAGTTTTACCACTTCTTTCACTTTAGGATTCAAACGTCGTTGTTGATCAACAACGGGTTTAGCATCAGGTTCCATATTAATCTTGTGCTGACATAGAGTGGGACTAATGCCCTTAAGATCATCAAGAGTATATCCAATAGCAGCTCGGTGCTTCTTCAGAATTTTCAGTAATCTTTCTTCTTCATGCTCTGGAAGGTTAGCACTAATAATAACAGGATATATCTTTTCCTCATCAAGATAAGCATATTTTAAAGTGTCTGGTAATTGTTTTAGTTCAAACACAGGATCACCTTTAGGCGGAGGGGGTCCTCCTAGAGTTTCAATAGGCAAATTATGTTTTAGCAGAGGTCGTTGTTCAAAGAAAATTTTATCTATCTTGTTTCTTTCATGCATATGCATATCATTTTCATGGTCTAGCAAATATTGTTCCAAAGGATCAGTAGGAGGCACGGCAATAGAAGCAAGACCAAATATTTCATCCTTACTAGGTAATTCTTTCGTGTGAGGTTGTCTATTAAACTTGGAAAAATTAAATTCATGAGACTCATCACCAAAGCAAACACTGACAGTTTGTTTAAGACAATCTATAGTAGCATTGACAGTGTTCAAGAAAAGTCTACCAAAGATAATAGGACAAATGTCATCTTGTGGGGAACCAAGAACTAGAAAATCAGTAGGGTATTTTATTTTCCCACACAAGAATTCAACATCTCTAACAATCCCAAGTGGTGTGATGGTGTCTCTATTGGCAAGTTTAATAGTAACATCTATGTCTTCTATTTCAGCAGGTGCTATGTCATTCATAATTTCTTGGTATAAGGTAAAAGGAATAGCACTCACACTAGCACCTAAGTCACATAAACCATGATAACAGTGATCTCCTATTTTGACTGAGATAACAGGCATGCCAACAACAGGTCTATGTTTATCTTTTTCATCGGGTTTAGCAATTCTAGCAGCTTTATCACAGAAGTAAATAACATGCCCATCAATATTTTCTACCAAGAGATCTTTAACCATAGCAACACTAGGTTCTACTTTGATTTGTTCAGCAGGTTCAGGTGCTCTAATATTACTTTTATTGACCACGGTTGAGACCTTAGCATGTTCCTTTATCCTAACAGGGAAAGGTGTTTTTTCAATATAAGCAGTAGGAACAACTGGGTCAACATTGTAAATAATAGTCCCATCTTTAACCACAACCAGTTCTTTGGTTTCTTCTTCAATAGGTGGATGATATTTAAACCACTTCTCCTTGGGGAGATCAACATGAGCAGCAAATGATTCACAGAACGAGGCTACTATCTCAGAGTCAAGTCCATATTTAGTGCTAAACTTGTGAAAAGCATCGGTGTTCATAAAAGATTTAACACAATCAAACTTGAGCTTTATACCTGAATCTTTACCTTCGTCGAGTTCCAATCTTCAGAGTTGCATTTAATTCTTTCTAAAAGATCCCACCTGAATTCAATAGTCTTCTTCATAAAAGAACCAGTACAAGAAGTATCTAGCATGGATTGATCATCACGAGAAAGCCGAGCATAAAAATTCTGAATAATAATTTCTCTTGAGAGCTCATGATTGGGGCATGAATATAGCATTGACTTAAGCCTCCCCCAAGCTAGAGCAATACTTTCTCCTTCACGAGGCCAAAAGTTATATATATATATAATTCCGATCATGATGAACTAGATGCATAGGATAAATTTTTTGGTGAAATTCCAATTTCAATCGATTCCAGTTCCAAGATCCAATATCATCGCATAGCCTATACCATGCCAATGCTTTTCCCTTCAAAGATAAAGGGAAAACCTTCTTCTTAGCTTCATCTCCGGGTAAACCTACAAGCTTAAATAATCCACAAATTTCATCTATATATATCAAGTGCATATCAGGGTGTTCAGTTCCATCTCCTGCATAAGGATTAGCTAGCAGTTGTTCTATCATACCCGAAGGAATTTCATAACCAATATTTTCAGTAGGTGCAGTAGGTTGAGTGGTAACTAATTGTGGTTCCTGTCTAGGTGAAGATACCCCGAACAAACCCCTCAAAGGATTGTTCTCCATAGTAGCAAGTGACAATAAATTTCAGCACGTAGTAATAATTTTTCCTTACCAATTTCCACTTACCAAGAGCAATTCACTCCCCGGCAACAGCACCAGAAAAGAGCCTTGATGACCCACAAGTATAGGAGATCAATCATAGTCCTTTCGATAAGTAAGAGTGTCGAACCCAACGAGGAGCAGAAGGAAATGACAAGTGGTTTTCAGCAAGGTATTCTCTACAAGCACTGAAATTGTCGGTAACAAGTAGTTTGATAGCAAGATAATTTGTAACGAGCAAGTAATAGTAACGGTAAATAAAGTGCAGCAAGGTAGTCCAATCCTTTTGTGGCAAAGGACAGGCCAAAACGATCTCTTATGATAAGCAAAGCGCTCTTGAGGGTACACGGGAATTTCATCACATCACTTTCATCATGTTGGTTTGGTTCGTGTTCGCTACTTTGATAATTTGATATGTGGGTGGACCGGTGCTTAGGTGTTGTTCTTACTTGAACAAACCTCCTATTTATGATTAACCC
The DNA here is from genome assembly GCA_011799875.1 of Thinopyrum elongatum. Classification (NCBI taxonomy): domain Eukaryota; kingdom Viridiplantae; phylum Streptophyta; class Magnoliopsida; order Poales; family Poaceae; genus Thinopyrum; species Thinopyrum elongatum. Next base: position 183,694,013 of record CM022303.1, read on the forward strand.
CCTCGCAAGCATCCGCAACTACGAGAAAAGTATTAAAGATAAAATCTAACCATAGCATTAAACTTTTGGATCCAAATCGGTCCCTTACGGAATAGCGCATAAACTAGGGTTTAAGCTTCTGTCACTCTAGCAACCCATCATATGATTACTAGTCCACAATGCATTCCCTTAGGCCCAAATATGGTGAAGTGCCATGTAGTCGACGTTCACATGACACCACTAAGAGAATCACCACATACATATCAACAAAATATCGAACACATATCAAGTTCACATGATTACTTGCAACATGACTTCTCCCGTGACCTCAAGAACAAAAGTAACTACTCACAAATGATAATCATGCTCAAGATCAGAGGGGTATTAAATAGCATAATGGATTTGAACATATAATCTTCCACCAAATAAACCATATAGTAATCAACTACAAGATGTAATCAACACTACTAGTCACCCACAAGCAGCAATCTAAGGTTCTGGTACAAAGATTGAACACAAGAGATGAACTAGGGTTTGAGAGGAGATGGTGATGTTGAAGATGTTGATGGAGATGGAGATGGCCCTCCCAAAGATGGGAGAGTTGTTGGTGATGATGATGACGATGATTTGCCCCTCCGGGAGGGAAGTTCCCCTGGCGGAGTTGCTCCGCCGAAGGGCAAAAGTGCTCCTGCCCAAGTTCTGCCTCGAGACGGCGATGCTTCGTCCCGAAAGTCCTCTCCTTATTTTTTTCTAGGTCAAAATGACTTATATACCAGAAGAGGGGTACCAGTGGTGGGCCGAGGAGGGCACAACCCACCAGGGCGCGCCAGTTGTGCCCACCTGGTGGGCCCCCTCTAGTAGTTATTTTCTCCAATAATTCTTAAATAATCCATAAAAAATCTAAATGAAGTTTTAGCTTATTTGGAGTTGTGCAGAATAGGTAGCTCTGACGTGCTTTTTCTTGGTCCAGAATTCCAACTGCCGGTATTCTCCCTCTTTGTGTAAACCTTGCAAATTATGAGAGAAAAGGCATTAGAATCACTCCCAAAAGCATTATTATGCATTAAAACATTATAAATAACAGTAGGTAAACATGATGCAAAATGGACGAATCACGTGCGTCAACACTCATCGGACCGCATACATCGGTATGTATTATTTCCAATAAGTCATTAGCTCGCTCCATTGTTCCATACAATGGAGTTTTAGTCATCTTACCCATGAGGCATGGATTGCAAGTATCAAATGATTCATAATCAAGTGATTCCAAAAGTCCATCCGCATGGAGTTTCTTCATTCGCTTTACACCAATATGACCTAAACAGCAGTGCCACAAGTATGTTGCACTATCATTATCAACTTTGCATCTTTTGGCATCAATATTATGAATATGTGTATCACTACGATCGAGATTCAACAAGAATAGACCATTCATTAAAGGTGCATGACCATAAAAGATATTATTCATATAAATAGAACAACCATTATTCTCTGACTTAAATGAATAACCGTCTCGCAATAAACAAGATCCAGATATAATGTTCATGCTAAACGCTGGCACCAAATAACAATTATTGAGGTCTAAAACTAATCCTGAAGGTAGATGTAGGGGTAGCGTGCCGACGGCGATCACATCGACCTTGGAACCATTCCCGACGCGCATCGTCACCTCATCCTTAGCCAATCTTCGTTTATTCCGCAGCTCCTATTTTGAGTTAAAAATATGAGCAACCAAACTAGTATCAAATACCTAGGTGCTACTACGAGCATTAGTAAGGAACACATCAATAACATGTATATCAAATATACCTTTGTTCTGTTTGCCATCCTTCTTATCCGCCAAGTATTTGGGGCAGTTCCGCTTCCAGTGACCATTTCCTTTGCAGTAGAAGCACTCAGTTTCAGGCTTGGGTCCAGCTTTGGGCTTCTTCATGCTAGCGGCAACTTGCTTGCCATTCTTCTTGAAGTTCCCTTTCTTTCCCTTGCCCTTTTTCTTGAAACTAGTGGTCTTGTTAGCCATCAACACTTGATGCTCCTTCTTGATTTCTACCTCCGCCGATTTCAGCATCGCGAAGATCTCAGGAATCGTTTTCGTCATCCCTTGCATATTATAGTTCATCACGAAGCCTTTGTAGCTTGGTGGCAGTGACTGAAGAACTCTATCAATAACACTCTCAACTGGAAGATCAATTCCCAGTTGAGTCAAGTGGTTATGATACCCAGACATTTTGAGTATGTGTTCACTGACATAATTGTTCTCCTCCATCTTGTAGCTATAGAACTTGTTGGAGACTTCATATCTCTCAACCCGGGCATTAGCTTGAAATATCTCATATGCTTCGTGGCGTTCAAAACGTCTTTGAAGTCCCGGTTCAAGCTGTAAAGCATGACACTCTGAACTATTGAGTTGTCATCAGATCGAGTCTGCCAGACGTTCATAACATCTGCAATAGCTCCTGCAGCAGGTCTGTCACCTAGCGGTGCATCAAGGACATAATTATTCTGTGCTGCAATGAGGATAATCCTCAAGTTACGGACCCAGTCCGTGTAGTTGCTACCATCATCTGTCAACTTAGCTTTCTCTAGGAACGCATTAAAATTCAAGGGAACGGTAGCACGGGCCATTGATCTACAACATAGATATGCGAAAACTATTAAGACTAAGTTCATGATAAATTTTAGTGCAAATAATCAAATTACTAATGAACTCCGACTTAAATCAACATCCCTCAAGTTGTCTAAGTGATACATGATCCAAATCAACTAACCCATATGTCCGATCATCACGTGAGATGGGGTAGTCTTCAATGGTGAACATCTCTATGTTGATCATATCCAATATTGAGGATATCTCTTATCGTTAGCGTCTCAGTCAGCTGGGGATTAGAGATAAATCGGAAATTGGTCGATTAATCGATTTTATCAGTCGACTATTAATCGGCCATTTTTTGCAAATCCCAGGTTCCCAACACTAAAATATGCTTTATTCAACACCAAAACAATATTGGACAGAAGTGTTAGCTTCATTCCTATCATTTGAATCTGCTTATAATGACAAACAAAATAGGACAATGGTACATATTGGAAAACAAGGTACACAAAACACAAATAAACATAGTTTTGCAAACATAATGTTAGGAATAGGCCCAATTTATTGGTAGATTCCCGATAAATCGCTTGTCAGTGTGATAAATTGGTCCAAATGATAAACGGCGAAGATAAGGCATAATCTTATCGGTCACCCCATGAGTAGCGATAAATTGGACGATAAATTGCTGAATCGGAAGATTTCTTGAACAATGATCATATCTACTATATGACTCATGTTCGACCTTTCGGTCTCCAGTGTTCCGAGACCATGTCTGTACATGCTAGGCTCGTCAAGTTAAACCCAAGTATTTTGCATGTGCAAAACTGGCTTACACCCGTTGTATATGAACGTAGACTCTATCACACCCGATCATCACGAGGTGCTTCGAAACAACGAACTTTTGCAACGGTGCATACTCGGGGAGAACACTTTTATCTTGAAATTAAGTGAAGGGATCATCTTATAATGCTACCGTCGTTCTAAGCAAAATAAGATGCATAAAGGATAAACATCACATGCAATCAAAAATATGTGACATGATATGGCCATCATCATCTTGTGCTTTTGATCTCCATCTCCAAAGCATCGACATGATCTCCATCGTCACCGGCCCGACACCTTGATCTCCATCATAGCGTCGGGGTCATCTCGCCAACTATTGCTTCTACAACTATTGCTAACGCATAGCGATAAAGTAAAGCAATCACATGGTGCTTAGTGATTGACACGCATGTCATACAATAATTAAAGACAACCCTAAGGCTCCTGCCAGTTGTCGTACTCATCGACATGTAAGTCATGAACTTATTACAAAACATGATCATCTCATACATCAACATATATCTCATCATATCTTGACCATATCACATCACAACATGCCCTGCAAAAACAAGTTAGACGTCCTCTACTTTGTTGTTGCAAGTTTTACGTGGCTGCTACGGGCAACTAGCAAGAACTGTTCTTACCTACGCAAAACCACAACGGTGATTATCAAGTTTGTTGTTTTAACCTTCTGAAAGGACCGACCGTAGTCAAATTTGATTCAACTAAAGTAGGAGAAATAGACACCTGCCAGCCACCGTTACGCAAAACAAGTTGCATGTCAGTCGGTGGAACCGGTCTCATGTGCGTGGACATGTAAGGTTGGTCCGGGCCGCTTCATCCCACAATGCTATCGAATCAAAATAAGACGTTGGTGGTAAGCAGTATGAACATCACCGCCCACAACTCCTTTGTGTTCTACTCGTGCATATCATCTACGCATAGACCTGGCTCTGATGCAACTGTTGGGGAACGTTGCATGGAAAACAAAAAAAATCTACGCACACGCAAGATCTATCCATGGAGATGCATAGCTATGAGAGGGGAGAGTATGTCTATGTACCCTCATAGACTGTTAAGCGGAAGCATTTATCAACGCGGTTGATGTAGTCGTACACCTTCATGATCCGCCCGATCAAGTACCGAACGCACGGCACCTCCGCGTTCCGCACACGTTCAGCTCTATGAGGTCCTCGCCTTCTTGATCCAGCAAGTCGGGCGAAATAGTAGATGAGTTCCGGCAGCACGAAGGCGTGGTGACGGTGGTGGTGCAACTATCTCCACAGGGCTTCGCCGAGCACTACGAAAATTATGGCCGAGGACAAACTAGAGGGAGAGGGGCGCCGCACATGGCTTGGGGATCGTAGTGTGTATTGCCCCTCTCCCTCCTCACATATATATAGGTGGGGGAGGAGGAGGCTGCCCAGGCGCACCCCTATGGGGCCGGCGGCTAGCCGTAGGGCGCCTGCCCTTAGGCGCGCCCCCTTCCTTATTTGCTCTCGGGGGGAAGGAAAGGGGAGGAGAGGGAAGGCAAGGGGAGGCCGACTCCCCTCCTTCCTTTTCTCCCCAAGGCCAGCGGCCAGAGGTGGGGTGCGCCAGCCCCTTGTGGGCTGGTGTGCTCCCCTCGTTTGGCCCATATGGCCCAATAACCTCCCGGGGCGTCCCGGAACCCCTTCCGGTGATCTGATGAATACCCGGTACATTCCGAAACCTTTCCGGTGACCAAATAGCATCGTCCTATATATCAATCTTTACCTCTGGACCATTCCGGAGCTCCTCGTCATGTCCATGATCTCATCCGGGACTCCGAACAACATTCGGTCACCAACTCACATAACTCATATAGTACTATATCGTAAATGAACGTTAAGCGTGCGGACCCTACGGGTTCGAGAATGATGTCAACATGACCGAGACGCTTCTCTGGTCAATAACCAATAGCGGGACCTGGATGCCCATATTGGTTCCTACATATTCTACGAAGATCTTTATCGGTTGAACCTTTATGACAACATACGTATTTCCCTTTGTCTGTCGGTATGTTACTTGCCTGAGATTCGATCGTCGGTATCTCCATACCTAGTTCAATCTCGTTACCGGCAAGTCTCTTTACTCATTCCGTAATACATCATCTTGCAACTAACTCCTTGGTCACTTTGCTTGCAAGCTTCTTGTGATGTGTATTATCGAGAGGGCCCAGAGATACCTCTCTGTCATACGGAGTGACAAATCCCAATCTCGATTCACGCCAACTCAACAAACACCTTCGGAGATACCTGTAGAGCATCTTTATGATCATCCAGTTACGTTGTGACGTTTGATAGCACACAAGGTATTCTTCCGGTATCCGGGAGTTGCATGATCTCATGGTCGAAGGAATATGCATTTGACATTAAGAAAGCAGTAGCAATAAACTAAACGATCATATGCTAAGCTAACGGATGGGTCTTGTCCATCACATCATTCTCCTAATGATGTGATCCCGTTATCAAGTGACAACACATGTCTATGGCTAGGAAACCTTAACCATCTTTTGATCAACGAGGTAGTCTAGTATAGGCTCACTAGGGACACGGTACTTGTTTATGTATTCACACATGTATTTAAGTTTCCGGTTAATACAATTCTAGCATGAATAATAAACCTTTATCATGAATAAGGAAATATAATAATAACAACTTTATTATTGCCTCTATGGCATATTTCCATCACAAACATCATAGGATAGCCATACATCATTGGGAAATAATAAATAGCGTTGAGCACCATGTTTAAGTAGAGATTACAACGGGTAAAAAAGAGGTTACACTGCTGCATAGAGGGGGAGAGAGTTGGTGATGACGGCGGTAAAGTTGTTGGTGTAGATCGCCGTCACGATGATAGCCTCGGCGGCATTTCGGCGCCACCGGGAGAGAGGGGGAGAGAGCCCCCCTCCTTCTTCTTCTTCTTCCTTGGTCTTCCCCCTAGATGGGAGGAGGGTTTCCCCTCTGGTCCATGGCCTCCATGGCGGCGGAGGAGTGGGAGCCCCTCCGAGATTGGATCTCTCTCTCTGTTTCCTTCTGTTTCTGTGTTCCTATTTTCTGGCCTTTCACCGTTTCTTAAATTCCCGGAGATCCGTAACTTCGATTGGGCTGAAATTTTAACACCATGTTTATTCGGATATTATCTTTCTTGTGGCGAAAGAAGGGCACCAACCGCCTTGCAGGGGCCCCACAAGCCTCCTGGCCGTGCCTAAGGTAGGGGGCGCGCCCCTAGGGCTTGTGGGCCCCTCGGGCATCATATCATATTGATTCCAATTCCCAAAAATCACATATATTCCAAAATAAATCATCGTAGATTTTTATCGTGTTAGGACTTCATTTGGCATGGATATTCTACGAAACAAAAACATGCAACAAACAGGAACTGGCACTGGGCACTGGATCAATATGTTAGTCCCAAAAATAATATAAAAAGTTGCCAAATGTATATAAATATTCTACTCCCTCCGTTCCAAATTAGTCGTCGTGGTTTTAGTTCAAATTTGAACTAAAACCACGATGAGTAATTTGGAATGGAGGGAGTAGAATATTGGCATGAAACAATCAAAAATTATAGATACGACGGAGACGTATCAGCATCCCCAAGCTTAATTCCTGCTCGTCCTCGAGTAGGTAAATGATAAAAAAGATAATTTTTGATGTGGAATTCTACCTAGCATAATCTTGATCACATAATCTAATCATGGCATGAATATTAAGACACGAGTGATTCAAAGCAATAGTATATAGTTTGACATAAAGACATCAATACTCAGGCATCCCAACAAACAATCATGTCTTTCAAAATATCAATGCTAAAGAACGTTATCCCTACAAAATATTTATCATGCTCTATCTTCATCGCACAAAGTATTTATCATGCACAACCCCGATGACAAGCCAAGCAATTGTTTCATACTTTTAATGTTCTCAAGTTTTTTCAACCCTCACGCAATACATGAGCGTGAGCCATGGATATAGCACTATGGGTGAAATAGAATGTGGTGGTAGGGATCAATATATAGAAGAAGGAAGAAAGTCTCGCATCAACTATGCGGATCAACGGGCTAGGGAGATGCCCATCAATCGATATCGACGCAAGTGAGTAGGAATTTCCATGCAACGGATGCACTAGAGCTATAAGTGTATGAAAGCTCAAAAGAAAACTAAGTGGGTGTGCATCCAACTTGCTTGCTCACGAAGACCTAGAGAAATTTGAGGAAGCCCATCATTGGAATATACAAGCCAAGTTCTATAATGAAAAATTCCCACTAGTATATGGAAGTGACAAAATAGGAGACTCTCTATTATGAAGAACATCGTGCTACTTTGAAGCACAAGTGTGGAAAAGGATAGTAACATTAACCCTTCTCTCTTTTTCTCTCATTTTTTTTATTTTCTCTTTTTTTGGGCTCTTTGGCCTCTTTTTTTATTTATTTTTTTGGCCTCTTTGGCCTCTTTTTTATTTTAAGTCCGGAGTCTCATCCCGACTTGTGGGGCAATCATAGTCTCCATCATCCTTTCCTCACACAGGACAATGCTCTAATAATGATGATCATCACACTTTTATTTACTTACAACTCAAGAATTACAACTCGATACTAGAACAAATATGACTCTATATGAATGCCTCTAGCGGTGTAACAGGATGTGCAATGATCTAGCGTAGCAAGGATATCAAAAAATGGACAAGCCATGAAAATATCATGCTAGCTATCTTACGATCATGCAAAGCAATATGACAATGAACGCTCAAGTCATGTATATGATGATGATGGAAGTTGCATGGCAATATATCTTGGAATGGCTATGGAAATGCCATGATAGGTAGGTATGGTGTCTGTTTTGAGGAAGGTATATGGAGGGTTATGCACCGGCGAAAGTTGCGCGGTAATAGAGTGGCTAGCAAAGGTGGAAGGGTGAGAGTGTGTATAATCCATGGACTCAACATTAGTCATAAAGAACTCACATACTTATTGCAAAAGTTTATTAGACATCGAATCAAAGTACTAATACGCATGCTCCTAGGGGGATAGATTGGTAGGAAAATACCATCGCTCATCCCCGACCGCCACTCATAAGGAAGACAATAAAAAAATCATGCTCTAACTTCATCGCATAACGGGAGACCATAAGTGCATGCTTCGTGAATCACAAACCTTAACACCAATATTCTTACTAAACCACAATCATTCACTAGTACCTCCCACATATTATCATCTCTATATCATAAAACTATTGCAAGGAATCAAACATATCATATTCAGTGATCTACAAGTTTTACGTAGGATTTTATGACTAACCATGTGAATGACCAATTCCTGTTGACTCTCTAAATAGATATAAGTGAAGCAGGAGAGTTTAATTCTTTCTACAAAAAATTTGCCCACGCTCTAACAAATATAAGTGAAGCAAAAGAGCATTCTACAAATGGCGGTTTTCTATGTGTAGAGAAACAGGCAATCCAAACTTCAAAAGATATAAGTGAAGCACATGAAGCATTCTATAAAGCCACGCTCAAAAGATATAAGTGAAGTGCATGAAGCATTCTATAAATCAAATCAACCAAGGACTATCTCATACAAGCATGGTGGATATAATAAAAGTGAAAAATAAACACAAAAGACGCTCCAAGAATTACGCATATCATGTGACAAATAAAAATATAGCTCCAAGTAAAATTATCGATGGTCGTTAGAAGAAAGAGGGGATGCCTTCCGGGGCATCCCCAAGCTTAGTTTCTTGCGAGTCCTTGAATATTACCTTGGGGTGCCTCGGGCATCCCCAAGCTTAGGCTCTTGTCACTCCTTATTCCTTCATTCATCATGATCTCACCCAAAACTTGAAAACTTCAATCACACAAAACTTAACCAAACCCTCGTGAGATCCGTTAGTATAATAAAGCAAATCACCACTTTAAGTATTGTTGCAAACCCATTCATATTTTATTTTTGCATTATAACAACTGTACTCTAACTTCACGATGGCTTATATCACCGATACAATCCATAGATTCATCAAAACACGCAAAACAAAGCATCAAAAACAGAATCTGTCAGAAATAGAACAGTTTGTAGCAATCTGAACATTGACCATACTTATGTAACTCCAAACATTCTGAAAAATTAGGACAAAATAAACAATTTGCATAGCAGTACCGTGTAAAAATTTCAGAAACTTTTGGCGTTCTACTAAAATTGTAAATTCACGCACTGCAGCCAAAGTTTCTGTTTTTGCACTGCACAAACCAAACAAGCAATCTAATCATCCTAAAGGCAAATATTGGCACATTATTTTTATAATACAATGGATTTGTACAAGGGGATAATTATTTTTGTTGAAAAGTTTCTGTAATTCAAGATTTGCAAAGTTTCCATGGGCATGAACAAAGTTCAAGGAGCTCCCCCACTCAACGGTGCTCGTCTTTCTTACTTTCACTTTTCCTTTTGAAGAGTTTTAGGTTCCCCTCTATATTTTTTGTTTTAAAACTTTTTAAAAGCACACAACAGAATAAAATGACTCTCTAAAACTTCCGGGTTATCTCCCTGGCAGCGCTTTCTTTAAAGCCATTAAGCTAGGCATATAGTGCTCAAGTAATGGATCCACCCAGATCCCAAGGTATATCAAAGCCAATTTTAATTAACAATGATTTGTAATTTAGTATTGAGCACAGAGAACCATATATCATGCAACACCAAAGTCTAACTCTCTTCCTATGCATCGGCTTGTCATAAAAGAACAATTCATGCACATCAAGTAAAGACCAATGCATAGTATAAACAATTTCTTGCAATTTTATTGTGTTGGAAACATAGAGAGGTGGAGATGTAGTTCCTCTCTCATAATAATTGCAAGTAGGAGAAGCAAGCACATGCATATTATATTCATCAAAATCGTCATGTGTAGTGGTAAAACGCAACCCATCAATATAATCCTTAATAAGCGCAAACTTCTCCGATATAGTGTAGTTGAGAGAATTCAAAAAGATAATAGGACTATCATGTGTGGGTGCAATAGCAACAATTTCATTCTTAACATAAGGAACTATAGCAAGTTCATCTCCATAAGCATAATTCATGTTGGCATCATGGCCACAAGCATAGCAAGCATCAATTTCATCAAAAAGGGATATTTCAAATGAATCCAAGGGATCATAACAATTATCATAGCATTCATCCTTCGGTAAGCATGAAGGGAAATTAAACAATGTATGAGTTGAAGAGTTACTCTCATTAGAAGGTGGGCACGGGTAGCTAATCCGCTCTTCCTCCTTTTGTTCTTCGCTCTCCTCATCATCTTTTTCATCTAATGAGCTCACAATGTCATCAATTTCTTCTTCCATAGTTTCCTGCAAAATATTAGTCTCTTCTTGGACAACGGAGACTTTCTCAATAAACTCATTAATATCGGCATTATATTCATAATTCTCATAGCAATATTTAAGTATAGCATAATTTTCAAGTCTGTAAATAGCATCATCAAAAATTTCACACTTTTCAAACAAAGATTCAATTTCATAAGCACCCTTAAAAGCAACGAATTCTTCTATTCGTTCCACATCATAGTAATCATATATACCATTAGCATAAGAAGCCAAGGTTTCGTTATCATTAAATTTACATGAAAAGGGAAGGTGTGGAGCCTTCATCCTAGAGCAACAAGTATAATCATATCTCAAGCATAGATCCCGAGCATACCAATGCAACATATGAATTTGATCCCATAAGAGTTTCCCTTTTTGAGTCAAGCGATAATCCCTAAAGTATTCACGTTGATCCAACGTGTCTCCCATTATCAAGTTGAATGGGGTTTTCTCAGGATTATCAATGTAGTGTTTAATATTTTTCACATAAGGAGCATCGAGGGTTTTAGGAAGTTCCCCATCTCCATGAGTAGCAAGTACACCTAATTTTTTTGGTATTTCGTGTTCCATATCCATAACTAAAGATAAAGAACAACTTAGAACAGAAAATAAAATCTACTTAGTGATAAAGCAAGCAAGCGCACAACATAATATTCACCCCACACTATTGCTCCCCGGCAACGGCGCTAGAAAAAGGTCTTGATAACCCACAAGTATAGGGGATAAATTGTAGCCTTCCTCGATAAGTAAGAGTGTCGAACCCAACGAGGAGCTAAAGGTAGAATTTATATTCCCTTCAAGTTATATCGACCACCGATACAACTCTACGCACGCTTAACGTTCGCTTTACCTAGAATAAGTATGAAACTAGAAGCACTTTGTAGGTGTAAAGGGATAGGTTTGCAAGATAATAAAGAACACATAAATAAAATCTAGGGGCTGTTTAGATAAGAAACAATTAAGTTAGTTTTAGTAGAGAGAATTTTTTCACAAGAAAGTTATTTGTCCCTAGGCAATCGATAACTAGACCGGTAATCACTATTGCAATTTTATATGAGGGAGAGGCATAAGCTAACATACTTTCTCTACTTGAATCATATGCACTTATGATTGCAACTCTAGCAAGCATCCACAACTACTAAAGATCATTAAGATAAAACCCAACCATAGCATTAAAGTATCAAGTCCTCTTTACTCCCATACGCAAACAACCTACTTACTCGGGTTTGTGCTTCTGTCACTCACGCCACCCACCATAAGCAAATCATGAACATATTGCCAACCCTACAGCGGGGGTCCCTCACGCTTGCGCGACATGGAGAGCACCATAGGACAACACCAATAATAAAACATACAACTCAAACCAATCATGATCATCAATCAACCCATAGGACAAAACGGATCTACTCAAACATCATAGGATAGCAATACATCATTGGGAAATAATAAATAACGTTGAGCACCATGTTTAAGTAGATATTACAATGGGTAAAAGAGAGGTCACACCGCTACATAGAGGGGGAGAGAGTTGGTGATGATGGCGGCGAAGTTGTTGGTGTAGATCACCGTCACGATGATGGCCCTGGCGGCGTTCCGGCACCACCGGAAGAGAGGGGGAGAGAGCCCCCACCTTATTTTTCTTCCTTGGCCTCCACCTAGATGGGAGGAGGGTTTCCCCTCCAGTCCATGGCCTCCATGGCGGCGGAGGGGCGGGAGCCTCTCTGAGATTGGATCTCTCTCTCTCTGTTTCCTTCTATTTTGTGGGCTTTCACCGTTTCTTAAATTCCCGGAGATCCATAACTCCGATTGGGCTGAAATTTTAACATGATTTTTATCTGAATATTATCTTTCTTGCGTCGAAAGAAGGGCACCAACTGCCTTACAGGGGCCCCACAAGCCTCCTGGCCGTGCCTAGGGTAGGGGGGCGCGCCCCTAGGGCTTGTGGGACCCTCGGGCATCGTCTCGCGTTGATTCCAATTCCCAAAAATCACATATTCCAAAAATCACCGTAGATTTTTATCGCGTTTGGACTTTGTTTGGTATGTGTCGTGGGGTTAACACGGCAGATGCCCTAGTGAAAGGACTTAGGTGTAGAGCCATCGCTATGACGATTAGCTTGAAGGGGTTGAGCGGGACGAAAGACACAGGTTTACCCAGGTTTGGCCCCTCATGGTGGAGGTAAAAGCCTACTCCTGCTCTCATTGATTATTGCTTGAGTACCGATTACAAGGGAGCGGATTCGCTTGACCTAGCTATCGATTGATTGTAACCTAAGTTTACCCGCCCCAGGGTCTCGCCTTTATATACACGAGCCGAGGCCCTGGGCTTACAAGAGTACAGGTCGGGTCATACCTCGTGACCGACTCTGGTTCTAAGTCGCCTTGCCTTGTTAGGCAAGTCGCCATTGGGCGACTTACATCTCCGGGTCACGCACCATCTTCTGGCCTTGGGCCTTCATCCGGTTCATCGCGTAAGTCGCCTCCTGGCTCCGCGTCTTGGTCTCTTGGGCATGTCTAGTCCTTTTTTGCTAAGTCACCAACATCCTAACCCGGCCCTTCTAGGGCGGGTTATATCGTGGGGTTATATCCCCAACATTAGGCCCCAGATTGATTTGAACTTGTTCATGTCAATCTACAATATCTCTGGTTGGCGAGTCTTCTTTGATTCCTTCAGACTTTTAACCTTGAACAGATCTTCATAACCCGCCATAAGAAAAGATGATGTCATGTTAATAAATTTAGAAAAAACCTCATGACATCACAACGGATCTTCGCATTAATCAGCCATTCCGAGAATCGAGGCGCCCCCTTTGTCGCAGTAGTTATTACGTCTCTTCGATTTTGGCACATGCCTGTTACTGTTCCTCCCCTTTTTCCTTATAAATATGCACTGGGGCCTGCCTTTTCACTTTTTACCCCCATCTCTTCTTCTTCCTCACGTCGTCCGCTGCGACTAGAACTCCACCGCACTAGCCGAACCACGCCAGCCTCCGTCGAGGCCGCTGCATCAACCTGTCGTGACCAAAATCTAGGGGCACACATCCGCTCTCTCCTAGCACCATCAGGTATGATTCCTTTCTCTCCTCAGATCTGCATTAGGTCAGCCCAGTTCATAGAGTTCATCGGTGTTCATCCAAGTTCATCCAGCTTCTATATAGAACTCGTACTTCAATCCAAAAATGCTGTAGGAGTAATGCGTAGCAGTTTAGCATACATCTCATATTTTGGATAGATCGTTTCTTCTTCAGAAAACAGTATACGGCCTGCTAGTTCTTATGTTGCTGCTTTCTAGGTTTAGCAATTATCGATCTTTTTCTGAACTGCCATAGATCCGAAATTATAGCTGTCGGTTGTGAAACATGTTATTCCACACTTGGCAATATCTTCAGTAAATTTCTGCTTAGATGACCCGCCATCACGTTACCGGCTTACACTTTCCTAATTTGACCCGCCATACCTGAGTAGCGTGATAATCACCGTACCCCATAGTTTAGGGTGGCTCATACCTGTTGACATTGCAATTTTAACCCGCCATATCATTATTCCTTGTTCACAGCTTTTTAACCCGGCCAACCATGACTAAGATGCCCACTTCTTGTGGTTGGGTTGCTTCTAAGGTCTCCGAGCTCATGCTGAATGAGTATGTGGACATGCGGGTCTTGCCAGCTAAAGAAGTTGTCCACCGGCGGGTTCCCGGTCCTGAAACTACTCCTCAACCCGGAGAGGGTGAAGTTGTCATTTTTCGGATCACCTCCTCTGTGGCTTTTCACCACCCGGGTCAAAATTCTTCCAGGACGCATTGCATTTTTACAATCTTCATCCTCAAGACATCGGTCCCAACTCCATCTCTAATCTATGCCACTTTCAAGTATTCTGTGAAGTGTATCTTCAAGAAGAGTACACTGTCGATCTCTTCAAGGATTTCTTTTATATCAACCGCCAAACTGAAATGACACACGGGCCCAGTCTAGAGCTTGGAGGTGTTTCCATCTAGAGGCGGAGAGATGTAACCTTTCCCTCAGCCGCACTGCCCAGCCATCCCAAGGACTGGAATTACACTTGGTTCTATTACAGGGACACCACTCCAGCTGGAGAAAATCCCTTGTCGGGTTATCGCCCCTACTGGCTCAGCACCAGCAGCGAGCTTCCGGGTCGATTAACCGCCACAGAACCCGCCCAATATGCATGCACCTTTTCAAAGATAAGGGCTTTAATAGCCAACGGCTTAACTAGAGTTGATCTGACCCGCTGCTGGGTCTCATGGAGGATTTTACCATTGAGCCGGCGCAACAGCTTAATGTGCCAATACACTAGTGACATGAAGGACCCGCAGTGCTATAACCAAACACCTCTGACTGATAAAGAGATCAATGACACGGTTAAGACACTGTTTGGGGAATCTCTAGAAACCTGCAGTAAAGCGGGACTGAATCCTTTCTGCACTCTTAACCCGGCTCCGGCTGTAAGTATTTTTGAGCAAATCTTCATCTTGTTTATCTGTCTGTTGTGCTTCATATCCTTTAAACTATTGCTCATATATATATATATATATATATATATATATATATGCATATAGGCCGACTCTCCTTTCTGGAAGAAGAAAATAACAGCCGCCCCGCCCACTAAGAAGACTAAAGCAGTGAAGTCTCGTGGCACGGGTCACCGTAAGAAACAAACAGTAGAAGAGCTTCTCGAGCTAGATGAGTCGGAGGTAGAACTTGACTCCCTTGGTCTTCTTTTTATGAAACTTATTGATGTTGATTCCTCTCAGGAGGAAGTGGAGACAAGCCATGCCAATGAAGCAGAGGTAACTATTATCTCCTCCGACTCAGAACCCTTGCCAAGAAAGAAAACACGGCGGGTCATCCGAAAAGTAAGATTTTCTCATCCTCTTGCTCATTTGGACCCCAACTTTCTTTTGAAGAAACAGCAGCATGAATCCAGACGTCTGACCCAGAGTAGCGGCACTGAAGATCTCATGGCCAGCTTATCTAACACACCGGCTCCTTGGAAATGTTGCAATGAGGTGCCTCATCGCCCGACTCTATCTCTTCCACGAGCCGGTCTTATGCGGCAACCTCTTAACCCTTCTGACTCCAACTATCAGGGAACACCTCCGTCCTTTGGCGACTCAACT
This sequence comes from Thinopyrum elongatum, assembly GCA_011799875.1. NCBI lineage: Eukaryota > Viridiplantae > Streptophyta > Magnoliopsida > Poales > Poaceae > Thinopyrum > Thinopyrum elongatum. The sequence goes on from CM022303.1 coordinate 183,709,923, forward strand.
AGAACACAGTTGCCTCCCTTCATTGTCGCCCCAGGGTAAATACTTATATTTATTAACAAAAACTTGTCATCACATCCTCATGAGCTCTTATACCCTTGTCACAGGGCCAAAGCAAAGACTGGCAAAAAGCAGAAGGTGGGCGGCTCTTCCAAAGCCCCCGAGGCCTCTGAATCAGAGAAGCAGGTGCTCGAACCTGAAGATCCTGCCGAGCAGCAAGACGACCCGCCTCCACAAATTGAGGCGATTGTTGCTGAAGCTATGGATGTTGATACTAACCCGGCGGGTAACCCTGACCCGCCGAGTCCTAAACCTTCCTCATCTCCTGCCAAGTCAACCGACAAGATCCATGCTGATGAAAAAATTAATGAAGTTGCCATTACTGGGTCTGCCTTTAAAGCACCCAAAGCCTCCATAGCACTAGCCAAGCACTCAGCCAAGGAAGAGGTGCCTTTATTGGAAAAAGGCAAGACAAAACTGGATCTGGAAAACTATGCATCTTTCAGCGCCAGTGAGTTGCACGCGGGCTATCTAAGCCGCCTTCACACAAGTCACGACATGGAAGTCGGCTTAGTCAACATGATGAAGCAAAAAATCTGAGGTATGAATTTTAACCCCTTTCCGTCTTTCACATATATACTCATATAGCCCCCAAGTCTTGAACATAGAAAAATCCATTGAGTATGCTTAAGACTTTGTAGAATAAGATTGAAAACTCCAAAGTGTAGCCCCCAAGAGCCGGCTTAACTTGACAAGATGAGCCGGGTCTTCCGAATAACCATTTTGAAAAGAACCGCGCGTAGCCCCCAAGGGCCGGCTTATCTTAATAAGATGAGCAGGTCTCTCAAAATAACTTTGAAAAGAACCGCGCGTGGCCCCCAAGGGCCGGGTTATCTTGAAAAGATAATTTGGGTCTTGCAGTCACTCATTATAGAAGAATGTAGCCCCCAAGGGCCGGCTTATTGCTGAGCCGGGTCATAATGTAAATTGAAATGACCTACATTAGCTCCCAAGTGCCAAGTATATTGCCTGCAATGTGCTTGGGACTTGAATAGTCTTACCATAACAACTCTGCTAAATACTGATCTTCTAATTATGATTTCAAATCCTTCTTTCAGGAAGCTTTAAGCCTGAAGGAGTCACAGCTTGGCGACTTAAAGAAAACTTTGGAATTTCAACAAGCTGAGACCATCAAGGCCGAGTTAAAGCTGAAATCTTCCTTGGAAGATATTGAAAAGATCAAGGAAAGCTTTGACGCAGAAAGAGCTGGCTGGGAAACTAACAAAGCTGCACTACTGAAAAGAGCAGAAGACGCTGAAAAGCAACTTAAGCCGGTCGCTGAAGAACTTGCCGGCTTAAAACAACACATATCTCAGATGATAGCCGCCATCTTTGGTAAGTGTAATCTTGTATTCAATTGAAGCAACGCATAACCAATTTAAGGTGCTTTAACTCGCCTGGCGACTCAAAATTCATGATTTCTAACCCGCCTGACTTGTTCCTTAACTGTATGACAGGTGCGAGGAGTGCCAACCTTGGCCAAAATATGCTATTGAAGCTCAAAGCCATGTACTCTCTAATAGAAAAGCTCTATGCTGGAAGCCTGCGAACACTGGTGGCCATATCAGGCAACAAGAAACCCCCAACGCTCATCAAGACTGTGCTGGATCATCTTTCAATAGTGCCAGATCAAATTCAGGAAATAAGACTATCCGCCGCCCGCTCTGGAGCCATTACTGCACTGAGTCAGGCAAAAGCTTGGCAATCAGAGCTAGATCCAACAGAGATGGCTAGCGGGTGCCCAGAATTTACTGATGACGGATCTGTTTTTGAAGAAGCAGACTTTGCCAGATGTGTTAAAGAAATAAGGCCTCTTGCATGTCAACTTGCACAAGAAATAGACCTGTCAAAGTACCAGCCGGCTTATGATAGCAATAATGTTCGTATCAAGCCGCCTTCACATGCAGTTGTAGACTTAACTCCAAGGCGTAAGCATACTTTTGCCCCTGACATTGACCCTTCTATTATCCTTAATGATGAAGCAATCTTTGAAGCGTTAACTGGCATCGATTGGACGTCGGATAATCTCCAGATGGCAGACGACGAAGAGCCGGCACGGGATGACCCGGAGGCCTCTACCTCAAGGCACCATGATGACATTAACCCGGCTGGTCAGAACCCGGATGGCGCTGAGGCCGGCTCAAAGGAGTGATGTAACTCCAGAAACACTTAGTCGAAAAAAACTTTTGGGCTCAGCGGTAGCCTTGTAATAGTGTAGCTTAAAACAGTTACCTGCCCTGCCACGCCTTTGTGCATGTTCTTATCAACTTATGCACCAACAGCTTTATTTTTGTGATCCTGCCATATATATCCATAGTTGATCTTGCAACATCGCCAAAAGATTCTAAGGTCTTGATATATAATCTTTCAAAGATCCATCAATCCCTGTACTGGCAACTTATAGTCAAAACCCAGGGCGAGTTAAATAACCCAATGCCTCATGATCTTACTATTGTAAACCATCCTCTTGGGGGGTCATGGCTGTGATGGACTCAAGCTATGAGCAATTTTAACCCGGATCTTCTGTGATCCAAGGGCTTATAATCTCCATATGACAAAAAAATCCTGTAACAACAAGAAACAGTGAATATATACATGTATATCTCAAATATTTATAAGACGAATTTGAAGGCACAACCAAAAGAGACCAGCTCTTGTTTTGTTTTTGAAAAAACTCAAGTTGTGCTTCAAAGAAGCTTGGCATGAAAGCCTTTTACCCCGTAAGCCGGCTCTCATGTGACATAAATCCGTCGTTTTAACCTTAACTAGTTCAGGGTCTTATTGAAAAGATTGACTGTTAAGAGTACGAACGGGCCACATAGCGAAGAGACTACAGGAGTCAGGTGAGTTTATCCTAGCTCTCTGTAAGCTGGCTCCCACGTGACATAAGCCGCCGTTTTAACCTTGACAAGTTCAGGGTCTTATTTAAAAGATTGACTGTCAAGAGTACGGTGGGTCTCCTAGCGGAGTAGCAAGTTGCAAACAGGCAGGTTTAACCCATATATGGCATGGAAGCTAGTCAAGAGGGTATGAAAACTAAACTCATTGAGTTGGAAGCCCCCAGGTGACCTATAGGCAATTTTAGCCCATAATATGGCATGGAAGCTGATCAAGAGGGTAAGATAGCTATACTCATTGAGTAGGAAGCCCCCAAGTGACCTATAATATGGCATGGAAGCCGATCAAGAGGGTAAGACAGCTATACTCATTGAGTAGGAAGCCCCCAAGTGATCTATAATATGGCATGGAAGCCGATCAAGAGGGTAAGATAGCTATACTTATTGAGTAGGAAGCCCCCAAATGATCTATAATATGACATGGAAGCCGATCAAGAGGGTAAGATAGCTATACTCATTGAGTAGGAAGCCCCCAAATGACCTTATGATCAACCAGTAAAGACTCATACACAGAGTGTGAGATGAAACGACAGAGGCCCCGAATTTGGGGATGCCGGGTTTATTATATTGATCATAAAAAGATATATACATTGACAGAAGTATGTACAATGATGAGAGTCAATGACTCAAGTGTAGTAAGGTCGTAGATGAGCAATGTTCCATGGCCTGTTGGTCTCCTCCTCAGAAGTACATGATTTCTTGCGCTCACGTATATCAATGAGATATTATGACCCGTTGTTGAGATTCTTGCTAACCACAAAAGGCCCTTCCCAAGGAGATGATAGCTTATGGATGCCTGTCTGATCTTGAATCAGTCGGACCACTAAGTCGCCCTCTTGGAACGTCCGAGTTTTAACTCTGCGGCTATGATAGCAACGCAGGTCTTGTTGATAAATCACCGACCGAGCTGCTGCAAGATCACGCTCTTCATCCAAAGCATCAAGTGCGTTCTGACGCGTCGTCTCGTTATCAGCTTCAACGTAAGCCGCCACCCAGGGCGAGTCATGATGAATATCGCCTGGGAGAACTGCCTCTGCACCATAAACCATGAAGAAAGGCGTATAGCTTGTTGATCTGTTGGGGGTGGTTCTGATACTCCAAAGGACTAAAGGAAGCTCTTCAACCCAACAACCCGGCGTTCGTTCCAAAGGAACCAAAAGCTGGGGCTTGATGCCTCTCAAAATTTCTTGGTTAGCTCCTTCTGCTTGACCATTAGACTGTGGATGAGCCACTGAGGAAACATCAAGGCGGATATGCTCTCTTTGACAGAAGTCCTTCATAGCACCCTTAGACAGATTGGTGCCATTATCAGTAATGATACTACTAGGATAACCAAAGTGGAAGATCAGCTTTTTAACAAACTGAACTGCAGTCGCCGCCTCACAATTGCTAACAGGCTCTGCCTCAACCCACTTGGTAAACTTGTCAAATGCCACAAAAAGGTGGGTCTTCTTGTCTTTAGACCTCTTGAATGGTCCAACCATATTAAGCCCCCAGACCGCAAACGGCCAAGTGATCAGGATCATCCGCAATTCCTGAGCCGGCACATGAGCATGTCTTGCGAATTTCTGACACCCATCGCACTTACTAACAATATCCTATGTGTCTGCATGAGCCGTCAGCCAGAAAAATCCATGACGAAATGCTTTAGCCACCAATGATCGTGAGCCGGCATGATGACCACAGTCGCCTGCATGTATCTCTTGCAGAATCTCACGGCCCTCTTCAGGAGAAACACAACGTTGGAACACAACAGTCACACTGCATCGATGTAACTCGCCATTGACAATAGTCATAGACTTAGAACATCGTGTAATATGCCGTGCCAAATTTTCATCCTCGGGTAACTCGCCACGAGTGAGATAAGCCAGATAAGGCAGCGTCCAGTCAGGAATAGCATGAAGAGCCGCCACCAACTGTCCTTCCGGGTCAGGTATAGCAAGATCCTCCTCAGATGGTAATTTAACCGAAGGATTGTGTAAGACATCGAGGAACACATTGGGGGGCACTGGCTTACATTGAGATCCAAGCCATGACAGCGCATCAGCCGCCTCATTTTTCTGTCGATCAAGGTGATCCACCTGATAGCCTTTAAAGTAGGGATGGCAATGGGTACCCATTCCCCGCGTACCCGACGGGTAAAAACCCAATTAGGGCAAGGGTATGGGTCAAAAAATACCCATGGGTACATAAATAGAAAATTTTGAAACCCATCGGATATAGTGGGTACGGGTATGGTTTAGTATAACCCATACCCGTGTACCCATGTACCCGCATGTAATATGATTCTTTTTAAATAGGCCTTAAATATTATGTATCCATATACTAAAAGTTTTTTACATAAATCCCGCAATTGGCCCGCAACAAAGCCACAGGACCCACAAGCCCATCCCATACGTGTACGTATCTAGGAGATTAATGTCCTTATCTCAAAAAAGGTGATTAATGTCCAGAATTGCCTCGTTCCTTATATGGCTATATCAGCATGATTCACGTCCAAAATTACCTCGCACGCTCGTAGCAGCGAGCGCCCAGCAGGTCGATATCATCTTCTCGTTACTGTCCACTTCCACCGGCGCCTCCAACCGCTTGATGCCTCACACCACCACCCCTTTCCTGTCCTCCGAAGTGGACGCCAACACCATGGATCCAGGGACCATGATCATAGCTCACGCGTGGACGAGAACCGCGAGGTAGAGCTACAACTCAGTGCCCACCACAGCCAGGATCACGGCACGCCTACCCCGAGCCCAAGCCTAATCCTATTGTCGGATGGTGCCTTCTGCCTCCGCTCGCTAGGAAAGAGTCAACTCCCGGCTGACATCAAGGTCTCCCACCTCCTACTCTCGGGTCCAAGGCGCAGCATCATTGCAACACTATGTCCAAGTCTCCCATGAAGCAGCGACACCCTAGCTTGCTTAGCAATGGTCCATCTGCTGCTGCTACCAAACACAAGAACAAGAGCAACACTATTTTTGGCTAGGTGAGTTTCAATTTTGTTTATGATTTTATGATTATGAGTGCTGATCTTAGAGTTGGAATATATTTGTTGTACATAGATGATGTTATGTATTCATGTGCTGCTGTGATGACGTGTTGATATTTATAAATTATTATTATAAGTTGTTGTTTATAACTATGTAATGCTCAAATTGATGTGTTGCAAATCTGGGTAATTTTACCCGCGGGTACCCATTTACCCTGATGGGTGATGGGTATGGGAAAAAGTTGTACCCGTCGACGGGTATGGTTACGGGTGATGGGTAAGGTTTGGGGCGACGGGTAAGGGTATGGGGTGGCTCCACCCGTACCCAAACCCTGCGGGTACCATCCCTACTTTAAAGTGACCAGCAATATTATCAACCGCCTGGCGATAAGCCGCCATGAGCGGATCTTTAAAGTCCCACTTGCCTGAGACTTGCTGAGCCACGAGGTCTGAGTCGCCCAGGCACCTGACCCGGCTTAAATTCATTTCATTAGCCATACGAAGCCCATGGAGCAACGCTTCATACTCAGCTGCATTGTTAGTACTCCCTCCATAAACGCTCTTATATTTGTTTACAGAGGGAGTACAAGGAAACATTAGCCTTAAAACATAACAGAACTTGTCACCTCGTGGGGAAGTCAAAAAAACTCCAGCCCCCGAGCCCTCCAACTGTCTAGACCCATCAAAGTGGATTGTCCAATATGTGTTGTCAGGCTTCTTCTCAGGTGTTTGCAATTCTGTCCAATCATTTATGAAATCCACCAAAACTTGAGACTTTATGGCTGTTCTTGGCACATACTTCAAATTATGAGGTCCAAGCTCAATTGCCCACTTAGCAACCCGGCCCGTGGCTTCTCTATTTTGAATAATATCTCCTAAAGGAGCAGAGCTGACCACAATAGTAGGATGTCCAAGAAAATAATGCTTCAACTTGCAACTCGCCATGAACACCCCAAACACTAGTTTCTGCCAATGTGGATATCGTTGCTTGGACTCAGTCAATACCTCACTGATATAATAAGCCAGCCGCTGAACTGGGTACTCCTTACCCGCCTCCTTGCGCTCCACAACAACTGCTATGCTGACTGCCTTATTATTAGCCACCACGTACAGGAGCAAAGGCTCTTTTTCAGTGGGAGCGGCGAGGATGGGCGGCTCAACTAACTGTTTCTTGAGCGCCTCAAATGCCTCATTGGCAGCATCACTCCAGACAAAGTGATTTGTCTTCTTCATCATCTGATATAAAGGAATTGCCTTCTCTCCCAGGTGGCTTATGAACCGGCTCAAACCTGCAATGCGACCCGCCAGGCGCTGAACATCGTTGACACACGTCGGCTTAGAAATCGAAGTAATGGCCTTTATCTTCTCCGGGTTAGCTTCAATGCCCCGTTCTGAGACCAAAAACCCCGATAGTTTACCTGCAGGCACACCAAAGACACACTTGGCCGGGTTAAGCATCATTTTGTAGACCCAGAGATTATTGTTAAAAGTTTCCTTTAAATCATCAAGTAGAGTCTCCTTCTTCCTTGACTTGACCACAATATCATCCACATAAGAATGAACGTTGCGCCCAATCTGACTATGAAAACAATTTTGAACACAACGCTGATAAGTCGCCTGAGCACTCTTAAGTCTAAAAGGCATAGAAACATAGCAGAAAGCCCCAAAAGGTGTGATAAAAGATGTCTTCTCTTGGTCTTTGACTGCCTTCTTGATCTGATGATAACCAGAATAAGCATCCAGGAAGCATAAGCTCTCACAACCCATCGTTGCATCAATGATCTGGTCGATACGGGTGAGAGCAAATGAATCAGCCGGACAAGCCTTGTTAAGATCTGTGTAGTCAACACACATATGCCATGTGCCATTTTTGTTAAGTACAAGCACAGGGTTAGCCAACCACTCAGGGTGAAAAACTTCCACGATAAACCCGGCCGCCAAGAGTCGGGCTACCTCTTCTCAAATAGCCTTACTTCGTTCTTCGTTGAAACGACAAAGGAACTATTTGACTAGCTTAAACTTGGGATCCACATTAAGTTTTGTGCTCAGTGAATTCTCTCAGTACACACTGGTACAGCGAGGTGCTATACAAACGGTTTTTAACCCCTTTCCGCGATGGCGTTTCGAACCGTCGCCAAGTGCATGACTGCGATAGGGGGGTCCTTCCCACATGACCCAGAAACCATCGGGGATATGCCCTCCTGGCACACACGCTCGGCAAAATGAGGCCGTGTGCGACCGGCGAGCGATCAAATACGGTTATACATACAGTTGTGCTAAAAAAATACAATTATACAGGCCAAACCATTTCCGGTCGTAAGTACATCCCACACAGTCAGTCCCCGCTAAATGTTTCCGTTCGTATGTACATTCCACACAGTCAATCCAAGGAATACGTTTTCGTTAGTATGTACATCCCACACAGTTAATCCAAGAAGTACATTTCCGTTCGTATATACATCCCACACAGTCACTCCAAGGAAAACGTTTCCGTTCGCAGGTACATCACACACAATTTTCCCCATTAAATCGTTTGTCATAGCGTTGCCATTGCACACGATATTAACAATTTTATCATTTCCGTTATTGAATGCATCACACATGGTGCGTAGAAGAAACTGTGTGGCAAAGGCTGTCCATCACACACACTTTTTATGTGGTAAACATTTGCGCAAGGTGGCCTAACGCAAAAAGTTTTCAAGAGGATGTCGTGTGTGATTGTTCATTGATCCAACACGGTTTATTCCTAGAAACTGTGTGCGTTGCCTGAGGTCATCGCCCACAGTGTTTTCTCAATAACCGTTTGCAATAGAAAAATCCAATTAGCAGGCTAATTGCCCTATTATTAATAATCCATTTATTAATCTAATTGACATTTCATATTAAGCACACAATATATTTCATTTCCATATTAAGGAAGCAGGATTTCATAATTGAAATACATCAGAGTACAACATCATATAGCTTCAGCACTCAGCTACCCCATTACACAACTGCACCAGCACCAAGTTTCACATGCAACATCTATAACCTTTCGAAATTAGCATCTTAGACGGTACATAGACAAAAGCATCTCATCTGGAAAACTGCTGAAGCAGAAGGCGAATATTGAGCCTTCATTGACGTTGAAGGTCTTTGCAACTTTAGGCCAGTGCCTGTGGATGATTAACCGTCCATCCTACTTCCTCTTCAGGAACACTTCAATATTGAACTGTGGGTGTTGTATGAAAACCTTCCTCGCCTCCTGACCATACAGGTGGTTTGAGAGGTAATCATCAGTGAACTGCTTTGGAAAGGCCTGAAAACAAGGATGTGCATAAATATCTTCTCTATATTGGAAATGGGGCAAAGGAATAAAAAAAGGCAAGGTATAATAGTTATTACCATCTTATAGTGAACTGATGTCTTCTTCATTGTGCAGACAAAGATCTTGTTGTTTTTTGTCGCTAATTTTTTTATCCTTACAATCTTTCTGACTTTCTTGACTTGACTGATATTCATGGACAACTCATTTCCCCGTATGCAAAAAGGGTCGAACAGTGGGTCAAAACGTCTGACAGCAGACCTACATGTGCAAGACCAAATTGTAAAAAACCTAAATATTAGAATGGTTCCTGCAATTGCACAATAATGTGCTATTAGACAAAGGACCATGCATGTGCAAACCTCGATTGTAAACCTCAGTGCTTCCCATTGTTTCCCTGCAACACATATAAGGTAGTTAGTCATCAGGTTAAGTGAGGGTTCGCATGCTATCAGTAAAATATGTTGATGAAAAATAAGCACATTGCAGATTCATCAGATTAATTCAAGCCACATGGAAAATCCATTTATCCAAACCAAGCATGATTAAGAACTAGGAAATATAGCAGTTGTATATGTTTCTCATGTATTAAGTGCAGCCAAATTCGATTTATTCCTCACATGCACAACAATACAAAATTCTACCCACGACAATTGGACATCGCATTGCAGAATTGAACCAAGAAGTTAACTAAACACCACAACAAATGAACCAAACATTAACTGAGCACCACATTGCACAATATAACATACTCCTAATAGAAGATTAGACAGTTAACCAAACCAAGCATGCTTAACAACTTGGAAATATAGCAATTGTATTTGTTTCTCATGTATTTAGTACAACCAAATTCGATTTATTTCTCACATGGTATACAATAACAGAATGCACCCACAACAATTGAACATCGCATTGCAGAATTGAACCAAACAGTTAACTAAACACCACAACAAATGAACCAAACGTTAACTGGGCACCACATTGCACAATGTATAACATACTAGAAGATTAGACAGTTAACCAAACCAAGCATGCTTGACAACTTGGAAATATAGCAATTGTATTTGTTTCTCATGTATTTTGTAAAGACAAATTCGATTTATTTCTCACATGGAAGACAATACAAAATTGCAGCCTGAAGAATTGAACATCACATTTGTAGAATTCAACCAAACAGTTAACTGAAGATGACAACTAATTAACCAAACAGTTAATAAGTGAGCACCACATTGCACAACATATAGAACATATACACTAGAGCAACAGATTGCATGGTAAAAGTAGATAGCACAATTCACTAGAATTTGTTAAGGAAAGGTAGGAGCAGCACATGCAAAGGGTAAACCGAGCATGCTTAACCGGCGTAGCTAGCAAACTGAACATGGGTCCTTATAGTGAGCTAATAAGACAAGCTACTCCTCATCGTCGGAGATATCGATGATGATTGGCTCCTTGGACATGGAAGAGGGCGAGGCCTCCACATCGTGGGTGCCCTTGTCGTAGTGGTGAGTTGCCTGAGCCGCTCCGGGCACCAACCTGCTGGCTCTCGAGTTGAGGTAAGCATGTACACACTGAGAAAACACCTCGTAGTCTTCGTCGAAGGCACCAAGGGTGGCCTCGAAAAAACGCCACGAACTGTCATTTAAAGCAGCCAACCGCGTCGCGGTGTCGGCGCGCGAGGCGTCAACGGTGGCCTCGACGGTGAGGTGCTCCTCCAAGATCTGGGGGTCGGCACGAATGGCAGCCATCGCGACCTCATCCGCGTGTGCGGCCGCGATTTGCTTCTCCGCTGCCAAATGCTCCTTGAGCTCCTGGCTATACTGCGTGCACCATGGCTTAGGGCGGCGCTTATTTGGGCGAGGGGTCGGTGATTTGGGTGGAAGGTGTCGCGCCGGCGGTCGGGGCATGTGGGATGTGGAAGGAGGAGGAGGATGGGGGTTGGGTGTGGATTACCTGCCTGGATCGACAAGGCCGAGCAGCGTGAAGGAGGGTCGCCGGTGAGGAGGCGGTGCTGCAAGCAAGGAGTGAAGGTTTCAACTTGGAAAGGAAGGCGGAAATAGGGGAAATGTGGCTTTTGGTAAGGGGAGGGGGCGGGAAGGTAGATATTTCCGCGGAAGCCGAAAATTTTGAATCGGTGCAGCGAAAAAACTGGCGCGTAAAATGTCATCAGACACGGTACCTTATTCAGCACTTTGTATGATATGTGAACATCACAAACGATTCATATAGCTTAACCCGTGTGTGATGAGTTTGAACGTGTAAATTTTGGTTCGAATTTCCCTAGTTACAGTGGTCATCCACGTCATTGCATAATTTGGGTACACAAAGGAGACCACAGCACACCCACACTTCTTAATCGAGCAAGTTCAGCAATTAAACAGAGCTAGCTGACCTAAACATTACTCTAACAAATTAAAGACCGGCGCTCTTAATTAAACAAAACAAAGAGTGCTACTACGGCTGGTGCTCGTCGATCTCCGCCGCCTCCTCCATGTCTAGCTGGCGCCCGACGGTCTCCTGGGGAAGGGGGTCCATGGCATCCATCGCACCATACTCGCTAAGCATCTCGCCATCCGTGTCCGCCATCTCTTTGGAAAAGGCCGCCATGAGCTGGGTGTGGGCAGCCGCGATCTGGGCTTGGACGGGCTCCGTCATGGCAAGGTATGCGGTGGAGGAACGGATGGCTGCTCGAACGCTCTCGGCGATTGCCAACTCTTCGGCTATGGGTTGCCGACCGTTGTCAGATAAGCTTCGTTCGATTTGTGCGGTGACCACCATGAGCTGGGCGTGGGCGGCCTCGACATGTTCGTGGGCGGCCTCCATCAGGGCTAAGGCCGCCACTGCAGAACGGACAGCTGATGTGCCGCTCTCGCCAGTTGCTATCCCCGAGGCAGATGTTGCTGCCGCCACCTGAGAAGCAATAGCGGCCGTTTGGGCTGCCTTGGCCGCCCGGTCGCAGATTGCGGCCGCGCTCATGCACCTTGTTAGCACGCGCATGGCGGCTGCGGCCGCGCTTTCGCCGGAGTGGGCCGCCGAAGTTGCCCTCACGACGCGGGTCCACGTCCCCATCTTTCACCGGCAACGATTGAACAGTGAAATGATATTTGGGGAGCGAGCTAGTGTGCTTGACATGCCGGCTATGGACTGTAGCCGACGCACCTTCTCGCGTAAGCCATAGGTGTACTATACTCCGACGGTGCTCCAAGATATTCTGTACTGCATCTCACACGGTTGGTGATAATAAACTGTCTGCGATCTACTTGATTTTTCATCTTGATTTGAATTACATAAAGGGGTCACAGCGGCAATGGAGGGTGTTTGAATTGCTAGAACTTTTATCTGCAGTGAACATGCAACTATAGGTGTGTCGTAAAAAAATTGGAATTATTCAGGGTTCGTTTGGACATTTTTATACATTAACTTGGTTTTCTAGCCATTTCAGGTGCACAATTCAAAATTAAACTAAATGCACATGCTCCGGTGCACCAACATGGGTTGTAAAATCATATATGTGTCCATGGGTTTATGCTTATGTCCCATGCAAGAAATGGGGATGAATTTCGAACACCACGGCATCGTGGCTCTCCGGCAAACGTTGAGGTACTTGCTTTTGTAATTCTAGTAAATCCAAAACCCGTCTGAAATTAATGAACCTTGGCATGCTATCATGGAATGGCATCAACATGCTGGGGTAAAAAATATTGTCCCATTTGGGACAAGTTATGGTATAAGCTTCTCACAAACCAGAGCTTCTCACAAGAAGCCTCATGGTTCCGTTAGGGAAACGTGTCACCTTTGTGGACAAAACAATATTTGTCGCCTCTTCTTGCTTTCAATTTTTTCTTGGTGTCAACATAGAACAACAGGAGTGTTGTGTTAAATTTTGGAATTTTTCGGGGATCGTTTGGACATTTTTATATGTTAACTAAGTTTTCTAGGCATTTATGTGCGTAATTCAAAATTGAACTACATGCACATGCTTCAGTGCATAAAAACGGGTTGAAAAATCAAATGTGTGTCCTTGGTTGCAAGCTTAGGTCACATGCAAGAAATGAGAATGAATGTCAAACATCTTGACACTGTCGCTCGGCCGCTAACATTGAGATACATGGTTTTAAAATTCTAGTAAATCAAAAACTCATCAGAAATTCATGAAACTTGACATGCTATCATGGAAAGGCATCGACATACCGTGGTAAAAATATTGTCCCATTTGGGGCAGGTTTGGGTATAAGCTTCTCGCAAACCAGAGCTTCTCTCACAACAAGCCTGATGGTTTTGGTAGGGAACGTGCCACCTTGGGGGACGAAACAATATCTGTTGCCTCTTCTTACTTTCAAAATTTTTCTCATGTCAAGATAGAACAACAGGAGTGTTGTGTCAATTTTTGGGATTTTTCGGGGTTCGCTTGGACATTTTTATACATTAGCTGAGTTTTCTATGCATTTATGTGCATAATTCAAATTTGAACTACATGCACATGCTCCAGTGCATATAAATGGGTTCAAAATTGAAATGTGTGTCCTTGGTTGCTTGCTTAAGTCCCATGCAAGAAATGAGAATGAATGTCAAACACCTTGCCACCGTCGCTCGGCCGCTAACATTGAGATACATGGTTTTTAAATTCTAGTAAATCGAAAACACGTCTGAAATTTATGAAACTTGACATGCTAGCATGGAACTGCATCAACATGCCGTGGGAAAAATATTGTCCCATTTGGGGCAGGTTGGGGTATAAGCTTCTCACAAACCAGAGCTTCTCACAACAAGCCTCATGGTTACGGTAGGTAACGTTTCACCTTTCTAGACGAAACGATATCCGTTGCATCTTCTTGATTTCAATTTATTTTCTAGTGTCAACATAGAACAACATGAGTGTTGTGTTAATTTTAGGAATTTTTCGGCGTTTGTTTGGACATTTTTATACATTAACTGAGTTTTCTATGCATTTATGTGCATAATTCAAATTTGAACTACAGGCACATGCTCCAGTGCATATAAATTGGTTGAAAATCAAATTTGTGTCCTTGGTTGCATGCTTAGGTCCCATGCAAGAAATGGGAACGAATGTCAAACACCTTGCCACCGTTGCTTGGCCGCAAACATTGAGATACATGGTTTTTAAATTCTAGTAAATCCAAAACTCGTCTGAAGTTCATGAAACTTGACATGCTATCATGGAGCGGCATCAACATGTTGTGGTAAAAAATTTGTCCCATTTGGGGCAGGTTTGGGTATAAGCTTCTCGCAAACCAGAGCTTCTCACAACAAGCCTGATGGTTTAGGTAGGGAACGTGCCACCTTTGGGGACGAAACGATATCCGTTGCCTCTTCTTGCTTTCAAAAATTTTCTAGTGTCAACATAGAACGACAGGAGTGTTGTGTCAATTTTTGGGATTTTTCAGGGTTCGCTTGGACATTTTTATACATTAACTGGGTTTTCTAGGCATTTTATGTGCATAATTCAAATTTGAACTACATGCACATGCTCCAGTGCAGAAAAATGGGTTGACATATCAAATGTGTGTCCTTGGGTGCATGCTTAGGTCACATGCAAGAAATGGGAATGAATTTCAAACACCAGGGCACTGTTGATTGCCGGCAAAACGTTGAGATACTTTGTTTTTAAATTCTAGTAAATCCAAAACTTGTCCGAAATTCATGAAACTTGGCATGCTATCATGGAATGGCACCCGACATGTTGTGGTATTTTTCGTGTCCATTTTGAGAGAAGGCGCACTCGAATAACAGCCAACAAAGGCATTTTGAAACAAATAGCTGCCACTTCAACATCTCAAACGTTTGTATAATTTAAATCGTGTGCGTTCTGTTAACCATTCATGTGACGCCACGTGTCTCTCTTTTAATGGCTATAGGAGGTGCCGTGCGGACAGCTGCTTGACTGAACGGGAGGCGTGCGAGCACAGTCCGGTGCGCAGGCTGACCGAGAGGCGTGCAAGCTGTCCTCCAATGCGCAGGCTCACTGAGAAGTGTGCGAGCTGTACGCTGCGCATGCTCACTGGGAAGCGAGCCCTTTGACTTCCATGGCCGCCCGCCTTGCTTGCATCCTCACCATTAATGGCGCCCGAGCCGTTGTTTAATACGGGAGGCCTTACTGTTCGCCTCCCATTCCACTCCCTCCCGCAGACCTCCACCAACGCCATGGTGCAGAAGGATCATCTGCCACTAGTCTTCAAGTTTGGTGAAGTCGACTCCGAGCTGGAGGAGATAGAAAATAAGGAGGAATGGGGCCTCATGGACATGGCCCTGAATGAGATGGTCGTGGCAGTTGCTGCCCCCGCGCCCGTCCCAGCTCGCATCCTCGCGCCCGCGCCAGCGACCATCCCCGTAGCATTGATGGGCTGGTCGTCGAGCACTATCGCAGAGTTGGAAGCCGCGGGTGTCAGCAAGGTCTCCGCGGACCCGCGC